>JAZHEH010000572.1:8832500-13632500 GCA_036589455.1 Ateles fusciceps | reverse complement strand
GAGGTTGATCTGTTCTTAAATATGAAAACATTCTGAGTCCAGAAAATACAAAGTCTGTTTAACTGACACAGTTCAAGTTTCATTATTTTTCTGGTGTATTTCATCAGCAGATTTGAATACTAAGAAATTACTTAATGGCTATTAAATATGCATTGTATGTCTGCGGATTTTACTTTTATGTTTTGTGGTTTGGAAGGCAAGTGGGGTTTGAATTCACAGTAAAACTTAATGTACCTTTGTGAATGGATGCAACTGTGTTTCTAATTGAATACATTAAGATATTGAACTATTTTATTGAACTAATAAAAAGTCTAATATTAAGTTAGGCAATATGTCATTGTATGCTTAGAGGAACTGAATGAAGAGTTTAATTTAATATTGAATACTTTGAAACAAGAACACATGTATTAAAATTTAAAATGGTTATTATTGCTGGTTCAAATGAGCTAGTAAGTTTTACACCTATGTGAGCATGTTGAATTATCTTGAAAATGTTCGACATAAGAGTTTTTCTTTCCATATCTACATAATATGTAGATATAATGTTTAGTACATATATCATGTAATTTTTCATATACAAAAAGTGACATTTTCTATTATATATGCAAGTTACATGGGTGCACCTTATGATATTCATCACAGAAATGAAAGTCAGCAAATATTATTTTTACTCTCCATGACATAGTATTAGGAGAGTAGCATACTGAGAATTTTATTTCTTATTTTTGTAATATTAAGTAAATCACTGTAGCATTCCTGTAAAGTGCTTGGAAAATGTTAATTAATTAGATAATTTCATGTTAATCTAAGATTTCAGAGGGCACAATGAATTAAATTTTAATATTAATAACAACCCTATGTGGAATGTATCTGTATATGTAAATGGCAGATTTAATTTTGAGAAAGGCATGGAGTATGTGTATCTTGGGAATATGATAGTAGTAAATTTATTTACTTTATATGCACCAATTTGGTTCTTTTGCTTTAGGGTAATGCTATGCTTCAGGATAAATCAAATTTCTTTAGAAAAGCAAATAGGTGAAAAACCCTAGTAACTATGGTTGCTTTATAGACCTTCAGCAACATCTACTTCCCAGGCACATTTGTGATCTGAATACATTTTTTGGTGTTTTACTGATAACGCATTTCAATCTTCATCCTTCTCTCTTTCTCTTCCACCCCACATCCAGGGAAGCTAAGAAAGCTTGGATGTTCCTTTGTTTGGCACTAGTAGGGATTCAAACAATATAAATACCTGCCCATATGGGAATCCCCACTCTGGCCCTATCTTCTGACCATGAGAAAAAACTCTAAACCAGTCCTCTTTCCCTGCTTTCTCAAGCCATTTCTGGAACTGCCTGTGAGCCACCAAGCTCTCTCCAGAAAGCCTCAGTTTGTGAGTAATGCACCTTTTCATGCTGTGTGTGTGTGTGTGTGTGTGTGTGTGTGTGTGTGTGTGGCATCATCCATTTCTACATCTAAACCAACTTTTTGAGTTGTGGTATATCCTATACATTAATAGTGATGGCACAATTGCACAATGATCAGTGTGGCTAGTGATGACTACCACCACTGGTGAGCCTTCTTTCCTTGTCTGGCTTCCTAACTGGCTTGAGTACCTGCTGTCGAGCCTGCAGTTTGAGTTATTTCTTGCTGGCAAGCTTGCACTTTGAACTGTGCTGCTTTGTGCTATATTTGCTGAATTCTACCCAGCCTCTGCTATAGATTTAAAACTCTGAAGTTATATATTTTGATGACTTGTATTTAGGAAGAGAAGTATAGAATTGAATATCTCCTTTCAGTGTCCCTGAGTCATATGCCTTATTCTGGTCCTATTTGTGTGTCTAAGATGAAGTTTTTCATCTCAATTCCAGAATAAGCCTTGTCTGACATTAGACTCTGGCAAATGTCTCTTATCCTGTGACCACTGCTTTTGTGTGTCAACCTCGTGCTGGCTCCATTTTGTAGGTAACTCAGGTGAAAGACTTACACTGTGTGTGATATATGGGCCCGTCGGATGGTTGGTTGTGTAGAGTGGAGGAGGAAGAGTCAGTATTTAGAATTCTGAGGTCCACTTTTTTAAAAGCAGAAGGATCACTAGAATTCTACAAAATAAACTTTGTTGTTTCTGCTGCTACCTATGTCTCTAACCAAAAAGATCTTAAGTTTCAGGATTATAAGGAAAGCATACATGATAACCCTGTGACGGAGCTGAGTTTAATTCAGCCATTTTTATTAGGGAGGTGTTTAACCCTCATGATATTGATTCCAGCTTATTTGAAGGAATAAATGTAAATATGAGCTGAGTAACAGTGATTATAAAAAGGAAATAAAATAATAAGAAAAATTCTACCTAAGTAGAAATCTAAGATTTGCTACAACAATGTATGTAGCTAACTGATCAAAAAAGGCACAGGTTGGCTTTTGTAATTCTAAGACATAGGTTCTAATTTAATTAGCATCTGCCAGTATGCACACCTGAAAAGCCTTCGTGACTTTAATTAACACTGGGACTTAGTTTACGTTTGTGCCTTGGAATTCCACTAATTTTAAATAAGGTACCTCTCTGATCTTAGGGGTTTATAGAACATAAATTAGGGAACAAGTAGATATTCCTCACCTTAACTATTGTATTGCCTTGCCTAAATCCTTCATGGTTATGGTACCCATTGCCGTTAAATATTCTTGAGTTTAGCTAAAGACATTCTGATCAAATGAGTAATAAATTAAAATTAAATTAAGTCTTTGACACATGTAAATTAGCTTCAAAAAAAATGAAACTCCATTGTTCTTCCACTGCAGTTAAAATAGTTAACTTGGTGCAATGTAAAGTCAATCAAGGATCGAAATCAATTATAAAAGACCTATTGAGGCTGGGCATGGTGGCTCTCGCCTGTAATCCCAGCACTTTGGGAGGCTGAGGCGGGTGAATCATGAGGTCAAGAGATAGACACCATCCTGGCCAACACGGTGAAAACCCATCTTTATTGAAAACACAAAAATTAGCTGGATGTGGTGGCACATGCCTGTAGTCCCAGCTACTTGGGAGGCTGAGGCAGGAGAATCACTTGAACCCAGAAGGCAGAGGTTGCTGTGAGGGGCGACCGCACCACTGCACTCCAGACTGGTGACAGAGTGAGACTCCGTCTCAAAAAAAGAAAAAAAAAAGATCTATTCAGAGAAAGGGTGATTATTTTCATTACTTGCACATTTATAGCCCAAGCTAGGCTCTTCTTAAACTTAGAAAGAGTGAATAGGCTTTACAATTGATTACCACAAACTTAAAGCTACTTAATGCTGTGAACCAACATTCTCTCAAATGAAGAAGCAAAATATACTCTTGCCTGTGTAGCCAGGGGTTTCTTTAGCAGCTTTGACTTGATGCATAGTCTTTACTGCCAGCATCTTAAACATGCCCAGCTTTCTCCAGGAGCACAGGTGTAACTTCACTGATAGCATCCTCCTCCACAAGAGTTTCCTTTGACACGTTCAAAATGACATACTCATTTTGAGTACACAAAGATACTAAAAAAGAAGTTCTAAAAAATAAAATGGGTAATTGCCCCACACATAGTACAAAGCCCACTACCCTGTTTAAAGTTCTGAAAATCATTTGGTAAACTGAGGGACATTCCATCCCTGACACTGTCAAAAAGCTGCTATTGACCGTTTTATCACTCACAATGTTAAAAGAAGCCAAACATCTTTTAGGCATTTTTTATGCTCTAGAGGCAAAATATTTCTCATTTACAAATTTTGCTTAAGATTATTTATGTTGTCATTCATCGTTACTTGCAAATCAGCCTACCTTGCCCACAACCCCCTCCAACAAAGGGTGCTAAACATCTATAAAAATTAAAATAAAGCAGCCACTCCCATTTGTCTTCCTAGAGACTCCTTCACTATAGGGGCTTTAGAAACCTTCTCTCATGGTTCCCAGAGGCTTTGTTCCATGAGTTTATCACAATATTTTGTCTATGAGTTTCTTATGCAATAAATCGTACTATCTGGTCCCACAGTCTAGGTCAATAGAGAGGCAATTCCTGGTCTTTTGAAAACAGAGGCTCTTAACGGACTCAAGATCCTTGATCCTTCATACCCAGCTACCTACTCTGCCTTAGGTCATGGAAGCAACAACCTAAGAGCTTAGCACAGCTATTGAACTCCCTTGTTATTGAAGCAATCTTTTCTCAAAGATGGAGCAAATTCTTTCACATCTCACCTGCAGTAGGAAGTAGTCTCCACTTTGTTTCACAGATAGTGTGTTGCTAGAGAAGGTCACTTTTCTCTCAGTCCTCTTGGTTACCTAGGGAGCCCCCTGGGATCACCTGAGTTAATAACAAACGGAGTCGCTATAATTTTCAGATGGCATCTGGAGGAAACCAGATATTTCAGGTGTTTCTTTAAGGTATGTTGAGGTGTCCTGCAAAGCTGCCTTTGGTGGAGGAGATTTGCATCTGGAGAAAATCCGTACTATGCAACCAGGCTTTCTCTGAAGGCCCTCCCTTGTCCAGACCTAGCAAAGGTGAACTGAGGGTCTGATGGCTTTAAAGACCTAAAATAAACATTTACCATATTTTCTCCCTAAAGGGTACTGCCTGTGAGAGATTTCATCTGCATTACAAGAACATAATTTGCTAGACAGGCATCGTCTTTCCTTCAGTCCTATAGCCTGTTTCGCTGCCAGAACCTGTTTTGTCTTGCTCCAAAGCCCTTATTTTTTCTATAACTACTATGCATGCTTATAAATTTGCATGCTTTTTTCCTTATAATCTGCCTTTTGTCAGGTTACTTTTGAACAAACTTTCAGAGGGGAAAGGGGAAGAGGGCCCCTACACGTTGTCATCATCACATGTGATGGAGCTCATGGAGAAATACTGCTTTCCATCCTTTAACTGGGACATCCTGATAAAGATGGGACCCTAGGTCAGTGCAATTAAGACGATTGTTGATAGATGATCACAAACTAACAGTGGCATATTTATACAAGTATATAATATGCTTATATGTATATATGTCATTGCTAAACAAAAACAAAATTATAACAAAAGAGAAACACAACCACCAAAATCTCTATTACTTGCAACAATATACATCAGATATTTGCATATTCAAACATATGCTGATTAATAGAAAATGCACAAAACAGTATACACATGAAAGCTCATTTTTGTTTTTTAATGTGTAATAACAGTATTATTTTCTGTAGAAATTATTCTTATATGTAGGAAATATATACTTTGAAAAAAGTTTCATAATATGTGCAATGTGCAGAAAAATAAAATTGTTCAGCCATGTCATTAAATAAATGAATAAATAAGTGATACACAGATAGATATAGATGTATAGAAGCAAATATAAAAAATAATTAACAATTTATAACCTATCTACTTTTTTAACTTTTCTGACTTTATTAATATTCAAAGTACAATTGGAAGGAGTATATGAGGAAAAGTAACCAAGTTCAATTAATTTATGAAAGTGAGAACACAGATAATATAAAAACCAGTAGATCTGAATAATTTTATATTGAATTAGAAGTTGAATATTTAGAATAAAAAAGCTTTGTTTCTACCATTTTTTATAGTTTTGGTTTTTTTGTGTGTGCCTACTCTTAAATTGTGTAAGTCCATTCAGACAGAGATTGATTGACTGATTGATTGATTGATTTTTGAGACAGGGTCTTTCTCTGTCACCCAGACTGGAGTGTAGTGGCCCACTCTCTGCTTACTACAACCTCTGCCAACCAGGTTCCAGCAATTCTCCTGCCTCAGCCTCCCAAGTAGCTGGGATTACAGGAGTGTGCCCTTAAGCCTGGCTAATTTTTGTATTTTTAGTAGAGAGGTGGTTTCACCACATTGGCCAGGCTGGTCTTGAATTCCTCACCTCAGGTAATCCGTCCACCTCCGCCTCCCAAAGTGCTGTGATTACAGGTGTGAGCCACCACGCCTGGCCCAGACAGAGATTTTTATACATAATAGTTATGTGTGATTTTTTTCTAATTTTTGTCTTCTGTACCATATATTTAACTTTCCTCCATTTTCTTCCGTATATAAAGCTATCATATTCTGAGATTTCATTTTGTTCAGAGAAATTCATTTAATTTCTGCTTTGACCACAAGATGTCTCCTGACACATGGACTTCAGTAAATGGTAATTTAAACTGCTAGTAACACCATATTCAATAACATTTTACTTAAAATATTCTATTTACCTTAGTGATGATTCTCTACAAAGCCTGGAAAGAATTTCTTCTGAAATAAATTGATTAGCAAAAACCTATCACTTTTTCACTTAACATAAAAAAACTCCTTGATCTCACTCATATGTGGAATCTAAAAACTGAATCTCAGGGAAGTAGAGTGTAGAATAGTGGTTACTAGAGGATGGAGAGGCAGAGAGGAAGGACTAACAGTGAGACGTTAGTCAATGGATTCAAAGCCACAGTTAGGAGACATGAGTTCCGCTAGTGTATTGCATAATGAGCATAATGCGATGACTAGTTACCAATAGTGTATTGTATATTTTAAAATAGAAGAGAGGTTTTTCAATGTTCTCATCGCAAATCAATGATAAATGTTTAAGATGACAGATATGCTAATTATCATAATTTAATCATTAATCATTACACAATTTATATACAAATGGCAACATCACATTGTACACCAGATATGTGCGACAATTGAGTGTCAATTATATTTTTTTCTTTTTTCAGATGGAGTGTCACTCTGTTGCCCAGGCTGGAGTGCAGGGTCATGATTTTGGCTCACTGCAACCTCCACCTCCCTGGTTCAAGCAATTCCTCTGCCTCAGCCTCCCAAGTAGCTGAGATTACAGGTGCACACCACCATGGATGGCTAATTTTTTTGTATTTTTAGTAGAGATGGGGTTTCACCATGTTGGCCAGATTGGTCTCAAACTCCTGACCTCAGGCAATTTGCCCTCCATCTCCGAAAGTGCTGGGATTACAAGCGTGAGCCACCTTACCCAGCCAATTAAATATATTTTTTAAAATTTCAATGCTTATAATATTTTTAAAAACCCATGCACTTAGGAATTAATATAATGACAGTCATATAGAATCTGCCTCCTCAAAACTTACACTATATGTATAGAGAAATTTTAAAACACCTAAATACATGGAAAACAAAAAAAGTTTTAAAAAAGATAATACTACTGTACAAACAGGCAAATAAACACACTTCCAATTTCCTTACAACTTAGTATCCATGAATGCAAAATGAGAAGTTTTACTATGTATCAATTTTATACCAAGCCTTACAATGCCTATTAGGACCAGGAAAGTGTACTTTCAGGCAAGGCAGATATATCTACGTGTCATATCTTTTTTCCAAGATGGAGTCTTGCTCTTTCATCCAGGCTAGAGTGCAGTGACATGATCTCTGCTCACTGCAACCTCAGTCTCCCGGGTTCAAGCAATTCTCCTGCTTCAGTGTCCTAAATAGCTGGGCTTACAGGCATTTGCCAACACATCCATCTAATTTTTTGTATTTTTAGTAGAGATGGGTTTTCACCATGTTGGCCAGGCTGGTCTTAAACTCCTGAACTTGTGATCCACCCACTTTGGCCTCCCAAAGTGCTGGGATTACAGGCATGAGTCACTTCGCCCAGCCTTATTATACCATTTTATAATGTCTATCTCTTCTTCGTTTTATGGTATTCTATACATCTGAAAGATACAAAGGTTTCTCAGAGGCATCCTCATCAGCTAATCATTTAATATGTTAACAATTTGTTTAGTGCAAAAAATAAAATTGGAATCTTAAGAAATCAAGAATGCATTCAAATAATGCACTAATTTTGAGATATTTTCTCTCAAAGCCCAACCTTCTCTACTTATTCTGTGCTGCTATTGCAAGGACTTGGCCAAAACATTTCTCTTTTGCCAGCTGGAAATCAGCTCAGCTCTTTCTGTATGAACCTCCTCAGGAGGAGGTTGGTATCTGGAAGGAAAAATAATACACCACTTGCTTCTTTATGTTTTCTTGCTTGATCATGTGAACATCACTTCAGCAATATCTTCATCAGTGGATTTCAGTTAGACATCTTGCCACAGTGTTATAAACAGTCCCACTGAACTTCCCTAGAAGCATCCGAAATTATCTGGCAGGTGGCCCTATGCCAAGCTTTGAATTCTGGCCACCAGTAGGTCTAACTGGTTTGCATAACTCTGTAGAAGGACCTTCATCACAAGCAGTCACACAAGACCTTGAGATTGGGTGGTTTCAGTGACAGTGTGCATGAAAAGTGTCTATTGCAGCTCAACCAGATTCAACTGACCAAGAAGAAATGGACAGTGCTCTTACTTTGACTTTTGGCTACCACTTGTACCATTCAAATCTGCCTATGCCCTATACTAGTCTACTCTGTTATGGATGCTTTAAAGTAACAGCTGATCATAATGTCTAAAAATGATATGATACTAGAAGTCAAGTGGAATAAGCTACAGATTCTATTGCAGCAATTACTCCCAAAGCTTTAGTTAATATTCATCTCCTATCTTAACCAATCTTTGCCCTGGGCTAGAAAGTCAGCTGGTTGATTTGCTTGTCCAGTAGAGTGGTGTAGACATGGATCCTCAAAACTTTTGGTCATCTAATTACCTTGCCTTATCAGGCCATGGTCACAGCAGCTGCCAGTTGACTATTGTCACCAAGTTTGGAAGTACCCAGAGGTAGCTCATTGAATTTGAATTCCATACTTACTTTTTCCTTCCCTCATCGTGTTGCAGCAATCCTAGTACTTCATAATATTCTAGAAAATTTGTCCCCTAGTAGAATAATGACTTTCTTTGCCTGATGATCTATCATCAGTATTTAAAGTCCAAAATGACATGATGGCATCCACAGCATTAGTTCATGAAAGAGATTCCTTCCCCCAACCCTACAGGTGTTATCAGCTATAAACCCTCATTGACTAAAAAGATTGAAGAGCACAAATTTTGCAATTGGTAATTGAGAGTGATGGTAATAAAAAGCACTTCTGCTATCATATAGTGATTTCTAGATGTAAGTCTTCTATCCATTGAATCTCAGCAAGATATAATGAATATTGATTCAACTTGGGTACCTTATCATGTCCAACAAAATATTCCAGTAACATATTTCAGCACCTATCTGGTGATTGCATGGAAATTTTAATAGAACACTGCAATCCTCTACTGGACACTGGCCTTAGCATCCATTTGGCAGTGGCTTTTTTGTGGATCTTAACTCTTCCGGGTCTTTTATCTAATTTATACAACCTAATAATCCTAACTTCATCAATTGCATCTTCCAATGTAACGGAGTAACTGTAACTCTCTAATGTCTTGGTGTCCATCTCATTTATTTTGTGTTTTACAATCTCCACTACCAGTTCAGATAATTCTTTATGCCATCTCATCTTTGTTAGAATAGCTGGTGCATTTTCTGTATTCTTGGTTAGCACCAGAGAAACAAAGAAACTTTGAGCCAGACTTAATGTGGTATAACCTTCTGAGGTAGATGATGGGGAGAGAAGTTGTAAGAATAAATTAGTGTCAAACCCATTACAGAGATGCTGTGGCCATGGTTAAAATTGAAGTTCAAGTAACCAACATTGTTTTTAAGTCATAAGAAAGTGGTACCTTGCTGAATGTTGTCATTAGAGGATAGGCCATAGCAGCAGGAATAGGGAGAAACACCGAAGAGAAACTCAACTCTTGAAAATTTCATCACATTCTGTATAAATGAAGGGCAAAAAAAAATAAATAAATAAAATAAAAAAAATAGAAACTTCTTTGGTACTCCACACTATTGAAAGATTTCTAAGCAAGGTAATATGGTACAGAATATGTTAATATTATATAGAAATTCAAACAATGTCTTTGCCAGGATTTGTTGAAACCATGTGCAATTTTAAGTAGAAAACAGAGTGGTCCCAGTAAGTGGGAGTTGAACTGTAACTTAGTAACCAAGAACCAGGAATACCATACCTCCTGCAATGATGAGCATTTGCAGGACAATGAAAAACTCCCTCCCCCAATACCAGTAACATTCTCATTGAGAAGTATCATCTCAGATGCTAGTCTAAATTTTTTTCTAATGATATATTTTCTTAAATCACTTCCTTGCATTTTACCTTATACACCATCTGGCTCATGTAATACTTTAGTAAAGAAAACATTCAACTAATGAATCTAAAAATGTTAACTGAATAAATCTTAAACACAAGATTCTTGAATTTTGTAATATACAACTTTCAAAATTACATAAATACTTTCTATTAATCTTATTCATTTTGGAAAGGCACAGATATTCTCAAGATTTCAAAGACGTTTATGTCAAAACAGTGATAAATGTTTACAGATTTTTCTCAGTAGATTCAAACAGTTTTGCAAATGTTTTGCTTTTAAAATAGTAAGGACTTTGAGTTCATTTTTTCACAAATTTCCTGCTCATGATTCTTTTCTTTGTAAATATTTATATGAAGAAGTCAGGATATAAACCTTGAAAGCTGAAAGAAATGTAAATTATCTGTGGCAGGAAAAAAACGTTTTGCTGGAATTACTGCTGCTGGGTGGCAATATGAGAATGAAAATATTCAATGGTTTATACCTGGTCCAGTTGTAAATGTTGAGAATTTTGCAAATAGATTTGAACTAAGTAAATAACATATAAGGATAAAATTAAGAAAAAAAAATCTAATTGTAAAATATGTTTTTGTATAAAATGAAATCTAAAATGCATTAAAAATCTCTCACCCAGAATTTTGTCTGGGATAATTTTTTCTGATATACTTTATAATTTTCTCAGGTGCATAATAATATTGCTATTAAAAATGCTCAAGGGAGTTTTCTGACTTTAAAGAGATTAAGAAATCATTCTAAAAAATTAGAAATAACCATTCAGTGGAAAAGCCATTCTTACAATCTTTAAATTGCTGTTTCTTTAATCTATCACATGTTGTTGTTTGTTTGTATTTATGTTGTTTTTTGTACATAAATGTCTCTATGAAGAATAAGCATTAAAATGGTGCTTTAAGGCATTTCTTCCCTCTTTCCTTTGCCAAGTTGCAATAAAACTTTGATGTATCTTAAAATGAAGTTTTCTGAAATGTTGCTGGAGTAATGCAGGTGGTTCATTGAGTTCATTACTGAATGAAAACTATAATAATTTCAGGAATAGAAACTGGTTATTGGTTATTGTTAAATTATTAATTAATATATGATTATATTAGTTATAGATTATAATTTATTATTAATAAAAATGGATCATCAAATTCTTAATATAAAAATTATGATCTGATTAATATACATGAATATGATTATGAGCACAAACAACTTTTCCATGTTGGAATACTAATACATTTCAAGAATTGAGCAGAGCTGACTTCTACGTAGCCCCACTAAAAATGCCCTTCCTGGCTGCTTTACAAAGAGAGACAGCTGCTCACCCTTGAGTTATGGGGATGGCTGAACACATGACACCTGACCCTGGGCAGATGAGATCAGCAGCAGTTTATTAAACACATATACTCGCAGACCAGGGGAGGACTACATAGCATGCTATTCAAGACCACACAGGGATTGTACTTGGGAATAGAGCGAAGAAGAAGGAACTGTGGGAGGCAGATTTTGTAGTAGCAAAAGCATGGGGTAAACCCTGGTCCCTAAAGAAGGGCATGATTGGCTTATTTGAGTAATTTCAATGGATTGCAAGGAAATGAAACCTGCTACTAAGGGGTAAGCAGGAATTGTACCTGCTCTGTGTGAAAAGGAGGAGACTTTATCTGTGGGAGCAGTTGGGAAAGAGAACTTGTAGTATGACAATGTGAAGACTTGCTGGTTTTTCCAAGATGTCAAGGCAACATATGGTACTAAGCCTTAATTTTAAGACTTCTACCACACCATTCTTCTATTAACTTTCACAATTATTTTAAGCTACTACCTTAAGGAATGAACAAAAAATGTGTCAGTCATATAAAATATTTTCTTTCTATGGCTAATATTTATCATAATCATTAAAATATATGTTTAAGAATGGGTTTGCAGTGTCAGGGAATGAGGATTGAAAAATTCCGATTGGCCACAATGCTCACTATTTGGATGATGGGCATATTAGAAGCCCAACTTCATCATTATGTGACATACCCATGTAACAAACTTGCACATGTATCCCCTGAATCTATAAAAATATAACAAATACTAGCTAGAGAAAACTACAAAGAAGAAAGTAAGCAGTATCTCATTAAGTTTAAGTCTTTTAAAAAAGAATGAATTTGATCATACATTCTTACATTTATAGAAAGATACATCTCTATGAACCTTTCATAAATTCATACATGTGTGGAAATTAGAAAGTGTACAGGACATGCGTATTAGTCTGCCTTCACACTGGTATAAAGAACTACCTGAGAGTGGATAATTTATAGAGAAAAAAGGTTTAATGGAATCAGTTCCACAGGCTGTACAGAAAGCATGGCTGAGAGGCCTCAGGAAATTTACAATCAGGGTGGAAAGCAAAGGGGATGAAAGCACATCTTTACACTGCAGGAGGGGAGAGAGAGAGAGTAAATGGGGAGGTGCTACACACTTTTAAACCATCATATCTCATGAGAACTTAGTCATTATTACGCGAACAGCAAGTAGAAATCTACCTCAATGATTCAGTTACCTACCACAGGGTCTCTCCCCCCAAAATTAGGAGAAACAATTCAGCATGAGATTTGGGTGGGGAAAAAACCAAGCCACATCATTCCACTCCTAGCCCCTCCCATATCTCATGTTCTTCTCGCATTTCAAAACATTATCATGCCTTCCCAACAGTCCCCAAAGTCTTAACTAATTCTAGTATTAACCCAAAAGTCAACAGTCCAAAGTCTCCTTTGAGAAAAGGCAAGTCTCTTCTGCTTATGAGCCTGTAAAATAAAATTAAAAAAAAAAAAAGTTAGTTTCCTCCAAGATACAATGTGAGTACAGGCATTGGGTGAATGGTCCTTTTCCCAATGGAGGAAATTGGTCAAAACAAAGGGGTTACAGGCCCCATGCAAGCTCAAAATCCAGGAGGGCAGTCAATAAATCTTAAAGCTTCAAAATAATCTCCTTTGACTCCATGTCTTGCATCCAGCACATGGAGATGCAAGAGATTGGCTCCTAAGGCCTTGGCCAACTCTACTTCTGTGGCTCTGCAGGGTACAGCCCCTGCAGCTGCATTCATGGGCTGGTGTTGAGTGCCTATGACTTTTCAAGGCTCAAAGTGCAAGCTGTCAGTGGATTTACCATTCTGGAGTCTGGAGGATAGCGGATCTCTTCTCACAACTCCACTAGGCAGTGACCCAGTGAATACTCTGTGGGAGGGCTCCAATCTCACATTTTCCCTCCACACTGCCCTAGGAGAGGTTTTCCATGAGGGATCTGCACCTGCAACAGACTTCTGCCTGGACATCCAGGTGTTTTCATACATCCTCTGAAATCTAGGCAGAGGCTCCCAAACCTCAATTCTTGCCTTCTTTGCACCTGCAGGCCCAAAACCATGTAGAAGCCACAGAGCTTGAGGTTGGCACAACCTGAAGCAATGGTCCAAGTTGTACCTTGGCTTCTTTAGCCACAAATGGAACTACAGTACCTATGATAAAGGGTGCATGTCCCAAGGCTGCACAGAGCATCAGGGTCCTGGGTCTGGTCTGTAAAACCATTCTTTTACCCCTAGGCCTCTAAACCTGTTATAGGAGGGGGCTGCCATGAAGTGTCAAATGTCCTACAGTTATTTTCCCCATTGTCTTGGCTATTAACATTCAACTCTATTTTACTTATGCAAATTTCTGCAGCCTTGAATTCTTCCCCAGAAAATTGTTTTATCTTTTGTACTGCATGGCTGGGCTGCAAATTTTCCAAACTTTTACGCCCTGCATCCCTTTTAAATACAAGTTCTATTTCAGATCTTCTCTTTGTTTATGCAAATAAGCATAGGCTTTTAGAAGCAGCCAGGCCATGTCTTGAACACTTTGCTACTTAGAAATTTTTTCTGCCAGATACTCTAAATTATCTCTTTTAATTTTAAAGTTTTACAGATCTCCAGAGCAAGGGCACAATGCTGCCAATATTTTTGCTAAAGCATAGCAAAAGTGACATTTATCCCAGTTCCAGTAAGTTCCTCATCTGCATCTGAGACCATCTCAGTCTGGACTTCACTGTCCATATTACTATCAGCATTTTGGTCACAACCATTCAACAAGTCACTAGGAAGTCCCAAACTTTCCCTCATCTTTCTATCTTCTCCAGAGCACTGCACTACAGATTGTTCCAACCTCTGCCATTACCCAGTTCCAAAGTCGCTCTCACATTTTCAGGTATATTTATAGCAATCCTCCCCTTCTCTGGTACCAATTTTCTGTATTAGTTCATTTTCTCACTGCCATAAAGAATCACCTGAGGCTGGGTAATTTATGAAGAAAAGAGGTTTAATTGACTTACAGTTCTGTAGACTGTACAGGAGGCATTCCTGGGAGGCCTCAGAAAATGTACCATCATGGTGGAAGGTGAAGGGGAAGTAAGCGCGTCTTTACATGGCAGCAGGAGAGAGTGAAAGTGAAGGGGGAAGTGCTGCACACTTTTAAACCATCATAACTTGTGAGAACTCACTCACTATCAGGAGAACAGCATGGGGAAGCCCTCCACTGTGGACCAACAACCTCCCACCAGCCCCTACACAACACTGGGAATTACAATTCAACATGAGATTTGGGTGGAGACATGGAGCCAAACCATAACAGTGAGGCAATAATTTTTCAAAACATTATTATACTTCAATTTCTGTAATTGTATATCTAAATGTTTATCTTGTCAAAGCATTGTGTTTTGCTCTGAAAATTGCTATTGAAGAGAAAAAAAAGCATCTTGTGATAGGTATTGACAACCAGGTTCTAAAAGTATGGATTAACTCAAAGTCCACATTCCAAAGTCTCATCTGAGAAAAAGCAAGTCTCTTTGTGACCAGAGTAAAACCTGGAAGCAGATTCACTGGTTCCTAGACTGGGAATCAAACCCAGCCCATGGCAATGAAAGCACTGAATCCTAACCACTAGACCAGCAGGGAAGTAGTGCAACTACACCTGGAACTTAGGCTCTTGGCTTTCCTAACCCCAAAGAATGGGGAAAGGGGTCCTGGAGCGTGGTGAGTTTTACAAGTGAAATAGACTCATGGACCCAAAGAGTGTGTGACAGTGCAATTTATTAGACAGAGTGAAAAGACAGCTTCCATATCTGTGGAAGGGGGATCCAGAGTTCCAGCCCAAGCTGGGGCAGCTAGAATTTTTACCCTTGAGTTATTCCCTCCCCCATTCATGTTCTCATCCAATGAGAGGAGTTCTTTCAAACTTCCTCTGTATTGATTGATCTTTGACTCTGTTACTGGATTGGCTACTTGTTTTATAACCTGAGTCACAGAGACTTCACCTCCAAGAGCCAGAAGCAGGGAAAATCAGAGACAAAGGGCCCATACCTAGCCTACCAGAGGCAGAAAAACCAGGGAATTCCTGCACTTGAAACAATGCCCCCAGCTGTCCCCGCAAAGTTCCTTTAACACAGACCCTCACCTTCTGCCTATGAGCTTGCAAAATAAAAAAATAAAAAATAAATAAATAAACAAGTTATTTATTTCCAAAATACAATGGGAGTATAGCCATTGGTAAATGATCCTGTTCCAAATGGGAGAAATTAGTCAAAACAAAGGGGTTTAAATATCAAGATACTGAGTTGCTTAATCAAAATAGTTATATTAAACATTGTGGTTTATTGTGGGCTCACATTATCTTTTTTTCTTTGTTTTATATATTAATTAATGAGTTTTCTTAATAAAAAATTATTAAAGATCCTCAGAATATTTAAAAATAGGTTACATAATTGAAATAATGCAAAGATATTAAAACACTATCTTAGTTATTAAAAAGAATTCAAGAAAGGGGCAAGAATGAAAATTTATGTTTTGAAGCATCACATTAAGTGTTATGATCATGATAAACAGAAGACACATCTTACTGGAACATTCAGTGCAAGTAAGGGTTATGGATTAAGAGAGGAAACGAAACCACCCTGATTCTTCTAACATAACAAAGAAAAAGAGTTGGGGTAGTGTGATATATTCAAGGGAGCTGCCAATGCAGAAGCATATAAAGAATAATTTGTGAAAATATATAATGCTTTACAAAAATCCAGGCCCTGCCTTCCATTTCAGTCTCTTTTCCTACCAGTTTTCTCTTGATTATGCCTCTGACTTACTGTTCCTGCTTCTTGAACAAACCTAGTTTACCCATGCTTCAGAGTCTTTGAAACTTATCTTGCTTTGCCTGAGAGGATCTTTATTATTGCCTGGTTGGCTATTTCAGTTCATGTCTTAGCTCAGATGTCTCTCTTCTCAGAAAGCTGTTTCAGGCTGTTCCTCTTTTTCAGATTTCATTACCTTCAAACTGCCTCATTTCATTATTTTTTAAGGTTGGTATCACTTTTCAAAATTATCTTTTCTATATGATTTTATTTTCATTGTATATTTTTTTCTACTAGACCAACAGTCACATGAGATCAAGAATCATGGCGCTGGCTAATGCTATGTCCCCAGGCGTATAAGAGTGTATGACAGAAAACTGTCAGCCCATAAATATGAATGGATAGATGAATGATACATTAATAGAATGAGACAAGAAAATTCAGTGTGTGCCAGGTCACCAATATATAACTTTGATGAATGGCTTTGAATTTGAAAGATATTAGGATTTATTGAAGAATTTGAAGAGAGGTAACATGATCTATTTGTGTTTTTAGAAAACTGAGGAAAATTTGTCCCAAAGGATGAGAGCAGATGAAGAGCAAGATGAAATAAATAGAATAGAATTCTAAACTAAGTCATGTGTGAGATGCACAGAAGAAAAAACTATTTGTCATACACCAAGGAATAAAAATCAACCAGACCTAATCAAAAATGAATATTGAAGATAAAGTACGGGGTGGAGAAAATGATATTAAGTATGCTACACATTTTTGTGCTTATTATCTTACTTTCAAGGCACGGGAAGATTTAATGTTTTGCTCTGGTTTATATTTCCATAGAAATGGTTAAGTACTTATTCAGCATAATAGCATCTCTACCACGTAACAGCTCTGAGAGGATGAAAGAGCTTAAAATACTTTTTAGGAGTTATATAATTGTGCACATTATAACAGTTCATATTTCTATCTTCACATTTCTGAAAATGTATCTGAAAGGATGGAAATATATTCTCCTAAACACACAATCTTTATCTGAACTACTTAAAATGCATACAATTGCTATTTAATATTGACTGTTAATAATTACTTTAAAATTGACATTTTAAATGATCTGTTTTTCTATAGCTTATCAAATTTTGTTTTATTAACTGCTATATGATTATAACAGTCATATGTGGGATTAAAACACATTTAGATTGCACTTTAATATCACATAATTATTCAAAAATTATTTTGGGCAAATAGGTTTTAGATGGTATATTACTCAGATATTTCACTTTCAAAGGGGCAAAAATTATTCTATAAGTCTGCAACTCAATCCAAGGGAGGCCCAGGTCACTTTCTCTTTTCAAACCTTCTAGACTCAAGTAAGAAGGAACCCCAGCACAAGCCCCATGCCTCATGGGCCCCTGAGTTTGAGTACCTTCCTCAAAATATTGAATTTCTTCTCTAGTGTTTGAGACTAGCAAAAGCCAGCAGGGATACCCACGTGGGGTAGTGCAAACCCAGACCTGGATCCTATTGGAACTCTCTGACACCATGTCTCTGTATATGGGATCCAACAGATTTCCCAACAGAGTCCCAGAATAATGTTTTGGGAGTTGTCCCAGTCAAAGCCCCTACATCAGGCTCAGTTCCAGAAGGGAAACCTAGTAAAATGATTGTTTGCATTCCACAACCAGAATAGAATGTCTTTCATGAAACTTCAGGAAATTAGCTGCATAAATAGTGCTGAAATGATCATTTTGGATGACTTGTACTCATGTCAGACACAAAGAGGTCAGGATTCTGGACTACTTAAAGACTTCTTCTGACTTGTGGTTTCAAGCCATGTGTATGGGTCCTTCCACTGGGTTTCCTGGTCCATGTTCCCACTGAGGTGCTGCCACTGTTCCTGAAAGCCATAGAAGTGCGGAAATACTTTAATATCCCTGTACACACTCCCTATCCACTACTGACATCCAGTAAGGTCATTTAGTCCCCTCCAGTGTGAGGAGATCTTCTGTGAGTGGCCACATCAATCACATCTGAAGTTTGACAACATCAAAGAACCATTCTGATTCATGTCTTTTCTCCAATCAGGGCTATTTCTTTATGAATGTGCAACCTGTGCAATATCCCAGAGTACTTTGTTGAGAGGGTTTCATTCTTGATTTAATTCTCTCCTTTTGCTATCTTATAATTTAGTGAAAATTTTTAACAATAGTCCTTCATTTTTGTTTTTCACTGGGTCCTGCATGTTATACACCTAATCCTTCCGATGGTTGAGAAGGTAACATCATGATCTCCCAAGCGAGTCTTAAGCTTTGCTGGGCAAATGGCAAGCATTCGAACACAAATTAGAATGCTCTTTTCACCTAGTCCATGCACTCCTGGTTGTTCTGCATGCAGATGTAAACATGTGGCAGGCGATGATGTGGTCAATATTGAAAGGGATCACATTCTAGAAGTGCAATGATTGTGGCCTAAGTGTTCAATAGTAAATGAATTTGGAATACATGAAGCTCTACATTTCTGTTATAAATTTTCAAATGCTAAATATAACATGACCAGAAAGTGTATATGGTTCAAATGTTTTATTTTCTTTCACACTCTTAGTAAGAATAGCATCTGTTATCATCATTAACTCATCTTTCAGAGAGTAATTGGAAGCCAGTATTTAGGAGTGGGTCGGTGGATGATGTAGGTTCAGAGCAAGGATGCAACCAACATAAAATATGCAGCATTAAGAAAATTCAGAGACAATTAGTAGTACCTAGTTTCAATACAAAGAGATCTGTGGATCCATAGAGTTATGAGTCATAGAGAATTGCTACATATTCCACTGGGATGAGAGAGAGGAATTTTTCCAGTAACAGCACATTTAACTGTGAAAACTTGATGAGATGGTGTCTAGAGCTGAACGGGAAAACAGCATGCTTGGATACTACAAATAATCTTCTCTTCTTATTTTTCTAAATCTTCATTGAAAAATCACTATATCTCACATGGGCCCATATACTTTGTAAACATTTTTTAAGCAAATGGTTTGTATAGATAAGGGCTACACGGAAATATATTCTCTTGCTACAACACAGACTCTAGTGGTAGTCCTGGACTCTGATTCATTAAGTTTTAGAAATGTTAAAATTGAGCTATGAAATTAAATATAAATTAAAGCTAACATTTACCAATTATATTGCATATAAAGAAATAAAAGTGCACACATAACCCCATTTAGCTACAAAACCAAAAGTGAAATCTATGTCCACTGTGAACAATTTATCAATTTCCACCTCACTCCTACCCCTAAAATACGTGTAACCACAAATCTCTCTGCCAATATGTATTTCTTGCTTAAGTCACACATCTTCTAAGATAAATATAAATATGAAGATTTAAAGATGTTCAGAACTAGAAACTAGGTTTTGCATTTTAAATTATATTCAAATTATCTATATAGAAAAATTGTATTTAATATAATTTTACATGAAATGTAATCCAGGATCTATCAGTTTGAAATATACAGCAAAAACACAGGAAATAAAAGAAAATTATAGTGGCATAGCCAGTAATTAAAATAAATACAGTTATGCATCATTTAATGACAGGGATATGTTCTGAGAAAAGCATTATTAAGTAATTTTGTCATTGGTGGAACATCATAGAGTGTACTTACTCAAAACTAGAAGATAGAGCCTACTAGAAACCTATGCTGTATGACACAGTTTATTGTTCCTAGGCTATGCACCCGTACAATATGTTACTGTACTGAATTTTGTAGGCAACTGTAACACTATGGTAAGTATTTGTATATCTAAACACAGAAAAGGTACAGTAAAAGTACAAGGTAAAAGATTTACAATGTAAAAGATTCTACATCTTTAGAGGGTACTTAACCATCAGTGGAGTTTATAGGACTGTAAATTAATCTGAATGAGTCAGCGAGTGAGTGGTGATTGAATGTAAAGGCCTAGGATATTACTGTGCATTGCTGTAGACCTCATAACACTGGAAAATTCAACATCACTAAATTCATTTTAAATTCTTACTTTAAAATCTTATTTTTCAATAAAAAATTAACCTCAACTTACTGTAATTTTTTACTTTGTAAACTTTTTAGTGTTTTTAACTTCTTGACTTTTTGTAATAACACTTAGTTTACAACACACATTGTACAGCTGTATAAACATTTTCTTTCATTTATTCTTATTCTATATTTTTAAAAAATTTTGTTTATTTTTTAAACTTCTTGTTAAAAACTAAGACAAAAACACACACATTAGCCTAGGCCTACCTACATGATCAGGATCATCTATATAATTGTCTTCCATCCCCATGTCTTGTCCCGCTGTAGGGTTTTCAGAGGCAGTAACACTCGTAGAGTTTTCATTCATGATAATAATGCCTTCTCCTGGAATATCCCCTGAAGGACTTGCCTGAGTTGTTTTATAGTTAACTTTAATTTTTAATTAGAAGGAGTACAGTCTAAAATAATTTTAAAAAGGTAAAATATATAAACTGGTAACATCATTGTTTTTATCATTAAAAGGTAGTATGTAATGTAAATAATTGTATATGCTATACTTATATGTAACTAGCAGTGCAGTAGGTTTTTTTACACAATAAACACAAGTACTGCATTGCAGTACAACATTATGACATCACTAGGCAATATAAATTTTTCAGCTCAATTATAATCTTATGGGACTGCCATCATATATGTGACACATGACTGTATTGAAATTTATGCCTAACCTAGTATTCTTAAGTTTGTAATTTTTAACCTAGATTATACATGGATGGTGGTTTGTCAGTTGTCTCGAAGATTCAAAGGGGTCCACCAACTTTTTACTTCTTTCATCAAGGTGAGTAGTCTGAGGTGAAGCAATTTGCCTTTTACTTAAAAATGGATGCCCAGATTACTAGATTCCTAGAAAGCTTACCAATGTTCCAGGTCTCAATTTTCATGAAGTTTACCTACTATCTTCTGGCGTGTATCTGAATTACTTAGTCATCTACAATGCTTACTACTCAAGGCTTACCATAGAATAATTATTGTTATTTTATCAATATAATAAATTGCTGTGACATTCTTTGGGCTATTAAAAGAGATCATTTAGTGTTATTTGTATCGTACCATTACCAAAAGCATAATAGTTGGCCTAGCCCTAGGGCAAGATAACAAAGGTTATGCTGTCTCTGCCATAAGAATGCAAACTACTTCTGAAAAGATCCCTGGTTACATGCAAGGCATTTGAACCTGTGTTGGATTGATTGCTTAAATAAAGATACGAAGCAGCACCAGCAATTAACAATACCACCTAATTAATTTTGATAAGTCATTTTCTCAAATGATCTGCACCTGTCAAACAGAAACATTAAATAGAGATGTTACAGGCATGAACATGACATTTTTTTCAAACAGTTGATGGTGCAAATATTGGTAATTCTCCTGGACAAGTAGTATTGCCTTTGAAGGAATTACCTTTCATGTTTACTCTCAGTTCTGCCTACCATAATAATCTACACATTGTAGTACCTATGCTCAGATTCTACCTGTCATGAGGCATTCCTATTCCACTGTGTTATAGATATGTGGGAA
This sequence comes from Ateles fusciceps, assembly GCA_036589455.1. Lineage (NCBI taxonomy): Eukaryota > Metazoa > Chordata > Mammalia > Primates > Atelidae > Ateles > Ateles fusciceps. Next base: position 13,610,673 of record JAZHEH010000572.1, on the reverse strand, counting down.
AAGAAAAAGAAAAAAATAAACAGGAGAGGTCCACAGTTCCACCAGACTTATTGTCAGACAGTCTTGAGCCAAGATTCCCTCTTACCACCTGGAGTTCAGAGTTCTTACTTTGTTTGATGTTCTCCAAATTAACTACTACATAATATCTTCTGAATTCCACTATATGAATGAATGAAGGTTTGGCCTTCAAAGTATAGACTATGCCTTTATGGACTAAACTATAAACACTTCTGGCTCAAGACATATTGGAATTCAGCTTATTTTGGGCCTGTAAGCAATGACATGGGGAGTGAGAGGAGAGGCTGGAGGAGATCTAGTTTCAGATTTTCCTATTGCAGTTTCTGAAAATATTTTAGACAGTATATAGAGGACTGTAACAAGTTCATCAATACTATTCACAAACTCAAATACAATCGTTTATCTCAGAGCTTCTTTTTCCACCCCTTATTGTAAATATTAGACATAATTGATTATTTCTCCTTGATATTTTTTTCTGTCTTGATTTTTGGGATCACACACACACACTACATTATCTCTTTTCTTCACTTGTATCTATTTCTGAGTGTCCTTTGTTTAACCTTAGTTTGTCTCTCTCACTAACACAATGTATATAATTCATTGATAAATTCTTAAACTTGAAAAAAAGAAGTCTTTCAAACTTCTGTATCATCAACTTGCCCCATACTAGTCAAATCTACCATTATCTTTTGCCTGTGCTGCAATAAACTACGAGTACCTCTTCAGCTCTTGCCTCCATCACATTTCCCAACCAAAAACAAAACAATTTTGTACTCCCCTGTTAAATATTTCTGAGTTTTTCATTATTCATTTAAAAAAAACCACAATAGACAAATATACACTTAACAACTATCATCTTATAAGAGCCCACAGGGCTTTAAAGTGTCTTCTCATACCTCTCTCCATACCATGTCCCAAGTCCAATTTCTACCATTCTTGTTCACTTTAACTCAACAGTTAACTAGCCTCTTTTTTTTCCACCATTGACCTCTATACACAATACAGTAGCCGAAGTGACAGCACTGAGAACATAAATTGGATTATGTTAGGCTTCCGTCAAAACCCTGGCAATGTTGCAAAATCGATCAGAGTAAAATCCAAACATCAAAATTAAAAAAAAAAAAATAAAGAAACATCTTCTACAGTGTTCTTGAAACAATATCCTTGAAACCTATACAGCCATATAGTTTCCCATTATCTGTCTGGTCTCACAGTGAACGTAATCCCAACTCATTGTTCTTTCAGCCACAATGGGGCTTATTGCTTATTTCATTCAAGTTTCTATTCGACATAGATATCACCCCTGGTAATCCTACAGAAAATACTTCCAAATGCACCATTTTTTAACCCAACTTAACTCTTAAGTGTTGAATATTAATTTTGCCCCTCTGGAATATAATCTCCAAAAGAACATGGTCTTTGTTATGTTCACTGTTTTACCCTGCCTATCACAATAGTCTGTGGCATGAAAATGGGTATTAAATGGTTATATTAAGCAAGATATGCCAAAAGATTGCTGTAACAACTTAATTTTTTCTAAAAGATACACTAAACAGAAAGAACAAAGTGAAATACAAACTGTATTAATCTCCCCTGTTGTGGAAATCTGAATTGGGACAAATATGGAGGAGGGAAACAAGATGGAGAACAATTTACACAGGCAAGTGAAAGCTGATCAAGATACAAATTAACATCTATGCAAAGAGAGACAGACTTGGATGTTGACGTAGTCTGAAAGTTTGTGTCCTCCCAAAGTTTATATTTTAAAACCTAATCTTCAATGTGACAGTATTAAGGGGTGAGGCCTGGGGGGAGTTGATTAGGTCATGAGGGGGGGAGCTCCCATAAATGGAATTAGTTATTTTATAAAAGAAGGTCAGAGAGCTCATTCTTCCCTCTGCTGCATGTGGATGCCACAGAAGGTGCTATCTATGAGGAAGAGAACCCTCACCAGACAACACATTTGCTGATGCCTTGAACTTGCACATTCTAGTCTCCACAACTGTGAGAAATAAGTTTGTTTCTCATAAGGTACCCAGTTTATGATATTTTTGTTAAAGCAACCTGAACAGATTAAGACACCATTAAGACAAATGGTGATGATAAAATATAATCAAAATACCATGATAAATAAATACTTGGTTATAAACTTTCAGGGTGAAGAAAATAATATATCACATTTCTCTTTTATGTAAATGTATAGATGACAGTATAAGAGAGGTATTGCAGGACATGCAAGTTTGTTGAAATAGATAATATGAATATATGTAATTGAACATATTGAAAGGATGTTAAGAATATTTAAAAGCAAGGAAATAAAATCTGTGAATAAAGAATGGCATTCAATGAATTTTGTAGTGATGGGCAGTTACACCACATTCTAATTATCTTAAACTGAAAGAGATTTGAACTTGCCTTTAGTTTGAGTAAAATTTATAAATAGAAAAAAGAAAAAGTGAAAGATGCAGAAAGAAGAAGGTCAGAGAAAAAAGATGAAATAGAGGTTTGAGCACAGATAATGGGATTAACCTCTATAAAGAGAGGGATTCTTTTCCGCAAGACAATTATCTAAAGTTGGCTTCAGATGATGGAGATAAGATTAATACTATTATGTCGGGGTGTCCAGGGGTCCCCCCATAAGAAAACCTCAGTTTTCTCTGAAAATACTGCTTCACAGGGATAAGGATATTTTTGAAAATTATTCTTTTTAAAAACAGCAATAATTAAAATAATTTTAATTTCTTAGATACAGTAGGAAACAGTGGTATAAAGGAATCTACCTGGGATTCCAAAATCAAATATTTACCCTAAAATCTACATTTCATGTACACGAAAAGCAATGGAGAAAAATTTGCTTATTATCAGGTATTATAAGTGTGTATATATTTAGATGAAAGCAGAAAAATAGCAACTCTAGCATCTGGTGTTATATTTCAAATCTTACATCTTCAAAAATTCTGTAACTATTCTAACTCCATTAAGAGCATCTAATTAATTTTGCATCATGAAAATGTTGATATTGTAAAAGGCAATAAAATCTATGAAAAGCATTACTGTCAATGATCACTTTGTCTACATTTTCCTGTAATGATAAATTGGCTTAATTACTGTATAAACACAAATAGTCTACACCTCAGTTTTTAAAAATCACTTTTACTTCACAAGATCGATTGATAACTAGAATTCCTGATACAGAAACAAGGCTTTTATTCACTATTCTTCTTTACAAATATTTTTGTTGTTGTATTTACCACACAGATGGGTCAAATTATTTGCTTTTTAAAAACTACTCATCTTATCAATATTTTTTGTTTAATTTGTCAAGGGAGGATGTTAAAAATGTGCTTTTAAAATTTTTGTTCAAAATCTTACCTTTAAAAAATGTTTTCCTTTATGAATATTAAATATAATTTAGGCTATATGGGAAGCTGTTCCTTTTTTAAAAATTAAAATATCTGAGGACATACCTTAAAGATGTGTGGCAATAAAATCTAGATGCTAAATATGTCTTTGTTATAGACTTTCTGCTGATGTTTAAACTAAATAAAAGTACTTCAAAAGTTTGTTTTCTCTCAGTCAGAAGCATTAAGGTGTATCGTTGTGTCCCCAACTTACCTTCACTATTTTCTCAGTGTAGCATAAGGAGATATAGAATATCTTATAATTGACTATTCTCTTGATACAGCAAGTATATTATTTAACCAGGTCATATTATCATCACTAACCCATGAAAAGTAACTTACATATAAGAAGTAAGGACAAGATTATATTTTAAATCTTAAACAATGAGAACACATGGACACAGGAGGGGAACATCACACACTGGGGCCTGTTGGGGAGTGGGGAGGGAAGGGGAGGTAGAGCATTAAGACAAATACCTAATGCATGTGGGGCTTAAAACCTACATGATGGTTGATAGGTGCAGCAAACCACTATGGTACATGTATACCTACGTAACAAACCTGCATGTTCTACACATGTATCCCAGAACTTAAAGTCAAATAAAAAAAAATACAGAAATCTTTTGCTAAGAACAAACTTTATCATTCTGCAAGTGTCCTTCTTCCTAACTTCCTTCTCAGAGGGACAGAAGCAGAAATATTCCTTGACGATAAAATCAAATAGTTAAAATCTTCTCAATTAACGTATAATGCTTTAAATTTGTAGGAATTCAAATAAAATATCAGATATGACACTTGATCTCAAGGAGATGAAAATCTAGGTGAAACAATCTGTTTTATTTACACATCAAATAACAAGATGATCATTACAATTAATGTATCCAAGTAGTTTCTGCTAATAGAATGTAGATAGTAGTCCTTGACTTTAGGAACTCGGGATCATTCCAGAAGCAGGCAGTAGATACACTCCAGGGAGGGAAACAAACAAACACCACAACCACTCTTTTACCAAATGCAATTCTTTTCTAGTTTTATACAGAAGGCAATGGACTAATATGGGATGACTGGGAGTGCCACAATTCCTTGTGACCTTTACCTTTGGCAACCCAACAATATTCTGTTCTCCTATGATGCATTACAGACACAATGCAACTTCTGGTAGAAGGATTTCATCATGTCAGAGTGGCCTCTGGCTGCACTCAAATGCTCAGAACAGGGTTCCGTAGGATCAACGTTTTTCCCCTGTTTTTAAGCCACAGCCTATTAATTGCATACGAAGAGCCTAAAAATTGGATGATTCAGGAAGCTGTTTTTATTCTAATAAGATTGAGAATGGTGGTGGATAGGATGGCTGACACTATGCATGGATTGAGCTGTACTCATAGATAAAATTTTGTCTACCCCAAGAATCTTATATTGAAGTCCTAACCGCCTACTGTAATTGTATTTAGAGATAAGGCCTGTAAAGAGGTAATTCACATTAAATGATGTCATAAGGGTGGGCACTAACTCAAAAGGACTGGTGTACTTAAGAGAAGAGGAAGAGACATCAGGGATGCACATTCACATGGAGAAAAGGTCATGTGAGAACACAGCAAGAAGGCAGCCATTAGTTTACTAACTGGCTTATGTTACACTCTACGGTTAGTGTTTGAAGATATCTTCTGGTGGCCAGGCACAATTCTCCTCTGATCTCAACCTTTCCAGAGTCTGATTAGCTTTTATTATATGTATTAGCCTGCTAAGACTACCATAACAAAACATCACAGAGTGGATGACCTATTCAACAGATACCCATTTTCTCACAGTTCTGGAGGCCAGAAGTTCAAGATCAAGGTGTTGACAAGTTTGGTTTCTCTTGAGACCTGGTTCATTGGCTTGTGAGTGGCTGCCTTCTTGCTGTGCTCTCACATGGCCTTTTCTCTGTGTTCATGTGTATCCCTGGTGTCTCTTCCTCTTCATGTAAGTACACCAGTTCTATTGAGTTAGGGCTCACCTTTATGACATCGTTTAATGTGGATTATCTCTTTAAAGGCCCTGTCTCTAAATACAATTACAGTAGGGGGTCAGGACTTCAATATAAGATTCATGGGGTGGACAAAATTTCATCTATAATGGTATATTTACATGACTCATCACCAGAACCAGTAACTTATTTTGAGTTATCTTATTACCAAAAAAGCAACTCAAAATCCAGCATATTTTCAGTTAAAAATTGCTGGTATTTTTTCTGCTGAAACACAAAATTAAAATCTAAACAGTAGCAACAGAAAGTTAACTTATTTGTCTAAAATATATAACAATTGCTCTCATTTCCCATTTTGCAGGTAAAGGGAATCACACATATGTCTTTGTTAGGTATCCCCTCTGTGTAATACTAGGTTTTGTATAATAGCATGTAATACTCTCAAATGAAGTGCCATAGATAATATTATTCCCGAATTCTGAAAAAAATAGGCAAGATTTGTTTACTGCTGTGGAGAAGAATTTCCAGAGCTGGCTTTGCAGACTGAATCACAAACAGAAACCAAGTGTGAGTGATCTGTGATTCCTTCTGGTCTTTCAGTATTAGTGACATGGATGTTCTTAGTGTCACATCTATGGATTGAAAGAAACTCTCTATGTACTTGTTTGTCTGGATACATTGAAATATAGAGGACAAAGGAGATTAGCTGAGATAATCATATGAAGCTAAAGCCATTTTCAGCCCTCATAATTTCAAAGACAGAAAACAGTATACTATGTCAGGATATATGGAAAACGACACAAACACACAAAAACACAAATGTTTGTTATACTACCAAAACTTCAGAAAAGACAGAACACTTACATAAAGATAAGCCTTGAAGTATACAAGTTTTACAAAAATATTATTAGGCAAATCAGAATATGTATGACTATGAGAGATAATAAATAGATAATAATTTCATTCAGCTTTTTTATATTGTATTCCTAGTCATGTAACGTTTTCAACTTCAGTGAATGCTTAGATAAATGATAGAGCAAACTAGTTTATTTATGATCAAAATATGATTAGTAAAATGTTAGTTTTTACAGACAAATTTAAAACGTACCAATCTCATGATATGTTGTAAAGCATCATTCTGTGTCAGTATTTTTATTACAGAAAGACTTTGGGTATAATGTAAACATAATTTCACACAGCATCTTCTTAGCACATTGCAGACAACAGTACTACTCTTCCAGACTATTACGTAGTTATACTATTTCTCTCATCCCCCTCATGTCACAAGTCATAAAAGCCATTCACTCTTACTGTCACCAATGCACATTTTTATAAGAATTTTAATATCATGCATTTCTACTTTTTGAATATATAAAGTAATATAACCCTAAAAAATGGCTTTTGGATAGTGTAATTCAAACTCCACTACCTGAATTGTTCCTTATTCTCCTCTCTTTGACAATGTAAATAATTTACTTTGCTTACTTGTATTGTTACATGGAAATATTTAAGTTATTTATTTATTATAATTTATTAAAATTCTCATATATATGTGTATATATATATATCAACATATCCCTAAGCTCAGAGATGCTTTCCTTAAACCAATTTTGTCCTATGGTAAGTTTTTTTGAATTTCTTATATACTGTTCTATCTCCTGTGTGATCCCTATTCTATAACATTAGATTGTCATACACAATAAATTATAAGGCAAATTGACAAACTGCAACAATCTAATTCAATGTGCAGCTGCGCTTGAGTACATCACTACTATCTTTTTGACAACGAGAACTTATTAGCTCTTTCAAAGATAAATAGTTTCAGTATCAGTAAGTAAAGACTGAGACTAATATTAACCTATGAGCATTATTAAGTGAATGTTTATGCAAAAATAAGATCGTATTCAATTCATTACTTCCTAAACACATTTATAGATAAAAAAACTCAAAGGTTTTCTTTTATCATAAATTATCTATCTTTTTTAAGACTAAAAAGTAAAGCTAATCCCATTCTTCTCTGTTAGTGATACATATGATAATAGTATGTATGGAAAATAATCTTTTCTAAAGCTATGGCTACCTCTCATATATTTATATTGAGTAATGTAATCTCTGCTATATTTTGAATATTTTACAATTGTAATTTGAATTACTTCTGAATTCACTGAGTAACTAGATGTTTTTATTTTATTTATTATCATGATTTTTTATTATTATACTTTAAGTTCTGGGGTACATGTGCAGATCATGCAGGTTTTTTACATAGGTATGCATATTCCATGGTGGTTGGCTGCATCCATCACCCCATCGTCTATATTAAGTATCTCTCCTAAAGCTATTGCTCCCCCTAACCCCCAACCCCTGACAGACCCTGGTGTGTGATGTCCCCCTCCCCTGCATCCATGTGTTCTCATCTTTCAACTCCCACTTATGAGTAAGAACATGTGGTGTTTGGTTTTCTGTTCTTGTCTTAGTATGGTGAGAATGATGGTTTCCAGCTTCATCCCTGTCCCTGCAAAGGACATGAAATCATCATTTTTTATGGCTGCATAGTATTTCATAGTCAGTATCGACCACATTTTCTTTATCAAGTCTATCATTGATGGGCATTTGGGTTGGTTCCAAGTCTTTGCTGTTGTGAATAGTGACACAATAAACATATGTGTGCATATGTCTTTATAACAGAATGATTTATAATCCTTTGGGTATATACTCAGTAATGGGATTGCTGGGTCAAACGGTATTTCTAGTTCTAGATTTTTAAGGAATTGCCACACTGTCTTCCACAATCATTGAACTAATTTACACTCCCACCAACAGTGTAAAAGCATTCCTATTTCTCCATATCCTGTCCAGCATCTGTTGTCTCCTGACTTTTCGATAATCACCATTCTAACTGGTGTAAGACGGTATCTCACTGTGGTTTTGATTTACATTTCTCTAATGACAAGTGATGAACTTCTTTTCATATGTTTGTTGGCTGCATAAATGTATTCTTTTGAGAAGTGTCTGTTCATATCCACTTTTTGATGGGGTTGTTTGTTTTTTTTTCTTGTAAATTTGTTTAAGTTCTTTGTAGATTCTGGATGTTAGCCCTTTGTCAGATGGGTAGATTGCAAAAATTTTTTCCCATTCTGTAGGTTGCCTGTTCACTCTAATAATAGTTTCTTTAGCTGTACAGAAGCTCTTTAGTTTAATTTGGTCCCATTTCTCAATTTTGGCGTTTGTTGCCATTGCTTTCAATGTTTTAGTCATGAAGCCTTTGCCCATGCCTATGTCCTAAATGGTATTGCCTAGGTTTTCTTCTAGGTTTTTTTTATGATTTCAGGTCTTAAGTATAAGTCTTTAATCTATCTTGAGTTAATTTTTGTGTAAGATGTAAGGAAGGGTTTCAGCTTTCTGCATATGTCTAGCCAGTTTTCCCAACAACATTTATTAAATAGGGAATCCTTTCCCCATTGTTTGTTTTTGTCAGGTTTGTCAAAGATCAGATGTTTATAGATGTGAGGCATTATTTCTGAGGCCTCTGTTTATTCCATTGGTCTATATATCTGATTTGTTTCCAGTACCATGCTGTTTTGATTACTGTAGCCTTGTAGTATATTTTGAAGTCAGGTAGCATGCTGCCTCCAGCTTCGTTCTTTTTGCTTAGGATTGTCTTGGCTATGTTGGCTCTTTTATGTTTCCATAAAAATTTTAAAGTAGTTTTTTCCAACTCTGTGAAGAAAGTCAATGGTATCTTGATGAGGATAACATTGAATCTGTAAATGACTTTGGGCAGTATGGCCATTTTTACAATATTGATTCCTCCTAACCATGAGCATGGGATGTTTTTCCATTTGTTTATGTCCTCTCTTATTTCTTTGAGCAGTGGTTTGTAGTTCTCCTTGAGGAGGTCCTTCACATTCCTTGTAAGTTGTATTCCTAGGTATTGTATTCTTTCTGTAGCAACTGTGAATGGGAGTTCACTCATGATTTGGCTCTCTGTTGTGTCTTTTATTGGTGTATAGGAATGCTTGTGGGTTTTGCACCTTTTGTAAACTGAGACTTTGCTGAAGTTTCTTATCAGCTTTAAGAAATTTTGGGCTATGATGATGGGGTCTTCTAAATAAACAATCATGTTGTCTGCAAATAGAGACAATTTGACTTCCTCTTTTCCTAATTGAACACTTCCTCTTTTCCTAATTTATTTCTTTCTTTTGCCTGATTGCCCTGGCCTGAACTTCCAATACTATGTTGAATAGGAGTGGTGAGAGAGGGCATCCTTGTCTTCTGCTGTCTTTTAAAGGGAATGTTTCCAGCTTTTCCCCCATTCAGTATGATATTGCTTGTGGGTTTCTCATAAATAACTCTTATTATTTTGAGATATGTTCCATCAATACCTAGTTTATTGAGATTTATATATATATATATTTTATTGCATTTTAGGTTTTGGGGTACATGTGAAGAACATGCAAGATTGTTGCATAGGTACACACATGGCAGTGTGATTTGCTGCCTTCCTCCCCATCACCTATTTGTTGAATTTTGTCAAAGCCCTCTCTGCGTCTATTTTTTTAATCTGTCCAGGTAATTAGTTTTGTTTATGGTGGTGTTCTTTACTTTATTTCATTGCAGTTAGAGAATGTGGCCTATACCATTACTGTCATTGCTCTCTGAGTAGGTAATAGCATTTTAAAATTATTATTTTCTGTTATTCTATGGGTAAATAAAGTGTCCATATGTGTATGATATCTATCATCTTTCTAATATATATCTGCTAAATGTTAAGCTAATATATCCCTCTTAAGATAAAAGTTTGCTTTGCTCAATTCTACCTTTTTAATGCTGATGATTACTTGCTCTTATTGTTTATTAGTTTATAGCTAAAATGAAAATGTGAATACATGCTGCCTAGTGTAGGCTTACTGGTCATGAAAAGGACTTTTTTCATCTAATATTTTGAAGTTAGAATTGGATGATATGTCTTAACAAATACTGTTGAAAATACTATTGGGGTACTATGCTGAATGTGAGAGACTCACTGATACCTATAAGAGCTTTTCTACAAATTGGTAGGACCTAAACAAAAATAGAGATTCCCATTGACACATCAAAACTTATCCCCTATACCTAATAACTTTGTAGACTCAAGAAGTCAAGCTCACTGAACTCCTCCTCACTGATGCTAGCAGAGGTTATATTCTCCTTGTTTATCATAGTAAACTAGAATTCCTATAAGATTTATGTGGTAGTGTACTAGATTTTGCCAAAGTACAAGGCCATCTTGTAAGGAACTATTTTACTTTTAATTTGTTGTATATTTCTGATAAGTGAACATCAGCTAAATAATGTAACAGGTGGTAGCATTGATATGAGCTAATGTTATAATGACAGCAATCCTAACCAAATGTGTTAATATGTAAAACAAATTATCAAAACTCATGGCCCACAGCTAAACTCCTCCATGCTTCTTCCTCTCCACAACTCCTTCCTTCTATGTGAGGACAATAGCCCATCACACAAATACCTTGGCTAAGCATCTCCTTGTAACAGTAATTCTTAGGGAGACATCAAAATCTTCTAGCACTTTAAAAATATTTTTCAGTTCTTAAAAAAAGGGAAGTGTGTGTCTACAGAGAATCTAGCAACTTACAGAGTGTTTTATGAACAACTTGTTGAGAAGAAAAAGGATGGCTGCTGGTTTGTGATTTCTTTAAAGTTTACTCACATTTGTAGAGCCTGAAGGGGACTGTGTAAAGAAGATAAAATAAAAGCTGGATGCCACACAAGATTAACTTGGCAATCGAGATAAGAGCATTTAATCAATGGCAAACCAGCTTCATGAGAACAGATCAGATCACAGTGACTGGAGGGGAAATGCACAAAGCCTATGAATGATTGCTATTTACCTTTCGAGAACAATGACAGTAATATTTTGCATTTTGACAGCTACTTTGATCATAAGTTTCATAACTCTTAGCATATTTTAAGATATTAAATCTTCTAAGATAGATATGACTTCAATCAGAATTTTATAAAGACAGGCTACATGGATTTCTGTTGGAGCGACTGCAAGATGAGTCAAGATTAGAGATACTTTTGAAAACATCCCACAGCTCAACCCTCGTGGAATACAAGCTTATATTTTATGTAAAAGTCAAGAGAGTTTCAAGATAATCAGAATCCTTACTAGACATTCATGATACTTCCACACAGATAGAGATGTTGAAGTTTTATTGTACATGGGATGCTGTGTATTAATCACTAAAAATAAATATATCATAAGTCAAGGCAACAAATAGCAACAGTAGTAACATAGGAGTAAAATGTTGCAAGCATAATAGCAAATGCCATTCTTTTGTATACCATAAAACATTATATGCAAATATTATCATAAATTAGGCACTAGTGTGTGGAATAATTATATATTAGTAGTTATTAGTTGTGATCAGTCCTTAACAGGTATATGAGTAAAGATTAATTAATATTTCCTTCTTGAAAAATATTTCACACATACACATAATTGCAAATAAATAAATTGTTCCTCATTGTAAACATATGACACACACCAAGACATTTAAAATGTATTAAAAAAACAATTATTTTTAATAAGTCCTTAAACTAGGTAGAAAGAAAAAGCATGGTATGGTGGGAAAAATAATTTAGCTTAGTTTTTCTACTAAATGGCTAAAAAGTTATAGATGAGTAGATAGAAATACATAAATTTCCTCCTTTCTAATAACTTCAATTAGAGATGGAGTCTATATTCACTGCTTTTCATTTGAGGCTGTGTATGCAGGAAATAAAAAATATGCCCAAATTGTACTTCCTTGGCGTATTTCAAGATGGCCATTCAGAGAAGCTAAAAACACAGGAATAGCTGAAAAGTTGTCTCTTATAGAGGAGATCTGAATCCAGGCACAGTGGCTCACGCCTGTAATCCCAGCACTTTGGGAGGCTAAGGCTGGTGGGTCACAAGGTAAGGAGATTGAGACCATCCTGGCCAACATGGAGAAACCCCATCTCTACCAAAAGTACAAAAACTAGCCGGTTGTGGTGGTAGTCACCTGTAGTCCCAGCTACTCGGGATGCTGAAGCTGAAGAATCGCTTGAACCCGGGTGGTGGAGTTTGCCGTGAGCCGAGATCCTGCCACTGTACTTCAGCCTGGGCAACAAGAGAGAGACAATATCTCAAAATAAATAAATAAATAAGAAGAGATTTGCATCTGAAGATGAAATTAACAGGTCTTCTCTGAAGTCCTTCTTTGATCTAGGAAAGATTATCTCATAGAAAAAGAAGACAAAAGGTCTGACAGAGAAACTCTTACCACAGACTGCCACATTTCCTTTCTGAGAGCTGTTAGATGTGACCTTTGCTCTGTACAAGACCACTTTTGCTGCATGCCTTTCCTCCACCTCTCCATCCTGTAACTTGTCTTGCCATTCTCCAAGTCCCTATTCATTCTGTAACCCCTGGATGATAAAAAAAATGTTGTCCCTTTCTTTGAGTTTTCCTGTTTTGTATGACTCCTAGGGATATGAGTGCATGTAATAGATAGTGTTCCTTTCTTCCTCTGATCTATTATCAGTTTGTTTCATAGGCTCAAAGTATCAAACTTTCAGAAGTGGTGAAAATTGTCTTTGCCTCTGCAGTTTGGCATAGTTGGTAGGATGAAAAATGTGAAGACTACAATTGGGATCTTTGGACAACTGACTACAGGCTGGCAAAAAAGGCAAGATTTCTTACCAAAGTCCACTTCCCAGATTGCTCCCAGCAGCACCTGGTCTAATGAGAGTGGTATGAGTCTTTGTCTTTTTCCTTTTCGCAAATTGAATTAACCACAACAAAAAAAAGTATGTGAACCGAGTTTGCTTATAAAATAAATTGGTTACACTTAAAAAATAATACTTTTTAGAGAGCTCTCATCATAAGTAGCTATCTTCTTGTCACCTGTCAAGAAGTAAAAGATACAGCAGAAATACAACTGTAAAAGATACAACAGATACAACTGGGAAAGATACAACAGAAACTGGGTTGGCAAGATTAGGGGAAAAAAGTATAAATCAAATTTAAAACAAAGTTAAAATATTTTGTATGCTCAAAATGCCTGTTTTGAATCCCCTAAAGGACTCATAAAAGGAAGTGCTATGCATAGTCTAGCGGTTAAGATTCCATTCCTTTATTTTTGTGGCCTGTGTTGATTCTTGGTCAGGGAATTAGTTCTCTGGAGGAAAAAAAGATAAGATTTTTATAAGACTAATTTTACAGAACAAATGATCAAAACCTCAGAAACGTGGGGAAAGAAATTCTCTTTACTTCACCATGTATAATACATTTAATTTCCCTTAGCTAATCTCTAGGAAAAAGGATCTTTACTCTGCCCTGATTTTCCTTAAGAGCAACATTTTTGTAAAAATGTGCATTCAGAAATAGTACAATTTACCTCCAGTTATTAGAACATGTGCTTTGGATTTATTAACTATTTTGACTGATAGATTTATGCCATTCATTTATTATTTCAACTTTCTTATGAAGAAAAAATAATGATTTTTTGGAGTTTTATAGATTGAGGAGGATAATGAATTAGATAAAATGATCTACTGCACCAACCTCTTAAATCTCATCAATGACCTTGTTTCTGGGTTTTAGGGTGCAGGGGAGTGCTCAGCTCCCCTGAGAGGATGTTTATCCAGGCTCTTGGTCTCTCACTCACCCAAGAATGGGAGAGGGGACAATGGCAGATGCGCTCGTAAGAAAATATCAGATCCCAAAGAGTTTTTGCAGAGAAGTGATTTATTTAGGCAGAGAAAGGGAAAAAGGAGAGAGAAAAAGATGAGAGAGAGAAAGCTTCCATGAAGAGTGTGGAAGGTGACCCAAGTAGGGAATCCAGGAGAGAGAAAGCAGCTTCCACAAGAGTTGAAGGGAACCCCAGAGGGAGAAATCTACCCTGATGAAGGAGACAGGGACTTTTAATCTGGGAGGAATTCCCACCTTCTCCAAGTCCCCTGGTCAATGAAAAGAGTTCCCTATAAACTTCTGCTGGAGTGATTGACTTTTGATCTTTTCTCGTGCCTGCAAAAATTTAAAACAAAGACCGTTTAATCTCCCAGATGGAGAGAGGAAAGGAGGGCATTGGGAAGTTCTTGCCCTTGAAACTACACCCCCTTGTGGACCTGGGAAGAGAATACATTCCCTCAGCCTGAGTACAAAAGGTAACATAGCAGCAACTTGTGGCCAAATGCAGCTCTAGTCATTATCATGGCAATTTATTTTGGAGAAAAAATGTTACGGAATTTTTGAAAACATGATGGAAAAGGAACCAAAACTAAAGAGGCCAACTCTAATATAATTTAAGTAACCTGAAAATTGAGAAGCATCCAATGTTTAAGGAGTAAACAATGCTTAACAAGATGTGCTGACTGCATGTTTCCATACATTCCACATATTCTTCAATGTATGCCAAGGTCAAAGACTTCAGAGAGGACAAGGCGTGGTATGTTCTGTAATGTAATATTAACTAAATAATGCCAGATAAATTTCAAGAAAGCAGCAAGAAAATAGCTATACTAAAGAATTCCTACTTTGTCTTTGCACATATGGCAGATACTGCTAATACTTACCCGGCATTCATACCCCCTTCACATTTATTAATAGAATCTGACTTTTATTTATGTAATTTGTTTTCAGGAACTCCTTCGCAGGTACAAAAAAATTCATCATTATTTACAAAGAAAGGTACAGAACAAAAAGGCAACAGACCAAGTTTATACATGCCATGACATCAATTCTGAGACCATTTACCTGCTATATTTATACTGCTGGGTATCAATGCTTGCTCTAATTTATTGCCCTCTGTTTGTTATTGTATATAAAGTCTGGACATGAACATGACTAATGCCTTGCATAAGAAAAACATTAAGATCCATGGGTATATCTGAACTTTATACATTTTTCTTTATACCATCCATGTTCTCCCTGTACAAGAATAAATGAGCATTTATAGTACACTTACCATTATTTAGCAAGTTTAAAATATGTTAATTTAAGTATAGATTTTTAAAACATATTTATAAGCATGTTAAATATTAAATATGTAGGTTAAAATAGTGTCAAAACAAATTGTAAAATTTGTCGGCATTTTTAAATTTATAATATTCTTGTTTATTTTATCAATTAATATACAATTGCATATAGATACAGATTTATTTGGGGCTTTAATTATATACACATGCACTTACATATTTATGATTATATGATTGAATAAAATACATATTTAATAGTATTCTTCAGAAAGATTGACAATAGATTATTAATTTTTTTGTTTTTCTGTAATATATTTCCCAATTTTTCTGAAGTAATGTCACACAAGATTTTTTTTAGAAAGAAAAAGCAAAACATTTTTCAAAAAAGCAGATACAATTTATACTTGTGTATTGAAAATTTTTCCTGGTGATAATGTCAAAGTTTTCAGAAACATTAGGAGGCATTCTTAAAGAATAACTTTATATAATTTTTTTAGATAATAGTACATCAAATCATTTTCAGTATTACAGAAAACACAAAGATAAGTTTATGGGTGTAATTATATTTCCACACACTTTATAATTACATATCTCTAACTGATGCTTTTAACCACCTACCGTGTTGCACTGCACCTGTGAAAAGTTTACACTCCAACATTAACTAGAAGCTATTTTGATTTGCAGAACTGACTGTTGCATTGATAGAATAGGTAGAAATTTCATGAAATCTTCATCTTAAAGTTTTAGAGCTACAACTGTTAAGTATGTATGTGATACAATCCCAAGAATGCCTAAGCCCAGGAAATGAAAGAGGAAATGATTTAGAACTTTTGAAAACACTGTATGCACATCATCTAATCATTCAAGTATTTTGCTTGCTCTAACTATACAACTAGCTTTCTGTTTTAAATATTTATTTAAGAGAATGTAATCAGAATGCCTGCTAGGTCAATTTATTTGACTCCCTAAGTAACAATTGCTTAAAAGTAATGTTATTATTGTAGTTTTAATTTCACTAATACATACTCCAAATTGGTGCTAGTAAAAAAATTTCTAAAATTCATTTGATAATTTTATGAAATCCTTGGAAATCTTCACATAACCATCAGAAAAATTATCCTTAAGTTTACTGACATTAGCTGATGTAATAATACTCCATTATATCTCTAAATATAATTACCTGATATTCACTCAAGTCATATCAGTTCAACATTCTATATTTGCCTCCAAACTATCTCTGAGCCAATATCATATATCTAGTTAACTATTAATTATTCATTTGTTCTTTTCCTCTTTAAGTTTAAGGCCTAAATTACCTGGAAAGTGTTTTTGGATACTCTCTGTGACTTAGCATCCTGTGTGTTACCTATATCACCTAACATACATCGTATGACTCTATGTTTGAATTTATGAGTTATATAGGTAAGCTCTCTGAGGCTGGAGATAATTTACTACTTTTTTTCTCTTGGGTTTATCTGTGACTACGTACAAAGGCGCTTCAGAATCTCCTGGTACACTTGCAAAACTTGTTTAAAATAATTTAACTGTATTATCTGAACACAAATCAAAAGTTCTTTCAGCTAGCACTTTCCTTACACTGACATATGTTACTCTTTGGCCTAAAAGTATGATTTTCCAGTAACACTGGATTTAAAATGAAGGAATATATAGATAAATAACCATAACATAAATATATAAAAGTTTAATTTATTTGTATATATACATTGTAGACTTCCTTTGTTACAACAGAAACCTGTTACAATTTTAGTGATACACTGTTAATTTAACATTAGTTTCTAAACTACTATAGTTATTAATTAAGTAAACAGAGCCCTGTATATATATATATATATATATATATATATATAAAATATCAGTTTCAGTGTTCCCTAATGAA
This sequence comes from Ateles fusciceps, assembly GCA_036589455.1. NCBI lineage: Eukaryota > Metazoa > Chordata > Mammalia > Primates > Atelidae > Ateles > Ateles fusciceps. The sequence goes on along the minus strand of JAZHEH010000572.1, from coordinate 13,593,386 downwards.
TATTTCATTTCATGTGGGGGCTTATATACCTTTTCAAATATTTTAGGGTGTTTTCCACATGGGATTAAACAGTTCAAATGAGATATTTGTCAGCATTTTATAATTCTGAGGGGCTTTTGTTGTTTTTATTTGTTTTTGTTTTTGTAGGGTGTCATTCTGTCACCTGGGCTGGAGTGCAGTGGCACATGACCTTGGCTCACTGAAACTCAACCTCCCACATCAGCCTCCCAAATCAGCCTCCCAAATAGCTGGGACTACAGGCACATGCCACCATACCCAAGTAACTTTTCCATTTTTTGTAGAGACAGGGTCTCTGTTACCCAAACTGGTCTCAAATTCCCAGCCCTAAGTGATCCTCCCACCTTGGCCTCCCAGAGTGCTGGGATTACAGGTTTGAGCCACTGCATACCCCCGCCCCCCAGGTCTTTTTAAAATAGGTATATTTCTCTTTTAATTTTTCTGTTGAAATTACCACCACAGTTATATAGTCACTATCATTATCAATTTATGCACCTATCTGTCTTTAGAAGCTATTTTTTGTTTTGAGCATTTCATATTTTTACTTTTTCTTCAAAGAAATAATCTTTTTATTTCACCTTCCTTACAAAATTTTAGTTTCATACTTGAAATACCTTGTATACTTTGAAGTATTCAATTCAATTTATTAATTTTCTTAACAAAATCTTTCTTTTCCCTCTCAGTCACTAGAGAGGTAAGCAGACAGAAAGACAGACAAATAGATGAATAGTGTATTTAGTCAGTGTTTTCCCTGGAAACAGAACCAACAGAATGTGTGTGTGTGTGTGTGTGTGCGTGTGTGTGTGTGTGTAAAGACAGATATTTATTTAAGGAATTGGCTCACTTAATTATGGTTAGAGACCAGCAAGTCCAGAATCTGCAAGTTTACAGGATAGACCTACAGGCTAGAGACCCAGGGATGAGTAAATGTTTGAATTTTTGAGTCCAAAAACAGACTTGGGACTGAATTACTTCTGTAAATCTGTGTCCAAATATCTACTTTTCATAAGGACATGCTTCATAAAAGACCTAATTTTTACTTAATTACAGCTTTAAAGACCATATCTCCAAACTCAGACACAATCTGAGGTAGTGGGGATTATGATTTTAATATGTACATTTTGTGAGACAAAGCTCAGCCTATACAGACAGATAGACATAGATACATAGTAATATAAAGAGATAAATAGATATAAATTGAAATTTAATTTTATATATCTAATGTTTTGAATATATATAACCAAATATACATTAAGATATATGGAAAATTCAACTACATGAGATGAAAACAGTTTAAGAATTGTTATGTTTCTGTACAGAAATGTTGCTTACTGCATATATTTTAGAAAGTAGTTTTAATAGGTCAGATTTAAGATGAGATTAGGATTCAAGAATAATCTATGCTTAAAGCCAACTCTAGACTCAAATTAAGAAAGGTGATAGTTTGTGGAGAGCCAGATTTCTTGTATCATATAGGTTTTCAAAATCTCTATACGATCTTGCTTTTCAAGAAAATGTTAAAACAAATTTTTTTTTCTGGAGAAAGATGCTATTGTGACCCACCCAAATTGTTCTCAGCCAGTAATAGTCCCTTGTCACAACAAAATTGTTACTGTTGTTCTCACTCTCTTCTTGCACTCAAAGTCCAAGAAACTGTTCTGGGAATGGTTATATCAAATTATGTAATTAAGAGAGAAAGATAGACTATTTAATGGAAGAAAAACATCAGCAACAGCAAATGAATGTTCTTGCTATCCAGGAGCAATGAGTAAAACCACAAACTCCAAGTTTAATATTATTTAGCTCAATCTTAATATATGTCCTCTTTAATTACACTAACATTTTAATCATAATTTCATTACATATTTAGCAAGCATCTATAAAACATATAATTCCCATTTAACAAAATCTGGATAAGATTTTTAAAAAGCCACTCCCCTACTAGTCTTTTCATTTGGGGCACTTTGAAAAACATTACCATCTTTAGATTTCTCTTCTTTAACTATCCAGCTGTTATCTTAATTAAGTCTGCCACAGGCAAGGATCTGGTTTTCCACACCTGTGGAGAAGATTGTCATGGCATTTTAATGACTTAATAGAGCTTGCAGAAATGGAGGCTGGTGTGAATGTTAGCAATGATTAGTTCAAATTAGTGCCAAAGCTGTCAATTTCCAATTAGGAGATGTGTTTGTTCCTCAACAATGTACTACCGCAAATTGCGTGTTTTGACATTGTTAATTCATCTTTTGCCACCTGATAGAAATAATTCAAATGACTCCCAGTAATCTCTTCTACCACAGAGAGTTATTAAAGTTAGACACAGCTGGATATCAAGTTTAAAACCAAAGGAAATACATTATTTTCAACAATGAAAAGATATGGGATAAAAGAATGATTATTTTTGGCAATGTTTCCAATTTATGGTTTAACTTCATGTTAAGGATGTTAGAGTACATCGTTGTAAGCACTGAATGTTCTATTTGATAGGGAATTCTGGTGTGGTTTATGGGACTAGATGAAAAGGGAAAAAATAAGGAATTTAATATAATTTCCAGTGGTATGAAATCTTTGGCAAGTGAAAGACAAGTAAGTACAAAATTCATCTTTCAATAAAGTATCAAACTATTAATTAATTTTTACACAGATAATGTGCAGAAAATTGAATGCAAGGTCAGAGAAAATATGAAAAAGATGGATTGATAATAAAAAGAAATTTTAATTTATAATGTCTATCCCTAAAGAAGATTATATCTGCTCTATCTCATAGTGTTAAGTACTCTTACACTGAGTAGTACAGGAATACCCTCTTTACTGGGTTTCACTTTATTGTCCTTCAAGGATACTGAAGGTTTTTTTTTAATGTTGTTTGTTTTTTTGTTTTTTACAAATTAAAGGTTTGTGGCAACTCTGCCAGCTCCATTTTTCCAATGGCATGTGCTTACTTTGCATCTTTGTGTCACATTTTGATAATTCTCAAACCATTTTAAACTTTTTCATTATCTTTCATGGTGATTTGTGATGAGTGATCTTTAGTGTTACTATGGTAATTGTTGGGCCATCACAAACCACACCCATGTAAAACAGGAAATTTAATCTATACATGTTTGTGTTCCCAGTTTGCCACACACCAGCCTCTCCTCTGTCTCTCTCCCCCTCAGGCCTTCCTATTCCTTGAAACACAACATTATTGATTTTAAGCCATTTAGTGACCCTACAATAGCCTCTAAGTGTTCAAGTGGAAGAAAGTCACATGTCTCTCACTTTAAATCCAAAGCTTTGTGAATAAGTCCTGTCAAAAGCCAAGATAGAGGCCAGACGTGGTGGCTTACACCTGTAATTCCGCACTTTGGGAGGCTGAGATGGGCAGATCACTTGAAGCCAGGAGTTTGAGACCGGGCTGGCCAACATAGTGAAACCCTGTCTCTACTAAAATTACAAAAATTAGCTGGACGTAGTGGCATGCACCTGTAATCCCAGCTACTCGGGAGGCTGAAGCATGAAACCACTTGAAACTGGGAGGTGGAGATTGCAGTGGGCCGAGGTTGCATCACTACACTCCAGCCTGCGTGACAGCACGAGATTCTGTCTCAAGTTAAAAAAAAAAAAAAGAAAAGCCAAGATAGGCCAAAAACTAGATCTCTGGCACTAAATAGTAAGCCCAGTTGGGAATGTAAGAAAAAGATTTTGAAGGAAATTAAGAGTATTATTCCTGTGAGCACATACATGATAAGAAAGCAAAAAAGTCTTCTTGCCGATCCTGAGAAAATTTGAATGGAATGGATGGAAGATCAAGTCCACCACAACATTCCCTGAAGCCAAAACCTAATCCAGAGCAAGGTCCTACCTCTCTTCAATTCTATGGAGGCTTAGAGAGATAAAGAAGGTACAGAAGAAAAGTTTAAACTTAGCGGAGATTGGTTCATGAGGTACATGGAAAGAGCAACCTCCATAAGATACAAGTCCAAGATGAAGCAGCAAGTCTGATGTAGAAGTGCAGGAAGTTATCCAGAAGATTTAGCTAAGATCTTTGATATAGGTAGCCACACTAAACAACAGATTTTCAACATATAGAGCCTTCTAATGGAAGGAGATGCCATCCAGGACCTTCATAGCCAGCAAGCAGAAGCCAATGCCTGCCTTCAAACCTTCAAAGAACTCTCTTGCTAGAAGTTAATGCAGCTAGTGATTGAAGCAGAAGCCAGTGCTCATTTACTTGTCAGGAAATCCCAGGGCCTTTAAGAATTAAGATAAATCTATTTTGCCTGCACTCTGTAAACGGAAAAATAAGGCCTGGATCACAGCACCTCTGTTTACAATATGGTTTACTGAATATTTTAAACCCACTGCTCAGGAAAAATAAAATAAAATCCTTTTTAAAATATTACTGTGCACTGACAATGCCCTTGACAACCAAGCACTCCAATATTCAAGTATATTAACATTGTGTATATGCCTGCTAACACAACATTCATTCCTCATGGATCAAGAGTAATTTTGAACTTCAAGTTATATTACTTAACAAATACATTTTGTAAAGCTATAGCTGCCACAGATAGGGATTCCTCTAACAGATCTGGGCAAAGTACATTAAGCAACTTCTGGAAACAGATCATCATTCTAGATGCATTAAGAACAGTTGTGATTTAAGGCAGGAGGCAGTATCAATATTAATGGTAGTTTGGAATAAGTTGATGCCAACTGTCATGGATAACTTTGAGGGGTTTAAGACTTCAATGAAGGAAGTAACTGCAGATGTGGTGGTGGAAAGAGCAAGATATTGGAATTAGAAGTGAAGCCTGAAGATGTGACAGAATTGCTGCATCCTCATGATAAAACTTGAATGGATGAGGAGTTGCTTCTTATGGATGAACAAAAAAAGTGTCTTCCTGAGATAGAATCTAGTCTTGCTGAAGATTCGGTGGACATTAGAAATGACAACAGAAGACATAGCTGTTGAAGCAGTGGCAGGGTTTGAAAGGATTGATTCCAATTTTGAAAGAAGTTCTGCTGTGAGTAAAATGCTACCCAACAGGGCATGTTGTAGAAAAATCTTTCATGATAGGAAGACTCGATTGTCATGGCAAACTTCATTGTTGTCTTATTTTAAGAAATTATCAAAGCCAATCCCAAACTTCAGCAACCAGCACCCTAATCAGTCGATAGCCATCAACATTGAGGCAAGAGCCTGCCCCAGCCAAAAGATTATAAACTCCCTGAAGGCTAAGATAAATACTAGCAATTTTTAGCAATAAAGTATTTCTCATCAAAGTAGGTATATTGTTTTTAGACACAATGATATTACACAGTTGTTTAGACACAATGCTACTGTATATTTAATAAACTAATAAGCTACAGTATAGTGTTAACATAGCTAGTATATTCACTGAGAAACAAAAATGTTTGTGTGACTTTGTGAGTGGTAGAAGGTATCCGAGTTACTGGTGGTGAATCTGCATGGTTCTGCAGTGACCTCAGTTCTTGCCTCCTCAGAATAAGGAATTTGACGGAGGGGTATAAAGCAGAGAAGAGAGACGGAGGCAAGTTTCAGATCAGGAGTGGAAGTATATTAAAGAGCAGTAAAGAAAGGAAAGTACACTTGCAAGAGACCCAAGTGGGCACTGAGAAGGTCAAACGCAGCATTTAATCTTGATCCTAGAACTTTCTAGGCTGCCCTACTTCTGGTGTCCTGTGCCCTTTTCCATGAATCTTCCCTTGGGGTGGGCTGCCCACAAATGCAGTGCCCTCCTTATGCTTGGAAAGTGAGCATGTGCAGTGTGCTTAGGAGGTTGTAGGCATGCTCATCAGAGGCTTTCTTTCCTTTTCCCCTGGAGTGCCCCTGAAAGGTCATACTCCTCCATTTTGTCTTTTAATGTGATGTCCGGGGAGTTACCTCTTCCCAACATTTGCATTCAATTAACACTTTAATGTGACAGCTGTGGACCTTCGGGAGATTGTCTCTGCCTGGAGCTGACTGGCTGACTGCCATATCAGTTTTAGAGAGACAACATGATAATTGTCAAATCATCAGCCAGTGATCACCTTACAATCCTGGTGGTTGGGGGAGAGAGCCCTCTCCTGTCTAACTATCTGCCAACAAGTTGCTTTATTGAAATATTTGTTTTATTATGTTGGTCTGGAACTGAACCTGCAGTATCTCTGAGGGATGCCTGCATTAAAGAATTTCTATGGTATGGAACTGAGGAAACCTCTAAAGGGAAGTGAATATATTTAACACTCAAAAGTTATATTTTCTGGATGTAATTACATACTAATAATACCAATTGCAATTATTTATGAACTTTTATCTATCTGTCTAGGATTGGCATAGGTTTATTTTCACATATAATGTTTCACTTACTAGCCACAATTTCCATGCAAATTAATTTTTAGTAGTATTATTTTTCATTTTACAGATGATGGAAATCAAAATTAAAAAAATTATGTGAATTGTTTAAGAAAACAAACTTCAGAAGAATCCATGACCTTTAATAGAAATAACTATGTTCAAAAAAAATAATAAAAATAAAAATAAACAAAAAAAAATCAAAAAATCAAAAAAATAAAAAAATAAAGAAATATCTATGTTCATTTATTTTGAAGCTATTCATAGTTGCTTAAGATATTGTTTATCTTTAATAATACACATGAATTCATTTTCACAGGCTATATTCTACACTTAACAATAACATTATTAGTTATTTATTGCGATATAACAAACTCATCCTGAAACTTAACAGCTTAGGGTTTTATGGGTTGGACTGAGCTTAGTGAGAACAGTTCATTCGTGCTACTTAGCCTCACCTAACATAGCTTGATTTGGGCTGGAAATTATGCTTTCATAAAGGCTCACTCACTTGACTGGCAAATTAATGTTAATTGTTATTTGAGAGCTGTTTTCTGCAGGTGATATCTCTCCACCTGCAGAAAAAGCTTTATTATTCTTATATAATTTTCTAAAAACAAAGCTATCTTTAAAAATAAAGACAGTATACTTGGATAGTACACTTGAAAAGATAGCTTTATTTTTCTTATAATATGGCAGTTGAACTTCAAAGAAAGGACACTTTCAGAGGACAATGCCTCAACTAAGATCCCTTACTGAGTTTCTCCTCTGACGCTCTCTAGTGTCTCATTGACCAAAGCCAGTCATATGAACAAGCTCACTGTGAAAGTGTGACAGAACTGCCCAAAAGCATGAAATCTCAGAGGCATGAATCATTGTGGGCATCAAAATAACATCAATCCAAAAACATTTCTACAATTTTGGTGGGAAAATGTGAGAAAAATATGTTTATTTGTGTATGAACATTTAAGAATAGTAAGAAACAAAGTGCTTCCTTTCATTATAATGCAAAATAAGCATTTAATAGGTACATTTAAAATGCCAGTAATATAAAGACTATGCTAGAGCCTGTATGTCAAAAAATAATATTTTAAAAATGTGTAAGTATAATTTTTAAACATATGAGATTCTTTTCAGCAACCAGACTAAGTAGCTTTATTGATGATCTTACTGAGAAAACAAGAGAAAAATATCAAAATGTACAATTTTTTTGAAAAAAGTTTTTAATGGAATTAATGAAATATTGATATAGTTAGAAATATTTAAATATCAAAACTAAGTGAAAATAAAAATTCTATATCTGGCTTTTTTGTTAAGGATATTTGCAAATAGGGTAAATTTGAATTTCAATTAGCTTGACGGTGAGGCGTACAGGGGCAGTTTATAAAACTGGGTATCTGCCAAGAGGAAGAATCCAACTTCAGGCAAACTACAAAGGTAGAGGCCAAAATGTCTTACCCTGCAGTTATTAAATACAAAGTAAAAATATCACCAAAAACCCCCACAACAAAACCTCTGGTTAGCAATTTTGGCAATAACTAATAATAAAACCATACACCCTTGAGAATTCATAACTATGTAACATAAATGTATTATTTATAAGAATTAGTTTACACCTAAGTTTTAATTCACTCTGTCAAATCAGAAAAAAAAGTATTAATGCCTAATTGTTGTGAGTTAGGACTGCATAACAATTTTGAACTACTTGAGTTCAGTAAAAGAAAAGAAGTATTCATGGAAGTAAAATAACATCAAATTAGAGAAAATTATTCAGAAACAAAACAATAACAAGTAACAGTGAAGCTTTAGTATACTTCTCTGTGTTAAAATTATTTCTATATTTTATACACATATTTTAGAACTTCCTGACACTGCTGTAAAACATAATCTACTTATCAGAAATATAAGTTTTCTACACATAATTTTTAACTTGCTTGAAGAAAAATGTTTCAAGCAAAGATGTCTTCTATAAGAAGGGATGGCCACCTAAGAAAAAGTAGAACACTTCTGTGGTTTTAATACAATCTTCAAAAAACATGTGCTGAAGACTTAATTCCTAATACACTAGTATTGTGAGGTAAATCCTAAGGAAGGGTGAATAGACTATGAGGTCAGAGTGGTTGGATTAATGTCATTATTCCAGGAGTAAGTTAGTTATAAAACGGGAAGTTCCACAATTGCTCTCTTTCTCTTTCCTCTTCCCCTCTCTTTCCCTCTCTTTGCCGTTTCATGATCTGATACCTCCAATGTGTTATGAGGCATCAAAAAATTGTTTGCCAGATGCCAGGCCCTCAATCCTTGAATGCCCAGTCTCCAGGACTGAGAGAAATAGATAACTGTTCATTATAAATTACTCAGTCTCAGGTTTTCTGTTATAGCAGCATACAATGGACTAAAACAGATACTACCTTGATTTACAACTCTTTGCAATTGTGTTTAATTATTTCAGAAATTTTGTTCCATTCACTGGTTTACCCTAGTGTGTTAATCTAGTCTCACAATGCTATTAAATAACTGAACTGCCTGAGATGGGGTAATTTACAAAGAGGTTAAGAGTCACAGTTCTGCAGGACTGGGGAGGTCTCAGGAAACTTACAGTCATGGCAGAAGGGGAAGCAAGTGTGTTCTTTTTCACATGGCAGCAGGAAGGAGAAATGCCAAAGTGGGAAAATCCCCTTAAAAAACCATCAGATCTCCTGAGAACGAACTCACTATCATAAGAACAGCAGCATGGGAATAACTGCCCCAAAGATTCATTTATCTCCCACTGGGTCTCTCCCAGGACACATGGGGATTATGGGAATCTCAATGCAAGTTAAGATTTCGGTTGGGACACAGTGAAACCATATCATTCCGCCCCTGGCCCCTCCCAAATCTCATGCTCTCACATTTCAAAACACAATCATGCCTTCTCAAGAGTCTCCCAAAGTCTTAACTCATTTCAGCATTAACTCAAAAGTTCATAGTCTAAAATCTACTCTGAGATAAGGCAAGTCCCTTCTGCCAATGAGCCTTTAAAATTAAAAGCAAGTTAGATATTTCTTACATACAATAGGGGTACAGGCATTGGGTAAATACAGCCATTTCAAATAGGAGTAATTGGCCAAAATAAAGGGGCTACAAGCTACATGCAAGTCTGACATCCAGCAGGGGCAGTCAACTCTTAAAACTCTAAGATGACCTCCTTTGACTCTATGTCTCACATCCAGGTCACACTGATGCAAGAGGTGGGCTCCCATGGCCTTGGGCAGCTCCATCCCTCTGGCTTTGCAGGGTACAACTCCCTTCTTGGCTGCTTTCACAGGCTGGCATTGAGTGTGTGCAGATTTTCCAGGTGTGTACAGTGCAAGCCGTTGGTGGATTTACCATTCTGGGGTCTGTAAAGTGGTGGTCCTCTTCTCACAGCTCCACTAGGCAGTGCCCCAGTGGGAACTCTGTCTGGGGACTCTGGCCCTACATTTTCCTTCCACACTGCCCTAGCAGAAGTTTTTCATGAGGTTTCTGCCCCATAGCTAACTTCTGCCTGGACATCCAGGCATTTCCATACATCCTCTGAAATCTAGGTAGAGGTTTCCAAACCTCAGTTCTTGTCTTCTATGTGCCACAGGTCCAACACTACATGTAAGCCATCAGGGCTTAGGGCTTGGGGCTTGAACCCTTTGAAACAATGGCCTGAGCTGTACATTGGCCCAATTTAGCCACAGCTGGAGCTGAAGCAGCTGGGGTGCAGGTCACAATATCCTTAGGCTGCACAAAGCAGGAGGGCCTGGACCTGGCCCACAGTACCATTTTTTCCTTCTAGGCTTCTAGGCCTATGATGGTAGAGGCTGCCATGAAGGTCTCTGACATACCCTGGAGATATTTTTCCCATTGTCTTGGTGATTAACATTCAGTTCCTCATTACTCATGCCAATTTCTGCAGAGGGCCTGAATTTCTCCCTAGAAAAAATGGTTTTTTCTTTTCTATCACATTGTGAGGCTGCAAATTTTCCAAACTTTTATACTCTGCTTCCTCTTGAACACTTTGCTGCTTAGAAATTTCTTCCACCAGACACCTTAAATCATCTGTCTGTAGTTGAAATTTCCACAGATCTCTAGGGCAGGGACAAAATGCCACCAGTCTCTTTGCATAGGAAGAGTGATCTTTACTTCACTTTCAAACAAGTTTTTCATCTCCATCTTAGACCACTTCAGCCTGGAATTCTTTGTCCTTACCACTATCAGCATTTTGGTTAAAGTCATTCCACAAGTCTCTAGGAAGTTTCAAACTTTCCGACATCTTTCTGTCTTTTGAGTCTTCCAAGTTGGTAGGAAGTTCCAAACTTTTTGACATTTTTCCATCTTCTTCTGAGCCCTCCAAACTGTTCCAACCTCTGCCTGTTACCCAGTCCCAAAGTCACTTCCACATCTTTGGATATCTTTACAGCAGTGCCCCACTACATCAGTACAAATTTACTGTATTAGTCTGTTATCATGCTGCTATAAAGGACTACCTGAGACTGGGTAATTGATAAAGGAAAGAGGATTAATTGATTCACAGCTCCTCAGAGCTGGGGGGGGGCCTCAGGAAACTTACAATCATGGCAGAAGGGGAAGCAAACATGTCCTTCTTCACTTGGTGGCAGGAAGAAGTGCTCAGCAAAGAGGGAAAAGTCCTTTATAAAACCATCAGATCTAGTGAGAACTCACTATTACAAGTACCACAGCATGAAAGTAACTGTTTCATGATTCAGTTAACTCCCACTGGGTCCCTCCCATGACATGTGAAGATTATGGAAACTATAATTCTAGATGAGATTTTGGTGGGGACATGGCCAAACCATGTCACCTAGATTAGCTAAATTACCTTTTAGCTAACTCTTGACTTTTCCTACACGTCCTACCAGAAGCTTTTTAAGTTCAAGTCTTGGTTAAAAATGTTTCATGCAATTAATAATGCTTATAATTATATAATAATCTAAGTAAGTAAATATTTAGTGTGTTAAGGGGAAATGCACTTTCCCAGGTTCTGATTTCCATGAAATGTTTCCTAATCCTTAGATAAGCTTCACATTCTCTTGGGAATATGTCGACATGACTTATACATTTGGAAATATAAAAATTGGCTTATAAGCAATTAGCATGAGTTCTGTCTGACCCCTCCATTCTTGAAGACTGTCTATGTGAGGAGGTTGAATAAATAAGGTTTTGTCTAGGAATGGGACACGTCTGACAATGCTGAGTCCACTTGGCAAACACTTTTGGTTTCCACACTAAACTATACTCTCCAAAATTAATATGTGGGCTTCCCATGTATTAGGTATTAGCTTTCTCAATTACTTAGAACATAGGTGCAAAGGAGGGATTCTATTAATTGGAGGACAACTCAGAGTCTCCAATAACATTGTAAATAGCATTAACATAAAACTAAAGAGGTGGTAAAATAAATTTATTATGCTAGAGTTTTATAGCATAAGACAGATTATTATCACATTGTTAATAAGCAAACTGAAAGCATTTAATAAAGAGTTTCTAAACTTGTGCTATTCATTTAGTAGGCACATTGAGATTATTTATTATTTAAGTGACTCACACCAATATTTTTATTACCAGCTGAAGAAAATTTCAGTTTAAATATTTTCTATGATAAATTCATGTAATAAAACTGAGTCAAAGTGTTGACCTTTTTAACCTAACTCCTCTACCAACAACAGCTAAGTGTTGGGGTAAAGAATAAACTTTTCCTTTCCCTTCTGAAGGTTCACTGAAAATCAGTGGACAAGAAGTATACAAGCAAACGCATATAAATTTATTAATGTACACAAGCAAGAATCACAGGTATCTAACCCCACCCTTAATGTGGTGCAGAAGCTTATATAACCTTTCGCATAGGGGGAGGGAGGAGATGGAAAATGTAGAAGATTCTTTTGAGGGGGTAGGAAATAATTATTAGGGAGAATGAATAGACAAGAGAGATAGAAACTAACTTGTAAATAATTGGAATGACCAAAAGAGGCAGACATTATCGTGTGAAAATAAAAGTTTATCCAGGTGTGGTTGCATTCTTCACTCTTCTTTAGTGAAATAATGAGATTTCAAGGAAAGATTTCTTGGTCAAATAAAGACATTTCAGAAAAAGTGTCCCTCCCTGAGCTTGTGGGGGAAGTAAGGGAAACAAGTCAAAGTGAGAGGGATCCTGAGATTTATTTCTGAGGCCTTTTGATGTTCAAAAGTGCTTGACAGGCCCAAGCACCATATTTTGCGTAATCATGTTATGCACTCCAACAGAAGTTATTTAGTGGAAATATGATTACTCAATATCATATTAGAAGATAACCTCTCAGAGATAAGTGATAATAGCTATAAGATTTCCTACTCTCTGTGGAGTTTTTATTTTTTGTTGTTGCTTCTGTTGATTTAGTTCTTCATAAAGCATACATTACTACTAAGTCAGAAAGCACTGATCAGAGAAAAATAAAAGAAGATAAGAAACTTACTCTGTCAGCTACATGCCACATTGACAATCTGAATCAAATAAACATAGTCTTTGAAAATAAACATAGTCTATTGGAAGCAGGGTTTTGCTGTTAGAATCTTTTTGAAGCTCTTGCTGTGCATTTAGTTTTCTCAATTATCTGGGCCAAAATTTGTAGAACCAAGACAAGAAGATGAGGCACAAGATATAACTGTAAAGAGCTTACCTGAGCCAAAGTAAGGACAGCTGCCTGGGAAACACTTGAATGCTGTCTTGGAAAGTGTTTGTTAATCCTTTGTTAAAGCAGGTTTTCAAAGGCAAAAGGGAGCAAGCAGTGAATTGATACAAAGGTATTTGACATGAATTTTTATTAATTTACAGAAATAACGTTGACTACTGATTGGCTATTATTGAACTATATGGTTATTTATGTATTTTTATGGAAATAACATTGCTTAGTTATTGGGTATACATTGTTATATCTCAAGGGGATGAATTCTAGTGTCCAGTACATGGCATTTTATGGCTACTTGGTGTTCATTAGTCTAGTGCCCACATGGTGTGTGGTTTCAAAAGGTTTTAGCTCAAGGGAGGAAGTGAGGTATGACTGCTGTCACATGCTGTCACATTTTAATATCTCTCTGTGCCTGATAAAGAGGGCTTGCATTCTTCAGATAAAAATTCTTTTCTTTTTCAATTTCAACATCATCTTATTTTGTTTCCTTATCTGTGAAACAGGTATAATAATTTTTAACTAATAGGAATGACAATGATTAAAGGTGCAGGACTAAAGCTGTGTAGGGAATTTCATATTTAAGCATAATAGGCTGGGCACGGTGGCTCATGTCTGTAATCTCAGCACGTTGGGAGGCTGAGGCATGTGGATCACCTGAAGCCAGGCATTTGAGATCAGCCTGGCCTATATGGCAAAACTCCATCTCTACTAGATATAGAAAAAAATTAGCTGGGCATGGTGATACATGCCTGTAATACCAAGTAGTCAGGCATGATGGGTGAGGGGGTCTGGGGTCTCACTGTTCAGATGTGATGATCTGGTAAGTTTAAGTTCCTCGATACTACCTGGGAGGTCTGATGGTTGCTTTCTTGAGAAAGGAACTCAGATAAGGCAAAAGTAACTTTCTCAACTTTTAAAATTTAGAGGGTCAATTTGTATGTTTATTTAAAAGATACCATAAACATGAGTTCTATGAAACAATTTGGCTAGTTTCAAAATACGGAAGTTAAAAAAAATTTAAAAAGAGATTTAATGAGGTATTTTTAATCTGCAAATTATTTTTCTATTTTTTTTTTACTGTAGAACATAGATAACTCAAAATACAGCATACAAGAAATGCACTCATTCTAACTTGGATATGATAAAACTTTCGTATGACGTGAAGTAGAAATATACATAAATATTCATAGAAGAACAGTTAAGATACCTAAACTCCCTTTTTGTTAATGGTTAAAAAGATTCTGTGATTGCTAGACAATTAATTAAAAAACTCTAACCTCTGGAAATTCCAAGTTTGTTTATACATTTTGTTCTGGTAGAGATACAAATGATTTTTTTCTGGTGAAAATAATAAGCTCCCCAAATTAATTGCCCTCAGGTATATTAATCACTTTTTCACCTAACCAAGGAATCTTAACTTTTTTTATTAAGTTACTGATTAACATATAACTCCATAAATGCTAGAGTACACTACTTTGATGTTAGAAATAGAGGGTAAAAAGAAACTTACATCTATTGCATTCAAAAAGCCAAAAGACAGAGTAAGATAAACAGAAATTCCAAAAACAAACCTTCACTGTATAAAACCATATTAAGCCTTATTTGAAGCAAATTGATTTATTTTGTGAAAAGAACAAAGGAGAGAATTGACTAGATCAAAAAGATTAAATGTTAATTCACTTGGTTCTTAAAGGGAATTCTACACACCACATTTCTCTTGTGGTCTTATTAACGTTACTTCAGGCCAAATACAATATCCATGTATCATCAAAGAATTTACAAGCATATTCAGTTCTCTCTGATTTATCAACCACATGTCTCATTGAATAATCATTTTTTCATTACACATATGAATTAGTTGCAAATTAAAGTTTATTTTGTTAGTCTTTCATTCCATCTAGTCTCTTGATAATTGTTTCTTTGATTAGACATGGCACATTTTACCTGAAAAATTATGTACAACTCAAGATTTTTATGTAGCTATGCTGATGTTATTCTCGGTACTTTCTGATTAGAATTATTTTAATAATTCAATTTGTCAAAGTTATGCTTCTATGTAATTTAAAGAGGCAAATATTTTATATGGTTTATGAGAAAATAAAGCAGGCAATGGGCCTCCTCAAGTTTTCATTTCATATTTTCTCTTCCTCAGTTAACTGTTTTCAAATCTACTAGCTGAGTTCTTGTGATTTACTCCCATGTCTCCAAAGGATGTGCTTCAATTGGTCCTTCAGGTATTATCTATTGACTTTTCACCATAGAAATTGAAGTCTTAACTTTCTTTCTTACCCTCAGCCCCAGTACATAGACATAAATTGTCCACCTGTGATCCTCCACAAATGAACGTAAAATTATATTGATGAGGCTAATATTACTATGGAGATTAAAAGATAGTAACTTCTGTTCACAAAACATCCACACAGTAGACAGGTTTACTTTGTCATATCTGCATACTTTTGATTTCCCTTGCATTTAATATACATTTTATAACTGCTATTGCTTAACTTTCTATTAATACTCTAGTCACAAATTCTTTACTATTAGCTAAATCTTGTCTTTAAGAGTTCATTTACATCAGTTAATTTACAATTTTCTTCTTAAAGAAGTCTTTCCTAAAGTCTTTTGATCTGCTCCAATTCCCTTTATACTTGGTGTCCATGTGCATCTCTGGACATTATCCCCTTTCTCTCTTACTGGGGTGTTGGTCTACCTCAGTTTTCTGCTAGATTTTTCATTTTATTAACCTATATCATTATATAAGCCAGAGTTCTCAAGAGAAATAGAAACAATAAGGTGTGTTTGTGGTGTTTATGAGTGTGTGTGTGTGTGTGTGTGTGTGCATGTGCGTGTATGTTTAGAGATCTATAGATCTATCAATCTATCTTCTGTCATGGTTTATTATAAGGAATTGGGTCATACAGTTATAAAGGCTGAAAAGTCCCAGAATCTGCCATCTGCAAGCTAGAAACTCATGAAAGCCATGGTTTAATTTAGTCCACATCTAAGGACTGAGAACTAGTGTCACAGGATCCTTACAGTGTCTTTTCACCAGCTAGAAACATCTGTGATCTGTGACACCTCTGCTTGGGTTTTGCTGGTGCCCAATGGGCTTGTTCTACCCACCTGGCCTTGCAGGCTGCTCTCAGCTCACAGAACCAACTTACATCTCATGTCTGCCAAGGCTGAACCAGGAATGGCATGATGAGGGGTGTGTGAGCAAGTGAGCATGGGGTTCAGCTACTGTGCATAGCCAGGTACAGCAGCTGCAGCGGGGTGGGCAGCTCCAGGTGCCAGCTCACAGGTACTGGCTCCATGTGAGGCTGCAGCTGGACCAGATGTGGCTTCTGTCTGCCAGCACCAGTGTCTGGACAAGGGGAATGTGATGGCACCTGTTAACTCAGAGATACCAGGGTCTGCAGAGCCCCAGAGAGGGTGTTACAGTCTGTCACAGCCCTGGCTTAGGAAGGCCTGAGGTCTGGGCTCCCAGAAGGGCAATAGTTCTTCTCTCCTCGTTGCCCACAACATGATAAGTGGGGTGTTGGAAAACACTGCAAAGGAGAAAGGACTTACAGAGAGCCTACATAAATTGGTTTTAAGTAACATATAAACAAAGAACAACAAACTGCAGAAGGCAGCAGGAAACCTCTGAGGAGGAAGGCTTCTTCATGCCTCATGTTCCGCCACCGAACTTGGGGTACCCACGGGTGAAGTAGGGCTGGCTCCCTACATTCTGGTGCCCAATGTGGCGCTCCTGGATTCCCTAGAGTGGGGGATGCCTTTTAGTTCTGTTTGTGTTACACCTCTTTTAGCTCCACCATTTGGGGGGGGGTCCCAAGTTCTTATCCTGTGACCAGGAAGAATGAGTTGAGCAGACAACTGGAGGGTGAGCAAGACAAAGAGAAGCTTCACTGAGCAACAGAACAGCTCTCAGGAGACTCAAGGTGGGGAGCTCCTTCCTGTGGGCAGGTCATCCCAGCAAGAGTATGAGTCTGGCTGAGTTTGGGATTTTTATGTTTTCAAAACGGAGGAAGTGTGTGGTGATTGGTCCATGGGTGGCCACCAGCAGGCCTGGAAAAACCACCATCTGATTGGCTGAGCAGTCATCAATGAAGTTCTCACTCTGGGCCATGGAGTTTGCCCAGAACTGGGCCTGACCCCTAGGCTTCAGGCCCTCCCTGGCCTGAAGTTGAGGTTTCACCGGGGGACCCACCCCTTCCCGCCTAGGAACCTGTCTGCCTTTAACATGCCATCTGTGGTGCCCAGGCTGTCCACACAGAAGGGAGCCCACAGACCTGTGCCGAGCCACCCTCAACCCCCTTGGCCCCACTCCTGTGCTCTTTTGTGCTCAAAGTCAAGAGGGGGTCAAGGTGACAGGGGGCTGGTATGTCAGCACTGCCCTGAGCACACGCACACCTGGCTGGGTTTTGACAGCACTTGGGCTTGGCCACAACTTTGCTCTGCCCTGGAGCAGGCACTGGGAGTGGGGAGAGGCCTGGGAGAGGGAGCAGGCCCTTTCAAGCCTACAGGGGCAGGGAACTTCTGGGCCCCTGAGAGAGAGCACAGGGATACCTGGGTCTGGAGCTGAGGCTGGGTGGCTGCACCTGGGAGCATGGGGCTCACCCTGCCAATTCAGTAGCTGGAGGGGTTCCCACTTAGTCCTAGACCTGACTGCATCTGCCTTGCTGCAGTTGGTGCCCCAACAGCGGCTGCTCCAGATTGACTGGTGCCACCATTACTAGGAGCACTGATGATACAAATTCCAGTCAAAGGTTTAGAAAAGATGAGATGAGATATCCCAGCTCAGTGAGGAAGCAGGGGGATAAAAGGTGGATTCCTCCTTCCTTCACATTTTGTTCTATTCAGGTCCTCAATGGATTGGCTGATGCCCAACTACTTAGGGGAGGGCCCCCTATTTAATAAGCCCACCAACTCGAATGCCAATATCATCCAGAACCTACTGTCACAGACACCCAGAAACAGTATATAATCTGGGTACTGTCTGGCTTACTTAAGTTAACACACAAAGTGTATTGCAGCACTATTCACAAGAGCCAAGATATGAAAGCAATCTAAGTACTCATCAATGGAAGAGTGGATAAGAAAATGTGGTATATATATACAGTAGAATATTATTCAGCCATAAAAGCAATGAATTCCTGTTGTGTTCAATGACATGAATGGAACTAGAGGCAATTTTATTAAGTGGACTAAACCAGGCATAGAAAGACAAATGTTGCGTGCTCTCACTCATATGTGAGAGATATAAAAGTTGATGTCATTGAGGTGGAGAGTAGAATTAGGGTTACCAGAAGCTGAGAGGGATGGGGTGCAGAGTGGCTGGTTAATGGGTATAAACATACATTTACAAAGAAGAAATAAGTTCTAGTATTTGATAGCACAGTAGGGTGAATATAGTTAATAATAATTTATTGTACATTTCAAAGTAGCTTGAGGAAGAGATTTGAAATGTTCACAACACAAATGAATGATAAATGTTTAAAGTAATGAATATCCAAATTGTCTTGATTTAATCATTATGTATTGTATCCATGTATCAAAATATCACATGCACTTCATACATTTGTATTATGTATTAATTAAAAAAATTTAACTATCACAATAATATTCTCAATATATTCTCTTCTCCTTGAAAAAGGATACGTGAATGACAAATGTTTGATACATTGAAACCTGAAAATACTTTTATGCTAACACATAATTGCTAGTTT
Organism: Ateles fusciceps; assembly: GCA_036589455.1. Taxonomy (NCBI): domain Eukaryota; kingdom Metazoa; phylum Chordata; class Mammalia; order Primates; family Atelidae; genus Ateles; species Ateles fusciceps. The sequence continues at coordinate 13,574,607 of JAZHEH010000572.1, read as the reverse complement.
AGATGACTGTAATATTTAGATGGAAAATAATTTATCTTCAAAATAATAAAGGCAATTATTTTATTATTGTTAATTACTTTTAGCTTTCTATTTTGTTGTTCAGAAATATGAGGTTATTTTGATTTCTTATCTTTTCAGATGATCCATATTTGACCTCTCTCTGTCTCTCTGTACTTCCCTCCTTCATCCTCTCAAATTGCAGATTATTCTGCTTTTCTCCAGTGTTCTAAAGTTTCTTAACACCCTGCCCCAGCAAAAGCCTATATTCTTGCCCAGGGCTTGGGCCTCAGTGGACTCTTTGAATGAGTAAATGTTCTTTAGTCCGGACCTATTTTCACGATCATATTAAGGGTTTCCTGCACTGTTTTCTTTTTGGAAACAATCTATATGTTTATGCTTAATCTGTTCAGTTGGTCCTCCCTTTTGTCTTCTATACTCCATATCTCTGACTTTCTAAGTTATTTCTACAGCTCTGTCTTCTGAGCAATATATATGTATACATATATATATATACATATACATATATACATACATATATATATTATACATATATATATACATACATATATCACTATCATGTTTTTAATTTCCATTTTTCTCCAGATATCCCTTTTATAGTATCCTGCTTTATATCATAGAGTCAATATTTTTATTAGCTTTCTCTCTTCCGTTATTGTTTCCACAGAGTGAAGGTTTACAGCAATGGTGCATACAGGAGAGGCCTCACTGACAATCTCTTTAGTATTTCATTTTGGGTTGGTCAGTTTTTCTGGGAACTACTCCGAAAAGGTTTTTGTTTGATAGTAGAGGATAGGGTGAAAGTAAAGATGGGCATCAGCTTTCAGTTTGCATGCATAATGATTTCTGTTTTTGGTCTATTACCTCTGCCTAGAAAAATGTCTGAATCAGCTTAACAGTTGACAATTCACAACACTTGGCATCTCTACTAAAAATACAAAAATTAGCTGGGCATGGTGGCACGCACATGTAATCCCAGCTATTCAGCAGGCTGAGGCAAGAATTGCTTGAACCTGGGAGGCAGAGGTTGCAGTCAGCTGAGATCGTGCCACTGCACTCCAACCAGGGCGACTCAGCGAGACCACGTCTCAAAAAAAAAAAAAAAAAAAAAAAAAGTGGCCGAATTCTCCTCATTAACAAGTCCTGTTCTTTATCATTTCCAGAGAACAAATCGGCATTCTTCTCTCTGTTTGAGGGACTGTTAGTCATGTGGCTGAGTGCAGTCAAGGAAGAAACTCGGGAAGCTACTCATTCTTGAATAGATTTTAAGTGACTATTCTAATTTTCTGATCCCTGGGTTACCACTACTTTCAGAGGTATGAGATGCTGTTAATTCATGAATCTTTTAAGTATTCTGTATTAAAAATAAATACATTTGATTATTAATCTTCTCCACTGCCAATTTAGAATTCCTATTTTATAGCTTCTTAATTTACCACTCACTTATTTACTTTTCACTGTTCAACATTTCATTGCTTTTTTTTTTTTGTGACAGAGTCTTGCTCTGTCACCAGGTGCCAGGCTGGAGTGCAGTGGCGCAATCTCGGCTCACTGCAACCTCCGCCTCCTGGATTCAAGCAATTCTCTTGCCTCAGCCTCCCAAGTAGCTGGGACTACAGGCAAACACCACCATGCCCAGCTGATTTTTGTATTTTTTCAGTAGAGACGGGGTTTCACCATGTTGGCCAGGATGGTCTCAATCTCTTGACCTCGTGATCCACCCGACTTGGCCTCCCAAAGTGCTGGGATTACAGGCGTGAGCCACCGCGCCCGGCTTTCATTGCTTTTTTAAAAAATTTATTCATTGAAGGTAAGAATTTGTCTTAAAAATCAACCTTTATCTTACTCTCAAAAGCAACTATAGTTTTGTGATACATTAAGGTTATACAGTTTGTGAGGGAGGTCCTTTTTAGAAAAGATAATATTAAAATATGAATAAATTGGAAACGCCTCATAGAGTAACTCTGGTTTTATTTTACCCACAGGACTATTGTTAGATTTGTGGGAAAGAACTACAAGAGAGTTGCTAAAAGTATGAAAAAGACAGTTACTAAATATATGAAAACCTTTTTTACCTTAGGTATTGGCATATGCCACACATCTGTACTATTCTTGAGTGTGATTACTTAGAAATGAGCATCATTTGAACTCATTCATGTTTAGAGAGGGTGTCAAAATGAGAACCAGGAAGATCTACCTACACTAAAAATGGCCCTAAACTAAATTGTTTGAAGATATTAGATCCCAAATATTCTTGGTGAATTTTGAAGTCTTCATTAGTATATCCATATTAAAAGGAGATAACAGAAACCAAAATAAAAGAATTATGGACTGACAGGACTACTGGATTAAAATAAGCATCCGTTTCATTAAACAGAGCTAACTCAAAGATAAATCTTTTGAAAATAAATTTTGACTCTAGCTCTTTAGAGGATCTAAAGTGACCTTGATGGACAGTGGAAGAATCACAACATAGAATTCCTTGAATAAAAATTTATTGACTTCAAGTAAAAATAAATGACTAAAATATTAATAAAATAGGACGTTTGATGCAAAATCTTGGAAGCAGTCCATGCAATTTATATGGCCAAAGTTTAAGATTAACTGCCTTCATGGTAAATGTATTTGTGATTCGTGTGTCAATGGTTTTGGGAGGAAGATGAACTAGATACTCACTTTCAGCTTGCCATCATTATTCAGAAGTCTGATTTAAATCACTTTGTAAGTATGCTCACTCAAAAATGCCGTGTTTTGAAACAGTTCATTTGTTGGATTATTTTTGTGGTTATTGGGTATTAACATATAACTAGAATATAGTCTTTAATGGCCTTAGGCCTTTACACAACACCTAAAATAAATTTAGCTTCATTTACTCTATCATATATGCAAACTACTTTCAGTATGGTAAAATTTATTGTCTGACATAATACAAGTAAATGTCAAGCCCATAAAATTACTCGAATATAAAAAATATATGAATGTATAAATGCAGAAGAGACAAACATGAAAATGAAGAAAAGCAGAAAATTGGAGAGCCGATATAATATTAAAGGGATGCCATAGGTCTCAAATATGTGGCATTTAACAATCAAACAATTGGTATCTAGGTATAAGCAATTCCATGAGAAACAGCAGAAAGTGCAAAGGCCCTAAGGCAGGAGCTATTTGACTATTCCAGAGACAATGGGGAAGTCAATGTAGATGAAGTGCAGTAGTAAAGTTGTCACCAATTAGAGGAGGTAAGATTAGAGTTGTAAGAACAGAGGTAGAAGCGCATATATGTGGCATCATCTAGGTAGCATATACGTAGGCTATTCTATGGATTTTGGCTTTGAGACAGATGGTTGACTATTGAAGGATTTGCTCATAGGTTAAATGTTTGAAATATTTGTCATGAATAATTTCAAGATTTTTGGAGAAATATGTCCAAAGTCATGGAAAGGAAGCCAGACAGGATATGTGTGTATAGATGAGAAAATGAATGAAAAAAAACTACAAAAGATAATTAAATTAAGTGACATATTTTGAATGATTAGTAAAATGTCTAGCACAAAAAGGAGCACAACTATCATGCTTGTGAAATAAATAAAAATGAATATAAACACTAATATGAAAAAAATTGATGAGCACCATAAAAAAGTAACAAAGTTAAATAAGCACAAAATATGTTACTTTCAAATAAGTGACAAAATATTATATATCCCCAGATAAAGTTATGTGGAGTCATCTTGAAATCTTTTATCTTCTTATCTTTATTTGGAATTTAGAAATTCTAATTCCTACATGTATTGCTTCTTTAGAAAAAGCTTACTGATTTCTATAGGTTAATAGGACCTCTCTCTTTCTTTCTCTTTCTATATGCACATATAATATTCATACAAATATTTTATTTGTATATGCACAAACCAATAAATTATATGGTTCCATTTTAAATTGCCAAAAAAGCCACAGTGAATTTTAATGAAATTAGATGTTTACTTTTTATCTTATTTTATTTTAAATTGACAATATGGGGTACCATGTGATGATTTCATACATATATGCCTGGTGAAGTGATCTAATCAGGCTAACGTGTACATCACTTCACATAGTTATCATTTATTTGTAGTCAGGACCTAAAAACAAATAAATAAACTATAATTATATTATAAATGATAACTACAGTTAAATTATTAACTGTAGTCATTATGCTGTGCAATACGTAAACAGAACTTATTTTTACACAAGACAATAATGCAAGTTTATTAAACAATATTTGCTGAAACACCCCCTCCCAAACCAAAACCAAATATTTAACTTCATGGATATTGAGAGTACCAACAAACTCGTGTCATGCAAAAGAAGACTATAGAATAATTCATACAAATTGAAAGACAATATGGGAACTTGACCATGACATTGCCTTTAATGTTTAACATGATGCAGAATTCAAAAAAGATTATGGAAAGGCTGTATTAATTTCAGTGGAGTTGAAAGGATTTGGACATATTGTCTGGTATTGTCATATGAGATACAAAGTCAGAAGAGGGAAACTAATAAAGACCAATGAAATTTAGAACATTATTTACTTTTTGAATTTTAGGAAAAAAATGCTGACAACATAAATCAGAAAAAGAGCATTGAAAAGCCTATGTATATTACTATTTCACCGTAACAAAATGGAATAGGACTATCTGTGTTTGAAAGTAAATATGTCAAGAAAGTGAATCAATCTACAAAAAGAAAACATGTTAACTTTATATAATTTGTCAAAAAAGCAGCAAACTAAAGACAATAGAATTGTATACTGTGAAAAATATAGTAACAAAAAAAAAAAGAAAAAAAGCATTATGCGTTCAAGGAAACTGAAGCAATTCCTGGAAATATTAGGGATGAAACACAGCTTCATTTTGCATTCTGGATTTAGAAACTGACAGAAACACTTTTAATTTGACTCAGTCTCGTAATATGCTGCAGCAGAGAAACACTGAGTTGTCACAAATGTAAAATTTTGTACTGAATTATTTTTGTATATCATAAGTTTAGTTGGAAGAGAAAAAATTGTTAAATATAAATTTAGCTAGATCTGAAGTGATAAAAACAGGTAAAATCTGTGCAACATTATTATTCATGTGTTTTGACTTCCTACGATTATCTTAAATATGTTAAGAAATGTTGACATCTACACAGGATATATGTTAACATTTCATATTGGTAAAGATGGTCTATGTCAAAAAATTATTTAACATGGTCCAGACAACTGTATATCTGATAATATAATGCGACAAATTCAATATCACTCATGATAAAGGAACTGACATGGTGGCATATAATTTTATTGAATATTTTACTTCAACCTAAATATTTTAAAAATAGGATTTTTGTTTAGTTCTCTGAAACATATCACACAGCTTTTTTTAAAATCAGCATAGAGAACAGATTTAAGACACAATACCTAATTAGGTGAATTAATTTTAATTCCACATGAATCCTTTAATTTTTTTAAATGTAAACCTACCATAAAGAAAAACATAATTAATTAATTATATTTTGCCCTAAAATTGAATCTATTTTTATTTGTTTTTCTTACAATGAAACCAGAAATATATATAACAGAATATGAACCTAGGTGTGGTGGCTCATGCCTGTAATCCCAGCACTTTGGGTGGCCGAGGCATGTGGATCACCTGAGATTAAGAGTTTGATACCAGCCTGGCCAACATGGTGAAACCCTGACTCTACTAAAAATACAAAAATTATCCGAGTATGGTGGTGGGTGTCTGTAATCCCAGCTATTAGGAAGCCTGAGGCAGGAGAATTGCTTGAACCTGCAGGGTGGAGATTGCAGTAAGCTAAGATCTGGCCACTGCACTCCAGCCTGGGTGATAAAAGCGACACTCAGTCTCAAAAAACAACAACAACAACAAAATATGAATGATGAGGAAGAAGTGATTAGTAGAGTGAATGAAAGAACTGAGGAAATAATAAAGGGACACCTTATCTGTAGCTTGAATAACCAATTTTTTGGGGAAAAATGCTCTTTCATAAAATTGATTATAAGACCTAGCCTTGTAAAGCTATACTGAATATCAAATATAAGGAAATAGTCGCAATTCAGGCAAAGAAAATAAAATTTTCCTCAAAGTCTTCTTTTGCAGTGTTAGGTATCAGAAAAGCAGAAAAAAAAATCCCTAAATCAAATAAACAACTACTAGCACCAAGTAAATTTAAACTTTACATAATACAAAGTTAATGTACAAAATTTAATTGAATTTTTATATCCTAAAACAAATCAAATATGTAAATACCAGATAAGGGGATTTACAATGACAGTAGTTTTGAGATTCAATAAATATTGCCCCAGAATAGTATACATGAGACAAAAGGTCATTAAAGCCAATAGCCAAGATCTTACATCAAATTGTATTAAACTGCATTTGCAACATACACCTATTATAGGTTATACATTTATCTGTAACTAGAGCACCAAAATGTGTGTATGCTCAGGCTAAGTATAATATTGTGTTCTAAAGAACAGAGCTAGCTTTTCCCAGTCATAAATTCACTTTCTTCCCTGAGAATCAAAATGTTAAAGTAAGCAAGAATTATCAACTTGGCCTTAAATGTCTCTATTAGCATAGTTCTGAAATCAAAATCTTAGAAAACCCAGCCACCACATTCTAGTAAGCTTCATGAGGTTTGGTATTATGGATACTCACACAAAATTGTATTCTATTTTTCTTGCCCAATCCCCCCTGGGTTTGCTGGCCAGTGTTCCAGAATATCTTCTGTGCATATCTCAGATGCTGGTACAAGTCTGTCTTCAGATTGTACCTATGGATGACCATAAGTTCCAAATACCATGAATAATAGCAGCTTGGAGATGAGTTTAATATCCCTACTCAGATGTCTCTTGGAGTATATATCATTTAGGAAACTTTATGTCATATAACAAGAAATCAAAAATGTTAAGAAGTGCTTTAAAATCAGATAAAATTATTTCAATTAACAGGAAGAGTGAAAAATGAAGCAATTTTATGGCTAATTAGCTAAGAGGTTTATAGACCATTAAGAAATCATCAACATCCTCAAGGAACAGTGATATGATATGGCTGTGTCCCCCACTCAAATCTCATCTTAAATTGTAATCCCCGTAATTTCCATGTGTCTAGGGAAAGACCTGGTGGGAGGTGATTGGACCATGGGGAATTTTCCCTCATCCTGTTCTTGTGATAGTGAGTGAGTTCTCATGAAATCTGATGGTTTCATAAGGGGCTCTTCCTCCTTTGCTCTTCATTCTTTGCCTTCCTCCATGATCAAAGTTTTCTGAGGCCTCCTCAGTCATGCAGAACTGTGAGTCAATTAAACCTCTTTCTTTTACAAATTACCCATCTCAGGTAGTTTCTTTATAGCAGTGTGAGAATGGACTGCTACAAATAGATTATATCAGTCATTCCCCCCTCTGCCATCTTTCACAGGCTGGCTCTTGTTTAAGTTTGGCCTCTCATGTTTACAAAACGAACAAAGCAATTTTATAATTCATTCTTCATACAGGAAAATCTAAAGCCATAGGAGAAGAGAACTTTCTTTCCACATCTCTTTTTTAAGAGAAAAGAAAATTTTTTTTAAGTCTCTCACACCCCAGCAGATTATTTCAACTATTATCAATACCTGTCAAAAATCTACAGAGATATGCAAAATGCCTGTGGGTTATCAATAAAGTGAGAGCACAAGGAGTATATGCATAAAATGCCTTTAAATTAGGATAATAGTAATTTTTCATCCATTGAGATATTTTTAAACATGAAAAGATTGAATGTACTCAAAACAATATATTAGACCTTTTGTTGTATTCACAAGAGCAAAGAAATTCATTCTTTGCAGTTGACACTTCTAATTCCTGTTGTGAATTCTTGTTTTATAATGGTATTTTAAAAGGATGTCAGTTTTAAGTTATCCATTGTTGATTTAATTCAAACTGCTAGGCACCTCGTTTTTGTATTTATTTTTCTCTTCTTTCATATGACATCTTACGCTGTTATAGATAATATGTTTGGTGCACCCAAAATGAAAAAAAAAAGGTGGTGAATTGCTTATAATAAATATTCCCTCTTTCAAAATTAGACTACATATTAAAGCTTTTTAAATGAACTTATATAATGCTGAATTGCTCATTCAATTGTAGTATTCAATTTTATGAATCGTATATGTTTGGCTAACATCTAGAAAACTGCTCCAGCCTTGCAGCCCTCTGTGAAATTTAAATGGTCAGTCCTGTCTACCAGTTAACAAGCTTCTTCTCTTAATATTTAAGTGGTTCTAAAACTGCAGATTTTTAACAATATTATTTAAGAAGAATCAAGAATCTTATTATTACTTAATATTAAGATTAAATATTAAGATTATATAAGATTAACAATGATTATATAAGATTATATAAGATATACAATTAATAATAAGAGATGATAATAGCAAATATTACATTATATTACATGCTTACTAGGTAACCTGTGTTGTTTTAAATGTTTAGGGTGTCATCTCAAATAATCTTCCCCAGATACAAGTGCAATGGATTTATATTTTTATGTTACATTTTTATTTTATTTTATAAATTTTACTTATAGATAATGTTATGGATTTCCCCAGAGTCATACAAGGTGTTTCTGCTCATTGGAAGGATTTCCCTTCATCGGTGTCCTTCAGGGATATCCCGGAAATGGGCTGTAGTGCTGCAGCTGTACACTTCCAGTAGTGCCAGCATGTCATATAGGACCAAGTGTAAACCAGGCTCAAGTCTCCTCCTCCTTTGTCAAATGGTCAGTGGAAATTCCTAATGAAGCAATAGGTATGGGCTGGAAGAGAAAAGACAATGCAGGAGAGGTGGGGGACACGGGTCAATTTTCTACTTGTGCACACACCGTACTTCCTCCTTGAGGGCCAGCTTGGGCCCTAACTCACGTATATCACTTTGATTTGATAAGTTTCATTGCCGCGCATGCTGACATTTATGGCTTGACTCATCAGACCACACCCTATTCATGATGAGCAACTCCACTTTCAGTCTGCACTGAGGCCCAGCAGCAAACCAAAACTGTTTCTCAAATGGAGAGCAGTTTTCTGCATAGGATGACAAGACTTCCCTCCCAAATTCTAATGTCCTTTACTGTGATTCAACTATTGCAGCCTGCCAGAAGCTCTAACCAGTATTTCTCTCTTCCACTAACGTTTCAAGAGTCACTGGATCTGCTGGATCATACAACCTGAGTTTTAAAGCATTTTGAATGGTGGCCTGAGCTGATTGCAGAGCCTTCTCTTTGTCTAAGCCTCACTCAAAGCTTGCTTTTAGAGGGTTATTCAATAAATGGAGCAGAGTAAAACATTCAAATGAGAAATATATTGCCCCTACAGTTTGAAGATAATTACTAGGCATTTTCTCCCCTCGTGTGTGTGTGTGTGTGTGTGTGTGTGTGTGTGTGTGTGTGTGTAGGAGGGACCAGAGACAACAAGCCATCATTTGCATTAAAAGGAATATCACAACATTGTCCACGCTACTGAACCCCCAACAAATTTAGGTAAGGTAAAAGTCCCCTCAATTTTTGTAGGATGTATTTCTCACCTTCTGGCATACAAACTTCACGTGAATATGTCTAGAGTTAGTTGCTATTTTCTGCTCTACAAGTCCAATCAGCATAACATCATCAATGAAAAGGATCCATATTAGGTCTTCTGAAAGGGAAAAATGATCCAGGTCTCTGCAGACTAACTGATCACAACGGGCTGTAGAGTTTACATCCCTTTGGGAAATAGTGAACATATACTGTTGGTCTTTCCATCTTAAGAAATAAACAAAAAACAACAACAACAACAACAACAAAACCCCAGCATCTTGTGGGATTTACTAAGAGATAAAAAGAAGAAAAGAAAAGCATTTGCAAGATGAATAGTTTTATGTCAGTAACTGGGGATATGTTGTGCAAACAACAAATTCCACATCTGGAACAGAAGCTGCACTTAGAGTCACCTGAGTAAATTCACAATAATTCACTGTCATTCTCCAAGATTAATTTCTTTTCTGCACAGGCCTATTAGGCAAGTTAAATAGGTAAGTTGGAAATATTGTGGGAATGGAATCATCACCCCTGCATTTTTCAAGTCCTTGATGCATTAGTTTCTATAATCCATTCAGGAATGTAGTGTTGCTTTTCATATATATTTTTTTTTTTTGGTAGAGATAATTCTAAGAGTTCTCACACAGCATTTCCCATCATTATAGCTTTCTCTATAGGTCTGGGAACAAAGTGGTGATTCTGCCAGTGGCTGAATATGTTTATTTCAATTACACATTCTGAAACTGGGAAAATAGTCCTGTGATGGATTTGGGGACCTAATCTAAAACTCTATTAATACCTGACTTTCATAAGCCTTTATTCTGAATATTGAATCACAGTAATGTCTCCAGGAATTAGTTATCAGTTCAGAACTAGTATTCAGTAATCAATGACAAGTCTGTTTATTTCAATTTCCCAAATGTACAGTCACCCCCCACTAAATGGCTGTGGGTTTCTTTGGAGAGGCTGGGAGAGACTACCACTTTAAATTTGTTTTGAGGACTCAAAACACTCTTTTCTTCCTAGATCTAGAATTCTTATCATGCAAATTAGTGAAGAATTCAGTATAATGTTTATCTATTTTCTAGGAACGGTATCATCAAACAACTATTGCCGCAGGTCTCTTTAGGGGGCAGCTGATTCTGATTACTGCTTTGGCTCTGATGTCTATTATGGTGACAGTACCCACTACATCTTTGGTGATTAAGTGCCACCATTTGATGCTAACACCCTGGGATTCTATTATTCCCAATACAGTTGGGGATTTTAGTTCAGTGGGAACCTAGCAGTTCTCCCTGTAACTTCCCACTTGCAAAGGAAATTAGAGACAGAATTCTTCAAAAACTTTGAGAGTTTCTCTCATAAATTTAATACTCACCACCTTGGTGAAAAGTTATCCTGGGGACTCCTCCAAGAGGAGCAAGCCTTAATTGATAAATTCATTCTAACATTTCTAAGCCTTGGTTACATTTTCTATAGAAAATGAAGGTAATTTTAATTTTTTCACTTAGAGTTGACCATTTTCTTTGTGTTGCTAGAAAGGGATACCTGAGGCTGAGGCTGGGTAATTTATTAAGAAAATAGGCTTATTTGGCTCAAAGTACTGCAGGTTGTACAGAAAGCATGGTGTCAGCATCTGCTTTGGGTGAGTGTTTCTGGAAGCTTCCCCCTCATGGTGGAAGGTGAAAGGGTGGTGGCATCACAGGACCATACGGTGATAAAGGAAGCAAAAGAGAGAGGAGGGAGGTGGCAAGCATTTTTCAACAACCAGCTCTGGTGGGGGTGGGGTCACTTGCAGGAGTTAATAGTGCAAAAACTCTCTCATTACCTCAAGGATGGCACCAAGCCATTCATAAGGAATTTACCACCATGACTTAAATTCTTTTCTTTAGGTCCCACCTCCAATATTGGAAATCAAATTTTAACCTCAGATAAGGAAGGGAACAAATGTCCAAACAATATGGGTTCCCTTATTAGCAACCCATATTAATAAATTCAAGTTGAATATATTTTATATTCCTTCCATTTTAATCTTCTATTCTTAAAATCTATTTCTAGATATATTCTCCAGATTCTGTCTATATAATTTGGCAAAATCATGTAATCCTGTCAGTGTGTAGTATACCTCATTCTTTGGAGACTGCCTAGACTTGAATGTAGTTAAGGTCTCAAAGCAAAGAGGTGTGATGGGGTGTGATATGATTTGGCTCTGTGTCCCCCATCCAACTTTCATCTCAAATGGAATCCCCCATGTGTCTAGAGGGAACTGGTGGGAGGTGATTGCATCATGGGGGTGGATATCCCCCACCATCTTCCTATAGTGAGTTAATTCTCGTGAAATCTGGTGGTTTTTAAGGGTGGCACTTTCCCCTTCACTCGCTCTCTCTCTCCTGTCACCATGTAAGATGTGACTTGTTTTTCATTCACCTTCCACCATAATTATAAATTTCCTGAGGCCTCCCCAACCATGTGGAAATGTGAGTCAATTAAACCTCTTTTCTTTATCAATCACCTAGTCTCAGGTAGTTCTTTATAACAGTTTAAAAACAGACTAACACAGGATGGGTGCTGAGGAGAATTAACAGTGCCTTCTTAAATAACTACATCAGAAAAGGCCATTACAGATTTATCAGGCAATCAGGCTAACTTTCCCTGACAAGGATGGAGGGGGTTGCATCTACAGGCAAAGAAGCTGATCAGAATATAAAGGTGCAATAACCCAGGCTCATTAGGATCTGCCCCTATGTTTCAATTCCAATTTGTTGTATCCTACTCCTTCTCAATCAATACGTTCATTTTAACAGAAGACACTCTGCCATGTTGAAAATAGAAATTATATTGTGATTCAGCCACTAGAGAATTAGATTCTAGGTTTAGTTTTAGGAATCTTAGCCCTCTGGTTATAGGATATGAGATTCTATCAGGGCAGAAATGGCTTCTATGTCATATATGTGGGGGTTGAGTTGGGAATTTTAGTCCCCAAGCTTCTTGTTTTCTTTCTCAACCTTGTCCAGCTCAGTTAGGAACAACCAGTCATTCTGGATGTGATGACTCATGCTTGTAATCCTAGTATTTTGGGAGGCTGAGGCAGGCTGATCACTTAAGCCCAGATTTCAAGACCAAGACCAGCTTGGGCAACATGGTAAAACTCTGTATCAACAAAAATATAAACAATTAGCCAGGTGTGATGTTGCATGCCTACAGTCCCAGCTACTTAGAGGGGCTGAGGTGGGAGGATTTCTTAAACCTGGGAGTTGACCCTGGGAGATGGAGGCTGCCGTGAGTTGTGATTGCACCACCGCACTCCAGCCTTCCAACCTGGGTAACAGAGTGAGACCTTGTCAAAAAAAAAAAAGCAATCAATCTGATTATACTTACTAGTTTCATTAGATTGACAAAAATTTTCTTAAGGCACCAAATATTGGGCCACCCATCACCTTGCCTTTCATAAATAGTTGGCTAAGAGAAGCCAGTGGATACTTTAAGAATATTTTGGGTATTGATGCTGCCACAAAACACCATACTAGCTTTCTCTTTCACATTTAAATCGGGATCATGAGTGCCTCTAAATCTAATCAGATCAAAAAACCAGTTCTCACACAGAAAAAATCCAAACCTCATCCTTAACATTTTCTTCATTTAGAACTCTCAGTTTCTCAGTACCAAAGTCTGTGTCTGTCAAGGTTCTCCAGGTGTCTTACAAAAAGTATACTAAGGCTTTTATTGAAAGAAATTATCACATAATTGTGGGAGCTGGGTAGGTGAGTCTAAAATCAGTAGCCAGGCAATGAGGAAGAGCTTGCTTGATCTTCCAGGCATAACCTGAAGCTGCTGCCCATAGACAGAATTTTCTCTTCACTAGGGAAGTCTCTACTCTCCTTTTAAGACCTTTTCACTGATTCAATCAGGTTCATACAGATTATCTAGGATAATTTCTTAATTAAACTGGTTATGATTATCTGATTATGGAGTGCAATCACATGTACAAAATGTACCTTCACAGCAACACCTAAATTAGTATTTGATTGAGTAACTGGGGATGGTAGCCTAAACAAGTTGATACATCAAAATGACTATTACATTAAGCAAGAGGAATTGTATGTGGTTTGTGTTCAGAGGTAATTTTCTTCAGAAAATAAATAAGTTATATTCTCTGCTGAGAAGTTCAGGTTGTATCCTGTGGAAGATGAAGAGATGATAAAAAAAAATTTAGGCAAGAAAATTGCCAAGATTTGAGCTCATTTTGTAAGGATAATTCTGGGCCCTTTGTGAGTAAGGCCATGAGGCTTCTCTAATAAAAAGCCTAAAATACAAATTTTAGAACCATCAGAATAGAAGTGGTAGAAGGTGTATGCCATGAGAATGGATAATATCACTTATGAATCACATTTTAATGAAGATTATACTTAAAGTCATTTCTTGAGTGCTTAGAATGTGTTTAAAACTATGTTAAGAATTAAAAATACTAACTTGATAAAAATCCTGTTCTTACCTATAGAACCTGACAGTGTGGAGGCACTAAAATTGGAAAGAGGAAACTGTGGCTATCAAAACTGTGACTATAAAGTGATGGAGATATACACGGAGTAATGCAAGTGCAGGAAAGGGATGCTGGTGGCCAGGGGACAGGACAATTTCCAGAAGCAAGACTAATACATTGAGTAAGGTAAGAGGGCCTGGGGCAGGAACTCTCTCTTTAAGAAAATAGACAAAGTCAAAGAAACTGATATTCAATATTTAGCTTGAATGCCCAGGGGAACTGAGAAAAACCTGGTAGAGAATAATGTCACAGAAACTAAGAAAGGCCATTTTTAAGAATAAATTAATGGACCACAGGTTTAATAGTGCAGCAAGGTCAAGTGAGACAAGAACTGAAAGGAATTTATTATATTTTAAAAATAAGAGGAAATGACCAGGTGCAGTGGCTCATGCCTGTAATCCTAGCACTTTGGGAGGCTGAGCCGGGTGGATCACAAGGTCAGGAGTTCAAGACCAACCTGGTCAAGATGGAGAAACCTCGTCTCTACTCAAAATACAAAAAACTTAGCTGGGCCCGGTGGCGGGCACCTGTAATCCCAGCTACTCTGGAGTCTGAGGCAGAGAATCACTTCAACCCAGGAGGCGGAGGTTGCAGAGAGCCGAGATTGCACCACTGCACTCCAGCCTGGGTGATAGAGCAAGATTCCATCCCCAAAAAATTAATCAATTAATTTAATTTGATTAAATAATGATAATAATAAAAAGGTAATTTGTTAACTGGGAAAACAGTTTTGTTAGAAACGTAGAGGATAGAAGTTCTACTATAGTAGGTTGAGGTGTTAATGGGAGATCAGAAACATGACAATATTATTTGCAGACTCTAGAAACTTGGCTTTAAAATAAATTTATATTAGATGATTAGAAGAGAATGGAGATATGGGTTGTTTTTGTTTTGTTTATGGATGGTAATAGAGCGCATTTTAGGCTGGGGAAATTTAATCCAGTAGTTTGGAAGACATTAACACAGCAATAAATGCTCTGTCTTCCAGAACATAAGAGCCAAAAGGAAAAAGACTTTCTATTTGTTTGGCTTGCTGTTACGTCACATACATAGTAGTTATTCAAAAATATTTGCAGAATGAATTAAACAAATCCTTAAAAATCAAAGTTCTTCTAAGATCTTCTAAGATCAAAAGGGATCTCTTTGTCTCTAAGATCAAAAGTGATTAATGGGAGACAATGTTCATAATCATATAAAAAGAACATGATCATCCATGTAAGAGAATAGACGGAAAATAATATTTGTAGTATTTATCCATTTGCTATATTCGGACCTACTTCTAATTTAATTTGGCCCTATACAATTCTTTTGTTTAAATATTATTTTCCCCTAGTCATAAAACCTAAAACAGTTTCAAATAATTTAGCAAACTAGAGAATCCAGAAATTTTAATCAAGGGTACTCTGGTTTTATAATCTTTGTAATAGATGATACATATAATCTATCTGGTATGCTCTCTACTATTTTCTTCTTTATTGTTTAGGTGAAAAAAATACAAAATATATTATTATTGTTAATGAAGTAAAACCTAATCATAATTGTGTCTACATCTTCTCTGGTTTTAAAGATATAACATATAATTATTCAGGCATATATATGAAATAATATTGAGTATCATGCTTTAGATGTTGATTCATCTCTCACCTCCTCAAAGGAGCTATCTCTGATTTTTCACAGTAGGGTAAGTAATTCTCTTACATGCTCCATACCACAATTTTGTGAAAGAATTGTCTCAGATGATAAACTAAGCTTCTCTGCCCTTGTGTCTTTAATCCAGTTTCCTTGAAAGCTAAGCCAAGGCAAGGATTAAGTGTAATTGATTTCATCAGTAGGGCGTTTGCAGAGCACAGAGAGTGAGGGAGGCAGAGACTGAGGTGGAGAAAGATGGAACTCAAATGCGCTCGCTAGGGCTTCATGTTAACTTGTGGAGAGTTTTAGCTAGTCGCTGCACAAGAGTACTCTGCCTACCATGCAGATGTCTTCGA
This sequence comes from Ateles fusciceps, assembly GCA_036589455.1. Taxonomy (NCBI): domain Eukaryota; kingdom Metazoa; phylum Chordata; class Mammalia; order Primates; family Atelidae; genus Ateles; species Ateles fusciceps. The sequence continues at coordinate 13,558,477 of JAZHEH010000572.1, read as the reverse complement.
AGAGGCTATAAAAAATACCGTGTCTCCAAATTGTACACTGTAGGAAATAGAAAAGAATCTATTTCCCTTCCTGTTCCTATTGGTAGAGTTTGTCCAGAAGGAGTTCACTACTGCCATAACCATGCCAAAACATACCAGAAAGCATTACCTAGTCACTTTTGCAACTTGTGGAGAAGCCAAATTTCCTGTACTAAGTAGTATTTTAACCAAAGACCATACCCAGGTCTTTATAGCCTCAGATGATGTAATTGAGTGGATGTGCACAGTGACCTTCATTGCTTATTCAGTGAAGAGACAGAGAGAGAAGAGAGAGAGAGAGAGAGAGCAGCAAGATGCAGGATATAAGTGAGGTCCAGTGAAACCAAGGAAAGGAAGAATATATGCAGAATACTGTTTGTATCTCTTGTTTCATAAGCAGTTCTACTGTGAATTTCTCTAGGCAGAGGAAATATGAGGGAGGAGGCAGATGAACAGACATTTCTTTTTGCTGCAAAAGAAAGTATACTACTAGCTTCCAAAAAACAAAAGTGATTAGCAGATACAATTACTATGTAAGGTATTTATAAATTTAGCCATAACTTTCTTCATACTTGCTCATTAAAAAAGAAGAAATGGTTCTGAAGGGATGTAAAGATTACAAAAGAACTTACTCTAAAATAATTTTTCTTCACAGGAACATTATTCTAAATTATTAGAATACTATAAAGAGAGATCCAATCACAATTTTCTCTTTTGATGATGATCTGAGTTCTAACCTATCTTCTTCAATGCCCTCTGGACAAAAACCTTAGAAAGGAGTGCAGTCGAGTCATAATTCATGAGGGAATATTAGTTATCCATTTGCCCTCGAGCATATTTATCTGAAAGGTGATAATCCTGAGACTGTAAGAACATTTTGACCTGTTAGTGGAATGAAAGAATCAGGATAATAAAAAAAATGAATGACATATCTTTACTTTTAATTACGCTAAATAAATAAAGCTTTCTAAAGTTTCTGTTCTTGTTCCATATAAACAAACCTTAAAGCAATGCATTTTATACTTCTAGCTAACTTAAGAATTACCTGCACAAGATGGCTCTCCATACTTTTCTCATGTAGCAGACTCTGTGCTTTCTGATGTGAGGAAAGAGTTATGGGAAACAGAGACGTGACAGCTGTCAGGTTCTTTGTCCAAATTCAATCAGGAATCAACCAGAGAGGAATGTCCTAATCCATCAACACCTGCTTGGGATAAGCAGTAAACCCACCAAAGACAGAGCCAAATACAGTGATTTAATTAATTGAAAGTTGCTGGCAATTCAGCAACATGTGGTGCTTCTGAGCAATTTCCAGTACCAACTAATGTAGAGCAGAACTTGTGCATAAGTGTCTCAAAGCTCTTTTAAATTTGTTATAATTTTTAAAAATACCAGTTAATTTGAAAATATTTAGGAATACCAGGAAAAGACACAAAAGAATGCCATTTTAATTGTTTTGCTTTAAATTGATATTTGCTCTTTCTTACAAACTTTTAGATGATAAAATTTTAGACATATTCATAATGTTATGCAGAGTTATACTTATGTAAGAGTGACATTTTTACAAAGCTAACATAGGGCTGATTAAACTGATGTGTGGGTGTTCCAAGACAAGGCTCTATTTGTCACTCTTGTTCTGAAATGCATATGTAATAGCCTTAAGATGATTATTTCACAATTAAATTGCAAATCAAAGCCATCGTTTAATCTTCCTTTGTTTTTCTTGTATTGTAATTTGGCCTGAGTCACGTTAGAACAATCCACAATATTTCTCTCATCTCTTCCCTGGTTTCAGTACCCAGCAGCTATTCAAATCATTATGTAATGATTTCTTTCTCACACAAACCAACATATTAATCTCCCTCCTTTTTCCCTGACCCTTGGTCATTCTACACTCAGTCTAGCCAGCCTAGATTTTGTTAATTGGTTCCTCTTTTCCAAATCTGTCTCCCCTAGATTCAATAGATTAAAAATAAGTACCTTAATTCCATATATTTTTTAAAGAATATTTGTACTTAAAAATCAATTTAAAATACTTTCTTCTCCAAAAATACTTTCTTAATCCAGTCAAGCAGAATTGGTTGTCTTTGTTTTTTTGAATTCCACATGGCAATATCATCTTCTTTTGTATTTTGTAGTTTCCATTTTTGTTGGTTTCATGTATTTGTCTTTTCTATTGAAGGGGTGTGTGGGGATTTTAATTATATGTGCTTAATTGTATGACTTTCCATTACAAAGTCCTTTAAGACAGAGCTTGTTTTGCTATTTCAGCCTTTTGTTCTTTTTTTTTTTCTATTCAGCTTTAACTTTCCATAACCTAGCACTCTGCATTGAACTATTTTATTAAATTATAAAACTGTTTAGGGCATATGCTTGCAAATTCAATTTGAGTTAAATTGACGCAAACTTTAAAATCTCTAAATATTGATCTCCAGGTTTGAAAACTATCTTTCTCTAAATAACAGTTGCAGTTGAATTTTGGGCAGTCAATTCATAGCCATGATTTCTTCAAATATCCCCACCTCATCAGCCAAATCTTTTGTTCTTCCAAATTTAGCTATTTATTTACAAACCACATAATATATTTTGTCCTTTTTCTACGTAAGTTTACATAATATCTTTTATTTTTTCCTTTTTCTACATAGGTTTTTACCTATTTAAAAGCTTTGATTTTGGCTGGGCACTGTGGCTCGTGCCTATAATCCAGCATTTTGGGAGGCGGGGGCGGCCAGATCACAAGGTCAGGAGTTCAAAGCCAGCCTGACCAACATGGTGAACCCCATCTCTATGAAAAATACAAAAATTAGCCAGGCATGGTGGCACATGCCTGTAATTCCAGTTACTCAAGAGGCTGAGGCAGGAGCATCGCTTGAATCCAGGAAGTGGAGGTTGCAGTGAGCCGAGATCGTGCCACTGCAGTCCAGCCTGGGTGATAGAGGGAGACTCCGGAAAGAAAAAAACAACAACAACTATGATTTGTTCCCCAACCTAGTCAGAAGTCCTCACACACATCAAGGAAAACAAATAACTAGACTGAACATTTTATGTGTATCCAGTGCCCTTTTACTCTTCTCCCCTGGAGGCCATATGACTCCTTTATTTCTTTGAAGAATAGACTTTTATCCATTTCCTAATTCAGCTATTATTTATCTCATTTTCTCATCTCTACCTTCCCTACCATGTCTTCCAGTGACTTGATTCTTGAATATTCTCTGCTTTTCCTTCCCTATTGTCGAACTTTCCACACTCATTAACTCACTCCTGTAAATGTAAAAATATGCTCAATTTTTCTAATAAATTATTCTTTTTAGAAGAATTTAAGATTTACAGAAAAACTGAGAAGATGGTACAAAGGATTCCGTATACCTGGCACCCAGTTTCTTTTGTTTTTAACATAGTTTGTTAATATGACAGGTACAGTTAATAAACCAATGTTGATAAATTAGTATTAATAAAAGTCTATGTTTTATTCATATTTTCTTACTTTGTACCTGATACACTTTTTCAGTTCCAAGATCCTATTTAGGATCTTGTTGCATTTCAGCATCAGGTTGAATTTACTCTTGTTACATTTCAGTATTAAGTTTCCTTGGGCTTTACTTGTTTGTGACATTTTCTCAGACCTCGATTATTTTGATGATTCTGACTGAGAAACACTAGTAAATTAGTTTATAAAATACAGCTATATTATAATTTGTCTTTTGTTCCCATTATTAAACCAGAGTTATAGATTATAGGGAGAAAGACAACAAACTTGAAGTGCCATATTCATTACGGAATATCAAGGGTATACACAGTCAACATGAATTCTAACTGTTGAGATTGACCTGATACCTGACTGAAGTCAGATTTGTCAGCTTTCGCCTCTGAAAAGTTGTTTGCCCTCTTTCTCTACATTTTTGTGAGTGTAAAATCTATGTGAATATTTGTAACTATTCTGTACATATTTTTCTCCTCCCCCAATTGCTCCTCCATTGATTTATTGAATCATTTATTTATATCAGGATGGACTGATATTTATTTTATACTTTGAGTTCTAATCTGACATGAATTTATTTATTTTGATATTCAAATTTTCCATCATTGGTTATTGAGAGGTCTTGCAGGTTCTGTCTCCCTGTGCCATCCATAATGCCATCAATGTGCTGTGGTCATTACTTCCTTCTTCCTTTTTGTTCTTTCCTTCCTTTCCCTCTTCCTTCTACTTCCTCTTTCTCTCAACGTGTTCTTACTTTTGGCCACAAGATACTCCATGCTCATCTTGTATATTGCCTACACTAATTCTAGACTCAGTCATTTCTCTAAGAAGCTTTGCTTCTGTTTATTGGAGAATGGTATGATAAACCAAGGTATAGGCATTGGGTGGGCTAGTTACTAGTGAAGTGTCATTGATTCTGAAATATCTCAGCTGACAGAGAAGGAACATGTATATGTCTAGGCTAACCACATACCTGTAAATATTTCTGTAGGCAGCTATGTACATCTCTGTTAAGCTAAGCAGGAGTTCATATGGATGTCTTTTACCCAACCCCATGACCACAAGGGTAATTCTAGAATCCTTCTCTTGCTTATCTGTACATTCCCACTCCAACTGGCTGGCTCCCAACATTCATGACATGTTTACTATTGTTCAATTCCAGAATACATGTATTGTATTATCAGAATTTGTAAACCAGATCCTTGCAGGAAATATCTTTTATTAACTAGAATACAGTGATTATGAAGAGTTTTATTTTTTATCTTTAGTTTTATAGATTTGTCACGTTTTCACTTATTTTTGTGAGCTTCTTTTCCTCCCTAAGCCCCTTTAGTGAAGTTGCTTCATACATTTCTAATCAGGTTAAATTGTTTTGTCATATTGCGCATTTCATCCTGGAATTCTACTGTCCTACAAAATGACTCTATATAATTTACATATTTGAAGGTTCAATCTTCTATACCTTTGGAGAAATGCATAGTGTCATGCATCCACAATTATAGTATCACACAGAATAGTTTTATATCTCCCCCCAAATCCCTATGCTCTATATATGAAAGCCTCCTTTTTCCTCGTAAAACACGAATCTTTTGCTGTCTGCATGGTTTGCCACTTTCATAATGTCTTTTATTGGAATCATGCATCATAAAGCATTTTCAGACTACTTTTTTCACTAATCAATGTTTAAGATTCATCTATGTCTTTCTGTGGCTTTACAGCACTTTACTATTTATGACAGGATTACATTCCCTGGTATATATGTACCATAGTTTGTTTATCCATACACATATTCAAAGACATCTTGACTGCTTCTCATTTGGGACAATTATTAACAAACTTTTCCTAAACATCACTCTTCAGGTTTTCTGTGAACCTAAGTTTTCCAAACCGTTTAATAAATACCTATAGGCACAATTGCTGGTTCTAAATAAGATTATATTTTGCTTTAAAAGACATTGGCAAACTGTCTTCCAAGTGGTTGTCTGATTTTTGCATTCTCACCAGCAAGATTGAGAGTTTATATTGTTCTTGAGTAATTGGCATTGCCAGTTTTTCAAACTTATTTATTCTAATAGGCTATAATGATATCTGATTGTGGTTTTAACTTTAAATTGCCTAATGACAGATGACGTTAAACATCTTTTTATATGTTTATTTTCCATTTGTATTAGTTATTTGATATGGTTTTGAGATATTTTATCTACTTTATTGAGTTTTTGTTTCCTAACTGTTAAGTATTTTATCTATTTTGGATACGAACTGTTTATCTGTTATTTGATTTGCACAGAGTTTCAGCCTGAAAGGCATGTGTTTCCAATTCTAAACATATATTTTGTGGAGTTTAAGTTTTTAATTTTATTAAAATTCAACTTACCAATTTTTCTTTTCTGGATAATATTTTTGGTATTGTGCCTAAAAATTCATCATTAAATCCAAGCTCATTTAGATTTGCTCCTATGTTTTCTTCCAGAAGTTTTAAGGTGTCATGTGTTATCTTCAGGTGTAAGATCCATTTTAAGTTAATATTTTATCATATGATTGCTTGTGTATAGGAAAATAATTTACATTAATATATTAACCTTGTATTCTGCTACCTTGATTTACTTGTTCGTTCCAAATGTTTTATTTTCCATTTTTATTTATTATGTTGACTATCATATTGTCTTTGAACAAAGACAGCTTTATTGCTTCCTTTACAATCTGTCTACTTTTATTTCCTTTTCTTATTATATTGTACAAGTTCAGATGTCTAGAGCAACACTGAATCGAAAGGGTGAAACAGAACATCCTTGCCTTTTTCCAAGTCCTAGATGAAAAACATTCTTACTATTAAGTATGCTAGCTGTAGATTCTTTCTAAAGTTGAGGAAGCTACCCTCTTTCTAGTTTATGAGGGCTTTTATCATGAAGGGGTGCTAGATTAAGTAAAAGGCTTTTCCTGCATCCATTGATATAATGATATTTTTGTTATTCTTAGGCTCTTGATATGGTGAATTATATTGACTGATTTTTGAATATGGAATCAGCTTTGCATACCTGGGTCAAAACCCACTTGATTGTGGAGCATATTTATTTTTATATATTTTAAAAACTCAATTTGCCAATATTTTTTTGAGAAACTGTGGATCTGTGTTCCTGAGAATTATCAGTCTAAAGTTTTCTTCTCTTACAATGTCTTTATCTGATTTTGGTAGTTGATTAGTTGTGACCGTTAAAATGACTTAGAAAGTTTGATTTATTCTTCTATAATCTAGAAGAAATTGTGAGAAAATGTTGTATTTTTTTCTTTTCTTTTTCTTTCTTTCTTTCTTCTTTCTTCTTTCTCTTTTTTCTTTCTCTCTTTCTTTCCTTCTTTCTTTCTTCTCTTTTCTTTCTTTTTCTTTCTCTTTCTTTCCTTCTTTCTTTCTTTCTTTCTTCTTTCTCTTTTTTTTTCTTTCTTTCTTTCTTTCTTCTTTCTTTTACTTTTATTCTGGGGTACATGTGCAGATTGTGCAGGTTTGTTACATAGGTATACACGTGCCATGGTGGTGGTTTGTTGCATCCATCACCCTGTCATCTACATGAGGTATTTCTCCTAATGCTATCCCTCCCCAATCCCCTCACCCCCTGCTATTCCTCCCCTAGTTCCCCCTTTTCATTGTGCAACACCAAGTTATGAGTGAGAACATGCGGTGTTTGGTTTTCTGTTCTTGTGTCAGTTTGCTGAGAATGATGGTTTCCAGTTTCATCCATGTCCCTGTAAAGGACATGAACTCATCCTTTTTTATGGCTGCATAATATTCCATGGTGTATATGTGCTATATTTTCTTTATCCAGTCTATCATTGATGGGCATTTGGGTCAGTTCCAAGTCTTTGCTATTGTGAACAGTGTCACAATAAACATACGCATACATGTGTCTTTATAATAGAATGATTTATAATCCTTTGGGTATATACCCAGTAATGGGATTGCTGGGTCAAATGGTAACTCTATTTCTAGATCCTTGAGGAATTGCCACACTGTCTTCCACAATGGTTGAATTAATTTACACTCCCACCAACAGTGTAAAAGCATTCCTATTTCTCCACATCCTCTCCAGCATCTGTCTCCTCATTTTTTAATGATCGCCATTCTAACTGCCGTGAGATGGTATCTCGATTTGCTTTGATTTGCATTTCTCTAATGACCAGTGATGTGAGATTTTGTTCATGTTTTTGCTGACTGCATAAATGTCTTCTTTTGAAAAGTGTCTGTTCATATCTTTTGGCCACTTTTTGATGGGGCTGTTTGTTTTTTTCTTGTAAATTTGTTTAAGTATTCCGTAGATTCTGGATATTAGCCCTTTTGTCAGATGCATAGATTGCAAAAACTTTTTCCCATTCTGTTGGTTGCTGGTTCACTGTAATGATTGTTTCTTTTGCTGTGCAGATGCTCTTAAGTTTAATTAGATCCAATTTGTCTATTTTGGCTTTTGTTGCCATTGCTTTAACTTGTTCATAGAAGTCACCAGTGAAGCCATTTGAACCTGGTGCTTTTGTTATTTTTTGAAATGTTACTAGTTGTAGATTCAATATCTTGAATGAACGCACTCATTCAGATTACCTATTTCTCATTGTGGGAATTTGGGGAGTTTGTGCTTTTCAAATGATTGGTACATTTAATATATCATATTTGTAAGCATAGAATTATTCATAGTGCTCATTTATTACACTTTTATTGTCATCAATGAGATGTAGTGAAGGAGTCTGTTTCATTAATGACACTGGTAGTTTGTTTCGGTTCTCTTTTTCTCTCTTTATCCTTTGTCAGACTGGTTAAAGTTTTATCAATTTTTTATACTCTTTCATAGAACTTGCCTTTAGTTGTGTTAATTTTTTTGTTACTGTTTTTAATTTATTGTTCTCTAATTTGTATCATTTCTTTCTTTTTTTTTTTATTTATTTATTTTTTTTTGAGACAGAGTCTCACTCTGTTGCCAGGTGCCAGCCTGGAGTGCAGTTGTGCGATCTCAGCTCACTGCAACCTCCACCTCCCAGGTTCAAGCAATTCTCCTGCCTCAGCCTCCTGAGTAGCTGGGACTACAGGCACACACTGCCACACCCAGCTAATTTTTTTTTGTATTTTTAGTAGAGATGGGGTTTCACCATGTTGGCCAGGATGGTCTTGATCTCTTGACCTCATGATCTACCCACCTCAGCCTCCCAAAGTGCTGGGATTACAGGCATGAGCCACCACACCCGGCCTCATTTCTTTCTTTCTGTTTGCTATAAGTTTAAATTATTACGTTTCCACTAACATTTCTAAAGTGAAATAAATTGGGAGATTATTGAGTTGATATCTTTTTTTTTCTAATATTGGCATTTAATGCATTGGATTTCTCTCTAGGAACTGTTTTCACTGCATCCCATAAAGTTAGATATATTAGATTTTTATTCTTACTTAGTTCCAACTTCAAAAAATTTATTGTAAGTTTTTCCTGGACTTCTGCATTATATGGACATATGATGTTTAGTCTCCAAATATTTGTGGATTTTCCTGCTATATTTATATTATTGATTTCTAGTTTAGTTCATTATGGTCTGAGTACGTTGTTTGTATAATTTTCAAACTTTTAAATTTTTTAAGGTGTGGTTTTTGGCCTGGAATGTGATCCATCTTGATGAATGTTTTATGTGAGCTTGAGAAGACTATGTATTCTGTTGTTGTTTGACTAAGTACTCTATAAATGTTAATACAATTACATTAATTGATAGTCTATACTCATTTTCTGCCCGCTTGATCTATCAATTATGAAAGACAGATGTACTGGTCAATTTGCTTACTTTTTTCTTGCACTTCTTTTTTTTCAAATATGTCCATCACTTCTATCAGTTGATGACCTATTGTTAGATGCATATATTATAGATTGGTAAGTCTTCTTGGAAAATTGATCTTATTATTATTATGTCACTATTTCTTTATTCCTGATAACTTTTCTTGGTCTGAGGTCTAATTTGTCTGAAATTAATGGAGTGACTACTGCTTTTTAAATTAGTCATCATATCGTGATATCTTTCTATATCCCTTTTCTCCTTTCCTAAAAAATCTTTATAGTGAAAGTAGGTTTTACAGACAACATATAGTTGAATCTAAATTTCATCTAGTCTGGGAAAATTTCTAATTCATTTCTTTTACCAATTTGTACTTAATACACTTAAATAGATATTAGATACATTGCTAGGTATATATACAGAAATAGATAGATATGAATATATACATAGATAGATCAACTATATTTGTAAGGCCACATAAAATTCTATTTTTCTTCTCTCTAGCATATCAAGTATATTACTTTATAAAGATAATTCAGGAATTTCAGTATTTTAAGTTATTCCGTCATCTTTTAAATGACACTCTACTGCTTTACTTATAGTACATATAACAGAGTAATATGTCTATGTAACAGAGTATGTTCATTTTCTACTTCCTGTTCTTTGTGACATTGTTCTCATTCACTTATTGTGCTATAATCATCCAAAATATTGTTATTATTAAACATTTGCCTTTTAATCAGTTAATGATAAAACAATTTTAAACATTTTTAAAAATTTATTCCTTCTCTGATGTTCTTTCTCTACATAGATATTAATTTCTTACCAATATAAAATCTTTTCTGGCTGAGGAAAATCCTTTAATAGTTCTTGCAGCACAGGTCTTCTGCTGAAGAATTCCCCCAATTTCAGTTTTCTGAGAAAGCTTTTATTTCTACTTCTCTTTTAAATAATAATTTTATTAGTTGTAGAGTGAACTGGTAACCAACAGAATAAGAAAAACTTTTTTCAATCTATCCATCTGACAAAGGGCTAATATCCAGAATCTACAAAGAACTTAAAAAAATTTACAAGAAATTTACAAGAAATTAACACAACTAAAGGCAAGTTCTATGAAAAGGTAGACAAAATTGATAAATCTGAGAAAGTTTTTATTTTGACTTCACTTTTCAATAATAGTTTTATTTATTTATTTATTTTTTTTTCTTTTTTTTTGAGCTGGAGTTTCTCTGGTCATTCAGGCTGGAGTACAATGGTGACATCTTGGCTCACTGCAACCTCTGCCTCCTGGGTTCAAGCGATTCTCCTGCCTCAGGCGTCCGCCACCACGTCTGGCTAATTTTTGTATTTTTAGTAGAGATGGGGTTTCACCAAGTTGGTCAGGCTGGTCTGAAACTCCTGACTTCAGGTGATCTGCTCACCTTGGCCTCTCAAAGTGCTGGGATTACAGACAGGAAACACCGTGCCCGACCTCTAAGATGACTTTTAAAAAATATTTAACATAAGAAATATTTTAGTTTCCATTTTTCTAGCTTGTACATTTTCTGTCATGAAGCCACGAAGATTTCAAATTTCTCCAGGGTCTTTCTTTTTGTTTCCACTTTTAATTTCTCTAAGTTTTCCTCTAAGTTTGTGTCTTGAAGCACTTTCATATATGATCCACCATTATGTTAGAGCCTTGTTAGTATTGTGCTAATGTATGATGAATGGTGAAAAAATATTCCAGTTAAATCTCAGTCTTTCAATGGGCTTATGCTTCTTGTCTGTGACCTTCACAAGTGCTTCTTCTTGTATGGCTTTTACTTCATTCCCACCTTCATTCTCTCCTCATAAGGCAAAAAGGATACATATCTCCTACATACAGATAGCTGCATAGTATAGTACATTGCAACTTATGATTGTAACTTTTGAAAGTAGAATGTTACTATCTTTAGTTGCAGTCAGATGGTGGGTGGGGTAGGAGTCACCTCAAAGTTTTCTTTAATTTTATGCCTGACTATGAATTGTGGGAATAAGCCATGTCCTCAGTAGAGACCATTGGTTAAATTATATAAATGTGATCTCTACCTATAACCGGGAATTTCTTGTAGTGTGATGACCTGATTTGAAGGTCAAGGATATCACATTTTCTTACCTGCTCTTAGAAGTCATGGAGCATCCTTTCAACCACATTATGTTTCTAATAATCGAGTGACTAATTCAATCCTATATTTAGTAGGAGGGAAATTAGATTCTAACTCTTAAAAGAAGTACCAAATAATTTGTGTATTTATTTTAAATATGCCACATATACTTTATACTCCATTTTGTATATATGTATTAGCTCAGACTATTTATATTAATCCAATAATGTCCTGTAGAATCTTCTAATTGCAATCGATTGAATGATACTGTCAATGTTCCCCAACTTCTCTTAGGTTCCCTCATATTCTGTTACAATATAAAACGGATCAATAATTATTTATACACTTAATATGAATAGTTCACGTTTGTGCATAGGTTTCCTCTCTATTTGTTAATGATCTTTTTTGTTTGTGCTTAAATCTAAGTGCATATACACATTTCCAGTAATTCTATTCCCACAGAATTGCTGATTTAATGTAATTTTATTTTAATACTTCACTTTATTCTTTCTTGTCTGCTTAACTTTCTTTTCTACTTCAAATTTTAGTTCTGTATTCACCAGGATATTCCTCAAAAAACAATTGTAAATCAGGATCACATTACTCTTCGCTTAATAGGACACACACACACATACACAACTGCTTTGTTTTATGTGATCTCTCTTCCTTGATGTTGTAATACATATAGACATCACAGTTTTGTAATTATTTTAATATTTATCTGTAGTATTTTGTATCTATTGTAGATAATGTTGAATACATACAATGAGATATTCTCAAGAAAAATCCCCTGTCATATATAAATAACAAAAATAAAATGGCACAAATATTCTGTAGGATGGTAATACATGTTTTTATTTTTATAAAATTTTGAAGGCTTTATTGATAAATAATTTTCATAATGTATAATTTACCTAATTAAAATGTCCAATTCAATCAGAGTTAGTATAGTCACAGAATTGAGCAACCATTACTGACAATAAATTTTAGAACACTTTAGCAACCTTCAAAGGAAACTCCTTACCCATTAGTGATTATTCAGAAATTTCCCAAACTTCCTAGTCTTGAACAAACATGAATCTTCTTGTTTCTATAGATTTGCCTATTCTGCATTTATTTTTTGAGGCGGAGTCTTGCTGTGTCACCCCAACCTGGAGTGTAGTGGCACAATCTCAGCTCACTGCAACCTCTGCCTCTCAGGTTCAAGTGATTCCCCCACCTCAGCCTCCCAAGTAGCTAGAATTAAAGGCGGTCACCACCACGCCTGGCTAATTTTTGTATTTTTAGTAGAAACAGGGTTTCACTATGTTGGCCAGGCTGGTCTCAAACTCCTGACCTCAGGTGATCCACCCACCTCAGCCTCCCAAAGTGCTGGGATTACAGGTGTGAGCCACCACTTCTGGGCTGAATATTGTATATAAGCAGAATTATACAATAAGTGGTCTTTGGAGGTCTGACTTCCTTCATTTACCTTATGGAGTTATCAGTCTATTCTCAATTTTTTACCACCATTGTGTTCTAAGGTATAATTGGGCTTATTTTCCCCAAACTCTGTCCCAAATAACATCAGTTCTTTGGGGCTCCCCATGGGCAAATACTCTTTGCCATTTTTCCAGACCTAGGCATAGATACAGTGACCCACTTCTCTTGGCATGACGCTTCTTATAAGTGGGATCCTTGTAAAGGCACTAGCTTATGGTCTTTAGGGCTTACCTCTCCAAGCCTGTAACATCAACCCTACGATGAGCTACAGGAGAGTTATTTGTGTCTTCATATTCTCAGCCTGCCATGCCTAAGATGAAACCATCACCTTACCAGTGGGGCTGTGTGGAAGAAGAGAGTCCAAGCCTTTTCGGCTGTTCTTGCCCTAATGAGAACTTCTGCCATATGAAGTGATGGCGAATAAAAAAGGCTGATGGTTTGTTTCTTGGGGGAAGTATTTACCTCATGACTCATTGCTGGGAGAATAGGAAGTCCTGTGTTATTGGATACACCTGCAAAACTTGAAATTCTGCATGCTGAGCTTGTGAGCAGGAAGAGTGGGTCATGGCCCAAATGCCATAGTTTCGCTATTCTTAGCAAGATTTGATCCATTTGCTTGAATAAATGCTCTTTTCATTTGCTGTATTCCCTTAGGATAATTTCTAGAGATTTATAAATGGCAAGCTTATAAATTTGCCATTTTCACGAGGTATGCAGTTTTACTAGAGAATGTGTCTGCAATGATATATATGCCACCATTCTAGAAGTTATGAAGTTCTCATAGAAATGCATTGAAATATTTTACTTGTAAGGACATTTGTTGATTTTCAAACACTATATAAAACTAGATTTTCCATTTTTCTTTTATTTCTGCATCCATACATGGACAGCTGGTACTCTCATTTCTGCACCAGATGGAAGGAAGACTATTGTATGACTCTGAATAATGGGAATTATATTTCTGTGTTGACTCTTTCAACTTTCTTCTTAAATACTTTGTGAAAAGATAACTGTAATTTTAAAGAACCTTTTCTTCCCCTAGGATAAAGGATGCAAATGGACTCCAATGAATATAAAAAATAAGTATATGATGATAGCTTATTTTCCGAAAAATGAAGAAAAGAATACTATTTCAATGAGTGAGTCCTTTTATCAAAATATTAAAGAATTGACTTTCTGGCTGTATCTTCATTCTTTCTAGTATCCACAAGGTAAATCTACATAAAATCACGTCTTTTTAGTTTACTGAAGCCTATTTATAAAATGTAATGACTAACTCTTTGTATCTCCAGCAGAGTTGAAATATAGGGTGAAATTTTGTGCTGTATGAACCTAGAGGACATAAATCTTTTCACTTTATTGCACAGGTTGGTAAACTGAGGTTCACAAAGACTAACTATTTTGCCCAAGGTGACATAAATGGTTACTAACTGAAAATATGAGCTCATGAATCTGGGTTATGTTTGCTTCCCACTACATCACTCTGCTTTATCAAAAATGTAGAAACACTTCTCTTTCCAAGAAACAAAATAATTCTATTATTGTTGTCTTTTCAAAAATATACAGATGGCACTTGGTGTAATTTATGGGCTCCAGGGAGTTATCCATCAGTGAGAGAAAAGAACCGTATAGCTTCATGTGATTACACATAGGATGATCAATAGCTACTGGTTACTTTTTTTCCACTTTTATTGCCTTGAGTATTACTGAAGAAGTCAAAATATTGTAATTTATTAGAAGCAGAGAAGAAACACTTTATTTTGCATCTCTTGGTAGTTTCTGATGTTATACTATATTACTATGATTGGTGAGTTTGGGGGAAGTTTTAGAAGGAGCAAAATTAAGTGGCCATATGACACTAATATTCTTTTTAGGGAATCCAGAGGTAAGAACTTGCCTATAGCTATGTTTTTCTCATAGGTTTATCTGAAAAGGCAGGGAGGCATAGCAGAGGCTGTCCTAAAATAAGTAAGTTATATAATTTAATAAATTGTCTATTGAAATCTATAATTCAGTAAATTTCTACACTGTTTCTTTCTTTATTAATTTATAAAGAGTAAATCCTAATTTCTTATCAAAATTAATTCTTAAAAATAAAAATAATTCATTTCTGCATCACTGTTGCAAACTTTAGTCATTCTTATATATGTATTTAGAATTTTATATTTCCAGTACCTCAACATTTAACATTTCTTCTACTTTTTTTTAAATCAATTATGTATTCCTAGCCTACAATGTATTCAGAATAAAGTAACCTTACAAATAATTTCCATTACTGTATAATGTATTTGTTAAATATCATCCTTTTTGGAATAAGATAAGTATAGCACATGGGAATATTCCTGGAAGTCAGTAGTGAATGTGAACCACATAAACACATAGCATTAAAGCCAAACTCAAAGTGTCCTTCAGCCAAAATCCCCTTATATGCATACATAAAATATTGTGGCCATTCTAATACCATATGATACAAAGAAATGTGACTGTGAGAAAAAGGTGGACAGAAAGAAATAGCAGTGTTAGCCAAGTGCAGGTAAATAAGTTATTTTGCAAAATTTATAAAAAATACATACTCACATGAGTACATTATTAAGGGTCCTCTTGGGCCTATGTAAGAGAGTGGTCTTGAAGGTTAATTTGTATCAGTTTCCTGGTAAAGGTTCTTCTGCTTCTATTCACTCTCAACTCTTTTGGAATAAACATCTCTACTCATTTAAATTCTTCCTATGAAGGATGACATTACATTTACTCTAGAACTTTAGCTTCTTCAATTATCTCCAATGTTAGCACATTATTCTCTTTATTTATAGGAATTAATCCTATTTACAAATAATTATTCCTTATATCTTCCATCTTATAAAACACAAATATAGTATTGTATCACATTCTTCATTTATTTACTTATACGTTCCAATGCCTTCTATTGTTATTTAAATAAATCTGAAGTTCTTATCATTGTTTACAAAGTCCTGTCTTATCACTACAAGTGTCTCTCACATCAGTTATTAAATATCCCAATCACACTACACTTATTTATGGTTCTTGAGAAAGCTAGAAGTGTTATAATCGCCTGGGTTTTTATCTGTTTTTAATCTACCTTTCTTGGAAAAATTCCCTAGTTCTTCACAAAGCAATTGTCTACTTGCAGTTGATACCTATGGCTACACATTCTCCTAGACAGTTTCCTGTGAGCACCCCACCATCATTAATCTCTATGCAGTTATTTTAAATAGTATTTGCCATGATTTGAAATTATCTACATTATATGTATACTAGGCCTTTATAATATACATTTTTTTCTGTGAGAGCAAGGCATTCTCTCTTATTAACCACTGTTTCCTCAGTACCTAAACCCGTGCCTAAAATTCTGGTGATTTTGGATGAATAAATGAGTAAGTAGCTATGGATATTTAGAAGATGAACAGTTACCACCTGAAGAAAATGTGCAGGTAAGTTGAGAAGACATTGCAAAGAGAAAGAAACAAAAGACTACAAGTAGTAAGTAGTTCATATTGTGAAACAGGTGTGTCAAATTTATCATTTGTCCAACAATTCACATATACTTCAGAGATACTGTGGGTTCAGTTTCAGACTGTCACAATAAGTAAGTCACATTTTGTGTATTTCCTAGTGCACATAAAACTATGCTGACACTATATTGTTGTCTATGAAGCATGCAATAGAATTATATCTTTTAAGAGTACATACCTTAATTTAAAAACAATTAATTGCTTTAAAATGCTATTATCTTAGCCTTTAGCAAGTTGCAGTATTTTTGCTGTTGCAGAGTCATACCTTGATGTTGACTCCTGGTAAATGATAAGTGTGGTTGTTGCTGAAGGCTCTGGAGACTGTGGCAATTTTTTACCATCAGACAATGAAGTTGCTGCATCATTGACACTTCATTTTATAAGAGGTTGTCCTGTAGTACATGGTGCTGGTTGATAGCATTTTACCCACAGTAGAACTTCCTTTAAAATTACAATCAATCCTCTCAAACCCTGCTATTGCTTTATTATAGTGTATGTGACATTCTAAATCTTTTGTTGTCATTTCAACAATATTCACAGCTTCTTCACCAGAAGTAGATTCTATCTCAAGAAGCCACTTTCTTTACTCATCGAGAAGCAGCAGCTCCTCATCCATTCAAATATTATGATAAGATTGCTGCAATTCAGTCACATCTTCAGATTTCACTTTTAATTTTAGTTATCTTGCTATTTCCACCACATCTGCAGTTACTTCTTCCACTGAGGTCTTGAACCCTTCAAAGTTATCCATGGAGATTCAAATCAATTTCTTCCAAATTCCTGTTAATATTGATATGTTGGCCTACTCCTATGAATTTTGAATGTTCTTTATGAATCTACAATGATGAACTCTTTCCAAAGGATTTTTAATTTACTTTGCCAAGATCTGCAGGATAAATTCCTGTCTATGGTAGCTATCGCCTTATGAAATATATTTCTTAAATGATAAGACTTGAAAGTCAGAACTACTCCTTGAACCTTGGGCTGCAAAATGTATGTTGTTTGAGCAGGCATAAAAACAGTATTAATCTCATTGCACATGTCCATCAGAGGTTCTGGATAAATAGGTGCATTGTCAATGAGCAGCAGTATTTTGAATGAAATATTTTTCTGTACAACAGTTCTCAAGAGTGGGCTTAAAATATTCAGTAAACCATGCTGTAAACAGATGTGCTGCCATCCAAGCTTTGTTCCTCCATTTATGGAGAACAAGAAGAGTAGACTTAGAATCATTCTGAAAGGCTCTAGGATTTTCAGAATGTTCAGAATGATAAATGCGTGTTGGCTTTAAAGTCACCAGCTGTAATTGCCCCTAATAAGAGAGTCAGCTTGTCCTTTGAAACTCTGTTTCTTCTTGAATCTAAAATTCTGACTCTTTCTAGACATAACACTCCTGGAAGTCAAATATGTCTTGTTACCAAGAGAAGACTTTTGGAGACAGTTCTTGTGGTTCTGGAGACAAAGCATTGTATAAAGTCAACAAGATCGTAAATAACAGCCCATATGGGAAGGCAACTGACATCTTCACCACCAAGAGAGCCACAACTTGAAATATTCCCACTTGCCTGGTGGAAGTCAGACAAATTTGTGGGCAGACTTTCAGAAGATTCATAAAGCCATTCACTATCTCTTAAGTGGAGACAGTAAACAATGATCAGCACTGCAATTTATTTAAAGGTTATCCCCTCCAGTCTTCCATAGTGCTCCATTTCTGTCTCAGTAATAAAAGTTCAGAGATGGAAAATTGGGTAGAAGGTGGCTACTTAAAATTGATCTCTGATGCTTTTGTGGTTCCACATGAAATGCTTCTGTCTTTGAGTTCTTTGCTTAATATTTGACATGGATTTATTCTGCTGTAAGTGGAAGTAAATGCCACCAATTCAGTGCCTTTGCAAATGTTCTTATTTACCAGCTTCTAATCTCCCCTCATGGGAGACACTACTTTCTGTGGCAAACAGGTAACTTTTGAGTTAACTTTCTTTCCTTTAAGATACTTTCTTGAACATATTCTGAAGTGAGAATCCTACAAGGAAATGCCTGCCTGCAGTTTCTGTGGATTTACATGCTGTTCATCAGTGGTTCTCAGAAGGTAGCTGTGTCAGATACTTATGATATTTTTTTTTTCCAGAGTATTGGAAAACATCATTTCACTGGAAGAGACTGATACTGGAATTTGTCAGGCAATGAAGGCTTGATCCTGAAGCTTACTTTTGTTCCCCCAATTTTGTTTTTTTGTCCACCGCCAGAGACAACACAGTCTGGAACTAGAGGGCTAGAAATCTGCCTGAATTTCCTAGAAAAAAAACCATTTATTTTTGCAAAGAGCAATCTCAATTACTTTCTCATTCTGCTCCCAGATCAAATCTCCAATATTAATATTTCCTTCAATAATTGTCTATTTCTGTCTCTGTAAGAGCCTGTTTCATTATTGCTGTTTTGCTCTCTGTCATCAATTGTTCTGATTTGGGAATATGCTGTTTTTCCTGTATGTGCTTCTCTCATTTGTAATTGAAAGCCCTTATGCTTTCAATTTAAATGCTTCCTGCTAAACAGGATCTGTTACTACACATTTGGTGTAGGGTATTTAAAAAAGAACTGTCCAATTCTGTTCTCTCACCTAGCATGTTCTTGGCCAGCCTCTTCACTCAATTCATTTTTCTTTGTTCATCTGACTTTGCTACTGCTTGTCAGTTTCTACCTAGCCTGACTGATTTTTTGTCATTGCTGTTGCTACAGTTTTAACACTTCAGTCTCAAATAATTTAGAGCAGTCTCCAACCTTACCACCTTCTTCTGAAGTATTTGGATTTGTGTTTTCTACTGGGTAAGCTGCATAATCTGTTCCTTAACCAAGAGCTCATTAATCTTCTTTTGATGTAAAAGGATTTGATTCTATTGCAATCTCTGGGAGCGTTTTGTAGCGCATAAGTTTCTTTCAGGTGGTATGCAAGAACATTCTGGAGATAACTGTTCTCTTTAAAAACATTCTTTCCATTACTGTTCAATTGTGCAGCAGCTTCATGGTGGTCTCTCATCTCCAACACTGTCCTTTTTCTCCAAAAATCATGTCTTCCCAGCTCTTAACAGTCTCCTTATGTTTCTGTTAATTGTTCTTTAAATTCTCCTTTACATCTCATTCTTTCGTGTTTATTGTTTTCAGCTCTGAATAAAGCTAATTCCTTCTGATTTTTTAATGGAACTATTCCTTCAGCTTATTTATTTGCACGGTGTACTTTTGTTTCAGTTTATGTTTCTTTTCCTGGGATTTTTCCTTTATTTTAATCAACTGCTTTTTCAGTTTTTCAATGTTTTTCTAGCTCTTGCCTTCACTCTTGCTTTTCCTTTTGTCCTTTTCCTTTAACAGCATCTTTGCTTCTCCAGTGGCCTCACTGTTATCCTTGACCAGCCACTGACACTCAGATTGGCTTTTTCTCTAGGAAAGGCAGCATGTAAAGTGAGTAATGTTCCCGCTGGGTCACTCCCATGCATGAAGTGTGCCTCATCATCTGACATGGCTGAGGTGCAGGGGTAGAGCAGAACATACAAAGGCAGTGTATGTGGAGTGAGTATGCCAGTGGTATAGGCATCTGAGCCTGCCCAGGATAGGTCACACTGGGTGGTCAGTGATGCTAATCCTTTTTAACCAGGCATTGATTTCTCCTCTCTAGCTATTTAACTCCTAGATGCCATCTTCTTTGAATAGAAGGCTATGTTATCTCTATTTAAAATCTGTTGGTTAGTGTAGCCACCTTCTTCAATAATCTCATCTCTGGATCTCTGGATAACATATTGCAGCTTTTACATCAGCACTTACTGTAAGGTATATTGTCGAGTCGAAATGAGGAAACTGAGGCCAGTATAAGAAAATGTAAGTCCGATTTATTCAGTTCCCGGGCGAGGTTCTATGGTCCAGGTAAGGTCCAGAGAAGTCACACTTAACTTTTTAGGGTAAGGGGTTTTATAAGGAGTGAAGGCATTTGATTGGATATAGGGGAGACAAAGCATAAGGCACTTGATTGGATATTGGGACCCAGGAAGTGGAGTGAGGGCATTTGATTGACATAGAGAAGACAAAGCATATGGCACTTGACTGGATATTGGGACCCAGGAAGTGGAGCGAAGGTATTTGATTGGATATCAGGGAGACAAAGCATAAGGCGCTTGACTGGATATTGGTACCCAGGAAGTGGAGTGAAGGCAGTTATTACTGGTAGGTAGGTGGGATTTTTGGTGAGTAGGCTGCCTTGGGAAAAATGACCTTGACGGGGCAAAGTGCTTATTGGGCAAGGGAGTGCTATCAGGCAAGGCAGCGCTATCAGGCAAGGCTTGTTGGGGCTTTTGAAAATTTTTGGGCGGGGGTTTTCAGCGGAGGCTGGGTGTCAGGTGCAGAGTGGTGAGGTAATTCCCTGTTGCCCGGAAGGATGGGCGTGTCCGAGCTCCTGGTGAGGCGACTGGCCTTACACTTACTGCTTCTTCTCACGCTTTGATGTTATGAAGGCACCTTCTTTCCTTGAACCTCAAGAAACAATCTCTGCTAGCTTCAAGGTCTACAGCTTCCTCACCTCTCTCAGCCTTTCATTAATTGAAGAGAATTAGGGCCTTGCTCTGTATCAAGCTTTGGCTTAAGGGAATATTAAGGATGGTTTGATAGTCTATTCACACTATTAAAACGTTTTCCATGTCAACAATAAGGTTGTTTTGCTCTCCTAATGTGTGTGTCTTCACTGAAGGAGCACTTCCCTTCAAAACTTTTCCTTTTCATTCAAAATTTGGTTAACTATTTGGTGCAAGAAGCCTAGTTTTCAGCCTATGTAGCTTTTTTTTTCTTTAATAATTGCAATTTTTATTTTAGTTATGAGGGTACATGTGCTTCCTTCTTACATGGGTATATTGTGTGATGCTGAGGTTTAGATATCAAGTTCTTGAATTCATGGACCATGCTGTTTTTAATCTTTCATCACATGCATGACATATGATAGGTATTCAATACATGTTGGTTAAATTAATGGGATTTTATTTTATTTTATTATTATTTCAATAGTTTTTAGGGAACAGGTAGTGTTTGGTTACATGGATAAGTTCTTCATGTGTGATTTCTGAGATTTTGGTGCACCTATCACCCAATCAGTGTACACTGCACCCAACGCATAGTCTTTTATTCCTCACCACACTGTCAACCTTCCCCCTCAGGTTCTTGGAGTCTACATATTATTCTAATGCCTTTGCATTCAGATATCTTAGCTCACACTTACAAGGGAGAACAGATATTTGGTTTTCAATTCCTGAGTTAGTTTACTTAGAAAAATGTTCTCCAACTCCATCCAGGTTGTTGTGAATGCCATTATTTCATTTCTTTTTATGGCTCAGTATCATTTTATAGTATTTATGTATCACAATTTCTTTATCCACTCAATGGCTGATGGGCATTTAGGCTGGTTCCATGTTTTTGCAATTGCGAATTGTGTTACTATAAATGTGTATGCAAGTGTCTTTTTTATATACTGACAAGTTTTCCTCTGGGTAGATACTCAGTAGAGGGATTGCTGGATCAAATGGTAGTTCTACTTTTAATTCTTTGAGGAATCTCCACACAGTTTTCCAGAGTGGTTGTACTAGTTTACATTTTCACCAACAGTGTAAAAGTGTTCCCTTTTCACCACATCCATGGCAAAATCTATTATTCTTCAGTTTTAAATTATGGCTATTCTTGCCAGAGTAAGGTGATATCATATTGTGGTATCACATTCTGGTTTTGATATTCACTTTTCTTGATAATGATGTTGAACATTTTTTCATGTTTGTTGGCCATTTGTATATCTTCTTTTGAGAATTGTTTATTCATGTCTTTAACCCACTTTTTGATGGGATTTTTTTTTTCTTGCTGATTTGAGTTCCTTGTAGATTCTGGATATTAATCCTTTGTGAGATACATAATTTACAAATATTTTATCCCATTCTGTGGGTTGTCTGTTTGCTGCTTATTTCTTTTGCTGTGCATCAGCATTTCAGTTTAATTAAATCCAATCTATTTATCTTTGTTTTTGTTAAAATTGCTTCTGGGTTCTTGGTCATAACCACTTTGCCTAAGCCAATGTCCACAAGAGTTTTTCTGATGTTATCTTCTATCTTCTGTAAGGTGAGAGATGAGGATCGAGTTTCATTCTTCTGTGTGGATCTTACCAATTATCCCAGCACCATTTGTTGAAGTAGGAAGTATTTTTCACACTTATATATTTTTGTTTGCTTTGTTGAATATCAGTTGGCTGTAAGTATTTGGCTTTATTTCTGTGTTCTCTGTCCAGTTCCATTGGTCTACTTGGTTATTTTTATACCAATACAATGCTGTTTTGGTAACGATAGTCTTATAGTATATTTTGAAGTCAGTTAACATGATGCCTTCAGATTTGTTGTTTTTGCTTAGTCTTGCTTTGGCTATGTGGGGTCTTTTTTGGTTTCATGTGAATGGTAGGATTGTTAATTTCTAGTTCTGTGAAAAATGATAATGGTATTTTTATGGGAATTTCATTGAATTTATAGACTGCTTTTGGCAGTTTAGTCATTTTCACAATATTGAGCTTTTCATTTATTTGTGTTATCTGTGATTCCTTTCAGCAGTGTTTTATAGCTTTCCTTGTAGATCTTTCACTTCTTTGGTTAGATATATTCCTACCTATTCTATTTTTATTTTTTTGCAGGTGTTATAACAGGGTTTGAATTCTTGATTTGATTCTCAGTTTGGTTGCTGTTAATGATAGCAGTGCTGCTGATTTGTGTACATTGACTTTGTATCCTAAAACTTAACTGAATTCATTTATCATATCTAGGAGTTTTTTGGATGAGTCTTTAGGGTTTTCTAGGTATAGGATTATATCATTGGTGAACAGCCACAGTTTGACATCCTCTTTACTGATTTGTATTCCCTTCATTTTTTTCTCTTATCTGATTGCTCTGGCTAGGACATCCAATACTGTGCTAAATAGAAATGGTGAAAATGGGCATCCTTGTCTTCTTCAGGTTCTCAGGGGGAAATGGTTTCAAATTTTCCTTATTCACTATAATGTTGGCTGTGTGTTTGTCGTAGATGGCTTTTATTACCTTATAGCATGCCCCTTCTATATTGATTGTGCTGAGGGTTTTTCTTTTTTATTATTTTTTTTATTTTTTATTTTTTATTGCATTTTAGGTTTGGGGGTACATGTGAACATGAAAGATTGTTGCATAGGTACACACATGGCAGTGTGATTTGCTGCCTTCCTCCCCATCACCTATATCTGGCATTTCTCCCCATGCTATCCCCTCCCCAACTCCCCACCCCCCCACTATTCCTCCCCTTTTCCCCTCGACAGACCCCAGTGTGTGATACTCCCCCTCCCTGTGCTGAGGGTTTTAATCATAAAGAGATGCTGAATATTGTCAAATGTTTTTTTTCTGCATCTATTGAGATGATCATACAATTTTTATTTTTACTTTTGTTCCTGTGGTGTATCATATTTATTGACTGGTGTATATGAAACCAATCCTGCATTCCTGGTATGAAACCCACTTGATCATGGTGTGCTATCTTTTTGATATGCTGTTGGATTTGGTTAGCTAGTATTTTGTTGAGGATTTTCACATCTATGTTCATCAAGGTTATTGGTTTGTAGTATTTTGTTGTTGTTGTTGTTATATCATTTCCTGGTTTTGGTATTAGGGTGATACTGACTTCATAGAATTATTTAGGGAGAATCCCCTTTTTCTCTGTCTTTTGGAAAAATTTCGGTAGGATTGGTACCATTTTTTTTTAATATCTAATAAAATTTAGCTGTGAATCCACCTGGTCCTGGACATTTATTTGTTGACAATTTTTTTTATTACTGTTTCAGTCTTACTATTGGTTATTTGGTCTATACAGAGTTTCTGTTTCTTCTTAATTTAATCTAGGAGGATTGTGTATTTCTAGAAAATTATTCATATCCTCTAGCTTTTCTGCTTTGTGTGGGTAAAAGTGTTCATATTAGCCTTGCATGTTCTTTTGTATTTCTGTGGTGTTGGTTATAATATCTCCCATTTTGTTTCTAATTAAGTGTATTTGGATCTTTTGTCTGCTTTTCTCAGTTAATCTCACTAATGATCCATTGATTTTGTTTATTTTTCAAAGAACCAGCTTTTATATTATTTATCATTTGATTTTTATTGTTGTTTCAGTTTTATTTCATTCTGCTCTTATGTTTGTTATTTCTTTTCTTATTCTGGCTTTTAGACTGGTTTGTTCTTGTTTTTCTAGTTCCTTGAGGTATGAGCTCAGATTGGCTATTTGTGCTTCTTCAGACTTTTTGATATAGGCATTTGTTGCTGTGAGATTTCCTCTAACAGTGCTTTTGCTGTGCTCTAGAGGTTTTGAAAATTTTTGTCACTATTATCATTAAGTTCAAATAATTTTTTTAATTTCCATCATGATTTAATTGTTCACCCAAAGATCACTCAGGAGCAGATTATTTATTTTCCATGTATTTGTACAGTTTTGAGGGTTCCTGTCAGAGTCCTTGGTTATAATTTTGTTCAGTTTGCTGGTTTTCCCAAATACTGATTATACTAGCAATTAATTTGTCAAGTGGACAGACCTGGGACCCCTGGTTAGCCACAGTGTTGCAGGTGGTAGAATTAGCTGTTGTTTTCTTTTGGAACAGGGCTGTTCTGTTATGAGTTGCTGTTACGGTTTGAGTTGGTTGGCCTCCAGCCAGGAGGTGGAGCTTTCAAGAGAGCGTAAGCTGCAGTGGTAGAAGAAGATATAATCTTGTCCCACATTTGCCAGGATAAGTTCTTGGGTTGCTCAGGCAATGGCCAGGGTCATAGAGCTCCCAAGAATTGAAATTCTTTTGTCTTTGGCTACTAGGGTTGGTAGAGAAAAACCATCAAGTGAGGGCAGGGTGAGGTGGATCTGAGCTCAGACTGGTCTCAGGCAGGACTTGCTGCAGCCCCTGTGGAGGATGGGGGTGTGATTATCAGGTCAATGGAGTTATGTCCCCAGGGGGGTATGGCTGCATCTGCTGAGTCATATAGATTGCCTGGGAAACTGGGGGAAAACTGGCATTGACAGGCCTTACCTAGCTCCCAGGGAGCCAGCAAGGCCATTCTCACTCCTGCTGTGCCCCCACAATCACACTGAGTTTATATCCAGGAAACCAGCGAACAAGGTTGAAACCTTGCCCAAAGCTACAAGCTTCCCCCACTGAGAAAGCAAAGCATACATTCTTGGAAATGGCACTGATATACTGGCTCAAGGCAGGATTGCCAGAAACTTTCAATTTGAAAATTGCCTTTGGCTTTTTTATGTGAAGCATAATAAAGCAAAACACAATAAAATGAGCTAAGCACATACTAAACCTTTTTTAAAAAATTTATTTATTATACTTGAAGTTCTGGGATACATGTGCAGACTGTGCAGGTTTGTTACATAGGTATAGACATCCCATGTTGGTGGTTTGCTGCATCCATCGCCCTATCATCTACGTTAGGTATTTCTCCTGATGCCTGTACTAAAATTTTTGTTGCTAGTTCAGAATAAACTAGAAATTCATCAACAAAATATAAAAATTAATTTGGGTTTATTTGTTGTTAAATTTCAAACTATATGCATAATACTAAAAGGGACATAATATAAAGTGAGGTTAAAAGCTGTGAAATAAATTCAATGTGTTCTTAACTTTAAATATCCATATATTATTGACTTAATTGTGATCACCCCTAAGGTTTTTATGTTGAAAGCCTGACTCCTGGTACCTCAGAATGTAACTGGTTTTAGAGACAAATCCTTTAAAGAGTGTGGCTATAAGGATAGGGCCTTAATCTAGATGGTTGGTGTCCTTTGAAGAAGAGGAAGGAACACCAGGGATATGAGTGCACAGAAGATAGACCATATGAATGAGGGAATGTATTCTCTTCCCAGGTACACAAGGGGGCATAGTTTCAAAGGCAAGAACTTCCCAATCACCCCCTCCCCTCTCTCCATCTGGGAAACTTAACAGTCTTTGAATTTTCACTGCAGGGGGAAAAGGTCAAAAGTCAATCACTCCAGCAGAAGTTTAAAGGAACTCTTTTCATTGGCCAGGGGGCTTAGAGAAGCTGGGAATTCCTCCAAAAGTCCCTGCCTCCCACATCCAGGCGGATTTCCTCCTCTGGGGTCCCCTTCCACCATCCTTGCAGAAGCTGCTTTTCCTCTCCTGGATTCCATCTTTCTGGATTCTCTCACTCAGTATGAGAGGAGCTTTCCTTCTTGGTTTTTCCCCTCTGGGAACCCTTCTCACTCAGTGTGAGAGCTAGCTGTTTCTCTCTCTCATTCTCTCTACCTAAATAAATCACTTCTCTGCAATAATTCTTTGGGTTTCAATATTTTCTTGTGAGCATCGCACCGTGGTCCCCTCTCCATTCTTGGGTCAGTGAGGGACCAGAGCCTGGAAAAACAACCTCTCGGGGAGCTGTGCCTCCCCTGCACTCCAATACCTGGAATCATGTGAGGACACAGAAAAGGTGATTGCTTGCCATCTGCAAGCAAAGGAGGGAGAGAGAAACCTTAAAAGAAACCAAGTCCGCCAGCAGCTTGCACTTGGATCTCCAGCTTTAAAAATATAAGAAAACGAATGTTGTTGGATAAGGCAGCCAGTCTACAGTATTACAGCAGCCCTAGCAAATTGATAGTCCACATGAAGTTTTAATATAATGTGAATTATTATTAGAGAAATCTATTCCATTCACTGTCTTTGAAATGGATAAAATAACATCATTAGAATTTGTTAAAATTTTATTTTACTTTTAGAAAATAAGATACTTAATTTTAAAAACCTTTTTAAAGAAGTTTTATATACTTGAACTTGGTAAAGACAATAACTCATACAGTCAGAAAAGGAAAAATAACTGAGAAGAATATTTACAGGACATTAAAATGTACATTATTTTAAGAGTTATAAATTCAGCTAAGTGCAATTTGAAATAAGCAAAAAATAAAATGTGTAAAGATTAAGACTTTAAAAATTTGTTGTTAGTGGTGTTAGTTGCTTGTTTGTTTCTTACCAGGTATAAAGTTTTTTATTATTTTCAGTGTTTTCCTTATATAATAAAATTCTACCAATGATTACCATTATTATGTCTATGATGTCTTATTTAATATTTCCTCTGATTATCAAAAACTGATGAAAAAACATCATTTTTATCTTCTATAAATTAAAAACTATAAATTCAGAAAAATTGAATGAAATCCCCCACATACACAATTACTATCCAGTCACCTTTTTTATTGTACTTTGAAATATCAGGTGGGAATATCAACATATTATAATATTAAATTGTCACAATATTAAAATGGAGATCCTATATTTCTCATTTATAAAAGTCAATTTTTTTCAGGTTAGTCTGCAAATTCTCATATGTAATAGTGTCACTGTATGCGCAGATCTTTTATGGATTTATTATTCTCCTTTAGTTCTATATACATTTTAAAAAGAATTTTTATATAGCAATTTTATATAAATTTTAAAAACTGTTGGTTAATGTAAGCATATACCACAGAAAAATTGGTTTTGATTGAATTGTGCTAAATCTGTATATCAACTTGGAGAAAAGTCATCTATGTAGTATTTTAATCTACGAATATGAAAATGTATATTTACATCTACATTTATCATTTATTTTGTTTTTTAGTGTGTGATAAAATTTTTACCTATGCACATATATGGACTTTCACAGATTTTGTTAGATTTATTCAGAGATATCTGATATTTTTGAAAAAATATATAAATGGAGTAACCCTATATGAGGGCCCTATGCAGATGATGTGAATGCCTTAGCTTCAGGAGATACTCTTTCCAATAGCTTTCTAAAAGGTGCACCTGGGAGATTTGCAGAACAATGACTATGGAAAAAAAAAATGTTATCTTGCTAAAAATATGCAGTGTCTCTATGTTTACTGCTGGCCTATAGAAATGCATTTGACTTTTAATAATTTTGCTAGAATATATGTAATATGTAATTTAGACCCAACTATTTTAAGTGTATAGTTCAGTAGTGTTAAGTACATTTATATATGGTGAAACCAATCCTCAGAATTATTATATTTTCATCTTTCAAAGCTGAAACTCTACATCCATTAACAACTGTATTTCATAACCTATTTCCTTAGTGCCTTGAAACCACTAATCTACTTTCCATCTATAAATTTGACTGCTTCAGTTATTTCAAATAAATGAAATTGTTAATTATTTGTATTTTCATGACTGGCTTAGTTTACTTAACATAATGTTCACAAAGTTTATCTATTTAAACCCTAATCCTAACCTTAGCATAGTATGCAATTTCTTTCTTTATATTTTATTTTATTTTATTTTATATTTTATTTATTGATTTGTTTTGAGATGGAGTCTTGCTCTATCACTCAGACTGGAATACAGTGGCACCATCTCAGCTCACTGAAACCTCCGCATCTCAGGTTCAAGCGATTTTCCTGCCTCAGCCTCTCATGTAGCTGGGACTACAGGCACCCACCACCTTGCCAGGCTAATTTTTGTATTTTTTAGTACAGATGGGGTTTCTCCATGTTGGCCAGGCTGGTCTTGAACTCCTGACCTCAAGTAATCTGCCTGCCTTGGCTTCCCAAAGTACTGGGGTTACAGACATGTGCCACCACACCCGGCCAATTTCCTTCTTTTTAAAAGCTAAATAATATTCCATTGTCTACACCACATTTTGTTTATGTTTCTTCCTTTTGACTATTGTAAATAATGCTGCTGTGTACATGAGTGTACAAATATTTCTTTGAGATACTGCCATTAATCCTTTTGGATAGATACCCAGAAGTGGAATTACTAAGTTTTGTTAATTTGCACTTGATATTTCATTTTTAATTTGTATCCAACAAATTGTTGAATTATTCGTTAAATTATAATTTCATATAGAAGATTCTTTTGAATATTCTTGTTATACAATTATATAATTTAAAAGTAAAATATTTTTTATCCTACTTTCCAATTAATAGTTTTATTTCATATATTAATGATCGAGCTAAGACATCTAGTACAATGTTCGATAAAAGTCAGTCTATACAATATCATTATTTTGTTCTCAGCCTCTTCAGTAAAACTTTCAAAGTATTAACATAGTGTTTTTCTACATATCTGTGATAGCTTAAGAAAGTTAGCTTCTCATCTTAAATTTGCTTTTTCTTTACTGTAAAGGGTATCCATTTTTATTAAAAGTTATTTTTCTACATCTACTGTAGTAAGTATATGATGTGTTCCTTTAATTTGAAAATATGACCAACTTTAGTAATTCACTTTTGAATTTTAAGCCAAACTAACATTTTCATAAAAGCTTAAATTGGAAATGCTATATCACTGATTCCATGTAGGTAACTCAGATTGGCCACTAATTGCCTTTACTTTTATTTTCTTTGTTGAAATTATCAAACTTCTGTTCACACTTAATAAAAACAAGTAATATGAATTTTTATTTCCTTCTAATGAGTATCTTCTTCTCCCACCCCCACACCCTGCTCTCTCCCCCTTTTTTGCTTTGCTAAAATTTCAGTACAGTACTAAATAGGAGTAATAAAAGTGGCCTTCTTTGCCTTGATTCTAATCTTACAGTTAACATATATCATTAAGCATTATGTTAGCAATTCGTTTTGCATAAATTCCCTTTCTAGTCAAGTATATTCCCTTCTAATTATTATTTAGTCAGATTTTTTCATGAATAGATACTACATTTGTAATATGCTAAATTCCTTTTCTGCATCAATTGATATAATCTTTTTTTCTTCTTTAAATTTAGGATATGGCAAAATAAATTGATTGATTTTCAATTAATGAACCAGACTTACATCCTCAGAATAAACTATACTTGGATGTGTTGTATTATGTATTTTATATATTTTTGGATTACATTTGCTAATATATTGAAAATTTTGTTTATATGTTCATAATTTCTATAAAGTAGTAGAATACAAAATTAACATACAAAAATTAGTTACATTTCTGTATGCCAATATATTCTTCAGACATAGCAAATACTCAGGAATAAAAGGAAGATAAATACTTGTACGCTGAAAACTAAAAATGTTGGTGAAAAGAATTAAGGAAGACACAAAAAATAGAATGATATTTTGTGTTCATGGATTGGAAGATTTAATATTGTTAAAATGTTCATTCTACCCAAAACAATTTACTTATTCAGGGAAATTTTTATTAAAATTCCAATGGCATTTTCACATAAATGGAAAAAAAAATTAAAAATTTATATAGAAGTTCAATAGACCCCAAGTAGGGGAAGCAATCTTGAGAAAAAAAAAACAAACTCATCACACTTCCTGATTTCAAATTATATTACACAGTTATCATAATTAAAACATTATGGTACTGCAATTAAATTGCAGTTAAATAGACACATAGATCATGGAAGAGAATAGAGAGCACAAAAATAAATCCAAGCATGTGTGGTCAAGGAGTTTTCAACAAAGCCACCAAACGACACAATGAGGAAAGGATGGTTTTTGTCAATAAATGGTGTTAGAACAACTAGCTATCAACATGCAAAAGAATGAAACTGGACTCTTTTGCTACACTATACACAAACATTAACTTAAAGTCGATTAAATACCTGCACTTAAAAATCTAAAACTGTAAAATTCTCAAAGGAAAAACGGAGAAAAAAGATCCTTGCCATTGACCTTGATAATAATTTTTTGGATATGTCACCAAAAGCTCAAACCACAGAAGCAAATATAAGCAAGTGGAACAACATTAAACTAAAAAGGCTCTGTACAACAAAGAAAACAATAAATAGAAGGAAAGGCATTTTTGCATAAACAGAAAAAATATTTCTATGGATTGGGAGAAAATATTTGAAAACCATATGTCTAATAAGGGGTTAATATGTAAAATATGTGAAATCATCCAGTATTTGTCTTTCTGCACCTGGCTTATTTCACTTAGCACACCTGCTTCAGGAACATCCAAATTGTTGCAAACTTGTCTTTTGACTTTAAAGGCAGTGAATGCTTCACAGTGCAGATGACATCATTTCCTGACATTGACTCCTCAACCCAAGTAAAATTTGCATGTCTATTCTCTGGTATGGTTATACTTTTTCAATGGATTAAGCTTCAGAAAATATACTCTGCTTACTGTACTTTGTAAATGAGATGAAATATTTAAATTTTAAATTTCCATTTATTGCTACCTTTGAGTTAAATGTGTGTGTGTGGTTTCAATAAGAAATGTGATGAAGAATATTTTGGCTCCTGACTGATAAGAGAAGCTCATGCTTAAATCCTTCCTATAAACTTAGTTGAAATTTAAGGATAGAAAGAGGACAGACACACTTGATTACAGATTTCTGTGGGCAAACTAACATAGGACAGAGGAGACTCGAAGAAAGTAATTTCAACTAGAGAGCATAAAGCACCAAGCCAGTGGGATGGGATAAAATGAGTTAAGGGTTTATACACTTACAAAAAGAAATAATGACACACGAATGAGTGAACAGATCTGACTCTTAAAATGATTATTGAGCTGTGTTAAATCTATGGCTATACTGTTTTGAGATCAAAGAGGAGTTTCAGAAAATTCAACATTAATTTGCACCATTTTTGTCAGCTGTGAAATCATATGGGAATCAAAGCTTATCAAAAAAAGTTCTCTTTTTATTTTTTGGTCAGTCACAGAAAGTTAGACATTTTTAAACTTGCAATGGGCTTTTGGATTTAACAGCTTCAATTATGGCCATTGAATATATAAAATTTAACTCAGTAATAAAACAGAAAATATCTGGGGAACTGGACTACATTTTATACAGTCAAAATATAATTTTTAAAAAGTTAACAGCATGACTCATACAAATATGACATGAAAATGTGTCAAAAATTTATTAACTCACTAATGAGGAAAACAGTAAAATGATAAAATTAAAGGACATTTAGAAAAACTGAGCATTGAAAATCATTTTGACAAAAATAATAAAAGATTTTAAAATAACGTGGCCAAGTTAACTATAAAACAAGTACATGTCTTGCAGGGCAATAAAATTTTGAACCCTGTTACTTTCTTCTCTGTGGGACAGAACTCTTCATGCTAGCAATCACATAGTCTCGGCTCAAATGAAATTGATCTTGTTAATCAATAGCTCATATGGCATTGAAATTATACTGTACATATGTTCTTTTGCTTATTTTCAAATTTTGGATACTTTTTCTCTATAGTTCATTTACAACAGAAGTAACTGGCAAGTCATATTAATTCTTGTAATAAATACAATAAAAGTATGTGAGTTTATGATGAAGCATGCACGTATATAAATGATGATACTGTATATGTAAAATTAGATTATAAAATATTAAATACCAAACAATTTTATCTTTATAAAAACAAAAGGAATTCATATTTGATCTCAATTGATAATTATGGCTGTTCCATTCCATATATACTTTACTTACAGAAATATAGTTGGTTGTATTTTTAAAAATAATTGCCATTGCTGGCTATGCAATATATCTATGTAACAAAGCTACAATTTACCCGCAAATATGTAAAAAAAATTTTTAAAGAAAAAGAAAACAGGAATAAAAAAATTAGGAAGTAAGTGCATACAAACTTTGTCAATGACCACAGCTTTAATCACGGATTGCTTTTCACAACCATTTTAATTCCCACAGTTAAATATTCATTTGTTAGTTAGTAATTTTTTTGGTAACTAGATATTTAAAATTAACCCATCATTTTTATTATCAAGGAAAAGGATAGTGATGACTAGAAACAAGTCATAAAATGACAGGGGCAGAGAATGGGAATGGTCCCATGGAAGATAAACTTTTAAGTCTGTCATGATTGGTATGGAAAGACCCCAAATGCATACCAATCTGCTTTTGAACTTACAGCTACAGTGGTCAATTATTTTACAAGCCAATTTTAGACATTTAGCAAAGCTTCACTTAGCCAATTTTGTCCATTTACACTCAATATAAAGTTAATTTTTAAAGGGTTGATTTGGGCAGCTAAGCAGATTCAGCCATAGCATCTGACATCTGCTGCTTAGCAAATAATAACATTAGTAAAGGCAGAAGAATTTCCACAATAGTGGATTAGATGGTTCAGTAAATCACTGGACAACTTTAATGATAACTCTTTCCTCATATTTAAAAGAAAGAAAGAAAAAGAAAACAAACAGGAAGAGCTCTGCAAGAGAGTGAGACTTCCAAATGAAGTAAATTTTGCAATCTGGATAGAAGACAAATTTTTATTTATTGGGGGAAAATTACACTTAAATAATACACTTCCGTTTCTTGTTTATTCTTTAGAGTGAAATATGCCTATATCTCTGCAAGTTGATATCAAAGGTTAAAGGTAAATGTCTCCATTCCTTTCTTTCTTTTAAGTTTTATTTCCGTAAGCTTATAGGGAATGCATATCATAGCAACACCAATGTCTAGGCAAGGGAAAAGTCATAATTTCTCTAAGTAATATTGTAATATTAGTATACCAGGAAGGAGACAAAATTGTTTTGAGACTGTAGAGGAAACACACCAGAAAGCAACAGACCAATGTGAGTAAAAAGCATCTGGCCATACCCATACTTTCTGTGCACAGAATCTTAGGAATTTAAATTAAGGAACCATAATGTTGATACATTTTTAGCAACTTTATAACATGGCCTCTGTGCTATGAAATATAGCACTAAATGACTTGCATTATTGTTTTCAGTGCTACTTAAATCCTTGTGTATGTTAAATTTATATAAAATGGTTGAACACAAGTCAGTCCAGGCTGCTATAGTAAAATACAATAGATGGGGTAGCTAAAACGATAAACATTTATTTCTCATAACTCTGAAGAAGGTACTGGCAGATCCAATATTTGATGAGGGCACTTCTGGTTTGTAATGGATTTTTTTTTCCTATGTACTCATATGGTAGACAGAGAATGGGAGAAAACAAACTCTCTTATGTCTCTTCTTAGAAGGGCACTAACTCCTTTCATGAGGGCTCAAGCCTAATGACCTAAATAACTCCCAAAGTCCCCATTTCCTAATACCATCATATTGGAGGTTAGGATTTCATTGTCTAAATATTGGATGGATAACAACGTTCAATCCATAACAGTATATCAATAAGCATTAAACATCTATAATATATCCAAAATCATCAAAGTGATGTTATGAGATAACCATGATGTTAAAAAAAAACAGTTTGGCAAGCTTTCTTGGTGTGAGTAAATAAACAGATTTGAGCTTGCAAGTTCATGGTCTTCAATTAAAATGTCTTTCAAAGAGACCAAAGTGTCGATTTCAACAGAAACATGGAAAAAATGATTCACCATGGCAAATAAAGTATTTTCTTATCCTAGAAAACATTTTTCTTTTCTTTACTTTTTTTTTTTTTTTTTTTTTTTTTGAGACAGAGTTTTACTCTTGTTGCCCAGATTGGAGTGCAGTGATGCGATCTTGGCTCACCACAACCTCTGCCTCCCGGATTCAAGTGATTCTTGTGCCTCAGCCTCCCAAGTAGATGCGATTACAGGCATGTGCCACCACGCCTAGCTCATTTTTGTATTACTAGTAGAGATGAGGTTTCTCCATGTTGGACAGGCTGGTCTCCAACTCCAATCTCAGGTAATCCACCCACTTTGGCCTCCCAAAGTGCTGGGATTACAGGCTTGAGTGACCATGCCTGGGCTGTTTCTAAGGGATCTTAACAATATGTCACTTTACATGAGTGAAACCAAAGTTAATAGATTTGTTTTTGTTGAATCATGTATAGAATAACAAATACTTTGTTATGTATTATAGTTCATGATTACTCTTTCAATGTCAGTAATATTTTAAAATGTACTATAAAAACAATAATTAAAATAATTATCTGAAATTTTAAAATTATTTTTGCATTAAAAATGCAAATTATTTGTGATAGACACAATTTTAAAATAAGTATGTTTGCCTTTGTAATTATTTTCTCCAACCTTTGTATATCATGCCCTTATGTGGTCAAATGAAATTATAATTTTCTTTCAAATAAAACCCATGGGCCGCCATTTAACCTATTTTCTAGATAATTGGTTAATTATGTGTTTCTCTCTCCATCTCATTTTTCTCTCCATTTATTATGACAGAATGGTTAAATAGCATATAGGTGGTCCCAGAGAAGTCACTTCTATCACATGTGAATCTCCATTTCTCTACAAAATTCACATGGATTATCCTTTCCAACTTACCCCTCAGCCCTCATCACTTTGAATCAGCCTCTTCCATGGACCAGTTCTTCACATCTGTTCCTTCTTTAAAATGTTCTTATAGTTGAATATACATACAATGATGAAATTGAAAGGCACTGTAGTATAATTATGTCAGGAAGCATGAAATTTCCAAAGTTCATGAGACTGTAAATGTCTAAAGATAATTAAATTTCAGAATCTCATCCTCTATTTACATGCTTCTTTAAAACTTATCTTTCAAGCATTCATCTGCCAATCCTTTCTTGCCTACTCTTTCACAATTTTCCTTTCATATATCTCTCACATATCTGAAATCTTGCCACAGAACAATAACCTGGGAGTAAAAATTTCTGGCATAACAAAGGGACATTTCAAAATACGGTACTTAACTGATGAAATCTCTCATATCAAATTAAGAGGTACATAGGCCAAGCAAGCACAGGAAAAAATGTTCAACATCACTAATCATTAGAGAAATGCAAATCAAAACCGCAGTGAGATAGATACCATCTCACACCAGTCAGAGTAGCTATCATTAAAAAGTAAAAAATTAACGAAAGTATCAAGGTTGTGGAGAAAAGGAAACACTTGTATCCTGCTGGTGGAACTGTAAATTAGTTCAGCCATTGTGAAAAGCAGCTTGGCTATTCCTCAAAGAACTTGAAACAGAATTACCATTTGAGCCAACAATCCCATTACTGGTTATATACTCAAAAGAATATAAATTGCCCTACCATAAAGACACTTGCATATGCATGTTCATTGCAGCACTCTTGACAATTGCAATGACAGGGAGTCAACCTAGATGCCAATCGGTTGTAGACTAGATAAAGAA
This sequence comes from Ateles fusciceps, assembly GCA_036589455.1. Taxonomy (NCBI): domain Eukaryota; kingdom Metazoa; phylum Chordata; class Mammalia; order Primates; family Atelidae; genus Ateles; species Ateles fusciceps. Next base: position 13,521,993 of record JAZHEH010000572.1, on the reverse strand, counting down.
AATGTGGTTCACATACATCATGGAATCATACACAGCCCTTTCTGGGCTTTTTCGTGTCCTTTGCAGCAACATGGATGGAGCTGGAGGCTATTATCTTTAGCAAACTAATGGGAACAGAGAATCAAATCCTGCATGTTCTCACTTGTAAGTGGGAGCTAAACAACATGAACACATGGGCACAAAGGGGGAACCAGCCGACACTGGGGCCTACATTAGGGTGGAGTTAGGGGGAGGAACAGGACCAGAAAAAAAATACCCATTAGGCATTACGCTTATTACATAGGTGACAAAATAATCTGTACACCAAACTCCAGTGACACACAGTTTTCTATATAAGAAACCTGCACATGTACCCTTGAACCTAAAATAAAAGTAATAATAAAAGTTATATAGACCATAAAATTTTATCTTTAATTGATACATACCAAAATTTATATACAGTGTTTAGATAATATTTTGCTAATAATTTTATTAAAATGTCAACTGATAAGAAACTATTTAAAACTTAATCACTCAAACATCAGAAAATTGCCAGTATCCTTTGTGCTTCTTTCCTGTCACTAACTCTACCTACTACAATGTAAGCCCTATCTTGATTTTCAACACCAGAGATGAGTTTTTCTCTCTTGATATAGATTCACATAGAACATAGTCTTGGGTTTGGGTCTTTCACAAATATTATTCTCATGAGACTATTCCATATCATTCTGTTCTTATTCTGATTATTAAATAGTATTCTATTACATAACAAAATGCTATCCTGAAGTTGATGAGCATTTAGCTGATTTATAGTTTCTGATTTTAATGTATAGTGTACATTTCTTCTTGCAAAAATTGTAAACACATTTCTGTTAGCTATTCACCTGGAAAGAAAATTGCTGAGTTGCAGGCTATTCATATGGTTACTTTTTGAAAGATATTCTATCAAATTTCATTACCAACAATATTTATGATATTTTAAGCAGTTTGAGACCTCATAAACATTTTGATTTTTGATATATTAGCCATTCCAGTGTTTATATAGTGACATTTGCAAGTAATGTAACTGAGTGTCTCAGCCTTGAAATTAATTTTGAATTTTGTTTTTCTTTCCATCCAAATTTCAGAATATAGCCTGTGCTTTCAGAACTTTTTTATTTTCCTGAGACAAAGTCTCACTCTGTTGCCCAGGCTAGAGTGCAATGGTGCGATCTCTGCTCACTGCAATCTTCACCTCTAAGGCTCAAACAATTCTCCTGCCCCAGTCTACTGAGTAGCTGGGATTACAGGCGTGTGCCACCACATCTGGCTGATTTTTTGTATTTTTAGTGGAGATGGGGTTTCACCATGTTGTCCAGGCTGGTCTCAAACTCCTGACCTCAGATGGCTGTTCACCTCAGCCTCCCAAAGTGCTGGGATTACAGGCATGAGCCACCATGCCTGGCCCCAAACTTTTTGTTTATCTTTCTTTCCCCACCAGGACATTCCATGCCCAGCACTCTCTTATCTAATTATGTGCTTGCTTAGAAATTCTCCAGGCAATATTAAACTATACTACAAAGCTACAATAACCACAACAGCATGGTTTTGGTAGAAAAACAGACATATATATCAACAAAACAGAATAGAAACTTAGAAATAATGTCAGACATCTACAATCATCTGATCTTCTACAAGGCAGACAAAAACAAGCAACAGAGAAAGGGCTCTCTATTGAATGAATGGTGCTGGGATAACTGTTGAAACATATGCCAAAGACTGAAGTTGGGTCCCTACCTTTTACCATACACAAAAAATTAAGTCAAAATGGATCAAAGACTTAAATTAAAGGCCTCAAACTGTAAACATTTTAGGCAACAACTTTGAAAATGCTCTTCTTGATATTAGCCTTGCAAGGGATTTAGGGGTAAGTCTGCAAAAGCAATTGTAACAAAAACAAAACTAAAGAAGTGGGACCTAATTAAACTAATTATTAATTAAATTACTAATTAGTTAATTTGAGAGATTCTGCATAGCAAAAGAAAACATCAACAGAGCTAACAGATAGTCTACAGAAAGGGAGAAGATATTCATAAACAATCTATCCAACTAAGTCCTAATAACCCAAATCTATTGGGAACTTAAACAAATCAACAAGCAAAAAACCAAATAACCCCATTAAAAATGGGCAAAGGATATTAACAGACACTTCTCAAAAGAAGACATACAAGTAGCTAGAAAACAGATGACAAAATTCTCAGCATCACTAAACATGAGAGAAATGCAAATCAAAACCACAGTGAGATACCATCTCACATCAGTCAGAATAGCTACTATTAAAAAGTCAAAAAACAAATACTGGTGAGAATATGGACAAAGGAAACACACTATTGGTAGGAATGTAAATTAGTACAGCCGCTGTGGAAAGCAGTCTGGAGATTTCTCAAAAACCTTAAAACAGAGTTACCATTCAACCCAGCAATTTCATTACTGGGTATGTGCCCTAAGGAAAATAAATAATGCTACCAAAAGGAAACATGCAGATGTATGTTTATTATTGTGCTATTCATAATAGCAAAGACATGGAATCAACCCAGGTGTACATCAATGGTAGATTGGATAAAGAAAATGTGGTGCATATATACTGTGAATTCTATGCAGCCAGAAAAAATAGAATCATGTCCCTTGTAGCAACATGGATGTAGTGAGAGGTTACAATCTTAAATGGATTAATGCAAGAACAAACAAATACTGCATGTTCTCACTTATAAGTGGGAGCTAAATATTGAGAACACAATAATATAAATATCAGAATAATAGACACTTAGGACTCCTGGAACAGATAGGGAGAGAGGGGGCTGTGGGTTGAAAAAGTACCTATTGAGTTCTATGTTCATTGCCTGAGTGATGGGATCCATATCCCAAACCTCAGCATCACCCAATATCCCCATGTAACAAACTCACATATATACCCCATGTATCTAAAAGTTGACATTTTTAACATTATAAAAAATACATATTTTATCCCATGAATATATATATATATTTATTATATGTTAATTACAAATAATTTAAAAGAAAATCTTCCTCCCCAAAAAGAAAAACATTCCAGGGACCAATTTGAATCAAATCAGGGATCAAGACCAAGCTGTCACATCCCCCCTGCTCAGTCCACTACTACTGAGCCAAAGTCAGCATGAAACAGACCCAACCTCCAGACAGGTGATTACTCAAGATAACGTTCAGAACAAGACAGGCAGACCTGCACCCTCTTGCCTCACCCCTGCATATTTCCCACACCAAATTTTACTTCCTAAACCCCTTCATTCAGCCCAGAAGGCTGAGATAGTTCCTTTGAGGCTTGAGGCCAGTCATCTTCTCATCTGCTAGCATTTGGTTGATAAAAGCTGCTTTCCTTTTATGACATCTAGCTTCTCATGTTTTAACTCGGAGCACCAAACAGCTGGACTTCAGCTAGTTACTGTAAGCACAATCATCTCATTTTTTCCTCCAAATAATACTCTTTTATTTTTAAAATGTTTTTATGGTGTCGCACTATCTTTATTTGTATTGTATTGTATTGTATTGTATTGTATTGTATTGTATTGTATTGTATTGTACTGTACTGTACTGTATTGTACTGGTGTTGGTGGGGATTTTTAGCCTTCTTGTCTGGGTGTGCCCCAGTTCTGTGAAATGTTTTATAGTATACGCAATATCAGACATAATTGTCTCATGCAGAACTGACTTGATTTTTTCATATTTCACTATTATTTTTCATCTTTGTACTTTGTGGTAGTTTTTGAACATTACTTTTTTATTGTTTTTTTTAAATCAATACATAATAGTTGCACATATTTTTGAAGTACATGTTATACTGCTGGTGATGATCTTGGTGCTGGATATTCAGTTTTGGTTTTCTGTTGGGGAGTGAAGCCAGATTACTTGTATTCTGCCATTTTGGTAAAATCACTCCACTGAGGTATTGTTTTCTTTCCTCTTCCTTCCTTCCTTCCTTCCTCTTTCTTTCTTTCTTTCTCTTTCTTTCTTTTCTTTTCTTTCTTTCCTTTCTTTTCTTCTTTCCTTTTTTTTCTTTTCTTTCAACAGGTCTAACTGTTTATCTGGCTGGAGTGCAGTGGCTCAATCACAACTGACTGCAGCCTCAGTGTCCTGGAGTCCAGCAATCCTCCAAGCTCAACAACTTTTGCAAACGGAATTACAGGTGCACACCACTACGCCCGGATAATTCTTTTATCTTTTGTAGAGACAGGGTCTCATTATGTTGCTCAGGCTGGGCTTGAATGTTCAGATTCAAGCAATCTGCCTTCCTCAGTCTCCCAAAGTGCCAGGGTTACAGGATTGAGCCACCACACTTTGCCAGTATTATTTTATATTTTAATAAAAAGGTCATTCTCTATTTTTACTTTACTAAAAGTGAATATTATAGGTATTTTTATTATTATTTATCAAAAGGGTTTTCTATATCTATTGAAATGATATGACCTTTGACTTTCATTAATGTTGTGAATTATATTGAATGTTTGTGGATGCTAACTTACTCTTGCATCTATGAATTAACCTGCTTTGGTAGATGAATTTATCCATTTCCTTATTGCCTAATTCCTTTGGTAATATTTCATTAATGAATATTAAATCTACGTTCATGACAGTGATGTTCCTGTATTTTTCTCTTCTTGTAATAAATTTATCTTGAGTTGGTATCATTGCTACTGTGGCATCATAAAAATAATTGTTATTTCTTCCTTCCTCTTCCATTATCTGGATGGTTATGTATAAATTTGATATGAATTTCTTAAATATTTGGAAGAATATGAGGAAGCTATATGGGTCTAAGCATATGGATTTATTTTTATCATTTTATTAAATAACAGATTTTAATTTTGTAATAGATATCAGACTTTCAGAATACCTACTGCTTCCTTTATTTGTTTTGGTACATTGTGTCTTTCAAAAATTACCACTTACACAAAAATTGTTAAATTAATTGGCACAAAGTTGTTTCTGCTATCCCTTATCTTTTCAAAATCTGTTCATGTTTCCTCTAGACCAATAAGAAATGCTAGTAGTAAAGCTATGGTGTTGGATCATAAAAATCATTTTTAGTCATGAAGTCCCTGCCTGTGCCTATGTCCTGAATGGTATCACCTAAGTTTTATTCTAGGGTTTTTATGGTGTTAGGTCTTATGTTTAAATCTTTAATATATCTGGAGTTAATTTTTGTATAAGGTGTAAGGAAGGTGTCCAGTTTCAGCTTTCTACACATGACTAGCCAGTTTGCCCAGCCATTTATTAAATAGGGAATCCTTTCCCCATCGTTTGTTTTTCTCAGGTTTGTCAAAGATCAGCTGGTTGTAGATGTTTGGTGTTACTTCTGAGGCCTCTGTTCTGTTTCATTGGTCTATATCTCTGTGTTGGTACCAGTACCATGCTGTTTTGATTACTGTAACCTTGTAGTATAGTTTGAAGACAGGTAGTATGATGCCTCTGGCTTTGTTCTTTTTGCTTAGGATTGTCTTGGCTATGCGGGCTCTTTTTGGGTTCCATATGAAGTTTAAGGTGTTTTTTTCCAGTTCTGTGAAGAAGGTCAATGGTAGCTTGATGGGGATAGCACTCAATCTATAAATTACTTTGGGCAGTATGGCCATTTTCATGATATGAAAACTTCCAATACTATGTTGAATAGGAATAGCGAGAGAGGGCACCCTTGTCTAGTGCCAGTTTTCAAAGGGAATGATTCCAGTTTTTGCTAATCCAATATGCTGTTGGCTGTCGGTTTGTCGTAAATAGCTTTTATTATTTTCGGATACATTCTGTCAATACCTAGTTTATTGAGAGTTTTTAGCATAAAGAGCTGTTGAATTTTGTCAAAGGCTGTCTCTGCATCTATTGAGATAATCATGTGGTTTTTGTCTTTGGTTCTGTTTGATTCTTCCTAACCACAAGCATGGAATGTTTTTCCATCTGCTTGTATCCTCTCTTATTTCCTTGAGCAGTGGTTTGTAGTTCTCCTTGAAGAGGTCCTTCACAGGCTTTGTTAGTTGTATTCCTGGGTGTTTTATTCTCTTTGTAGCAATTGTGAATGGGAGTTTGCTCATGATTTGGCTCTCTGTTTGTCTGTTATTGTTGTATAGGAATGCTTCTGATTTTTGCACAATGATTTTGTATCCTGAGACTTTGCTGAAGTTGCTTATCACCTTAAGGAGATTTTGGGCTGAGACGATGGGGTCTTCTAAATATACAATTATGTCATCTGCAAACAGAGAATAATTTGACTCCTCTTTTCCTAATTGAATACCCTTTATTTCTTTTTCTTGCCTAATTGCTCTGGCTAAAACTTCCAATACTATGTTGAATAGGAGTGGTAAGAGAGGGTACCCTTGTCTAGTGCCAGTTTTCAAAGGGAATGCTTCCAGTTTTTGCACATTCAGTATGCTATTGGCTGTGAGTTTGTCGTAAATAGCTTTTATTATTTTGAGATACGTTCCATCGATACCTAGTTTATTGAGAGTTTTTAGCATAAAGAGCTGCTGAATTTTGTCGAAGTCTTTCTCTGCATCTATTGAGATAATCATGTGGTTTTTGTCTTTGGTTCTGTTTATGTGATGGATTACCGAGGGAATGTGTTCTCTTCCGGGTCCACAAGGGGGAGTAGTTGTAAGGGCAAGAATTTGCCAGCCCCATGCCCCACTCCCATCTCTCTCCATCCAGGAGATTTAACAGTTTATGTTTAAATTTCACTAGCAGGGGAGGAAACTAAGAGTCAATCACCCCAGAGGAAGTTTAAAGGAACTCCTTTCATTAGCCAGAGGAACTTGGGGAGGTAGGAATTTCTCCCAGGATAAATTCTCCTGCTCCTTCACCCATACCAGATTTCCAGCTCTCTGGAATCTGCTCCCACATAGTGGGAGCTCTCTTTACCTTCCTAGATTTCCCCCTCTGGGGTCCCCTTCCACCCAGTGTGGAAGCTGTCTTTCCTTTTCTGGATTCCATCTTTCTGGAGTCTCTCACTCAGTGTGAGAGGAGTTTTCTTCTCTGTTTTTCTCCGTCTGGGAACCCTTCTCACTCAGTGTGAGAGCAGCTTTTCTTTCTCTCATTCGGTGTGAGAGCTAGCTGTTTCTTTATCTTTCTCCTTTTTCTCTCTGTACCTGAATAAATCACTTTCTCCAACACTTTTGGGGTCTGGTATTTATTTCATGAGTGTAGTGTGCCTTGGTCTCCTCTCTCATTCTTGAGAGAGTGATAGACCAAGAACCTGGAGAAACATCCTCTCAGAGAAGCTGAGGGCTCCCCCTGAACCCCTGAACTCCAACATTATGTTTATAGATTTGCATATGTTGAACCAGCCTTGCATCCCTGAGTTGAAGCCTACTTGATTGTGATGGATAAGCTTTTTGATGTGCTGTTGCACTCTGTTTGCCAGTATTTTATTTAAGATTTTTGCATGGATGTTCACCATGGATATTGGCTTGAAGTTTCCTATTTTAGTTGTGACCCTGCCAGGTTTTGGTATCAGGATGATGCTGGGTTTGTAAAATGAGTTAGGCAGGATTCCCTCTTTTGGTATTGTTTGGAATAGTTTCAGAAGGAATGGTAGCAGCTCCTCTTTGTATGTCTGGTAGAATTCAACTGTGAACCCATCTGGACCTGGACTTTTTTTGGTTGGTAGGCTATTAATTGCTGCCTCAACTTCTGCCCTTGTTATTGGTCTATTCAGGTATTCAACTTCTTCCTGGTTTAGTCTTGGGAGTGTGTAAGTGTCCAGGAATTTATCCATTTCTTCTAGATTTACGGGTTTATGTGCATAGAGGTGTTTGTAGCAATCTCTAATGGTGCTTTGTATTTCTGTGGAATAGGTGTTGATATCTCCTTTATTGCTTTTTATTGTATCTATTCGATTCTTCTCCCTTTTCTTTTTTATTAGTCTTGCTAGCAGTCTGTTTTGTTGATCTTTTTGAAAAACCAGCTTCTAGATTTATTGATTTTTTGAAGAGTTTTTCGTGTCTCTATCTCCTTCAATTCTACTCTGATCTCAATTATTTCTTGTCTTCTGCTAGCTTTTGAATTTGTCTTATCGTGCTTTGCTATATCCTTCAATTTTGATGATAGGGTGTCAATATTAGATCTTTCCTTGCTTCTCATGTGGGTACTTAGCGCTATAAATTTCCCTCTAGATACTGCTTTAAATGTGTCCCAGAGATTCTGGTACATTGTGTCTTTGTTCTCACTGGTTTTGAAGAACATCTTTATTTCTGCCTTCATTTCATTATTTATTCAGTCGTCATTCAGGAGCAGATTGTTCAGTTTCCATGTAGTTGTGCGGATTTCAGTGAGTTTCTTAATCCTGAGATCTAATTGGATTGCACTGTGGTCTGAGAGACTGCTACGATTTCCATTCTTTTGCATTTGCTGAGGAGTGATTTACTTCCAATTATGTGGTCAATTTTAGAGTAAGTGTGATGTGGTACTGAGAAGAATGTATATTCTGTGGATTTGGGGTGGAGAGTTCTGTTGATATCTGTTAGGTCCGCTTGGTCCCGATTTGCATTCAAGTCCTGGATATCCTTGTTAATTTTCTGTTTCATTGATCTGTCTTATGCTGACAGTGGATTGTTAAAGTCTCTGAGAACACATGGACACAGGGAAGGGAACATAACACACAGGAGTCTGTTGGGGGGTGGGGGCTAGAGAAGGGATAGTGAGGGGTGAGGAGGTTGGGGAGGGATAACACTGGAAGAAATACCTAATGTAGGTGATGGGGGAATGGAGGCAGCAAACCATCATGGCATGTGTGTACCTATGTAACAATCCTGCAATATCTGCACATGTACCCAGAACTTAAACTAGAGGAAATAAACAAATAAATAAAATAAAAATCATTTTTAGATACAAAAACAATAAAATACTTGTCACATACTTTTTAAGTGAATAGTGTTTTAGAATTATAATTAGACTGTTTATATATTCAGAAAAAGAAGAAAATAGAGTCAGGCATACACAGGCAAAGGGTGCACCCTAAAGTCATAACAATGCCATCCCTGGATAAGGGAATACAAAATCGCCCATTATTTTGTTGTTACAGGTTTATTTTTCTGCATTTTACATGGTTAAGATAAACATGGATTGTTTTTATAATGAGAACAAGGATTCAAATTGAAAAAAATAGGAGGTTATCATTTTGTCAGGGTCAGCTTTAAAATGAATTGAATTTCTATATAATATTTATAATTATCTAAATAGATACAGTAATTTCATGTATTCTAAGGGCTTACTAAATGTGCAAATGTACAAACTTTTATTTCAATATTTGTTTTCAGAAGAATAAAACAGTATTTCTCTAAATCTTTGTTTACTTTTTCTGTAATGTTTACTCTTATTAGAAAATAAATTTGATGCCATTTATTTATGATGATATGCCAAATACAGGTTGTTATTTCTTACAATTACAATTTAGTGTCATAATTCAACAGGTTATAAAATTAGAAAAGATTGTAGAAAAACTACTTTTTGTTTTTGATTGTTAAACTACTGACAGAGAAGACATGGCAACATGATCAATCAGTTGCAAAACTGGGTTCTAGGTAAGTAATAATAGGAGATAGACGTGGCATAAAGAAGAGAGTCATGCATACTTCTGAGTCTAACTTAGTCCTCTGCCAAAATATTAGTATGTTATGTGATGGGCCCTAATGTCACTGAGGTTCAATAATTCATTAGAAGGACTCGCAGCACTCAAAAGTTGTTATACTCAAGGTTATGGTTTATCATAGCAAAATTATACAAATCACTATCAGCAGAGGGTAAGTGCATTGAGCAAAATCTGGAGAAAATCAGGTACATAATCTTTCCCAGTGGAGCAGCATAGGACCCACTTAATTTTTCCAGCAAACAATGTGACAAAATGCATAAAGTGTTGTCTCTAAGGAAATATCAGAGAATCAGTATCCAAGGTTTGTACAGAAGCTGTTGCTGTAGCACCCTTTATCCTGTGGTCAACCTACAGAGCAGGATAGATCAGTATCCAAAATTTGGTTTGGATATCAAGGCTGATGAATAATTGTTTGCCCACCAAGTTTCTAGACACCAGCCAAGAGCCAACTTGATCAGCCGACCTGAGGGACTCAGCCCCCAAAAGTTGTTACTCTCAAGGTTATAGTTTATCATAGCAAAATTATACATATCAAAATCAGCAGAAGGAAAGTGTATTGAACAAAATCTGGAGGAAATAAAGTATATGAATCCAAGAGTTGCTTAGGATAAAAGTTTTAGGCCATCAGTGGTAACTTTTGTTTGTTTGTTTGTTTGTTTGTTTTCACATGTGTACACTCACTGAAGTTTAGATTGATTACCTGGCCAGTTGGATAGCACGGGATTTTTTTAGCAAGGCATTAGAATTTGTTTCCTAGACTTGTACCCCTTATGTAACCTGCAGATAGTAAGACATATTCAAATAGAGATATTGATATATAATACTCAAATGGTATGTTGTACACAATATTTTGTCTGTCCAGAGTTCAGATTTTTTTCTGGGTCATCAACTTTGAACATTGTCTTCTAACTTTCTTTATGTAGTGTGAATTGATGAGGGGGGATTTTATGGGGAACAGACGTACTGTATTGCCAAGGCATAGTGTCTTAACAACCAAGCAATGAATGTGTTGAATAGATTTTTGCCTTGTTGCCCTCTGTCCTGAGTGGTTTGTAGTTGTCTTATATATAATCTAATTATTTTGCATGATCTTTGCCTAAAAAGCTACTATTTCTATATCTATAGTTACAAATATTTACATATTTATATTAGTTCCTATATACTTTAGTTTGTCTTTTATATGAGAAATCAATTAATAAATATGTTGGACCAAACCTTGTAAAATATGAAAATAGGGTTTAGTTAACTTACATCTATGTGTTTGGTGAGTATTATCAGTATGCTTTCAAAGTTGTTAACGCTTTTCCATTTGAAGGTTATAGTTTTAAAATTTAATTATCTTTAGATATGAGATGAATCAAGTTTCCCTTTTTGAAGTAAAGTTATAATTCTTTTAATGAATAGGAGCTTGAATATATATGCAAGGAATGGCACCATTTATTAAAGTAATTATACTTTGAATACTTAGCTACAAATTTTATACCTCCTGGCTGAGAAGTAAAATTAAAATAGCAAACATATTATAATGCAATTTACAATATAATTAGTTGTCAGTAGCATTATGTATTTCATGTAACTCCATTATTAAAACATTTGCAATTTACATAATCAGACAAATAATTTAATGAGTTTGAGATAGAAGAGGTTTTTTCCCACTTACCATAAAAGGCTATTTACAAACAGAAGTAATGGCCGGTTTTAGAAACAGGGACAGGTTAAGCACCATAAACCAGTTCAAGATGTTTAACTCAAGTAAAGTAAAATATGTATTTTGTTGTATTTATTGACTTGTTTTGAGACAGAATGTTTCTGGGTTTTGGGGTTCAGGGGAACCCTCAACTCCCTGAGAAGATGTTTCGCCAGGTTCTTGGTCTATCACTCTCTCAAGAATGGGAGAGGAAACCATGGCACAGTGCACTTGTAAAGTAAATACCAGACTCAAAAAGTTTTTGCAGAAAAGTGATTTATTTAGGTAGAGAAGAGAAAAGGGAGAGGAAGAGAGAAAGCTTCCACTAGAGAGAGTGTGTGGAAGGGAACCCCAGAGAGGAAATCCAGGAGAAAGACAGCTTCCCCGAAGGGAGTGTTCATGAAAAGGGTTCCAAACATGGTACCCTGGGAGGAATTCCCTCCCTCTCCAAGTCCCTTGGCCAATTAAATAAGTTCCTTAGAACTTCTGCTGGAGTGATAGACTTTTGACCGTGCCCGTGTGCACGAAAATTTAAAAAAAGACAGTTAGATCTCCCGGATGGAGAGCGATGGGAGTGGGGTATGGTGCTGGGAAGTTCTTGCCCTTAAAACAACACCCCCTCGTGGACCCGGAAGAGAACGCATTCCCTCAAGAGTTCACTCCATCCCGCAGGCTGGAGTGCTGCTGCATGATCTCAGCTCACTGCAACCTTCAACAGCCTGGTTCAAGCAATATCTCCCAACTCAGCCTCCCAAGTAGGTGGAACCACAGGCACTTGCTAACTGATGTATTTTTAGTAGAAATGAGGTTTCATCATTTTGACCAGGCTGGTGTGGAACTCCTAACTTCAAGTGATCCTCCTGCCTTGGCCTCCCAACGTTCTGGGATTACAGGTATGAGCCACTGACCTCTGCCAGAAATATATTTTAGTGTTAAAGTGTGCTTCTGTTTTTTTTTTTCCTATGTGAAAGGTTCAACAAAATGATGGATGAAATGTTTTTATGAGTTTACCATGTAAACATGAATACATTTTATATTAATCATGAAATGATATATTTCCCTTAACAGTTAGAAATAACTTAAAAACAAGACTTTGTTTTTATTCTGAGTTTTAATAATTCAGAATACATTTTAAAAATAATTTGAATTACATCTTTACTGTATATGTTGCAAGTATATCACCTGAATCTGGGCTGTTATCCATGCCAGGGTCCAAGAGTATATAGGAACATTGGAAAATAAGCTAGATAGGCTCAATAGAAGCCTCTTTTGAGAGAAGTAGAGGCCCCTCTTAAAAGAAAACTCATTCAAAGGGAAAACTAGACTGGGCTCTAAAAGCTAGATTCTTCAGTTTTGGATGAGAGAAATTCTGATGAGAGCCAGATGTCTGCCAATGGATTTATATAAATTTCGTGACACAGTTTGAGGTCAAATTGGGGCTGAAATTACAGGATTACTTTAAAATTTATGCAAAACACAAGTTAAGACTTTTTTTTTTATTGCCTGTGGAACTTTATAATTTAGTGTATTCTGAAAAAGTTTTAACTGTGCAGTGGGTTTAGGGATTAGGATTACAGAAGGAAACACAATTTCCATGAACACAAATGGTAAATAAGGGAACTGTAATGGTGTCTTTTGTTAAAAGTGAGCTGAAATACTCCAGGCTTCTCACAGAAACAATTCTGTAATACTTTATAGGGCTCTGAGGTCTTTGTAAGGAGGAGTCAGTAAAAAAGTAGACTATTATTGTTTCAGTTAATTTGTTATCATCATATTGTGTCTTGAGAAGGCTACACTGTACTTCCAGTTACAGGTGTCAAATTCTGGTCAATTTAGAACGATAATCTTCCCTCCTTCCTTGCTTCAGCTATGTTTGATGGCAGTGCTGATTTAGCACTGGGTGGAACTCAGGACATGTTTTGTACCACCTCTGTCTTTTCTTGGAAAAAAATCAGATAAAAAGTAAAAAATGCCTTAAATAAGAATAAAATCTAGAAGTTTTGTAGGTTTTTTGTTTTTATTTTTGGTCTTCTGCACTCAACACAGTGCTGTGCACATCTCTTCTTGTAAGTATTATTCAATCGCCTGTTTTATCTACACAATTGCTAGCTAGAGTGGGCTTCTACATACTATGACATATAGACCAAATTGAGTTCATGGCCTGTTTTTTAAATTTTTTTATAAATTAATTAATTTATTAATTTTAAGTATTGCTTAACGTGTTTTAAAAGGGTTGTTAAAGAAGAACTAGCGGGAGGAGAAGAGAAATGAGACAGTATACAGACTGCAGAACCTAAAATATTTATTTCTTGACTCTTTACACAAAGTAAAAACTTAAATTGTTAATCTTTGCTGCAGAGCAGCACTTTCAGTATTACTTTCAGCAATGATGGAAATAGTTTAGATCACAGATATCCAATACAATATTCACTCTTAAATGAGTAATTATTTAACACTTAACCTGTGGATAGTATTACAGAAGAAATGAAATTTCTTGCTGTTTCATTTTAAATAAGTTATATTTAAGTGTAAATGCCACATGATTGGTGGCTACCATACAGTATAGAAGAGAATGTAAGCTACTAAAAGGTAGAGTCTATTGGATATTCTAAAGAATTGAGTATTAAATTTTAATGTGCATAGAAACCACCTGGGATCTTCGAAAAACAGGGATTTGAATGTGGTAGATCTCAAATGAGGTCTGAGACTCTGTGTTTCTTAAAAGTTTTCAGGTAATGTTGCTAAGTGATAGTGTTCAGATCATACTTTAAGAAAGGCAGAATATCTTGAGAATAGTAGGTAACAAAATGTTGAACAAATGAGTTTTACAATGTTATTTTCAGGAATTCTTTGAATCAAAAGCTCATGACCATAGATGATTTTTAACCAGGACTGTCTTAGAGCTAGCTCCCAAGCTATCTGCCACCCCATCAATTGCTGTCTAAAGGTAAGAAATGAGTTTTACAATGTTATTTTCAGGAATTGAATAAATGAGGTTTACAATGTTATTTGCAGAAATTCTTTGAATCAAAAAGTCATGACCACAGATGATTTTTAATCTAGGACTGTCTTAGTGCTAGCTCCTAAGCTATCTGTCACCCCATCAATTGCTTTCCAAAGGTAGGAAATCTGAGAGCGTATTGGACCCCAAGTTATTTTCTAGGAATTATTTCGGGTATATGTTTGCACACATGTGTGGTTGAAAATGTTAAAACTGGTCACTAATTGAGTGCTATTATAATGAACAATTATGATAGACTATGCCATGTAACATAAGCTATAAAACAAACATAACTTAGTAGAGCCTGAATTTGTAAAGAGTAGGGATACTTAAAATAATGAATCCTAAAAGAGATGGGGATTAACAGCATGATCTCTAGAACAAAATTTGTTATTAATGACAGTGCCTAGACTCCAACCCAGGCACTATCATTAACAAAGTTCGTAATTTTGGTATATTACTTACCCTGTTTGTGGCTGCAGCATCATTTCTGAAAGGAGTAGGAATATATACATGTGTGTATACGCTGTACTGCCGGTTACAGGTGTCAAATTCTTGTCAATTTAGAATGATAATCTTCCATTCTTTACCAATTTAGAATGATAATCTTTGCTCTTTACCTTTTTTAACTCATAATTCCCATTACAACCTTTTAAAACTTTATGTGTATATATAAATTTAAATATATAATATATATAATATATTTATATATATTTATAAATATAAATATATATATACTTTAAATTTATATGTGTGTATATATATATTTTAAAAAGGTTTTAATGGGAATTATGAGTTAAAAAAGGTAAAGAACAAAGATTTGTGCTAATCAGTATTTGTTAATCATTATTGAGCAATAAATATTTATATATTACCTGAGTATATAAATTATCCAAGTGATTAGAGTAAGAGGTGTTTAGATATAAGAATCAGTGTTTAAGAGTACAAGTAATATGCATGTATTTGACTCAAATATGTTTATCTAATGTAAAATAGAATTGGAAAGACGGTATTAATATAAGATTGAATTAGAATTATATTTTAATGTATGGAAAAAAGTGACTTAAAAGCATTATGTGTTAGTTTTTAATAATTGCAAAAGTTAGAAAAGCCTTTTCCATTATCTGTTTGATACTTGGTTTCATGGACGATAATCTTAGGAATGTAGGCGTTTTCTTATCTCACACGATTCTTAGAAGTATACCGTAGATAACAATGCTCTTACAACCCAGGAGCCATAGATGAACCAACAATATTTTATTACAAATTTGGAGACTTTTGAGATTCAAAATTATACCTATGTAGACAATTACAGATAGTAATGAAGGAGAACTATTCATAGTTTAGGACACAGTGTTAAAAAGTTACATCTGAAAACCTTCCTCGCTCCCTCCCTACCTTCCTTCCTTCCCTCCCTTCCTCTCTTCCTCCCTCCCTGTCTCCCTTCCCTCTCTCCTTCCCTCCCTCCCTCTCTCCCTCCTTCCTTTCTCTCTTTCTTTCTTTCCTTTCTTTCTTTTTCTTTCTTCTCTTTCTTTCTTTTTCTTCTCTTTCTTTCTTTTCTTTCTTCTTTCTTTCTTTCTCTTTTCTTTCTTTCTTTATTCTCTCTCTTTCTCTCTTTTTCTCTCCCTTTTTTCTTCCTTCCGTATTTTGGCTGTAATTCTAAAAGAAGCATTTACAAAAAATAAAGAATAGAGTATGGCTAATGGACATAAACTAGGGTATAAGGAAGAGTTGAAATTGTCAGTTCATAAACAAATCGCTATTTTTCTTAAAGTCATGTGAAAGCAAATGGTAGTTCGATGACTGAGACAGGAGAATCACTTGAACCCAGGAGGCGGAGTTTGCAGTAAGCTGAGAGAGCTCTACTGCACTCCAGCTGGGGCAACAAAGAGCAAAACTCCATCTCAAAAAAAAAAAAAAAAAGAGAGAGAGAGAGAAAGAAAGAAATTATGCCCTGATTTCTTCTTTCCTAAGCAAAATTGGGGTGAAAATACCTACCCAAATTCAAATTTTAATGAAAAATCAAACGGTAAAATTTGTACAAAACATTTAGAATTTACAAATAAATTTTTGTGAAGAAACCATTACATCTCACCTTGTATTTTTTTAACTGTCTCTAAAAAGAAAGAAGCAATAGTTCCTATTCAGTGGCTCTCAAATTAAGGATACACTTGCTTGAGTGGAAATATTAATAAGAAAATTCCAGGTTTCATACAAGAGAACATTTTCTGAATTTAGATATGGACAAATTGAAGGAGTCTCATTGAGAAATAGCTACTTCCAGATTAGATGTATTGAAACAGAGGCCAGCTATCAAGTTGTCAGTGGTTAAGTTTAGACTTTTATGACACCAAGATCTCCTCTAATTCTTCTTTTTGCTAAAGTCCATGTGGAATTAATTGGCTCTGTCCTAACATTTAAAATAGACTCCCTGAAAAATAAGTCTTCACTAAAAGCAAAACCTTTTAACATCTTAAAAAACACTGGGAAAGTTTCCAGAAAAAAAAAAAAAATACGAAAATGCCAGTCATGTACATTACCAGAAAAATCTAGATCTTCCATAGACCAACTGAATATATTGCACTCCAAATAATGGCAAAGAAAGATTCTATCTTTCTCTATTTATGATGTAATACAGATAAAATTATTACTCCCCCTACACCCAGACAATGAAAGAGTGAAAGAGAGAGAGAGAGAGCAGTCTACAGTATCAAAGTGGTGTTTGTTGATTGTTTTCAATGTCTTTTATATAATTAAATATGGTCGGTGGGGAGTTGGGGGAGAGACAGCATGGGGAGAAATGCCAGATATAGGTGATGGGGAGGAAGGCAGCAAATCACACTGCCATGTGTGTACCTATGCAACAATTTTCCATGTTCTTCACATGTACCCCAAAACCTAAAATGCAATAAAAAAATAAAATAGAAATAAATAAAATAATAATAATAATTAAATATGGTCAAGACTCTCAGTGATCGGTTGAAAACTTGTTCTGAAAATTTTTGAAAGACAAATTCTTTCAAGCAATTAAGAGTTTAAGAAAATAAAACAATGTAATAGTAACAAGAGAAAGAAGTGTAATTGGAATAGCATAATCACACCTAATGAGAACACTCTAAAGTACCCAGGTCCATTAGCTGTAATACATTTTACACACCAAAGCAAAATTGTATTACTCTATGGATTCTTATTCCTTAAAATTTTATCTTATAATTAAGTGGGATAAATAGAAGAAGGGAAATGTTTCTTTCCTCAATAACTCTGATATTGGACATCTTTGTGTAGCAGCAGTAAATGCAAGAAAATAGGGGAAGAAGAAATTATCTTTGGTGACATTAGAGCTTTCAAAAGACAATGCACAACAAAATGGGGAGACTGAATTTTAACTTTAGCAGCCAATTCCCATAACGAATGATACTTATTAACTATTTCTCTATACAAGATATTTTGAATGGTGCTCAGGTGGATAAAAAAAAAAACATAGCACAGTATTTTCTGCTCATATGTTTATAGTAAAATCGGAAATGAATAAGTAAATAGACCTACTCTGATAAGTACATTTTTTAAAGTTGATTCGAATTAAATCTCATAATGCAGAGATTATTAATTCTGTATTACAAATGAAAAAATAACTGAGGTTTAGAACTTGTTTTTTACCTAGATCCTCAATTAGTAACTGTTAGAATTAGTTCTCAAGCTTATAAACATATATATCACATGAAATTCAGAATTCTTAAGCATTGAACAGTTTAAACAGTTTCAAAGGAAGGAAGTAATGAGTGCTAAATCAGTGTGGTAAATATTACTGAAATATAGAAAAGAGATAACTGAATTTCGATGAGCCAGAAAGTTTTCAAGTTGAATAAAAGGCATTATTGGCTTTTTGAAAGATGAGAACTACTTAGGTAAGCTGAGATGAGGAGAGGGACGATTTTAAAGAATTTGTAAAATTTACCAAAACACAAATATACATTAAAACAATTATCTGCCAATTAAGCAACAACATTGATATAAACATATAAGATGATTGAAAAATATCGAATGTTTTCTCTACTCTCAGACAACACAGTTTAAATGGCCTCTACCTCCATGTTTAACAAAACCACCTGTATCTTTCATATACTGATAGAAATTAAATATCTTTAATACTTTCCATTTGCTCTTCGGTCTTTATTACACCTGAAAATAATTTCAGCACGTTATAAGGTAAAATTACAAATTTATTTTTCCAGTGTCATGATGTCGAATATAATTAGAAATGATGAAGGTAATTATGACACAGATAATGGTTAATACATATCAAGTTTACTGGGTGTCAGCTATTCATCTTAAGACTTTAATATATTAACTCAATTAATCCCTAAAAAAGACCTCTGAGGTAGGCATGCTATTGTTATCCTCACTTTCTGGAAAGAGAAATTGAAGCACATTGATGTTAACTGCTCAAGATTACAAAGCTGTAAATACAAATCTCAGACTTGGATGTATTTGTGTCCTTATCTACTAGAGTGCAGCATTTCCAGTCGGTTAATCAATCATTCAGCACCATTTATTTTAAAAATCTACCCTTTGCTCACTGATTTGTGATAAAATCTCAATTAAATATCAAGTGTCCATAAAATGAGCCGATTTCTGATCTCTCTGTTCAGTGTCATTGCTATGTTTCCATATGTCTGCACTGACAGTAATATAATTGTCTGAATTACTGTACCTTGGTGACAAATCCTGTGATTAAGAAAAGTTCGCTAGCTCTTTTATTCTTCTCTAATAACATCTTCGCTATTCTTGGTTCTTTGTATTTGCTGATACATTTTTACAAATTTTGTTCAGGAATATCAACAAAATAAATTTTTAAAAGTAAGATTTTGATTGACATAGTTTTGAATCTATATCCCAATGTAGGAATAACTGACATATTTACAGTTTTACATCTTATTTTATATGATCACAGGAAGTCTGCTCATTCATGTGGGTTTTCTTTTTGACTATGTCATTTTCCACATGACAATTATTCATGAAATCATTTGGGGTAGATGATTTCAGAAATTATATGCATTTGCTTATCTTAGACATTTAGGAAAACCATCTTTCGAATTAAAATATTATGTGATCTTGGCTTTCAAATCTATGTTAAGATTTTCTTTTGATTACACTATTTCAGGGAAATCCTTACTAGACCTCCTGCTCTAAGATGAGCAACTTTTATTGTAATCTTGTGAAGAGGAAGTGGGAAGTGTTGCTTCTTACTTTTACAAAAATGTAGCCTGTGTGATTGTAGATATTTAATTTTTTTAACTTTTATTTTAAGTTCAGGGGTACATGTATAGGTCTGTTACGTAGGTAAACTCATGTCATCAGGATTTGATGGTAGAAAAAAATATCTACTGGGTATTAGACTTAGTCCCTGGGTGATGAAATAATCTGATTGTAGATTTATATCAAAAGTTTCTTGAAATCAACTGGAGCAGGTGTTTGGAACTGTGTTCTCATTCCTTGGTGTATATTGTATCAAGGAGAATCAAAGATTGTCAAGTTCATAATTTTTGTGATAATGTCTCCAGGACAAAACTGTCTCTGATTCTGGGTCCCCATGTTCCTTTAAATATTCTGTCTAGCTCATTCTTTAATGTATTAGAACTTTTATAAAGAGTTTACATACTCGTAACAGCAGCCTTTTTGTTTTCAAGACAGGTAATCACCTACTTTAACAAATATAACCCAAATTTATTTACTTAAATATTGTGTAGTTTTTACTACCTGCCCTTGTTAAATATCTGTAATGTTGTAATACAATAAGAATTATCTATTTGGTCTTTTTCCTCTGTTCTTGTTGTACAGCTCCTGAAACCCTTATAGATAGGGGTGCTATGAGAATCTTCTGTTCCAATATTTGGTCTTTGACCTCAGTTCCTGACACAGAACTAATATCTTTGTAATTTCAGGGTGAAAGGAGCATCTAACACAGATCTCCTAAATCCTTTGCAATTTCCTGGATGATAGCATCATCTTTTGTTCTAATGAGGCAACTCCTGATGGGCTCACAGATATCCTTAAGATGGAAGCTGGTTGCCAAAGAAACCAACCATGCATAAGAGGATTAGAATATCAGCCCCACCCCATGACTTCCAGGGAGAGAGAGAGGCTGAAGTTTGAGTTGATCACCAGTAGCTCACAATGTAATCATTCATGCCTACATAATGGAGCTTCCATAAAAACCCAGTAGGACAGGGTTCAAGGGACCTCTAGAGAATGGCACACCTTGAGAGGCATGGAAGCTCTTTGCCCCTTTCATCTGACTATTCATCTACATCCTTTATGGTGCCTTTTATAAGAAATGGGTAAATGTAGGTAAAATGTTTCTCTGAGTTCTGTGAGCTGCTGTAGCAAATTAACCAAAACACAGGAGGCTGTCTTTTATACACCTCCCATTTATAGCTAGCTGGTCAGCCAAAAATATAGGTGACAACCTAGTTCTCAAGATTGGTGTCTGAAGTTGCATCAATCTTGTGGGACCGAGCCTTCAGTCTGTGGGATCTGATGCCATCCCCAGGTTGGCAGTGTCAGAATTGAGTTAAACAAAACACTAGGTTGGTTTCCACTGGAGAATCTGGTATCAGAACTATTATTTTGAATGTCTGTGTAAGAAAGTAGAGAGAAAAACATGTGCTTTTTCTTTACAATATCTTACTGCAAATTTTTCTAACTTTTACAAACCATGTGTGCTTATGTGATTGTTGGTATTTATATGCAACATATTCATTATTCCTACATTTGTATTTTCTAGGAATAAACTTTAATTAATAAAAATTACTAATATTACTGTTTAATATTAAATGTTGTGAGAAAATCAGAAAGATATAAGAGACTATAAAGATGAACTGGTTTTGTCAATAGAAAAAATTCATATGGTGTGTAATATATAAAAAAAATAAGTCTAAAGCTGGAAACACAGTAATTAGTCATTCAGTGATCTTTTATGTATTGTGAGGTACAGTAAACTTTGTTGTAAAAACAAACAAATAAACAACAAAGAAGCCTCTCATAGTTTTAATGTTTTCAAGGATAAAGATCCGTTGAATTATCCACATTTAAAATTTAAATATGAGAGCTTAATGTACCAGTTGATAATTACAAACCAATCCACCTAATTTCTTACAACTTAGAAATTGTGAAGATTCCAGAGTAGGAAAATGAAGACAATATTCTGGGTTTTAGGAATGTGGATAAAGTTACAGATTTTTCAAATCATGTGCTAAAAAACTTAATAAAAATATATTTTTGCCAGCTGTTTGCAGATTTTGTAAATTACAGCAAATGAGTTTTAAAAACCATGGGCCAGATGGAGAAAGGCTCATATTTCCTAAAGTGTTAATGAAATTTAGTTATAGCAAGAGAGACATAGGGAAAAAATATTAGTATAAGACTGATAATGATTTTGTCAAGCCACAGCTGTCACAATGAACTACTCATCTGTCCATATTTGGGCATACTTCCCATATTTGTTACCACATTTGTCATATAATAAAATACTGAAATTATTTTTGAGCAAGTCAGGTTTAGTGGATGTCATTTATTTTATAGATAACAATTCTAATATAATGTGATATTGCATAACTACAATAATTCTAAGAAAACATGAATAGTTTATGGGTAATTTTTAAATCCATTAATTATAAAGGATCACCATTTGAAAATATTTCAAGAACTGATGTAAAAGCACATATACAAAATATTGTATTCATTTTGTGATTTCAATATGTTTTTAAAGACATTAATGATAATTCGATAAATCAAAGCTGTTACTACACAAAAGTAGAAATTTAGCCATGGATAAAATTGATAAATCCTGCAGCTCAAATTACTTCACATTTTAGTATTACAAAAAGTTGCCTTCACAAACACAATAGCTTTTTGTCTTAAAAATTGATAGGTAAAAATGTCTTTCTGAAACATAAAAGAGTGTCCAGTAAAATATGGTGACCGCTTAAATTTCATATATTGCATCAATCAAATAGAGGAAATAATTTTCCAAAGGCTAGAGTGTTCTAAGATGAGCAACAATGTTGCCAAATCCTGACACACTTACCATAATAAACTGTTTAAATGTATGTGATATTTAAATTGGTATTCTTCCCTCTCTCAAATATTAAGGGAAGGGATATTGTCTCAGTTGGCTTCATATCCTCTTTTAGTTAGGCATGCTAAATGAGAGCTTTAGAATTATTTAAATCCACTGGCATGCTTTAATTTGAAACAATGTTCTTTATTTGGGGGGACATTCAGAAATTTCTTAAATAATGATATATTAGCTGCAGGTGTAACAGTACCTATGCATTTATTGCTTAGCAGTCCAGCAGTGTTTGTGGGAAAACCTGCTGGATCCTGCAGATTAGCTATTGACAGCCAAATATTGAATCAAGTGATGTCTGCAACAGCATCAGCTATGCCTGATATGGTGTTAATTCACATTGTGAAGGTAAATTGGTATTTTGTGATGGAAAACTCAAGGCCAATTGTCATTGATGTGAGATGAAATAAAATACACTTTAATTGTTCTCCCATCATGATATTTAAATTTGTGTGCGTTGACACCATTTGGTAAGAAGAAACAATTTTGATTTAGTTGAAAGCTATTATTTATTATGTTGATGATATAATGCTGATATGTATTTTAACCTGAAGATCAAGCTAAAAATGAATTAAAAGTAGTGGTTATTTATACAACTACCAGGGGAATAGTTATATTACTGATTATATGGATTAACTTGAATGAAGTACAGACCCAGGACAAATAGTAAAATTCCTATTTGTTACTTGGGCCGGAGTAATGAAAGAGATTCCTCAGTCAACCAAAAATAAATTATTCTGCTTTTCCAGTTCCAAAATCCGAAGATGATACAGAAGGATTGCTCTGGTTGTCTGGTTTCTGAACAAATCATGTACCCTATCTGGATACTGTCTTAGTTCCTATTCACAAAGTTGTGAAATAATGTGGAATTAAATGGCAACGTAAACAACACTAGGATTGCCTGAATTTTAGAGTCATTACTGCATTGATCATTTGATAACTATAGCAGATAGATTTTAATTTAGCCTCTAATATTCTTCGTCTCTTATTATTTACACTCTTATGGAATCTCTGTCATTTGAGTATAGGCTGGTTTAGTGACTTGCCCCTTATCAACAGAATACAGCAAAGGAGATGGGATGTCACTTTCTTAGTTGATACAAGATATGAATTCTGCCTAGTTATCTTGCTGGCGTCAGTAAAGGAAAGAGCCATATATATGAGGTCCACATGGACAAGAAAATGAGAAATGCCTTGAACAACAGTTAGCAAAGAACTGAGGTCCTCATTCCAATACCCCACAAGAAAATGAATCTTTCTAACAACCACATGAGCATAAATGCAGATTCATTCCCAGTCTAGAGTTCAGTGGAGACCCCAGCCTTGGCGCATACCTTTATTATAGTCTTGTGATAGAAACAGAAAGCCAGCTAAGGCATACAGAGATTTCTGATCCACAGAAATTATGAGAAAACAAATATGTGCTGTTTTAAGCACCTATGTTTGTGTTAATTTGTTACATAGCAATAGATCAGTAATATAAGACCATGTATGACTCTTATGCTTAAAAGATTTTAGAAGTGTCAGCAATGACACTTATACTAAATGGAACCTTTGGCAAAGGCCTATGAATACTACCTAGTGGTAGTCAGTAAAAAATAATCTGAGGCTGCCTTCATGTCTACTCTCCTTGTAAGGCAAATGATGGCCTTTTATTATTGAGCTTTAATGGAGACTGAAACATTCATGTTAGGATTTATAAAAGAGCAACATTCCAATACAGAGAAAAAGGCACAGAGGAATCCCCTTATCAAATGAAAATGGTATGTAGGAGATTGGTCAGGATGGTAGGAGAAGCTATAGAAAAAGATGCAAACCTTCTTGAAATGTTGGAGGGTTTAGCAAAGTTTTTGGGGGGAATAAAGCTGAAGGCAGCTGATTCTCTTACCCTGAGACTGAGGGCAAGGAGTAGGTAACAAGGGAGTGTAAGGAATTTATCTGGATAAGTTTGCTCATTATGTTGTCCAGAAACTGACCTTTGATCTCCATGCGCCAGACTGCTCCCTGCAAGAGGGGGACAGCAATGTTAATTACCTACAAATTGTGTTGGCTCTAGGCTTTCGGCATTATGCCTGTGCTGAATAAAAGCGAGCAGCGCCATCTTATTGAGACTGCTCACTCTCCAGCAGTCCCCTAGCTGCT
The DNA here is from genome assembly GCA_036589455.1 of Ateles fusciceps. Lineage (NCBI taxonomy): Eukaryota > Metazoa > Chordata > Mammalia > Primates > Atelidae > Ateles > Ateles fusciceps. The sequence goes on along the minus strand of JAZHEH010000572.1, from coordinate 13,497,410 downwards.
CTCATGCAAAATGCCTGTGTGTGAGTATTCCTTTCATCTGTCGCTCAGCCAGAATTGTGGAACAGACTCGGAAATGGTGTATTTAAGAATATGCATCAGAATTGACCACAGGCAGTATTGATCATATCTATGAACGGGTAACTCATAAGTCTTTGGATTCCATGTTAAATTCAATTTTAGATGTTAACTAACCCCATAATTTAAAAAAGTTGAAAAGCTCTCTTGTATAATCAATTATTAGAGGACTTCCTAACAGGCAGCACTGCTCAGGATGGAGATTCCTCATGTAGTCTGGAAGGCAACTACATTGTGTCCTGCAATAGCTGCATTTGACTGAAGAAGAAAAATATGTATCTTCTAAATGAGCAGAATTATGAGAGTGTTTCCATTGCCTTAGAGGAAATACATAATAACAAAAATAGCAAGGTATGGGTTTATACAATTTCTTAGGCAGTGGCTGAGAGACTGGCAATATGGTAAAAAAAAAAAAATGATCCTTAGATGACTAGATAATAAAAGAAACCTTACCATGATGGTTAAGTTTAGGTGTCAACCTGGCTGGACTAAGTGATACATAAATAGCTAGTAAAACCTTGTTTCTGGGTATATCTGTGGGAGTTCCCAGAAGAGACTGGCATTAGAAATCAGTGGACTGAGTAAGGACGATTCACCCTTAACGTGGGAGGCAGCATCCAATCAGCTGAGGCAGAAGAAGGTGAATTTAGTCTCACCTGAAGTTGGGACATACTTCTGCTCTTTGACATGAATCACCAGGCTCTCTGGCCTTTGGATTCTGGGACTTGCACCCACAGCCCCCTGGGATCTCAGGCCTCTGGCCTCTGACTCAAAGTTATACTATCAGCTTCCCTGGTTCTGAGGCTTTCAGATTTGGACTGAACCAACTACTAATATCTCTGGGTCTGCAAATTCAGACAGCCTATCATGAGACTTCTCAGCTTCCATAATCCCATGAGCCAGATTCCCTAATAAATTCCCTTTCTTCTATCTATCTATGTATCTATATCTATCTATCTATCTATCATCATCTACCTACCTATCTATCTATCATCATCATCTATCTGTCTTACTGGTTTTTAGCTCTCTGCGGAACCCTGACTAATACTCACACTTTGGGCAAAGTATGTTATGAAGGAGAAATTACAAAGGAGACATATCAGTATTAATCAAAACAAAACCCTTACAAATTAAGTGGCAGCCAGGAACAAACAAGGGGATGCCCTTATTCACTAACTGGAAGTGGCCTCTTGGCTAAATGAGATACGCAGTTATGGAGGCATTCAAGCAATGCAAAGAGAGGAAAAAAAAGGAATCACTTTGTTGGCCTCACTATCATGCATGCACTTTTTCTTGTTGCTCTCTGTGGAACAATTGCTGAACTATGGAAAACTGCACAACAAGGGGAAAAGCTGGCGCTTCATTCCCCTTAAACGTATCTACCCTCTTCTTTTCAGAAAATGTATTTCAATTAAAACCAGTGTTCTTTCTGTTTTAAAAGGCATACTTTTGGATTTTTAATTTGGGATTTAAATAATACTGCATAGTTTAGACATGAAAAGTGTGCTAAAAGTCCTACTGATATCACTTTTACTACTGCTACTATTGCCATTAGCTTACATTAATTAAATATTTGCTGAGTCAGATATTATTTAATCATTTTCTTGAAAATTTTTTAAGTAAAATTCAACGATTTTTCTGAGCGAGTATTATTAATATTCACATGGCAGTTAATTACTTTCCTGAGGCACACAGTTGGTAAGTGAATAATGAATAAATATTTAAATCCAGGCAGGCTGCCTTCAGAAGACATTCCAAAGCACTTTGTTACACTGGATTTAACAATATCTGGACATAATTCCTCTGCAGGTGGGTCATAGATAATGAAATGTACACTAATGTAAGCTGTTCAAGTATATGAGATAAGATATGATGCTACTTCTAATTTGTTCTATAGGCAAATGTAGAAATCATTCTTTTTAGAATTTCCTGGTCTCTGTAGTCGTTCCTGAGGACATCCTCTCTCCCCACAGACACAGTCTTCACTAATGATTAAGAATACATTTCAAAACAACACTGTTTCTGATACCTGCTGTGGTATGACACTCCAGGAGAAAAAATTCTATTTTTTTGTTTTTTTTTCATATACAAGAATAAACCTAAAAATATTTCACAGAACAATTCTAGCATTATCAGCAGGTAGTGACCAGTCAACTTTTCTCTAGTGTTTGATTGGCTTATTATCAGAGTGAGGGCATTGATTTTGTTTCTCAGTTTTTATAATTTAATGTGACCTGCATTACAGAAATCATTTTAATTCATTTTTTTTTGTTATGATTGAGCACTGGTGTGATAAAGAATTTGTTTGATCTCTGTCCCCAGTTCCTGGGAGGTAACTTCTAAATATTGGAAATTTCTTTAGTGATCAGATTGTCTTTGTTATTCATGGGAGACTTTTTGACCATACCCGATGGTTTATGTAGAGGTGATTCAGAGTGATTAGATAATTTGTGCTAAAGACATGATTAAGTGTGGGAACTGGCCAAGCCAGAAAGTTCAACCTTGTAAAGCTTAGAGCTTTGAGCCACATTGTATCAGCCAGATGTCTGGGGAGGGGGAAGCAAGATGGTGGATGAGCTCAATAGCACAGGCAGTGATTTGGTCTAGCATTCTTAGGTAAGGAAAATCCAACAAAAATTCCAGACATGGAAGCTTGAATGTGCTTTCTTGGTTGACAGTACCATGTATTGTCATACATCGTGGCTCTAAGTGGGTAACGTATTGTGGCCCTATGGGGGAGGAAACAGTAGCAGCTCTGTATTTGGAATCCTCCCAGAATTTGCCCTATGTGTCTCTTCCTTTGGCTGATTTTGATCTGTAGGATTTTGCTATAATAATAAAACTGTAATCATAACTTGTTCTGAGTTCTGTGAATTGTTGTAGCAAATTATCAAACCTGAGAAGGTAGTGAGAGCACCAGAATTTATAGCCAGCTGCTCAGAATTGAGGCCGGCCTTGGAGCACGCAGCCATGTCTGCAGTGAGGTTGGTCTGATGGAGAACCACTTATTCCTTGGGTATAGACACGTAAAGTTATGTGGAAGTCTGTTTTCCTTAAATCATTCCATGGTTTGGTTTAACTGTCACTCTGAATACAGTCATGTGCACCCCAAGGAAGAGGTGTTGGGGTTGGCAAAATACTTCTTTATTGATCCTCATGTGCCTTGGCACTTCAAAAAGCTTGAAAAAAAAGTTATGTGGTGTTTGCAGAATGCTAGACTCACTTTCTGTAAAAATATTTACAGTTCCTCAGTTTTCAGGTCTTTGAAAAGACATTTCAGTAGTGTGGGTGCTGAGTAGCTTGTGTAAAAATTCTGTTGTGAGCACCACCTTTTCTCGGCACTGACTTCATTTCCAAGTGCATTAATCACCTCTGTGAGCCAAGTTTGCAGCGAAACCAAGGCAGAAAAGTGCCCTGGAGCTCACGTGCAGTTTTCATCCACAGATCCCAACTCAGGAGTCTGCCTGAACTACAATCCCTGGAGTCATCCTCTCCTTACCTGACCTCTATAACTACTTACCATTCCTCCACTTGCAGGCATCTCAGTGTCGTTAGTACTCATCCTCTTGCATCTTGCATCCCACTTGACACTGACCTCCTCCATCAGCAGAATGAGATCTGTCATTTGGGATATTCATTCTGTTCATTATGTGCAAATGTAATTTAGGTCCTTGCTGCCTGGGTTGGGTCTTACAGTCTTTCACGCAGTGAAGATAGAATAAGCTGAAACTTGGTTGCTCCATTCAAAATAAAATGTTTATGAGAAAAATAGCAATGTGGTTTCATCAGTTTTTCTCAAGAAGAGGAATAATTTAAAAGTATTCAATACTGCCAACTTTTGTTAGTGAATAAATTACAGTAACACCTTAAAACATAAGGTATATGTCCTAGTCTAAGATGTAAAGTTAAATATATATTTTTTGAGCTTCAACAGTATATAATCTCAGGACCGAACCTTGTTGTCTATAGTCATGTTTCAATTATTTTAGATATTTATTGGGTGAGTTATGTAAGGTTAAGTTGTTTAACATCAAGTGATCATTTTTGCTTTCAATAAAATTTCATAATTATATTAATTATATTAATTATATTAATCAGAAAGGAAAGTAAAACTTAGAACTATGCTAATTGTCTTGTGCTTTGCAAAAATAGATGGAATGAGACCACTTAGAATAGAGTGAGATTTTGTTCTTATCTGCTGTCTGGTGAACTGTAAGTTACACTTTTGCACATAAAACAGAAATAACTTCACAGATTTCAAAGATAAAATATATTCTAAGGTTCCAAAAAATAAGGAGTTGGTTGTCTTTCCTCTGTTCCCGATATAGAGAAATAGCAGCCATTGATGATATTAAATTTTGCTGATGCACTTCTCCTGTGAGTCAAGAAGCATAAATGATTCAGGAGTTCCCAGAATATGAAATTCATTTACTCTTCCAACATTATTTTATATATTTATATTACCTAGAACTTTTTTGGATTTGAAATAACAGAAAAGGAATGAAGTCAGATTAAGCAAAATAGATACAGGATCCCCTCCCAAGCTGGAGACAGAAGAATTAGCGAGCAGGAAGGCCTCAAGCATCCCTGAGAAGCTGGACATAAATACTGCCCCTTCTCTTATTTTGCTGGTTGTCTGCTTTGCTATTCTTCCTCTGGATGGGCAACTGAAGTTATATGACAAAAGAGCCTATTCAGATTTCATGAGTTTACAAGTCAAACATCCAAAGGAAGTTCTATTGATTGATTCTAATGTCAGTGGAAAATTCTGTGGGGAAGAATTTCTGATTGTTGTAATTTAGAATAGATACCTTGCCCAGTTAAGTGCAATTGACGGATTTAGTAGACTCTCTCTGCAAATAAAGTGTTTTGATCCTACCACCACCATAGGAATGTTAGAAGCTAAACTCATAGTCACTCTTTGAGGGAACTTCTGACAATGATGCCTGAGAATTTTATTAATATATGTGTATAATTGGTAAATAAGTAAATATTATTTCATTGTAAGTAGAGTCAAGTGACTAATTACATTTTTCACTTTTTATATTTTAGCTATGTTGCCTCCAGTCATCAATAAGTGATAACAAACAAAGGGGATTTCAAGTTAATTTTATATAATTGTAGATTCCTATGGAGAAGCCAGAGTTCTTGCATGTTCTTTCTATAATATTACTTTATTGAACCCTTTCTTCCTTATAGCTCATTCTCTTCACATAATTTCCATCTGTGTCATCAGCTTATTTTCTTTCTCCTAGGATTAAGAATTGTTTTAATAATAGGCTCCCATATCCTCACAGCAACACACATAAAACAAAGAGAAAGAGAAGATGAAGTAATTCCTAATGAAACAAAACATATTTTAATGTTTACCTTTTCATCACAATGCACTGACAGGCTGGATGAATTGAAGTGTGTGTTGGGAGAGGGGGAAGGCTGCATTTTAGGCATTTTTCTACATATTAACACTCAGCATTCAGTTTTGTTTCATTCTTTAAATATGTATAATTCTCATGCATGTAAATACATTGGAGTTCATCTCATAAGTCTTCATTACAAGGTCAATTTATAAATGTATCCAATAAGCATTCATATGATTACTGAGACACTGAATTTTTTTAAAGTAATCATATGTGTAGAGGAATTCTGAATTTTTTCTGTAGTTAGAATAGCTCTCCACAATATTAACTAACTAAATAAATAAATACATAAAATGACTATTCAGTGGCTTAACAAAACAGAAACTGACTTCTCATCCATTTAGCTGATACATGTAAACATTCCTATCTAACATGGGATTATTTCCTCTCTTTGGTGATTCAGGAAACAAGTTGCTTCCAGACTATAGTTCTACAATTCCCTTGATATTTATAATTCTCTGCCCCGAGTCCTCAAAAGGGAAAAGGAGATGCCTCCCTGGTCAGCCTCACTGGAAAGGATACATATCGTTTCTGCTTACGTTTTGTTGGAGAGAAATCACAACACCATCAAAGACAATGGATCAAGAGAGTGCCATCCTTAGCTGAGAAGCCAGCTTCCTAATGACAGCCATATCATGTGAAAGTAAAACACAAATTCTTATTGAAAAACTTATCATCTATATCACATCTTCCACACAAATAGGAAAGTTAAAAGAAAATCTTTCCATAAAAAACAATGAGCTCTTGTCCTTTGTGGGGGACATGGATGAACCTGGAAACCACCATTCTCAGCAAACTGACACAAGAACAGAAAATCAAACACCGCATGTTCTCACTCACAGGCGAGTGTTGAACAATGAGAACACATGGGACACAGGGAGGGGAGCATCACACACTGGGATCTTTTAAGGGGGCTAGGTGAGGGACAGCAGGGGGTGAGGAGGTTGGGGGAGGGAGTAACATGGAGAGAAATGCCAGATATAGGTGATGGGGGAATGGAGGCAGCAAACCACCTTGTCATGTTGTACCCATGCAACAATCCTGCATGATCTGCCCATGTACCCCAGAACCTAAAGTACAATTTAAAAAAAAAGAAAAAAAGAAAATCTCATCTTGGACACAGTTGACGTACCTCAGTCTTGTACAAAACTTGAAAGTCACACATGCAAGAATACACATAGGCTCAAAATAAAGGGATGGAGATAAAAAAAAAAGTCACTAAGTCTGAAATATGACTTTAAACTCTCTCTGAGGTGAAGTTGTAATACAGTGAGAATGATAATAGATAGTACATTAGGATTTACTTACTCCTGCGTTGTTCTGAACTATGGACTGCCACACATACTCAGATGCACATGATTGACACATATATCTTCATTTTGATATTATTTGTGCCAAACTAATACAGGATTTACTGTAAAAGTGTAATAATGCAGTAGCAATATACTAATAAGTCAATGTAGTTAATATACAAGTACTGTTTATAAGTTACTGTGTATTCATCAAAGCCACGGAATTTACAAATGAAACAATCTATCACATAGTCTACAGCTTGTAAAACTAAAATTGTTTAAATTTAAGTGCAAATGCATTAAAACTTCATTTAAACTAGCACTATTTCATATATAATAACATGTATTATAGAGATCTTCTTTCTTAATTCTGTATGAACGTATTTCTGCTTTGGCTTTATTTACTTATTGTTCTGATGTTTTTTATATTTATATTTTTATTTATTTGTTCTTATGTCTTGCCTTCTTATTATTGTTTACTATTGATTGAATTTACCATATATTTTGACTGGGCTTATTTCAATAGAAATACTCTTAGTTAATTGGAACCCACTAAGATTTTGGCTTCCAAACTACAGCATGGAAAATGGTAAATAGACTTTTAGGGAGTGGCATAGTAAAAACTCATTAAAAATGCTAATTAGCAAGCTGAATCATTCTGACATACGCACTTCACTAATCCACTAGCTAAATACATCATAAAAATGAGACCATTTTCAAGTGAGAAAATATCCAAAGGAAGGCCTTTTTGAATTTCCAGATTACTTTCAATTAACTGAATGCTGAATAGTCTACGGTGTGAAATGCTGCATTATCAGAATTTTAATAGAAGTCCTTAAATGAGCCTTACAGTCTAATCATACTATTTCCTTAACTTATTTAGAGCGTTCTTGACTAATCCTCCTGTTCACTCTCCTTGTTTCCTTTCCCTCTTTTACCATTTAACCATTTTTACACATTTTAGTACATTTATAATAACCACATTTTGTCTTTTCTTACATTTATATACAAATATCAACTCTACTAGAGAGAGCTCTGTGAAGTCAAGGATTAAATTCTGTCTTGTTTCCCATTAATGCCTTGGTTTAGAAAGTGTTAAGTTGATATAGATACTGTACTAGGCTTTGGAAATCTAGTTCAGGAAGTTGGAGGTGGTATCTGGCTAACGGTCTAGTTAAACACGACTCTTTCATTTTATTTTCTTTACTTGTATATGTATGAATGTGTATGTGTGTGTGTGTGTGTGTGTGTGTGTGTGTGTGTGTATGTAATTACATTCTTTTAAAATACAGTAAGTAGATTTTTTTATATTCAGTTAAAAAAATTGACACAATAAGATTTCTTTGTATTCAGTGAAAAATTGATACAGGCTGGGCGAGGTGGCTCACACCTGTAATCCTAGTAGTTTGGGAGGCCGAGGTGGGTGGATCATGAATCAGAAGTTCAAGACCCAACTAGCCAACATAATGAAAACCCATCCCTACTAAAAATACAAAATATTAGCCGGGCATGGTGGTGGGTACCTGTAATCCCAGCTACTCAAGAGGCTGAGGCTTGAACCTCAGGAGAATCTCTTGCACCCAGGAGGCGGAGGTTGCAATGCGTGGAGATCGTGCCACTGGACTTCAGCCTGGGTGACAGTGCGAGACTCCATCTCAAAAAAAAAAAATTGATACAAAGTGAGGATTATATGTTCTTTAAAGCCTAGTTATAATAAACCTCAAGGACTCAGTGATTCTTGTTTCCTTTTATGCATGATGCTTTAAATTACCAATGCATGTTATAAAGACTGATTTTTGATGCTTTCTAGTTCTTCCTTAAACAGAAATTCCAATTTTTTATTTTTTTCAGAGACATGAATTTCTTTTAGGTTTTCAGCACTTTAACATATTTTTCAAAGTGTTCTCTACTGACTATTCTGATCTGTACTCCGTACTTTAATGATCCTTGTTTACACGTTGGCTCTCCTAAGTTTCTTATTTCCAACTTTGTTGATTTGTCACTTCTGGCTGCCCTTTATTTTCTTGATTAATTAGGACTTACAAGAAGTTTTTCTATTTTGATGATTTTTCATCCCAAATTGTCAGCTTCAGCTTGCTTGTCTCTTCTTCTCCCTCTGGTTACTTCTCTCTCTCCTCTCTGCTTCATAATCCTATTCATATATTTATTCTTCTTCACATTTTCTTTTAGTTTATGTTATCATTTTGACTAATAATATTTGTATGCTTATTTCTAAATAAATACTTTAAAGCCTAGGACATTGTACTGAACATGATTTGGTTTGCTACATGCCACAGTTCTGATTTGGATTACTGCATTTGGAGTCTAAATATCTTATAATTTTAATTAGTTAGAGGGGTAACACTTCCTCTGTGTTTAAGGTTCCACAGGAAACATCTTTCATTATAAGAAAAATTCATAAAATTTTCCCTTCACTTTCCTTACTCATCTCTCCCTTGGAAGCTGAGAGTATTAATTGATTGCTCTCTGATATCTACTGGTCCAGTTTTCCTGATAGTTATGTATTAATCTATAAGAAGCCTGAAAGTACTAGGGATTCTCTTTGTTTTGTTTATTCTTTCCTAAATTGGTATGAAGCAATAATCCTAGTTAGGTAAGAATGCTCTACTCTCCTCAATATTTTCCAAATTGAGAAACTCATTGCTTAGGCTGGAAATTCATAGATCATTAGTCTTTGGCTTATAAATGCAAATCCATATTATATAAATGCATTTATCAATATTAAAGCACACATCATAGTTTTAATGATCTTTCTGTCCTCTGTTTTATTGCTTAATTTGCTTGTATTCTAGCAGGTGCCTTAGAAGGCTCCTGCTATAATAGAATACCTGAGAAACAGTAATTTATCAACAACAGAAATCCACTTTCTCAAAGTTCTAGAGGTTGGGAAGTACAGGTTCCAAGTGCTGGCAGATTCAGTGTCTGGTGAAGTTTTGATTTTTGCTTCCAAGAAGGAACTTGGTTGCTGTGCTTTCAGATATCGAAAAGTGGAAGGGGCAAAAGGGCCTTGCCAGTTCCCTCAAGCCCTAGTGACTTAATCACCTCCTAAAAGCCCCAAGTCTTAATACTATCACGTTCAATCTTAGACTCCAACATATGAATTGTGAGCAGACACATACGTTCAAACCATAGCAGGAGGGAAAGAAAATATATAACAGAATAGTACCTTAAAATTTTAACTTTTTGGTGAATTGGTATGAAACCTTGAAGAAGAAAAATAAATGATATAGAGCAATCTAAAGCAGTCCAAGTGAGTGGCTTTAAATTTTAATTTCAGTAAATACAGTCCAGGCAAGGTTTTGACATCAGCAGTTCACTGAAGATTACTCTTGTTTTATCTCAATCATCGAGTTTATTTTCTAATGAGAAGGCTGATGTTTAGTAGGTCACAGGCAAGCCTAGTAACTAAAATTATGATACCCTTTGCAACTGACCATTATCATTTATGTAAGTTTATTTTTACTAAGCTGTCATGGCAGAAACAAGGATATACAGAGAAGAAAACAGCCTTTTAGAATTTTAGTATTTTATATATCGAGGACTAGAAGTATGCATTGAAAGCTTAGCCTAATTGTTTAAGAAGGTCTGAAGACCTAAATTTACACTGAAGAGAGCTAAGTTCCAAATGGACCACGGGACACAGTATGTGCACTTTTTCCTGTGCAGCATTGAATGACATGCCTTTAACTCCCTTACATTGAGTTTCATTCTGTTTTTAGATCCTGAAGGAAATTCTAGAAGGGCATATCACTGCTATTCATGTAACCTATACCTGGTCATAATTGGACCTTGGAACCTAATTAAAAGAAGTCCCAACATTGTTACTCTATGTTAATTACAGAATATGTGTGTAAAACTTTATATTTAAAATATTTACTGCTTCATTGAGTTGTAGCACTCCAGTCTATGAACACACCCACTAGATTTCAATTTTACTCTCTCTAAAAATTCCAACTTCAATCATCCTTTAATCCCACCAGAGCAACCACCCATTGCTCCGACCACCTTTCTCTGTCTCTCACCCAACTCAAGTCCTTTAATCTTTTTTACTCGCCTAAATTCATCTTTTGTCATAATAATTAATCTTCAGACATGATCACTTTCTTTCCCCTCCCTTGCTGTTTTACTGGTTTACCAGGACTAAAATCCTACTTAAATAAAATTATTTACATTTTCATGCAACTCAAGAAAAGGAAAAAAAACAAAACAAAACACTTTTCTGACTGCTCTCATGAAATTCTTGACTATGTACCTCAGGTAGTTTCTTGCTGAACAGAAATCATAAAGCATTATTTAATTCTAAGTAACAATTTCATATTTTTCTTATCTTCTCAAATATCTAATACTTCTCCAGTTATACTATTTACTATTGCACTGGACACTTTAAAGCACTCAGAAGAAAATTTCCGCAATGAATTTTTGTGTTGTCACTGTCAGTACTAAAATATACATCTTTAAGTTTTCACACTCTATCATCAAACATAGTCTAATGCCTAACCAATCTATCTTCAAACATATTCTAATGCTTAACCAACGGATAAAAATGTTACAAGGGAAAACCTTTAATATATTTTCTCTTTCCTGGCATACTTCTAAAATCAATTATTTGACTTCTGTATATATAATACAAATGCCAGAGCATATCAAAATTTTTTAAAATACCTTTTCTTTTTCATATATATAATCATCATTACTCTTTTCCCTTACAGTATTCTTTTTTGTAAAAGTCTGTTTCTATCACATATCATTTATCTTATTTAAAAGAAAAAATATTAAAAAGCATATTTTTATATTTTATTTCCTCTACAGCAGATCTGTTCAAGAAAAATTTTTCAGCTTTCCTAAAACTGTATTTATTTTTTACTTTATTTATGAAAGACATTTTAACTAAAATTCTAGGCTGACAGTTGTTTTTCTTTCATAATTTTTATTACAGCATGTCATTGTTTTCTGAACTCTGTTGTTCATTTATTGCAGTGATCTGTCATTTTCCTTGCATTTCTCCTTATAATGTTTTATTTTCTCCATCTAATGGCTTTTAAATTATATATATATATATATATATATATATATATATATATGTTTTTCAATTTGAATATAATGTGCATAGGTGTACTTTACACATATTCTGGTTGAAATGTGCTGAACTCTTTTAATACCTGAGTTGATGTCATTCATCAATTAAAAATACCAGAAAACATCATTTTTCAAATATTTTTTAACACCAATTCATTATCTTTTATATTTTATCTGGGACTCCAATAATATATGTATTAGACTGTGTGATATTGTCTCACAAATTTCAGAGTGTTTGTCCTCTTTTCTTCTTTATAAATTCTCTTTTTCCTTTTTGTAATTCAAATTATATTTGTATTTTCTACGTGTTTTCAAAGTTATTTATTGTTTTCTCTGCTGATGAGTCAACAATTTATATGTAATATAACACTTTTAGTTTTGATAATTGTCATTTTTCTTATATTTATCTATTTTTAAATTTCACTATTTTTCCTGTATGTAATAAACATTAATTCCTTGTATTGACTAGGTTTCTTAACGTATGTATTTTATCTTTTTTTATTTATATTTTAATCTTATATTTATATTTTATATTTTTTTATTTTCTCATATTGTATTAAGTTAAAATTTTTATCTATTGGTTAAGCATTAGAATATGTTTGAAGATAGACTGGTTAAGCATTTGACTATGTTTGATGGTAGACTGTGAAAACTTAAAGATACGTATTTAAGTACTGACAGTGACAACACAAACATTCATTGTGGAAATTTTCTTTTGATTGCTTTAAAGTATCCAGTGCAATAGTAAATAGTATAATTGGGAAGTATTAGACATTTGAGAAGATTAAAAAAAAGTATTAGATATTTGAGAAGTCTTAGTTATTTTAAGTCTATCTGTAGTAATTCTAGAATCTGTTACTTCTCACTCTTGTTCTACTGACTGTTTCCTTTCTTGATGATGTACCATATATTGTCTTGTTCCTTTGTGCTTTGTAATGTTTTGCCTAATTGGATGCCAGACATTTTGGTCATATGGTCTTACAAATGAAAGTATGTTACATTTGTCCACAGAAAATTGTAGGCTTTCTCTTCTGTCAAGTTGAATACTTTTGAGATAATCTCTGCATTGAAACAACTTTGTTTATTGTTATTATTTTGCTTTTTGGGGTTTCAATTAATGGCATACTTCAAGTTATTTTGTGTTCAGGACCAAAGCTTCTATTTCTCAAGAAGTCATATTTCAATTAGCTCTTTCTGCTTTTAGCCTTCAGCTAGCCTGAGGCAACTACAACCCAGGAGAGACCTCTCAACTTTTCTTGCCCCCATCCAGATGCAGATATCCAGTGTTTAATACTTACCCTAAGATTTGGAGAGACTTCTTCACAGTCATTAGTGAGCGACAGACTCTGTCAACTCTCCTGTGTGTATCGAACACAGACTTACCAACAATTTCCCCAACTGTAGAGGGTGGCTGCCTTGGACACAGTTAAAGCCTGAAGTGCTTATAGCGTTCATCTCAGTTTTCCAACCTTGCTCTATTATTTCTGCAGACCTGATAGAGCTATATCACACAGGGGAGTAAATCCAGGTATTTTGTTTGCCTACAATCTGTCTGTGAACATATCCTATGGGGTCTGTCTTTAAATATATGACTATGGAGAGGGCACATTCTTATGCTAGCCATCATTTTGCCTTTAAAAGAGTCATAAAACAAATTATCTTTTTCTTTCCTTTTAGCCAGGTCTTTTTTTCCCATCTATTGTTCTATAAGGATAAAAGCAACTATGAGTCTCTTTGTTGACAAGAGGTATTTATCAAATTGTGCTTTAGTTCACTGGGTATTTTTGTGACATAAATTCCTATACACTTTAAAAAAATTGCTGGTTTTCTACTTACTTACTATTGTTAGAGAGGATTCATAATCATCTTACACATGAAAGGTAGATGCAGCTTTTCTCTTTGCTTAAATTCCAATGAAATCATTGGAATTACGTTGCAATGCACTGATTTGTTTGCGTCTACTTAAGGTTTCAAATCCTTAATTGTATGTATTATTTAGATCTTATCCAAGATTTCTCATTTGTAAAATGTATTACTTAGAACTGACTCATAATAGCTGTATATATTTTTGTTTCATAATTTTTGTCTATATATTTTTAAATAAAGATCTTAATTTTATCCCTGTGTATCTTCAATATTCTTAGTATCTTTTATGGTGTTAAGTAACATTTTTTTCTCAGTTGTGATTTTATATTTTAATTATAGAATTTACAGGTTATCTTTCTTAGATTTATATTCTAATTTTAGATTTTTTGTTATTTTGGACTTCTCTCTCTTTTGCATATAATTGCGCGCTCTCTCTCTCTTTCTCTGTCTCTCTTTCTCTCTTTCTCTTTCTCTCTCTCATCCTTACTTTTCCCTCCTTTCCCTTCTATGGTTCTCTCTCTTAAATTGACCTGTAAGGCTAGATCCAGGTTCTCCTCTATGTATGAAATGGGTTTAGTTCATGTTTTGCTGCAGGAGCTGAAGTTTTGCTGCTACTGCCTATGAAACTAAAACTCCTTTAGACAATAGGATAAGTATGTTCACTATTTTTTTTATTGTTGTTCTCTTTTCATGTTATTTTGATTTGTTGGTGGTGTCTATATGTTTTTAGTTGTAGATGGTTACTCATTTTATAAGCCCACTTTTTTCACTTTTGTATACTGTCTATTAATGTATTTGCAGCAAAAATGACTGTTGTGTAAATTCACTGTACCACTTTGGCTGTACAAACCATCTCTGTATTCTTTAACTATTTTTTTCAAGAAGCTCAACACATATTTCCTAACACAATTTGTTAACAATAGTGTTAAAAATACATGTACGTGATAATCATAGAGCCCAAAACTAATGCTATAATGATCTAGAAAGGTCAAGCTTCATGGAAAACCAGAGTAAATGAATGCTGATTACACAGTATGTTTGCTCTTCTCTCTGCCTTTCTCTTCACTGTGGCAGTAAGCAAGAGAGTATGACAAAAAAAGTGCTAGTTAACCTCTTTAACTTCTATTAGCCTTTTGCCTCTGTGCTACTACCTAGTGTCTCCTGGCTAATTTAGGAAACTTCTGCTTAGTAACTACAGTGAAATTGGCTTTATAATTTCCTGAGGCTTCCATTAGGTGGAGGCAGCAATTTAGAAACTCTCATGGATAACATAAAACAGCCTAAGTGGTGGTGTAAGACATTAAAACACAAAAGGCTTAAGCTGAAAAAGGGGCTTTAAACTAAAGCTTGTAAAATATTGGTGGGTTGTTCAAGTTTATATTAAAATCGTTAATGACAGGGGCTATCTTCTCATTTCCATAAAATTTGGTTTCAGATTTCCCTTAATGTGTAGTCCTTCAGTAGCCTGAATTTCGAGACTTTACTGTTTAAGCACAAAAGGCCTTTACTATTCGAGTACAATTTCCTAATCTTTGTAGTTTAACTGTTTGAATAATTTTATATGTCCTTTAGACTCCAAAAAGAGATTGCAAGCCACAGGAGATGCTTTGTTTTAAACAAGCAGCTTAGTCTTTCTGGCTTTCTGAAGCATGATGGGCACTGATATTGCAAGCGGGCTTAATGCAACATCCGAATGAATCCAGAAGAAACTAGGCAATTGTTAAAGTATCTGCTTTTGCTTTTGGAATCCCATTTGCTTCTGTTTTGCCTGTTTAATGCTTGTGAGATCTGTTGGACAATGACTTTCCTGAACCAGTATAAGAAATTCTTTTCTTGTAATGAGAATGTTTGTTTCTACCTAGGATTGCTAAAGTCCTGTTGCATGCTTTAAGATACCTTGCCTTTCGTGAATTGAAGCTTGATATGTCAACATACTCTCTGTAAACACAGCAGAAAAGAAAACACTTATCCAGCACCACAGCTAGGACAAAAGGAATTATTTTGACAGTAAATGGACTTGCAACTTAAGCAAGTCCTTTAAAATCGGGATGGTATTAACTCTACAAAATTGCTTCTAAGCAAAGGTGACCAGATGTTCTAATTTGACTGATTAATTTGTTTGCTTAGTTAAATAC
This sequence comes from Ateles fusciceps, assembly GCA_036589455.1. Lineage (NCBI taxonomy): Eukaryota > Metazoa > Chordata > Mammalia > Primates > Atelidae > Ateles > Ateles fusciceps. The sequence continues at coordinate 13,481,528 of JAZHEH010000572.1, read as the reverse complement.
CCTTGTAACTTGATTGTTTCTAAATGTTTGCCTACTCTTATTTTTATCAGTCTGCTAAGTGCTATGCATAGGAAAGTCCATATTTGAAATTAGCTATTTTTCATTACACTATTCTAGCTTATGTGCTTATTTTTCACAAGCTATTTATATAGTAGTCACCATGAAGTCAAATGGCTATTTGTAGTGGGATGGTTCTAAAAATATTAATGTTATATTTTGTTTCTGATAGTATTTAATAAGACAAGTCCTAAATTTAAAACCATGTATTTCTTTATAGACAAATCTTTCTCTTTACTTACCAAACCTTTCTACTCTTTTGTAGTAGAACTTTTTGTCAATATTTTATTAGCTCAGACTGTGAGCAGAAACACATTAAAATGGATAGAGAAGGTGATGCTGCAATTGTTAAACTGATTAAAATAACTGAATAATAATTTGAATTTACTTATTTTGTTTAAACCAAAAATACTCATCTCTACAAAAAAAAATGCAAATGTGCATGTTTTGGAGCATGTTAATGCAATATATAATATTTAAAATAACATCAACAGTTGTGGAAAATTAAAGCAATAAAAATATAGACCATCTCTTGGCAGGGTAAAGTTTTCATGTTAGTTGAATAATAAATGTTACTATTTCAAATTAAGATGTCTCTACCAAATGGAGCATTTAATAAGAACTGATGGTTGGGATCCATGTCAATTGTTCTGTGAACATAATAAATCCAGAAACACAGAGGCATGCACATATTAAAAATGTACACTATATGATTCCCAGTTTTAGAAAAAAGAAAACTAAAGACAAACTATAAAATACATAGATCAATCACATGTTTTATTTTATATTAGTTAGCATACTTCAGATGATGGTCCAAAATTCTACATTATTTGTGTCATGTTAATAAACCATACTATCTTGAATAATAATGAAATAAAATAAATTGAAATAATTCAGTTAGTAAGATTAATGTTTATTTAAGTCAATGGCAAGCATAATTAAGAAAACAGTAAAGATCACAATTTTTATTCAGTTAGAGGTTGTAGCATTTGTCCCAAAACAAAAATTAATCTATTTATAGTTTCCTTAATATTAAGGATAGTATTCTCAACATTTTTAAGTGTACAAACTATGCCTTTTTGTTTATTTTATTTAATGTAAGGTTATTGAATGTACAGCAAATGTATTTGGAATATAAACTCTCCTTCAATAATACAATCCAAAAAAACAAAGACTTATTTCTGAAATATGCTATTAGAAATGAGAGATATTTACAAAAAAAAGAGTGAAAAAGTAGCTATATAACTAATACTCTCTGAATTATGTAATAAAAATATTTTTCTACAAAATGCTATTATTCATGTAATCCATATATAGCATGTTTTTGTCACTATAGATTGGTATGTATCAAATTGTGAGTAAACCAAAAGAAACAAATCTGGAAACGGAAGTACCAATAAGTGAAAAGTTTTCTGTTGGTATTGGAAATGCCATGTATTTTTGTCATTGTATTTTACTTAACTGTAATATCTGACTTTTTCTATTGAGCATGTGCTACCATAGAAATTTAAAGGGGTTATTTCTAATTTGGTAAAAAAAACAAAACAAGTAGGTTTTAATCTTATAAATAATCTGTTCATTGAAATGTCTTATTTAATCCAGATAGATCTATGCAAAATGAACTTAAAACTACTTTTTAAAGCAGTTGGAAAGCATTATTTAATAAAAGAGGCATCTGTCATAAATTTAGTTCTATTTGTGCAGATTTTCTGAATTTTAAAATATAAATAAAATCTTTACAAATTAAATTATGTTTTGCTCTTGATTAACGTTACCATTTTAGAGTTACTTTCTCTTGACTTATTGCTATAAAGTTGGCAATAGATACTAACATCTTGACTGTTTCTCTTTGAGTTGTCTTTCTTTGCTTCAAGAAACTATTTCTTTGTAATAGATATTATGCAGTCATCTTCAAGAGGTGAGAATTTCACTTAGCAGCTTAAACAGAAGTGTTATCTCAACATAACATAATATCTGGAGGCATGTGGCTGCTAGTGTTTGGTCAGTAATTCAGAGTGAAAGGGGCAACATTTCTTAAGATTTCTCTGGCCATTTCTATAAGATCTATCCTGCAACTTCAGTCATCCTAATCGTATTCAACAAAGAAGAGAGAAAAAAGATGGCAGAAAAATCACTGGCTTGTAACAGGAGAGTAAAAGTCTGCATTGAAGATTCCCAGCAGTGTTCTTCTTTAGTCTTCTCTGGTATAAATTATTTCAGTAGTCATTTCTAGCAACACTGCAGAGTGGGCACAAATATTTGGCTTCTCCAATTTCTGGAGAGAAGTTGACAAGGGAGGAGTTGTTTGGGAATGGATGTTGTGTTAACCAACTGGTTTTCTGTCTCTGAAATTTTGCTTGACTCTGGCTTTGTTCATCACTTCTCATCTGCTATAACACTCACATTCATACACACTCATCTACCTAAATGTTACCTTTTCCCAAAACTATATCTATACTTCATCTCTAAGTTCCATATTCATGCTCGCATGTGCTATCAACCTGCTTCTCTCCTCCTGGTACATATTAAATATATTAAACAACTCAGTGGGCACTGTTTTGAATACCTGCCAACAACCAACCATCCCCTCACTCCCCAACATACACAGAACACAACAATAACAACAGTAACCCAACCAGGCACTAAACCCAACCCACGTAAATTTTTAAGGGAAGTCAATGTCAGAAATTCAGGCCGTGGCATTAACTCTCCCTCACCCCTTTTCTCATCATGATCTACTTATAAACTCTGTAGAGCTAGTCAATTTTGCTTGAATGCAAACAACTTAAAGGCAGTAAATCTTGTTCCTTTGTGAATCTTCACAGCCTGCATAGCCTGCAACAGATACTTTATAGAATGTTTGCTGATCATCAAGAGATCTACGATTGGAACATGTTCAGTGGTCCCATTTTACACAATAGAAAATATCTAAATAATATAACAGACCTAATAGTTTCCAAAGCTTTATAAGCCATTATTTGCTTTCTTAGAAAACAAATAACAATGAAAATTTTTGGCTTAAATTTGGCTTATTGAAAAAAATTAGAAGGTGCATTGCTTTTGAGTTTCCTGTGAGGAATTATTTCTGAAATTGTGATGGCTTGCAGCACAATATTGCCCCCAGATTAATTTTTAAAAACTTACTAAACCATTTCATTGTATCAATGGTTTTAACAATGACAAACAATGTATGCCCTAGTCAATGTTCTAATAAGGATCAGAAGTCTACTCTGCACTTCACAGAAGCAGTCATCGAAACGTAATCAAAATAATCAGTGAACTTCCACAAGCCCATGCCCGAAAGAATGTGTGTTATGGATGAGGCAGTATTTTGAGAGTTTAAATGAATGTTGGCAATATCTGAAGATTGATAACTCTTATTTTATATACTAAACAAAGACTGTAAGATTGATATGTCTCTTGGCATAATATTGCAGAAAAAAAATCTGCCTTGGAACCTAAACTTTCAATATCAGGAGGAGTCCAAAGAAGCAAGTCACCTCTGACTTTGAAAGGAATACAAAATGTAAGACTTGCATTTGCCAAATGAAAACCACTTTATTATTTCCATGTGGTCATTGACTCTGTGGTCATGCTGTCCAACTTTCAGGTGGATATTTGAGATGTCACATGATTGTTTTCATTTATGAGTTCTGTAAACAGGATCCAAATTTTTGTGGTTCAGTATGTTACGTAGGTATGAACTTAGGTGTATTTTAGGTGTTTTTCATTTCCTGAATGAAAAACATCAATCCCATTTAGATTGTTGGTTTTGATGTTTTATTTATGTTTTTGACTGAATAATTCTCTAAAAATTCATCTGTGGAAGCCCTAATGCTCAATGTGAAAATATCTGGAGACAGGGCCCTTAAGGAGGTAATAAATGTTAAATTCGGTGAAGAAGGTGTCCCAGCACTTTGGGAGGCCAAGGCGAGAGGATCACCTGAGTTCAGAAATTCAAGACCAGTCTGGCCAACATGGTGAAACTCCACCTCTACTAAAAATACAAAAACTAACCAGACATGGTGACAAGCAGCTGTAGTCCCAGCTGCTCAGGAAGCTGAGGCAGGAGGATGACTTGAACCTGGGGAAATGGAGGATGCAGTGAACTGAGATTGAGTCACTGCACTCCAGCCTGGGTGACAGAGTGAGACTCTGTCTTAAAAAAAAAAAAAAAAAAGAAAAGAAAGAAACAGAAAAAAGAAAAAAAAAAAATTGGGACCCTAATCCAATGGGACTAATGCCCTTATAAAATAAGGAAGAGACACCAGAGCTCACTCTCTCTGCTGGAGCACAGAGGAAAGGCCACATGAACACAAAGGGAGAAGGCCACCATGTGCCAGTAGAGGAGTGGGGCCTCACCAGAAAGCAATCCTAGTGGCACCTTGATCTTGGAATTCCAGACTCAGAACTCTGAGAAAATAAATTTCTGTGGTTTATTCCACCAAATTTGTGTGATTTTGTTGTGGCAGTCTGAGCAGACTACTACATGTGAATCAATTTTCCCGTTAACTTTACCTGATAAAGGGTATGTTGTGCTTCCTATGAGCAGCAGAAGACATAAGAATTGAGTGCACACTGTTGTGACATAAAGAAATTAGCACTGAAAATGCAATTTATGTGGCATTTTTAATGGACTGCCAGATTATGGTGTAAAAATTACTGAATCTGAATAATTTATGATTATAGTTAGAATCTCCATCAGGAGACAGTGATAAAAATTTAATTCCCAGAATCAAATTTTATTTTTAATTTTTTACTCCAACTTCATTTTCACACAAAGAATACAAAAGACTAAATATAACAGTCATTTTTTTCATAGTTGATTTTTTTTTTGTGGAATAGAGATTGATAATGTTTGTTATGTAAATTAATTTTAATGTAAATTTTAATAGACAATGATTAAATTACTATTTTATACAATCGTAAACCTACAATTAATCTCTATATAAAATGAATTTAAAAATACATAATTTTTCTATATTTATTGACTTTTCCCCCTCATTTATAGAATAATTTTTTAAATTATATTGCTTAACAAAAATAAAGATACATAAGTAGAGCAAGTTAAAAATCCCAAGAAAATCTACATACTAGGATAATAAGGAACTTAAAAAGATTACAATCAGAAAACAAAAGAAGATTTAAAGATTTCCTGCATTTTTATCTATGTGGGAAATTATATTAGGTTCCTTTTCCTAGTTATTACTATTGCTTAAAATTAAAAAGACTTAGAGAAATATGACAATTATAGTAGTTGTTGGAATTTTAGTAAATTTTCTGGCATTGATTCCAGGCTCTACTTTGTTTATGGCTTTGGGAAATTTATTTAACCTGTCTGAACTTCAGTTTCTTCCACTGAAAAACAGAAAATAATTATGATACTCACTTTCTAAGGCCAATGTAAAAATTGCATGAGATAACATATATAAAATCCTTACATAGGGCATGGGACTTAATAAACAGTGAGTGAACATTGGCTATCTAATAACGTAAGAAGATATTTATAATCCATTTTTATTTGATATTCAAAATGAACTTAACATGTTTACATCAGGCAAATAGAATTATACCAATTTGACATAATATACATTTCAGAAATATGTGTAGCTCACTTACCCACTCATGATCATCTGAAAATTTGAACTTTTGAACCCTAACAAAAAGCATTTTACCTATAAAAATCAACATATACAACACCTTTCAGATATGTGTAGAGCAAAGAGTTTGCTTATTTTCTGTCAGGATGATAAATGCTTCTAAGATGCAGTTTCTGTATAATACAGAATCATTGAAGTAATCAGACAATTATCAGGGTAACTTGGTATCAATTTGTTTTCTCCCTCTCTCGCTCTCTCTCTTTCTCTCTCTCCCTCAGCTAAAATAGCATCCTCCAGGATAAACAGGTGAAGAATCACAGATCAACTTAAAAATTATTACAAGACACATAAAACCATATACTCTGAAAAGAAGCACTCAAGTAAAAATGTCATTTATACTCTAGTAATATAGTCTTACTTTGTTTCTTGACATACACAAACACTTTCTCATTTGACAGAATAATATACCTTTGTTCATCTGAGGATGTTTTGGAATTAATAATGAAGAATGAGGTGGTTTAGGGAATACTATGCATGGAAACGTCTAACTTTTAAAAAAATATTACATGAGGGATTTAGTTAAAAGCTAAAAATAAAAAAGACAAGCATAGTGGTGAGGAGAAGATATTATCATTAATTACTTTTCAAGGTTGTCTGCTGCCTGCAGATTTGTTAGCTCCATCATGGAATATGTCACAAGGGAGGTACTTCTCAAGGAGTAACAGAAGTGTGTGAAAAATCTCAATATGATGCATGAGTGTAATCTCCTCTTTGCAGATGTTAATTCCCTGCTTGCTACAACTAGGAAGCAAGTGCCAATGTATTTGGGAATGTTCCTTCCTGCTGGACAGCACACAGACAAGTTGGAAAGGAATCCTATAACAAGCTAGCTGCCATGCATATGGAATAGAGCTTAGTTCAAAAGCCTTTCCAAGTGCATGACTATTTTAGATGATATTTAGCCCCATTTAAATTGAAAGATGAAATGCAGCAATTGAAGCTGAGTGTGTACTCTGATCTTGGCGGGGAGATAATTTCCCATAAGATGTTTTGTCTCTTATGAGCTCTCAACAAATTCAAAATATAGGATGTTATCAAATTTGCCCTTTTACACACAGAGCACTTTCTTATGAAAAAAAATGATAGTAAAGGAAAAACTAAAGAAACATTTTCAATTTTCAAGGTCACAGAGGATAACTTTGGAAGTCTACTTTCATAAAAACAAATCAAATAAATCTAAAGAAAAGTCAAAACAAGGATCAGGAAAAGATCATATAAAGATTGACCATCTAAACAACAAATACTGGCTTTCTAAAAGAAAAAAATATATATATTTATTTGGGAATACAGCATTGTAACAAGAATACTCGTGCCATCTTAAATCATGTGGATATTTAGAGATGTAAAGAAAGACCATGGTTTCTAAAGGAAAAAAAATGAGAATTACACCGTTGTTTTGAAATCATTATCCTTGGCTACAAAGATCACAAGAGTGATGCCAGTCTGAGTTTGGACAAGCAGTTGAGGGCAGACATCTTTGCAGAAGTATGTTATCTGTAAGGCTGTGATGGTCTTTGTATAAGGGTGTGGTTTTTGGAGAGGCTACTGTGATAATTTTTATTATTTAGAATACAAGCATGGGAACATTCTCTTCATGGCCTTTCCTGCATCTTATTTGTCAGGAATTTTTTTAACTTTAGTAATTCCATTGTGATTCTGACAATTTTCACAAGATTATAAAGTTTATATTATTCCTGTGGAAAAATTAAATATATAACTTAAAATGTAGAGTAAAAAGTGGAGGATTTTTTAAATAGAAATAAGATTTCAGGATTAATATAAAACTCTAATTAGTCACCTATGATAATCCAACAGATGGCCTTAACTATCTATTAGGACAGTGTTTCTGTATGAACAAATGAAGAAGAAAATATGTTTTCTAAGTGTTTTATTGGGTTATAGTTGTCCTAATAGTAGCTTAAACACATTGTTCATGTACTAAGAAATTTTAACATCTTTTGGGTTTATAAATATAAGAAGTAAAGAGAGCTAATTGTGACTTTTTAGTGTTTGCAATTTTTATAAGCTGTAAATGTGTAAAATAATTTAATTTCCAGATAATTCTAAAATACTCTTTTTTCTTAATTTGACACACAAGGAAACTGAAGTAAAGCACAATCATTTTGTATTCCCTGGTGGTTAATTTTTGCCCGGTCTGGGATTTAAACCAATGTTATTTATTGCCAAAACGGTCTTATAAACCTTTTTGTAATCAGATAAATTTCCAAGGATAGAAGAATTAAGAGAAGAGTTTTGTTCTAGAAAAATGAATTGTACCTATTATTTATAAATTAAAGGAGCAAAAGAAACAAGAAAAAGAAACAGGAGAGAAGCAATAGAGGAATAAGAATTAAATAAAGCTAGAAAAGCGTAACAACATTTTGTATCCTATTAAATATAAATACCTACAGATAAGCCAGCATTTCTCAAAAGTCCAAAGGAATGTGTGTTATGTTCAGGCACAGGGGGGTGGGGGTGAAGATAGCATTTCTGTTAATAGTCACTTTGATTTGAGTTTAATTATTTTCACTCTAGACAAATAAAACTAATCTGATTTTAAGATAGCAATGTTGAAAATGGAACAGAATGGCTTAAAAGTCACCATTATACAATAATGAGATGAATGCATCTCATTCATCTCATGAAACAGTGAAGCATTAAAGCCAAATTCAGCTGTTTTCACTTGTTTTCTGTCTCTCAAGGAATACTGTACTCTTCCTTAAATAACCAAAACAGGAATATTTGTTCTATATAATTTCATGGGAAGAGGCAATGAACTATGTAGCCCAACATAATTTAACACATACTTGTTGCATATCTGCTCTACACTAGAGTCTGTTCCAGATGTTTGAAATACTTCAGTGAACATAACTTTTTTTTTTATAAAAAAGAAAAGAAAAAAAACCACTCTCTTGATCTTTGTGGAGCTTGTGTTCTATCCATGGGAGACATACACTACACCATTGCTACACTAAGTATAATATTTAGCAAATTCTTACCAGTGTATGCTACCTCAGCATCCTTTTGAATATAGGTTTAATTTGGTCATACTAGAAGCTAGGCTTAGTGACCCTAGAAGGAGTTTTCACTTTTCACTTGCTCCAAAGTTCTATATGTGGTTTCTCCAGTTTTCTGCCTTATACAGCAGTCTCCTGGTGACCGTCTCCCTATGGGACAGCAGATACAACCTACCTGACCCACCCTCCTGGCCTTCTCACCTCTAACGGACTGTGTAGATATGCTGCAGTGGCCCCCCTCTCAGACACACTGTGACTCTATTGTACTTGTGCCTGCTTGCTCTAAACCCACTGTGTTAGTCCGTTCTCATGATGCTAATAAAGACATACCTGAGAATGGGTAATTTATAAAGAAAAAGGTTTAATTGACTTACAGTTTTGCCTGGCTGGGGAGGCCTTAGGAAACTTACAATCATGATGGAAGGGAAAACAAAAGCAAACACATCCTTCTTCTTCTTTTTTTTGATTGCTGGAGTCTTGCTCTGTTACCAGGCTGGAGTGCAGTGACACAATCTCGAGCTGACTGCAACCTCTGCCTCCCAAGTTCAAGCAATTCCCCTACCTCAACGTCCTGAGATGCTGGGACTACAGGCGCACATCACCATGCCTATCTGATTTGGCCAACATGGTGAAACCCATCTCTACTAAAATACAAAAAATCAGGTAGGCATGGTGATGTGTGTTAGAGGTGAGAAGGCCAGGAGGGTGGGTCAGGTAGGTTGTATCTGCTGTCTCATAAGGAGATGGTCACCAGGAGACTGTTGTATAAGGCAGATATCTGGAGAAACCACATATAGAACTTTGGAGCAAGTGAAAAGTGAAAAGTCCTTCTAGGGTCACTAAGCCTAGCTTCTGGTATGACCAAATTAAACCTATATTCAAAAGGATGCTGAGGTAGCATACACTGATAAGAATTTGCTAAATATTATACTTAGTGTAGCAATGGTGTAGTGTATGTCTCCCATGGATAGAACACAAGCTCCACAAAGGTCAAGAGAGTGGTCTTTTTTCTCTTCTTTTTTATAAAAAAAAAGTTATATTCACTGAAGTATTTCAAACATCTGAAACAGACTAGTATAGAGCAGATACTCAACAAATATTTGTTAAATTATGTTGGGCTACATAGTTCATTGCCTCTTCCCATGAAATTATATAGAACAAATTTTCCTGTTTTGGTTATTTAAGGAAGATAGCTACTTTCCTATAGAGATCTTGAGACACATGAAAAAAGCACTTTGGCAAAATATAATCATAGCAAGATTATGTTATGTATAGGCATTGGAAGTATGGATTATGATTTTAAAAGTGAGACTGTGGTAGGTCTCAGTAAGAAGAGCACATGTGAGCTAGTGATTAGAGGTAAAAGCATCTGTTATGAAGATATCTGGGGAAGAGTTTCCAGACAGAAAACCAGTACAAATGGCTTAAAGTGAAAGTGTGGCTGGCTTGTTCCAGGAATTACAAGAAGTACACCTCCTTCCCTGACCTCTGTGATATGAAGGCCATGAACTATCAGGAGAGCAGAAGATGAGGTTAGAGAAGAATCAGAGGCCCAAACATACAGAGGGACTTGTACCAATTTAAGAATATTTTGTTTTAACTTTTAGTTACATGGAAACCTGAAAGAGGATTTTGAGCAGATAAGTAACATGATTTCTCATATCATTAAAGAATCACTCCAGCTGCTCTTCTACAAATAGGATGGGGGCAAAGATAGAGCACAGAGACAGTGAGGAAGCCATTACAGAAATCTACACTAGTAATGATGGTGGCTTGGGTTAGAGTGATGAGCAGTGAGATATCAGTGAGATAGTTAGAAGTACTCACAGTTTGTTTACATTTTAAAGGCAGAGACTATGGGAAATGTTTCTGAATGCCTGCTGTGAAGGAAAACATACACTTAAATATATATAACATCACATTCCATTTGTGTCTGAAGGCATGAAAAGCTGAAACTGTCATCAGCTGAATTGGAAAAGATGGTTGGTGAAGTGGATTTTGGAGGATATAGGAAGGGTTTAATATTAGATATGTGGAATTTAAAATGTCTGTAAGACATTCTAGTTGAGAAGTTGAGCAAGTAGTTCAACTAATATGTATTTTCAAGAGAGAGGCCCGTATTAGAGATGATATTTGGAATTCATTGGCACATAAGCCATTTGATTGGATGAGATAACCAAGAGATAACCACTGCAATGCAGAAATAGAGGAGAGGTTTGATGATTGGGTCTTGGAATTCAATATTATTACGTCATATGTAAAAGAAGGAAAAGAAAAAGATAAGAGTTAGGAAAGCAAACAAGAAAAGTACTATCCAGGAGACAAAATATGAAAAATATATCAAGAAGGAGATAAAGATAGGCTGTAATATATGCTTTTGATGGGTAATATAACATCAAATATTAGATTTAGCAACGTAGAGGTCAATGATTCGGCCAAGAACACTTTTGCTAGAACGGGAATAAATGTATGATAAGTGTAGCTTCATAACAGTATATGTATATGGAATTTGGAAATAGTGTATGTACACAACTCTTTCAAGGAACTTTACTGAAAAGGAAAACAGAGAAGTAGATTGGTACTTGGTACAGGAAATAGGATCAGGTCAAGATAAATTACATTTTTTAAAAGAGAGAAATGTCAGTTCATTTATATGCTGAGGACAATGACCTGATGAGATTGTTAATTTTATGTATCAACTTGGTTAGTGTGTTGTCCACAGTTGCTTGGTGAAACAACAGTCTAATGGCTGTTGTTAAGGTATGTTTTAGACATGATTAATATTGAAATCAGTAGACTTTTATTAAAGCAGATTACCCTCCATAAGTGGGTGGACCTCTTCCAATCAGCTGAATGCCTTAAGGGAAGAAAAACACTGAGGTTACCCTAAGGGAAAAGAAATGCGACTTTAGCCTTCAGACTCAGGACTGCAGCATCAACACGCCTCTGATCTCCAGCCTGGCGTTCTTCAGCATTCAGTTTAGCGCCCTGCTCTACAGTGATCCAGGAACAGTTAGAGGATGTGGTATACATACCATACATGTACAGATTTGGTGACTGGAGTCTGTAAGTTTTCTTTCAATGGTGGAAGCCACAATTTCATCAGCTGCAGCTTAGGAATAGGAAGAATGGAGGTTTAGAGAAAAGGGAAGGATGGCTAATAATTGACTGAAAAATTTAATGTGCTAAGGAAATTGAGTATGGTTACTAAAATGAATTAAGTTTCCACTTGAAGTTCATGTCATAAATCTTAAGTGAGATCTGTCAATCTGGTTGTATATTTTTCTCCATTTATGTCAAACTCCATGGGTGCAGATAAAAAGCAGCTGAAGAGTTAGATTTAATCAGGGTGTGATTTTGTCATTTGAGTAAAAAGAAGCAAGAGAGAGCATAGAAATTAAGTGAATGTTTTTGACCATGGATTTCAACTGGGCAAAAAGAGGGGGCAAAGACTAGAGGATAAAGAACAGTGAAATAACAGAATTAAAGGATTTATGATTCTTGGGGTCTGGGTTAGATAATGAACAGTAAATATAGGAAACTAGATGATATTATGTCTTTCACAAAGTGACCATATTTTTAAAAAACTGAGTGTTCTTTTTAACCAATACTCCTCATGAAATAATGGAGTCTTATAAAAAGATTTCTACACACGAAAAGAGAAAATTCTACAGTGATATAAGGATTACCACCATGTCCAATTGTAGGCCCTAGAAAACTCATCTGAACCATATAAATACTATTTTTTATTTATACTACAAAGTAAGTAATTCTGGTCCAGGTGTCCTAATCATGTAGAAGGGCCAGAGGCACTGGATAAAGGAAATGTGTGCCCACATATTTAGAGCAAATTGCTTTAATCATTACTTGGCAGGAATCAGTAAGGAAGGCTGGGATATTCTTTTTTGTTGCAGCTATGTCCTTTCTATGTTGCCTGACCAAAAGGAAAAGAGAAAAGAGTCAATGCCTTTCTCCTAAGAATACTAATTCCAGCAAAGAAGAACTTCCTAGAAAACAAGACCTAATCAATGTTTTTAATATCATTATTTTTGGCTTTGTTGTGGAGTGAAATGAAAGTCTTGCTCTCTCCTCATTGTATATTGGGCAAGAGAATGGGAGATTAAGGAATGATAGATACCAAGTCTTCTCACAGGCCTATGAATGGATATAAGGCAGGTTATTTATAAGAAATATTTTGTACCTTATATACAGTGTCTGTAAATTATCAGAATTTCAAGACAATGCCTTTGAAGAGAATTTGAAGACATACAGTTTATACAGTATCAAACCAGTAACAGAATATGAAAAAGGTTTGGTAAATATTTATAATCCCATAGAACTGTGCTGTATACAAGAAGGGACTGTGTTGTTGTATGTCAGCCAACACCAAAGAAAGCTACAATAAACCCTTGTATCACAGGCAATTGTCTGTGGAACAGTTCAGCAATAATGGAACCATAGTGTCTTTTCTATGATATTTTTAGATGTTTTTAGCTAAATGTGGATCTCAGATTTAGCTTTGTGTTGTTTAAAGTAGCAGTAAAAGTAAATGTCTTGTATCTCTAGGAATATGGGGGAGAATCAAATAACACAACAGATATGAACAAAGGAAAACATAAAAATTTTTACCATTCAAATAAAAATCTATGTTTATTAGAACAAGTTATGTATATGTACACACACACACACATACACATACACATATATGTTTTTCTCAGTTAAATATTGACCACAATAAGTCAGGAACACAAAATGAAAATCAATCAATATAAATGTCAAAGAACTTCCTTAAATATATAGCTTATTATTTCATCAAATAAAGTGCTACCTGCTAACTGCTTTATAAAGTTAACACTTTTTATGTAAATTGACAATTTTGGTGGATTGGATAATCAACACATTTATTTTATCAAAATGTTTAATACATAACCATTAAAATACACACATTTATGGTTATATGTATTTAAAATTAAGTTGGCTATTGTTACTTATTCTTTCAATATCATTCACAAGCCTCTACTGACTGTTTGCATACCCTTTTCGCCTTCCTTGCCTCACCTTGAGAAAGAAGTGAAACATAGTGTAGTTTGGACAACAGGAATGCCTTTAGTGCTATGGGCTGAGGATAACCCTTTTTTATTGTCTGGAACAAGTGGGAAGAAGGTGATAAGATGAAATGGTAGCACTGAGTATAAATGGGATAAAACAAACTACGGAAGAGATTCTCTATATTTAGCAAACTTTCACAAGTGTTCAAAGCTTAGGGAAAACACTAATATGCTTAGCTCCTGAGGTTTGGTGTCAGTGAAATGCAGGCATGCATATTTATTTCTAAAGTAAAAATAAATCCTATTCTAGATAAAGTTCATGCTGTTAAATAGGCAGATTCAGATGCAGGATGGGGGAGAGATTCTCTTCAAAATTAAAGTTTTATCCTTTATTAAAAATACAGTCCTAGTGATAGAAACATGTTCCAGAAATGTACTTAGTTATAATTTTAATGGAATTACTTGCACAATTCAAAATAGTAATGCTTTAGTCTATCGTAAAGATCATTTATATGTCTAAGGAATTATCTGGAAATCTTTTCCATAAAAATACCTATTAAAGTAACAGATAATTATGGTTTATTAGGAAAGCTATCTTTTATTAGATGAATAGGTGACATTCTTAACATGTAGTCAGATAATGAAATGTCCTTTAAAAACATTGTAAAATAGATGAATTTACTTTTCAGTGATGATAATGTGTTTACTATAGTCTTTTATTCATTAATTCAAAACACTTGTATTTAATATTTTCCATCTGTTATGTTCTGTATGTAACGTTTTAAAAAACATATAGAACGTAACATATAGATGAGAAATAATGTATAGAAATTATTACAAACAAATTAGAATATTATGAATTCTGAAGAAAATAAAATGTGGAAAAAACTCTACTCAGAGTTAGCCAAAAAAGGAGAACTTCAGTCTTAAAGAGCTTAAATCCCACAATTCATTTATTTCCAAGTGTATAAAGTTATTTAAATGTATGTCACATACGATGTAAGAAATGGAGATTAAAATAATAAATAAATCAGATACAATTCTTGTATTATGTTACAGTTCCTTTGAAGACATTATAGATAGATATATGTATGTGTGTGTTTTTTAAATGAGAGTGTGTGTATGAAGATGACACGTGATGCAATTACTACGGTGAAAAATGTACAAATTCTGCTCAATATAAGCCTAAGTGGATAATATAGTCTTTGTGATATAGTAAGCAGATTAGAAGTCACAGTCTGTAAGAAAATAAAAAGTAAAACAAGGTGTGTAGGGTATGAAAGAAACAAATACATAATTCAGTTTTGGAAAGTGTACATTAGAGAGCTGTGTGTGACCTCAAAGATACATCAGGAGACAAGAAATGCCTCTTGTCAAATGTCAAGAGACAAGATTGGGATAAAGGGCTAGAAGGAAGTTTCTATCATTTCCATAGTGTTACTCTTTGAAATCAGAGTTAAAAAAATATAATTGTCTGTTTGAAAACTAAATTTTGTGATTGGGAGCTGTGGCTCATGCCTATAATCCCAACATTTTGAGAGGCAAGAAGGGGAATTGCTTGAAGCCAGAAGTTCAAGACCAGCTTGGACAAAAAAGCAAGACACCATCCTTACTAAAAATAAAAAATAAAAAGAAAATATTCAGTCACGGTGGTGTGGACCTGTAGTCCCAGTTATTTGGGAGGCTGAGACAGAAGGGTTACATGAGCCAGGAATGCATTTAAAGAAGCTAGATTGAGTCTCTATATGGCTATTTTTGACTTCTGACTCATAATTTTTAATAGTGTTCATAGGATTTTCAGTCAAATAGGTAATCGGTTAATATATGACAGCTTATTTTTATTTTTCATTTTAAGTAGAGATGGGGTCTTGCTTTGTTGTTCAAGCTGGTCTTGAAATCCTGGCTTCAAGTGATTCTCTTCTTGGCCTCTCAAAGCATTGGGATTACAGTCACTACATCACTATTAAAGAGGGAGCAAGTGGAAAAGGACACCGAGAAGAAGAAACAAGAAAGGGAAGAAGTAGAGATAGAGAGAAGAAAGAGAGAATTGGCAGAAGGAGAAAGAGAAGAAAGTATATGGGGAGATATATCATACAGGAAATAAAAAAGATATTACTAACTGAAGGAAAGAAATGCTGCCATGAAATCCAGTAAAGTATGGTAAAGTGAAATGTGTAAAAGTTGCCCTTCACTTTGGTATCATGGAAATCGATGGTGACTGCAGGAGAAATTTTGGTTGAGTGATAGTAGCAGATACCAGGTAAGAGCGGGTGTAACAAAACGGACTGGAGTGTAACAAAATCATGATTTTCTATGAAAACAACTCTAGAGTTCAATGGCTATGAAGGTGGTAGAGTATAAGGCAGTAGCTGCAGGCATTATGTGTAATTAAAAGAACCTAACAGGTGTAGTATTCTGAACCCCCCACTGAATTCACCAACAATAGACCTAATCAAAACAACATGATGCTTTTAAAAGAAAGCCCTACATATTTTAGAATGTATTTATGGAAATATATTATCTGTTAAAACAGTATTTGAATATGCATTAACATTTTGTCATTTTATATATATATATATATATATTTTTTTTTTTTATTGCACTTTAGGTTCTCGGGTACGTATGCAGAATATGCAGGATTGTTGCATAGGTATGTACGTGGCAATGTGGTTTGCTGCCTCCATCCCCCTGTCGCCTATATCTAGCATTTCTCCCCATGTTATCCCCTCCCCAACCTCCCTACCACCCAATGTCCATCCCCTATGTCCCACCAACAGACCCCAGTGTGCGATGCTCCCCCTCCTTGTGTCGATGTGTTCTCACTGTTCAACATTTGCCTATGAGTGAGAATGTGTGGTGTTTGATTTTCTGTTCTTGTGTCAGTTTGCTGAGAATGATGGTTTCCAGATTCATCCACATCCCTACAAAGGACATGAACTCATCCTTTTCTATGGCTGCACACTATTCCATGGTGTACATGTGCCACATTTTCCTTGTCAAGTCTATCATTGATGGGCATTTGGGTTGGTTCCAGGTCTTTGCTATTGTAAACAGTGCCACAATGAACATATGTGTGCATGTGTCTTTATAATAGAAAGATTCATAATTCTTTGGATATATACCCAGTAATGGGATTGCTGGGTCAAATGGAATTTCTATTTCTGGTCCCTGAGGAATCGCCAAACTGTCTTTCACAATTGTTAAACTAATTTGCACTCCCACCAACAGTGTAAAAGTGTTCCTATTTCTCCACATCCTCTCCAGCATCTGTTGTCTCCAGATTTTTTAATGATTGCCATTGTGACTGGCGTGAAATGGTATCTCAATGTGATTTTGATTTGCATTTCTCTAATGACCAGTGATGATGAGCATTTTTTCATATGTTTGTTAGCCTCATATATGTCTTCTTTTGAAGTGTCTGTTCATGTCCTTCACCCACTTTTGAATGGGTTTGTTTTTTCTTGTAAATCTGTTTTAGTTCTTTGTAGACTGTGGACATTAGCCCTTTGTCAGATGGGTAGATTTCAAAAATGTTTTCCCATTCTGTTGGTTGCCGGTTCACTCTAATGATTGTTTCTTTTGCTGTACAGAAGCCCTGGAGTTTAATTAGGTCCCATTTGTCTATTTTGGCTTTTGTTGCCAAAGTTTTTGGTGTTTTAGTCATGAAGTCCTTGCCTATGCATATATCCTCAATGGTTTTGCCTAGATTTTCTTGTAGGACTTTTATGGTCTAAGGCCCTATGTTTAAGTCTTTAATCCATATGGAGTTAATTTTAGCGTAAGGTGTCAGGAAGGGTTCCAGTTTCTGCTTTCAGCATATGGCTAGCCAGTTTTTCCAACACCATTTATTAAACAGGGAATCCTTTCCCCATTGCTTGTTTTTGTCAAGTTTGTCAAAGGTCAGATGGTTGTAGATGTGTGGCATTGCCTCTGAAGACTCTGTTTTGTTCCATTGGTCTGTATCTCTATTTTGGTGCCAGTACCATGCTCTTTTGATTACTGTAGCCTTGTAGTATAGTTTGAAGTCAGATGGTGTGATGCCTCCAGCTTTGTTCTATTTGCTTAGGATTGTCTTGGCTATCGGGCTTTCTTTTGGTTCCATATGAAGTTCAAGGTAGTTTTTTTCAGTTCTGTGAAGAGGGTCATAGGTAGCTTGATGGGGATAGTGTTGAGTCTATAAATTACTTTGGGCAGTATGGCCATTTTCACAATATTGATTCTTCCCAACCATGAGCATGGAATGTTTTTCCATCTGTTTGTGTCCTCTCTTATCTCCTTAAACAATGGTTTGTAGTTCTCCTTGAAGAGATCCTTTACATCTTTGTTAGTTGTATTCCTAGGTATTTTATTCTCTTTGTAGCAATTGTGAATGTCAGTTCATTCTTGATTTGGCTCTCTTTTAGTCTGTTACTGGTGTACAGAAATGATTGTGATTTCTGTACATTTATTTTGTATGCTGAGACTTTGCTGATATTGGTTATCAGATTAAGGAGATTTGGGGCTGAGACAATAGGGTCTTCTAAATATACAATCATGTCATCTGCAAATAGAGACAATTTGATTTCCTCCTTTCCTAATTGAATACCCTTTATTTCTTTTTCTTGCCTGATTGCTCTGGCTAGAACTTCCATTACTATATTGAATAGGAGTGGTGAGAGAGGACATCCTTATCTAGTGCCAGATTTTAAAGGGAATGCTTCCAGTTTTTGCCCATTCAGTATGATATTGGCTATGGGTTTGTCATGAATAGCTTTTATTATTTTGAGATACATTCCATCCATACCTAGTTTATTGGAAGTTTTTAGCATTAAGGGCTGCTGAATTTTGTCAAAGGCCTTCTCTGCATCTATTGAGATAATCATGTAGTTTTTGTCTTTGGTTCTGTTTATGTGGTGGATGATGTTTATAGACTTGGGTATGTTGAACCAGGCTTGCATCCCTGGGATGAAGCCTACTTGACCGTGGTGGATAAGCTTTTTGATGTGCTGTTGCATTTGGTTTGCCAGTATTATATTGAAGATTTTTACATCTATTTTTGTCCTGGATATTGGCCTGAAGTTAACTTTTTTTGTTGAGTCTCTGCTGGGTTTTGTTATCAGGACTACTTTGGTCTCATAAAATAATTTGGGAAGAATTTCCTCTTTTGGATTGTTTGGAATAGTTTCAGAAGGAGTGATATCAGATCCTCTTTGCATGTCTGGTAGAATTCAGCTGTGAACCCATCTGGACCTGGGCTTTTTTTGGTTGGTAGGCTATTAATTACTGACTCAACTTCAGCCCTTGTTATTCATCTATTCAGGGTTTCAGCTTCTTCCTGGTTTAGACTTGGGAGGGTACAAGTGTCCAAGAATTTATCCATTTCTTCTAGGTTTGCGGGTTTATGTGCATCGAGTTGTTTGTAGTAATCTCTGATGGTAGTTCGTATTTCTGTGGAATCAGTGGTGATATCCATTTTATTGTTTTTTATTGCATCTATTTGATTCTTCTCTCTTTTTTTATTTATCTGGCTACTGGTCTGTCTATTTTTTTGATCTTTTCAAAAAACAGCTCCTGGATTTATTGACTTTATTTTGAAGGGTTTTTTCTGTCTCTATCTCCTTTAGTTCTGCTCTGATCTTCATTATTTCTTGTCTTCTGCTAGCTTTTGAGTTTTTTTTTCATCTTGCTCCTCTAGCTCTTTCAAGTCTGATGATAGGGTATTGATTTTAGATCTTTCCTTGCTTCTCATATGGCAGTTATTGCTATAAATTTCCCTCCAGACACTATTTTAAATGTGTCCCAGAGACTCTGGTATGTTGTCTTTGTTCTTGTTGGCTTCAAAGAACATCTTTATTTCTGCCTTCATTTCATTGTTTATCCAGTCAATATTCAAGAGCCAGTTGTTCAGTTTCCATGTAGTTGTGCAGTTCTGAGTTAGTTTCTGAATCCTGAGTTCTAAGTTGATTGCCCTGTTGTCTGAGAGATTGTTTGTTACTATTTCTGTTCTTTTGTATTTGCTGAGGAGTGATTTACTTCCAATTATGTGGTCAATTTTAAAGTAGGTGCAATGTGGTGCTGAGAATAGCAGAGGGGCCTGCCTGTTAGAAGGAAAACTAAAAAACAGAAAGAAATAACTTCAACATCAGTAAAAAGGACATCCACTCAGAGACCCCATCCAAAGTCACCAACTACAAAGACCACAGGTAGATAAATCCACAAAGATGGGAAGAAACCACCGGAAAAAGGATGAAAACCCCCAAAACCAGAACGCCTCTCCTCTTCCAAGGGATCACAACTCATCACCAGCAAGGGAACAAAGCTAGATGGAGAATGAGTCTGTTGAATTGGCAGAAACAGGCTTCAGAAGTTGGGTAATAACAAACTTCTCTGAGCTAAAAGATCATGTTCTAACCCAATGCAAAGAAACTAAGAACGTTGAATAAAGGTTTAACAAAATGCTAATGAGAATAAAAAGCTTACAAAAGAATATAAATGACTTGATGGAGCTGAAAAACACAACACAAGAACTTCATGAAGCCTACACAAGTTTCAATAGCCGAATCCACCAAGTAGAAGAAAGGATATCAGAGATTGAGGATCAACTCAATGCAATAAAATGAGAAGGCAAGATTAGAGGAAAAAGAGTGAAAAGAAATGAACAAAGCCTCCAAGAAATATGAGATTATGTGAAAACACCTAATCTGTGTTTGATAGGTGTTCCTGAATGTGATGGAGAGAAAGAATGCAAGTGGAAAACATTTTGCCTTTATTAAGACATAATAACTTCTGCATTATTTTAGTGAGATAGAATTATGTAAGATAAATTTTAATGCAATTAAATTATTTGTCTATATGACGTGAAGAACATTCAAATCATACAATCTTTCAAATCTTAAAAATATACTCTTTTAATTTATTGAGGAAAATGTAAAACACGGGAATAGCTTTGTATACTACAGTCATTTTATTCTTCAAAGAATTTAGCAAAGGTTATCAAGAGAAATGGAAAGTCTAAATATAAGTGAATATAATATAGTCTGAAGGTACATTTTTCCAAATTATCAATAAAAGTGAAATCACACAACAAATATTTACATTGCATTTAAACAAACAAAAACCAGGACATAGTTCTATATTTAGAAACACTGAGAATTGTTAAGAAATATTGATTATTTATTAAAGATAGGTAAATTTATCCAATTGTGTATTTTTCTACTACATGTATGTCTTTTCTGTCAGATCTGAGTAATGATTTTAAAAGTTAAGCTTAATTTTCACCACATCTACAATATTCTATGTAGGTATGTGATTAGAATATCCCCAAGCAACTACAAATGTACATTTTAAGATGCAATTTAAAGTCAATTACTTGAATGAAAGTCAAGTTATGGAACATAATTCCTGTTTTACAGGGATACATTTAAGGAACCTAGATTGAGTCTCTATATGCCTATTTTTAAACTTCTGATTCATAATTTTTAATAGTCTTCATAGGATTTCCAGTCAAATAGGTGACCTGATAATATACAACATAAAGTGAAAATGAGAAGACTGAAAGGTCTGCCATTAAATGAAAGCCAGTGTGTCCAAGTATGTTTTGAAATTTTAAAATGCTATTATGACCAACTGTAATTCTGAAAAGATTATAAAACAGAAGATTTATATTAGAAGAGAAAAAGATATAAATTACATACAACTTAAAATAAAATGGTCTTTTTGAACATACTGAGTCAGTAGAGGGCAAGCCCCACCTCTCACTTCCAAGGTGGTCCCAAGCTTCTCTCTATCCTGTGACTTGAAACTTCAGGATATGATAAAGTGAGGAACAATTCTCTATTCTTTCCAGCATTATCCATCTTTCTTGTTCATATTAACTCATGAAAAAATGAATAGGACCATCATGGCTTTCAAATCAACTTCATTGTACTAAGAGTTGTGACATATTATGATACTTGCTTTCTGCAAGACCCCACTTTATTGTATATCTTCTCATTTAAATGAATTTTTTACTTCCATTCATCTCCACCTTTAACATATGCTTGACATGAGCTATAAATGGATATGTGTGTATCACATTATAATATGTGGATTGTTCTGGCTATACATTTGATTTGCATAAGTGCTATGTATTACAGATCCCATTCCATTGTTAAATTTATAAAATTTGGCATTGTCTTTAATTTCTGTCTATATTGTTTCTAACCTTTCCATAACATTCTGCAGTACAAGACTACATATTGTGCACCTATTGGCAGAATAATGAACACATCGAGTTGCCTCTAAGTCTTGACTATAATTCCTAATATATCCATGTGATTCCTTTTTAGACATATAGAAAGAAATAACTGAGATATATTTCTAGAAATGTAACTAAAGAATGATAGGGTATGAAACTACTTAGTTTTATTAAGTTCTCTTAAATTTCTTGTCATTATGCTTATACCACTTTATACTGTTCTTGGTACATAAAGCTTTCCATTATGCCATAATTTCACCAATGGTAGATGTTGTTTACCTTTATAAACTTTTACAAGCTGTTATAAAATAGTATATAAATTTTAATTGAGCATTTCTCTAGTTATTCAAGAGTATGATCATCCTTTCCTGTATTTTGGATTTTCAGATTTCTCAAACTGCCTACTTTGTTCTTAGTGAATTGTCTTTTCAGTTTACTTTCTAGAGCTTTTTGTTTGTTTTGAAGATCAATTTCTTTCTTTCAGAATTAAATATCTGATAATTGTTTTATCTTTACACCTAGAGGAAAAATATATCTATAAGAACAATTTTTTTTCTCCTTCTGGTGATAAAGGGCAATGTATTAAAGAATGACTTTTTAAATATAGTAATACCTTCTAAATGTATATAAGGCCAAACACATGTGTTATTTCTTTGTTTGTTTTGTCATCTTGGGATCATGAAAGTTATAAAATAACTTTAGTGGTTGAATGGAAGTCCTTGAAATGTGTTTACTACATATTTATGCCAATATCAAAATGTAAGTAGATATGTTCCTATTGAGATTGCAATTAGGAATCGGGGATTTTAAAAGTTATAAGTCAATATGTTACCATAGAGTTTGCAATTAGGAATCAGGGTTCTAAAAGTTTGAAAAATTACAAAAAAACAAAACAACTCTAGGTATCTACTGATTCCTGAAAATACCTGTTCTTTGAATTCTCATTGTATCATTAACACTAACTTTATTTTGAAAACCTCATTTTATAGCAAATAATGTATGCACATAATAATAATAAATACTGTATTTTCTTTTCTAGGATTACTCAAAAGTATTGAGAAGAAATACAGGTAGATGGATCATTGCTTGTTTCTCCTTTGACATAGCCAGAATTCAATGCTAGTGAGTTTTTGGTGTAGAAAGTCAGACCTTTTGTCATAGCAGAAAATATTGATTCTATTATTTTAGGTATTGCATGATTATTTCTAATAATGAAGCACAAGATTCTTAGAATTCACTTGTGCAATGCCAGAATTGATGCAGCCTTAGGATTCAAAAGAAAATAGACATCCTGTGGATACTGATTAAGTAATACATTCACTAAGTATGTACAAATGTGACTCTATCTCTCTAGAAACTTACATTCTAGAAAGAATAAATTAATTAGAATGAAAAGCTGAGGTAATTCAAAAAATATATGAAGACCTTGGGCTTTAGGGGTACAAAACAGTGAGGTACCTAATTTTGTTTGGATGAGGTCTGGGGAATAATTGAAAATATCTTCTGAAAGAAGCTGTGAGATTAAGAGGTTACTCTTAGATGACTAGTAGTAATTAGGTCAGAGAAGGAGTTGGAAAGGGCATTTTAATATAAAGGGAACTTCATGTATGTATTAATCTGTTCTCACACTGCTAATAAAGACATACCCTGAGACTGGATAATCTATAAAGGAAAGACGTTTAATAGACTCACAGTTCCACATGGCTGGGGAAGCCTCACAAAAATGGCAGAAGATGAAAACAGAGCAAATGAATGTCTTCCATGGTGGGAGGCAAGAGAAAGTATGTGCAGAACTCCCCTTTATAAAACCATCAGATCTCATGAGACTTAATCACTATCACAAGAACAGCATGGGAAAGATCTGTCCCTGTGATTCAATTACCCTCCACTGAGTCCTTCCCAGGACATGTGCGAATTATGGGAGCAGCAATTTAAGATGAGATTTGGTTGGGGACACAGCTGAATCATATCAGTGTAGAAGGCAGAAAGGACAAATTATTGGAACCTAAGCTGTGAAGCAGAAAGAATTGTGACATGAGTCTAGAAAAAGAATTCAAGAAGTAGAATATATATGACCCTATATACTATCTTGAAATTTGTTGTGACTTGCTTTATGGGCCAGCATATGATTAATTCTGGGAAATGTTCTGTGTGTACTTTAAAATACTGTATTAAATATAATGATATTAGTATATCAGGCTACTTTTATTTTATTTTTAAATATTTTATTTTATTGTTTTAAATTTTATAACTTTCTTTTGAGCATTTTACTTTGTTTTTTTTTTTTTTTTTGCACTGAGTATATTCAAACTACTATAAGAAAATATCTTAGACTGAGTGACTTAAAAACAGCAGATATTTATTGTTCACAATTCTGGATGCTGGAAAGTTCAAGATCATGGTGCTGCAGATACAGTGTTTGGTAAAGGATCTGTCTGCTTCACACATGGTGCCTTCTTGTTGCATTCTTACATAATAGAAGGGGGGAAACAAACTTGCCTTCACCTATTCTATAAAGAAGCTAATTATAAAGTTTCCACCCTCTTGACCTAATAACCTCCTAAATGTGCCACCTCTTAATACGATTGTTTTGGGGTTTGGATGTCAATACATGAATTTGAGTGGCATACAAACATTCATACCATAGCATACACTTTACTATAATGTACTTAAATATGCTCTAAAAATATGTATTATGTATCCAAGGGATACTTTAAAAATTTTGAGTTTGTGGCTTGGTGTTTTTCATAATCTTGGAAAATATTCAGAACTTGTGTGACTTCTAATATTTATTCTATTTCATAAACTCTACTCTCTCTCGTCATTCAATGACATGTATTTTACATATTTTCACTTGGTACCTTATGTTTCTTACATTTTTAAGAGGTTTTCTTTCTTGCTTGCTCTCTCCCTCCCTTTCTCCCTTCATACCGTTCTTTCATTCTTCTTTTCTTCCTTCCTCTGCCCCCCCTCCTTTTTTAACTATACATAATCAATAGTCTCAGTATTGTCTAGTGTTCTGTTTTCCAGTTACTAATCTTATATTCTCCTTTGTCTAACGTATTGATAAATTATCTATTGGGTGTGCCATGTAGCTAGTGCTTTTTTTAATTTATTATACTCTTTATTTTTAAAATAGAAATTTATTTTTTCTTGATTTTATATTATGAGTAGAAATAGTCAACTGTTTTGTTTTGTTTTGTTTTTTTACATATTACAGCTTTTAAATTGTATGTTGTACTTTTGACACTGACATTGCTAGATTTTTTTTCTGCTGATTTTCAGGTATTTGGTCTTATCTTTTGTCATACTTGGTGCTTGTTTATTCATTTATTTGTTATTCATTTGAATGCTATTCATAAGATATACAACAATGTCAATTTCTTGACAATTTGTTTTTTCTTCAGTGAGGTTTACCATTTCTTCTGTTAGACAGTTGTATAAAGTCACATTATCTTAACCTGAACAGAGACAGAGTATTCAAGGCTGGGACTGAGGCTTTGTGAGGGATGGCCTATTGCTGATTCACACTTGTTTCTAGCGTATCACACTTCCTGGGTCAAAATTGCAATGTAGATTTGATGTTTCCTTCTTTGTAGACCATGAATTCCAATGTTTGCCTCCAATACAAGACAACAAATGTTCTGCTTGGCTTTTTGGTTTCTCAGCTTTCATTCCTTATCCTTCCACATGAGCCACTTATAAACTGAAAAATACCTTAAGACACAAATCATTGTTACATAAGTTTTAGCTCACTTCATGGAACTGGCCTTCTTTCTGAGATTTTGCCCACTAAATGTGGCTTACTTGACAGTTTTCCCCGTCACTTCAAATGTAAACTGTCCTTCTTTCTTAGGTGGTTCTAATATTTTTCTTTGGATCTGTTAGTCTATGATAAGCTAATCATCTTATAGGAGGTAAATTGTATTTATTTCTGACTCACTCAGTTTCAGTAATTCTAATATAAAGCAATGTATCCTAAGAAAACCCCAAACCTCTTAAAATATATTAAATCGACAGAAATAAGCACACCAGAAAATACACAAGTCACACACAAATACACACATACACAAGTTGGTTTATCCTTTTTTTTTTCTTTACCATAATTTTAGCTCTCAATCAAAACATAGTTAAAAAAACCAAAAACATACAGATAATACATCAATATATATGTAGGCATTAATTACTAATAGAAAACCAAATATTTGTATAATTTTCAATTCATAAATGATTCTTAACGAATACTCTAGTTTAGTATTATCCAATTGAAATATATGAGCAATATATGCAATATTTTAATTTTCTGGTAGTCACATTAAAAAGTAAACAGAGATTACATTTATTTTAATTATATATTTTATTTAAACCTGTGTATTTAAACCATTACATCAACATGTAATCAACATTTAGAAAGAACTAATGAGATGTATTACATGTTTTTTTTCAAACCGTCTTCAGAATTCAGTGTATATTTTTAAGTGTATTTGGTATATTCAGTGCTTATAGCACGTCTCATTTCAGACTACCCAGTTTCCAACTTCTCTTTAGTCACTTGTGGCTAGCAGCCATCATTTTGAAAAGCAGAGTTCTAGTTTCATTTGAATATTATCTTTATAGCTATCAAGTGAGTCTGACAATCAATATAGTAGGTATATCTCTTTAATTTTATCTAGAAATCTTTGTAATGGAATTGATGAGAAAAAAGAAACACAAATCAAAAGAGGGAAACTTCTATTAATGTCAAGATATACTATATGTAACTTTATACTATATGTAACTTCCATGTTACTTATATTTATTACAATTAAGATATACTAGTAGTTTTCACTGAGTTCATCCTATTTATAAATATATATTTCCTTGCAGTTCAGTTTTTCTATTAAGGTATGTTTATTTTATTAAATTAAACATCCTGTAAAATAATAGAGAATTACAATGACAATGCAATTGAATATTAGTGGTTTAAATAAATCCCCTCATTAATTTTGCCAATGAGATAAGATTCTAAACCATATAATTCTAAAAAATATTGTAAAATGTAGAGGAACAAGAGACCATATGTATTTCAAACTCAGAATATTGGTATAGGGAGAATAGTATACTATTTGCATATTTCGTTTATGAAAATGAAAAGATTTATTTTCTCAAGTTATCTCTGTGAAATATTTTTGTTAATATGTTCCAGGAAAGTTATTTATTTAATTATTTTTTTCTGAGTAGGTACTGGTGGACAATTTCTGGCCTGGTGTCTGCATTTGGAGAGATTCTACAGCACATGCATGAATGGTAATAATCTTTTATTACAAAGTGGTTTCCAAAATGATCAGATAAAGCAATAAAATTCTAATTTCATTCCAAAAATATCATTTGTTTTGGTACATTTGAATCATATAATCTATGCTTTATTTTATGCAGTGCCAGCCACAGTTTCTGCTAAACTACATAATCAGTTTTTTCCAAGACATTCAGCTCTTCTAAACCAGTAAATTTTTATGAGAGATGGGGTTTGGGGAGAAGTAGAAGATAAGAGTTTGAAAAATATTAAAGCATGTAATCCTTAGATTTATATTGCCATTAATGACAGCCAAGGGTCAGAGTGCCAGGTTTATTACCTTTTAAACACAAATTAGTAGTTTATAAAAGTAGGAACTTGTTATGGAACATACAAGTAATTGTAACACCTACCAACATTGAAACACTAGGCTAAAGCTGTTCTTGCTTGTGGATTCCTAGGTTTATTAAATCATAGAAAACGAGTTTTATGAACAATCATCCAGATGGGAAAATATTCACATGTCACACAACATTTCCCATGTTTATGTGAAAAGCAATCTGTAACCATATGCATATCAAAAATGAAAAAATGAATCTTCAAATATGCAGGAAATACCGTTAGGTACACAGCTGTGTGAATTTGATGTTTTCCTGCCATGGATTTACTTGATGCCACATAACTTTTGGGAAGCCAAGGTGAATAATAGTGTCAACCAGAAAAACTCTCTAAAAGAGACAGATAATTATTTGGGACTAGAGCATTGACATGAGAATACGTGTGCCAAGTATATTTTATGTGCATATTCAGAAAGGTAAAAGAAAAAGTTGGGTTTTTTTTTTTTTTTGGTTTTTTTTTTTTTTTTTTTTTTTTGAGACGGAATCTTGCTCTGTTACCAAACTGGAGTGCAGTGGTGCGATCTTGGCTCACAACAACCTCCGACTCCCTGGTTCAAGCCTCAGCCTCCTGAGCACGCTTAGATTACAGGCACATGCCACCACACCAAGCTAATTTTTGTATTTTTACTAGAGACGGGGTTTCACCATTTTGGTCAGGATGGTCTCAATCTCCTGACCTCGGCCTCCCAGAGTGCTGGGATTACGGGCATAAGCCACCACCGTGCCCTGCAGGAAAAGGTTTTTAAGGAAAAAAACAAGGGTGATGACATAATTGTTTTGAGATAATTATCCATGGCTACAAAGATAAATAACAAGGGTGATTCCAGTCCCAGTTTGAACAGGTGGTTGCTATGCAGGTAACCTTGCAGAAGAATTTTGTGTGTAAGGTGGATGGTCTTTGTGCAATGTTGTGGTTTTTGCAGAGGCCATTGTGATGGAATTTGTTATCAGCCATACAGGCTTGAGAACTTTCTCTTCATGGCGTTCCCTGGTTCCACTTGGTTGGGATTTATTTTTTTTTTTTAACAGTAGTGATTCCATTTTGATTCTGACAACTTTCACAGTAATGATTAACCTTTACAAAAAATTAAATTGCTAGGCATAAAGTGCTTTTCTTTTAAATCCACAACATTTAAGACTAACCTACACATTTATAGTTTAACAAAAAATGAAACTAATTTTACATTACCCATGATTCTCATATCCAGAAACGCAAAGATGTTACAGAATCACATATTCAGCTTCTCCTCTCCTTTTTTCCTTTATCTCCCTGTTGTCTTCTTTTCCTCCCATCCCTTTTCATCTCCTTTTTCCTTTCCCTCCCCTTTCAGAATTTAATGAACACCCAACTCACTTACATGATTAATTGCCAGATGCAAAAATGTATAAGAGATAGCAAACAAATTCACTTACTTCTTTTGTTTTACACGGAGAGAAAATTTTGATAGAATATATATGCACATTATATATAATTTGTTATGCATTTTTATAATTTTAACTGCTTAACTCTTGAATTTCTTAAGATCAGTGTTTCTTCTTTGACTTAGTGCCCAAAGGACTTGGAATTCTTCCTGGAATATAATAAACTTTTAAAAACTACCCAACTAAAATTGAACCCACTAAGTCCAATTGAATTCTACTAGAGATCTTTAGAAAATTAATTACTATTAAAGTATAAAATGTATTATTTGCTTATGGACTGTCTTTCATAGTTTCCCCGTAGAAATTATATTCAATTAATCCTACATTGTACACATGAGATTATATCACAATATGTAAAAGTTATAATCATTTTTGAGTAAATCTTGAAATGACTAGTCTAGTATTACTTTTAATGTCATTTACATTTTGAATTCTCAGGATCATTCTAAGCTACCCTACAGTATTGCTAAATTTACTTATAATCACACAGATAATCCTCCATCCATTTGTAGCTTTTTTATAAAAATTAAGGCACTAATGTATTTCCCTGCTTGGTGGCCCCTTCAACAAATTTCTGAACAAAATGAAATCCCATCGGGGTATTTTTTTATCCCATAAACTGAACATTATAAAGTTGAAGTTTGGTAACTGTAACAACATGACATGTTCTCAAAAATAGAGTGTTTTGGTAATAAATTTGAAACTGGATTTTGAATTGGTGTAATAAGTTGCCAATTATGAAATCAAGAAAATTAATTTTATTTTGGCAAAAATTGCAGAATAGAAAATCTCACAATGACTAGAAATGTTTTAGCTAACATCCTTTGTAACCCTGATAATTTACTGTCAATGTAAATCTTTACATGTCGTAGATATTCACTCATCCTCTGTCTCAATACAGAATAATACGATAGATATTTAAAATGTCATTTTACAAATTTCCAACATGCACTGATTCATTTATTAAAAACAGAAGAAGAAAGAGGATTTAGCACAGGATGAATTAGGAATATTACTGATTTAGGAGTTATTGTTCAGGTCTTTACATTCCTCTATATCTGAGTTCTGTTACTGAGCCCTTAATGCCTTTCATCTTGCTTCTTCTCCAAAAGTAACTAGAGGCTAACAGACTACCTGTTGCCTTTTCCATATTCTGATGTTTCTCTTTCTCGGCAAAATTGATTATACTGTCTCACCATGTCTGGTAACGTTTTATGCCATACATATCTAGAACTACTGATATCACACTATAGAGATAGCCTTTATTCATTTGAGAACCAGATAACCCTAGTTTTGTGTTATAAATTTACTACTCACTGGAAAATGTTATTTAATTTGGCCATGCTTCAGTTACCAAAGATGTAAAATGATGGCATATTTTTAGAGGTGCTTGAAAATCAGATTCTGATATAAAAGGCAGGATAACATTTAGGCTAGAAAACTCTTGTTGCAATCCTTCTTTGAGATATTTCTTCCATTTCTCTTCTTTTTTTTGAGACAGAGTCTCACTCCGTCACCAGGCGCCAGGCTGGAGTGCGGTGGCGCAACCTCGGCTCACTGCAACCTCCGCCTCCCAGGCTCAAGAAATTCTCCTGCCTCAGCCTCCCGAGTAGCTGGGATTACAGGCGCCCGCCACCATGCCCAGCTATTTTTTTTTGTATTTTTAGTAGAGATGGGGTTTCACCATGTTGGCCAGGATGGTCTTGATCTCTTGACCTCGTGATCCGCCTGCCTCGGCCTCCCTAAGTGCTGGGATTACAGGCGTGAGCCACCGCGCCCTGCCCCATCTCTCTTCTTTAACCCTTCTGAGAGATCTTCTTTGTCGGGCTGGACCAGAACCTCCCTAATCATAAGGGATATGTAGCTCTAAATTGATGATTGTGATAATTGAGGATAATGTTTATATTTTTCCCAAATCTAGCCTCAAAATAAAAATGGAGAGTATGTTTTTTAAATTTTATAAAGCTGTTAACATGTTAAAGAAAATTACAACTACACATTAGCAATTTTAACTCATTAAGTCTAACTGGAATACAGCACCATCTAAATACATGAGAATTATATTTATTATGTTATAATAACATATTTTGCTATTTAAAAGTGTACATTCCATGAATTCACTAGTAATATTTTGCCAAATAGAACTTTACAAGGAAAGACATGACTTAGATGGTAATAAACCACTTACACATAAATTGGTATTGCTAAATACAACTTTTCTCATGTAATTTAAGCATACTTCTTGCAATTCTAGTTTTAAAGTCTCATTTATTCTATTATTTTTCATACTAGAGAGCAAAGCTAGATTTTACATTTATTCAAATAATATTTATTTTAAATGAGACTAGTCTAAATGAATTTTTTTTCTGTAGTATCCCCCATTATTTATACATATCAAAATACAAAAATAAAATTTACATCTGTTAAGTTACTTAATCATCTCAATATGAAAGTGAACCATGCCAGGAATTAATGTCATATCCAAAAATATTTCATTGCTATTCTTGATCCAGCATAATTGACAAACTTTTCTGAACCCAAGGTCATAAATAATGCTGCTGCCCTGTTGGAAGAATAGTCCCATGTATTTTCACACAGGCTTGGCTTTCCTTAGAATAATGAGAATAGAAAATATAAAATACTTTTTAAAAATTTTATAATTTGCTGAAGCTATTTGATTCTTACAAAGTTACACATAATTAGAGAAACAAATTTATCATGCTCATTAATACAAAAAAAATGGGTAATACACTTACCCATAGGGACTATGTCCCTATAAGATGCATCTGTCCCAAAGCTTATTTTGTGCTACCAGAAAAAATCTGAGTATCTTAAATAGCTATGATTTGACATGGCTATGTAGTTCATTTTGTCATTTCCTGTCATTTGCATATATCAGATCTCAAGTGCTATTTTAATCTCATTAATAGAGGGAAAAAGAGATACCTACTAACTGTCATAACATTGGCAGAAATGTTTACCTTACATATCCTTGCATATACTCTTCAGTGTTCAGAGGTTTATAGCATTCATTTCTGTATGGCACAATGTCATTAGCAGACACGTTTTCTATAGGCACAACTCAAAACTGATTTGTTTCTGTTTTTTGGGATATTGAACCATGATGACTTACACTTAGTCTCTGTTATTTTTCTCCTTTTTCTCTAGTAACAGACTAAAACCTTAGTCACAGGATTGTGTTACATATGACTCAGGCCAAATCAATTCTATTTGCCATTCCTGCTCACAGAGATTGTTCAAGGAATAAATACATAATTCTTAAGCCAGAGCAATAAGAAACCATTTTCATGTATTTTGTTTCTATGTTTGTTTGGTTTTTCTACAAATAGCAGATAAGGAAAGCCTCTTTTTTTCTAAGATGCTTTTAGAAACAGAAGCACATATCTGTTTGCAATCATAGCTCCAGTTATGCAAGAAAACTGGCCTGAGAAAAATGAAGTGAAAACACAAGGAAATCAGAAAGGAGATAAAAAAAGTCACGAGAACAGAAGAGATTGTGATGAATTTTGTAATTCCAATCATTTATTTATCTCATACACATTTCTAACTGGTTTATAGATCTTTTAAAAAAGTTATTGAATTCCACTTGTTTCTCACCAAGCTACTCTGCTGAGTAAGTGCTAACTACTGCAATGCTTAATTAAAAACAGTATTATAACATAAACTAGGGTTACATACTTAGAGCATTTTCAGGTACTCCCCCAAATTATTACCTTTCCCCATGCAAGTTCTTCATCAAATGAAGGAAAACACAAAAGCAGATAGAGAAATAGCCATATTGTTGCTGTGGCTGATATTAGAAAATATAGCTTGGGTGTTTGGCAACAGGGCTTTGACACGACACTCTGTAATTGGGTAGACTCATCTTCTTGGTCAGGGCTGCACTAGACCTTTATGTCTTTCTGGATAGAGCCTGTCTCTGTAAAGCCTATAATGTAAACTAAGAAAGAAAAACACGTGTTCCAGAGAGTTGCCTAATCGCAGATAGACCTAAGGTTTAGGTTTAAACCTAAATCTAGCTGCATAGGTTTAGCAAGAGACTTGCCACTTTCTCTTCCAAATATTCCATTAAGGCAGTTAATTTCTTCTGTCAGAGAAGGTAGTGAAGGTGAAAAAGAGACCTTAAGTGTTACCTTGATGGATGCTACTCTGCACGGAAGAAAACATCAGGATGGTAACAAGGCTTTCCTCCTAAAATGTATAAATACAGCTACATGAGATTTTTAATTAAAAATATATTTGGTGTTTCTATTTTAGAAAAAAAAATCTAAAAATGGGAGATAATTTATTTAAAAGAAAGCTTACTGTCATATCAAACATGAAAGTTTCTTTTTTATAAAATATTACTTTTGTAGCCATTATATTCAGTGTAATTCAACTGGTTTCATAAGAATGTTGTTGCATCCTAATTTTAAAATAATTGAAACATGAACTTTAGGATGGAAAGGAACAAATTTCAATAGAAAAACCAATATTTGCCTTTTATAATCTAATCAGTATGTGGTGAACAACTACTATCTCAGAAATATTGGGACTCTAGTCTTTCCACTTCTGGTAATTTTCAGTCATACAACCTCTTCTCCACTACAAAGAAATCACATTTCCATTTTGTATTCCATGCCTTTTCTCTTTGCTCATATATACTTAGAATTGCAAAATAAATCTAAATGGAGATAAGAAAGGTTTTATTGCTGTGAATTCGGTTTTATAAGACACTGCTAATAGAAGATAGTACTTCCCTGGAATCAAAAGGATCATCACTGTTGCATTTCCAACTGCAAATAGGAGGAATGTATTCACTTTGTCCTTTTTTATTTGCTCCATTAGTTTTTCTAATTAGTAATTAGTTATCCATTATATTAATTATTCAACATGAATACATTTAATACAATCTGAAATTCTGTGAGCTGACAAGTGCAAAACATTCAGCAAGGAGAAATAATTTCCATAAATTTCTCCTATATCTAACAGGCTTTAGGCAACATTTATCAGACATAGGATCTCATAGATTCTGAAGAATATGTCTACATTACAATTTAAGAAACAATACGTTGAAAATTATATACTTTCACATTTGATGATCACTCAGCAGCAAAACAATGGAAAACATACATGGATATGACCGAGGTGTCAAAGTGGTAAGAAGTTAAAGCTATTTATGCATAAATCACTTGTGGAATATTTGTGAAATATGGGATCAAATAAACAGATATTTTAACTATGATGTGGGTGCTAAAATTGTAAGCAAATAATTCTTTGGTAGGTAATTAACGTAGACAAGTTGCCTAAGCTAATGAGATGGTTTAAAGGAAACATTTCCTTATCTTCATATTGGCCTTAAATGTTGAAGTATTTAAAATTACCTTCCCCAAACAGAACCTCTATCTGAATTACAAGTAAAAGTCACCAATGAAAAGTCCTCAGATGAATTTTCAATGTGATTGTCTCCATCCTGACTTGCTACCTATGTCAGATGTATTGTTAATAATTGTATATTTCAATTATCTCTATTTATTGGACATATGATGAGAAAAGATACACACCAAATTCATTGTAAATCTTAACTCTTTGACTGAATAAAGATTTCTTTCAAGGAACAATGGAACCCTCAAATTAAACAGACTATCAAAAATAAAGACAAATATTTAAATGTGATTTTCATGCAACAGGTTGGTATAATCTACTTTTAAATTACCATTACTCTTTGAAATATCAACCAGTGTAGTCCAATGATATGCATAGAAATAAAGTATAAGAGTAGCTTAAAAGATTTAGAGAATCACAGTTCAGAAATTAGGCATGATTAAGACATAGTCTATGTCCACTAAGTAGCTCAGAAAGTAACATTTACTGAAACTTTCTGAGATTTTTCTTCCAATAAGGTATTTTCTAAAATCTTTATACTTTTTTCTAAGAAATATAAAATAAACAAACATGAGCCATTTTTTGTTATATTAACTCTTAAAGAGTAATTCTATCTGGTACTTATTGTCTCATTCGAAAGCTGTTCTCTTATGAAGTGCTTGACATCTTTTGTCATTTAAAAACATCAAGCTAAAATATTTGCCTTCTGTTATGACAAGAATTGCTAGGAGAAACAACTATCATTTCATATAAGAAAAAATAATAACAACAATCACAATAAACACACACATATCTACATATGTGTGTAAACTACATATGCATATAGTTTCTCCATCACAAAGGTTTTTTTTTTTTTTAATCCACTTTCTTTAAGAAGTAATTTTAGATTTCAGCTAGTGACCTTACTGAATGTCAGATTAGGTATTACCCTGATTTGCTCTTCATTATATTATAAATTTATTATTAAAACAAATTCAAGAAATGATATTTCTCATCAAGCTTTAAAATATTAGTTTCCATTTTGCCTCAGAATAAGATGTTTTATTCATTGGCAAAATTCCCAGTCCAATAATATAAAGGGAATAAATTATGTACATTTGGATGGCACTTTAGTGGATTCTTAATTAAGAAATGGTAACCATCTTCTAAGGGGACACATTTTATTTAGCAAGTAAAAGAACAGATCCATTAACCCCCATACATTCCAAGATTTAGCACTAGGGATGAATATTAAGTTACTGTTAAGGTTTTTTCATTGTGTAAAAAATAAAACCTTAGGATATTGATTTAAAATGAGGAATAAATGAATTCTCATAGCTGTGTAGGTTTAAAAAACATTTTGAATATTTAAATATAAAACATGGAAATGTGAACACAACGATTATTTAGCATATTTTGTTACAAAGAAATAGTGACTTTGAAGCAGTTTAAAGCATTTTTACATATTGCAATGTTTGGCAGAGATAGCTTTTGAACAGGCAAAAATTTATTTAAGGATACCTGCATCTTTGTAATTATAGGCCAGCTATGTGATTGGATCTGCTCTGTTGATGAGGGAACTCCTTAAAATCGTTAGTGTATATTAAAAATTTACTCAACAAAAATGTTATAAAATAGCTGTAGGTATGTTTCTGAACAGAGAGAAAACAGAGAAGCAAGAATGTACAGTCTCGAATGGGAAAGAAAGGAATAAATTAATAAAACATTTTGTGTATGTTATGTATCAGTATGACATTAAACTAGGGTAAAAATTGGTATTTTGCTAAAAATATAAAGTTAAAATATTTATGTGTTGAAACACATATGTTTAAAAGCTTACAAATAACAGAAAGCATTTCTGAAAATTTTAGAAGAAATGGCTCCTTACAAGTAATATTTTCGAACTAAAAGCTATTGAGTGTTCAAGCCAACATGTGAAATATTTATTGATTTGTGTAATTCTGGTACAAGTGCTTTGCTTGTACTTGCAATGGAGTTCATTAGCTTCTCAACCTGTTTTCAAAGATGTGATTCCTTGGTTTTATGACTAATACTATGGTGTACTTAACAAACACTGGCCTAGGACTCATAAGCAGAGATGACTACAGGATGATGATCTAATAGTAGTTCTAGTCATCACTGTCGGGAATAAAGATAAGAAAACGCCAGTAAAAATCTATTGTATGTGACTTTTTTTCCTTATCAGTAAAAGATATATTGACTTTTAGACACAAAACATACACACAAAAAAAATATAACCAGAGATACTTAGGTAATAATTCCTTGGTATTAGTGAGGAATTGATTTGAGGATATCCATGG
The DNA here is from genome assembly GCA_036589455.1 of Ateles fusciceps. Classification (NCBI taxonomy): domain Eukaryota; kingdom Metazoa; phylum Chordata; class Mammalia; order Primates; family Atelidae; genus Ateles; species Ateles fusciceps. Next base: position 13,444,754 of record JAZHEH010000572.1, on the reverse strand, counting down.
ATATCAAAATCCACAAATACCCAAGTCACCTATATAAAATAGCATAATATTTGCATATAACCTTGTACACAATCCCATATACTTCAAATCATCTCTAGATGACTTACAATACATAATATAATGCCTACACATTGCTTCAATTATATGAATTCAATGTAGTACTCTGCATGGGCAAATTCAAGATTTGCTTTGGGGAACTTTGCAGAATTTTTTCCCAAATACTTTTGATCTTGTGGGTGACTGAATCCATTAATGCAGAACCCAACAACTCTGAAGGCCAATTGTATCCTCCATTCGATTTCAATAAATTATATTTATCTTATGGCATATATATTTGGTTGATTGTAATATTTGGAAAAAGAGGGGATTTGTTCAAAGTAAACATCTTTGTTTTTATATTTGCTATATAATGATATCTTTATCTCCCAGAAATAATTTTGACTCTTAAACAGTGTTGAATGTCATATGTTCAAACCACATCTTCCCAATTATTTCAAAAAATATTGCTCTCTTAATCTTAAAGTTAAATTTTAAAAATAATCAGGGTATCAATATAAATATTTTATAGAACAGTAAAGTAATGCATATTTCCACTTTATGTAAAGTATATATTTACATCATGTGTCACATTTTCTTATGTTAATAGCTGATTAGTATATTACATTATAGTGATAGTTATATACACACATATATGCCTAAATTTGAAAATTGATAGAAATGTTCACTGCTTTATGGGAGACAGAAATAAATGTAACCATAACTAATTTCTTTCCTTTCCAACCATAGAATGTATCTTTAAATTTTAGACAAATAAAATGAAATTATTGAATTAAATATGTATGTTGATTGTCAAATCTGGATATATCTTTCCAATTATTTTTAGATGAAAAACTCACTTTTAGAAAAAAATTAAAATAGTCTCAATTTATAGCCCTGTCAGCATTCTTTCAGATGTTTACTATAATGTACTGATGTCTAATTTTTTTATGAACTTAAATTATTTTTATCAATTTAATTGACACAGAAATCTCATTACAATTATTCAGAAATCTCATTACAATTTTATGAAGAGATGATGCAATTATTCAGATTTCAAGACTTCTCTTAAAATTAAATTTAAAATATGTAACTAACAATTAGACACCTGGTTTCAATCAACTGTGACATTGTGGGCAAGAATCTTATTTTCACTTTTTAAATCAAAATAATTAGCCATAATGATTATAGAAAATATTTGAACAGGTAACCCAGGATATTTTGGTAATATTTATGTTGGGCATTTTATTATTTTATAATTTTTGTTTGCAATTCTTTAAAGAAAATTCAATGTTAGTAAAATATGGTCTTTGTATTATGGGAATATTCTCATTTCACTAACACTCTTGAATAACAATTTAACCTGTTATAGACTTGTAAAAAGATAGTTCCTTTTAGTTTCTTCAAGTCTTCATTCCATTGTATTTCCTGCCTTGTATTACTGAGAGGAAAGACCTCAATCTCAGTGATCTCAGTGCCATTCTTTTGTAGCTATCCTTTGAGATTTTCTCCTTATGGCTGATATTTTGAGTTTCATTAGATTTTGTTTGGTGTGGATTTATTTTATTTATCCTATGCAATAGTTTGTGTCAACTTTTAAAACAAAGATTCATGCCTTTTTTTGAATTAGAATGCATCTTCATTATTCTTAGCTCTTTTTTCCCCCACCATTTAAAAAATATATTTGAAATAATTATTAAGAACATAGTGATGGCTCCTAAGACTGGACACTTGTTTTTTAAGAGCTTTTTCATGTTTTTCGTCTTTTTTACTTTTTCTGTGAAGTTCTCATGGAGTTCTTAGTTCTAAATTTTAATTGACTAAAATGCACTAAGAATCTGTACAGTCTACAGTGTGTAACACCTAGTTTGTTTTTACTTCAATCATTATATATTTTATTTTCCATATGTTCAATTGTTTATTATAATTTACATCATCTTTCATTTATCTCTTATATACTTTGGTAACTTAATGAAAGTTATGTGGATGCTATCATATTTTTAGGTCTGAGGTAGTTAAACATACTTAATGTATTTATTTATTTATAGGTAATGAATCTCTTTTCTGAGTTTCTTGGACTACAAATTATTATTGTATTTTAGAGTAATACCAGATATTTTAGTAAATACATCTTCATTTATAACATTTCAGAGACACCTTTTGTCCATACAACAGTACAAAATGGCTGTTTTGTCAGGAGCTGACCTGGCTTCTTTCCATCCTTAGTATTCGCTCCTAAATATAAAAGCCTCATCATTTTCTACATCCAGAAGACAGAAGGGGAGAGAGACATGTGGAAAAAGTACATCCACAAATTAGAATCTTCAATTTGTAAAGATTTCTCTTCACATTGCAATTGGGAAAACAAGTCATAGGGTCACACATAGATGCACAGGAACCTGGGAAAGGGGACCCTGGTTCAGTTACTACTTTCAACTAACAGTCACAGGGGCTCAGCCGTTGAAAGGAAGGTAAGTACTTACTGGAAGGTTAGATATTTCTGGCAATACACAGGCTTTTTCTTCATGTACTTTTTTTTTCAGTTTGTCAGTATACCCTTGTTCTCTCTCTCTCTTCTTTCCAGTCACCACCGCTTACCGCCATTTACTCCTCTCTTCAGTTGGTTTTGTGATTGTTTCATTCAGATACTCAGAATCTCTGATCAAAATTATTTTCTATATTCACAACTCAGATATTCACAGCTCAGTTGTCCTTCATGATTTTGGCTTTGCGGGCAGTGTACTGATTTAGCTGGTGATTTGAATATGATTTGGGGTGTGAAACTGTGTGTGCTTCTAAATCCCCGATAGTGAAATCAGCATAAACTATGGGCAGATAGAAGGTACAGATAATACTGCCTTGCCCATCTCAATTTTAAAAAGTGAGACGGGTCTTGGTTCCCAACTTAGGCTAGTGATACTGCTCACAGTTATTCTACAGACTTGAAATTCCTATCACTTTACACATTTGTCAACCAGAATCCAGGTTGCTAGCAAGATCAGCCTCTTTTTACTTTGAATATTTGTTTGATTTCTGGCTTATTTTGCTCTGTATTTGGAGCAAAACAGAGATTTTCAAATGATCAGAGTTTTGTATATTACTAAATCACTTTTCTGTATTTTTTTTTATGTTTTGTGAGTTATATTTGTTCATGTACCTCACCACTCACCAATTGTAAATGTTCTTGTTTCTTGTCTTGTGTCATCTTCTAGTTTCTCTATATGTTAAGGTATTAAAGTGTATTTATGCTTAATGCGACCAGTTGATTTGATGCCTCTGCTTATTTCTGATGTTTATGGAAGAGTAAGCCAATAAAAGCACACTATTACCAATCTGCCCCTTTCTAGAATTCATTTTATGCAAGCTCTCTATACTCTTATCTTTTTATTTTCTTTTGCTATATATGTATACAGCCGATATTCCCCACACTGTATACAACCTGAAAGTTCTTACAGGTATGGAAACAAGGGAGCTATCAAACCTTTAGAACAGCCACAGAAAGAATGACACAGAAAAAAAAATTACATGTTTATTACACTTGTAGCCTCCAGATATTTGGGAGTGAAGCAGACCTTGTCTTTTACAAATAACGTTAAAGCAATCTGCAGCATTTCCTGAGAGTCTAGGAGACTTTGCACTGTAGTTAGTAAATTGATCCATGGCTCTTTTGCTTCTCAGGGCCAGAGAAGTCACAGAGCTTACTCTCGCCTTAGGGACAGATTTGTGCTCATTTGCCTCGATCCTAAAACACAGTGAGTGATAACGATAGATACTGCTCCCATGACTCCCTCTAAAATGCCTTTAAGGTACATTTCAGGAAAAAAAGTTACCTTTTCTGATTCTGATTTAAACTTTAGTGTCATCCAACGGTTCTAAGTCAGTCATAAAATTTAAGCAGTTTCTATTTTCTGAAGTTTAAAGTTAAAATCGAAAGATAATAAAAGCAATACTTAAGATAATAAGACCATCTAAATGGCTCTAGTCTAACAAAATATCTTCACTTTTGCACATAGTTTTCACATATTTGCATTACTACACCTTTTTTTCTAAATAATATTAAAAGAGTACCTGTGAAAAGGCCACATCTCATCATAAACATTATAATATAGCTTGAATCCATATTCTAAAATCCTATTTTCTATCAACATGTTTTATATCATGATGTCCTTCAGGTTTATAGTTCCATTTGAGTTTGCATGTAGCTATCTTTTCATTCAAAGTGACTCAGATTCTCATTGAATACTTCATTTTGTATAAACTTAAAGTCAAATATTTACTGCTGAGACAGGTATACATTTAAGAAGACTTTTCATTTTCTGACTTACAAAATTCTCCAGATTTCCAGAGGGAAAACACTAGGATCAATTGAAATTGTCATCCTCCTAAAGCTCATACTGTTTTGCCTGAAAAATAAATGTATATGTGTAGTCTTGATCTTAAAATACATAGAAACAATATATTTCCCCCCCACTGCTAGCTTTCTAAGATAAATAGGGCTCATGTTTAACATACATACTCAATACTTAAGCAATTTGTCTTCATCTAATACATTATTATTTATTATTTTTAAATTATCTGCTCAGATTACAAAACTATTTTTAACAATAACCAAACTTTAATTAGTGAAACTTTTGGTCATTTTTTATTTTCCAATGTGCATGTTATAATAAAATATTATTTTGTGGATTGAATGAATATTGCTTATTTGTTTAATAGATAAATATATATATATGCATATATTTGCATGTGTATATATATTCCCACTTTATATTATTTATGTACTAAGACAATATTATATTTATTGATATAATTTAAAAAACAGTTATGGATAGGATTACCTAAATTTACTTTTGACTTTGTTGGGTCTAATTACTGACTTCTTTAAAAAGTGTGTTTCCTTTACTTGTGTCTAAAAGAAGGCTTAATTATGCCCTCTCCCCCAACTAAAGTTACTGCAACTTATCGGAGTATTGATCTAAATTCAATGCAGAAGATAAAACATTCTCTGCCAGTGGTTACATATTGTATAAAGATGATGCACAGAGGTTTTTAAACTTTTTTAAAAATTATTCGATAATACACAATAATGAGAGAAAACTGTTAATTACAAAGAGGTCTAAAAATAAGATAACCTATAATTCAACTACACACAATAAGCATGTTTATGTTTCCCTGTGGTTATTTTATATTTACATATAAATATATATGCAATTATAAACTTTCTGTATATGTGTATACACTGTATTTTCACTCATTTTAAGAACTTGTGTATTATTCCAATACACTGAGCCTCATAATTTATTTGACTAATCTCTTATTGTTTCTAAATTGCAGTTTGAGGATATAACTTTGGAAATTACTGATTTCCAAACTGTTGAGTCTTTACATAGAATAAACATCAAGATGTTAATGAACTCAAAATAGATATTTTATGTACTTTTAAAATTTATTGCCAAATTATATCAGATACAAAGTATAAATTTATACTTTACAAATATAAATCAGAACCGATATACTATTCTTTTATTAACACAATTTTTAAAAATATTATTTGCATTTGCATGTTTTTCATCAGTCATAAAAATCATGGCGGAAAAACAAGATGAAATTTCTCTCACATATCATCCATTTTAGAGAAGCAGTCAGAAAGGATTTACGTATCATAAACAGAGACACCAAATAACCCTGTAAGACCAAAAAATCTTCCCAAACTGTAATGAATGTCTTGATGTTCTCTTTCCTCACTTCCTCTTCTACATTCTGGCCTGGAACATTCATTCGCCTAGTTGCTGAAAGTGTGGGCAGACAATAGCCCCCAGCTGAGTCACTCCTAGCACTTGCCATAGGCTGAGGAGAGTTGCTTGCCCAATATCATTACCCTCTTCTTGGAGTAACCCATGTCAAGTGACCAGATGACTTGGCAATATAAATGCCCAGACCCTCATTCCAATTCTGTACAATTCTGAAGAGCCATTGCAGCTCCAGTCACCCTGTTAAGACTGTCTGAAATCTTTGTAACAGTTTAATTTTTCCTGCTACCTAGTCTTACTTTTTTATTCCCTTAGTGATGTTGATTCTGAGAGTACTGACCAATAAAATTCCTGCACGTAAATCTCCATCTATAGTCTTCTGAGAGAAACCAACCTGAATACAATACATATTGTAATCCTGACACACCAGTAAAACAAAGCAATATTTTTTCCTTCTAGGTACTAGTGGAGAAAGACACTGATTAATCCTGAAACAACCTTATTCTTCAATAGTAAAGATAATACTAGAAAAGAAAAAGTTAAACAGGAAATAATATAGAAAAGGAAAACTGAGTTGGTCAGCAGCTCTGGGTAGAGAAACATAGACATTGTGTGATCATTGAAGTTTTCCTTCTACAATAGGTTAGCAATTCCAGGACTGACAATTGAAGATTTAGCAATATATTTCTCCATTTTTTCTAGAGTAGAGTATCTGCTGAGGAGATTGGAATGAGGAAGGAATTCAGTAAAGCTGACTGTCTCTGCAAAGCAAATGTCCTGAGGTCAGTCTGAAGTGAAACAAACTTTTCAAAAACTTAAGATACCCTGAATAAGAATAAAATATGCCAGTAATTAAAATAATATGAGGACATTACTGTAAATACATTTTTAAAGACCAAAGGCTAAATCTAACAATAGGCAAAGCAGAAAGACTAGAGTTCTGCAAATTTAGCCTTTAGACTTAATCTCTGAGGAGAAGAAAGCCAGTTTCACACAAAGCACATATGAAGTCAGGGAGAATTGTTAGATATATTATATCTAGTTCCAGTAGGGCTATCCATGTTAAAAATTAGTAAGAGGGAAAAACAGTACATGGCAAATACTGGAGAGGAAATAAATAAAAAAAATACAGTTATTATTTGCCAAAGTTTAAAGACACACAGACTCTTAAGGTTAGAAACTCTAAAATCAATACAAAGAAATTTTACGTATAAAATGACAGAATAAGATAGATAATGCAGAACTAACCAAGCTGAGAAAAGAAGCACAATTATTGTAGAACCAATACATGAGTAAGAAAAAGTATGTAAGAGTAGAATTCACTTATATTGGTACCTAAATCAATAAGTTGGAAGGGAGAATCGGATAATCATGAGAGAAGTTACAGGAAATTTAGATAACATCATTATCGGTAAATAACTTTATGTCTCATCTTTCTATTTAAAACTTCAACCTTTCTATCCACTTTTACACTCAACAGAAAACTTTCCTCAAAGTTTCATTTAAAAAATGGCAACAATCAGAAGAGAACACCTCGTCTTCCACTCTCAAGTGTACCAATGCCCCTTTATGTGACCAAGTATGTTCTGACTTCATTAATGTTACAATAAAGAAATGTCCCTGTTTCTGTCTAAGACCCTCCATTTATGATCTAGGTGCCATGCCCCTTCACTAGATGAAGGATTTCAATACTGAAACTGTCCTCTTTCATCCTGCTTCATTAGAGGTTCTCTCTTCTATCATTTATGGAGTTATAAAAGAAAATCCATGTATAAAAATGTTTCCTAAACAAGCATCTCTCTCCAAGAAATTCCTAATTCTCCAGAGTCCATTGCAAAAGTAGTAACCTAAGAGAGTCACATATTTTTATGCTCTTCACTACTTCGCGACTCACACACTTTTCACATCATTCCATGTAAACTTTTATTCCCATTAAGTTAAAGAAAGATAATTAACAAAGAACTTAGTGGGATTGATGGATGTTATTATAACATATATTGACACAACTAATGATAAGAAAGTATTTATATATTGGACTATATCATAAGAATTTTTAGTAAGCTTGCTACTTGATAACAATCAGAAAATAGAGATAGCCAGATTCTTAAGAGTACAAATGAGAAATGAAAATCTGTAATGGGTATCTCTACTTGTAATCTTCATAGATATAACAAAGGAGTCACACAGCATTCAAAGAGTATTAGTAACCAGATGTTTATGTATGGAGTTTAATTGTTGGTGCAACTTTGCCCTACCCTTCTTTCTAAGTACAATTGAAGATGTAGAATTGAAGGAGTTTCTATTTCCATTCAAACATTTGAAAAAGTTGAAGTAAAGACCATATATGTTCAATAGGCTGAGAAGCCTATGCAGATACTAGCTAATATAAGAGGAATCCATACAATTATTAGCAGTTACTGACTTTGATGTTGCATATATTTTTTTCATAATTATAGCACATAAATGGGCAACTTTAAAAAAAATCTTCTGACATTTGTATTTGAAGTCTGAACTTTTTATTCATTAAAAACAGAATAAAAAATTTTAATTATGTTTTAGAACTGAAAAGTTTATTTCTGATTTTTGACCAATAATTTTTCTACATTAAGAATTTTAAATAATCACAAGAATTTATATTGAAAACACTTGTGAAAATCAATTGAAAAGCCAGCAGCAAGTGGTTGACTTTGTACATATATGTGCATGTACGAAGCTTATAAATATTTGTTTATATGATGTATACATATTTTTAAAGAAAAAATTATTCAGTGAAACTTGTTAAAGCACTGTAAGGAAGAATGTATTCAGGATCTTGGGGACAGGTATAGGAACAACTGCAACAGTGACTTGCAATGGAGGACAAAGACTGCTTTTAATGCTAATACAGGATAATTCATAGCCAAGAAGCTGGGTAGGGAGTCAGTAGATGGCAAATGATATAAAAGGAAACATCAATGGTAAGGGGCATTCTGGTTGACCCAATGGAACAAGATTCTTGCTGAAGGCACCCAAGAGAGACAGGATATTCCGCTGGGGATGGTGGAGAAAGTAAAACCCAGTACGATATGGAGAATGATCAGCTATCAAGATTCGGGCTGTTAAAATTTTTGAGAGGTCAATGTTTTGGATTAGCTTCCTGCACTAATCCCCAGAAGGCTAAAACAAACCAAAATTCTAAACATCATATAATCATGCTAAATATCACGTAATCAAATGGAAACTTTAAAGAAACAGGTAAATCCCATGATAGACTAGTTTTTTCCTGAAAACAGGAGATTTCAGTTTACCTGTTTCAGTTTAATAAGAAAGTCCCCTCTACTTTAACCCTTACAAGAACAGTAACCTGAAATAACCTGACTTTAACAAATCCATTTGGATTTTTTTCTGTTCTGTTTCCTTTTCCCAACTTACAAAACCTACTGTCCTGCCATTGAGCAATGGGAACTCTGTCATTTCATTTTGCAGAATGAAGTGTTTCCTGATTCATAACTCACAAATAAATTCAATTAGATCTTTAAACTAAGTTTGTTGTAATTTTGTCTTTTGACAGGGTTCTTGCAAACCAATTTAGCAGAGTTCTTTGCTAAAATCAGATTTTACAGGTGAGTACAGATGGGACTAGGAGACTGTTTAGAAGCTTAGAAGGTTGACTAAATTTTTGTCAAGCAATCTTTGTTTATTTATATATATATATACACACACATATACACATATTATTAATATATAGTATTTTTATATGAGAAGATACCAAAGTAAAATATATATTAAAATTGTTCAGATAGTTAATGTGGAATTATCTCGCCTGCAAATGAGTCATGTCTCAATAAATTTCACAGAAAAAAATGGTTTCAAATACAGTAAGGAAGAAATAATTCTGATTTAATTGATTGTACAATATAATTAAGGGACAAATATTTCTAATACTATTTTTTGGGAAGCTGGGGGAAATACAGCAAGGAAGAAATAATTCTGATTTAAATGATTATAAAATATAAGAACAAATTTTTCTAATACTATTTTTTTAGAAGATAGGGAAATGCTGACTAAGATAGTGTAAATAAAGGAAACTATAAACCAATTACAATTTTGAAAATCTATGTAACGTTTAAATATAATATTCACAAATGGAACTCCATAGTACCATAAGAAATAATATACCTTGACTATATTTCATCCTTGAAGTATGACACTATGCAATAGTGTATGTTACAAATAAGTTTTCCATGCCTCAAAGAAAACCAGCACTCAAGAAATTTATCAGCAAGGCAAAGTTTACTTTTGCAGAAAGGTATTGCCCACCCCTGGCATGGTCACAAGAACACACCAAACAAAGGAGGGAAGGGGTTTTATATCCTTAATACAGTTAGTCCCTGCTTCTGCATCCTATCCACATTGGCTGGAGTCAGACCGCACAATCCAAACTAATTCCAATTGGCTATTTTAAACACAAGAGGGGTGTGGTTACAGTAGCTGGAAGGGCAGTTTTGGAGAGAAAGTTATTTACAGAGCTGGTTGCTAGGAGTGAGGGGATTTTTCCAAATAAGGAACAGATGCGATTACAAATTAGGATTGGCAGAAGTTGTCTACAGAGCAGGTTGCTAGGAATGGGGAGGTACAGGGAAGTCAGCCTCAAGAACAAAGAATAAAAAAGTTGACAAGCCAAACCTTTGAAGAGGAACTTACTGTATCTGACATGTACATCCCTGGGTCTTCTTGACTAGTGCCCAGATAGAGCCAATTTATCAAGATAGGGGAATTGCATTACAGAAAGAGTTTGTTACACTGGGAGTCAGCTAAACAGGAGACTGGAGTTTTATTTTTATTCAAATCAGCCTCCCCCAAAATTTTGAGGCTAGGGTTTTTCAAAGATAGCTAAGTAATGGGTACTGCTGACTGACTGGTGATGCAATCATAGGGATGTGGAATATGGTCCTCATACTGAGTTTACTTCTTTTGGGACCAGATGACCATTTGTCAAGAGTCACCAGTCTGGGTGGGGCCATATAGTGATCAGAATTGCAAAAACCTGAAAAGACATTTCAAAGGTCAATCTTAGGTTCTACAAAAGTGATGTTATTACAAGAGTAATTGGGTAAGTTGCAAATGTTGTGAACTCTGGAAAAATGGCTACATCTTAGCAGAATTCAGATCTTGCTTATCCTCTTAACCTGGTAGCCTATCATTATTTTTACAAAGGCAGTTTAGTTTTGGGGAAAGACTATTATCATTTAAACTATAAACTAAATTTCCTCAAAAGTTAGCTTTGCCCCTGCCCAGGGGTGACCAAGGGTAGTTTGGAAGCTAAAGACAAGATAAAGGCAAGATCTCTTTCACTGTCATAATTTTCTCACTGTTACAATTTTTGCAAATATGTAGTCTTATTTTCTAGGATATAAGTATAATCCTTTCCAAACATTATCAAAAAAAAAAAAGGTCACTTCTTTTAGAGCCTATAAAGTTGTTTAACCATTTTTCACTTTCTCAATGTGTCTATTCTGGCCACTTTATCTAAATTTGCAACCCTCCTGTCTCTTCACTTCACACTCCCATTCCCTGATATATTTTTGTCCTTAGCAGTAAACGCAAGCCACCATGATATGTATTTTAACAATATATTTTTTCTCATATTCATGATTTTCTCACCTTATTAAGATGTAAGGTCCATGAAGGCAAGGAGTTTTGCCTACTTCCTAGTTGTCGATCCTCCCTGCCCCTCAACGGGATGTAACATTAGTGCCTGAGTAGTATTTAGTAGTTCCTCACTATACATTGGTTGAATAAATGAATGCATGAACTATCCTAATATATATTTTTTAATTTAACAACTATTCTTCATATAAAACCTTCAGCAAAATATAATCATATTACTGTAACTGAGTATCCTATTTTCTTAAAAACTATGTTTTTTTCCCATTTCCTTTTTTCTTTTTCCCTGGTGTGATTACCTCTTACTTAGCTCTGTAGGAATGCAAATGTAACCTTTACTCTCCTTTCTTTCCCTCAGACTCTTGCCTGCAAACACTAAGGGTTATTCTAATTATATGCTTGCTTAGAAGTTCCAAGGACTAAATCTTGAAACAAACTAGGAACCATCCAGAAATGTTTTTTGGTTGTTTTTGTTTGTTTGTTTTTTGTTTGTTTGTGACTGCAATGGTGCTGAATTGCTCACCAAAAGGCCTATTACTCAAGATAAAATATTTGGAGCAAGTCAAATAGATCCTGTACCTCCACACCTCTTTGGTCCCTGGCAACCAAAATTTCTCTTCATGAGCTTTCACTTTCTGCCCAGAAATCTGAAGTGGTTTCTTTAGATGTGAATTTGGCTACTTCCTCACTGCTAAGCTCTGAAATAAATTTGTTTCATTTTTACTACATCTGGTCCTTGTCATTTTGTGATGCAAGCAATGAGCAGCCAAGCCTGCATTCGGTTACATTATCACTTGACATGAAAAACACTTACATAGTGAACAACTAAAAAAAAGTGTCTGTCTTGTTTGTGCACATACACAAGAGTGAGAGGGAAGATAGATGTTAAATGATAATAAAATGTGAGAAGTATTTTTCTCCTAGTCCTATATTTGAAGGAAAAGCTGTTAGTAGTTATCTCTTTATAGTTATTTATTTATTTATTTATTTTTTGAGACAGAGTCTCATTCTGTCACACAGGCTGGAGTGCAGTGACGTGATCTTGGCTCAGTGCAACCTCTGTCTCCATGGTTCAAGCACTCCTCCCACCTCAGCCTCCTGAGTAGCTGGGATTACAAGTGTGCACCACCATGCCTGGACAATTTTTGTATTTTTAGTAGAGATAGGGTTTCACCATGTTGGCCAGGCTGGTCTTGAATTCCTGACCTCAAGTGATCTTCATGCCTCAGTCTCCCAAAGTGCTGGAATCAGGCATAAACCACTGTGCCCAGCCAGTAATTCTCTTTTCCTTCTCATTTCCATATGGGGAGATGAGGCTGCTGTGAGAAAAGGGTAAAATTTGGAATTTGAACAAATTATGCTAAAAGGTAGATTTTTATTATTGGCACTTAAGGTTTTTGCGTCATCAGGCATCCATACTTCTTGGAAGGAAATTCTTTGGTCCCTATCACTAATGGCCAATGCACATATTTGGTCCTTAACTTTGGACTTGGACAAAACCTGTTTTGATCAGTGGTGTATGAATGAAAGTGACAGTGTACTGATTTTCAGCTTAGGCCTACAGAGATCTCACATGATTCTGTTTGCCCTCCTGAAGCTCCTATCTCTATGAGAAGAATATTCCCCACTTAGGCTTATGCTCCTTTCTTTCCTAGGAAGAAAGTTAGATCTAACACAGCTGGCTCCCAGGGGACTTGTAGAGTCATAAATAAGTCTGCCCAAGTTGAACAGACTGCTCAGTGGAATCCAGTGTGGATCAGCTGATATGAAGGCAACCTACAGATGCATGAACAGTAATATATTATTGTTGTTTAAAGCCACTGACTTCTGTGGTAGCCTCTGTGCAGCAATAGATTTATAGTGATTGGACTGAATACTCTCTGATAGCCTAGGAGATCTAAAGATAGAAGAGATCACCATTAGACAATAGAATGCCCATCTAATAAAGTATGGGAAAGGATATTTAACAGTAAACACTGGAAGATTGGCTTTGCCTTGGTGTGTCAAAGTTATATGTAACATATGTACAGCCTTCTGAGCTGCATTATTTACCTTGAGCTTGGAAAAAAAGGAATGAAGTAAAATACCAAGCCCTTGATCTGTGAAATCTCCTAGAAGACAAACCATTCTTAAATTGTCTGAGAAATATACAAGGAAATTTACTCACATGCTCATTTCAGTGTTTATAGAGGAACAATATCATACGTGGTACATTATTTTATTTCCTCTGTTTTTCCTTGAGTTATTGAGAATTCATATAATAGTCAGAGTTACAAGAAACAACATGAAGGTATTTTCTTCCACCCAAGTAGTTCTACCAGTCTTGTTACAGCTTTTAAGTAACAAATGCTTTACAGTTTTGACAAGGAGTAAAGAAGATATTATTACTTTACGGCCTGACCACCAGATTGCCAAGTAGCTCTCTGTTGCCACAATTTTTATTTAATATAATTCAAATGGCATATGGGCTAGATTAAAAATGAGAAGAGAAACCAATATTTTGATGAGTATTATATGCTTATATTTATCTTTGTTAAGTCATGAGTTGAATCTATAAACAGATGTTCTGATGAATCTAGAACTATGCATCTTCCGAGTGCATTAAGTGGCTATCCTGAGGTGAAATTCCTGAAAGATGCAAACATTACTGCAAATAATTAGCATTTGGTCCAGGATGTTGTATTAAATGACAGTAAAGAGAAGAGATATTTGAGACACATACATTTGACAGTGGTTTTTCTGAAGGTTTATACTATCATGTATCACCTGAATGAAATCACTTTTTCTCCTAACCATGTCTTTTCTGTCTACTGACAATTATTTATCTAATTCAGGTCTGAAATTCAAGTCTCCACACATCAATCAATCAACTCCTAGCTACACTAAATTTTCTTATTCTCACAGAGAATATCTAAAAATTAAGTAAATCAATATAACATAAAATACTCTAAACTCATTAAGAATTCATAGTTTTTAAAATTACACTTAAAGACTTTTACATATAAAGTTGACTAAGAACCTTGAGAAAAGGTTTGAGGAAATACTAATGAGAATAAACAGCTTAAAGAAGAATATAAATGACTTGATGGAGCTGAAAAACACAACACAAGAACTTTGTGAAGCATACACAAGTTTCAGTAGCTGAATTGACCAAGCAGAAAAAAAGGATATCAGAGATTGAAGATCAACTCAATGAAATAAAAAGAGAAGGCAAGATTAGAGAAAAAAAAAAAGTGAAAAAGAAATGAACAAAGCCTCCAAGAAATATGGGATTATGTGAAAAGACCTAATCTACATTTGATAGGTGTACCTGAATGTGACGGAGAGAATGAATCCAAGCTGAAAAACACTTTTCAGAATATTATCCAGGAAAACTTCTCCGACCTAGCAAGGGAGGCCAACATTTAAGTCCAGGAAATACAGAGAACACCAAAAAGATATTCCTCAAGAAGAGTGACCCCAAGGCACATAATTGTCAGATTCACAGGGTTGAAATGAAGGAAAAATTGCTAAGGGCAGCCAGAGAGAAAGGTAGGGTTACCCATGAAAGGAAGCCCATGAGACTTACAGCAGAACTTTCTTTAAGGATGAGAGTGGGGGCCAATATTCAACATCCTTAAAGAAAAGAACTCTCCACTTACAATTTCATATCCAGCCAACCTAAGCCTCATAAGTGAAAGAGAAAAAAAAATCCTTTACAAACAAGCAATTGCTGAGAGATTTTATCACTACCAGGCCTGCCTTACAAGAGCTCCTGAAAGAAGCACTAAACATAGAAAGGAACAACCAGTACCAGCCACTCCAAAAACGTACCAAATGGTAAAGAGCATTGAAACCATTAAGAAACTGCATCAACTAACAGGCAAAACAACCAGCTAGCATCAAAATGGCAGGATCAAATTCACACATAAAAATATTAACCTTAAATGTAAATGGGCTAAATGCCCCAATCAAAAAACACAGACTGGCATAATTGGATAAAAATCAAAACCCACTGGTGTGCTGTATTCAAGAAACCCACCTCACGTGCAAGGACACACATAGGCTCAAAATAAAGGGTTGGAGGAAGATTTGCCAAGCAAATGGAGAGCAAAAAAAAGCAAGAGTTGTAATCCTAGTCTCTGATAAAATAGATTTTAAAACAACAAGGATCAAAAGAGATAAAGAAGGGCATTACATAATGGTAAAAGGATCAATTCAACAAGAAGAGCTAATGATCCTAAATATATACACATCCAATGCAAGAGCACCTAGATACACAACACAAGTTCTTAATGACCTACAAAGAGACTTACACTCCCACACAATAATAGTGGGAGACTTTACACCCCAGGGTCAATATCAGACAGATCAATGTGACAGAAATTTAACAAGGATATCCAGGACTTGAACTCAGATCTGGACCAAGAAACAAAATAGACATCTACAGAACTCTCCACCACAGATCCACAGAATATACATTCTTCTCAGCACCACATCGCACCTACTCTAAAATTGACCACATAATTGGAAGTAAATCACTCCTCAGCAAATGCAAAAAATGGAAATCATAACAAACAGTCTCTCAGATAACAGGGCAATCAACTTAGAACTCAGGATTCAGAAACTAACTCAGAACTGCATAACTACATGGAAACTGAACAACTGGCTCTTGAATGTTGACTGGATGAACAATGAAATGAAGGCAGAAATAAAGATATTCTTCGAAACCAACGAGAACGAAGACACAACATACCAGAATCTCTGGGACACATATAAAGCAGTGTCTGGAGGGAAATTTATAGCAAGAAATGCCCACATGAGAAGCAAGGAAAGATTTAAAATCAACAGCCTATCATCAAAATTGAAAGAGCTAGAGAAGCAAGATAAAAAAAAACTCAAAAACTAGCAGAAGACAAGAAATAACTAAGATCAGAGCAGAACTGAAGGAGATAGAGACACAAAAAACCCTTCAAAAAATCAATAAATCCAGGAGTTGTTTTTTAAAAGATCAACAAAATAGACCACTAGCCAGAATAATGAAAAAGAAAAGAAAGGAGAATCAAATAGATGTAATAAAAAAAAAAACACAATAAAGGAGATATCACCACCAACTCCACAGAAATACAAACTACCATCAGAGATTACTACAAACAACTCTATGCACATAAACCTGTAAACCAGGAAGAAATGGATAAATTCTTGGACACTTGTACCCCTCCCAAGCCTAAACCAGGAAGAAGTTGAAACCCTGAATAGACCAATAACAAAGGCTGAAGTTGAGACAGCAATTAATAGCCTACCAACCAAAAAAAGTCCAGGTACAGATGGGTTCACAGCTGAATTCTACCAGACATACAAAGAGGAGCTGGTACCACTCCTTCTGAAACTATTCCAAACAATCCAAAAGAGGAAATCGTTCCCAAATCATTTTATGAGACAAAATAGTCCTGATACCAAAACCCAGCAGAGACTCAACAAAAAAAGATAACTTCAGGCCAATATCCATGATGAACATAGCTGCAATAATCTTCAGTGAAATACCGGAAAACCGATTGCAACAACACATCAAAACTTTATCCATCACGATCAAGTAGGATTCATCCCAGAGATACAAGGCTGGTTCAACATTCCCAAGTCTATAAATGTAATCCACCACATAAACAGAACCAAAGACAAAAACCACATGATAATCTCAACAGATGCAGAGAAGCCTTTTGACAAAATTCAACAGCGCTTTATGCTAAAATCTCTCCATAAATTAGGTATAATGGAATGTATCTCAAAGTAATAAAAGCTATTTATGACAAACCCATAGCCAATATCATGCTAAATGAGCAAAAACTGGAAGTGTTCACTTTGCAATCTGGCACTAGACAAGGATGCCCTCTCTCACCACTCCTATTCAATATAGTAATGGAAGTTCTAGCCAGAGCAATCAGGTAAGAAAAAGAAATAAAGTATATTCAATTAGGAAAGGAGGAAGTCAAATTGTCTCTATTTGCAGACCACATGATGGTATATTTAGAAGACCCCATCATCTCAGCCCAAAATCTCCTGAAACTAATAAGCGTCAGCAAAGTCTCAGGATAAAAAATCAATGTGCTGAAATCATAAGCATTCCTATACACCAATAACAGACTTAAAGAGAGCCAAATCAAGAATGAACGGACATTCACAATTGCTACAAAGAGAATAAAATACCTAGGAATACAACTAACAAAGGATGTAAAGGACCTCTTCAAGGAGAACTACAAACCACTACTCAACGAAATAAGAGAGGACACAAACAGATGGAAAAGCATTCCATGCTCATGGTTAGGAAGAATCAATATTGTGAAAATGGCCATACTGCCCAATGTAATTTATAGATTCAACAATATCCCCATCAAGCTACCTATGAACATCTTCACAGAACTGGAAAAAATGACATTAAAATTAATATGGAACCAAAAGAGAGCCCGCCTTAGCCAAGACATTTCTAAGCAAAAAGAACAAAGCTGGAGGCATAGACATCACGCTACCTGACTTAAACTACACTACAAGTCTACAGTAAACAAAACAGCATGGTGCTGGTACCAAAACAGACATATAGACCAATGGAACAGAACAGAGTCCTCGGAGGCAATGCCACACATCTACAACCATCTGATCCTTGACAAACCTGACAAAAACAAGCAATGTGGAAAGGATTCCCTATTTAATGGGGTTGGAAAAACTGGCTAGCCATGTGCAGAAAGCAGAAACTGGACCCCCCTCCTGACACCTTACACTAAAATTAACTCCAGATGTATTAAAGACTTAAACATAAGACCTAACACCATAAAACCCCTTGAAGAAAGCCTAGGCAAAACCATTCCGGACATAGGCATATGCAAGAACTTCATGACTAAAACACCAAAAGCATTGGCAACAAAAGCCAAGATAGACAAATGGGATCTAATTAAATTCCAGAGCTTCTGTACAGCAAAGGAAACAATCATTAGAGTGAACTGGGAACCAACAGAATGGGAAAAAATTTTTGCAATCTACTCATCTGACAAAGGGCTAATATCCAGAATCTACAAAAAACTAAAGCAGATTTACAAGAAACAAACAAACAAACAAACCCATTCAAAAGTGGATGAAGAACATGAACAGACACTTCAAAAGAAGACATATGTGAGGCCAACAAACATACGAAAAAATGCTCATCATCGTTGGTCTTCAGAGAAATGCAAATCTAAACCGCATTAAGATACCATCTTACTCCAGTTAGAATGGCGATAATTTAAAAAATATGGAGACAACAGATGCTGGAGAGGATGTGGAGAAATAGGAACACTTTTACACTGTTGGTGGGAGTGTAAAGTAGTTCAACCATTGAGGAAGACAGTGTGGAGATTCCTCAAGGACCTAGAAATAGAAATTCCATTTGACCCAGCAATCCCATTACTGAGTATATATCCAAAGGATTATAAATCGTTCTATTATAAAGACACATGCACATGCATGTTCACTGTGGCACTGTTTACAATAGCAAAGACCTGGAACCAACCCAAATGCCCATCAATGATAAGACTGGACAAAGAAAATGTGGCACATATACACCATGGAATACTATGCAGTATTCATAAAAACAATGAGTTCATGTCCTTTGTAGGGACATGGATAAATCTGGAAACCATCATTCTCAGCAAACTGACACAAGAACAGAAAATCAAACGTCTCATGTTCTCACTCATAGGTGGGTGTTGAACAATGAACACATGGACACAGGGAGGGGGAGCACAACACACTGTGGTCTGCTGGTGGGGAATAGGGGAAGGACAGCATATGGTAGGGAGGTTGGGGAGGGAAACATGGGGAGAAATGCCAGATATAGGCGAAGAGGGGATGGAGGCAGTAAACCACATTGCCATGTATGTACCTATGCAACAGTCTTGCATATTCTTTACATGTACCCCAAAACCTAAAGTGTAATAAAATATTAAAAAAATATTTTGACTCTTGAATAACCTGGGTTTGACCTGTGCATGTCCACATATATTCGAATTTTCTTGTACCTCTGCTATCCTTGAAATAGGAAGACTAACCACTCTTCTTCCTCTTCCTCCTCAGCCTACTCAACGTGAAGACAATGAGACTGAAGATCTTGATGATTAGTCGTTTTCACTTAATGAATAGTAAATATAGTTAAGTTTTCTTGTGGTTTTCTTAAAAACATTTTCTTTTCTCTAGCTTACTTTATTGTAAGAATACTGCATATAATACATATACAAAAGATGTATTAATCAACTTTATAAGTTATCAATAAGGATTCTGATCAGTAAGAGTCTATTTGTAGTTAAGTTTTGAGGGAGTCAAAAGTTATGTAGATTTTTAACTACATGAAGAATCAGCACCCTAATCCCTACATTGTTTAAGGTCAACTCTATTACGTTTTCATTCACATTTTCTAACTTTCACACAAATTTAAACACTAAAAATTCTGAATGTGATCCACATGTGACAAAAATGATACTAAATTTGACTTTTTCAAAGCTATCAACATATGTAGCGTAGTGAGCCAGGAGAGAAATATATATAGAAAATACATCCACTTTGTTACTCTGTAGTCGTGTTGCCATATTTATAGTTTTATGACAATGGATGACTTAAAGACCTTCAATCAATTCATAAAGAAAATATTCCAAGATTTAAAAGTTTTTTTTCAGAACAAATAAACTAAGTGATTTTTAAAACTGTAACCTTTAAGTAGATGAAGAAGTATTAGAACCAGCTGCTCTTCATTTCCACTGAGAGAAGACATGGAAGTATGCTTAATTCACAGCAGGAGTGGTTTAGATTGGACAACAAAAAGATAAACTTGACAGGAATTCATGCTAGACCCTAAAAGATATTACCAAGGGGAATCTATAGAATTTTTTTTTTTCCATTCAGGTCTTTGCAAATAAATTAGATTCTACAGCTACTGAGAGGACCTTGAATTCTTGCAAGTAGGTCAAGGGGGTGAGGAAAAGGATACTAAACAGTTTTTTTTCTATACTGGGATGGTAGACATTTACCTGTCTTGCTCATTCTCTTTTTATCAGTGTAAGACTTGCTTCCCTTCCCCTCCCTTACCTAATATGAATCGATAATGGATAAGTTCAATGTACACTGGCCGTTTCTTTGTTCCTCCTTGGTGCTTTGTTATGAGCATACACTCATACCATAATGGAAGATGCAGTGGGAGATTAAGTGGTGCCATTTTTTATTCAATTAATGTATCTCATATGTCTTTCTTAATACTAAAATGTGCCTGCCATGTATTTTCTCTTCTGAATGTTTCATTTTATTCAAATTATTTATTAATGTCTTAATAGTGTTTTATTCTCTTTATTTGAACTGAGAAAATAATATGAATTGAAAGATTCTTTGCATTCAGAAAAACAGTGTTTTATTTTTGAAAATATATTTGAGTGAGTTGGGATTAAGATGCCACTGTGAAATAGCAGAAATCGTCAAAAAGGTGCCCTTCCTCCACTGCTGTGTCCATCATCTACGCTATGTTTTCCCAACTATGTTCCATCTAGGCTATGTTTTCCTATTGTGCCTAACAAGCAAGGAATGCTTTTTTTGTAGCTAAATTAATAATGAGGTTTGGGATGTCCTGCCCAAATGACTATATGACTAATGTCCTGCCTATGACTGTACAAGTCCAGAACACATCACCCTAACATATTCCTCTTTGGTAGGTTGATGCTTTTGAGCTGGTTATTTTAAGGAACTGCAGATACAGGAAGAGTTCTTAAAAGTTGATCTTTTATGTTTATTAAAAAATTTCCATTTGTAAGTGTCTCCTTATCTGTACCAAGAAAAAAAAAGGAATCTATCAATAGAGACTTCTAATCAATGAAGAAGGTATAGACTGAAGTCTGTGCAACAAATCTTGTCTTTGTTTTAAGGTGCTTTTCCTGGTCATCTCATCTTAATCCAGCTTGTCTCCTCACCTTCTCTTAATTTGCTTTCAGTACCACCTAGAAGTCCTAAATTCCTATTTTTCCATGTAGCTCAAGAAAAAAAATACAGTGTAAGCCTCAATCTTCTGGCCACTTCTTTGAGCCACATATTTTTTGGGGACTCCCATGTGTATGTACATAATTAATATAGTTTTTCTCTTGTTAATCTCTCTTACATCAATTAAATTCATAGATCATCCAAAGGACCTAGAGGGTCAAGGAAACATTTTTCCTCCCCTGTATTACTTATTTGCATTCTTTTTGTGTTAGATATTGAGGTCAATTTGGGAGAGGTAGGGGGAATGGCCTCAATATCTCCTTCTAAACCTATTTGTATGATCTTTTGTAATATCTTTGTTATTCCTCCAATCAAGAAATAAAATTCTGTTTTCTCAGCTCTTGAATCTGGGCTGGGCATATGATTTACCTTGACCAACAGAATGATACACATGTGACATTTTGAGAGTTCAGGAGATGGCTCCTCAGAAGTCCAGTAACTATTCTTTTCCTCTTGAAACATTGCCATAAACCCCCTGTATAAAGAAATGAAGTCACTAGGAGGTAATAAGCCACGTTTAAAAGAAGTCAAGAGCTACATTCCACATGTAGCATCCAACAGCTACTCATGGGAGTAAAGACATCTGGGATCATCCAACCCCTGTCAAAGAATCTCATGACTACAGCCCCAGAGCACCCCAGATGGAACCCCTCAGAAAAGCTACTCGTCTGACCACAGCTCACATTTCTGACCCACAGTATCATGAGCAAATAAAGGGGTGTTGTTTTAAGCCACTGTTTTGGTGTGGTCTGTGAAGTAGCAATGGTCAGTTCATAATGATAACATAAACGCATTAATTGTCAATTTATGGTTTACAGACCAAAAATTTTTAACATGCAATATGCTTTTTGCTCATGAAAATTACATTCTATGCCAGTTAATATAGTAAGAAAAGACATTAAAACTATCAAAAATAATAAAAAGGAGAAGAAAGACAAATTCAAAGGGAGAAAATGGAGATGAAAAGAAAAATAGAACCATGCAACCAATTTGATTGGGGTCTCAAAAGGGCATGGACTATTTCATATATTGCAACTGGATGACTAGGTAGATGATGGTTCTATTAATAATGTTCACATAGGTTCTCATTTTTGTTTTTCATGCTTTCCCCTTGTCCTCATCATACTATTTTAATAGTCCTTTCTAAGAACCCTTCATTAGTCCTTGTTTCCTTGCCAAATCTATCAAGATATAAAATGATCCTCTTCAATGGGATACAGTGGTGTCTGGAATGCAAATTAACCAAAAATGGCAGAGTGGTGCTGCATGGAAGCCCAAGTTCTGAACCAGTGATCATGGTAAATATCAAGTAGCAATAGTGGCACCAATGCCAGCTTAACCTGATTTTTCCTGCAGAAGAATCTTGGCTGTGCCTTGTCTTCCTTAATCTGTGCCCAAGTTTGGTGTTTCTGCATACCCATTCTTTCTTGTAAACTCTTTGATACATTTGTCTTGCATAACCCAAAGTGATTTTATTGTTTGCAACCAATATCTAAAAGTGTAATAGTACATGAACTGCCTGAAAGCAGCAGATCTTCAAAAAACTTGGGAAACCAGAGTGGGTACAGCTATGCTTGTCGGCACTGAAATGGTGAGATGGGTATCTGGCTATGCATGGCATTCTAGAAGAACAGCTAATCACATTCTTGTCTCTCATCTTTTGGGAAGTAGTTTTCAGGGAAAGGATGCTTTTAGGTGAAAAAGGGATCATTTCTATGAAAGACATGAGAGATTTAATATATTGGTTTTATTTTAATGATATCCCATAATTTTTATAAGATGGAAATTTAAAGGCAAATACATTTAAAGCTGTTCTATATTTTAGTCCATTTTAATCTTAACTTGCTGATAAATAACTTACCACACACACACACATATGTATATATATATGTATTATTATTATTTTTTTTGAGATGAAGTCTGGCTTGATCTCATCTCACTGCAACCTCTGCCTCCAGGGTTAAAGCGATTCTCCTGCTTCAGCCTCCCGAGTAGCTGGGATTCTATTCCACCTGGCATGGCACTTGAAAATCACAACTAAGTCTTGTCCACTTTATACTTGCTCTCATGCAGGTGGAGGATAGAATTATAGATACCAGAGAATTAAAAGGGTAGATGAGTGGGAGTGGGGAAATGGAGAGAAGATGGATAAGAGTTACAAGCAAAGAATTAGATAGAAGAAATAAGTTCTAATGTTTGATAACAGACTAGGGTGACTATACATAGCAACACTATTTTGTATACTTCAAAGTAACTAGAAGAGAGGACTTGAAATGATACCAACACATGGAAATAATAAACACACAAGGTGATGGAAACTCCAAATGCCCTGGCTTTATTATTATAAGTATAAACACTCACATATACCATATGAATATATAAAACAGTATGTATCAATGAAAGAAAAAAATTACAATTTAGATTTTTGTCTGCAGACTGCCTGAAAAAAATTTCATGTAAATGTAAATTGACCACCAGTCTAGGTGGGTTTATGGTGAGTTCTGTAAGATCTTGGTTTCTAACCATACTGTATGATAACAAAACAGATGCTGTTCTTTTTGATCAATAATGTATTTTAGTAAACTCCAGATAATCCCAGTTTTTAAATATTCGTTATTTAACAGAAGATAAAAGAGTAATTAAGAGAAGTGACAATCAAGATAGTCTTAAGTGGAATAACTATTATTGGTTATTGCTTAAACTGGAACAATTTTTAAAATTAAATAGGCCATTATTAATTATTATACCTGGACAATGGACACAGATTGGCCCATTTCAGCAAGCTGGGATGTACAGTCTTCCTTCCTTAAATCACACTGAGGATTTATTCTTCTGATTTTTCTTAAACCAACTTGTAGTATTCCTCTCTTTGATAACATTCAGCACCCTTGAAAATATTTTTTAAAGTTTGGATTTCCTACAAGAATGCAAGCTTCAAAAGGAAAATAACCTTCTGTGTCTTATTCAGCATCTAGCACAGTGCATGGTATGTTATTCTAAATGTTTAATAAATAAATTATTCAATAGTAAATTTTTGGCTAGTATTCAGTCTAAAAATAATACAAAAATCCATGTATTTTTTTTTCCTTAATGTTGTGTATTCATGACATTGGAGGCATTGCCTGTGATGCTATTTATGGACTTTTATGTTACTAAAACTGATTTTATGTTTCTGGAAAACAATATTAGAAAAATTCCATTAATGGGAGAACTGAGATACTGCCTCCTATAAACAATGAACATGATGCAACTCTCACAACTCTGAGTATGGAGACAAAAATATAGAAATATCATAAATAGAAACAATATTAGTAATTATTTTATTAGATCTTTTGGAAATATTTGTTTCAAATTATATTTTTGGTTATCTTTACTAATTTTGTGCATTCTGTGTGTGTACAATTATGAAATATGTATAATTTCACTTAATTATAAATATTAAATTGCCTGATATTATTGATTGAATATTAATGGTAAGATTACTAAAATTGCCAATTAGTATTTGTTTTTCACTCACTGTACTCCTTCAAAATATTTAATTCACAATTGTAATAGCATCTCAAATATCACATGTGATGTAGTTTTTCTTTCCAAGCAGAATTATTATTGACAGGTCTGTTAGTAATAAATATCTGACTTTTTTCCACAAAATGATAGGAGATAAATGTGTCCATCCTTACTTTTCATTTTCATATTTTCACCTCTAAGACTCATCAGTAAATTATTCCTTATAGTTTTTTTTTTTTTAAACAGTTTGGAACCATGAAATAGAATCTTTAAAAAGAAGAAAATGCAAATGCATCTTGAATTATTACTTGAAACGTTTATATGGAAATCCCTTGTGTGAAATTCAAAGAGTTGCTTAAGATACTATGGATGTCATTTTTTTTCTGCTTTCCTATTTTAAAACACACAGGCATATACATACTTTTATATTGTAAAGTTTTCCAATATTTTAAACATTTTTGATTATTTCGAAAAATAAGTTCAAACAAATACTTTTTATAGTAGTATGTGTTTTGTATTTGGAAATGAGTAACTGTGGTAGAGGCATGTTACTGATAATAAATATTTCTCATATTAGAAATTAAAATAACACAAAACATAAATTTACTTTTCATTGTGGTATAAGTTTCTGTGGTATGGCATGTTCATTCTCACTTTATTACTTTTGAAAGTAATTATTCATCTTAGTCAAAACACTATTTTCGAATTCTCAGTTGTTTAGCTTCATCAAATTTAGGGAACACAAATGTAATTATCAATTTTGAGTCCTCAGTTTTATCAAATATAGAAAAGAAATATATTTTCTAATATAAATTCTGCTTTCAGCTACACAAATCTTTGACAGCATGATTGAGTAGTTTTTTTTTTTTACTCATCCCATACCTTGAAAAATAACCTTTATAATATTCATCAGTTTTAAGATAACAAGATCTTCCTGCAAAACAGACACTGAGGAAATAATCATAGTGGCACAGTCTGCCCTTGTTCACTCCGTTTTATCAGCTTGCTGCTCTTTCTGTCCTTGCTGACCTCCAGAGTTGAGGCTGAAGAGCATCTTAAGGCTTTTTGTAAGCATTGATTTAAAAATAAGCAAAAGAGCAGCACAAAAATTAAAGCCTGAATCACGTTTTCATATATATAGTATACTTATTAATTGAATTTGATAACAACTATAAATACAATCATAGGCAATTTACTTTATATTTGTGTCCTTGGAACATTTGAAATTACAGAACAAAAGTCAACAGAGGAAGGAATGCTATTAAGAATTAAGAAATAGAAGTGGTTATGAAGTGCACTTGATCGTTTATAGAATGTACACATTTTAAATTTTAATAGACATTACCAGATGTGGCTTTAAAAAATAATAAGCGTATTACATAGGAGAGCTTATGAATTTCTGTCTCAAATGTATTATGCTGTTTAGGAATTGGTTTTTAAAAAATTCCAGAACTTGATCATTTTGCAATCACTCAACAAGTAAGAATGAGGGTGAAAGGAAATTAGATATACATCATTTTAATTAAACATAAATATTTAATTTATCAATAAGTCTTTTTGGATGAATAAGGCAATTGCAAATCTTAAAGATACTCAATGTAGAATTAAATACAAGAATACACCCAATAGACATAGACTAACACATTTATGTATTTATAATATGTCATAAATATATGTTAATTATTGACATATTTTCATTAATAACTACTGAAACTGAAAAACTAAAAAAGTTGCAGTCTTCAATTAAAATGAGTTTTGCTATTAAAATAAGACATTTTTTACAACATTGTAAAAATTAAAATAATTCTTAAGATATGCTAATAACACAGATAAAAGATAGGAAATAAATTATAAATCAGACTCATATGAAATCCTGAGAATAATGACAGTAACACAAACAAATCTACAAAGTCAACTCCCTTGCTTTCTTTATTTCAGTTAAGGTCTAATTCATTTTTTTATTAGTTAGGGTGGAATCTAAGTTTATGCTTGTGTCCTCTCTTTCTGTCATTTTTATATGCATATTAGGAGGATATACAGTCTGTTATATCTTCAATATCCAATTTTTAATCTCTTTTAATCACCACCAATTTTGCTACCCTAGTTCACAAATACTTGCAAACTTCAATTGTCTGCAACCTATTTCCAGGTGTCTAGTCTCCCAGATCTTTGTGTTTAGAGGGTTCTGTTCTTTATGTTTTGCTCTTGGCTTCTTGATTTCTGAATAATTATTTTAACAAAGCTCAACATTTTCATTTTACATTGGGCTTCCCAAAATTATACAGCCAGGTCTGATTGCAAACCTTTTCTATATGCTGTCTTTACTTCTGCTGTTATTCCCACTAGACACAACAGAACAGCCAGTGAGATATGTCAAAACTTGTTAGATAAGTTCATTCATTTAAAGTCCCCTGACCATGTCGAAGTCCTTATTTTAATCTGTAAGTTCTTAAATGATCTGTCTATCCTCTTGACTCTTTTTTCTCCTATTCTCTCACTAGTTCTTGTTGACTCAGACACTAACCTTCTTGCTGTTCGTAGACATCCACGTACTACCATATAAATTGTCTAAATCTTGACATTTGCTTTTTTCTAAGTCTAGGACATGCATTCTCAATCTGGTCTATATCATTCTCAAGAGAGCAAAAATTGATTCTCAAAGGCCAAAAAAGATCTTAGATATTACAGCTATTTGTAGCCCTCCAATGTTCAACCCAACCCATCAAAATCTTATCTCTTAGGATTTAATTTTATTTGTGTGTACTGTGGGAGATGCAATTAATGACTGCCTTAAAAGGCTCCTAAGAGGATAGTTAATGAATGTTGAAAAACATTGATTTAGAATACCCTCCAACATAAATCTTCCCTTGGGTTTTTTACTCAGAAGTCACCTTCTCAATGGAGCTTTCCCTGGCCACACAGTCTGAAGTTTCAGAACTTGCTCTTCTTCCACCTATGACTTGCTAACAATTAAATTCCCCTTTCTCTGATTTTTTTTCATCCTTAATATTTATCACAATGTAATCTACATTATATTTTATTAGTTTGTTTAGTGTTGGTCTTTCCTATTACAATATACATTCCACTGGAGGTAAGCTTTGCCTGTTTCAATTACTACTGTATGCCCAGTGCCTACAGCAGAGCCTTTTATACGATAGGTACCTAGGGTGTATCTATGAATGAATGATTTAAACAACTGGACAGAAATAAACATGTCTAATGTATAGTGAGTTTACTGAAATAGCTAAAAAACTAATAGAATCAATAAATTGAGTGAGGATTTTTTCACTAATAAGAATATAAACAACATATTGCAAACAAAAAGGAAGTTTTTTCTTAATTGGTAAAAGAGTCAAGTTGAAGACTTTATTTCATTTAAGCCCCAGTTTCAGATAAACTACAAGAAATCGAAATATTTGTGTAAAGTATAAATAAGGGAAACATCCTTATTTTGATCTTATTCTCTTCATTTGTTAGCATATATGTATACTTACATATGCAAATATAAAACATGTATTAATATACAAAGTCAAATGCACCATTATAGAATTTGAATTTTCCATTTTAAATGAAAATGATTACTAGATGCATAAAACTTTCCTGATGAATTCATAGAGACACAATTGGTTCACATACCATTGTTTAGCCTGGCTTTTACCACATTTTAAAATTCCCAATATCATGCATCAAAAATGAGTTGAAACATCAGAAGAATTGGCAATGCCAGTCTGTCATTCTCATATAGCAGCAAGAGCATGAAGCCGAGTAGCTGCTGCAACATTCAGAAGAATTTTATGTCCCCCAGTTTGCTGCAGCATGTAATATTCTGTAGATTCTTTCCCTTCTGGACAACTGCTTAAATTGTTTCTCTTTTTGTTTCTCCCCATGATTCTCTCAACACCAGGTTGTGTTTTCATTACTTCCTCTTCTCAAGTATCCTTCTTCTGTCACCCTTGTACTTTGTTTTGTTTTTATTTTTATTTTTTGGCACGTGTGCTACTTCTACAGTAGACCAAGCTATTTGGTCACAGCCCTTGTAGCCAGATCTTCTGCTCTAAATGTTGGCCTCTAAAAAGATTCCTAGCTGTAATGAATTTCTCATTTATTTATTTATTATTTAAATAGAGATGAAGTCTTCCTATGTTGCCCAGGCTGTCTCAAACTCCAGGGCTCAAATGATCTGCCCACTTAGACCTCCCAAAGTGCTGGGATTAAAGGCATGAACCATGGTATCCCTAGGTTTGATTTATAATCAAGAACTTGTTTCAAGCCTGGCATGTTCCACCATTTGTTTTTTACAATTTTTCTGTCAATTATGTTGCATCAAGCAAGTTTTATTATTACAAAAATTATGGCAAATCAACAACGTCCCCAGTAGCAACAATGCCTGAATTACGGATTTTTCATTGAGGATACCTTTGTATCATCATTACTGTCCTTATTGCCCTGACTAGATAAAACTCTTTAAGTAAATGACTCCTATTTTACGTATTTGGGACAGTAGAGATATGAGCAGAAATATTTAAAAAAATAAGTTACAAAATAAAATTCACCAAATCCCAAGATTATTCCTGAATAAACTAGAAAAGTGGATGCATTTTATAGGAGATAGGTCAGAATGGTGGGAGAAACTATAGGGAAAGGAGCAGGCCTTCTGCAAGGTCAGAAGGCTCTGCATAGCTTCAGGGAACAATAAGCTGAAGGCAGCTGTTCTCTAACACTGAGGCAGAGGGCGAGGGGTAGGTACAAGAGAGTGTAGGAGAGTTTATCTTAAACAAGCTTTTTTACTTATGTTGTCTGGAAACTGACCTTTGATCATCTGTGGGTTCCTGCTACTTGAAATGGGGAACCATAAATGTTAATTACCCACAGATTGTGTTTGCTGCAGGCTTTTATTATTGTGCCTGCACTGAATAAAAGTAAGCAGCTCCAAATTCTTGAGGCTGCCTCTCCGGCCACTAGAGCCGGGCAGACCCCTAGCTGCTCTTACAAGGCATACCTGTGTCTGAGTACTCCTTTCGTCTGTTGCTCTGCCAGGGTCTGCGAAACGCACCTGGCAGCATTTCTTTAAAAAACTCAGTTAAAAACGTGAAAAAATAAAAGTTCAAAAGACTAGTCCAAAATAAATAATACTAAAATGGAAAGTGGGGCCTATAAGATATATAAAATAACTATAAAAGAATTGAATTCTGCAAGTCTAGACTATTTTGGGGAAAAAAATGTACATTTGTCTATTATAGAAACATAGAAGCTCCACCATCTAGTCCCGTGTAAAAATAAACATTCATTGGATTTTCAGATTTTACTTTAAAGTTTGCAATGTATAAGTAAAATCATATTGCCAATCCTTTACAGGCTCATACCCAACATAAAATACATGAGCTGCTGATTTGGTCCTTCATATTTCACTGAGAATAACAAATATCTGTTGTATAAAATATTTCATATTTGCTGACTTGAAAGCAAAGCTTATGATTTGTTTTGCATTTTACTACTTTTAGCTCACCTAGAATTGTCTAGACTTCTGGGGGTGCTTGATTTTTGTTCAGCAGATCTTCTCAGGGAGGACCAACCACACCCATTCTTAAAACCTTTAAATCTGATTAGATTCTCTTCCCCTGTCTATTTTAAAGATTTAAGCAAATGCCCTTTTAAGCTCAATCATTAAAGTAGAAATAGTTTAATTTATGCATTGTCACATACTAACCACAGATAAGAAGGATTTCAGGAGAGATTCAAAATAATAAAACAAATATCAGGAGTTTACTTCTTAGGGAAATAATCAGAAAAGTTTATCTTCTCATACCTGAACTTATAATATAATATTGATTACACTGATTTAAAGATATAGGGAATGATGATAGAATATTAACTACACACAAAATAGAAGAAGTGTGTCTTTGATTTGGTTTTTAATCAAGTCTGGTTCTTCAATACTTCTGTAAATAAAACAGGTTGGAATAAAAGATTAATTGTTATTTACAAAATAATATTTTAAAATTTTCTCGTATATTTGCTATGCAAAGTATCTATGATAAGCCCAGTGTCTTACATAGAGTAAGTATTCCATAAATGGTAGCTTTTTATTTTCAAAAGCATTAGAATAATGTGTTTAATGATATCCAGCAACCAAAGAAGAACATTGCATTTGTTTTCTTTCTTTTTCTTTTTAAAATTATTATTACTTTTGAAACAGAGTTTAGCTCTGTTGCCAAGGCTGGAGTACAGTGGTGTGAACACTGCTAACTGCAGCCTCGACTCTCTGAACAGGCTTAAACTTTTGGGCTTAAGTCATCCTCCCGCCTTCACTTCCTAAGTATCTGAGACCACAGGTGCATGCCACCATGCCCATTTTTAAATTTTTTATAGAGACAGCATCTTGCCGTATTTCTCACTCTAGTCTCAAACTCCTGGGCATAAGGAGTTGTCTCACTTTGACCTCTCAAAGTTCTGGGATTAGAACTAGGAGCTACCACACCTGGCCTGAATTTCAATATCTGCGACATCTCTTCATCAGTTACAATTGTGCTGAGGTGCATGTAACTGGTATCTGACAACAGTAGTGTAAAGTTGTTAGGGACTCCTTTCCTCCATGTGATTATAAGTTTGTTTTCCAGGATTGGTGTAGCCACTGAAAGAAGCATTCAAAGAATAAAATCCAGTGATAGTGACAGAAGATGCAAGAAAGAGCAATTTATCCTGTATCTTGAACTGTATGTCCCAGTATGTCCTCCGTCATTTACCTTATAGAATAAAAAAAAAAAAATTCTCTATTTAGTAAGGCTTTTAATTTTTATAACATTTAACTTCCATTTTCTTGAATGTATATATCTTAGTAGATAAACTATATGGTTTTGCTTTCCTATTCAATTGGGGCAATTAAAATGGTGTCACCAGTTATAAGTATAATTAACATGTATATTATAATACACAAAATAATAAAGGTCACTGGATTGTATGTTGTGACAGAGGACAAGAGAGTCAACGCTGGGAAGAGTAAGGGCAACAAATCTGTGCTGAGATCTTTGCTAAGCAATTTGAAACTGCTTTTCACCTGACCAACTAAGATAAATAAAGAAGAAAGCAGACTAAATCAGTAGATACTTACCAAATGGCAGGACTAGTGTCGACCTGTCCCTGCAAAACTACAACAATGACATTTAGTGTGATTGGGACTACCCCATGCTTGAGTTTGTGGTATTCCACTATCATCTGCCATGATGCCCCTGTTTGCGCATAGGACATACTGCTGACTGGATAAATGATCGTGGCCACTTCTGCCTCCTTCTTTAAATCTTTATTGGGTGTAATAATTTCTGCAATTCCTCATGAAATAGGGCATTACACCTGATTCCTGTCTTGGCTGGAAGGACAGTTTAGGAGCTTTTGCTCAACCTTTCCCCACCATAAGAACCCTAATTCCCAAGTTAGCCGAATCAACATAAATTTTATTTCAAGTGCTGAATATACCTTTGCAATTACATATTTGCAAACCAGGAAAAAAACCAAGCTGTGGTTTCAGGAATCTACGAGACTCATTAAGAGATGAACTTTAATTCTATTTATCACCTGACCTTCATGAACCCTGGTTCTAAGGAGAGGTTCCTGATGCCTTGTTGAGTTCCATGGTTTCAATTGCAGCTGACATGTATAGCTCATTATCTGAAAGGCAGCCTATAAGATAACGCCTAGAAGTTCCCCACCTCTTGATATATACATTTTGTGTAATCTCCTAGCGCAGGTCTCCTATCTTAAGGATCTTAAATGAGCCTTGTTACTCATTTCTCATGAACAGAATACGACAAAAGTGATGTGATTAACTTTTAAGGTTAGGTAACAAAGAATTTGTGGCCTTCATCTTAGATGCCTGCTCATACTCTCTTGCTTGGTCACTGTAAAGTAAATAACTTGCCATATTTTTTAGTTGTTCTATGCAAAGGCCTGCATATAAAGAACTCAGATAGGTTTCTGAATAACTCAGCAAGGAACTGAATTCCACAGTACAAAAGCCCATACAACATAAAATCCTGTCAACCACAAGAGAAGTAGCTTTTGTATTTCTCTGACTGCTTGCATGGTGTTTCATTAAATATTTAACAACCAGAATTGTGCATGTAGTTCCAGAATGAATCTTAGTTGATGTTTTTATTTATATTTTGGTTATATTAACAAATAAGACAAAAATAAAACAATAAAGATACATGTGAGATCTGCTTGCATTCATTACTAACATTTTTGCTAAATTTGACAACAGCTTTAAAATATTCAAATAGCTCCTCAAGTATTTTTGTGCTCTTTACAATCTAAAAAATATTAAGATACTTTTAAAATTTAATCCATATTAACATTTTTTATCATTTATATATAGACATAAGTATAGACAATCAACATAATAAAAAATCAAGAAGTGATTTGTACGATTGTGGTGTCCTCTCATTCTGGCTGATTTCAAGCTACCAATAATATGATCACAGAACTGAAAAGTTACATTTATGACCACAATACTTTTTAGCATTTCTGCATCACCTGAACAATAGAGATATCAATAATCTCTAAAGCTTAGATAATATCAAAATGTAATAAATTATTAGGAAGTGAGTTTTGAATACTCGTTATTTTTGGGTTAATATTATAGGGATGTAGGTTACATAATTAAACTTTAATATTGATTTAGTTTTACAATTAAATCAAATACTTTCTGAAATTTTATGTTGCCGTCAATCCTCAGAGGCAAATGAAACTTCAGTCAAAATGTAGTTCAGATGTCAAGACTGATGATGTCACACAAACCAAGACGGTATGAAAAAGTTGATTATACACATAATGAGGCTTTCTGGAAAGAGTAGGGCAGGTTCCCAAGCAGGCATAAAACCGGCTTAAGTGAACAGTGAAAGAAGATTGGTTTGGCTGGCATTTTTGTTGTTATGGATTTGGGGTAGGGTGAGAATTCCCTTACACGGTCCAAGGATTAAATTGCTTGAATTTTCTTCCAGTGCCAAAGAAGAGAGCATCCAAAAGTTTTTCTCAGCTTACCCAGATGTGGAACAGAAAAGGAAGGGTAGGCGGTGAGGCTTGAGAGCTGTCAACAATGACACATCAAAATGTCAGACTCTTGAAAGTCAGTTTTCATGGTCTGTTGTGAGCCAGCTCCAGGACACCACAGCTTGTCTATGAATTGGCAAAATCATGCAGATAGTCCAAAATCAAAGATATGTTTTGAATCTATCCAATTATCATTGAAACTTTTGCTTTACAGGCTGAATTTCTAACCAATTTTTCAACTACCTAATATTTGAATATTAATTGTATTCTTTTTTTGCAACCAAAATTTCAGGTTTTTTTTTTTTTTAACAGAGTAAGTTTCTTATAAATACCTCAAAAATATAAAGTACCTTTTGTGTTCTGGGGTACAGTATTGGGATAATGATTCCACAAAAGTTCAGATATATATGGTTATTTCCATAAGCTTAGAGAAGCATTTAGAAAACCAAACAAAACAACTTCTTTGTTTGCTTTCAAAGCTATCAATTTATTTAAGTGTTTTAAGCACGGAAGTTGGTTCATGTAGAGGAAATTAGAATGTATATTAAACTTGAACCTGAAAATGCAAAATTTAAACTTCTTATGTGAGAGATTTATTTTTAAATCATATGTCATTGCCCAAGTTCAACTTACATAAATATTATTCAAATATATTTTCCATTATATATTGATTTTGTACAAGCTATTTCAATTTGATTTGCATAATACAGAAATAATATATTTAGTTAAATAGTTATTAGAGTAGAGGTTAGAGTAATATTATTTTTTAAAGGGCAATACATCATATTAAATACAAAAAGTTTGGATTATGGTAATTAAATTACGACAGCTACATTAATTGCAACTTATATTAATATGACATTTATTATACAGTAAAATAAAGAACAAAGAGCCACAATAAAGTATTTCATAGTACTTGTCTTTTAATTAAGAATATTGTAATTCTAGAGAAACATAAAAAAGCCGAATTTAGAGTAGTTACAAACATGAAAGGATTTTTTCCTAGAGACGGATGGTTTAGCATAAGGTGTTTAATATCTATCTTTCCAAATTAAATTATTTAATTTTTTTTTTTTATGAGAGGGATTCTCACTCTCTTGCACAGGCTGGAGTGCAGTGGTGTGATCTCGGCTCACTGCAACCTCTGCCTCCCGGGTTCAAGTGATGATCCCATCTCACTCTCTTAAGTAGATGGGACTTCAGGCATGGGCCACCAAGGAAATCGAATTTTTGTATTTTTAGTACAGATGGGGTTTCACCATGTTGGCCAGGCTGGTCTCAAACTCCTTACCTAAGGTGTTCTTCCCGCCTCAGCCTCCCAAAGTGTTGGGGGTACAGAGGTGAATCACTGCACCCAGCCCAGTCATTGTCTTTTAAAGTCAAACTCAGAAATGACTTAGAGACATATAGGAGACAAGAGATTTGGGGATAAGTGAAAGTACATAAACATTCCCAGTATTTAATAAATAAAATAAAATTATTCTTATTTTCAGAAATGCATTTTACTGCCTTCTTCCCCTACCTCTAAAACGTATGGTCATTTAACTGTTAGTAACAATATTTCCAAAAGTGCAGCATATTCGTTTATTTCTCTATGAAGAAATTATCTCAAACATTGCTATCAAAATAATATCTATATTCCTAATCAACGTATGCTAGGGTATCATTAGCATGTGCTTAAATCTACTTGCTAATTACAACTATGCTTATTTTCCCTTTATAAATTATACTTAGATTAATTTGTTTATTTCTAACATTGTTAACTGGGAACTGATAATATTCTGTAAGTTAATTAAAGTCATTTTGTTGGTTGAATGTCATTGCAGGCCAGGAATTGCCAGAAATGTAATGTGTGTGTGTATATAAACATAATGTTTATATGATATTATTTACATTCACAATAACAGTAATGCATACCTATGCTATATCTGCTGATCATTAGTAAACAATTGCATTTATGGTCAGAAAACTAATAATTTACTTTTCATATTATTCTTCAGTATAATGCAAGAAACAAATTACACAATATTAACTAAAAATATACATCATTATGCATGAATTCCATACATAGATAATAAATACATAAGATTTAAGCCTTATTAAATGTGGCAACTTAAATATTTTTTGCTTTTTAAACTGGTAATTGGACATTAAATACTTGAATAATTTTATGAAACTATATGAAACATATGAAAATATTACTTTAGCAAGCAAGCCCATAAATTATAATATATATAACAATTTTGTGTAACATAACCTCCAAGCATCTATAAACCAATGATATTTACTTGGAAATAATTGGGAATTGTAGCAATTTAAATAAACCCTGTCACTGTTCCAAGCCTTTACACGAGAAGGGAAATCTTCACTTCTGTGGCAAGTCATCTTTCTCATTGCCAATAGAATTATCCAGTGTGAAGAGTAACTAGATTATATTTGAATATGTTAAAAATATTCAGATAGACAAAATTAAATTGTATGTTTGCATATCTCTAAATTATTGTTAAGAAATTCGGTATATAAATTCTAAAGAGTGAGAAACTTTCTCCTGTGAGAGAGAAAAAATACGCTCTTTTGAAATTTACCTCATTTAAATTCTACTAAAGGGTGGTTTTAAATCAAACATGTATAAATATGTAATCAACTCTCTTTTAACTCCCCCAAGTTCCTCACATATTTTCAAGTGATTTAATCAATACTTGGTGAGGTGATAGATGTTAGCATCAATGAACCACATGGTGTTATTAGAATCTGCAAATAGACAACAGAATAATATAAATTCCATACTGAGCACCAATTTCTTAAATTTTAACTTAATAGTTTCTGACTTTGAAGAAGAGTTATTAAAGGTAACATTTTGTTTTAAAACTCACTATACAAAATGGTTTTTTAAAATACAGCATTTATATTTTTAAAAATGAAAATGTTTATGAGCTGTCATGACACAAAATAGGGAGGGTTTAATTTTTCATAAGTATAATCGTATTGGTACTAAAATAATGTACCCTAACTATCTGAAATCTAATATAAATATATCATGAATGCCTTGGCATTTTCTTTAAGTAGGTAGGAAAGGAATTCAACATGATAAACATATTTTTAGAGCTGTGTATTGGAAATAGAGCATCCAATGTTAGCACAGTAACTTGGTTAGGAAAGGAACAACCCTGACTAAATTATTAGGGCATAAGTATATATAAAGAGTTTGTTCTCTCACTTACCATTCCTGCTCAAACAGTAATTGCAGGAGCCCAAATAGAAAAATATTTTTTGGAAAAGATTTCCTTGTGTATGTGACCTAATTCGTAAGTATGAACTGTTCAATAAAGGATGGTATGTGATTTATTTTTCCCCTTAAGCAAACTGTCCCTTAAATTTTTTATAAATTTCAAATTGCCAAAAATGTAAGTTCATGTCCCAGAGCACAATCATCACTCTAAAAATTGTCACAAATCAAATTTAATAAATCATATTTTTCTTTCCTACCAAATTGGGAGAATTGGGAGACATGAATAACTTGATTTTCTTTCCAGTGAACTTTGAAAGTGGAGAGGAAAAAACATGCTCTTTGCTTTTATTCTGGAGTTGTAATGTCTCCCAAGCACAGATTACACTCCACGTCTCCACATGAATCTTATTTGTCCAAACTCATCTCTTGAAAAGTAATTTACAACTATTTTGTCTTGAAGACATTATAAAAGGTATGCAATGTTTTAAGATTTATGGTGGTCTATGTGAAAGACTTAACACATCCACAGAGTCAATATTGCCAGATACAAAGAATACTTGAGACCCCAAGACCTGACCTAACCCAACATGATCCATGAGAAAGTGGAATTAATTAGTTATACAGCCAGATATAATCACTTCAACATTTGGAGATAGTAAGTTCTAGTATTTTAAAAAAATAAACTATAATTTTACTCTAAAACAATCAAATCTTATTTAATTAGATTTCTCCATATCCCTTGAGGAGAGATTTTTTATTTTCATCTATTCAAATAAGGAATACCAAATCACAATGAGTTTGTTCTTAACAAGATTAAATTAACTTGTTTTATGAAAGGATAATCTCACCATGCCCCTTTCTTTTAATGGAGTTTAGGACATGCCACCCCCAAAAAGAACACTTTGGCTTTTAAGAAAACAGCAGAAGCAGGAAGATCATGGTCTGACCTTCTGTTGCCCTTCTCTCCCGAAGGACTTCATAAAAGAATTCTAGGCCATTCCTCCAAAGTAGGTCATTAGGACTTTCATTCTAGAGGTATTCTTTCTGTATCTGGAGAAGAAAGAACATCTTTATCTTCGAAGACACAATAATGCCCAGAAGAATCTGAACTAACAGGACTTGTTAAATTTTCCCCCAGTTTACTGTCATTAGGTCATACCTTTTTGACCTTCAGTCGTACTTCTTCACAAACATCTATAAAAATATAACAGTGTGTTCTATATTTGGGGTCTTTATTTCTGAAGGGTCTCATGTCCCATAAAAGCATGTTGCTTGTTCAAACAACTTTAAACTTCTCCTGTCCAGCCCTGTTAGATGGAGCAATTAGCACCCTTGTGCTTTTCTCTGCCAAGCTTTCCTTTCCTTCTTAATGTGCTCTGAGCTCTTACTGTCCCTACTACACTATAAAGATGTACGTTATGTTTAGTCTCTTCATCAATAAAGTTTGTTTCACAACTCAAGAAAATCTGGAGATAACCAAGTATTCTGTCTCCAAGTCGTTCTACACCCTCATTAAAATGACAGAACTAAATCCTTTAGTGGTTAAGAAGGTTTAAGCCATTTATTGGAGAAAGAAAGATAAAATGTTATCCTGTTGATGGTTAAAATAAGCAAATCAGCAGCAGTCAAGAATATGTATGTAGGGTTTGCAACTTACAAAGCAAAACAAAGAAACATGTGGGCAATCCAGGCAAATTCTAAACTCACAGACAGGAATGATATGGGGTCAGAACAGTGGAGCTAAATGAAATTTCATGTACGATAATTGTATCCCTCATTGTCCCAAATGCTCTCTCCCCTAACGAATCCTAACCCTCACTCAAACTGAATTAGGGTGCACAACTCCTATTGCCAGAATTAAAGAAAAAAAATAAAATGAGACTATTCTCTACAGAAAATATAATAAATGACTCTGTGGAACTTAGAATTTTAGGGTGCAATGTATTATATCAACAGATTGTTATTTCTTTCTTGGCAGTCCCTCAAAATGGGTTTATTTTTACAGATCTTTCCTGAAAAGTAATAAACCTTTTGAAATTACAATTGTATATGTTTTGTTATTTTTTCTAAGCTCAAAAACATTTCTATTTTAAATTTTTCTTGTTTGTTAATAACTAATCTTGTTCATTTTATTTCTGATGTATATATTAAGAATACATCATTTTCTAACATCAATTCCACATAGTCTAAATATTTTATCTCTATATCCTTATTTTCTCAAATATAAAGTGGCTTCTCAGATTTATCTGTTACTACATTTTTTAATGTTGCAAATTTTCTTCTATATTGTTTTTAACATTATTTTAATTTTGCCTTTTCATTTGCTTTTATGCAATTTGTTGTCATCTTATTCATTTTTATTTTTATCTTCTTTTGTGTTCTTTTTATTTCAACATATCCTAACTTCCTTAATTATTACTAATATTTCATGGAAATCTTCTTTACAAACGTTTTTCTGTACTAAGTTTTACAAAGTACATTTCTGAGGTTCAGATCTTCTGAATCTTCTAATACTTTATTAAATGTGTCTACAATATTCTACTACTTTTTTCCGCCTTTCTTCTATACCTGTTCATCCCTTCATTCCCTGCTTCCCTTTTTATTTCCTGATTTTCTTCCTTCCTTCCCTCCTTCCTTTATACTTTAATCTGCCCTAACATGAAAATGCTCTGCCTTGATCAGGGTGTTAAGGAGCAAGGGAGTGCAGTTTATTCTTGGTCCTTAGTAGTAGGTCAATTACTTCTTCAATTCCTATTGCAAGAGAGCAGTGATTGCACCACATTTTGTCAAATTTGTATGTGATACATTTATATATAACCACATCTTGAGATGTGCTTGAGATGAAGCACATAAAAATTTAAACACCAAATGCCCTCTGCTAATAGGACCATTTATGTCAATATTCAGAGCACATGGGAATTACACATCTCAAGATGCAGACTCAACTATCAAAAACCTTTTACTCTCTGCCCAGTGGTTTTCTAAAAACTTTAATAATACCATCAATTATTTCTTGGTAAAGACACTGGCTTAGGCCAGGCACGATGGCTCACTCCTGTAACCCCAGCACTTTGGGAGGCCAAGGGAGTGGATCACCTGAGGTCAGGAGTTCCAGACCAGCCTGGCCAATATGGTGAAACCCTGTCTCAACTAAAAATACAAAAAAATTAGCTGGGTCTGGTGGCAGGCTCCTGTAATCCTAGCTACTTCAGGAGGCTGAGGCAGGAAAATCACTTGAACCTAGGGGGTGTAGGTTGCAGTGAGTGGAGATTGCACCATCACACTCCAGCCCGAAGAACAAGTATGAAACACTGCCTCAAAAAACTAAAAATAAAAAAGAAAACTGGTTGAATGAGAAAAGTGAAGCATTGCATTAGTCTTTTCTTGCATTGCTGTAAAGAACTACCCGAGACTGGAGAATTTATAAAGAAAAGAGGTTTAACAGGTTCACAGTTCCACAGGCTCTACAGAAAGCATGGCTGGGGAGGCTTTAGGAAACTTTCAATCATGGAAGAAGGAAAGAGGAAGCAAGGACATCTTAGATGGCAAGAGCAGGAGAAAAAGATTGAAGGGAAAGGTACTACACACATTTAAGAGAATGGATCTCGTGATAACTCATTCACTCTCAGGAGAACAGCAACAGACCTCCCACCAGGCTCCTCTCCAACATTGGGGATTATAATTCAACATGAGACTGGGGCAGGGACACAGATCCAAACCATATCAAGCACGATGAAGGATAAATGGTCTACCTCAAGAATTGTTACTGACCAGATGATCCAGAATAGACCAATGGTTGTGTTTATTAATTCAATCAGTTTGTGCAGGTCTTATAATTTCATCTGAGTTTCCACATTTGCTATTAGAATGTTTTAATAGTTTGCATGAGTATTTTCATGTAAGATATAAATAAATCTATACTAAGAGTTCGTTATTAAATGCTATTTTAAAACAGAGTTGTTGAATGTAATTTTAATTGGGAAATGCATCTGCCAAAATAACCAAATATTTAAACCCTTTAGCTAA
The DNA here is from genome assembly GCA_036589455.1 of Ateles fusciceps. NCBI lineage: Eukaryota > Metazoa > Chordata > Mammalia > Primates > Atelidae > Ateles > Ateles fusciceps. The sequence goes on along the minus strand of JAZHEH010000572.1, from coordinate 13,403,498 downwards.
CACATTATCTTCTTAAGCTAATGTATATTGCAATCTAAACATAAATTCAGAACATTGCTTAATGGTGAGAATTTTGGAACTCTTGGCACATTATTCCCTCCAAACCCATAAAATAAGAGACTTGAACAAACTCTAACACAGTTTCTAACAGCTTAAAATCATGTACCTAAGATGACCTTAGTCCCCTTTTATTTATTTATTTATTTTATTTTTTATTTTTATTTATTTATTTTTGTTTTACAGATTTATTTTCAAAGAGTAAAACACTTACAAATTTAAATACAAGTCCATCAGAATTACTTTAGTTCCCTTTTAAGTACTTGGCTAATACAGTGTTATGTTGCCACAGCCAAAACCCTGTGATAGGTAGATAGGTCCCCAAACTCCTTTTCAAAGACGTTTCTTCAGTATGTTTGCAATTTGCCTTGTAAGATGCAAATCTAACACCCAGAGCTGTTTCCTCCATGGTCTGTGGACTTATTATTTGAAATGTAAACAGTTAGAAAGAAAACTCTCCATCTCCAGTTCCTGTGGGAGAATAGGATCTAACTTCAGTGGGCTTCATGCTCACTCTTGCACTACTGCCTCCTGGCATAAAAATAGAGGTTTGTTTTTCCTCTGGACAAGCACCATTTGGCAAACCCAAAGGTTTCACATGTCTACCGAAGCCCTGTGTTATCCCCAGTTCCTTTCTTCTAGTATACCCAATCTTTAAAAATTATCTTGCCTATAGTTTTGGTAAATTTGAATTCATTTCACTCTGGATTCCTTTTCTTTTCAGAATGAGTATCACTAAACAAAATCTGTCCCTAAGGATTTAACTACTGTCCAGCTTTGTTTATCATTGACAGTGAACACAAATTTAATTATAACTAAATAAGTTATCTTGGTAAAGTGATGCCCTTATAGGTATATATCTGATATATCTCATGAAAAAGAGTCAAGAGGCAGGAGGACTAATATTTTGTCTTTTTCTTCTTTACTTATGAACCATATTAATGACTTTTCTTATTCAAATCTTTTCCTTAAATATGTTAATGTTTGCTTGTCTCAGTTTCAGAAATGCAAATAAAGCTTAACTTCTATTTAGGGGACACAAACCAAAATATCTTCCTCACCCAAGAGACAGGAATTTATAATTTAGTACTTAGGTTGAAAAATTAAAGATAGATTAACTCACTGTCTTGTGGTTTACTTAGTTCAATTATCAGAGTTCTAAGGTCTACCACCATGTTCTTTTTGATTCATTGTTAATGATTTGAACACCTGAATGATAGAAACTGAAATATTAAGTATCATTTACCTTGTTTTTTCCTTATTCTTAATACAGCACACACACAAAAAATGTATTGTGCAATTTTATACATTTGTCAACCTAAAAGAAGAAACTGAAGCAAAATTAACACAAGTAGAGAGTTTATTTGGGTCATACTTGAAGAATGTGAACCTGAGGGAATAGATTCAGATTGCCCAGAATATAATGATACTCTCCAATTAGCAACAGTTACAAGCAGATTTTCTTTTACTTTTTCCTCTTTCTTTTTCTCTTTCTTTCTTTCTTGTTTTTTTTAGACAAGGTCATATTCTGTCATCCAGGCTGGAGTGCAGTGTTGCAATCATAGCTCACTACAGCCTTGAACTCCTGGAATCAGGCAATTCTCCTACATCAGCCTCTCAAGTAGCTGAGATTACAGGTGTGCAACACCACATTCAGCTAATTAAAAAAAAAAAAAATTAAGACAGATTCTTATTATATTGACCAGGATTGTCTTGAACTCCTAGGATCAGGCAATCTTTCCAGGCAGGTTTTCAAAGGGAAAGAAGAGGCAGTTTCTAAGTTGTTTACCAAGAATTTATATTAAACTAACATAACTTATCGATTGGCTATACATAGTTCTTTGTATTACAAGTTCCTGGAAGATGAAGATAATGGGTGAAGCAGCTAGTCAGCGACAAAATGATTTAAACAATTGCCCCAGACATGGGTGCCAGAGGAGTGTGGAATGACTGAGGTCCATGCTTATCTTTCTGGGCCTGCACACTTCAAAGAGCTCAGACTGCTTGTGATATACTTTTTCTTCCTCATTTCCCCCCTGTTGATCAAAAATCTTCCCATGAAAACATTAATGATCAATTTCTGAGTAGTCCTACATTTCTTGACACTTTGAAGGCTCATTCTAAGACAGCCATCAGTAAAGTCACTGTTTTATATAACTGCTGCCACTTGTTGAATCATCACTTATCTTCAGAATTTCATGATTTTCATTTTCTGAGAGAGAAAACAATGAGGGATATATTGTAAGCCTATTACACTAGAGATTTCGTCAAGACTTAAGCAAAATAATAGAAACTCAGAAACAATGGTCAGGGCTGGAATCTAATAACGGATATGCTATAATTTTCTTCTGAAATGTAATTTTACTCTCTCCAGTTCCCCATTTCTACAAAAGATAAACCTTAGTAGCACCAACTTACTTGGAAAATAAGTTTTAGTAATATACTTGGTCTGATTATTTGCATGACGTTCAATAAGAATTGTTATTGACCATGTATATAAGGCTTTTTTAAGTTGGCTTTGATGGAGTTTTCTTATGAAATTTTGGATTAGACTTTTAAAAGCTTCAAGGCTAGCCGGGGGCGGTGACTCACATCTGTAATCCCAGCACTTTGGGAGGCCGAGGAAGGCAGATCACCTGAGGTCAAAGGTTCCAGACCAGCCTGACCAACATGGAGAAATACAAAATTAGCCAGTAGTTGTGGCACATGCTTGTAATCCCAGCTACCCAGGAGGCAGGAGAATCACTTGAATGGGGAGGTGGAGGTTGCAGTGAGCCAAGATTGCACCATTGCACTCGAGCCTGGGCAATGAGAGAAAACCCTGTCTCAAAAAATAAGTAGGTAAATAAATAAATACATACATAAATAAACACATAAATAAATAAATAAAAGAGCACTGTTCGGGATACTTTCCCATAAATATCCTTTAAGTAAAACCAAATTTTGCACTGTAATTAATTATAAACCAATGTTTGAGAAGTCTCAAAGTAAAACAATAATTATCTGTGAATAATAGAAGGCTTAGAAGAGCAATGTTAAAAATGCAATTGACAAGAAAATTTGGTTATTTCTATATACAAACAACAGCTTAAAAATAATCATAATTATTACTAACACATATTAAGGCATATGAGAATTTTAGGAATAAGATACTATTTTGGAATCCATATTAATAACACATTTAAGCAAATAAAAGTCAAACAAGTTAAACATCATTTCTTATTTGATGATAACCTCCTCTATGATTTTAACATAACAAATAAGGAAAATATCTCAAATATTACGGTAAAGTTTCTTTTTCTCTTTTTTCTGTTTCTTTCTTCTTATTCTTCTTTTTTCTTTGAATAAAGATGAGTTCTCCATCTGTTGCCCAGGCTAGTCTCAAACTCTTGGGATCAAGTGATCATGCCACCTCAGCCTCTTAAAGTATTGGAATTACAGGTGTGTGTCACTGTGCCCAGACCAAATGTTAAAGTTTTAAAACACTTAATCAATATAGTATCACATGTTAATATAAAATAATCATCAATGATTTAGTCAAAGTGCTAATTTAAAGATTTCAGAAAGCAAATATTTTATCGTTTGGTAGAGAGGAAAGTCAGCTATACACACAATCAAACAAGCTCATAAAGGCAGCATAAGACTAACAGAATCTGTCTTCCCTCTTTTATTTTTATTTTTTCCAGATTACTGAAAAAGTGAACTAAAGTCTTTTATTATGTCTTCTTAACATTATATGAAACTCTTGTTTAAAAGAGAAAACCAAAGTTAACCTTTGCATCAGTATATTGTTATTGTTAATGCTAAAGCTACTTTGAATAAAACCTTAAAAACAAATCAATCTAATCTCAAAAAGTTTTCACCACAGAAGATGAGATTTCCATAAGGTTTTCAAAATCTCTAATATTTTTTATTAAAATCAGATCACTGCTTTCAGAAAATTCTGTTATTCCTTCACAGAGGGCCAGAGTCTGGTCTGGCATTGGTGTCCTTTGATATTGATGCTCAATTTTTAGAGAAACTAATCTGATTTTAACCAACTTGGTCGCACACAAAATTTCTTCTATATGATTAATCTTCCACAAATTATCTTCAACTTACTCAGAACTTCAGTTTTGTCCTATAGTCCTTTTTTTAATATTGATACTCTACCTTAGGGCAAAAATATTTAGTTTATTTTCCTCTTTATCCTTTTGGCAACACAAATTTCTTCATCATGCAAAAAAATCGCTCTCTTTTTTCATTTTTCTTTAGATCTTACTTTCTTTATAGCTCTGCATATAACATTGTTTCTCTTACACCAGTTTGTATTGCTCTGCATATAACATTGTTTCTCTTATACCAGTTTTTATTACATACATTAACTACAATTTTAAGTCTTAGTAACCCAAATTTTCAGTGAAAAAAAAACCTAGGCAGTAAGTAATTTTTAATGGTTTTATATCAGTATTTACAGATAAAAAGATTGTATAATCTAGAAATATATTTTCTCAATTTTCGTTTGCTAACAATCTAAATTTTGATTTAGCTTTTAAATACCATATACATTATGTCTCCATATATTAAAAAATATTACAATTTTATCAAGCATCTTCTTGGACTGCAGTGGAATAAAATTAGAAATCAACTGACAGGAACTGGCAAAACTCCACTAGTACATGGAAACTAAACAATTTTCCTGTAAATGATTCTTGGGTATAAGGCAGAAATAAAAAATAATTTTCAAACAATTTAATGTGAAACAACATACCCAAATCTGTGGGATACAGCAAAAGCAATACTAAAAGGAAAGTTATAGTATTAAATGCCTACATTACAAAAGGAGAAAGATCACAAATTAACAACCTAATGTTGCACCTCAAGAAATTATAAGCAAAAGAAGGAGAAAAAACAAAACAAAACAATAAACCAAACCCAAAGCTAGCAGAAGAAAAGAATAGCACAAATCACAGCAGAATTAGATGAGGTTGAAACAAACAAACAAAAAAAAGAATCAATGAAATAAAAAGGTACTCTGTTGGAAGGATGAGCAAAATTGTTAGATGCCTACCTAGTTTAGACCATTCAAATAAGCACAATCAGCAATGATAAAGATGACATTATAGCTGATACCACAGAAATACAAAAGATCCTCATAAGTTACAATGACCATCTCTATGTGCACAAACTAGAGTAAATGGTTAAGTTCTTAGAAATATACAACCTTCAATATTGAAACAGGAAGAAATAGAAAATCCTGAACAGGCCAATAATGAGCAATGAAATTGAATCAGTAACAGAAAATACTTCAACAAAATAAGTCTAAGATGAGAGAGATTCACAGTTGAATTCTATCAAACGTACAGATTGAAGCTGGTATCAATCTTACTGAAAATAATGAAAGAAATTGAGGAGGAGTGATTTCCCCCTGTCATTCTATGAAACCAGTGTCACCCTGATATCCAGGTCAGGCAAGGGCATAACAACAACAATGGCAAAAAATTTTGGCCTGTACTGCTAAAGAACTAAGATGCAAAAATCCTCAACAAAATGCTAGCAAACTAAATCCAACTTTGCTTACAAAAGATAAATTGCCATGATCAATGGACTTTATTCTAGGCATGCAAAGAATGGTTGAACAATTAAAATAAATAAATGTAATTCACTATATAAGAAGAATTATAAATGAACAGAGTATGATTATTTTAATAGATCCAAAAAAAGCACCTGATAAAAATCCAACATCCCTTTATGATAAAACTCTCAAGTTTTATTGAAGGACCATACCTGAAAATAATAAGAACCATATAAGCAAAGTCCATAGGCAATATTGTACTAAATGGTAAAAAGTTGAAAGCATTCCCTCTAAAAACTGGAACAAACAGGGATGTCTACTGTCCCCACTCCTATTCAACATAATACTGGAAGTTCTAGGCAGAGCAATCAGGCAAGATAAATAAAAGACATCAAATAGGAAAAGAAGAAATCAATCTCTCTTTGCCGACAATCCTAAGGACTCTGCAAAAGTCTCCTAGAACTAATAAATGAGTTCAGCAAAATTTTAGGATACAAAATCAATGTACAAAAGTCAGTGACATTTTTAGATACCAAGAAAATCCAGACTGAGGGTGAAATTAAGAACACAATTCCACTAACAGTAGCCATTTTTTTTTTTAATCCATAGGAATACATTTAACCAATGAAATGTCTTTAGGAGGAAAACTAGAGAACACTTATGAAAGAAAGTATAGATGACAGTAGCAAATAGAAAAACAGTTTATGTTCATAGATTGGAAGAATAAATGTCATTCAAGTGACCATACTCCCCAAAGCAATCTAAAGATTCAACAAAATTCCTATCAATTTACTAACATCATTCACCAAAGAATTAGAAAAAACACTACTAAAGATAATATGGAACCCAAAAAGAACCCAAATAGCAAAGCAATCCTAAGCAAAAAGACAAAGTGGGAGGCCTCACATTACCTGACTTCAAATTATATTACAAGTCTACTGTGGCTAAAACAGCATGGTACTAATACAAAAATAGATACACAGATCAGTGGAACATAATAGAGAATCTAGAAATAAAGTCACATACCTACCACCAAATGATCTTTAACAAAGTCATCAAAATTTAACAATGGGAAAGAACACCCTGTTTAAATAACAGTGTTGGATAATTGGCTAGCCATAGGCAGAAGAATAAAACTAGACCCCTATCTCTCACCACATATAAAAATTAACTCAAGGTGAATTAAATACTTAAATATAATACCTGAAAATATAAAGTCTTAGATAAAAATCTAGGAGAAGCTTTTCTGGACATTGGCTAAGGCAAGTAATTTATGACTACGACCTCCAAAAACCAATACAACATAATCAAAAATAGGCAAATGAGACTTAATTAAACTAAAAGGCTCTAGACAGCTGAAGAAATAAACAGAGGAAACAGACAATCTACAGAATGGGAGAAAATTATGCCAATAATGTCTCCAAAAAAAGACTAATATCCAGAATCCACAAAGAACTGAAACAACTCAACTAGAAAAAATGGTATAACTCCCTTTAAGAACGAGCAAAGAACATGATAAGATATTTCTCAAAAGAAACAAACAAATGACCAACAGACATGAAAAAAATCTTCAAAATCACTAATCACCAGATAAATGAAATTTAAAACCACAAGGAGATATCATTTTATACAGTAGAATGACTATCATCAAAAACTCAGAAACAACAATGTTGGCATGTGGAGAAAAGGGGAATGCTTATATACTATTCTAGGGACTGTAAATTAGTAAAATCTCTATGGACAGCACTACGGAGATTTTTCAAAAAACTAAAAATAGAACTACTATTCAACCTAGCAATCTCAGCACAGGGCGTCTACCCAAAGGAAAGGATATCATTACATAAAAATGACACCTGCACTCATATGTTTATTACAGCACTATTCACAGTAGCGAAGTCATGGAATCAACCTAAGTGTTCATCAGCTGTGGATTGAATAAAGAAAATGTGATATATAACCACCATGAAATACAATGCAGCTATAAAAAAGAATGAAACTATGTTCTTTGCAGCAACATGAATGGAGCTTAAGTCATTATGGTAGGTAAAAGATCTCAGAAACAGGAAGTCAAATAATACATATTTTTATCAATAAGGGGGAGATAAACAATGGGTACACATGGACTTAAGGATGGAAATAATAGACACTGGGGACTTGGAAAGGAAGCAGGTTGGTAGGGAGGGTGAGTGTTTAAAAATTACCTATTGGGTACAATGTTCACATTTGGGTGATGGGTACACTAGAAGCTCTAATCTCACCATTACACTATTTATCTATATGAGTTACCTGCACATGTACCTCTTAAATCTAAAATTTTTAAACAAATGAAAAGAAAATAAAAAGGGAAGAGCTGTCCACCCCACACGCCCCTCCCACCACCACCAAGGAAAGACCTGTAAAAGGGACCTAGAGCATGGAGGCAGAGCATTGCCTGAGAAGTACTTTCTGCAATGTCCAATGAGGAGAATTTGGACCCTGAAAGAGAGGTCCTGGAAGCAGCATATGCCATGAACAAGAAACCCAACCCTTTACCTTTTCAATTTTCTGAGTTATTTTCAAATGACTGCTAATTCATTCATTTTTAGAACATTGGGCAAGCTTGGAGAAACGTGTTAGTGAAGAACTGCTAATGGTATCAAAAATAGTAAATGTAATAGTAAGCCAGTAAAGAAAGATAAGAAGAGGCCTTTTCTAAGTTGTTTACCAAGAGTTTACATTAAAGTAACAAATTATTAATTGGCTAAAAATTTGTTTCTTTTATCATAAATTCTAGGAACATGGAGATAATTGATGAGGCTGCTGGTCAGGAGCAAAATGACTTTAAACAATTGCCCTTAGGCATAAAGGGGAATGAACGAAATCTCATATTCATGTCTCTCTGGGCCTGCATACCTCACAGAGCTCAGACTTCTCTGAGTTACTTTTCTTTTCAACAAAAACAATGAAATAACTGTCTGCCTCAAAATCAGTTGATCAGACACATACACACTCACACATGCACAAACATATACACACAACTTCTTTTCCTTCTCTTTTTTCTTTATTGTATGTCAAGTTTATTAAGAAGATCTTATGTGAAATGTATTTCTTTAGTTATTACAGGTGTTAATCTTAAAAATATAACACTTGTATTAAAAACAACTCATCAATGCAGGAGCTACATGTGGGAAAAGCATTTATGAAACAAAAAGGTAATCAGAAATAGAAAAAATGTATGTAATAAAATATGGCGAAGACAAGTTTTCACTTTTACTTAGGGTGGGATATGGGGAAGAGGATGGGAAGAAATTGTTATCTTCTTATATAAGTCTTAACTGTTATTAAAATAATTGTTATGTGTGTTACAACAGGAAATGTTACACAGCCTAAAATGTATTAAACAAAGAAATGGACAAGTTCTCTATTGATTCTGTATCTTAAATTGCAATAAAAATGTTCAAAGAACTATCTTTTAAATCACCATTTTAATGTTTATAAAAACACACACATAAATATAAAAAATTATTTTATGTTACAAGGAAATGGGAAACATTTTATCATCATTCTTAGGAAATAGTTTTTGAATTATATATGAATTATATTTGCAACTAGTACTAGGTATACGAGGAACAGATATAAAGAAAAAATATTACTATACATTTTAGATGTTATTTTATATTCTTTATTAGGTGAGTATACAGAAATGTACTTGGGAATTAACTAACTTCTCCAGTTGTTACAGTAGCTGAAAATTCTAATTTTTGAAGTTTTATAGGAATTAAATAAACCAAATATCATACTACAGTAATAATTCAAATAAATCACAGCTTCATTTACAATTTTATTTCTTTTAGTATTTTAAAGATTTTATTACAATATTTTGAACATGTACTTGTAATGATTTTCCTTACATTTATAATTAAGGAACAGTAAATAATGGAGAAACTCATAATTATAATTAACAGTAAATAATGGAGAAACTAATAATCTTTAATCTTTACTCACTTTGGTCAACTTTATTAGCATATTTGATATTTTTATCATTTTTATTGTGCTTTACAAAAATGTATTAATAAATTACATGAATTGGTTTTCAGTAAGAAATCTGGGCTGGACATGGTGGCTCATGCCTGTAATCCCAGCACTTTGGGAGGCTGAGGCATGTAGATCACAAGGTCAGGAGTTCAAGACCAGCTTGGCCAATATGGTGAAACCCTATCTCTACTAAAAATACAAAAATTAGCTGGGCATGGTGCTGGGTGCCTGTAATCCCAGCTACTCTGGAGACTGAGGCAGGAGAATCATTTGAACTTGGGAGGTGGAGGTTGCAATGAGTGGAGATTGCACCATTGGACTCCAGCTTGGGCAACAGGGCGACTCCGTCTCAAAAAAAAAAGAATTGTATATTAATAACAATAACAAAGAAGTACATAATAATAACAACAAAGATAAAATAACATACATGTGTATTTTACAAATTGCGCTTATGCTAAAACAATTCTTTCTTTCACTCTTTCTAACACACACACTCCAAAAAAAAAAAAAAAAACCTGAGGGTTGAATGCTGTATGCATACATGAAATTTTTTTTTTAAAGTCACTTTCAAGAATATCTTCTGCCCACCATGTTTTTCAACCGGCTTAAGTCACCATTCAACAAATACAGACTACTGAGGAAAAGACACACATAATGGGTAACAGTCATGACTGGAGTCTTGTCATGGTGAGAGCGATAAGGCTGTGGAAGAAAGCTATATCTAGGGACTAAAGCTATAATCAAGGACCATATATTATGTTTATCTTTATTGGTGAGTTTCTGTTCTAGCACAGTATGTGGAAAAGTAGTATTAGGAGTTAAAACTGAGCTCTGAAATATGATGCTGGCTCAAGTCATAAAAGTTATTTTAGCATAGCTTATGTAGTTAGGTCTCAGTTTAAAGTAATTTCAATGCAGAAAAAGAAAAAAATAGCTACATTTATTTCAACCTCAACTAAATGATTCAGAGGAATTTAACCTTCAAAATGATTGATAGTGACCTAGTTTTAAAGAAGAGTGGATGGCTGAAGATGCTTTTTAAGTAAAATTATCTAGTCTAAAGTTCTCCAATGTAGCTGCAATGGAGAAAGCTAGGTAAATCTCTGGAGAGGATGGATTAAAATGTTGTTGCACTTGCATTTTAAGAATAATAGCAAAAGAAGCTACCATTTGTGGAGTCAGGTGGGTGAGTGTCGTGACTCAGTTTAACGTTAGCATCTAGAGAAAAGTTTAAACATATCGAGGTGTCTTCTACTGGAGAAAATGACACTGGAAGCATAAATATCACTGAATAAAGCCAACCTGCCTAGACACTCTCCGGATGGCTCCTGAATTGTATTTTAGGGCAAAGTTCCTTGGCATCCCTTTGACCTTTCCATTTCAGACAGTGAAGAATACATGGGACTTAGAACTCCAACTTGTTATCATTGCCTAGTATGGCATTTTTTCTTTCTCAGCAAACATGTTACTCCTTTAAAAAATGTGAGTGAAATAAGAAGTGCAATGGTTTTGATATGGTCCATTCGTTCCCAGTATAAGTCATGTTGAAATTCCATCCCCCATATGGTAGTGTTGGGAGAAGAGGCCTGGAGAAAGGTGTTTGGGTCATGGGGGTGGATCATCCTTCATGAATGGCTTGGTGCTGATCCCATGGAGCAAGTGAGTCCTAAATCTCACAAGACTAGATTGGTTCTCATAAAAATGAATTACTTCATTTAACAGCAGATTGTTATAAAATGGGGTTCCTTCTCCTGTTCTGTTTGGTTACCTCACTTCACTTTGGTCTGCTTCCCCTTTGATATTTTTTGCTATGTTATGATATAGCAGAAAAGCCCTCCCCCAGAAGCCAGAGCCATGCTCTTGATCTTTCCAACCAGCGGAACCATCCTGTTTTTCTTTATAAATTACCCAGTTGCAGATGTTCTGCTATAGCAACACAGACTAAGACAGTAAGAAAATGTATTCTTTTCTCTCTCTCTCTCTCTCTGCTTTAGAAAATAATACAACATTTTTACTGTCTTCAGAGAAAGGAGAAAATCATTGAAAGTACTGCAAAGAGGATAGGAGGCATGTTGAATGTGAAATAAAGAATTGGATGAGGTGGGTAGATTAGACTAGAACCCCAAAGAGACTAAGTCATTTCTCCTGCCTGACGCTCAGGCTTTAAATCCAAGATTCAAAAGAAAGAATGCTGTTCAGGAAACATAGGCTGTCAGGAAAGTTTGAGACCTGCTGCTGTCTATCTTGATGCTTTTTCTATACGACCAGCCTCAGCCGCAATATGTCCTCCAGCTACAGTTCATCTTAGCTCAGGGCAGTTCACCTTAGCTCCTCCTCCATCACCAAAGGACCTGATTCAGAACAGATACCCTGTCTATGCTTTGCATATAAAGAGACCACAGTGTTTGTTCCAATATTTTCAAAGCTCTTGGTTAGCAAATATTGTCTGTGACCTTTTAAGACTTTGATATTCCTCTCAGAGGTATCAATTTATTTTCTCTGAGCTGTAAATTTATTTTCAGATGTTTCAAAACAACAACAATCTATCAAAATAATACCTGTCTGTAAAGTAAAACAAAATAGGACAGACAGAACTGAACAAAATAAAACAAACACATTAAAAATCTCCACAAAATCTACCAGTTCTTGAAGACAGATTCATTGACTGCATAAAATTGATTATAGACTGAAGTCATTTTCCTGATAATTGGAACAGATGTACCCATGATCAGTCTAACAGGATGATCAGAAAGGCCTGGGCCAAGAGGTACAGGATGTAAGAGTACAATTCTGTTATCATCCCTCCTCTCCTGTGCCTCTCACATTTTATCAAATTTTCTTACAGTTTTATGATTGCCCCTTTTGTTAAATAACCTTGAAATAGAGTTCAGCCCTTATAGGTATTTAAAATTCATCTTGATTTTATTTCATGACAACTCAAGGTTAAGTATACTTTAAAATGGAAATCAATAATTATAGTAATCTAATATTTTCAATAAAGGTCACACATAACTATACAGTTAAAAATTATGAAAATATCAACTGGTTTTCAGTATGCATAAATCATTAATACCACAGAATTAACCACGCATGTATGGAACATCATGTTTTATTAAAACAATTATTTAATGTTTTAATAAAACACTGTTTCATTGTCACATTTGACAAATCCTAAATCCGATTGTCATTATCGCTGTTTGCAGATAATAGCAGTAACTGACAAAACTAAAAATCGGAAGTCTCACACATCAGTAGTCAGCTGTTGTAGACTAATTTGATGACAATGAAGAGAAAAATATGCCCAGATGGAAGGTAGAATGTACATAAACATGATTTTGTACACACCCTTTAAAAATAAAGTGTTTTGATGATTAGCTTTGTGTACATATTAGTGTACCTATTAGTGCAAATATGGAAGGTAGCCAGATACCAACTAGTATTTTCATAAACTGACTTAGCAGAATACTTAGTCAAACTGGATTCTCCAAGGACAAAGGGAAAGCTCAAGTTCAGATCAACTTAAGCAGAAAACTCAGAGGGATTGACTAAAATTTTGGTCAAAAAAAGAGGGTCTTTCTCAGTATCAGTCTCTTGCAGACATTAAACATTACCAACACCATCTCTCAGTCTGTGACAAATATGTTTAATTTCTCTGTATATTTATAACATTAGAAACAATTAATCCTCCTTTACTGATTTTTAATGCCATTTTAGTGATAGAACAGTATTAAAACAATAATAAAAATGGTGAGATTTAAATGTACACATATTTTATTGGTAACATTTAAAAATGGGATCCAACTAAGTGTTGATGAGGATAAGAAAAAACCGGAATGATTTTGTATCTAGTGTGGGATGATAAACATGCTCAGCCATTCTAGAAAGCATTCTGATAGTTTTTATTGAAGTTAACTGTGTAAATATTCTATATCCAGGGAATGGACTCAAGTACTTATTTCTGAATATGCAATGCAAAGTTTCATAAGAGAACAGGCATATGGATTGGATTGCAACACATTAGATATAGCATTTAAGGTGTTTATCAATAAGAAGATAAATAAGGATGATATGTACGTATGATGGGTTACTATATAGCACTCCAAAGTAATAGGCTACATTTAAATACAGGGAAAAATATACATTTGAAAACACAGACTTAAATAAAAAGGAAAGTGTAATCTACAGCATAATGTTATTAAACCTGATTAAATAATGTATGGATAATTTTATATATTATTCCTAGGATGCAAACATGTCTAAAGATAAATATTAAACATATAAAAATATTAATTATAGAAATATTAGAACGTGAATGAGCGTTAGGTGGGGCTAGCAAAGTACAATTTTAAAAAGGGGAAAAGTGATGCTGATGTACTAAGAAATCTTTGCACGAGAATTTCCTTATAACCACCTCCCTTCTTCACTCTAGAAAATTAATCATAATAAAAAAGAATGGAAAAGCCTAAGGAGACTCTAGAACAGTATAAATAGAAAAAAGTTACAATAAATAATAAAACTATAATATATTTACTATTACTAATGAGATATAAATGTGTGATTAATCTAGCAGAGAGGATAGAAGATAGAATATATTTTTTGCAAAAGTAAAAATTCTGAAAAATATTACATACATTTGGCAATATTAATAGTTATAATAAATTATTACACAAAACTACTTCACTTGAACACACTAATTTAATTCAAAGACCTGCAAAACTCCAGTAGTCAACTAAACAAATGCAATAGTCATCCTATTATTATTATTATTTAACTATTTTACTCGAGATAATTCTACTTCCTTGTGGCAAAAGAACAAAAGAAAAACAACAACAAAACCAGAAGAACAAATTCATCTCCTTGGGGATATTGTTTTCCTTTCTGCCTTTCAATGTTTTCTGAATAATTGGAAATACTAATGAGTAAACAGGATCCATTCAGAATACAATTTTCTTTCCTCTGTTTGTATTATTGTTCAAATAAAATCACATATTCTTAGTAAATAAGAAGTTACTGTCCTTGATGTCATTCTCATTATTATTAAAGGACAATCATTAAAAAAATTTTTGAACAACATGTAATTTATATATACATTGCATTAGTCAAGATTCTCCAGAGAACAAAACCAATAGGAATTACATACGTGTCTGAGGGTATTTATTATGGGAATTAGCTCTTGTGATTGTGGAGACTGAACAGTTCAGTGATAAGTTGTCTGAAAACTGAAGAACCAGTAATAGTGGAGGTATAATTCAGTTTTCATTCAAAGGCCTGGGAACAAGGACTCTGGTGATATGAGTCCCGAAACAAAAGTAAAAGGCTAAGAACCAAGAGCAATACTGATGTTAGTTCTAGAGTGTGAAGACCTGAGAATGTGGAGCTCCGAGGTCTGAGGATTAAAGAAAATGGTTGTTCTAACTACAGAAGAGATAGCTTTTATTTCCTCTGTTGTTGCATTTGGACTCTCAACCGACTGAATTATGCCCACCGGTATTGGTGAGGGCTATCTGCTTTGCTCAGTCTGCCAATTTAAATGCTAATTTCTTCCAGAAACACCTTCAAAGGGATCCCAAGCAATAATGTTTTATCATCTATGTGAGCATCCCTTAGCCCACTCAAATTGACAGGTAAAATTAACCATGACATACAGTAAAAACATTCAGCAAATAGAACCTGTTCTTTTTATGAGTAATATAGTGTTTCTGTCTTCCAATCATAATTCTGAAATAATTCACTATCTGAATACCTGCCGTAATTATTTCTATTGAAAATATACCACTTCAGTCTTGCTCCATATTAAGGATAGAAATCATCTTACTCAGTTTGGGCTGCTATGTATGAATACTATACACTTGGTAATTTATAAACAACAGAAATTTAGGATTCATAGTTCTGGAGGCTGGGAAGTCCAAGATCAAGGTACCTACACATTCAGTATCTAGTGAGGGCTCAATTCCTGGTTAATAGACTGACATCTTCTCTCTGGCCTCATATGGCCATGTGGGTGGAATAACTCTCTGAGGTATCTGTCCAAATGACACTAATGTCATTCACAAGGGCTCCATGACAGTAATGTCATTCACAAGGGCTTCATTCTCTTAACCTTATCACCACCCAAAGGGGTCACCTTCATAAATACACATGTGATTTTGACATATGAGTTTTTTGAGGTATATAAATATTATTTCTACAGCACATGTTTTGAAGAGAAAAACTTCCTTCAACCACAATTATAAAATAATGTATGGTTTTAAAACTTAGCTCTTGCTGTAGACTTAGCCATGTTAATTAATTTAATAAAAACAATGCTTTTATAAGAAACATAATATGTTGAAATGATTTTTGAAAACAATTAACACAGAATTATGAGTAATGTCAAGCTGTTTTACACTGTCTGTACTGTCAAAAGGTAAAACAAGAAGCAAAATCTATACTAGCACACAACTTTTTAGTATATAATTTTTATGAGTTTAAGCTACCATTCCAACAGTGTTTTTAAGACTTCAGTGAAAACTGAAAGAAAAATTTTCATATTTCAAGATGAATTTAATTATAAAATAGAGTCATTTCCATATAACCTTCAGTTGGAAGTGATTTGCAACATAATGACATTATAAAAAGCAAATATTAGAACATCAACCTAACTGAAGTCTATAAATATGCTCAATTAAAAGCATATGCATCTTGATTGATATCAGCATTTCACAGTAGCTATCACAATGAGAAGAGGTTTTCACAGAAAAAAATAATAAGAATCTCCTCATCACAGATCAACATTAATAAATGAATATTTGCAATAGATTTTGATGATATGAAACACAAACTTTGAGTTCCAATGATGCAAAAAGAAAGAAAGAATGTACTAGGCCATTCTTGTGTTGCTATAAATATATATCTGAGAGTGGGCAATTAATAAAGAAAAGAAATTTAATTGGCTCCCAGTTTTGCAGGCTGTCTAGGAAACATGATACTTGCATCTTCTTGGATTCTAGGAAGGCCTCAGGGAACTTATACTCATGGCAGAAGGCAATGCTGTGGGAACAGACACTTCACTTGGTGAAAGCAGGAGCAAGAGAGACAGTGAAGTTGCCAAACTCTTCTAAACAACTAAGTCTTGCAAAAACTCACTCATTATCATGAGGAAAGTACCAAGAGGATGGTGTTAAATTGCTTATGAGAAGTCTGCCCCCAAGATCCAATTACCTTCCACCAGACTTCACCTTCAAAACTGGAATTACATTTTGACGTGAGATTTGCGTGGAGACAAGCATTCAAATTATATTAGAAAGGAAAGAAGAAAGGAAGAAGAAAGAAAATAATCTCAAAATTCTCATTAGTAGATATATATTACAAAAAAATTATTCAGTAGTTCATAGGAACTCATTTTCTCTCTCATATAAAAGTGTATACCTGAAATCTTCAATTATTTTTCCTTGGGCTTCAAAATCTAAACTCTCTACTATCTGGTTCTTGTAGAAAAAAGTTCTGATTCCAATGTCTGTACAATTAGAATATAATTTATACTTTTTTTAAATAATTGAAATATTATAGTTTATTATTATAACAATTGATTTTTCCAGAAACTAATAAAGATATGGTTTTACAGTACAGATAAATATTCCATAAAAAAGCTGTCAGGAACATTAACAATTTTGACTTATAACATATTCTAATATATGCTTGTCTGTCTCTGATCTCCCTGATCTGTCTCCATTTATATGTTTTTATATACATATATACTATATATAGTATTATAAATATTATATATTTTTTCTTAGATATAAAGCATTAGTCATACGTATATATGCATAGGCATGAATATATATGCTTATAAATTTATATATATATCTACATGCTAACGAGAAACGTATTCTCTCCTGAGGTCCATAAGAGGGTGTGGTTTCAAAGGCAAGAACTTCCAGCAACATGTGTGACCTGCCTTCTCTCACATCTCCATCTGGGAGCTAATATTGGAATTACTCTAAAAAAGAATACAGGCAGAACAAGAGAGAAAAATGCAGGCAATACTCTAAAAAAGAATACAGGCAGAACAAGAGAGAGAAAAATGCAGGCAAATCTCTCAAAAATGCGTTTGAGAGAGAGAGAAGACGACGACGATGAAGGGGAGGAGGAGGAGGAGAAGAAGAGATGAGAAGAAGGAGGAAGAGAAAAATTATATTGATAGTTGATGTTAGAAAAACATATTTAAAAGACAGTAGTAATAATCAAGTTAAACTTATGATGTTTATAGTGCAGATGGAGAGAACATGTGATAATTCAAAATATGTTTAGAAGGTGAGGTGGGATTCAAAGCAACTGATAAAACTGGATTCTTATAAATATTGGATGGATAGAGTCATTCACAAATATTAAATCTATGAGAAAATATATATGGGGGTGGGTTATGGAGTCTTGTAAGTGGCTTCATCAGTTTATATGATGTTGTGCCTTAGTTGTTTATGGGAATTCAAAGAGAAAATACCTTGAGGAATTTGTGTGTGTGAGTATATAGTGGAAGCACTTGCTCAGAGAGACAGAGCTTACATAGTGAGAAAAGATTTAAAAATTAAAAATGAATCCTAGTTTAATGTAAGATGCAGAATAGGAACTACTCATGGATACTAGACCTCAGTGCTTTCAGGATGATCTATATGACTGGAATAAACATTACCATCTCTCCTAATCTTTCTTCTATCATCTCAACATGACTCTTATGCATACTTCAGAAATTATCTTAAAAGTTATTTCACAGAATATTTTCCTCCTAACCTATCTCCGCCTCCTCCAGGCTGTGGTATTATATTGCACATGTAACTGAAGAAGAAAGTAATTTTGGAGAAAGAAGGACAGACGTAAATTTGTTTACTTCATTTGAGTTTTAGCTCAGTAGAATTTGTTTTACCTGAAGAAACTGAAATGTTAAGATGCTGTATTTGATCTGTTGCAAATATATCTAAAGTTTCATATTAGACTGCTAAACAGTTTCTACTCTTCTCCATATAGGTCAGTGGTACTCTGTACAATCTATCAGGTAATAAGGCCAATGCTAGAAGCAAGATTACATTGCATACCTAATAAGGGTATAGTCAGTCCAAATGGAAAACAGTGGATCTATTGCTACAATATGGCCTTGAAGTCTAACATTCTAAGAATAATTCACATTTGAGCAGAGAAAATGAGCCTGCAATACTGAATACATCAAGTTAGGAAGGAAATATTCTGTAAACATTGTTGTGTATATATATGGCTTAATCTGGAAAGCAGGTTTAACCTTTTTTTCTAGTTTTATTAAAAGTTGGTTTATAGTAGTTAAAGAAAAAGGCCAGATCCCTAACTCTATTGTGAGAGTCTGTTTCTTATAGTATGTCACCTTTTACACGAACATGCTTTCCAGTTTCACCTCACTACAGAGTGACATCTACTAAAACTGAGGATGTGAGGGTGGGTTTACCTATTATACCACAACACAGTGTAGCTTAGAATGATCTGCATTCTATAAAGCAATATTCACAGAAAATAAAACTATATTCAAGAGCCAAATTAATAAGCTTTTATATGCTGCTTTCTTTTGTCAGTCAGCTTTAGTGAATATGCTGCATTGTATTTTTATGCTTTCAACCTTTTTATATTATCCTGAATGGCATCACATGAGTGGCCATAAACAAGGCAATGTTTCTGGAATATTATAAATGTGATGAAGTGAACTGAAATGGGCATTTCAAATTACACTGTCTAGAAGATAAGTGAAATTCCCTTTCCACATAGTTCTAATGGTAATTGGATCACTAACCCTTGGGAAAATGCATGTTCTAAATCTCCCTCTGATATTATTTTCTGTTCTTCATGTGGCTTGAGTCTAAATCACAACTCACACATCTGTGTTTTAAGAGTCTGTTGAGAGGTCATTAAGACTTTCTGTACCATACAGTAGTCCTCAGAGCTTTGTTTTCTTTGTGTATATTATTTAGAGTCTGTATGAGTTCTGAACCACCTAAATAACTTGAATCTGAAGTAAATATATTTTTTGGTGGCCACCTAGGTATGGAGCAATTCCTTGACCTTTCCTCTCTTTCACTGAAGAAAATCAGTGTATTTCAAATAGTACTGCCTTGAGGCGTTCTCAGTATAAAGTTACAGCATAAAAGTAGTTCACTCTGAATGTCTTAAGCTAGTGCGTCTACTCTTGACTAGAAAGACAAATTAAAATAAAAAGAGAAAGAAATGCTGTGGATAGCAGTATTTTTTAATGTCTAATGTCTTTGCTGATATAGTTGTCCCATTTCATGTGCATGGAGTGACAACTTGCAAGACGTGAAATTGTGACAACATCAAAATAACTCGAGAAGGCACATACTCCTGAGATTTTGAAAATTTAGTGTTATTTCTGAACATGGCTAATTGGGAAAATACAGAAAATATCAGATCAAAAAAAAAAATCTGAAAACACATGAGAGGTGGAATTTTCCCTCTGGTCATTTGGTTCTGTTTGTAGTTTCACCAGGGAATCTTTGATATAAACTCACTTTACTTTAGTATTCAATTGAAATGAGGACCAAAGTTACTGATTTCTCTGGTCATATTGATAATAAAAACCATAACCAAGCTAACTGAAGATGAGTTAAGTTCCTAAGATCCAGGAAAGTATTGGCATATAGTGTATTAATAGTGTCTCTGCTATTTTTTTAATAAAGCCTTAATATTTATCATATAAATACAATTTTAAGTTCTGTTAAAATGTTACAGTGGGATAAAAAAGTTTATTTTTTAGTGATTTAAATACAGTATTAATTTAATTCAGAGCAGAAATAATATATTTGTCAAATTATACCATAATTATTACTAAGTTTTTAATCCTTCATTCATAATTTCCAATATCTGCTTCAGTATATTATACATTTCTAAAAAAACACTATGAAATGTAATGTTTAAAACAGAAATTCCTACAATATGTCCATTTAAAATTATCCAACTACAAAACAAATACTAAAACTGTTTCCAATCATATTCTTGAAAACTAAAACTTATCCACTTAAGTCACTGTCAAAATTTTGATAATCTAGTTAATTACATGTTAAAAATATTTTCTATTTAAAAAGAAATTTCAATAAGTTTACAATGCAGATTGCCAGAGACTAATGTTGTCACTGAGCATCCTAGAGACCCTTATTACTCATCCTTCCCTGGGTTCGTGCCATTGGCATGCAGCTTTGCAGTTTCTTCCACTAAAAGGTGGGAGTGTGGAAGAGCTGCATATTCCCTACTGCTTGGATTTGGGTTTTGCCTTCTAACTTTCTTAGGTCAATCGAGTAACATGAATGTGTGTGTTAACAGGCTGCTTCTGAGCCAAGCATAGGAGGTGGTGTATTTTTTCTGTTCGTTGTCTTTTACCTCTGCTGTCACCATGAAAGGAATATCTCCATATTATCTCACAGATCCACTTGAGAAGATTTAGAGACAAATGAAGCAGAACCACCACAGAACAGCTGAATCACAGGGGGACAGCCTAGGCCAGCCAAGCACGTGCCAACTCACAGATGATAGTAAGTCCAGGCTGTATGAAGCAGTCCTGAGTGAATCTAGACCAGGCACAAAGATGACCTAAAGAAATTATAATTGTTATATGTCAATAAGATTTTAGCATGGCTTGCTATGTTGCACTGCTGTAATTATAGTTATATAATACATATGGCCTACATTTCAGAAATTTGAGAAAGATAGACACAGGATGGAAACAATAATTACAGTCTTGAAAAAAATGGTTCAATATAATAATTCAACAATAATCAATATTTTATTTACTTTTGTAGACCACAAATGCTATTGAATAAAAAGATCACCCCTGAAAAATATAAACACCTTCAACACAAATTTGATATACACAGCACTCATGAAGTTTTATTATTGAATCATTGGAAAAGCTATATTTATAATAAATTATGAAGTAGCAGTATATTTTTGTCTTGTGTGTATTCTAGCAATGCCATTTACCCTTGCTTTAATTTCTTTCAAGAGCACTTACCTAAATAGAACCTTATCAAGTACAAGAATAAGCTCTAAAATAAAGCAAATCCTATGGGATACCCTCTACAGATGTGCCTGCAAATTTATACATCGTTTTAAAGAAACTGTAAAAGGAAATACAAGAATGTCATGTTACACATTTAGAAGCAGTTCAAAAATCTATGGCAATTTCAGGCATGATGCCTACCTCTGAAGAAATTTAAATGTCATAACTGACAATAATAGTAGTGAGATGTAGGATAAAAATAGTATACAGAGGAAATTGAATAATTATAGCATCAAAAATTGGTGACTTAGAAAATAAGCATCATTCATTTAATATACACTATTGAAATTCTAAAAGAAAGAGGTTTTATATAAGGTAAAACTTTTTCTGAGTTACTTCTGGGTAATATTTGATGAATAGTCTCCTCATTATATCCTAGTAGCAAGGCTATTCAAAAAATTTCCAAGCTACTTCTGTGCAAGTATAGATTCATCTGTTGCATATTGGAGATAAATATTGAGAATAAGGAGAAGAAAAAGGTTATAAATTTCTATTTAATTTATTTAATTGAAGTGTTCCAAATAGAAGTTTTCAAGTAATACACAGTGCCCTTTGGTATTTTCAGGGTGGGTTTCAAGACCTCCTGCTGATAGAAAAATCTGAGGATGCACAAGTTCATTATATAAAATGGTGCCGCATAATCCAATCCTCCGTATCCACAGGACCGCATCTGTGGATTCCACCAATCACAGATGGAAAATACATACAGTGGTCCTCCCTATCCACTGGTTTTGATTCTTGGTTGTTTGAATCAACAGATGTGAAACCCATGGATACAGAAGGCCAACTGAATCTATAACTGCTGGTCCTAGTCCTTTTGGGGATGCAATAACAAAATACCTCAGCCTGGGGGTGCTTATAAAAAATAGAAATTTATTCCTCATAGTTATGGAGGCTCAAAAGTCCAATATCGAGGCACCAGCAAATTTGATGTTTGGTGAATGCTCACGTTCTGTTTCAGAGAGGGCACCTTCTTGCTGTGTCCTTGCATGATAGAAAGGGCAAACAAACTTCCTCAGGCATCTTTTATGAGGGCACAATACTCTTCACCAAGGCTCTCTGCCCTCATGGGGTAATCACCTCCAGTAGGCTGCATAGCCTAATTCCATAACGGTGATTAATTTCAAAATATGAATTTGGGAGGGTCATGAATAGTCATGCCATAACATTTACCAATAATTTATTTGCATTTCTAAGTGTTTGATATTTTAGTATTTATAAACAACATGGAAATTAAGTTTCAGCAAAGCAAATTTATGAAAATTACATTTAAACAATCCATGCACTTTCATCTACAGAATATTTTTAAAGCTATCTCATATTACGTATTCTCAATATTATATACATACTTTTCAGATACGATCACCTGTATGAAACTTTTCAGAAAAAACCTAATTGTATTATTTGTCCACTTTTTCCATTACAGGCATCTCGAGAATAGCTCATGGTTTTTTTACATTTTTTTATCTTTAATGTCTGACAAATACATAGCTATTCCCAATGTATGTTTATAAAAATTGATAATGATGAAATTATAGGTACAGCAAGGACTCAATAATATTTAGAGTTTCAAATTCCAAGTCAAAAAGCAAGTAAGATTCTGTAGTATTCAAAGTGTGTTGAGAAAACTCTATGGGTTTCCTTTTAATCGCTTTAAAAATATTTACTTTATTATTTATACCATCTTCCAGAACACAAATATTTCTTACTATATATTTCTTCACCTTTCCCCAATAGCATTCATGGTTTCCAAATGATACCAAATAACACCTCCTATCTATATTAGTCCGTTCTCACTGGGTAATTTACAAAGAAAAGAGGTTAAATAAATTCACAGTTCCACACAGCTGGGAAGCCCTCACAATCATGGCAGAAGGCAAAAGAGGAGCAAAGGCCTGTCTTACATGGCAACAGGCAAGAGATCTTGTGCAGGGAAATTCCCATTTATAAAACCATCAGATCTCTTGAGACTTATTCCCTACCAGATGAACAGTATAAGGGAAACCATCCTCATGATTTAATTATCTACACTTGGCCCCAGCCTTGACACATGGGGATTTTTACATTTCAAGGTGAGATTTGAGTTCACAGCTAAACCATATCAATATCCAAATACAGCCCCTTAATGAACCACAGCTCCTGGCATTCATATTATTATGTGGTTCCCTCTTCATTTAATCTTAGCTGGACTCTTGTAACCAAAACAATATGGAGACAATTGATACTAAAATCATTTTCAACTGTTGTGTACTAATGGAAAGTTGATAGTATTGTCACCTGCACTAACACAAAAGAAAAAAGAAGGTAAAAATGAATTGATGGATTTTAATACAGATGATTTTAGGCAGCATGTCAAAAGTGTAATGCATAAAGCAATAAAAAAATTGAAATGTATCACACATTAGTGTATTATATATTCATATATATGCATTCATATATATGTATACATATGTATATACCTGCAACCAATATGTACATACAAACCCAGAAAGTAAAAACACAGTTTGAACATCTAATTATCAGAAATAAGTGTTCATTTTTTAACCTTTTTGTTAGGTTTTCTGTTACATGCAGCTAAGCTCATTCCTACATGTTAAAATTACAAAAGGATATAACCAAATTACCTGATGTTAAAAGTGGGAGCTTTCATAACTTCACTACTACCTATATCTCCAGCCTTGGATTTCACAATTATCCAACTGACTTCCTTTGCTGTAGCCAATCCATTCTCCAGTTGCATAACAATAGAAAATCAGGATGCTGTTTTAAACATTATCCTCTTGAAATAAACAACTATTCCTCTTGAAATTCAGAATAGATACTGGTTTCTAGGTTCTGGGAAGTCCTCAGTAAGGACATCTGATTGAATGTTTGGAGCTTAATGTTTTCCAAATGATTTTGATCAAATAAATATTCAACTAGCACCTTTTAACAATACTCAGTCAAAGTATTCTATGAGAAATGCATTGTGAAATGCTGTATAGGAACATAAAATTCTCACAGTGTCCCAAACATGGCTTTTCACCTCCAAACTTTGTTGAAAGTGTTACTGTAGATACATGTAAATGACAATTTTTACTTTTCTTTACCTGGAGTGCTGCTACTCACTGCTTACAAACTCCTGACTTACATGGCAAAGACACAGAACTGATTCTGTCCTCAAAATCCAAGCCTAATTTTATAAATAATCTTGGAATTGTCTCAGGAATGGATCCCTTTTCAGGAAATTACATAAAGTACATAAATGTTATTTGCAATTCAAAATCCCTAAAGCCACATAAGACTAAGGAAAAAAATAGAAGTTTTACCCAAATGTTATTATTTACATTGTAAATCTTCCAAGAGAATAAGACATGTGGGTGTGTGTTTGTGTGTGTGTGTGTGTGTGTGTGTTTTATATATATATAAAGAGTTAAATCAATTATTTAATTTAAATGTTTTTCCTTCAACCAATGCATGCCCAATCAAGTAGGTAGATATGTTCTAATGCAGTAGCTGGGCACCCTTGTTATTGGAACAATTAGAACACATAAATTCCACCTTAGGCTAAACACTGACCTCAAATTAAGTGGTAATGCTTTCAGTATTCCTTGGTCAAAAATAATCTCTCTTGTTTTTTATCATAGAAAGTATATATTATTCTCACATTCTTGATTTTCAACTTAGGCTGTTCATCCAGTTAAATACACTACAGGTTCTTTAAGCAGACAACTTCTTATTGAAATGCAGTTACCAATACAGAAAATATTATATAGTCTTCACACTACATTATATTACTGCTAAATGTGAGGAATAAGATAAAACTCATAATTAAAGAAGAGAAATTTCAGACTTACTTTAGATGAGGAATCAGAGAATAAACTGGAAGTTACTTCTTTGAAAACCCCAGAAGACTGACATTGCCAGGACCCTAAATTTATGTGCTGTTGGAAAATGGAAGAAGGACGTCCTTCTGGTCCTTCCTGCCATAGGTTTTGACTTTTTAACCCTATGCTTCTTGATATCACAGAAGTGACAGATTCACTGTTTTTCAGTTATTTCATGAATACTTTCTAAAAATTTCCTGGCATTTTCATGTTTATCCAACAAAGACACTTGACAGTTTTGCTTCTTTGTTTTATAGACAGTCTTCTGACATATATTGGTTAAAGTTCACTTAATAATTTTTTTTCATCTGTTGAGCATATGTTCTCAGGTAAAACATCTTGCCACGGTAAGGTCACAGCATGAAACACACACACACGTGCACACACACACACACACACACACACTTAAAAACAGTTTGGTTGGTTTTCTGGACAAGGAGGCCAAATAGGAACAGCTCTGATCTGCAGCTCCCAGAGCGACCAGTGCAGAAGGTGGGTAATTTCTGCATTTCCAACTCAGATATCTGGCTCATCTCATTAGAACTGGTTAGACAGTGGGTGCAGCCCATAGAGGGTGAGCAGAAGCAGGGTGGGGCATCACCTCACCAAGGAAGTGCAAGGATTTGGGAACTTCCCCAACTAGCCAAGGGAAGCCATGAGTGAGGGATGGTGCTATCTGGTCCAGATACTACACTTTTCCCACTGTCTTCACAATCCGCAGATCATGAGATTTTCTCGAGTGCTTACATAACCAGGGTCCTGGGTTTCAAGCACTATACTGGGCGACTGTTTCAGCAAAATACTGAGCTAACTGCAGGAGTTTTTTTTTAATACCCCAGTGACACATGTAATGCCACTGAAACAGAACCATTCACTCCCCCTGGAAAGGGGGCTGAAGCTAGAGAGCCAAGAGGTCTAACTCAGTGGATCCCACCCCCCACAAGGTCCAACAAGCTAAGATCCACTGGCTTGAAATTCTCGCTGCCAGCACAGGAGTCTGAAGTTGACCTAGGATGCTAGATCTTGGTGGAGGGAGGGGGGGTGCCTGCCATTACTGAGACCTGACTAGGTGGTTTTCCACTCACAGTGTAAACAATCTCACCAAGAAGTTCAGAATGGGCAGAACGCACCTCAGGCCACAAAGCCTCTGGAGCCAGACTGCCCCTCTGGATTCCTCCTCTCTGGGCAGGACATCTCTGAAAGAAAGGCAGCAGCCCCAGTCAGAGGCTTATAGATAAAACTCCCATCTCCCTGGGACAGTGTATCTGGGGGAAGGGGTGGCTGTGGGCACAGCTTCAGCAGACTTAAACATTCCTGCCTGCCAGCTCTGAAGAGGGCATTACATCTCCCAGCAGAGTGCTCAAGCTCTGCTAAGGACAGACTGCCTTCTCAAGTGGGTCCCTGACCCCCGTGTCTCCTAATGGGGAGACACCTCCCAGCAGGGTTCGACAGACACCTCATACAGGAGAGCTCTGGTTGGCATCTGGCGGGTGTCCCTCTGTGACAAAGCTTCCAGAGGAAGGAGCAGGCAGCAGTCTTTGCTGTCCTGCAGACTCCACTGGTGATACCCAGGCAAACAGGGTTTGGCGTGGACCTCCAGTAGACTCCAGCAGACCTGCAGAAGAGGGGTCTGATGGATGGAAAACTACCAAACAGAAAACAAAAGCATCAATAGCAACAAAAAGGACGACCGCATAAAAACCCCAACCAAAGGTCACCAACATCAAAGACCAAAGGTAGATAAATCCACAAAGATGAGGAAAAACCAGTGCAAAAAGGCTGAAAATTCCAAA
The DNA here is from genome assembly GCA_036589455.1 of Ateles fusciceps. NCBI lineage: Eukaryota > Metazoa > Chordata > Mammalia > Primates > Atelidae > Ateles > Ateles fusciceps. The sequence continues at coordinate 13,376,150 of JAZHEH010000572.1, read as the reverse complement.
AACCAGAATGCCTCTTCTCCTCCAAAGGATCAAAACTTTTCACCAGCAAGGGAACAAAACTGGACAGAGAATGAGTCTGACAAATTGACAGAAGCAGGCTTCAGAAGATGGGTAATAACAAACTCCTCTGAGCTAAAGGAGCACGTTCTAACCCAATGCAAGGAAGCTAAGATACTTGATAAAAGGTTACAGAAATTGTAATTAGAATAACCAGTTTAGAGAGGAACATAAATGACCTGATGGAGCTGAAAAACACAGCACAAGAACTTCAGGAAGCACACACAAGTATCAATAGCCGAATCGATCAAGCAGAAGAAAGGCTATCAGAGATTGAAGATCAACTTAATGGAATAAAGTGTGAAGACAAGATTAGGGAAAAAATAATGTAAAAGGAAAGAACAAAGCCTTCAAGAAATATGGGACCATCTGAAAAGACAAAACCTATATTTGCTTGGTGTACCTGAAAATGATGGGTACTTGAAAATGGAACCAAGTTGGAAAACACTCTTCAGGATGTTGTCCAGGAGAACTTCCCCCAATCTAGCAGGACAGGCCAACATTCAAATTCAGGAAATACAGAGAACACCACAAAGATACTCCTCAAAAAGAGCAACCCAAAGACACATAATAGTCAGATTCACCAAGATTGAAATGAAGGAAAAAATGTTAAAAAGGAGCCAGAGAGAATAGTTGGGTTACCCCCCAAAGGAAAGCCCATCAGACTATCAGTGGATCTCTCTGCAGAAACCATACAAGCCAGATGGAACTGGGAGCCAACATTCAACATTCTTAAAAGAATTTCCAACCCAGAATTTCATATCCATCCAAACTAAACTTCGTAAGTGAAGGAGAAATAAAATCTTTTACAGGCAAGCAAATGCTGAGAGATTTTGTCACCACCAGGCCTGCCTTACAAGAGCTCCTGAAGGAAACCCTAAATATGGAAAGGAAAACCCGGTACCAGCCACTGCAAAAACATACCAAAATGTAAAGACCATGAAGAAACTGTATCAACTCACAGCCAAAATAACCAGCTAGCATCATAATGACAGGATCATATTCACACATAACAATATGAACCTTAAATGCAAATGAACCAAATGCCCCAATTAAAAGAAACAGACTGGCAAATTGGATAAAGAGTGAAGACCCATTGGTGTGCTGTATTCAGAATACCTATCTCACATGCAAAGACACATATAGACTCAAAATAAGAAGATGGAGGAAAATTTACCAAGCAATTGGAAAGAAAAAAAAAGCAGAGGTTGCAATCATAGTCTCTGATAAAACAGATTTTAAACCAACAAATATCAAAAAAGACAAAGAAGGGCATTACATAATGGTAAAGGGATCAATGCAACAAGAAGAGCTAACCATCCTAAATACATATGCACCCAATACAGGAGCACCCAGATTCATAAAGCAAGTTTTCAGAGACCTACAAAGAACCTTAGGTTCCCAAACAATAATAGTGGGAGACTATAATACCCCACTGTCAGTATTAGACAGATCAGTGAGACAGAAAATTAGCAAGGATATTCAGGTCTTGAACTCAACTCTGGACCAAGCAGACCTAATAGACATCTACAGAACTCTCCACTCCATATCAACAGAATATACATTTTTCTTAGCACCACATTGCACTTACTCTAAAATTGCCCATGTAATTGGATGTAAAACACGCCTCAGCAAATGCAAAAGAACGGAAATAATAACAGTCTCTCAGACCACAGTGCAATCCAGTTAAAACTCAGGATTAAGAAACCTACTCCAAACTGCACAACTACATGGAAATTGAACAACCTGCTGCTGAATGACTACTGAGTAAATAACAAAATTAAAATAAGTTCTTTGAAATCAATAAAAACAAAGACACAATGTACCAGGATCTCTGGGACACAGCTAAATTTCCCTTTAAACAGAGAGAAATTTATAGCACTAAATACCCACTGGAGTAAGCAGGAAAGATCTTAAATCAATTTATTTTTATTGATACACAATAGCTGTATATAACTTTGTGATACATGGCATATTTAACACATTCATATAATAAAACAGGATAATTGGGACATCCATCCTCTTTAATATTTATTTTTCCTTTACACTAGGAACATTCGAATTATTATCTCCTAGCTATTTTGAAATGAATAATTGATTAATGTTAACTATAGTCACCTAAAAAATCTATCCAATAGCAGATCTTATTTCTTCTATCTAGGTGTGTATTTGATCAAATCTCTCATCATGCTCCCTCCATGCCTACTCTTCCTGGCCTGTTGTAACCGCCAATTTACTATAATCTTAACACATTTATTCTATTCTTTTTCAATGTACTTAGTCACAAAAATATAATATATTGGAATTAATACCATATTATTAAAATTATAACTATTATTGAGTCTAATCATTTGAGGATGTTGCATTAAGTAATACAGTATCTGCAATTAATATATTTATCCTGACATGAGATTTTCACAGATGAGGAAACCAGTGCTAAGCATTCAGAGGGCCAAGAGCTGGTATGAGGTAAAACTGAGTTGAATTCCTGCATCTATCGTCTTTGTTCTATTTCATATTAATTTTCATTTTGTGGCATTTTTTAAAAAGTTGTTGTAGAAAAGGGAAATGTTTCTCAGTCCTACTGATATGGTCAAAATGAGTTTCTTTTAATATGTTTATTATTGGTGTTGCTATTAATAATTTAGTTCCCATTTTTCTGATATAAATTTTATATCTGGCACAAAAGACAATTTTCTTGCCAGTTTGTGCATTCCTAGTTTTCTAACCTTTTCCAATGGCTTTGTCTTTCCAATATATTTGCTGCTTTTTGATTTCTCTCTCAGTTTAACTCTTGCTGTCATTTTCCTGTTTTTGTTCCTTCATCTTCTGCTCCTTTCCTTCCTCTTCTCTGTTTTTCTTGGATTTATAGGTTAACATTTACAATTTCATATGAATAGCTACTTCTCAACATGGACAATTCAGTGTACAATCTGGACATCACTGTTACCAGCCATGACATACAGAAGCACAACACAACCTAGAGATTGTGGTTTTGTGTGTCTCAGTTCTCACATCAACTTATGCAGCTAGCAAAGCAGGTTACGTAGCTAATAGTAAAAGCAGAATTGTAGATCTTTCCTCCGGTCCAAAATCCAGAAAAATCTTGGGGAACATAAAGCCTGGAGATGAACACAAATGTAAAAAAATCAACAAATTGAAGCAGGGAGAAGCAGGTAGAGAATCAGCAAGGAAGGAAAAGAGACTTTATTCCTCAGAAAATCTGAGTACCGGTGAATTAATGGCCGGTGCAGACAAAAACTCGAAGTGGAGCATCTAATGTCTGGATAATTTCTATTCAATAGGCAAATTCTTCAAGGTTTCCAAATACATTACAGCCCACTCCGCATTCTGGACAAACTACTTATCACCATTGATCAAAGCTGACTTTGAGGGCGTCCTTCAGGTGCCTCTGAGAGCAATTTGAAACAAGTACCACTTCCTGTTCCCTTGTGTTTCTTATGGCTGCTAGTGAACATCAATAATATGAATTCCATTTTAATTTTTCTGTAAGGGATCTTATTTATAGGGCAATTTCCCGTGCAGTGTCTTGTCTCTATGAAATGATTGCCAACTCAGGCAGCCGTTAAAGTTTACTGCTTAGGCTTTCCTTCAAGGTACAATATGGATATTACTTTCAAAAGTAATTTGGAATACAGTGTGAGAAAAGTATGTTAACTCTTTGCAAACATCCTGACTCAGACAAGGAAATTCTTGCTGTTTGAATTGATGCTGTGCTTCCCTAAGGTAACATAAAATGCAGGCTTCAGACTTGCTTTTTTACTGCCCTTATTATTAAATTAATGATGTCTCACATTCAAGTGAGCATTACCTCACAGAATTTCAGTTATTAATTGAAGGAAATGATCATTTTATTTTATTTCAGCTTTCATGCCAGTACTGTCACCCTCACCCACACACTGTGATAAACTACACAGGCTGTCACATTTTTATGTGCTCTTTCTTCTTGGGCAGAGGCTTATATCCACTCAGCAGCCTGTCTCCAAACTCCTACGCAAAATTAAATAATGAGATTCCTTAGTTGTAACCTAGTTAGCAAAAGGTTCTACTCAGAATGGAAACCGATCTTTCAAAGTTCATACCTGTTCATCTAATAGCTGCAGGGAATATCTGACCATATAAAAATATTTTGTAAACCACAAACACAATTTTCCACTGCTACCTTGCCGCCTACCCATTTCTCTTTGTTCTCTTTGTTCTTATTGCAAACATGTGACTGGCAGAAATACAATTGTTTGTTAGAATGGCTGAAGAAGTCTAGCTTGGCCCATTTCTAGATGCAGAAAGGACTTCTCTCACCACTCTGAAAAGGGAGGGTGCTTCGCTGGGAGGTCAATTTCACTATAGGCTTGTAATGATAGTTTTCCAATCATGGTTATATCAAACTGAATCCCTGCTCCTGCTGACTTTGTATTCTGAAGTGCTGCTTCTGACCTCTCAAGGTGCAGAAACTACATGCAATTTTCATTCCATATCATGGTCCTTAAAAATATGTCTAAGCTATAACAAAATTGATTCATTTTCTCTGGACCAGCTGTCTCATTTGCTCATGTGGCATTCAGGCTACTCTCAATGTGTTTGCTCTTCTCTAGATATTTTATGTAGTTAAATATTCATTCTGAAACATGTTGCCCTTATTCTGGGGTCAAGTCATAGCTATTTCAGATTATGCTAATATCAGTGGCTTACATGAAGGGTTTTAAAGCAAAGACTCTATTTACCCTTTAAAGTGTTTTTTACTCAGTAATATAGGTTTAAGTTGAAACTGTGATATTCTGAAACCGCGTTTCTTTTTCTATTCACCTCTGTTATATTTAATCTTGTTAAAGTCAAGAAAATCTTCTTTCTCTTTGTTGCCAATTTGACTATTTTGTATTATTTATTATATTTAAATTAATTCTAGTTAGCTGTCATCTACATGTTTGGCAGTATTTTTTAAATATATTTTCAAAGAATTAGAAGTAACTTAGAAGATGACAAAGTAAGATCTTCACAAGTAAGCCAGATCACTTAAGATGCTAAGAGAGTGGGTACAGGCTGAAACTTCAAATAACGTCTTAGTTATTCAGCTCTCAGTTCTTCATCTTATCTACAAGGATAATGTATTTAGTTGAAATTATTGGTGAAGCATTTGGAATTTCTATATATCAGTGTTAATATATAGAAAAAATTAACCAAATTGTGAATATTTATATTATATTCAGAATTCTATATACCATTTTTACTTTCCCAAGACATAAACAATATAGAACAGGAAAAAAGGATATAATTTCATATGGAACTGTGAGAAATTTGCTTCCCTGCCTGTTACTAACATTAATTTCTATCAATTTTTGGGGGGGGGGGTGCGGGGAATGGACGCTATTGTCATTAAAACTTGGTCTCTAGACTTACTGAGTTAGTCAAATATTTTTATTGACTATCTACTCTGTATCAGATACCATACAGTAATGGTGGCTACATCAATGAGCATGAGAGAGAGTTGCTTCTTTATTGGTACTTGGAAGAGCATAAAATAAGGTAGAATTGACCACTGATATTTTTTTAGTAAGAGTAAGTGAGAAATGAATGCCTCTGCAATGAATGTGTAGTCTTGCATTGATTGATATTACAAGAAGGCAGAAGCCAAAGGACTCTGAGGAATGAATTTTCCTGAAAAAAAGAAGGTTCTCATAAATTTTTGTCTTCTAAATAATAAAGAAGAATTACAAAGGATCGTATAAACCAATAGTGTATAAGCACACAGAGGAGGAAGTAAATCAGAGCAGAGAACAAAGCAGGGAGTAGCTAATGTAAGAATTTGCAGACATGGTAAGAAATTAGGTTTTCTGCTTGCAATGGACGACTTTACATATGACAACAACTTAATGTTATTTCAGTCATGAAAGATCATTCTGGCTGCTGTGGAGTAGACAGACTGTAAGGCAGCAAGAATGGAGGCATGGCCACCTAATGGGGGACTGTATCTGGAGTCCAAATATTAGTGGCTTAAAGATGGCTTCTAGTGCATAAGTAATAAGGTTTAGATCTCCTTTAAGATATAATCAATAGGCCTTTCTGATAAATTGAATGTGAAATGTAATGGTAGGATGCATCACAGACAAAGTCTGAGTTTTTGGCCTCCATAAGTGGATAGATTGTGATTCCACTTACTGATAAGCAGATTTTTCTGAGAGGGATAGTTTATTCATAATAACAAGATGTGGATTATATTATTATTATGGTTATTGGGCATTAAAACATTTTAATGTTTGGGTCTTACACAATGCAATATATACCTCCTGTTGTAAAATATAAAAATGATGATTATTACATTTCCTTAGTTTTATCTGACCAATAGCACGGGTATTAAACTAATGCTCTTGCAATTAGGGCCACATACCATGTTTTTTTAATCCAAAATATTGTGGCCGAAGGAAGTATGGGCATGAATGGCAGATTATCCTTTCTAGCAACAGTGACAGTTGTATTAAGTTTAAGTATTGTTACGCAACAGAAAGTGTTAGTAGTAGCTTCCAGGGTCAAGGGTTAATGTGTCAGTAGGACATTTGCAGTAAAACCAGCTGCAATAGCTAGAGCTCTGAAAAGATGGCCATGGTCTCCTTACTAGGACAATTTTGTGAGAAGATTTTAGTCATAGATGCAAGCTGTGTATCTTTCCAGAATAATTCTCTAGCTATCCCAATAATTTTTTAAGCTAATCAGTATTCTTTTTTTTTTAATCCTTCTGTTCAGGAGAGGTAACTTCTGTGCTTACAATCAAGAACGACTTATATAAAATGGGAATCAGAGGTAAAATGACCCCAAAGAAATGAGAAGAATTTACAATTTTTTATCTGCTCACAATTCTACTGAAGGCAGCAACAATCATCTACTGTATAAGGGATATTCCTGTGTAGTATAAAAGAACACTAACTTCTTCAGCAGACCCTTAATGAATCTACATATGGAACTGGTCCAGCAATTAATACAATTGCAGCATTAAGCATTTTAAAGGTTCTTCTTAGCCCTGTAACTGTGACAGATAATGGACTTTTTAGTGAGGTCATAGGAAGTCTCTGATTTCAGTTTGTGCCTTGCTGCAAATAGATAATTAGATAGATAGAAGATAGAGAGATAATAGATTAATAGACAGATGATAGATAATGGAGATACACAGACACGGATATGTAGATGATACATATCAGATGTAGATGATATATCTGTGTAGATAATATATGTCTATACATATGTATCAGAATCATTACTGATTCAGGTATTTATCCTTTACTTATCTCACTACATTATGAGTAGCCACTTCCTTGCAACGTTATGCTTCACAGGATATTTCATTTTTGATGTTTGAGTGTTGAGCAACTATACACTGAAGAAAAAGTGGGACTTGAGAAATGAAATAGGAATCTATGAGTAGAGCAGCTTTAGTGCTTAATACATAGTCCATAGGCCAATTCCCTGACTTGAGTTCTTTAAAATTTTAGAATCTGTGAATAAAAGGAAGTTAATTATTTGAGGAAGGTCCCTGCAATAATTCAACAAACAATATATTTCCTACCTGTATTGGTCTTCTGGGCTGTCATAAAAAGTACCATACACTGAGTGATATAAACAACAAAGATATATTTTCTCACAGTTCTGGAATCTAGAAATCTGAGATCAACATGTTCACAGGGCTGGTTTCTTCTGAGGCTTGTCTCCTTTGCTTTTAGATAGGCTTCTTCTCCCTTTATTTTCATATAGTCTTCTCTCTGTATATGTGTGTCCTAATCTCCTTTTCTTAAAAAACACCAGTCATATTGGACTAAGGCCCATACTAACAATCCCATTTTAGCTTAATTACCTCTTTAAAGATCTTGTCTCCAAATCCAGTTACATTCTTAGGTATTAGAGGTTAGAACTTCAACATGTGAATTTTTAGAGAACACAGTTCAGGCCATAACACCACCCTGAGTTGCTTATAGCTATTTAATAGGGTCATTATGTATTGAGGGAATAAAACAAATAGAACTAACTAGAGATTATCATACACTGACTATAGGGATATAGAATTCCATTGTATTTCACGTATGTAAATGAGACCCTATGAGGGGGGTATGACAATATTTTCAGCTGTAATGGGAATTGTCTTTATGGAGGCCCCTATGGGACAAAGACTTGCACCATGATTACCTCAAGATGCATTTGCAATCAACCTAAAAGCTTTTACAGTATCCATATTAGCTCCATGTCCTATGCTGTACTGGTATTTGAGGCAGGAAGAATGACGTAGAAGCCACCAGAGCTTCTCCTTATAAAATTATAAAAATGACACAATAATGAATCTATGGTGAATACTATATTTTAACGTTAAGAACTTAAAATATGTTGAACGGAATTTCTATCACACCCTCTTCCTCCTTTTATGATAGATTTTATTTTTTAGTACACTTTTATGCAAATTTTTGAAACAAAATTAAACAGATGGTACAGATATTTTTCATATTCTTCCTGTCCCCCCCACATGTATAGCCTCCACCATTATCAACATCCCCCACGAAAGTGATATATTTCTTATTATTGATGAATCAACACTGACACATCATTATCACCCAAAGTCCACAGTGTTCATTAGAGTTCACTGCTGGTGTTGTACATTCCATGGGTTGGGACAAATGTAAAATGACATGTATCCAGCATTATAATATCAAATAGTTTCACTGCCTTAAAAATTCTCTCTGCTCTACATTTTCGTCTCTTCCCACCTCTAACCACTGCCAACCAAATGACCTTTTACTCATACTTTTGCTTCTTATCTAATGCCTTATAGTTTCAGAATATAGCATGTAGCCTATTCAGACTAGCTTCTTTAACTTAATAGCATTGAAGTCTTTCCATTCTTTATTACAGCTTAAGAGATTATTTTTTAGTACTCAATAATATTCTATTGTTTGGCTGTGTAACCATCTATATATGCACCTACTAAAAGACATCTTGGTTACTTCCATGTTTTGGCATTTATAAATAAAATTGTTATAAATGTTTATGCAGGTTCTTGTATAGACATATGTTTTCATCCCCTTTAGGTAAATACCAAAAAAAAAAAAATTTGGCTGAATCATATGGCAGGAGTGTATTTAGTTTTGTAAGAAACTGGCAAACTGACTTCCAAAATGGTGAACCATGTTGACTCTTCAAAAGCAATGAATTATAGAGTTCCCTGTTGCTCCACATTCTCACCAGCATTTGGTGGCGTCAGTGTTCTAAAATTCGGTCAATAAGTGTGTAATGGTAATTCATTGTTTTAGTTCATTTTCTCTGATGACATATGATATGTAGCACCTTCTTATATGTTAACTGGCCACTTTTGTATCTTCTTTGGTTAAGTTCCATTAGGATTTCTGGTCCATTTCTTAATAAGTTTTTTTTTTCTCTATCATTGAATTTTCAGAGTTCTTTGCATATTTTGACAACAATCCTTTATTAGAGAAGTCTTTTGCAAATATGTTTTTTCATTCTTTGGCTTCTTTATTCTCTTGACATGTCTTTTGCAGAGTAGAAACTCTAAATTTTAATGAAATGTAGCTTATTAATTCTTTCACAGATTGTGCCTTAGGTGTTGTGTCTAAAGTCATTGCCAAATGAAGGACATTTTTTAGATTTTCTAGATTTTATTTCGTGGATTTTCTGCTATGTTAGCTTCTAAGATTTTTTAGTTTTGCATTTTACATTTAGGTCTGTGATGAATTTTGAGTTAATTTTTATGAAGGATATAAGGTCTTGGTAAAGATTATTGTGTGTTTGTGGTTTATTTTGTATGTGGATATCTAACTCTTCCAGGACACCCCTTTTATTATACTTGTTTGGCCAGTGCAAAAGGTAGTTGGATTTTGGATAAGGATAATATAATATTTTGAGTCAAATGTTGGCAAACTATGACCAATGGCTCAAATCCAGTCTTCTGATTTTTATTTATAAATAAGGCCTATTGAAATATAGCAAGTATTATTAGTGTATATATTGTTTCTGATGTGTACTAGTGATAAATTTTTGTATGACCTGCAAAGTCTAAATTACTCTCTGATCTCATATAGAAAAAGCCAAACTCTGTCTAAGATAAATAAAGTGAGGACTCTAATTCCAAAGATATGTATTAATAACAATATGTATTATGTTGATTTATGGCTTTTCATGATATTAGGGACTTGTGGGGCATGTCTTGAGAAATTAAGATGAAAATATTTGAGAAAAGTGATGATGATGATCTTCTTAAAGTGGGTGAAAAGTATAAGAATATGCTCACCCTATGATACACTAAAAGCTCAGTGAGGTTCCTACTTGATTATTGGAATAGAATCCAAATAATTAAGTAGATGATATCAACTGCATTGCGAATATCAGACAGGCTCATTTTAGCTGTCTAGCACTTGTTCTGTGACTGTTCCTTTTTCAAAAAATAACTTCTTTATTGAAGTTAACAAAGCTACTATAAGTGCCATTTAACCTCCCAAAAGTAGTCTTCTTTGTTGATAATCTGAAAAAGTGCTATACTCTGGAGGGGCCCATTCAACTTTGTATTAGTACATTACATTAAACTGTATTAAGTAAATTACATTAAACTTCTCTCATGGTTTTGGCAATACATGCTAATTTATGGTTTGCATTTGATGTTGCTGTAGTTATTGCTTTTCTCAGTTCTCTCTTCACTTGATTTATTGAATTATTTAATCACTGCTATTTTATAAAACACGTTGTATCTGACCAAAAAATTGACTTTATATAAAATACAGGAGGCAATGGACTGATTTTCATAGTTATTTGTATTCCATAACTTAGAAGTAACCGATACATGATTGAACCTAGTTATGACAAAAGAGAAGACCTTCTGAATCCATAGCTCCATCCATGTTAATATCTTTTTTATTGACAGAATATGTGGTGTGAGAACCTAAGCATGAAGAGGAATGTTGTCTACTCAACATTGTACCAAATTATTTAATCGTAATTTTTGTTTTTGAGAATCACATTGCCCTAGCGGGAAAGCTATCATCTGCTGACATTTCAAGGGTTATATTGAACTAGAAGCTAAGGCTAAATTATTCGCTAGTTTTTTGTTTCTTTTTTTTCTTTCCTTTGTCAATTTCTCTCTCTCTTTTATTTTTTATTTTTATTTTTGGCAAACAAGCAAGGGCAAGAAAAAAAGAGGATGTTCTTGGCAGGAACAACCCATTCTCACTTTCAAGAAAAATGTGCTTTTTTCACTGCAGATGAAATAGAATTATATAAATAAAGTCATATACTCTGTATATCTTAGTACTGCCTGTCTAGTAATAAAAGTTAATGAAAAAAGGAAGTGCGTCTTGACAGGAAAATTGAAACAGAAGATTTAGAGCCCTCAAAAGTGAAGTTTCAATCACATTATTTGATAAAGAATAATGAATAGTTAATGATAAAACTAAAGTTTAAGGATACTATGAAATAAAAAGTGGAGAAACGTAATCATAGAATATAGCTTCCTTACCAGGTGATGACATTATGATTAATAGGTGCTTTTATTTTTTATTTTGTTGGGTTAAAAATATAGTTTATATTAAATAATACCTTTCCCATTTATTATCTATGGATTTTATACCTAGTGTATTAGAGGTAATTAGATGATAATGTAATCTATAAATGACAGAATATTAAGATGGTCTCTCACCACCCTGGAGAAACAATAGTCATCTTTAGTATAGCCTACATTTTGAGTTTAGATCAGTAAATGAATCATGTTTTTGCATATTCTTCCTTGTGGAGAGCTAGAGAAAATGTATCCAATATTATAAATCATATATAAATTATTCTAGATAAGAACTATTATTATATGTAAATATTAGAAGATACGTGTGTGTTTTTGTTGAAAAACCAATGGTGGGAATTATAGTACTTTTTTTCCCTTTTACTTTATTTTTTCCTTTTTTCTTTTTAATGCCTGATTGCAGTGCCTGGAAAATCTCTCATCTAATTAAACTAAGTGATCACAACTACCTCTATGAAGTAGAGGCTTCTCCCTACAACGGAACAGGTAAGTCCAGATAAACATGTTTCTAGAACTATTGAAGAATGAGCATGGACACTTGGCCTAGTAGAGCTGACAAGCAGGTGATCTTAGTTTGGGCTTCAAATAAACTTGTGACACAAAGATTCTGGAAGAACATAAATTTCATTCTCACAACAATGGAAGTTCCTACAAGATTTTTTTTTGAGACAGAATCTCTCTCTGCTGTCCAGGCTAGAGTGCAGTGACGTGATCTCAGCTTACTGCAATCTCCGAACTCCCAGCTTCAAGTGATTCTGCCTCAGCCTCCTGAGTAGCTGCGATTACAGGCACCCGCCACCATGCTCAGCTGATTTTTGTATTTTTAGTAGAGATGGGGTTTTACCATGTTGGCCAAGCTAGTCTTGAACTCCTGACCTCATCATCTGCCCAACTCAGCCTCCCAAAGTGCTGGAATTACAGGCATGAGCCACAGTGCCCAGCCCCAAAGACTTCTTAACAAAGTATTTGCTCATTTTAGCCAGATGTGGTTTCTCTCATTTTCAGGAAGCAATTTTTACTGATACATACAAATGTAGACAGAATTTGATTTTTAGCATTAGTCATGTTTATAACAATAACCTAGGTAGTCTCTGTGAAGATGAGAGACAATTGGAATGGGTGAAGGAAAGAATGAGAATTATGGAAATAGAAATGATAGCTGTATACAAATATTTCAGTTACTATGGAAAAGATCATAAACATGAAGCAAAACTGGAATGGAATCAATGGAGGATAATACTTTGTCTTCTTTGTCTAGGAAAATAATGGGCAAAATATTGATGGAATAAAAAGGACTTCTTGCAGGTGTGAAGTGTATTAAATGGTTAAAGAGAGATGTAGAGCAAAAATGAACATAGCAACTGCAGAAAGATGTACAGGCAATTCTTACTGTAATGTAAGAAAGACAGAAGAAATATCAATAGGATTAAAGAAGTCAGTGAGAACTATGGGACAGTGAGATAGTTTTCTTCTGATTTCATGCATTTTGTTATGAAGTATTTAACATGGTTGTTTGCTAAAATGAAAGAAGAACTTGAATATTAGAGGTCATATTAGTGATATGAGAAAAGTTGGCAAATATCTTAAATAACAGAAAATTAGTTTAAGGAAGTGAACTGGAATTCATTTTTATGTTTATTCTTTTATTCTAAGTCACGTTTGGTTTTTTCTTCAAATAAATGCATCCACTATTTCACATAGGTGTACTCAATTATCTTGAGAAAATGCCTTAGAATGGAATTATCTTTTCTTTCTGACTTAAAAAAATGAATAAATTTGTATCAAATTATTATTGCTATATTATCTCACACTTATAGAAATAGAAATATTTATGGAACCAATTTGGAACTACTGTGCAAAGCAACATGGGAGATATAAAAATAAAGAAACAGATTAGGTATATTGGACAGATAACACAACATTTAGAAATATGAGTTTACCTATATGTACTAGTCTGTTCTCATACTGCTGATAAAGACAACCCAAGACTAGGAAATGCATAAAGAGGTTTAATGGACTCACAGTTCCACATGGCTGGGGGAGGACTTACAATCACGGTGGAAGGCAAAGAAGGAGAAAAGGCACATCTTAAATGGTGGCAGAGAAAAGAGAGCATGTACAGGAAAACTGCTCTTTATAAAACCATCAGATCACATGAAACTCATTTAGTATCAGAACATAGTGGGAGAAACTGGCCCCCATGATTCATTTACTTCCCACTGGCTCCTTCCCAGGACACCTGAGGATTATGGGAGCTATAGTTCAAGATGATATTTGGATGGGGATACAGCCAAACCATATCACTATATGATTCTAAAACTCCCCTTTTGGAAACAATATGTTTTGAATAAGAGAGCACAGGAAAATAGAGGGACTGTAAATGATTTTTGATTATCTTAAATGATACACTCTTCCTATCTTTTCCCATTTTTTGGCAAAGCCTAATAAATTTTTACTACAATTTTATAATAAAGAGTTAAAAAATTAATTGAATGTATGCAGGTAGCTTAACTGTAAACATGAACTAATATATTGATTGATATATGAAGTCAGCAGCTCTCTTAAGAATAATCATCATGACCATATCACTCCCTAAAAGATAATCCTTACATTTAGTTATTTTTTATAAAACTCATTTTCTTCAAGTTTAAAAAAATACATATAAAACTGTTCAACATATCCTGGGCCAGTGATTTAGTGTAAAGGACTGTTTTCTGGCAGTCTGTTTTGTGCTGAAATTGTTTTCCATGTGCTAGAGAGAAGAATATATCAGCAAACCCTCATTCTCACTCCCTTAATGAAATGAGGAGGGGAAAAGAACCATCTTGTATCAAATCACCATGATTGCATAGAACAGTTTCTGAGAATTGTTGACTGGCTAGAGTAAAGCACTTTTACCTTTTTCAGAAGTCCTGCTGTTTCCTCTTTGGGGATTGAAATAGCATAAAATTGAATGGTATATGCACAACCTAAACTTGAGGAGGCACTTGAAACTTCCAGACCTTGTCATCTGCAAATTACTTCTCCCAGTTCTGTTCAGCTTTTTGATCAGTGTATGAGTACAACAAATTTGGATAATTTCTAATACAAACACAAATAATTTTTTAGAATCACAATAAGTTAGAAGAAAAAGATGAAAACATATTGCAAATGAAGTTGACCTGGGTACTAAAGATATCTTCAACTGCGTTCATTTTCATTAAAACATGAATAAGATATAGTAACATGTACTTAAAAATTTGCAGCAACAATAGGTCACCATTTAAGCAACTGGGAAGGATCCCTGCTATGTTCAAAGTCTGCATGATAATTCAGATGTATTTTGAAGAAAGCAAAGGATAAAGCAGTAAACCCAGCGGCTGTGTGGTTAAATAAATTTTTTCATAAAGAGAAAGTTTTAATTTTCTTAAAGTAGCAAATACAATTGGCTAGGTTAGACAGACAAGTAAAAGAACAATGGAATACCCCCAAGGTTTCAACTTTTAAAACCTAAGGCTATGTTGGTATGACAATCTTAAGAACTTTTTAAAGTAATAGGTGACAGTAAATAAAATAAGAAATGTACATATATACATTTGAGTATGTCTTTTAACAATATAACAATATATTTCCTGAAAATAAAAGTATTATGCTTTATTATATTTGATTTAAAAATATACATATGTGTGATATATGTCACACAGAATTTTTAATTTAATAATGTATTTAATAAATATTTATGCTATTATGAAACTATCTTCAAAATAGAAACATGTAGCCAGCATTCTTAATTTAATCTACTGATAATTTCTGACATATTTTTAAATTTTGCAATTCTTTTCTTTTTGTTTTCACTTCTCACTATTTTGTTACTCTTTCCTATTACATACACAAAAGAGATTTTATTCCGCATTCTAGAAAAGTAAAACAGTTTTCAATTCTCATTTGTTTCTGTTAATATCTCATTCCCTGGTTTCATCTTAAATTAGACAGAATTATTTTTATTTTTCTATCTTTGATCTCCAAAATTTCTCTTATTTGCTTTGAATGCCCATTTTGAACCTCACCATTTTTTTCAAAATGCTAAATCAGCTTCATTAAGTAAGTGTCCTGTTCATGACATCCAACATAGCTTTCACTTCTCTTCAAACTCTGTTTTCCACCTGACTTCACGTCTTCACACGCCCCTGGATTATTGACCACCTCAATCACTGTTTCTCATTAGGTCTCCTTGCTGATCCTTGCATAGAAATATGATAATTATTTTTATGTTTCATAGTTTGAATGTTAAATAGTTTTGTTGCACATTTTATCAAGTTTTGTTTTTTCTTGTCTTCCCAATAATTATTCTGATAATGACCTGAAACAAGTATATGTTCTTTTTTAAACTTCTGCCCACACCACCCAAACCCTAAGCTGATGATTTTTTGTGTGTGTTCGTTTATATATTTAACTAAAATATTAATTGGTGAACTTTCTAATCTACATAAATGATATCATGTTATTAATATTTTTGTAATGTGGCTATTTTTGATGTCTTCAAGATCTATACATTTTAAGCAAATAATGTTATGTTAATTTAATGCTTTAAAGAAATTTAATAATATGAATATTTTAGTGTATTGATAACCTATATTTCCCTAAATATTACTTGGGCAAAGAAAAGCATATCTAAATTCACTACTGGTATTTAAAAAAAAAAAAAAAAAAATTGGCCAGGCGCGGTGGCTCATGCCTGTAATCCCAGCATTTTGGGAGGCCGAGGAGGGTGGATCACAAGGTCAAGAGACAGAGACCATTCTGACCAACATGGTGAAACCTAGTCTCTACCAAAAAATACAAAATTAGCTGGGCGTGGTGGTGCGTGCTTGTAGTCCTAGCTACTTGGGAGGCTGAGACAGAAGAATCACTTGAACCGGGAGGCAGGGGTTGCAGTGAGCCGAGATTGCATGAGTGCGCTCCAGCCTGGTGTCAGAGCAAGACACTGTCTCAAAAAAAAAGAAGAAAAAAAAAAGAATTAATGTAATTTTAACCCTCAAATTTTTCAACTAGTGGATGTTTGTATCAACACATTTCAAATAATTGTTGTTACTAAATTTTATCTTAGAGGGCTTTTTTTTTTTTTACAAGATACAGCAATAGCTTGGGAGGATTTTTCCGTTTTTTTTTTGTTTGTTTGTTTTAGCTTCTTTAAGAAACTTCACATCATGATATTTTTATAATTAAATTGAATTAAGTATATTTTTGGCAACATTTCAGAGATAGTATAAAGTTTAATTACTTATTGTATTTTTCAAAAGCCACTTTTCCCCCTGAAACTCTGAAAAACATCTTCAAACTTATATGGTGCCATATAGTGCCAGGTAATTAAGGATGGTCATGTCTATCTTTAGTGTGATTCTGTATGTTAAGAGCAAAGCAAAACAAACAGCAATATCAACAACAAGAACACTATATTGAGCTTTGAAAAACAAGTCTAAAAATGTCTTCTCCAATGTTTGTAGTTTCAATTAAATAATACTCTTCAATGATCTTAAGTCCATGGACATATTAACCAAAAAAAAAAAAAAAAAAAAGATATGGACTCCACATTTAGAAATCTACAGAAGCTTCTCTGCACTTACTCTTTTCTTTAGAGGTTGTTTCCAAATATAACCCCTAAGGACTCATGCCCCTTGTATTTACTCCCTCATGTAATTTCTTCCAATTGACTCTGGTCTGGTCATATGACTCACTTTTGATCAATAGAATGGAATCCAGGTGATTTAGTCTGATATCTGAGGCTGGGTCATATAGTTGGGGGACTTAAATGTTCTCGTTTAAATGTTTTCTATAAAGTTCCAGCAATCAAGATTATCTGCTACTGGCATAAGAATAGACATATCGATCAATAGCACAGAATTGAGAGTTCAGGAATAGCCCATATTTATGCTCAATTGTGGTTTGAAAAGGGTGTCAAGAAACTCAATAGAGAAAGAGTAGTTGTTCTAACATATGGTGCTGGGACAACAGGATATCTACATGCAAAAGTATTAAGTTAAAACTCTACCTCACACCACATACAAAAGTTAAACCCAAATGGATCACAGACCCAAATGTAAGCTTTTAAACTATAAAACGCTAGGAAAAAAATTGTAAATATTTCTAATCATTAATTCAGCAGTGGTTTGTTAGATATTATATGTAACATGAGCAACAAAAAGAAAAATTTGGCTTCATCAAAACAAACAAAAAAAAAAAACTTGTGCTTCAAAGGACTCCTAAGTAGGTAAAAAGACAAGCTACGGAATGGGAGAAAATACTTGCAAATTATATATTTAATGAAAGTCTAGTATCCAGAATATTTAAAGAACTCTTACAGCTCAACAGTAAAAAGATAAATAATCCAATTTAAACAAGCAAATATTTCAAGGGTGTATTTCCACTATTTGGAGAAATATCCACTTGAATCGTGTGTGTGTGTGTGTGTGTGTGTGTGTGTGTGTGTGTGTGTATGAATTTTCCATAACTACATGAAAACATACTCAACATCATTCATTATTGGGACAAAGTAAATCAAAGCTGCAATAAGATACTACCATTAGAATGACTATAATCCTAAAGCTGGCAAATAAGTGTTGGAGAAATTGGAACCCTCATAACATTACTAGTGAGAATGTGACAAAAAATGGTGCAACCACTTTAAAATACAGTTTAGCAGTTTCTCAAAAAGCTAAACACAGAATTATGTCTATGACTCAGAGAGAATTCAAAGTATATGTTTTCACAAAACTTTCACATTAATATTCATACTAGCATTATTTATAATTGCCAAAAAGAGAAAACAGCCCAAATGTCCATCACCTGTTGAATGCATAAACAAAATTTGAAATAGCTACACAATGAAACGTTATTTAGCTGTAAAATGTATATGTAAAAACTACAATGAAGTAGTTACATTCTTCTACAAGCTACAACACAGATGAACCTATGCTCAGGGAAAGATTCCAGACACAAAAGGCCACATTGCGTATTTTAATTTGTAGGTATTTTCCATAATAGGCACCATCAACAGAGAAGACAGACTAATGGTTTCCAAAGGATGAATAAAATTAGAGATGAAACAGTTACTATTAGCGGGCAAGGGACTTATTTCTGGGATATAGAAAATAATACGGTATTAGATAGTGATGATTGCACAACTTTGTGAATATGATAACTATTGAATTGTAAACTGAAATAAACTAATGCCCTACTGATAAATTATATACTCCTCTAAAAAAGCATCAGATAAAACACTAAAATATCTGAAAATATAATTATCAAAAAATACATAGGTTATAACACTTGAGAAAAAATAAATTAAAAAGCATCAAAAATAATAAAGTTTTGCCTTAAGTTATATCTGTGTTTTTTAGAGAAACAACTTTATCATTACTTTTCTATATCCTACAGTGTGGATGTAAAAACACTTAAAAACCGATGCTTGTTGCATCAAATCTGCATCTCTATAGAGTAATGGCTAATATAATTTTCAAAAATCCCTCTTGTTCTTTTTGCTAGGATAATTATAATAAAATATCCCACAATAATTATTTTTCAATAGGGGGGTAAATCATATCTATTCATTGATTAGGCTCCACTTTCTCCCTTTCTTTATATATTCTATCATTTTACAAAATATTTGATCAATTACGTTTAAATAAAGCACGAACCATAGTTATGAGTAAAATAAAAATTAATTCCTGCAGCATCTGCTTAGACCTTTTGTCTTGGCATGCAGATTTTTGTGATGCAATCTCCCAGAACACAACTACTATGCTCAGATAACCTCGAAGTAAATGCAGAGGTCAGATGTGGGTGCTCTAGTAGACATCCCAACTGAGGTCCCGGGTAAGTTAGCCCCTACCAGCCATGTGTGTTAGTTAATTATGTGAGCAACTCTAAGCAAGAATGGTTCAGCTGAGTTCAGTCAACCCTAAGGACAGTGAAGATAATAATACATTTACTTTAAGCCACTTAAGTTTTGCAAAACTTTGTTACCAAACAATAGGTAACTACAACTCTTTTTTCAACACACAATTCTATTCTTCTCAAATTCTCACTTACTTATCTTGTTTTATTCCCATTAATAATCCCAAATCCCTAAAATCCAAACACTTTCCTTTCCCTCCAGGGTGAAGGTATATTAGGAACAAAATTATATTTTAAAATTACAAAGTAAGTTTATTATTTCTGGAATTATAGTAGAGAAATAAGATGTTTTATTATGCACTTACTTCTCTCTTGTAGAACTAAACAAGACACTAGTTTTTTTTGTTGTTGTTCTTTTGTTGTTGTTTTTTGTGCTAGCAATATATTTACAGAATATATTAAAATTTTTTTTCAGGAATGAGTTTATTTTCGTACTGACAACTAGACTATTCATGAGTATTTTTATTTTAAGTTTGGGTATATCATTTATTCAGCTAGAATATGTATTTGCCATTTCATATTTGATATTGTATCTTGTATTACATTCACATATGAATAACATATTTGTGGCATATAGAATCGAGTCATAATATTGGCTCCTCAATTATTCATTGATAAAGTTCTATTATACCTAAACAATAAATCTCTTGTTCATCCTAATGTTTACCCATAAATAATACAATTGGATTTATCTTATTTTCTATCTATTCTCCATCTGATTGCTGTAAGATTTCTATTTATTTGACAAGGAGAAATTTTATATGTTTATGTTGTAGAATGTGATGTTGGATATATGGGATTTTTTTAATACGCCCATATACAGAGACTGATTGTAAAAAGCCATAGTCAACAACAAACTGTTTTGCAGTGTCAAAGCAAAATTTGTACCAGATAAAATTAAACAAGTCAGGAAGAATTTGTTCAAGGATATTGCAATAGGAGATAGACACCAGAACACATTCTCAATTCAACTCTGTTGAAATAAAGGGCAGGAGAGTAGAAGAGATAGCGTGAAGGGTATTACAGGCCATCTGTGTTTGCTAATTGGCCTTACCCAAAAGAAAAATCAAATTTCTTATAACTTCATGACAGCAGGTAGTTTTGCAACTTGGAGCAATGCACCTACCCCAGTCAGACTCCTATGTTTTCCCAGAGGTGATACCAACTCACTTGATTATCTTTCAGAGTAATGGCTCTCAGGTTCTCAAGCAAGGCAGCCTTGGCTTGTAAAGCAGTTACGCAGTCATAAAAATATGTACCTCTCAAAGGAGCAGAGAAAGAATTTGCAATTAAAAGTTTTCTAAAGAAAATTCTCTAAGAAGGAGAAGAGGGACCTCTGTGGTCATTTGGATTCTGTCAGGACCAGGTAAAAGGGAGGTCAGGGGACTAGAAGGAGGAAGAAGCCCTTGTAAAGTTTAGTCAACCTGAGGAAAGTGTGAAGACCTTCTTGGTCACAAGCCTTTGATTAGGATGGATCTAATGTTCTGCATAGAACATCTCTGAGACTATATTTGGTACTCAGAGTAGTGAAGTACATGCCTGGAGACTTGGAGGAAAACCCCGTATGTTTTCTGTCAGTTACAAAGAATGGAGTGAACTAATTAAGCTAATCTGTCACCACTCTTCAAGGCTCAGTATATTTCCACTAAAAATTTTCATCCTTGGATTTAAAATACTGCTTTCATAAGTGTGTTTATTTCTATCATCTTGCATGTTATGCATTGCAGTGCCAGAAATTTAGGCTTCTTTTGTATTTATAATTAGTGAATTATTCTAGTCGGCTGAAATTTTGCTAGGAGTAAAATATCTCCCCCAGCCCCGTGAGCATACAGAAGCTTCTATTTCTGACTAAGGAATATACAGCAAAAATGAATGGATATTATGTAAGTGATACTATTGTTAGTTTCAGGGACATCTTCTATCCTATAGAGTTATACATTCTTCGTTTGGCTTGCATATCATTGGTAAGTATCTTTTAATTTCAGGGCTTGGGGTTTGGGTTTATTTAAATCTTGCACTAAGAACATGGGAAAAGCCAAATTAAGAATTATTACATTTGTCTCATTGTGACATCTAACTTGGTGGTTAAACCTGAAGACTAATTACATGAGAATAATTATAGGATAGCTCCTAAGTGTGCAACACTTCATTGTAACTTATCAAATTACATATATATATATATATGCATATATATATAGACCCACACATATGTAAACACACACACAAGCACGTGTGCGTGCACACATACAGACACACATACACATATATAACAATGAACGTGTCTTTCTGAAATGAAGATGAAAATTGGCTAAGAATCATGGAAAAAAAATGAAAGGTACAGAATCTAAATTTAAGAATGCCAAAGATTGC
The DNA here is from genome assembly GCA_036589455.1 of Ateles fusciceps. NCBI lineage: Eukaryota > Metazoa > Chordata > Mammalia > Primates > Atelidae > Ateles > Ateles fusciceps. The sequence goes on along the minus strand of JAZHEH010000572.1, from coordinate 13,354,219 downwards.
TCAGCCAACAATTTTTCAACATCGTTGTGCATTTACAAGGCTAGACTATGTGCAGAGACAAGAGCAAGGGAATGGACTTAAAGAATTAAAATATGTAAGAGACATTAGTAAGAACATCTCTATTGTGTAGATCTGGGAGAATTAACAAACTTTGTTTTTCAATTCAAGAATAGCACTTTCCTTGAAGATCTAAGTTGAAAAGGAGACTGCCACAATTGCTGAAATCAGTATTAAAAAGTACCATTGGAGCAAGATATCACATGGGTATAGAAGGTGTGGTATGGTATAGTTCAATAAGATAGATGCAAATCACATTATATAACAATTCATCTATCTCTTCAGTTGTAATTAGTGAATCACAGGAAAATGTATGACTTTGTTTCAGTTTTCCATGTACGCCTCCAAACAATACAGGCATTTATGAAAGTTACATATTCGATTCTTCACTTGTCAATTGGTATGTGCCATAGAAGTGACAACGTCTTGAGTCACCAATAAGAGATAATTGCATGGCTCAAGTGATGGACCATGGAAAATCTTCCAAAGTAACACATATCTCCAATTAATACCCATAGAGATCCTCTGCCTATTCTGGGAGACAGGCACAAACTCCTGCATAAACATGCTTATAATCACAAAGATTTACACAATCTCACTCTTTTACTTCTGTTATATGGCTTCTTATGAATTGTTACAAGCTTATGCCACGATTCATGACTCCATTTCATCCCTTCTGTGTAAATTATCTTTTATTGAAATTTGTGCAACATAAATATTAATATAATTATCCTGAGATAAAGAATATAGGTAATATAAGTGACAATTGTGAATAAGCCATATCATTTAAAAAATAACACTTGAGGTAACTTGAATATAAATGATCATATAAAACAAATGCAGAAATTAACCTTTCTGTGTATTTTTAACAAGACATTGGTGATATAGATGGGGTCATAAAGAGGTGCATTTATTATCCTTTTATTGCATTACAGACAGTGCATTTTAAAAATTCACTTAGATTAGTCTTGGCTTTAATTAAAATGCTTTGCATACATTTTCAACAGAATAAAACATAAAATGAATATTTTAGTACATGATTTTGAAGAATGCCTTTAAGATCATCAAGGTGAAACAAACAACAGAAAGAAGCAACATAATTAACAGTAAAAATGCAGAAAACCATTTAAGCTGAAATAGGTTAATTATAATACATCAATTTAACTAATTTTAATTTGAATAAATTAATATATTTGGGATCTAGGCTTATTCGTTTACATGTTTTTACTCAAAAGGAGACATTTAACTTATCTTTCCATTATTTAGCCTTAGTCCATATTCCACTGACCCCGTAAAGTTTTTCCATGAGCAGTCTGCAAGTATGTAGTATCTCTATCATGACAAAACTTAAAAGTTAACAGACATCCCTATCCAAATTTTCCTTAATCAGAATTTCTGAAACATTGAGCAACAGTAGGTTAACTAATGCTCCAGAATCTTCCAGTGTTTGTTGACAGGTTTTAGTGATTTCTCCAATGTCTTCCCCACAGTAGTGTGTTCTTATTTTTTAATGTCATTAGTATAAGGCATTCCACATTGTTTAAAAATACATAACCTTTGTAGTTTAGATTGTAACATAATTCCCACATGTCTGAAACTGGGTTTTGCTTTAGAATTCCACTATTATATTTCTATCTTAGTGGTGAGAGAAACACAAATAAGTAGATAAGTTTGTGTTTATTATAGTATCAGATCTCTACCGCTAAATAACAAATCATCCCAAACATGATGGCTTAAAACTAGAACAATTTATTATTTCTGAAAGTTCTTATTTGAGTCTGATTATTGTGTTGCTGTAATGAAATACCTGTGGCTGGGTAATTTATAAGAAAAGAGTTTTAATGGGCTCATGGTTCTCTTGTCTATACAGGAAGCATAGTGCCAGCATCTGCTTCTCTTGAGGGCCTCAAAAAACTTAAAATCATGGCAGAAGGCAAAGTAAGAGGAGGTGTCTCACATGGCAAGAACAGGAGCCAGAGAGAGTGAGGGGGAAGAAAGATGCCACACACTTTTAAACAGCCCAAATCTTGCAAGAACTCGCTATGGTAAGAGTAGCATTACAGGGATGGCACTAAACCATTCATGACAAATATGCCTCCATGATCCCGTCACCTCTTACCAGGCCCACATACAATATTGGAGATTACAATTCAACATGAAATTTGGTGATGACATACATTTAAACTATATTGGTTCTGTTGGTTGGCTTCTGCTGGTTTAGCTTGACTAGCTCTAATAGTTGCATTTAGCAGAATATTGGCTGTACTGCAATATATGTCAACACATATATGGCCTCACTCACATATCTAGCTATCACTTGGGATACCTGGGGTATCCTCTTCCTTCAGTGGGCTAGAATGGTTTTCTTGTTATGGCAATATCAAAACTGCACTTCTAAAGGCAAAGGTCTTTTAAAGTCTAGGCTGTAGAAATTAGACAGCAATCACTTACACCACTTTTTATCTGCCAACCATAGTGGTAAGGTCAGCCTAGATTCAAAAAGTGTGGAACAAGATTCCACATCTTAATGGGCTGACCTGCCAAGCCACATTACGAAGAGGTGTGAGCAGAGGATCCCAGGAAGCGATGTAACCTTTACAGGCAATTTGTCATAATAGACTAGCCATGTAAAGGCTACAGAATCCCTTAAAAATTCAAAGAAATCAGTAAATCACATCTAGAATTTTAATTATTTATTTTTCATTTTATTAGATGATTTTTCATTTAATAATTTAAACAAACTTACAAACAGTCTTCTTTAGAGTTTAACCTGAGCTAATTCATGAAAAAACTAGCAGATTCTTACTCATGGTCCTCTTACAGTAGGCTAATTTTCTTTATAGTTTAGAGTGCTATGTTTCATTTTCCAAGCATCTAACAATATTTAGACTAAAGACTATTATTTCAGCAGTGGGTCTGTTCTTCACTTGCCTTTCAAGAGAAATACTTTAATGGAAGTCTCTTAGGTCATTTGTACTGCTATAATGAAATACTATAGCCTGGATAATTTATTATTAAAATCAAAAATTTATTGGCACTTAGTTCTCAGGGCTGGGAAGTCCAAGAATAATACATGTATATTTGGTAAGGGCCTCCTTCTATGTTATCACATGGCTGTAAGGTCAAAGACAGCTCACTCCTTAAAGCCCTTTCTGGCTTCCATTCATGAATGCAGAGCCCTCAAGACCTAAACACCTCTCAATGGACCTCATCTCCCAGCACTGTCACAGTGGGGATTAAGTTTCCAACACATAAATTCTGGGGGGATACATTCAAATCACAGCAGAAGTCAACATATGTCAAAACACTGCCTCTCAAAATTCAGCATGAATAAGGTTTATCTGTGGAGTTGTTAAAAGGCAGATTACTGGACTCTACCCAAGTTTGTGTTGTATGTTTGTTTGCCTGTTTGTGTGTTTTGGTTTCAGCTTTCATCCTAGGTATTCTTGGATAAAGCCTAAGAATTAGGATTTATTAAATGAAAGTTTATATGAGATTGATTCTGTTCATGCATTTCTCAATTTCATAACAGAGAAAACTACTTTCAGATGAAGGAACACCAGTCTCTGGAAAAGAGGTGAAAAACTCCAATTATCAAGACAGAGAGACAATAACTATTCAAATAACATGTTAGCTATTAAAATATGTTAGAAAGCTAGTCACATGATCAAATTACTCAATGTAGATTTTATAGAATTTCTTACACAAGATGTATGTAATATTTTTTGAGTAGATAATGTGAGCTAATAAGAGAAGCTACCAGCTTTTTAAAAAAATAGATAGTACCATTTTACAACAGAGCATTGAAATCCAGAGAGATGAAAAGAGGAAACTTATTAGAAATATCTCTCATCAACAAATTATTGACATTTATTTTGTTCCAATAAATTTTTTCTCTTTCTTCAGTTAAAATACAGCTATACCATAAGGTACAATTGCTTTTATTGGGTGATCAAAAGAAAATACGAGTAAGTATTATATTGAGTGACAAAAACAACATATTTGGTAATACATTCATATATGTTTGACATTTACAATTTTTTGCTTTTTAACATAAGATTAAGTTTTTGCTGCCTAACCAAAGGATGTTCATGTAAAAATCTTTTCAAATATAAAAGGGCTACCATATTAAGGATTATTTGTAAAATAACAAGGGAATTTTCAGGAAGCCTAATTCATTAACAACACTAAATTAAGTACAAACACGGCTTTCAAATGAAACATAAGAATCAAATAAAAAATATTTTAAATTGTATGACCTAAAATTTTCCAAAGTGAAGAGACATTCTTAGCATTTCAGAAATTTTCTCAGCTTGCATATATACAATTGAATGTGTTCATCTGTTATATATTTGAAAAAAATATATATTTTATCTGTAATATATTTCTGTTATATATCTGAAAAAAGGTAGAGGCTATTACCAACAAAAATGTGCCTTCTTATTTTATATTTAAAAAGAACAGAATTTAGATAAGTTGTGCAGGAATTTATAAATGCAATTTCACATATCTCTCTATGTATGAAGTATATATAGAGTGAGGTTCTCCCCTTGTTACAAAAAGAAAATAGAACTTAACATCTATGAAGACAGATTTAAAAAATTAAAATGACAAACCAATCCACATATATATATATATATATATAATTTATGTTCTTGTATATGGAACATTAAAATGTTTAGGAACTTCAATTGTACATATAGAACAAAATTCTAACAGATTATTAAATAGAAAATGTATATACTAAGAAAGCATGTTCAGACCACTCTATATGCTGGTATATATATTAATTAACCCTCTTATAAGTAAATGAAAATAACCAACTATTACTTCATGTAAGATATCACTAACATGCTTACTTATAAATTCAGAGGTGGATTTTGGAAATTAATTTTATTTCCAATATAAATAAATTTTTGAAATTTGATCATATTTTAATATACAAAATAAGAAACTCAGAATATAAAACAACAGAATAATTTTGGTTCTCAAGAAATGTACCAAAATTAGACGCTAAGCTCTTACAGTCTTACGTAAATTGAGAATAATGCTCCCATACCACGCTTTTTTCTAGACATAGATTGGAAGTTTCATAAAAACTATTCCAATTATATTTTTAGTGTAAGATAAGTTACTGGTATCTCTTCATCTAAATATGGTTTTATAAAACTTGAGTCTTTCTTTGGCCATAATAATCTCCAGAGACCAAATTCCTAGAAGATTTTAAGATTTTCAGCTATGATACTTACTGAATTTGCTCTGGATTTGACAAAGTGTGGTTTGGTTAACTAAATCAGAATCGTATGATGAACTTGTCAAAACTGAAGTTTACAGGATACCTTTTTGTCCTGCACTTTGGGAATCTCTGAAGTCCGGATTTAGACATTTATATTTTTATGAAGACCCTCTATGAATTCTTAGTTCTACTAAGTTTGATAAAAAAAATTGATTAAAAATGTAAAAAGCTGTCTCATTACATTTAATCTTTTTTTAAAAATAATAAAGTTATTTTCTATTTTTGAATTCCCAAAGCACAAGATATGTTTAGTTTTGACTGATTTTAGTTGAGCATAAAGTCTAGCAATATAAAAATCACAAATAAAGTACAATTTAAGCATTAACTTTTCAATTTTTAAGACTATTGAATTTATATATATCGATTCAAATTAACAGAAAACGACTGACACTAAAAAGAAGTGATCTGTGAGCCATTGTTTTGTTGTTTTCTTTAAAGTACCTTTCTAAAAATCATTATAATAAATATTCATTTGTGGGCAAAAATTAATGTACATCATACAGCATATTTTTATTTTAAAGGTCTTTTGGACCTACCTGAAATAAAAAAGCAGACAACATTAAAAATTGATTAGCACCTGTCAATCTGAAGGAATAATAACTTAAAACTAGTTGTAATATTAGTGTAAGTGTCTTTATTGAAAAAAAACCTCTGTTTAGAATAGACCTTCAATAAATTAGTACTTGCTGATAAATGTAAACATACCGATTTGCACACTGTTACAGTGATGTTTCATTTACTCTTTCCTCATTAAGCTGATGAAATTCCATGAATAGAATTATTTACTGAATCTATGTCATTATAACAACTATCACATAGGCAAGCTTTCCCACCGATAGTATACATTTCTGAAAAAGAAACAAATGATGAAAGGTGCTGAATATTGGTTAATTCATTCAAAACATATTTAATGAGAACTCTTAAGTTTCTGTCCAATGGAGGTGTCATAAGGTATGTTAAATTTGTTAGTCAGATTTATGTTAAACCTGTAACAACAAACCAGACTGAGGTTTGAAGGTTTTGAGCATATTGAGCATAGAGGTGGAGTCATGTTCCCAGTGCATCGTTGTATTTGGCTTAATGCCTCTTATTAGGGCACCTTATCAAGGGCACTTAGTCATTTTTGATGGTAGAATGAATAAAGGAAGTAGAACTAAATGCAGTTTCATTTCTGGAGGAGTTTTTTGTAACTAATTGCTTGATAGAATCTTTGTAAGTTACAGATTATGGTACCATTTTACATGTAAATTTTTAATTTACTAACCTATTTTCCTCTAACCGTATACTCTTTCTCCTCCTCTGTGGCATCAGAATGAGCAGCTAATGATGTCATGGTCACTTCATTTTGCACCATCAAAATCCATGTTGAGTTTATTGTGATGTGCAACACACCTATAGGTTAACAAAATTTGTGGAGAAAGACTGGTTAGCCTGAATGCTACATCACTAAAATCAAAGATACTTGCATTTAAGAGTTTCTTTTCCCTTTCCCTAGCTTTTTTGATGTATGATTGGTAAATAAAAATTGTATATATTTAAGGTTAACATGATGTTTTGATACATGTATACATCGGGAAATGAATACCACAATCAAACTCACTAACATACTTATCACTTCACTTAGTTACCATTGTTTTTTTTTTTTTTTGTGGTGAGAACTTGGTATCTACTCTCTTAGAATATTTGAAGTATACAATGCTTTGGTATTATTTATAGTCACTGTACTATTATTCAGCCTCCAGAACTCATTCATCTTATAACTGAAATTTTTACTCTTTGACCAAAATCTCTTCTTTTTCCTTAACACCCAGCCCATGGTAACCTTTATTCAACTTTTTAGCATGAGTACAGTAATACATTGTTTGTTTGTTTTAGATAACACATAAGTGAGTTCATGCAGTATTTGTCTTTTTGTGCCTGACTTATTTCTCTTAGCATAATATCTTTCAGACTCAACAAAGAAGACAACCTACTGACTAATTTTGAAATTCACTAATTGTTAGAAAGAATCTGGGTTTTACATTTAAATTTCATATTTCCAAACTCTTTCCTTATGTTTCTAATTCCCGATGTCTGAAATACATGTAATTAGCCTCTTAGGTAAATCTTATGACAAGTTTAAAAATATGGTCTTAGCTTACTCAATAATTTATTATAGGAAAAACATATCAGATATATTATCAATATTAATATTTGACATGTACAGAACAAAAAAAATATTTCAGGGAATCAGCAAAAAGGGGATAATATTCCAGGACATATCATTGAAATACTCACTTGGAGAAAGCTACTTTATTCCCTTATTTAGAAAAGCTAATGTTTTTTAATCTATAGTTTTAAAAGGACTTTAATAAAATTTCCAAATTTTGCATAACATTGTATATCTTGAAAAATGTAGTTTGACTTGAGATACTTTTGAAAAGAAATGTGTGAAATACATTATCTTTAGTTATCACACTCCTTTCTTTTCATTATGACACTATAGTATCTTGCTAGACTTAGCACTTAACTTTAAACCAGAGAAACAAAATTCACAGGTAAATCACCAATATGTCCAGTCTATAAAACATTGTAAAAAAAACCTGCAAGAATAGATTATGGTGCCAAATTGATTGATTTGATAAACTATTAAAATATTATTATCTTTTAAATACAGGTTTGGATTCTTGGAGATTTTGTATTAAGGAATTGTTTGAGGGAAATCAAAGGCCTAAAATTTATGACTGTCACCTAGCTGAGAAAGTCCCTAGTAAAGAAAATAATTAGCAGAGTTTATTTGGTGAAAAATGAGTGAATGCAGTCTATATGTTCCAACTTATAAACAAAAGTCAAGTTCTTTAAAATAGATAAGACATAATTGAATGAAACTTTAAACATAATTTCTTGATTACCAGAATAAATAAGAAAAATAGCACCAAGGAAAATTGTTATTGGATGTATAAATGCAAAGGAATGAAGATGGACTTCTGCTTCACAGCATCTACAAAAATTAACTCAAAATATACAAAGATATAAATGATAGAGCTAAAATTATAAAACTCTTAGGAAAAAATGTATATCTTAATTATCTCAATTTATACAGTAATTTCTTAGATATGACACCAAAAAGACAAGAGACACAATAAAAAATATTGTCAACTTAATCAAAATGTAAAAATTTTGTGTGCAAAGGACACCATTAGTAAAATGAAAGCCCAATGCATAGAATGGGATAAAATATTTAAAAATCACATATCTGATACAAGGCTTTTATATAGACTATATAATGGATTCTTACAACTTACCAATAAGATGGCAAATAACCCATTTAAAAATGGGCAACAGATTGCATAGATACTTGACAAAAGAAGATTTACAAACGAATCACATGCACATAAAATGTCATAAGTTATTAAGGAAACATTATTAGTCATTAGGGAAATGTAAATAAAAAATGAGAAACTGTTTCATATTCAATAGGATTAAAAACAAAAAATAGGAAGTCTTGGCAAGGATGTGGAGAAATTGGAACACACATATACTGCTGATTAGAATGTAAAATAGTGCAGTTACTTTGGAAAATAATCTGGCAGTTCCTCAAAAATTTATAAATAGATTTTACCATATGAACCAGAAACTCTAAGATATATAAAAACTTGCACACAAATGTTTATAACAATTTTACTTATAATAGGCAAGAAGTAGGAAAAAACTCAAGTTGATTCATGTCTGTCAACTGATGAATAGGTAAATATCCATAGAACGTATATCCATACAATGGAGTCTTATCGGGTAATAAAAATTATGAATGGTATACTGATACATGCTAGAACATGAATGAACCTTAATGCATACTATGTGAAAAGCTAGTGACAAAAGACCATGTATCATACTAATTCATTTATAGTAAATCCAGAATAGGAAGATATCTAGAGACAGAAGGTAGATTAGTGGTTTTCTCTATCTGGGACATGGTTAGAATGGTGAATAGAGAGAGTGATATCTAAAACATATAAGTGTTTTTTTGGGAAGTGGTGATGAAAGTCACATAAAATTGACAGTCGTGATGTATTTGTCCATTCTCACACTGCTATGAAGACATATCTGAGACTGGGCAATTTATAAAGAAAATAAGTTTAATTGACTCACAGTTCTGCATGGCTGGGGAGGCCTCAGGAAACTTACAATCATGGTGGAAAGCATCTCTTCCCAGGGCGGCAGGAGAGAGAATAGGCGCCAGCAGGGGGAAATGCCAGACATTTATAAAACCATCACATCTTGTGAGAACTCCTCTCACTACCACAAGAACAGCATGGTGGAAACTGCATCCTTGATTCAATTACCTCCCACTGGGTCCTTTTCATGATACGTGGGGGATTATGGAAGGTCACAATTCAAAATGAGATTTAGGTAGGAACACAGTCAAACTATATCTAGTGATGTTTGCACAACTCTGTGATGGTATTAAAAATACTTAATTTTATATTTAACTATCTAATTTACATTGTATATGGGTTATAATAAAGTTGTTATTAAAAATGAAAAATAGATATTAACTTCTTTGTTTACCAAAATGAGCTGGTGATAAATCATTTGAGACTGGAAGACAAACTAGGAGAATTTTAATAATAAATACATAATGGCAGAATTGAAGATTTTAAGAAATTAATAGCAAGTTCCCAAATGAAGAAATTAAATAATGAGATATAACTGAAATATATAATGTGTACATATAAGTTATTCATTGACAATAGATCATAACAACAAAATTAATTCTATACCACTTTACTAGTCTGAGCTCCCATTATTTTTTGCCAATTCTACTTAAATTGCCTTTTAATTTGTCTTTCCTCCTGCTTTGTTATTCATATTAAAGTCAAATCTCTACACATGGAGGCTTCTTCTTACAGAAACAACTATTAGGTTGATGGAAAAGTAATTGCTGGTTAATGGCAAACCCCACAATTACTTTTGCACCAACCTAATACTTTCAGTTTAAAGGCTTTTGGAATCATTGTATTTGAAAATACCAACTTCTAAGTCATCAATTTCTTCTTTTTTGAAGGATAATAGATATTCCATCCATCATCATGCTGTTTCACATCCTATGATTCCCTGTAGCTAGGATCATAGATAGTGGAAAGCTAAGGGGCATGATTCCTTGGTATTTGCTTAGCGTTACATTTATATTTCTACTCTATTGATCTGTGGTGTCAGGATTTCCGTAAGTATTGATAATCTATGTTTCTGTGTGTTTGTTGTTGATTTGTTTAATTGTTCAAACATATCTTGATTAAGAGAATTGCTTTGCAATTTTGGGGATCTTAGCCCAATCTATACTGTGCTTGAGTTTGAAGTGTGTGTGTGTGTGTGTGTGTGTGTGTGTGTGTGTGTGTGTATGTGTGTGTGTTTTATTTAATTCTATAAATACTTTTGGGGGTATGTTCATTTATTTCATTCTGAAACATGGTGATTTTGCTGTTGTTTTGTTTGTGGGTATTTTTTTCTGTTTTTCTTTTATTTTTTAAAAAATTTTTCCTTACATGTAGGGACTCAAATACAGAGACATATCAATGCTTTTACCTTGAGGTCTTTGAGAAGTTCCAAATCTCTTTTAAAAATGATGTCAACTATATTAACATAAATATTCTGAGGGAATAAAATCAGATATTTCATTTAGAAAGAGTTGTAATTATTTTCCTGATGACACCCAACCGTGTGATAATATTGTGAGTAGAACATTGTTATTTTGAATCACAGAAAGGGAAGTTCCCTAGCCAAAAAGCAAAGATAAAAATATGTAAACTTGGAATATTTGATTTTAAAATTGTATAGATAAGAATAAAATGTTTGGTTGGTTAGAAGTACTGAAAATAAGCCTTGGATATTTTCAGTCTCCCTGTGTTGTGAACTTTGTGCTGGGTATTTGGATTTAAGGAATTTAAGACAGTAGAAAAATACCCTCATATTTCCTAACTTGTATACCACATATACTTTTTGCAACATTCATTATTTAATAGATTATGCAATCAAAATTAAGGGATAACATGTAATTTAGATTTCTAACAGACATCTTCATAAACCTGGTAACAGCTGTGAAAATTTCTCTCCATTGTAAATGTTTATCATCTGCTTTTCACTACCACGTACATCTCCCAGTCTTCCACCCCATTCCATTATTCCCATGCCCAATTGTTCTTCTGCAATTTTAAAAGACTCTACAGAGTATGAATGACAACCTTGTAAGCATGGTAATCAATTTGTAATTCTCCTGAATAAAACCTTCCCATGTCTTCTGATTTCACCCAGAATAAATTTCAAATTTTATTATTTTCAAAACTATATGCATTATTTGCCTCCTCCCTCTTCTTTACCTTTGGTTTACTGAACATGCTAAGCTCTTTTTCCCTCCTTGATGTCTCAATTTACAATTTCATTTTTCTGAAATGCTAATTTATAGCTGCTTTCCTCAAATAATTTAGGTCCCAGCTCTGATGTTATTTCTGCAGAGAGACTTCATTAGTTTTTGCTTATAATGTTGCACTCTTCCCTCACTCATTATCCCCCAAAAAAATTTTTTTAATCATTTACCATAATCTAAAGTCATTTGATATAGTTATTGGTTTCCATGTTTATTGCCTCACAAAAAAAATTCAATGATTTTTATTGAATGTATAAGTGAGTAGGTAAAAGAATAAAATTAAGGAATTATTCTTTATCTGAAGTGTAAAGCTGGCTTATCTAAAATTGGCAGTTTTACACATATTCACATTCAGTCGTATATATTTATGCAGATGTGTCTTATGCAATTCCTTAGTGCTTATGAAAATTGGTTAATGCCAATGGTTATTAGAAAGAAAACTAGATGTTCATAAGATGTCTGCATTAACTGGTGATCACTTTGAAAAGCATTAGATATTTAGATATAGTTAATTTTTCTAAAATCAAACCAAAATAACATAGAAAAGGTAGAAATGGTAGGACTCATGTATAACCATGGCACAGTGAATTGTAACATAAATAAGGTTAGTTTTCTTTTTTTAAAAAAAAAATATATATTTTTATAGTACTTTAGGTTCTGGGGTACATGTGCACATCATGCAGGATTGTTGCATAGGTACATACATGGCAATGTATTTTGCTGACTCAATCCACCTGTCACCTATATCTGGCATTTCTTCCCATGTTATTCTTCCCCCAACTTCCCTACCCTCCTCCTGTCCCTCCCCCCAGTCACTCCCAACAGACCCCAGTGTGTGATGCTCCCCCTTCCTGTGTCCGTGAGTTCTCTTTATTCAATGCCCACCTATGAGTGAGAACATGTGGTGTTTGATTTTCTGTTCTTGAGTCAGTTTGCTGAGAATGATGGTTTCCAGATTCATCCATGTCTCTACAAAAGACACGAACTCTTTGTTTTTTATGACTGCATAGTATTCATGGTGTATATGTGCCACATTTTCCTTGTCCAGTCCATCATCAATGGGCATTTGGATTTGTTCCAGGTCTTTGCTATTGTAAACAGGGCCAGAGTGAACATATGTGTGCATGTGTCTTTATAATAGAATGATTTATAATCCTTTGGATGTATACCCAGTAATGGGAATGCTGGGTCAAATGGAATTTCTATTTCTAGGTCCTTGAGGAATCTCCACACTGTCTTCCACAATGGTTGAGCTAATTTACACTCCCACCAACAGTGTAAAAGTGTTTCTATTTCTCCACATCCTCTCCAGCATCTGTTGTCTCCAGATTTTTTAATGATCACCATTCTAACTGGTGTGAGATGGTATCTCAATGTGGTTGTGATTTGCATTTCTCTAATAACCAGTGATGATGAACACTTTTTCGTATGTTTGTTGGCCTCATATATGCCTTCTTTTGTAAAGTGTCTGTTCATGTCCTTCGCCCACTTTTGAATGAGTTTATTTGGTTTTTTCTTGTAAATTTGTTTTAGTTCTTTGTAGATTCTAGATATTAGCCCTTTGTCAAATGGGTAGATTTCAAAATTTTTTTCCCATTCTGTTATTTACCAGTTCACTCTAATGATTATTTCTTTTCCTGTACAGAAGCTCTGGAGTTTAATTAGATCCCATTTGTCTATTTTGGCTTTTGTTGCCAATACTTTTGGTGTCTTAGTCATGAAGTCCTTGCCTATGTCCTGAATGGTTTTGCCTAGGTTTTCTTCTACTGTTTTTATGGTGTTAGGTCTTATGTTTAAGTCTTTAATCCATCTGGAGTTAATTTTAGTGTAAGGTGTCAGGAAGGAATCCAGTTTCTGTTTTCTGCACATGGCTAACCAGTTTTCCCATCACCATTTATTAAACAGGGAATCCCTTCCCCATTGCTTGTTTTTGTCAGGTTTGTCAAAGATCAGATGATTGTAGATGTGTGGCATTGCCTCTGAGGCCTCTGTTCTGTTCCATTTATATCTCTGTTTTGGTACCAGTACCATGCTGTTTTGATTACTGTAGCCTTGTAGTGTAGTTTGAAGTCCGGTAGCATGATGCCTCCAGCTTTTTTCTTTTTGCTTAGGATTGTCTTGACTATGCAGGCTCTCTTCAGTTCCATATGAAGTTTAAGGTGTTTTTTTTTCCATTTCTGTGAAGAGGGTCATAGGTAGCTTGATTGGGATAGCATTGAATCTATAAATTACTTTGGGCAGTATGGCCATTTTCACAATATTGATTCTTCCTAACCAGGAGCATGGAATGTTTTTCCATCTGTTTGTGTCCTCTCTTATTTCCTTGTTCTCTCTATCTTCTCATTCATGTCCCCCCATAGCTTAGTGTCCTCCTTACTTTAGGTGTCTTCAAGTGTTATTTTCTGAAGTTCTAACTGAGTTTTCCTCCACTTTCTCAGGTTTTGCTCTTCAATTTTATAAATAAAATGTACCCATCAATGGTCATGTGACTGGTGACTTTGTCATCTCTAGAAAAGCAACTTAGCTACAGCACTTTGATATTCAAAAATTGCATCTCCATAACCAAGAAATGAGGCATGTAGAAAATTTACAGAGAGTACATGTTTTGCTCCTTTTAATGCCATAAGGATTCTAGTCTATTCTCTTTTCTGAAATTCCAGATATTTTTCACTCCGGAAACAAGATAACTTGAGTTATCTTTCACTTCTGAACCAAGAAGGAAAGATCAGGTGCATTAGGATACACACTCAAATTGTTAGGCAAGATTGCTGTTACTAACTAAATGCTCAATGTAAAGTAAAAGTAAACACTATTTCCTTTAAGCAAAGGAAAGGCTTAATGAGATGAACTGTGTCTTCAGAGTTCTTTTTAAAAATTAATTTACTGACATACTTGTAAATTTATTAAAAATATTTGATTTGGATTTTTAGAAACTATATAAATACATTGAATATGTATAAATACATTGTATAAATATAATTGAATTATGCACACTATATACCCAAATTAGAAATCATAAGTTATTAAAGAAGATACTAATATACATGTTTTTTAGGAAGTAAAGAAATTTCAGTCAATATAAAGGAAATATTTTTCTCTTTCGGGTATATTTCCTGCTTCAATTCCTTCACTTAATTAATCTGTATATCTCATATAATTTTATATGTTGCAGAAACAAAAAACACATTTTTGGCCATATAATTTTTCTGGGATGCACTATTGTCAACTGGAGAGAAATAAGATAAATAGCAAATTACAAATAACTTGAAGAGCTATCCATTTCTACAATCCAGACTTCAATTTTGTAGTGCTTCAGGTGAACTACTAAGTCCTCAGCTACTAAGTCCTCATTTTACTAGTGTAGTACCATCTCACACAACATCCAGACAAAGTGATTAAAATAAGGATAAAGACCAATGAGGCCAGGAGGAATAAGAAAGCTTGGAAAGGATGCTTTGAAGTTTAGCTCCTCTTATTTCTTTCTTCCTTTGTTTTTTGAAAACCAAGTGATAAGCAAAGGAGCCAATGGAAGACGTGATGAAATAAACAGCTGTTTGATGGACAAAAAAGGCCCTTGCAAAATGTTATGAATTTTATATTTGTTACCAAGACAATAAAATTTACTTTCCTTTTGCTTTAATCTGCGCAATATTTTACTTTAATTAAAAATCTAGGAGGATAAGCAAGATAATGACTTTAAAATATTTGACCCCCTAGGAAGGAAACACAGTAAAAGAAGTAGCTTTGATGCATGATAAAAGAACTAGCTTGCATTGTGATTATGAGTAATGTTCTTGTGAGCAATTGCTTTCAACATTTTTATTTAAAAATAACTTTGCCTTATTAACCTTGAAAAGAGGATTAAAGTAAAATGAATATTTCTTAATCATTATACAATTTAACTAAACTTTAATTAGATAGGCTCTAATAGTTCACAACCAATGGATTTAGAAACCGTTCTCAAATATTAAGTTTGGTTTTCTTCAATATAATGTTCTGTACATAGGTTCAGGTAATTTCTGCTACCAAAGCACTGAAGTAGGCAGCCTAATTTCTGAGACCAAATATGTAAGATTTTTCTTTGTTTATAATTCATATAAAGTCACTGTTGCAACCAAAAAGAATAAAAACTGCAGCATCTCACTGAAAAGCAAACTATGATAGTAAGATAGCAGATTAAGAAGTTTAAGATGTTTAGATAAAAACTGAAGTATTGGTATGTTTATTTACAAATTAGGACAGTATGTCAACCTCTATAAGAACACGTAGCTGATATAAGAAAAATGAGTGGCCTTAATAGTCCAAACAGCTACAGAGCAGCCTTTGATAAGTGGACTGGTAATATTTGATTATAATATTAGTGAGATTAATAATAAAATACACATGCATACATGTATATGCACACATATAGGCATATATAGAGAGATTTAAATGTAGACAGAGATATGTAGTGAGAGATATTTAGATTTAAACTGACTTGATCAAAACTATCATTATATTTTATACTTCAAAATCAGGACATTTTTGTTTTTCACACTAGCTGTTTATAAAATTCAAGTTAGAAATCTTGAAAACCTGCATATACAGTAGAAAAAAACCTTTAAAGAAAAATTTTAGTTGAACTGGAACACATCTATAATTAGAAGTAAGAAACATATTAAAAATGTTGAGATGGAAAATTCATACCCACAATGTATTCAATAATATATCAGTATATAGATCATATACAAGTAGCACTAAGAACCAAGGGACATGTGCTACTGATTAGGTTAATTTTTGGCTAGATAAATGTTCATTTAAGGAATATATTGAAATAATTTGTTGTCAATTTGCATATATAAATGATTTTTAAAAAATCATTTCTATGTACTTCTATGTATTTCTATGCAATACTTCTATTTGTCTACTGAAATATAAGTATATAAATACGCTCCTATCTTCCTACCTGCGACTGATAGTAACATAGAAGAGGTAACTTGTGTGATGTAGGTATAAATTTCCACTAAGTAAACTAAAACAATGATATCCATAATATCAAGGATGTTATTACAGGAGAGTCTGCATAAATGTAATATTCTTCAAAATTAAAATGTTATAAACTTTGATTTTATTAAAATTATGATTATTTGGAAATTATCACAGAGTCACTATGAGTATATAAAATAATATCAGGAAGAAATATTCAATACCCTTCTGAGACACATTTAAAAATCTAGAAATAAAGACCGAGGTATTAGTACTTTATTCATATCCAGCATTAGTCACTCATTGTCTGAATTATATTTCAAATATTCAAACTGCCAATGAATTAGGAATGAGATAAAAGAGTGATCCAACTTAGTTATTACCAGAAAAGTTTAAAGGACTTTGATTTGGTGACAAGATTGGAATAGAATATCATATAATTTTGGTAAGAACCAAAATTAGTTTTACATAAGTAAAAGCATTTAGCAAAAATATGTGAAGAATAAGTTGAATCTTGTTAAAACAGACCAACATAGAAAATATAGGACATGTAGCCTAGAAACAGATTAGTAGTACTTGTTCCAAAATGGTCTTAATATAGAAAGCTATGGATTTTACAGTGTGAAACCAAAATGCATGCCAAAGGCATATGATAGAAATAGGTAAATGAAAGAAGTTGAAAGATAATTACCATTTATGTTCAGTCTTTGATAATTCGTACATATAAAGCATACACACACACACACACACGACTTTATTATTCGATATGATCATCAAAGTAGATAGTGACATACAAGGGCAATTATTCCATGCTATAAAAATGGCAGTTAAAGTTCTGGGAAGTTGACTATTGTCAGAGTTATGATGACCAAACATTTTTCTCAAAACTATATTAAATGCTTCTCTTCATTCCAGGTAATGTTGTGTAGGTTATGCATGAACTTTATTATACTGACCATAATATAAGAAGAAATGATGCTTAAAATTTCAAAAACCATCTTTGTATACCTCGCATAAGAGATGAAATAAAGTTGATTATCATAAAAAATGGGGAAAAGACCCAATTCATTTCTCAGAATTATTAACTTTTTTGGAAAGGTGATATAAAAATTAAACATACAATCAAAACAATTATCATATGGCCATTGTGTAGCAAACATACTTTTCTATGAGATAAAATAAATAATAATCCTTTTGGTAATTTTAATTTTAGGCCATCATAATGTATTCAAAAATAGGTTGATGGTATATATTATTACTTCTCATACACAAGCCCAGAAACACTGATTTAGATGAGACTTTAGCTTTTGAAGTTATTTTTAGAAAACACTCTAATATTGTACGTCAAGTAAGATATTAGTTCCTTTCTTATAAATATCAATGGTATAACAGATGTTCATCATGGAGGACATTCTATTTTTCTTTCGATCCTATGGTAATATTAACTGAAATAATTAAAAAGAAAAAAGAAAAGGTATCTATTATGGAAGGAAAACTATGTAAAATTTTAGAAAATGATAGTTTTTCTCTAGATGTAACCTGTCAAACCATAGATAAAAATGAGTATTTCTTGAGCAGAAAAAGTTTTTAAAATATAAAGGGTCATCATGTTCAGTAAAACTGATGAAAACTATAACAAGCAACTGTATAATAGTACCAAAAATGTCCCTGAAAGATCAGAAATTTACATTTAAGAAATATCAAATATCCAATGGGAATTACAATTATGAACATAGAACTTGTTAAATCAGATGCTATGGTAAATACTAACTTTATAAATAGCGAGCAAAAGGCGATTTAATAAAACACCCAAATTTTATATTAAATTAATATATAATTAATAATCTGTTATTTCTACATATTGCTTTTAAATATTTTTAAATTGATATAAAATATAAGTAAACACATTTGGCCATTGCTTGTGCCAAGAATTTTTAGAGTGCTACCTAAATAAGATTTTTTCAAGTAATGAAAAAGTTAAAAGTATTTTGTAACATTGAATATAGGTATTTTTTTTTCATACAGGTGTCCTTGGTTTTCCTCAGATACTCAAATGCAAATCTGTAACCCCCAAATTTCTATATTCACTAATTTATATTATACTTTCTTATGAGAGTTAGTAAGACATGTTTTAATTACACCAAAATGCTTCTGTCACCAAAATAGGGTACATAATTCATAGTAAAGCTTCATGTAAAGTGCAGTTAAAATTATGTGCTAAATATCACTTTTCCTACATAATAATGCATATTAGATGACTAATCTTATTTGTTTAGTGTTGCTATAATTTTATGTTTGTCTTTATCTTTGTGTTATAAAATTATCTTCTTTAAAAACATTCTCAGTAAAAAACAAATAGTGCAGAGAAAGGAGTTATTTTGAAAATTGTTTATACTTAATATTTAATATTTTCCATTGGTGCATTTAATGTTGTTTTCTATAAATTCTTTGTAAATTGGGAATATTTTGACAATTAAAGTTAAATTTCCAGAAATAATCCTGGTTATAAGAGCTGTGCATCTATTCATTAACCAAATACTTGGACACTAAATTCTGAATGTGTGATTCGGGTAACTTTTAAGAAGAATTAGGTAAAAAATTTGATTAATTAAACTTCAGAGAGTAATTATAAGACTGATGCTTGTGCTCAGTTACATTTAAAATGCAGTAGAATTGTTTCTTTTGTACTCATAAGCTTAAGAGCATTTCCCCTCTCTTAGCTGTGATGGTTATTTTATTTGTCAAATTGCCTGGGTTAAGGAATGTCCAGAGAGCTGATAAAGCCTTATTTCTGGATATATCTCAGAAGTTTGAACTGATAGATTGAGTAAAGAAGATTGTGCTTGTCATTTAGCGTGAACATCAGCCCGTCCATTGAGGGTTCAAATAGAACAACAACAACAAAAAAAAAATAGAAGAAAAGGAAATTTACTCTCTGCTTGAGCTGGGACATCATCTTCTCTCACCCTGGGACATTGGACCTCTTGAGTCTCAGAGCTAAGGACATGGACCAGGTTTTACACCACCAAGCCGCCAGTTCTTAAACCTTCCTTTCAGCATATACTGGAACTTATACACCATTGGATCCCTTGGTTCTCAGGCTTTCAGATTTGAACTGGAACTTCGCCAGCAGCTCTCCTGGGCCACCAGCTTGCAAAAGACAGATCATGGGATTTTTCAGCCTCCATAATCACATAAACCAATTTTTCGTAATATCTAACTAGATAGCTATTATCTATCTGTCTATCTGTCTATCTATCCATCTGTCTATCTCTCATGTGTCTCTCCTATTGGTTCTCATCTCTGGGGCATCCTGACTAATACACTAGTCTATAGGGTAATTTTAAATGAGATAAAAATTATTGATCTAACTACCAGATACAGATGCAGGTATCTTTGGAGAGAGTTTCTTGAAGGATCAGTTCTTTTTAACTCTAGGAGAATTAAAATGGATGTACCAGGAAAATAAGAACAATGAGGTGTTATGACAACTGACAAAGAAAAGGCGCAGAGCAGGTGGTATAAAGAGAACTTCCTTTCACAGAGGCCAAAGACAAAAATGGAAGTTTTCTGAGAAGTTGAAGAACCCTGACATATCCTATCTTGGATGTCACTGATTATCACATGCTTGACACTGGTAAACATTTCTGGACATGGAGTAAAGACATATCTGGACAATCTGAATAGGAAAAAGGTCATAAAATAAACTAGCATATTGATCAAATTAAGCTGAATCAAGCAGAGAGGGAATGAAAGGGCTTACCTATGAATGGGAAGGAGAAAACTCACCATCTCTGTTAATCCTATGACTCACAGCATACTTAGGATTGTTTAAGATAGCAACCAGTACATCTGGTGATAAAAATTTGACTGCAAATGTCTGTACGGGTCTACTAGTTTATATATGTATGTGTGTATATACATGTATTTTTATGTGTTATATATGTACATATATACATATGTGATATATATACACATGCATGAACACTACTATACATATATCCACACATTCATGTATTGTCTATTATATATTTATATTTAAATGCCTGTATGTGCATATATAGTAGGCATGTGTACATTTATAAATATTCCAACATATGTATATGTGTGTGTGTTTATATATAACATATATATATATATATATATATAGAGAGAGAGAGAGAGAGAGAGGCATGAATTGCTTAATAGTAGGCTTACATTCTGAAAAATGCATTCTTATGTGATTTTGTCATTGTGCAAACATCATGGAATGTACTGACACAAACCTAGATAGTACATCCTATTATACACCTAAGCTATGTAGTATAGCCTGTTGTCTTCAGGCTACAAACCTGTATACCATGTTACTGTAGGCAATTTTAACACAATAGTAGGTATTTGTGTATCTAACCATACGTAAATATAAAAAGGTATGGTAAATGAAGAGTAAAATATTTTTTAAAATGGTGTACCCATATAAGGCACTTACCATGAATGGAGCTTGCAGGACTGGAAGTTGCTCAGAGTGAGTCAGTGAATGAGTGGTGAATAATTGTGAAGGCCTAGGACATTCTGGTTCACTACTGTAGACTTTAGAATCATTGTACTCTTAGGCTACACTAATTTATTTTTAAAATTAAGTAATTGTGCTATAAGATTACAACAGGTAAGACATCACTAGGCAATAGGAAATTCTCAGCTCCATTATAATCTTATAGAACCACTTTGGTACATGTGGTCTGTTGTTGACTGAAAGAAATATTGCTATGCAGTGGATGATTGCGTATGTGAGTGTGTGTGTGTCTGTGTGTATAGCATAGCATTTATTTAGGAGTGTTTGAATAATAAAACTGTTAATGCAAATTTTAATTCCAGATTACAAAATGAAAACAATATTATATCTATAAAAAAAGAAGCCTAAGCACAAATTAACTTGGTTTACCCTAAATGCAAGAGCATGTTTTAGCTACTAATTAAAAATTCTTCTTCATACTATTCTCCAATAGTAAAACTGTTGAAATCCTTAAGCAAATTTTGCCAATTGATAATTTCTGGCCTCTCTCTTTCACTGGTCATAATCTAGAGCTTGTCATATTTTGGTCTGAGCTATATTAGTCACATGTTAATATATAACAGAATAGTCTTATGCCTATATCACAGCTGTTAATATGTATTACTGATAGTTCTCAGTCTGTCCATAAGCAATTGCTTGAAACTGACAATTTGTTATAGTCAGATTCAGAAAATGAATTGAAATTAATTATAAGAATGTATAAAGAGATTTTTTCTAATACAGGTCTTTATTATCCTTTTCAATGTTTGATCTTTTAACTACATGAAGTTAAAAGAAGCTTTGCAAACTATTTCTACTATTATTTGTAATTGTTAGAATTACAATTTTTATATGTTAACAAACTTTTAACAATATATCTTCATGAACATCATAATTGTGTAAACATTTTTAGCATCATATTTAAGCTTCAAGAAATTTATCAAACGTATGCTGCAATGTTGTAGTATGCTACCATACATTAGAATCATTGATTCTAGAAACGAAGATTCTAATATTTCTAGAATCATTTCTATTCATTTTTATTAAACACAAATTCTAGTTAATGGGCATTCATTTGCTATTTTCTTAGACTCTGGAACTTTCACCTTATATTGTATAATTTATAATGCCAAGTGATTAAAAGTGGCAGAAGAATATATAAATCAATAAATAGACTTTCCAAACATAAATGACTTATGATGAGAAAC
Source organism: Ateles fusciceps (assembly GCA_036589455.1). NCBI lineage: Eukaryota > Metazoa > Chordata > Mammalia > Primates > Atelidae > Ateles > Ateles fusciceps. The sequence continues at coordinate 13,331,762 of JAZHEH010000572.1, read as the reverse complement.
ATTATCTTAGTGTATGTAAAAGGTTGAATCTGTTTTTGCTAGGTTGTGATTTTCTAAATAATTCTCAATTGTAACAAGTCATTAATATGTTCTAAATATTATAGCTCATGGTCCCAATGATTTTTTAAAGGGTTGTGCATTTTGGTGTTCACAGATCTTGACATTTTGCTAATGCAGAACAACTTTGGACAATCAAGTTATATGAATCATACAAATTTACTCTTCAATATTACCAGTTACCCTTAACATAATTACTGTTTTTAAACTTAAAAATACAATTATGCTTTGATTAAAAATGTGGATAATGTCTTTTTTTTTTATTATACTTTAAGTTGGGATGCATGTGCAGATTGTACAGGTTTATAATCTAGGTATACATGTGCCATGGTGGTTTGCTGCATCCACATCCCCATCATCTACATTAGGTGCTTCTCCTAATGTTATCCCTCCCCAATCCCTCCACCCCCTGCTATTCCTCTCCTAGCACCCCCATCCCCTGACAGACCCCGGTGTGTGATGTTCTCCTCCCTGTGTCCATGTGTTCTCATTGTTCAACACCCACTTGTGAGTGAGAACATGCAGTGTGTGATTTTCTGTTCTTGGGTCAGTTTTCTGAGAATGATGGTTTCCAGTTTCATCCATGTCCCTACAAAAGACATGAACTCATCCTTTTTTATGGCTGCATAGTACTCCACAGTGTATATATGTCACATTTTCTTTATTCAGTCTATCATTGATGGGCATTTGGGTTGGTTCCAAGTCTTTGCTATTGTAAACAGTGCTGCAATAAACATACATGTGCATGTGGTTTATGATGAAATGTTTTATAATCCTTTGGGTATACCCAGTAATGGGATTACTGGGTCAAATGGTATTTCTAGTTCTATATCCTTGAGGAATCACCACACTGTCTTCCACAATGGTTGAACTAATTTACAACAGTGTAATAACATTCCTATTTCTCCACATCCTCTCCAGCATCTGTTGTTTCCTGATTTTTTAGTGATCATCATTCTAACTGGCATGAGATGGTATCTCAGTGTGGTTTTGATTTGTATTTCTCTAATGATCAGTAATGATGAGCTTTTTTTCATATTTGTTGGCTGCATAAATGTCTTCTTTTGAAAAGTGTCCACTCATACCCTTTGCCCACTTTTTGATGGGGTTGTTTTTTTCTTGTAAATTTGTTTAAGCTTTTTGTAGATTCTGGATATTAGCCCTTTGTTAGATGGGTAGATTGCAAAAATTTTTTCCCATTCTGTTGGTTGCTGGTTTTCTCATGTCTTAAGAAATGCATCCTTAGGTGATCTTTGTAGTTGTGCAAACATCATAGGGTGTACTTAAACAAACTTAGACAGCATAGCCTACTGCACACTTAGGCTATATGATGTAGCCTATGGATCCTAGTATGCAAACCTGTATGTCATGTTACTGTACTCAATACTGTAGCCAACTATGACACAGTGGTATTTGTGTATCTAAATATGTATAACAGGAGAGATACAGTAAAAATACAGTATTATAATCTTTCGGGACCACCATCATATATGTAGTCTGTCATTGACGAAAATGCCATTATGTGGAACATGACTGTAAAGAGATAATATATTGATATTGCCACTCATTTACATATTGAAATCAAATTCTACAATTCTTCATTGTAATTCCAAAATTCTGAATCTATGTGAACTTGAAGCTAAAGCATATTCTGTGGGAAATGTGACATTAATTGGAAGAAAATTATTTTTAATATTTATTTCAGTTAGTGTGAATATTCACATATTTCACTAGAAAAATTGTGCTGTTTTTGATTGAATGTGCTTCCATAGGTACCAGGAAAAGTTACCCATTAGAAATATATACAATATTCTAAAACCGCACAATTCTGAAGCCCAAAGAAAACTTGTCTGTAAAGACCAAATAAGATGTTACGTATCTAAATCAAAATAAAATAGTAAATCAAGTTTATATACTGTGTTAGTTAATGCAATCCATGATTCTATAACAAATATCTTCTTATTTCAGTAGTTTAAAAAAGCAAGACATGTATTTCTTATGCTCATAACATTTTAAAATCTCTATGTAAGCACCTACGTAAGCATCTTTCTGTCATATTATGCTTGGGATTTCGTATAGCTTGCTATGGATTTGTCAAGCCCTAGGTCCTCTTGTTACCAGTTAATGGAATGATGTAGTATATTCCATTGATGTAGAGGAAGAAATACTAATTCCTAAAACCTTTTTTTTCTTAAGTAATGTTCAGTAATATGCCTTGTGTTCTATGGGTGAGAACTAAATATATAGTCACACTATATGCATGAGAGAATCACAGTGTTGTCCATAGTGGAACAGACCCTTTGGAGACATGTCTTTCTGTTCTGAAAGAGTGAACATAGACTTTCGGTGTATAGCAAAACGTCTGTGCCACAGCGCTTCTTGTTAAATGATGCAGTTAACTCAAAATGTTATCTTTTAACATTCACAACCAGAATTACTTTCCACTAGCTGTAATTTAATAATATTCTTTGTTATTTGTTGTTTTTGTTGGCTGCTTAAGTAAAAAGGAAAAGTAACTTTTATCTTCCTATTTCATTTAGAGAAGATCCAAGTTATAAATAAGACCTTTGTTTCTTTCTTTCTCAATATATGTAACTATTATATATTGTCATATAATATACTTTATATATTACATGCAATATTCCCCAATTGGATATTCTGATGAAATTTGTATATCTATCTGTACAGGATCCCAGGAAATCCCTTTTTTGGGTTTAGCTACTGGAAATTTTACCATGTTGCCTAAGGAAGTAGTATGCACATGAAAACTTGAACATTGTATATGGATTTATCTATATCTACTACATGCTTACTAGTAGAAAGTGGTATTTGTCTTTTGAAAGATAGTGTTTCTTACAATTTGTATTTCTTGATGGTTTTAGATTTATGTTTTCTATTTTCCTGTTCATTTTATTTTTATTTGTTTTCATCAAAGAATGTAATCGTCCTCTACATTCCTTGATGGATAATAAACAACACATGTACAGTAACTATTTTTTTCCCTTCTCTCCTCCAGCCATAATCTAAACAGAAGTTTAGCAGCAAACCAGCTGGGAGGCAGTGTGCGAGAAGAGAGATGAAAGCAGAATAATCAGGCTCTATTTACTCATTGCAAGCTCCCAGCCTAAAGCAACATGATAAAAATTTGCATATATAAAATTTAGTTTAAAAACCCACAAATGGGTATGTTACATATGATTCAATTTATCTGAAATTTGTAAAAAGACAAAACAAATTCATGGTCTTGGAGATTAATACAGTGATTGCAGTGAGGCGAATGGTGGCCCCCAGAAAAGACATGGCCACATTCTAATTCCTGGGACTTTTCAGTATAATCTTAACTTGAAAGAGGGTCTTTTCAGTTCTAGTTAATTTAAGGACTAAAAAGGAGATTATCTTTAATTATAGTGGTAAGCCAAAAATCCAACAGATAGTACCTTAATAAAAGATGCACAGAGGAAAATAACATGCAAAGATGGAAGCAGAGATTGGAGTGAGCGGCTACAAGCAAAGGAATTCCTAGAGCCATCAAGCCGGAAGAGGCAAACAATTCTCTCCTAGTCTTGGGAGGAAGCATGGCCCTGCCAACATCTTGGTTTCAGATTTCTGGCTTCCACATATTTTCAATGTATGGTAACTCACTGACTTCCATACTTATTGCTATACTTTTAATCATTTGTTACAAAAAACACCAACTGTTTTGGTAATAAAGAGAAGAGAAATTAGATTAGGTGAGGGAAGCTCATTGTCCCCTTCGACACTCATCTACATTTTCAACAGAACCGGCTATAGCATATTAGATCCTATTACAGAGAGTTTTAAAATTAATACAGTCCTATGTATGGGATAAATTAAAATTGAAGTAATAGAGAGTAGATGAAATATACATTTTTCTCTTTTCTGGTATGTAATATTTTTATTACAATCCAATCTCCAGTCTCAGCTTGTAATATCTACCTTCTACAAGGTTTTGGTTTAAAAAGATTAGAAAAAAAGTGGTTCTATCAATTTGGTTTAGCCATAAAAATCACTAAGCTGATTCAAATCTAAACTGAGGTACCGAGCTTTGATCAATTAATATATTATGGTATCATCTTCTGATTATGTAACTTTAAATTTCACAGAAAACTCAGGGCCAGGACTGACGTTTCACATAAAGGCTCATGCTTTAATACTTCTGGTAAGATTGATCAATCCTAAAATGAATTGTATTTACACATTAATACAAACAAGAATGAAACAATTTTGGATTTTTGAAGACAACATTTTCTCTTCTCTTTCTTGCAGAATAAAGAGACTACATAGAGAATATTCTTGAATTTGAGGCTATATAAAACTTGATATTTGATATCGTAAAGCATCTTTAATTTTGTATCTCTAGTATGTATTATGCAATGTACTTGTTTCACATGATTTTCTTTTTAAGACTAGCCTATGCTAAGTCATTGGGAAGTGGTGATGACAATGATGATAAGTAAACTCTGGATGTCATATGAATCATAAAAACGATTTCTTTTTCCTTTGCAATCTGGGGAAAAAATTATCCAAATTAATATATGTATTTTATAGATTAGAAGAAACAGGAAACATTCTTATTGCATGAAAGGAGGAACTGTTTTATTGAACGGCCTTTTCTCCTCCTTATCTGGCCTTCTATACATTCAACAACACACAACACTTCAACATCCTCAGGAACAGAACTCGTTCCTGATAGACAGTAGCAATTTTTATGCCTATTATCATCACATTTATGTTACAGGCAATTGATATTTGTTGATTTTTTAGCTAAATTACTTAATTCAGAAAGTGTCTGTAGATGTGGAAATAGACAATTGAATTACAATTAATTGTAGGTCTTAAAATGTAGACCTACTATACGAACAAAAAGTTCTACTCCTAAGTATATGCTTAAGAGAAAAGAAACAATATATCCACAAAAAAACTTTGAAAAATGTTCATAGAAACTTTATCCAGCAATCCCATTACTGGGTATATATCCAAAGAATTATGAATCTTTCTATTATAAAGACACATGCACACATATGTTCATTGTGGCACTGTTTACAATAGCAAAGACCTGGAACCAACCCGAATGTCCATTGATGACAGACTGGACAAGGAAATTGTGGCACATATACACAGTGGAATACTACTAGCCAAAAAAAATGATGAGTTCTTGTCCTTTGTAAGGACATGAATGAATCTGGAAACCATCATTCTCAGCAAACTGACACAAGAACAGAAAGCCAAACACCGCATGTTCTCATTCATAGGCAGGTGTTGAACAATGAGAACACGTGGGCACAGGGAGGGGAGCATCACACACTGGGGTCTATTGGCAGGGAATAGGGGGAGGGACAGCAGGTGGTAGGGAGGCTGGGGAGGAATAACATGGGGGAGAAATGCCAGATATAGGTGACAGAGGGATGGAGGCAGCAAACCACATTGCCATGTACGTACCTATGCAACAACCCTGCATGATCTGCATATGTACCCCAGAACCTAAAGTGCAATAAAATATATATGTATATATACATAAAAGAAACTTTATTCATAATAGCTAAAAAAAATACAACCCAAGTGTCTATTAACTAATGAATTCATAAACGATTGTATGGCTATGTGATATAAATACAATGGAATATTTTTAGCCATAAAGGAAAATAAATTGCTGATAGTACTACAACATGGATGATTCCTGAAAACATTGCACTAAGTGAAACAAGTTTGACACAGGATGTCACATATTGTATAATCTAATTTATATGAAATTTCCAGAATAGAAAAAATCATAAAGACAGAATATAGGTGAATGTCTTTGGGGGGTTTGGGTGGAGGTGAATATCACGAGTAACATAATGGGCATGAGTGTTTTTGGGGGAGACTCAGGAAAATGTTCCAGAATTAGATAATGATAGATGCATTTATGTTATGTGAATATCAATTAAGCTGTAATTTAAAAATAACTTTATATATAGTGCTTGAAAGTTCTTTGAAGAAAATTTATTTTCTCTACTACTTCACAAACTGGTACATAATATTTTGTTTTGTATATGACAAATGGTAAATACTTAAAAATATGTGAAGAAACATCCCTAGCAGAGAGAAAATGGTAGCTCTTGCATACGAGAAGAGATACCTTTTGGTGTACAATTCTTATGCCTGTGTGCATTGTGAATTTTCTGTTTTATTCTTCCAATATCATTAACATCACTGTGATGGTCTTCAGTATCATAAATCCAACACTTTAAACCATTGGTAGCTTTCATGGACTTTTGCGAAACTCTCAGTATGAATTATCCACTTTATTCCTGAGACTCTCCACTTGAGGTAGATGCCTTAATAATATGTATATTTTAAATAAAAAAGTTGTAGCTTTGAGTGGCTAAGTAAGCCACACGAGGTAATTCAGATGATAGAAGGGTCAATATTAAAATTCAGATGAATCTGACACTAGAATATGTTCTGAATCCTCTTCCTATATTGTCTGCAGGGTAAATAACATGAGACATGGAAGACATAGAAGCACAGACATCTGTGTATTGTATGCTTTTTTCAATATTTAACTTGAATTTTATTTTTTTATTTAAATACACTTTTATTCTTTAGAAATATAACGTTATCTATCTTCCTAGGTTATCATTTGGCCATTTACACTCAATATGCTTTCAGAAATCATTATCAGTAAAACAATGTTCCTTTCTGCAAGTATCGGGTTGCTTAAACAGCATGTTTCTAACATTCAGCCAATTTAAAACTACCGTTACATTGTAAGGTAGAATCATAGACAAGTGTTCCTGATTTATAGAAATAAATGACTGTTACTCTTTCTGGTTTTAATCAGCAGTGTCAGTGTTAAAAATGCAACTTCTAATTCAGTAAAAACTTATCACTAGATACCTTGCAGGCAGCAAACAGCAGAAAAAGCAATTAGAGGTGTCTAAAAATAGTTTTCAAATGATTCCTCTAATTCATTTCAGTATAACAAGAAATACACTTAACATTCTTTTATTGCCTTATTTTAGAAATAATTTTTTATAAAGAGCATAGTTTGAAAAGTAAGTCAAGAAGTATTTGAACCCCCTGTGAGTTACAAGTCAATTTTTCTAGGGTTCTTTTGGCATGTGGAATAGTTGTCTTCTCCAATTTAATATCCAGTAAAGAATTATATCCAAAGTATATAATACATAGAAATAATTGTCAGAAATACTAAAGTTAGTTGATTTTATTTTTTTGGCAATCAAAGAAGAAAGACAGTATCATTTTTTCAACTTAGAATAATTTCTCTGGAGTATATTCAAATACAGCAAGCTGGGCAGCTTGGAGAGTGGGCCATGACTCAGATTTATAATATTAATGCATATTGATATCTGTGAAACCTAATTGCTATAGTATTATCTGTGTGATTAACATTACATATTTGCCTTTCAAATTAAAGAATTATTTAATTTGATACTCCATATCTGGATCCCCTTCCAGGACCTCATGGGAGCTGCTTTTCTCTCTATTGATTTCTTTCTCCTTTTCTTCTCTTTCTGCCTAAATAAATCACTTTCTTCTCTCTATCCATTTCTTTCTCCTTTTCTTCTCTCTCTGCCCAAATAAATCACTTTCTGCAAAAGAAAAAAGAAAAAAAAAATAATGATTTAATTTAATTAAGCCTGTTATATTATTGTAATGCGATATCTGACATTTATGCACATACCTATTTAGACAGGGCAAACTTCTAAAGCAAGGAAGTACAAAATTGTTGAATCAAATAATATGAAATATTATATGGATTTTAACAAAAATTGCTAAGTTACTCTAAAAAGTCAGTACTTATATTCTACTTTGCCATATGTGAGAATCACTGTTTCATTATGATACCGCTAAAATTTGTATTAATGTTAGCCAACTTGATGCATGACAAATATACTTTATTATTATCTCTATACCTATTTATTTAAGTTTCAAGGAACTAGAACTTGTGTTTTCCTTTAGTGAACTTCTACTAAAAGTTTTCTTTTCATGAGTATTGCTTCTACAATTTTATTAATAAATCTGATATTTCATTTGTTCTATTTTTTAGCAATATACTATAATGGAAGGGCATATACTTTTCTGTTAGAGAATTATTGGTTTAAATCCCAGCTCCATTAATTAATAGGTGTCTTTCATCATCAAACATGATATCTCATGCCAGTCAAATATCCAGTAACCCAATGAGATAATAGAAATAATATGTACAAAATAAGGATACTAGTAGAAACCCAAAAAGCATTATATCTCAGATGCCATAGATGCCTCTGGGAGTATAAAACGCAGTTTTTATACATACAAACATATGTTAGCCTTTATTAATAAGCAAGAGAGCTTATATGTCTGTTTATATTTAACATTGGCAGACAAAAAATGCTTTGTGGGGGAATCTGGATGAAGAGAAGACAAGAATGGAGGGTCTTAAATGACTTTTCTCACCTATGAATTCCCTTAGAGTGATGGGAAGTCCTTAAAGTTAGAGAAACTAGAGTCAGTCATGACAGAACAGTTTCAGAAATTCTTTGTGAATCTGAGCATAAGTAGAATTGCTTTGGAGAATTAGTGCTATATGGATAATTGTGTGTGGGAATTGCTTTTCCATGACTCTTCATGGAACCTGCCAATTTACTAGGGTGCAAAGAAACTTAGGCTCAATCAGAAATCTTAAGTTGGGACAAATACTAGATTCTCAAATGGGCTTTGGCATATATAAAATTCATCTAGTACGTGGCAGAAAGTAGACATGAATAAATAGCTATGAATCAATAAATGCAGTTTGCAGAGTGAGTGCACTTTTGACTCTCTTGGAGACTCTCATAAACAACCATAAAATGGAGTAAAATCCTGCTTTTTGTTGAAGGAACTATAGAGCTGACAGGCATTTAGGTTAACAAAGGTTTGTTTTTTAAGTGAAAATTTATAGGCACTGTTACCTATCCTTTTCATTGCATGTTATTACACTCTCTCTCTTCAAATCTAATGGAAATATTAAATTGCATTTTCTTTCAACACATCTGTAGCTTTATTCATGCATGATAAATATTTAATTCATTTGGTATTTATTTTATTCTAAAAAAGGAAACAAACTGCAGTTTAAAAAACAGGCAGACAATGAATTCAAAACGAGGAGCTCTTCACCATTATTCAGAAGTAGAATGTAATGTCAGCAGGAGGTGGATCAACGTAAAAAGGCAAGATAATTAGCAGTGGAATGAAGCAGATTTGGCAGCATCCAGGGTGGCTGGTGATACCTTGAAGAGACGTAGAAGAGTTGTATAAAAAAGATTATTTACAGTAGCTGTCCGTTTCTGGTCCTGCCCATGTTCATTTAACAAAGACAACATGCTCTACTCCTCTAGGTAGTGAAGCTACACTGGTAATGAAGGCATCAGTCAGAAAAGCTACTGATGGAGCAGTTAGGACAAGCTGATGTTTCTTTGTCACACCTGTTCCCTTGGATCCCGTTTCCTATCTCAGTTAATTAATACCTTATGTTTGATTCCTCTCATTTTTTCAAGTTCTACTTTCAATCTATCAGCAAATACTGATGGTTCTTTATTCAAAATAGATAAACAGTTCAACACTTCTTACCATGTCCATAGTTACCACCTTGTCCAAGCGACTGTAGTAATCTTCCTGAGGTCTCCCTCTTAGGCCTTTACCTCCTGACATTCTGCTCAACACAAGCAATTAAAGTCATCCTTTCATAATGCTCCAGTCCTCCATTGATTTTCTGTCTTACAGATAATTAAATCTATATTATCAAAACAACTGAGGAATGCCTCCAGGATCTGACCTGCAGTGGCCTCTGAAAGTTCCCTTTTTGATTTCTGTACCACTGGTCTCCCCTCTTCCAGCTGCACTGGCCTTCTTGCTGTCACCACCACCACTAGGTATGTTCCAACTTACTGTTCTCTGCTCTTGCCAGTCCAGGTACTTAGAAAGCTCTTTCTTCAGAGACATGGATAACTCCACCACTCTAAGATCCTGATCAAATTTCACCTTCTCCATGAAATCATCCCTTTCTATACAATGTAAAGCTGAATGTCCATCTTTAGTCCCTAGATTCCATAGTCCTCCCACTTGCTTCATTTTATTTCATAATAATTTTATTTAAGTCATTTCTTCTGAGTCATCTGCCTGATTCCAATAGAGTATAAGTTGCTTAAGTACAAAGATTTTGCCCATTTTTTGTCTATGCCCATTTATAATTAATAAATATTTTAAATGAATGAATATTTTTGGATTTTAAGTTCTAATTAAAGTGTAAGTTCTCATATATGAAGTAATAAATCATCTTTCATGTCATACATACAAAAAAGTCCTTGTTTCATAAGGTAAAATATATCATTTAATCTTTAGTTCTGACATAAGTGCCTTGATACAACTATTCCACTATAGGAATGTTATATTTCAGTATAAGATATATTGCAAAGTAAATGAAAGGAGTAATATTATTACAACACAATTTCTTCTGCTTTGATTGCAAAGGTAACAAAGACTAAAGCACGATAATATGTGTTCCTCAATTATTTATGAGCAAAAAATTCAGAAATTATTATAAGAAATAATAAAATAAAACAGATTATATGAATCAATGTGTTTTATTGCCAAGATAAGCTAAGTTATACTGTAGCAAAAAACACATGACACAACTTAGTTACATTTAAAAAAAGTAACGTTATGGTTCTCACTTTTGTTCCATGCTCATTATGATCCTTGAGAGAGGCATGTGCAGGTGAAGCAAGCACTGCCTGAGCCATTGACAGTCACTGTGGCCAAGGGAAATAAAAGCTGGAGGAGGATGGAGCACCTCTCATTAGATCAGATTAGATTAGATTGGATGATTAGATTAAGCTGGATTGGGTTAGATTGGATTAGACTGAATTAGATTGGAGTGATAGAAAATACATAGAGGCATGCAGATATAGATATGAAGTATTATATATGATTTATTAAAATTTATGCACAAAAGATAGCCTATCATATCATATTTACTGAATTTTGATATTTTTCAACATTAGTTGACAGAGTTAATGGAGTAGTTACTTTCAATACTACTTTTGTTTGAAAATTAAGACTACTTTTTATATAATACCTAAATAATAACTTTTTTTTCTTTTGGGGTGAGTTTTTCTAGTTCTTTTGGGTTCTTTCATTATGAGGAAGATAACAGAAGCTACTATCCTTTTTAATGGAAGAAACCTCCTTTTATTTGTAGTTGAAATTATATTAGAGTAGTTCAAATTTGATATATTTTGATTATTTAAAGTGCATGATATTTTTCTGCTCTGATTTTCTACATGTATTACACGTCACCATATAGATTAATAGATACTTATACAGAAGAAATATATGGCATCTGATGAGAGCCTGTTTAAACATTAATCTATGTCTTAAAATTGAATATAAGAATATTTTATTAGTGACAATTTTATTTTTTAAAAGAATCAAAAAAGAATGAAGCACTAGGGACAGTGAGTGAGGAAAGAAATGGTAAGTAATTGACTGTACTGAAAACTACATACCATATTATGGAGGAACTCAATGCATTACATAGGAATAGAGCAAATGAGAGAGGCCAGGGCAGTGCCAGTACTACCTGACTTAGGGTTTTGGGGATCAGGGAATGACAGGGGGGAGCAACTGATGGACTAGAATTAAAATAATTATAAAAGAACATCACAGGTAAAGAGAGAAGTGTGTGCAAATGAGTGAAGTTGTGGAAAACAAATGTTATTTTATTATTTATTTTTTAAATTTTAAGTTCAGGGATATATGGGCAGGATGTGCAGGTTTGTTACATAGGTAAATGTGTGCCATGGTGGTTTGCTGTTGGGAAAAGCAGCAAAGGAGAAAGAACTTACAGAGTGCCTACATAAATTGGTTATGAGTAATATATAAAGAAGGAACAACAAACTACAGAAGGCCACAGGAGGCCTCTGAGGAGGAAGACCTCTCCATGCCTCATGTTCCAGTGCAGGGTGACCTAGGCTCTGTTACCATAAACATTGTGCTCAAGGACGTAAAACCCTTTCATAGCACTATGACGTAGCCAGATTTGTAGGCTCCTTGTAAGGTCTGTGTTCCATCAGCTGCACATAGATAATAGGCTAAAGATAACCTCATGTTCTTGTTTTGTGAAACTCCCAAACTGCCACTGTCATCAGTCCTTAGGATGACATACCAGTTCCAGCTCACTGATTCACTTCTGGCTCACTGATTCACTCCACCATTACTCCACCCCTACCCTATAGACCAAAGTGATTATAATCAATAAATAGTGTGGATGATCAGAGCTCAGGGCCGTCACTGTTTCCTCCAGGGTAATGAAGTGATGGCCCCCTGGTCCCACTGTCTTTCTTAATATGTCTTTTTCTCATTCCTTTGTTGCCACTAAACTTGGGTTACCCATGGGTGATGTAGGGCTGGTTTCCTATAGTTTGCTTCACAGACCATTCCATCACCTAAGCCCAGCATGCATTAGCTGTTCTTCCTGATGCTCTCATTCCTCCCTCTCTACCCTCTGACAGCCTCCAGTATGTGTTGTTCCCAGCCATATGTCCATGTGTCCTCATCATTCAGCTCTCCCTTATAAGTGTGAACATATGGTATTTGGTTTTCTGTTCCTACATTAGCTTGCTGAGGATAATGGCCTCCAATTCCATCCATGTATCTGCAAAAGACAGGATCTCATTCTTTTTATGGCTGCGTAGTATCCCATGATGTATATGTACCACATTTTCTTTATCTGATCTATCATTGATTGGCTTTTAGGTTGATGCCATATCTTTGTTATTGTGAATAGTGCTGCAATGAACATATGTGTGCATATATATTGGTAATAGAATGATTTATATTCCTTTTGGTATATACCCAGTAATGGGATTGCTGGGTCAATTGGTATTTCTGCTTCTAGGTCTTTGAAGAATTGCCACACTGTCTTCCACAATAGTTGAACTAATTTACATTCCCACTAATATTTCTTTTCTCCACAACCTCACCAGCATCTGTTGTTTTTTGACTTTTTCATGATAGCCATTCTCACTAGTGTGAGATGGTATCTTCTTGTGGTTTTGATTTGCATTTCTCTAATAATCAATGATGTTGAGCTAGTTTACAAATGTTTGTTGGCAGCATGCATGTCTTCTATTGAGAAATATCTGTTCATGTCTTTGCCCACTTTTTAATGGGGTTGTTTTGTTTTTCTCATAAATTTCTTTAAATTCCCTGTAGATGATGCATATTAGACCTTTTTCAGGTAAATAGGTACATAAATTTCCTCCCATTCTACAGGTTGTCTGTTCACTCTGATGGTAGTTTCTTTTTCTACACAGAAGTTCTTTAGTTTAATAAGATCCATTTGTCTATTTTTACTTTGCTGCAATTGCTTTTAGGGCCTTTGTCATGAAATCTTTGCCAGTGCCTATGTCTTGAATGGTATTGCCCAGATTTTCTTCTAGGGTTTTGTAGTTTTAGGTTCTCCATTTAAGTCTTTAATCCATCATGAGTTAATTTTTGTATGGTGTAAGAAAGCGTTCCGATTTAAATTTTCTGCATATGGCTGGCCAGTTCTCCCAGCACCATTTATTAAATAGGGAGTCATTTCTTATTGCTTGTTTTTGCCAGGTATGTCAAAGATCAGATTATTGCAGCTGTGCAGTCTTTTATATGGGTTCTCTATTCTGTTCTGTTGGTCTATGTGTCTGCTTTTGTATCAATACCATGCTGTTTTGGTTACTATAGGCTTGTAGTATAGTTTGAAGTCAGGTAATGTGATGCCTCCAGCTTTTTGTTTTTTGCTTAGGATTGCCTTCTCTATTCATGCTCTTTTTTGGTTCCATATGAATTTTAAGATAGTTTTCTTCTAATTCTGTAAATAATGTCAATGATAGATTAATGGGAATAGCATTGAATCTATACATTGCTTTGGGTGGTATGACCCTTTTAACAATAGTGATTCTATCCATGACTCAGGTTAATAATGAAATTAAGGCAAAAACTGAGAAGTTCATTGAAACTAATGGGAGCAAAGAGATAACATACCAGGATCTCTGAGACTCAACTACAGCATAATTAAGAGGGAAATTTATAGCACTGAATGACCACATCAAAAAGCTAGAATGATCTCAAGTTAACAGCCTAACATCACAACTAAAATAACTAGAGAACCAAGAGCAAACAAATCACAAAGATAGCAGAAGACAAGAAGAAACTAAGAACAGAGCTGAACTGAAGGAGATAGAGGCAGGAAAAACCCTTCAAAAATTCAAGGAATCCAGGAGCTGTTTTTTTGAAAAAGATAATAAAATATACCCTTAGCTAGTATTATAAAGAAGAAAGAGAGAAGATTCAAATAAATACAATCAGAAATGATAAGGGGAATATCATTACTGATCCCACAAATATACAAAAAAGAAAAAATCAGAGGCTACTATGAATACTTTTGTGCACATAAACTAGAAAGTCTAGAAGAAATGGATAAATTCCTGGACACATGTGCCCTCCCAACACTGAAGCAGGAAGAAATTGAATCCCTGAAAAGACCAATAACAAGTTCTGAAATTTAGGCAGCAATAAGTAATCTACCAAGAAAAATAAAAGCCCAGAACCAGATGGATTCACAGCTGAATTTTACCAGAGGTATGAAGAAGAACTGGCATCATTTCTACTAAAACTCTTCCAAAAAATTGAAAAAGAGAGACTCCTCCCTAACTTATTCTATGAGGTAAGCATCATTCTGATACCAAAACCTGATGGAGCTAAAACAGAAAAAGAAAACTTCAGGTCAATATCCTTGATTAACATGGATGCAAAATCCTCAACAAAATACTGACAAACAGAGTCTAGCAGCAGATCAAAATCTTATCCACCATGACCAAATAGGCATCATCCCTGGGATGCAAAGTTGGTTCAACATATGCAACTCAATAAATGTGATTAATCACATAAACATATCTAAAGACAAAAACCACATGATTATCAAAATAGATACAGAAAAGACCTTCCATAAAATTCAACATACCCTCATGTTAAAACCTGTTAATAAAGTAGGTTTTAAAGGAACATACCTCAAAATAATAAGATCCATATATGGCAAACCCACAGCCAATATCATGCTGAATGGGAAAAGGCAGAAGCATTCCCCTTGAAAACTAGCACATGACAAGTTTGCCCTCTCTCACCACTTCTAGTAAACATACTTCTGGAAGTTCTGGCCAAGGCAATCAGGCAAGAGAAAGAAATAAAGGTATTCAAATAGGAAGAAAGGAAGTCAAACTGTCGTTTTTTGCAGATGACATGATTCTGTATCTAGAAAACCCCACTGTCTTGGCCCAAAAAACTTCTTAAGCTTATAAGCAACTTCAGAAAAAGTCTAGGATACAAAATCACTGTGCAAAAGTTGCTAGCATTCTATACAGCAACAACAGGCAAGTCAAGAGCCAAATCATGAACAAACTTTCATTCACAATTGCCACAAAATGAATAAAATACCTAGGAATACAGTTAGCAAGAGAAGGGAAGGACCTGTTCAAGGAGAACTGCAAACCACTGCTGAAAGAAATCGGAGATGACACAAACATAAGAAAAAAAAATTTTATTTTATCTTCTAAAGTAAAAGGATAAACAATTTCAAAGCCCTAGTGGGGATTCATACTAAAAAGTCTGTTTGTCTCATGAATATCAGTAGGCGTTCGTAGTATCAGCTCAGCTCTCGAGGAGTCTACTATTTCTGAGGAACAAGTCTCTGATTTATACCTGTGGACTCTGCAATAGCTGAGTTTGTATTGCATCTCCGTAGCCTCTGGCTTAGTTGAGGGAACCAGAAGCGTTTAGTGTATTCAAGCTAAGATGTTCACATTCTCTCTTTACTAGGGATTAGTAGTGGAGAAATATACTAAATCAGGTTCTGAAATCGTTCTTCCTGTTTATAGAATTGAGAAATTAAAAAAAAATGTTATAAAACAGCAGATAAAGGAAAAAAAGACTGAGGAAGGAGAGATGGTGCATTCTCAAAGATTTTTGGAACAAAATCATTATCCCTTTCCTGAGATCCATTTCGTACTGGACCAGTTTACTCAAGATCATTTATTTTAAAACTATAACTTAAAAGTTGTAATAAATCACATAAAAACAAATTTTATCCAAAAAATAAGAAGGAAATCTTTAAAAATTTTAAAATATGCAAATAAACTAGGAAAAAGTCTTACATTATTTCAAAACGTATATCTGTTTCTGGGAGAAGCATTATTTTTAATTATGTCTGCAAATTAATACAAAGTTAAGCACTCTGTATTCAACTACCATGAAAAATTTACGATTTTGTTCCTGACTTAATTTTATTTAATTCAAAGAGCTAACCTTTCTTAATCTATTTCCTGCTTTTCATATTCTGAAACATTAATGTAAAAAGTTAAACTACATTTAAACTACTGAGAGATAAAATAAGTTACATGAATAGGATAGAGAAGAAAAAAGAAAATCTAACTGTAAAAATTATGGATTTTTCTACAATGCACAATACCAGAGTTTAAGAAACAATGAACTGGCTTTTAAAAGAAGAGATGAGATTATATAAAATTATTTCCTTTCTTCCATGAAAATGATGTATATTCATATAATGATATACAACATTATATATAGTAATGTAATACACTATACATTCATGCCACCAATTAAAAAAAAATACACGATAGACTATTACGAAGTACAACAGAGAAGAATTGTATCCTAAAATGTATATATTAAATATTTAGAAATTAAAATCAGTGGGTATAACCAGAAGGAAACAACAGCTACAACAAAACACAAAATTTAAAACAATAATGAATGAAAAATAATGAAATTCTCCCTGGAGTCAAGTATCTTTGGTTTAAAAACGTTTATGTCATAATTTTAATATATTTCAATACCTTACTTGGCCAGTTTTCCAAGTGGGTTCTGTTATGCCATTCTTTTGAAGAATAAAGTAATAACATTTCTATTTCCTCTAACTAGGATTTATAGACAATAATTTCTCAGCCCAATATTCTCCTTTCTATAGAATAATTCATTAATCCAAGGTATTCAGGCTATCAGTTTCTCTGAGATTAAAAACCATAAGTCATTTAGATTTCAATTTTCCATTTTATATATGCAATTTGAATTTCACCTTTAGTCATGCAGGAATCCCTTCTATTTTTCAAATAGATTGCATATCTCACTACCGACCCTCCCATGATCTCTTCTCCTGGCTTCTGTTTAGTACAAGCCTCACTTTCTGCCCATCATTTATGTATTGATGTCCCTGAGGTTTGTGAATAACTTCTACTTTTTCCTACTCATCATCCTTGGATGACTCCATCAAGTCACTTAGCTGTAATAACTGTATGATGTGAAATCCCAACACCATGTTTGTGCCAACTCTCTGTGAAATCCAATTCATAGTGTTGCAGTTTGAATTGTCACTTGAATGTTTCCCAAATACCTCCAGCCCAATATGTTAAAATCTCAACTTACCATCTCCCCCACACAAATCTGTATTTCTTCTTGTTTTCTGTATCCTGGTTTATGTTACAACAACCATCCTGGATTTCATCTGTTAATACTACTTTTGTATTTTCCTATTTCCTTGAAACCAATTATCAAACTCTGCTGATTTGATTTCGTATTTCTTAAATGTATGTACTTCTTTTCATATCTACTGCTGTATGTCCTGACTTACCATTTCTAATTATGTTACCACTCCTCAAAATTGGCAAATTATCAGATAAGTAATTCCTTATTACTTATTACTTTCTTAATTTCTTACAGGCCTGAATTTTAGAAAGGTTATAAAATTAACTTAAAAGATACAGGTAGTGTTTCACATTATTTAAATCCTGCTATGAAAGATTAGTTTTAAACAACAGAATGTCCACTATTGTCTTTAATTCTGCCTCTCAGTTTTGGATATTGATACTATTTTTATATTATCAGAGGTTATAACATTATACAACCCTTTGGACATACTTCTAAAATTGATTCAACATGAGTGTTAAATCTATTTCAAGGTAGAAGTAAACTATCAAATCAAATTTTTTTCTGTTCTATGTTGGATAGTTCAGTGATTCCCTTCTTCCCTTCAAAATGTGATTTATATGTAACAATAATACGAAGTTCATGAATATTTGAAAGTCTATCTGTAGACCTTGTTTTTTAAATTTCTTGTTTTACATTTTCCCTTAGAATGTTGAAGAAACTATTTATTACATTTGTTGAGAAATCTGAGTGCTATTTGGTCATAATATTTTTTTAAGAACGTTGAAGTTCAATAACCTCACTATAATAAATCTTAGTATGGATAATTCTGGTTCCTTTTTTTAAAACTCTTTGGTATCATGTAGAATTAGTTTATTTCTCATTTTAGAAATACTTTTGTTATTTCATTGCTATTTTGTTTTACATTCTCATGAGTTTACTGGGATCTATTCTAACACAGTTGTTTTATGCTATGTCTTCTCTGACTCTCAGCTATAATTTTCATTTTAGTAACTATATACTTTTAAAAAATATATCTGTATGACTTCTCTAACCTTTCCACCATAATCTTTGTTATATTTTCTATGATTATTTACAGAAAAATTCTTTGTTTTTTATTTTTTTGAGATGGAGTTTTGCTCTTGTTACCCAGGCTGGAGTGCAATGGCACGATCTCGGCTCACTGCAACCTCCGCCTCCTAGGTTCAAGCAATTCTCCTGCCTCAGCCTTCCGAGTAGCTGGGACTACAGGCTCGTGCCACCATGCCCAGCTAATTTTTTTCATCATGTTGACCAGGATGGTCTCGATCTCTTGACCTCATGATCCACCTGCCTTGGCCTCCCAAAGTGCTGGGATTATAGGCGTGAGCCACCCTGCCTGGCCATTCTTTGTTTTTAATATGAATTTCAACTTAGTAAGAAGAGGATGGAAACATTAGAATGCCAACAATTAAAAGTTTAGACAAAGAGAAGTACACTGACATGAGTAAAAATAGTTGAGAAAAAACTAAGCAAATATGGTCTCAATAAAACTAAGAACAGACAATATTTCAAGAAAAAGGGAGTAGTGGATGCTTTTAAATATGGCTTATTAATTGTAGAAGCTGAAGGCATGTGATGGAGAAAAATGATCAATATGAGTTGCTTTAGTTAGAAAAAGTTCAGCTAGGAAATGAAAGGCCAAGAAAAATAATAACAGAGAATATGAAAATATAACTGTTTTTATTGATTTCAACAATTAGTAATGCACACAAATTACACTTTATGTTACTTAAAAATTTCAAAATTAGGCCTGGCGCGGTGGCTCACGCCTGTAATCCCAGCACTTTGGGAGGCTGAAGCAGGTGGATCACGAAGTCAAGAGATCGAGACCATCCTGGTCAACATGGTGAAACTCTGTCTCTACTAAAAACACAAAAATTAGCTGGGCATGGTGGCATGCGCCTATAGTCCCAGCTACTCGGGAGGCTGAGGCAGGAGAATTGCTTGAACCCAGGAGGCAGAGGTTGCAGTGAGCCGAGATGGCACCACTGCACTCCAGCCTGGCGCCTGGAGAGTCCTTTTCCCTTCTGGCTTCTCCAGCTCAGATCTTGGCCCTGTTTGCTAGTGGGATGCTTCCCCACTAAGTTCTCTCCACTGCCCTCTTCTCTTCTAACTCACTGTGTTACCCCATGGTGATCTCAAATCTGCATTTCTCAGCTCCTTTCCTAATACCAGACATGCATTTGCAACTCTTTGTTAGTGAACCTCCACCTGAAAAGCCATGGTGCCTTGTACATATTAGTGCTCATACATACTAATTATGTGCCTTGTACATAATTAGTCCTTATACATAGCACTAATTATGTATAAGGCGCTATGGCAGATGCAAAGTTGAAAAGATAAATCTTTGTGAGCTGCAGAGAGAACGATTCTGTGAAATCCTGGTTAAACAGAGAGTGAAGTCCCATACACCAGAGTTTATTGTTAGAGACTTGAAAGGGCAAGCTCTAAACTAGGAATAAAAGAAAATGGGCTAAAATTGTGTCCCTAAATTTGAGTTAGCTCTAAATTCTGGATACAACCCTGGAAGGTACTCAGATGGAAATAAAAAGAAAGAACCCCTTATTAATATGACATTCAAGAACACTAAGACTTGATTCACTTTTCCTGGATTTGACACCTGGTTCCATCATTTGCCAGTGTGATTACATCAAACATTCCTAGTTTATATGAGAAATTCTAACCATGGCTATTATCATAACCATCATTACCATCACCTTTTATTACTACTGTCATCATTTATAAAAGTTCAGAGGCATGCATTTATCTGACCTGACAGTTTTCTAAGCAATTGACAGTGATTATGTAAGAATTAGCAAGTTATCTGGAATTAAAATATTTGTAATAAAATGAGCCCATGCATATAAACATTTAATAGTAGTGAACATGCTGATATGCTGATGTGGGGGACATCTTATACTAAGGAGATTGTTATAATCTGCCAATCAACTTTCATAGGTGAGCAACCATGAGGCCTCCATACCTGAGTTTCCATGAGCTCATTTAGCACGTATGATGAAGACAAAGCCTAGAATACAATAACTAGAGGGGGCCATTTTTAAAGGGTAGAAATCGCCCAAACCAACCACAAAAAATCAGTGATATATTCACTCTGCTGGAACAAAAAATGACTTGCTCTGTTAAAGTCATGCAGAGAGAGTATGAATTAATCCGTGTATAGTCACCATAAATTTTTACTCTAATATGAAAGTTAGTGACAACTGTGTTGTTAAAAATTCTTCTTTATAAAACAGAAAATAATTTACTTAACATTCTATAGAATCTAACTTTCAATGCATGCAATCTGGAGTAAAATTGTCTGGCGTTCTAATCCCAGCACCCTCTGCTTTGTCTGCTACATTAGCTTGGGCAAGAATTTCACCTCTGTAAGCTGTTTCCTCATCTGCTAAATTTCAAAACCAAAACATGTACATATTTGACACAGACAGCCTGCCATAGATAGACAAAAATTTTTATCTGTACTGCATGTAAAATGATTTTGAAAATGTTGCTGTAGCTATAATCTACATGACCAAGATGTTGATATTTAATAAAATTGTAAGTAGGAACATCTATTAACAATAAATCTGAAGCAAAATTCTAGTATTTTGTTAAAAGGATCATGTTGCAATTCAAAATTTGCTTATTCCAAATAATTTTTTCATAAATTTAATTAAATAGAGAGAGATAAAGAGATGGGGGAAAGGGAGATGAAATATTCTGTGATGTTAATGTAGCAATGTAAGTCTTGAGTATTTTAAACCAAACGACTTCCTTAATTTCACAAGAAAGATGTAAGTATGTACATTGGTAATTATCTTTATAAAAAGAAACTAAAGTTCACTCAAATTTACATAAAGTAAGTAGATAACTCAGTTTGGGGTCGTGCATATAAGGACAATGCACAATGCACAACAATGACAAGGGCATTTAAACTGTCATCACAACTGTGGTTGAATCTCACAAACATTAAGTAATAAGAATCAGAATAATGAGAGTCTGCAATATGTTTGCATTTACATATGAATCAATCACACGAAAAGCAGTCTATGGCTATTGAGGTTAAAATACTGTGATTTTTCTTTTTATTTGGCTGTATCACTGAATGAGAATTGAGTCAAGGAAGACATTTGGAGTCAATTGATAATGTTCGATTTCCTTTACAAATTGCCCAATTAAATTTTTTTTACTTGATTGTATGAAGGGTTTAATTCATTAACACAAACTCAATTGTGGGTGTACTATAAGACTAGACAGAGATAAAAGAAAATTAATGAACCAGAAGAAAGATACTGAAGTAAGGAGATAGAAAACAATAAAATATAAATATTTTATCAAACAGATGCAGTGGGAGCAAAAAGTATAATTGATTTATAACTGGAGTTTAGAAATAAAGAAAACAGAAAAAATAAAAAAGAAAATTTTGAAGAAATAATGACAAACATGTCCAAAACTGATGAAAGACTACGTCACATATTCAAGATAAACAGAAAATTATACTCAGACTTTTCTGAGTATAATGTTATATACTGAGCATAATGTTATATATCTATATGATGTTTTATATATGTATAATGCTTTATCCTTTTAAAACATTAAAATTATAATATAAAAGAAATAGAAAAGACTAAATCTATAGAGAATATCTTTTAAAAACTACAAAATAGGTAAATTTTAAGGCTTTAATGCAGTAGAAAGGCTAAGAGTAGGAATCGAAAGAATAGCAACAGAAGTAAGAATATAAAAAAATTCTATTACTGAGAGAAAAGATATGCCAATCAGAATAAAAGACAATGCTAAGCTGACCTGCACTGAAGTATTCCTAAAGAGTGTTCAGCAGATGAACATAAACAGAGTGAAGAATAGGCTCGCAACAAAAAAGAAAGAGGTATGGAAAAGGCAAATATGGATAGATAGATACATAATAATTAACTCTATACAATGGCAGGAGTATAAATAAACTTTAAATGGCCTAGGACTCTTGCATTGTCAAGGAAACAAATGACCAACTTAAATATAAGCCAAGGATTCAGGTTTTAATATTAATGGTAGCTAGTAAAACATTATACAAAGATTATATAACTGCTAAATTAATGTGGTTAAAAAAGAATAATAAACTTTGTTAATTAATACAAAATAAAAAAAGAAAATGTAAAAGACATAGGACAAATAGAAAATAAATAAGTTTAAAGAATTGAATACAGATTACACAGTGAGTTACATAAAATCTAAATTGATTACATAGTCCCGTTAAAGACAATGATTGCCAAGTAAAGAAAAAAATAACTAATATGTGACTTAAAAGTGACACACCTTAAAATATCATAAAATATTCCAAAAATAAGACACTATATGTAATGTATTTATACATCTACACATAAATATCATTCAAATACTAAAAACAAATAACTTATGTACCTATATGATAAAAAATCAAATTAGGCTGGTCAAGAAAGTATTGCTAGACAGGAAGAAAAACATTTAATAAAATGACAACATCTTAAGATATAGCAACTCTAATGTTTGTGCACATAACATTTTACATATTTAAATTTTTAAAATGGCAGAAACCAAAACACATTTATGATTATAGCTGAATATTTCACAATGCCCCTCTCATACCTAATAAAGCAGTTAAAAATGGTAACTATTCAAAAGATTTAAAAATGATTAGTAAATTATAAAATAATTAGGCAAATGATGAAAGATTGTAAAAATATAGAGAGATGCACATATAGGTGTAGATAAAACATGCATTGTATGTATCATCAAATGTCAAAGGACTAAAATTATAGTTTACATAGACTGACTATATTAGAATTATCTAGAAATAATTAACAGTTTTAAAAATTCTAAATATTTCCAAATTATGCAGTATATTTCTAAACACATGTATGTGAGATGATATAACACAGTATGCAATTAGTATATAAATTTAAGAAACAGAATGGAATATGACTCTGGAAAATTTGCAGAATATAACAATAGCTGCACTTTAAGGAAAACTTTTCAAGAACTATATATGAAATAATGAAAGTTAGAAAAATCAGTGATTCAAACATTCATCTGGAGTGATATGTATGTATGTGCAATATATTTTATTTAATTTGGTTCATATGCTGAATTACATAAATTTATGGCTGCAATGCAGAGTGAGACCCTGTTTCAAAAAAAAAAAAAAATGATCCGTCTGCAATTTTCTTGTCTTTTCATAACTTCATCAAGTTTTGAAATCAATGTTATGGAGGATGCAAACATTGAAAAGAAAAACTTGGAAAATCTCTTCCTCTTATGAAATTCTACAAAATAATTAAGAAGAAGAGAATATTCTGTCCAGAAATCTTTTCCAGGGTATAGACCAAAAGTGGTGTAATTCCCACATCATTTTTAAAGCTGGAGTTCATGTCAACAACATAAATGTCAATTATCCAACTATGCATTAATCAACTGAATTATGTAATAGAAGGAAACTATATATTTCAATGTAAGATGGGTTTAATTGCAGAAATTAAATTTTTTTAACCTTTGGAATTCATTGCATTGTACTACATTAAGAAAAAAATGTAGAAAATAGTGTGATCATTTCAGTATATGCAAAAAAAGGTAGCATACATAATTCAAAATCAAGAGTTAACAGTGTAACACATATTTAAGACTACTTAAGAAACAGCTATACATTCAAGGCACAGAAGAAAAGTAGAATTTACTTTTGGTAAAAGATTTTAAGAAGCCTTGGGAACGTGGATTTCTTGCCTAAGTTTAGAGGGTTAAATATTTTATGTCAGAATCTTGTAAAATAAATTCTATGTGTGAATATACAGGCTAAAGTTAAAGCGGTGTTATTCAGTTTTTCCATAAATTGATCATTCAAGTAAAAGCACAACAGGTTTTTTCTTGGAGCACTAATCTACTCTTTAACAAACATGTAAAACATTATAAAAGGTTAATAAGGATCTTACCTTATGGTCAGACTTTAAAATTGGGTAGATTTGCCTATACAGTTTTAATAATAGCAAGTTTTAACATTAATAGTACACAATGTGAAAATGACATTTGGCTTATTTGGTATAAAAATCTCATGAGAAGCACTGTCAAATATGAAATGGTGTTTGGCTTTCTTTGAGTTGTATTTGTATAAATATGTTATTTGTATGTGTTCCAAAATTGTGGGAAACACCTATAATTCTGATATGACTTAGTGTATGCTATTAATAATTATAATCGTTATGTAAAATCATTGGGTGTCACAGAAGTAACCAAAATTTCCTAGTCAATTGTGACTTTAATAGAGGCTGTCCTAAGGCATTTTGTCATTCACTAACAATTATTGTCTTGTTTTGGTCCACTTTAAAAGGTTGTTTATAATCAACTATAGGACTCTAACAGGTGTTCCTGAATGTAGGTTTTTGACAACTTTGAAAATTGTGATATTAGAATAGGGGGAAAAAAACCTTCACAGGACTCTCATGGAGAGCTGAAATGTTCATGAACATCTAGTGGAACAGGAGTTAAGTCCACACTGAACTAATAGAAGACTGAAGTAATTTTTTGACTTTTTGCTTAAAACATTCCTGATCCTTTGGTTTGATTTTCAGAGTCAGGAAAACTTTTTCGACAGCTTTTAACAATTAAGTATACTCCTGTGAACAAAAGTTAGAACATATTCGTTTCTCTCTTCCTGATTTGTCAAGAATTTGGAAACAATTTGTGAGTATTCTTAACATATGGCCATTTTATTATTTGCATAAGTGCAATAAGAATATTTTCTTTTGGAACAGGACACAACTGGAAGAACTAGTTATTTTACCAAGGCTTTGACTGAAATGGTGTTCTTTTCTTTAAGGAATTAAACTTACAGGCAATAAAAACCCCTTAAGAAAATTGACCTCATACTTTGTCTACAAAGGCCTTGGGCAGAGTTCTTGACCTATGTTAAGTAAAGAATGTCACTATCTGACTGGCTCAGGAACTCCAAGTTATCTTGAGACCTCCAAAGGGGAGGAATTTACCTAACTCATAGGTATTTGAGAGTACAAAGCCATGGCTGTGATCATCTTTAAAAAATTCTTATCTGAGATCATTCTATGCAACAAATTTCCATCAAACTCAACTTAAAAAGTCTACATGAAAAATAATTATTCTCGCTGCACTTTATACAAGTAATCAGATGAAGTATAACAAAGCAAATCAGACTACCAGGGTTTGTCTATAGTACAAATGAAAGCCTGGAGATAGAAAAATTATGTTTCAAGAATTATAGTACATCTGTTAGTAAATTCTAGTCTCATCAGTTGTTTTTGAGGTTTTCTAAAATTTGTTTGTTTGTTTTCAGGCAGTTTAGAATAACCCCGCTTATTTCTGTGAACCAATTAGTGATCTCTGGCTGCTGCTCAGAAGAAACAAGAGGGAATGATAAATTAAAAGTCTGAATCCGTATTCTAATTCTGGACACATATTGGAATTTCCATCAGTCTTGCAATCCCCTATCAGCTTGCAATCTTCTATCAGCTTGTTTGCAATAGTTTTCCAGTTCATGGAAAGCCTTCTTATTTAGTTTACTTGGGATAATTTTACTTATTTTGCTTTAATATTGTGGAATATGTAGCTGTTGCACTCTCTGTGTAGGAATGCAGGATAAGCTTACTGAATGTTTCCTTAATTTGTAAACTTATTAATCTCCCAGATATCCAGTTTTGTCAGAATGTTTTCTTAAATTGTGCACTTATTGATATTCCAGATATCCAGATTTGTTGGCACTTGGAGCTATGAATGGCCCTCAGGATACTGATGCTTTCTGACTTAGCTCCCCTGTACCCTGAATACAAGAGACCCTCATAGTTAGGCAGAAATATCATCGCCCCTATTCAGCATGAGAAGTTACAGAAGATGGATCTTGTCCCTCTACAACCCTTAGAATTAAGGGTTCTTTTAAGAGGATACAGCAAATGTCAGAGGCATTTGAACCAGAACAACTCCATCTTGAAAGGGGCTGAGTAAACTAAGGTTGAAACCTACTGGGTTTCATTCTCAGAGGGCTAGACATTCTAAGTCACAGAATGAGATAGGAGGTCATCAAAAGATAGAGGTCATAAAGACCCTGCTGATAAAACAGGTTGCAAAAAGACGCTGGTTAAAACCCACAAAAACCAAGATGGCAACAAGAGTGACCTCTGGTCATCCTCACTGCCATACTCCCACCAGTGCCATGACAGTTTACAAATGCCATGGTAACATCAGTAAGTTACCCTATATTTTTAAAATGGAAGAATCACTCAGTTCCAGGAATTTCCCCACCCATTTCCCAGAAAACTCATGAATAATCTACCCATTGCTTAGCATATAATCGAGAAATAACCATAAAAATGGGCAACCAGCCTATGGAATAGCCATCCTTTATTTCTTTACTTTTCTAATAAACTTGCATTCACTTAAAAAATCTGTTTATGATAATTCTTATTAAATTCAAGATGAAGAAAAGTATATTTTAATAAATTACTTTTTCAAAATACTATCACAAATATTGTATTGCCAATATAATGTTTAATGGTGAAATATTAATAACTATTTTTTAAATGTGGAGAATGATACAGAGATATAATTTAATCCCGCCCTGTGTTCAACATTGTACTAAAGAGATTGATGTGAATGCAGACAATTAAAATTAATGAAATGTATAAATATCAAAAATAATTATAAATAAGTATCACATTTACGTGTGTTTATTGTCCAAATTGATCTAGAGACTAAAAGCAATTTCAATCAAAATTCTACCAGCTTTTCTGGAGAAATTTAAAAACTGTATGTAAAGTTTAAATGGAAATCCAGAATACCCATATTCATCACAATCAGGTGGAATAAGAGCAAAGTTATATGTTTAACATATTTCAGGAGAAAACAACGTTAATTTGGTACTGGTTCAAGTAGAAGATAATCAATAGAAGAGATTAAGGAGTCCATCAACAGAACTGATAACATTTCTTCCTAGAAAAATAATAAAGTTGTCTTTTTAGTAAATGCTACTAGGTAAACTGGATGTCTACTTACAAAAAAAATTTATTCCATATCTAACATTCATGTACACAGATTGCTTCTACTCAAATTGTCACAGACAAAGAGGAAAAATACTCTAGATTATAACACAGAAGAATATTTTGCTATCTTGTGGGTAGTAAACATTTTGAAAACAGAATGGATAGTAACAAAAGAGTATTTCATCTTATTATATTAAAGTCAGTCAGTTTTGATCAATGAAATACAGTATTATGAGAGTAAATTTGTAAGATCAGTATGGGAGAAGGCATTTGCAACATGTATAGCCAGCAAAGCCTTAATACATAGTATTTTTTAATCCTAAAAATCAATATAAAGACAAGAATTTTTTAAATTAGAAGAACACAAAATTTCAAGGACCCAGATAAACAACCCACATAAATACATCAGAAAAATTAAACAAAGAAAAAACAAAGTAAGTAAACAAAATGAATCAAAAAAAAAAACTGTCTTTTATTACAAAGGCCAATATTTTTGTGCAATGAGAATTATTTCAGATTCTCCTTTTGTGACTGGACTGACTGATGTAAAATAATAAATAATTGTCATTACCCCAAAACATATGGATATAAAAATTATTATTTTTTAGAAAATGCTACATTTGTATGATCATTTTCTATGTAGTATGCTAAAGTATAAAGGCAAATTATCTTCAATATTTCTGTAGGAAAATATTCGAGGTTTTATTCACTTTTCCCTTCTCTACTTTTCTTTCACTTTAACATATTTCGAAATCCTCAACGTTATCTACAAAGGACTGAAGTTATCCCACCCTCCAGAATATTCTTGCTGGCCTATACACCTATCTTAATATACACTTGCCAAAAGGCACTATAATTTCTTTATCAAAATGGCCAGATCCTTCTTTTTTCTCAAGCTAATCCGCCTGATAATTTTCTTGCATAAAATCCCTTTTATAACCTTTTCTCCTGAGTTTTGAAACGTACTGTTTCAGGACTTGAATTCTATGTTCTCACGACTCCAGAGTTTTCTTCATGATGGTTATCACCATTATTATGACATAGATATCTGTACAGTTATTTGTTAAATGTTTGTGTTTTGGTACAAATCCTGAGTCCTTTTGCAACTATTCCGATTACATAAAAATGCAAATATTTATCCTTAGGATATTCTGGCAACTTTTGGCACATTTTCAGCTGGCCACCAAAGCAAAAGAGCAAAATGATGCTGCAATTGCCTAGCTTATTCCTCTTCTCCCATTAATAGCCCTGGCAGAAACCTCTAATCCTTCATCAAAATCAATGATCAGTTTACAAGACTGGATTTCACTGTCTAAGCCTCCTATTCCAGAGCAGAACGAACACACATCGTATCTGCACACATCCTTAGGTTTTCTGATTTAAAATATTAATAGTTGGAGGCTAAAATACAATTCTCCCTTACAAAATACATTTCTATCCTCAGGACAAATAGTATTTTTGAGTTCTAGTTACCTTGTTTACCTTTGGAGCCAGGAGAACATAAAATGTTTTAAAGACTGCCTATTTAAAGATTTATTTCCTGGTATACACAAAAATTTAGGAGTTTTATATTAAACATTTGCACATTATTTTACCACAAAATAAGCCCCTCTGTTAAACACTCCATCAGGCTCCCCCAAAAATGTAGTCTATCAGCATTAAAATTGATTTAACACATCGAGTTTACCATAAAATTACATTTGTTTCTTGGACAATATTCTGAGGCAAGCATTGTGCTAACTGTAAAAGGCAAATATACATATATATATACACATACATACAGCATATATAAAAATCAGTGATCTGATCGATCATAAGACACTACTTATTTGAGGCACAGTAAAATAAAATGAAAATTATCAAAATAATTCTAGAATTAATAAATTATGAAAATAATGTAGCCTACTTATATAATTAAATATAGAATTAAAAACTTACATTGAATCATTCTTATATCATTGTGTACACATAAAATTGGTATTTGAATATGTGATATTTATATACAAAATCTTGGTAAATTACAGTGCCTTGCCCTTTTCACTACCATGTAAGTGTAGAACATTTCCAATATTTTGAAAAAATTTCCCATGTCAATACCATGTCTCACCAGAGTTCTGGGCAACTACTAATCTACTTTGTCTCTATATATTTCTCTTATTAAGCATTTCTTATAATCAAATTATTTACAATGTGATCTTTTGCACATTGGCTTCTTTCAATTTGCATAATATTTTGGAGGTTCATCCATTTTTGTTTATTCACTCCCCAGTTGATGAACTATTTTGAATAATGTGAAACAGTAACTCATAAGAGTAATGTTGAATAATGTTTCTGTGAACAGAAACTCACAAGATTTGAGGTGGATATATGTTTTAATTTTTATTAAATAGATATGTGGCAGTGGAATTGCTGATTGATATGCTACATTTTGTTTAAATGTTTAATCAATTATCACCTTGACAACATTGCATTTCTATTAGCAAGTGTGAGGATTTCCTATCTTCCCAACCCTTAATATTGCCTATCTCTTTAATTATTGCCATTTTAATGGGTACAAAGTGGTATTTAACTGTGTTTTAATTTAAATTTCTATGATGATTTAAGATGTTGAGTACATATTCCATTTTATGTGCTTTTGGGCCTATTTGTGAATATTAGTTGGATAAATCAAAATGGGTTACTCATTTTAATTGGTTTGTCTTTTTACTACTGAGATGGAAGAGTTATTTATATACTCTAGATAATAATCCCTTATGAAATATATGGACTTGCAAATATTTTACCTCATATTTATAAGCCATTCTTCATGTATTTTGAGGAGATTTTGTTTGATGCTTACATATTGTTTTACAGATATTTTACAGGTGGTGGATTGATTATTTTTATCATTGTTATGTCTTTTTCTCAAATATTTTTGTCTAAAATGTAGATTATCAGATATGATTGTAATAATTCTTTTTTTTTTGCTTAAAGTTTGTATGATATAACTTTCTTCATCTTTTTACTTTCAACTTTTTTGTCTTTAAATTTGAAGTGAATGTTATATAAACAGGATATGGTTAGGCCATTTAAAAAAATCACTTTATCAATCTATGACTTTCAATGGTACTCATAGCTCTCAGAATAAAGTAATCCAAAAAAAGTGCACAAATTATATTTTTTATTATGAAAATAAACAACATATCAGACAAAAATTCTGGGAAAGATGATATTTTGGAAAGAATTTACAGAACCCAGTAGTTGAACCTTGAACAAATGAAGGATTTAGAGGCACCAACCCTCTGCACAGTTGAAAATTTGCATATAACATTGACTTCCCCCAAAACTTAACTACTAATAATCTACTGTTGACCAGAAGCCTTAGGAATAACATAAATGATATATTAATACATATTTGGTATGTCACATGTATTATACACTGTGTTCTTAATATAAAGTAAGCTAGAGAAAGAAGGTGTTACTGAGAAAATCATAAGGAAGAGAAAATATACTTAGCATTCAGTACATGGAAATAGATCATCATAAAGATCTTCATCCTTGCAATCTTCATGTTGCATAAGCTGAGGAGAAGGAAGAGGAGAAATAGTTTTGTTGTCTCAGGGACAGCAAAGGAAAAAGACGTGGAGGAGGTGAAAGGGGGCACAGGAGAAGCAGGTACACTCAATGTAACTTTTATTTTTTAAGAAAATCTGTGTATCAGTGGACCCACACAGTTTAAACCCATGTGGTTCAAGGTACAACCGTGTGTATAAATTTTACTGAAGTAAAATTGCATAAATGTGTGGCAGAGCGAACAAGATGAGTGTGTGAGAAATGATGGTGCCAGGACAAAGTAATTATTTTTTATCTCATAGGTTTCTACCATCCAAATTCCAGTCTTTCTTATATTGTATAGATAAATGTACTGAAACATGAGTAATTTCATCACTGTTAGATAATGTACTAATTTCCAAGAAAGATAAATATAGTATACTGGAACTATTACTGCCGTTAATAACCAAAACATATTATGTTGGAAAAAAATATTTACAATCATTTAGAATGAAAACATTATTTAAAAAATTATACGGTCACACTAATTGCAAGTACAACGTGAACCAAAATATTAATTTGTTGCTTTTAAATGCCAGCATCAAATTAATATACCTGAAAATGGTTATAATTACTCATAGACCTGGAAGTAATATCTTTTGTATGTCTTATACTAGTAATGCTTTAATATTAGAACTATTTTAAATCAATTTACCATCTTTTGCATTATTATAAAAATTTACTTAATATCAGAAGATTTTTGACAATCTAGAGGGGTCAAAGTAGGGTGATAGAGCTAGAAAAACAAAGAAAAAGAAAAATTATTGTCTATCTATGATTACCTGATATTTATAATATTATAGATTTAGTATTCATCTTGAAATGCATTGTTATATATTAAGAATATATTAATTATCCTCCTTTTTCTCCAGGTTGCTAACACCATTGTGTAATTCAAAGTTACAATTATAAATTATATAAAAAGTTATTTACCTGCTTATTAAAAAATGTTTATTTTTTCATGTGAAATAACAGAGCATTATCATTATCAAGGAATTAATCTGTAACTCTGTCATGCTAATACAAGTACTGTAACACAGGCATGCATGCATAAAAATGTTTCAGTCAACAACTGATCAAATATATAATAAGATTATAATATCATATTTTCTCTGTACCTTTTATTTGTTTAGATATGTTTGAATGCATAAATACTTACCACTATGTTACAGTGGTCTACCCCATTCAGTACAGTAACGTACTGTACAAGTTTGTAGCCTAGGACCAATAGGCTATACTATACTATATAGGCCAGGTGTACAGTTGGCTATACCATCTAGGTTTGTGTAAGTACATTCTGTTATGTTCACACAAGAACAAAATTGCCTAATAGTACATTTCTCATTGAAATGACATATGACTGTAATAATGCTATACACTCATTTTGTATGAATGCATGTACATTTTAATTGAGGGAGGCTGACACACTCAAGTGTTAGAGAAGATGTGAAACCACTGAAACTCTTTCCACTCTTCTACCGGTAATGGATGTACAAAATGATACAAACACTTTTCTCTGTTTTCAACATTTAATTATGTATATGTAAGTGTACAACATGATGTTTTGATATACGTATGGATCCTTAAATGGTTACTGTAGTAAAGCAAATTAACATATCTCATATCCTACACAGTCACTGATATTTTATTTGCTGTGTGGCAAGAGCACCTAAAAATCTACTTTTAGCAAAACTTCTGCATTCAGTACATTATCATTAACTGTAGTCCTCATGCTGTACATTAGATCTCTAGACTTGTTCATGCTATATATGCTTTGTCTCTATTGACCTATATCTCCCCTTTCCCATTTTCTCCCACCCAGCCTTGGTGGCCCTGGTCATTACTGTTTTATTTTCTATCTTCGTGTATTCATTTTTGTTTAGATTCCACATAAAAGTGAAATCATGCTGTATTTTTTCCTGTGCCTGTCTTATTTAACTTATCATAATATCTTCCAGGTTCATCTAAGTTGTGGCTAATGGCAGACTTTCCTTCTTTATTAAGGTTGAATAATATTCCGCTGTATATATGTGTAAGGTTGACTGAAAGGAGAGGCAGACCCAGGGTCAGGTTCAGCAAGTTTATTTCAACTTGCCAGGCTATCTCACCACAGGCAGTGAAAGCAGCAGCCTGGCTTACAGACTATAGGGGTTATATAGTGGAGTTGCAGATAGCCGGGTGCTATTCTAAGAAAAAACATGTTTTGGTTCTAAGGGGCTGATATCCTGCTTAAACGGGTCAACATTTTGGGTCTGAGAGCTAGATGCAACCACATCCTGGAACCTAGGTGCCCTCTTTACAAGGCCTGAGGCTATTTCTGTTATGAGCTTGCCTTAACAGGGGAGAATGAAGGGTGGTGGGAGGGGCGGCGGACTATAGGCCTATCTTGTTGGAACCCTAACAATATGTACCACAATTTCTTTATCCATTTGTCACTTGACAAACATTCAGGTTATTTTTTTTCCCCCTATATCTTGGCTATTATGGTGATACACTGCACATGAGAGTGCAGATATTTTTATGTGGTAGTGATTTCTTTTCCTTTGGGTATGGACCAAGAAAATGGATTATTGGGTCATGTAATACTTATATTTTTGCTTTCTTTCAGGATTTCCACACTGTTTCCACAGTGGCGACACCAATCTACAATCCCACCAGCAGGGCACAGGAGCTCCCTCTTCTCCACACCCTCACCAACATTTGTTACCGCTCATCTTTTTGATAATAGTCATCCTAACAAGGTAAGGTGATATGTCATTGTGATTTTGATTTGCATTTCTCTGATGATCAGTTACATTGAAATTTTCATATATGTATTGGCCATTTTTACAACTTATTGGGAGAAATGTATACTCAAGTTCTTTGCCTATTTGACTTCTGTGAATTCTTTATATATTTTGAATATTAACCCCTTATCAGATAAATGATTTGCAAATATTTTCTCTCATTCTGTAGGCTGACTTTTTATTTTGTTGATTTTCTTGACTAGGAAGAAGATTTTTACTTAGAGCGGTGCCATTTATTTTTGCCTTTATAGTCTGTGCTTTTGGAAATTAGATTTTGCAGCTTGTAACAAAGTTAAGCACATACCTTTTATTTGTGTTCGTCCAGATATTGAAGTGTAATTACATGTGCATGAATGGTTGATCAACATTTGTCCTCATAAAATATTATTTTCAGTTACTTTAACTCATTTAACCACATTAATACTGATTGATTCTGGAATCATTCTATTTGGGTCATGACCATTGAAGTAAGTTCCCACTAATATTGTATCTTTAGTAAAAAACAGATTAAAAATAGAAGGTGGAAATCAAAATGCAATATAAAGGAAATTTGGGGGGAGAATGGGAGAGATGGAAACAAATGTATTCACTATTGACTTCATGAGTAACATTACAGTTATGACAAGCATCAGTAGAGCACTTGAAAAAGTGAATAGAGGGGATTGCATAGAGTGTAGCAGATTTCCATAACTTCTATTATCTTCAACAATTTTCATTTGTAAAATTTTTTCTATATTTGATTAAAGTTTAGCCATTTTGATAACATAAATTCACAAATTTTTTAAGGAAACAGCTTTTAAATTTATTTTCCAAAGATTTTTGTGTTTGTTTCTAAAAATTAAACTAATAAATACATTGTAACAAGAAAAAATACACTGAACACCCCCCCCCCACACACACACTCACACCCACACCCACACAAACCCCACCACCACCACACACACACACACACACACACACACACACGCACACATTGAAAATCTTACAAAAAGTCATACATTTCAGACAATGTAACAAGTCACAAAGTGCCATGAGAGGAAGAGGAAAGCTCATGTCCTGCTGTGTTAATCAGAAACCTATTCTTACAAAACGAACTCAAAAGTTGAGCCTTGGAGAATCAGTCAATAGGATTTCGAAAGCCAGTGAAGAAAATAAACAACAATAACAGGTACTTTCAAAAGTGTGATAAAGAACATAGGGGTGCTGTCTTTAGGAAATTGAAATAGTTAAATCTGTTTTGAGGTTTGAATGCTTGCAGTACTGGCTGCCTCCATTTGTGGTCAGTATTGGCAGCTTTCACGGTGCAGTTATGATAAGGACCAATAGAACCTTTGTTGAAAAAGTAAGTGTGTGGAGGGGTATGTGTAGTGTGTACAGATGTCCTAGACATCACAGTGAAAGAGACTAGAAAATCAATACAAACAACAAAAAATAACCCTTTCCCAAGGTGTTAATTTCCATAAAATGTATTTTTTTCTAAGT
Organism: Ateles fusciceps; assembly: GCA_036589455.1. Classification (NCBI taxonomy): domain Eukaryota; kingdom Metazoa; phylum Chordata; class Mammalia; order Primates; family Atelidae; genus Ateles; species Ateles fusciceps. The sequence goes on along the minus strand of JAZHEH010000572.1, from coordinate 13,296,253 downwards.
ACACTGTGGGCCTTTGTTCTTCCCTTTATTAATTTCCCTTCTAGAGGAGTAGAATAACTTAACTGATTGTTAAGTTTGGAAAGAAAAGCTGGATATTCAGTGCACATCTTCACTGTTTATTTAACCTCTCTTGGTAGTTGTTGACCTCAGAACGTACTAGTTAGCTGCTCCATAATGACCCTCTTAGAAGTGCAGGCCTCTTGCCTGTAAATTGAGGATAAGTCAGTCTTATTCTGTGATTTTATTCTAAATTCATGGTTCCAAATTACGTAAAGCCATTCAGAATCTTATTTTGTATTTATTTGCAAAATTGTAGTGTTAATCCTTCAAATCTTTCCCAAATTACATCATCATCTGTACCTGCATGTTTAACACATCACTTAACTCAGGCATGGCTGCTCTACATCCTTAACATTTGTTCGAAATTCCTTCTCCCTATAAAGAGTGATGTACCCATCTACACATGCCTGATGTTACTTATGAAACAGATTTCCAGTATCCAGCCTGCCAAGATATGGTTTCCTTTGTATTTCTTATTTATGCTACAAATCCTTACATTTGGTAACAAATAATCTTACATTTAATGAAATCAGTAAGTACCTTTTTCTCTATCCTAAATTGATGAAAAATATTCTTAAGCTACATAATATACTATGCCATATTTGTGAAAATAAGTTCATAGGAAATATTTATGTTACACTTTTCTTGTACTGCTATAAAGAAATACATGAGGACTGGGTAATCTATAAGTGAAAGAGGTTTAATTTGCTGACAGTTCTGCAGGCTTTACAGGAAGTATGGTGATAGCCTTTGCCTGGCTTCTGGGGAGGCCTCAGTATGCTTTAAATTAGGGCAGAAAATGAAAGTGGAGTGGACCACATCACATGGTAAAAGCTGGAGAAGGCATGAGAGAGAGAGAAAAAGAGAGAGAGAGAGAGAGGGAGACAGAGAAACAGAATGAGAAAGAAGGAAAGGATGTGCCATACACTTTGAAACAACTAGGTTTCCTGTGAACTTTGAGCCAGAGCTCAATTATCAGCAAAAGAATGACCCAAGACATTCATGAGGATCTGCCTCCATTAACCAAACACCTCCCATCAGGCTCCACCTTCAAAAATGGGGATTAAATTTCTGCATGAGAATGGCATAGGTGCAAATATCTAAACTATATCAATATTGAGTAATGTAGTGATTAAACAAGGAACAAAAATACGTAGGTAAACATGGAAGTGGTTACATATGCTTCTGTGTTCCAGTGAAATAGGCTTTAGGTGAATATTCACTTGGAATATTCTATCTGTAATATTATTATCTCATCTTAGGTTCATATAATTTAAAAGTAAAAGATAAACTTACAAAAACAAAACAAGTTTTGCTATTGTTAATACTTTATTCATTCATTTTATTAGTCTGTTTTCATATTCCTATGAAGACATACCTAAGACTGGGTAATTTATGAAGAAAAACAGGTTTAATGGACTCACAGTTCAACATGGCTGGGGGAGACCTCACAATCATGGTGGAAGGCCAAGGTGGAGCAAAGGCATATCTTATAGGGTGGCAGGCAAGAGATTGTGTGCAGGGGAACTAACCTTTTTAAAACCACCAGATTTGTGAGACTTATTCACTATCTCAAGAATAGCATGGAAAAGCCTGCCCCCATGATTCCATTACCTCCAACCAGGTCCCCCTCTATGACATGTGGGATTACGGGAGCTACAATTCAAGATGAGATTTGCATGGAGACACAGCCAAATCATATCACCCAAATTCAAATGATCACTGTGATGAAATTTTGTAGCACAACCCTGTATGTAAGTGTTCTTACTTTATTGCTTTTTTAAAGGGGTCTATATTCAACCCTCCAAATGTTTATGATATTTTTCTTAAAAAAAAACACTGTGCATTATTGAATAAGAAACGCCCATATATTTGCCATCATTCTCTCTGTGCATATTTTACTCATGTTTGTATTATAATTTTAAAAATCACAGAAAACTAGATCTTCTGTTGTCTGTTTAAGATGTAGATATATGAAAAAAAAATTCCCAATGCCAGCCTCACAACAAGAAAAATCTGGGTACCCAATAAAATCAGAACTTCCTTTGTGACCATCTTGGAGCTGACAACAGGCTTCCCAACTTAACTGAAATCTGAGGAAGAAGAGATGGTTTTCTCTAGGGGGAGATGAGACACAAACACTGACTCACCTCTAGCAGAGCATGCAAGGAAGGTAGGACCTCTCTCCCTATAGATAAGAATGACTGACTTTCCATAAATTTTTAGTGGGAGCTATCTTGAGAATATATATCCCAGGGAGAAACTGACATCAGAGAAGTTTGCAGCCACATGCAGGTTTTCCCTTCTGATTTCCACCAGGCAATCACAAGAAAGCTTAGGCACAGATTAAGAGACAGAAAGCATTCCTTGTGGTGAAGGACTGGGGGATAAGAGTCATTGCCACTGGGAAAAAAGCAGAGAGATCTTGGATTGCTTTTTTCAGGTAGAGTAAAAGTCTTCAGCTGTAAGAGAATGTTCAGCAAAAATATTGCTTTCAGGGCAACAATGATAAGGCTAAGAGAAGCAAACAAAACAAAACAAAAATCCCTCCAAAACTGGAATATGAGTAGAATACCATCCCAGGCTCTACTATTAGAGTTCTTCTACTATTGGGAGAAGGTTAAGATAACTAATAATACCAGAACCCTGAGATTCAAAGACACAAATCCTACCTAAGACTAAGATGGAAATAAGAAAATAAAAACATCCCTGCCATTACTACAAGATTAGGAAAGTACTTGGTATTAAATATTATAGCAGCATTCCACAAACAGGAGATTAAAAAGAGTGTAGAGACCGTTTGTGTTGTGAAAGGGCAGAGGAAAGTGCTAAAGTTGAAGTTAGAGAAGGCTTACCATCGTAAGCACAGGGTAATGGTTAAGAATTAGAAACACATGGAGGACTGAGGGTATCCAGAACAATGTAAAACAGTAACAAAAGGAATAAAACAAAATCAGCTCAAGAGGTGATTAGATTGATTCAACTGCCCATAGTGGAGACCTAGATTAGGAAGAGGCAGGCCTATTTCCAGGCATAATTACATTTATCTTCAGTTTCTACTCTCCATACAATGTGCAGCCTTTAACAAAGATTTTTGAGACATACACACACAACAAGGAAATGCAAGCCATTATTGAAAAAAAAATAATCAATAGATGAGACTCAGCCAGATACCACATGCTGGCATAATATTGCAGGGAGCTTAAAAAAAAAAAAAACTTATGAGAAATATCAAAAAAGTAAAGAGAGATAACAGACGCCTTTAGTGGAAAGTAGACTCATCAGAGCCAATGACAGATACAGTGAACTTGACCATAGAACAATAAAGGAAGTAGGGGGAAGAAAGAACCAAGTGCCCAAGAATTGTGGAACAGTATTAAATGGCTAACATGTTTGTAATTAAAATCCCAGAATGAGAATTTAGAAAGAAAAAAAATATGAAGAAATATTGCTGAGAATATTATAAATATTATACATATTTCCAAAGAAATATTTTTGTATATATTACAAATGATAACTATCTTTATAAACATTATAAGTGTTTCCAAGGAATATTATAAATATTACAAATAGATAAATATTATAAATAAAATATTAGGAATATTATAAATATGTATGAAATTCAGAATATCATAAATATTTCCAAGGACTATTATGAACATATCCTATGGACACACACGTAGAGACATCATCTTTAAACTGCTAAAGAGCAAAGATAAAGAGAAAATCCCAAAGGCAACCAGCAAATAAGATACATTCCATACAAAAGAAAAAAACTTCAGAATTACGATAGACAATTGTCACCAGAAACTATGCAAATCAGAATGAAAGCAAAACCTTAACTTAGAATTTTATACCTAATAAAAATATCTCATAAAATTAATAGAAAAAAACTTAAACAGAAAATGTAGAATTCATTGGAGGGTAATTATATTAAATATTAAAAGATGTTCAGAAACACTGCATGTGAGAATATCTTTAGATTTTCATAAGTAGATGATAATTTCTAAAAATGATTAAAATGAAGATAAATAAAACAGATGTTTAGTAGCTCTAAACTATAATTGGTTGTATAATATATAATTGGCCTTAAATACTGTGTATAATGCATTATAGTATACAGTATATATAAAATCAAAGCTGACAGTTAATTATTGTAACTAAATCATAACTATATTTTGTAATTAATTCCATGTCAATAGAAATAGTTTCCTGGGCCAGTACTGGTGGCTCAAGCCTGTAATTCCTGTGACTCAAGAGGCTGAGGCAGGAGGATTGCTTGAGACCAGGAGTTTAAGACCAGCCTGAGAAACATAGCAAGACCCCTGCATATTAAAAGAAAAAAGAAACTAGCTAGGTGTGGTGGCGTGTGCCTGTAGTTCCAGCTTAGGGGGAGGCTGAGATGGAAGGATTGCTTCAGCCCAGGAATTAAAGGCTCTAGTGAGCTATGATCATGCAACTGCACTCCAGACTGGAAAGCAGAGAGAGATACTCTCTAAAATACATATAATAGCTTTCTTATTATATTTTTTCCAGTTTTGTTTGTTGTGTACTGTATCTGCAGCCATTTACCTAAACTTATATTTAGTTTGATTATTTTTTTGCCAAAACATAATTAAATAAATGAATCATATGATAAAGAGCATACTTTTAGAATAAATTTTTAGGAATAGTATTGCTATAATAAAGGACATGAATAACTTTAGATTTTGATAATGTTTGTCAAATTGTCCTTTCTGGAATTAGGGACAATTAATTTTTAGCAATATATAAATATCTATCATCTCCACACTCTCGATAACACAATATGCTATGTGTTTTTACAATGATTGATAATTAAAGCATTAGCAATCTGATTGGTGAAAAATGATCTGAATATACATGCGGTTTTACTCTAAACTCATAATTAACTTCTCAAAATTTATCTTTTTTAGTCTCTCCACAATCAAGATAAGTTATGTGTCATGGTCTATGAGCTCTCTTTATGAAACTATTATAAAACCCCAAACCCAGCTATAAATAATTACTTAACTATAATTAACGGATTTTAATGTTTTAGTTTGAATTCATTTATTATAAAAAAAAAATAGGAATAAAAGTCATAATAATTGTTTTGAGTGTAAAAGTAATTATTTTGCTCCAATGAAGGTGACACATTCTTACTTTCTTTTCTTTTTTTTAATTGTGTTATACAATGGAGACAGGAAGGAATAAGGGAGGAAAATAACAAACAAACAGCCAACCAATATTTCATTTAAACTTATGAAATGCTATGCAATTGCTGGGGAGTGATTTACTTCCAACCATGTGATCACTTTTAGAATAGATGTGATGTGTTACTGAAGAAAATGTATGTTTTGTGGATTTGGAGTAGAGAGTTCTGTAAATGTTTATTAAGTTTACTTGTTCGAGGTCTAAGTTCAAGTCCCGGGTATCCTTGTTAACCTTCTGTCTCATTTATCTGTCCAAATATTGACAATGTAGTGTTAAAGTCTCCCACTATTATTGTGTGGGAGTCCAAGTCTCTTTGTAAGTCACCAAGAAGTTGCCCTATGTATCTGGGTGCTCCTATATTCAGTGCGCATAGACTTGGGATCATTAGCTCTTCCCATTACATTGATCCCTCTACCATTATACAATGTGCTTCTTATCTCTTTTGGTTTCTATTACTTTAAAGTCTATTTTATCAGAGACGAGAATTGAAACTCCTGCTTTCTTTTTTTTTTTTTTTTTTTGCTCTCCATTTGGTTGGCAAATCTTCCTCCATCCCTTTGTTTTGAGTCTCTGTATATCCTTGCATGTGAGATGGGTCTGGATGCAGCTTACCAATGGGTTTTTTCTTACTTTCTTTTCAGTTGTATCTAAGATGGTTTCTGTCTTTGATTTTCAGCAGTTTTGTTATTATTTGTGGTTGTGTACATTTTTTGTTTTATATATTTTCTAATTATTTCTCAAAATTATCAATATTGTGTTTTAATTCATTGGATATTTTAAGCTATTTTATTTCTACGTATTTACTCAAGAGAAATAAAATCATATGTTTATGAAAAGAAAAATATTTATTGCAACTTTATTTCCAGGCAAAAACTGGAAATAACCCAAATGGCCATCAGGGAATAAATGAACAAACAAACTTTGCAAATCTATACAGTGGAATATTACTCAGCAATACAAATTAATGGACGATTGATACATGCTATACTGTTGACCAATCTAAAAATAATTGTGTTTAAATTTAAAAGCCAGGCAAATTAGGGTACATACTGTAAGTTTCTAATTATATAAGTTCAGGAAATTCTTTTAGTGTGGATTGGAGGGATTAAAAGATGACATTAGGAAATATTTGGGTGTGATAGTTATGTTTATTTTCTTGATTGTGGCTACTAATTCCACGAGTATATACCTATGTCAGAAGTCATCAGATTATACACCTAACATAGCTGAAGTCTTACGTGTGTCTGTTTATTTCAAAGTATACAGTAAACTTTAAGAAAATAAAAGTGTGTGTACTATTGGTATGCGGTATGTCTGTACTATTGAGATTTTAAATGCTGACTTTAAAAATAATGTCTGATATTTGAAAATTCTGCAGATGTTTTATGGTAAAATGTTATTTTGCTACTTCTTTTTAACAAATGTTTGTTTTACATATTGTAGTTTCTATTTCGTGTTGAGGATCAGTGAACCTTCAAAATGTAAAGACTTGTATCTTATAATGTGAGTATATTTCAGAGAGAGATATAAAACATATGGCTCATTTATTCTTTAATCATGGGATCAGCAAATACCTTTTTTTTTTTACACCACATAGAAAAAAAATGAAGGCTGATTTCATTGAATATTATAGCCAATTATGTGGAAAGAACATAATTTAGAAAGCTGTAAGCTAGAGAGAAAGATACTTAAAAGGGGAGGAAAAAGAGTTATGACAGTAAGAGAAACAGAGTAAAAGCTAGACTTCAAATGTGTATAGGTACACATCCATGCATATGCACAGAAACAATAATATACAGAATCAGAGAGCTACATAATGCCTCACCAATGCATGTAAATAACAAAATAATAGAAAGATATTTGATCCTTCCTTTGTTACCCATTAAGCTGTCGGAGAGCTCAACATTTTTAAAGCCATATTTTGTTATCACAACTGCAGGTATGTGGATTACAGCTGAAATTATTTTTCCGGTGAGCCACCAATACTTTCTTCTCCATATGTCTCTGTTGTTTGTCAAACAGCAAGATAGCATTTAACCTAAACTTCAGGGGATTTAACATTTAGTTGTTATTCAGAGAATGAATATTATGGTTTAAAATATTACAATTCTCAAACTGTCTCCTTAAAGCACTGCTTTTACTCTGATCTTTTGTAGGTACATGATGTACATATGATTGTATTTAATTTTTGGTTTTAGAGGGAAGTAAAGTTTAAAATATCAGTGCTAGAAAGAAAGAGACTTTAAAGTTTACCTAATTTACATGGGGCTACAAGAGTAGTTTTTAAAATGTTTTTATGTCTGTGGGTTTTTCTCTATTATATGTTTTACTGATATATAATAGAATTTTGACTAAATCTCAGATCTGCTGAACACAATTCTTTCTTCTGTGTTAGACTTCCATAGATTCATCCATTCTCTTTCCTTCACTCAACTTTGAGAACTAGTTTATGGAACTTTTCTAGCTAATGTTCATGACGCTAGAAATCAGAAACGTGCATGACACTTCATATAGTCTCCAATCTGGATTTTAAGTAGTAGTGTAATAATAAAGGGAAACATTGTACTGATAACCTTTATTGTGGTACTCCCTTAACATTATACATAAGGATTTTCTTGGAAGCAAAGGCTGATAACACTCTTCTTCACTCACTAAAGTCCTCTCTCGATTGATACACTTCACTTAAACTCAGAGTGCCCTCTCCTCTAAAATTATTTTTGCCATCAAGTAAATATAAAAATGCATTTATTTTTTGTGCCTTATTCTGATCCCAATAAGTCTTATATTACAAGTGCCTGTGTCTCTAACTCATACCATGAACTCCTTCAGAGCAGGAGTTGTAACATGCTTCCTATGACAAGAGGCAAGGAGAAAGTTTTGATGAAAGAATGAGTGAATGAATGAATAAATAAATTAATAAAATTTCTTCAAGTCTTTTACACTGCTTTTTGCATGAGATATACAATGTTCTCATAAGTTTGTTGTACCTAAAACAGTTATGAATCACTGCATCTCAAACATAAAACATTCAGTTTTACAAAATTGACATCAGAAGAAAAAAATATTACTTTGCTAAATAATTTTTTTCAAGTGAAATTTGGAGATGATTTTGTAATTTGATCTTTATATATGTTTATACTCAGATCTTCTGTTAAATTTTTTCATTTTTAAAGTTAAGTATTCAGTGACCTTGTTTTAATGAATGTTTTGAAAAGACCAATGGGTAGTGTGGCCTTTTTCCTTCCACTGCCTATATCCCAATTGAAAAACTACATACATATTTGGATATATGTGTATATCTTTGTGTGCATGTTGTATGTATGTGTCTATTTTTGCATATGCATGTATATGCATATATATGCATCTCTAATACATTTCACTTTGTATATATTGCATTGACATTATCTATTTCATATTTATATCATATAAGACATATTATAAAAGTTTGAACTATATATTGTATTGCATTACACTACATTATATCTAGAGGCATATACATATATGCAAATATGCAAACTTCAAATAGATTAGAGAATACAGAGCATAGTAACACAAATATTTCTAACTATTGTAACAATGTTAGTGTTCTTTTGTTATATCTTATTATCGAGTATTTTAATAAGAATGATTTTCTTGATAGCCTTAAAATAATTAGAAAGTATATTTCCTTCACTATTGGTAAGCTGATTGCTATGCATCTAATCTATGTTTTATGTCTTAAGAAACAACCTATGATAATCTAGAGGTAATCAAGCACAGTGAATAAACAAAATTTTGAAGTATACTCTGATGCAAGAGAAATCCTGAGCTTTATATCAAGGTCCTTAATTTTAAATTGATTTAGAAATTAAACTTTAGTTTTCCTATTGATAAGACTAGATATTAATGGCTGTTAACTGCTATTCTAAATGCATATAAAATTCTTATTTCTCTATGGAGACTTTAGATTTTTAAGATAAATCTTGGCAAGAATTGTGCAGTAAGTACAATACATTTTCAAAATTTTAAGCTGAAGTATAAATATCAGATATGGGTGTATCCATCAGGAGCTCTGTTCTAGCAGCATGTCTCCTGGTAGAGGACATCAATCAGCTCTGGATTAGAGCCTTCATTAGGCTTCTCCTCTGCCTCATGTGCATTAAGCCTATCAATGCAGGTTATAAATTTAATAAGAATTAAGATGATTACAATCTGCATCTGATAAATAAACACCCTTAGAATACTTCAAGTATTATCTCAATATATTTTAAATATAATAAATTTCAAATTGAATTTTAAACTCATGCACTTTATTGCATATGAGTCCATTTACTAAAGTAGTTTCATAGAAATTTTCTAAGAACCCAAATGTAGAAAGACTATAAATTGTTTTGATAACACTGCTGATTAAAAGAACAATGGCTAGCAGAAAAATTCTATACATAGTAATTAGTAGGAATAAGTATAATAATTCCATGAAGTCTCCTGAATATAAAATTGCATAATTTACTTGAGAGAGTAATATAATAAAATGTCAGATTCTTCTTTTACCAAATACAGATTTGTTATTTTTCAAAGAAACATTAGATTCTACTAGCTCTAAAAATACATACACACACACACACACACACACACACACACACACACACACATCTTTCATGTGAGTGTAAATCCTATTTTTAGGATAACATTTAAGAGAGCTTGATTTTTGTAATCAAAATTGAAGTTGATGTTAAATTCAGGAGTACTTTCAAAAAATACGTGTGTCCAGATTTGTAAAATATTCTATTCCCCCAAAATGATTACTTCAATCTCTATTTGCTTTACTCTCTATACAGGCAACTTTATTATTAAAATGTTAATTTGATGTTAAGAACACTGACATAAGATATGTATAAATTGTGCAGTACAACAAATACAGAATGAGAATAGATATTAAATAACTCAGATATATTTCATATATTATCATAGCTTAAATTGTTATATAACTATGATTTATATTATGTAATAGATAAATATTTGTAATATAAAATAGCTATATAATTTATATTATGATGCATACAATTTATAATATATAATATAGATAAGAATATATAACATAAATACATAAGTTGCATAAACAACTTATGTCACTTGCATAAAGTTGACAGTTTGGTGGCTTATCCTAGATGCTCTCTTTCACATGTCAGGTAGTGGCAGGCTTTCGACGGAAGTGATGGGGGTGACTGGGCGATGCCGCAGACTCAGACCATTTGAGACTGGTTTATATAACAGCAGAATTGTAAAAGCTTACACTCATGCAGGTATAAAAGTAAAAGAAGACACTCTTCCCCTGATTCTAGGAAAACTGGATAGAAACTGAAGCTTACCTTCTCATTTAGCTCAGGAAGCCAAGTACCTTCTTACCAATACTATGGTAATTCTTATACACATACCGGCTGTTAAAATAGGCCCCTGCCTTTTGCCGTACAAATTTCTTATAACTTTGTTGTTCTTTTCTGCTGCTGTTGTTCTGGTTCATTATTCTTATTAATGTGTTCTGTGTATTCAGAAGTTAAGGTAAAATTAGATGACTCTTAACTTGAGATCATTTCCCAAAGAGCTTTCTTCCAAGTTGTTATATTTCCTTAATAAATGCAAATGAAGTAATTATCTAGTTAAATTTTGACTAGGCATTATTCATTTGAGAAATTGTTGTTTTATCATGCATTGGAAGCATTTTTCTATCTTTGGCACTTTACAATAAACTCATTCTGATCTAAATTGATTGCTGTGGGATTATCTTGGAGTCATTAAAATATTGCTGTATCGACATTCACTAATGTCTTTAATTAGCAATTTCAAATTCCAATGTTTGGCATTGCGTATAAACAGATATAATTTATAATCACTATAGCTGTTTACTCACTTTTGTTTGTATATCTGTTGAGTTTATACAATACTTATTTGACATACTTGTGCTATATTCAAGCCATTAATGTTTATAAAACATTTAGATTAGCATGTCTGCCTCTTCAATAAGTATATGGTTGAGATGCTGAACTTCTCTGAACTTGCATTGAAATGAAGAGTATGTTTTTATTTTGTTTTGTCACTTTCAAAGAATTTTTAAACTTTACATTTGTTATGAATTTAAAAGGTCCATGTACGCAAAATGTAAATCTCCCACTCTTTAGAAATTCGTGTTTTTCAAAAGCCAGACACTTTTGTTCAGAGGGATGAAAATGCTTTTATTTGGAATCCATGTACACATTGTAAGGTTATTCTCAACTGGTTTGGCACTTGCTCTTTTTGTAAAATGTTATATTCATGGGGTTGCTTTTAAATTCCTGCAAAGAAAAAGGCTGAAAAAGAAGGAGCCAGTAACGAAAGTATGAAAGCAAAAATTCATTAATATAAATTGACCAGAGAACAACATTAGGCTAATGGGTTGAGTGCCTTTTCTCCATCCACAGTCTCCTTCTTTTGAGATAATAAAGTAAAAATGGAGATCACATAGTTAGAGTTAGGACAGGGTTAGATCTGTAAATCCACGTGATCACAACTTTTATTATTAACTTGTTCTTGTCCCCTTTGTGAAACAGTTTTCTTGCTACTAAACAGGCAGAAACAATATTGATTATATGGGACCGCTGTGAGAAGCAGACAAAATAAGGCCCATAAAGAAATATGGTTATACACAGATGGTAATCATTCTATTAGCTTCTCTTCCTTCCTTATATTTTATATATGCTTTCCAGAAAGAATGGCAAAATGTCCTGAACTTTCTCTAAATATGAGAACTTCATAAAAGAAGAAATTTTCTCTATTCTTTCACAAATGGGTTTTATATCAAGTCCTGAGTATTCAGGTATATAGTTATAGGGCTTCCCAAAATAAGGGAGCTTTCACAGATGTCATTTTGTTTACCTCTAGGCTATAAGTCAGTTTAGTTTGAGATTTTAAAGCTCATTATTTATAGATGAATATTTCTGAGGCAGGAGGGTAGGGTCTGGAGTCAGGGAACCTAAGGCTGCTTCATGCCAACTTTCTAGAACTAAATTGAAAGGAAACTCCTAACTTTAAATGTTTAACAAAAGGACCAAAGGCTACCCTCTTTGAGGTTTTCTGTGTGGCAAATGAGAAATTGGCTGTCCGTAACAAATCAGACCGATTGTGGGTCCTGTCTTTATTTGCAACTTTGTAACTTTACTCCTGCCTCTGAATGGTTGCTGTCTACGACCAATCAAAATGATTGTTGCCTTTTGCAACCAATCAAAATGATTGTTGCCTTTTGCAACCAATCAGAAATTTTCCAGGAATGTGACCTTTGTAACTTCACTTCAGCCTCTAGTTGGCTGCTTTCTGCAACCAATCAGATTGCGTGTGAGCTACCACTTCTTTTACAAGAGGTGAGCATGAAGTGGCCAATGGGAAACGTCAAGGAGGTATTGGGACCCAAGAAGATTCTGTCCGGGGCCCTTGAACCACTGCTGAGGCTTCTCCCACACTGTGCAGTGTACTTTTGTTTCAATAAATCCCTGCTTTTGTTCTTTTGTGGCTTCATTCTTTTTTTGTTTTGCTGGGAGTTTTGTCTAATTCTTTGTTCAAAATGTCATGCACCTGGACAACTTGCAGTCATGACCCTCTACTGGTGACATAACCTGGAAACCTTACAACTATAGGATGAAAGTACAGTGAAAAACCACATTAGCAACACTGTAGTCTTTGTAACCCTCCAGCATTTCAGGTCCAATTTGAACTAGGGCCTTTGCTGTAGCCTTCTTAAGCTTGAAACATTATTCTAGAAGATATTTTCACTGATTTTTTTCATCATTACAGTTTTATCTCCCTAACAACACTAGCTAAAAGAGAAAACACTCATCAGCCACCCTCAGTCAAATGCCACTTTAGACTCTTGTTCTTAGCACTCAGAACAAGAAATTATCTTATGTGTTTATGTATAAATGATTAATATCTGTCTCCTTTTAAAATATGTAAACTCCTTTGGGCCAGAACTCTAATTTCTTTGTCATGCCTATATCTTCAGTGTACAGAATAACATGTGGTACATAATATTCACTTCATATGAGTTAATATTTGTTAACTGATGAGAAGCTGAGAGTATTTCACTTTCCAATCTTTAAATTGCTTTATATTCTCTCTCAGATTTTTTTAATTTTCTAATTATGAACTGTTGACAGTTACAGATGGATCTGGATACATTTCCTCTTAAAACCCAATCAGCAATTGATATGGTTTAGATTTGTGTCTCCACCTGAATCTCATGTTGAAATATAATCCCCCATGTTGGAGGAGGGGCCTGGTGGTTTTGGGGTTCAGGGGTTCAGGGGAGCCCTCAGTTTCCCTGAGAGGATGTTTCTCCAGGTTCTTGGTCTATTACTCTCTCAAGAATGAGAGAGGAGACCACGGTGCAGTGCACTCATGAAATAAATACCAGACACCAAAAGTGTTGCAGAAAAGTGATTTATTTAGGCAAAGAGAGAAAAAGAAGGAGAGAGAAAGAGACAGCTAGCTCTCATGCTGAATGAGAGAAAGAAAAGCCACTCTCACACTGAGTGAGAAGGTCAGAGGGAGAAAACCAGAGAAGGAAATCTCCCCCTCACACTGAGTGAAAGAGTCCAGAAAGATGGAATCCAGGAGAGGAAACACAGCTTCCACACTGGGTGGAAGGGGACCCCAGAGGGGAAATCCAGAAGGGGAAGAGAGCTCCCACTATGTGGGAGGGGATTCCAGAGAGCTGGAAATCCAATGTGGGTGAAGGAGCAGGGGAATTTATCTTGAGAGAAATTCCCACCTCCTCAAGTTCCTCTGGCCAATGAAAGGAGTTCCTTTAAACTTCCACTGGGGTGATTGATTCTTAGTTTCTTCCCGTGCCCATGAAATTTAAACATAAACTGCTGTATCTCTCAGGTGAGGAGAGATGGGAGGGGGACATGGCTCTGGGAAGTTCTTGCCCTTAAAACTATGCCTCCTTGTGGACCCGGAAAGAGAATATATTCCCTCAGTGGGAGGTGATTGGGTCATGAGGGTTGATACCCCCTGATGTTCTCATGATAGTGAGTGAGTTCTTATGAGAGATCTGGTTGTTTAAAAGTGTGTAGCACCTCCCCTCCCCCGCCCCCCCCACCTTCGTTCTTCTCTGGTCATGTAAGATGTACCAGCTTCCCCTTCGCCTCCCACCATAATTCTAAGTTTCCTGAGACCTCCTCTCCCATGCTTTTTTTACAGCCTGTGAGTCAATTAAACCCCCTTTCTTTACAAACTACCCAGTCTCAAGTAGTTTATTTATAGCAATGCAAGAATGAACTAATACAGCAATTGACTGTGACTTACTTGTGTAGAATGATGAAAATATTCCTTACCATAATGAATATATTCAGGGTACCTTAATAATGTAAAGAGTCCGGATCTAAATGAGGAATCACATGAAGCAGGATCAGATACCATCCATTTCAAATGCTAAAAAAAGGAATACATATTTTAAGGCAAATTTTAATATATAGAATAGAAGGGATGTTTAGACAGTTTAAAAATTGAGAATCAGGATGGGCGTTGTGGCTCACACCTGTAATTCCAGCACTTTGGGAGGCTGAGGCAGGTGGATAACAAGGTCAGGAGATGGAGACCATCTGGCCAACATGGTGAAACCCTGTCTCTACTAAAAATTCAAAAATTAACTGGGTGTGGTGGTGCATGCCTGTAATCCCAGCTATTTGGGAAGTTGAGGCATGAGAATCACTTGAACTCAGGGGTAGTAGGTTGCAGTGAGCCGAGATGGCACCACTGCACTCCAGCCTGGCAACAGAGTGAGACTCTGTCTCAACAACAAAAAAAGGGGGGTGGAATCAGATGTTTCAGAAAATCTACCTTAATATACATGTAACAAAGATTATTTTCTTGATCAAATTTTATTCATGATCCTGAACCTTCTAGGCTCATCTGTATACTTGCTTGTAAAAATCCAGTTTTAGCAGAAGCCCCGCTAAATCAGTTCAGCAAGAACCTCCTACCCTCACTATCTTATCACTTTCGATATTAGCTAGCATTTCCATCCTCCACCATCCCCTAGGTAATGCCTAATCACCTGACATCTGTTCAGCATGAATCCTGTTAGATAGGTTTAGTCTGAATCCCCCTAACTTTTAAGTTACCTCTTAGTGATTTTTTATCCACTGACCCCCATCCTTTTGCAGGGATACAAATTCCCACTTTCCAATGTTATATTTAGAATTGAGCCTCATTTTTTCTCTTACTACAGTATACCATTGCTATGACCTCCAAAAGTACAGCAGTGGTCCTGAATAAAGTTTGAATAACTATGTTTTAACAAATACATTGAGGGGTTTTTAAATCTTTAACATATGGTAAAGCATCTATATTCAAACATAATTTTTATGGCTATATCTTTGGATATTAAATGGATTGGCACTTTGGAAAAGAGACTCCTATAGCTATTTTAATTCTCCTGTCCCATTGCACTTTATCTCCTTACTGCTTAGTTTTGAGCTCAAAATTTGATACAAGCTCTTACTGTATGAATATTAAAGGATCTAATAATTATACTTTAATAAAATGGAACTCAAGGGTGAGATTCATCAACTAGAGAAATGTAGATTTTTTTTCACGCAATTTAATAACATCAAATGGACTCTATAATCATTTTCCATATAAAGGATCAAAAATGGCTTATCTGGGCTTATGCAGGTAGTTAAAAATATGCTCAGATGAATCATATGGAAGTACAGAAATATGATTTAAAATTAAATTTTATTATTCGTTTTATATATAGTAAAAATTAGATTGGCGACTTGACATTTACTATTTAACTTTTCTGGGGTTAGACATAGAAACATTGAAATAGGGGACTGAAAAGGATATTTAGGTCACTTAAATAATTTCAACTTAGTGTGCAATATCTAATCTTGTGAAGAATAGTTGTTAATACCACAATTACAGACCCTCAGAGAAAAGTGTTAACAATACTCCATAAGATTTTACAAATGTAATTTTTATAGATAGATATGGAGTATTATTTATGTAAGTCCTGAGCACATATAAACTGGTAAGTAAACCTTCAGATGTGAGGTCTGTAGTTGTAGTCCTTAGTATGAGAAATTGTATTTTCATGAATTGTTTAGTGCAGGTGATGTGCGATCAGAACATCAAAATAAAACACACACTAAGGACTTTAGAAGAAAGTGCACTCCTAATAGAATTTGAAATTAGATGGTATGATAAAAATAGAAAAACGGAAAATCCCTAACATTATGAGTTAACTGAATTTCTATGCTAGTTTGCTCACATAGGAACAATTTTACTTAGAGAAAGTGAGAGAAATTCACTGACCCTCATTTTCTCATCTGTGAAATGGCAAGGGTACTACTTTCACCTAAAGAGCATAAGGATTAATATTTATAAGATTACAGATAAACATTCTGTTATTCAACATACAGTTTTCAACAATTTACTGAAGGTCTTATATTGTGAAATGAGACATAAATACAAAGAAAAGATATAAAGTTTGGAAAGAAAATTACAATTGTCACAGTTTGCAGAAAATATAGTTGTATAAACATAAAATTCACCAAACTATTAATGATGAATAAATAAGCAAATTAATCAAGTTTGATAGACATAAAGCTAATATTAAAAATCACTTTTTATCAATACTAGCAATGATACATAGTGGTTATATATGTGTAATTTAGAAGGATGAGGAAAAACACTAGCAATATATCTAACGAACGATGGTTAAATCATCTACACTAAAATAGTAACAACAGTCTTGAAAAATTTAAGATTTGCAATAATAATTAGTTATAGAGCTCAATATTTTAGAAATGTCCATTCATTTCAAACTGAATTATAGATTCAAAATATCTCTCAAAATACCAGATTTTTTCTGTGTAGAAATTGACAAGCTGATTTTAAAATTTAGAATAAAACAGAAAATATCAAGAATATCCATGACAATTTTGAAAACTGAAGTTTGAGGACTTTTGCAATTAGAAGTCAGAAATACTCAAAATGTAGAATTTATACGACATGAAGTTATTGGTCAAGTAGTATATAGTATATATAATAAGGTAATGAAAGATTTTAAAGAGTCCAAATATCTGCCACCTCTACAAGGTGTCCTGCAATCATAATATCAGGTACTGTGGAGTAATAAAAATGAACTAGATATTGTGATGATGCACTGTTTGAACATTTCTTTAAAATATTTTATTGGGTGCAAAGGATAATAATTGAACAGTTTCTAGATTCACAAAATGCATGTTGCAGTAACGCAATGCATTGGAATGTGAAATAAAATTCACATGAATTAAGAATCTTACCCAATACGACTAATAATTTTAAGATTGCAAAAAACAAGAGATAATTGTAAATCAGGCAGAGGTTTCCAGTGCTTGGCTATTTCAGCCAAATGTAGGACTTTTTAAAAGGACTGCAGAAACACTGTCTTTGAGAATTAAAAGTCGCACCTACAAAAAAGGCTGCCTCACTACATAGAGATTCACTAGGAATGTTGAATTGAAAGTGAGCTAGCTATTATTTAAAGAGATTAAAGGATACGTTGCTTTAATCTTTTTGGTAGAATATAATTCTTTTGGTAGAATATAATTAACATACTATCTTATAATTTTAGTGTATGGTTTTCTTGAGAAATATATGAATTATAAAATCTCTGGTGGATGGGTATTGAGATGATTCTGCAAATCTTCCTTTTACAAATAAGAAAATGGTGTAGCAAATATTAGATAAAGAAGCTCTCATATCAATCAATTCTAAGAATTAAGCCCTTATATATTGGTGTATGCATACAATATACATTTTTTGATTCTGGAATATCAGACTATAAATAAAAACTATTCATAACAAGTTAATAACTTCAGTTAATAATGCATTTTTCTGAGAGAATTCTGCCAGAGTCAGCCTTAGTTAGTCTACGGCACAGATTTCTGTATTTAAACATGGCTTGAGAAGAATTGATAGCTCTATTTCTAGCTCAAAGTTAGATCCCCCATAATCTGCCATGACAACTGAGGGTGACATGATTTTTGCTTACATTTCATTTACCAGATCTGGACACATGGCTTTATAGAAGAGCTGGAAATTACAGAAGTGAAAATAAAATTGTCTATATATGTTGACATTCTATCACAAAAAATCGTAACATATTGCCACTTAATACATTCTAGATACAAAAAGATAATCATGTTAACTGAAAATAAAATTTCTTTAAAAATGGATCTGGAGGACAATTTTTAAATGGTAGAGTAGGGATATTTGAAAATGTACTCCTCCATAAAAGTGATGAGCATGCTGGGAGAAAAAAAAAAACTGTCAGAATTAATATTTTCAGAATCTGAAAATAAAAGCTTGCAATGACTCAGTGTTTACTCAAGAAAAATCATTGAACCTAGGTCAGAACAGCGAGATTCATGATCCTTTAACTTTCCCTAATCCCATTATGCTGTCCAAAATTCACAGTATTTTTGAAAACTAACCACCTCACAATTCCAATAGCTGTGAGATCCAGCTAACTAACAACCACTGGAAGAAACAACATGTTTAGATATCCAAAACACCCAAACCCCAGTGGAGTGTCATTACCTGACCTGTCAAGCAACTCCCTGAAAAGCTTCATTCTCTGGGCATTTGTACAGTTCATATAACACAGAGCTTCCTCTGTGCAAATAGCCCTATTCTTAGAGCATTTATTTCAAAACAAACAATGAAGATTATTTAACAACACAGCTGCCTGAAGTGATGGTAACCATTGGGGAAAATAAAAATTTGGCCAAAAATCTTAAAAGAAAAATTAAGAAATGAGTTTTTCATGGGACACTTTGAAAACCACTCACATATAGTTGGTGTTTTGCAAACCCACATGCAACTACAGAGTCATGCGCATACTCAGTACTTTGCACATTTCCAAAAAATACCTGAGAAGGCCATGATTTCTGAACTCTGGAAACCTTAAGATGGTAGGTAAATATGAAGTAAAAACTAAGATGTAGGTAAAGACTACTTTTCAGATTATAAAATCATGTTCTTTCTCATATCTCTTTCACTCTTTCCCTACCTCTCTCTCTCACGCACACACACACAACACACACACACACATACACACACATAAACACATGCACAGAGCCCACTGGCAAAGGCTAAATGTACATATATATTTAAATGAATTAAATAGAAATTATAGAGTTGAAAATAAAACACTGAAATAAAAAAGCTCACCAAGTGTTTTAAAAGCAAATTTGAACATATAGCCTAAATACTTATATTGAGATTACCCAATCTCTGAAACAGACCAGAATAAAAAATGAATAGGGCCTCACAGACATGTACGGCATCGTCAAGTATACCAGAATATTCATTACAGAATTCCCAGAAGAAAAGAGAGAGAAAGAAGCAGAAAGAAGATTTGGAAAAAAAAAAAGACTCAAACTTTCCAAATGTAAAGAAAAACTATTCTGAATGCCCTAAAATTTTAGTGAGCTCCAGTAAGACAAACTCCAAGAAAGCTATATTGAGTTTTATAACCAATCTGCTAACATATAAAAACAAAAAGAAAACCTTGAAAATATCAAGATAAATCTACTTATTACATCAACAATATTAGCAGCTTACTTTTCATCAGAAATAATGAAGGAAAAATGGTGGGTGGATGACATATTTAAGAGTTAGAAGGGAAAAAGGAAACTGTCAAGAATTCTACATACAGAAAAATCTTATTTTAATTATTAAAGAGAGATTAAAACCTTACCAGACAAAAACTGATAAACAGGATTGCTAGTAGACTTGACTCATAAAAGACAATTTTTAAAAGTCCTTATGACTGAAATAAAAGGACACTGGAAAGTAATTTAAATCCACACTAAGAAGTAAAAAGCAATAGTACGAGTAACTACGTAGGCAACTATAAAATGTATAGAGTGTAACATAAATGCATTTATATTGTGAAAACATACATGTAACATACAATTCATAATTTTAATCATTTTACATATATAATTGAGTTGTATCTGGTACATTTGCCATATTGTCCAATTATTGATACTATATAGTTTTCAGAACATTTCATATATCAAAACAAACTCTGCATTCATTATGCTTTTTCTCCTTATCTTCCCTTTCCCCATCTCCTGACAAATGAAAATCCGTTTTCTGTTCTAAAATGTGCCTATTCTGGATATTTCATATAAACTAGACACAAAATGTCACATATTGTATAATATTTCATTTAAATATTATTTTAAATAAACACTGTATATTTCACATAAATATTATGCAATATGTGATATTTTGTGTCTTTCTTGAACTTGGCATAATATTTCTAAGACTCATCCATGATGTAGCATGTACCTATGTAACATACATTTTTGTGACTGAATAATGTATATTTTTATCTATAATATTTTTCTTGCCTAACATTAGAAGAAATACCTAATGTAAATGACGGGGGGGATGGATGCAGCAAATGGCCAAGGCATGTGTATACCTATGTTAACACACCTGCACATTCTGCACATGTACTCCAGAATTTAATGTATAATAATAAAACACACACAGACACACACACACATATAATTCAAATTATGATTTCTGATCACAATACATTGAAATTAGAATCACTAACACAAACATTAAAGTCATAATATGTAGAAACAAAACCACATTTTCATAAATGATGAATGATTAAAGAGGAAATCACAAGGCAATGAGAAGAAATAACATTGAGATGGATGAAAATGTGAATGCAGTATATCAAAACTTACGAATACAGTAAACGCAGTGATGGAATAAATCTATCCTTATAAATACCTGTAGTAAAACAAATAAATGATCATAAATAATAACATATCATTTTAGCAAATTACAAAAATAAGAAAACAACTATACTCAAAGTAAATACAAGGAAGGACATTATAGAGTCTATAAAATATAATAATAAATAAAGAGAACCCCAAGAGAGAAAATGCAACAAAACCAAAATTTAGTTCTTTGTAAGAATCAATAAAATTAGTAAACTTTTAGCCATACTGATGAGATAGAGAGTTCAAGATATAATTATTAAAATCAGAAATGAAGAAAGGATATCATTAGTGAAGTTTCAGAAATGAAAAGGATTAATTATAAGAGAATACTATGAAAAATTGTTTGTATGTCATCACATTAGATAATGTAGATGAAATGGAAAAAATCCTACAGATATATAAACTACTGAAACCGTCTCAGAAGAGGGAATAGAAAGCTTTGGTAAACATATAACAAATATACCATCATTTATAAAAATATTCTCACAAAGAAAAGCACAATCATAGATGACTTTACCTGTGAATTATACTAAATGACTATAGAAAAATTAACACTGATTACCAACAACTTATTCTAAGCATTCTCAAAATATTCTGAGGCAGGTATTACCTTGATATCCAAAATAATGAGGACATTACAAGAAATAAAAACAACAAACTAGTATCTCTTATTAACGTAGATACAGAAATCCTCCCCCAAATACCTTTAAACAAAAGCCAGTAACATGTAAAAATGATTTATATACCAGGACCAGTGGGAATTATTACAGAAATGTAGGATTGATATAATTTGTCAAAATTGATCAATAGAATATGTCATATTAAGTGAATTAACCAATTACAAACAAAAGTTAATTTAGTTTCAATTAGTTACTGGAAATAAAACATTTCAAAACATCCTTAAAAAGCCTTTGACAAAATTCAACATCTTTTTTTTATTTTTATTTTATTTTTTGATGTGGAGTCTCATTGTGTCACCCAGGCTGAAATGCAGTGGCAAAATCTCAGCTAACTGCAACCTCCGCCTCTCAGATTCTGTCAGTTCTCCTGCCTCATCCTCCCGAGTAGTGGGATTATAGGTGTGCACCATCACACCCGGCTAAATTTTTCAGTTTTAGTAAAGACAGGGTTTCATCATGTTGATGAGGCTTGTCTCAAACTCCTGACCTCAGGTGATCCACCCACCTCGATCTCCCAAAGTGCTGGTATTACAGGAGTGAGCCACTGCAACTGGCCAAAATTCAACATCTTTCATAATATGAAGTACCCAGAAAATTAGAAATATAATAAAACTTTCTTAACCTGACAAAGGTTATCTACAAAAATATTCACAGTTTATATTCTATTAATGGTGAAAGACTTGATGTTTCCTCCATGAGATAAGGAACAAGGCTAAGAGGTCTACTCTTGCACTTCTATTAAATATTATACTGAAGATGCTAGCAAGTACAATTTGTCTAGATAAGTCCATGGATAAATAATTGTTAACAAATGGTACTAGATTAACTGGATTTCAACATCCAAAAGAATGAAAATGAAACTCTATTTTACGCCGTGTACAAAAACTCAACTAGAAGTGTGTCACACACAAAAATGTAAAAGCTAAAATTATAAATTCTTAGAAAAAATACTTGAGTAATCATAATCTTGAATTAGATTTTCAAAACTATGATATCTATACACACATGACAAAAATAAAAGGCAGATTAGACTTTATCAAAATTAAAAACTTTTTGTAGAGAGTATTTTTGTGTACCGGCGGAGGGAGAGCATGGCTATTGTGAGGCATTCAACCTAGTGCTGTTCTGTTAGAGCAGAAGGGAAAACCAGACCAACCTCTGATGCCTGTGCACACAGGGAGCATTTAAACCAGTCCTAGACACAGGGGAATCACTGAACCCAGAGATCAGAACTTGAGTTTTGCAAACCTCACCACTGGAAGCTTAAGTGCTCTGTGTCTCTAAGTAAGGTTGAAAGGCGATCTAGGCCACAAGGACTGAAACTCTTAGGCAAGTCCTACTGCTGAATTGTGGCCCAGATACAATAGATTTCAGGGGCACATGATCTACTAGAAACCAGCTGGGGTGGCTACGGGAGCACTGGCATCACCACTACCTCAGCCTCAGGCTGCACAACTCGTGGCTCCAAAAGAGATCCCTTTCTTCCACTTGAGGAGAAGAGAAGAAAGAGTGAGGAGGATGTTGTCTTGTATCTTGCATACTAGGTCAGCCACAGCAGGATATGACACCAGTCAGAATTGCAAGGCCCCCATTCCAGGCCCTACCTCCTAGCTCCAGGGAGACATTTCTAGACATACCCTAGGGCAGAAGGGAACCCACTGCCTTGAAGGAAAGGGCCAGTCCTGGCAACATTCATCACCTGCTATCTGAAGAGCCTTGGACCCTGAATAACCAGCAGCAATATCCAGGTAATACAGTGAGGACCTTGACTGGGCCTCTGAGACTTGCTGACTTTGGTCATGGGTGAGTAGAATACCAAGTCATGTCTTGGGGTCCCTGATTCCAAGACGTGACTCTTGGTCCTGGCCAGAGGGGAGTCCACTTCCTGAAAGGCGAATCCCAGCCAGACATTACTCACCACAAGCTGATTTAACAGCACCTGGGCCTTGAGGGAACATTGATAGTAGTCTGGCAGTATTCCCCATGGGACTCTGGTAATGGTGGACACAGGGTAAGACTGCTCTGCCTTTAGAAAGGGGAGGGAATAATGGGAAGGGCTGTGTCTTTGGTTTGAGTGCCAGCTCAGCAGCAATACAGTAGAATACTAAATAGACTTCTGAGATTTTTGACACTAGTCCCTAATTCCCGGACAGCACCTCTGAATCCACCTAGGGCCTTACTGTCCTGAAAGGAAGAACCTGGATCTGGCAGCATTCATCACATGCTAACTGAAGAGCCTTAGGCCTTGAATAACAAGCAATGATATCAAGATACTATGTCAAGGGCCTTGGGTGAGCCTCTGAAACTTGCTGTCTTTAGATACCAGCAGAGCCACAATGGAGTAGATAATCAAGTGGGTTCTTGGCATTTTGGATTCAGGAACTTGACTTCTGGATGGCATTTCTGGACCTACCCTGGGACATAAGGAAGCCCACTATCATGAAGTGTGAGTCTCAGGCCAGGCAGCATTCACCACAAGCTGACTTAAGAGCCTTTGGGCCTTAAGAAAACATTGATATTAATCTGGCAGTACTCTCCATGGCCTGCGTTGGTGGTGGCTGCGGGGTGAGGCTCCTCTGCCTTTGGAAAGGGAAGGTAAGAGTGGGAAGGACTACGTCTTGTGGTTTGAGTGTCGTATCAGTCACAATATAGTAGAACACTAGGCTCTGGCCTCTAGTCTCTAACAGGTACATGAAAAAATGCTCAACATCACTAATCATCAGGGAAATCCAAATCAACACCACAATGAGATACCACCTCACTTCAGTTGGACTGATGAGTACCAAAAGGACCAAAGAATACAGGTGTTGGTGAGGATGTGGAGTAAAGGGAACCCTTACACATTCTTGATAAGCCACTTGGGAAAACAGTATGTGTTTCCTCAAAATATTAAAAATAGAACTGCCATATGATTCAGCAATCCCACTACTGTGTATGTATCAAAAGGAAAGGAAATCAATATGTCTAAGAGATATCTGCATTCGCGTGTTTAATGCAGCATCATTTACAATAACCAATATATGGAACAACCTAAGTTCTAACAACAGTTGAATGGATAAATAAAATGTGGTATATATACACAATGGATTACTATTCAGCCATTAAAAGAATAAAATCCTGTCACTTGAGACAGCAGGGATAAACTTGGGGGACACCATTTTAAGTGAAATAAACTAGACACAGAAAGACAAATGCCATGTAGTCTTATAAGTGGAATCTAAAAAAAAAGGATTGATATAATAGAGCAGATCAGTGGTTAACAGAGACTGGATAAAAATGCAGGAGGGGAAGTTGGTAAAAGATTAGTCAATGGGTACAAAACTGGAATTAAAAAGGAGAAATAAGTTTTGGTGTTCTATTGTATGGTAGGATAAGATGGCTCAAAGTAACATGGTGTTTGTTACAAAGTAGCTAGGATGTGCTAAATACCATGATTTTATCATGCTACAACATATATATGTATCAAAACATCTAATTGTACCCCATATATGTACAATTATAATGTGTTATAAATATATAATAAATAATATAATAAATATAATAAATTAGAATACTTTATTATACATAAAATACTTTATTATACATAAACATATGTGTACATGTGTCCTTATAGCAGAATGATTTATAATCCTTTGGGTATATACCGAGTAATGGGATTTTTCGGTCAAATGGTATTTCTAGTTCTAGATCCTTGAGGAATGGCCACACTGTCTTCAGCATGGTTGAACTAATTTACACTCCCACCAGCAGTGTAAAAATCTTCCTAGACAAATAGTACATTTTAAACAGTTAAATTTTTGGTATGTGAATTATATCTTAATCATGTCTTTATAAAATAAAAATAGAACTCAGAATTGGAAATATGGCTTGATAGACTGAAATCTCAACTCAAATTTGAAACTGGATTTTCCAAAAACAAATTAGTAATTCACAGCTTAATTTTAGAGACTGTGCTTAACAAAACCTTAATATGTAACAAAATGTTCTCTGTATATAACACTAAATGTGGATGTCTTAGATTGCTTGTGCAGCTGAAACAAAGTATCTTAAACTGGGTAATTTATAAAGAATAGAAACATATTTCTAACAGTCCTGGATCCTCGGAAGTCCACGATCAAGGTCCCACCATTGGTATCCGGTGAGGACTGCTCGCTGCTTCCAAGATAATGCCTTGTAACTATGTCCTCACGTGGTGGAATGTGAAAAGCAAGAGAATGTCCTTTTCAACCTCTATCCCTTTCATTAGGGTGCTTATCTCATTAATGAGAATGAATCTCTCATGACTTAATCACCTCCCAATGACCAAATTTCTTAACACTGTTGAATTGTGGATTAAGTCTCAATGAGAGTTTTGGAGGAAACACGTTTCTCAAACTGTAACAATGGACAGTTTCAGATCACTGTAGGCAGAAAAACAGTGTGTTCCTGAAACTGATAGAAATACAATTCTTTCTGTGTTTCACCATCAGGGAGAGTTATACTTTTGCAATAATTTGCTGTGTTTCTATGGTTTATGATCTAACTAAAAACATTGATTTGAAACTATAAGGTGAAATAATTGTTTTTTGGTAGGCCACATATCCATGTGTTCAGCAAGCAGAATAAGATGAGGGTTGAAATAATTCTAGCTAGTAGATTTAGAATGCTTAAAGTCAGGAGAACAATTTCTTCAAACCAAATCTTCTCATCTGATCATGAAATGGATGATTTTTCACTTCTTTCAATTATTTTATTTACATAAGGGAAGTAAATAGTATTTCCAAGCTTAGCAGTGTATTTAAAAAAACTAGCCATTTTATATACCTACTTTGTGCTTTGGAATGCATTCAGCAAATGACTAGGGTTGCATTTTTCAGAGATGGTTTTGCTCCCATTTTTAAATTGTTTCTTCTTTGAAGTATGAAAAGTCTAATGTCTACTTAGATTGGTGGTAAAAAAAAAACCTTTCAAATATAGCATAAATAACTGCATATATCTTACCTACAACTATCACATCTCAAGAAGTACTTTTATTCAACAAAACCGTGGTAATTTCTTTTCTACTAAATGTAATTTATTCTCCTAAAGACAATTAGACTTTACAACTCTAATACATTTATTTATTTTTGAGAAGCATTCTTTTGTAGGCAACATTTTTATTTTTAAATTTTGAGGGTACATAGTAGGTATATATATTCATGGGACGCATGAGATGCATACTAATCACGTCATGGAGAATGGGTTCCATCACTTCAACCATTTATCTTTTGTGCTATAAACAATCAAATTATACTTATTTAGTTATTTTAAAATGTACAATTAAGTTACTATTGACTACATTCACCCTGTTGTGCTATCAAATATTAGGTCTTATTCACTTTTTTCCAGCTCTTTTGTACCTGCAACCATCCCAACCTCCTCCCCCACCCCCCACCACTGTCCTTCCCAGCCTCTGGTAACAGAGAGTAAAATACTCTTATATATTTCATAACATGTGTGTGTGTGTGTGTGTGTGTGTGTGTGTGTGTGTGTGTGTTTGTTCAAATCATTATAAAGCCACTCTTTAAGCTACCTATTTTTATTCTGAACTTTATTGAATGTATCTTGGAAGAATGAGACCTCCGATTAAAATAAAAGTAACTTTCTCTCTTCTCTCATGTTGCTCATAGTTATTGTCATATTATCACCTATATTTACGTCTGGGGTTTCCAGGAAGCAATCAATTAAATTTTTTAAAATGTGTGATAACTTTGGTTGATAAGTGTTTTGCTTTCAATAATATGGATAGCTGCATACTTCTACTCTTCTTTTTAGAGGGGGAAGACTTATTCCCCCTCTAAAAAAGAACAAAGGTATTTTTTTTTTTTTACCATCAATGTAAGTAGACATTAGACATTGTCAGTTTCCAGTTATAGTAAGGATAGATTTCCCCTGTTCACTTCTGAACTCTTATTGCAACCCTACCCCTATCCATTACAGTTGTATGGGTTTACTGCCTTGCAAATGACTGACAATAGTGACTGGTTCTAAACTGGAAATAACTAACATTTTGAGATTGAACATTTAGTATCTCTACTGCCTCCTGCACCAATCCAGTGAGAGAGTGGTCTGGGAAAGTGTGTCTTCTCACTAAATTTAACATTTTTCTCAGATGTACAGCTGTAAGATCTGGACTTTAGAGAAGTTAATTGAGATGTGAGCAGACTATGCCAGCTGCCTCAGAAGCTGAGATGTCCCACAGGGGTTTTATCAGTCATCAGGTTGATATTCTTAGTGTTTCATATTCTGACTTTGCTGTTGTTTCTCAGTTTTATAAGAAAATTTAGTAGAGAGAATTAGTAGAGTATATCAAATTCT
Source organism: Ateles fusciceps (assembly GCA_036589455.1). NCBI lineage: Eukaryota > Metazoa > Chordata > Mammalia > Primates > Atelidae > Ateles > Ateles fusciceps. The sequence goes on along the minus strand of JAZHEH010000572.1, from coordinate 13,268,151 downwards.
TTCAAAACAGTCAAAGTTCCCTTGGTTATTTATGTTGCATTTATGACAATACATACAACTGCTTAGATTTGTACATAAATATAAATGGGCAGTAGCTCAACACAACTATACTATCTACTTGAACTTGTGACTTACTAATATATTTTAACTAATTCTGCTAATTTCCTGCATCATTTTAAAAAACTCAATTCATGTTTTTTGAATATAGCTTATCTTTCCAGTCCTTAGCTGAACTCATATACTATTTTTGATCAGTGAATGTACACATTTTAAGTGTAATACAAATGTAAATATAAATAGATTTGAATGGATGAATACATAGATGCATACATGTTGATTAAGTTTGTACAGTCTGAGTGTCACGTTCCAACCTTAACAACAATAGCAACAAGCTTAAAGCTCTCTCTTGCTTAACTCTCAGGCAATGAGTTGTATTAATCTTCAGCAGAGTCAGGATCAAGTTTACAGTTGGTCTTTAGTTCTATGAGAAGAACAATGTAGCTTTAAGGAATCTTGCATGAACAACTGTGGATTATTGGTAGATCTGTTGGGCTTTAAAAATATTTTTTTACACTTTGGCTTAACTTTTTTATAGTCTCTCTGATGCTATATTCTCAATATGTGTGTCTGTAGTGTGTGTGTGTGTACATACATGTGCATGTCTGTGTGTGAATGTGAATCTATAAATATGCTTGTTTACAGGAACCATAAAAAAATGTTGAATCAAGGAACACATTTTTCCATAGTATCCCTATAAACTTGCACAATTATTCCAAAAAAAGCTAAAACTTGATATGTAAATGTCAATAAATGCAATTGAAGAAGACACAATCAAATTGAAACATGTACTGTGTTTATGGATTAGAAAATTTAACATTGTTAAAGTGTTCATACTACCTAAAGCAATCTCCAGATTCATTGTAATTACTATCAAAATCTCCACAATATTTTTTACATAATTATAAAAAATAATTAAAATTTCTATAAAAACACACAAAAAAAAACAAATAGCAAAACAAAGAACAAACAAACAAAAAAACCTTGAGAAAGAAGAGCAAATCTGAAGGTATCCCACTTTCTGATTGTGAAACATATTACAAAGCTATGGTAATTAAAACAGTACAATACTAGTATAAAGACAGAGATCGTGACCAATGGATCAGAACAGAGAGCCCAGATATTAATTCATGCATATATGGTCAACTGATCTTCAATGAAAGTGTCAATAATACACAATAAAAAAGGATAGTCTCTACAATAAATAATGTTGAGAAAACTGAATATCCACATAAAACATAATTAACTTTATTTTACATCTTACGTAAAAATAAACTCAAAATGAATTATAGAGTTAAATGTAAGACCTGAAACAATAAATCCCTTAGACTAAAATTCAAGGAAAAATTTTATGGCATTGGTCTTGGTGACAAATTTGAATACAAAAACATAGACAATAAAATAGTTTTACACCTTAAAAAAGAAAATCTTGCAATATATGAAAACATAAAAGGAATTTAAGACATTGTACTCAGTAAAATAAACCAGTCACAGAAAACAATATACACGATTCCACTCATATGAGGTATCTTAAAAAGTCAAACTCATGAAATCAGAGTACAATTGTAGTTGCCAGTTTCTGGGATAAGGTGGAGTGAGGAGTTGCTAATCAGTGGGCATAAAATCTTCATTATGCAAGATTAATATGTTATAGAAATCTGTTGCACAACATTGCACACATAGTAAAACCATAGTGTATTATATAGTTAACAATTTGTTAATAAATCAGATCTCATGTCAATGTCCTTACCATAATAAACAGATTTGTTAATTAAAAATTTTAAAAAACATAGTTCTAACTTATTGAACAGTAGGCTAACAATGTCTCAGAGGCAGTAAGGACTCAAGGAAAAAAACAAAGAGAAAAAAATTTTTAAGACACTTTACAAAAGAAGACATACATGAAGCCAACAAACATATGAAAAAATGCTCATCATCACTGGTCATTAGAGAAATGCAAATCAAAACTACATTGAGATACCATCTCACGCCAGTTAGAATGGCGATCATTAAAAAATCTGGAGACAACAGATGCTGGAGAGGATGTGGAGAAATAGGAACGCTTTTACACTGTTGGTGGGAATGTAAATTAGTTCAACCATTGTGGAAGACGGTGTGGCGATTCCTCAAGGACCTAGAAATAGAAATTCCATTTGATCCAGCAATCCCATTACTGGGTATATATCCAAAAGACTATAAATCGTTCTACTATAAGGACACATGCACACGAATGTTCATTGCAGCACAGTTTACAGTAGCAAAGACCTGGAACCAACCCAAATGCCCATCAATGATAGACTGGACAGGGAAAATGTGGCACATATACACCATGGAATATTATGCAGCCATCAAAAACGATGAGTTCGTGTCCTTTGTAGGGACATGGATGAACCTGGAAACCATCATTCTCAGCAAACTGACACAAGAACAGAAAATCAAACACCGCATGTTCTCACTCATAGGCGGGTGTTGAACAATGGGAACACATGGACACAGGGAGGGGAGTATCACACACTGGGGTCTGTCGGGGGGGAAAAGGGGAGGGATAGTGGGGGGGTGGGGAGTTGGGGAGGGATAGCATGGGGAGAAATGCCAGATATAGGTGATGGGGAGGAAGGCAGCAAATCACACTGTGCAACAATCTTCCATGTTCTTCACATGTACCCCCAAACTTAAATGCAATAAAAAAAAAATTACATGGATTGTTATGAAATTTTACACTTTTTCATTTGAAAGACTAAAGACATTTCTAATTTTATATCTACTCAGCCACTTTCAATATGCCTTTGGACCTTTGCGTTTTTTACTGTCTCTAAAGGAAAAGCATCAAAAGAAGGGTACGAGCAAAGCAAAATGTCAATACATTTTCATGTTTTCACGTTGTAAATAACATGTCATAATAAACATACCACCTTTATTTAAATATATAAAGTCCACCAAAAAAAGAAGTGTACAGGCCGGGCGTGGTGGCTCACGCCTGTAATCCAAGCACTTTGGAGGCCAAGGCGGGTGGATCACCTGAGGTCGGGAGTTCAAGACCAGCCTGACCAACATGGTGAAACCCCGTCTTTATAAAAAAAATAAAATAAAATTTAAATAAAAAAAAATAAAGAAAGAAAGAAAAAAAATTAAAAGAAGAAAAAATTAAAAAATAAAAATAAAAAATAAAAAAAGAGAAGTGTACATATGAGCAGTGACTGCTAGAAAACACTGACATTGTCACATCCATGTTTTTGCATCCAACTTCACCTCCCCTCCCCACTCACATCCCTGAGTGTGAGAGATCAAAAGTTAAAGGATTAGTTTGTGGATCTAGTCAAAATTTAGTGAAATGTAAAAGTCAAATAGACTAAGATAAAATTACTTATAAATTTTAAGGCAGCTCTCACTGCCTGTGGAATTCAAGTAACTGTGGTAACGGATGTTATACTCGCCTCACTGTGAAGCATGTTTACTGTGTACTGGTTACCAATTTGTCTGACTCTGATGAGACAGAATGCGTACATATACAAGTTACATGTAGTGGTTGTTTTACTTACAAACAGGCAACAAGGAGCAACAGAAGCCTAAAGATTCATTGTGAGCCTATCTTCCATGGCTCAGGAAAGCTGCACAGGGTAGAGTCTCAACTGTGTACTGCACTTACACCATAGCTTAGGGACCCCAGAGAGTATCCTGCCCTGGGTTTTAAACCTCAGATGCAACATGACTGCTTGGCTAAAGTATTGAAGAACATCCTGTATCTGGGGGGAATCAGAACAGAGCCTGGGCTGTTCTCGCCAGTCCCTCATTTAATCTCAGGATGCTGCATTCATAGCATATTCTACAGTTATTCTTAAGAACTACAAGTGAGAAAGGGGGACATACTCCCTAAGTCCAAGGCCACTGGAGAACTGTCCTGCACTACTCTGCCATGTGGAAGTGATTTACATGTCCATTTCTTATTCAAAAGCCTGTCAGAAAGCATTATTTAGCAAAACTCACCTTACATTGTTGTACAACTACTAAAAACTGCTCTTAAGAACATATATGCATGTATTCATGGTAATGTTTTTTCTCAATATTTGTATGATTAACTTATTCTTCCTGTGCTGAGTGAGCTCCTTGTACTTCAGAGAAAAATAAATGAGATTTATATGTATGTCAAAACAAACAAACATTGACATGGGGAAACAATCATAAATGTATTTCAAGTCCTAATTTCTCTGATAAAGTGGTAGTGAATGTTTGTGATTCTGAGTATATCTTATAAGATACCAGAAACATAAGTATTCATTCAATGTATAGGTTCTCTACTTACTTTATGACCTTTCTACCTGTATTAAAGCCAAAAAACTCTGACATCCTAAATGATTCATAAATTATTTACTACATAAGGTTTAGATGCATCATTACCAATATTGCACATAGAAATTTCATGTTGTTAGTTGAGCAAACAGATTCTATGACTATTTCTTCTCTTTATAAATCTTGATGGCCTATGGCAACAGAAGCCTACTCCACTATTTAGGCTCCTATGACAACTACTTGTCCCCTATTCAGCCAGTTTCACCTTAAGTTACTACCAAAAACTTATACAATTCATATATTTTGCAACTACTGAAAATAATCGCTTATATTATCATCGCAAGTAAAATAAAATATTTTCATAGAGAGATGAGTAGACAATTTATCAAATATTAATCTCTTCCTACATAAGGGGTTGAGTTACCCCAGTAGCATCATAATGTTGTTATAATTATGTGAAAGGGGGCTTTGTCTCAACTATCCTGCTAGTCATTCATTCAACAGCTACTTTTTCATGTTGTATGTTTCCCAAAATGTTTCCACTTTTGCTTCTGAACACTGCTACTTTGCTTTGGTTGCTATTTATTTTTATACTGTCTTAAAAATCCCCTGGAAAGTGTATTGACCCATGCCTGCCCACACTGACGTACAGGAGATTATGGGAGAGTTGGTTTTGCCTGCTACTCCATGCCTTGAGTTTAAGTAATAAGGAAACACAGAAATTTAAAACATTTAAAATAGTTAAGAATGATTAAAAGAAAGTAGAAGGACAGACAGGAAAATTATCTCTCTATATCTATATATTTATATCTCTCTAGAAATGTCCTTATAAGGATAAAAAAGGGAAAACTATAAACCCCTGAATATGAGTCCATTTGAGTAAAACTTTGTTCTTAGCATTTCTCCACTATTATCAAGTTTCTAATATCCTCCAAGAAAATACTATACTATCATCCTTGAATTTCAATAGTGTATACCTGTCCTTTCTGTCCCTACCTACAAAGACCTGTCTGATTTAGGATCTTACTGATCTTCCTCATTTTTTCTTTGAGATAATATCGCTCTGTTGCCAAGACTGGAGGGCAATGGTATAATCTAGCCTCACTGCAACCTCTGCCTCCCAAGTTCAAGTAATTCTCATGCCTCAGCCACCGGAGTAGGTGGGATTAGAAGTGTTCCTCATTTTTAAAACTCTAGAACACAGAAGTTTTATTTGTCTCTCAAAGTTGGAAAATCAAGAATAACAGAGAAATGAAGAGTCACCTTTGATATCCTAATACATAGTCCTCTTTGAGATACCAATACATTTTACAATAAAAATGGATGGGTATTTTTACGGTTCTTTAGTAAGAAAGTAGTGAACCAAACCTGCTTGCACTCATTTATAAATACATAATTTTCAAAGACAAATATTGAATAATAGAAATAGTATATGTATATACATATATATGTACACACACATACATTAGTGACTCATATTCAAGGACTCATATTCTAGGGTTCATAGTTTTCCCATATATATATATATATATATATATATACATACACACACACACACATACACACACACACACATACACACATATATATGCACATACATATGTATATACACATATAAAATACCAAAAAAGCTTTAAAAGTTAACTTGTAAATCTTACATTCAGATACTCTAATTTACTGTCTGTATCAAGACTCAACATTGTTTTGTAAAAATAAACACTCCAAGTAGTTTTGATACAAGGCATCTAAATCACTCACTACAAAACTTCTGGCTTATAAGTGTCCATTAACAAATGAATGGATGAAGAAAATAAAATACATATACACAAAGGAATACTACACAGCCATAAAAAGGAATCAAATCCTGTCATATGCAGCAACATGAATGAAACAATAGGTTATTATGTTACATGAAATAAGCCAAGTATAGAAAGACAAATGTTGCATATTTTCACTCATTTGTGTGAGCTAAGAAGTCTGATCTCAGGAAGGTAGGGAGTAGAATGTTGATTAACAGAGGCTGGGAAGGAGGGAGTATAAAGATAGATATTGGTTAATGGGTGCACATATACAGTTAGCTAGAAGGGATAAATTCTAGTGTTCAGTAGCACAGAAGGGTGATTATAGTTAGCAATAATTTATTACATATATCAAAATATCCAGAAGAAAAGACTTAAAATGTCCCCAACACACACACACACACAAAATAAATGTTTGAAGTAGTTTATATCCTAATTACCATGATTTGACCATTATGAATTGCATGCATACATTGAAACATCACATGAACTCCATAAATATGTACAATCAATATGTATCACTTCAAAAAGAGGGAAAGATGGAAATGTTTTCATTTGTAAAAACAAGAATGAAAACAAACATTCTTACCCAAATACTGTCCACAATGTCACTGGTGCTTGGCATCATTCAGGTGAGCGATGCTGGTGTCCCTTCTACTTACACTCTGGGTTTAATTTTGTACCAAGATTGTTGTCTGCACAAAGATTCAATAATATATGTAAAATCTTATGGTGACCCAGAGAAGATATGAAATGATTGCAGTTTTATGCCACAGATGATGTTGCATTTCTAGCTATGGCAAAACATCCCCAGAATCTTGTCTGTAATCAAAATGGAAATACTAAATAATTTATTATTCTGTTATAAAAGTAGTTACTCTATATATGGAAGGTTTTGGTGGTGTAATTTCCCCTGATATGTATATTAATATGTGTGGGTAAATGCTTGTAAGTAAAAATAGATAAAAAATAATTGTGTATTCTATATGATGTTAAAAGTGTTAAGTCAGGGCACAATTTCAGGTTGAATCTGGTAACCCTGGATTTGTTGTTTCAATCTGGATTTTGTATTTTAGATAGATTTAATTCATCAGAAAACAGATTACTCTTACCGTCTCTTCTAAAATTTTAACAAATAGTTTTGTTATCTGTTAAATAGCAGCCTTTAAAATATTTGGAGATACTCTTCTCAGTTCCAGTAAAGCATTAGTGTTTATACACTAATGTATGTTTGTCAGGTTTATTTATTTATTTATTGACCTCAGTGCAGGAAATTTTCACACCAGGGGCTCTTACATTATTTTTCTACTCCAAAATACATAGGCTAGACAGAAGAACATCATTAGTAACATTGTTTCAGCAAGAAAATAATCCTTATTGGCAAAGGAAAACCAAGGAAAGAAAACTATTATTTTCTGCAGCAACATGCTGTCTGCAAAGCACCCCATGGATTCAATTTCTCATCAATTCAGAATGAAATACTAACATGCTGCCTGCGATACAGAGGTGGGATGAATGCAGGGCTTTACTCAGCATTTGAAACAAAACTGTGAGTAAACTTCCAGGCATGACATGTTTAGAGTCAGTCACAGAGGAAAAATAGAAGCCTCAAAGTCCTCTTTCAGAGAGATACATTTACCAAAGTTTAGGCTAGCATATTCGTCATTTGCACTGGTGCTTTCCAAAGATGGGACATTAGAAAAGTATTCTCATGACCATTCGTGTGCAATAAATTCATAAAGGTAAAATATTTGCATTTATTCTCCATACTGTTTTCTTTCTTTCCCTTTCTTTCTTTCTCTTTCTTTCTTTTTTCTTTCTTTCTCTTTCTTTCTTTCTTTTTTTTCTTTCTTTCTTTCCTCTTTCTTTTTCTTTTTCTTTTTTTTTGATGGGATTTTGCTCTTGTTGCCCAGGCTGGTGTGCAATGGTGTGATCTCAGCTCATTGCAACATTCTTCTCCCAGATTCAAGCGATTCTCCTGCCTCAGCCTCTCAGGTAGCTGGAATTATAGTCAACCGCCACAATGCCTGGCTAATTTTTGTATTTTTAGTAGAGACAGGGTTTCATCATGTTGGCCAGGCTGGTCTTGAACTTCTGACCTCAGGTGATACACCTGCCTCGGCCTCCCAAAGTGCTGGGATTGCAGGTGTGAGCCACCGCGCCTGGCTCATACTCTTTACCAAATTGTATAAGCTTCAAGTTCAGAGATGGCTTAGAAAAGCTGTCCCTGACTGCATCTCTCTTCACTGCATCTTTGTTCGGCAAAATCTTAAGAGCAAATCATCCTTCACTGATATCACTGATTATGTAAATAACTATGAAAAGATAATACGATGAAGGTAGAGAGAACATGGAAGAGGGGGGTGAATAAGCTGGATTGTCAAATTGAAAAAACCGTCTAGAAAGTATTGAGAAGGTATAATGATCGATAATATCATAGTAAAGTAAGAAGACATCCCACTTTTTGTTGACACATCTCACTTTTTGCTAGTCTCAGAATTAAAACTTAAAGAAATGGTAGTCACTAATTTTTGATAATTAAATAAAAAATGAAAAGACACAATGAATTAAAATAAAACAAACCACAAAACTGCTTCTACATTATTGATGTTAAAGTTAAGGAAGTGAAAGACAAAGAATAAGCTTCCAGAAAGACAGAAACATAACTACAAAGAAGTCAAGTGAAGATGAACATAAAATATGAAAAAAATCTTTCTATGCAATATGTAATTAGATATAACTAATAACTTGATAATATATAATGCATCTTGTTAATAACAAGAATTAGAATGCACTGTTTACCTATAATTTATATGTTGGTTAGCCATAGTAAACATGATAATACATACATTTAGTTCTGTATTTTCAAATGCGTAATGACTCCCTGCAAAAACTTTTGGAAGAAGTGTACATATGGGGGAATCAATGAGACATACTCCATCTATTAGCTATTGTTGAATAAAAACCACACCAAAAACGTAGCAGTTTAAAATGGTACTTATTTGTTATTTCTCATGATTGAGCCAAATCTGGCTGATCTAGGGTTATATATTTGAGAGCCCAATAACAATAGGGTAGTCGAAATCAGTCTATACTGAGACTGCTGGTATGTGCTGTGTTTTAATTAACTTTGTGGGGCTAACATTGCTTGTGATGGTGGCAGGGCTCCAAAAGCAATAACAGAAATTAGAAGGCTGTTTAAAGCCTAAGCTTCTAGATGACACATTCTCAATTCTGCCGCATGCATTGGTCAAATGTCATCCCAGAATCAAAAGGTGGGGACACACACTATGTTTGCTTGGAGAAGGTGCAAAGTCATAACGCAGAGACTGGATATGAAGAAAGATAAAAGCTTGCTTGCTGCCATTATTTTATTTTATTTTACTTTATTTTGAGATGGAGTCTCGCTCTATCACCAGACTGGAGTGCAGTGGCGCGATCTTGGCTCACTGCAGCCTCTGCCTCCCAGGTTCAAGCCATTCTCCTGCTTCAGCCTCCTGAGTAGCTGGGATTACAGGCGAGCACCACCACCCGCAGCTAATTTTTGTACTTTTTTAGTAGAGAACGTGTTTCACCATGTTGGCCAGGATGGTCTCCATCTCCTGACCTCGTGATCCCCTTGTGTCAGCCTCCCAAACTGCTAGGATTATAGGCATGAGCCACCGTGCCCGGCTAGCTGCCATTTTTGTAATTAACAACAAATAATAAACTGAAGTGACTAAAGACATTAGTAAATCAAGATTGCCTGGACCAGGCCTGGCACAGTGGCTCATGCCTGTAATCCCAGGGAGGCCAAGGCCGGTGGATCACCTGACGTCAGGAGTCCGAGACCAGCCTGGCCAACATTGTGAAACCCCATCTCTACTAAAATACTAAAAAAAATTAGCCAGGCATGGTGGCGCATGCCTGTAATTCCAGCTACCTGGGAGGTGGAGGCAGGAGAATTGCTTGAATCCAGGAGGCAGAGGTTGCAGTGAGCCGAGATCACATCACTACACTCCAGCCTGGGCGACAGAGTGAGACTCATCTAGAAAATAATAATAATAATAATAAATAAAAAGATTGTCTGGACCAACAGAAAGCACCTACTATGGCCTGAATTGCGTTTCTTCAAAAGTCATACATTAAAGTCTCAATATTCAATATTCATGTGATGATACTTGGAAATGGAGCCTTTAGAAAGTAATGGAGTTAGATGAGGTCGTGAGGATGGTGCTGTTGCGATGAGATTAATGACCTTATAAGACGAGGAAGAGGCAGTGGAGATTTCTCTTTCTGAGCACATACATGAAGAAAAAGCCAGGTGATGACATAGTGAGAGTTAGGGATTCACAACCCAAAGAGAAAGCCCTCAATAGGCCTTGGTTCTGTTGGTACCTTAATTTTGAACTTCCAGTCTCCAGAACTGTGAGAAAAGAGATTTCAGTTGCTTATGTCACAAGTTCATGGTATTTTGTTTTGGCAGTCCGAGCAGCCTAAGACAACATCTCTTTGGAATGGCTTTAAAATGTTTAGGCTGGGTGCAGTGCCTGACGTCTGTAATCCCAGCACTTTGGGAGGCCGATGCGGGCAGATCAGGAGGTCAAGAGATCGAGACCATCCTGGCCAACATGGTGAAACCCCATTTCTTCTAAAAAATACAAAAAATAGCCGGTCTTGGTAGCGCGCACCTGTAATCCCAGGTACTGGCGAGGCTGAGGCAGGAGAATCACTTGAACCCACGAGCAGAGGTTGCAGTGAGCCGAGATGGCACCACTGCACTCCTGCCTGGCGACAGAACAAGACTATGTCTCAACAAACAAACAAACAAACAAATTAAACAGTTTTCATTTTCTTCCATATTTTTAATTATCCATGCTAAACCAAGAATTCTCGGGTGTTTACAGACCTTCTGAGATATTGATTTTAGAATGCTGACACTTCAAAAGAGTTATATCCAGGACATCAGTAAACTCAACAATGCACTGATGCTCCATAGGTTCAAATATTCATGGATTTTATTTTAATTTAATTTTATTTTTTTGAGACACACTCTTGCTCTGTCGCCTAGGCTGCAGTGCAATGGCTCAATCTCAGCTCACTGCAACTTCTGCCTCCCAGGTTCAAGTGATTCTCCTGCCTCAGACTCCCGAGGAGGTGGGATTACAGGCACCTGCCACCACGCCCAGCTAATTTTTTGTATTTTTAGTAGAGATAGGGTTTCACCATGTTGGTCAGGCTGGTCTCAAACTCCTGACCTCAAGTGATCGTCCTGCCTAGACCTCTCAAAGTGCAGGGACTACAGGCATGAGCCACTGCACCTGGCCCATGGATTTTAGTACACAAACACGTAGACATGAGGATCCATTGTTGATTAGTGAGTATTCACATTTAAAAATTAATCCAACAATCTATTCCAATCTTTTAAAAATATTAGATTCACAAAGGTAGAATTCATATATCACAACATAAAACATTTTAAAGTGTATAACTGTGGTTTAGAGCATATACACAGAATTGTACAAACATTAAAAGTTATCTAATTTTCAAAAAATTTCATCATCACAAAAAGAAACCAACACTCTTCATTCCCCCTGGTTCCTTAGATTACTTTCCTTTTTTTCTAGATTATTGTACAAATGGAATCACACAGGGTGTACTTCTTGTCTACTGTTTTTAAGTAAGAATAATTAACATTTATACATGTTATAGTATTATTAATATAATGAATAAAGGTATTAATTATACTATTTGAAAATAATTATTGCTTAATGTTTCAATTTATGCATATACTAAAGTATGTTTATCTATTCACCTAGTATGGACATTTGGGTAATTGCAATTTGGTTTCTGCTTTCTAAAATCATGTACATTTCTTTACATCAATAGCCATAGTCTTAGATAAATATTCTTTTTCTTGTTTGACTCTCTTTAACTCAAATTTGAAGAACCCAAACTCTAATGTTTTAATTTTAGTTTTAAAACTTTTGATAACACAAAATTGAGAAAAAGGATCATCACTAGTAAGTGGATAAAAATGCTGATAAACCCACACAGTGGAATATGACTCCATATTTTTAAAAAGTATCTACTGATACATATGACAAGGATGACTCTCTGAATAACTTAGTAAGTAAAATAAATTGGACTCAAAAAGCTATAGACTCTGTGATTCCATTTATATGACATTCAGGAAAAGAGAAAATTATGGAGACAGAAAAAATAGCAGAGGTTGCCACGGAATGGAAATATAGAAAGGAAATTGACTATAAATGGCATGAAAGAATATTTTTAGAGATAATGGAAATATTCTGCATCTTTATTGTGATGCTGGCTTGATGAATGTACACTTTTCAAAAATTATAGATATATACACTTTTAAAGTGAAATGTACTGTATGTAAATTATGTTCAAGTAAACCTGATTAAAATTACTTTTCTGTATAGCAAAAATAAACACTTATGTAATATTTTTTAAGTTACCATTGACCATAACATGTGGAAATACCAAGTGCCTACAAATAAACATAACCAAAACTGTGCATATGATTTCTGCACAGAAAACTATAAACTGTTATTGACACATTAAATAAGTCATTGTAAAATGGAAATATATGTTATATTCACTCCTTGGAAAACTCAATATTCTAAAGGTGTCAATCATTAGTATAGGGCCATTGTAGATCTCATTATATATATATTTTCATAATTTGAAGAGAACATTTTAAAATATATATTAAAAATAAAAGAATAGTTAATACTTTATAAAGAACTCAGCAACAGACACTATATAAAATACCAAGATTTATTTGATACCAAACACAATAATATGTGATAGTAAATTAAAAATAGACAAAGAGACCAGTCAATAAAATGAATGTCACTAAAGCAAGGTCACATATTTATGAAAGTGTGATTTATACTAAAGATTGTACTGCAGAAGAGTTGTAGAAGGACTCCTGTTTCCAAAAACTGGTGCTAAGTAGACATATATATAGAAATCAATGTATATGTAGTGTGCTTGTTTGTGTATGTTATAAAGAAAAAACACAATAAAAGATTGGAGGTTAATATAGGAAAATAACTAATGATCTTTGAGTAGCAACATATTTTTTAGTAACAAAAAACACTAATGATTATAAATGATGACATTCAAGTGGAAAACATCTGTTTAACAAAAGACAGCAAATTGCAAATTGTAAAAGAGAATAATACGTCAGGAAGACATGGTGGTCTGTAATCCCAGTACTTGGGGTGGCCAAGATGGGAGAATCATTTGAAGCCAGAAGTTTAAGGCCAGCCTGGGCACCTTAGTGAGATCTCATCACAAAAAAAAAAAAAAAAAAAAAAAAAAGGCCTGGCAAGGTGGCTCACGCCTGTAACACTAGCACTTTGGGAGGCCAAGGCGGGCCAATCACTAGGTCAAGAGATTGAAACCATCCTAGCCAACATGGTGAAACCCCATCTCTACTAAAAACACATAACTTAGCTGGGTGTGGTGGTGCACACCTATAGTCCCCGCTACTTGGGAAGCTGAGATAGGAGAATATCTTGAACCTGGGAGGCGAAGGTTGCAGTGAGCCGAGATTGTGCCACTACACTCCAGCCTGGTGACCAGCCAAGACTCGGTCTCAAAAAAAAAAAAAAAAAAAAAAAAGATTAGCTGGCGTGTACGGTGGCTCATGCCTGTAATCCCAGCATTTTAGGAGGCGGAGGCAGGCAGATCATCTGAGATCAGGAGTTAGAGACTAGCCTGGCCAACATGGTGAAAACCCATCTCAACGAATTATCCAGGCATGGTGGCAGGCTCCTGTAATACCAGCTACTCAGAAGACTGAGGCAGGAAAATCGCTTGAAGCCAGGAGGTGGAGGTTGCAGTGAGCCGAGACACCACTGCTGCACTCCAGCCTGGGCAATAAGAGTGACACTCCGTCTCAAAACAAAACAAAACATTATGTGGATATGGTGGCACATACCTGTATTCCCAGCTTCTTGGGAGGCTGAGGTTAGAGGATTCCTTGAGCCCAAGAGTTGGAGGCTGCAGCACTCCAGCTTGGGTGAGACAGTGAGATCTTGTCTTAGAAAAGGAAAAAAAAGACTGAAGGATTAAAAGAGAATTATCATTTGTAATGCTCATATCATTTATTTTTTAGGGAGCAATAAGAGAGAAGCTATTGTGTGAAAATCTGAATGGCAAAAATACTTAAACGATATTAAAGTATATCCCTTTAATATCGTTACAGATTCCTATTTTTTTACATTTAAGCCTCATTTAAGTAACATTTCTGCCAAAGAGATAACCTCAATTTAATCAGGAATACTCAGCCTATGTAACTGAGTGTAAAATCATTTGATCAAATGTCTAGGCTGTAATTTTTGTTCAATTTTTGTATCAATGTCTTGGAGACAAAGAATAGATGAAATAACCCAGTATTCCTGAGGGTAATGGTATCATAGATTAAAGTCTTGATTACTGAAAAAAGTGAGGAATAACTTCATGCTTTAAATCACAGTACCAAAAGGAAAATCCTAGCTAAAAAGCTTTTTAGAAATAGAGGACCATTTGCGGAAGTCGAAGCACAGGTTTGAATTGTTTTAATTCCAGAAATTGGATGGAGATGATATTGAATTGCCTGTGGAGTTATGCAAATGACATTAAAAAGGCAAATCCTGTGAGGGTGCATACAGAGTTTTAAAATTTTTTTAACATTTAATTATAGAGAATACTAAATATGTGATAAATATCTGTGCACACTTTGTGATCATTTAAATATCAATTAATTGCTGATTACTTGCTCTATAACCTCATTCTAATTCCACACACTGTATAATCAGTAATATTACTTAGTAAATGCTGGACATAATATAAATTCATCCATACATATTTCACTCTGTATTTCTACAAGATATGAACAATATTTGCAGCAAAACCATATATCTATGTCACATAAAATAAGCAATATTCCCTTAGTATAATCAAATGTCTGATGAGTTTTAAAAGTCCATCTTACTTATAAATGTTGTGCATTTTTAGTAGAGTTTTTTAAACATTTTAATTTCTAACAAGGTAAACTTTATACTTTGCAACTTAAATAATTATTTATGTTTTTCCCATCCCATATCCTGCGGGGCACTAGTCACTGGTCCAACCCTGCTGGGCCTATTAATTCAGTTATTTTGAATTGCAAATACAATGTTTGCAACAAATAAAAGAACCAAGAAAACAACAAGACAAGAATGCATAAGTGAAATCCTAGAAAAGCAACAGACAATATAAACAGAAATATATAGTCCCACATATTGAAGTTATTGAACAAATTATAAAAATGATTTTATTTAGTATTTCCAGAGAGATAGAAAACATGACTCACAATTTTAGCAGAGAACTGAAGAAAAATTGGAAAGTCAAATTTAAAATAGTTAATTAAAAAATACAGTAACAACTCCATGGATAAATTTAAAAGCAAAGAAATTATAAAGAACTAAATGGTAAACTACAAAATAGATGAGACAAAAATATTGGAAAAATAATAATAAAAGACACAATAAAGGAAAATGGAGGAAAGAGTTAGGGACACTAAGAATATACTGTAAAAGTTTAATGCTTCAATGAATTTTTTAAATGAATGAAGACTGCAGGGTGGGTGGCTCATGTCTGTAATCTCAACAGTTCGGGAGGCTAAGGTGGGAGAATCACTTGAGACCAGGTCTTCAAGACCAGCCTGCGCAGGATAGTGAGACACTGTCTCTACAAAATAATTAGCGGAACCTGGTGGTGCATGCCTGTAATATGGGAGACTGAGGTGGCAGGATGACTTGAATCTGGGAGTTGAAGATTGCAGAGAGTCAAGACAGTGCCACTGCACTCCAGCCTAGGAGACAAAGCAAGAAGCTATTTCAGCAAAAAAAAAAAAAAAAAAAAAAAAAAAATGAAGCATGATACCTGAGTATTGAAGAGTTGAAGCCCAAGAACTGTCTAAAGGATGATGAAACCACAAATCAATTCATAGATCTAAAATGAACTATCACCATAAAGATAAAAAGAAAGAAAATTACTTCAAAGGTATCATAATAAAAGTGTCAAGAACATAAGGTACAGTAACCAGAGCAAAAACAAAGCCATAAAAGTGGAACCATATATTCGAGTACATGTTTTCATATTGACATCAATAAATATGTAGAAATTAGAATGATATATTTAAAGAGTTTAAGAAGACTGATACTTAGATTTTTATAACCAGTAATAGTGTATTTCACTTTTGAAAATTAAATACAGTCATTTTCAGGCATATACATCACCAGCAGAGCTGCCCATCACGGAAAGGTTCTCATGATAAGTTAGAAATGCAGGAAAGAGAAAGTGTGCAAAATCAATAATGCATTTAGTGTTGAGATGATAAGATTTAAGAGCAAAAGCACGAAGGCAGAAGCTAATTACTGGTTAAATATATGTTCTCTGAGAAAAGTTAAAACATCAAGAAATAGTAGACTTTCAAAGTAAATTACACATTTGCAATCTCTAGGTTAGCTAAACAACCAATGAATTAAAAAATAAAATAATAATGAAATGATTACTTAAGGATAAAAATAATTACATGATTTATCAATCTAAATTTTTAATAAAAGAAAGCATTTTATAGAATATGTTATACAAAATTAGACATATAATAAGACAGATCATTTAAAACACAATATATTAGTAGAAACCTGAATGGAAAAGAAAAAAATAATAAAATTAAGATAAAGAGGTTGTGGAATGGATAGAGTAACAAACCTAACTGTGTTATATTTACAGAAAATATATCTAAAACATAACAATATGGGAAAGTTAAACATATATAATGATACATGATATCCTGTGTAAACAATAAACAGCTAAAGTTTTCCCTAAACAAAATAATTTTAGAATGAGTAGACTTTAAGTGAAAAAAGAAATTACTACACATAGAGCTTATTCAGGGGATAAATGCCAAATTTAAATGTACATGCAATATAGGTTTGAAGTAAATAAACATTTACATCATAAGGATAAATAATCAGCCAATAATAAAAGTAAAAGGTGCCAATAAAATTTTCATGGAATATGCAGACAACAAATCAGAAATTATCTAAAACACATGATCTGTAAAATTGTTCTAATGGACACATATTAATATAAAAAACAATACCAAATAATGGCACATTTATTTTCAGGTGCTCAAAAAATGTTTGACAAAATTGAGAAAATGGTTTGTTAATAACAAGTCTTATAAATCTCAAATAATTGAAATCATACAGATAATATTTTGAACCATGATATATGAAATATATACATTCAAAGACAGCATAAAGGCAGAAATAACAGTCACAGGGTAGAGTTTTACCAAAAAAAAAAATGTACATTTGAAGAGTTTGACTCTATAAAAGAGCATATATTTGGTGAAGCCCTGGGAAGAGTGCTTGTGATTTTAGAAAAGGCAGGAGTCTTGACTCAAAGCCCATTTCAGCATAAAAATGACACATGTTCAGCCTGAAATGTACATGATTCTGAAAATAATGCATTTAGCAAAGAACAAATAGGAGTTTAGGTAATAAAAATGAAAGGAAGAAGGCAGTGGATGAGCAACTATTATGGCAGAATATAGAGTTATGAAATTCAAAGCCATTACGGTGAAAACAAAAATTAAGAAAAAAATGAATGTGATAATAATGTCTAAAAACACACAACAGATATGATAATTAATGATGAAATCTTAAATCCTTTTATTTTGTAATCCGGCAAAGACAAGAAAGTCTATTTACAAGGAATTAATTAAACATTGTACTGGATGTCTTAGCCAGTGCAATAAAACAAAATACAAAAATACATAAGGATTAGAAAGAGAGAAATTAATGTTAAAATTTTCAGAATATATGGAAATATAAAATAATTTATCACTTATAATTAGGTTATCATTAGAATTATTATAATTAATGGTGAATTAACAATGTTATGAAATATATAACCCATATTCAGAAAATTATAGTATTTCTGTGTATTAGAAATAATACTCAGAAAATACACCATTAATTATAATAATAATATAATCATGATTTCAAGAAAAACATGAGTGGACTTGCATTTTTTATATTAATCCTACTCATAAAGACAGAGAAATCAATGTAGTATTGGAAGAGAGAATCCAGACTGATAACCCAGAAACAGACTCATGCATATAAGGATATTTGATATATAACAAATACTGCACAGCACAGCTGAAATGGTGTCATTTCCAATAAACTATGTATCCCATCCAATAAACTATGTATCCCATTTCACTGTGTAGCCACACAGTGAAAAATAATTCTTCATTTTCTACATGTTTCAGGTCCACATATTGTAAAAAGTAATTCTCTACTCCCCCACATGTTCCATGTGTAAAAATCAGTACTAGTGGGTTGTATAGATAAATATAATTATTCAAAAAATATGTAGAAATGTATATAGTAGAATATCTTCAAGAAATACACACATACTGCATTATCACATGTTGGCAGGATAATTCTTTGCCATGGTTGGGCAGAACAAGTATTGTAGCATGTTTAGCAGCATTCGTGGCCTCTAGCTACATGATGCCACTAGCATCTCACCAGTTAAAAGAACCAAAACTGTCATTAGTCATTGAGAAATATTCCCTAGGTGACAAAACATACCCCTTTAAGAACCATTTAATTAAACTACATTAAAATTGTCATTAAGGTTTATTAGATATCATAAGGTGAGTGAAATGGCAATTCATAGAGGATCTCTCTCAAAATATATAAGTGGCAAAGGCTTTTATCCAAAACATATTTTAAAACAGATACCAAAAACACAGTAATATAAAAGGAGTTGAGACTTTATAGAAGAGGAAATCTAAATGTACAATGAAAATCAGAATAGCTATTATTAAATAAAATATGAAAAGAACATTAATGTTATAATATGACAAAAAATCAAAATATTTAAAATTAACTGGACTGCACATGTCAAATATTGCGAAATTACATAGCTGTTTGGGAGACTCTTGTTAGTAAACTATTTGCTATGCCTAATAAAACTAATCATATGTTCTGTATGATTTTAGTTATAAGAAGTCCAAAAATATCAGGCAATACTGTAGTGTCATGCTTGGGGAAGCATGTGTAGGTATAAAAATCAATAAATAGATTACTGTAAAAATCATACCAGTAGTTAACTTTGTGAAGGTAAGAGGTAATAAATGGGCAAAAGTATTTGCCAGGGCCCTGCATGCTAACAAGTTCTAGCTTCTGATCTGTATACCAGTTAAGCAGGTTTTTCTGATAGATTGTTGAGCAACACAGTTTGTCTTAAACATTTGTGTGTACAACTTCATGGAAACTGAACAACTGACTCCTGAATGTCAACTGGATAAACAATGAAATTAAGGCAGAAATAAAGATGTTCTTTGAAACCAATGAGAATGAAGACACAATGTACCAGAATCTCTGGGACACATTTAAAGCAGTGTCTAGAGGGAAATTTATAGCAATAAATGCCCACCGGAGAAGCAAGGAAACATCTAAAATCGACACCCTATTATCAAAATTGAAAGAGCTAGAGGAGCAAGATAAAAAAAACTCAAAAGCTAGCAGAAGAAAAGAAATAACTAAGATCAGCGCTGAACTGAAGGAGATAGAGACACAAAAGTTCCTTCAAAAAATCAATAAACCCAGGTGATGCTTTTTTATATGATCAACAAAATAGACCACTAGCCAGATTAAGAAAAAGAAAAGGGAGAAGAATCAAATAGATGCAATAAAAAACAATAAAGGAGATATCATCACTGACTACACAGAAATACAAACTACAAACAGAGATTACTACAAACAATTCTATGCACATAATCCAGTAAACCTGGAAGAAATGGATAAATTCCTGGACACTTGCACCCTCCCAAGCCTAAACCAGGAAGAAGTCAAAACTCTGAATAGACCAATAACAAGGGCTGAAGTTGAGGCAGCAATTAATTGCCTACCAACCAAAAAAAGCCCGGGTCCAGATGGGTTCACAGCTGAATTCTACCAAACATACAAAGGGGAGCTGGTACCACTCCTTCTGAAACTATTCCAGACAGTACAAAAGGAGGGAATCCTTCCCAAATCATTTTATGAGACCAACATCATCCTGTCATCAAAACTTGTCAGAGACTCAACAAAAAAAGAAAACTTCAGGCCAATATCCATGATGAACACGGATGGAAAAATCTTCAATAAAACACTGGCAAACCGATTGCAACAGCACATCAAAAAGCTTACCCATCATGATCAAATAGGCTTCATTCCAGGGATGCAAGGCTGGTTCAACGTTGCCAAGTCTATAAACGTAATCCACCACATAAACAGAACCATAGACAAAAACCACATGATTATCCCAATAGATGCAGAGAAGGCCTTCGACAAAATTCAACAACCTTTATGCTAAAAACTCTCAATAAACTAGGTATCGAATGAACACATCTCAAAATAATAAAAGCTATTTATGACAAACCTACAGCCAATATCATACTGAATGGGCAAAAACTGGAAGCATTCTCTTTGAAATCTGGCACGAGATATGGATGCCCTCTATTACTACTCCTATTCAATATAGTATTGGAAGTTCTAGCCAGAGCAATTAGGCAAGAAAAAAAAAAAAGTATTCAATTAGGAAAACAGGAAGTCAAATTGTCTCTATTTGCAGACGACATGATTGTATATTTAGAAGATGCAATTATCTCAGCCCAAAATCTCCTTAAGATGATAAACAACTTCAGCAAAGTCTCAGGATACAAAATCAATGTGCAGAAATTACAAGCATTTCTATACACCAATATCAGAATAGCAGAGAGCCAAATCATGAGTGAACTCCCATTCACAATTGCTACAAAGAGAATAAAATACCTAGGAATACAACTAACAAAGGATGTAAAGGACCTCTTCAAGGAGAACTACAAACCACTGCTCAAGGAAATAAGAGAGGACACAAACAAATGAAGAAACATTCCACACTCATGGTTAGAAAGAATAAATATCATGAAAATGGCCATACTTCCCAAAGTAATTTATAGATTCCATGCTATCCCCATCAAGCTACCAATGACCTTTTTCACAGAACTGGAAAAAACCACCTTAATCTTCATATGGAATCAAAAGAGAGCCTGCATAGCCAAGACAATCCTAAGCAAAAAGAACAAAGCCAGAGGCATCATGCTACCTGATTTCAAACTATACTACAAAGCTACAGTAATCTAAACAGCATGGTACTGTTACCAAAACTGAGATCTAGACCAATGGAATAGAACAGAGGCATTGGAGGCAACGCCACACATTTACAACCATCTGATCTTTGATAAACCTAACAAAAACAAGCAATGAGGAAAGGATCCCCCTGTTTATTAAATGGTGTTGGGAAAACTGGCTAGCAGTGTGCAGAAAGCAGAAACTGGACCCCTTTCTGACAACTTACACTAAAATTTACTCCATATGGATTAAAAACTTAAACATAAGACCTAACATCATAAAACCCCTAGAAGAAAATCTAGGCAAAACCATTCAGGACATAGGCATAGGCAAGGACCTCATGACTAAAACACCAAAAGCTTTGGCAACAAAAGCCAAAATAGACAAATGGAATCTAATTAAACTCCAGAGTTTCTGTACAACAAAAGAAACAATCATTAGAGTGAATTGGCAACCAACAGAATGGGAAAAAATTTTTGCAATCTACCCATTGGACAAAGGGCTAATATTCGGAATCTACAAAGAACTAAAACAGATTTACAAGAAAAAAACAAACAAATCCATCCAAAAAAGGAGAAGGATATGAACAGACACTTTTCAAAAGAAGACATATATGAAGCCAACAAACATGAAAAAATACTCATCATCACTGATTATTAGAGGAATGCAATCAAAACTACACTGAGATATCATCTCACACCCATTAGAAAGGTGATCATTAAAAAATCTAGAGACAACAGATGCTGGAGAGGATGTGGAAAAATAGGAACACTTTTACACTGTTGGTGGGAGTGTAAACTAGTTCAACCATTGTGGAAAACAGTGTGGCGCTTCCTCAAGGACCTAGAAATAAAAATTCTATTTGACCCAGCAACCCCATTACTGGGTATTTACTCAAAGGATTATAAATCATTCTATTCTATTATAAAGACACATGCACACGTATGTTCATAGCAGCACTGTTTACAATAGCAAAGACCTGGAACCAACCCAAATGCCCATCGACGATAGACTGGGCTAGGAAAATTTGGCACATATAAACCATGGAATACTATGCAGCCATAAAAAACAATGAGTTCGTGTCCTTTGTAGGGACATGGATGAATCTGGAAACCATCATGCTCAGCAAACGGACGCAAGAACAGAAAATCAAACACCACATGTTCTCACTCATAGGTGGGTGTTGAACAATGAGAACACATGGACACAAGGAGGGGGAGCATCACACACTGGGGTCTGTTGGTGTCCAAGGGAGGGACAGTGGGGGGGGGTGGGGGGAGTTGGGGAGGGGTAACATGGGGAGCAATGCCAGATGTAGGTGACGGGGGGATGGATGCAGCAAACTCATTGCCATGTGTGTACCTATACAACAATCCTGCATGATCTTCACATATACCCCAGAACCTAAATTACAATAACAATAAAAAAATACAAATTATTGTAATCTAAAATAAATAGATAAATAAATAAACATTTGTGTGTATATGTCTTCAAAATATAAAAGGATAAAAATGAAATAGTTCTTCAACTCTGGTTCCACTCCCCCAAAGATAACCACTGTCGCCAAATTCTGAATTATTTTTCCTGATTTTTTGCACATGTATGCCTACATACATATTTATATAACTTAAAAACAGCATGAACAGTGTTTCATATTTTTATCACATAATGTACCCTAGTGATGATTCTATATTGGAACATACATTACTTTATTAGTTTTTCCAAAAGAAGTATGTATGAGTGCAGTGCATTTCTAAAAGAAGTGTGTATAAGTGCCATGAATTTTCAAAAGAAGTATGTATAGTGCAGTGCTTAAAATAATATGCTATAATAGTCTACAAAAAGGCAGGAAATCAAGCTTTCTTTTATTTATGTCACAATAGGTGTACACCACATGCAGATTAAAATCTATATACCATTTATCTTTTAGTAGCATTTTTCATAACCTTGAAATATAAACAATAAAAATTATGACACAATAATGTAGGTTTTTTGAAAAAATCTACTTGCCAAACAAACAAGATACTCATTCCAGGCTGTCAGTAATATCAAGATAAAATGCCAGAGAATTTTAACTGAGTACAATAAATCAAACATCTCATTTGTAACTTTGATGTAGGAGAAACTTAGATAACTTCTGAAAATTCATCTATTTATTTCTCTCTATATATGTATGTTAACAACAAGCAAACATATTAAATCCTTACATTTGGGTAAGTTCACAAATACCATGGACACAAGGAGATAATATTTACAGGCTAAATATTAATTTACTATCCCTTGAGTTTGTTTCTACATTTGATAAAGTAGATGCTCTTTATAGGTATACTATTTTGAAAAATGTCTACATGACTAGATAATTAACTATTAATATGACTTTTTGAAATGAAATATTAATATAACATCTCTTCTGGGAAAAATTATTTGATAAGTTTTATTCAAACTACTAGAAGATATATAAAACCTGACATTATTTGGTTTTCTAAAGATTTCTTTGGAAAATATGCCATCAGTCTTTCTAAATGTATTCAATTTTATTTCAGCAGTCTTGAACCTCAATCCACATGGTGTTAATATACATCCAAAAAGCCACTCTCATTACTTAAGATGATGAAATATTTATTACCTAAAATATTCTTAACCACTTTAGTGTAAGGCGTATTTATCATGCCATATAATCCTAGGGGAAAATTGGGTATGATAACAATTCACAAAAATGCCTCTTGACAAAGAGTTGGAATTCAACTTTTTTTTTCTTCTGCTGCTAAGGATGTTTGCACCATGTCTTTGGAAAAATTCATCTCATAAT
Source organism: Ateles fusciceps (assembly GCA_036589455.1). Taxonomy (NCBI): domain Eukaryota; kingdom Metazoa; phylum Chordata; class Mammalia; order Primates; family Atelidae; genus Ateles; species Ateles fusciceps. The sequence continues at coordinate 13,243,981 of JAZHEH010000572.1, read as the reverse complement.
TGCAAAGTCCTAATTACTGACACTCTGCTAACAATATTGCTAAAGATATTGCTGCTGATGTGGCTGCTTATATTATTCCCAAGTGAATTTGTAGATATTTAACAATAGCCAAGACCATCTACCATGTAAATTCCTACCTCTACAATGCTGCTCTTCTTGGGAATCTACTCTTGCTACATTTATCAAATGAAGACACTTTTACCAATATAGCAGTCCTTCCTTACCAGAGGTTTCACTTTACACAATTTTAGCTACCAGGGGTCAATCAGGTTTTTAAAAATATTAAATAAAAATTGTAGCAATAAACAATAACTTTTAAATTGCATACCATAATGTGATAAATTCTCAAGTTGTCTATCCTACTCCCTGTTTTCTTTATCAACAAGAGGAAAGTAGATCATAATAAGATATTTCAAGAGAGAGACTACATTCACATAACTTTCACTACAGTATGTTGTTATAATAGTTCTATTTAATTATTGATTATGTTAATATTATTAGTAAAATGAATATAATTCTATTCCTATATAATTATAGAAGTATACTCCTCCTATAATTAATATGTTAGTTTACACTAATATAATTCTATTATAATTAGTAGTATTGGTTTAGCTAATAAACTGATAGAATTATTAGTTAAACTAATATAATTAGCATATTAGTTTAATACTACTCCTGTGAGTCTATTAGTTTAAACAAATACTACTACTCTAATAATTAGCTGTAGTAGTTTAACTAATGAACTACTATAATTATCAGTTAAATTTCACTATGCTTAACTTTTAAATTACACTTTAGTATAGGTATGAATGTGTAGGAAAAACAGTATATGTTTGCTATCCACTGTTTTAGGCATCGAGGGAGGGTCTTAATACATATCTTTCACAGATAAGCATGGGGCTACAGTTAGCTTCCAAACAGTAGTATTGCCACTGCCATTGTTGCCTGCTAAGGTAGGCAACAAAGTGCTGATGAGGAGGTGGCCTAGAATCTTCCTTTCTGGGTAAAGGGGAAAAGCAGTGTGGACTATTTAATGTGTTCTGATAGCCATTTGTCACTACGTACTTGTTCTTTGTGTCTTCACATCTCCTCCTGTTGCATTTTCATAGTATGTGGTTTTACCTGATAAAGCATTCTCATAGAAAAAAAATTACAAAGATGTAGTTGATTTGGGGAAGAACAGAGAATACAAATTTTAACAATATTAATGTTTTTTGCATTAACGCAGATTGCCATTGTCATCGTATTGGAAGTGAAGTGAAGAGATTGCTAGAGCAATCTCAGTGGAACAGTGAAGAAATTGAGGTTTAAAGTGTTAATGTTATAAATATAGCTAAAAACGGGACTTGATCAATATAATCCTCTACCTAACACAACTTGGAATGGGGCAGAGAGTAAAGAAATGGACCTTGGTATGGATGTGCATAAACACTAAGAGATACTGCTTGGTGCAAGAGCAATAATACCAATGACAACAACAAAGGCACATTATAGGGGGCATTAGAAAGAACAACAGAAAACTAAAAACAGTTGCAGATGTTACCTCCGAGGAAGAAAACGGGACTGGGGACACATACCTTTTTTATTGTTTGCTTGTATATTCTGTCATTAGAAAATACTATTTTATAGATACACATACCAAAAAGTAGGAGGAAAAAGATATTTACTGTAAGAGTAGTTTATTCTTAATAGTCTGTATGTTAGAATCTGGGTGAAAACAACCACTTTAAAACAAGCACTTGCACCGCATAAACATCTCTATAGAAGTTGCTGTCATACTGAGAAGAGCTTGGGGCCCTGGATTTGGGAGACTTAATGGATGGATAAAATTACACTGAGGTGTAACTCTATAAAGATTCTGAAACCAAGAATTTTGAACTCTAAGAACGGAAGGGACAACAATGGAAGCTGCCCAACCCATACTACTTTCTTGCTTCTGAATGCCATCTTTGTTTGAAAGAGCAATGTGTACTGCCAAATAACTACAATGCCCAGCCTCCTTGCCCCTTGTGGCTGGTGACCTGTTACGGTCCTACAGAAAGATATGTAGGCTGAAGTTGTTGAAAGGGACTCTGTTCTTCAACTTCCCCCTTCCTGGCCTGATACAAAAATATGATAATACATGACTTATCAGACTAAATATATATAACTTTTATAGGCACTAGGAAGTACGTATAGCAATACTGAGAGATGCAATTTCAGAAATAGTCAAAGAAAACAAGTTAAAAGTTTACAAGTTCTTATAATAATTATAGAGGCATGATAAAATCATAGATTGAATTTTTTAAACTACTAATTTAATTGATCACATCATAGATAATGTTTAGAGCTAAACTTTCTTCTGTACTTATAATTAATACTGTAATTAAAAAACACTGAATTTTTTATTGTGAACTGAATGTTGTGTCCCCTCAAAATTCATATAATGAAAACTTAACCTTCAGTATGATGGTGGTAGGATCCGTAAACTACATATTTGTAATGAACTTTGGGCAGTACCTAGATTATTATGGTGGAGGCTTTGTAAATTAGATTGGTGCCCCTAAAAATGACTCTTAAGAGCTCTCTCTGTCCACCATGTGAAACTGCTTTGAGAAGCCAGCAGTCTGAAACCTAAAAGAGAGCTCTCTTACCAGAACCCAATTATGCTGGCATTCTGCTCTTGGACTTCCAGCCTCTAGAACTGTGAGATGTGCATTTTGTTATTTAAAAGCCACTCAGGTTATGGAACTTTATTAAAGCAGCCTGAACTGGAGAAGACAGAAATTGATAATGAGAAGTGGGAGTGCTGTTGTTACAAATCCCTAAATCAAAGTGCAAATGGTTTTAGAGCTCAGTGATTGGTAGAGATTGATGAGTTTTTATGTACATGCTAGCAAAATGCAAGATTACTGTGAAAGAAATTTAAAAGCCAATTTTCCTGAGGACTCAGAAAGAAAAGAGGAAAGAAATACAGAAGAAAACGCCATCTTCTCAGAAAATAACTAAATAATCATGAGCACAATATTGATAAAATATGGACAGTACAGGTTATTCTGATGGAGTCTCAGATGGAAATGAATATGTTATTGGAAAATGGAGCAAAAGCAATCTGTTTTAAAAGGTAGAAACAAAGTTCTTTGAAATTCAATCATGTTTTTATGTTTTGTGGAAGGTGGAACTTGTGTGCAATGAAATTGCATATCTAACCCAGCAGATTTCTAAGCAAGATGTAGAAGGAGCAGCTTGATTCCTTCTGAGTCCTTAGAACCAAATGTAGAAAAAGAAGAATGGTTTCAAGATGAAATTCTTAAGGAAAAAGTAACCAGAATTTAAGATTTGGGAAATTCTAGCATGCCAATATTATTAAAAAAGTGAGAAAGTGGATTCTGAAGAGAACACAAAAAGTGTTTGGATTCTTCATGATTTGATTTGTATAGCTGTGAACCACAGGCTTAATCAAACATCTCAACAGAAACCATAAATAGCAATGGGATTACAGCAGGAGAAACACTAGCAGTTGGGACTAAAGGAAAGAGATAATGGGATGAAACTAAGGAAGACATTCAGAATGCTTAAGCCCAACAGGACTGGACCATAGAGCTATTCAGTTGTGGATGTGCACTATTCGATTTGATTCTTCAGAATTAAAGAAGAGGGAGCCCAAAGGGGTTTTGGAAACAATCACAGCTGCTACTTTTACCAGAAATCCAGAGGGTGTGGGGAAGGGGGCCAGGGCTGCCTCCATATTGATTTCAAAGGGCAGAAATGATACTCAGAGGAGCTGTGGTGAAGGGCCACCCAGTGGAGCTCTGGGCAAGTGACCTCAGTCCTGACAAAAAACTGTGCCATGGGTGGGTCCAATGCATAGAGCCAGCAGTGAGCAGTGCCTTACTGAGCTGTCGGGGACTGTCTGGAAGGTGGGTCATCAAGCCAAAGAGGATACTTGATGCTTCTTAGGGTTTGATGGAGTTTGTCCTGTTAAGCTTTTAGGTTTACTTGGGAGCCATACTCATTAATTTTTTTTTTTTAATAGTTGTACTTTTTGGAATGTTTATCTTATGCCTGTCTCACCACAGTATTTTGAAAGATCATATTGTTTGATTCCACGGGTTCACAGATGAAGAGAAATTTTGTGAGAATGAACTGTACCTTGAATGTCACCTACATCTCATTTAGGTTATATTTAAGTAAGACCTTGGACTTTAGACTAGACTCGAGGCTGGAATGAGTTAAGATTGTTGGATTTGTTGGAATGGAAAGATGGTATATTGCATATGGAGACATGAATTTTGGGGAATCTGGAGCAGAAGGTTTTGGACTGAATTTTTAAAATGTACTCTCAAAATTTACATATTGAAATCTTAACTGTCAGTATGATGGGATTAGTATGTGGGGCCTTCGGTAGGTAATTAGGTTGTGATAGTGGAGGCCTCATGAATAGGCTTAGTGTACTTGCAAAAGGGACCTAAGAGAGCTTTCACTTTTTCCCCATGTACTTATACAAAAAAACAACAGTCTGCAACCTGCAAAAGGGCCCTCCTCAAAACCAGAACACCCTGGCACTCCTACTTTGGACTTAGAACTCCTTGAACAATAGGAAACAATTATATGTCCTTTATAAGCCACTCAATCTATGGAATTTTGTATAGTAGCCCAAACTAAGACACTCCTTGTACACCACATTCTTCTGACTCTTACTATGCTTCAGTCACATGGGACTATATTCTGTATACTAAAAATGACAAATGTATTACTGCACTACGGTTGTGCCATAGACTTTTTTCTGCTTTTTACACAGAAATCATTTCACAGCATATGCAGCTGTAGGAAATTATCTATCTTGTATAACAAATTACTTTCCTGATAATTGTCTCATTATTTTTTCTTTGTAAAATATTTTAAATAAATAATAATTGTTTTGAGGGGGACATTGTGATGTTTTGATTTATATTTATATTGTGGAATGATTAAATCAAGCTGGTTAACACATCTCTTATCTCACATACTTATCTTTTTGTGGTGAGAACATTTAAATAGACTTTTTAGCAATCTAAAAAGTCAAACTCATGAAAGTAGAGAGTAGAAAGCTAGTTACCCAACACTGGAGGCAAGGGTTAGGGAAGGAGGAGATGTTCACAGGGTACAGTTTCAGTTAGATACAAGGAATGAGTTATAGTGATTAACTCTATAGCAGAGTGACTATGTTTTTAAATGACTTATTGTACATTTCAAATTATCTATCTAAAATATACATAGTATTTGTAATCCCAGTTCTTAAAACTGACTTACTAAATAACAGATTTTCAGTAAATAATTTTAGACTGAATTGTTTTCACCTTGTTCTGATCACTACATTTTTTTAGACTTTATCTCATTAATTGCTAATTCTCTCTTTATGAATGTTAAATACTTAAAATAGCACCAAAAGTAACAAAACAAAGCAAAAAGACAAAATTAATTTTTTATTTCAAGTGACATGTTCTACTGTGTTCTAAGACCGACTGTCTTGGAGATAAAGAAGTCTTCATTATTTTATATAATATTCCTTTAAGAAATCCTAAGGCAAAAATGACATATTTCAATTTTTTTTGCTTATAATTTTATCACTCCAAAGAGCCCAGATAGAGTTCCTAAGTTCTCAGTTATGCCGCATGGGTCTAATTCCATTACATTTTTGGCCTGTGTCAATTAATTTTCTTTTTCCAGATCATAAATTTACACTCCTATTCCACTTCTGAGCAGTTAGACATTTTCAGTATGGAACATTCTATTAAAATGAAATGGCAAATTGCCTTGTAGCACACAAATTTTCAAAGAATGTTTCATCTGATAATATAGTTCTTACAAGGTACTTTCCAAATTAATACATTTACACAAAAGACATTATTAATTTTGTGCATTTACAAACTACACATAATTTCAAAGTGATGTCATTGTTTCACATATATATTTGGGTTTCAAAGCGATTGATTAAATTCTGTTTAGAATTTTGCACAGAAGTGCAGTATATAATCACATTTTATATCCCTCTGTGCAGGATATAGTTTTCTAAATCACCCTCCATTGTCATGAGCATGTTCATCTTCCGTACAGAACACACTGACTGAAAATAAGATCAAGTCTGCACATTCGGGATATAAATTTTTGAGATTACTGCTCTTGGTATAATATATCTTTCTTTTACTTGAGCCTCTAGATCTTGCTGTTTTTACCACTTTTGTGCTTGCAAGATTTATGCTCCTGTATACTTTGTTTATATTCAGCAGCTAAGTATATTTTGTCCTGTTATCATGACTTAACCTGTAATTTATTTCAAAAGTACAAGTAAGGTTTTAAACATAATTATAATGTAATCTCTTTAAATTTTGCTGCATTATCACTCAGAAGGAGAAAAATCAAAATTAAAAGTGTGTACACATGTCTACACATTTTCCAATGTACAATGTAGTTAGCATGTTACGTTAAATTCATTGTGATTTGAAAATGTAATTTGTTTATAATACTTGCAAGATTACTTACAAGTTAATTGTTTATATGTACACTTACAATTCCTACAATTTTTTAAACCATCCAATGTGTTAGTTTTCTTTAACTTGTAATGATAACAGTAGAAATACCTGGCCTGGTTATTATAACTGTTAGGATCAATCGAAACAATGTATGCAAAGGCAAATAGTACATTTTAAAGCTTTTAGTATTAGTTTATGGTTATTATGCATTCTTAGTAGCACAGTTTCATAATTATTATAACATGACACAAATGGTAGAGATTTTGATACCTAGATTTTTAATAAAAGTAATCAAAACCATATATAACAAAATGTATCATGCTGTAACATTACAACAGCGCTCTCAAATAGAGTTTTGCCTTTCTCTTGCCTTTTACACATCTCCAATCTGAGGGTGCAGCAGAAGGCCCTCATTACATGTTGGTATCTTGATCGTTGACTTCCCAGCCTACAGAACTATAAGAAAATAATTTTCTATTTTTGCAAATTACCCATTCTCAGGTATTTTGTTACAGCAGCACAAACAGACTAAGACATAAGTGTAAAATCATTCTTCCGTGCTGTTGCAAGTGACATGATTTTATTTTTTATGTCTGTGTAGTATTAATTTTGTGTGTATGCATACATATATATATACACACATATATATATGTACTGCACATATATATATACACACACATATATATATGTACCCAGTAGCAGTATTGCTAGAGTATATTCTGACTCTTTAGTTCTTGAGAAATTTTCATGCTATTTTCATAGAGGTGAGACCAACTTGCATTCCTTCAAATTATATTATAAGACGATAGTAACAAAAACGACATGATACTGATAAAAAATAAACAGAAAACTCAATGGAACAAAATAGAAAACCCAGGAATAAAGTGACAAAGTGTCAAAGTATAGTGGATATTTATAAAGTGACATAACTACAGCCAATGAATATTTGACAAAGTTGAAAAAAAACATACAATGGGAAAAGGATGTCTGTCCAGTAAATATCACAGGGAAAATTGGAAAGTCACATGTAGAGGAATAAAACTGGAACCCTATCTGTCACCATATACAAAATTAACTCAGAATGAATTAAAGACAAATGTAATACCTGAAGCTATAAAAATACTCATAGAAAACCTGAGAAAACTCTTCTAGACATTGGCTTTGGCAAAAAAAGTTGTGACTAAGACCTCAAAATCAAATTTAAACAAAAACGAAAGTAGAAAAATGGGACTTAATTAAACCAAATAGCTTCTTCACAGCAAAAGAAATAACAGAAAACAGACCACCTGAAGAACGTGAGAAAATATTTGCAAACTATGCATACAACTAAGTACTAATATCTAGAATCTACAAGAAATTCAACCAACTCAACAACAACAACAAAATAGATAAATAACTCCATTAAAAAGAGGACAAAGTACATGAACAGACATTTCTCAAAAGAAGTGGACAGAATTATATGAAATAATACTCAGTCTCATCATCAGAGTAATGAAAATTAAAACCACAATGAAATATCATCTTACACTAGTCAGAATGGCTATTTTTCAAAAGTCAGAAAACATCAGGTATTAATGAGAATGCAGAGAAAAGTGAATCCTTTATAGTATAAGTGACATTTTTATTTATAGAATATCAAAATAATTGTTTAGAATTCATTTGAAGTATAAAATATTAAAATGTAGATACATGAATATTTTGTACTTTCTAAAAGTTTAACAACAATAAAAATCCAAACTATCACAAGATGTGTCCATAATGATTCATAAATGTATTTGATGATGTTGAGAAGTTTTCCTAAATATTAGGATTCAAGTCCCTCATTTATTTCAATGAAAGCATCATTTTTTTTTTTTTAATTATACTTTCAGTTCTGGGTACTCGTGCAGTACATGCAGGTTTGTTACATAGGTATACATGTGTCATAGTGGTTTGCTGCACCCATCAACGTGTCATCTACATCATCTACATTAGGTATTTCTCCTAATATCCCAACCCTTGTCCCCCACCCCTGACAGGTCTCAGTGTGTGATGTTCCACTCCCTGTATTATGTGTTCTCATTGTTCAACTCCCACTTGTGAGTGAGAACATGTGGTGTTTGGTTTTCTGTTCTTGTGTTAGTTTGCTGAGAATGATGGTTTCCTGCTTCATTGATGTCCCTGCAAAGGATATAAACTCATCCTTTTTTATGGCTGCATTGCATTCCATGGTGTACATGTGCCACATTTTCTTTATCTAGTCCATCATTGATGGGCTTTTGGGTTGGTTCCAAGTCTTTGCTGTTGTGAACAGTGCCACAATAAACATACATGTGTAGCATGTGTCTTTATAGTAGAATGATTTATTCTTAAAGACATTTCAAGAAATATAGCCCAAAAATGCCACAAATAACATTTGCAAATTTATAATACACATTTCAAAGACATCAAGATGAACTCAAAGCCTACAGGGATACCCTTTTGATTCAAGGAAATAATGTTACCTTAAATGAGAGAAGACAGGGAAGACCATATCAAATGAATCACTTTAATGTTGTTTGGCTGTGTTCCCACCCAAATCTCACCTTGAATTGTAGTTCCCATAATCCCCATGTGTCATGGGAGAGACATCGTGGGAGGTAATTGAATCATGAGGGTGGTTACCCCTCATGCTGTGCTGGTTATAATGAGTGAGTTCTCACAAGATCTGATGATTTTATAAGGGGATTCCACCCTTGCTCTGCTCTCGTTCTTCTTCCTGCTGCCATGTGAAGAAGGTCATGTTTGCTTCCACTTCTACCAGGATTGTAAGTTTCCTGAATGATCCCCAGCCCTGAGGAACTGATAGCCAATTAAACCTCTTTTCCTTACAAATTACCCAGTCTCAGGTATTACTTCACAGCAGTGTGAGAACAGACCGATGCATACTTCAACATTGATTTACATTTCTATGATCATCAGTGATCTTAAGTATTTTTTCATGTTTGTTGGCAACTTGCATGCCTCCTTTTGAAAAATGTCTGTTTATGTCCTTTGCCTACTTTGTAATATAATTTGTTTATTTTCTCTGTTTGAGACATTTGAGTTTCATGTAGATTCTGGATATTAGTACTTTGTTAGATGCATAATTTGTGAATATTTTCTCCCATTCTGCACGTTGTCTGTTTACTCTGATGATTAGTTATTTTGCTGTGCAGAAGAATTTTAGTTTACTTAGGTCCCATTTGTCTATTATTATTTTTGTTTTATTTGCTTCTGAGGACTTAGTCATAAATTCTTTGTCAAGGATGATATTCAGCAAAGGTTTTTCTAGTTTTTTTCTAGGAATTTTATAGTTTCAGTTTTTACATTTAAGTTTTTAAACAAGTTTTGAGTTGATTTTTATATAAGGTGAGATATAGGAGTCCAGTTTTATTCTTGTTTTTATGGATATCCAATTTTCCTAGTATCATTTATTGAAAAGGGTATCTTTTCCTCATAGTTTATTTGTGCACACTTTGTTGAAGATCAGTTGGTTGTAGACATGCACCTTTATTTCTTAGTTCTCTATTCAATTTTATTTAACTATGTATCTGTTTTTATATTAGTACCACACTGTTCTTGTTACTATAGGTTTGTACTATAATTTGAAGTTGGGTAATGTGATACTTCTAGGTTTGTTCTTTTGCCTAGGATTGCTTTGGCTATCCAGGCCATTTTTTCAACTTTAGAATTTCATATCAACTTTAGGATTGTTGTTTTCTAATTCTGTAAAAAATTACATTGGTAGTTTGATAGAAACTGCATTGAATCTGTACATTGCTTTGGACACTATGGTCATTTTAATGTTATTTTTTCAATCCATGAACATGGGATGTTTTTCCATTAGTTTGTTTTGTTTCAGGTTTCTTCTATCCATGTTTTGTAGTTCTTATTGTAGAAATCTTTCACCTCCTTGGTTAAATGTATTTCTCATTTGTGTGTGTCTGTGTGTGTGAGTGTGGCTATTGTAAATAAGATTGAGTTCTTCATTTTCTCATCTTGAATATTATTGGTGTAGAGAAATATTACTGACTTTGGTATATTGAATTTGTATTCTGGAACTTTATTGCAGTCATTTATCAAGTCTAAGAGTCTTTAAGGTTTTCTTGGTATAGGACAATGTCAACTCTTAATGTAACTTCTAACCCAACTTGTGTGATAATTTTTTTCGTGCACTTTTTATAACTTTATTTTCAATTTTTTTATCCAGAAATGCCATTTAGTTCTGTTTGGTATTGTACTTGAAAACAGTGCAAATTTTCTTTCTCAACATTACATTTTTGAAATTCATCCATGTTTTTGCATTGTTTATTCATTTTTGTTGATGTATTAGGTGAGTAGTCTTAAGTTACCAGTTTCATTTTTTAATAGTTACACTTTTACTCAAAATTTTGTAATAATTAGTAGTGTTATCATGACTATTCCTATACACATATTCAAATAAATGCATAACTAAGAGTGCAATTGCTTGTTTGGAGGGCATGCATATTTTTAGCACTATGACTATTAAATAAATTGTTTGCATTGGTTAATAGGATGATATTCCACATCTTCATCAGGACTGGGGATTGTCAGATATTTTAAGTAACTATGGTGCCCCATACAGGATAGCTTGGTTAACCTAGTGGTAGCTATTCACCTGGCAATCCTAGCATCATTTATTGTTGTAATACGAATGGAAGCCACAGTTCTAGAGTTTTTAATCAATCTTCAAACAACCATTCATTGAATAGCAAGTAAGTTCTTAACCTTATGCTAGCCATTGTCCTACATTTGTGATAAGAATAGACAAAGTGCCCTTATTCTACCTAGTAGTTTCATTAGACAATAAATAATGAGAAAGAAATAACGTGTATTGTATCATATCAGGTTAGTGATAATCGCTAATAGTCAAATGAGGTAGATGATACCAAATATGGATTAGTTGGTCAGGAAATCAGTGCTAAAGAGGAAATATGATTTATCAGTTTGTTTACAACAGATGGAGCACTGAGTATAAAAGTCACGTGTTAGGGTATGCAAGATGATGATATAGAGCAGAGTGATCAACGCAAAGGATGGTGATAGGTGGAGAAGTCGGTTTATAGTTCTGAGCCAGATTATATCTTTAGTTTGTATTAGGCAAATAAATAAAATATTTTTGAGATTTCCGGCTGGAAAAATGAAAATAATGTGAACTGATTTATATTGCAAGAGATGACTTCCATTGCTTGGAGGAGAAGAGATTGGAGGAAGGGTGGATAATGGCATAGACAGATGCTGCTGAGAAGCTATTTTAGTAGTTCATGTAAGAGATAATTATCAGATTTGCAATACATTTGCAGGTGAAATGGAATTGACTTTCTGATAGCTTGGAATGATGTATATAAAACAGCTGGTAATGACTCTATGTTTTGAAGCTTTAGAAAATTGATTAATAAAGGCTCAAATTACTGAGTAAAAAATTACTGGATTAAAAGCAGGATTGGCAGGATACAGATCAAGACTTCTGTTTTACTTACTAAGGTTGAGATGCCTATTTGACATTCAAGGCAGTTGCAAATGAGGTGAGTGTTCAGGAATGAGATATCAGCTAAAGATATAAATTTTAGTCTTGTGCCCATATCTTAGCCACAAGGAAGGATTTTATGAACTGCTGGTGAGAGTGTAAATCAGTATAATCATTGTAGACAAAGAAATAAATGCATACACCATGTCATCTTGGAATAACTCTCAACCCCCACCACCTACAGCAGAGACTGTGTAAGTAATTTGGGAGTGTACTGTGGAACAAGATTAAGAAACAGGATGGACGCTATAGGGAGACAGAGTCAAATCTAGAACACATTATTAAGCTACGTGATGGAATACTCTATGACCACTCACTGAAGTGAAACATTGGGGGAAACATGTATCCATCAGCTCTAGGAGATCTATTTTTCAAGCATAGCTCTATGGATGCTAACTTCTCAATATGTCTAGACAGTGCATTTATGAGTACCAAGAAAAATGCCCACAATAATCCACACAACACTGAGAAATCTCACAGCAGAAAGTGAAGTGTTGAGCTAGTATTCTGAGGCCACATACTATCACTTCCATCTTTATGAAACTGATCAAAGTCTACATAAAAATGGTAACCAAAGGTATGACTGGAATAAGAGGTGATGCTGAGAGGATTTGCAGTGATGTAAGATTCAATATATTCTATGTTTAAATTATGTTGCTAGGTTTATATCATAGAGAAACTCTGATATATATATATATGTGTATATGTACATTTATATATACACACACAGACACACACACATATGCATATTCATAGCAGCTTTTTGTTGAAATAACAGAAAATGAGAAAAAGCAAAATGGTAATATATTGAAAAAAGGAAGCTTTGTTTTATGTTTTTATACAGTACAAGGCTAAACGGCCTTTAAAATAATTGATAAAATTCACATGCACCAACAAAGATGGACATCATCAGTGTAATACAAGACAAAATAAAGTAGAAGGTAGACAGACACTGGTTTTTTTTGAGACAGAGTTTCCATGGTTTAAACACTTCTCCTGCCTCAGCCTCCTGAGTAGCTGGGATTACAGTTGCCCGCCAACACACCTGGCTAATTTTTGTATTTTTAGCGGAGACGGGGTTTCGCCATGTTGGCCAGACTGGTCTTGATCTTCTGACCTCAGGTGATCCACCCGTTTCTGTCTCCCAAAGTGCTGGGATTACAGGCATGAGCACCAGGATGATAGACACATTTTTAATTTCTAAAAATACATGATTATGATTAAATTGTGTCTGTGGAGACTTGCACATATACCTAAATTATAAATAATTACAGATATTTGTTCACTACCACATTTTCGCAGTCACTGTCTCCTCTATGAAGAGAGAAAGGACTTTGATAAAAGTTCACAGGGGCTTCCAATTGAATTGACACTTTTATTTCTAGCTGAGCCACTGATATATGAGGATTTTTTTCTGTTATGACTTTTATATGTATTAAAAGTAAAATAAAAAATAAGGATTAGGTGAGGAACCTATATATCTCTAATATGCAGACTACCACAGGAATAATGACTCTTGGGAAATTAGGCCTTAGTGCTGATGTTTGAGCCATCCCTTGGATGTTTCTCAGTGCTTCTTAGACTATTTTGGTCAGCTCTGTCTTGATGCTTTAGAACTAGAGAAGCCTTTTTTGTTAAATTTTTTTTCTGAACAGAATTTCGCTCTTCTGGAGTGCAATGGTGCAATCTCCACTCTCCGCAACATCTTCCTCCTGGATTCAAGTGAGTTTCCTGCCCAGCCTTCCGAGGAGCAGGAGTTAAAGGTGCCTGCCACCACGTCCAGCTGATTTTTGTATTTTTAGTACAGATGGGGTTTCACTATGTTGGTCAGGCTGGTCTCAAACTACTGATCTCATGATCCTCCCACCTCAGCCTCCCAAAGTGCTGGAATTACAGGCGTGAGCCACTGAGCCTGGCCTTTTTTTTAACTTTTATTTTAAGTTCAGGAGTACATTTGCAGGTTTGTTATACAGGTAAACTCATGTCAGATTATGTTGTCACCTAAGTATTAAGCCTAATACCCATTAGTTATTTTTCCTGAACCTCTCCCTTTCCCACCCCCTGCTCTAAGGTAGGTTCCAGTGTGTTCTCTGCTTTGTGTCCGTGTATTCTCATCATTTAGCTCACATTTGTAAGTGAGAACATGTGGCACTTGGCTCTGCGTTCCTGTGTTAGCTTGCTAAGGATAATGGCCTCCAGCTCCATCAGGTTCCTGCATAGGACGTGATCTTGTTCTTTTTTATGGATGAATACTATAAAGCCTTTTAAATTGTTTTTGTTTTGTTTTGTTTCTTGAGAAAGGAAAGACAATATAGGAATGAAGAGTAGGCCAAATGGGGTGGCTCAAGCCTGTAATCCCAGCACTTTAGGAGGCCAAGGCGGTGGGTCACTTGGGGTCAGGAGTTCGAGACCAGCCTGAACAACATGGGGAAATGCTGTCTCTATTAAAAACACAAAAATTAGCCCGGTATGGTGGCAGACACCTGTAATCTCAGCTACTCAGGAGCCTGAGGCAGGAGAATCTCTTGAACCCAGGAGGCAGAAGTTGCAGTGAGCTGGGATGGCACCACTGCCTGGGCAACAGAGTGAGGATCCATTTCAAAAGAAAAAAAAAATAAAATGAGAGAATACAAATGTATGGTAGAAATCAAGAAAATAATTTTGTTTATTGAATAAGTACACCCTGTACTTTAGTTTCATGTGAACCATCTGCTTGAAATACAACTACATGTTTAAGCTGATGGATCATTTTACATGCAGCATAAAGAAAGTCAGTCCTTGCTACAAAGCCCAGTATGGGTCATTATGCATCACAGTGTGGAGTTATCTAAGCAGGCACCAAAATAGAATATGTGAATAATTTATTTCCATGTTCACTGAGAATATTCATTGCAAGTCAGTAGAGAAACAATAAAGGGGCAGGCATTGACTATGCTTCTATAGAATCAGGTGAAGAAGAAATAATTTCAAATGACCCAAGAAGGTAAATAAGTATTCAAATTTTGAAAAGGACTATTAACACACAAACAGGAAACTATAGTAGTGGGTTGAAGGCAAGAAATGCTTAATTCAGAAAGGAGTCCTCTGATAAGCAACATTTAAGCACAGACTTCAAGGAGGTGGAGTCACTCATTTTGAACGAGCAGATGAAGAAAGTTTCAGGACAAAGAAACAGCAGCTGCAAAGACCTGAAGCAAGAAATCCCATAGAAAATGTTGAATTTAATCTGTGTTGCTAGATAAAAGTGAGCTATGGATAACATGGTCTTGGATGACCTAGACAGATGATATAGTTTGCATGTCCCACCTGAACCTCATGTTGAACATGATCCCCCAGTGCTGAAGGTGGGGTCTCCTGGGAAGTGTTTGGATCATGGGATCGAATCCTTCATGGCTTGGTGCTGTCTTCACGATAGGGTACATACCCCAACACTCTCTCTCTTGCTTCTGCTTTCACCAGGTGAAATGCCTGCTCCTTTTTGCCTTCTGTCATGAGTAAAAACTCCCCCGAGGCTCTCCCAAGTAGCAGATGCCACTGTGCTTCCCATAGAGTCTGCAGAACTGTGAGTCAATTAAACTTTTTAAATAATATCCAGTCTCTGACATTTCTTCATAGCAACACGAGAATGGCCTAGTACAACAGATAAACAGGGACCTCAGGTAATTAAAATCAGAATTGTGCATTTAATTTTGATTGCATTTAATTATTTTGATTGCATTGAAAAGGTGGATATGTACACAAGTCCCATGTGGTGGTTTGCTGCATCCATCACCCTGTCATCTACATTAGGTTTTTGAAAAGAATTTACATTTAAGTGATATCGAATGTGTTCATCCAAATTTTTATTGTCCCTCAGTAAAATTGGTAGTCTTTAAATAAAAGAAAAAAGAAGGTAGGTGCATTGATTATGGAATGAGGTAATATCTGTTTTTTTTGTTTTGCTTTGTTTTGTTTTGCTCTTAACAAATTAGTCTGGCTTCAGTCCATAATAAATTGGAGAGAAACTGGTAGAAGACAAAATACATGGTAAAAAGTAATTGTAAATACTCAAGTTTCAAAAACAATTTTGTGGTAAGGGCAAATCCTCAGGTCAAGAAAAGCGTGTTACTAAATTCTGTTAGTTTCCACAAGAAAGATAAAATCATATGACACAGATTTTACTTCTTAGGTTAGAGAGGGTGCTAAGGATACCATCCACATTTTCCAACACTATTCCAATCATGTTTTATCATCTTCATTTCTATTCCATCCTCACTCTTTCTTAGCAACACTCTATGGAATTTCTTACATTTAATAGAAATAATTTATTAATATCCAGCAATGTGCTAAACATTGTCTAAACATTGTCTCAATATTACTCTTGGAAGTGCTCAGAAGTAGACAATATTTCCAGTATATGAGTCATGAGGAAACTGAGGAATAGAGAAATTAAACAACTTGTTGAGGGTAGCATAATTATAAATGGTGAAGACAGGCTACAAATCCTAGTATCTATGACTCTAAAGTTAATGCTTTACAAAATCATTATATATAGTATGCTGTCTCTCTATGTGTGAATCTACCCATTACTAATTCATTATTTATAACAAAAGCTCGTCGCCAGGTAGTGTTTTAGGCTTTGGGGATACGTCTTTGAAAAAGCTTATAGAAATCTCTGTCTTCAGGGAGCTAATATACTAGGGACTATACAAAAAATAGTAAGTAAAAATGTAACATGTGTAGTGTATTAGACTGTAGTAAGTGCTATGACAAAAAATTAAGAATGGAGAATGTCTACAGATACACAGATTGTTTGGAAATTGAATAAAGTGGCTGTGGAAAACCTCTTGCGATGATGGTATCTGATCAAAGACATGAGGAAGATTTAGAACAAACCATATCTGTTGCATGTTTAGTAATAACAAGGAGACTACTGTACATGACACTGAATGAGAAAATTACATATTGGAAAAGAGGGAGGTCCATAGAAGAACTCGAGGGCTCCACGTGGTGCAGCGCCTATAAAGCACTGTGCAAGTTCTGACTTTTACAATGAATGAAATGAGAGACCGGAGTTTTTCCACAGAAGAAGGTAATGACCTGATTTATGTTTTAAAGCAATTATACAAGTTGCTCTTTTGAGGATGTACTGAAGCGTGCCTTACACAGAATCAGAAACACCTTTTGTTGGCCATTTTAATAACATAGTCAGTAAATGATGGTGGCTAGCACCAGAATGCTAGCAGTAAAGATAGCAAAAATGATCAGAATTGAACTGTATTTTGAACATACAGTTAATAAGTTCTGTGGTATTAGAGAAAAATGATTCCATGATATTTGTATTGAGCAATCTTTTCGATTTCATATTCAAACTAGGTCCTAATATTAAACAACACAGGAATTTCGATGAAAATATCACCAAAGGGGGAAAATGTCTCCCAATCTACTATAATTAGAATTCCCTCTGTTGTTTTAAAATGCTATGGATAGAGTAAACAAAATATGGATTTGGGAGATAGCTACCCACAGTTTAATTATCAGATTTATTAACTTAAATGTTCTATGGCAATAAATTTGAAAGAAAAATAAGAAGAAATTCTGAAAGCCAGAATGTTAGATTTATTCCCTCCACAAAAAAATAATTGCTAATATTTATAAAGTGAGACAATA
The DNA here is from genome assembly GCA_036589455.1 of Ateles fusciceps. Lineage (NCBI taxonomy): Eukaryota > Metazoa > Chordata > Mammalia > Primates > Atelidae > Ateles > Ateles fusciceps. The sequence goes on along the minus strand of JAZHEH010000572.1, from coordinate 13,226,293 downwards.
TGCCAAATACTTATGCTTGCATGATTGCATTGTCCCAACAAATCATGTATAATTAACATTGTTTTCATTTGTAAGTGTGTGAAAAATCATCACAACTGGAGTTTAAGTTACATTTGTGTGAAGCAACCAATAAGTGGCAGAAACAGAATAAAACCCAGGTTGAGATGAAAGGAATTCTCCTTCCCATTGTACCAACCAATATTGCCTGTTGAAACCCTAAACAAGCTATTTAAATTTGTTGGAATTCAGTTTTTCAAATTTTAAACTAACACTCCTGTTCTAAATCAAGTCAGTGTTAAATTCTTCACTTACGCTTAGTATGTAAATTAGTCCAAAATGTGAATTGGTCCCAAATATCATATTCATTTTAACAGGGGACATTAAAAGTTTAACACATGTCTGTTATGGTGTTGAACTAATTTTATTTTATCAGAAAGTGAAAGGAACTGAAAGGAAGTACTCAGCATATTTCTAATGAGTATACAGAGGAAAAGGATTTTGCCTCATTTAATTTTGTAAAATCTCTCTCTGGCATATAATTCAAAAGTCTTTTTTGGCCCACAGGAATAGTGAGGCAGGTATGTATTAAGTCATGTCATAATACAAGAATAGGTAGTAATAAAACACTGGCATTTTCCCAAATTGCCAGTATGAAGAATTATCAGAAGAACATGTGTATTAGCTTCAGATTCTCCAAGGGGTTAACCTTTATGTTATCTGTTAAATATGAATTATGTATTAACTTCTCATATTTCATATATAAAACTTTGTGCCTTGATCCTGTTCCTCAGGATGACCTTGATGTAATCAGAAATAATAGTGTTCTTTACCAAAGACATTAATCAATAACTTTGTAATATGAAGCCCTATGAATATTTAATGGCTTCAGCTTGAATAATTCAAACCTTTTATTACTGAAAAATAAAGTCAATGAGTGACTGAGAGTTCTGTATCCCACACTTTCAACTCTGCTTACTGCCTATTCTACTTAGTATTCTATTTACTAATTGAGAAGGGTATGGAATTGTGCGTGTTGCCACCATCATGTATCTTTTGTTCAATTTTTTTGTACACATAACTTTATTTTCATTTCATTCTCTGAATATAAGTAATTTTCAGTGAATTAATACTTCAAAACAAGAGTTCACCTGGAAAGCAGTAAGCTAAATTTCATTAAAAATATTGTTTTGGTAACATACCTTAAAAATGTAATAGGACAATGTATCGAAAGAACAATTTCAGAATAAAAACACAGAAAATAAATGACCAATAAAATTTCATTGAAGTCTTAAAAACAGAAATAAATACTTAAATAATCATAGGTTAAATAGAAATTCAATGTGTAACTTACCTATAGAAAAGCCTTGTAGAATTCCATTAAAATGTAATGTCAATATGAGCTATGTAGGAAGTCTATTAATAAATAGGAATATTATATAAATACACATATATATATTAATTTTAAGTCATATGAAGCCTTGTTTTGAAAATGTTTTTAAAAAATCATCAGGATTAGCCCATACTGATTATTAAAAAATAAAGTTGTCATTGGTCCTGTTAGAAGACAAATGTCAGCTATGGAGTGGATTTGTTTATAGCCACTCAATAATCCTATAGCCTCAATAATGCATTTCCATTTTTTTAGTTAAAAACTTAATTACACTAGGAAACTGTGTTTGTTTAGAAATATGAATATAGAACGGATAATCATAATTCAGTAAAACGTTTTACTTGCATATTAAAATTGACCATGTTTGTGAAGATGTTGAGAGTACATTACATATGGAAATCAAAGTGTGCATACCCACTAATTCTTTAAACTAAGTTAGATATTAGTAACAATTATATATATATATATCAGAAGTTAATTAAAAAATACAAAATGACTGCTAATATACATTATTTTTCTGAGTTGCATTTTTGCTTAATGAAATGTATTTTTTAAAAAAATATTTATTTTCTCTTTATTCCTACTGGAATATACATTTCATCAGAACAGCACTCTTTCTTATTTATATTAGTATTTTTTTTACCTATATTGAAACTTGACTTTGAAATAAACCAGATATAATAGCATTGTTGTAGACATATTTATTATAGTACAAATAATATTGTGCATCTGAGTTTTGGGCAAAGAGATTTTACAAATGGCAGAAAACTATAAGACCCTTGTAACTGATGTCAGAAATGTCAGTAAAAAAGATAAAAATTAAAATAATAAAGGAAAGCATTTGGGATATAGCAATATTGCGCTTCACAGGAGAATGAGTTGAAAGTGCTCACTGCACATTTTTCAGTAACATATACTTCAGGTAAGTACATAGAGGCTACAAAAGCTATTTTTTGGTTCAACATGATCTGAGCAGTTTATTATTTGTAAGAGGAAGAAGCAAGGATGGTATCAGGGAAGGAGACAGACAGAGATTGGGTGGAGAGGGGAGAGAGAGTGTTTCACCTGTATCTAGAACAGATCAGAAGCAATTTCTTCTCCAACTCCTCACTTCTTCTCATTTCTATTAATAAAGAGCAAACCAGACAAAACAGATTATCATGTCATTTTTGTTTTCTTATTTTGTTATACATAGAAAACTCAAGCTGGAGAGGGAAATGGACAGATGCATATGGCTGGAAAGACTCAGTGCTAATCTCTACAATGTTGTTTTAATAGAATGGAGACTAGACCAGATACTTGTCTACAATAATGAGGATCAATAAAAACAAAACTGACACTTTGTAACGAATAGTAATCTAAAAACTCACCTGAGTATGTATCTCTTTGTTTCAGGTTTTTGGAAATGGGCCATACTGTTTGAATCATAACCAATATGTACTGCCGTAAACAAGAGGATTTCAGCCCAGCTCCATGTGGTCAAAAATTATTTTATTTATTACTAAGAGAAAGGTGTAAGACAAGTCCTGTGGTAAAAACAGATTTATTGCTTCTGCTATTCACCTGTGTTATTTCTTCAGATATTATCATTGACATATATTATCTATTTTTCACAGCAATGGCTTTGCCGTGGTAAATTAGTATCTCATTGTCCTTCTCTGTCCATTTTACTTTATAATGTTTCTGAGCAAAATTTTATGGTTCTATCACGGAATTATAGCAGGTCTTTACATAAAAACAAAATGGAAACAAAAATTTTAGACTTAACCTAAAATCCCTCTTTATTTTATAATTTGGATTTTTAAATTAAATATGCTATCTTCTATTTTTAACAAGAAATTTCATATGCAGTGTATCAATGGAATTATCTGAAGAACATTTGGTTTTTGAACAAAAACATGATTAGAGCGAAAACACTCTAAAATAGACACTAGAATAAAAACAATGAAAGCAAAACTAAGAAAAATATTTATTTTACATTTTTCATTCTAGTATTTTGATTTTTACTATATAATACTATTATACTAGGTATTAGAGTAATCACTGATCACTTTCCAAACCCTGCTCCTTTCTAGGTGTAATAAAGAATTTTTATTTTATTGAAAAATTATCTTAAATGTGAGATTGTAAATGAGAGTAAAGATTTAATAGACATAATGTATTTTCATATATATGTAAAATAGGCAAGATATGATTTAAACAGTAAATATAGAGTTTAACAGCATAGAACTTAAAATCCATTATCATAAGGTAGAAGGATGTATAATTTATCATGATTAAAATATAATAAATATTCATATCACAGCATTCTGATTTCTGATATCTATAATATAGGTGACATATATACATATGTATGGATATATAACTATATTATCTGTTATTTTAAAAGATCAAAGAGGTTTTCTACTTTCCCAGCGCTACCTATCACTTTTCTTAGGTACCAGATGATTTTTGAAATTTTATACATGATATGTAGCATTAGATTTAAAAAATGAAAATAAATTTACTGTTCTTTAGTAGGGGAATGGACTAATATATTATGATGTATTTACACAACAGAAATAATGAGAGATACATAGATCAAAATGAACAACTTCAGAAATGAATGCTGAGTTAACAAAGGAAGATAAATATGTAGTTTAGAACACATAAATATATATATATATATATCAGTATTCTACATACACTAAATTAGTGTATATATTTAGTTAGAACACTGATATATATGTTGCACATAACATATATATATATTATATTTATTGAAACAAAGAGAAGGATTGTGCCACAAGGCTTTAGTATCTTCTATTTTTCTTTCTGAATAAAAAAAAGACATGGTAGCTATTATAAAATATTGATACCTGATAAATCTATGTGAACAGTGCTATGTCATTTTGTGCACTCTCATGCGTGTTTGAAACATTATATTATAAACATAATAATGTAAATGTTATATTATTAACATAAAATGACAATTTCATATTTTAAGATTTGCTTTGGAAATTTCCAGCTCAAATTGAATTTTAAAGAGTATCTGAATGGCTTGTCAGTGTGAAAAAGATTTCACACAAACTCCATTAGGCAAACCATAGATATTCCAAGATACATTCTGTCCTAACGACATTTCCTTCCAAGTGTGCAGATATTCTTGGTAATCTATATCTTTATCTATTGGGAATTTATAAAATCATTCTAAATTGAAAGAAGTACCCATACAGAATGTATGGTTCTCCCATATGCCATTATTTAAACATATTTTTATTTTAAAAATGTAGCATATGTATAAAACTGCACACATTATAAGTATAGAGTTCAATTAATTTTCACATAGTGAAACATGGACACTTAACTCCTACACAGGTCATGAAACAATACTTTAAAATGCCTATCCTTCTCCTGACTTATTCTTATGTTAACAGCATAGAACAGAATGTGTGTGTGTGTGTGTGTGTGTGTGTGTGTGTGTGTGTGTGTGTGTGTTTTGGTTGTGATTAATATATGGGGGATGGAGAAGTGAGAATGTGTGTTTATGTAGTTGTGTGTGTATGTGGGGGTGTGTGTATGTGTGAGTGTGCATGACCACATTATCTATAGCTCAGCCCAACTTCATATTGATGAGAGTGATGGAGGATGTTGCTTGTAGCAACACTTCATTCATTTACATTGATTTACAGTTCCCTGTTTATAAATATATCACAACTGATTTTTTCATTATATAATTGATAGGCATTTGGTTTGTTTCCAGTTTTAAAGCAAATATAAATAATACTGCTATATGCATTTTTCTGTCCTTGATGAACACAAGTATACATTTATGTTTACTACATGCCATTGAGTGGAACTCTAGTGGCGGGTATTCACAATAGATAATGTCAAATTTCAATTTTTGCCTATCACGTTCTACCTCCATCAGCAATAAATGAATTATTATCAGTTCTACTAACTTCAGTAATCTGGTAGGTGTGTAGTGTCTTCTCCTTCTGATTTCTTTTCCCATGGTAACTATTATTTGCATTTCCTCATGATTAATGGAAACATTTTCATACATTGATTGCCAATTTAGATATTCTTCTTACTGAAATGCTTCATAAAGCACCTTGTCCATTGTTTGTGAAATTCTCTGTCTTTGCTTATTTGCAGAAATGTATATGTTTTTCTGAATATAATTTTTGTTAGTTATGTATTTTAAAAATATTATTTTCAGTTAGCTTAAATTTTCACACACTTTATTATGTAGACTTATATATCATAACTATTATATATGACACATACTCATATACAGATTATATATGTGTGTGTGAGTAATTGACACAGCACTATTTATTGCACAGACCATCTTTGCTCTACTGTCAAATATCAAATATTCGCATATGTGTGAGTCTGTTTCTGGACTCTCTAATCTGTTCCATTGCTTTACTTGCTTATCCTCAGTTCAAAATAACTTTTCCTGATGTATTTTCCAATAAATAAATCCAAACAGACTTTAGAAAAATCACTCAAATTTTTATTTCCTTTAAGTTACTGCTTTTGCTTTATTTACCCTTTATGTTTTGACATATATTTTACAATAGCCACAAAAATAACCCACCAGTCATTTTGTTTGCGATTGTACTCAATGTTTAGAACAATCTTAGCACATTTAATACTTAACAATATTGAATCATTGATTTTAGGGATTAATACTGTGCTTGATTTATTTAGGTCTTTTCAAATGTATAGCAATAAGCTTGACAGTCATTAGTGTAGAATACGTTTACATTTAATATTCACATACTTAGTTTTCCTGGATGCACTGCTAATATCATTTTTCTCTGTTTATGGTATATACACATTTAACTGATTTTTTGCACCTTAGCCTATATAGAAATATTTGACAAGCCTATTTTGTGATTAAAATGATATATAGATTATATAAATTTTATTATGAATTATATGAATAAATAATAGTTTTAATTTTTATACTCAATTTTTGCCTTATTCTACTGTCTGTAAGTTCTAAAATTCAGTCTAATGGAGATAAGCATATAACATATATATATAAATTAAATAAATATATTTATTTATAATTAAATAAATATGTAAATTAAATAAATGTAATTATATTTATAAATTAATAGATAATTTATATAAACATAACGTATATGTTATATGTAACATATATATATCAGTGTTCTATATACACTAAATCTGTATATAGAACACTGATATATATATATATTTATGTGTTCTAAAATGCATATTTATCTTCCTTTGTTAACTCAGCATTCATTTCTGAAATTGTTCATTTTGATTCATGTATCTTTCATTATTTCTATTGTATGAATTCATCATAATGTATTAGTCCATTCCCTTACTAAAGGACAGTAAATTTATTTTCACTTTTTCAGACTTCCTGTTGCCTTTTTTGCTCAGAGAAAAAGCTTTATTTTTAAAAATTTTTTCATGTTGGTATAATTTTTTTGGCTGGATCTTGCAAATATTCTTTTCAGGATATTGAAATTTATTCTATAAATGTGTATTTTTTTATATAAATGAGAAATAAATATATAATGCTTCTATTGGTTTTTAATTTTAAGATCACATGTTTTTTTTTTCTGACTCAATCACCATGATAAAATTACATTGATAATGTTTTGAATTTCAAAGGGCTCTTTCATTTATGGACTAAGTCCAATGTGTTTATGATGCATTGTTATTCACATATATTATTAAAAATATTACATTTAGGAATTAACCACACATGACTTAAAGAGAGATTGACCTGTAGTTATCAGGTGTTTCTTTGTTTTTCGGATCTTGGCAGAGTTGTATAATATTCACATATTTTTTTCCCTGAATATTTTATAGAATTAACTAGATAAATGCATTAGGTTTTCCTTTGGAGAGTTATTTAATAACATATTTAATTTCTTCACTAGATATAAAACTATATAAAATGTTTATTATTTCTATCACTTTCAAATTGAGTCAAGTTTTTTTAGGATTTTTAAATACTGAGATATCTAACTCAAAATCTCTGTATCTTGTTATATACTCAAAGGTTTAGATCCAAATAGTACAAATTTGACACAGCAATAATTCATCTTTACACATTTCCTTCAAAATCTTCCACAAAGAGTATTTTTGGTTTTTTATGCCGTCATATTTTATGCTTTTTATCATTTAAATGTGATTAAACACATACAAAAATGAACACAGAAACACTGTTACATGGTGAGGCATTATTTCTGGGTTATTTAGGCAGATTTTTAATGATACATCAATATTTCGATGCATGGTGCTGAATTCTGCTTTTATAGAAACTAACATTTGATAGAAAAACTAAAATAATCATGTATTTGTGGCAAAAAATACAACAATCTTAAATGTTTTTGTGACAGTTCAGTTTTAGTGATGCTGCAGCTCCTTGCATACATATTGCAGAAAATTTGAGACCAATGATATGATCTGTATCATTTCATGTTAATATCACAAAGAAATCCTATGGAATATAAACAGGAACAGAGTTGAAGATATGTTTCTGAAGATTCTAATGTCCCCGTAAATATTAATAATTAGATAGAAATTAGCATCATTGTCCCTTTAATATTAAAAGAGAGAAAACAATAAAAATATGGAAAATTATGGGGTAACCAGATTTTATTGTGATTCAGCCCTGAAGGGTCTATAGCAAGAGGCACAATTATGTCAGCCAAAATGCTGTCTTAATTTTTCTCTCCCACCTCAATGCCTAATAGGAATATGGTCACCTGTATTTATTATTGACACACATTTTTCTTTGGCCATTTATTCATAGAGATGAACACTATGAGTGACCATTTTTAAAAATAATATAAATAAAAGCAGAATGTAAATTCAGTGGCTTTATTTGGAATATGGAAAGAACAGTTAATTTGGTAATATTAAGGAAATCATAAAACATACCCAGGTCTTTCCACACTTAGAGTTACCATCACTGTATGTAATTACCCTGCATCATGACAGTTATTTTAAACTCTTTAGACTTACTCTAGTCCATATGAAGTGTTTTTAAATAGTATTATGTGGCTAAATGTGCTGACCTGTACTATTACTGTTTTTTTTTCCCTCCTGAAGCTCATAACAACGTAAGCATTTCTGCAGAGTCTATACAAAGTCACAAACAAAGTCACTGGGCTGGAGCTTGTCACCCAATAATAGACTCCGTCATTTATGAGTTCTCACTTTATGGCATTACTGAAATGCTTTCACCTGAACCATTACTGAGCAACCTGAATTGTGGGGGATAAACTGCCACTGTGTTCTGCATACAATGACAGATCATCTAAGGGTGACAGAGTCTCAGTGGGAAGAAACCATACTTCTATCACATGCCTCCCCCTCTCCCCATGTATATGCATGCCTGAGGAGGTTGAAACTCTGCTTTCTTACAGTGTTATTTATTGGAAATTGTTACTCCATTGCATTTATCACTCACAATTTGACAATTTCTCCTACAATGTAGTTTCCGCAGTGAACACACACACACTCCTGTTGAAATTGCTGTCAGCGAAGAGAGTTCATTTTCTTCATGCTGATTCTCCATTCAAGCAGCTGTGTGCCATGCATTCTTTTGGCATTTTGCATTCATTATTTCATTTACTTCTCACAGCAGCCCTACCAATTGGGTTATTATTACCTCCTTTTTAAAAATGCCAGGTCACAGTGCCTGAAAATAGTGCAATAACTATTCTACACTGCATCTCCTTAATTCCAGACTCTCTGCCTTTCAAATGGGCTACCATATCTCCAGGGTGTGTGCATCTACTGTAATAATAACCCCCAATTTGCTTGGCATTTTAAAAGATTGTGAAACAGACATACCACTGCTATATGTAACTTAGATGTACAATTAATAATAAAGCAAGCAATATATTCACATATCAGCTTAATATCTTAAAAGCCCTTGTTTGTCCCCTATTGGCTTCATTCACTTAATAGTAACCACTTGTTCTGATTTATGTGCTATTAAATCTCTTTTCTTTAGTGTTTTACCATTCGTATTTTAATGTATACAAATATTAAAACTATATAAAACTGTGTATGTGTGTGTTCTATCATTTTGTCCGTATTTTCAATTTATAGATATAAATTTATTACGTATTCTTTTGGGGCTTGCTATTCTCAGTCACGTTGCCCTTTTGAGATCCATCCAATTAGATGAATTTCAGCTGTAGTCTGTTTCACTGATGATGGACATTTGGGTGATTTCCAGTATTTTGATATGGACAGTGCTACTAGGAAACTTCTGATTTCATGTCTACTGAAGCACAGGGACAAGATTGTCTCTGGGGTAAATACCAAGTAATCAGATTGCTGAGTCATAAGATATGCACATTTCAGTAGGATTGAGTAAAGTCGAGTTATTTTCTAAGTGTCTGCATCGATTTTCAGTAAGGCAAGCAGTTACCAAGCAGTTAATGAAAGTTTCTCTTGCACCATTATCTTTGCCAGTACTCGATTTTGTCCAACTTTGGAATGTTTACCAAGTTGATGCCTGTAGTTTTGATATACATTTCTCTGCATTCTAACATTCCTTTATTATTCATGTTTTATGTTTTGTGAAATCCCTGTTCACGTATGTATTTTAAAATCCTTGTAGTTGTCTTCTTGTTACTGGCACACACACATACACACACAAACACTCATGTATCATGTATATTCTCTCTGAATACTAATTTTTTGTGAGTTTCATTTGTGAAAAACATCATCTTCTACTTCGTCTTATTATTCATGCTGCCCGTAGATGGACAGAAGTTCTTAAATGTACTGAATTAATCTATTATATTTTTCCTTTTTGTAACTTGTGATTCTTGTTTAAAAAATTATTTGCTATCTAAAGCCATAAAGTCATTATCTTATATCATCTTCCAAAAAATGTAGATATGCCTTCCACATTATGTCAGTGTATATCTAAAACCAAGCATTGTTTATAGTGTGAGAGAATTATGTACTTTTTTCACATAATCACTGTTTTCACAATCTATTAATCTACTTTATTCCCAAGAATGTGAAAATTGTCATACATTAAATGACTATATTTGCATGAGCCTATTTCTGTTTGGATTATAATTCAATTAAATATACAGATCACTTTGAGAGTATAGTACATTTGGCACGTTTAGTCTTCCTGACTACAAAACAATATTTCTATAAATTTTACAGGCCTTTTAAATATTTTGAATAAAGTTTTATGTTTCCAGTAATGACCATTAGTTTAAATTTGATGTAAAGTACATTGCATTTTTTCTAGTATATGGCATCGTATTTGCAACATTTTTGTGGATTCTCAATACATGGCTAAACATTTCTTGTTTTTCCTAATTTGCTAAGTCTTGAATCATGAAATGAGGTATAACTGTTCAACTTATTTTTTTTCACAACCATACAGTTTCCTTTCGTTAAACTGTTAATGTGTCAAATCATATTCTATTGCTGAATTCTAGAATAATTCCTGGAGAAAACAAATAGTTCCTTACATAATATTACATTATGTTTTAAAACATATACTTGCATTGTCTTACTGATTTTGTTTTTTATCCCTTTTCATTGTTGAGAAGCTTAACTCTTTTTGTTTCCTTAAATCTCTGCAACAATATATGTGAGATTAGACTTATCTTTCCATGAATGTGTGGTAAAAAGTCTGTTTTAAAGTAATCTGAGATAGTTGTATGTTATGCAAAAAATCAGAAGTTACTGATTCAATTTCTCTATACCTAAATGTCCATACAAATTTTCTACTTCTTTACAGTATGCCAAATTAAATTATTCAGAAAATTTTTCCTCTGACCATGAGTTTTAAAAAATATTGAAAATTTTTGTCCAGGCATGGTGGCTCATGCCTATAATCCCAGCACTTTGGGAGACCAAGGCTGGTGGATTCCTTGAGGTCAGGAGTTAGAGACCAGTTTGGTCAACATGGCAAAACCCCATCTCTATTAAAAAATACAAAAATTAGCCAGGCTTGGCGGTGCAGTCTCAGCCTCCCAAATAATCCTAGTTATTTGGGAGGCTGAGACTAGAGAATTGCTTGAACCTGGGAGGCAGAGGTTGCAGGAGCCGAGATCATGCCACTGCACTCCAGCCTGGGCAAAAGAGTGAGACTCTGTCTCAAAAACAAAACAAAACAAAACAAAACAAAAAAGAGTATTTTCCACTTTTGTATTATTTTATAATTTTAGTATTCTATCTTTATACATTTTCTATTTGATTTATATTTTCTCTTTTTATCATTATTTATCTTTTCAAAGGTCATCTAGTTTTTTGGAACATAGCCCAAACACTACTAACTCAATATATCACCAAAAATAATCAAAAAGATTCAAATATTTAAAATTACTCAAAACAAAATATATAATTATTAAAGTCTGGAAAATTATTATTTATCTTACCCCAGGTTTATATTAAACAACAAGAAGAAAAAAGAATTTTTTCTTTTCCTCTTATTTATTCTAAAAACAAACAAAAAGTTCATTCTTCTAGAGGTTGAAGCCTAAAACACAGTAAATATTAAAGATCGAGTTTAAAATGGGGAACACTTACTTTACTTTTGTTGGAAAAAGATGTTATCACACAGTGGTACTCCATCTGAAGGTCTACCATGATTTTTCCAAAGTGTAATAAAGAGGGATGCTTGTGAATTATCCTTTAGTTGTAAATCAAAAGAATTTGAGGGCTAGATTCAGAAACAATGCTCTGATGATCCAGCTCTCCAAAGCATTCTTCCAAGAAGCAGAAAGTCATAATGGTGGCAAAAAGATTAATAATTACTGGTGGAAAGTGTTATGCTTATTATACAGAAAGTAATTTCATCCCAAATTTAAGAGGAATAAATATTATAATGATACATATATTTTTTCTTTTTATAATGCTTTTTTATTATATGACTTGTGCTACAAATTTTAAACTCTTTTTAAAGATGAAAGAGTCATATGATTTCCATTTTTTTCAGTACAATTTTATCAGTATACTTGCAGGAAGAAGTTACTGAATGATGATAAGTAATTTGTTGTGTCATATTAATAAGTTCAGGAAAACATTTGCTTCTTCCAGAAGGTAAAAATGTCTTGAAATTAAAAATGTATTAGTAGAATAGTAAGAGAGAGTAAAGAGCGAATCACTTTGGTCCAGGCACAGTGGTTCACGCCCATAATTCCAGCAATTTCGGAGGCTAAGGCGGGCGGATCACTTGAGGTCAGGGGTTCGAGACCAATTTGGGCAACATGGCGAAACCCTGTCTCTATTAAAAATACAAAAATGAGCTGGATGTGGTGGTGGACACCTGTAACCTCAGCTACTCTGGAGGCTGAGGCAGGAGGATAGCTTGAACTCGAACTCGGGAGGCAGAGGTTGCAATGAGCCGAGATCACACTACTGCACTCCAGCCTGGGCGACAGGGAGACTCTGCCAAAAAAAAAAAAAAAAAGTGTGAATCACTTTGAAATGGAATGGTAAGAAAAGTTATTTGATGTCCATATGCAAAGGAGTTAAAGGTTAAAGTCTTGGGTCTCAAAGAAATAGTTTATCATCTGCAATCCTTAGTTAAAAAATATACCTTGTCTCTCCACTATAGATCAAATAAACACAAGAAGCAACCTGAGGTTAAAGAGTTTCCTACCTAATACAGTGTTTTTCGATATCCCTTACATAATATGCATGGATATTTCAAATAAGACTTCCACTGTATTTGCTGCCACAGGATGGAAGGAAGATATAGCTAGGAGAAAAATGTGAAAAATGCCTGTAATTTTGACCCAGAGAAACTCTCAGGAAAAGAGAGTGAAAATTTGAGAGGCTCATTTTCATATTCCTGCTACCTCAAACCAAAACCCATGGTAGGAATCGGAGTTTGGGAGAAGCCACAAATAAATGGAGAAGCCTGAAGCTGCATGATCAGGAACAGGACTGATAATGGAAGATAGTTTCAGCATAGAAAGATGGTGTGTTTGTGGCCGGGAAGGAAATCCAGATGAACCTGAAGCAGTGTTTTTGCAATCATCTGGACTATAAATGATTTGGTGGATCCAGAATTGCATTTATTTTCTCTTCGGGGACATGAACCAGGAGCACTATAATTGGCAAAGGCTGTATAGTCAAGACAAACCAACACTATAGACGGCAACTATGATTCAGCACAATCAACTATAGGTTTTGGTAACAACACAGTACTCCTTAAACTAGGTGGGAGTAGTTAAGCTCAAACCTCACCAATCATGGGTAGAAAAGCACAAAAAACCTGCATCTCAAAGCAGAGAGAATTTAGTGCTCATAGTTGTAACCAGAGGAATCTTGTTCCTTAAGAAATGCATGGTCACATAAGCCACAGAGCTACAAACCTACTTAAACCTTAAGAATTATGTGAAAGCAAAATCAGAGGTTGGGACTTTATACACAGAATATTTATCTCATCAAAATGACATGGCACTTTCAAGAAATAGTACCCCAAAGATATTCATGTCCCAGTTTTCAGAAGTGGTAAATATGTTTATATTACATGGCAAAGAGCAATTAAAACTGTATGTAGAAGTAAGGTTACTAATCATCCGACCTTAAAATAGGGAGATTATCCTGAATTACCCAAGTGAACCTAATGTAATCATAAGGATCCTTTAAAATGGAAGGGGAGGCAAAGAAAAGTTCAGACTAATGTGATTAGGAAAGACTCAATCCATCATCTTTGTTTCTGCCCATGGAGGAAGGGCACTAAGAGTTAAGGAACGTAGGCAGCCTCTGAAAGCCAGAAAACCAAGGAGGTGGGGAGCAAGGAGGCATGCCCCAGGACCCACAAGAAAAAAACATGGCCCTTCCAACAGTTTGGGTTTAACCTAGGAAAACATCTAACATACAGAACCGCAAGAAAATAAACGTGTATTATTTTAAGCCATTAAGTTTATGATAATTTGTTATAGCAGCAATAGAAAACTGACACCTACGATTAAACCAATAGTCTGCATTATGCACTTGTTGATTTGATTCCATCCTTTTTTTGTCTGTATTCAATGTTGAGGTGTTTATGAAAAAAAAATCAGATCATTTATAGAGTAGATAAATGATATGTGGTGTGAGTATACTTGCAATTCTACTGAAGAGGTCTCCAAAATGAAGTTATAACCAGATTTATCTTACGTTTTCTGACAAAACTTTTCCAAGTGGCTGATGTCACTTCTTGAGTTTTCTCATGTTACTTTAAAAAATAAAATCTGTGATTTGTCCTCTTCAAAATCTAACCACTGTATAAATACTACTACTGTCATTATCTTTATATCTAGGTCTTTTATAAAATTTAAAGCTGAAGGGCAATTTATTATTAATCTCATGTATCCAACTGTCTATACAAACAACATAGAATGCTAAGAAAATGGCATTCCCTTCTAATCTGTTTTGGCAGCTGTGGGTACTCTTAATATTGGTTAATTTCTTCATGATTTACTCAGCTACTGAATTAGAAACCTAGGAACGTCCTTTACTGGTAACTTTCTTCTCCATGTCCACCTGGTCTCCAAGACTGAATCTGCCTTTATATTTTCCATCACCTTTGCCAAAAGCTTAGATAATATTCTCATCATTTCTCAATTGGACTATTTCCTAATAGTTGGCTTCTCTGTTTCTACTGTATTTCCCATTTAGACAATTTCATGCTCTCATAAGTTTCTTCTATCAAAATTCTGGCTTTGATACGAATTTGTTTGGCAGTCATCACTGGACTTCTGCTGTCCGCTGACCCCACACCATCATCACTCCTCCTTTACAAATTACATGATCTTGATCAATTCATGCTGTATTCATCCTTGTACTGCAATGTCCAATAAAGGGGTTGGCAATATTCATGTGCCAAATAATATATATATATGTAAATAAATAAAAATCAAAATAGCTGGAGCCAGTTATTTTCACAGTAATGGATCAGAGAGATAAGATTTTTGTTGATAGGGTCCACTGCCAAAGGAGGAAGAGGAAAGAAATCTTTTTCTCCCTATCTCCTGCAACTGAAATTGCTCACATTACCATCAATCTGCTTGGTGATTACATCCTAGCCTTTTGACAGCCTTAAATTTCATCTATGCTAGAGGAATGATATGATTAAGGGTTCATTGGTAATTAACATAAGGTTAAGAAGATTAAAATTTATAAGTATAAGAACACACCTATGTCCAAAGACCTTCCTATAGCTTTCTTTTGTTCAGCAGGTAATGTTTAGCATTTTTATTTAAAGTATTTAGTTAACTTACTCTATGAATGCAGTCATGGATATGATCTACTGACCAGAAAGTAACATCTTATTATTAACATTTTTCAACTGATATTTAATTGACTCACCTTTTAAAAAAGATTTTCCCAGGGATAAATATAAGTAGAAAAAGTAACAACAAGCAGTTCACCATTTATCTTACTGTCTTTAGCCATTGTTTCTGAACTGGTTATTCCTAAAAGGTACTTACGTTTTCTTCTCTAAAGTTTACTTTTATTTGGTTGGCAGTTGCTTTTGTTACTGTTTGTGTCGTGTTTGATGATTAGTGTAACTGACTTTAATTATGGCTCACTGCCTTGAATGGAATTTGGTCAAACTGGCATTCACTCCAAATTTAAATGGATCCCTGTTTAATTTCCCCTAGCTCTTTGTAAGGGGCAGAAAAACACAATAGTATCATAAAATTGTTGGCTTGTTACAAAAACCTTCCTTTTATTCAAAGGTTATAGTATTCTGAAAAGTATTAGACTATTTTTCTTATATTTTCTTTCTGAGCATCCATGTTATAAAACGTATTAAAAAGTTCATGCTGGTGATGAAACGCTAACGATTGCAGTAGACAGGGAAAATTTTCTAGGTCACTCTGCTTATGCCATCTTAAAAATGAAAAAGAAGAGTGTGTTTCTATTAATACTTGGGAAATTTTGACATTGTATCTTTGTGTAAGATGTTTTTGATGAAAATAGAAAATACATCCAAATATATGTTGAGGTTGAGATGGTGTTTCATAGGAGTGAAATAATATAGATGGGAGGTGCATGCTGAGGGGAAACAGACAGCTTCTGTAGATTGGATAAAGTTTAACACAATCGGGTATCCATAGAAAATCCTAATAAAGTAGTTAACACCAAAGAGCATGGCTTTGAAATTCCAGGTGTCCCCTACATGTTAGGTGATCCTGCTGCTGAGTGCTTAGTTCTGGTTGTACTTTTTAAAGACTCCTTTTTCCAATTTCTGTTTTAACAATATCATATTATATTAGCTCTTGATTGAGAAGTAAAATAAAATAACAAAACATTTGTTTAGCCTTATTATAGTCAAAATTGTCTCCCATGCTAAGTCTGAGGAGAGTGTGGAGACTTACCAACTTCCTCTGACGGAAACCTAGGAAGCAAGAGAGTTGATCTTCAAGCCTAGCTTTCTCAATCACTGTTAAAGGATGTTGTCATGGTAATATGGCCCATTAGTTTCCTAAAGCTTCCATAGCAAAGTACCATAGATGTGTTTTTCACAATTCTTGGGAATAGAAGTCCAGATCAAGATGTCTGTGGGGTTAGTTTCTTCTGAAGGTCATGAGGAAGATCTGTTCATCCCTCTTTCATACCTCTGGTGGTTTGCTGGAAATCTTTCATGTTCATTGGCTTCTGCTGCTTTCCTTATATTTCTGCCATCACCATTTTTTTTTTTTTTTTTTTTTTTTTTTGAGATGGAGTCTCGCTCTGTCATCCAGGCTGGAGTGCAGTGGCAGAGTCTCGGCTCACTGCAACCTCCCCTCCCGGGTTCAAGCGATTCTCCTGCCTCAGACTCTCAAGTAGCTGGGATTACAGGTATCCACCATCTCGCCCAACTAATTTTTTGTACTTTTAGTAGAGATGGGGTTTCACCATATTGACTAGGCCGGTCTCCAACTCCTGACCTATCGATCCACCCACCTTGGCCTCCCAAAGTGCTGGGATTACAAGCATGAGCCACCATGCCCGGCCTCTGCCTTCATCTTTACATGACATTTTCCCTATATGCATGTCTGTCTCTATGTCCAGATTTTCTCCTTTTAAAGAACAGCAGTCATATTAGATTGAAGTTGTCAAATAGAAATTTCACCCAGCAATTTAAACAGGTGAGGGTAAGGTAGAATTTTTTCAAAGACTATTGCAAAAGAGGTCAAGACTATGACAATAGGGGAGAGATTGGACTCAATCATGCAGAAATAAATGGCACGTTTTCAGGCCCTGGGAATGTACTGGAAGACATTACAGGGGAGGTTATTACAGGAATTAGACCATCTATATTTGCTGATTGGTGCTTATTGAGGTTGGGCCCCTTACTTCCACAGAGTTGGAAATAGGGGCACTATCCTTTTTGATAATTATATTTTAAAGAGATGGTTCCCAGGTCCTTGAGAAAGACATTCCTGGGGTAGAAAACCGGAAAGAAGCTGGGAGAAAATTTACATCCCAAAGGATAGGAGAAAAAATTTATAATAACATGTTTTCTAAGTAAATCTAAGAAAAGGATTCCAGGGGCCCAGAATCAGGAAGAAACTTGTCTAAAGTTTAGCCAAATTGAGAACTGCTAAGGCCTTCTTAATCAGAAACCATCCCAATGACATCATTTTATTAATAATTTTATTTCCTAAGTAAAGAACCTGTTTTTACATAGTCACATTCTGAGGTACTGGCATTAGAACTTCAAGGTATCTTTTTCGGGTGGACACAATTCAACTTATAACACATGGATACGTAATTCACTTACAAAAAAAAAAATTCTAAGATACTTCAATTCTTAACATTTGGTTATACTTAGTAATCAGAATTGTGAAATATTTGCAATAGAAAAGTATAAATTCATGTGCCAAACAGAAAGCTATTTTCGATATTCTCTAATGCATTTATGTAGAAGTTTTATAAAAGAACTAATAATAATGAAAAGTGAGTAAAGTGTTTCCTCATTATAATAACTTATATCACAGAAATAAAACATATAGAAGAAAATCGTATATGAAAAACATAAAATCCAGAGCATATTACCAAGGTAATACAAGGCTATTGTTCTGCAATAAACTTTAGTCAAATTTTTCCATAGGAACAAATACAAGCAAAACAAATTTAATTAGTATTTCATATACTTAAATAATGGTATAATTATAAAAATTAACTAATTTTACTTCTTAAGCATCAGATCTATAGGCCCTTCCCTTAAGAATTTCCATTCAAGCTAGATGGGGTGGCTAAAGCCTGTAATCCCAGAGCTTTGGTATGCTGAGGCAAGAGGAATGAGTTCAAAAGCACGAAGCCATGAGTTCGAAAGCAGCCTGTGCAACGTAGCAAAACCCCATTTTCACAAAAAAATTTTAAAAATCAGCTAGGCATGGTGGCACATGCCTATAGTCTCAGCTACTCAGGAACTGAGGCAGCAGAATTGCTGAGTCCAAGAGTTCAAGCCTGCAGTGAGCTATCATCTATGATTGAGCCACTGTACTCCAGCTTGAGTGACAGACGAAGGCCCCATCTTAAAAAATAATAATAATAATTGACTCATAAGTTATGTGGATGAGACCTGCAAAATGCATGTTTATCATATACCAAGTGAATATTATTACGGGATTTTAGCCAACACAAATTTCAAAGCCCTTTGAAGGAAAACTTCAAAGGCAATCTTCTATTTTTAAATGGTAAAAAATAAAAAATGAATCATCATGTGGAGAAGCATAATTCTGCAGAAGAGTCATGGATTTGGCTACATCATATATTGTTACAGCTATCTGAGAAATGTGTAAAATAGTTATTTCATGCAGTAGAAAACGATCAAAAATTTTCTAAATAATGATAGTCTTTGGAAGTGGGAAGTAATATAAATTCTAAATAATCCTTTCTACATAATGTATGTATTGAGCATTTGTAATGTGCTAAGCATCAAAACTCAAATACTGTCACCTTTCCTATCAGGGGTCTTCTACGTTGCTTGGTAGATAATTTTAGAAACTGGCCGCTATTTCAGATATAGAAGCAGAAAGTATTAGTAATAACTGTGGTATGTTTGTCCATATAATTCTAACATAAAATCTATTAAATTTATTGTAGGACTAATATATTCATTTGGATTTATTTTGAAGACAGGATCACTGCCTATATTTAGGGTATCAATATATTTTCTTAAGTTGAGATCATTCTGTGGGCCAAACATAAGGGGTGATACACATCTTGTAGCTAAAACATGTGGACTTTAGTTGGTAGTCTATAACCTGAAAAAAAATGAGTGCTATTCTCTTGAAATTACTCAAGAGAAATTGGTCTTGATATTGCTTGGAGGCTAGTTTCCCTAAGGTAGTAAAAAACCTAGCTATATGGAGATATTCTGAAAACTAAGAAACAAGAAGAAAAGAAGCCTACAAACTTCTGCCACTCCTGGAGCCTCAGAAATTAATCATACTGTTTTCCTGGACTTTCCAAGCATAAAATAGTATTGAAGACACAATCCAAGTTATAAGCGTAGATTTTATATAATACTATCAAGTCACCATCGAGTTGAGCGTTTTGTAGTGAAATTCATGAAACAATAAAATTTTCAAATGAATAGTGAAGAAAAAGTTACCTTAATGTCAGTCAAAGGCACATATAAAATCATGTAGCATTTTTACAAGTAGATGCATAAGAAAAATATACTATTTTTCAATGGCCCCACATACTTAAATTTAAAATTTTGTACAACTTGCTGAATATTTATTCTATTAATGACCTTTACAATACCTTTATCACCTCTTTCTCTCATTTTTCCCTAAAAAGTTAAGTTGGACATTTTACCAAGTGTATAACTTGACATAACTTAGTCTCCATTAATAGTAATTGTATCAGGGGTTTATAGAGGGACAGAACGAATGGAATGGATATATGTATATATAAAGGCAAGTATATTAAGTATTGATTTACAGAATCACAAGGTCCCACAATAGGCTGTCTTCTGGCTGAGGAGTAAGGAGAGGCACCCTGAGTTCCAAAACTGAAGAACATGGAGTCTGATGTTTGAGGACAGGAAGCACCCGGCACAGGAGAAAGTTGTAGGCTGGCAGACTAGGCCAGTCTCTCTTTTCATGTTTTTCTGCCTGCTTATATTCTAGCCGCTCTGGCAACTTCTTATTTCCCCATCCTACTAACACTTAATGACTGAACTCTATGCTGTTACTATGACTGTTTGAAATATTTCATATAAGTGGAATTATGTAGTATTTTCTTGTTATAAGGCTGAATAATATTTCATTGCATGTGTATACCACATTTTCTTTTTCAATTC
Source organism: Ateles fusciceps (assembly GCA_036589455.1). Lineage (NCBI taxonomy): Eukaryota > Metazoa > Chordata > Mammalia > Primates > Atelidae > Ateles > Ateles fusciceps. Next base: position 13,205,633 of record JAZHEH010000572.1, on the reverse strand, counting down.
GTAGACCAATAGACATTTAGATTGTTTCCAAATCTTGGCTCTTGTGAGTAATGCTTCAGTGAATATGGAAGTGCAGATTTTTCATTGAGATTCTTATTACAGTTCTTTTATACACACCCAGATGTGTGAATCATATGGTAGTTCTAATTTTAATTTTTTGAGGTTGCTGATTTATAGACAAGTAAGTGGCCTCTGTTTTAGAGAAACATCCAGTCCATTCTGGAGGACAGTTATATGAGTACATTGTGACAATTCAGTGTGGCATGGGTATTTAGCAAAATATAATTCCTGTGAAAGCTAAGAGCAATCCACTCATAATGCCCTTAATATTGGCACAATTTGATGTGAATGACACATACCATTCTTAAGAAAAGTTTCTGTGTTGGACTCAACTTTACATTTTTTATAACATATCTGCTTAAAACATTTACATTGCATCACTAAATTACATGACCCTTCCTATTTCACAGTTTCCATCAATGGAATTCTTACCTCTTAAGTTACAGGAAAAACAGTTCAATCAGTCTTGAAATGCCTAACATGTGGGTAAACCAATCACAATCCTATATTACTTGAACTCTCCCCATCTTGATTGCCAGATTTAGTAGAAAAGGGCATCCTCTATAAATCGTTCTATTATAAAGACACAGGCACACATATATTCATTGCGGCACTGTTTACAATAGCAAAGACTTGGAACCAACCCAAATGCCCATCAATAGTAGACTGGAAGAAAATATGGCACATATACACCATGGAATACTATGCAACCATAAAATAGGATGAGTTCATATCCTTTGCAGGAACATGGATGAAGCTGGAAACCATCATTCGCAGCAAACTGACACAAGAACAGAAAACCAAACACTGCATATTTTCACTCATAAGTGGGTGTTGAACAATGAGAACACATGGACACAGGGAGGAGAATATCACACACCAGAGCCTGTTGAGGGTAGGGCATCTAGGGGAGGGATATCAGGGGGTGCGGGATTGGAAAGGGATAACATTAGGAGAAATACCTAATGTAGGTGACAGGGGATGGATACAGCAAAGCACCATGGCATGTGTATACCTATGTTAACAATCCTGCACTATCTGCACATGTACCCCAGAACTTAAAGTATAATAATTTTTTTTAATTAAAAAATTACAAAAAGGGTATCCTCTTTGTCAAGGATCCATATTCATCCACTTTATGGCTCTTAACCCTTTGCATTTCTTCACAAACCTTACACAAATTTCTTCACCACACACTGGCTACTGTACTAAAATAAGACAATATAAGTTTGCAATAAATATATGGATCTTGCCATAATTCAGTTTATATGCTGGTAGGATAAACCAACATTAAAATAGAATACAGTATTAATTTGATTATATTTGTTTAAATCACCATAAAAATACAAGGCTAATTCTAGCCATGTACTTTTCACATTTATTTATTCTATCCTTATTGTATAAAAAAGACAAGTTATAAAAGTTATAAACATGCATGGGGGAAAAATCAGATAGTAAAGAAAATTTCAAACAATAAAAATTAACTTTAAATTTCTCCTAGCCCCCCCACTTGGACTCTGCAGAAGCTATCACTATTAATAGATTTTCGAGTAACTTCCCCAGAATTTTTCATTTCTTCACTATACAAATATGTTTAAGATATGAACAAACTACATCTTTCTTCCATCTTATAAAGAAAACATGTGTTTATCACAATGGAAAAGCAAAAAATGTCTCTTTTTATCTATTTTCCTTTTTCTCTGTTTCCTTTCAAACCTCCGTTCAGACTTTCAGACTCTGTTGACCATCTTTCAATGCTTGTTTTATTGTACCTCCTTTAACTTTCCTACAACACTCACTAGAAACCACTTTTATTACAGCATCACATGTTCTATAATTTTCTGTCTGTGAACACTGCAAGATTTAGTTTATATAAAATTCCAGCGTATTAGATATAACGCTATTCTTTTGTTTTTAACCAAAAAATTTAATAAAATAAAAATAGCGTGACAGAAAGTTATAATAGCGATAACTCAAATCAACTCTAAATTATATTAACAATTAAATTATTTGCAAAGGTTTAGTAGAAAAAAATGACAAAAGGAAAAATATTGTATTACTCTTTGGCAAATATTTAAAACAAATTGTGAGATAATAGAAACCTCGTTCAAATTCCACTTTAACTATCACCATAATTTAAAATATCTGATGGCTTAGCATGGTGGCTCATGCCTGTAATCTCAACAACTTTAGAAGGCCAAGGCAAGAGGATCACTTGAGTCTAGGAATTTGAGACCAGCCTAGGTGACAGACTCCATCTCTACAAAAAAATAAATTAAATTAAATAACTTTTTAAAAAATAGCTGGAGGGGACAGGGTGCACCTGTGGTCCCAGCTGCTCAAGAGACTGAGGTGGAAGGATCATTTGCACCTAGGAGTTTGAGACTTTAGTAAATTGTGGTGGCACCACTGCACTCCAGCCTAGGTGACAGAGTGAGACTGTCAAATTAATAAATAAATAAAGCATTTGATGATTAACCCCTGGAAACAATCCTTTCTCCTTTTGTGTGTTTGCATGAATGCATATATGCATGCATGCATGTGTGTGTATGTGTGTGTGTTGAATACCATAGTAGCTTCTGTGTTTAATAGTGGATAGGTGCATAAACTTTGGTGTTAGCTCCCCTGGTGAAACAAATATGTCACATTTTGCCAAACATTTACTAAGAGTGTTTAAGATTCAATGTTTTTATCTGAGAATAAAGATAAAGATGTATATAAATTCTACTAGAGTATTGCTAAAACTAAGCTCTCAAAAATGGTAATCTTTATTTTTACAGTGATAAGGGTTTTAAAAAATATAATTTTTATTAACAATATAAGAAAGAATATTTTGAAATACTCTTAAATATATGCTTTTCTGTTGGAAATATTGCTTTGGCTTCATTTCCCTGATATTTAGAGCTTGAGTTGTAGTGCTTTGGGGAAGGTTACGGTAGTTGTGATAGAGATGGGAGCAAGCCAAATGCTGTCCAGATCGTTCTGCACAGGGCACTTGCCTAAACATGCCCATTATGAAAAATTCCATAGCTTAACACATGCGTAGTAAAGGAAATAAATCAATGTGGAGCGGCTCAGACTCAGGGCCCAACTGTGCACTGGGAGAATGGGGTGGAGCCACCGGGAATTCCCACCTTAAGCGATGGGGAGGAGCCTGGCCTGTTTGGCTCCTAAGTAGTGGCCTAGTATTCAGTCTGTCGGGTGGGAGGCTGTTGGCAGGACTCCCTCTTTTTTAGCTGAGTGCTTTGTTTTAATAAATTCTGTTCTCCTCACCTTTCAACATGTCTGTGTGCCTAACTTTTCCTGGTCATGAAGACAAAAAGGAAGATTTTAGCTGAGCTAAGGAGCAAAAATTCCTCCATTTGTTGCACGATAAATAGAAGAAAGAAAAGCAACCATCTTTACAGGGAGGAATAAAACTGAGAATTGAGGCACAAGTAAATTCTGCTTATTATTATTATGATCATTATTTTAGTAGAAAACCAGTGTGCCACACAGCAGAGATGAATGTCAGTGGAAAGGAGGTAATGAAAGACTGATATATTATGTAGGTTAAGGTGAAATATCAAGGAAGAGTATATGCCTTCTCTACCTGCCTTTTGAATTCCTTGAGAGAGACAAAGAGCCAATATCTATATAGTGTATGTTAGAAAAAAACTATGCTTAAAATAATGGCTTAGCATGTATAGAAGTGAATCACTAGAACTTGCTACATGCCATGTCTAGGAAGTGATCTAGCATATTTAGGAAAAGCGATCAAACATAGCACTCCCCACGCTATCCCTCTCCTCTTCCGTGGTTTAGAAAAAATTCAGAAGTCTTCACATGTACTAAGTACATGATTTAACAGGCATCTGGATTGGAGGTTAAGAAACTCGATTTCATAACTGTATGAAAGGGTAAGGTAAACTACCAGTGTAAACTGCAAGTAGAAAGTCTAAGCCAATGGCAAGTTAAGACTCAAATGATCTGTATTGCTAATGGTATCTGAGATAAGGGAAAATGATTAAGAAGGAGACAACTAGGAAACGACATATTAAGAAAACTTGCCTTGAGGTGCACTAATTGCAGAAACTATAGCTGTCACTTTATTGGAAATGAGCTGTTGTCTAATAAGATCTCAGATTATCTGCAATATAGAGAAGGCTAATAGATATGAGAGGAACCCAGAAACAGTGTCATGACAATATATAATTTTACCCTTGTACTCTTAGAGTATCAAACGGATCAGAAAAGTGGAGGAAAAATATAAACAGCTTTTATATTGGGATCTATTAGATTTTAAGATCAAAATAATATTAATTTATAAATACACTGTGTTACCTTAATTAGGAGAATAGGAGGATAGTGAATTAATTTTATTTTTCTCACCATCAGTGTGAATAAGGTTTGGAAAAAAATAATCTTAACTTTAGATACACAAATGAATACATATTTTCTCAATATATTTTAGATACCTTTACTTTGGTCTTTTTTGTATCCGTATGCTATATATCTGCCTGGATAAACTGTATCTATATTCTATAAACTACCAGCACTGTTAAGATTTTCATTCACCCTATATCCCTTCACCCAATCTGTACATAACAACTTATAAAATGTTACATACGTAGGGTGATTTCATAATGACATACTGAGAGATTTGACAAATCCTCTCCCCCCCCCACAGAGCAATTTAAAGCCAGACAAGAGTGTTCCAAAGCGACCTGGGCTTTGGCTAATAATATAAAACACACTTAAAAAACATTTTTAATAAGAATAATACTAAGCTTCAAGTAAAAACAGCAAACATCTGTGGCAGTTTGCCTGGGGGATTCTCTTATACCTGCCTTCCACCAAGTGTATCTACACGGTTGGTAGTTTTATTGGGGGAGAGGAGAAAAAACGGTAAGCAAAAATCAAACAAACAAAAAAACAGAAGCTTTACTTTTATTACTTGATTTGAATTCATTAAAATCGCAATGTTGGCAACAAGTGAACAGGGAAGTCTAGTGGCAATGGGCCTCTCAGAACTCAAATCTTTTTGGGGAAAGCAATGGACTGCAGGACTCATTGTGCATTTCACAGGGAGTTGTGTGAGGTTAGAGAGCAAGAGGGAGATTAATAAACATCTCCACATGCAGGATTCACCAAGAACTAGGTGCACGTATAGCGGACAGCACAGAGATGTGAAGCCACCAACATTTTCCTGCCTGATGGAGTTTTCACGGATGCCCAGAGGAGATGCAGAGAGCAGAAAGTAAAACCTGAGACCTCCTTGAAAGTAAACTGACATTTTCAATGTACTATTTTGTCCACAAATTGATCTATAAACAGACAGTATATGAGCACAGTCTCTGACCAATCTTTCACTTATTACACAGCTATGCAGATGCAGGGCCAGACCTTAATGAATCCAGGCTTAAGAACAAATATAATAAAAATAAAACTAAACAGAGGCATCAATGACATACTACAAGGAAGACAGGTTTTACAATTTTAGCCCAGGGTAGGTACTAAACAAACACAATACAAACCTCAATGGAACAACTTGAGAATGCAGAGTTGCAACGTTACTAAAATACAATATACTTAGAAAACTATAAGACATGAGAAGAAATAACAGATGTCACCAATACTGTAAAAACAAAATAGCCAATATAAAGTATCTATGGATATCCCCCAGTTAAAATTTTGAGCAAAGAATTCAAAGCAGCCATTTTAAAGATGTTCTATGTTCAAATGAGAACAATAAGAATACATGAACACAGGGAAGGGAACATCACACACCATGGCCTGTCGGGGGGTGGGAGACAAGGGGAGGAAGAACATTAGGACAAATACCTAATGCATGTGAGGCTTCAAACCTAGATGACGGGTTGATAGGTACAGCAAACCACCATGGCACATGTATACCTGTGTAACAAACCTGGATGTTCTGCACATGTATCCCAGAACTTAAAGTAAGGAACAAATAAACAACAACAACAAAAAACAGGGGATATATTGGCACTTATTTTATTAGACTTTGGTTGCATTTTTAAGCCTTTTTGGAAAAAGTACAAAAAAAGATAATCACAGTGACAATGACTCAGTGAATACAGGCTCTCAATAATATCAATTATATTAAAAATTACAGAACTGAAAAATAAAATAGTAAAATGTAAAATCCACTAAAAGTTCACAAAAGCAGTGTGAGATGGCAGAAAAATAATCAATGATTTTGAATTCAAATAAAAAGTTTTCCATGAGCCAATATTCAGAGGAAAAAAATGTTGGACTAAAAAGAGTATAATCTGAGGAAATAGATGACAATATTCAATATGCCAAAATATATGTAGTATGAGTCCAAGAAGGATGGCAGAGAAGAAATGGTACAGAAATAATATTGAATAAATAATAAAGTTTATATCTAGAATATATAAAGCACTATCCCAATTACCAGATACAAAATAGTTCTCAGATCCTCCAGAGCACACTCATGGGAAGGGAATATATATCCTCTCGAGGAACAACCTCCTGCAAGCATTGCTACAAGGATGTTAAATATCAATTTTCCTAATCCTGCCACAAAGGGACAAAAAACTATTCCAGAGGAATTGTATGCTGTCACATAGAAAAGTGCTTCAATTCTCACACTCTGTTAAAGGATCTGCACTGACAGTAATACAAGAGCACCCAAACCCCACCATTGCCCCACACTAAAAGAGGGGGATTATTCAGGCTAGGGGGAAAATGGAGTCCTGTCCTGAATCCATCTCACAGTAGAACGGTGATTCCTCAGTGGTTGAATCCATAATCAGGATGGATATCTTTAGCAGCTTGAAGAACCCTCATATTGATTTCCTGTGCACAAGAGTTAGCCACTTTAGTGTAAAAGAAACCAAGCAGAAGCCCTTGCAACTGTCCCCCCAGTCCTTTCACCACAGCTAATAATGAGTTTGAAGCAATACTCCATTCGGAACAGAATGGCAGGGATTAGCGCCATGTTCAAAGATTTAATGAATGCAGAAGTGTTGGTCCTCGTCATATCTCAGTTTATTAGTTATGCACTAGAAAAAAAGAATTAAGATGAATGTTGACAGGTAAGAGTTGACCACCATAATGTAACCAAACCATAGCCTCAGACCAGCTGTTTTTCTGCACGTAGTATGATTAAGTAGAAAAGTTCAGCATACCTTGTAGCATAGAGTATACCACTATTGATTTGCAAATTTCTATTAATTTTCAATTCCTATTGTGCAGCAGCAGGAACATTTCACATTCCCTTGCCATGAAAAGCAGCTTATATTTATGACTGTGCACCATGAACATATTCACTCCCTGTAGTACAAAGGACATTTATCATGTAGACTTTCCACAGAGGATAACACTGGTTCACCCTATTGATAATATGTGAATTAGACTTGGTAAGTAAGTAGCAAATAGTCTAGGTACCCTCAGAAGATGCATGAACATGGGAAGATGGGGAGATAACATTACAGAAATTCAGAGGGATATCACTTTGGGTTAATTTTTCACGGGTGGGGAATGTCTAGTTGTCTGGGGCATGCTGGAATCCCAAAGTCAAGTCATTGTATCTTGAAACTTCTATTATCAAAAAGAGGAACAATATTTAGTAGGTCTCTTTAAATGTTGGAAAGAGCCCATAGAACATTCTGGAATGCAGATTTGACACATTTAGAAAGTAACGTGGTAATCTCTTACTGTTCAATAAAGGCCAGAACAAAAGAGAGATATGCAGCATGTTCGAGATGCAGTAAACCTGGTACTGCCTGTCGGTTCATTGGAGCCATCAGATCCCATGACACCAGAGGTGCTGGTGGTACATAGGATGCAGTGTAGAGTTTCTCACAAGTCTTAATAGGAGAGTTTCAGCAGCAACTTTAGTCACCTAGGGTTTCTGGAGCAAGATCTAATTCTGTATTGCAGATAATGCCATCTGCAATAGAGAATTATACACTATTTAAACAGCAGCTTGAGGCCTGTTTAACGCTTGATAATAGAACTGCAAATGATTCTGTGAAAAGAGTTGCCCATCATGAGCTGCATAGTCAGGCCCAACAAGTCATCAGATTGATTGCAAATTATACCAGGTTGGGTGTGTTGGCATGTACCTGCAATCCCAACGCTTTGGAAGGGCAGGATGAGTGGCTCACTTGAGCACAGGAATTAGAAATTAGCCTGGGCGACATGGTGATACCATGTTCATACAAAAATAATTTTTTAAATAATTAGCTGGCCATGGTGGCACGCACCTGCGGTCCTAGCAATACAAGAGGCTGAAAGAGGAGGATCACTTGAGCCTGGGAGGTCAAGGCTGCAGTGAGCTATGATTGTGCCACTACACACCAGTCTGAGCAATAGAGTGAGATCCCATTTCAGAGCAAAAAGAAAAAGAAAATTATACCAACCTGTAGGTCTTACCACATTTTGTGCTGCTATAACAAAATACATGAACTTAAATAATTTACCAAAAAAAAAAAAGTTTTGTTTAGCTTATAATTCTGCTGGTTAGGAAGCATGAGAATCATGTATTGGCATCTGCTTGGCTCCTGGCGAGGGCCACATGTTAGGTCATAACGTGGTGGAGAAGGTCAAAGGGGAAGGGGACACGTGTGAAGATGGAGGCAACCCTGAGGGACAGGCAAGCGTTATAGTAACCCACTGTAGTGGAAAGTAATCCAGCCCCACAAGAACTAATCCAGTCAAACCACAGTGAGAACTTATTTACCACCTCTAGAATAGCACCAACCCACTCATGAGGAATCCACCCCGATAACCCAGAGACCTCTCACTAGGCTCAACCTCCCCGTATTGCCACATTAGGCATTGAATTTTAAAATGACTTTTCATGAGGACAAACAAACCATATCTTTTCTTTTTAATATTATGCATGTCTTTTTCCTAAGATAATTAATAACAATGGTCAAATCCACTATTTTCTTGTTCAGCATTTTACATTGAAAATCTCTTTTACCTTAATGCTCTACTCTTTGGCTTCCAGAGAGAAGATAAACATTCCCTGTTTGATCATCTGTTTTTATTTAGATTCTTTTTTTTTTTCCTTTCCTAATCCTGTTGCCCATATCTGTGGTTAATGTTCCCAGAGTTGACACGTGCCTCTATCTCTTGTGGATCTGAACAGACATCATCTACAAATTATTTATACCAATAGTTTATACCACTGGCCAAAAGCTGATTAATTCTAACTCTGTTGAGGGATATATGTGAAGGTGTGTGTGTACATGTATGTATGTGTGTTTGCATGTGTCTGCATAATTTTATCTTCCTCTGATAGACACAATTCTAAAAATGGTCCCCACCCTCCAACATTCTCATCTTCTGGTTTAATAGAGTGTGAATATTTGTTCCTGTCCAAATCTCATGTTAAATTTTAATCTCTAATGTTGGAATGTGGGGCCTGGAGGAAGGTGTTTGGAACATGAGAGCAGATCCCTCATCAATGGATAGGCCATCCCCATGGTGATAAGTGAGCTCTTATTCTGAGGTCACATGAGATCTTTCCTTTACAAGTGTGTGGTAGCTTTACCGGCTACTCTTTCTCTCTTGCTCTGTTCTTGTCATGTGATGTGCCTGCTCTTCCTTTGCCTTCTGCCATGACTGGAAGCATCCTGAGGTCTCCTCAGAAGCAGATGGCCCTGTACTGCCTGCAGAACCATAAGCCAATTAAATCTATTTTTTTATCTATTACCTAGTCTTGGGTACTTCTTTATAGCAGGGCAAGAACAGCCTAATACACAATTATTCAATTATATACCAACCATGGTACTGTTGTGAAGGGATTTTGCAGATATAATTAATGTCTGGTTTCAATTGATCTTAGCATATAGATTAACTGGTTTGGGCTTTTCTAGTAAAATGAGCTCATAGAGCAGAAACATTTCCCTGGGTGGTGGCAGAAGAAGAAAGGCAGAAAGTCAGTCAGAGAGATGCAGCAGCAGCAGAAGTCAAAGAGATCTAAACAATGAGAAGGTTGCAATATATATTTCTGGCTTTCAATACTGAAAGACAACATAAAAAGGAGTGCATAAGCCTCTAGGAGCAGAGAGGGGCACCCAGCTGACAGCCAGCATCGAAACAGAGACCCAGGACCTGCCGCCACATGGAAATGAATTGCAGCAATAGAATGAGATTGGAGTCTGGGTATTCCTCAGATCCTTCAGATAAGAGCTCAGCTGGGGACACCTTTTTGGCCACATCAGATACAATCCAATCACTAGGTCTCTAGATTTCTGAGCCATATAAACTGAGAGGTGATGCTCTCATAAACAATACATTTGTGTTTTTTTAAGTCATTAAGTTTGTATCAATTTGCTATCTAACACTGCAGTGTCAGATATGAATACACCTGCCATAACCCCTTCCTTCTATATTTCTCTCCTCCTACATTATTTAACTAGAAGATATAATTTTTTGAAATAAATAAGATAATGGTTAACAACCTGCACTTTGTATTAACAGAGACTGGGGCTTGATGACTTACTACTTCTGAAACTTAGGAAAATTTAGTCATTTTCTTTATTTAAAACTTTACATATTTTTAAATGGACATAACAACATGCTATGTTCAACAGCACTAATAAGAAAACAATAATCCATGTGTGTAAAGAGTTTTTCACAGTACCTGAAACAAAGCGACTACTCAATAAATATTAGATATTACAATTTTACCACTAAAATCTACCTCCATTGATTTAGAGAATAAATAAATGCAATTAAAATTTTAAAATGTGCATCACAATGCATAGTAAACACAAAGTATTAGTACATTGTGATTAGTGTTGACATTAGTATGAATATAATCAGTTAATCATACTCTTACATGTTCTCATATCTGATTCAGTCAAATCAGATACCAGCTTAGTCATGTAAATAAATCTAATTCACCAATTTAAATTAGTAGAAACATATCTGCATACCAATATATTTTTTATTTTTTTCTTGCTATCTTTATTCTTATTCTGAATTCAGGTCATCATTGCCTCCTATTTATGATAGTGTAAGAATCCTAAATGAGATATTTATTTAATGTAATTCCTCAGATACAGCCATAACATCTCCATGAGAAAGTTCAACATAATAACCAAAACTGAGTCTGCTATTTTTCTGCTTGAAATCCTTAACATTTCTTCCCATTGTCTATAGTAAAATCCTAGCTTCTAAATGTTTGAAACAAATTTCCCCATGCTCTTCTTTCTCAACTTCATCTCTGTATACTCCCCACTCCTTCTACTACCACGATCTTCCAACACTTCTGTTTTAATGGTTTATTATATTGTATTTTGTTTATACTATTCCCTCTATCTAGATAGAAATTATCTTTTTATTTATCTGGCTAAATTGTATTTATTACTGTAACTACTTTTGCAAATCATCTGAGGTGCTTTGATAAATTCTCGTAGCAGGGACACACTCCAGAATAAATCGCTAAAGTGTCCGGGGATAGAGCATGGACATTGTTTCTATTGCTTCTCAGGGACTCTTATAGGCACAGGATCAAGAAATACTTGTATAACTAAACTGAACTATATCTCAGCATTACTCATAAGGCCATCCATTGCCTTTAATGTCTCCATGGGATCCAGTGATCTGTTTTGTTCATATGAATTATAAAACCAAATAACAGGAATTTAAAAATCACCTGTTAGTGTCACAATATGAATCATTTTATCATCATATGTTCTATAATTTCTCATATTTCTGCTCACTGATCCTCTGACTTTCCTGATTTTTGGGCAAATGAGGAATCCTACTACATTCAGTCATTAATTTATAAACTAGCTCAAAAATGCTACATGCCTTGTGGGGAGTGGGCTTGGTGGGAAGGAGTGGGGGTGGGGCGGGCTTCAGGCATTTGCCCTCAAAGTGGGGATACATTGTGGGGAAAAAAGTAATGTGTATCTAATTGTGCTTTAGTGAACTATAATGAGTATATTTGATCCTTTCTATGTGCAATTAACCCCAGTAATTCTAAATGGTTTTGACATCTTAATATTACTCATTATTATGTAATTAACTTAGCTCTGGTAAAGAATATTGAGTATAATTGTGATATTTAGGATTATTTAAATTGAAACTTTCCAATTAGGGACACAGGTGGTATTTTACATTGCTATGTCTCAGTCAGCCATATTTTCCTCAAGAGAATTTAGTCAATAATCTTACAATGACATGGAAAGGATATGGTCTATACTGACAAAGAGCCTATTTTTCTTGCTATTGTCATCCTACCTACCCGAAGCTTGAATTCAGTAGATGTGAATCTTCTCAGAGAGTGAAGACTTTAAAATTCAATATTCTTGAAGTTCTTTACATGATTTCATTGTAGAATTAAATAGAAAACAACAACAACAAAAAAAAAATCGGGTTTCTTAAAGTTTGATTCAACTGCCTTTGGAGTTTTGTTATTTTTTAAAATCTCTTCAGAAGTCAACTTTTATTCTAGTTTACATTTTTTCTTTTTTTCTTTTTTTTTTAGTTTGGTATTAGCATAATCATAAGAATTGGCAGAGCAAGAAATGACTTTTGAAAGGCTTTAAGATAACTAATTTCATTATATCTGGGAATAAAGACTTGAAAGTAATAGAAATAATCCTCTCAAAATTCAGTAAAGCCTATAGTTTCATTTATTTTCTATTGCTTACAAAGATGAGATTCTCCACAAAGTACAAGTGGTACTATATTTTTGTGAACATTTGAATTTAAATAGGTCACTACAACCAATGAATAATGTTTATTCTATAAAATAAATATAACAAGAAGTGGATTTTCCCCATGTGTTTCTTAGCTAAGAAACCAAGATATTTAGAAAAGAAAGTTTATACACTAATACATACTAATACATTCTTTTTTTTTTTTTCCCCCTTTTGAGACAGACTCTTGCTCTGTGACCCAGGCTGGAATTCACTGATGCAGTCACAGATCACTGCAGCCTCAGCTTCCCAGGCTCAAGCCATCCTCCTACCTCAGCCTCTTGGGTAGCAGGGACTACAGGCATGTGTCATTACACCCAGCTAATTTTTGCAATTTTTGTAGAGATGGGATTTTATCATGTTGCCCACGCTGATCTTCAACTCTTGGGCTCAAGTGATCACTCATCCCGGCCTCCCAAAGTGCTAGGATTACATGTATCAGCCACCGTGCCTAGCCAAGAAACTAACACATTCCTTATTTGTCCCTATCTATATATTGGCTTGAGTATAATTCATAAAATACTAATAACTACATTTACAAAGCTAATGATCAATTTTATTAGGTAACATTTGGCATCTTAATAAGTAGCTGTCATTTAAAACATATGTTTACATTCATGAATTCACTGAATACTCTCAACAAGCCAAGTACATAGATCAGAAATCTAAGAGACAAATAAATAAGGTCAAGGTCATGCACATAGAAAGTGACAGAGTTGGAACTGATTGTTCCCAGCAAGTTACTTCCCAAGGCACATTTATTTCTATTAATTTTAAGTGACCATAAAGGCTAGAATATTTTTGATGTATTTTAAAGAACATATTTTGCAACTATCAGGACAATCTTACTAATTAAGCAATAATACAAAACTGAATATGAAAATGTTTTTATATATAATAATTTCAAAATACATAAGCCTCTAATTTTTATCAAATACTACTTTATACATGCTAAATTAAATTAAATCTAGTCTAAAGCTGCCTCCCTATGTGGTGATCTGGGACCTAATTTAAGATGCAAGCAAATTCCAACCTAAATAAGAGTACACGGTTGTAACAAATAGCTGTCGCAGCCAATTATAAGCTGCTAACTAGTCAGACAATAGCTATATAATACAAATGCTAAGCTGTAGCAAATCAAGCTGTTTCTAGTATTGTCTTTTTCCGTCTATAAATGCTGCCAGTCCACCTTTTTGGGTGTAACTCTCTAAAACTCTCCTGGTTCTTGTGCTACCTAATCATGAGTTGTTCTTTACTCAAATAAGCTCTGTTAAATTTAATTTATCTAAAGTTTTTCTTGTTGCTCACAGCTTACCTGGGTCAAATAGACTCAACAAATCTGGGAAGTGTTTTTAATTATAAGACAACATCATATATGCAATGTGTGCACAATTTTTCCTCCTATTTTTAACACAATCATAAATATTTATGCACTTAATGAGTGCTTCAAAATTTCTGAAAACAAAATAGTAAAACAAAAAATAATTGCAGATTTTTAAAGTACTTCTTTCAGTAATTGATAAAACTGATGATCAATGAATATCTGAGATAATATAAAATATATGAGAATTATCAACAAAACTGGAAAAATTGGCATTTAGAGAACACTGCAAACAACAGTTACAGAATACACATTTTTTCACTAGTACAAATTGCCATTCACCAAGATAGACTGGCTTCTGCACCAAGTAACAGACCTTATTGAACATCAAACAGTCTGTCCTCTAATCACAAATTTAGCTAGTTAGGATGCTTACTAATAACTATATCTAGTAAATCGCCAAATATTTGGAATTAAACAACATATCTATATATAGAGTAAATAAAAAATAAAACATTTTCAGAAAAATGTTTAGAGAAATTAGAAAACACTTCTAGTTTAATAATAAAAATATAGCCTATCTGAATTTCTGAGATAGGGCTACAGCTTTACTTAAAAGGAATTCTTATGAAAGTACTATATTGGAAATAAGAAATGTTTTGAAGCAGTGATATATGTTTTTACATTACAAATTTTTTTTAGGCCAAGTGGGGTGGCTCACGCCTGTAATCCCAGCACTTTGGGAGACAGAGGTGGGTGGATCACAAGTTTCAGGAGATTGAGACCTTCCTGGCCAACATGGTGAAACCCCATCTCTACTAAAAATACAAAAAATTAACTGAGCGTGGTGGCACTTGCCTGTAATCCCAGCTACTTGGGAGGCTGAGGCAGGAGAATCACTTGAATCAGGGAGTCGGAGGTTGCAGTGAGCCGAGATCACACCACGCACTCCAGTCTGGAGACAGAGCAAAACTTCATCTCAGAAAAACAAACAAACAAACAAAAACTTAAAGTGCAATTTAGCTCATGGTACATATGAGGAAAGAAATAATAATAAAAAAATATTTGAAATAAAAGAAGGAAAAAGACTAAAAGAAACAAGAACAAACTATAAAGAACAAAGTGTAGTTATTTGAAAAGATTCCACTCTTGTAAATGTTTTGGCAATTCAGCTGTAATGGCCATTTCTTCATTTTCTAAAATGACACTTTCTTTAACCAAAGGAAAATTAGTGAAATTTCTCTTTATCCAAACTAAGGCCTTCACCAGATGTGACCCTTCAGCCTTAGAACAAAAGTAAATGTTTTAATGAAAAAAAAAAAGTTAGTAAATTCCAAGCCTTCAAAACTATTAAAGAAGTGAAAAATATACATGCAAACGAATTACTAATAATAGTAATGAATGGAGACATCATTAGTAATTCTTCAGATATCAAAAGTATAATCATGAAAATTTACAGACAACTTTGAGTTAATAAAGTGATAACATATTTAATGAAAATATTTATAAAATTTTGGAAAAATTTCAGTAACTTTAAAAAAATGTACCAGAACAGACAAAATAGAAAATCTGATTGGCCTTATATTATTAGAGAAATTTAATTTTTATGCACAAATCTTTTCAAAAAGAAAATTTATTAAAGTGGCTTTTCATATTAATGCTAAATAAAGAGGGAATACTCATCAACTCAATTTTGAAACGAGCACATCTGTGATACCCAAATTTGATACAGATGACTCTAGACACCAGAAGTGCCTGAGAGGAGCTGCAGAATGATCCCGAGTGCCTGGGTCTACCATCATCTGCCAACTATTCTCATGAAGTGCCTAACATTTCAACTGGTTAGTCTTCCCTGGCTTGTCTCAGGGCTGCTGGGCAGCTAGAACACTCCATCAACAAGTCCAAGTGGGATGCTTCTGTCTCTAGCAAAGGGGCCCAGTTGGAGCTTGAGGAGATTCTGGTCTCCAAGAAGATGACCATCAGCCCCCTGGAGAGCTGGCTTACCTCTTTAATATCTCCTGTCCAGACTGGATACGGGGGACTGCAGAGATTGTGACTCCAGCGCATTTCTACAAGTGTCCCCTTAGCCAGGTAAGGGAGGGAGAGGCCTAAGGGAGTCTAGAATTACCCTGTAGACATGTAATGTGGAAATGTGCTGAAAATCCATGGTGAGACAATCAGCCACCACAAATACCACAATCTGGTCAAGAGGGCTTGGTTCCTGGGGCAGTAGGACCAGGGAGGATGCCTTAGATGAGAGCAGATTAGGTTCCAGAGAAACCTGAGGTGCATGTGGCTGAAGGCAGATCAAAGATAGTTCTCAGGGGCTGGCAGACACCCAAGATCTACTTGAAGAGTAAGTGTGACTAGTGTTCCACAACCCCTTGCTTCCTGTTGCTGCTGGAAATCTATTGTAATAAATGTGCAAAGAATTTTTAAAAAATTTAAAGGAGAAAATTACAGACCAATGTGTTTCTTGACTACAGATACAAAAATCCTCAACACAGTATTATTATTCATATACAACATTATATAATTTTGAAGTTGATATATACCTAGTGATGTAATATTATTTTTTTAATATTTGAAAAATCAATGTTACTTAGCACATTAACACATTAACATAATAAAGAAAAAGTGCCTCATAAAGTCATCTCAAAAGTACAAAGAAAGTATTCAGAATATTCAAAATCTATTCATAATTTAAAAAATCATCCAACTGGTAATAGAATAAACACTTCTCAATTTAGTAAAAGTCATTTATGAAAATTCTGGAGCTAAAATCAGACTTAATGGCAAAAGACTGAATACTTTCTGTGATTTACAATAAAGCAAAGATGTGTCACTCTAAAACTATCTTCAAAATATATTAAGTCTCTATGTAAAGAAACAGAAAGATCTAAAAACATCAATAAGTGATTTTTGGCAAGTTCACAAAATGCAAGGTTTATAGATAAAAGAAATATACATTTTTACATATCAAGGATAAAAAATTAGAATATAAAATTAAAATAATGACATTCTTTAAAATAGTATTAAAAACAAAAAACTTAGGAATGATTACTAGAAATTAAGGAAAATTAAATAAATTACTAGGTTGTTAATTTGGAAGACTTTATAACTTACTGCAATCCTGAACAAAATCTCAGTAAGAAGTTTGTAATGGTGACAGAAGATTGCATAATTTAATGGAAATGCAAATGGTCTAGAATAGTCAAAACTAGGGAAAAAGTATTTAAAAGTTGACAGATGCTTAGCTATTTGTTTTCAAGACATATAATGATGCTAGAGTGATGAAGGCAGTATGATATAAGCATGAGGGCATTTTGTTGTTTTTAAATTATATTGCAATATATTTAACTTAAAAATCTAAATTAAGGTTCACGATGTGTTATTACAGTTATAAATTCTTTTCTATATTCTCGCAAATGAGCATTCCTAACATTTGAAATATTCGAAATATTATATTTTAATTGAATTGCATATGTTTGCTGGAATGAATGGTCTGTGGAGTTTCTCTTAAATAACTCTTTGCCTATCAGTCATCATGCTTCTCTAATATAACACTTAAAATGAGTTATATGAACACAACAGACAATGTTGCCTTCCGTTCCTCTAACATTCATTAGTAGCGCACGCCCCCTTCCATATACACATATCCACTAATGACATGCTGCTTGGGCAGTGAAATCAATGGTCCTGAGCACTGCATACTGCAGAAAACACAAGGGAACTGTGAAGAGAGCAAAATATTTCTACAACCGGGGCAACTTCAAGAACAGCGAACATTATGGCCAGAGCAACATCCAACTCCTTTTGGCTCGGGGGTGATAGAGAAACAATTCACTTCTTAAAGGAAAATATAAAATTTTACCGTAACTTGTATGGTGTGTCATGGTGAAGTAAAAACCACCCAATATATTAGGCCAAAGAAGATGTTAACAGGAAAAGACTGAGTCATGAAATTAGTCTAACTTCTGTCCATGTTTAACTAATTTTCATGTGGAGTTTATGTCATTTTCTCAAACCCTGGGAACAAGTCCCTCAAATTTCCAAATGCTGCTGCCACCAGATTGCTACACAAAAGCTGTTTTGCTCCAGGTCCCATCCTACTGTCCTCATTCATTCCACCACTGCAGGTTCTGACCATCTGGCAGGCTGCTTCTAAACAGTGCCAGTGTGAATGCTGTCACATCGCACATCCCTGGGGGATATCTTGAATAATTGCTCATCCTAAGCAATAATAACACTTCCTGAGGCCAAGAACGAGTTGTTTATATATCTGTACTGCCCCCAGCATTATCTAGGCATTTAAATTGAGAAATTAAATAAGCTTTCGAAAGCTAGCGATTAACCACTGCTCAATACATCAGTAACCTCTAGGTAGGTAGACCAGATACTATTAATGCAACCTGCAAGAGACTTTCCCATTATTTTGTTTGGCGGATACTATTCAAAATAGGTGACCTATTGCTTCTGATGCTGATACAAATTATGTAGAAATATTCAGGCATCTTTGCGTAACAGATTTCCTCTTCGAATGCAAAGACACATTTTAAGCAATAATATTGTTCACTAATGGCATATATTTCATAGAATTTTAACAGGAAAATTAGAATTCAAATAAGAAGCCAAAGTGTCCTGAATTTTTTCACCCAGTTACATTCTATATAACAAAGCAAACCATTAAATTATATCTCATGTGACCTTCTAAAAGTTCTATGAATTTAATATTCTATAGAGACTGGAAAATTGTAGTATCAAAACGATGAGCTTGGAGGATATATATTTTAAGGAAGTTTCTTAAAAACATACTCTGAGAAAATAAATAGTGATTGTCATTTTCATAGGATTATGGAGAAGCTATGTCACATTTGGAAATCATTGGCTATATCAGGGTCTGAGTCCATTTTGTGCTGCTATAACAGAATACCTGAGATTGGGTAATTTATAATGAACAGAAATTTTTTTCTTATAGTTCTGGAAGTTGGGAAGTCCTATATCAAGGTGTTGGCATATGGTGAAGGCTTTCTTATGTGTGTCATCACATAGCAGACAGAAGAGCAGAAAGCCCACTCTGGAAAGCCCTTATTATAATAGCATTAATCTATTCATTAAAACAGAGCCTTCATAACCTAAACACATTCCATTAGGCCCCAGCTCCCAGTACTCTGTTGCATTGGTAGTTAAATTTCAACTTGAGTTTTTGAAAGGACAAACAGTTAAACCATAGTAAGCAGTAAACCATCTTACCTAAAAACTGTGATCCCCTAGGTGTAACTCATTCCATGTCACAACAGAAAAAGTCATGCACACGTGTGTGTGTGTGTGTGTGTGTGTGTGTGTGTGTGTGTGTGTGTGTGTGAGATAGAAGCCAATACCAGAATCAAGAAGGTCATTGTCATTTTCCCCTTACCCTTCTCTCTCAGCCAGGTCATAAAACCTAGAAAGATTTTTCTGATCTTTCTAAAAAGCACTTCACAAGACCCTCATGACAGAGGTATCCACTCTACACATGAAGGAAAGAAATGTTCTAATCTGAAAATAATAGAAAACAGAGAAGAATCTGAAGAAACAAACCTAAGTCCTCCCAAGTTAATCACAGATTATACTTTTTCATCCAATCAAACTTCTACACAATTATCCACTTTTAAAAATCCAACATAGCAGAAAGTACATAGATTTCCCTATTTCTTTTGAGTCATTAGTTCTAAAAGCTCCATGTAGGGTAAAACTTATATTAAATAAATGTGTGTGCTTTACTTTTGTTTGTTTGCCTTTTGTTATACAGATTTTAACCATGAACCTAGCAATGGGTCAAAAAAGAAAAATTTTCTCAAACCTAAATGCCTAAACTCAAACCTACAAACCTAAATGTCAATAGTTTGCTACTTGCTTTTCCTTCAGTTGCAAAATTCATTATCTGTGAAATGAGTTTCAGGCCACAGATCGGCTGCTTTTTGTATCTTTCTGTTTCAAAACCTACCACATACATACACACACACAATCCAATGTAGGCAGCATCTGCCTAGCTGTCAAAAACTTCAGGTTCTGGTCACCAATTGCTGCAGGTAGGTTAAAATACAAGTGATGATGACCATGTGCATAATTAAAAAATATCTTTCTAATGAGCTCACTAGAATGAAGAATTTGACTTCATAAAAATTACAGCTGGGCACACTGGCTCACACCTGTAATCCCAGCACTTTGAGAGGCCAAGGTGGGTGGATCACGAAGTCAGGAGATGGAGGCCATCCTGGAAAACATGGTGAGACCCTATCTCTACTGAAAAATACAAATATTAGCAGAATGTAGTAGCACATGCCTGTAATCCCAGCTATTCGGGAGGCTAAGGCAGGATAATTGCTTGAAACTGGGAGGCGGAAGTTGTAGTGAGCCAAGATCGCACCCATGCACTCCAGCTTGGTACAGAGCCAGACTCTATATCAAAAAAAAAAAAAAAAAAAGTATATTTTTCACACAGGGAAAGAACATCTATAGGTTTACCCATTCACTTTTCATAAAATATTTTAAATTAGTGATTGAATAGCAATATTTTTCAATATTGAGTAATAAATTTTTACTAATTTATGTGTTCTTGGCTGAATTATGAATGAGCAAGAATAATATGTCAATGTTATGTTGCAGCATTAAACCCCTCCCTTTGGTGGTCAATATTAATTCCATTAATATTATCATTGGCTTTATAACTCTTCATCAACAAAATGATCAGATGTCTTGGTGACAACATGAGGCAATAAGATTTTCTGAACAGCTACATTACCATAATTATGTGGTGACTACATTGTCTAATATGCCAATTCCCTAAAAAATTCACCTGCAGTTAATTTTTGTGTAGCTGAACATAGCCACTCTAATCATTAAAAAAAAATTAAAATCATTTACAATATTATTCTGACCTAATAATATAAAACACAGTATGTAAAATTTAAGAAAAAACTCTTTAGTAATATCTATATGCAGTTTGATTTGTGAAAGTGTAGCTCAGAAAACTAATCTGAACTGGATGCAGAAAGTTTGTCATAATTCACATGAGATAATACTTAGATCTGAGGAGCCACTGTTATATTTATTGGGTAGAATAGACACAAAAAATGGTGAAATATAGGCATATGGAAGAATATGTGCATTTATTGAACAATAAATAAAAAGTCAATAAAAAAATGAGGGAGAAGTTTTTACAGAAATAAAAGGCAGACCAGTCATAAACCGAGGCAGACAAGTATCAAAAAAGAAGATATACCTCATGTGGTGGAATAACTAACTTTGCAGGGAAAAGGATTTGCGAAAAGTCATTATTGTGGGTGTTTCAGTTTTCCAAAACTGTTCTATTATAGAGCAAAAGATAAATCCAGTGCATGCTAATAATATTGTACCATCTGTCATCTAGTTAGGCCAAATACAAATTTAGATAATCACATTTCCTTAATGGTTTTCTTTGCAAATTTGAAGAAAGCAAAGTTTTGTACACTTTGCTAGTCATTCTATACTATTATCAGTCATCATCCACATACATTTAATTACGGAGTAATAATACTATAAATAGGGACATTTATATAGCACTTACTATGTTTATAAATGAAATCATTCAATCGTCCCAACAACTCTATGATGTACATATGTTTTTGCCATTTTGCTGATGAGAAAATTAATGTCAAATAATCTTAGACTACCTGTATGCTTTGGAAGAGAAATTCAAATACAGACAGTCTGGCTCCAGAGTCCATGGTCTTAATTAACATATTATACTTGATTTTCTTATTGAATGGATCTTATAATCTTTTGAAACAAATTAATTTCATGAGAGACCAGATATGTAGTAGCCTGGTGTCAAAATAAAATTTTACTTACCGTGCAAAAATTTTGGAAAAAAATTGCAAGAAACAAATGTGCACACCTAGTGATAAATGCTTAAACTCACAGTCAGATCTTTACAATGGAGTTGGAAAATATGTAACAAATAAGTAGTATTTTCTGATTATTTAATTAAACATTATTTTACATATCCATGTACATATATACATACACACAAATATATACCTATATTAACATATATACACATTGATAAGTAATATATTAATTTTGGTAACTCTAAGGAAAAGAAATGATTTAAAAAAGACAAATGAAAAAGAAATACTAGTTCACAGTAAAATAAAATATTAAATATGATAATCTTATGCAATTTTAATTTCATATTTCCTCAATATCAAGGCTTATCATCATATTGTAAGACACATGTTTTCACATATGTTAATGTGTCTATAAGTGGAACATATTTTGAGTTCAGTGGTGTGTTATCATTGCCACTGGCACAGTGGTAGACATAATAACACTAGTTTACAGCCTGCACATGTGTGAACCTTATTTTTTCTGTTAGTATGACTAGACACCATGAAACTTTTGAAGTTTCAATTGATAACAATTTAAGGATTATTTAAATAATAAAATGAGTCTTTTCTATTTTTCTGTGAAACTATTCATTGTCAACTTCACATGACATCACAAAAGCAAGGCCTCAAAATTTGGGCAACTGTTATTAATTTTTTAGCAACAACATCTGAAAGACATCATAAAGCAAGATTTTTAAATAAATACTGTACTACTAAAAGTACTGATAGCACAGAGGAGTGAACTGAATGAAAAAAAAAAAACTTCAATGTCTTTAGGAGAAAAATTATTTAGAAGAGTTAAATTTTATCAGTAAAAAAAAGTTTTACTATATTTTCATAGTTTCTCTTCATTTTTTTTACACATGTAAGTGTAATAATATAAAAATCTATGTCTAAATAAATCTAAATGAGCTCTTTTAGTAAACAAAAATCTCAAAGTCTTATTGATAAGTAAACACTATATTTTAGTTAATTGGGACTTTTTATTTATTTATTTTAACTTTCTTAGCATTAAATAAAATAATTATGTATCTAAGAAATGAAAGTGGCTTAGATGTGGTAAAATAAAGTATAATTTTCTAAATACCTACTAATTTTTTCCTTGGGGGGAAAAACAAATTTTAAAATCATATTTTAAGAATAATACAAGTACAGTAGTGAAAAACTAGGAAGAATTCAGAAAATAACTACTATCTTATAATACGATATGCTTCCAATTATTACCTAAACCCTGTGAAGTTCAAAATGGAGAAGACTTTATGCTGTGTTTTAAACCCTAGGTATAAAATTTCCTTTCACTAATTATAGTGCTGTACTTATATTCACCAATTGTCTATTTTTCAGAGACATTAGGGGACTATATGTTAAAAATTTTAATTATAGTTATACTACCAGAAGTGTAATTATAGTTAGCCCACTTAACAACCTGGTGTTTTATTGCAAGGCTCACAAATGTTTTAATATATTAATATACCTGAATTTCAAGGTCACAGAAAATATCTGATTATTATTACAACACAATTTACATGAAAATGTGATAGTAATACAATAATATGGCAGCACATGTAATTTAATTGATAAATATAATTCTAAGAATATAATGAAATTTGAGCTAAACAAAATAGTAATAATTTATACATATACATATGTCTCTAGATAATACTTTTTTTTAATTTGTCACTTTAGCTAATCTTTTAATCATGACTTTATGGTTATAAATTTAATTCTAATTAAGTAATTTATATATTTAAATTATTATAAGTAAAAATTGTATGTTGTATACATTTTAAATCTAATAATCGGCAATAATTTCTATGTATGCACTTAATCTTAACTCCAACTTCAGAAAATTGCTTGAAAAAGATATCAATGTCACTTGGAAATCCAGGAAAGACTCAATCCTAAAAGTCTGATTAATCTACTTGTTAAATTAAAAAAAATATTCAGCATCTCTTCTACTTGAAAATGTTTATTAGTACACAGCTGATATTTTCAGAGAAAAACATGGATAATCTTCTAAAATTCTGAAAGATTTTGAAGGGCAAGACCATAAAATTATATCTAGCTGAAAGTAATCCAAACTCTCTGTTTGGGGTTTTTCAATAATTTTAGAATATTTCTTTTTCTTTTTCTTTTTTTGTCTTAAGAGTATGCAGAGCTCACATAGGATGAAAGCTTCAGGAAGCCACACACCTAATGATTTACATTTTGCTTGTGTCATGCTCATTTCCAGAGCTGGTGAGGAAGAGAGAATAAAGCCAGGGCTTTGTTAAATAGACTTGATTCACCAGATTTTGTTTTCCTACTTCTCATTTTCTTAGGAGTTGACCATTCCTAAAGTTAAGTAATAAACTATGAGAAACCAATAAGAAAAATCTTTCCAGAAGCTAATTATTTGTTGTCAACTCAAATTTCTCTTTGACAGATTTAGGCAGTGATTGTGTGTCCCATACCTGCTGCTTTTTCTTTGCTTCCCTGAATTTTATTCCCCACTTTGTATCATCTGCTAGTGAATCAAGTCAACGTAATGAAAGCAACACGAATTTGCTTTATTTCAGGTTTCCAGGTTGGCCATTCATATTAATTCAGCAAATGAGTGGTAAGTCAAGGTAGTAAAAGAAACACCTAATTTTACTGAAACAGTATCTTAAGCAATTGTAATGTAAAACTCACATTACAAAGACAATGGATGTTTGACCTACCAGGTTTTAGAGTTTTAGAACTGTGCAAACAGAACATACATGACAGAGTTTATACTAGGGTTCTTCTGTTATGATATTGCTGGGGAGAAAACATATAAGTAAACAAATACTTCAGTGAATATGAATTTATGCATTTCAAAAATTTGTTTAAAGGCACCAAAGTTTTAAAGTTATTAAAATTATTTGAATCCATGTAAATCGTCAATGCCTATTGGTTAAACTTTTACTATTAGAAAAATACAAAACCCTCTGTGAAACCCTATCTCTAAAGCTTTTCCAAGCTTATCCCACATCAGACTTTTTGAAATCTTCCTTATATTCAAGGTTTGGCTCAAGTTTAACTTCCTTCAAACTATAATTGTCAATCTTCCTCAAACTAGAATTAATTGTAAATCGTGACATCTTATCTGTGACCTCTTCAGTCTTCCCCCTTCTTACTTTATACACTTCTTTCATATAAAAAGAATTTTCTTTTTGTACAATATGCCCTTTAACCAATTTGCATTCCAAAATGTAAAGCAGTTTTTGGGATTTCATACCCAGTCAACAAAGGTTTATTTATGTATAAAGAGGCCAAACTTCACATAAAACTGTGAGAAAATCATTTAAAAACTGAATAACACTGAATATAATTGTATATGAAATTGCAAAGAATAGCTGTAGTTTGCACCATTATAAACACCTGGGGAGAGAGAGAGATCCCCTCTAGACATATACACTTCTTAAAAATATCTACCAATAAAGAATCCCAAGAGGACAAAAGATTATTTATCTGATTAAATAAATGTTTATAAGTTAGTTTTAATTTCCACTAATTCTCATTTCGACAGTATTGTATATTTAATATAGACTATTTAATTGTTTCAGCTACATGTTTTATGGAAAATCATTCACAAAATGCAACAAATCAAGAGGAACTGGTAATCCACTATAACGTTTGTAAGTTGGTTAATGCCTTCTTTGTAATCCTAATTTAGAGTCCAGTAAGGCAGGTGTAGATTGTCATGAAATGAAAATCGGTATACATTTACTATGTTGCCACAGGGATGTTTGAATTGATCAACATATGGTCAAGATATAGTGATGTATGCTTTAAACTTAGGAAACACTGAGTATGTTAGCAAGGGTCTACATTTACTGAAGGCGCAGGAAGCCACCTAATAGAGAATATTACTCACATCTTAACATTGAGAAAAAGTCAGTTAATCTACAGAATCATAACTTTCTGGAAACTATCAGAGAATTGATGTGTAAGACAAACAAGTAAAATAAATTTCAAAGGATGAGAAGCTCCTTCAAAGAGAGGGGCACAAAACTATATCACTTTGGCAGAGGATATGCCTGCCAAAGACTAACTCTGCTGAAAGAAAACCAATAATTTACCCTGCCTCACTGTAAGCAGTTCATCACAAAACACACAATCGTAATCTATATTGGGTTAGATGCACGAATGCAAGAAAACCTATCTGTGGTGCATGTCTTTTAAGCCTGCTGAAATATGAGAGTGGAAAAGAAATAGTGAGAAAAATCCTCCAGATCTCCAGGGCTCCACTATGCACAATGTATGTCAGGATTTAAAGACAGTAGTAATCTCTAACTAATTATAGTCCTAGAATCCTTCATCAAAATGTTTAAGTACTGACTACATAGCCTGTGCACTTAACACAAATGTCT
The DNA here is from genome assembly GCA_036589455.1 of Ateles fusciceps. Classification (NCBI taxonomy): domain Eukaryota; kingdom Metazoa; phylum Chordata; class Mammalia; order Primates; family Atelidae; genus Ateles; species Ateles fusciceps. Next base: position 13,179,271 of record JAZHEH010000572.1, on the reverse strand, counting down.
TGACAAAAGAAAAGATGTATGGGCACATGAGTATGTGAAAGTTATATTTTTCTCAGCCTCTACTATTCTTTTGTATACACTTCCTGGCATATAATAAAACATTTAAACACACAAAAAGCAAAACTGATACAAAACTTACCAAAATTTACTCATCATCAGTATATAAACATATCAAATCTCCAAAACCATAAAAGACAAAGATTTTGGATGTAATAGAAAAAAAAAATCTCGTATTATCAAACAAAAGGTTCTACCTTTTCTTAAAAAGATAGAAATGAAATGAAATATGGATAATTTTAAGAGAAATGAAAAATATACATAGAGAATAAAATGAAAACACAAAAAATAAAATTTTAAAAATCAACTATTTCACAGATGATAAATTCCTACCATTGGCTATCAGCAAGCCAGACATCTCAAATAAAAGATTAGCAAACATGTAAACAGGACAACAGAAAGCATAGGAATTGAAACAAACAAACAAAAAGATTGGAGAAAAAAACATCAAAAACAAAAAATAGGACAGAGCATCTGATAACTGAAGGTCAATATGAACAATCTAGCATACATATACATGAACTCCCAGAAAACAATAAAGAAGAATGAGTCAAAGAAAATAGTTGAATAGATAATTATTGACAATTTTTAAAAGATACAGACATGAAACAAAAACAATTTCAAAAATTTGGGAAAACAACAAGTAGCATGATTAATAATAATAAAAAAAAAGCAGATCAAGATGGATCATTTTCATGCATCTGAAAACCAAGGTTATAGAGAAGTTATTTTTGGCCTCCTGGAGTTGGAGGTGAGGAAAAAGAGGATTTAAGTATAGAGAAAGAAAGAATAAAATAACAGCCAACTGCCTATAAAAAATTATGCAAATCAGCAGCTGATGGACATTTTTCAGGACCTAAAAGAAAAATAATACATTCACAGATACAGATAAAGGTAAAATATTTATTTTTTCTAAGAAGAATGGAGAAAAGTCTTTTCCAGCAGCACTGCAATACAAAACTACAAAGTAGAATTAAATTTTTAACTAGAAAAGATTTTAGTAACAGAAGGAAATTTGTATCTAAATTTTACAAAATTGAACATTGGAGTTGGTAAAAATGAGGATAATAATAAAGTTTATCTCTTTATTGTAAAATTGTTCAAAGATAAATTGCTAACTAGAGCAAAACTAGTAACAGAACCAATACCCCTGGGCAGTGTTTGAGTCCTGGGATGTTGGAACCAAGCCTATGGATTTGTCCTCTGGTCTCCTGGGGTCAAGCACTAGCTCTGATTTGGGGGTGAACTGCTCTCAGGATATGAGTAAAACAGTCAGGCAGGGAAATAGAAGTTTTGCTGTGAGTACTCTTCTATGGGAACAACCAGAGAGACAGCCTTGGGAGAGGCTCACACCTGTAATTCCAGCACTTTGGGAAGCCAAGGTGGGTGGATCACGAGGTCAGGAGTTCAAGACCAGCCTGACTAACATGGTGAAACTCTATCTCTATTAAAAATACAAAAATTAGCCAGGCATGGTGATGCACACCTACAGTCCCAGCTACTTGGTAGGAGGCTGAGGAGGAAGAATCTCTTGAACCTGGGAGGCGGAGGTTGCCGTGAGCCACAATCACGCCACTGCACTCCAGCCTGGGCAATAGAGCAAGACTCTATCTCAAAACGAAAACAAAAAAGCAAACAAAACAAGAATTGGAGAAAGACTGAAAGTATACCATTGTATGATTTAGACGGTATTTTGAAGTGGTATAATAATAATTGGAGGTCTACAGAATTAAACTTGTTGTATGTTCCATGGCAACCACTAAACATTTCAATTTAAAACTTAGAATTTTATTTTATGAAATAAGAATGAAGATAAAAAGTCAAAATAATACAGAATGAACATAAAAAACTAAAATAGAAAAAAAATTGATTGGAATTTCTTATATTTAAGAATGCTAAAAATAGGCCTCTAATCTCTTCTGATTTGTAAGGTTTGTGCTGAGAATCTGCTACTATTCTAATAGGATTCCCTTTATAGAGAGTATAACTCTTTTCACTAGCTGCCTTTGACATTTTTCTATTGCATTGACTTTGAAAAGTCTGATGAGTATGTTCTTTAGGGATGATTGTCTTCTACAGTATCTCACAGGAGTTTTCTAAATTTCATGTTCCTGCATATCAACTTATGACTACTATATACATCTAAGTGTGCACAAAATAGAAAACCTAGAGAAAGTAGATAAATTTGTAGAAACATGCACCCTCCCAAGATTAAACTAATAGAAACCCTGAACAGATCAATAATAATTTATAAAATTGGGAAAAATATTGAGAAATATTCATGAGTTATAAAATCAAATATGTTTTTGAAGTTGCTTAAATTCCCTTATTTCTCAGGAATGTCAATGAGTAGTAAGTTTGGTTACTTTACATCCATATTTTTTAGAGAATTTTCCATTTAAAAAATTTTTTTTAATTTTCATTTTTGTCTGACTGAGTTCATTCAAAGGAATGCTATTTGAGCTCTGAAATTCTTTCCTCTTCTTGGTCTAATCTGTTGTTAAGGCTTCCAAAATCTATCTAAAATTTTATGTAGTAAATCTTTCAATGATAGAAGTTCTGTTTGGTTGTTTCTTAGTATAGCCATATCATCCTTCAAATCGCGGGACGTTTTTAGATGGTGTTTAAGAACAGGGCTGGCAGATAGGATCTTAATCAGCCACCTTGCCCTTTCTGTACTTCCATGAATGGACAACAGTGCTTTGGGGAAGGGAAGTGAGTGGAGGGAGATATGACTTACTCTTCAAGTTCATTCCTGGGCCTGGGTGGTGTTCCCTTAAACTACTGGTGCTGCATCCACACTTTCTTTGACACAAGGAGGGCTTTGGTAAACTGTACTCCCTCTTGCCTGAGGGAAATTTGTGCCAAAGGTTGGATTACCAGGAGATCTACAACCCCTATGCTTGCCAAAGTCATAGCACATTGCATGGTAGGACTGTGGGTGTTCTGGCGATGCAATGAATCAAGGGTGGAGGATCCCTGGGCAGGGCAGTGGCACCAGAGGTGTGAAACTGGTACGGCACCTGCAGTGCATTATTTTTATCACATTATACGGCTGTAGGGCCTGCCCAGCTCATACTCCTCTCACATTATGGGTCTTCCTTTGGCCATCTGCCCCAGGAGCATGCCCAGCCAGCTAATCTTTCTTCAAGACATCTGTGCCAAGATCTCTGAGCTGTTTGAGACATCTCTGTAGCCACACCATTCCTGACCCAGTCTTGCAAAGAGAGGGGTGCCTAGCTCCCATACAATCACACAAACCCACATTACATTCCTGTATGTTCTGGCACTGGGAGCTCCTTCCACACTCAAGCTCAAGTCACAGAACCAATACCCCTGGGCAGTGTTTGAGTCCTGGGATGTTGGAACCAAGCCTATGGATTTGTCCTCTGGTCTCCTGGGGTCAAGCACTAGCTCTGATTTGGGAGTGAACTGCTCTCAGGATATGAGTAAAACAGTCAGGCAGGGAAATAGAAGTTTTGCTGTGAGTAGTCTTCTATGGGAACAGCCAGAGAGACAGCCTTGGGAGAGGCTGGCAGGCAAGGGGACACATGGATGAGATGCACCTTGGTTATGTCACAGTGGGGAGCCTTGCTGTCTCCTGACTCAGCAGATGGGAGGAGCTGCCACCATTTAAAGCAAAATTGAGAGCCTTCAGAGACTGGTGCCTATGGTTGTATTTTGCTGCTGCTGCGCAGTGCAATGAAGCCTTCTGAGCTCCATGTGGGTTAAAGCCGTGGCTCTGCTTGTTTCCTGGGTAGTTCCCCCTGCCACTCCAAAAGTCTATGTTTGTGAGAACTCGTGTAGTTAGAATTTCAGAGGTCCACTATGCAAGTGTGTTGCAGCAGGGTTCCTTGACTCACCCCTTCTTTTTGTGGTGGGGTGGGGGCAATCCTCTTGCCAATGACCCTGAACAAGCTTCCCAGCTTTCTCCCTCTTTAACAATGGTGTCTGTGTTGGCTGTCTATCGATTTTTGATGTTTTCCTTCAAGAGATCTGTTTGAGTTATACAATTAATAATATCAGATTTAAAAAAGTGAACATCAACTGTCATTTTCCCTGAGCATATAGAAGGAAAAATCTACACCAATTAGAAAGAGTTTAGCAGTGTCAAAGTTGACATATAAAAATTAAGGTATTTCAAAATATGTAATATATTATTATTAGCTATTGTCACCCTGCTGTGCAATAGCTCACACAAAAACTATTTCTCCTATTTAACTGAAAGTTTTTACTTTCTGAATAACATCTTTTCTTCCTTTCTCTATAGCCCCCATCCCTGGTAACCAACATTTTACAAGTTCAAATTTTTTTGATTCCACGTATAAGTGAGATCATGCTTCAAAATTGTTCAGAGTAGATTTTAAATGTTCTCACCACAAGAAAAAATATGTGTAGTGATGGATATGCTAATTAGATCAACTGAATTATTCTGCAATATATACATGTATCATATCATATTTACTCCATAAATATCTTTAATTATTACTTGTCAATTGAAATTTAATTGAGAATATTTCTATATGATACCAAAGGACAAATGTGAATTATAATATCATTTAAAAAATTTGAAAACATGACGTAACTATGGATAAATTACACAAAGCCTACTCGAGTTCTGCATGCTGAAACCTAAAAGTATTGTTAATATATTTTGATGAAAATTTAAATAAATGGGGAGATATATGTAAATAAATTGAAAGATTCAACCATGTTAAAATAGCAATCTTCTTTAAATTTACCATGATTGCTATGCAATCCTAATCAAAATTTCTGCTGAGTTTTGTCAAAATTTACAAATTTATTATATAATTAAAATTAATATTCAAAGAATTTCAAATAATTATAATAATTTTGAAAATAATTGGGCCACGTATGTCAAGTAACTTAAAGTCTTTGTATAAAGCTCTAGAAGCAAAAGCAGTGGGTTTTCCACATATAAACAGATATATTGATAACATGGACAGACTAGAGAGCCTAGAAATGATCTATTATGGTCAATTTTTATTTTCGTGGTATGATACCAGGAAATTCGAGGATAATGAATAATTTGTTTTAAAAAATTGTACTGGTCTCTTTAGGTATCTGTATGTAAAATATGAAACTTGACCTTTACCTTACATTCTATCAGAATTTTTAAATGGTAATTAATCACACACATAATGCTAAGACTTAAACCTATTTGTACTTTATTCAATATGAAAATAATTTTTTTGATATGCCTTTTCAGTCCCTTGTACATTTTTTACATTTAATTATCTGCCTTTATCTTTTTTATTTCTAATTGTTTTCAGATACTTGAAATTGGTGCTATGTTTCTTATATCTATTGCAAATGTATTATTCTATTCTTTGTATGCCATTTTATTCTTTAAATGTTTAATAAACAGATAAAATAGAACAATAATTTGATAAACAAAACACTATAAATTTTATCAAATTTTCCTTTTGGACTAAGGGATTGTTCCACCAAGTTTAAGAAATAAGAAATGTTTCCTTATTTCAAATTAATATATATGTGTTCTAATGTATTAGTTAGTTCCTTAATGTAAGCTTTATATGTTTATATTTATTTTATTTCACATTGAGATATATATTCCACCAAGATTCATTTTTTTGTGTGTGTACAATGTGAAATATAACTACTTGATCAACACACACTTGACTTTTCTTGTATCGAATATTGCAGTATTTTTTGCTGTAACCATTGATTTTTATTGTTAAAATGCTAATTCTTTGTGATTTTTCTGACCATTTGGTTATTAAAATATTTATTTGTCAATTTCTAAACTTTAGGAATTTTCCAATTAAGTTGCCTAATTTATTTTTTAATGTATTTGTCTATGTCTCACAATGTGACAATTCAAAAAACACTATTATATTGTTATTTAAAACACCCCTTTATGCAATTATTGAAAATAGTTTACTAAATATAAACACAGTTTACTAAATATAAGGTAGTCATAAGTTTTAGCTTATTTTTGTTATTTGAATTTTTCAATCCTTGATGTAATTTTGGTGAGGTAGACTCATTACCCACTACTGACTCCAGTCCTCTTCTATTTTGAGAGCTGTACTCAGATATAGTACTTATTTGGTTTGAATACTTTCTGATGAACATTGCTATTAGTATTTTTTGTCTTTCCCTTGTGAGTACAATATTCTTCATGTCTTGACTTTTATGTACATTTTTCCCTTTACTTTGGATTTCAGTAATTTTGAAAGGAAAATGTGCAGGTATATTTTAAATTAATGATTCAAGGGATACATTGATATATTTCATTCTGATGCTAAAGTCTTAATTATTCTCAGAGATACTTTTATTTAATTATTTTTTTCTTTTCTCTTTTTTATTCATATGTGTTTTTCATCTTTTTTATTTACACCTTCAATGACCATGTTTCTTTGATTTTTTTATATATGATTTCCAGTTCTTTCTTACTTTGCTTTAAATTCTAAAATATTTTTATTCAGTTTATATTTTGGAAAATAAATTTACTTCTTAGAAATAATTGTTTCTATTTAAGTTAATTCAAAAATTGGAAACACATTTTTCATAGTTCTGGGTTTTGAAGTTGTTTGTTTGTTTGTTTGCATATTCTAATTGTATTTTCTTGGTTCTTTATTTTTTATTGTTCTTATCAGTCTCTCCCCTTTGGTTCAGTGTGGTTTTTCTTTCAGGTTTTGAAGTCATATTAAGAGAGGATTCCCTTTGCTTACTCAGGATGATTTTTTTTTCTTAATACCTTTAGAAATTTTTATCTTGGAGTGATAGTCAAGCAGCAGAAAGATGAGAAATAAGAGCTTCTGCATTTATAGACTGGAAAGCATAAACAGTAAAATCTTATCACTCTCATGCATCATTGTGTGGCATCCCCTTTCTTCTCAGGCTCATCTAAAGAAAAAGACAGTCTGTATTAATAAATTCTCACAATGATATAAAGATACTACCTGAGAGTGGGTAACTTATAAAGAAAGGAGTTTTAGTTGACTCACAGTTTCACATGGCAGGGGAGGCCTCAGGAAACTTAGAGTCATGGTGGAAAGTGAAGGGGAAGCAAGGCACGACTTACATGGTAGCAGGAGAGAGCAAGAGTGAGAAGGGGTAAGCATCAGATACTTATCAAACAACCAGATCTCGTGAGAACTCACTCACTATCACAAGAACAGCAAAGGAGAAATCCTCCCCCATGATCCAAACATGTCCCACCAGGTCACGTTCCCATTGGAAATGGGAGAAATTGGCCAAAACAAAGGGGCTACAGTCCCATGAAAGTCCAAACCCTAGTAGTGTAATCATTAAATCTTAAGCCATCAAAATTATCTTCTTTGAATCCATGTCTCACATCCAGGCCACACTCATGCAAGGGTAGATTGCCAAGGCCCTGGGCAGGTCTGCCCCTGTGGTTCTGTACAGTACAACCCTGTGGCTGATTTCATGGGCTGACATTGAGTGCATGCAGCTTTTCCAGGCACACAGTGCAAGCCTTTGGTGGATCTACCTTTCTGTGGTCTGAAAGACAGTGGTCCCCTTCTCACAGCTCCACTCTGCAGTGCCCCACGGGGACTTTGTGTAGAGACTGCAACCACACCTTTCCCTTCTGCACTGCCCTAGCAGAGGTTGTGCATGAGGGCTCTGTCCCTGCAGCAAACTTCTGCCTGGACATTTTGGCATTTCCATACTTCCTCTGAAATCTCAACTCTTGCTTCCTGCTCACCAGCAGGTACAACACCACATGGAAGCCACCAAGGCTTGAGTTTGCATTCCTATACCTTGGCCCTTTTAGCCCTGACTGAAGCTGGAGTGGCTGAGAGGCAGAAAACCAAGTTCTGAAGCTGCATAGAGCAATAGGGCCCTGGGCCCAGCCCACAAGGCCATTTTTCCCCTCCTAGGCCTCCTAGCATCTGATGAGAGGGTCTATCTTGAAGGTCTGTGGCGTGCCCTGGGGACATTTTCCCCATTGTGTTGGCTATTAACATTCTGCTCCTTGTTACTTAGGCAAATTTGAGCAGCCAGCTTGAATTCCTCCCCAGAAAATGGTTTTGTTAATTCTACCATATGGTCAAGCTGCAAAATTTCTAAACATTTATGCTCTGCTTTCCTTTTAAACATAAGTCCCAATTTCAGACCATCTCTTTCTGAATGCATATAACTAAACTTCTTCAGAATAAGCCAGGTCATACATTAAATGCTTGGCTGCTTAGAAATTTCTTCAGCCAGATTCCTTAAATCATCTCTCTCAAGTTTCAAGTTCCACACAGTTCTCTAGGACAGGGGAGAAATGCCCCCAATCTCTTTGCTAAAGCATAACATGAGTGACATTTACTACAGTTCCTAATAAGTTTCTCACGTCTATCTGAGACTAAATCAGCTTGGACTTCATTGTTCATATCACCATAAGTATTTTGATCAAAACCATTCAGGAAGTCTTCAGGAAATTCCAAACTTTCCACATTTTTCTGCCTCCTTCTGAGCCCTCCAAATTGTTTCAACCTCTGTCTGTTACCCAGTTCCAAAGTTGCTTCCACATTTTCAGGTTATTTTTATAGCAGTGCCCCACTCCCAGTACCAATTCTTCTGTGTTAGTCCAATCTCACATTGCTGTAAAGATACTACCTGAGACTACGTCATTTATGAAGAACTGAGGTCTAATTGACTCACAGTTCCCTATGGTTTAGGAGGCCTCAGGAAATTTACGATCATGGCATAAGGCAAAGGGGAAGCAAGGCACATCTTATTTACAAGGCAGCAGGGGAGAGAGAGCGGAGGAAGCACCAGACACCTATTAAACAGCAAGTTATCATAAGAACTCACTCACTATCACAAGAACAGCAAAGAGAAAATCTAGCTGCATCATTCAATCACCTCCCACCAGGTCCCTCTCTCTCGACATTGTAGGGATTACAATTTGAGATGAGATTTAGGTGGTGAAACAGGAGCCAAACCATATCACAGTCCATTTCAATATTAAAAGATTGTGAATAATTTAAATTATAAAATGTAAGGTTTTTTTCCTATGAGATTAGGAAATCTGAGCAATGACTCCTTCTCCTACTCCTCAACACAGTAGATACCCTTTAATACAAAAACAGTTTCTCAAACTGTCATTGTGTACTTTTTACCTAACATTTCATCAAAATGTTAGTTATTTGTGTATTTTCAACCTTTGAATTCACAGAATATCTTGATATCTGGTGTTCAGAAACCCCACATAAGATTCTGCCACTATCCTCTTACTTTCTCTTCTACATTCCTGAAATAGGCAACAAGATAAGGTTTTGAACGCACTTTAAGCCTGCTTTTTTAGAAAATGTTTAAAAATTTAAATTTACTTTAAATTCACATTTGTTTTCTAACAGTGCCATAACGAATTTTTACAAATGTAGCAGTTTAAAAATCCTGCAAATTTATTATCTTACAGTTTTATAGATCACAAATCTGATGTGGTTCTCATTGGCTAAAATCAGAATTTGCAGGGCTGTATTCCTTTCTAAGGACTTTTGGGGGAAAAAATCTGCTTCCTTGTATTATACATGTTCCAGAGCCCTTCCCCTCCTTTATTTTCAAAGCCAGGGATATTACATCACTTTCTACCCATTTCCCCAGTAGAACTGATATTTACAGTTTTTAAAAAAATAAACATAGAAATTAACCCCTCTAGTCTTAAAGCTCAAAGCCTGTATTTTTCTTATCTAAGTGACTTTCTTGAAAAACTGACCCTTGGGCCTTCCAGATAGTATCAGGGAACTGAAACTAACCAGATCACCAAATCCAGACAACTTGTCTTCCTTATCTCTCTCTCTAATTTTTTTTTTTTAATCCACAGGTGACTACATTTCTTCCCCCACTATATGAACCCACAAATTTAGTTAGTTAGGGACATGCTTGAGATTTATTCCCTGTCTCCCTATTGGCGTCACCCAAATAAGGATCTTCGTTCCTGGCAATACTCATTGTCTCAGTGATTTGCCTTCTGTGCAGTTAGCAACAGAACCTAGAACTAACCCCTGGTGTTTTGGTTATGCTTTTTTCCATTGTCAAATCTTCCTTTGAATCTCTACCTCTTCTCCTCTATTTCACTTCTAATGACTCTTATAATTATATTGTACCCACCTGAAAAATCCAAGATAATCTCTCTATTTTGAGGTCAAAGAATTACCAAAGTTAAACTCATCTATAAGATTAATCACCTTTGCCATACAAGTGAAGGTATTCACAAAATATAGGATTTCACGTGTAGATCTTACAAGGAGGGCATTATTATTCCTACTACACTTTAATTTTAAAATATAATTTGTGTAAACCAACAAATGCAAAGAATATACAAACATATAAATTATATAGTCTTAACATTATGTTATGCAATATTGTTTTCTACTGGTAGATTATTTCAATTAATCTCTATTTTGTTAGGCTGGACACGGTGGCTCACACATGTAATCCCAGCACTTTGGGAGGCCGAGGCGGGTGGATCAAGAGGTCAAGAGATCGAGACCATCCTGGCCAACATGGTGAAACCCTGTCTCTACTAAAAAATACAAACAATAGCCGGGCATGGTGGCACGTGCCTGTGGTCCCAGCTACTTGGGAGGCTGAGGCGGAAGAATCGCTTGAACCCAGGAGGCGGAGGTTGCAGTGAGCCGAGATTGTACCACTGCACTCCAGCCTGGTGATAGAGCAAGACTCTGTCTCAAAAAAAAAAAAAAAAAATCTCTATTTTGTTTAGATTTCTATCTTTTCACATTGACAGGATTGGTCAATTATTTTATCATGGTATAATGTAAATGTTTTTGTGAATTGTATCTTATATAACACTAAATCTACTCCTTTTTCTGCTTTTATTTTTTTAATTGACACATAAAAATTTATGTATTTATTAGGGACTGTATAAGATATTGATATACATATGCAATTTATAGTGGTCAAATCAAAGCAATTGGCATCCCCTTCACCTCAATGATTTATTATTTATTTGTGCTTAGAACTTTAAAATCTGCTTTTCTAGCAATATGAAAATGTATACTTAATTACTAATTATAACCAACCTACAGTACCATAGAACATTTCAACTTATTTCTCCAATTTATTTATAATTTTGCATTTTTTCACCAAACTCTAACTATGCCCTTCCCACTATCTAGTAATCGCTATTCTATTCTCCACTTCTGCAAGACCAAATTATTTAGCTTCAACATGTCTAGCAGTGTAGTGTTTGTCTTTCTGTGTCTGATCTATTTTATTTAACATAATATTCTCCAAATTCATCAGTGATGTCACAATGACAGAATTTCATTTTTAATATGGCTGAATAGTATTCAAGTGTTCATATTTACCACATTTTCTTTATTCATTTATCTATTGATGGAGACTTAGCTTGATTCTATATTTGGTTATTGTGAATAGTGCTGAAATAAACATAAAATTGTAGATATCTCTTTGGCATATTGATTTTCTTTTCCTTTAGATATATAACCAACAGTGGGATTGCTGGGTCATATGAGAGCTTCATTTTTACTGTCTTGAAAAGCTTTCTTTTTTTTTCATTTTTTAAATCATACTTTAAGTTCTGGGGTACATGTGCAGAATGTGCAGATTTGCTACATAGATACATGGTGGTTGCTGCATCCATCACCTTGTCATCTAGGTATTTCTCCTAATGCTATCCCTCTCCAATCACCCCACTCCTGCTATCCCTCCCCTAGCACTCCATCCCCTGACAGGCCCCAGTGTGTGGTGTTCCCTCTCTGTGTCCATGTGTTCTCATTGTTCAACAACCACTTATGAGTGAGATCATGTGGTATTTGGTTTCCTGTTCCTGTGTCGGTTATCTGAGAGTAATTGTTTCCAGTTTTATCCCCTGCAAAGGACATGAACTCATTCGTTTTTATGGCTGCATAGTATTCCATGGTGTATATGTGCCACATTTGCTTTATCCAGTCTATCATGGGTGGGTATTTGGGTTGGTTCCAAGTCTTTGCTATTGTGAATAGTGCTACAATAAACGTACGCGTGCATATGTCTTTATAATAGAATGATTTATAATCATTTGGGTACATACCCAGTAATTTTGTTGCTGGGTCAAATGGTATTTCTACTTCTAGATCCTCGAGGAATCACCACACTGTCTTCCACAATGGTTGAACTAATTTACACTCCCACCGAGGGTCTAAAAGCATTCCTATTTCTCCACATCCTCTCCAGCATCTGTTGTCTCCTGATTTTTTAATGATTGCCATTCTAGCTGGCATGAGATGGTATCTCAATATGATTTTGATTTGCAATTCTCTAACAACCGGTGATGATGAGCTTATTTTTTCATGTTTGTTGGCTGCATAAATGTCTTCTTTTGAAAAGTGTCTGTTCATATACTTTGCCCACTTTTTGATGGGGTTGTTTGGCTTTTTTTCTTATAAATTTGTTTAAGTTCTTTGTAGATTTTGAATATTAGCCCTTTGTCAGATGGGTAGATTGCAAAAATTTTTTCCCATTCTGTTGGTTGCTAGTTCACTCTAATGATAGTTTCTGTTGCTGTGCAGAGCTCTTTAGTTTAATTAGATCCTATTTGTCTATTTTGGGTTTCAATGCCATTGCTTTTGGTGTTTTAGTCATGAAATCCTTGCCCATGCCTGTGTCCTGAATGGTATTGCCTAGGTTTTCTTCTACTGTTTTTATGTTATTAGGTCTTATGTTTTAATCTTTAATCCATCTGGAGTACATTTTTATATAAGGTGTAAGGAAGGGATCCAGTTTCCGCTTTCTGCATATGGCTAGCCAGTTTTCCCAACACAATTTATTAAATAGGGAATCCTCTCCTCATTGCGTGTTTTTGTCAGGTTTCTCAAAGATCAGATGATTGTAGATGTGTGGCATTATTTCTGAGTCCTCTGTTCTGCTCTATTGGTCTATGCCATGCTGTTTTGATTACTGTAGCCTTGTAGTATAGTTTGAAGTCAGGTAGCATGATGCCTCTAGCTTTGTTTTTTGTCGTTGTTGTTTTGTTTTGTTTTGTTTTGTTTTTTTCTTAGAATTGTCTTGGCTATGTGGGCTTTTTTTTGGTTCCATATGAAGTGTAAGGCGGTTTTTTCCAATTCTGTAAGAAAGACAATGGTAGCTTGATAGGGAGTTCTAACCCAATCTATGTATTCTTGAAGAACTTTCATACTGTTCTCCATAATGGCTGTGCTAATTCAGAATTCCACCAATAGAAAATAAGAGTTTCCTTTTCTCTGCATCATTTCCAACATTTGTTATTTTTTGACTCTTTGATAGTAGCCACTTTAATTGTTGTGAAATAAAATCTCATTGTGTTTTGGATTTGCATTTCCCTAATGATTAATAATGTTGAGCACATTTCCATATATATATTAGATATTTGTATGTCTTTTGAGAATCCTCAAGGATCTAGGAACTCATTTTCTCTTTAAAAAATTAGGTCATTTGTTTTCTGCAGTTGAGTAGTTTGACACTGTTGTATATTCTGGATATTAATCCTTTTTGGATAAACAGTTTGCAAACATTTTTTCCCCTATTGCTGGTTGTCTCTTCACTCCATTGGCTGTTGACTTTGCTGTGAAAAAACTTTTTAATTTGACATGACATAATTTGTCTATTTTTGATTTTGTTGTCTATGCTTTCGAGGTATTCTTCATAAAAGCCTTGCCCAGAATAATGTCTGCAAGGATTTCCCCTATGTTTTCCTACTAGTGGTTTCAAAGTTTTGGGTTTTAAATTTAAGAATTTAATCCATAAAGTTTTGTTTTAATATGCCAATAAAAATGTAGTTTCATTCTTCTGCATATAGATATTCAGTTTGTCTAGCACCATTTATTGAAGACACTGATCTTTCCTGAATAAATATTCTTGGTATGTTTGTCAAAAATCAATTGGCTGTACACATATGTATTTATTTCTGGGTTCACTATTGAGTTCTATTGATCTATGTGCCTGATCATATGCTAGTACCATGCTGTTTATGTTACTATAGCTTTGTACTATATTTTGTAGTCAGACAGTGTGATGCTTTGTTTGTTTAATTCAGGATTGCTTTGGCTATTCAAATATTTTGTTGTTTTATATAAATTCTAGAAATGTTTTTGTTATTTTTTGTAAGATTGCCATTGTTATAGAGATTGCACTGAATCTGTAGATTAGATAGTATGGTCAGTTTTACAATATTATTTTGCCAATCCATAAATATGAGATAGCTTTCAATTTTGTTGGTGTAATCTTCAATACTTTTCTTTAGGGTTATATAGTATATCTTGTAGGGATCTATCACCAACTGAGTTAAACTTATTTTAGGTTTTGTATTTTCTGTCCATATTATATTGGGATCACTTTTGATTTCTATTTCTGCAAATTTGTCATTAGTTTATAGAAATATTGGTAATTTTTATATGCTGATTTTGTATCTCTTAACTTTACCGAATTTGTAAGTTTAAGAGTTTTTTCCACTGGAGCTTTTAGGGTTTTCTACATAAAATATTATGCGATTTACAAATGGAAAAAAAAAATAGGCTTCCTCCTTTTTAGATTGAATTCCCTTTATTTCTTTAACTTTCCTAATTGCTTTGTATGGAACTTCTAGTACTGAGCAGCCAACACAAAATTTTCTGAGAGGCAGAAAACTGGTTCAACTTAAGCACCAGTGAGGCATGACTAGTCTGAGCATCCTAGGTTCTCTTTTCCCTGGAGACAGGGTATCACTTTTGCTCAGGCACAGAGCGGCACAAACACAACTGCTCTAGGCAGCCAAGGCAACATTCTCCTGGGATGTCTGGTATTATTTTAGCTGTAGCACAGCTGAGCAGGGTATAGACGTGATGTGGAGAAATTTTTGAAGCAGTTCTGCCAAGGCCACATACCCTCGGGAGGCCATGCCCAAGTGCAGTTCCGCTCCCTAGGGGCAGTGTGTGACAGTGACTGGGGGAGGAAATATGGAGTAACTCTTGCAAGGCACAACTTCTCTGGGAGAGTGTGTGTAGCTTTAGCTTTGGCCCCAAGAGTCAAGGCATAGATATGACTAGGAGAGATAGATAGAGTGGTTCTTCCAGACCACATTTCTTGAGGAGGAAATTATATTGTTTTTAAATGGGTTTAAACAGATAAAATAATATTAAATAATTCTGAAAAAATTATATTTTTATTGAAATAAAGCTAATCCTAAAAGCTCAAATAGCACAGCTATACAATTATAAGACTTTACTGTAGTTCACCTTAATTATTCATGATTCAGTTTCTCACTTCTCTTAAACATGTAAACTCCTTTTATTTTAATTCAGTAAGTTGAAAGTACATTAAGAAGTAATGTGTTGATTGAGAGTAGGCTTGGCCTCAAAAATATGCAACAGTAGTAAAATAGTTCATTATATTTTAAATTTTAGCCATATCTTGCTTAAATGTTTTTTCTGTATTCAGAAAAAGCTAATAGCTTGTAAAGGAAAACACTGCATGCTTATTTTTTAATGCTTCACACTTCTTAATTTATGGTAAGTGATAAATCAAAAGCCATGTTAAAATATACCACCAATATTGCAGTCTTTAACAAGATTACAAAGATGTAAAGATAACTCTATTTGGCATTGATGTTGTGCTTTCAGCACGTGTTAATAAAATGTAATCTAAAAGGCAATTAATTACATGATTAACAAAGGGCATGTTAAACACACACACACACACACACACACACACACACCAGAATTGTTTTCCAGGAGTAATAAATTGGAGAAAATGGTAGCATATATTAAGGTGAATTCAAATTGCATTATGTTCGTTGTTGCTCTAAAGTTAGACTAATTACATCTCCTAATTCTGTTGGCATTTTTAAAATTCTAATGCAAATATGTACCTAATCTATACTAATTAGATGCATTTAAAGAATTCTGAACCAAAAGCAGGTAAAAAGTCACAACATAATGGGTTAAAACACATATAAAAACTTTCTACCTTTCTGTAGTCCTTTATTACATTGCTATTTCTCTAAACTGTTGACTTCCATTAAAGTAAATATTATATACATTTACGACATGTTGTAAGTTGAAGTAGCCATAAAACATGCAGAACATGACAGTGTATTATTGTCTAAAGCTGCACACCTACAGCCATCAAATTTTTAGCCAAGTCAACAAAAATAAGCAATGGTGAAAGAGCTCCCTGGTCAATAAATGCTGCTGGGCTAGCTGGCTAGTCATATGCAGAAGAATGAAAATGGATTCTTGTAATTAACGGATGCAAATCTAACTCAAGATGGATTAAAGACTTCATTGTAAGACCTCCAACTGTAAGAATGCTAGAAGAAAACCTAGGAAACACTTTTCTGGACAGTAGCCTTGGGAATAAAATTTGTGACAATGTCTTCAAAAGCAATTGGAAATAAAAGACAATTGCAACCTAATTAAAGAGCTTCTGCACAGCAAAAGAAACTGTCAACAGAGTAAACAATCTATAGACTAGAAGAAAATATTTGCAAACTATACATCTGACAAAGGTATAATACCCAGAATCTATGAAGAATTTCAACAATTCAACAACAACAAAATAACCACATTAATAACTGGGCAGAAGACATGAACATACACTTCTCAAAACAAGACACACAAGCAGCCAACATACATGAAATAATGTTCTTTATTGCTAATCATCAGATAAATGCAAATATTATTTCTCTCCAGTCAGAATGCCTATCATTTAAAATTTATAAAAAAATAGTAGATGATGTCAAGGCTGCAGAGAAAAGGAAATACTAAACACACTGTTGATGAGAATGTAATTTGTTCAGACACTGTGGAAAGCAGTTTGGAGATTTCTCAAGTAACTTAAAACAGAAGTACCATTCAATCCAATAATTCCATTACTAGGTATATACCCAAAGGAAAATAAACTTATTTCACCAAAATCTCACATGCACTCTTGTCACTCTTATGCTTCTTTCAGCACTATTCATAATAGAAGGGATATGGAATCAATCTACATGCCCATCAGTGGTGGACTGAATAAAAAATGTGGTACCTATAATACTACATAGCCACAAAAAAGAACAAAATAATGTCCTGGGCAGCAATAAGGATGCAGCTGGAGACCATCATCCTAAACAAATTAACAGGGGAATAAAAGGCCAAATACCAAATGTTCTCACTTATAAGTGGGGGACTAAACATTGGGTATTTGTGGAAATAAAGATAGCAAAACAGAAGACACTTGGGAGTAATATAAAGGGCCGCAAAAGAGGAAGGCAATGGTATAAAAGTAAACTGTGTGTACCGCGCTCACTGTCTGGGTGACAGGATCATTTGTATCCCAAACCTCAGCATCATGTAATATACCCATGAGACAAGCCTTCACACATACCCTCTGAATCTGAAATAAAATTTGAAATTATAAAAAAAATAAAAAGTGGTAGTACAATGCTTAATTTCATGTGTTAACTTGGCTAGATCATTGTATCCAGATATATATTAAAATACCATACTAGATACTGTTCTGCACATATTTTTTTGATGAGATTAAAATAAAAATGAGTAACTTTTGAGTAAAGCAGATTATCCCCCATAATATGGTAGGTCTCATCTAGTCAGTGGAATATGTTAAAAGACTGAGATCCTTCAAGGAAATAATTCTGCCTGCAGATTGCCTTTAGTCTTGAGACTGCAATATTAACTTTTCTCTAGGTCTCTGGCTTGCTAGCCTATCCTGCTAAATTTTATATATTAAAACATATTTTCTCAATATTGTAGTCCTGATATTTCCAGAAAATTGAGAGGACTGTACTTCCAAGTTCTTTTAAAGTTTGATCATGGTCATGAAACTCATCATCAAATGGCTTTTGAGTAAAATCTTTATTCAGTTAAATATGAGTGGAAGTTGAAAAGCCAATGCACAATTCACTCAGGCATTGTGAACTATGTGTGCAAACAGATCACAATTCATCCTTGGTCTCTGGGTGTCTCTGGGTCTATTACTGACTTACACTGGACATGTAAATTGAGTAAGAAAAACTTTTTGTGTTAGTCACTGGGATTTTTGGTTTGTGTATTACTTTAGCACATCCTATCTCATTTTGAATGCTATAGTTTATGACACAGTTTGAACAACTGAAGTTAAAATGTTTTCCTTATTTCAGAAGATAGAAGGGTCTCATAGTGACAGATATCCATTAGTAAGAATTAATTTCTAGAGATAAAGTGAATACACTAATTGAAGAGTCAGTAGAGTTAGCATGGTCAAAATAGTCTAGATAAGAAATGTCTGGTGGCTTTTAGCTGATCATGGAGTCTCTGAAACCAAAAGTTATGAAGGCCAATTAAGATTCAACTTGGCTTATATAATCTCAAATCTTCAGGTTTACAAAACATATCTTGAGCCACCATAATACATTACATCTATGATTCCCAAGCCAACTTCAAGGCCTATGTAAATCAAAGCACTTAAAGTCAATTGACAAAATGACAGTTTTATATACCTGAAGAAAAAACACAGAATAATACTACAGGCTGCAGATAAAAGGAAACCTACGCTACAAATATGTACTAAGATTATTTTTCTCAGTCATCACCAATGGAATCTTGGCAATGATCAACATCATTGGATATGGAAAAATCACTAATACTTTCAGGAAATAGAAGACCTGAATCTAAGCTATTATAAATTCTCAGAAACAAAAGATAGTTTTTAATCTACAAGTAAGTGTGAAAAACTAAGGGAGCTATTAAGAAATAATTACTATTTTGACCTATGCTTCAAAGTAAACTACATATATCCTCATTTTAATTTCTCAGGATTTTATAAAATTTAAACAAATATACATTTTAATTTGGAATGTATTAATATTTGGGAAGAATGATCAAGTGGAAACCCCTATAGTCTGTTCTCTATAAAAAAGATAAAAACAAACCAAAACAAATAACATCATCACCATCACACACACACACACACACACACACACACACACACACACACACACATTGCAAATATATTATTCTTGGTAGAATTGCAGAGGTTTCTCCATATTAAAACCTTGATAGACATAAAAGCAATGGTTGCTAGCACTCCTCATTTAATTATCTACTTCAGTTGGCTCAATAGACAGATGGGTCTTGGAGAATGACAGTAAATAATCATCAGTTTAATTGGGTGGTGAATCTTGTTACAGCTGCTGTCCAGATGTGGTCTCCCTACTTGAGAAAATTAATAAGGCTACTTGTATCTTGCATATCTATTGATGAGATCAGATTTTTCCTCTCTTATCATAAAATTACTAACGAGAGAAGGAAATGTTTTAGTAAGGCAGTAACAAAAGTACATATTTACTCTACTCTTAGCATACATCACCACTTCATTTCTGTTCCAAAACTGAGTTTCCAGGATACAAACCTTTCATCATCTCAGATAATATTCATCTGTTCAAAATGTTGATGACATCATCCCTGTACAACCTGGAAAGCAATTGTCAAGCTCTTTGAACTACTAGTCTCCAGCATTGTGTGAAAATAAATTTTAGTTGTTTAAACCTCAGAATTTATAGTCCTTCATTATGGCTGACCTAGAAAACCAGTGCAAACACTGTGTCCGATACTATATGTTTGTTCCAAGTTCCATTCCAACCCTCTCTAGTTCTTAAAAGGTTTACACAGAGCTAGGAACCTAGAGATTATGTTTTGGAGACATCTTTGACAGCTGATTTCTACTTAGTTACAGTGACTAGGAATCCCTTATGAAAATGTAGAAGGGAAGCTAAAAGAAAACAGGTCACTTCTTGCTCTGACTATGATAGAAGAATCAACAGCAGATTTTGGCACCTCCAGGAATCTGTGGGCTCCAATATCCTTAGCAGCAGTAGCAACAGGAAAGGCTCCAGCCCCAGAACTGCAAGTGAAGGCTTGTGGGCCAGGATTATCGCAGCATCTACATATCTGTGAAACATCTTTCTCACTTTTGCAATTTCGGGGCTTCCATATAGGTTGTTGATCAAATCCTTCTATTCTTAAAATGTCCGGAGGAGTTTCAGTTATCCTATTTATACATTGACTGGTGCAGAATAGCCTCCTTCTGCAGTAAATAGAACAGAGACAAACACAAACGAAGAAGCACCTTCAAGAAGGGAAAGTGGCACATAGGCAAGAAGGTATAAAAGGTTACAATTGATTGTGGTAACAGAATATAATACATTAATTTTCTTTCTTTTTTCTTTTTTTTTTTTTTTTTTGAGATGGAGTTTCGACCTTGTCACCCAGACTGGAGTGCAATGGTGTGATCTTGCTCACTGCAACCTCCACTTCCCTGGATCAAGTGATTCCCCTGCCTCAGCCTCCAAATAGCTGGAATTACAGGCATGTGCCACTACACCTGGCTAAGTTTTGTGTTTTTAGTATAGACAGAATTTTTCCATGTTAGCCAGGCTGGTCTTGAACTCCTGACCCCAGGTGATCCACCTGCCTTGGCATCCGAAAGTGCTGGGATTACAGGTGAGAGCCACTGCACCTGGCCAATAAATTTGTTTACAATAGCATCCTATGTTTAACAAAATGTGTTTAATGGTGAGGTTGGAAATACACATATAAGCCACATCAGAAGGGCCAGCATAAATACATTAAAGATTTTGATATTTCAGTAAGTACTTTGTATTATTTTTTCAGATTTGTCAACCCTTTAACTTTTACAAAATCTCAGTGAAGAAGGCCAGGCAGGTATTATTATCTCCAAATTACAGATGAGCAAATAATAAGTCAGTTTAATTTAACCAGCTATGTTGCTAATTTAGTATTTGTGATTAACTATTGTTCTTCATTTTTACAATTAAAAAATTAACAATTATATCTACTCTGAATAGTAGTTGTCACTACTCCTTGTCTTATATTGACTTGGTTCTGAATATAATTGCCTATAAAAATCACCCGTCAACCTTTAATCTAGTTCATTTTCCCAATCATAGTCTTTAAATACTATTACAGTTTCTTTTCATGTACATTTGCACAAATATTTCAAAGAATCATTTCAATATTCTAATCATTTACATTTAGGAAGATATATTTTAATATAACATAAACCACATAAACATTTTCTTTCTGAAATGCAGTGTCATGTTTTGATGATATATCTAATATGTATTCAAATAATGTTCCAATCAGAGCAAAGAAATAGAAAAATACAGTTGAAACATGTTAATCTTCACTTTCGTTTCTATTTTTCCTTGAATTCTTAAGCCCTAACTTACACAGATATTGTACAGTAAATGCACATATAGAGTATCATAGTACTAATAAAGTATATAAGTAAATGATAATAAATTTCTTTTATGCTCATAATTTATCTGTAGATATTAGTCTTTTCAATAAATAGGTCCATAATAGCTTTGAAGAAATGCTGCAGAAGCTAAAAGTTGTTCTGCGTTACAAACTTTAATTCACCATGGGTGAGCGTATTTTAGGAAGATATAGATAGTTTGAAAAGGACATCCTTGAAAACCAGAGACCATGAAATACATACATGGGAAAGAGTCAATCTCATAAGAATTTCAGGGTATGCAAAATGTATAAGAATGAATAGGAGTTATGTTTCTATAATTATGGATATGCCTGTAAAAGTAACCTATTCCACATTATATATCCCTTTTAGAAATACTATGTGTACCTGGAAGTATATTTGATTTCCTGGGGGAGAAGTTAAACTGATAGAAAAATAATAAGAATACTAGACTTATGGTCTTAGTTTAAGAGGACACATAATTTATTTAAAAAATGGACATTGTGAAATGATACTAGCCATAGGAATAAAATTTCTAAAATTAACTTATATGTATAAATAGTTTTATATTTCTGAATACTAAGAATTAGAAAAGAAAAGTTAGGGATTTCAGTGGGTGAGGAAAATTTCTCCATTGGGAGGAAATACTAAATTTATATTCTGGATGAGTCACTAATTGGGTAAACTTAATTGAGCCATTTAAACTCTGTAAACTAAATTTATTATTTGTAAAATACAGGACATAATAGAACCTCATAAATATTTGTGTTCATTAAATGGAAACCTGTATTAACATATTTAGATTTAGATTTAGCAAGTGCTCAATAAATATTTGCTATTAACTTATTTTCAAACTACCTTTATATTTATTTATAAAGAGAGATGCATATGGTAAAAATTGCTTGAAGGAGAAATCACAGTGATGCTGGAAATAATAAAATACCAATTTAACATTCTTCATTACATTTAGTTTATTTTATTCCCAAAGCCAGCCTTAAAAAATTAGAAATTCTAAAAAAAAAAAAAAAATAGAAATTCTGACCTCCATCATTAAGTTTTCCCTACAAATTTAAACGCATTTTCACTTATCACAATTTGGAAATGTTATTAACTATTTTACAATAAAGCCAGAGGAAAAGCCTGTATATAAATTTAAAGAGTGATTAGAATATATACAATTTAACGTATATTATTCTATTTCTAATACTAATTGTATTCTTTTTCTTTATTTTTGTTCTGTTTGACACCAAAATTAACTAAGTGTAATTAATTTGGAAGTAAATTTAGAATTACATTAGAGGATAATAGGTTTGTGGACAAACACTGAGCTGTGTAAGGCAGTTTAAAGTAGTCTGAAGCTGGCCGGGCGTGGTGGCTCACGCCTGTAATCCCAGCACTTTAGAAGGCAGAGGTGGGCAGCTCACAAGGTTAGGAGTTCGGGACCAGCCTGACCAATATGGTGAAACCCCATCTCCACTAAAAATACAAAAATTAGCTGAGTGTGGTGGCACAAGCCTGTAATCCCAGCTACTCAGGAGACTGAGGCAGGAGAATCCTTGAACTCAGGAGGTGGAGGTTGCATTGAGCTGAGATCATGCCACCACACTGCAGCCTGGGCAACAGAGTGAGACTCTGTCTGAAAAAGAAAAAATATATTACTTTGTGTTCAACTTTGTTCTATTGACTTCTAAAAAACAACGATAGTCTGAGGCTACAGGAGAGGATGTTAAAATTTTCAATAAAGAAGCGAGGCTAGGTCTCAATGAGAAGATACTACTCTTACATATTATTTTAGTATAGATATGTGGTTAGAATATGAAACAAATAGATTCTTGTAGAAAAACATTAGAGCAGAAGAGAAAAGCCAGTACAGAGAACCCGATGCAGAATCGTCTCTGTCTTTTAGATGCACTATTTGTAAAATTGTGATGCTACTGCCAACACCATAGAAATTTTTGTAAGTATTTTTTGCAGATTAAAATAGGAAGCCATGGATTTTAAGCAGAGTAGTGATATCATCTGAGTTATGTTAAAACTTTACTATGACTAGAGAGAGGAAAGGATGAAAAATCAAAATCAAGAAGAGCATTGAAGGGAGCTAGCATGATAATTCAAGTGAGACAGAATGAATGTCTTGTTCTAGTAGTGGAAGTGTTGGGAAGTTTGAGGTTTTACACATATTTTGAATAAATAAAAACAAAAAATTATGACTGATTGGCTATGGCTTATGAGAGAAACCCAAGAGTTAAATGATAACTACAAGGTTTTTAAACTGATCAATAGAAGCTGGGATCAATTGAAATGGAGGAGACTGGGCCATGGGAAAATGAGGATTAAAAAAAAAAACAACAGTGATTTTTGAAGGTGGAATACTTGAGATTTTTACCAAATCGTGATTGAAGAGCTGAAAATAGCTATTAAATGGAGAGTTGGAAATGTGTGACTGGTGTTTAGAAGGTAAAATAGTGCTTGCAATATAAATTTTAACATGTTTGCATAAAGACGATATTTGTTAAATATGATACAATTACGAGTTCACAAAAATAGTAAATGTAAATGCACACACACACACACACACATTGTATATACAGTTTGAGTCTCCCTTATCCTAAACACTTGGGACCAGAAGTATTTTGAATTTTGGATATTCTTTTTCAGAATTTGGGACATTACCATATTCAATATCCCTAATTCAAAAATCTGAAATCCAAAATGCCCCAATGAGCATTTCCATTGAGCATTATATCAGCTCCCAAAAAGTTTTGGACTTTGGAGCATTTTGTAACGTTAGACTTTGGATTAGGGATACTCAACACACACACTCATACACACACATATACATATATTTATGTAAGCATAAAATTTGTATATGTATGTATAGGGAATCCATGAGTCCCACATTGGGCATCAGAATGTAGGGAATCCATGAGCCCCAGACATTGGGTGCCAGAATGTAGGGAGCCAGCCTTTACATCACCCATGGGTACCCCATGTTCGGTGGTGATAAAGGAATGAGAAAAAGACAGATTAAGAGAGATAGTGGGACCAGGGGGCCATAACTTGATTACTTTGGAGAAACAGTGATGGCCCCGAGCTCTGATCATCCACACTATTTATTGGTTACAATTCAGTGAGCCAGAACTGAATGAGTGAGCCAGAACTGGTTTATTATTCTAAAGATTGATAACAGTGGCAGTTTGGGAGTTCCACAAAACAAGAACATGTGATTGTCTTTAACTTATTATCTATATGCAGCTTGTGGAATCCAGGCCTTACAAGGAGCCTACAAATCTGGCTACATCATAGTGCTATGAGGGGGTTTTACCTTCTTGAGCACAATGTTTATGGAAACAGAGTCTAGGTCACCCTGCACCAGAACATGAGGCATGGAGAGGCCTTCTTCCTCAGAGGCCTCCTGTGGCCTTCCACAGTTTGTTGTTCCTTGTTTACATGTTACTCATAACCAATTTATGTAGCACTCTGTAAGTCCTTTCTCCTTTGCTGCTTTTCCCCAACATGTATGTATTTGTACAATTATGCATACTTGTGTGCCTATTTACTTGAATAAATTTGAAGAATTGTCATGTTTTACAATATATACCACCTGCAACAATAATGTGGATACTCTACTGTTTTCTGTTAAGAATCAGGCAATGTCTTCAAACACACAAATTTCTTCTAAGGCAATCCTGTCATGAGGTGTATTATCTGGCAAGTGGTAGGTACTTGTATAATAGAGAAAGCCAGCATCTATTTCTGAATCTTCATAGCTTATGGCAAGAAGGACAAATTAAACAAGAAGTCAATAGAGCAATGCTGAACACAAAATCTCTCCTTCTGTGAAACATTGACCTACCATAGATATCACCTTCAGATTCTTGAGCAGCTTCAAAGTGTCACTCTGAACCATCCACACCATCAACTGATAAGATTGCCTCACAAATCAACCATTTCACTAACAGTGTATTTCTAAAGGGATGCATGCACTTAGGAAAAGCCACCATCTGCTTTTGGTTTATTGCAAATAATTTGCTTGGGGAAATCCTGGGACTACAATGTGAAACAAAAAGATATAATGTAAGACACTTGAGAAGGTATCACTTGGAAGATAGATGAAAAGATAGAACAGAATCCTCAAGAGTTTATTTTGATGATTGAGAAAATCTACCTTGTGAAGCAAACCAAAAACCAATGCAAGTGTAAGTCTCAGGAACTGAGTAGCACATGAACAAATACGGTAGCACTGAAAGCTGTGAGATTTTCTAAAAGGATATTGAAAAAGGAAGGACACACACATGCATACATACAAATACAAATACTGTGATCCACCTTTGAAAGTTATTCTTCTTGATCAACATGTATCACTGTTAAGAAACACAAATACACAGTTATCTCTTTAAAGTACTACTTATAATGTGTAGTGAATTAAAGTAATATATTTACAATTATTTGTTTCTGAAAAGGAAAACTAAATGTTCTGGATAAATTATAACTTAAAATATAGTATACTTTACAAAAAATGTTGGGGCGTCATAGATGCCAGAAGTGAAGAATATTCTGAGAACTAGACAAAGAGGTAAATAAGTTAATAAAGCAGCAGCCATGCGCAGTTATTGAAATAGTAATAGAGTACTGGGCTTTCATGCTTACAAAAGTCCTAAAGAATTGGTACGAACAAAGACCTTTAGTATCAGTAATAAAAGAACTAATTCAATCTGTCACCAGATAAAATGAAATTTACTCTGCCATGTGTGTGGGAAAAAATTCTCAACAGAAAGCAAAAGAATAGCCTGCAACTTTGTCGTGTTTGAACATGGACTTACACTGCCCTCATAATGTGGATATACCTCAAGCTGAGAAGCTGGCAATTAAAAAATGATCCTGGTGTGGTGGAAACCCTTGGGGGATCTAGGAATCAAATAAAAAATTGCTCTGGAGGAATGTATTAGTTCATGTAGGATTTACAGAGGAGAAAATCAAAAGATGCTATATTAAGATGAGCTCATAAGCTCAAAATCAAAAATGACAACATTCATAGTAAGTGAAAGTCAACAATCAAATGCACCAGGAGACCTCAAGCCATGGCCTTAAACTCAAAGTCAACCTCAAGAGTGTAACATTTTAGAAAGACAAAAGTTAATTAGCACACACAGGCACACTTTCATACAGCCTAAGTGTGTTTAAAAGGATTAAAGAGATAACAGATATTTTCATTAAATGCAATAAACTTGAGAAGACAGTATCTTAATTTGTCAGTGGCAGAAGCCAAAAGGTAGTTAATATACTCCTATACATTTTCCTGAACCCATAGTAATTGGTGACAGCAAACTTTGAAAGATGAAGGTAGGTAACATTAAAACCAGGGGGACTAGTTGAAGGCCTAATTTAGAATAACTTCCACCAAAGTCTCCTCTCCCTTCTCTATACATGCATGAGATTGCAGTTTCTCTACTTAAAAGAAGATAGGAATACTATTCAGCCATAAAAAGGAATGAAATAATGGCATTTGCAGCAACCTGGGTGGAACTGAAGACCATTATTTTAAGTGAAGTAATTCAGGAATGGAAAACCCAATATTGTATGTTCTTGCTTATAAATGGGAGCTAAACTATGAGGATGAAAAGGCATAAGAATGGTACGATGAGGCTGGGCGCGGTGGCTCACGCCTTTAATCCCAGCACTTTGGGAAGCCGAGGCTGGTGGATCACAAGGTCAAGAGATCGAGATCCTCCTGGCCAACATGGTGAAACCCTGTCTCTACTAAAAAATACAAAAATTAGCTTGGTGTGGTGGCACACGCCGGTAGTTCCAGCTACTTGGGAGGCTGAGGCAGGAGAATTGCTTGAACCCGGGAGGCGGAGGTTGCAGTGAGCTGAGATCGTGCCACTGCACTCCAGCCTGGTGACAGAGCAAGACTCCACCTCAATAATAATAATAATAATAATAATAATAATAATAATAATGGTACAAAGGATTCTGGGGACTTGGAAGAAAGGGTGGGAGGAGGATGAGAGATAAAAGACTACAAATCAGGTACAGTGGATGCTGCTCAGATAATGGGTACACCAAAATCTCACAAATACACTAAAGAACTTACTCATGTAAGCAAACACTGCCCGTTCCCCAAAAACCTATGGAAAATTTTTTAAAAATTAAAGAAGATAAGAGGATTATACTCTAGAGAGCAGTAAACAAAAATTATTTGGCCTGAGACAAAAACCTAAATGTTGGGAGACCATCCTGCTCTCAGGAGGATTCAGGGCTAGCCAAAGATTTCTACTATTTGATGTTCTAATTAACACTTTATTTAGATGGCTGATAAGAAATGGGCATTATATTCTTTAAAATGTATGACAAACCCAAGACCAAATAAAAATAATATTATCAGCAGTGATTTTCACAATAAGTGACAGAAAGTTCATCATCATGCTACCGTAAAGGACATGATGGACAAGTGTCCCCACATGCACGTTACTTGAACTTGTTTTAGTACCCCTGTCTTGTACATGAGCAAATAGATCAAATCACCAGGAAAGTAACTACTACAAAAACAGAAACTAAAGCATTTGAAAAAAAGGAAGCAACTTGGTATAATTAATTTATGCATTTAGAAGAAATATTACCTTATAGACTTGAAGAACACTGCATCTATTAAAAATAATCAGTTATAATATATATTTCACATATTTTCTAATACAACATTTAATCAAAAGGTGAAAGCAGATAGATAGGCTTATCTTGTTCCTGAGCTCAAGGAGAAAGCGTTTGATTTTTTTAATCATAAGTACAGTCTTAGATGCTCTAAGGTGCCCTCTATAAGGTTAAGGAAATTCCTTTCCCATGGAAGTCACACCATATAGGTAGTAATATAGCCAATCTAGGCCACTTTAGCTTAGTGTTTACCTAGTATGTCATTTTCAATATTTAGTTTCAGCTTGAGTATATCTATGTATTTAAAATGTGTTTCTTGCCAGCAATGTATAACATGGCCTTACTTGTTCATTATGTCTGACATCTTTGCCTTTTAATTGAAAAGCTTAATTCAAACATATACAATTAATAATTATCAGATTTAAGTCTTCCATCTTGATGTTTGGCATTGATTTATCTGATTTGTGTTTATTTTTTTCTTTCTTTGTCTTCCCTGTTTTCTTTCTTGTGAATATACCTATCTAGGTTTCTTTTCACTATGCTGCGCATTTTAATATGCAAATATTATTCTATTTCATAATCATTCTAGGAACCTAGAGTAAAATATGTTTATTTTCTTCCAAGTTTTGTGTACTTCTCGTTTTACATTTTACTTTTACAATATAAACTATTTTATTTAATTTAAAATAATACTAAGTTATTAATAATTTTAGGACTCTACATATGAAAGAATACTAAAAATCTGCATTTTTATAATTTTTTAGGTATATTCTTTTTCTGGAACTTTTAGTTATATAGCCTAAGTCTGGTTATCTGTTAATTTTTCCCTTCAGATTGAGGAACATTTTTATTATTTTTCGTGGCGAATTCACTGGATGAAATACTTTCAGATTTTGACTGGAAATATTTTTTAAAACAATATCTTTACTGAATATAAAATTATAGATTAAAATTCTGATTTATTTTTTCTGCCATTTTGAAATTCTATTTTCTTTTCAATTTTATTTTTTTTCTGATCAGAAGTCGCTAGTCATTTATGTTGTTCTTCTGCTATAAAAAGGCACATGTGCATGTAATGAGTACTCTTTTATTGCCCCTTGAGATTTTCTCTTTTCTTTGGTTTAAATCACTTAAGCAAATGATATACAAATAGTATATTAGGGTTTTGCTGAAATTCTCGTATGTATAATTAATAAATTTCATCTACTGGGAACATTCCCATTCCTTGTATCTTCAAATAATTGTCTTATCTTTTTTTTTTCCTATTCTCCTGAGAAACTGGAGGTATAGAGACACTTTTTATATTATTTCATTTTTCCAACTTTCATTTTAGAATCGAAGTACATGTGCAAGTTTGTTACAAAGGTATATTGTGTGATGCTGATATTGGAGTACAAATGCATCCATCACCCAGATAGCGAGCATAGTACCCAATATGTACTTTTTAAGCCCTTGCCTCCCTCTCTTACTTATCCCTCTAGGAGTCCTCAGTGGATGATTGCTCCCATCTTTATGTCCATTGGTACCTAGTGTTTATCTTTCACTCATAAGTGAGAACATTAAGTATTTAAGATTTTCTGTTCGTATGTTAATTTGCTTAAAATAATGACATCGAGCTACATCCATATTGCTGCAAGGGACATAGTTTCATTCTTTTTAATGGCTGAGTAGTATTCCGTGGTGTATAGATACTACATGTTCTTTATCCCATCTACCCTTGATGGGCACCTGTGTTGATTACATGTCTTTTCTATTGTGAACAGTGCAATGAACATACATGTGAATGTTACTTTTGGTTAGAATAATTATTTTCCTCTGGGTATATACCCAGTTATGAGATTGCTGGGTTGAATGATAGTTCTGTTTCAAGTTATTTGAGAAATCTTCAAACTGCTGTTCACAGTAGTTGAAATAATTTACATTCTTACAACAGTGTATTAGTGTTCTCTTTCTCTGCAGCTTTGCCAACACTAGTTATTTTTTGACTTTTTAATTAAAACTATTCTGACTAGTGTGAGATATAGAAAACTACGTTAATAACTGACTAGCCATCAGTGTTTTTAATTTTACAAAATGGATATCTCAGTGAATAAAAATTATTTTTATTTTTCTTCTAAGAATTTTGAGAGAAATAAAGGAAATACATAGATAAAATATCATCTTTAAAAAAATTTTAAATTTTAGTTTTAAATACCTTGTAATGTGGTTTTAATGTGAAAGGAAATGAGGATATGTAGGTAAGTATCGTCTATAGTAACTTTGGTAATAAGCCTATACCATATATTGTCTATATACATGAACATATAAATTTCATTATCTAACTTCAGCAGGCTTTAGTTTTCACATTTAATTTCATTTTATTAAATATTATGTTATTTGTTTTAATAGTCCTGAAATATATCAAAGTAACAGAATTCCCTTGTTTTTTATTAAAGAATCAAGCTGTTGATCCAGGAATAATTATAAATATTTTTGAAGAAAGCTTTATTAGGTATGCATAATTATTTATGTCTATCTTAGAAAACAAAACAAAATAAAAAGGTGAAATGTAAATGCAGAAAACATTATTTTTAAGATGTAATTTACATATCATACAATTTACTCATGTAAAATGTATGATCCAGTGATTTTTAGTATGATCAGAAAGTTGTACAACCAATACTACAATCAATTTTACAGTATTAATACCTGATTAAAAAAACTCGACAGCCATTAACAGTCATTTCTCATTTGTCTCCTCACTGTAATTTGGACCAAAGAAATCACTTATCAACTTTTTGTTGCTATATATTTGTCTATTCTGTCTTTTTAAAAATTACTCTTATCTAACTGTAACTATATATCCTTTGACCAAGATGTTCTCATGTCCCCTTCACCTTAACTTGTTTTTGTTACTCTTCTTCAAGTTTGAACTTCTATTTTATTTTATTTTATTTTATTTTTTTGAAACAGAGTCTGGCTCTGTCACCCAGGCTGGAGTGCAGTGGCCTGATCTCTGCTCACTGCAACCTTGGCCTCCCAGGTTCAAGAGATTCTTCTTACTTAGCCTCCTAAATAGCTGGAATTACAGGTGTGCAACACCACGCCCAGCTAATTTTTATACTTTTAGTGAGGCAGAGTTTCACCATGTTGGTCAGACTGGTCTTGAACCCCTGATCTCAGGTGATCCACCCACATCGGTCTTCCAAAGTTCCAGTATTACAGCCGTGATGCACTCTGCCTGGCCTCAAGCTTGAACTTTGAAAGGGATAATGTGGAGTTGTATATCTGGTGTCAAAAAAATGAAGTTGATTGCACAAAGGAGAGTGCATTAGACAATTTGTGATGGCAACTTTCCCTCCTGTTTGTGGGGAGCAACATTACAATATCATATAAAAGGTAGTAGACTGTTCCCAAAGGCACCAGTGTTCAAATACATATAAACATGGCGCGTAATCCTCTTTTCCTTTTCTGCCAAAATTGACTTATTTGAAATACATGGGTATTTTCAGGTTGAGTAGTTTAAATTTCGTTTTCAGAAGCTGTTGCTATCATCTCTGCAGTTAGTGTTTTATGGAGTAGCTACACACTTGGAAGAATCTTACTCCAGATGTGGAAATACCATATCCGTACCAAATCAGAGAATTTTCAGCAAATTTTTCAGCAGCAGCAGTTCATAATAAGGTATGTGCAGGAAATCATTTTCAAAATATACTATTTTATTTTAAAGTATTCAGTAGATAAACAAAGTGGGAAGTGTTGCCTCCCACATAAAATACCAGATAACTGGTCCCAATTTGTCTCATAGCTGTACTTCAAGTGCCCTAATTTGTCATTTTAAATTTTATTTAAACGATACTGCCACAGCATTTTAACTTATGTTATTCTTACTCAATACTCAGAAGGAAACTGTACGTTGGTATCGCTAAGCACATTTAAACAAAACAAAACAAAACAAAACAAAAAACCTCCAAAGACTAATGAAGTTTTATTAGTCTGCTATGATGGCAGAAGGAAAACTGGAATGCAGAGGTTATGTTCTTTTTCAGGTAACTTTCTACTGCTGGCCCTCTCTCTGTCTTAGAAACTCAGTGAGAACTAGTGCTTATTTTTGAAAAATATTTGGATGAAATATCTACAAAACTTTTAAAATCTGTTATGTTAATTGCCTTGATTTTGTCATTTAATATGCTTAGAATAGTGTATAATTAAACATATAAGACTACTTTTGTATATTTTTATATTTTACTTATTTCCCCTAAGATTTCTCTCTTCTAGAGCAAGAACTTATTCCACAAAAAAATCCATCATCTCAACATTAAACAGTAATTATTCTGTGCATCTTCAGCAAACAAAATGTAATGCATGATGCTAATGTAATGGATACTGGTTGTTAGTGTGAGAATAAATAATGTCACAGATAAGTAACAATAACAGCGGTGTTTATTGAGTGCTGATCATGTGCCAGAAAAGTTCTATGTGACTTAAATATATATTAACTCATTACATTCTTAAAAAATATTAGAAAGATCCTATTGGTATCCATCATCCAGAATTGAGAAATCAGAGTTCAGATAAAAACATAAGCCATCTGCCCCCTGCTCTTCACTTGACCTTCATACTTATCTGCATGTTTTGTCCAACACCCCACATCTGTTTCTCTCCAATTTGTCTGGTAAGTAGATTGAAGAAGGACTTGTCTGCACCTCTATAAAATTTAGCAATTTCTGGCCAGGTGCAATGGCTCATGCCTGTAATCCCAGCATTTTGGGAGACCAAAGAGGACAAATCACTTGAAGTCATGAGTTTGAGACCAGCATGACCAACATGTGAAAACCATCTCTACTAAAAATACAAAAATTAGCCGGGCATGATGGCATGCACCTGTAATACCAGCTACTCTAGAGGCTGAGACAGAAGAATTGTTTGAACCCGGGAGAGGTTGCAGTGAGCATAGATCATGCCACTGCACTCCAGCCTGGGCAACAGAGAAAGACTCCATCACAGAAAGAAGAGAGAGAGAGAGAGAGAGAGAGAGAGAGAGAAAGAAGGAAAGAAGAAAGGAAGGAAGGAAGGAAAAGAGGGAGAGAAAGAAGGAAAGAAGGAAGGATGGAAGGAAGGAAGAAGGAAGGAAGGAAGGAACAAAGGAAGGAACGAAGGAAGGAAAACCAAATTAGCAATTCCTTTTTACTTACATCCAAATGTATCATATATCATATTTTCTGTCATTTGGCTGCATCTCTCTAGACTCCTTGAACTTATTTATGCTTGTAGCCCTAGCATATGCTTGGGAAAGAGAGCATACTCAGTTGACAGTGATTGAACAATAAATGATAGTATGAATGATGAAATTTTATTGAAAATCTTCTATGTCTGAGCATACTATAGATACCGTGAAAGTAGCAGTTAACAAAAAATATCAAAATTTCACACAGCCATGAAGATTATATTTGCTACTAAGGACTTAGATACATTAATATGGTCTTGAAAGATGAAATTTTATCTCAAGTTATTTTAGTTTTCTGGTAACTGAAGTTTAAAGTAGACTTTACTATTTTCAAAATGTTGTAAATGTCAGTGCATTTCATTCTCAAAAAGGCTAAACTTAGATATAAGCTTGTCAAAGTGGTTCAAAATAAATCTTCATGTTGTTTAATTATGTCGAGTCATTTCTGCCTTTAATTATCACTGTTTGTCACATATTAAACAAAGTTTCTCTGCTATCCTTACTTGCTTTCTCTGACTGTTAGTATTCTGCTTCCACTCTAAATGTCTAGTCCTTCATGACTTCTGTTTAATCATAGACCGAGATAGTTAAAAAAATAATATTCCCCTGCATGATCAAAGCCATTTGAAAAAAGCCCAGGAACCATAAATCATTGTCCAGCTCAGTCTCATAGTTTATTTAGGAGAATAATTTTACTACTGAGAAGAAAACCAAATTATTTACTAAAAAATTATGTAGGCATTTTCTAAATAAGCTCAATGTACTTTTGTGGTTCAACTCATCACAAATCCCTCTATAATTAAAAAATAATAAGACTTCTCTATTTTAGGGAGCTTACTGGAAGTCACAGGCATTCAAGATGAAGTTTCAATACAATATGTGAACATTAGAGTAAGATTACATATATTTCCACACGTATGCAGCTACATGAATACAGATGCACAAATGAGAGACATCAGTCCCAATTAGAGGGATGGCTGGGATAAAAGGAGAAGAAAATTAATGATATTAATAAGAAAGGATGAGAAAATTAGGTATATGAGAAAAAAATGTTGTGAGTTCTAAATTTCTCTATCTAGGTAGAGAAATCTAGAATAAGTGTGATGTGGTAATGAGAAGAATGTATATTCTGTTGATTTGGGGTGAAGAGTTGTGTAGATGTTTGTTAGGTCCACTTGGCTCAGACTCGAGTTCAAGTCCTGAATATCCTTGTCAATTTTCTGCCTCTCTGATCTGTCTCAGATTGAGAGTGGGATGTTAAATTCTCCCAGTATTATTGTGTGGGAGTGTAAGTTTCTTTGCACATCTCTAATAACTTGTTTTATGAATCTGGGTGCATATATATTTAGGACAGTTAGCTCTTTTTAATGCATTGATCCGTTTACCATTATGTTATGCCTTTCTTTGCCTTTATTGATCATTGTTGGTTTAAAGTCTGTTTCCTCTGAGACTAAGATTGCAACCCTGCTTTATCTCCTTTCCATTTGCTTGGTAAATATTCCCCATTCCTTTATTTTAGCCTATGTGTGTCTTTGCATGTGAGACATGTCTCCTGAATACAGCACAGTGATGAATCTTAACTCTTTAACTAATTTGTCAGTCTGTGCCTTTTAATTGGGGCATTTATCCCATTTACATTTAAGGTTAATATTGTTATGTGTGAATTTGATCCTGTCATTATGATGCTTGCTGGTTATTTTGCCATTAATTGATGCAGTTTCTTCAAAGTGTCAACTGTCTTTAAAATCGGTATTTTTTTTTGCAATGGCCTGTACTGGTTTTTCCTTTTCCATATTTAGTTATTCCTTCAGGAGCTCTTGTAAAGCAGGTCTGGTGGTGACAAAATCTCTAAGTATTTTCTTGTCTGTAAATGATTTTATTTCACCTCCGCTAATTAAGCTTAGTTTGGCTGGGTATGACATTCTGCATTGAATATTCTTATTTTTTTGTTTTGTTTAAATGTGATTAGTGATACCAACATACAGTTTCCTTCTGAGTATTCTGTAAGAATAACATAAGTTAAAATGCTGTGGCAGTATTGTTTAAATAAAATTTAAAATGACAAATTTACAGCCAAATTCTACCAGAGGTACAAAAGGAGCTGGTATCATTCCTTCTGAATCTATTTCAAACAATAGAAAAAGAAGGACTCCTCCCTAACTCATTTTATGAGGCCAGCATCATCCTGATACCAAAACCTGGCAGAGAAACACAACAAAAAGAATACTTGAGGCCAGTATCCATGATGAACATCCATGCAAAAATCCTCAATAAAATACTTGCAAACTGAATCCAGCAGCACATCAAAAACTTATCTACCAAAATCAAGTAAGCTTAATCTCTGAGATGCAAGGCTGGTTCAACATATGCAAATCAATAAATGTAATCCATCACATAAACAGAACTAATGGGAAAAAACCACATGATTACCTCCATAGATGAAGAAAATGCCTTCAATAAAATTCAACACCCTCTTATGCTAAAAACTCTCAATAAATTAGGTATTGATGAAACATATCTCAAAATAATAAGAGCTATTTATGACAAACCCACAGCCAAAATCATACTGAATGGGCAAAAGCTGGAAGAATTCCCTTTGAAAACTGGCACAAATTAAGGATGCCCTCTCTTATCACTCCTATTCAATGTAATATTGAAAGTTCTGACAAGGGCAATCAGGCAAGAAAAAGAAATAGAGCATATTCAGATAGGAAGGGAGGAATTCAAATTGTCTCTGCTTGCAAATGACATGATTGTGTATTTAGAAAATCCCATCGTCTCAGCACAAAAACTCCTTAGGCTGATAAGCAACTTCAGCAAACTCTCAGGAAACAAAATCAATGTGCAAAATTCACAAGCATTCCTATACACTAATAATAGACAAACAGAGAGTCAAGGCATGAGAGGACTCCCATTGATAACTGATACAAAAATAATAAAATACCTAGGAATGCAACTTGCAAGGGATGTGAAGGACCTGTTTAAGGAGAACTACAAACCACTGCTCAAGGAAATAAGAGATGACACAAACAAATGGAAAAACATTTCATGCTCATGGAGAGGAAGCATCAATATTGTGAAAATGACCACACTACCCAAAGTAATTTATATATTCAATGCTATCCCCCATCAAGCTACCACTGATTTTCTTCACAGAGTTAGAAAAATCTACTTTAAATTTCAAATGGAACCAAAAAGAGACTATATAACCAAGACAATACTAGACAAAAAGAACAAAGCAGGAGGCATCACACTCCCTAACTTTTAACTATACTTCAAGACTACAGTAACCAAAACAGCATGATACTGATACCAAAACATATATATAGACCAATGGAACAGAATAGAGACCTCAGAAATAACACCACACATCTACAATCATCTGATCTTTGAAAAACCTGACAGAAACAAACAATGAGAAAAGGACCCCCTATTTAATAAATGCTGTTGGGAAAACTGGCTAGCCATATGCAAAAAACAAACTGGATGCCCTCCTTGCACTTTGTACAAAAATTTACTCAAGATGTATTTTAAAACTTAAAGGTAAGATCTAAAACCATAAAAACTCTAGAAGAAAACCTAGGCAATCCCATCCAGGATATAGGCGTGGGCAAAAACTTCATAACTAAAACAACAAAAGCAATGGCAACAAAAGCTAAAATTGACAAATTGGATCTAATTAAATTAAAGAGCTTCTGCACAGCAAAAGAAACTATCACCAGAGTCAACAGGCAACCCAAGAATGGGAGAAAAGTTTTGAAATCTATCTATATGACAAAGGGTTAATATCCAGAATCTACAAGAAACTCATACAAATTTACAAGAAAAAAAGAGCAACCCCATCAAAAAGTGGGTGAAGGATATGAACAGACACTTCTCAAAAGCAGACATTTATGCGGCCAACAAACAAACAAGAAAAGCTTATCATCACTGATCATTAGAGAAATGCAAATCAAAACCACTTGAGATACTATCTCACGCCAGTTATAATGATAATCATATAAAAAAGTCAGAAAACAACAGAGATGCTGGACAGGATATGGAGAAATAGGAACACTTTTACACTGGTGGTGGGAACGTAAATTAGGTTAACCGTTGTGGAAGACACTGTGGTGATTCTTCAAGGATCTAGAACCAGAAATACCATTTGATCCAGCAACCAAATTACTAGGTATGTACCCAAAGGGTTATAAATCATTCTACTATAAGGACAGATGTACATGTTTGTTTATTGCTGCATTATTCACAACAGCAAAGACTTGAAAGCAACCCAAATGCCCATCAATGATAGACTGGATAAAGAAAATGTGGCACATATACACAATGGAATACTATGCAGCCATAAAAAAGGATGAGTTTATGTCCTTGCAGGGACATGGATGAAGTGGGAAACCGTCATTCTCGGCAAACCAACACAGGAACAGAAAACTAAACATTGCATGTTCTCACTCATAAGTGGTAGCTGAACAATGAGAACACATGGACACGGGGGAAGGGAACATCACACCCTGGGGCCTGTCGGGGGGTTGGGGGGTTAAGGCAAAGATAGTGTTAGGAGAAATAATGTGGATGATGGGTTGATAGGTGCAGCAAACCACCATGGCACATGTGTACTTATGTAACAAACCTGTATGTTCTGCACATGTATCCCAGAACTTAAATATAATGAAAAAAAGCACACACATAAAAAAGTTATCATTTAAAAAAATAAATAAATAAATAAATAAAAACTTCAGTGGTCCATTTTAACAGTGAATATATAATCAAGACAGAAAATCAGTATGGAAACAGAGGATTTGGACAAAATTATAGACGAAATGGAACTTAGATTTGTACAGAGTATTTCATCCAAGAGCAGCAAAATTCCTACTTTTCCCTTGTGCATTTGGAACGTTCTTTAGAATGGATCATATATTAGGCCACAAAACAATCTTTACAAATTTAAAGAAGATAAATTATATAAAATATTTTTTTCAACCACAATAATATGAAATTAGAATAATAGATGAAAAAGTAAAAAATTCACAAATATATTTAAATTCAGCAGCAGGCTCTTGATCAAAAAAAAAGAATAAATCAAAAAAAATTAAAAATTTGAGATAAATAAAAATGGAAACAGAACATGTCAAATTTATGGTATATGACAAAAGCAGGTTTTGTTTTGTTTTGTCTGGTTTTGTTTTGCTTTGAGACAGAGTCTCACTTTGTTGCCCATGCTGGAATGAAATGGTGTGATCTCAGCTCACTGAAACCTCCACCTTCGAGATTCAGGCAATTCTCCTACCTCAGCCTCCTGAGTAGCTAGGACTGCAGGCATGCATGCCATGCCCAGCTAATTTTTGTACCTTTAGTAGAGAAAGGGTTTTGTCATGTTGGCCAGGATGGTTTAGAACTCTTGACCTCAGGTGATCCACCTGCCTCCGCCTCCCAAAGTGCTGTGATTACAGATGTAAGCCACTGAGCCCAGCCAACAAAGCAGTTTTAAGAGGAAGATACATAGCCATAAATACCTACACTAAGACAAAAGAAAAATCTAAATTAAGAAACCTAACTTTATATCTTTAAGTAGAAAAAGGGGGGGGAAAATAAAAAACAGAAATTAAGTCCACAGTTAGCAAAAGGAAGCATATACAAAAGGACTGAGCATAAATAAATAAAATATAGAATAGAGAATATAGAAAAACAGTAAAAGGTCAATGAGTTTTCTTTTTTGAAATAATAAAATTGACAATCATTTAGCTACATTAAAAAAGAGAGAGAGAGAGACCACTCAAGTAAATAAAGTTATAAAGAGGAAATGTTACAATTGATACCACAGAAATGCAAATGATAAAAATAAATTAATATAATTGTATGCTGACAAATTTGGTAAACTCAAAGAAATAAATTTTTAGAAACATACAGTTAACTGATACTTAATTATAAAGAAATAGAAAATCAAAATAGACCAATAACAAGCAAGGTGATAGAAGAAGTAATGAAAAGCCTACAAATGAAACAAGTCCAGGATGGCTTCACAGGTAAGTTCTTCAAAACATTTAAAGAAGAAATAATACCAATAATTTCCAAATAAATAAAGATAATATTTCCACCTCATTTTATAAGACCTGCATTTCCCTGTTAACAAAGCAAGACTAAGATATTACAAGAAAAAAAAGTTACAGAATAATACTCCTGATAAGCAAAGATGCAAAACTCCTCAATAAAAAAATAGAAAACAAAATTCAGCAATATATTAAAAGGATTGCACAACATGATCAAGTGACATTAAGCTCTGGTATACAAGTATGGTTCAACCTACAAAATATAAAAAATGTGATATACCACATTAACAGAATAAAGCATACAAATCATAATCATCTCAATGGATACAGAAAAAGCAATAAGGAAATCCTTTCATAATACAAATTCTGCATTTTTTTATGATTAAACCTGCCAACAAATTAGGATAAAGTATCTATCTCAATATAATAAAAGACACATATGACAAGCCCACAGCTAATATTACACTGAATTATGAAATGCTGAAAGTTTTTCTTCTAACATTAGGTGTAAAACAAGAATGCTCACTCTCACCACTTCTGTTGAAAATGGTACTGGAAATCATAGGCAGAACAATTAGGCAAGTAAAAGAAATTAAACTTTCAGTTTGAAAAGGAAAAAGTTAAACTGTCTCTTTTTGCAGAGACATGGTTTTATCTACAGAAAAATTTAAAGAATCCATAAAAAAAAAACTGTTAAAACTAATGAATTAATTCAATAAATTTATGGGATGTAAAATTCACATTCAAATAGCCATTGTGGTTGTATATACTAATAAGAAACTGTGAAAAGAAATTAAGAAAACAATACTATTTACAATAGGATTAAAACAAATAAAATACTTAGGAATAAATTTACCAAGGAGGTGGAAAGCCTGAACACTGAAAACTATAAAATATTAATGAAAGAAATGGAAGAAGACACAAATAAGTGAAAAGACCATGGTATTCATGAACTGAAAGAATCAATATTATTAACATTTTGACATTACCAAAGGAATCTATAGATTCAACACATTCCTATCAAATTCCAATGACATTTTTCACAGACATATTAAAAACAATTCTAAAATTTGTATGAAATCACAAAAGACCCTGAATAACCAAAGCAATCTTAAGAAGGAAAAGCAAAGCTAGAGCCATAATACTTTCTGATTCCAAGCTATATTACAGAGCTATTGTAATCAAAACAGTATAGCACTAGGATTAAAAAAAAAAAAAAAAAAAAAAGTCACATAGAGCAATACACCAGAGTAGAAAGCCCAGAATTTAACTCATTCATATATGACCAACTAAACTGATAGAGCACAATGGAAAATTGATAGTGTCTTAAATAAATAACATTGGGAAAACTAGTTATCCACACACAAATAAATGTAATTGAATCCTTATCTTACACTATAAATAAAAATTAACTTGAAACAGGTTAGAGACTTAAATATCAGTCCAGAAATCATTAAACTCTTAGAAGAAAACACAGGTAAAATGTTGTTTGACATTGGTCTTGGTAAGGATGTTTTGTAGATGACAAAAATGGCATAGACAAAAGCAAAAATAGACAAGTAGGACTATATCAAACTAAAAGCTTCTGCACAGAAAAAATAAACAATAAAATGAAATTGCATTGAACATGATTAAATTGTGTGTAATTATGATTAGGCACAGTTTTCCTATGGAAAAATCATATCTGCCTCATTTTTCAGTTTCTAGGCACTTATCATTATTACAATATAAGCCATAATGTTCTAACAATCTTTTGTCACGTAGTCTGTAACTTGGTATATATATATTAAATTTCAATGTGCTACCTTCGGTGGTCTCAGTCTTTCCTAATAAAAACTTACACTGTTTTTCTTTTCCTGAATTAAATGCTGCCCACAGCCTGAAATGATGCTTTTGTTATTTCATAAAATAATGTTGATATTATTAAGGAATAAAAACCTAAGTTCTAAAAATAAATTCATATTTTTCTCTATTATCCTAAATCATAAGTACTATATTATGTAATAGATGCTGAAGAACAAAAATTTCCACTAACCATGGCTGAACATTCACCCCAACTATTTCATCTCATCCTTCTTCTTAACTTAAATTTGACTCACCGGTGAAGACTAAAACTTGGTCACAGATCTGCTGTCTTCTATTTGATCCTGCATTTATCATAACTACATATAAACACTCAGAAAAAAACAAATTTGACAAACATTCTACCTATAATATATATAAATTAGTACAGTGCTGTATACTATGCTGTATCTAAAGCTCACCCAACAGAGTGATCTTGAAATAATTTCATATTTCATGATTTAATGAAGGATTGAGATAATGGCTTCTTATTACACAATATATAACTGCTCTGTTTCTAATATTTGTTTTCAATAGATTTCAGGCTTTATAATATTAATGATGTTTGTCAAAGTTTATGGTGATTTGCTGCAAAATCTGAAAATGGGTTGGTAAAACATGTTATTTCTAATGCACAGAAATATACCATTGCTCTCAGAAACCTATTTCAAAGTTTTCTACCTTTTCAATACTTACTTAATTTTTGACCTTATATTGTTAATTGTAATTATTACATTATTCATTTATTGTATATTCTTAAGAGAGGCATTGTTAGAAATAACAATTTGTACATTTTCAAATGCTCTGAGTAAAACTTTGGTCATTGATTCCACTTCACTTTAAGTTACTAGCTCTATTTTAAGATATAAAGACACAGGCTACTTGTTTTGTTTAAATAATTTTATTATCTATAAATCTGTCTCATATTCTCTAAAATTTAATGAGATGAATTGCAGGAACAAAATTAAAATAAGTTAGTAACGTCTCCTTTGGTATTAAATTATTGTATTTTTCACTTATTACAGATAGTATAGTAGTGAGTGGTAACTGAGTAACTATTAGTTCTATTTACAACCAATTTCAAATATTAACAGGAAAAGTAATATAACATATAAGAAAAACCAGGCTGTAGGAGAGTGTGTTTCACAATGTTGTGCAAGCAAAGTGCATAATGAATACCTTGAGGCTCTGCTGCCCTATTCAAGGTGTTTCCTTCCTATGCAGTCAGCTAGACATCATCAAACTTCATGCCAGGATAAGCATTATCCTAGTTTTTGAAATAAGAAAATTGAAGTTCAGAGAAGTGTAATGATTTTCTCAAGGTTGAGTGCAACTTAATGGTGGAATCAGGAATAGAAAACAATTTTGTACCTCAATCTCAGTATATTGCTCTATTTTGTAATAAAGTTGTGACTATATATAATTGATGTTCACCTACTTTTTCAAGGAAGACCATAATATGATGACCCTATCAAATCCCTTTGACAAAAATGACAATAATGACAGATGACACTTTAAACAGCTATAACATAAATATTCCATGTTGGCATATTGAACTTACTAGGTAAAAGGGAGTGTGGCACACATTAACAATTGTTTAAACAAGTACCATCAATTTTACACTTCCTGTTAGAGAATGCTGGACTGTAGTAGGCTATCACTTCCACTAATAACAACTAGAATATGGAGAATTACAAAAATCTTATTTTAGAAGCACCAGAGAGATAAAAGAGCAAACAAGAGTCATTAGAATAAAATCTCAGAATGGAGAAAATCATTCAGAAGCAAATTCCCAGTAATCAGTGTGTTTTGCACCCTTGGCTCATCATGAGGATCTGGGCTTGGCCTAGGAAGACAGAAAGAGGAACCAGAAAGTGTTCATCTAAAATATAGGGTATTGGTGATGAAATTAGAAAGCTGAATTAATGTACTTGACCATTAGCGCAACAACCATTATCAATATTGTCTATATTCTTGGTTGTTGAGAAATTTTTAACACATTTCCAAATTGAAATAATTCAAAGTATACATTTAAATTTGCATGTATATTTATTATCTTTTTAAAATAACAATTATTTACA
This sequence comes from Ateles fusciceps, assembly GCA_036589455.1. Classification (NCBI taxonomy): domain Eukaryota; kingdom Metazoa; phylum Chordata; class Mammalia; order Primates; family Atelidae; genus Ateles; species Ateles fusciceps. Next base: position 13,136,153 of record JAZHEH010000572.1, on the reverse strand, counting down.
CATCAAAATGACACATATATTTTTGTTATATAAAAAAATTATCATGGCTAAATTTAGGCAAAATTTTAACCACAATTCAGATGATTTATCTTTATCATTCTCCTATATATGTATAAATATACATGTTTGCATATTTATGTTTATTATATGTGAGTGCATATTTATATACATGTCTATAAATGTAAGCATATACACATATATGCATGTGCATATATATATATATACATATATATGTAAAGATTCACATTAGCTAGAAATACATTCCACATTTACTATCTTTACACTGTTTCTAAATGTGTATTACTCTGAGGTTACCTTACTTTGGCTCTAAGTAAAGTGCAACTTGTTGAAAATAAAAATATTTGCATTCAACATTAATTTTTTATCTTTACATGTCTTTTTAGATATACTTGTGTTTTTATAATCAAAAGTAGTTAATGTCAATATACACCTAGTAGTAATAACCATGTATAGTGCCCGTATCTTGGTTTCTAATACTTTCCTCCATAAAACAAACCAGGGCTATTCAGAGAAATGACTAATTCTAGGGCTGGGACAGAAAATTTGCAAGATGAGCATAGAGCATTCCACAGAGTTACAGAGTAAGAAATTGAAAGCCCACACACACACATACACACACACACACACACACAGACACACACACACACACACTGATAACAGAATAGAAAAGCAAAGCAAGATTAACATTTCTACAATTTGAATAACAAAATAAATAACATTATATTAGAATATAAGTAGAATAGTTTCAATAAGATTAGTACCAGATTTTCTTTGTACATCTCATAAAATTCATCTGTTAATCTATCTGATCCTGGGCCTTTTTGTCTTTGTTGTTGAAACATTTTTTCTTTTATTACTGCTTCAATTTCATTACTCAATATTGGTTTGTTCAGGGTTTCTATTTCTTCCTGATTTGATGTTAGTAGGTCATATGTTTCCAGGAATTTATCCATTTCTTCTAGTTTTTCTAGTTTGTGCACATAGAGATGCTCTTAGTAGTCTCAGATTGTTTTTTGGGTATCAGTTTATTCAGTTCTACTCTGACCTTTCTATTTGGTTGTTGTTCTGCTAGCCTTTCCATTTCATTGAGGTGAATCAGTGGGGAAAGTATATTCCATTTAATAAATGGTGCTGGGAAAATTATCCATATGCAGAAGAATGACACTGGACCAATATTTCATACCATATATAAAAATGAACTGAATTAAAGTCTTAAATGTAGGACCTGAAACTACAGAAATTAGAAGAAACCCTAGAAAAAATCTCTTCAGGACATTCTAAAACCTTTGTAAAAACCTAGGCAAAGAAATTATGAATAAGACCTTAAAAATATAGAAAAATGAATTTTAATTAAACCAAAAAGCTGCTGCATAGCCAAAATAATAATCAACAGAGTAAACAGACAATTTACAGAATAGGAGAAAATATGTCCAAATTATGCTTCTGACACACGACTACTATCCAGAATCCACAAAAAACTCAAACAACTCAATGAGAAAAAAAATAGTAAGGATTTAAAAATTAAGTATTGGGGATAATGTTCACTATTCAGATGATGAGTAAACTAGAAGCCAAAACCCTAGTATTATGTACTGTATCCATGTAACAAAACTGCACTTATACCCCCTAAATCTATGCAATGAAAAAAAATAAGTAGAAATTACATATTTCTGATTCCAGGTTGGTATAACAAATATTAAATAAATAAACAAATGAAGAAACAACTAATTTTCCATATAGAAGAATTTAAAATTATTTCTGGAAATATGCTGCCCTTAAGGAGATGCAGCATAACTTCCCAATCCTTAAATAAGAGTGTTCATAGTGATTTGCTTTGAAGAAGTACTGTGAGAAAATGAAGAAAACATAGAGTAAGTTTGTGGCAGGCGAGGTCTCACTAACGCAGACCTCCATTACAACTGACCAGCACTGTCTGAGTAGGTAGGTTAAACCCAGCCAGGTGTGGTGGCTTACGCTTGTAATACCAGCACTTGGGGAGGCTGAGGCAGGCGGATCACCTGAGATCAGGAGTTAGAGACCAGCCTGGCCGGCATGGTGAAACCCCATCTTTCCAAAATTAGCCGGGCATGATGGCAGTTGCCTGTAATCCCAGCTACTCAGGAGGCTGAGGCAGGAGAATTGCATGAACCTGAGACGTGGAGGTTGCAGTGAGCCGAGATCGTGCCATTGCACTCCAGTATGGGAGACTGAGCAAGACTCCATCTCAGAAAAAAGAAAACATGATTAAGCCAGTGCACTTAAACAAAAACTGGAATGTAACAAAGAGCCCACCAAGAGTTTTGCCTAGGCTTTTCCTGGGCCTTGAAACATGGCAAGATAATGAAGAAATTCTTAACAGGACCCTTTTAGGATTAAACAAGTTTTATTGGGGGTCTGAAGAAACTCTCCAGGCCTCCAAAAACCAGTTGATTGTGGTCTAAAGAAACTCCTCAAACCTTTATGATTTAGCATGAGACAAGATAAGGGTAATAACCCCCGCACCAATCCATTTAGAGTAAGTAAACTTATTAAGGCTCCAGAAGATCTTCAGGACTCAGACCTTAGATATAGATTAAAAGAAGTTAATCACTATATCTTTAGACATGTAGCCTAGAATGTATATAAGCTCTGGAAAACTTTGTAATTTTGAATTGGTCTGGTGATAATTTCCAGGCCTTCCCCCTGTAACCAGTTACAGAAATAAAAACTCTCTTTGTCTGCAGTTCATCTGCATGTCATTATTGGGCCACGAGAAATAGCAGCTGGACCCTCAGTTTGGCCCCGAACAATTTGAGCTGAGTCCAAATGGTAACATTAACATAAACGTATGTCAGATTGATGGTACATATGCATGATACAATGTGATGAGACTGGCACTTTACCTCTGCTATCTTCCTCCCCAAAATACAAGCTCCAGTCTAATCATGAAAAAAAAAAATCAGAAAAAATTCCAATTGAGGGACATACCACAAAAAGTTTAAACAGTGATCCTCAAAGCTGTCCAGGTCATCAGAAACAAAGGATGTTTGAAAAACTGTCATAGCCAAGAGGAGTCTAAGGAGATATGACTACTGGATGTAATGTAGTAGTTTGGATGAAATTCTGCAAAAGATAAAGGACATTAGGGAAAAACTGAGGGAATCATAAAGCATGAACTTTATTTAATAATAATAGATCAATATTAGTTGTAACAAAGGTACCATAGTGATCTAGGAATTTAATACTAAGGTAGAATGAGCATGGGGTATATGGGAATTCTCTGTTCTATCTTCACAATGATTCTGTAAACCTAAAACTGCTCAGAACTAAGTTTCTTAATAAAATAATTCAACTTTTACTAGAAAATAGCGGCTATCAGGCATTAAACAGAGATCTGCTTGTGCATGCATATATGTAAATATTTTTTGCAAATGTTCACCCACTTTTCTATATTTCTCAGGGTGCTACATTTTCCTTCTGCCCAGGTTATGGACCTGTCATGTGATGTGGTTTGTCCAATGAGAGATTAAGTCTTGTCTGATTTGATGTCTGTTATTATAATTTTTTTTTTCTAAGAAAAGGTCTCAATATGTTGTCCAGGCTGCAGGTTGGACTGAAACTCCTGGACTCAGGCAATTCTCCTCACTCAGCCTCCTGAGTAGCTGAGACCACAGGAATTGGTCCCTGTGCTGGGCACTGTCTACTTTTCACTCTGTGTCCGTTATGTGAAAGATATGCCCTGGGAAGTGTTTGCTCAAGGGGATCATGGACACTGCGGAATTCTTCTGAACCCTACTCAAAGCCTTGAGTCAAGTCCAGCTCCCTGAAATCTAATGCAGTGATGCTCCAGTTGTTGCATAGAGCATAAGTACAAAAAATAATTCCTTACTATTACAGAGAACTAAATTTTGAGTAGTTCATTATCTAGTTTATTGCAAAGTAGCAGAATAATTTAGCATGGAATTCAAATCATCAAGTAGGTAGCCATTGCTCTTTGCTGTAGTATAAATGCATCCCCCGCTAATTAAGTTTTGTGTATGCATTCAATGACCCTAAACAAGACATCTCAAATTTCTTAAAAAGTAGTTCTGTAGCTTAAAAAATTATCTAAGATATATCTATTTTAATTATTATTCAGGAAATCAGAAGATTTCATATGTAACTGAGATACTTTTGTTTATAAAAATTCATCATAGTTACGTGTTTCTCAAGATTTCATGCAGTAATCTCAGCCCAATTTCATTGTTATGACATTTATACAATTGTTCAGACCAATGAATTATGAATGTTGAAATGGGTTTATATAGTCAAGGACTGCCTCTGTTTTCGTGAAAACGAAAACATTATTTTGTTGATCTCAAATGACAATAATGAAAAAGAAAATTTAATCATTATTGGCTGTAAAAATAGTACCACTTGAATATACATGGAGTGTATTTAAGATATGCTTTTGTGCACATACAAAAAATTTGTGTGCACATACAGAAACATATACACACATATATAAGTATAAAAGTCAATACCTAGGCAGTGAGCTAGATGGCGATATAGCACATAAAGACACAAATTTGCCTTCGTATAAATGGATTATGATACCATTTAGGACTTGAGAAATTCTAGCAACAACAGTCTGTATGTGACACATTTGGGATGATTTTTTTATATTGCATAGAATTGTTTATTTACAAATATGTGTGATATAATCTCCCATCTTCCTAGTCCACCTATGGAAATGTCACTGATAAAACATAAAAACAATTTTAGCAAGAAACATTTGCATTTCTCAGTATAGGTTAAAATATTTTTATGAATCCATATAGTTAAATATTAAGCTATCAAAAATATCCCATTATTTATGTTGATGTGCTTTGCTGACCAAACTTAATATTATTAAAAAATATACATATATTTTACTTTTTACCATGTTATTAGAATAATGAAAAAATATTTGGGAAATAATATTTAATATTATATGACATTACTTGGAATGGTGAATAAAATCATTTGAAATGCTTTTTCTTACTGTGCTTGAGTAGCCACAAATTCAGGATTCAGTGTCAAAAGAAGGATATCTTTAAAACAATGTTTCACAGTTTTCATCCATTTTTATTGCTATGTTGTCATCCTGTTAATATATCCCATGTCAAGTGATCATTAAGTAAATGCAAATAATTGGCAATTTTGATTGAATGTTTAAAAAACTATTTTATTTTATAAATAAATAAAAATATGTGTGTCAGGGAACTAAGTGTTATTAATAACCATGGGTATGTGAAAACACATGGTGATTTGAAAATGAGTTTAAAACAAGATACGGTTTACACATACCCACACCCACACCCACACCCACAGGAGAATTAATTCTATTATTTGCTGTTCAGTTATATCTGGCATCCATTAGGTGAATATTAGGAATAGTAAGCCCATTTCCCTTTTTAGGAATATCTGAATGTCCAGGGAATAAACTTAACAGTAATAGGAATATATGACTTTAAAAGCATCTATGCAAACCATTTCCTGAGCAGAAAAAAGAAAAGTAGTGAATATAGGTTGAGGACAGCCAAAAATCATTTATATATATATAAAAACTCAACATCACTAATCATTAGAGAAATGCAAATCAAAATCACAATGAGATATCATCTCACACAGTCAGAATGGCTATTATTAAAAAGTCAAAAAACAACAGTTGGTGGCAAGGTTGTAGAGAAAAAGGAACACTTATACACTATTTGTGGGAGTGTAAATTAGTTCAACCATTGTAGAAGACAGTGTGGTGTTTACTCAAAGACCTAAAAACAGAAATACCCTTCAACCCATCAATCCCTTTACTGGGTATACACCCAAAGGAATATAAATCATTCTGTTATAAAGACACATGCACACATATGTTCATTCACAACAACAAAGACATGGAATCTATAGAAATGGCCATCAATGATAGACTGGATAGAGAAAATGTGGTACGTATACATTAAGGAATACTATGCAGCCATAAAAAAGAACAAGATCCTGTCCTTTGGGAGGATATTGATGGAGTTGGAGGCCATAATCGTTAGCAAATTAATGCAGCAACAGAAAACCAAATGCCACATGTTCTCATTTATAAGTGAGAGCTAGATGATGAGAGCACATGAATACATAGAGGAGAAAAACACACACTGGGATATATAGAGGAGAAAAACACACTGGGGCCCATTGGAGGGTGGAGGGTGAGAGGAAGGAGAGGATCAGGAAAAATAACTTATGATTACTAGGCTTTATACCCAGATGATGAGATAATCTCTACAACAAAACCCATGTGATACAAGTTGACCTATGTAACAAATCTGAACATGTATTCATGAACTTAAAGTAAAAAAAAAAAAAAAAGTGTTGTTTTCACAAAGAACAGGACATTTATTTTGTAGTCCTGGGTAAGGTTTCTTAATATTAGTTATAACTATATTACACCTTTTCTCATCTTTACTTTCAGACCATTTTTGAAGTGTTTCACTGAGAATTTAAACCACTTCCAAAACGATTTTAACATGTGTATTGTGATATCATATATGATAAAATGTGGGGCTCTCATTTTATGACCACCACTGTCACAGAGATGAAAATTTGTTGGCTATATTCTTTCAGGATGCTGGATGTCAAAAGCCTATGACTTCATGCTGCACAGTAGGAGATACGAACTTTTTTCCTCTCTTTTTTCACACACTCGGTTACACTTGTCACTCTGAACTCTCATTCTCCAATTGGCTCTAGGCTTAGGGTCACAGAGAAACCATTTAAATAGCACATTTAAGCCACCAGCTGCACCCTATTAACCAATCTACTGAATTGTGAAGTTGGAGCGCAAGGTTTGTTAATAATGGAGTGCTTTTGCATTTTGTTTTTGTTCTTAATTTGTCCTTAATCAAAGTCTCAATACTTCTGTTGAGAATCTCAAGAAAAGAAATGTTGTCTTAACTGGTAACAATCCAGTATTCATGAGTTCTAGGATAATTACATTTGATATTACATTGTGTTTGAAAGGTACAATAGTATAATAACATGGTTTCCAGAATACATCTTGCTAATATTAAAATACAATTGAAATCAAATGCATAAACTGCATTTTTGAAAGCAATCAGACAACAATCTTTTTTATGATTTTCTCCAAAAGAGATTTTCTCTAAATAATATATGGGCAGTATCTGAAAGCAAAACTTTGGAATTGTTTAGAAAATAACAATAGATTAATTACAATCAAATCAATTTTATTTGTGTGTTTTTGTTGTTGCTGTTTGTTTGTTTTGAGACAGAGTCTCACTCAGTCTCCCAGGCTGGAGTGCAGTGGCATGATCGAGTCTCACTGCAACCTCCACCTCTCGAGTCAAAGCAATTCTCCTGCCTCAGCCTCCAGAGTAGATGGGACTACAGGCAAGCGCCACCACACCCAGCTAATTTTTCTATTTTTAGTAGAGACCAGGTTTCACTATATTGGCCCGGCTGGTCTCAAACTCCTGACCTCGTGATCCACCCACCTAGGCCTCCCAATATGCTGGGATTACAGGTGTGAGCCACCACGCCCAGCCTGTGCTGTTGTTGTGACTTTGCTTTTTAGTGCCTTTACTCAGTTATGTGTCTTGCATTTTGTGGATTTTTTCTTCTTTCAGCTCAACTGTCATTTCTCTTAAATGAAACAATCTTGGTTATGTGGCTAAGTTAAGCTTAATTAGTTAATTGTGATGTTTGCATCACAATAGTATTATGGGTTTAACTGCATTCTCCCAAAACTCTTATGCTCAAGTCCTAACCCCTAGTACCTGAGAATTTGAGTACATTTGAAGATAAGGTCTTTAATGAAACGATTATGTTAAAATGAGGCCTTTAGTGTGTTTCTTAATTCAATCTGACTAGTGTGTTCATAAGAAAAAGAAATTTGGACAAACGAAGGAACACCAAAAATGTACATGTACTGAGGGACGAACCTGTACAGAGGATATAGCAAAAAGGCAATCATCGGCAGGTCACAGAGAGAGGCCTCAGAAGAACCACACCTGCAGACAAGTTCACCTTAAACTTTTAACCTCTAAAACTCTTTTAAAAAATGTGTTTTTAGCAACACCATCTGTGATGTGCTGTTAAGGCAGCCTTAACTAACACAAATAGTAAGCATGAATCTTACCAGTTTAGAGTTTTGGCTTAATTATCTTATTTTAGAAGGCAAAATTCATGTGAAAAGTAGTTTTTCAAATACATAGCACATTTATCCTCTCAAGGAATGAGAAGATTCATTGTTTTTACAAAAATTGTAATAATTAAATACCACTGGAGACAACTAAGTCCAGTGACATGCAAGCAAAGGACCAAGGGCATAGTTCACATTTGATAAATGTTCTTGATTATTTGCCTATTAAATCAGGTAAATAAAGAGCAAATGTAACTCTTAGATACCAGTCTACACTCTTTATATTGATTTATGACTTGGTTATGACAAATAAATTATTACATTTTAACATAATATTAAAATGCATGCCCTACATGATTATGATATCAAGTTATCCTTTCATGTGTCTATATTACAAAATACAAATTGTATTAATTTATATTTGTATTAATTGGTAAAAATATTTTAAAACTAAATAAAATAACACTAAATATTTTAAAGAAATCTGAATATTTTAAATAAAAATGATAAAAAACTAAATATTTTAAATAAACTAAATTTTAAATAAAACAGTATTTTAAAACTGAAAATGAAATTGCCTACCTGTGTGTGTGCAGTTTTATACTAATACTTTAAAAGCAAACAAAAAAACCTGCCTCTACAAACAAAAAAATGTTTTTCCCTTAATGAAAAATTCATTTGTTTCTCTGATTACTAATTTCTTAAAATAACACAAGAATATAAGAAACAACTTTGAGCAATGAATTTCTAATAAAGCAAAATTAACTTCAATATTATGTAAAACATATCAGCATTTACTCTTTTGTCTGTTCATTAATTTATTCAATAAATATCACTGATGACCTTTTATATACCAAGTAGCATGCTTTACAGCGTGAGCAGGGACCAGCAGGGGAGAGGCTTACAGAGACAAGACAAAAGCAACAACCTGTTTGTTGGCAGAGGTGTTTCCAGGAGGGAACCTGGTCCGTGGAAATGTGGGGGCACGAACAGTGCCAGGCTCCAGCTGGCAGGGATAGTATTCATTTGCATCTATTCCAAGGTTAATAGATAGCAGAGATGCTGGGTAAAAAAGTGAGTCATTTTCCTAGCTCTTTGGTATCTTATTTTATTTTTTCCTTCTTCACCCTCCTTCCCATCTGGAAGGCCGGTAGGCAGGAGGTGAAATTGAAGGAGGCGAGGGGGTCTCCCCCTCTCAATTTCAAACAGGTTTCTTAAACTATGTTTAAAACTGTTTCTTATTTGTAAACCCCTCAGACTAACACTTACTTTGAAGCTTGATTTAAACAGAGATCAGGGATTCAGCGCTCAGGCAAGAAGATTGTCGCATCCACAGGTACCAGGTGATTCCAGCTCCAGCCAGGATGACCAAGGTTGTCTGCACAACTCTGGAGAAGAGATCCACGTTAAATACAACATGGATGACACCACTGGGGACCCTGAGAAGCTGATTGCAGCCCAAACTGGCATCCCACTGGGACACAAGAGTGCCCTAAACAAGTGGTACACAATTTTTAAGAACGATGTGTCCCTGGGGGACTATGAAATTGAGGGCTAAGCTCTGACTTTTTATCTTACCCAAATTCCTACCTAAGGTGTCTAGGGAGTTATGCCCTTCAAAACATATATTCTCATCAATTGGGTTTTATTTGACCCTATAGATTATAACTTACTTTTCAGTCTGACTCTGGCATAATATTATGAGACTAGGAAAAAGTGTTTAACACCAAAATATATTTCCTTGTCATACCTTGAAATAGTGTGCACAGGCCCATGTGGAAAGATCCACATTTTATAGAGAATCTCATTTCCCCTTTGTTTTCCTTCCTTTCTTTCCAGATCCAGGAAATAATCAACTAAGAGCCAGGCCCCTTTTAGGTCTGATAAGAAGCATTTTACAACCTTCTCTCTCTGTAGTCTGCTTTTTGAGAGCTTCCTCTGCACAATAAAACTTGGTCTCCACAATCCATTATCTTAACCTGAACATTCCTTTCCCTTAATCCCAGGTCCTCAAATAAACTCAACCAATTATCAACTAGAAAACGTTTAAATTGACCTGTAGCCTGGAAGCCCCCACTTTGAGTTGTCCTGACTTTCTGAACCAAATCATTGTATTTCTTAACTGCATTTGATTGATGTCTCATGCCTCCCTAAAATATATAAAACCAAGCAGTACCCTGATCACCTTGGGCACATGTTCTCAGGATCTCTTGAGGGCTGTGTCGTGGGCCATGATCACTCATATTTGGTTCAGAATAAATCTCCTCAATATTTTACATAGTTTAACTCTTTTTGTCAACAAAATCCACAAATGGATGAACCTGGAGCTTTATTATCCACAGATTAGAATTCCTTCCCACTGCTTCACCCTCTTCCTCTCCCACCCTCCCCCAAATACTGCTACAGATGCTTATTTTATTTATTTATCTATTTATTTATCTATCTATTTATTTATTTATATTTTGTGGCAAGGTCTCACTCTGTCACACAGGCTGGAGTGCAGTGACGTGATCTCGGCTCACCGTAGCCTCGACCTCCCTGGCTCAAGCAATCCTCCCACGTCAGCCTCCCAAATAGCTAGAACTACAGACATGCTCCACCACTCCTGGCTACTTCTTTATGTTTTTATTTTTTATTCCTACAGAGCAGGCTGCCCAGGCTGGTATCAAACTCCTGAGCTCAAGCAATCTACCTACCTCAGCCTACTCAAAGTGTTGAGATTACAAGCATGAGCCATCACACCTGCCCTGGTTGGATGCTTGGTATTAAAAATTCATGTTAATAAAAACTTACTTGTTGAAAACAAATATTAAGATGAAGCCAGAGATTATTAAGTGCACCTGCCAGGCATGTATTAATAAATTATATTTATTTTTATTTTTTATAATAATAGTATTCAACTTAGTGTATTAGGGTTCTCTAGAGGGACAGAATAATGGAATATATATATGTGTGTGTGTGTGTATACACACATGGAATATATATACAAATATATATGAGTTTAAGTATTGACTCACATGATCATAAGGTCCCATGATGGGCCATCTGTAGGCTGAGGGGCAAGGAAAGCCAGTCAGAGTTCCAAAACTGAAGAACCTGGAGTCTGATGTTAGAGGGCAGGAAGCATCCAGCACGGGAGAAAGATGTAGGTTGAGAAGCTAGGCCAGTCTCTCTTTCACATTTTTCTGCCTGCTTATATTCTAGCCACTCTGGCAGCTGATTCGATTGTGTTCATCCAGATTAAGAGTGAGTCTGCCTTTCCCAGCCCACTGACTCAAATGTTAGTCTCCTTTGGCAGCACCCTAACAGGCACACTCAGGATCAATACTTTGTATTCTTCAATCCAATCAAGTTGACACTCAATATTAACCATCACAAGTCCACCCCTTGTCAACTTGAACCCAGACGCAAGTGCTGAGATCATACATAATCTTCATATAGAGACAATAATAAAGTCCTAGTTATGCCTAACATAATACAGCTATCCTTCTTACAACTGCAAATATACCAATCTCCAACCCAAATGCTATTACATATAGTTAACAATACTTAAATGCTGATGTGAAGTCAATAAATCTTATGTCACATGATAAAGAAGAAAGGAAATAAAATGAAGATATTTTCTTAGTACAAGTATGTACATGCACAAACATGTTTTTAACAAAAGAAGGAGGAAGTACTTACGACAATTATAGTTCTTGTTTCTGCAGCTAGTGACATGGTCATAGTTGGTATCGATGACTACCTTCTACTACATTCTGTATTCCCTTTGCCTTCAGCAAGTACCTCAGCAGGTCATGGTTTTTTCCCGGTAAAGTGACCCAAACCTTCATTCTTGAAGGGTCTGGGTCATTTGCAGTGATCCCTGGATTGGGCTGCTGTAATTTCTCATTGATCTTAATCACAGGGCATGGTAATATTAAGAGACATCCTAATGGATCTTGAGTATTCCATGCATACTCTTCCTTACCACTGTTGTGGAATAGTAGACTGATTTAATATTGATAGTCTGGGTCAGTCACCACAGCCAACACTGTAACTCCCTTCTAAGCCTGTTGACTTAAAGGTAGGAGGGACCCAAAGTGTCCAGGTGGCAATCTTAACTTCCAGTTTAATAAAATCATTGTGTCTCCTGATGGCAGCATTCCTCCTTCTGAAACTAAGGCCTCTAGTCCAGCAGTTCATAATGTCTCAGGAACAGGAAGCAAAAATTTTGCTAGTGAATCACTAGGGGTGATGGTGAGTGGTTCCCACTTCCACTTCCGCCACTTAATTCCTGGACCCATGAATCCTGGCTATCGGAGAAACAGTGCCATATATTGGATGCTGATTCGGAGCATACATCGCCTTCTGGAGAACTTTGCTCCAGCCCTGCAAAGTATTGTCATCTAGTTGGTATTCTAACTGTGACTTCAAAAGGCCATTCCATCGTTCTATCAATCCAGCTGCTTCAGGATGATGGGAACATGTTAAGACCAATGAATTCCATGAGCATGAGCCCACTGCTGCACTTCTTTAGCTGTAAAGGGAGTGTCTTGGTCAGAGGCAATGCCATGTGAAATACCATGATGGTGGATAAGGCATTTCATGAGTCCACAGAAGGTAAACTTGGCGGAAGCATTGTGAGTAGGATAGGCAAACCCGTATCTGGAGTAAGTGTCTATTCCAGTGAGGACAAACCTCTTCCCTTTCCATGATGGAAGAGCTATAATATAGTCAATCTGCCACCAGGTGGCTGGCTCATCACCTCAACAAATTGTTCCATATCAAGAGCTAGGTGTTGGTCTCTGCTGCTGGCAAATTGGGCACGCAGCAGTGGTCGTAGCCAGGTCAGCCTTGGTGAGTGGAAGTCAATGTTGCTAAGGCCATGCATAACTTCATCTTTGCCACTATGGTCACTTTATTCATGGGCCTATTGGGCGATGACATGGTTGGCTGGAAAAAGAGGCTGAGTGTGTCCACAGAACGGATCATCCTATCCTCTTGATTATTAAAATCCTCCCCTGCTGAGTTCACCTGTTGGTGAGCACTCACATGGATACAAATATTTTCAAAGTTTTTGACTGCTCAGAGAGGTCCATCCACATGCCTCTTCCTGAAATTTCTCTGCTTCTTCCAAGTCCCTGACCATCCAGCCAAGCCATGGGCTGCAGCCTATGAATCAGTACATAATCACACATCTGGCCATTTCTCCTTCCATGCAAAGTGCACAACCAGGTGCACTGCTTGAAGTTCTGCCCATTGGGAAGATCTCCCTCCACTACAGTCCTTCAGGGATGCCCCAGAAAGAGGCTGTAGTGCTGCAGATGTCTGCTTTCGGGTGGTGCCTGCATATTGTGCATAACCATATATGAACCAGGCTCAAGTCTTCTCTTCTCTGTCAACTGATCAGAGGAAGCTCTCCATGAGGCCATCAGCGCAGGTTGGTGGAGAGAAGGTAGGGTGGCAGGAGTGGAGACCATGGGCATTTGAGTCACTTCCTCCCATGACTTATTTGTGCCTTCAGGGCCTGCCTGAGACCAATCACATATATACCCCCTTCCATTTGATGTTGGAATGCTGCTGTGCATGACCCACTTTATGGCTATATGGGTCAGAAAGCACCCAGTTCGTGATGGGCAGTTCGGGTTGCATGATGACTTGATGACCCATAGTCATACGTTCAGTTTCCACCAAAGCCCAGCAACAGGCCAAGAGCTGTCTCTCAAAAGGAGAATAGTTATCTGCAGAAGATGTCAGGGCCTTGCTCCAAAATCCTAGAGGACTTCGTTGTGATTCAGTCATGGGAGCTGGCCAAAAGCTCCAAAAATCATCCCTATCTGCCACTGACACCTCAAGCGTCATTGGATCTGCTAAGTCATTTGGCTCAAGTGGCAGAGCAGTGTGCACAGCAGCCTGGACCTTTCCCAGAGCCTTCTACTATTCTGGACCCCACTCAAAACTGGCAGGCTTTCACGTTACCAATAAATGGGGAACAGTAAAACAACCAAATGAGGAATGTGTTACCTCCAAAATATCCCAATAGGCTCCCTAGATGTTGTGCTTCTTCTCTTTTTTTTTTTTGGTTGTAGGAGGGGCCAAATCTAGCAATTTACCCCTCACCTTAGAAGGAATATCTTGACGGGCTCCACAACACTGGACCCCTAGAAAGTCTACTGAGGTAGAAGTTCCCCTGGATTTTAGCTTGATTTATTTCCCCATCCTCTGGAACACAAAGTCTCACCAATAAGTCCAGTGTGTTCTTGTTCACTGGATCCAATCAGTAAAATGTCATCAATGTAATGGACCGGTGTAAAATCCTGTGGAAGGGAAAAGCCATCAAGTTCTCTCCAAATAAGATTATGACACAAAGCCAGAGAGTTGATATACTCCTCAGGTAAGACAGTAAAGATATATTGCTGGTCTTGCCAGCTGAAGGTAAATTGTTTCTGATGGGCCTTTTGGACAGGAATGGAGAAAAAGGTATTTGCCAAGTCAATGGCTGCATATCAGGTACCAGGAGATGTGTTAATTTGTTCAAGCAATCAAACCACATCAGGTACAGCATATGCAACTGGAGTCACCACTTGGTTAAGCTTACAATAATCCACTGTCATACTGCAAGATCCACCTGACTTCTGCACTGGCCAAATAGGAGAGTTGAATGGGGATGTGGCGGGAATCACCACCTCTGAGTTTTTTGAGTCCTTGATGGTGGCACTAATCTGCACAATCTGTCTAAGGATGCCATATTATTTTTATTTAATATTTTTCTAGATAGAAACAGCTCTGATGGCTTCCGTTTGGCCTTTCCCCACCATAGTAGCCCTCATCTTATCTGTCAAAGAGCCAATGTGGGGGTCCTGCCAGCTGCTAAGTATGCCTGTCCCAATTATACATTCTGGCACTGGAGATAAACAGGCTGAGTCCAGGGACCCACTGGACCCACTGTAAGTTGGACCTGAGCTAAAACTCCATTAATTACCTGACCTCCAGAAGCCCTCACTTTAATTGGAGGATCACAATGAGATTTTGGGTCCCCTTGAATTAACATCAGCTCAGAGCCAGTGTCCAGAAGTCCCCAAAATGATCATTTCCCTTTCCCCCAATGCACAGATACCCTGGTAAAAGGCCAGAGGTCTCCTTGGGGAAGGATGGGAGAAAAATTCACATGTAAATTCTTGGTAATGTAGTGGGGTGTTTCCTCAAGGGGATCCACTCCCTCTCTTTCATTCAAGGGGTTCTGGATCTTAAACTGGCTGAAAGTCCAGAAATGGATTGATGGGGCATGATTTTCCTTTTTTACTAATTCAAATTAGCCTTTTGTTTATTCAACCTAGAAGTTATCTGCTTATATAAATTAAGTAGGAATGCAGTAGGCTTCCTATCAATTTCACTTATAGGAACTTCTTGATTAATTAGCCAATGCCAGAGATCTACAAGAGTTAACTACTCTAATTGCTGCTTTGCCTCTGCTTTCCATTATGGTAGCTATGCCTACCTTGCTTTGACCACTGAGTGCTGCCACTTGATCCCTGCCACCTTGGGATCCAATTATTGCCTCTCTATTTAAATATTGTAGTTGAGTGATAGCAGTTTCCACTGTTAGCTCTGACATACAGAGAAGAGCAATTACAGGGCTCTTCAAAGATGCAGGTGCTGTTCTCACAAATCTATTTCACAAGGAGTTAGCTAAGGTATATCTTCTGGACCCTGCCAGCTGGAATGAGTAGATCTAAAGTGACTAATCCACTCTATCATCCCAATCTCCCTAAGTCCTAAGCCTAAGGATCCCTTCCTCTACATTAAACTAAAAGATATCAGACATTTCCACCTTGCTCACAGTGGGCCATCTTTTAATCCGTATTTCAGGTAACTAAGAAAATAAACTAGTAGTATCTTTTTTAACTCTCCAAATAGCAACATTAAATGCAGATTCCCTACTTTGTAGGCCCAAATTAATAAATTCAGTATGATCCAACTCTGTTCCTTCCACCATTATCCCACACACTTTATATCCATTACCCTGCCTGTTCTCCAGATTTCTGTTTATATAAATTGAGAACTCAAGCAGTTCTTTTCAGTGGAGTGCACCTCATCATGGGTCACACTCTCAACCTCACCTTTAGGGGCCTGCTGGGACTTTAGATCTAGTCTAGTTATAGGTCCAGAAACAAACAGGGGTTTATGGGGTGGATCCTGAGGAGATTCAACATTATCTTGCCTGGCAACTGCCTCAGAGGAGGCCATCACTGTTGCCTCAAAGAGAGTAGGGTTTATCTCCTTAGACAAAGGTGGAAAGGTGATGGCAGCATGGGTCAGGGAGAGAACATTGCTACTACTGGGGATGAAGAAGGTGTTTCTTCTGGCAAAAACATTTCATCAGAGTTTACAAACTCAGTTTTCCCAGCTTCATCAGGGTCCTCCTGCATATCCCCATTCCAAGTTGCAGGGTCCCATTCTTTTCCAATCAATACCCTCACTTTAACAGTAGACAGCTGTTGAGGCTGTGCTTGCATCCCTCATTGCAGGTCAGCAACTTGCATGATAATAGTTTCTGTCTGTTTTCCACAATTTCAGCTCTGTCTCTACAGGAGTTAAGACTCTCACTCAGGGGGATTCTTAGCAGATTTGATGCTCAGTATCTGCTTCTGAAGCTGGGAGATAGAATCCCTGAGTTCATCATTTTCTTTTAACACTTTGTCCACTGAACTTAGGAGCAATCAACCAGCTTCATTATGTTTCTTGGTTCTCCACATATCATCAAATGTATTATGTACAGAGTCACTAAACTCCTTGCCTCTCACTAGCAGTGAATCAGGAGAGTCAAATGCATTTGTTTTGCATAACTCTCTAAACAGTTCACCCCAAGGACTATTGGTATTCTGGTGTTCTCCATACTATTCAAAGTAGAATCCTTAGCATTTTTGCATCTATTCATATTAAGAAGCCAACTCTAGAAACCTCAAAACCAACAAAAGAACTACATAATTATTATTATATTCCTCTAGAACCATTCCTGGTACTGAAATCTGTATTAGTGAAGATTTTCTAGAGGGACAGAACTAATGGAATATATATATATATAAAGGGCAGTTTATTGAGTATTAACTCATATGATCACAAGATCCCACAATAGGTGATCTGCAGGGTGAGGAGCAAGGAGAGCCAGTCAGAGTTGCAAAACTGAAGAACTTAGAGTCCAATGTTCATGGGCAGGAAGCATCAACAGGTGAAGATGTAGGCTGGGGAGGGTAGGGTCGTTTCTCTTTTCACATTTTTCTGCCTGCTTATCTCTAGCCACTCTGGCAGCTGATTAAGTGTGCCCACCCAGATTAAGGGTGAGTCTGCCTTTCCCAGCCCACTGACTCAAATATGAATGTCCTTTGGCAATACCCTCACAGATAAACCCAGGATCAATACTTTGTATCCTTCAATGCAATCAAGTTGACACTCAGTATTAACCATCACAACTTAGTCAAAACATAATTATATCAGAATACATTTATTAAAATTACTTAAAATAAATATTGTCTTTCAGATCTTTATGTTCCATTTTTAAGAATTTGGTTTCTAACTACTCTGCATTTTACTTTGCAAATATATGCATATGTTATTTTTAAAAGAAAAAAAATAACTGGCTATATTCACCAGATTTAAACGCAGTATTCTGTTTGTTCCTTTGGTTCTAGTCTTTGATTTCCACGTCCCATTCTAACAAGATTCAAATAATGGCAGCATTTATTTGTGAGAATTTTAATAAATTTGTGAATGAAAATGACTGCACTTTTATCTCATTTTAGTATTTCCTCACATGCCTCACAAGGCTTTTTGGTGTTTTTGTTGTGGGGTGGGGGGTGTGTGCATATTTAAAGTGAATGTTCCATCATATTCCATTTCTCCAAGGCATAAGTTTCATTTGTAAGTTTTTATATTCCACAGGAAATGGATTACTTTTAACTTGCAAGTGTTCGGTTACTTTACATTTTTGAAGCAGGTGTAGTTTTAACTTCTTTCTAGATGTAAGATTTAATTTTGGGGGATTTGAGTATGAGTTTTGACTGGTCAAGAAGAAACATATTCATTACTTGCCATTTTACTTTTGATAGAAAAAACAAAGAATAAATTCTGCAGCATAATGCTAGTCAAGTGATTTAATCTGAAAGACAAATAAACCTTATCATAAAATGCTTTGGTTTTATTTTTGTTTTTATTTTGGGGAGGAGGTTAAATGCTAATAGAATTTTGAACAATTCTGAGAAATCTGTAAAGTAAAACGGTGATTTATTATATAATTATGCATATTTAGTGTCTGAAAATATGTAAAATTTATCATTTAGGGTACACACTAATAAATTACAGCCCTTACAGTCCTTTTACATAAAGTTCTGTTATGATAAATGATCTTCCCAAAGTGTCTTCCAGAAAGTGATATCAACATCATTGATACATGAAAAAAGGAAAAAAAAAAGGCGATTAGCATTTGATGAATTACATGACAATAACATGCTTTATTCGCTTCATTTAAAGATATTTTATAAAACACTAAAAACGCTCAGATAGTCTTATATGAGTCTCCCAAGCTGACTTTAAGTAGACTGTGTTTTAATTTTATTCTGAAGCCTCCTTTAATTATCACATGACTTTATGGCTATGCACATGTAACTATTCTTTGACAATTCTATCCAAATTTAAGTGGTACTAAGTAAGTACGATGTCATTTAGAAGAATTGGTTCAAAATATTTTTTGAGTAATATACACTTCTCTAATTTAGGACAGTGTTTCCATTACTTGGCATACTTTTTTGAACATCTAGTTATTTTTCTGTTTTATCTTCTAAACAACATTTTACTTGTTTAAGTTTTCAAATGACCTTTAGTCATATTGGAAACTCTATGTAACAAACCTGCACGTTCTGCACATGTACCCCAAAACTTAAAGTATAATTTAAAAAAAAAAAAAGAAAAAGAAAATCTAATTATTTAAAAAATACAAAGTAATTACCTCCCCATAATAAACATTTTGGACCTCCTAGAAAAAAATAAATGGACTTAGGTTAAGAATCCCAAATTAGAAGAGTTTTCAGACCTAGAAGGTGGTAAACCATTTATCTTGCCTATTTCTAATATTTTTTAAATATGTTTTCAAGCCTGCTAAACATGCTATACATTGTTTTATTATTAGACTTACTGTGATTAAAATGGACCGGCTTCCAAATCTGAGGGTTAGATGATATTGCACGTAGTTTTTCTTTTATTTCAGAAAATGAAATTCCCTTTGCATATAAGGAAACTATATGTAAAACCCAGGCACTTTAAATACTATATCCAGTATAATATTTATTGATTTATTATAAGACAAAACAATTTTACTTCATTGAGGAAGAATTTATTACTAGTTAGCCTTCAAGAAAATTTCGGTTGTATTATTAGGTCAGTTTTACTTTTTTCCACAAAATGTAAGTACATATGCATTATTGGATATCACTGACAGATCTAAAGGTAGAATCTGGCCTTTGAATATAAAGAAATGGTATATTTTCATTGTTTTGATACTTGCAAATCACAATATTTTATACTTTCACAGAAATGTAACTGTATGCTTTTTACTTGACATTTTACTATAATTTTTTTCTTTTAATTGGCTTGTTATTGTAACTTGTGTCTTCAACCTCTTAAAATTTCTCTTTCGTTGTTTTATTTACAAAAGCTGTTGACCAGTTTAATTTTAAATCATACTAGTTTATTATATTGTCTCATTTTTAGATACCTTTGCATTGCTTTTTGAATTTACCAAAAATATATATAATTATCTGCTGATAAATATGGTTGTAATTATTTTTCAGTTATTTAGATTGAAACTGCTTTTTCTTACCTAATTGCGTAAGCTAATACCTCTATTTCTGAGTAAAATTTTACTAATGATAATGAACATCTCCCTATTATTAATCTGAATGGAAATAAGAATTTTTTTCTGATACATAAAAAAATCAAGGAAAGAATTTCACTTTTTCTTGACAAATTAGTAATTACAATTTTATTGGTATGATATTGGAAAATGGAAAAAACAAGATGGAGTTCTCTTGTTAAAGAAACCCATGAGTTTTTTCTCAATAAATTTCATTATCCACAATAATTTATTTCTCTGCATAAGAATTCATTTTAAATGGCAGAGTGAATATAAAATGCACAGTTTTAGAATTAAAAGTAATGACTTATTGTTGTTGTTTTTCGGAGTATTTCATTTCTATAAGTTCTATAACAAATTGGATTAAAAGAGGGTCAAATCCAAAGGACTGTATCACTCAACACTGAAGAGGAAACAAGGCCATCAAAAATACTCAATAACATTTTTGATCATTTGCAAACTGTAAGTGAGAGAATTGGGAGATGGAGTAAGCACATAGCTTTTTG
The DNA here is from genome assembly GCA_036589455.1 of Ateles fusciceps. NCBI lineage: Eukaryota > Metazoa > Chordata > Mammalia > Primates > Atelidae > Ateles > Ateles fusciceps. Next base: position 13,115,599 of record JAZHEH010000572.1, on the reverse strand, counting down.
TTCTAAATAATAAAGAGCAACAAAGCCACTCTGATATAATGAATATAATAGGGGGATTAAAAAGCAATTTCACCTCTTTAATGAAAAACAATATCGTGTAGAAAAACCTGGTCAAATGTGAGTTCTTACTATTCCCTGTTTTTCCCTGTTGAACCATGGGGTGAAGATATTTTTTTTTCTTATCACAATTTGTATCTATGCCCAGGGAGACAGAATCCATAGATAAGTAAAAAAAACCAGTACAAGGACCAATATTGATCAAGCAAGCTTTAAACCACAAATAAGAAAAATACAGCTTTCATATAACATAAATATGTTTAAAAATCAAAATACCCTACTTATAAAATATAGACACAAAACTGTAAAAATGTTTTTAGGGAAAAATGGAATTTTTAAAATGTACATAGTATCATCATCCATATTGTATCATAAACAACCAAAATAAAAGCAAACTTAAGTAGATGATGAGCTATTTGTTAGGGAAAGAAGCAATCATAGGTTTCATATAATAAAGAAAAAAAATTGGAATAAAAACTCCACAAATGCTATGAATAACAGAATGTATAATATAAAGAATAAAATGAGATGTGTGGACAATAGATTCAGAGATCTTTGAATATATTTGATAGGAAATATAGTAGAATACACGTAAGATGGAAAGTAATATTTAAATTAATAAAACATCCATAAATGTTCATTTTTGTATAAAATTTTTACAGTGATCAAGTGTTCATATGTTGCCAGTTAAAATATTAAAATGCAAATCTATATTCCTGTGGTTCCTGAGTGATATGAAAAGTAGATTATGCTGCTACCTGACACAGTGATATACTCTAATTATTCTGGGAAAAGAGCATGAACCTCTAAAATTCCTTGATACAAAGGGTTTAACAGAAGAGTTCATAATGTAATAGTACTGAGAAATAATTTTTTAAATGAGTGAATACTAAAAAATTTTAAAATCTTCAAAATAGTAGTTCAATATATTTCTAGAGATATTATAGTTCACATTACTTTTAATGTGTTCATTAAAAAAATTTATTACTACCCAAAACATTCCCTCACCCCTCAGCACAACTTTCTAAGGATTTCTTGGGTTTTTAAAATAGTTAATAGTGGATGGCTTCTTTATAATCAGGAAAATATTATAAAACTGTAATTCATAGTCCTATCAAAGTATATGTTAGTTAGCTTGCTATGAATTACAAGAAATGTACTTTCTACCCTATTTTCTGACTCATTATTATCAGACTTTGAAATTTGAAGTTTTGATTATTTTATCTGCAAGTCATAGGTATAATGTTGAAATACATGAATTAAAGTTTAAAAAGTCACTCATCTGTCCTAAGTCTGAAAACACAATAATTTAAAGATTGTTAAGGCATAGCTAAAAAATAATTTACAACTGATTGTGAAAAGTAGCATGCATAATGGATAATTCTTTTTAACAGGCATTTCCTAAATTTAATGAATATGTACTAAAACTGTTGTTCTTTGCTTATGATTTTATTATTTGATATATCTATTCATTATTAACGTTTAAATCAACTTATAATTTTGATTGGGGAAACTGTGCTAGTATATTCAGTTTTTGATAAACATCAAGAACTGTGATAGAAACACATCAATTATTGATAAAAATGAAAAGTCTGTCATCATCTAAATCATGATATGTCTTAAATTTGTACAAATATTTTAACTTTTTGCATTATTTCCCTAGGCTAGATATTTTTATTAATATATTATTACATATTGAAACTCCAAAGAAAGAATGAATGTGTTTTCTTTCTCTTTTAAAGTCAGGATTACTGAGATAAAATTTACATAAAGTAAAATTTATTCTTTAAAGATTTTCTTTCTGTACATATATAGTCAGCTTTTTCTTACCAGTTAAGGTTGCCTGATATATCACGAAAAAAGGCCCAATAAATGGGAATTATCTCAATTTCCTCTCCCCAGTTCCTCCAGAACATGTTCTAAGTCTTCTCTGCGAATTTCCCATAACAATGAAATCACCTAATGATACATTTTTCAGAGTATGTCCTTGTGGTTAAGTAACTATGACTATATCTTAATAGACTATCATCCTATATTCTACCTAGTTTTTTTGTTTATATTCAATAATTTTTTAAATGCATATAAAACATGAAAAGGGTATTTAGTTTGCCATAAATATATTTTTATTTGTACATGTGTATTTGCATTTATTTGTGTAGATATACAAATATATATTATATATACATATAATACACAAAAATATACACAATATATGTACATGTTATAATATAAATATATATTTTATGTATATATATAATATATATGTATTTGGATAACAAATACGTGTGTGTATACATATATAAATAAAACAATTATCCTATCATGGTTTATTACAAATTCTGTTTTTCCCAACTGACTTGCAATGCCCAATATGTTGACTATCACACCATCTGCAGAGTACATTTGCTTTAGCATTACATATTGCTTCCCACAGATAACATCAGATTACATAACACTGTTTCACTATTACAACTTAAAAGTTCTTAGTATTTTATATTGTTTAATTATTCTTGGTAATTTATTTTCCTAAGAAATTTATTATCACTTTGTCAATTTATAACTAATGTCATGTTGGTGTTATAAAACCAATAGCTTTTAAGAAACACATTAAGAATAAACTGTTTTGTTTCTATCTTTAAGAAAATGATTACATGCACTCATACTTACTTGTGCTGTCTGTCTTGAGTTTCCAGGTAAACAAGTGCCTGTCTATAAAGAATAATTCTTTAATTTTATTAGTAAAAAAACTAACACTTATCAGATATGCATTGTTTTCAACTCCATGAACATATACAATTGGTTCTATAATCTGTTAGTGAGAAAATAACATTGATATTTGTATTTAATATTGAACCATCTTTACGTAGCTGGGATAAACACTAATCGTGCAGGAGGTATTGTAGTATATCTTGAACTATTTAATTATATTTGATAATGTTTTAATAAATAAAAAATATTGATAGAATAATTACAATTAGTTTGCTTATACCATCCAGTAGTAACTTGTTGTAAAACTTACAAACTGACTCTAAAATTTACATAAACAGCAAAGAATAGCCAAATACTTGAGAAAACGAAATTGAGAGAACTTACTATAAAGGGGCAATAATCAAGACAGTGCCATTCTGGCAAAAATTTAGAAAAAGATAAAGTGAGGAGAATAATGTCCAGAAGTTAGTAAACAGATACGTGACTGACTAACTTGTAACAAGAATATCCAGTAATTTCAATGTCAGTATGAAAGTCTTTTTAAGAGATCAACATTGTTATAGGAAATACAAACCTTGAGGAAACTTTTAGAAAAATATTTATCCATACTTTGTTATATGATTAAAGTTAAATAATCTAGAAAAAGAGAAAGAAATGGTGCTGAAACAATTTAATATCAGTATGATTAAAACTTGAGAATTACCCCACAGGATGTACATAAAAACTGAAAATGTAAAAGAGATGGAAATATGAGCGCTAAAATAACAAAGCATAGGAAAAAAGCAATAACAGTGACCTTGTAACCTTGGAACAGGTAAATGTTTATTATAATATACAATAAGAAAATGAATTAGAAAATATACGCTTTGGGGGGAGGGAAAAAAGAAAGACAATTTTGCTCTTTGAAAACACTTTTGAGAAAATAAAAAGGCAAGCCACACAGTTGATGGGGTTTTGGAAATTTGGATGTCTGAATAAGACTTTTGTCATATACAATGTATATACAAGTTACATATATATGTATATATATGATCTGCCTATGTGGATCCATGCATATAATTAATGCACATACATATATAAATCTTCAATTCAGTATTTTTAAAGCTATCCACTTTTTAAAACATGAACAAAACATTTAAAGAGATAATTTACAAAAGGGAATATATTACGAAATCCACCAACAAATGATAAATAATAGTACTCGTTAGGTTGCTTCCACAGCTTGACTATCGTGAAAGTGCTAAAATGGACACAGGAGTGCAGATTTTTTTTGACATACGGTTTCCTTTCTTTTGGATATATACCTAGTAGTGTGAGTATTGGATCATATGGTAGTTCTATTTTCAGTGATGTGAAGAACCTCCATACTGTTTTCTATACTGGCTATACTAATTTACATTCCCACCAGTAGTGCATAAGAGTTCCTCTTTCTCTGCATCCTTGCCAGCATTCATTTTTTGCTTTTATTAACAGTAGTCATACTAATTGGAATATGATATGTTTTGGGGAAACCCCACAAGAGCCGAGGCAAGGGCCTGAAGCCTCAGCATGTTCTCATATAAATATAGAATTAGAAAAGAACTAGAGATATAGTTACATAGCTATTCCTATATATAATCATATATAATCACATAGCTATTCATAGGTAATCATAAATATATACATCTATATAATCATATAATCTTTAATCTTACTAATAAATTTCAGGTCAAGAAGCATGGGACTGAAGTGGCATTGGAAAAGAGGTGACCATAAGGCAAGATGCTCTAGGTCCTCTGTCACTCCTGCATAAGTGCTGCTGGAGGATGCCTTGGCTGTGTGGCAGGACCAGCACTGTGAAAGCGCCTGCTGTTTAGCCAGCTAAGAAAGGAGATGTCCGAGATGGCTGGGACGTCTCCTTCCTCCGGGGAGTAAGGAGAAAACTCCGCTCTCCCAAGCTCTTGTGGTAGGCCTGACGGCTGCCAGGGAAGCCCACAGACATCCGGGGATTTAATTGTCTCTTATGTGGTGCTGTGCGTTAGCTGTCATGTTCCATGGCTACTTTCAAGTTCTGCTTCTGCACCTGGTTCCTCTTTTCTTAGAAGATAAGAATTAGTAATAGTAACATAAATCATAGTGACCTTGCTATTTCTTGACAAGTATGAAAAAAGTGGTGATGCCTTAGGTTTTCTCCTCACCTCAGCTTCTTCAAAGTCTTAGGCCCCCTATCTCCAAAACACGTGATCTACCTGACCTTATCACTGACCATCATTACCTCAACCTACCGGCCCTTCCCCCCCACCCCGGTTTTGTACTCAGTAAAAGTCAGAGTGTTCAGGTCCTCGGGGCCACTGCTAGTCCCGGCACTTTGGGTATCAGGGGGATCCCCTGGGTCCAATCTCTCTTTTCTCTGTCTCTGTGTATTGTGTCTTTATTTCTAATTTCTCATCTCCACACCAGCAGGAGGGACTCACTGGACCCACAGGGCTGGACCCTATGCAGATCATTTGCCCGATGTTTAATTGGATTATGTACTGATATTTTTGGCTGCTGGGCCGTTTGAGTTCCTTACATATTCTGGATATTAACACGTCAGATTTGTAGTTTGCAAATACTTTCTTCCATTCTGTATGTTCTCTTCCACATCCTGATTTCATTTTTTTTAGATAGATAAACACTCAGAAACTGAATGGCTGGAAGTAGGATTGCTTATAATGGCGTATTACATTTGAGAGTTCTCTTTTTAATTTTTGAGGAATCTCAAAACTGTTTAAATACTGGCTGCATCATTTTACACTCCTATTAACAGTGTGCAGAAGTTCCAGTATCTCCAGATACCTGCCAATACTTTTGTTGTGAATTTTTTTCTTGTTGTCTTTTGTTTTGATAATATTCATCTTGATACTGTGAGGTGATATCTCATTGCGATATTTCTCTGATGATTTGTGAGGTTGATCATCTGTTCATGTACCTGTTGGCCACACGTCTGTCTTCTTTCAAGAAATGTCTGTTCAGGTTCTTTGCCCAGTTTTAATCAGGTTTTTGTTTTTGTTGTTATTTCTTTTGTTTTTCGCTGTTAAGTTCTTAAAAATTAACCTCTTCTCTGATAAATGATTCGCAAATATTTTCTCTGATTCTGCAGGTTGCCTTTTTACTCTGTTAATTGTTTCCTTTATTGTGCATAAATATTTTAGTTTGATATAATTCCACTTCTGTATTTTTTGTTGCCTGTGCTTATGGTGTCATATACATAAATCTGTCCAAACCAATAAAAAGGAGCTTTCACCTGATGATTTTTTCTAGAAGTTTTATAGTTTTAGGTATTACATTTAAGTAACTAGTTCCTTGTGAGTTAATTTTAATGCATGGGATAACAGTATTATTTCATTCTTTTGCATGTGTAATCCCAACACTTGTTGAATAGGCAATTCTTTTCCCATTGTCTATTCTTAGCAACTTTGTGAAAGATCATTTGTCCATATATTCATGAATTTACTTCTAAATATTCTATTTTATTCCATTTGTCTGTATGTCTGTCTTTATGCCAGTGCCATGCTAATTTAATACTCTGCTTTGTAATATATTTTGAATTCTAAAACTATAGTGCCTCAGCTTTGCTTCTTTTTCTCAAGTTTCCTTTGGCTATTCAAGATCTTTTGTGTTTCCATATTAATTTTAAGATTGGTTTTCCTATCTCTATATAAAATTCCATTGGGATTTTGATAGAGATATTTGAACATGGATGTATCCACTTATTTATATCTTCTTTGATTGCTTTCAGAAATATTTTGAATTGGATGTCTCTTATTTCTTTTTCTTCCCTATTTATTCTTACAAAAATTTTTAGTAACATGTTGAATAAAAGCAGTGAAAGTGGAAGAGAAGAAATCTTGCATTGTTCCTGACTTTAAATGAAAGGTTTTAGTTTTTTTCTCTTTTCCATGATGTTAGTTGTGGGCCTTTTATATTTTGGCTTTGATACATTTTTATCCTTTCCTTCTATGCTTAGTTTGCTCAAAGATTTTATCATGAGACATTATGACATTTTTCTCTAACAATTTTACTGTATAATTGAGATGAACATGTAATTTTATTATTTATTTTGTCAATGTGGTATGTCACATCACCTAATTTTTATATGTTGAACCATCTTTTATCCCAGATATAAATTTCACTTGGTCATGTTGTAATATCATTTTAATGTGCTGTTGAATTTGATTTGCTAGAATTTTTCAAAAATTTCTGCCTCTATATTCATCAATAAGTTTTTGCATGCATGGCATTTAAATTATTATCAACTTAAAGTAGACTGTTGTAACTATAATAAATTTTATGTAAGCCCCATGGTAATCATGGCGATTTTGTGCCAAAGATAAAGGAATAAAAGCATATTCATACAGGAAATCAGCAAACACAAAAGAAGAAAACAAAAGAGGAAGAAACAGACAAAACATTTTTAATACTAAGAGAAAACATTTTTTAAATGGCAATACAAAACCCTTTCCTATCAGTAATACTTTAAATACAATGTAGGTAAACTAACTTCCCAATTAAAAGACATAGAGTGGCTGAATAGATAAAAACACATAACCCAACTATTGTCTATTAGAAACTCAATTTAGATTCAAGCATGCACAAAGAGTAAAAGCGAAGGGATGGAAAACAGCTATTACATGCAAATAGTAACCAAAAAAAAAAAAACACAAAACAGACTTAAAAATAAATAAATAATAACTTCAAGAGACAAATAAGGACATTATATGATAAAATAGGGTCAATTTTCCAGGAAGATATAACAATTACAAATATAGATACACCTAATGTCAAGGCACCTGAGTATATTGAGCATGCATTGGAAGATCTGAAGGGAAAGACAAAGCAACAAAACAACATTAAAATACTTTAATTCTCTTCTTTCAATAAAAGGACATTTAGACAGAAATTCAATAAGAAAACCGAGCATTTAAACAACACTCCCCCAAATAGACCTAATGAAAATACAGATCCTTACATCCAAAAACAGAGAATACACACTCTTCTCTAGTGCACACAAATTATTTGTCATGGTAGATCATATATCATGTCACAAAACAAGTCAATGAATTTGAGATTAAAATTATTTTTTATGACCACAATGGAGTGAAACGAGAAATCAATTGCAAAGAAAATGGGAAAATTCAAAACATGGAAATACAATAACATACTGTTAAACATACAATGGATAAAAGTAATGGATAGAAGTAAATGGAAAGAGAAATGTAAATAAAAACCATAATGAGATACCATCTCATACCTGTCATAATCGCTATTACTAAAAAGACAAAAAATAATAGATGTTTGTGAGAAAAGGGAATGCTTATATTCCATTGATGGGAATATAAATTAGTTCAGCACTATGCAAAGAAAGCAGTTTTGAGATTTTTCAAAGTTCTTAAAATAGTACAGTACTACCAATTCGACCCAGCACTCCCATTACTGGGTATATACTAAAACGAAAATAATTAATTCCATCAAAAAGACACATGCACTCATATGTCATTGCAGTACTATTCATGATAACAAAGACATGGAATAAATTATGATGTCCATTAACAGTGAACTGGATAAGGAAAATGTGATACATATACATGATGGAATACTAGGAAGCTCTAAAAAAGAATGAAATTATATCTTTTGCAGCAACATGGATGTATTTGGTGGCCATTATCTTAAGTTAATTATTGCATAAACAGAAAACCAAATACTGCAAGTTCTTATTTACAAGTTGGAGCTAAATACTGAGTTCATATGGATGGGAATAAGACACTGGGAACTTCCAAAGAGGGCAGAGAGTGGGACAAGGGTTGTAACACATACACCTTTTGTGTATGTGGAAGTTTATTTGTGTCACTATAAAAGAATACCTGTGGCTAGGTAGTTTATAAAGAAAAGACATTTAAATGGCTCGTGAGTCTGAAGGCCGTACAAGCGTGGCTCCAGCATTGCTTCTGGTGAGGGCCTCAGGAAGCTTGCAATCATGGCAGAAGGCAGTGAGGGAGCCGACATTTCACATGCTGAGAGCAAGAGCAAGAGAGAGGAGGGAAAGGTCCCAGAAACTTTAAAACAACCAAATCTCACGTGAGCTAACTGAAGGAGAACTCATTTATCACCAAGAGAATGCTGCCAAGCAGCTCATGAGGGATCTGTCTCCATGAACTAATCACTTCCCACTAGACCTTACTTCCAACATTGAGAATCACATTTCAACATGAGAGTTAGAAAGGACAAACATACAAACCGTATCAGGGTTCTATGCTCACTACCTGGGAGACAAGGTCATTTGTACCTCAAAGCTCAGTCCAATAAAATATACGCATGTAATAAATCTGCACACATACCCACTGAACCTAAAATAAAAGTTGAATTAAACAAAAAAGAAATTAGAAAATATCTGAGACAAATAAAGATAAAAATACAACATATGCAAGCTCATGAGATACAGCACAGCCGTTGTAAGAGGGAGGTATATTGTGATAAATGCTTCCATTATAAAAAGAATAAAAATCACAAATGAAAGCCTAACGTTATATCTCTGGGAAAATAATTAAGAAAGATTAAAGTGGATGTAATAAAATAAAGAACAGAAAATTAATGGTAAGTATCAACAAAACCAAGAGTTGGGTTTTTGAAAGAATAACAAATTGATAAATCTTTGTCTAGACTTACTTAAAAAAAAAAAGAGAAGGCAAAGAAACAAAAGAAATATTCCAACAAATAGCACAGAAAAAAAATGTCATCAAGTCTTAATATGAACAATTACACATCAACAAATTGGATGACCTGGAAGAAATATATATACCTAGAAACAGATAATGTACCAAGACTGAATCATGAAGAAATAGAAAGTTGGAACAAACTATAACTAGTATGGAGATTGAATCATTAATCAAAAATTTTCCAGCAAAGAAAAAACAGGCCTGGATGACTTTACTGGTGAATTCTACCAAACATTTAAAGAATAATTAATGCCATCCTTAACTCTTCCAAAAAAATTGAAGAGGAAAGCACACTTCCAAACTCATTTTATGAGGGCAACAATATTCTGATACCAAAGCCAAACAAGGACACCACAGGAAAAGAAAACTTTGAGGCAATATATAAATCTGTCTTAGTTAAAATATTAATTTAAAATCTGTCTATCTTATTTTCCCAATCATATAAAAATTATATATATATATATGTAAGACAGAGTCTCACTCTGTCACCCAGGCTGTAGTGCAGTGATCTCAGCTCACTGCAGCTTCCACCTCCCCCGTTTAAGTGATTCTCCTGCCTCAGCCTCCTCAATAGCTGGGACTACAGGCACCTGCCACCAAGATTGGGTAACTTTTGTATTTTTTTTTTTAGTAGAGTTGGGGTTTTGCCATGTTGTCCAGGCTTGTCTTGAACTTCTGATTTCAAATGATCTGTCCTTCTTAGCGTCCCAAAGTGCTGGGATTATAGGCATAAGCCACTGTGCCTGGCCAACAATAATGCTTTTTAACAAAAAATTTGGTAGTAATATATAAGAATGAGATAGGAAAATAATAAATTTCATGTCCGCCAAATTACATTTATTTCCAATACAGAAACAGCAATACTCTTAAATCTTAATAATTACCCTACATTATAATTACCCCACATTATTATAATGTATAATATCTTTTCATTAAGACTGAAGTCACCATGTGAATAATAACTAATAAAACCAGAGTTAAAATTTTAAATATTCCATGCTGACTTTAAAATATTTGTTAAAATTCTAATCCTAAATTTGTGGCAGAAGCAAGCTGAGAAAATAGTAAAATATTTTATTCAGATAAAGTTTGTTCACTTTTAAAATGATGACTTTAGTACTTCTGGTGTATGTAGGATTTTAGGACATTGAAAATATAGAAGAATTAAAGAAGAGGATCAAAACACCATTTTAAGGACAATAGGAACATGAGTCAAAGTATAACACATACCAATAAAAATAATTTTAGTTACTCACATTTTTTCCTGTAGTTTTGTTTTTACATTTCTTAAAAAGAAAAAACTGCTTTAAATTTGTTATAGAGAGAACTTTGGTGGTTTAAGATATTTTAATTGTCATATAAAAAAGAAGACAGATACCACGACCTTACAATGCCTTCCAGCTCTATGGTTTTTTATAGTTTTAGAATAAATATGTCTTGGTTATTGTTCCCTTACAAATAACATGTGGGAGTATGAGTACTGACATTCCATGCATAGTAATCAAGATAATGTCTATTTTATGAGGGTACAGATCTTAATTAAGTTTCGTCCAATTGGGTCACCTTAGAAGAATAATCACAAGTCAAAGTGCCAGTGTTCAAGGTTATACTGCTTGTAAAATGTTTATTTCATATTACTATACTTTTCATATTACTATTATTAATGTAATGATCTTTGCATGATAAATATTTTTCAACATTTTATTCATATTTAGGCTGTAACTTATTTTTTCAATCCTTGGGAAAAAAACTGTTTAATAGATTATCAGAAGAACATGGAATCTCATCAAAAAAATAAGAACCCATAAACTAGTAGGTATTTTGTGATGAACTCTATCTTTTGACACTATGCAAGATTTATATTGTATCACATAAGAAAATTTATGAACACCTTAGTTATTAAAATAATGTTTATATTTTTAAGATTCATTTTTTAAATTTTAAATAGGTAACTTTAAAAAAAAAGAACATTTAAGGGGTCTTTTTAACCTTTTCCTTAGAAAGAGAGAGAGACAGGAAGAAAGAGAGAGACAGTGTGTGTGTGTGTCTGTGTGTGTGTGTCTGTGTGTGTGTTTAATAAAATAGAAAATTATTCAAACTCATTTAGCAATGAAATTACAAGGTTAATCTAATGCATATGCTAATACCATGTAAGGGCTTCCATAGTTAGCTGTCAGGTCAAGTGGAGCCGTAAAGAAAGAGATAAAGATAAGTAGTGCCAAGAGGGATCAGTATAGGCAAATCTCAGAAAATTTTACTAACACTCTTCCCGAAAATGTGTGCCCCTTTAATTTTTCAAAGGAGAAGTTACAGAGAGTAGAGTTTAATCTGGCAGCATAGGTCATCTTGGACTTGGTTTATTTTAGAGGCACAGAGTAGGCAGAAATGGATACAGAATCTCCAAAAGTATCCATACATAAAAGACAAAGAAAATCTATGGAATAAAGATGGCCTTTAGGTCAAAAACAATTAACCTGGAAGAAAAGTATTTCCTCCACCAAAATAATTTTATTGTGAGTAAAAAAAAGTGGGCTTTAATTACGTACACACCAAAAAGTCTCTTGGATAATAATAAGGACCAATGAAATGAGAACATTAGGAAACCATATTAAGTCCATTAGAACATGTTATCAGGTAGCAGAAGAAATAAAATATGTTACCAATTACTTCATCTTCAATTCCAAATCCATAACAAAACAACAGGAAATAAACAAATACAAAAGCTTAAACAAGAAACTATGTATATGAAGATGAACCAGCACAAAACAGGAAAACAAGAATTTAATAAAAAGTTGATAAGTTGACTTTGAGAAATAAACTTTGATATCAAAGAACACATGAAAGAGGTAAAGAAAAAAAAACACAAAATAAAGATGTTGAAAGTGTAACAAAGAGACAATACTGTTTATAACACCATAAGGGACACTTGGATTACAAAACAAAAATCAATAGTGAATAAAATAAAATGAAAATAAAGAATTTTAAGTTTAAAGAGAATTAATAGATGTGAAAAAAAGAAAGAAAAAACCCTTTCTGCAGGTATTTCGAATCCCCCAATTAAGCAAATACAATAGAAAATCTAAGAGCAATATAATAGATTCATTTAGTATGGCTTTGGAAAATTGGTGCACTTATCCATTGCTGGAGATAATGTAAATACATTGTAGCAGTGAATTGCCCTCAGCAAACTACAGCCTGTAGACTAACCATTGTTTCTGTAAACAATTATTTATTGGAAAACAGCTATTTCCATTTTGTTATATATGACCATGTACAGCCAGGTTTACCAGTTTCAAGGATCATATGCCCAAAAGTCTAAACTACTTTAAGAAAAAGTTGGCAACCTCTGGTTTATAACAAAATTAAAATTTGTATTTATACAGCATAATTTTAAAAAATTATAGCATATCTGTATGATGGAATACTATGTATCTGTTAATAGAGTGAGGGTGCTTTTTTGTACTTTTATGAATAAACCTACATGTTTTTAACAGGCTACTATTTTTGTTAAAATGAATATAGTAATTGCTACCTATTTGATTTTATAGCCATAAAGAATATGTAGAATAAAAATAAATATTCCTATAGTAACCTCCTGTGGGTGTTATATCTTAGGTGTTAATGAGAACCTGGAAGGTAAGAAAATGGAGTTCCTGTATGCCTTCTAGGCCATTTTGTTTGTTTTGTTACAAAAACACCAGGGATTTTATCTAGGTCCTGCTGTTCACTTCACAGAAAGCCAATCACTAAGACCACAAGTATTGCCAAAAAAAAAAAAAAAAAAAGGCTTTAATCGGGGGCTGAAGCCAAAGAGATGGGAGCTCAGTCTCAAATCCATCTCCCTGACTAAAACTAGGGATTTATATAGCAGGGAAGAAATGTAACCATGTGTGAAAATAAGAACTAGGGAGGGGGCAAGGAAGCAATCATGATGAATGAGAGGTCTGCATCTGGTGCTGTGATTTGGTGAGTTTCAGTTCTTTGAAACAAGTTGCAGTTATTTGATACTTTTTTTGAGAGGTCTGAAGGTCCTGTCCTGAGGAAGGAATTCAGATAAAACAAATACATTTCAAGCTTTAAGACCAGAATTATCAATTTCTACATTTATCAAAAAGAACAGTCTATGGAGATATTGGGTCAGTTTCAGGTTTTGACCCATATATATATGTAGTAGCCATACAAAACTTTAAACAAATTAAATTTGAAAAGTAAAGATTCCTGTGATTTTTTTTTTCTTTACACATATTCTCCTTTCATTCCCCAGGCTAGAGTGCAGTGGTGCAATCACTGATCACTGCAGCCTTGATCTCCCAATCTCAGACAATTCTCCCACGTCAGCCTCCCTAGTAGCTGGGACAGCAGGTGAGCACTGCCACACCTGGCTAACTTCTGTATTTTTTGTAGACATGGGGTCTTACCATGTTGCCCAGGCTGATTTCCAGCTCCTGTTCTCAAACAATCCACTTGCCTCAGCTTCCCACAGTGTTGAGATTACAGGCATGAGCCACCACACCTGGCCCTGTGATCTTTTAAAACAAAACTAAGGAGCAAAAGACGCTATATAGTAATTAATTAGGAAATATTTATTGACAGAGAATAAATATTTATTGAAAGATAATATTTATTGAAAAAGAATATTTATTGAAAGAGAACAAATATTTATTGAAAGATAATATTTATTGAAAAAGTATTTATTGAAAGAGAATATTTATTGAAAGATAATATTTGTTGAAAAAGAATATTTTATTGAAAGAATAAATATTTATTGAAAGATAATATTTATTGAAAGAGTATTTATTGAAAGATAATATTTATTGAAAAAGAATATTTATTGAAAGAGAATAAATATTTATTGAAAGATAATATTTATTGAAAAAGAGTATTGAAAGAGAATAAATATTTCCTAATTAATTACTATATAGCATCTTTTGCTCCTTAGTTTTGTTTTAAACGATCACAGAGCCAGGTTTGGTGGCTCATATCTGTAATCTCAACACTGTGGAAAGCTGAGGCAGGTGGATTATTTGAGAACAGGAGCTGGAAATCAGCCTGGGCAACATGGCACGACCCCATGTCTAAATTCCATTTGACCCAGAAATCCCAATACTGGGTATATATCCAAAGGATTATATATTACAAAGATACATGCACACATATGTTCATTGTAGGACATTTTTACAATAGCAAAGACCTGGAACCAACCCAAATGCCCATCGATGATAGACTGGACAAGGAAAATGTGGCACATATACACCATGGAATGCTGTGCAGCCATGAAAAACAATAAATTTGTGTCCTTTGTGGGGACATGGATGAATCTGGAAACCATCATTCTCAGCAAACTGATGCAAGAACAGAAAATCAAACCCCGCATATTCTCACTCATAGGTGGGTGTTGAACAAGGAGAACACATGGACACAGGGAGGGGAGCAACACACACTGGGGTCTGTTGGGTGGGAATAGGGGACAGACAGTGGGGGGTAGGGAGATTGAGGTTGGGGAGGGATAACATGGGAAGAAATGCCACATATAGGTGATGGGGGAATGGAGGCAGCAAACCACATTGCCATGTATGTACCTATGCAACAATCCTGCATGTTCTGCACATGTACCCCAGAACCTAAAGTGCAATAAAATATATATTAAAGAAAAGTCTCATCACAGTTTATTGGCAAAATGCCTATACATAGAAACAACTAATCTTTATTAACATAATAAATTAATGAATAATCTGCTTTGATGAATTTTCTAATATTTGCATTTCTGAAATAAATAGCATACTAACTCGACTCTGTTGGTACCAGCTAATATTCTGAAAGATCATGGTGCTCAATTAATTATGAAAGGTCACAGAAACCTATTACGACTGTCTTTTTCAAAATATTAGGCCATTTAATTTTTTTTTTAAATCCCACTTTGTTTACGTGGTAAGCATCAGTTAATCAGATTTGTTCTCTGCAGTCCCTTGAGCTTATAGAAATAGTAGGAATAATTTCAAATTGTCTAAATGTTTTTACATTTAAATTTTCAATAATATAAGTGCTTGTAAAATATTTTTTAATGTTTGACTTGTTTTCTACTTTTAGATTTACTTACAACTCAAAAGTTGTCTATCATAAATGTACTGAAAATTATCTCAGCTTTCAGGATTATATCACATGATGCTTGAATTATTACAAAGCGCACTGAGTAAAAAATATATTGAGAATTGGAAACCATCTATTTTGCAGTGTAGATAGCTTCACCCTTTTGAACCTATGTTTTTCATCATTACCTATAATAAAAACACTGACCTAGAAATGTTTTGAATGGAAAACATGAGGTAAGAAAAGTGCTTAGCATAGTGCCTGGCACATGATACTTATTCCACAAATGTTAACTTTTATTCAAGTAATAGATATAGTGATGTCATAATGCCTTTTATATAAATACTTAGAAGTCCACTAAAACTTTAATTAAATTGTGTGATTTCTCTTTCTGGGAAAAATTGTTTTATTTGGCAGAGTTTAGCTTTTGAAATCTTCTTTGTAATAGTATCTAACTAATGTGTAATGGGTATCTAATGTAAAATTTGTTTTTATATCTAACTAAGGGTCTTTTTAGTATGTTGGATTTTTCCACAGAAAATTATAAATTTGCATTAGCACATACGAAGAGATAAGACAGTGAATTATAAACAAAATATACTCTATTGCATCTATTACAGAAATTAAAATATGTAAAGAAAAAGAAAATATATTTCCATTCATTACAAATGGTAACGAGTCTATAAAATAAAACAATTTCACTTTGTTTTCTGATGTTTATATTTACTACTGTTGATCATGCTAATGGAATCCAGAAGTTAATTTCATAAAACCACATGAATTTGACACCAAAAGCTTCAGTTTGCTATACATGATTTTGCAGACACATGGGAGAAAGAAGAATCTGAAAAAGAAATCATGTGGCCTCTGTATTGGTATGCTGGTAGAGGGAAAAAAAAAGTAAAAGGAAAGAGGAAAGATCACATCGTCTAAGAAGCAAGTCACAGGGAAAAACATAGTTTTAGAACAGTATTTGTTTTCCAATATTCAATTGTACTGTGAATCATCTCATTAAGGCCATCCCAAATAGAAGTGTAGTTTCCCTTTTTCTCAGCATAATTAGAAGGTATTTTAAACTGTGAAGGGCAAAGTCTTATATGCTTCCTTGGACAATTTTATTTTAAAGGCTTAAAAATTGATTTTGTTATAAGATTAGCCTTTTCAAATAGAAAAAAAAATCTCTACAAACCAATTGATAATGATGAAAGCAGTGCAAGAAGAAAATAGGATTAGTAGAAATATGTTGGATTACCCCTCAATGAAGACTTTCCCATATTAGACAAAATAATAATGAAAAGAGATTTATTTTGGTGGGGAAAAAACTAGAAAAATGAAGCAAACAACACAAAGCAAAAAAAAAAAAAAATGACATGTTACATCAATTCAGGCTGGTTACCTTTTGCCTGTTAAGATCAATGGAAAATTAAAACTAAGAAGTAAAATTTGATTATCAAGATGAAATGGTAATGCCATACTTTTAAGCATTTTATCATTCTTTAAGGCACACAATTTTTATTCACACATAGGAAAATGTCTTTAACAGTATTTGTTTTTAGCAGTATTTGTCTTTAACATTTTCCTACGTATGAATCGAAATTGTATACCTTAAAGAATGATAAAATGCTTAAAGAATGTCTTGAGGGCATATCAAGGCTTTACACTAAAGGCATGATTTAATATGCCCTTAAAATCTAAGTTAAAAGGCTTGGCGAGAATTGAAAATATGGAATTGAATGCATGGGTTGGGATAATTGTGTCAATCAAGGTTGCAAAGAATTATTTTTTAAAAATCAAATAATGAAGAAAATATAATTTATTTCTAGTTTTATTTTGTTACATTAAGGTATATTCTAATGTCTTATGATATAAACAAAATAGGCGTAGTTTTAAAAGTTTATTTTATAGGTGTTCTAAGTTTAACATGTACAAATACATACAAACTATTTTCTTGTTTAGCAAACTTACACAAGCATAAAATTAAGCAATTTCATAAACATTAGAATAACATATTTTGGGAACATTTAAAATCACAGAGGTTCATCTTTAAAATAAGATTTCCAGAAACACAATTGTAATTTGAATTTACAATCCAAACATTTAATTTTGAAACTTCTCTCTTTTTTTTTCTCTTCAATCACCTTGCCTGCCACTACTATTGCAAAGTAGAAAAAGCAAGAAATTTATGAATCATATTATATGTTGTAGTGTTGGCTTTTGGAATCACCCTACAATGCCCTCTGCATTAAAAAATATGTGGATATCAGCACCATAGTACCTATACTCTCTTGACACTCCAAAAGCAATTTAATCTTAGTAAGCTTTAATAATATCACTGTGATTCCACCACCCCACCTATTCCCATGGTCCTCTCATAAAGAACCTCTCATAACATTCCATATATTTTATCATCCTTCAAAGAATTCACAATACTTGGTAAATTACAATAGTTTAGCTAAGTGAGCAACATACGAACTAAGGTGAGTTATTACAACAGAGAAATCAAAATTTGTTGAGCAATAACAACAAGTTATGTGAAGTATTTCTGCACATTGTAATTTTGTTCATATGTCCTTTAAAAGCTATGTACTACCCTGCAGATTACAAACTTCTTTAGGTAATTCTAATTATTTAAAAATATTATTAGGCCAGGTGCAGTGGTTCATGCCTATAATCCCAGCACTTTGGGAGGCCAAGGTGGGCAGAGAATGAGGTCAGAAGTTTAAGACCAGTTTGGTCAACATAGTGAAACCCTGTCTGTACTAAAAATACAAAAAAATTAGCCCGATGTGGTGGTGTGTACACGTAATCCCAGCTACTTGGGAGACTGAGGCAGGAGAATCACATGAACCTGGGAGGAGGAGGTTGTAGTGAGCCAAGATCACACCATTGCACTCCAGCCCGGGTGAGAGCATGACTCCAACTCAAAATACACATATACAAATACATATATATGTGTATATATATATATATATATTATATATTATGTATATAATTAATAAGTTATTTCAGTTGCGAAAATGGGTAAATTTATTTTGAATCCAATGTAGTGCATAGATGAATGATAAATTACTAGGTGTTATACACGTCATTAAGATAACCATTCAAAAATGCTTTCATGTTGACTTTTAGTTAAATCGTGCTTCTCCCCAAAAATCATCAAAAATCTTGGGCCAATGGTGATTGAGAAAAACTGCTCTTATTTTCTCCAAGCTTTTGATTTATCAAATCAGTCAGTTGTAAAACGTGAAGACTCAACTTTCCTTTGATAGACAGAAGAAAAGTCTGGGTGGCAGACACAAATAAACTGTGTATTCATTACCAATGGACATACTCTTGTCACTTCATTTACCCTTTTGAAATGGCATCTCAGAGCCATACCTCCAGTTATATTAGAAGAGATTCTTTAGAAAGGCTCACCGGAATGAGCCATGGATCAGACATAACAATGCTTTTGCATGTGACCACAAGTGATAAAGTAATATTTATTACTGCTTTTGTTCATCAGCCGCAATAGCAAATGAATAGATCTCCCGTCTTTTCTATATCAATGTTTTGACAACTGTAACATGTTTTTATTCTCTGAGGTAACTGAGCGATCATCTGAAATACGACTTATTTTTTCAACAAACATTTAGTGACTTCTTAGTTGGAATAATACCAAGTCAAATTTTTTTCAAGCATGTTGTGTCATTTAATATGTGTTACATAATTAAAGTAGAAAAAGATCTCTATAAAGACAAAGGATTTGAAGACGTTTTATTTGTTAACAAAATTATCCCTACTCTATGACTCAATCTGCATGTCTTTTTCCATTTGCCAATTACAGTTTCTTTGTGCACAGTTTAGCTTAGTTACTGAAAGGTACAATCTTCACCTAAAGAAATAGAAGTATTTTCCACATAATTGAGAACTTATGCCTCTGAACATATATGGGACCTCAGGTCAATGATCATTAAGAGGGTTTATCCCCTAATATATAAATAATTTTAGCTGAATTTTGTGTCTTGGTACTCAAATCAACAGATACAGTTTCATTTTCTGGAATAGCCATAAAACTATCTTTTTTTTTTTTTCAGTATCTTCCCCAAAATCTAATGGAATTTGTTCCTATTAACAGGTTTAAAAATATAGAAAGGCTGGGTGCAGTGCTCACACCTGTAATTCTAGAACTTTGGAAGGTCAATAAGGGTGGATCACCTGAAGTCGGAAGTTTGAGACCAGCCTGGCCAACATGGTGAAACCCCTTCTCTACTAAAAGTACAAAAATTAGCTAGGCATGGTGGCAGGCGCCTATAATCCCAGCTACTCAGGAGGCTGAGTAAGGAGAATTGCTTGAACCTGGGAGGCGGAGGTTGTAGTGAGCTGAGGTTGCACCACTGCATTCCAGTCTGGGTGATGAGAATCAAAAAGCTACTCTTGCAGAGAAGAATGCAACGTGAGATGGATGAAGAAATATTGTAAGGAAGGGGTCAGAACTATGATACGGTTTTATTTTATATGCACCTGTGAAAAATAGGGGAAACTGTGTATTATGAATGTTACTTTTCAAGAAAAAAAGTACAGTACAAGCTTTCAAGCATAGGAACAAACACAAGAATATTTCTAGAGGAATCTCACTTCATGTCAAATGTGCTGTACATTTTATAAAAAATGGTTTTTCATTTAAAAAATAATGTTATAGTTCTAGTTTATGTATAACAACTTACATAAGGCAGAATGTTGTGACTGACTCAGGCCTCCTGATTCCTTTTCCCACCCTTACAGTTTCATACATTAGGCCATTTAATTTTTGCAAACCAAATGTCTCAAATTTCACAGTTCATTTTCAAGTTTAAAAAATACTGATGTGTTTTCTGTTCCTCCTGAATAGATTTGTGTAGTTACCTTTTTTGTGCAATAATGAATCATTTTTTGACACATTCCAATATTTTTTTCGCACATGCCTTTCCTCATTTCAGTTCTAAATAATGAAATCATCGCTGACCCCATTGACATTCATCTCCACTCTGATTTATGTGAAGACCTCTTAGATTGAAGTTTTACACTGTCAACAAATACAGGGACTTGCTGTGATCTTGTCACAGTCTATTTGTTTTATATTGTTTCTCTTTTCCCTTTACATAGTCCTTCAATCTAATTTCACGTGAAAAATGTAGTTAGTGGGCTGCTTTTACTCATTTTTCTGGATCATCAATAGAAATATTAACTGACAGAAATAAATATAGTATAGGCCTCCATAATACCCTACTACATATTTACTTTCATTAGTTTATTATAGATCATCACCCATTTTCAAAATCTGCCAGTTTTATGATGTGTGTGCATGTTTTACTCTAAGATCCTCCTGTTGATTTTGGTTTTCAAATTTAAGCCTTTCTATTATTTGACATAAATATAAGAAGGGAAAAAAGCAGTCGTCCATTTTCGTGATCAGACTTGACTTCTCCAACTGAGAAATTGTTGTCCTTACCACATGATATGGGATTTTAGAAGAGTATAAAGTAGTTTAACTTTGTGTTAAATGTATTTATCATGTGCCTATTATCAGGATTCCATTTTCATGGGTATTATTTACTTGAAGGAAAACTCAAGTGCCTTTTAAATACTTTAAAAATATAAGATTGCTATAAAATATTAATAGATTCTTTTTCCCAAAAAGATCTTTAGAAGTCATTACTAGTAAATTGCCAAATTGTGATTGAATGAAGAATTTTTATGACAGCTTTATCCTATTGATTATATATTTATTGTTTTTTTATGCACATTTTCTGGTATATTATAGGTCTGTTGTCAAAGTCTGTAGATGATTTGAATTTTTAAAAAGTGATAAGTGCTAATTTTTAACGTGGCTCCTAAAATTGTAGAAAATGACTGTTGAAAATTATTTTCTATTTAGTAATTGAAAAATAATACAATTTTGGAGTTAGAAATAATCATTAATATTTAATTGACACTAAAGTTTTTGCATATGCTTTGCAGAAGAGTAATCTACAACAGAAAAGTCAGAAAATTCAAAGCGATTTAAACTCTATCTTAGACTATAACTCAGCTCTTCAGATGTCCAGAACTCAGAAATGCCACACCCAAATTATGAACGCAGAAATGACTATATATTATTTTCTTTTCTTTCTTTCTTTTCTTTTTTTTGGGGGGTCTTGCTTTGTCTCCCAGGCTGGAGTGCAGTGGCATGATCTCGGCTCACTGCAACCTTCGCCTCCTGGGATCAAGCAATTCTCTGCCTCAGCCTCCTGAATAGCTGGGATTACAGGTGCCTGCCATCACGCCCTGCTAATTTTTGTACTTTTAGTACAGACAGGGTTTCACCATCTTGGCCAGGCTGGTCTTAAATACCTGACCTCGAGATCCACCCACCTCAGCCTCCTAAAGTGCTGTGATTACAAGCATGAGCCCCCATGCCTGGCCTATGTATTATTTTCCTATTGCTGCATTACAGAAAACTACAAACTAGGATGATAAAAACAACATGCATTTGTTATAGCTCACAATTCCCCTGGCTCAGGAGTCTGTATGGACATGGCATAACTGCTCAGGGTCTCAGAAGGCTGCAGTCAGGCAGACAACATTCCCATCCAGGGATCAACTAGAGAGGAAACTTCCAACATCATCATTCAGGTTGTTGGCAGGAGTCATTTCTTTGTGAATATTTGCCTGAAGGCTTTGGGCTGGCCCTCTGCTGGGGACCACCTTCAGGTTTTAAAAACTACTTAAATTTCCCAGAGGCCACCTACAATTCTTTGACATGTGGACCTCTTTGGTTAGACTGCTTACAATCAAGGCAGCAAGGTCGATTATTTCACCTCAGGGGAGGTTCCTCCTCCCTCTTTTCAAAGCTTTCTCCTGATTAAGTCAGTCTATCACAAAACAATCTACATTGCTATTAACTTTAAATAAACTTATTGGGGAATTTAATTACATCTGCAAACCTCATCACCTTTGTCATCTTCTCTTAACTAGAAGTAAGTTACAGGCCCACCTCCACTCAATGGAAGTGATTATAAAAGGTGTGAGCGCAGGGGCATGGGAAGCATGAGGGACCCTAGGATATGTCTACTGTAGCTTGTTGCTGTGATTCAAACTAGCAATTAATTGAAATTCTGGCATGTTTATTAGATACAGAAAGCATAACTGAACTTTAAACTTTTCTTGAATAATTCAAGAATCTTGCCTGACTCTCCATATTCTGTACTTGTTCTCAAAGTTTAAACTCAATCAACTTTGTTTACTGTCTCATCTCTATGTCTTGAGATTTTGAGAGATTCTATTACTCTTTTCCTTCTCTCTCTCTCTCTCTCTCATTCCCATGAGCACCCAAATATATTCTGGATAAGCTCTGTTCAATACAACCATAATACAAGCCTCACAGGCAAGTCACATATGTAATCACATTAAAGGTAAAAAGGAACATGTGATGCTAATTTGAAGAATATATTTTAACTCAACATATAAAAATATAATCTTGACACACACTATATATAAACAATTCTTAAGTAACTATTTATATTTTTTCTTCTTACTAAGTCTTCAAAATCTGGGGTGCATTTTACACTTACAGCACATCTCATTGTCTACAGCTCAATATGCACATGTGAAACAGCACCTACTTTATTGACAATGTGGCTCTCGCTTATTAAAAACAGTATCATAGCAGTCACATCAGGAAGATGGTGGAATAGATGATGACCTGCTTATAAATCCCCACAACAACAAGAATTCCACAATCACTCACAGACAAAAGTCTCTCTTTGGGAGCCTTGGGATTCATGTAGGATGCTGTAAAACTCTGATGGAGCCCAAGACCTTGGGGTGTCTTTTTAAGAGTGTGCACTAGGACATGTGTTGCTGATTTGCTGAACTGCTCCAAGATACAAGACCAGAAACAACTTCTTTCCCAAGGGGCTTATCGATAGGCCCACTTGGTCTAAATTTGCAACCCTAATCATCTACCAAGGGGTTGAGGAGGAACTGTGCCCACTAATGCCTCAGTGAATAGGCTCATATGCCTGCTGATGTCAGTCTCAGCAGTAAACATTAAAGTTACTGTGTCGATTGGCTCCAGTCTTCCTCAGCTGAAGTCTCAGCTCAGAAGTGTTCACACAGGAACCCAGAGAAAGACACACTGTATGTAACAGTCCAGAAGTCTTAGCCTCTGTGACATGCTCACCAACCTTCAGCTCACAGCTGATCCTGAGGGTACCCAGTCTCAGTTCCAGCCCATGTTGTTGCAGTTGAGGACTTATTCAGCCTTTGTGGGAATCTGTTGTGACATATGTTTATCTGGTACACCAAGACAAGCTTTCAGGCTTGAATTCCTGGCCAGATTTCCCACACAGCCTAGGCAAACTTCTTGAGTCTTTCAAAGGTCTGTATAGGCCAGAGGGCTGCACCAACCTCAGAACCACTAAGAGACTTTTGGAAGACCTGGGTTTAGGTTTAGTCTAGTGCTGTGATGGTTGCAGTGGTTGCAGGCTCAGGAAACGCGAGAGTCAGTCTGGTTAGAACATCTGGAAGATGTCGGAAGAAAGATGAACACAAACAAAGGCAGATCACAAAGCCATGAATAAATACCTAATCTCTCAAAGCACAGACATTGTTGCACATCTACAAGCATCAAGAATATTCAGGGAAATATGACTTCATCAAATGAACAAAATTATGTATTAGATACCCACTTTAAAGTGATGAAGATGTATGATCTTTCAGATAAAGAATTCAAAATAGTTACTTTGAGGAAGCTCAACAAGCTTCAAGAAAACACAAGAAAACCATACCGGAATTTATGAGAAAATTTTGACAGAGAGATGGAAATAATAAAATCCAGAAATTCTAGATACAAAAAATACAATAAAAAAAAGTAAAGGTCAGTAGAGAGTATCAACAACAGAATTGATCAAACAGGATAATCAATGGGTCTGAAGAAAAGCTATTTTAAAATATACGGTTGAGATAAAAAAGAAAATAAATAATAAAAAGAATGAAGAAAGAATATAAGATTTATGAGGCAACAACATAAGGGCAAGATTTGGATTATTGAGCTTCAAGGGGGAATCACAAAAGACAAAAGCGTATAAAGCTTATTCAAAGAAATAATAAGAGAAGTTTCCAAACCTAGAGAAAAATATAAATAGCCAGATAGAGAATAGTCAACTGTCACCAATCAGATTCAACTCAAATATTAATGCCCTGAGACATATAATAATCAAACTTGTAAAAGTCAAAAGAGAGAGAGGATTTGAAAGCAGCAGAGAAAAGAAGGATATACCATCTAAGGAAGATCCAATATACCTAGCATCAGACTTCTCAGCAGAAACCTTGCAGGCCAGGAGGAAGGGAAAAAACGTATTCAGTGTTAACCTTGCTTAGAAAGAATACTATACATAGCAAAGCTATCCTTCAGATATGAAAGAGAGATAACAACTTTCTTAGACAAATAAAAGCTGAAGAAATTAATTAGTATGAAATCTGTCCAAATAGAAGTGCCAAAGCAGGCTTTAAAATCAAAAAAAAAATTATTAATATAATTTTAATTCCAATATTATAATTGTGGTGTGTAAAGCAGTATGTCTTAGATATGAAGACTAGATGATAAAACTGTTTAAAATAATAACTACAATAATTTGTTAAGAAAAAGTAAACAAACCCATTCAAAAGTGGGCAAAGGATATGAACAGATACCTTTCAAAAGAAGACATATATGAGGCCAATAAACATATGAAGAAATGTTCATCATCACTGGTCATTAGAGAAATGCAAATCAAAACTACATTGAGATACCATCTCACAGCAGTTAGAATGGCGATTATTAAAAAATCTGGAGACAACAGATGCTGGAGAGGATGTGGAGAAATAGGAACACTTTTACACTGTTGGTGGGAGTGTAAACTATTTCAACAATTGTGGAAGACAGAGTGGCAATTCCTCAAGGACCTAGAAATAGAAATTCCATTTGATCCAGCAATCCCATTACTGGGTATATATCCAAAGGATTATAAATGGTTCTATTATAAGGACACATGCACACAAATGTTCATTGCAGCATTGTTTACAATAGCAAAGATTTGGAACCAACCTAAATGCCCATTGATGATAGACTGGACAGCGAAAAATGTGGCACATATACACCATGGAATACTATGCAGCCATAAAACATGATGAGTTTGTGTCCTTTGTAGGGACATCGATGAACCTGGAAACCAACATTCTCAGCAAACTGACACAAGAACGGAAAACACCACATGTTCTCACTCATAGGCGGGTGTTGAACAATGAGAACACATGGACACAGTGAGGGGAGCATCACACACTGATGTCTGTGGCAGGAGACTAGGGGAGGGACAGTGGGGGGTAGGGAGTTGGGGAGGGATAATATGGGGAGAAATGCCAGATATAGGTGATGGGGATGGAGGCAGCAAACCACATTGCCATTTATGTACCAATGCAACAATCCTGCATGTTCTTTACATGTACCCCAGAACCTAAAATGCAATGAAATATATATATATATAAACAAAAAAAAACAAAAAAGAGACAGGCACTGTTAAAAAAAATAACTTCAAAAATTCAAAATGTGGAGGAGAAATAAAGTTAAAGTGTACAGCCTTATTTGTTTTAAAACATTTTGGCAAACAAGGTTAATTTATCAGTTTAAAATAAATTGTTATTGTTATAACTATAGAATGTTTTTGTCAGCTTCATGGTAACTACAAAGCAAGAACCTATCATGGATAGATTAAAAATAAAATGCAAGGAATCCAAATATACTATTAACCATAAATAAAGTCTATAAAAAGGAAGAAAGGACAGCAAATTTACAGTTATATTAAACTCTGATTTTTGACAAAGGCATTAAGAACACATACTTGGGAGATTACAGTTTGTTTAATGATTCTGGGGAAACTCAATACATTCAGAACAATAAAACTAGACCCCTCTCATTGTTTACAAAAGTCAACTCAAAATGAATTAAATAATTAAATGTAAGATCCCATGCTAGAACATAGTGGAAATGCTCATGACACTGGCCTGGGCAATGATTTTTTGAATAAGAGGTCAAACAGGCAACAAGAGCAAAAACAGGTAAATAGAATTACATAAGACTAAAAAATTTCTACATGACAAAGGAAACTATCAAGAGTGTTGAGACAATTTGCACAATTGAACCTACACTTCTGCCCAAGTGTTAATACCCAGAATATATAAGGAACTCAAACAACTCAATAATATATTTTTAAATTGAATAATTTGATTAAATAATGGGCAAAAGACCTAAACAGACATTTATCAAGGAAAACGTACAAAGGGCCAATAGGTATATGAAAATATGCAATATATTCAGCATCATTAATCAGCAGGAAAATGCAAATCAAAATCACAGTGAGATATTAGCTCATCTCAGTTAAAATAAATATTATCAAAAAGACAAAAAAAAAAATGCTGGTAAGTATATAGAGATAGGAGAACTCCTACACATTGTTGGTGGGAATTAAATTAGTATAGCCATTATGAGCAACAATACAGAAGTTCCTCAAAAATCAAAAATAGAACTACCATATGATCAAGCAAGTTCCCTACAGACTATACATCCAAAAAGAGGAAATGAGTATGTCAAGGAGATATCAGTACTTCCATGGTTATTGCAACACCATTCACAATAGCTAAAACATGGAGTCAACAAAAGTATCTATGAATGAATGAATAAATTTTAAAAGTGTAATATATACACACAATGAAATGCTATTCAGCCATAAAAAGAATGAAATCTTGTCATTTGTGATGAGATAGGAATATGATATTAAGTGAAATAAGCAAAGCAAAGAAGAACAAATTTCTCATGATCTCACTGATATGTGGAACATCAAAAATTGACCTTTTGTTATTATAGATGTTATTATAGAAGGTTATTATAGAAGTAGAGAGTAGAGTAGTAGCTATCAGGGCTGAAGAGCAATGGAGGGGCTGGTTGATCAATTGCGACAAAATTAAATTAGATGGAATAAGTTTTGATGTTTACAATTGGGTAAATACGGTGAACAATATCGTATTTCAAAATCGCTAGATGAGAGGTTTTGAATGTTCCCATCAGAAATAAATTATAAATGTTTATGGTGATATATATGCTAATTAACCTGATGTGGTCATTATCTATTGTATATATGTATGGAAACATCACACTAGTACCCCATAAATATGTACAATTATTATGTGTCAATTAAAAACAAAATATATCCAAATAATAAAAATAATAAAACACACAACAAAAATCATTTTAAAAATCCCTCCCAGCTATAATCTTTGTGAATGACTCTCTTTTACTATTCTAGAAAATGTTTTTTAAAAATAGGTTCTATAACTTAACCTATCAATTATTCTTTTACATTTTCTCAGCTGGCTTATACACTTAAAACTTCATCATCACTTGTATTATTCCATTTTCACACTGAAACTGGGTAATTTATTTAAAAAAAAAAGG
The DNA here is from genome assembly GCA_036589455.1 of Ateles fusciceps. NCBI lineage: Eukaryota > Metazoa > Chordata > Mammalia > Primates > Atelidae > Ateles > Ateles fusciceps. The sequence continues at coordinate 13,087,525 of JAZHEH010000572.1, read as the reverse complement.
TTTAATTGATTTACAGCCCCATATAGCTGAGGAAGCCTCAGGAAACTTACAATCATGGTGGAAGGTGAATGGAAGCAGACACCTTCTCCACAAGGTGGTAGGAGAGAGAGAGCATGAGCAAAGGGGGAACTGCTACACTTTTAAGAGCATCAGATCTCGTGAGAATTCTCTCACTATCACAAGAACAGCATGGGGGAAACTGACCCCATGATCCAATCACCTCCCACCAAGGTCCCTCCCTGGAGGGACCTGGAGATTATAATTCATCATGAGATTTGGCTGGGGACACAGAGACAAACAATGTCATCACTATTTTTGCTAAAATTGCTATGTTGCTAACTCAAATGGAACTTTTAATGAGAATTGTCTTCAATGTGACACACAGTTGATATCTCATTTCCTCATATTATGTGGCACCACTTATGCCTAGTTTATCTCTACATCTCTGATATCATATTAATCCTGTCCTTTATGATATTTGTATTATATTCCTTATATTATCCTTTATAATATTATCTTTTGTAATGTTTAACAAGTTAGGTCTAAAATGAGACTCTTACTCTTCCCCTAAAACTGGATCACTTTTAAATATCTCCCACAGCAACAAATGGGATCACTATTGCCTCAAATATTTGCATAATCATGTCATTTTTCTGCTCCTCTAAATAGACAGACACACACACAATGGAACTTTTAAGAGTCTGTGGAAAATGGAATTAAAATAAATATATATATATATATATGTTATTTTTCAAATAAATTCCTTCAAGTTCAAGACTCTTTAGTAAGTGATGATACCAGCTCTTTAGTCCATACTCTAAGACCTGACGTCCTGGGAATTTAAACATGTAAATACAGCCTTTTTTTACACTATTAACTGAAAGAAAATGGATGGTCTTCATAGAATTGTTTAAGATTTGGAAGCAAAAAAAAATGTCAGAAGAAGGCAAGTCAGGACTGGAAGGTAGATGCCTAATGATTTTCCATCAAAACTCTAAAATAACTGCTCTTGTTTGATGAGAGGAGTGAGTAAAACACTGTCGTGGTGGAAAAGACGCTGGTGAAACTTTCCTCGTTGTTTTTCTGCTAAATTGTTGGTTAACATTCTCAAAACACTTTCATAATAAGCATATATTCTGCTAATTCTTTGGAGCTCCCCACAAGTCAACAAACAAAATGCTTTGAGTGTCTCAAAAAACTGTTGGCACGAGCTATCCTCTTGACCAATCCACATTTGGTTTGACTGGACTCCTTGCACCTCTTGGTAGACATTGCTTTGAATGTGCTTTCTCTTCAGAATCATACTGGTAAAGCCATGTTTTCATCACCCCTTGCACTTCTTTGACAAATTGCTTCAGAATCTTAATCTCACTTGTTTAAAGCTTTCATTGAAAGCTTTCCTTTTTTTCTGAAACTGATGTGGGCACAACAGTTAGGGCACCCAATGAATAGCAAGTTTTTCAGTTTTAATTTTCTAGTCAGAATTGTATAGGTTGGACTAGTTGAGAAAACTATTATGTTGGCTATTGTTTCTGTTATTAATCACTATTCCTTTTCAATTAGGGCACAAACAATATTAATTTTTTCCTCAAAAATTGATATAAATTATTTGCCACTGTTGGATTCATCCTCAGCATTCCTTCTTAAAATGACTTATTTATTTTTAAACTGCTGATTTCCTTTGAGTATTTTCCCTATAAGCTTTGTACAAAGCATCAACGACTTCACTCTTCTTCCTCCCAATCTTCACAGTAAGTTTGATGTCTGTTGTTGCTTCAATTTAGCACAATTAATGTTGCTCTAATAGGCATCAGACTGATGCCTTTTCCATTTTAGTGTCTGGAACTAGATACTGTTGAAACATATCAAATGAGTAAGAGTATAATTTAATGTCAAAAAGTTGAAAGTCATGCATAGATTTTTAATATAATATACATTTTCCATTAATATTTTGAAGATCAATCAAGAATATATAGTACATTCACATATATAATTATATATGTAAATACTGATTCCAGAAACATTTATTGACTTTTAACTCTTTGTGAAGCATTATTTTAGAGAGTAAAAGGAAGAACTTAGGACTGCTGAGGAAAGCACGTATATGCATGAGCTGAAAAGAACAAGATAAAACAAATATATAATAATTAATATATCAAAATGATATATAATGATGTAATGAAATAATTTTTATTTAGAGATGAACATAAGACCCAAAATGATAAAACTATTAGAAAAGAATATAAAGGCCATTCTTCAGCACATTGTTCTAGGGAAAAATCTTATGGTTAAGACTTCAAATAATAGGAAATAAAAAAAAGAAAATTGGGACTAATTAAATTCAAAAGCTTTTACCCAGGAAAAGAATGATATCATTTGGCTCTATCCCCACCCAAATCTCATCTTGAATTCCCACGTGTTGTAGGGAGGGACCTGGTAGGAGGTAATAGAATCATGAAGGCAGGTCTTTCCCGTGCTGCTGTTGTGATGGAGAATAAGTCTCATGAGATCTGATGGTTCTATAAGGGTTCCCCTGCACAAATTCTCTCTCTGCCTGCCACTATCCATGTAAGATGTGACTTTCTTCTCCTTGCCTTTCACCTTCTGCCATGATTGTGCGGCTTCCCCAGCCACGAGGAACTGCATATCTAACAACCCTCTTTTTTTTTTTTTTTTTGGTAAATTATCCAGTTTCAGGTGTGTCTTTATCAGCATCGTGAAAATGGACTAATACAGTAAATTGTTACCTGTAGAGTGTGGTGTGGCTGAAAAGATACTTGAAAATGTGGAAGCGACTTTGGAACTGGATAACAAACAGAGGTTGGGACAGTTTGTAGGGCTCAGAAGAAGAAAGGAAAATGTGGGAAAATTTGGAACTCCATAGAGACTTGTTAAATGGCTTTGACCAAAAAGTTGATAATGATATGGACAACTAAATCCAGGCCAAGGTGGTCTCAGATGAAGATGAAGAACTTGTTGGGAACTGCAGCAAAGTCGACTCTTGTTATGTTTCAGCCAAGAGACTGGTGGCATTTTGTCTCTGTCTTAGAGATTTGTGGAACTTTGAACTCGAGATAAGTGACTTAGGGTATCTGATGGAAGAAGTTTCTAAGCAGCAAAGCTTAATTTTACTTCTTTTTTTCTATTTGGACATCATGTATTTCTTTCTCTTTCCTGACTATTCTGGCTAGGATTTCCACTAGGATTTCCAGTAATATATTGAATAGGAGTGGTGAGAGTGGGCATCCTTGTCCTGTTACTGTTCTTAAGGGAAATGTTTCCAGCTTTAGCCCATTCAGTATGATGTTGGTTGTGGGTGTGTCATAGGTAGTTTTTATACTGATGTATGGTCATTTAATGCTCAGTTTATTGAGGGCTTTTATCAAGAAGGATGTTGAGTTTTACTGGTCTTTTCTGTATCTATTGAGATGAATGTTTTTCGTTCTGTTGATGTAGTGAATAACATTTATTGGTTTGCGTATGCTTCACCAAACTAGGATCCCAGAAATAAATCCTGTCTGTAGAAATTTTGAAAAAAAATTATAATCACATAAAGCTGGTCAGATTTTTTTTTAGCATTATTGGTAACTCTAAACAGTATTCATGGCAATGATAGAATACTATTTACTGCACAGTAACTTTTGATGTTCTAAGTTAAACAATTGCACATTACGTTGATTTTAGTAATATTTTGCACATGGAAATTACATTAACACATTTTTAATTCTCTTTTAATAAATATTGTGATACACATGAAAATTGATCTGGAGAACTCCCAGTTATAAATCTCTCCCTCCAAAAGCCTCAGTTTCAGGTAAAGGTCTTTGTTGTGAGTATAAGTTTGTAACAGTTTGAAATTCTTTCAGTTTATTTCAATCAGTTGCAGTTCCTGTTCTTAAGCCACATAGTCCAGTAATTTAGTGTGGGTAAATAGTGATTTTAAAAGAAACAATAATAGCTCAGTGTTCACAAAGATGAAGAAACAGAATCTGTTTTACTCTAGAGCTGTCAGTATATATGGAAATCATTCTGTAAGTTTTGCAGAGTTTATTCTTTTAGAAGAAACATTTCTTCATATTGTTTTTCTTTATTTTGTGAAATGCATCACTGTTAGTAAAATGTATATTTATCAATTTCTCATTTCTCCTTCATTATATGTAAATCATTATTTTATTCTTTATTTAACTTCTAATTTATCTTCCTACTTGATCATAAATAGGGAGTTCAGTAAAGACAGTGCTCATTTTCTGCATTTTTTAATGGCCACTACTGTACTCTTTTCATTTCACGATTATTTACTGGGAAAAAAATGCCAAGTAGAAAAGGGAGTGTTACAAATGACCCTATCTCTAAGTGTCAAATTTATGAGGTACAAGAATGGTCTCAGGCCATGTCAGTGCTCTAGCCTTTACATTACATCAACCAAAGCCGGATAAACAGAGATATGAGGAAAGAAATTTCTAGTCAAAAACATAAAAGGAATAAAGGATCCAGAAAGGAAATAAATTTTGTAGTGTCAAGACATAAAGAACATTTTGGTGGAGCTAGAAAATGGCTAGTGAGGGCCGGGCACGGTGGCTCACGCCTGCAATCCCAGTACTTTGGGAGGCTGAGGTGGGCAGATCACAAGGTCAGGGGTTCAAGAGCAGCCTGGCCAATCTGGTGAAACCCTGTCTCTACTAAAAACAAATAAATTAATTTAAAAAATACAAAAATTAGCTAAGCGTGGTGGCGGGCTCCTATAGTCCCAGCTACTCCGGAGGCTGAGGCAGAAGAATCACTTGAACCCAGGAAGCGGAGGTTGCAGTGAGCCAAGATCATGCCACTGCACTCCAAAGCAAGACTTGGTCTTAAAAAAAAAAGGCCAGTGAAGAAGATTTTCTCAAGATTGAGATAATCCTATTCAATGTAGAGTTTTGAAGACCCTGCTAAGCAAATTGTTTTTTCTTGAAGCAAAACAAGAAGAATTGTAGAAAGCGAAATAAGTCAGGGACAGAAAGGTAAATACCACATGTTCAACCTCGTATGTGAAACTAAAAAAAAAAAAAATGTTCTCACAAAAGTAGACGGTAGAATTATGTCTATGGAGACTGAGAAAGGTAGTGGGGGAGGGGAGGATAGAGAGAGGTTAGTAATCAAATTCAAAATTACAGCTAGGTAGGAGGAGTAAGTTCTAATGTTCTACAATGCTGTAGGTTGAATATAGTTAACCATAATTTATTACATATGTTTAAAAGCTAAAATAGAAGATTTTATATTTTTTCAAAACACACACACACAAATAATAAATGTTTTAAGTTTAGAAATTCTAATTATCCTGATTCGATCTTTAAATATTGAATTAATATATCACAATATCTCTCTGTACCCAGTAAATATATACAACTATTACAGATCAAAAGGATAAAAAAAGGAAAAACATCAGGAGCAAGTGGTGATTTGAGTAGATTTTTAAGAAAGAAAGTTATATCTGATTTTCATTATGCCAGAAACCTGTAGTGATCATTTAAACCAAGCCCTGCCAGTCTCTCCTGCTAAAATTGAAGTAGATGTTGTGACATGTTGCCTATACTATCAGCCTCATCTAAGCTATCATCATTATGAATCAGACAGCTAGAAAAGCCAACTGGTCTCTCTTTCCTCACCTTCAAGAAGAAGAAGCAAATGTAAGTTGGTAAAAACATAATTCATGCTGTCATATGAGAAAGCAACTGAGAACAAATCTTTAAAATTGTTCATCACATTTTCCCCAAATTGTGAAGAAATCCAATTAGTTCCCCTGTATCAGCATAAAAAAAGTAAGTTTAAAAAAAGCCAAAAAGAAAATGAGAAAAAAAATAAGTGTAGCAGATATGGTATGGCTTTAAGTACTTTTCAGTGCACATTACAGTCCTACACCCTCATACGCATATGAAAGTTTATTCTGGAATATAATTTAATTTAACCTATTGTGTTATTATGGATTTCAAGCTTTTTACATAAATACAAACAATTGTCTGCCAGAGACATCATGATCTGGCTCTTGCTCTCTTCTCTAGCATTATCAACAGCCACTGATGACACTGACCTCCACAGTTACCACCTCACTAGATTCTACCATGATCCACTACACTAAGCTTCTATCTTGCACAAGAATAATGCCTGCTTGGCCATTATATAAAACATGCACTGTACCCTAATTATACAATATCCCTCCTTTTTATTTGGCAAAATGTCATTCATTGTGAAATTATAAGCTTAAATTCATTTTAATAAACACTCATGGCCTCTGATAGTATATTTTACTTCTCTGTATTTATGTAATAACATATTTTCTCTTCCACTTGCAGCATCTAGCAGTTATATTTCTTTTTTTTTTTTAATTTATTTTACTTTTGGTGTACACTATATCTGGCATTTCTCCCCCATGTTATCCCTCCCCAACCTCCTGTCCCTCCCCACCCCCCTGTTGTCTCTCCCGTACCCGCCCCCAACTGTCCCCTGTGTGTGATGCTCCTCTCCCTGAGTCCACGTGTTCTCGTTGTTCAACACCCACCTATGAGTGAAAATATACGGTGCTTGGCTTTCTGTTCTTGGGTCAGTTTGCTGAGAATGATGGTTTCCAGATTCATCCAAGTCCCTACAAAGGACATGAACTCATAGTTTTTTATGGCTGCATAGTATTCCATGGTGTATATGTACCACATTTTCTTTGTCCAGTCTATCATTGATGGGCATTTGGGTTGGTTCCAGGTCTTTGTTATTGTAAACAGGGCTGCAATGAGCATACGTGTGCATGTGTCTTTATAGCAGAAAGATTTGTAGTTCTTTGGGTATATACTCAGTAATAGGATTGCTGGGTCAAATGGAATTTCTATTTCTAGATCCTTGAGAAATCACCACACTGTCTTCTACAACGGTTGAACTAATTTACACTCCCACCAACTGTGTAAGAGTGTTCATATTTCTCCACATCCTCTCCAGCATCTGTTGTCTCCAGATTTTTTAATGATTGCCATTCCAACTAGCATGAGATGATATCTCAGTGTGGTTTTGATTTGCATTTCTCTAATGACCAGTGATGATGAGCATTTTTTCATATGTTTGTTGGCCTCATATATGTCCTCTTTTGAAAAGCGTCTGTTCATATTCTTCGCCGACTTTTGAATGGGGTTGTTTGTTTTTTTCTTGTATATCTGTTTTAGTTCTTTGTAGATTCTGGATATTAACCCTTTGTCAGATGGGTAGATTGCAAAAATTTTTTCCCATTCTGTTGGTTGCCGATTCACTCTAATGATGTTTTCTTTTGCTGTACAGAAGCTCTGGAGTTTAATTAGATCCCATTTTGTCTATCCTGGCTTTTATTGTCATTGCTTTTGGTGTTTTAGTCATGAAATCCTTGCCTATGCCTATGTCCTGGATGGTTTTGACTAGGTTTTCTTCTAGTGTTTTTATGGTGTTGGGTTTTATGTTTAAATGTTTGAACTATCTGGAGTTAATTTTAGTGTAAGGTGACAGGTAGGGCTCCAGTTTCTGCTTTCTGCACATTGCTAGCCAGTTTTCCCATACCATTTATTTAACATGGAGTCCTTTCCCCCATTGCTTGTTTTTGCTGGGTTTGTCAAAGATCAGATGGTTGTAGATGTGTGGTGTTTCTTCTGGGGTCTCTGTCTGTTCCATTGGTCTATGTCTCTGTTTTGGTACCAGTACCATGCTGTTTTGAATACTGTAGCCTTGTAGTATTGTTTGAAGTCTAGCAGTGTGATGCCTCCAGCTTTGTTCTTTTTGCTTAGTATTGTCATGGCTATGTGGGGTCTTTTGTGATTCCATATGAAGTTTAAAGTGGTTTTTTTCCAGTTCTGTGAAGAAGGTCATTGGTTGCTTGATGGGGATAGCATTGAATCTATACATTACTTTGGGCAGTATGGCCATTTTCACAATATTGATTCTTCCTAACCATGAGCATGGAATGTTTCTCCATCTGTTTGTGTCCTCTATTATTTTGTTGAGCAATGGTTTATAGTTCTCCTTGAAGAGGTACTTTACATCCTTCGTTAGTTGTATTCCTAGGTATTTTCTTCTCTTTGTAGCAATTGTGAATGGGAGTTCGCTCTTGATTTGGCTCTCTGTTTGTCTGTTATTGGTATGGTGATGCCATTGGTATGGTGATGTTATTGGTATAGGAATGCTTGTGATTTTTTCACATTGATTTTTTACCCTGAGACTTTGCTGAAGTTGCTTGTCAGTTTGAGAAAATTTTGGGCTGAGACAATGGGGTCTTCTAGATATACAATCATGTCATCTGCAAATAGAGACAGTTTGACTTCCTCCTTTCCTAATCGAATACCCTTTATTTCTTTTTCTAGCCTGATTGCTCTGGCTAGAACTTCCAATACTATGTTGAATAGGAGTGTTGAGAGAGGGCATCCTTGTCTAGTGCCTGATTTCAAAGGGAATTCTTCTAGCTTTTGCCCGTTCAGTACGATATTGGCTGTAGTTTTGTCATATATAGCTTTTATCATTTTATGATACGTTCCATCAATACCTAGTTTATTGAGAGTTTTTAGCATGAAGGGCTGTTGAATTTTATCCAAGGCCTTCTCTGCATCTATTGAGATAATCATGTGGTGTTTGTCTTTGGTTCCGTTTATGTGATGGATTACATTTATAGATTTGTGTATGTTGAACCAGCCTTGCATCCCCAGGATATATTTCTATAGATGGCTATGTAGCTAATTAGTTAATTTGCTCAACTCTTTGACTCTTCACCTTACTGATGACACTTTGAGGGGTAGATATTACATGTATGTGTATATATATAATCATTATTATAGATTACTTAAGATAATATATATTTCTTGGTGCATATGTTTATATTTATATTTATATTTAATTTACTACTGAATTGCCAATGTCTGGCTATTTATTAAGTTGGGTTAAATAAATTAGTAATAAGTAGCCCTCATTTTAACTCTTAAATATTTTCTTTTTACTCTAGTGGACCCTTTGATCATGTTGAATCAAGATAATTTTGAAGCTGGTGACTTATCTTCCCTTTCAAGGTCCTGAGTCTTGTTATGTGATATGTGAGATTATAATTTATTTTTCATTTATTTTTAAAAAGCACCTTTTAATGTTCTATGGTCAAAAGAAACTGAGACTTTTTTTTGACCACAAATTGATGGAGATAATAATATCAATTATAGACTGTGTCCTCAGCTGTAAAGATTTTTAAAAATCTACACCAATAATTCTAGGTGAATTTGAAGACAACATTAGGTAACAGTTGATATAGAATACATATACTGTTAAGTATTCCCAAAATAATGTCCTGTGGCTGAAAAAGAAATAAAGAAAAGCTTTTTCTTGAGGGCATTTTACCCAACTTAGTTTGTTAAATACAGTGTTTGCACAAAATATGTTGAAGTTTAAAAACATATAATTTATATTACATTAAATTAATGTATCCTATATAATAATATAATACTTACATAATATGTCAATAGTATTTTAATTGAATAAATTAAATATTGATATTTGTTGTTTAAATTAAATATTTCCCAGGGCTAGGACAGGAGAATAAAAGTAAAGAAAAAAGGGAGGGAGGGATAGAGAGAAAAGAAAGAATTTAGTTAAGTAAGAAAGAAGCCATGAAGAGATCAACAATATAAAAATATATAGTAGTCTCCTGTTGTCCATAGGGGATACATTCCAAGACTCCCAGTGAATGTCTGAAACTGTGGATAGTACTAAGCATTATATATAGTTGTCCCACCCTATGAGAAGATTCCACATCTGCAGATTCGACCAACCACATATCAAAGGTATTTTTTATAACGTTAAACAAAAATAGCATTACAGCAATAAAAATAATACATATTTTCAAACAATATAATGTAAAGTTTATTTACATATTATTTATATTGTATTAAGTATTAGAATTAATCTAGATATAACTCACATTATACAAGATGATGCAAGTTTTATAATTCACATTATACAAGATGATATGCAAATACTACACCATTTTACATAAGGGATGTGAGTATTCAGAGATTTTGGTATTCATAGGGGCTCCTGAAACCAATGTCCCATGGGTACTAAGGGACTACTGTATACGACATGTTTTCCTGTACGTACGTAATTTGTAAATTAGGCACAGTACAGAATTCACAATAATAATACTGAACAATTATAATATTATACTGTAACAAAAGTTGTGAGAATGTGGTCTCTTTCTTGCTTTCTGTCTGTCAAAATATCTGTTAAAATGTACTGTTCTTTTAATGCATCTGGACCACTGTTGATGAGTAACTGAAACTGCAGAAAAGAAAACAATGATTGAGTGGAGAAACTACTCTCTCTGCATAAAGTAGAATTTAAAAAGTGATTATGGCATTTTCATAGTCAAATAACTAAAAACAGAAGTTTAGTTTAAAACTTCTAAGTGCCAAACAGAAATAATATGTTATAAATAGCGAAATAAATTTTGAATGGTTATAGACTTCCTATCAGAAACAGTAGAGGGCAGAAAATAATTAAAATACATTTTAAAAATATGCACACAGAATATTATATATATAATACAAAATAAAAATATATGTGTTTATATATATAAATAATATAAACACAGAAGAATAATATACAATCCAAGAAACACATGATAAACACTTGTTACAGATATGCAAATATACTCACATAAATAAATTTAAAATGTTATATCCATAAAAATATGGGAAACACCAACATTTAAATGGGTATTTCTTTTAAATTAAACATTTTACACCTAAAAGTAAAAGCTGTGAAGTAAAATTTTTTAATGTGCTTAATAATGGAATGGAAATGACAAAGGTGGTCAGTAAGTTTAGATTTATCTGCCATCTTAAGAAATTCACCAAAACTAAATAGAATTTTAAAAGTGATTACGACATTGTCATAGTCAAATAACTAAAGACAGAAATTTATTTTAATGCTTCTAAGTGCCAAATAGAAATAATATGTTATAAACAGGGAAATAGATTTGGAATGATTGTAGATGTCTTATCAGAAATAATAGAGGGCAGAAAACAATGAAAAATAAATTTAAAAAAATATCAAAATAGGATATCTGTATTATACAAATACCTCTTAAAAATAAAGGCAAAATGAAGAACTTTTTTTTCCCCCTTTTTTTTTTTAAATTTATATTCTGTGATACATGTGCAGGTCATGCAGGGTTGTTGCATAGGTGCATATTATATCTGGCATTTCTCCCCCATGTAATCCCACCCCACCCTTCCCATCCCCCCACCGTACCTCCCCTACCCCCCACTACTGCCCCCAGTGTGTGATGCTCCTCTCCCTGAGTCCACGTGTTCTCATTGTTCAACACCCACCTATGAGTGAGAACATGCAGTGTTTGGTTTTCTGTTCTTCTGTCATTTTGCTGAGAATGATGGTTTCCAGATTCGTCCAAGTCCCTACAAAGGACATGAACTCATTGTTTTTTATGGCTGCATAGTATTCCATGGTGTATATGTACCACATTTTCTTTGTCCAGTCTATCATTGATGGGCATTTGGGTTGGTTCCAGGTATTTGCTATTGTAAACAGGGCTGCAATGAACATACGTGTGCATGTGTCTTTATAGCAGAAAGATTCTTAGTTCTTTGGGTATATACTCAGTAATAGGATTGCTGGGTCAAATGGAATTTCTATTTCTAGATCCTTGAGAAATCACCACACTGTCTTCTACAATGGTTGAACTAATTTACACTCCCACCAACTGTGTAAGAGTATTCATATTTCTCCACATCCTCTCCAGCATCTGTTGTCTCCAGATTTTTTAATTATCACCATTCTAACTAGCATGAGATGATATCTCAGTGTGGTTTTGCTTTGCATTTATCTAATGATCAGTAATGATGAGCATTTATTCATATGTTTGTTGGCCTCATATATATCTTCTTTTGAAAAGTGTCTGTTCATATCCTTTACCCACTTTTGAATGGGGTTGTTTTTTCTTGCATATTTGTCTTTTTTCTTTGTAGATTCTGGATATTAGCCCTTTATCAGATGGGTAGACTGTGATCTAAGATGGTCTCTTTTGCTGTACAGAAACTCTGAATTTTAATTAGATCCCATTTGTCTATCTTGGCTTTTGTTGCTGTTGCTTTTGGTGTTTTAGTCATGAAGTCCTTGCCTATGCCTATGTCCTGGGTGGTTTTGCCTATGTTTTCTTCTAGTGTTTTTATGGTGTTAGGTTTTATGTTTAAATCTTTAATCCATCCGGAGTTAATTTCAATGTAAGGTGACAAGAAGGGGTCCAGTTGCTGCTTTCTGTACATTGCTAGCCAGTTTTCCCAACACCATTTATTAAACATGGAGTCCTTTCCCCCATTGCTTATTTTTGTGAGGTTTCTCAAAGATCAGATGGTTGTAGATGTGTGATGTTGCTTCTGAGACCTCTGTTCTGTTCCATTGGTCTATGTCTCTGTTTTGGTACCAGTGCCATGCTGTTTTGATTACTATAGCCTTGTAGTATAGTTTAAAGTCTGGCAGTGTGATGCCTCTGGCTTTGTCCTTTTTGCTTAGGATTGTCTTGGCAATGAGGGCTCTCTTGTGATTCCATATGAAGTTTAAACTTGTTTCTTCCAGATCTGTTGAAGAAGGTCATTGGTAGCTTGATGGGGATAGTATTGAATCTATAAATTACTCTGGGCGTTATGGCCATTTTCATGATATTGATTCTTCCTAACTATGAGCATGGAATGTTTTTCCATCTGTTCCTTTCCTCTTTTATTTTGTTGAGCAATGGTTTGTAGTTCTCCTTGAAGAGGTCCTTTACATCCTTCATTAGTTGTATTCCTAGGTATTTTCTTCTCTTTGTAGCAATTGTGAATGGGAGTTCGCTCTTGATTTGGCTCTCTGTTTGTCTGTTATTGGTATATAGGAATGCTTTTGATTTCTGCACATTGATTTTTGTATCCTGAGACTTTACTGAAGTTGCTTATCAGTTTGAGAAAATTTTGGGCTGAGACGATGGAGTCTTCTAAATATACAATCATGGCATCTGCAAATAGAAACAGTTTGACTTCCTCCTTTCCTAATCGAATACCCTTTATTTCTTTTTATTTCCTGATTGCTCTGGCTAGAACTTCCAATACTATATTGAATAGGAGTGGTGAGAGAGGGGCATCCTTGTCTAGTGCCTGATTTCAAAGGGAATTCTTCCAGCTTTTGCCCATTCAGTATGATACTGGCTGTAATTTTGTCATAAATAGCTTTTATCCTTTTATGATACATCCATAGATACCTGGTTTATTAAGAGTTTTTAGCATGAAGGGCTGTTGAATTTTGTCAAAGGCCTTCTCTGCATCTGTTGAGATAACAATGTGGTTTTTGTCTTTGGTTCCATTTATGTGATGGATTACGTTTACAGACAGATTTACGTATGTTGAACCAGCCTTGATGAAGCCTACTTGATCACGATGAATAAGCTTTTTTATGTGCTGCTGCATTTGGTTTGCCAGTATTTGATTGAAGATTTTTGCATCGATGTTCATTATGGATATTGGCCTGAAGTTCTCTTTTTACTTGAATGTCTACCTGGTTTCGGTATCAGTATAATGTTGGTCTCATAAAATGAGTTAGGGAGGATTCCCTCTTTTGTATTGTTTGGAATAGTTTCAGAAGGAGTGGAACCAGCTCTTCTTTGCATGTCTGGTAGAATTTGGCTGTGAACCCATCTGGGCCTGGACTTTTTTTGGTTGGTAGGCTATTGCTTGCTGCCTCAACTTCAGCTCTTGTTATTGGTCTATTCAGGGTTTCAACTTCCTCCTGGTTTAGCCTTTGTATAGTACAAGTGTCCAGGAATTTATCCGTTTCTTCCTGGTTTACTGGTTTATGTGCATAGAGCTGTTTGTAGTAACCTCTGATGGTAGTTTGTATTTCTGTGGAATCAGTGGTGATATCCCCTTTATCTTTTTTTTATTGCATCTATTTGATTCTCCTCTCTTTTCTTTTTTATTAGTCTGGCTAGAGGTCTGTCTACTTGTTGATCTTTTCAAAAAACCAGCTCTTGGATTTATTGATTTTTTGAAGGGTTTTTTTGTGTCTCTATCTCCTTCAGTTCAGCTCTGATCTTAGTTATTTCTTGTCTTCTGCTAGCTTTTGAGTTTTTTCATCTTCCTCCTCTAGCTCTTTCAATTTTGATGATAGGGTGTCAGTTTTAGATCTTTCCTTGTTTCTCATGTGGACATTTATTGCTGTAAATTTCCCTCTTGACACTGCTTTAAAGGTGTCTCAGAGATTCTGGTAAGTTGTGTCTTCATTCTGATTGGTTTCGAAGAACATCTTTATTTCTGCCTTCATTTCATTGTTTATCCAGTCGACACGCAGAAGCAAATTGTTCAGTTTCCAGGTGGTTGTGAGGATTTGAGTGTGTTTCTTAACCTGAGTTCTAATCTGATCGCGCTGTGGTCTGATAGACTGTTTGTTATGATTTTCATTTGTTTGCATTTGCCGAGGAGTGATTTGTTTCCAATGATGTGGTCAATTTTAGAGTAAGTGCAATGTGGTGCTGAGAAAAATGTATATTCTGTGTATTTGGGGTTAAGCGTTCTGTATATGTCTATTAAGTCCACTTGGTCCAGCTCTGCATTCAGTCCTGAATGTCCTTGTTAATTTTTTGTCTTGTTGATCTGTCTAATATTGACAGTGGAGTGTGGAAGTCTCCCACTATTGTTGTGTGGGAGTCTAGATCTCCTTTTAGGTAGTTAAGAACTTGCTTTATGTATCTGGGTGCTTCTGTGTTGGGTGTATATATATTCAGAATAGTTAGCTCTTCTTGTTGGATTGATCATTTTACCGTATGTAATGCCCTTCTTTGTCTCTTTTGATATTTGTTGGTTTGAAGTCCATTTTATCAGAGACTAGGATTGCAGCCCCTGCTTTTTTTAATTCTCTATTTGCTTGGTAAATCTTCTTCCATCCCTTTATTTTGAGTCAATGTGTGTCTTTGTATGTGAGATGGGTTTCCTGAATACAGCACACCAATGGGTCTTGACTTTTTATCCAGTTTGCCAGTCTATGTCTTTTTATTGGGGCATTTAGGCCATTTACATTCAATGTTAGCATTTTTATGTGTGCATTTGATCCTGCCATTTTGTTACTGGCTGGTTTTCTTGCCCATTAGTTGACTCATTTTCTTCATTGCATTTTTGGTCTTTGCCATTTTGTGTGCTTTTGCAGTGGCTGGTACTTTTTCCTTTCTGTGCTTAGTGTTTCTTTCAGGAGCTCTTGTAGGGCAGGTCTCATGGTGACAAAATCTCTCAATAATTGCTTGTCCATAAAGTGTTTTATTTCTCCTTCACTTATGAAGCTTAGTTTGGCTGGATATGAGATTTTGGTTTGAAAGTTCTTTTTTTTAAGGATGTTGAATATTGGCCCCCACTCTCTTCTGGCTTGTAGGGTTTCTGCTGAGAGATCTGCTGTGAGCCTGATTGGCTTCCCTCTGTGGGTGACCTGACCTTTCTCTCTGGCTACGCTTAGCATTTTTTCCTTCATTTCAACCCTGGTGAATCTGATAATTATGTGCCTTGGTATTGCTCTTCTTGAGGAATATCTTTGTGGAGTTCTCTGTATTTCTTGGGTTTGAATGTTGGACTGCCTTGCTAGGCTTGGGAAGTTCTCCTGGATAATAACCTGGAGCATTTTCTAGCTTGGATTCATTCTCCCCATCATATTCAGGTACACCAATCAAGCGTAGATTAGGCCTTTTTATATAATCCCATATTTCTTGGAGGCTTTGTTTGTTTCTTTTCACTTTTTCCTCTTGTCTTGCCTTCTCTTTTTATTTTATTGATTTGATCTTCAATCTCTGATATCCTTTCTTCTGCTTGATTGATTTAGCTATTAAAACTTGTGTTTGCTTCATGTAGTTCTTGTGCTGTGCTTTTCAACTCCATCAAGTTGTTTATGTTCTTCTCTAATCGGGTTATTCTAGTTAGCATTTCATCTAACTTTTTTCAAGGCTTTTGGTTTCTTTGCATTGAGTTAGAATGTGTTCCTTTAGCTCAGAAGTTTATTATCCACCTTCTGAAGCCTGTTTCTGTCAGTTCGTCATACTTTTTCTTTGTCATGTTGTGTTCCCGTGATGTTGAGGAGTTGTGATCCCTTGAAGGAGAAGAGGTGTTCTGGTCTTTGATGGTTTCATCTTTTTTGTGCTTGTTTATTCCCATCTTCATAGATTTACCTGGCTGTGGTCTCAGGGAGCTGCTTGATGTAGTTTGTATGCCTGTCGAGGCACTACTGGGTTTCTAGGGACTCCTTCAGGTTGCTAGGTAAACTTCCTGGGTCTTTTTTGTTTACACTGGGAGATTAGGCCTGCCTCTTCCACTGAACTGGAGGCACTGTTAGGTGGTCAAGAACACGGTCCCATTGCTATGTAGGCTTCCTGTGTTTTTTGTAAACCATGAAGTCTAGTCCCTTCCTTTTAATGGAGGGTTATGTCTTTCCTCCGCAGGGCTGGATAATTCAGGGTTCAGCTCAGACTGTGGCATTGGCTGTGTAACCCACTAGAGTCAGTGCTTCAGCCCTCTGGGGTTTGTGGGGGAGGGTAGGGACCCGCTTAGCTACACTGCCTGTCTCCCCCTCTTTCATCTCCCTCTCTCCTATCATGGGGAAGAGGCCCACCCCACTGCTCCATCTGTCTTCCCGCTTTCAGCTCCCTCTCCCTCTGGGTGGTGGGAGGAGTGATAGCTTGGTCCACAGGCTCTTCTGGCTGGCTTATGGGTTTATGCATTTGCTTAGATCTGTGCGCCAATCCCCGGGACACCATCCTGGATTATTGTTCAACTCTGAGCTTGTAATTCCCGGTGTTTGACTGGCAAAGATCCCCCTCTTCTGTGTATTGCTGAGGCTTTGGGGAAGCGCTGTATCTGGACTGGAGCACCAGAGGGGGAGCCTCTCACTCACTGGTCAGATGCACTTTCTGGGTGAAGCAGCACCCTTCCCCACCTCGGACTTCCCTGCCTGGGCTTTGCTAACCACAGGACCAGACACATTGAAATGAACCTGATACCTCAGTTGGAGCTAGGAGATCTCTGGATTTCTGCGTCTCTCTCACTGGCTGTTGTGCCCTGGAGTTGTGTCTACTGAGCCATCTTGACTTGAAGAACGTTTCTAATAAAGCACAACTATAAGCAATTGTTACCAGCAGACCTAAAATCACCAAATATTTCTAGAGGAAGTTCTTTAAGAAGAAGAAAAATGACATTAAAGAAAGTCTCAAATTTTTAGGAAAACATGAAGAATATCAGAAATGTTATATGTGTTAGTAAATATAAAATACATCATTTCCTTTTGATTATTTATGAGTATTGTCTTACGGGAGTTGCATTGCGTTTAATTCGTATGACAAGCATGGATGAAAGACAGCAATTATAAGAAACTATCAAAAATTTCTAAATCTTATGTGAGTGGAATTATTGATTCGTAATAAACTATGAAAGTTTAAGTATATGTAGTCATTCGACAGAAACTACTATGCAATAATAAAATAAAGTGTAACTAAAAACTTAAGAAATGAATTAAAATGCCAATTGAAAGATAAACACTAACTATATGACCCAGCTATTTCAGCTATTCCACTCTAATATATTTATTCTATTATTATTATTGTTATTTTTTTGGTGTTGTTTGTTTGTTCTGAGATCGACCCTCATGCTGTCTCTGAAGCAGGAATGCAGTGGCTCAATCTTGGCTTGCTGCAACCTCTTCTTCCCTGGTTCAAGCAATTCTGGCTCCTCAGCCTCCCAAAGAGCTGGGATTAAGGCACGAGCCACCATACCTGGCTAATTCTTGTAATTTTAGTAGAGATAAGGTTTCACAATGTTGCCCAGGCTGGTCTCAATTCCTGACCTCAAGTGATCCACCCACCTCACACTCCCCAAGTGCTGGAATTATAGGCATGATCCAATATGCCAGACTCCAATATATTTATGTAAGAAAAATTAAAAAACATAAGCATCACACAAAAACTTGCATAATTTTATTTATAAAATTATTTAGGTTGTTTTATTTACAATCACAAAACTGGAAGGAATGCCAATGTCCATCCACAGTTGAATGTATATACAGAATGAGATATCTATATTTATATCTAATCTATATCTGTATCTATATCTATATATAATGGAACACTATTCATCAATAGAAACAATCTATGAGTAAATACAAATGCATGAATGGATCTCAGAATTAAAATGTTGAGTGCAAGAAGCCATACACAAAAGAGTAAATAATATATGACCCTCTTTATATACGATTCTAGAAAATTTAAACTATTCTATAACCGCAATGCACTAATAAGGCTGATACAAACAAGACTGATGTAACAAAGTACCAGTATCATGAATGAAAAAGTAGAAAACTATAAAAATACAAATATTAGAAAGATAAGTCGGTGAGAATATAAAACGTTTTCATGAGAAAATTGACATCTAGAATGAAATGGACAAATTTCTCAAAAAGATACAGGATAATAAAAATATTTCACAATAGTCTCATTTCTATTTAGAAATAAGAAATAAATGTCATTCTTGACACCCTTTTAAATAAAAACAAAAGCAAAAACAAATAACAAGCCAAGATAGCCTCAGAGAGGAAGAATACAGGTGTACTTCCAATGTATTCTTATGAGGCTAGAGTGAAAGAAACTTCACAGAAACACTAGGAATCACACACACACACACACACAGAGAAATCATTTGTGAACTGATAATAATTGTATAGTAAATGTATTGTGTGGTAACTTAACACAAACTATGTGTTCCAGATGTATCTTGGTTCACCAACATTTGGGAATGTTGCCTTCTGTTTATACTTATATATTTGCAAAAATACTGCCTTGTGTTTCCCTTAAGCTGGCTTGAGAACCAGTACTCTCTCATAAATATCATTTTAGCCTCTAGTCAATCTGTGTTGCATTATTTAATTCTGGCACAATATTGCTAACATTAAAAATTACAGAATTCTCTAATATCTTCATTAATAAAATAGCCCTGAGTCCCGAGAGAATTCGCTATATATTTATTAGTAGATTTAATTGACTGCAGCCTGCAATTGAAAGGGAAGTTATAATTCTTAAGCTTTTCGCAATGTTATTTACAGTAACTCACCCTTACCTAAATTCATGGAAATTAATGTAATGTGGCTTAATGGATTTTAACAAATGCCCAAATTTTACATGCTTGGAAATTAACACCATGAAAAAAAAGGATTATGGTAACTCTTTCACTATTTTGTTATTAAGTGGTTCTGGTTACTGGTAGTTATACTGACCTCTCTGACAGGAACGTTAAGGGAAATGTTTTATTAATGATTGAAGAGCACTTTGAAAATGTAAAGTGCTGCATAAATGCTAAATTATTCCTGACATAAAGAACTAGACAATACCAACTGTCCTGGCAATAAATGTCAGATCATGAGATTATTTCAGGAAAGTGACTAGTATCTAATCTCTGTCCTTTCTGCCTTTTGAGGGAACTGGTGATATATGTATTTACTCAGTAAAATTCAATAAACTTTAATGGCTTTCTCTTACTTTAGAGTTCTTAATAAGATCAAAACAATGTTAAATAAACAATTGAAGAAGAAAAAATACCACTAGGATTTTAAAAAATATTAAATTTTTTAAATAGAGCAAAAACTTAAATCATGTATCATAATATAAAGAGATCAAGGAATTCTGTCCAATGAAATGCATATTTAATTATGAAGAAGATATGAAGATGATGGAAACTGTGGTTCAATATGACATTTATTCATGTCCCAAAACTGTTGTTCTGCTGAAATGAAAATGCAAATGAATACAAAGAAATGAACTTAAAATACAATAAAAAAGATAGCCATTGGTGTCACTTGTTGAAAGGCTGGAAAATGATTCAGGAAAAATTGGTTATGTTGACGAAATATACAACAGAGTTGTAAAAGGTAGACTAATTTTCAAGTAAAACCTGGAAAACAATGAGAGACTCTGGACCCAAAACCAATATTATAATTGAGAATGAATAAGAAGAGTCATTGCAGACAAACAAGGCAAAGAGTGTAACTGTCTGTGTGCAGAACCTAGGAACACAAGTGTTTACCTCTGGCAGAGATCTCTCTCTCTCTCTCTCTCTCTCTCTCTCTCTTCTCTCTGTGTGTGTGTGTGTGTGTGTGTGTGTGTGTGTGTGTGTGTGTAGTGGAGGGGAGATAAAGAGCATGTGTGTATGGAGGGGCAGTAATTATATTATTTAGTGCGGATGTGGTCCCTCTTATAAATTCTTTTTATTTTCCAAATTTTGGAGACCCTAGTGTGATAATGAATTATTCATTCATTCATAAGTGGAAATAATACCAATTGGCATAAAATATGCTCAGGCTTTCTGGGAAGATTCTAACTCTGAAAACAACTTTTTAGAGAGACAGATATACACAGGGCAAAGAAAAGATACATCAACTACAGGGTTCTTCTTTCTGAAGGACTACTGCCCATATCAAAAGAATTAACCAGAAGAGAATAAAACACAAAATTAACAAACAGAAAACAAACAATAGCATGATAAACATAGTACATTATAAGAAATTAAATGTATGTCTTCTTTTGAAAAATGACTGTCATGTCCTTTGCCCACGTTTTCATGCAGTTGTTTGTTTCTTGTAAATTTGTTTATTTCTTATAGATGCTGGATATTACCTTTGTTGGATGCAGAGTTTGCATTTTCTCATATTCTGTAAATTGTCTGTTTACTTTGTTGATAGTTTATTTTGCTGTGCAGAAGCTCTTAAGTTTAATTAGATTCCATCTGTCAATTTTTACTCTTATTGCACTTGCTTTTGGCATCTTTGTCAGGAAATCTTTGCTCATGCCTATGTTCTGAATGGTATTGTCTAGTTTGCCTTTTGGGGCTTTTATAGTTTTGGGTTCTATATTTAAGTATTTAATCCATATTGACTTTTTTTTGTATATGGTATAAGGATGGGGTATAGTTTCAATCTTCTGCATATGGCAAGTCAGTTATCCCAGAACTACTAATTGAATAGGAAATCTTTTCCCATTGCTTGTTTTTGTCATGTTTCTCAAAAAGCAGATTGTTGTAGGTGTGCAGTATTATTTCTGGGTTCTCTATTCTGTTCTGTTGGTCTATGTGTCTGTTCTTGTAACAGTACCATGCTTTTTTGATTATTGTAGCCCAGTGGTATAGTATGAAGTTGGGTAGTATGATGCCTCCAGCTTTGTTCTTTTTGCTTTGGATTCCCTTGGTTCTTCAGGCTGTATTTTGGTTCCATATACATTTTAAAATAGTTGATTCTAGTTCTGTGAGTAATGTCAATGGTAGTTGAATGGGAATAACATTGTATCTATAAATTATTTTGGGCATTTTGACAATAATATTGATTATTCCTACCCATGACTACAGGTACAGACACTTTTCAAAAGAAGACATACATGTGGACAACAATCATATGAAATAACGCTCAACATCACTGATCATTAGAGAAATGCAAATCAAAACCATAATGAGATATCATCTCACACCAGTCAAATGGCTATTAATAAAAAGTCAAGAAATAATAGATGCTGGTCAGTTTGTGGAGAAAAAGAAATGCTTATACACTGTTGGTGAGAGTGTAAGTTAGTTCAGTTATGGTGGAAGACAGTGTGGAGATTCCTCAAAGACTTGAAGACAGAAATACTATGTGATCCAGCCATCCCGTTACTGAGTATATACTCAAACAAATATAAATCATTCTATTATAAAGACACATATACACATATGTTTATTGTAGTAAAGTTACAATAGCAAAGACATGGAATCAACCTAAATTCCCATCAATGAAATACTAAAGAAAATGTGGTACATTTGCACATGGAATACTATGTAGCTGTAGGAAAGAATGGGATCATGCTCTTTGCAGGAACATGGATGGAGCACTGGGTCATTGTCCTTAGCAAACTAACACAGGAACAGGAAACGAAATACCATATTCTCACTTATAAGTGGGAGCTAAATAATGAGAACACATGGACACATAGAGGAGAACAACACACACTGGGGCCTTTCAGAGGGTAGAGGGTGGGAGGGGGAGAGAATCAAGAAAAACAATAGGTACTAGGCTTAATACCTAGATGATGAAATAATTTATTCAGCAATCCCCCATGACACAAGTTTACCTACATAAGAAACCTGCACTTGTACCTGAACTTAAAGTTAAAAAAATAAGAATAAAAAATAAAATAATGGTAATGTGGGAGGAGGGCCAATGGTGAAAAAAATTAAAAATAGAATAAAAATAAAATTTTTAAAAACTATGGTAAACATTAAAAACACACAAACTAACCATTAGAAAATGACAAATTTTGCAGTGATAATGAAAATTAACCAATATCATGAATTCCATTCTAGGATACAGCTTCTATCCTACTTATTTTATGTTTTGTAGAAGATGATCCTGTATAATTTCTCCTTCAATGGAAAACATGCCTATTATTCTTTTCCTAACGCTGGTGACAACACTGAAATTCTGACTAGATCACTCATATGCCTTAATGGAGCAATTAGTATCTATGTACTATGTGAGGATTCTGAAGCAGAACTAGATTTCTTAACCTATTTGTTCTCCTTTTCTTTGTGTCTTTTGTAAATTTTATGATATTTGTGAAAATAGTGTTATTTAATGCAAATGCTTAGCAAATGTTCATATCTTAAAGGAATAGAGACATGCAAAAAAGTTAAAATTATTTAACCTCTGTTCTTCAATTCCCTCACCTATAAAGTGGGATAATAGTAGTATGTATCACATAGAATTATTGTGAGGATTCACTGAGTTAATATGTGTAAGGCATTTAGAACAGTTTCTTTGCCATTGCTATTACTAACTACATATTTCCTATTAGTATAATGTTTTATTTGGGGTTATTCATGTAAAGAAATGTATTGGGTCTCTGAATATTAGTCAGTTCTGAAGTTCTGAACCTTCAGAGATCTCTCTGTGCATTCTTTCCCTGACCTGTCACAGAGTGAGAAAAAAAAATTAATCAATGAATCAACTGAGTGTAGTAATGACATTATTACATTTTTGTTTTGAAAAATAATCTGAGGAACTGTATTGAAGATAGCTTGCTAAGTGGTAAATCGGACAGGAAAAGCTCTGGATAATAAATTTTAATTAATATATGTAAAATAGAAGAAGGTTTTTAACTGAAGATGCTGCTAAGAGAATATGAATTAATCGGATGCCAAAAATGGTTCAAGCAAAGATTGATAGATCTATAGAGAATACATGACTCTGAAATTCTCCTTTCATTAACCTGAGAAGTTAATATAGGAATAAAAGCACATGGCAAACTAGGCAAAGTAAATGATTCAGTTCAGTCTGAAATGCTTGTGAAAGTTCTAGATAGAGAAATCCAAAATATTTCATCCACATTAAGATAATGATGGTAGGCTGGACACGGTGACTCATGCCTGTAATCCCAGCATTTTGAGAGGCCGAGGTGGGTGGATCACAAGGTCAAGAGTTCAAGACCAGAATGACCATTATGGTGAAACCCCATCTCTACCAAAAATACAAAAACTAGCCAGGTGTGGTGGTGGGTGCCTGTAGTCCCAACTATTCAGGAGGCTGAGGCAGAAGAATTGCTTGAACCTGGGAGGCAGAGGTTGCAGTGAGCCAAGATCTTGCCACTGCACTCCAGCCTTGGAGACAGTGTAAGACTCTGTCTCAAACAAACAAAAAAAATTATAATGATTGTAGTCGAAGGTAGGTGCTTTAGTCCATTTTCACACTGCTGATAAAGACGTACCTGATACAGGGTAAATTATAAAGAAAAAGAAGTTTAAGGACTTAAAGTTCCACATGGCTACAGAGGCCTCACAATCATGGCAGAAGGCAAGGAGTAGCAAGTCACATCTTCCATGGATGGCAGTAGGCAAAGAGAGAGAGATTGTGCAGGGGAACTCCTCTTTTTAAAACCATCAGATCTTACAAAACTGATTCACTATTATGAGAACAGCACAGAAAAGGCCCACCCCCATAATTCAATCACCTCCCACTAGGTTCCTCCCACAACACGTTGGAATTGTGGGAGTTACAATTCAAGATGAGATTTAGGTGGGGACACAGCCAAACCATATCAGTAGGTTAGAATCCTAGATAATAAAACTTAAATGGATGCCAAGGATGGGCCATGTCTATGTCTTTATTACCTGTTATATTGTATTTTAGCACAGGTATAGAGCAGTTGCTATGTTGGATAGACATCTGGTGTGTACAAATCCATTCCAGTTGTCTGTTGCACTACATAACATAATGGCTAAAAATGAACAAAAATCTTGTTTCGTATCTTGCTTCTGTGGGTTGATTAGTTGATTAGGATGGGCTGAGCACTCCTTCTTCATCTTCTTCTCTTCTGTTTTTTTTTTTTTTTTTGAGATGGAGTCTTGCTCTGTCACCCAGGCTGGAGTGCAGTGGCATTATCTTGACTCACTGCAAACTCCACCTCCTGGGTTCAAGAAATTCTCTGCCTCAGCCTTGCAAGTAGCTGGAGTTACAGGCACCTGCCATCATGCCTGGATAATTTTTTTCTATTTTTAGTAGAGATGAGTTTTCATCACCTTGGCCAGACTGGTCTTTAACTACTGACCTTGTGATCCACCCTCCTCAGCCTCCCAAAGTGCTGGGCTTACTGGCATGAGCCACTGCACCTGGCCAACCATTTCTTAACTAGAACCTCTCTCAGTGGTTGCACTTGAAAATAAGCTGGGACTAGAGCCATTTGCAAGCTTGGCATGGCTGGACATCCATAGTATTTCATCTACATTGCTGAGGGTTGACCCTGTTGTTGGCTGGGAGCTCAGCTAGAGCTCTGGAATGCATTGCCTCTACATGGCCTCTCAAGTATCTCAGTATGTCCATGGCATGATAGCTGGGTTCTAAAGATGTGTGTTGTAAAAGACAGAAAGCAAAAGCAGCCTGGACTCAGAATACGGTACTGCACCATCTCCTCAATATTCTGTGAATGAAGTTGTTGCAGAGTACCCCATATTGGAGAGAATGTCACTGGAAGATTAAAAAATAATACATGGTAAACTTTAGTTCATCACACAAGCTTAAAATGAAAGTGATTATGAAACATTTAAAATATTGTGCAAAACATTGGGCTCACTCTCTTTCCCAGGTTTTCAAAAAATGTGTTTATTTGATAGATTCAGTGTCACCTATTTTTATTTACCAAAGGAAAGCAAGTTAAATGATATCAACTAGTCGTGTGTGTGGGGGGAGAAAATTCTGGAGCAAAGAGCAATGCCATGTCTCCTATGAGTGCCAGGCTGAATGGCCCTGGACAGTGAAAACACAGAGAGATAATTAGGATATTTCTAGAAAAGAAAGGAAGTGACACATTCCAGATGATTCCTTATTTATTCTAATTTTTTTCACACCCAATACTTGACCTCTACATTATTTGTTTGAAGCAAACATAATGTTGTGCAAAAGGAAAAGTGTGTGGACTCTGTGGGAAATCTGACAGCCTGGTGTTAAATTATTGTTCCCCAAATTACTAACCTGTACAGGATAGCAAATTTCTTTAATCTGGTTCTTCCATTAGTAAATGAGATCTAACTATATTTGCATTTTATGGTAGGTCCTATTCTCTCTATCTCTCTTATTTCATATTTTAAATCAATTATCCATAGAGTAAGCAAAATTTGAATAATTAGAGAAAATATCCACAAACTATGAATCCAACAAAAGTCTAATGCCTGAAATCTATAAGGAACTTAAACAAATCAACAAGTAAAAGAAAACAAATAATCTTATTAAAAAATAGGCAAAAGTCATGAACAGATACGTCTCAGAAGAAGAAATACAAGTAGCCAACAAACATATGAAAATGCTTATCATCACTAATTTTCAGAGAAATGCAAATAAAACCCACAGTAAGATACTATCTCATACTAGTCAGAATGGCTACTGTTAAAAAGTTAAAAAAAAAAACAGATGTTGACAAGGCTGAGGAAAAAACAGGAACATTTATGCACTGTTGATGGGAACATAAATTAGCTCAGTCACTGTGAAAAGCAGTTTGAATATTTCTCAAACAAGTTAAAAAAGAGATACCATTTGACTCAGCTATCTCATTACTAGCTATACACCCAAAGGAAAATAAAATGTTCTACCCAAAATATACATGCACTTATATGTTCATCACAACACAATTCCCAGTAGCAAAAAATATGGAATCATGTTTAGGTGCCCAACAGGGACAGATTGGCTAAAGAAAATGTAGTTCATGTACACAATGGAATACTGAAAAGCCATGAAAAAGGATGGGATCATGTCTTTATCAGCAACATGGATGCAGCTGGAGGCCATATCCTAAAGGAACTAACAGAGGAACAACAAAAACAACAAAAGCAAGAAATAACTCATGTTCTCACTGATAACTGGGAGCTGAACATTGAATACACATGGATAGAAAGACAGGAACAACAGATCTACAGAATATACTAGAGAGAAGAGAAAGGGAGGAGACAATTGGTTGAAAAATTACCTACTGAGCACTATGCTCACTTCCTGGCTGATGGGACCTATACCACAAACTGCAGCATCCTACAATATACTCATGTGAAATATCTGCAAATGCATCTCTGAATCTAAAGTAAAAGTTAAATTATATTAAAAAGCTGTGTAGGCCCAGTGTGGTGGCTCATGCCTATAATCCAGCACTTTGGGAGGCTGAGACGGGTGGATCACCTGAGGTCAGGAGTTCAAGACTAGCCTGGCCAACATAGTGAAACCCTGTCTCTACTAATAATATAAAAATTAGCTGGGCGTGATGATGCATGCCTGTAATCTCAGCTAGTCGGAGGCTAAGGCAGGAGAATTGCTTGAACCCTGGAGGTGGAGGCTGCAGTGAGCTGAGATCGCACCACTGCACTCCAGCCTGCAAGACAACAGCTAAACTCCGTCCCCCCAAAAACAAAACAAGAGGCTGTGTAAATAAATTCTGACAGGCAAATGTATTTTTTCTCAGAGTTTCACAGTTCAAAACTAGGTCTAGATCTGGGTCTTCTGAGTCCTAGATTCAGCTACTGCCTGTAGACCGCATTTATTTAGACTTCTTAAAAATTCATATTATGACCTTTAATTTACTGACTCATCTGTAAAATCTGTGGCTTGAAAATACTGTCTCCAGTCAAGTTTTCCCAGTGATCACCCCTGAACACTCTTTCACTTTTACTTGGCTTGGCTGTCACTGATGCTCTCCTGGCTGACACCATTGAAAATCATTAGTAGATACTATGCCTTTGGCAAAAGTTCTGCATGTGTTTAGATGTCAAGCAGCATGTTTACTACTTCGAGGCAGAGTAATCAGGTTTCCATGGAGCTGGACTAGGAGAGACAGCATTAAATCACTGGACAATTTCAAAATGACAGGCCCATAATCCTGGGTACAGCATATTTCCATCTTGGATAAAAGGCTAAATAAAATTTTATAACGGTTCCCATTTTCAGCAGAAAGAAATTCATTGCAAATTGTAAGCTCTTTTCTCAACAATTTTCACCCAGAGCTTATGAAAGTACTGGCAGTAAGATGTGGCAAAATAACAAGAAGAATTGGCAGAGAAGTTTTAATTAAATTAACATATCAATATTCCTAAGCTCAGTTATTTAAATTATTAACTCCATGGATGTGACAAAGCAGCAGCTATGATGCTGAGTAAAACAAAGTAATTTAATAGTAGTTATTTTTCCTTTTAAAATGCATTATCAACAAATATTTAAATGAAGAATCTAATTATTTGAGAAGGTCATAGGTGACATATTACTGATCAATGCCTAACCATGTGAAATGACATTGAGTTTAACCTGTCAGTTTTTCATGGTATTTGACAGTTGCATGCAAACCTATAATGTTTGTTTGTATGTTTTTTAAAGAACACTTATTGACTCAGTTTTTTTCTCTCTATTGTTACAGGCTACCTTACAGTAGAAGAATCTTACTATAGCAGTAATAAGAATAAAAGCCTCTCATGTATGCTGGAATTTCCCAATTTGATAAACACAAGTTTTTTCCTATTTATTTTCTTAATTAATTTTACAAACATATAAAATTTAGAGTTTGATTCACTGAAATGATTAAAAATGTAATTAACATAAAATTATTTTTTGATAATGTTACATATGTCTTAAAATTGGAAGCAGACATTCATGGTCCTTTCTGGAGAGAGATAAAAGATAAACTCATGAAATGGAGTATTGAAAAAAGTAATTGTGATTCAAGATCAATTCAAAAATTGTAAGCAAGATTTCAGGGGAGCTCATCACTTCCTTGTGCATTTGGAAGCCTGAAGGGAACACTGGCAGATAATTCTCTAGGCTAGATGTACCCATCCTTTCATTTTACTATTTCTGTATCTTAACATGAGCTAAGCAAAATTTCTTAGAAACTCATGTAAGTAGCTGCAATCTCCTCTTCTCATTTATTGCAAATAACTTAGAAGCCCACTTGTAAATTTTATTTTATTTTTATTTTTATTATTTTTTTTGAGTGGGTATTTTTGTTTAGTGGTAGCATAAAATTTGGTCCTTAATGGTAGCAGCTGTCTTCATCCATTTCAAACTCAGGTAATATTAGGTATATCAAGACAATACATAAAGAATACAACAAAGGAGAAAAAAGCCAAAACTGACAAACACCTCAAGGAGTCACTAAATTCGCTTGTACCCTTTCACATGGATCTCCCTCTCAGTCTTTTTTTTGTGGAGAGAAGGGTATGACAGAACTTTTTTCTCAGAAGATGATAAACAATGGCCTCAAATGGACAAAATAGTTATAAAGTAACTTTAAAAATCTGACCCCAAGGAATCCAGGACACATACGGATAATTCAGAGGTATACTTCTGATTTGGGGCAAATTCTGGACTAAAGAAATGATCATCTCAGGTAAATGTTATAATAGATGAAACTAAGTCCAGTTTTTTGGTGAGTTTTTTTTTTTTTTTTTTTTAAGTGTCCTCACTACCACCTTCAGCTATCAATCATTTCTGACAGCTCAAGTAGAAAGTCATCTTCATCCTTCCCAGGATCCAGGTCAATCTCGGCTTCCAATTTGCCTCCTGAAATCTCCCATATTAGTTTCTCAAAATCATCCTCCACAGAGAGTAGGGGCTTTCCTGTTGAGGCAGAGCTGAGTCGGCGAATTTTCATGCTCATTTGGGATGAGGAAGGGCCAGACACCTCCGGGGGTGAGGGATCTGAAGCAGACTGGGTTGGAGGCAGCGCAAGACTGTCTCTAGGATTTTCTGCTTCAGGCACAGTGGCTGATTTGTCTTCAGCGATGAGCAGGACAACAGCCATGACTGCTTTTTTGGCTGGGATTTCCTGTAGGACACTGCTAGAGCTCAGTGGCTTCACAGTGGCAATGACAGCAGGGTGCATCTCCACTGCTTTACGTTTTGGGGCCAATTTGGGGGATGACACAACTTTAACCACAGATGGCTTCACATTCACTTTGGGTTTAGATTTACCCCTTTTTCCAAGGTTTGTACTGCACATTTCACATTCAATACTGAGTCTCCAATCCCTGAGGTTTCTACCTCTACCTCTGGGATGACTTTGTGGGAAGCCACTTGGTCAGGTGCCGTGTGACTCCTGGCATAGCAGTGAGCCCTGGTTTCTCTGCCACTTGGGTATTGCAAGAGGCTACATCTCCCCGAAGAGGTGCAAGATGGATTTTTCCCTCTCCTGCTGTTTCTGTATGTGTTTCTCTCATGGTCTCACATCTCTTGACTTGAATTTTAGTAATGTCAACTCCTGTGGTCTCACCTGAAGGCTCTTTAACTTCTGTTCTAATACTGCTCTGAGAATCAACTTCATTTCCTTCCTGAAATTTCTTCTCTTTCTTTATCCCAGTTTTTTTGGTGATTCGCAGCAGCCACCTTGCCCCTGGAGTGGCCACATGTTGAGACGGGGGAGCTGGTGCTGCCCTCAGAGCTCTGCTGTACCCTCAGTGTCTTCTCCAGTTCAGTTTCCTCCAGCGTCTTGATGTGCACCTCCTGCATAGACTTTGTTTTACCTGCAGGCTCCTCTGATTGTCCTTTGCTGGCAACAATGGGTGGGAAAACTACTGTTTTTTTAATTTCAGTATCAGTCTTTAGCTTGATGCAAGTTGCATCCTTTTTGCTTTTTGTCTCTCTGCTTCCTGCTGCCGATGTTTGTTTTTTCAGCCAGGACCTCAAAGAAGGTTTTGATATGGATAGTGGAGGAGCTTCTTGTACCTGAAGTAGAATCATCAGTTTTTGAAGGTCCTTCTGTCTTGAGTTTAGTTTGCAGTTCTCCACGTTTCTGACTGGCTCTTTCAATAAGAATCTATTCTAATGTCTTTAGATGGATCTCACCAACTTTATTAACTTTCTCTGTTGCCTCCTCATTATTTGGACCAGCTGACATGCCTAATCGCTCCTTCAGAGACTCGGAAACCTAAACTTTCTTTGGTGTTTTGTCAATGTTAGTTTCTGGAGCTTCAACTTTGTTCCCCTAGCCTCTGTGCCAGGCTATGCTTTAATGGAGGATCACTGTCACCACCTGCTGAAAATTTTCATTTCCCCAGTCAATCTAACCAATCTAGTAAGACGCAATCTAACCAACGGTTCTTCTCCTTGTTTGCTGGAGAGAGTTATTGTCCTCACCACAGTCCTAACATTTTCCTTTTCAGGACCTGGAATGGGCTCAGGGTGGAGTAAAAGACTGGAAACTCCTGAAGAACCCTCATCTTGCTTCTTAGATTTTTCCTTCATTTTCTTTGACTTAATTTCCTCAAGAGTTTTTATTCCAAAATTCAAACATTCACCTTGCTTTAAATTGACTGCAGGTTTCTGGGCAGAAGTCACTTGTAATCCATTGTGAACTTCAGGAGTTGGTTGCAGGGTAGGTGTTTTGGTTTCATCACCTTCCTCAGAAAACTGACCATCATCATCTTCATCATCATCTGCAGCATTAATTACAACTGGTGGATGCGTGGGGCTAGGAACATTTTCTGAACTTTCTATTTTCATAACACTCCGAAGCTGAGGGGAAGGATTGGACTGGACAGACAATTTGTTTTGCTGAACTGAAAGTTGGTTAGCCTTCACTTCCTCTTCTGGTGACTCAGGCACAGTGGGCAACACAGTTTTGCTCGGATGTAGGAAAAGGCCATCAACATATCATCCTCTATTGTGATGAAAAGTGCAGTTTAATTTTTGACATCCCGTTGGCTGATTTTCCCAATAACAAGGAATTTCACTGCGTTTTTTATCAATCTCCATGTGGCAAAACGTGCACACCTGTTGAAAACAGCCCCCTTCTTGCCATAATGTGCAAACAGTTTCATTTCCTAGTGCAGCTTCACAGTGATGGAATGGGCAGTTGTCACCTTTGGTACATGTAGAGTAGAAAAAAAATAGCAGTCTTCTCCTTGATTAGGCGTGCAGGGTAGAGTCTTAGATCAGAATTGGCTTTTGGTAACAAGCCACTGCTTCCTCCAAGCAAAGACCAGGCTCCAAGTCCTCCTGAAATGGGTTTAATCTTCCAGATGACAACTCAATCACAGAAATTGTCTTTCAACTGTAATCATTAGCTGGTTGCTCTCAACAGGAATGTCTGTGTCTTCATTGAGTTCCAATCTATTACGCACTTAATACTAGTCAATTTTCCATGAATTTTTTGGGCAGGGAATATCCCCAAATCAGAGAACAGAAACTTTACCCAACCGATGACACTATCCCCCGACTCCTGCTTGCTGCCGCATCTTTCTTCTTGCTTGGCCGCTGCCGTCCATCGTCCTCCCCGCAACAGCAGCACCAGCAGAAAACCAAGCCAGTCAAATTTATTTTTTTAAAGCCAGTCAAATTTAGCAGTGGAGGTTGTATACCGGCTGTAGTGACACTAATGCTAATGGATACTCTTAAGATTATTTTACTTACTCATTTCAAGATCACTTGGCCTCTAAATTAATATTCCTCCACCAAAGATATAAAATATAACTCTATCCTTAATTTTGTAATTAAAGCAAGCTAAATACAAAATATAAGTGTTTTGTTAAATGTAAAGTACTAGTCATCACTTAAAGAGATAATTGGACACATTTTCTCTGTCCTTGCAGAGCACAGCTCATGAAATAACTATATAAAATGCCATTAAAACAATTTCTCCATTTTCTATCCTTGCCTTGTATATTCTCTGAGCGCAAATAAGTATTAGTAAATTATTTTTAGTTCTATCTTAAGAAGAGTCACGCTCAAGATGATTGCTGACTAGAAATTTAGAACATAAAAGTAATATAGAAATGAACACCTCCCAGAACATCTGCTGTCACCGAAGATAAGCTCATGCCAGAGTTCTTCTCTGTCACAAAACTTCCCTTTTCTAGAATCGATTTCAATATTAGTAAAGTTGGGCTTATTTTAAATATGATCACTGTTCTGAGCATACCACAAAAAGAGCGATGAAGTAGGCAAATGCATTAATTTTTTTTTTTATAAAGGATGTTGAGAGTTTATTTCTGTTCTTCTGTAGTAACAGACTTGCTTATCTGGTGGATGACCAAATTAAGTTAAGCTGTATAGACATCATGACGATACAAAAATATACAACAGAAAAAGTAAGATCTGAGAAGAGACGGCTAAGCAAAAAGTGTTACAAGGGAGAGTAACAAGGTAGCAGCATTTCTGTTATGAAATAAAGCAAAATAAAAGATTTTTCCTTACGTTGATGGTGTTACTTGAGATTATATTTCTCTAAGAGTAAAACCTGTGATGTATTTCTTAAAACAAATTAACAAAAATAAATACAAAGGGCAAATGAGCATAAAAACAAGCTCAGCATCATTAATCATCTGAGAAATGTGAATTAAAACCACAGTGAAATATCACTACATACCTATTAGAATGTCTAAAATAAAAAGACTGGCCATTCCAAGGGCTTGTGAAGACATGGAGGAGATGTTGGAGCTGGAACTCTCATACTGTGCTGGTGGAATGTAAAATGCTACAACTGTGGAGAGCTGGTTGAATGTTACTTCAAATGTTAAAATTAAATTTGCTGTGAATTTCAGCCATTGTATTGTTATTTATTTAAACAAGGAAAATAAAAGCTTATGTCCATATAAAGATCTCTACGTGAATATATATACACATACATACATACAGAAATGCTTTGTGATAGTCAAAACCTAGACAGATGTTGACCAACACAAATGTCTATCAACAGATTAATGGATTAACACACTTTGGTATACCATAGAATAGAATAGCATTTAGTATTCATCAATAAAATAAAGAACTATTGACACCTACTGTAACATGGTTGGATCTTAAAATTTATATTAAGTTATGTGAATGAAGCCAGACAAATTACAGTACATGCTGCCTAGTTCTATTTATATAAAGCTATAGAATATTTAATCTATGAGCACAGAAAGCAGATTCATGATTGCTTTTGAGATAAAGGATATGTTTATGATCTTAGTTTTGCTCATGGTTTCCTAGGTATATAACATGACAGAATGTATCCAAGTGTGCATGTTAATTACATGTATGTTAATTATACCTTATTAAAACAGCTAATAAAATATCTACTCCAAAATATCAGTGAGTGAAGGTAAACCAGACTTAGATTTTAAAAATTATGACCTCATATAGAAGAGCCGAGATCGATAAAATATTGACTCAGAATTAGACAGAAAGATTACAGATTCATATAGACAGGTCAGAAAAAAAAATCAAAGTATAAGCATAAATGCAGTAATGTATACAGATAGATTTTTAAGTGGGTTTTATTAAAAAGTTTTCTTTATTTGGCTATGAGGAGGTAGGGAGGAAAATAATTTATTCACCTTATATCAATGAAAACTTTTATTGTATTAAATAGTAAGAACTAAATTTCTCTACTACTAGAAAAAACTAAAGTGAATATAACTATTTTCATGTAGTAAAAGTCAAATTGCTAATTAAAGATTTTTTAGAAAAATAACACATACTCATGGTAAAAATACCCAATAGCAAGGGGAAAAAAGAATAAAAAAGGGGAAAAAGGAAGGAAGAGTAGATGGGGTAGGGGAGAGAGAAAATGAGAGATAAAATTTCATCTTTTTTCTACTTTGTTTTCAGTTCAAAATCTCCTCATTCTAAAATTAACAAACCCTGCCAATTTTATATGAAATGTATTCATAGAATAAGAAATATTTTATTTTTGTAGATTGCTTTTAATCTATTAATATAATAAAAGACATTCAGTGTATTTTCTAACAATGAAACACAATAGGAAATATCTCCCAATGATTTTGGCTGCAGTGTTTTGTGGAAAAAACAGGGCTTTTTTATCTTCTGAGAATTTTCCCTTATATGAGTTTCGATGGGAAATGAAAATTTTAGACACTTATTACTATTTAACAATGTACACCACCCTATACTCTGCGAAACAGACAAATAAGCTAGCAATGTCAAAGTCAAGTAAATGAATTTTATTTATCCATATGTCAACTATAATGGAGACTAAAAGCTAAATACCTGGTAAAAGGTAGCAACCCAGATTTTTCTTGAAGGATAATAAACTTCAATGTTTTAAAAGTGCACCAATGATCTCAATTCTACAAATTTGTTCTAAGAAAATGTTCATGGGAGATTACTAACTACCTGGAGGAATATTCAATATGGCAATGTTTAAAATATTTAAAAGCTAGAAATTATCTATATGTTTAGTAATAGAGAAAAGAACCATTAAACTATAGTTCTATCATGAAATAAAATTCAATATGGAAAAATGATATAAGGTATATATAATGGTATTTTAAAAGCTATTTTATCTTACAAAATAAACTCATTTTCAATTATATATGGATTTCTGTATATCAAAATTCTAACAATCGTTATCTCAAGATTTTTGTGTTAAATGACATAGTTGTTTGCTTTTCCGTACTTTCCAACCTTTCTCTAATACATTCACAACAATTTAGAATTCAATAATATTATCTTTATTTAAATATATACATATTTTATTTTAATAGACTATCTGCATATTATTGATTTACTAGAATATTTGACATTACTGTTCTCTGTTTCTTCCTATCTTCAGTCTACTTATGTCCTATAAAATAATATATTCATTTTTGTGGGAAACTGTCTATTCCTCATTTTTAGCTCACAGAGTTTAGATGGCTTTATTCCTCCTCAACTTCACAAATGGATAATGAATATTTTTTTCTAAGTGAATAAACTCATTCCATCCACAGTTCATATCATTATTATAGTGTCATCATTATTTATTTAGCATTATAGCATACAAGAAAGTCAGGGAATCTGTAAGCTTTCCCTCCAGACATGAAGCTGAGTTTTACATTGCACCTGGCACCTTTGCAACCTCCCCAAGAGTAAGGGGAGAATCACTTTCAAAACAAAATAAACAAAAGAAAAAGAACAAACTCCAGCTAAGAGGTATAAAATCTTCTTAGGAATGGAATAGCCTCTTTGCTAACAAGTTAGTTAAGTATATTCCTGGATAAAATAACATAGTACCTGATATGGTTTGGCTGTGTCACCACCCAAATCTCATCTTGAATTGTAGTTCTCATAATCCCCACATGTCATGGGAGGGTCCCATGGGAGGTAATTGAATCATGGGGGCAGTTTACCTTCATGCTGTTCTCATGATAGTGAGTGAGTTTTATGAGATCTGATTGTTTCATAAGGGACTTTTCCCCCCTTTTCTTGGTGCGTCTCTCTCCTGCCACGTTCAGGAAGATGTGTTTGCTTCTCTTTCTGCCGTGATTGTCAGTTTCCTGGGGACTCTGGAGCCATGCAGAACTGGGAGTCAATTAAACCTCTTTTCTTTATAAATTACCCAATCTTGAGTATTGTAAAAGCATGAGAACAAACTAATACAATAAATTGGTATTGGAAGTAGTAAGGTGCTGCTGTAAGGATACCTCAAAATGTGGGATGCAACTTTGAAACTGGGTAGCAGGCAGAGTTTGGATCACATTGGAGGGCTCAGAAGAAAACAGGAAGATGAGGGAAAGTTAGGAACTTTCTAGAGATTTGTTGAATGATTTTGACCAAAACGCTGATACTGATATGGACAAGGAAGTCCAGGCTGAGGCAGTCTCAGGTAGGGATGAGGAACATATTGAGACCTGAAGCAAAGGTGACTTTTATTATGCTTTAGTTAACTGACTGGCAGCATTTTGCCCCTGCTCTAGAAATCTGTGGAACTTTAAACGTGAGTGAGATGGTTTAGGATATCTGGCAGAAGAAATTCCCAAGCAGCAATATGTTCAAGAGGAAACAGTATAAAAATTTTGAAAATTTGTAGCATGATGAAAACAACAACGACAACAAATAAAGAAAACCAAAAACATTTTCTGGGGAGAAATTTAAGCCAACTGCAGAAATTGGCATAAGTACCAAGAAGCCAAATGTTAATCACCAAGACAATGGGGAAAAGGCCTCCAGGGCATGTCTGAGACCATCATGCAGCACCACCTGGCACAGGTCCAGAGGCCTAGGAGGAAAAATTGGTCTGGCCCAGGGGGCCCCCTGCTGTGTGCAGCCAAGGGACTTGGTTCCCATGTCCCCGCCACTCAAACCATGGCTAAAAGTGGCCAAGGTATAACTTGGGCTGTAGTTTCAGAGGATGCAAGCCCCAAGCCTTGGCAGTTTTCATGTGGTGTTGAGCCTGCAAGTGCACAGAAGTCAAGAATTAAGGTTTAGGAACTTTTGCCTAGATTTCAGAGGATGTACGGAAACACCTTGATGTCCAGGAATAAGTTTTCTGCAGGTTCATGGAGAACCTTTGCTAGGGCAGTGCAGAATGAAAATGTGGGGTTGGAGTCTCCACTGGGGCACTGCCTTTTTGAGCTGTGAGTGTACGGCCACCAGCTTCTAGAACCTAGAATGGGAGATCCACTGACAGTTTGCACTGTGCACTGGAAAAAGCTGCAGACACTGAATGACAGTCCATGAAAGCAGCTGAAAAGGGAGCTGTACCCTGCAAAGCCACAGGGGTCGAGTTGCCCAAGGCCATGGGAGCCTACCTTTGGCATCAGCAAGCCCTGAATGTGAGACATGGAGTTAAAGGAGGTCGCTTTGGAACTTTAAGGTTTAATCACTGCTCAATGGGGTTTCAAACTTTAATGAGGCCTGTAACCCCCCTTGTCTTGGCCAATTTCTCCCATTTGGAATGGGCGTATTTACCCAATTTCTGTACTCCCATTTTATCTAGGAAGTAACTAAGTTGCTTTTGATTTTACAGGATCATAGGTAGAAGGGACTTGCCTTGTCTCAGATGAGACTTTGGACTTGGACTTTCGATTTAATGCTGGAATGAATTAAAGTTTTGGGGGACTGTAGAATGGGGGTGTTTGTGTTTTGAAGTGTGTGGACATAAGATTTGGGTAGGGCCAGGGGGTGGACTGATATGGTTTAGCTATGTCTGCACCCAAGTCTCATCTTGAATTGTAGTTTCTATAATCTCCATGTGTTATGGAAGAGACTCCATATGAGATAATTGAATCATAAGAGCAGTTATCCTCATACTGTTCTCATGATAGTGAGTGATTTCTCACAAGATCTGATGGTTTTATTAGGGGTTTCCCCCTTTGCTCAGTACTTCTCTCTCCTGTCGCCACATGAAAAGGATGTGTGCCCCTCCCCTTATGCCATAATTATAAATTTCCTGAGTCCTCCCCAGCCATGCAGAACTGTGAGTCAATTAAAACTCTTCTTTATTAATTACCCAGTCTCAGATATTACTTCATAGCAACATAAGAACAGACTAATATAGTATTCAGCGTGGTTATCCAAGACATCATTGTTAGGCCAAGGAAGGAACCACACACTGGTACTGAGGTGAAAATGAGCTTAATGTGAGCAAGGAAAGGCAAAGGTTATAGTTTATGTCTGAGAACAATGGGAAGGGAATAAAATCAGAATCAAGAAGAAGTTCAGATAATGTCCATTCTTGTAGGCCATGGAAAGATTTTTGGTTTTGATTTACTAATAGAAATGGAAGTTATTGGAGGGTTTTGAGTAGTTGGGTGACATAATGCCATTTGTCTTTAAATTGGTGCTCAAGATACTAAATGAAACAGAGCTCTGGGATAGAATAGGGATAACTGCAGAACAAAAATGCAGGAACACTGCTCAGAGAGAAGGGGTGCTGTAATTCAATTAATATTCAGAATAAGATTTAGACTGAAGATTCTACAAGTTTGATGGCAATTATAAGGTCTTGTTTTATTTCTTCTGATATAATATTTGATATTAATGGCATTAATATGAAAACACACTAGTATTGTTTAGGAACCATTCAACAATTTATGTAGTATAACCTGTGGGAAGTACAAGGTATTTAATAATAAAAATTCCTTTCACTGGACTCTAATTTCACTTGTACCAGTTTGGTTAAATTGCTTGTATTAAATAAGAACTTGAAAATTTGCTGATATAATATGTAACTTGAAAGTATAAACTACAATGCATTTAACCTGTAGACAATTAATGAAGCAATGACAATGAGACAGAATAATCTGATATCTACCTAGCTGCAAGTAGGCAACTTCCAGACATTAAATTAGGTGAATTAAAACACTAAGTACTCTTTTTTAAAAACAGATTATTTTAACATGGGAAATCTGGGCAGTGCAAACAAATTCAGATTGAGCTTTTAAAAAAAAAAAATCACATACAGATATGGTTTTCCACAATGTTCTACTAAAATTAACTCCTTACTTGCCTTATAAATTAATTTCAGTGTTTTAAGTGTATATTAATTTTATCTCTGGAATAAAATAAAAACACATTATTTGTACATGGGCAAAACTTGAAAATATTAAAAATGCGGGATGGAGAGCTGTTAAACTTTATTTCCCTCTAGTACATAAGGAGAAATATTTGCATTTAGGTTTAAAAGAAAAGATCCCACTCTTCCAATACATTTTAATCTGAGCATAATGAGAATTCATGCATTTTGGGAGAAGGATATTGCTCTTGTATATCTTCTGTCATCTAATGTTCTCAGATCAAAGATATATGCATCATCAGCCCTGTAGGGATGTAAAGCCAATTCTATCTCACATCTGGACATTTCAGAATAGCAATCCCTCTTATGTCTATTTAGTTACCAATGAATATAGGATCAAAAAGCTCAGGGTCCCATCACCATGTGATGGTATAGAATTAATTGTTAAGGGCCACTCTGGAGATACAATCTCCCCTCTTGACTTTATGATGAGGTAAGGAATATCAGTGTTTATTAGATTTTTTTCTTACATCTTTTTAAACTGAGATGTGATTCACATACCATCTTGTAGGTATACCTCAGTATACAAAATAAAATATATTTTGGAAATATTCAATTTAGTGATTCTTAGCATATTCACAGTTTTGTAGCTGTCATCACTGTCTAATTCCAGAACCTTTTCAATGCCCCAAAGGAAAGATCAAATACATTAGCAGTTAGTGCACATATCCTTTTTCCACTAAGCAAGGACTAATCTACTTTAGATCTCTATGGATTTGCCTATTCTGGATATTTTACATACATGTAATAATGCAATATTTGACTTGTTGTGTCTAGCTTCTTTGACTTAGCATTACGTGTTCAAGATTCACGGATACTGTAACATGTAGCAGTACTTTCTGACCTGAATTTTTATAGCTGAAAGATTTGTCATTATACGACTGTAATATTCTTTGTTTATATATTCATCAATTGAAAGATATTTGGATTGTTTCCACTTAGTGGCTAGTATAATAAATACCGCTATAAAAATGTGTGTACAAGTTTCTGTGTGGATATATGCATTCAATTTCATTGTGATGAAATTTTGCAGATTTCTAGGCTATATGGTAGCACTTTGGTAAACATTTTGAGGAACTTCCAAACTGATTTCCTAAACAGATGCACCATTTCATATTCCCAAAAGCAATATATGAGAGTTACAGTTGTTCCACATCTTTGGCAAGACTTGTTAATTTTCATCACTATTTTTAAATTATAGCTATCCTAGTATGTGTAAAGTGACATATCATTGTGGATTAGATATTCATTTCCTAATAACTAATAATGTTGAACAGCTTTTAGGTGCTTATTGATCCTTGTTACATCTTCTTTGGATAAATGTCTATCCCAAACCCTTTGCCAATTTTTAAACAGGATTGATTGTCTTTCAACCTCTTTTTTTGTATCTAAACTGAGTTTCTTATATGCAGTTTCTAAGGGAACACTTTTTGATACATTCTGTAAATCTCCACCCTTTAACTAAAAATTTAATCCATTTACCTTTCACTTAATTATTGATAAAGAACAACTTTGCCATATAGCTATTTGCTTTTTGACATGTTGTATATATTTTTATTTCTCACTTTTTTCACCATTGCCTTATTTTTTACCTGGTTAAGTTTATGTAGCCTGCTGTTTGACCCCCTCCTTTTGTTTTCTGTATATTTTTGTTATTTTCTTAGTGATTATCTAGGGAAATACAATTAACAACTTAAACATAAAAGCATAGTTTGAGTAATACCAACTAAGTTTCAATAGTATACAAACATTTAGTTCCTATACGTCTCCATCCCTCATCCTTTATATTGTCATACATTGCATTTTTATACATATGTTTATAATTATTTTCTGTATTTGATTTTAAATCATATAGAAAATAAAGAGTTACAAACCAAATGCACAGTAACAATTTTATATTTATCTGTCTTTATGGGCATTCTTTACTGATTTATGTGTCTTCAAGTCACTGTCCATTATCACTTCATTTCCACCAGAAGACCTACCTCCTTTTAGCATTTCTTGTAAGACAGATCTACTACATGTTGACTTCCTTAGCTTTTGTTTACCTGGGATTTTCTTAATTTCTTAAAAACTTGTCATTTTTGTTTGCTATTTTATTTTCAGTACTGTAAATATCTCATCCCACTCCTTCTGATCTCCATAGTCCTCAATGATAAATCAACTGAAGATAAATAATCTTCTAGCTGTTGAGTAACTCTCTCTTGCTGTGTTCAGATTCTTTGGCTTCAGCAATTGAACTATAATCAGTCAGCGTCAATCTTTTTGAGTTTGTCATATTGGAAGTTATTGAGCTTTTTGAATGTGAATGTTTGTGTCTTTCATCTAATTTAGGAAGTTTTTTCCACTCTTCAATTTTTAACTTAATTCTTTCTCTTTTTTTTCCTGAAACTCTTACAATGTATATGTTAGTGAATTTGATAGTGCTCCATAAGTTCATTAGGTTCTGTTCATTTCTCTTAATTTTTTTTCTGCTCCTAAAATGTCTTATTTTCAAGTTTCCTGATTCTTTTTTTCTACCCACTCAAATTTGCCATTGAATCTCTCTAGAGAACTTTTCATTTTTCAAAAAAATTAGATACTGTACCATCAGATCAATAATTTCTATTTGGTTCCTTCTTAAAGTTTACATTTTTTTGTTTATATTTCTTATTTGTTCATACATACTTTTTCAAATATTCTTTTAGTTCTTTGTTGGCAGTTTTCTCTAGCACATTAAGAGTAATTAAAGCAGTTAGCATTTGTGATTAGTAATTCTAATTACTAATAGTTTATTCCTTTCCAGTGAATGAGCCATAGTTTCCTATTTCATTGCTTATTTTATATTTTAAATATAAAATATAATACAATATATATAGTATATATTATATAATGTGTATATATAATGTATATATAATGTAATGTATTATATATTATTTTTAAAATATGAAATATGCAATGAAATAGGAAACTATGGCTCATTCACTGGAAAGGAATAAACTATTAGTAATTAGAATTACTAATCACAAATGTTAACTGCTTTAATTACTCTCAATATTTATATATTGTATTATATATTATAATATTATAAGGTATCAGTTTCTTGGAAACCATCATATTGATCAGCACACATAACAACAGACTTTTGAGGGACCGGATTTTACTTTACAACCTCATGCTAGCCATTCATTCTAGGAATATGGGCTACTATCCTCATAGCTAGAGCAAACCTGATAAATAAGGAATGGTAGCTAGTTTGGCCATGGTTTTTTAAATAAAATTTAGGCAGTATGTCCTTTCATTAAGCACTTCTTTGGTTGCTGTAAGTGTCTGATCAGGTCCTAGAGTTCTAAAATAGTTTATTTTTTATTATTTGTTCAAGTTTAATTATTGTTTAGATGGAGGAACCAAGTCCTGGATCTTCCTATTATGCCAATTTTGTGATGTCACTGCATTTTAATTTTAATTTACATTTCCCTAATGACTAAAAATCCTAAGTAACCTTTCTTGTAATCATTGCCCAGTTATGTTTTCTTTGTAGAAGTATCTATTCAAATTAGAAACACTTTCTACTTTATGGAATGAAATGTTGCCTAACTCTAGAATCACAACTAAAGCCAATTAATCAAGATCTTTTTACAAAAGCAATTTTTGTTCATGTTGCATTATTTGTCTTTTTATTGTTAAGTTGTTGAGAATGTGTATATATATATTCTGATCATATATACATATGTGTTTATTCTGAACAATTCAACTATGTATATATTCTTAACAGCTCTAACAATAAAATATTGTGCAATATATTATATTGTACATACGTATTCTTAACTCAACAATAAAAAACAAATAATGTAATTTAAAATGAGATATATACATCTAATTATATATAATTTTTGTCTTTATTTCTTCTAAAAAAAATGGGATAACTGTTCAGAAAGTGCAAGTTTGTTACATAGGTATATGTGTGCATGGTGGTACCTACTGATCTGTTGAACCTTTTTTTAAGTTCCCCTCGCCTCACCCTCCACCCCCCCAACAGGCCCTGGTATGTGTTGTTCCCCTCTCTGTGTCCATGTGTTCTCAATGTTCAACTCCCACTTATGAATGAGAAATATGTATAACAGAATATATATATATATATATGTATTCTGAATGTTTGTCCTTTATTAGACATATGATTTGCAAATATTATCTTCTAATTGTGGATTATTGTTTCATTTCTCTTATAGTACCTTTGGAAACACAATATTTGTTATTTTGATGAAGCTAAATTTGTCTATATTTCTTTACTGTTTATATTGTATGATATAAATCATATTGTAAAGCCACATTGTAAATATTTGGACATATGTTTACTAAGAACTTCATAGTTTTTGCTCTTACACTTTGGCATTTTAACCATTTTGAGGTTTTTTTTTTTTTTATGTGTATGACATAAGGTAGAGGCCCAATATCATTTGCATGTGGATATCTAGTTGTCTCAGCATTATTTGTTGAAAAAACTATTCTTTCCCCATTGAATTGTCTTGGCATCCTTGCCAAAATCAATTAATTGTAAATATATGAGTTTACTTTTATTCTGTAAATTTCATCCCATTGTTCTCTGTATGAGTCTGTTCTCACACTGCTAATAAAGATATACCTGAGACTGGGTACTTTGTAAAGGAAAGAGCCTTAATTGACTCACGGTTCAGCATGGCTGGGAAAGCCTCAGGAAAGTTACAGTTATGGTGGAAGGGGAAGCAAACACATCCTTTTTCACAAGGTGGCAGGCAGGAGAATTAGGGCAAGGCAAAGGGGAAAAACTCTTTATAAAACCATCAGATCTTGTGAGAACTCACTGTCGTTGAGAACAGAGACTTGAGGGTAAATACCCCCATGATTCAATTATCTCCCGCTGGATCCCTCCCATGACACATGGGGATTTTGGGAACTACAGTTCAAGATACATGTGGGTGGGGACACAGGCAAGCCATGTCACTCTCTATGTCTATTCTTAAGCTAGCCCATGCATCCTAGATTACTATAAGCTTTGTAGTCAGTTTTTAAATCAAGAAGTTAGTCTTCTTTTTTAACTTTTTCATAATATTTTTACTATTAGGGTCTCTTGCATTGAAATTCCATATGAATTTTAGTATCATAGTATAGGTTTCTGCAATAAAGTCATCTGGGATTTTGATAAATTTTTACTAAATCTGTAGATTAATTAAGGAAGACTGCTGCCTTAACAGTGCTGTTTTCCAATCCATGAACATGAGATGTTCTTGCATTCAGTTTGGTCTCTAATGTCTTTCAATGATGTTTTATAGTTTTTGATGTAAAATACTGCCTTTCTTTTATTAAATTTATTTTTAAATATTTTAATGCTACTATAAATAAAATTTTCTTATTTTTTCTAATTGTTAATTGCTAGTTTATATAAACAAAATTTATTTTTATATATTGCCTTGTATTCTGCAACTTCATTGAATATATTTAATAGTTTTAATAGTTTTTTGAATGTATGT
This sequence comes from Ateles fusciceps, assembly GCA_036589455.1. Classification (NCBI taxonomy): domain Eukaryota; kingdom Metazoa; phylum Chordata; class Mammalia; order Primates; family Atelidae; genus Ateles; species Ateles fusciceps. The sequence continues at coordinate 13,043,194 of JAZHEH010000572.1, read as the reverse complement.
GGTCCTTAGGATTTTTTTTATATACAATAATATGTCATCTGCAACTAAATTGGAAAGGAAGAATTAGAATAATCTTTATTAACATCTTTCCTAAATTTCCTGGCTGGAATCTATACTACAGTGCTGGGTGGCGCAGCGCAGTGGGTCACACCTGTAATCCCAGCAATTAGGGAGATCGAGTCGGGCAGATCACAAGGTCAGGAGTTCAAGACCAGCCTGACCAACATGGTGAAACATCATCTCTACTAAAAATACAAAAATTATCTGGGCGTGGTGGCATATGCCTATAATCCCAGCTACTCAGGAATCTGAGGCAGAAGAATTGCTTGAACCTGGGAGGCGGAGGTTGCCATGAGCCAAGATATCCAACTGCACTACAGCCCGGGTGACAGAGCAAGAATCCGTCTCAAAAAAAAGAAAAGAAAATTAGCTAGGCACGGTGATGCATGCCTGCGGTCCCAGCTACTCAGGAGGCTGAGGCAGAAAAATGTCTTGAACCCGGTAGGCGGAGGTTGCAGTGAGCCGAGATCGCGCCACTGTTCTCCAGCCTGGTGACAGAGCGAGACTTCATCTCAAAAAAAAAAAGACGGTTAGACATGATGACTGCAGATATTCTTGCCTTGCTACTTGTCTTAGAGAAAGCACATTAAGTCTGATTTTAGCTGCTTTTTTTCTTATTTTTTCCTCTCTAATATCACAGGATAAAACTTACAAAATAATTTTGAATTGAAGTAATGAGAAAGGACACCTGTGCTTTGTTTCTGATTCTAAGATGAAAACTTTATTTATAACTCTTTTAACTCACATAATGTGATATGTGAATTTGTTAAATTCTTATCTATTAAAAGAATTTTTGTCTTTTAGGCTAGATGCGGTGGCTCATGCTTGTAATCTCAACATTTTGGGAAGATGAGGAGGGCAGATCACAAGGTCAGAAGTTCAAGACCAGCCTGGCCAATATTGTGAAACCCTGTCTCTACTGAAAATACAAAAAAAAAAAAAAAAAAAAAAAAGAGGGGGGCCAGGTGAGGTGGCTCATGCCTGTAATCCCAGCACTTTGGGAGGCTGAGGCGGGTGGATCACCTGAGGGCCAGAGATCAAGACCAGCCTGGTCAGCATGGTGAAACTCTGTCTCTACTAAATACACAAAAATTAGCCAGGCATGGTGGCAGACAGCTGTAATCTCAGCTGCTCGGTAGGCTGAGGCAGGAGAATCGCTTGAACCCGGAAGGGGGAGGTTGCAGGTTGCAGTGAGCCGAGATCGCGCTATTGCTCTCCAGCCTGGGAGACAGAAAAAAATTAGCCCGTGTGGTGGCGCATGGCCGTAATCCCAGTTACTCCAGAGGCTGAGGCAGAATTGCTTGAATCCAGGAGGCGGAGATTGTAGTGAGCTGAGACTGCGCTGTTGCACTCCAGCCTGGATGACAGAGGGAGACTGTGAAAGAAAAAAAAAGAATTTTTGTCCATTTTTCTGTTAATTACAGTGTTTTATACTGATTTATTTTCATGTGATGAAACAATCTAGTATGCTTGGATAAATACCACTTGATTAGGAAGTATAATTATTTTTGTTGTTCTGGATGTGGTTTGCTAGTATTTTTTTTTTGATAACTGTTGCATTCATACTCATAAAGGATATTTTATACTTTTCTTGTATGTATTTGTCTATGTCTAGCATAGTGTCTAGTATCAGGGTAATACTGGCCTTATAGGGAAAATATTTTCTCCCCTTCTTTGTTTTGAAAGAGTTTGTTAACAATTAGGGTTAATTCATCTTAACAATTAAGGTTGAATTCTCCAGTAATCATTTTGTCTAAGGACTTTTTTAAAGGACTTTAAAAAAAATTCAATCTCCTTACTTAAAGATATTGTATTTAGATTTTATATTTTTGTTGAATTATTTTATTTGATGTTACTCTATTTGGAAATTTCTTTATTTTACCAAAATTATCTAATTTATTGGCATACATTTATCCATGATATTCCTTTGTAAACTTTTTTATTTCTGCAAAACTGGCAGTAATGTTTCCTCATTCATAACTGATTATAGAAGTTCAAATCTTCCCTTTTATCTTGGTAAATTTATCTAAAGGTTTGTTAACTTATTTCATATTTCCTTCAAAAGACAGCTTTAGTTTTGTTGAAATTACATTTTAATACATGTTTATCTATTTTATATATATGGGCTTTCTTATATTCTTTCCCTCTTTGCTATGTGTTTTGTTTTCTTTTGTTATTTTTTCAGCTTCTAATTGGAAAAAGTAGGTTATGAATTTAAGATTTTTCTTTTCTAATATAGTATTTACAGCTATAGGTTTTTCATAAGCAATGCTTTATCAGCATCTGATAAGATTTTGTATACTGTGTTTTTTGTCTTCATTCATCTCAAAATATTTTCCAATTTATTTTGTGATTTATTTTTTTTACTCAGTAATTATTCAAGAATGTATTGTTTAATTTTGCAGCTTTTCTTCTATTATTGAAATAGTATATTTTGGATGATCTCAACTATTTGAAATTTATTGAAACTTGTTTTAAAACTTGACATAATCTATTCTGTGGAACATTCTACACAGTTGAGATGAATATGTAATCTAGTGACGTTGGGTGAGTGTCCTGTAGATGTTAGGTGTAATTGGTCCAAAGTGTATTTGGTGTTTCATTTCCTTATCAGTCTTATTCCTATATATTCTATTAACTATGGAAAATGGAGAATTGAAATATCCTGATATTATTTTTCAATCATCTATCTCCCTTCAATTTTATGAGTTTCTATTTATATATTTTGAAGATCTAGTGTTAGATACATATTTGTTTTTGATGTTTATATATTTTAATGGATATATTCTTTTATTATTATAAAATATCTTTATCTCTATAACAATTTCTGTGCTAAAGTCTATTTTGTCTGAAATTAGCCAATTTTTGATAACTATTGCATAGTACATTCTTTGCCATTCTTTTCATTTTACTTATTTGTATTTTTAACTCTGAAGTGTGTCTTCTGAAGACAAACTATTGTTGGATTTTGTATTTTTATCCATTCTGAAAGTTCTTGCCTTTTGACTATAAATTTCAATCCATTGAATTTAATGTAATTACTAACTAGATAGAATTTATGTCTGCTAATTAATTTTCTATGTACTTTTGTTACTCTGTACTTTACTATTTATTTTGTGTTAAATAAGTATTTTTTCAATGTACCTTTTTCCTTTACTTGTTCTATTCACAGTATTTTTGAGATATATTCTGACTGATTGTCCTTATTCATAAAATTAACATCTTGTAATTTCTTCATTTAATATTAACTTATCTTTCATAGTATACAAAATATTGTTCCTCTGTATTTTCAGTCCCTTCTTGCCCTTTGTGCTATTGTCATAGAAATTATATCTTTATACATTGTATGCAAATCCATACAAATTTATAAATATTGCTTTTCACAGTTATTAAATTCATATAGTAAAAATAACAGCCAGAAACACTACTTTTATACTGATATTTATCTGTATAGTTACCTTTACTGAATCTCTGTCTTCATGTGAATTAACTTATAAAAATCTTTATCTCAACAATTTCTGTGCTAAAGTCATTTTATCTGAAATTAGCCAATCTTTTGGTAACTATTACATGGGATATTCTTTGCCATCCTTTTCATTTTACTTTATTTGTATTTTTAACTCTGAAGCATGTCTTCTGAAGGAAAATATTGTTGGATTTTGTGGCATTGTCTATTGCCATTCATTTCAGTTTGAAGAACGTCCATTAGTATATTTTTCACAGATCAGATCTACTAGTAATAAAATTGTCAGTTTTCGTTTATCTGGAAATCTCTGAATCTTTTCCTTTTTGATGGATAATTCTGCTGAATACGGAATTCTTATGTGCAGTCTTTCTCTTCTATTACTTTTAATATTTCGTCTCACTGCTTCTGGCCTTTTCATTGCTCTGACTCAGTGTTTTTTCACTTTTAGCTTATCCCCTTCACACCCTCCCGCCTCCATAGCGTATAAAGCTACTGAAGCAGTTCATTTGTGGCTCCTGCAGCAGTTGGGACTACTCACACATCTTTACTCATCTACTTCACCCTGAACTGATGCATTGTTTTATAAGAGAAAATAAAATTGGGGTGGAAGAGGTGTCAACATTTTCTCCTGTTTTAGCCTCTTACTTACACCATCACAGTAAGTGATTAAAAGCTTAACTCTTTCATTTTTGCCTTGTTTCTGTAACTGGCTACATAGACAAAAGAGCTCAGCTTTCTCTCCCTCTCCCATCTCAGCTGAACTCCTGATGATATTCTTTCCGCTTTTTTTTTCTCATTTTTCTTTCCCCATTAAGTCTATGTTAGTGTACTTCATGCTGTGTCATGTGTTTTATGTGTCTTTTTTTTTTTTTTTTTTTTTTTTTTTTTTGGAGATGGAGTTACTCTGTTGCCTGGGCTTGGGTGCAGTGGCATGATCTTGGCTCACTGCAAGCTCCGCATCCCGGGTTTAAGCGACTCTCCTGCCTCAGCCGCCCGAGTAACTGGGATTACAGGCACCCGCCACTAAGCCAAGCTAATTTTTTGTATTTTTAGTAGTGACGGGGTTTCACCATGTTGGCCAAGCTGGCCTGGAACTCTGACCTCGTGATTCACCCACCGCAGCCTCCCAAAGTGCTGGGATTGCAGGCGTCAGCCACCACCCCCGTGCCATGTGTTTTAAAGGCTCTGTTCATTTTTCTTCATTATTTTCTCTTTCTGTTTCTCAGGCTGCATTATACTAACTGAGCTATCTTCAAATTTAGTATCTTCTTTTAAGAAAAATTGGCTCTGAAGCCCTTCCAGTAAATTTTTCTTGTCATGTATTACGCAGCTTCTGATTTTCTAGGTTTTTTTCTTATTTATAATTTACCTCACTGTATTGTTATTTGATATGGTTCGAATGTGTCCTTCTACAAATATACATGTTAGAAAATCTCCAATGCAGCAGTGTTGGAAGGTATGATGTAAAGGGAAGTGTTTAGATCATTAGGGCTCTATCCTCACGCATGGTTAATACTGCTATAAAAATGGTTTACAAGGGTGGACTTGCTCTCTTTTCCTCTTCTGCCACATGCAGACCAGTGCTTCTCCCTTCCAAAGGATGCTACATTTCAAGGGTTCATCTTAGAAGCAGACACTGCTCCCCTTGCCAGATGTCAAACTGCTTGCACCTTCATCTTGAAATTTCCAGGCTCCAGAACTGGGAAACATAAATTTGTTTTGTGTGTGTGTGCTTTTTAAAATAAATTACTCAGTCTCGATTATTCTGTTCTAGAAGCACAAATGGACTGACACTATTCTATATTTGCTAAACATTATTTTTGTATTTTAATTTAAAGGTGTAGACTTGTTTTCTTTAGGTTCCTTGGATATATTTTAAATAACAGATTTTATCACTTTGGGAAGTTAGGCCAACATTTAGCTTCCTAAGAGATAGATTTTTTTTTTTTTTTTTGCTGCTTTTCCTGCATGTGGGCTATCCTTCCTTATTTCATTGCATGTTTTGTATTTTTGAAAATCAATATACAAATAGTATAATGTGGCAATTCTGGAAATTAGATATTACCCACCCAGAGTTTGTTGTTGTTTGTGCGTTTAGTGACCTTACTGAATTATGTAAAGTGTGTATTTGTTTTGTGATTGTATTGCTACTGCAGATTCTGCTTGATTAGCTTAATGAATAACTAATGATTTTATAGTGATGGTCTTAAAAGCTTGTGATTAATAAGGTTCTCATTTTTTGCCTAAGAAGTATGTGTGTTTATTGCAGCATACCTGTAATAATTAGCCAGGCCCTCAGACCTAGAGATGTGCATGGCATTTAAACACTAAGAAATATGTCAAAGATATTCAAAGTCCCTGATGGATATCTCATTCTCCAGGTTTTTCATTTAATATTTTTGTTAGCTATGCTTTGCTCCAACTGTTACCCACTGCCCCAGGCATCTGTAATGTTAAATAAATACTGCTTACTACTTTGAACAAAAGCTCACCAAGAAAACTTATCTCAAAATTGATGAACTCTGAGGTCAATTAAAGAGAACTCTTTTCAGTGGGTTTTTTCAAGGAATCACCAGACATGTCAAAGATTAACCATTAAGAATGGGGTTTTGATAAAGCTCTTTACCTTATCATGTGTAATGGCTTTGAGGCTTCTGGTTTTGAACACCATTTCAGGTTGTTGGTTGTCTAATCCTAGTCCACACCTTCAGAGCTGAGAGAAGGGGATGGCAAAAGCGCAAGTGCAAATGTAACAACATTTGCTGCTTTTGCTAAAGTGCATTTACTTGTTGTTCAGTGAATGCTTCCCTTGTCAGGCAGAGTGGCTTTCACCTGTAATCCCAACACTTTTGGAGGCCTAGGCAGGTGGATCATGAGGTCAGGAGTTTCAGACCAGCCTGGCCAACATGGTGAAACCCTGTCTCTATTAAAAATACAAAAATTAGCCTGGCCTGGTGGCACGTGTCTGTAATCACAGCTACTCGGGAGGCTGAGGCTGAAGAATCATTTGAACCTGGGCATTGTTGGTGGTTGCAGTGAGCTGAGATGCTGCCATTACACTCCAGCCTGGGTGACAAGGGCAAAACCGTGTCTCAAAAAGGAAATATTAAAAAAATAAAATAAATGCTTCCTGAAGGGCTGTGGGCCTTTTGTTGATTTCCAATGTTCTGAAAATGTTGAGTCTGATCATTTGTACCACTGTTCCCATAATTTTTATTGAGAAGAGAATTAACAGAGGTACTTATTTCAACCATCTTGCTGATATCAACTTTTCATTAGTTTTTAGAAGCATTAAGTTGATTCGATAGTGTCTTGGTTAAAGTAAAACTGGAGTTTATAAATATTTAAATTATTTGAAAAAATATGTTTTCCAAATGATATCTCAATATAAAACTCAGATTCCAGCTATATGTTTACACAAAAATTTTATTTAAATTTTCAACTTTATACAATGTTGGTTTAACATTGATTTTTTTGAAAAAATAAAATCGCTTACTATTTTTAGAGCAATAATTGTTTTCCTAAATACAAAATCCTGAAAATTTCATGTTGTTACAGTTGCTGCCAACACTTTTTCTTTCTCTTTATTTCTACATTGCCTTACATAGTTATAATGGAATTTTGCTTTTGACCAGTAAATTAAGCTCTTTTTCATTCTTGGTACATTCTGAAAATTAAGCCTGTGTCACTATTAATATCAACAATGCTCAACTTCTTTTTCATATATATGAAATTCTGAAAAACAACTGAAGCAACAATATTACATTATTTTACAGGGCTTGTTATTTACTGAAACAACTAATTTTTATGTTTTAGATTGCATTCAATGAACACATCCAACTGAACATTGCTTGCATATCATTGGCAGGGGACTTCCCAGTTCTTTATTTATATACTCATTTGCTCAGTTTCCCGTGGAAAGTCAGATGGTAGACTAACCTTCTAGTGCTCTAACCCTCATCTTCTCTGTCTTATCAAACAAAATTTTTTCACAAAATTTCATAAAACATGCTATTTTGATATCCCTGCACATGCATCCAAATATAGTCAAAGAGTTAATAATATTTTTATATATTACTTAGCTTCTTTTTCTGAATCTTCTATGAGTCAATGCACATATCTTTTACTTGTTGCTTTATGTTGGATTGTCTTATTCTATGTGTCTCTTTGATGGAGATTGTCATAGTCTATGACATGGTTTGGCTCTGTGTCCCCACTTAAATCTCATCTAGGGTTGTGATCTTCAGTGTTGGAAGAGGGACCTGTTGAGAGGTGATTGGATCACGGAGGTAGACTACCTTGTTGCAGTTCTTGTGACATTGAATGAGTTCTCAAGAGATCTTGTTGTTTAAAAGTGGAATCTGATTAAAATTCAGAGCTTCTGTACAGCAAAAGAAACAATCATTAGAGTGAACTGGCAACCAACTGAATGGGAAACATTTTTTGTAATTTACCCATCTGACAAAGGGCTAATATCCAGAATCTACAAAGAACTAAAACAGATTCACAAGAAAAAAATAAACAAACCCATCCAAAAGTGGACCAAGGATATGAACAGACACTTTTTGAAAGAAGACATATATGAGGCCAACAAACATATGAAAAAATGCTCATCATCACTGGTCATTAGAGAAACGCATATCAAAACCACATTGAGATACCATCTCACGCCAGTTAGAATGGTGATCATTAAAAAAATCTGGAGACAACAGATGCTGTAGAGGATGTGGAGAAACAGGAACACTTTTACACTGTTGGTGGGAGTGTAAATTAGTTCAACCATTGTGGAAGACAGTGTGGCTATTCCTTAAAGATCTAGAAATAGAAATTCCATCTGACTCAGCAATCCCATTACTGGGTATATACCCAAAGGACTATAAATCATTGTATTATAAAGACACATGCCCATATATATTCACTGTGGCAGTGTTCACAGTAGCAAAGACCTGGAACCAACCCAAATACCCATCAATGATAGACTGGAGAAAGAAAATGTGGCACATACACAACATGGAATATTATGCAGCCATAAGAAATGATGAGTTCATGTCCTTTGTAGGGACATGGATGAACCTGGAAACCATCATTCTCAGCAAACTGACACAAGAATAGAAAATCAACCACCAAATGTTCTCATTCATAGGTGGGTGGTGAACAATGAGAACACATGAACACAGAGAGGAGAGCATCACACACCTGGGTCCATTATGGGTGCTAGGAGAGGGACAGTGGGAGGGAGTGTGGGGGAGGGATTACATGGGGAGAAATGTCAGGTATAAGTGATGGGGGGATGGAGGCAGCAAACCACCTTGCCATGAATGTACCTATGCAACAATCTTGCCTAATCTGCACATATAACCCAGAATCTAAAGTAAAAAAAAAAAACAAAGTGTGTAGCACTTCCCCCCTTTGCTCTCTCTTCCTCCTGCTCCAGCCATGTAGGGCATGCCAGCTTCCCCTTTGCCTTCTGCCATGTATGTAAGTTTCCTGAGGCCTCCTCAGCCATGAATCCTGTACAGCCTGCAGAACCATGAGTCAATTAAGCCTCTTTCTTTATAAATTATCCAGTCCCACGTAGTCCTTTATAGCAGTGTGATAATGACTAATACAGTCCACTTGGGATGCTATAACAAAATAATTTAGATGAGTGATTGTGAACAACAGAAATTTATTATTTACAATTCTGGAGTCTAAGAAGTCCAAGATTAAGGTGCTGGTAGATTCATTGTCTGATGAGAACATATTTACTAGTTCATAGATGGTGCTTTGCATCTGTTTCCTCACATGAAGAAAGAATTAGCTAGCTCTTTGAGGTCTTTTTTTTAAGAGTACTGATGCTGGTAATGAGGATTCCATCTTTGTAATCTAATTATCTCTCAAAGGCCCCACATCTTAATACCATCTCCTTGGTGGTGACAATTTCAATATATGCATCTTGGAGGAACGGAAACATTCAGACCATAACATTTTATTCATGCCTTTCCCCCACAGATTCATGTCTTTATCACATGAAAAGTATGTTTATTCCATCCCAACAGCCCCCAAATCATACCTCATTCCGGCATCAAAATGTAAAATTCAGAATCTCATCTAAATATTATCTAATCAGATATGAGTAAGACTCAAGTTACAATTTATTCTGAGACAAATTGTTCTCCAGCTGTAAACCTGTGCAATAAAACAAATTGTGTGTTTCCAATACATAATGGGACAGTATAGAATACATATCCACATTCCAAAAGAAAAGAAATAGGAATGAAATGGATGATAGGGCATGGGTCCAAAGTAAATAAAAATCTCATCAAGGCAAAATATGTTAATTCTTAAGGTTAAAGAATAAACTTATTTGACTAAATTTTTGCAACCCAGTCCACTAGACAGATGTCCTGTCTTCATGACCCACTGGGGCCCAAGTCCAAGCTTATGTCTCTGCAGGGCATTGCCCTGGTTAGGGTTCTCTACAGTTGCCCCAGTTCTGTGTCAATTATTTGTCTGGGCCCCATGACTCTCCTAGGTGTTCTTTGAAAACTAGTTGGAGGCAGCAAAGCCCCCACAGCTTTTGCACTCTGTGCCAGCAGAAATGGTACCACACAGAGGCCATCAAACCTACTGCCTGTGTCCTTCAGAGAGGCAGCCACCAAGGCCCACACCACATCTAGGCTTGCTAGAGTTGTGCCTGGGCTGACTGAGAAGAATGGCACTCGAATTCAGTAATAGGGCTTTGACATTACTCTACCTTCTATAATCTTGATCTCTGGGCCTATGATTTGATTAATTCCATTATCAAGGGGACCATTCCATTCTACCATGTGAAGTCACAGAGAGAAGGCACCATCTATGAATGAGAAAGTGAACTCTCAGCAGACAGTAAACCTTCCACCACATTGATCTTGGCCATCCTCGACTCCAGAATTGGGAAAAGCAAATTTATATGGTTTATGAGACATTCAGTCTGGTATTTTGTTACAATTGCCTGAAAGAACAAAGAGAGAACATTGGCAGTAGAAAGTGGAAGTGATAGTATTGCAAATACCTGAAAATGTAGAAGTGACATTAAAATTGGGTGATCGGTAGAGGTTTGAACAGTTTTGAGGCACTTCTTAGCAAAAGCCTACCTTTTTTTGAATAGACTTATAGGACTATTCTGGTGAGAGCTCAGAAGAAGAGAAGAGCTGCAGAGAGAGCTCCATCTTCTTAGAGAATACCTAAAGGATTGTAAACAGAATATTGCTAGAAATATAGATGATAAAGAGCATTCTGATGAGGTCTAAGACTCATCATGTTGGATATTGAGTTTCAACATACAATTTTGGAGGAAACACAAACATTTAGACCATCTATAATATCTATATGTCTCTACATCTCTCTCTCTCTGTCTCTCTCTCTCTTTCTAGAATGGATGCCTGTTGAGGATTTTTCTAAATGTTTGGAGATTAATCTATATGGGTCTCTTAGATTTTTTTGGCACCTCTTGAAAGCAGTAATAATTGCACTTTGCCCACTGGACTATACTTTCAAAGATATTTGCATAGCAAAGAAAGCTTAGAATACAGAGATTCTGTCTTCTCTGGAGCAAATATCAAATTTCTATCAGCCTTGGAAGACAGAAATACTCTGTCTCTCTGGATAAAAGCACAGGCATGTTTGGGCCTCTTATAAAGATTAGGGTTTCATAAGATCAAGATAGATCTCCTATAGCAAAAGACTCTTTTTGTGCAGCCCTCCATCTGAGTGTACCTGTGTCACCATATTGGGAACTGAGTGCCACGGAAACTTATGCAAATAATCAATACTCACACTTCTTGATGAAGTCTTGTATATTCTGCTAACATCCATAAAACTGGAAGGCTAATGTGATAACTTGCAGTTACATGAAATCCAAGACTCTTCAGAGTTCTTAATACTAATACATTAAGGAAGAAATCATTGAGATGGTAGAGCTGGTTCAAAGGTCACTTATTTTCTTCAAAGAAATAAAATTATAATATTTGAGTTTAGTGCTTTTCACTATGCAAAATTATTTTCATATTTATTAGACAGAAATATACAAGTAACATGTATTTTACAAAATGTGACTATTAAGGGTAAATCGCAAGTCAAAGTTATAAAACCTCCTGGAATACTTTGTCAGGGCTGCCATAGCAAAGTGCCATCTTAAAGAACAGAAATTTATGCCCTAATCTGTGGACTCCAGAAGTCCCAATTCAAGTTATCAAGAGTGTTGGTTCTTTCTGAGAGTTCTGAAGAAATATCTGTTCTTTGCGTTTTCTCTGTCTTCTAGTGGTTTGCTGTCAGTCTTTGGTGTTTCTTGACCTGTGCATAACTCCAGTCTTCACTTACAATTATCCCTATGTTTCTGTGTGCCCAAATTTTATTTTTAAATAAGGGCACAGTATAGGAATAGAAAATTTGCTAATATAACGTTATATTGACTTATCATCTACAAAGACCCTATTTCCAAATTAGGTCACATTCACAGATACCAGGGGGTAAAGATTTCAGTATTTTTTTTGGAGAACTGATTCAAGTTATGAAATCCTTCACAGGCATGTTAGGCAATGCTTTAAATTGTTTTTGAAAGTACCACCTGCTATCTCTTTGTTCAATTTTCATTGTGGATATCTTTTATTAACAATATTTTAATACTGCTCCTTTGGGGGGTTAGAAATGTTTTCAACATATTTTCAAAACTGCAGAATATTCTTTTTCAAATTATTTTTAAATAAGACAGAAATTCCAAACGATCAGGTAGGGTGTGCTTGAGACTTAGTGACTCATCTAGGATGACTCACTAGATTTTAAGCTTAAATTATTTAATTAGGTGACATTTACAAAGACTTAAAAATTCAGGCAGTTTATAAAGCAAGATATGCAGCCACCATGTCTTCCTTAACTTGGAGATTGTTCTATCATCATTTTCCCTGTACTTTATATACTAATGTTACACAATCCTTCAGTTGTATCTTATTTGCTTTATTTTCAGACAGTATCATTGCTTTATACGCTATTGTGTGTTCATAGTAAATATGGTTAATATTATAGGCTGAATTGTGGCCTCCCAAAATTTATATGTTGAAGTCCTATCCTCCTTTGTGGATGTATGTGAAAACAGGACATTTAAGGAGATAATTAAGGGAAACTGAGGTCATAAGGGTAGAGGCCTAATATAATAGACAGATGTCCTGTTAAAAGAGGAGACCCCAGAGACTGCTCTCACTGTGTCTGTATGCACAAAGGACAAGTCATGTAGGGACACAGGAAGAAGGTGACCATTTACAAGCTTTCTAGCCTCTCTTTCTAGAGAGGTCTCATCAGAACCCACCCTACTGGAACTTGGTTATGAACTTCCAGTCTCCAGTACTGTAGAAATGTAAATTTATGTTGTTTAAGCAGTTCAGTCTCTGGTATTTTGTTATAATAGCCCAACAAGACTAGTATAATTACCAGGTTTTTTGTTTACCATTAAGTTTTGCATTTAGGTCTTCCATCTGGAAGGACCATTCATGTAGTTTATTATTTCAAAGGAGCTGCTATTTGATGCCTCTGTTTTCTTTAATTTCTCTTCCAAACTTCTTCATCCACCTGTAGGTCAAGGTTTTCCCATTTGTCCTTGCCAACATCTCCAGCAGCTCCATAATCCACATAAAGTGTCCCCAGTTCTAACAACTACATTTTCATCTTGCCAGTTCTAATTCTTCTGAAGTTCCATAGTGAGAATATGATGGTGCTAAATTCTAATTTTTTTGTTTATTTGGAAATATATTGTCTTGACTCCTATTTTTGAATATAACTACTGTGAGTTTGAATTCTAAATTAAGGGAATTTTCTCTTAGTACTTAAAAGACATATTCAATTGTCTTCTGACTTCTGCTGCTGTTAAGAATATGCTATTAGTCTTTGTAGTTTTATAAATAGCTATTTTCCTTTTCCAACATCATTTAAAATCTCTCTCTCACTTATTTTATGTTCATTAATACTTTTTACTGTTCTGTGTTGTATGCTGGATAATTCTTTAAATCTACAATCCAGTTAATTAATGCTCTCTTTAGGTGGCCTAAACTGCTGAATAGATAAATGCATCAATATTTTAATTTAAGCTACATTTTATTCAATACTAGAAACCTATTAATTTTTTTCCAAAACATATCTTGTATTATGCCTTGGTCCTTGTGGATTAAAATATATCTTCCAAACAGATGATACAGTTTTAACCCTCCACATCTATAAAGGTGGCCTTATTTGGACTTTGCAGATGATCAAGTAAAGATGAAGTCACTACGGTGGGAAGTAATATGGCTGATGTCCTTATAAAAAGGGGAAATTTGGACATGGAAACAGATACATAAAGATTTAAGCCAATATAAATCACAAGGAGGAATACTATCTACAAAGCCAGGAATGCCTGAGCTACCAGAAGCCCAGAAAAGGCATAGGACAGATTCTCCCTCACAGTCCTCAGAAGGAGTCAGACTTTTCAACATCTTGATTTCAGAGTTCAGCCTCCAAAACTGAAGGACAATAAATTCCTGCAGTTCAAGCCACCCAATATATGGTACCTTGTTATTGCAGCCACAGAAAACAAATTAACTTCTGTGTTTTTTTCCTTTTATTTCCCTTTATTCATTCTATAAATACCATCTATTAATAAAACATATCTGATTGATCTAAAATATGTACTTAGAATTTCAGTTCTATATTTCATTTTCATTGATAACATACTAAGGAGAATCAATAGTTTATCTCCAGTAAAAATTTACGTTTGCTTTTCCCAGGTGTCTTGGTACAGTGCCAAACCCAGGAGCACAGAATAGCATAAATTCATACCCCTAAACTACATGAAGGGAATACAACGTATGTGTAAGATATTTTAATGTTGTAGAAAATACATGGATTTGAGAAAAAAAAATATTGTTAAAAGATTGCAAATTAGGTTGGATAAAGGATCATAAACATTGAATTTGGAGCTTGTAGGATGAAGTTACGTTTCTTTTGTTGAAATTTTAGTATTTAATAAAGCCCCTGGACTCAGTAACATTACCTATAAAACTAGATTAATGGTATTTTATTTCTATTGCTTTAGTGGGTATTATCTGGAAAAGTATGGTGATTGATATATAGTGGGAATTCTGAACTATCTATTCAATACTTTATTCACAGAAAAGTGTTTTTCTGGAGCATAAACTATTTGATTTGATTACAAATTAATTCTTAGGCTCATATTTTCATGTATGTGTCAGTTAAAAATAGGCTAATTTAGTATTTTATGCTTGACAACAATGTCTAAAATGTAAATGAATCATGTTGTATGTAAAATTGAATACATTTTAACACCTAGGATTAAATGTTTTCCTATTTGTCCCTCAATCTCTGCAGAAATTCTAGATATTTATAACATAGGTACTGAGGATGGAAACTGAACCTAAGGTGAAAACAGCTGAAAGCATTTTCTAGGTTAATTTAGTTTCTTCTAGAATTATTACTCATCGTTTTCCTTTGCGTGTTGTTTTCTTTTATACACATCTTACTATTTGAAAATTATGGCAGAACTATTTAGTGTTTGAATCCTTACTTCAGAATAATGTATTTGAATTTTTATGCAGAGTAATTATTAGATAAATTATTTAACTTTTGCTCTAAAAGAAGTTACATATTTCTCTTAGAGTTCTTTACACATAATCAATTTTATTTAATTTGGTAGGTATTTGCCATTTCTCATATATATGAACAAATGTAAACAAATTCCATTGTATATTTACTCAAAATTTAATTTGTATACTAAAATCCTTTTTGGTAAAACCATTGCTGTATGTGATCAAGACATTAGCTTTTTCTATACATAATTATACCATTATTTATAATACACAAACATATATATACACATATATACATATCAGAGTTTATAGTTTTTAAGTACATGTTATTATTTTTAAAAATAACATATTAACAAGGTAATGTTTTATCAGACTGTCACATCTCACCTATATATATTATTCCATCATTTATTAGAATTTTTATACAATATCCTCTGATATCTTTTTCACCTGGCATACTTTTATATCTTTTGGAAAAAAATTAAACTTTAAAATTCCATTAAAATGCACATGTTTTATTATAAACTATTTATAAAGAATATAATTCTGAACATGAATATTTCATATTTGACCTGAATTTTCAAAATTTAGTGACTTTCATTGTGTTCTGCATTCTGATTTTTAAAATAACACCAGAAATGTTTCACGTTTTCTTTTCATATGGAGTTTAATTAACTAGTTTATAATCATGTTAGCTTATAAAACCTAAATACTAGGAAATCACAATATCTTCATGTTTTATATAGATTCAGCAGTTACAACTTTAAAATTAATTTTAACTCATCACTACTTGGTGTAGGAGACTGTTACACAACAAAGCCTGTTTTTTGTGTAAATATCGCAATGTGACCCAATATTTACTTATTCAAAATAACAACTATGTTAATGCTGGTATTAACAGTTAATGATGGAAAAGAAAAGGACAGGAGAAGCATTCCTAAACTTATCAAAGTAGGAGGCTTGACACATAATGATTCACACTATTAAAAGACTAAATTAGACTGGAATGGTTCCATTTTTCTAAGTACTAGGATTGCCAGAAGAACAGGCCATACAATTGGAAATAAAACTTGGTGGAAGACATAGAAAACATGTTTAAATAATTGGCAGATAACGAGGATATTGAGCGGATGTGAAAGGAACCAAAAACCATAAAGGTTATGAAGCTATAGATCGACTAAAGAAAACGCATTATCACAGCGTAGAGTTAAACTACACCAATAAAGAATATAAGAGTTTGGTTTCTGAAATTCAAATGCAATTTGTTTTATTTGTAAAGGAAAACAAAAATAAAATATGAAAAACAATGTAATATATGGTATAAATATAAATGAATAGGTAATTTTATTCTCCTTAGTTTATCTCAGGCACAAGAGAAATACCTAAGAAAAGCAACCAAGAATTAACATTTTAAAATTTCAACCTGTATTTTAAACACAAGAAGTATATGAACAGTTTGTTACCTGGGTCTATTGTACCTAGATAATGAGCATAATACAATAAGTCGTTTTTCAACCCAGACCTCTCTCCCTCCTCCCTCTTGAAGTCTACAGTGTCTGCAATTCCCATCTTTATGTCCATGTGTTCTCAATGCTTAGCTCACACTTGTGAGAACATACGGTATTTGGTTTTCTGTTCCTGCATGAATTTGGTTAAGATTATGGCTTCCAATTGTATCTACGTTGCTTCAAAGGCCAGGATTTCATTCTTTTTTCTGTCTGTATAGTTTTCCATGGTGTATGTGTGACCACATTTTCTTATCCAATCCACCATTGATGGGTACCTGGGCCGATTCTATGTCTTTGCTATTATGCATAACACAACATCGAACTTACAAGTGAATGTTTCTTTTTGGTATTAATTATTTTCCTGTGGGCACATACTCAGTAATGGATTGCTGGGTCAAATAGTAGCTCTGTTGTAAGGTCTTTGAGATCTCTCCAAACTTCTTTCCACCATGGTTGAACTAATTGAAGCATATACAGAGGCATTCTTATGTTTTATTAAAATTCTAAAATATGTTTATATTTAATAACTACCTTTTATAATCATCCTAATGAGGGTGAAGTGGCATCGCATTGCAGTTTTAATATACGTCTCCCTAATGGCTAATAATACTGAGCAACTTTTTATGTTCTTATTGCACATTTTTATATCTCTTTGCGGAAGTGTTTATCCAGATGAGTTTACCATTTTATTAAAGTTAGGTCATTTGCCCTGTTATTACCAAGTCATAAGAAACATTTATATATTATGGATATGTCTATAATTAAATATCTTATTTGAATTTTGTTTTGTTCCATGAACTAGCTTTTATAAGAGGTCTGGCTCAAATTTTAATGTTTGATTGTTTACATTTATCAGGCTCCTCCTCTTCTCTCTCTTTACCTTTTACCCAACCAGACAAAACATTAAGAAACCTCAGTGTGTGATACTCCCCCTCCCTGTATCCATGTGTTCTTATTTTTCAACACCTGCCTATGAGTGAGAATTTACTGCATGTATATAAAAAGGCAAATAGTGTTTGTACATTGCTCTTGTTTCCTATAACTTTAATGGACTCGTTTTTAGTTTTAACATTTTGTAGTGGATTCCTTTTGTTTTATTGTAAACAAGATCATGCCATCCTTTCCTAACTACATAGCTCTCCTTTATTTTTCTCACCTAATTATCCATCTAGATCATCAAATATGGTATTAAGAACAAGTGGCAAAAGTGGACATGTTTGTATTGTGCCCAACTTTATGGAATCTCACTGAAACATGCAGGTTTCAGTATGTTCTTTATCATGATGAAAAAGGTTCTTTCTCCTTGTTTGCTGACAGTGTTTACCAGGAAAAAATGTGATATCAAAAAAGTGTTTTATTATCATCTATTGAGATTATTATTAATGTATTTTGCCTGTGCTATTCTGATATGGTATATTAACTGACTTTTGGAAGTTAAATAAACCATACTTCCCTGGGATATTTCTCCTTTGATGTATTTAATCTTTTTTTATGACACTGGGCTTAATTTGCCAGAATTTTGTTGAGTGTTTTAAGTCAACATTCGCAAGAGTCATTTTTATTAATTTGTTTTCTTTGTGTTGTCTTTGACTGATTTTGGTATCAACATAATATGATTTTCATAGAATGTATTTTCAGGTTTGTAAATATTTTACATTAATTTTTTAAAAAAATGTTTGCTAGAATTTATCAGTGAAGATATCTAGGCCCAGGCTTTTCTTTGAGGAGGACTTTAAAAAATTATTAATTTGTCTAATTACTTGCTGGAGGCTTATCAGAATTTCTATTTATTCTTGAGTAAGTTTTAGTAGTTCATGCCTTTCTAGAATTTTTTTATATGTTATCTTATTTGTTAATATATAGTTGTTTTTAAAATTCACTTACACTAAATTCATTTCTATTATGTAGGCAAAATGTTTATCACTTTTGTTATTGTCCTGGAGCCAACAATTGGTTTTCTTCTGATACCTCTGTCCTTGGATTGTAGATGGTTATCTCCTCCCTGTGTCTTCGCAGCTTTTCTCTCTGAGTCTTACAGGCTGAGTTGTGACTTCTCCCATAATTCATATATTGAAGTCCTAATGCTCCGTACCTCAAAAGTTAAAATGAGGTCATCAGGATGGGTACTAATTCAATATGACTGATGTCCTTATAAGTAGAGAAGATCAGGATAGAGATATACACACAGCAAACACCATGTGGTGACATCAGGAGAAGATGGCCGTCTACTAGCTAAGGAGAAAGGCCTGGTAAGAAACCAACTCTGCTAACAACTTAGTCTCAGAATTTGACCTATAGTATTGTTCAAAAATAAACTACTGGCTGGGTATGGTGGCTCATGCCTGCAATCCCAGCACTTTGGGAAGCTGAGATGGGGAGATTGCTTGAGCCCTGGAATTTGAGACCAGCCTGGACAACATGGCAAAATCCTCCCTCTACAAAAAATACAAAAATTAGTCAGACATGGTAGAACACACCTGCACTACCAGCTATTCTGGAGGCTGATGTGGGAAGATCGCCTGAGCCTGGCAAGTCAAGGCTGCAGTGAGCCATGATTACACCATTGCACTCCAGTCTGGGACAGGAGTGAGACTCTGTCTCAAGAAAAAAAAAAAAACTGACGGAAGGAAGGGAGGGAGGGAGGGAGGGAGAGAGGGAAAGAAATAAAGAAAGGAAAGAAAGAAAGAGGGAGGAAGGAAGAAAGAGAAAGGGAGGAAGGAAGAAAGAGAAAGGAAGGAAGGAAGGGAAAGAGGGAGAAAGGAAGGAAGGAAAGGAAAGAAAGGAAAAAGAGAGAAACTGTTGTTTAAGCCATTCAGTCTGTGACATTATGGCAGCTCTCCCAAATAATACAGTGGAGTATCTACGTAAATTATTTGGAATTATTCCATGTGGAATGTTTTGCTATTGTTCCCATTTATTTATTTACTCAGTCATTTATGTCAGTATAGACTTATGGGCATTAATTTTGTACTTTGAGTTATATCCAATACTCAGTATTTATTTGTTACTCACATTGCTCCAGATTTGGACTTTGTAAGCTCTTTCATTTGGCTCTTGTGTCCTACTGAAATAACCCAATCTTCTTTTTCTCCCTATTTACTGCCTCCTTTCTTCTGAGCTACATGTTTAGCAAGTGCGTTTGATTAGGAAGAGAAGTCTGAATGGGCATTTCTGGGCACTACACGCTAGCATTGCCAAAGAAAACACAATGCAGTCAAATGCTGGATGGAAGTAGGTTTTACCGACATAGAGGAGACAGCCTATGATTAGCTTCAGTCCTGGGCATCAGTTCCCTATGGCCAGTGGGCCCCTACCAGTAGTTGACACAGGGCAATTTGTTTTGATGAACAATTCTTGTGCGTCAGCAGAAAGACTTCAACCACTCCCTGCAGAGGACGGAGGCAGTAGTGGGATTGGCCATGTGTCATTTGGTGCGTATGCTTAAACAGAACAAAGGAGTACACAATGAACCTAAAACAGAGAATGATATTCCTACATGATGAGAAAAGTCCAGCACAGGTAGCAAGGACTCTTGCTCTCTTGGTAAGGAGATGCTCCAGGCCAAAGGCCCATTCTATGCATCTGGGTGAAAGTTAAAAGACCACATGGAAAGAACTACATTTCCCAACACTACAAGTTGTCCTCAGGCTCAGGCTCATCTGTCTTGTATATTTCCTGCCCCAGTCCTAGAATCAGCTATATCTCCATTAAGCCCTGATTTTATTTTTAATTGAAAAAGAGTATAAGATACCATCTGAGTACTGTGTATGCTCATTACTGCTGGATAATGCTCCTAGTAGCTTCCCTCAGCTAAGAGCAAGCAAATACATGTGTGAATACATGAGGACTCCATCTCCTGGCCAAACATTTACGTGACATTTTCAGTCCCAACCATAGGCATTATAAAGGCTTTATGTAGGTCTCATATGGGAAAGTTGCCTTTCCCACAGCTGACTTTGTGCACTGCCAATTCGTTATGGTCTCTAGAAAAACTCAGCCTTCACTCTTGGTCAGCTATGCTTTTAAGCATATATGCATTTTTGGTCAGTAAACTTCATTCCAGGGTCTCTATTTGGGGTTTTCAGCCAAGGTCTTCAGGCACTTCTGCAGAGGCCTCCTTATCAGGGGAGAAGGAACAAATTTGAAGTCACTTTTACCCACTGTGAATCTCAGTACTTTCTAGCCCTCCCTTTTCTCACTACCACCTCACTCTCCCCAACTCTTAGGCCTGGGTTGATATAAGAGCAAAAGATTTTTTGTTCAAGGTTCCTAAACAGGGTGATCCACCTGACACTTGAATGGCACATTATTATGTAGGAGGTGACAGAAAGGGCAAGGTGAAGTCTAGCACTTTTTAGCATTTAGTCTCTTACTTATACCACTGAAGAAGTGATTAAATGCCCAGCTCTTTCATTTTTTGCCTGTTGTTTTTAATCAATTACTCTAACACCTGGCTGCTCAGCTCTGTCTCTAGCTCAGCTAAGCTCCAAACAAACCTCTGTCTATATAAATATCTACAAATATTTCCAATTATACCATTGGTATCTAACCTTAAGTTAAACATTTGTTCATACTATGTCTCTGCTTCTAATTAACAAATTCTACCCTCTTTTTTTTAAATCTGTAACCTCCCAGTCCACAAGTGAGAAAAATGATTCCCATCACCTGCCATTCATTTAAATTCCAGTGTATGTGTATTGTGGTATAAAAATTATTAACCTTACCCAGTGAGAAATAGCTTTATCAGCTAGATACAGGTATTTTATGTGTGTGTATATATATATATATATATATATATATATATATATATATAATTGCACTTTCGGTTCTGGGGTACATGTGCAGATCATGCAGGATTGTTGCCTAGGTACATACATGGCAATGTGGTTTGCTGCCTCCATCCCCCTGCCACCTATATCTGGCATTTCTCCCCATGTTTTCCCTCTCCAACCTCCCTACCCCTGCTGTCCCTCCCGTAGTCCCCGCCAACAGGTCTTATGTACAAATTTGTCTTTAGTCTAACAGATTTCATTCATTCTAAAAATTATTTAAATTATAAATCTCCCCCAAAACTTTCCAGCGAAATTGTTTAATATATTTCTAATAGAGTTAAATTATATTGTCACATTCTGTACTCCATCCTGGTACTCCATCCTGGAATCCCATGATCTCCTATATTACTTAAAAAATTCACATATATTAAGATTCAACTGTTGTGCCCCTCAGTTCTATGAGTTTTGACATATCTATAATGTTATGAAAACACCATTATCCTTTCACGTAGAATTGTTTCATCACACTAAAACTTCAAGCATCTCCTGCACGAAACTCCATCTGGCAGCCACTGATCTTTTTACCATCTTTATAGTTTTATTTATTCAAGAATATCATGTAATTGGAAACATGAAAGTTCCCAGTGCTCCACATGCTTGGTACCATTGACTAGAATTGTCTGGTATGGGGTTTTGGTCATTATAATAGATTTGTAAGTAAATTGCATTAGTGTTCTGCTTTGCAACTCACTAATGACAAATGATTTTGAACATAATATTGTATGGTTTATAATTATCTGTATATGTTCTTTGGTGAGATGTTTGTTTATACATTTAGTACACTTTTTTTTCATTGTACTTTAAGCTCTTGGGTACATGTGCACATCCTGCAGGATTGTTGCATAGGTACACACACGCCATGGTGGTTTGCAGTCTATGTCCCCCCTGTTGCCTACATCAGGCATTTCTCCCAGTGTTTTCCCTCCCCAGCCTCCCTGCCCCGTGCTGTCCCACCCTAGCCCCCCATCCCCCAACCTAACCCAGTGTGTAATGTTCCCCTCCCTATGCCCACGTGTTCTCATTTTTCAATACTTGCCTATGAGTGAGAACATGCGGTGTTTTGTTTTCCGTTTTTGTGTCAGTTTGCTGAGAATGATGGCTTCCAGATTTATCCATGTCCCTACAAAGGGCACAAACTCATCATTTTTTATGGCTGCATAGTATTCCATGGTGTATATGTGCCACATTTTCCTTGTCCAGTCTATCATTGATGGGCAATTGATGCAGAGAAGGCCTTAGACAAAATTCAACAGCCCTTCACGCTAAAAACACACAATAAACTATGTATCTGTGGAACCTATCTCAAAATGATAAAAGCTATTTATGACAAACCTGCAGCCAATATCATATTGAATGGGCAAAAACTGGAAGCATTCCCTTTGAAAACTGGTACTAGAAAGGATGCCCTCTCTCACTACTCCTATTCAATATAGTATTGGAAGTTCTAGCCAGAGCAACCAGGAAAGAAAAAGAAATAAAGGGTATTCAATTAGGAAAGGAGGAAGTCAAATTGTCTCTATTTACAGATGACATGATTGTATATTTAGAAGACCTCATCGTCTGAGCCCAAAACCTTCTTAAGCTGATAAGCAACTTCAGCAAAGTCTCAGGATGCAAAATCGATGTACAGAAATCACAAGCATTCCTATACACCAATAACAGACAACAGAGAGCCAAATCATAAGTGAACTCCCATTCACAGTTGCTACACAGAGAATAAAATACCTAGGAATAAAACTAACAAAGGATGTAAAAGAGGAGAACCACAAACCACTGCTCAAGGAAATAAGAGAGGACACAAACAGATGGAGAAACATTCCATGCTCATGGTCAGGAATATCAATATCATGAAAATGGCCAACTGCCCAAAGTAATTTACAGATTCAACATTTAGTACACTTTAATTGGATTTCTGTTTTCTTAAGTTTTCAGAGATCCTTGCACATTTGAGATACACATTCTCTATTAGATTTATATTTTGCAAATATTTTCTTCCAGTATGTGTCTAGCCTTTTCATTTTCTTAAGGGTACTTTACAGAGTACCAGTTTTATAGTTAATGAAGTTCAAAGTGCTCCAGATTTGTTCTTATTCTTGAGCATTGTGATGGCTCAG
The DNA here is from genome assembly GCA_036589455.1 of Ateles fusciceps. Taxonomy (NCBI): domain Eukaryota; kingdom Metazoa; phylum Chordata; class Mammalia; order Primates; family Atelidae; genus Ateles; species Ateles fusciceps. The sequence goes on along the minus strand of JAZHEH010000572.1, from coordinate 13,019,623 downwards.
TCTAAGCCTTTTGCCTTTTGTTGTCAATTTTAGAATAATTTTGTTTATATATAATAGCTACTGCCTATTCAAAGTACCTATTTATCTTTTGTGACTTTTGCTAACTTGTGTTTTTCAAAGTATTAGCACATTTTATACATGTTATCGAATAAGTTTGCATACAATGTACATAGCATTCTATATAATTTTAATATTCATGTAATCAGCAGTGATGACCCATTTTATGTCTACTATAAGTAATTTGCTCTCTATCTTTCTCTCTGTCTCTATCTTAGCCTGCCTCGAAGTTTATTTATCAATTTTACTGACCATTATAAAGTGCTAGCTTTTAGCTTATTGATTTATTATTTTCTGTTCTCAACTTCATTGATTTTTCTTAAAATTTTTATCATTTTTCCTTCTACTTGCATTAGGCTGAAATTTTTTCTCTAGTTCCCTAAATGGATCTTTTAAATTATTGACTTTAGATATTTCATGTTTTCTAATATATGTATTTAATAACATACATTTTTCTCTAAGTGGTGCTTTTGTTATATCGCACAAATACTGTTGTTGTATATTCACTGTTATTAGTTCCAATAATTTATATTTCTCTTGAGACTTCTACTTTGATGTCTTAAGGATTATTTATACATGCATTGTTTAAATATATGTCGTTTTAATTATAAGTATATAGATTACGTATATACATATGCGTAACTTTACATAATGCTTTTCTGCTTAATATATAGTGCAGATAGAGAATATAATTTTCAATTCCTCATTTTATTACATTGCAGCCACTCATTTCACCTATCCATGTGATATAATAACCCAATACACTGTTATTACAGTTACTTCAAAAAGTTATCTTTTAGATCAACTAAAAGTAATAAAAATAATTTATTTTCCCTTTATTCTTCTTGGACACTTTTCCTTTCTTTACGTGGATCTAAGTTTCTGTCCTGTATTATTTCCTTTCCTGAAGAACTTTTTAAATTAGCCATTGACCAATTCCTTTATCCAGACAAGGGTTAGCTGGTAGGATCCTTGAAATGAGTACTTAAAACACAGAAACCTCTACATTTGTTTATTATTGGTGTATTGGAAGAGAAACAGAAAGCCAAATCATGAGGTAACTCCCATTCACAAATGCTACAAGGAGAATAAAATACTTAGAAATACAACTTAAAAGGGATGTGAAGGACCTCTTCAAGGAGAAGTACAAAACACTGTTCAAGGAAATACAAAAGGACACAAACAAATGGAAAAACATTCCATGCTCATGGATAGGAAGAATCAATATTGTTAAAATGGCCATACTGCCCAAAGTAATTTACAGATTCAATGCTATCCCCATCAAGCTACCATTTTCTTTCTTCACAGAATTAGAAAAAAACTACTTTAAATTTCATATGGAACCAGAAAGAGCCTGCATAGCCAAGACAATCATAAGCAAAAAGAACAAAGCTGGAGGCATCAGGCTATCTGACTTCAGGCTATACTATAGGGTTACAATAACTAAAACAGCATGGTACTGGTACCAACACAGATATATAGATCAATGGAACAGAACAGAGGCCTCAGAAATAACACCACACATCTGCAATGATCTGATCTTGGACAAAACTGACAAAAATAAGCCATAGGAAAAGGATTTAACGAATGATGTGGGGAAAACTGGCTAGCCATATGCATGAAACTGAATCACTTTCTTACACCTTATACAAAAATTAACTCCTGATGGATTAAAGACTTAAATGTAAGACCTAAAACCATAAAACTCTAGAAGAAAACCTAGGCAATACCATTTAGTTCATAGGCAGGGCAAAGACTTCATGACTAAGACACAAAAAGCAATGGCAACAAAAGCCAAAATTTACAAATGGGATCTAATTAAACTAAAGAGCTTCTCTACAGCAAAAGAAACTATCATCAGAGTGAACAGGCAACCTACAAAGTGGAAGGAAGTTTTTGCAATCTATTCATCTGACAAAGAGCTAATATCCAGAATCCACAAAGAATTTAAACAAATTTACAAGTAAAAGACAAACAACCTCATCAAAAAGTGGGCAAAGGATATGAACAGATACTTCTCAAAAGAGGACATTTATGTGAACAACAAACATATGAATAAAAGCTCATAATCACTGGTCATTAGAGAAATGCAAATCAAAACCACAATGAGATACTGTCTCATGCCAGTTAGAATGGCAATCATTAAAAAGTCAGGAAACAACAGATGCTGCAGAATATGTGGAGAAATAGGAATGGTTTTACACTGTTGGTGGGAGTGTAAATCAGTTCAACCATCGTGGAAAACTGTGTGGTGATTCCTCAAGAATCAAGATCCAGAAATACTGTTTGTCCCAGCAATCTCATCACTGGATATATACCCAAAGGACTGTAAATCATTCTACTATAAAGACACATGCACACATATGTTTATTGCAGCACTATTCACAATAGGAAATACTTGGAAACAATCCAAATGCCCATCAATGATAGACTGAACAAAGAAAATATGGCACATATACACCGTGGAATACTATGCGACCATAAAAAAGATGAGTGCATGTCAAGATGAAGCTGGAAACCATCATTCTCAACAAACTAACACAGGACAGAAAACCAAACACCACATGTTCTCACTCAGAAGTCGGAGTTGAACAATGACAACATACAGGCACAAGGAGGGAAACAGCACACACTGGGGCCTGTCGGGGGGTGGGGGACTAGGGAAGGGACAGCATTAGAAGAAATACCTAATGTAGATGATGGGTTAATGGGTGCAGCAAACCACCATGGCACGTGTATACCTATGCAACAAATCTGCATGTTCTGCACATTTATCCCACAGCTTAAAGTATTAAACAAACAAACCATCAAACAAAAACAGCAAACTTTGTAACCAGACCTTTGACCCTCTTGCCTAGGCCTACTCTCACCCTGTGGAGTATTCTCTTGGTTTAATAAATGCCTGCTTTCACTGCTTCGTTTTTGTGTTTTGTTCTTTTGTACTTTGTATGCTGTGTTCGATTCTTTCTCCAAACCACAAGGACCTGGACAACTCACTCATACATGGCCTATCCTCTGGTAACAAAAATAAATAGTGCCAACTTGGGTTAAATATTCTTTTCAGTTGGGATAGGACTATAGCAGTCTGTCTCATGGACAGTTGCTCATTGTTGCTGAGCATATTGTATTTCAAAATAGGTACTATTCTAGTTAGAATAATAGCCATTCTATGAAACTGCCTTAATTCTTGTAATCCAGCCCATATTTAGCTGTCAGAAATTAATGAGTATTACCATTGGGGAGTCCTTGTATCTATGACTACGGCAACTTTTTCTCCAGATAAACAGATCTTTGTTGTGACTACCAGGGTTTACCTTTGTCTTTCTCTTTCTTTCTTTTTTTTTTTAACTTCTATTTTCAGTTCAGGGGCACATGTTCAGGTTTGTTATATAGGTAAGTTTTTTGTAACAGGGATTTGGTGTACAGATTATTTCATCCCCTTGGTAATAACTGAAGTAACCAGTAGGTAGTTTTTTGATTTGCTTCTTCCTTTCACCCTTCATCCTCAAGTAGGACCTGGTGTCTGTTGTTCTCCTCTTAGTGTCCATTTGTATGCAACATATAGCTCCCACTTTTAAGTGACAACATGTGGTATTTGGTTTTCTGTTCCTGCATTAGTTCCGTTAGGATAATATCCTCTAACTCCATCCATGCTGTTGCAGAGCACATAACCTCATTCCTTTTGATGGCTGTGTAGTGTTCCATGGTATATAGGTACTACATTTGCTTTATCCAGTCTATCACTGATGGACATTTAGGTTGATTCCATGTCTTTGATATTGTGAATAATGCTGAGATGAACATACACTTGCATGAGTCTCTGTAGATTTTGGGGTGGTGATTAGCTCTATAAAGTCCATTTCATGTTGAATCGTTAAAAAGTCATTAATTTTTATTTTTTCAAATTTTTCTTCTTGTACATATGAAAGAGATGACTTTAACATTTATTACTGTAAAAATTAAAACCAGAACTCCTGCTAGATATGTGTGTGTGTGTGTGTGTGTGTGTGATGTGTTTAATTATAAATGAAATAAGTGTATTTAATGAGGTAAAAAAACATAGTAATCTTCAAAATATAGACACTTGCTATGAGAGATTGTCTAAATTCATTAATTCTAGAGCAAAGGAATAGAGAAAAAATATGTTATTTTGTCATATTTTTGCCATGTTTCTGTGTAGTATTATTTGTCAGTATTTATTACATTTTTGTCCAGTAAACTAACTTCCTTTGCTATTTGATAAAATTGTCTATTGTTTAATTTCAAAGCTCTAAGAGAGTTTTGAATTTCTACTAAAATTGTTTTTGTAAGTTTATCAATGTTATAGAGATATCATTAGCTGATACCCAGTAATTAAAAAGTGCTTTTATAATCTTTAAGACTTTTATGTGTGAATTCACTGGATGATGTTCTTCTGCATCTGGTGTCTGTGAAAAACATGAGCATTTATTTTTTTTTGCAAATTTCAAGGGTGTTTTATTTCTGGAAAGAGAATATTATGTGGTGTAAAATAATTAAGAAAATAATGAGGTGACTCTATCTTTAATGAGCTTTCCTTTATTTTGTATATTTATCCTTCATAATTATAATTAATACTGAGATACAATTTATAAGCAAAATACTGAACTCATTTCATTTGCAAAGAAATCTTCCTTAATAATATTGTCAAACTGTATTACAAACAATTTGTCTTTAGCACAAGCCTTTTGTATTTTAATGATGAAGTTAGCTTTAATATTGCATACTGTTTTGATTTGTACTTCACTTTATGTCATTGCCAACATTGTTCCTGCCTTGAATAAGGACATCAGTGGACTAAACTTATTTTACCTGCACTGTTAAATTATGATGATTTGTTTTATCAAAACTAGAAAATATTTCATTCAATTAAACAGTCTTTTTCAACATAGAAGTTTGATATCTTGATTATGGTACTAATCTCACAAGAGTATTTATATGTCTAAACTCAGTAAAATATATACTTTATATGTGTACAATTTGTTGCATAATAATGGTACCACAATTAAGCAGTTTAAAAAATCAGAGAATAGCATTCACAGACATTTTTGTAGATACTAGCATTGTAACAAAGAAGACACATGTCAGTTTAAGGCAATGAGACTAGTAGACATGCACATTGACAGATAATTTTGTGTGCTATATTTAGTGTTGTGAATGACAATGCAAAGGGAGCAATGTGAGTACGGTGGAAAGATACTTACCTTGGTGGCTGTTGAAAAAGCCTTATAGAGACCATTTGTTGTTAGACGAGACCAGAGGGACATGCACCATATTCAGTTTCCTAGGTCTGCCATCATAACTATTTAGCAAAACTAGGTCATTTCAAAAACATATTTGTGTGCTGTTACAGTTCTGGAGGCTAGAAGACTAAAATGAAATACTGGCATGGTCATGCCCACTATGAGGATTCCATGAAAGAATCTTTCCTTGTTTCTTTGGCAATATTTGGATTTAGCTGCATCATTACAATTTCTGCTCCCATCTTCACTTTGCCTCCTCCGTCTGTATGTGTCTGTGCATTTTATAAGGACACTAGTCATTAAACTTAATTTCTGCCCTTATCCAGTATGACCGCATTGTAACTGATTACATATACAAAGATCTTATTTCCAAATAAGGGCATAGCTGTAGGTTCGAGATGGCCAAAAGTTTTGCAGGGAAATTATTTAACCCAATACAGTTCTCCTTCTGCCCTTTTCCCATCAAAGTTTTATTCCTTCCATATTCCAAACACATTTGCAATATCCAAACATTCCAGCAAAATCTTAACCCATGCCAGCATCAACACTAAGTTCAAAATATCATCTAAATATAATCAACTCAAAAGATCTCAAATAATATTTTCTAGATCGTCTAAATTAAGTGTGAGTAAAAATCTGTGTATGGTCCATCCTGGGTCAAAATGATTTCTATTTGTAAACTTGGAAATATAGGAAAAAAAGTTAATTTTCTCAAATACAATAATGAGATATGCTAGACTAGACATTCTCATTTCAAAAGGGTTACATAAGAAGGTAAAAACAGGTCAAGGAACTCAAGCAAGTTCAAAATCGAAAAGAACAAATTTCATTAGGTTTCAAGGCTAGAGAACAGCCATCTGTAGCTCAATGCTCTGTCTTCTCAGACATTTAGGCAGTACCTCCTCTCTGCTGCCCAGCAGAGGAAACTGCAGCCCTACCTCCCAGAGCATTCCTGCTTGAAGAATTTTGGAAATTCAACTGCCCTCTTTAATTTTGTCCGGTCTCTGTTCACTCAGTACAAATTGGCAGTGTTTCTACTGACATAACATTCTCAAAAAGCTTCTCAGTCTTCCATGAATGTCAAGAAAATCCATACCATAAAACATTAGGGTCTTCCACAGTTCCTTCCAGGATCACCCCATCTCCATTCCTGCCTTCAGCTGAGGTGCCTGATAGAATCTCTAGTTCACATATCTCATTTCTCCAACACAAGATTGTACAGCCACAACCTTGATGTTTTTTTCCAGAGCATGTTTTCTTATCTTTTTTTAGTATGAGTCGGCTCTTTTCTAAATCATCAACTTCTAATTTTGTTTTCTGATGATTTCTTCCTTAATTTATTTTTTTCCTTTCTTTTATTACTGCATGTAGCAAAAAGAAATCAGGCTACACTTTGTATAAGTTGCTTGAAAATCTTTTTCCCTAAATTTCCAAATTCATGCCATATATACCTACTTTCCACACAAAAGCAGAATTCAATTCATGCATGTTTTCTGCCACATTATAACATGGATCTCTTTTTCTCCATTTTCTAGTAACATATTCTTAATTTCTGTTCTAAGGCTTCATCAGAAGCACCTTTAAGTTTCATATTTTAGTAACATTTTATTTAAAATACATGTATTATCTAAGAAAATATAAAGTTTCTCTACTTTCTCTTGAATCCTCACCAAAATCACTATCAAATGTCCATATTTCTACCAACAGTCTCTTCAAAAAAATCTAAGCTTAATTTATATTTTATCATGAGCTGCAGAAGTCTTCCAACTTCTTCCATCATTTACCAAATTCCAAAGTCACTTCCATATTTTAAAGTACTTGCTACAGCACCACCTCAGTTCCTGGTACAAAATATTTATCAGTTAAGGTTATATGTAAAGAGAAATTTATATAGAATAAAAACAAACATAGATATATACATACATAGATATATAGATGATAGATTAATCGATAGATTAATTATCCATTTTCTCTATTATCTATTGATCAATCAATCTATCTACCTAGAAAGAGAGAGAGAGAAGATGAACAGAGACGGAGACAGAGACAGAAAAACTGGATGAAGAGAACATGGGGGCTGACAAATTTGACATTCATGAAGCAGGTAAGTTCAAAATTTGTAGAACAGGCTGGCTGGCTAGAAACTCAGGGAGGAGCTGATAATCCAGTTTTCACTCTCAGGCCTTTCAACTAACTGAGTGAAGCCCACCCAGATTATCAACAGTAATTTCCTTCACTTAAATTAACTGATGGTACATATTAACCACATCTAGAAAATACTCTAACAGCAACACCTAGACTAGTGTTTGATTAAACAATTGGGTAACATAGTGTGCCAATTTAACACATAAAACAAATCATCACAAGTAAGAATGTGCAAGATGATACGAAAGGAGAAGGATACCCTATATAATTTGAACACAATCATGAAGATCTGACAAAGTATGCTGTTTTCAAAGATATGAAAATAATTTAAAATCACTTGATGTCTAGAAATGAAAGGTGGCATTTGAATAATTGACAGAGAACATCACTTAGAATATTTTTTGTTTATCCAAAAAGATTGTGTTCATTAGGTCTAGGTCCCTAAAAAAGATTTTAGATGGGGAGTAACATGTTTATATTTTAAATGTTAGTTTTGTTACAGCTATAGAAGCTAAGCTAAGAAGCAGAAGGCGTAGTGACTTCACACTATAAATAATCAAATTTTTATATAGAGACTGTGAACTCTTCAAGAAAAACAGCATGTTATATTCATTATTTTCTATCATATAATGCTCTAGTTCACTTTCATAATAATTGATTTTTTTATTGTTTATTATTTGTTTACCTCTGTGAAGAAAACTTTACTTGAACTCACTCAAATATTGCTCAGAAGTGAGTAGTTAAATCTTATTTTTTTAAATGCATACATAAAGAAAAAGAGCACTGGAGAAGTGAGAGATGCAGCTCATTTTTCAAATCTCTCAGACATCAGATGTGTACTCTAAATCATGACTCCAAATAACTGTTTGACTCTCCTGAAAAGAATTAAAATGATGTTAGGGAAAGAGAAAAATGAAAAGATTACCTCTTTGACTTAGATTTTGAGAATGGGCTAAGAAGTAAATAAAACAAAAAGACAACTCTTCATATTCTCTGTGTTACTTGTGAAGGTCCAAAGATACAGCTTGGATGTAGTTCAGTAAGATCTCCTCATTCTTTAAATGTATTCTACTGAATAATTGACTAAAAGCAGTGGTTGAAAAGAATCAATCTACCAAAATTTTGTTATTAAAAATGTAATGCCTAAGAAGTACTTTTACATAGTGTGCTATGTATGTTAAATATTCATGCATATAATTACTTTGTAAGTATGTGATAAAGATATATGTATACATTTGTATTTAAATTGTGTATAGTAAATACACATGTTTAAGAATATATGTAGTTTATAATCAGCACGTATGTCTTTTTTTTTGAGATGGAGTTTTACTCTTGTTGCCCAGGTTGGAGTGCGATGGCACGATTCAGCTCACTGCAACCTCCACCACCTGGCTTCAAGCGATTCTCCTGCCTCACCCTCCCGAGTAGCTGGGATTACAGGCATGCTCCACCATGCCCATCTAATTTTGTTATTTTAGTAGAGGTGGAGTTTCTCCATGTTGGTCAGGCTGCTCTGGAACTCCTGATCCCAGGTGATCCTCCTGCCTCGGCCTTCCAAAGTGCTGCTATTACAGGAGTGAGGCACCACGCACGGCCAGCATGTATATCTTAATTCTCATAGTAGCATTATGAATATCTTAATATCACAAATATTTGACATAATACTATTTTGTGACCAATAGTCAATTAAAATATCCTTTAATGGTTTTTGGGATTTTGTGGGGTTTTTTTGAGACAAAGTTTCGCTCTTGTCCAGGTTGGAGTGCACTGGCGCGATCTGAGATCATTGAAACCTCCACCTTCCAGATTCAAGGGATTCTTCTGCCTCAGGCTCCCGAGTAGCTAGGATTAGAGGCGCCCACCACCACACCCGGGTAATTTTTGTATTTTTAGAGATGGAGTTTTGCCATGTTGATCAGGGTGGTCTCAAACTCCTGAACTCAGGTGATCCACCTGCCTCAGCCTCCCAAAGTGCTGGGATTACAGGCATGAGACACTATGCCCAGTCCCTTTCATTGTTTAATAAAACAATTCTAAGTATCTTGATTGTTAAAACTGAATACATGTATAAATTAAAAATGCTTTCAAGTTTCATTTTTCATCCACACTTGATTTGTTTATTCGAAGTACAGAAACTATTTTATAAAATTCTATGATTTATATTTTAGCAAGAATATTGAGAATTTATATTTCCCAGTATATCCTAAAATACATATGTAAATTATAAATTTTAAACCTTATAAATCAAAGAGTTTTTCTTTGACAGTTATATTTGGGAATGTGTTTATACATGCATATGTGCTTGTGTGTTTGACTTATGCTCACTATTCTGGAAAAGCTGATTTCAATAAATCAATATGAGAAAAAATGCTGATTTCAGTAAATCAGACACCAGTGTCCAAGCTACTTTAATACCTGAACGAAAATTAAAGCACTATCTTAGTCTATTGGGCTTTTATAACAAAACTCCATAAACTGTGTGGTTTATAAAGAACAGAGATTTATTTCTCACACTTTAGGAGACAGGGAAGTCAAAAATTAAGATATGAGATTTGGCATCTATGTAGGAGGGTTAAACTCCTAGTTCATAGGTAGCACCTTTTTGCCGTGTCCTCATATGATGGAAGGGAAGAGGGAATTTTTTGAGACAATTTTATAAAGTTCAAAGCTTTATTCACAGAGGTAAATAAACAATAAATGATAAAAAAAATCAATTATTATGAAAGTGAACTAGAGTATTGTATGATCAAAAATAAGTAAAATATGCTATCTTTTCTTAAGGAGTTCATAGTCTATAGACATAAAATATGTTTACTTACAGTGTGAAGCCACTATGAGTTCCACTTCTTAGTCTAATTCCTGTAGCTGTAACTAAACTGAAATTGACGAATGCTCCCCTCTCATGGCCCAATCACTTCCCAAGCCCCAACTCAACACAATCACCTTGTGGGTTAGAATTTGGACAAACGAATTTGGAGAAACAAGCATTCAGACCATAATGAGATGCATCTCTTCATTTTCAACAATTAATTCCCCACAGTAAGTATTTTGGGCAAAAAAAAAAAATCATGAAATAGCATAATAGCACATTTACAAAATTAACACAAATATTAGACTCTAATTCAACATCAGATTTGAGTTATTTACCTCACAAATATCTTTCTTAATATTAATTTTTAGGAGTCTTATTTATTAATTAATTTATTTGAGATGGAGTTTCACTCTTGTCACCCAGGTTGGAGTGCAGTGGGGTGTTTGGCTCACCACAACCTCAGCCTCCTGGGTTTAAGCGATTTTCCTGCCTCAGCCTCCCAGGTAGCCGGGATTACATGTGCCTGCCACCATGCCAAGCTAATTTTAGTAGAGAAGGGCTTCATCATGTTGGCCAGGCTGGTCTTGAACTCCTGACCCCAGGTAATTCACCCACCTCAGGCTCCCAAAGTGCTGGGATTACAGGCGTGAACCATCGTGCCTGACTAATTTATTTATAGTAATATAGATTTCTTATTCCCACTTCATATGGTGGGAATAGGTAATAGGCAACTCTAGTAACTTCTGAAAAAGACCACTTTATTCTCCTCAACTGTTTATTTAACCTTTACTAGTTTTATTTCAGAAACTGTTATTTTATTCATGTTGTTGTAATCACCTCTTCTTTTCCTAAATTAAGGTCTATGCTACAAAATTTTACCATGGGTTTTATAAAAGAAAACCTTTCTATTGTCAAATAGATGTGGAAAATGTTGAGTTATAGTAAGGTAACCTACCTTTAATTCCCCTGGCCTTAGTATATATCAAAAACAAATAAAGTTTTCTACTTTAAAAATCATATATACCATTGTTTTGTAAAATACTACTTTCTCCACTTTCTTGCTTCCAATATAGTTATGTCTGGTTTATACCAATAAAATATTTATCATAGCCTGGAGAATATAATTGTTAGATAGTACTGTTTTCTCCTTTATTCAAAATTTTAATTACCAAAGACAATGAAAGTTTGTATTCAAAATTAAATTTTCAGCCTCCTAGTTATCTTCACCAAATATGGAATATATATTGACTTATAAATGAATAATTTACTCTGTGCTATGTTATACATAATAACTATTTTAATTCTCATTGAATCCTTTTGAAAATAGTCAGACAAGTGTGTGTGGAGTGTTTATTCCATAAACAGATTGGGATTGCTAATTTTGATTTTTTTATATAAGACTCATTAGCAATAATATTTAACTTGGAGTTGGTTCAGGGATATTTGAAAGATCTACACTGGGCAATAGCATTCCAAACCCATAGAAACACAAACATGTGATTCTCCTTCATGAAGTACTGGTAAAATAATTATAAGTTGAAATGTTAAAACATTGAATGGTTATATGAGGGCAGAGTACTGATATTTCCTAATTAATTTAACCACAGATTAAAAATCCTCCAAATCTTTGGCTTACTATTAACATTTATTTTATTTCTCAATCAGTTGACTGTTTAAATTCTTAATTTATTTATGAGAGAGATTTATTTTCACATCAACTACCAGGTCTCCACCCAGACTGCTGTTTAAAAGAAAATCTTGAAAATCAGATTTAATAAGTCTCTTATTAAAGCATCTTTCCAATTTACCACCTTCCTTTTAGCTCAATCAAATTTTAAAGGTAAGACATAGCTTGATCTAAGTACTGCCTTACTTTTCTTGCTTTATTTATTTCCTAATGAAGGTTATTCTCTTTTAATAGTGTTTCTTAAAGCATCATTTGGAAGACTTTATTTTCCTTCTTATGATGAACTGATGAGTGTATAGTTTAATTGACGGAAGGTCAAGGCTCCAGTTAAGGGCCTACATTAAGGAACTAGGGTCTAGAACAGAGAAGATAGAGAAAATGCAAAGTAATGATGAACATAAAGCAGGTTAGCTGGAGGCAGAAGAAAGTGATATTTCAGATGTTTCATGTGTAAATAATTGATTTTCTTGGCTCTCGTTAAAGGCTCTTTGAAAAAGGGAGTCTGAACTTAATTTTGTTGTCTCAGTATATTGGGTAAGTTTTATTTTTTATTTCTATTGTTTCCTTTAAACATTTTATCATTAAAACGTTTAAACTTCTACATTATGGCTATCCTTGGAAAATTTATGCCATTTTGATTGGTGTTATGGGTTGAATTTTGACCCCAAGGAAGAAAAGTCTTAACCCAAGGTATCTCAGAATGTGGCCTTATTTGGCAGGAGAGTCATTATAGATGTAATTAGTTAAGAAGAGATCATACTGGGGTGCTGTGGGCTTCTGATGAAATAAGACTTAAGTCTTCATAAGGCTATCTGGAGACACCGAGGGACACAGGGGAAGCTGAATGACAAGAAAAGTGGAGATTAGACAGACATAGCTACAAGCCAAAGAATGCCAAAGATTGCTCACAAACCCTTGGAATCTAGAAAGAAGCAAGAAAGAATTTCTCTACCTATTTTATATGGAACATGGTCCTACCAAATAGCTTAATTTCAGACTTCCAGGCTCCAGAACAGTGAAACAACAAATTTCTGAGTGTCTAAGCCACCCCTGCTTTTAGTACTTCGTTATGGCAACCCAAGGAAACTAAAACAATTGATAAACTCAAAAAATTGGTTTATAATAAAAATGCTATTGTCTTGGTCCATTTTGACATTGCTATAAAGACATACCCAAAACTGGGTAATTTATAAAGAAGAGGGTTTAATTGACTAGCAGTTCTGCATGGCTTGGGAGACCTCAGGAAATTTACAATCATGACTTAAGGCAAAGGGGAAGCAAAGATATTCTCCACATGGTGGCAGGAGAGAAAAGAGGGAAAATGTAGGGGAAAACTGCCATTTATAAAACCATCAAATCTGGTGAGAACTCACTCACTATCACAAGAACAGCATGGGGGGAACCACTCCCATGATCCAGTCACTTCCCACCAGGTTGTTCCTTGTACACCTGCAGATTACAATTTGAGATGAGATTTGGGTGGGACACAAAGCCAAATCATATCAACTATATAGTATGATTTTAAAAGACTGTGCTTTAACTATGGGTATTAGCATTTTAAGACACAAAAGTCATTATGGCTCTTATCTAATAGTGCTTGAGGAATAGTGTGGACTCTTCAACAAGATTGAATCATTAACAGCCTGTTTGTTATTAAACCTAGAGCAAAATCTTAAGGCAATAGACTCCATATTTTAAACCACGCTGTGATGGGTTGAATTGTGTTCCCTCACCTCTAGAATGTTTTGAGGTCCTAACTCCCAGAACCTCAGAATGTGACCTTATTTGGAGAAAGTATCTTTGTAAAGTTAATCAAGTTAGAATAAATTATTACGGTGAGACTTGATTCAATAGGATTGGTGTATTTATAAAGTGTAGAAAATTTGGGTACAAATAAACATGCATAGAGGGAAGATAATGTGAAGAGACACAGAAATAAGATGTCGATTTACAAGCCAAAGAGACAGATGGGGAATAGATCTACCCTTAACAGCTCTCAGAGGGAACCAGCCCTACTGGCATCTTGATGTCAAACTTCTAGCCTCCACGACTGGGACACAAAAAACTTTTGTTGCTTAAGCCACCCAGTATATGGTACTTAGTTATGGAAGCCCTAGAAAACTAATACACAAGTGATACTCCAAAACTTTTTTGCTGTAAATTACAATTGGTCGTTCAATACTTAGCCCCCAAGGTGAGCTGATCAGTAATTTATAGCCTCCATCACCATCAGATTCCTTTGACAATTCCATTGTAATATTCAACATAGAATTAAAGATGGCAACCAATATTTTGGTAAAAAATTCATTTCAAATTATGGTTCTTGAGATGACTACATGGGTTAAATCATGTAATGTGCTCAGAACAAGTGCCCAACACATGGTAGGTGCAATCTTAGAATTAGCTATTAGTTATTGCCTAAGTGCAATTCTAAATTAACTCATAAAAATGTATTGGTCAGAGAAGCTCAACTAAAATGTAAAATTATTGAAATAAAGAATAAAATTATTGAAATCTGAGAATAAAACTTTGAGAACTCTAATATTTTTCAAGCATTCCCACTCAATTTAGATCAGTTAGTCTTCTACTTTTTCCTCTTCTACATAAAATTTTTGGTGTTTCTTGACCTGCCACCAGCTTTGAATTTGGTCATTACAGGCACTAGTGCAGGCCAAGGACTACACTGTTTCTTGTTATGCAATTCCAGGTACTGTGTACTGACACCTTACTAGTGGACTCTTTACTTCAGATTTTTCTCTCTGACTTCCTACAGTCAAATCTCATGGGAGCATCATCTCTGTTTACCCTCTTCTTGTCAGCTCATGCAGTCATGAATGATTCCCTTTGACAAATAACATGGTTTTAATTCTCTCTGCCTTAAATTAAATGAAACTTAAAGAATTCTACTACAGATAAAAGTATAGACATATATACAAATGCAGGTGCCAGCATATCAATACAGAGAATCAGCAGATAGCGTGAGAAGAAAATGAAGCTAATACTTCTATTCCCAATGATACTTGCTTCATTTTTTATTTTAGATCCCACAGTGGAGTAGCACTTTCTGGCAATATATCACATTTCCATATTATGTTTATATCCTTCTATCCACCTGGAAAATATCAAATGGTCTTATTGGTAAAGGTATGTTATGCTGTTGTTTTTTCCCAATTCTTGATAATTTCCATTTCAATTGAATATTTCTCAGCATTTTTTTAAACTTACATTTTGAATGACATTATACTAACTGTCTATTCAATGTCAACACTGATTTCTGCTCTGTAAAAATGACAGTATCAGAATTTAATATTATTCAATTTTCCTTATAAATTTGTCATTCCTAACCTATGACAGAGTTCAGCAAGTTGTAAATATCTCCAATTGTCCAACACTGACAAGTGGATTGAATAATATTATTTCCTAAACAGAAAAATGCAAAATAAAAGAATCACAAAGAAAATAATCACAATTGACTTATTTATAAGAAAGTGATTAACTAGACAAGACAATTACCTCTTTAGAAAATTATAACTTCTCTTACAAAATGTACCTTCAAGATGTAAAATTCTCTAAAACTAACAACTAATACATGATTGTTTTCTAAAATAAGAAAGAGCATTTATGAAAGAAACTTGTAGCAGTATTGCCGTACTGGTCTCTATTACATTCCTTTGTGAAGCTTTCTTTTTCTGTACTTCTTGCTTCAATTTGCACATAATATTAATCTTTTTATTATGGTAGGAGGGAATACAATAATATGAAATGTTTTATTACTGACTTTGAACTACATGAAATAAATTATCAGATATAATACATTCTCAAGTATTTTTCATAATTCTATAGAAAATCAGAATTTTAGAATTGAGAGGGACAATATGGATAAACTCCCACCTAACATTGTTGTTTGTTTATATCTAATCACATTTATTTATCAGGAATCCACTATGCATAATATGATACATTCTATTTTTTGAATGATAATGTTATCAAAATACATTTCATTAAAATGAAAATGGTATGTGTTTATACCTCATTCTGTCCCTAGAACATAGTTGAAGCCAGTACAATTTTAAGAAGTTTAGATAGGGAATATTCATAAAAGATATTTAAGAATACCTGATATTAATGTAAAGCATAAAAATCTAATGTAAAGCACAACAATTTCGTGTAGTGGATACGGTTGGTACTCCACCCAAATCCTTCAGACACTTTTTGTTATCTGTAGGAATACATTCAGATCTGTATGCATTTGCTTCTTATGTTCTGTGCCCAATTCTGTCTTTGGAGGACTCTCCTTGGCTACTGGAGCTACTTTCCCAGCACATGTATAGATCCTGTAGCTTCTGATAGGATATGACTTCCAACCCTCAAAGGTGATCTTGAGTCATGAGGGACTGTAAGAGCCTGGAACTGACTCTTAGGTATCTTACACTCTAGAGCTCCCCTGCAGACTCAGACTCAGGCTGACACTGCACAAAATCACCACTGAATATGGCTTCTCCCTCTTTTCTGTCCCCCTGTCACCTACCAGCTTCTCCTAGAACATATTGTTCACAAATACTTTACATGTGTTGTCATCTCATGGTCTGCTCTTGGAAAATGCAATATAAGTTAGCTTACCATTCACAGACAAGAAATTATAAGAATGAGGGTAGAAAAACGATGGAAAAATATTAAAGAGAAAATAATAAAAATTACTTACACAAGAAAACATAAATAAAATTGAACACATTTTTTAAAATTTTCCAAACTTGGTATACTAACTTCCCAATTACAGAGCTGTACATGAAAGAGGTATGTTGAGTTAATTGTTGGAGTAAATATTGAAAGTACTATTTGAATAAATAAATGCAGAAAAGCTGGACCTGCTAGGTCATATTACTCCTCCAACAAACACTGAACTTGGCTTAGCAACTAGAAACTTATAGAATATAGGCCCATACCAAAAACACAGGACAATACTGTTA
The DNA here is from genome assembly GCA_036589455.1 of Ateles fusciceps. Lineage (NCBI taxonomy): Eukaryota > Metazoa > Chordata > Mammalia > Primates > Atelidae > Ateles > Ateles fusciceps. Next base: position 13,002,694 of record JAZHEH010000572.1, on the reverse strand, counting down.
TTAACATATCAAGCATCCAATGTGCAAGAAATACTGAGAGTACAACACTTCACGGAAGTTATATCCAACTCATCAAATAATTTTAGCCAAAACTATCGATCAATTAGAATCGCAAAATAAGAATAATTTTAGACCAGCTAAATCTTAGAAAGTTATTTTCAAAAGCTTAGAAATAGAAGAAACTTCCACAAAAAGCCTACAGCCAATATAAATTTTTTTTTTTTTTTTTTTTTTTTTTTAGATGGAGTCTCACTCTGTCGCCAGGCTGGAGTGCAGTGGTGCGTTCTCGGCTCACTGCAACCTCCGCCTACTGGATTCAAGCAATTCTCCTGCCTCAGCCTCCCGAGTAGCTGGGATTACAGGCATACGCCACCACGCCCAGCTAATTTTTGTATTTTTAGTAGAGACGGGGTTTCACCATGTTGGCCAGGCTGGTCTCGATTCCTAAGCTTGTGATCCGCCCGCCTCAACCTCCCAAAGTGCTGGGATTACAGGCGTGAGCCACTGCACCCAGCCTATAATTCTTAAAGTTGAAAGACTGAATGTATTTTCCTCTAAGACTGGGAACAAGCCAAAAAATTACATTTGCTATTTCCATTCACCATTATACTGCCAGCTCTACTCAGTGTAATAAGGCAAAATAAAAAATAATAATAATAAATCAAGTAAAATTAAAATGTGTTAAAGCAGTCTCAATAGTGAAATTAAAGCAAAACTTTCTTTACTCTTAGAAGCAGGCATTATTCAGAGTAGCTAAAATGTCCATCAACTGGTGAATGCATAAACAAAATTCCATATAAAGGAATTTTCTTCTTCAATTAAAATATGCTGATGCATGCTACTACATAAGTGTACAAAAATGTTTATACTAAATAGACTAAGCCAGTTATAAAATAATATATATGCATGATTTCATTTACATGAATGTTTCACTGGTCAGAAAAATGCATATTTAGAGACAGAAATCAAACTAGTATTGACCAGGGTTGGGTCAGGGGTGGATGGCAGGAAGTAAGAAGCATAGATTATCTGCATAAAGGCTCTAGAAAATGTAGGAGATGATGAAGATATAAAATTGAATTGCGGCCCGGCGCAGTGGTTCACGGCTATAATCCTAACACTTTGGGAGGCTGCGACAGGTGGATCACGAGATCAGGCATTTGAAACCAGCCTGGACAAAATAGTAAAACCCTGTCTCTACTTAAAATACAAAAAATTAGCTGGGTGTGGTGGTGGGCATATCTAATCCTAGCTGCTCGGGAGGCTGAAGCAGGAGAGTTGCATGGACCTGGGAGGCGGAGGTTGCCACACTCCAGCCCGGCAATAGTGTGAGACTCTGTCTCAAGAAAGAAAAGGAAATTGAAAATCATTCAGCCATAAAAAGAATGAGGTCTTGTCATTTGCAACAGCATGAATGCAACTGGAGATCACGATGCTAAGTGAAATAAGCCAAGCACAGAAAGACAAACATTGCATGTTCTCACTTCTTTTTGGGATCTAAAAATCAAAACAATCGAACTCATGAACATAGAGAGTAGAAGGAAAGAGAAAGAAAGAAAGAAGAATGGCACGCCACCTTACCTGGCTAATCTTTGTATTTTTAGTAGAGATGGGGTTTCGCCATGTTGGCTAGGCTGGTCTTGAACTCCTGACCTCAGGTGATCTGCCCTCCTTGGCCTCCCAAATTGCTGGGATTATAGGTGTGAGCCACCAAGCCCAGCCAGACCTATAGACTTTTAATTAGTGTTTTATTCTCATCATTATGTTCTTGTCATCTCTGAAAAAAGCAAATAAATCTAAATAGAAATATGTAAATAACAGAATTAACCTCGGTTTACTGACTAATAATATCACATATTCATTTATAAACTCTTTAGAAAGCAAGCACTGAAATTATTACTACACAGAATGTGGCAGCAACGCAAAGACAGGACCTTTACATACTGTGTCTTTTTCCACACATAAAACCACAGGTAAGCAACACAAATCTTTCTCATTCTCTTACAGATATAGCCCATACTTTAATTTCCATTAATTTTGACTATTTTAAATATTTAATTTATTTAGGATTTTTCTTTCTTTTTTAGTTTTCAAAATGTGTCATAACTATAACAGTCATTAAGTGAATGAAGGAGGATGGTGCAGCAGAAAGGGAGTTAATTTTGTGCATCTTATTTTATATGTTGACTCACTTGTTGCCTAAATGATATGGCAAGCCATATATATGTTTTGAAGTTAATAATATCCAATAGCTGTTGCTATGTTTTCACAAAAGAAAAAAAAGGATAAGGAGTATATATGTTTGCCAAAGAGTATTAATCACTTTTTGGTATAAAATCTTTCTAAATGTGTCAAGTTAATTCTTCTACAACTCTATGACTAGTACTCATACAAGTAGTATACATGTTGGTATTTATATAATTAATGCAATATTGTATTTATCAGAATAAATTTTAAAATTTTTAGTTTTTTAATATTTCCATTTATAATACACTCCTTAACATTTTGATTTATATTTTTATTATAATTACTAAGTTAAATTTGTTTTTAAGGTCCTATTTTAAACTGCAGAATATTAGTATATTACATGTCCAGAAACTTTAAGCATTTCCTTTGATTACAAAATTTATTCTCTCATTCACCCATGCTAAAAAACAGTAGCAAACAGAAAGGAAAATCTCCCCAGCCAGACATCAGGCTGGAATAGCCGACACATAAAGCCATCTGCAATTTTAATAGGACACTTTTTTTTTTCCTCAGGAGTGCAGCACTTCATACAAATAGCATCCTCCACGCTTTTCTTTGAGATACCACTGCTTTATAACTCACTGAGAAATTTTAACAATAGAATATCATAACATTGATTTTTAAGTTATACTTGTAAGAATGAGACATCCATCCAACTCTTGAGTGGAGAAGCTAAGTCACTTTAAAAAGAAGTTGTCTTTATTTATAGCCTAGCAACACATAGATTGTAAAAGCCTTCAGGTGAAGACTTTCTAGACTCAGAATCCCAAATCAATCTTCACACTGTATTTTCTGAGAATATGGTATTTGAGTTGACTTTCCAGCAGAAACCAGATGTTGGTCTCACATTTATACATAGCCCTGGGTTTTCTTTAAGCCATATAAAAACGCTGCTTCATTTTTCACTAAAAGCCACTCTTTCTCTTAACAGCATAATCCATCATTTTTTTGTTCCATGAATTGTCCCATGGTTTTTCTGATAGGCCATTTCCAAATCTCCCTCAATATAATCAAATAATGAAGCTTTGAATTTTTTCAATCACTCATTTGGCTGGGGACATTTGTTGTCTAAAATTTTTATGATAAATGTGAATAAGCCACGACTTCTACTGTGATATGAAAGTAACAAAGTAGATGTGCCACTTTCCTGATAAAACTCACCATAGTGAGGAATTCATGAGATACCAAAAAATACATAATTAATATAATCTAAGTGATAATTGTTTACACTAAGATAAATGGGACAATTGAAAAGAGTGGCTGAGGAGGGAATACATTTGATATGTTGGTTGGGAAGGATTTCCTGAAGAGGAGTTATTTGAAACTAGGGTTAAATAATGACAAGGGTCATTAAATAACTAAGTTATTTAATGGAATGGGTTATTTAATGTCCAAGCAGTAGGACACCAAAGACAAGTGAATATCATAGAATCAGGACAGGAATTCGCAAACATAGATTAGAAAAGCTGAGGTGGGACCAAATCATGTACAATTTGTAAGATAGATTTTATTTCATTCTAGATTTAATGAGAGGTTTTAAGAAAAATGGGAACTGGACTTTAGAGAAGAAAGGGTGAGGAAAAGGACAGTTTAGGAGCTGTTGGAGAGGTAGCGGCCAAAGGTAGAATAGGAAGCATGTTGAAATAAAGGATTCAAAAGTATCATCAAGATTTTAGGTCTTAGCAACCGGGAGGATGCTGGTGACATGAACTGAAAACCCAAGAGAAAAAAATATTTCAAAAACAAGGTGAGTTATATTGGAATTTACTTCCTGTGGTGAACAATGTAAATAACAAAGAATATTAAATAATTACTTTTGTACTTTAGATAACAGGCAGCACAAGTTTGTGAATATTGATTGAAAGAGGGAGAACAAAGGAAGTGAACCCAATAATTGCTCCCAAAGTAGTGCCTGAAGGCAGTTTCCAGGCCACAGTAGATACAGACAACAAAATAAAACCTAAAATTCTCGCTTAGTTGAGAAGAATTTAGACATAGGCAAGTAAGGTCTCTAGAAACGGATCTGCAGAGAGCCAGGGAAGAAAGGGTTGCACATGACTGAAAGAAAGCTTAAGATTTCTGCTTGACAGAAGGACAACTGGAAAGCAGTAGTCCGAACAATGATCAGAACTCATACAAAGCTTTGAAAAGTGGTATTTCACAACAGACAAAGAGACATCACATTACACCCATGCAGTCTTTAGAATGCCTTATATTAAAACAAAGCAAAATTAACCCAAGAATAAAAACTGCTTTGAACTTGCCAAAATGAAGCTCAACAGCAAGTAACAAAGTTAGAAAATTAACTGTCAGTGAGAGAAAATACCAGACAATTTGAAGAAATAAAACATAATTCAGAACCCTCCAAAATTCAAAATATTTATTATACAGTCAAGGTTAATTAAGCATGCAAAGAAACAACAAATGAGATTAATAAGCAAGAGAATTAAGATAATAAAACTTGACAGAAATAATTGACATTATGGAATTACAGCAGAAAGCATAAAACAAATAGTAATATTTTAAATGTGCTCAAAGATGCAAAGGAAATGGTAAACATAGTAATAAAATAAATTGAAGATATGAAAATTAGCTAAATAGAGGTATGAAAGATTAACCATACAATGTCTAAAGAGAGAAAAAATAAGCAAACAAAAACTGATGGAATGAAAGGATGGGATAAAATCAGATTAGGTATTGCAGAACAAAGACCACAAAGAACCAATATTAGAAAAAGACTAAAAATAATGAAAATATCTTGGGGTGCTTTCCTACCAAAAATAAAAACAGAGAGTAAAAGAGAGAGGGAGAGAGAGAGAGAGAGAGAGAGGCAGAAATAATTAAAGAAATACTGTAAAACATTTTCAAATATAATAAAATTTAAAGAGCCAAAGTTCAAAAATCCCAATGAAGCCTGAAAAAAACAAGATATATCATAATCAAGTTGCTGATATCCAATCATAAAGATGAATTCATAAAAGCACCTAGAGAAAGAATATTACATTATAGAGAATGGGCAAATATAATAACAGATTTCTCACAAAAATTGTGCTGGTTAGAAAAAAAGTCCAAATACCATTTTAAATTGCCAAAAAAAAAGCTAAATATTTAATGCTTAGCAAAAAATGTCATTTAAACATAAAATTGAAGTAAGTTTATTTTGGAATAACATAAGCTGACATAATTACTATAAGACACACACTATAAAAAAAAACAAAAACATTTTTTGAGTTTCCACCTTGCACTTGTAATAAAGAGTGAAGGGCATTAGAAAGAAAACTATACAAAGAAAAAGGCATTAGAAAGAAGTATATATCTATATTTCTATTTATATATATTTCTAATAATTATAAATAGTCTATGTATATTTTTATGTAGACACATATTTATATGTATATAAATATAATATATAAATATAAACATTTATATATAAACACATATACATAGAAAGGTATATGTAGGTAAATGTAAAAACATATATTTTTATTTTTAATCTTTAAGAGATCATTGATTGTTTCAAAACAAACCATAACAAAGTGCTTTTTGAATTCACAGCATGTGGTGTTTTACAACCTATTATGATACATAAACCCAAAGCAACTGCTAAAAATATAAAGAACATGTGGCTAATATGAAAATAGCAGAGTAACGCAGAATCACATGCACACAAAATAAAAGTAAACAGAAAACAAGGCTTAACATTGAAATAAAACTTAAATTCTGGATATGGGAAAAAAATATATATGTGTAAGTCAAGAAAATAGGCAATCGTAAGTAAAATGATAGATTTAAACCAAATCCTATTAATACTTACCTTAAAAAATTATTGTTTTAAATATTGTAGTTAAAAAGTGAGACTTTTCTGACTAAATGAAAAACCCAGACACAACTACATGCTATTTACATAAACTCATTTTACATATAAAGATGATATTGATTTCTAGCAATAGGATATAGGACATAAGCAAAATTGTGGAATAGGAAGTTCCCACATCTATATCCCTTCACAAAAACAATAATTTGATAGTCATTCATAAGTAAAATTGTTTTGGCCTCAGAGTAGGAACTTTGAGATCAAGGTCAAAGCTTGAGAAACAGTGGAACTCAAGACTAAGGAGGGCAATTTTGATAGGGAAAGCCTTTCCCCAGGTGGCAGGCTCACTGACCATAGCCCCAGCTGAAACAGCCTCAACTCCTTGTGAACTCTGATAATATTTCATTTTAACTTGGTCCTGCCATCAGAACCATCTTCCAAAGAACACAAGAGAAGTCACACCTGTTTATTCCTCTGAATGAAAACATAGCCCTCAGTTTTTTGCCTGACTGTGGATCTTTAAGTGGCTGTGTGAGCCAGCATCTGCCCCTTCCAGCAGTTTAGAAGTCCTACCTTCCCAGCTAGTTGCTGGGAGACATATCTATCTGTTCCCTCAGAGGCAGATCTGCTGACCTCAGTCCAACTGCAGATATTAAAGGGCTTCTGAACCCTGATTCCAACTCATCCCAGCCATAGTCCAGCAGCCATTCTGCCCACCAAGGGACCTACACCCTTTTAATCCCCCAGAGGCAGATGTACCAACTTTGATTCAACTGCAGATCTTAAGGTAGCCTGGCTTCAGTTTCTCCTACCCCTGGTTAGGAGACAGTCCAGTTGGCCCAAGGACTCATTCGAATACATGCCCATCTAGGTATCTGAAAGCAGATCTGTTCACTTTAGTCCTACCGTGTGTTTTAAGTGGCTTTATATCCCAGTGTAGTCCTTGCCAGTCATGATCTTGGGGTGGTTCTGTGCTTCCAAGAAACCAGCTAAAGACATGCCTATCTGTGCCAATAGATAAAGGCCTACAGACCACACTTCTGACTGTGAATCAACTTTAGTACCTCTGAGCTTCAGTTTTGGACCATTTCTGACAGCTCTGAGACAGGTCTCCTGACCTGTTAGGAGCCTTACCAGGGACCCGTAGGAGCCATACCTGTCTACACTATCAGTAACAGGCCCACCATTTGTAGACCCAACTGACAGCTGTGAAGTGCTCCCATGTGTCATCACCCATCCAGCTTACCAAAATTTTGGACACAGTCCAATCTGCCCAAGTACCAGAGAGAATTTACATCTGTTGAAACTCTGGAAACCAGCCTGCCAAATGTGGACCCCATTACAGACAGAGGCAACTACATAAACTGGCTACAACCCTGTTTGATTACAATATTTGATGTGATTCTATCAGCCCATGGAACTGACAGAAGACAGCCTTTACTTGCTAAATCAACCTGTAAAGATTGGAAGAAATATTTGCTCCTTTAAATGCAGGCACCAATTGATACGGTTTGGCTCTGTGTTCCTACCCAAATCTCATCTTGTAGCTCCCATAATTCACACAAGTTCTGGGAGAGACCCAGTGGGAGATAATTGAATCATGAATATAGGTCTTTCCTGTTCTGTTCTCATTACAGGGAATGAGTCTCCCAAGAGCTGATAGTTTTAAGAAGAGTTGTTTCCCTAAATAAGCTCGCTTCTCTCTTGCCACCGCCATGTAAGAAGTGTCTTTCACTGTCAGTCATGATTGTGAGGTCTCCTCAGCCACATGGAACTGTGAATCCAATAAAAATCTTTCTTTTGTAAATTGCCCAGTCTTGGGTATGTCCTTATCAGCAGTGTGAAAATGGACTAATACACCAACTCAATTCTCCTTAGATCAGCTAGATCAGACAAATAGGACAAGGCCAAAGGCAATATAATAAACCTCTGATAAACAATCCCAGGGAAATGATGATCTAAGAATTATCTGATAAAGCATTAAAAATAATCATCTTAAAGAAGCTCAATGAGATGTAAGAGAATACAGATTTACAACTAAATGATATCAGAAAAACAATGCATGAACAAAATAAGTTTAATAAAGAAAAGCCGTTACAAAATGAACAGAATCTAGAGTTGAATAATACAATGGTAGAACTAAAAATCTCTCAACAGAGAGCTCCATCTGCAGATTTGATTATGTGGAAGAATCAGCAAACTCAAGGACAAGTCATTTGAAATTTTCCAAAAGTTAAATACAAAGAGAGAATGTTAAAGTAGTGAAAGGAAAATGACTACTCACATACAATGACATATCTATGAAGTTATGAACAAATTTCCCAGCAGATAGCTGATCAGCCAGGAAAATGTGGCAAAATATAGTCAAAAAGGTGAAAGAAAAAAAAAAAAAACACAAATATAGCGGAACTGAAAAAGTAATCCTTCAGTAATAAAGGAGAGAAATGTGTCATTCCCAAAAACGAAATCTGAGAGCTTATTGCCACTAACCCTGCCTTAGAAGTAATATTAAAATGAGTTATTCAAATTCAAACAAAATAACTCTTAGAAACAAGATGAAAACATATGAGTGTATAACACCCTCTGATAAAGGTACATATATAATTAAATTTAGAATACTCTTAGCACTTCAGACATGAAACTTCTTGATATTGGTCTTGGTAATGATATTTTTTTGGAAATAGCTCCAAAAGCACAGGCAATCTAAACAGACAACTAGGACTACATGAACCTAAAAAACTTCAGCCCAGTAAAGGAAACAATCAACTAAATAAAAAGTCAAAATTTAGAATGTAAGAAAGTATTTGTAAACCATATATCTGATAAGAAGTTAAAGTTAATATCCAAAATATATGAGACTCATATAACTCAATAGCATATATATATATATGTGTGTGTGTGTGTGTGTGTGTGTGTAATCAGATTTTAATATGAACAAGCAATCTGACTAGACATTTTTTCATGGAAGATATGGAAATGGCCAACAGGTATTTGATAATATTTCCAATATCATTAATTATCAAGCAAATGCAAATCAAAACCACGTTGATGTATCACCTTAAAGTTGTTAGGATACCTACTAACAAAAAGATGAGAGACAAAAAGTGCTCACAGAGATGTGAAGAAAAGGGAATTCTTGTTCACTGTTTGTGGGAATATAAATGGTATAGTCATTATGGAAAACAATATAAATGTTTTGTAAAAAATTAAAAATAAACCTACCATATGATCCAGCAGGACTACTTCTGGGTATATATACAAATAATATGAAATAACAGTCTCAAAGATATATTCACACTCTCCTGTTCATTGTGGCATGATTCACAATAGCTAGGCTATGAAAACAACCTAAGTGCTCATTGATGGCAGAATTTATACAGAAAATGTGGTTTATAAAATGGAAAATAACTGTACACTTATATGAAAGCTTAAGTCATGTCATGGAAAGAGTGAATAGAAATATAATTGACAAATAAAGTGTTATCTATTAATATTGCTAATTTTCCATGTATTTAGGTCTATATCATAATATCTAGAATGAGTTAGATTTAACCACTATTTCCACAAAAAACAAGGTTAAAGAAGGGTGACATATATATAGATACCTTGATGTCAACAAACATAATTGTAATATCAGACAGGGAAGAGAGATTTGCTCTAGAAAATTCCATCTTAGGCATTAGTAGAAATTCAGAAGCTTCCTTATATGGATTTTCCTCATGAGGGTACACCTATTCTACCAAAGACGTTTTCTGTGTGCTCATTTATTTTGCATGGCTCATCAGTACAAATACTATTTATAATTTTATTTTACTTTATCATAAAGAAAGTTAACAAATAGATTTTAAAATGTTTTTCTTATTTTGAGTGTTGATGCCTACAACATTGGGAACACAATAATAACCACGGTTGATATGGAAACAACTGATATTGAACTAAACCAAAATTTTAGGCTCTATAATGGGAAAAGAGAAACCGAAAAGTTGGTGTTTGGTTAAGAAAATTTAATGCACATGAATTCTTCAAAGCACTTAATTTTGTAGAGAATAATTCAAAGCGAATCACATGATATGAAAAAATTATAGCTATGATTTTAAAAGTGAAATAATATTATGACATTTATGGTCTTATTCAAAAATATGTAATAATGTCTGGCTTTTATCATTCTAATTGTTTGCTTTCTCAGTTTTTGTTAAGACTAAAGTTGTTCATTATTAATTTATTCAATATTTTCAATGTAAACATCTCAGCTTAAACTAATAAATTTTTTGAAGCTTGGTTTCTTTCTGAATTCTAATGGAATATTTCAGTCTGAGGAAATAAGTATCAGGTATTAGTGTCAATCAATATTGTATTTTATCACAGATGCCCATCTATTTAAATAAGATCAAATAATGAACTGGTTAAAAGAATCAGAATAAATAGAGATTAAATTATTAAAGGAATTGACAATGTTTAGCCTGAGAAGAAGACACATAGCAGGAGACATAGTGGTTGCAATTCCATATTTGACAATTTCACAGAGAAACAAAATATGATAATTATTTTATGTACTTTTGCAAGACAATAAAATAAGCAAAACATCAGGAAGAGGAGTAACCTAATCTCAATATATTGACTAAACCTCTCACAATTGCAGCTACCCAGCAATGGAACAGACTCTCTTGTAAACTATTAATCACTCTGTTATTATCATCTGTCAAGTTATTACAGAAAGGATTCCAACATTGGATAAATGGTAAACTTTAAGATCCCCTGTTCCTATAAATAGACTTTTCAAACCCAGTCCTTTCTATTCTCTTTGTGATACAGCAATTCCGTTGTATCTTGTTTGATTTGGGGTATTCTACCCTTTCTCTAATATTTTACTTTTTCCAAAAGAAACCTTTGCATATACTTATGCTAAATAAAGCCCAGTCTTTATGTGACTGTGAAACTGCCCGCTAATTAATCCTTAGCAACCATAATATATTTTTCTGGTTGAATCAGAGGCCCCATTGAGAACCCACCACCTCCACTTAAAACATACCTGAACTGTATTGCCTATTCCATCTGTTTTCATCATTTGTGTTCTTAAATTGTAGAATATTACTGGAGAATCCAGAGTAAGTAAGTCACACTGCATCTTTTCTCACTTCACTGCATTTTCCCTCTTTCCTTTTATTTATGTCTTGTAGTGATTCCATGGCGTGGGACTAGTGTCCTCTGTCCTTACTTTTCCTTGTTCTCACTCAATGGCCTGAACTTTCCTTAAAGGATTAAGGCTCCATTCATTATATTTTCTGAGTTTTTCATGTCGAATGCTTCAAAAACACACTGTTGTCTTTAAAACATCAGTATTTCAGAAAGATTAACATTGAATTCATTGGTCCTCAAATATAAGATGAAACAAAAAAAAATCTGGGGAACTGGTAAATACACAGATTTCCAGATCCTCTGTGATTCTCACCTCTAAAGTTACTGACTTCATATAGTTTTAGATAGGGTCATTGGCATGCGACCAGTGCAATTGTTCATGTTGGGTATTCTTTACTCAGAAGGGCCCCATGCTTGAGGTTTCTATAGCCACCCTTTCGAAATTCCTAATAATTTTTTTTTTTTTTTGGAATTTGTGTTCTGCAAGTGAAGTCAAAAAGAATAATGGAGGCTTGGCTCAGGCTAGTCTGCCTCCTTCCTGGATAGGTTCCAATGGACAGTTTCCCATCCCCCTCCCTCTGTCCCTCTGGCCCTCTGGCCCTCTGGGTGTACCTCTCATGCCCTTGCCCAGCCAACAATGCCATGCTCATGGTGTGTCTCATTTCTCTGACCCCAGTACAGCCATGCCACTGTGAGTCTGTAGGATTCAAACATTTCTTACCCCAAATCCAAGAACCTAGCACAGGCCTGCTCAAAATTTAAAATTTGGTAGAGATTGCACTTCTGACATGGATGAGGATGAAGGACTGTGGAAAGGGATGTTGGACTTCCCAGTTCCTTTCTGGGGCATGCTGCACTGGTCTCAGCTGACTGGAGGGGGAACCCAGGAGTCGGTTGGCCACCTGAGTGTGGGTCTGCATTTGCCTAGTGAGTATCCCTATGCTCCATAGAGTGTGACATAAAGTAGGCGGGGGGAATCAAGAAAAATTCCTCTAGGACTAGTTTATAGAGAGAGACCCCAAAATAAATATTAAAACAACTTTACATTTTAATATCATTAAAACTTCACAAAAGAAGTCGTAAAAGTGGCAAATAAGCATATGGAAGATTCTCAACATCATGTATGATTAAGTAATTACAAATTAAAACAGAAATGAGGGGTCACTACTCACCTGTTAAAATGGCTAAAATTCAAAACACTAACAAAACTAAATGCTGGTAAAAATGTGGCACAACAGGAAGTCTCATTCATTGCTAGTAGGAATGTAAAATGATAAAAAAATTTTGAAAGGCAGTGTGGGAGTTTCAAAACTAAGCATTATCTTGCTATACAATCCAGTGATTACAGTCCTAGATATTTAGCTAAATGAACTGAAAACTATATGGCTGAGAAACATTAAGTTTACCCTGCTCCCATGCCTCCTCTGTGGAGGGTACCCTTTAGTTTGTAATTACTGGTAGGTTGGTAACAGCTGCCTACTTGGTATATTCTTGAGTTATGAATAAATGTACAGCACCTGTGTATTAATAAGAATCACCTCTAAGAGCAAATAAATACATGGATGAGAATCTGCTTAGGACCTTCAACCTGGAATGCTGTTAGCCTCTCAGCTCTCAGGCTGTTGGTCCCACAGATACATCCACTCTGTTGTTCTTTCTGGGTGTCTGCCTTTCAATACCTTCAGTGCTGCCTGGGTGGGGGGTCTCCCGACTGAGCTGGTTCTAGATAAGTGGCACCCAAATGTGGGAACTTGAACCTGGGATGAAGAGCTGCCTGAGCAATGGAGAGAGGAAAGGCTAAGCTGAAGGAATCCTGAGTACTATTGGAAAAAATCTCCAGGGTAGGTAGGGGAGCTTGGAGGTAGCCTGGGAACTTTTTGAAAAATTCCCCCAGGTGAGTTAATGGGGAGCCTGGAAGTAGACTGAGAACTTTTGGAAAATCTCCCAGGGTGAGCTGGGGAAGTTCAGTATTAGCCTGAGAACTTTAGAAAAAATCTCCCAGAATGAGCTGGGGGAGCTTGGTCATATTGGGGTAACATGGGACAAAGGTCAAGCAAACACGGGGCTTGTTTTGTGTGGTCTGTTTGGGCTTTGGTGTGTTTTGCCTTGGAGCTGTTTCAGACAGATGATGAGGAAAAGGATTCAGGAGAAGAAAGGGAGTACGATGAAGTATGTAAAGAAATTATAGAGAAAAAAGATGAAAAGTCAAATGAGGAAAAGGTGTGCCCATCACCCCCCATTCAGTATCCTGTCAAGGGATGGCCAGATCCTCCCAGTATTTCTACCTCTGCTTCTTTTGGCTGTGTGCAGCTAGAACTATAGTAACCGGTTCAGGCATTTGTACTCCTCGAACTACAGTAACCGGTTTCATCCAAGCTGGAATTCAGCAAGTGAGAAAAGAGGGAGATTTGGAGGCATGGCAATTTCCAGTTGTTGTACACCCTCAAGATCAGCAGGGGCAAGTACTAGTTGCCTTTGAACTGTTTCCCTTCAAATTGCTGAAGGAGTTTAAATGGACCATCTGTCAGTGTGGGCCTGGGTCTCCATATGTGCTTGGATTATTGAAGAACGTAGTTACTTTTTACCAGCGGATTCCAATAGACTGGGATCTGTTAACCCAAACCTGTTTGTTGCCGTCTCAGTTTTTGCAGTCAGATCGGTTAGTTGCTACAGTTCTATCTGATGCTCAACATTTGCACACACTGACACACTCAAATGCAGCAGGGCTGCAGAAAAAAAATATGACTTAATTTGGAAAGAAGCTATAAAGATTGTTCTGATTTCAGGAAACAGGTTGAGGGGCCTACCTCAGGCCCATTCAGTACAAGCTATTCCCTCATCCCTATACGATGCTTGTTCCCCACTGAAGCTGGGAGCGCAGCAGATTTGTGCAGCTCTCAAAGGGTAAGCATTTTACCTTGAGAGCCACCACAAAAAATATCTACAGGAGTTTGTGGCCCTTTACCCCCCAGAACTGTGGGTTTACTTCTAGGAAGATCTAGTCTTAGTGCTCAAGGAGTTAGAATTCATACAGGAATTATTGATGTGGATTTTATAGGGGAAAATCAAATTTTAGTGTCTTCTTCCTTTCCTTGGAGTGCTGAGTCTGGGGAACACATAGCACAGCTTTTAGTTGTGCCATATGAGAAAATAGGAAAAAGTGAAACTAAAAGAACAAGAGGATTTGGAGATACAAACAACTAAGACAAGGCAGCATGTTGGGTAAATCAAAATACAGCTAAATGTCCTACATGTGAGATTATGATTCAAGGAAAGAAATTTAAAGGATTGGTAGACACTGTAGCAGATGTTTCTATTATTTCTTCCCAATATTGGCCACTTTCTTGGCCCATGGAAAATGCTCAGTTCAATGTCCTTGGAGTAGGGCAGGCCTCCGAAGTGTATCAAAGTAGTGGCATTTTAACCTGCGAGGGACCTGAAGGACAGCTTGGAACTATTCAGCCCATTGTGATGCAAATTCCTGTCAATTTATGGGGAAGAGACTTGGTGCAGCAACGGGGAACTCAGGTTTTGATACCTGAACAATCATGTAGCCCCCAGACCATCAAATGATGCAGGATAAGGGCTACGTGCCTGGGATGGGATTAGAAAAATATTTCCAGAGGCCAAAGGAATTTTTAGAAATTAAAGGACAAAATTCTCATTGGGACTTAAGATATTCTTTTTGATGTCAGCCATTGTTAAGCCTCCAGAGCCTATCACCTTGAAATGGATGACAAATCTATATGGATAGAGCCATAGCCGCTAACAAAAGAAAAACTGGAGGTTTTAGAAAATTTAGTTACTGAACAACACCTGAATAAACAAGGAAGAAACCATAAGGCAATTAATCTGGTGGTGAGGTTCACTCACAAAGAATTGGAAAAAGGCAATGTAAAAAACTGGGGGGAGCGGATTTGCTTGTATTTCTGCAGGTTCAAATCAACAACCCGCGTGGGTACCATCCAGACATTTAAAGCCGTACTATGAGCCAGATACCAAAAAAGAGACTTCCAGAGGACCCCCCCCACCCCCATCTCAGAGATGGCAAAACTAACATTCAGGGGGAGTACTGTTCCCACAAGGAGAACATGCCGAATATCACCACTGACTTGGGGCCAAAGTAAGAAACTTTCACAAATAGCGAAGGAAAACCTGAATAAAGCAGGACAGCCTGCTATGGTAATCATGATGAAAGTTATCATGATTAAAGTGAGTATTTCTGGAGTTGGGATAGAAGGAAAAGAAAGTTCCACACGTTGGGCACATATTCTTTCCTTCCTTTGATGATCTCTGGCCTTAGTATTTTCTGTAATAATTTAGGAAATAAAGTAACAATGTTTTGACCATCAAAACCTAAATATCAGTAAAGTAAAGAATGGTCTCCAAGTTAAGAACAGTAATCTGGAGAGATTGTGTTGTGATAGAGGCTGAGATGCGGCACAACACTTCCTAAGAAATTATTATTGATCATTGGTCCCCTAAGGGGATATCTTAGCATTAACTGTACCAGTCAGTCCTCTTGTAGTAACATGGAATTCAGATGACAGATAAAGAACTACAATTATTTAGAATTTATGCACACTGAGATCAACAACTCTATTGTCTGGAGAGATGGGGGATTAATAAAACCACTACCAGAAATACTATGGCCAGTGTTAAGAGCCGAATAAAAAAAACTTCGAAAAATACCTATGGACTTAAAACCAATAAAAGTCTGGGAAGGAAAATATAACAGAGAATCAGGCCCTAATTCTTATTCATTAGAAGTTTACAAGACATAAAAGCTCTCTAGATTCAGAGCTGTGTTATACCCCTCATATCTTTTGGTGATAGGAGAGTTATAGACTAACTTTAGTAACTCTAAAAAGTATAAGGAGATGGAACATAATCCAGAGAGGATACAAAGCACCTGGAAAAGCCTTAGACAGCAAGTAAAGAGGAGGGACCCAGAAGACCCTCTATGCCCCTTTTCAGCAGGAAGTAGTTACAGAAGAATGACCCCCACCCTATTTCCCAAAAGATTTCTTGGTCCCAACTCCTTAAGGAAGAAATGTAAGAGTAGGCAGTTAGTCGGACTCCAAGGTACTTGAGGAACCTGCTGATGGGTTGGCAGCCCTAAAATTTGGATTAAAACACTTGGAGGATCCATGATTGCTGTTGTCATTATGTTTTTGATCTGTTTTGTTTCTTTTTGCATAGTCTACAGGTGCAGATCCAAGATCCTCTGAGAAATGGTTCACCAAGATAAAGCTGTGCTTGCTTACCTAGCTTTGTTGAAACAAAGAAGGGGGAAGATGTTGAGAAACATTAAGTTTACCCTGTCCCCATGGCTCCTCTGTCCATGGTACCTTTTAGTTTGTAATTAGTGGTAGGCTACTTTGTATATTCTTGAGTTATAAGTAAATGTAGAGCAACTGTGTATTAATAAGAATCACCTGTGTTTTAATAAGAATCACCTGTCTAAGAGGAAATAAATACGTGGATAAGAATCTGCTCGGGGCTTTCAGCCTGGAATCCTGTTAGCCTCTCAGCTCTCAGCTGTTGGTTTTCTGGATAGATCCACTCTGTTGTTCTGTCTGGGTGTCTGCCTCTCAATACCTTCAGCACTGCCTGGGTGGTAGTCTCCCGAGCGACCTGTTCTCAGTATGATATCCCACACAAAAACCTGCACAAGAGTGTTTATGGCATCTTTATTGATGGTTGTCAAAACTTAGAAGCAACCATTTTCTTCAATAGGTATATGGATTATCCAACTATAATGCATTCATACTGTGATATTCTAGTCAGCAATAAAAATAAATGAGTTTTCAAATCTTGAAAAGACATGAAGATACTTGAATACACATTACTAAGTGAAGAAAGTCAATATTAAAATATTATACAGTGTAGGATACCAATATTACAACATCGAAAAAATCAATAATCATGTTTCTATTGTGATGAATAAAAAGATAACTGATCCCCAGGAATTCAGACTGAGGGGTGGGGGACAGAGAAAGGAAACAATGGAATGGGGCAGTGAAAGTATTTGTATGATATTGTAATGATCTATCTGTGTCATTATACACTTGTCAAAATTAATGTAACAAAAAATGAATCCTAATGTAAACTGTGGATTTTAGTTAATAATGTATCAATATTGGATCATCAATACAAAAAGATTTCAACCTAATAGAACATATTAGTAATAGAGAAAACCTGGGTGAGGGGAATAAGCAGATACATTTGAAACCGACTCTACTCTCTGTAAAATTTTACTGTTAATTTAAAACTACCGAAAAAAGAACATTTTTTCAAGTGCAAAATATTAAATTTTAGGTATGCTCATTGTTACTGATTTGTCATTGCTTCTATGAATTCTCAGAGGGTAGAACTAGAAAAAAATACACACATATATACATAAATATATGGAAATTTAGATACACATACATATGTATATAAATATATAAAATTATACCTATATATTTACATATCCATTTATATTTATAGTTATGAATTCATACTACTACCTACAATTCTATTTCAGATCTACCCTGGTCATTCTAGTCTATTCTCTTGCCACATGTGTAATCTCTTATTTTCAACTGTGAGAGAAGAGACACAATAAAATTACACATTTTTCAAACCTAGAATTTGCAGAAAATATTTTTAAACTGCTAATGCCTATTATTATGGAAAGCAAATCTATTTTTATAGTTGTTTGCAATTTTAGGTCAAATTTTATAGAATTAAATTCAGTAAGTCATAAATGTAATATTTGATAGAGAAATGAATGCATCCATGTAACCTACATTTATTAAATGTGCAAAGATTTTACTTATTCCAGAAATTTCTCTCGTTTCTCTTCTCTCAATTTCTTCACCTGTACTCAAGCAAACTTCTATATTTACTTATTTATTTTTTGTGATATGGTTTGGCTGTGTCCCCCCCAAATCTCACCTTGAATTGTAATAATGCCAACATATCAAGGCCAGGGCAAAGTGGAGATAATGGAATTATTGAGGCAGTTTCCCCTATACTGTCGTTGTGGTAGTGAATAAGTTTCACAAGATCTGATGGCTTTATAAATGGGAGATTCCCTGCACAAACTCTCTTGCCTGCCACCATGTAAGATGTGATTTTGCTCCTCACTCACCTTCAGCCATGATTGTGGGGCATCCCCAGCCATGTGGAACTGTGAATCAATTAAACTTCTTTCCTTTATAAATTACCCAGTCTCATGTATGTCTTTATCAGCAGCATGAGAACAGACTAATACATTTTGTTTCCCTATGAAACATTTTTTACAAAATCTTAATTTACAAGGTTTCTTTTTGTCTTACTTCTTAGACTTAGTGTATATCATAAGATTCATCCATGCTATTAAATGTAAAAATCATTCAGTTTTTAGAAAAATTATTGCTAAGTAAAATACATTTTCCTTTCCTCCTGTGGATTAATCAAACATTTTTCCTTTTACACTGTATTTTATCTATTGGCATTATAGGTATGCCTTCTTAGTGCTTATTAGTTATTTAAATATAAGAATCCTATACTATTCAAGATATGTATATACATATATATCTCAGAAAAGTATATATAAACATATACAGAACAATCATTAATTCCTTATTATAGCTGCTCTAAATATTTTTGAGAAGATTAATGTTAATATATTAAATGAAAAATAATATTTTGTTGATAAAATTATTAGCTTTAAAACATCAAAAATATTGAATTGATGTGAAGTTTATTAAACAAAAGTAACAATATTATTTTTAAGGTTTCAACAAAAAATACATTAAAATTTCTGTTGCTACCGGCAAAGTTTAACTTTCATCAATCACAATCACCTATTTTTGCTGACCTTATTAAAAAGATTTTGTGAATGGATCTGCAGGAAGTAGATTAGTTTTATGTCAGTTTTTGAAAGCAGAATAACATTGAAAAATTTAAAGCAGATGAATGAAGAAAGATTCTAGATTAGGAATAAGCTGTTTGTTCCACAGTTGTTATTTTAAAATATGCTCAAAAGTACATATAAGAAAAGTTAAAGTAAAATCTTATTTAACTTTTTAAAACTAACATCTCTGAATAAGTGTTTATGCTGATAATCCAACAATATATATTCCACTATTTTGTTCAATACATTTTCCTGCATTATATAGTAAAACTAGTTGTGTCCAAAAATGAGACAATCAATTCACTCAAACATGATAAAATTTGAAATTGCGTTTTCTTACCAAAAGTTGGAATCTCATAAAAGGCCTTAGTCCTGACTTTGGAGCAAATGTCCCTATGAGATAATAACTTCAAAGTAGAGTAACAGTGGTCTAAGGCATGCTTGTCTCCTATTTTGAAAATTGTTTTAGGCTGTCAAAAAATGAAATCTGTGGAAATTACAACATGCATGATTTTCATAATTACTTTTCCTAATTTTTAGTTAAGACAAAATAATCCTTCATGACTCTCTGGGAAGATCCTATTTAAATCAAATTCATTTTTTATGCTGACTTACTATTATTTTACTCAATACCCTGATAATTGGATACTAGTTTATAAATGAAAAATATTTTGCCCTATTAGTGGTATTTTTGTACTGTGAAGAGAGATACATGAGTAACTCTGAGCATCTTTCCAACTTTTTTGTTCTCACTCCACCATTGAGGAACTAGATGGTCTTGTCTAATTGCTAATTTGGACAGAATAAGTAAGCATGTGTGAGGATTATATTATTATTCTTGGTTTTCCACTCTTTCCCTGTGTTGGAATTATGTATTCATACTCTTTGATGCATGTGTTTTGTTTGTTTTTCTTTCTTTTCTCTTTTTTGAGACGGAATTTCACTCTTGTTGCCCAGGCTGGAGTGCAATGGTGCCATCTTGGCTCACTGCAACCTCCACCTCCTGGGTTCAAGTGATTCTCCTGTCTCAGCCTCCCTAGTAGCTGGGATTACAGGCATGTGCCACCACGCCTGGCTAATTTTGTTTTTTTTTAATAGAGATGGGGTTTCCTCATGTTGGTCAGGCTGGTCTTGAATTCCCAATCTCAGGTGATCTGCCAGCCTTGGCCTCCCAAAGTTCTGGGATTATAGACGTGAGACATCAGGCCTGGCTTGATGCATGCATTTTTAATGACCCCACTGTTTATATTATATACTTTCCAATCTCACTGATTTATCTGTACTCACATGACCTGCTTTGGAAAAAAGAATATGGGCAGAATTAACAACAGGACAATTTTGAGCCCAGTCTTGATGTGGCATTCTTTGTTTCCAGTCCACCATATGTGGTTCAATGATGGCAATGAGAAAGACATGCTCAGCTAGGTGTTGAGCCAGAGAGAACCCAGAGACACAGGGACAGGCCTTAGCCCACGGCAGCCTGATAACCCCGTTGGCTCATGGGCCTGAATCAGAGCCACCCCACTGATACACAGACATGTGAAAGAGAAAAATAAATGGTTGTTGTTTTAAACTGCTGAATTTTGGGCTGATTTGTTACAAAGCATCATTGTAGCAATAGTGAAGCAACACAACATAATTGATCTGGGATACTTCTGCCTAGCAGTGAGTTCCTGAGAGGTAGCAACTATAAGCCCTTCCCTACACTGAGCCCTCTCCTGTCTAGAACTGTTCGTAACTGGGTGGCTGGTTGGCCTAATGCCGAAGTTGATTTAGTAGGTCCGTTTGGCTCTCAGGCTAAGTGAAATCCTCCAACTTATTCTCTAATAAAGATAATATTTGTCTTCCACACTTGCTCTTTAATTTATTCTCAGATTTTAAAATAATAAATGTCGGAAGATGCTACATATTTCGAGACTCCCTTGAAGCACCAGTATAATACACATAGTTGTAAAACCTGTTTCCCACAGACATGTCACACAATCTAAGAGGGATGATTATGTTCCTTGGCATTTAGCAAATTTCCTAGGAATGCATTTACAGACAAGCTCATTGTATGTGTACCCATGTAAATTCCGTTACATGATTTGTCTTTTAACAGTTGACTCACACATTTAATAACAAAGAACCATATTGTTACAAATTTTTTGTGCTGCGATATTTACTAACAATTTAGTGATTTTTTTTTTTTTTTTTTTTTTTTTTTTTTTGAGATGGGCTAATCTGGCTCTGTCACCAGGCTGGAGTGCAGTGGTACAATTTTGGCTTACTGCAACCTCTACCTCCCCGGTTCAAGTGATTCTTCTGCCTCAGCCTCTGAGTAGCTGGGACTGTAGGTGCACTCCACCACACCCAGCTAATTTTTGCATTTTTAGTAGAGATCGGGTTTCACCATGTTGGCCAGGATGGTGTCAATCTATCAACCTCATGATCCAGTCACCTCGGACTCCCAAAGTGCTGGGATTACAGGTGTGAGCCACCTCACCCAGCGATCCTTCTGCTGAAGCAGCAAATTTGTGAGTCACTGTTTAATATCACCTGAAATGTTGGCTAATCATCTACAATCTAAAGAAATCAGGAGGCGTAATGCCAGTTAGAGATGGCAATCCTTGCTTATAGAAATTTAAAAACACCTTGCTAATTGCTTAGAAAGTGTTTTGTAACACTATATTCAACATTCACAAAATGCACAACTTTTTCAAGAACACATGGAATATTTTCCAAAACACACACAAAATAGTTTATATGAAGTATCATAGAACGAGTTTTACTAAATACCCAGAAATTTAAGTCGAACATCATATATTTTTGACTATAATAAAATTAGAGTACAACGCAAATATATAAGATAACTTGAAAGTTTACAAATGTGTGAGAATTAAGAAACACATTTTTTAAAAATGCAATGGGAATTAATATATTTTGGAATGAAAATAACAAAAACAAAGAATATCATATTTTGGGGACTGGCAGCTAAAGCAGTGTTTCATGAGTTACAAGTCTAGCTTTAAAGAAAATACTAACAGAAAAAAGGATAAAATAATAATCTATACTTTGATTGTAAAAGAGAGTTAAACCCAATAGGAAAGACATAATAATATAAAAGCAAAAATAAAATATTAAGCATACATTCAAGAAAAAAAATATGATTAAGTCCAAAGTTGGCATGTAAATTTTAATAAAATTAGCAAACGTTGAAAATCAGATCAAGAAAAGAAAGAAAACCACAAATACTGGCATACAGATTGTCCTATTCTAAATATTATAAAATGATAATATACAAAATTTTGTAGGAATAAATTTGAGAATTTAGGTGAAACATATAAAATATTTGGGAAATAGAAATGCTCTTGCCAAAGCACAAATAAGGAAATATATAAACCAATTATTTTTATACATTGACAAGATAATTGAGCCCACATATTACAACTTCAGAATGAACATGATACCATAACCTTGCAGAAGAGAAACCAAATTAGTGTAAAGGCAATGTCTTCAATTAAAATCAATGTAAAACTATACAAACCAATACTACAGCATGACTTTGTAGGAAATTTATATTCTAACAATTCAAATTAGTTTAACATTAAACTAAAACATTAAATATTTTAGTATTAAACATTAAACATTAAAATATTTTAGTACATTATAATAAAAAAGAAAATGAAATATTTTGCTAAATATATGTATTAAAATACTTGACAAAAATAAGCACAGAAAATGGCTAAGTGAAATCTGAAAAACTGAGAGCTTAAGGAACTTTTCAGTCAGCAAAGATATAAAAATATGCACCTAATATTCAACTTAAAAGATATAAATCAACTGAGTTTGGAAAGAAAAAAGAATATTTTTTCCCCCACATTTTCTGTATGTTGTCTTAAATGTCACTTATGCAATAAAGCAAAACCTAAAGAAATAAAATAACATGTTAAAAACTTAACACTGTCATTATTATTATTCTTTTTGAGACTGGGTCTCACTCTGTCATGGAGGTTGGAGTGCAGTGGCATTATCTCAGCTCACTGCAGCCTCGATCACCTAGGCTCAAGAGATCCTTCCACCTCACCCTCCTGAGTAACCTCCAAGACTGTCTAATTATAGTATTTTTGTAGAGATGGGGTTTTGCCATGTTATCCAGGCTGGTTTTGAACTCCTGAAGTAAAGGAACCCACCCTCATTGGCATCCCTAAGTGCTGGGATTACGGTGTGAGCCACTGCTCCTAGCTGTCATTCTTAAATAACAAAATTATATACAAAGAATTACCTACTTATGGGAATTATCAAAAAATAAATAAATAACTAAATAAAATTTAAAGACCTGCATATAAATAATTTTGTAGCTTCACTATAAAGATACATACTGTAAAGATATATACTGTAAAGACATATATATATATATATATATATATACACACAGAGAGAGAGAGAGAGAGAAATTTCCATTTTATTTTCAAATCTCAGCAAAGCCTCGATGTGTCCTATAAATTATTCAGATTGTAAAAAAAAAAACAGCCAACATTTCAGATGATTTAAAGAATGACCCACATATTTTAAATGAACAGACGTAAATCATTGTGCGATTGTTAAACATCTATAGGCCTAGGAATATATCTAGTAAAAGCTATGCAAAAGCAATAACCTAAAAACTGCAAAACAATGAAGGTAAGGAAGACCTAGGTACATGGAAAAACATTCATAATTTATGGATTGGAAGAACTTAAAATATTAAGATATCAATTCTGACAAAATTTGTTTAGAAATCCAAAGTGAGCCCAAGCAACCACAGTAGTTTTTTTGTAGAATTTATTTTTAAATGTTGGTCTAAAAATCACATTAAAATGCAGAGTATATAGTTTCAAGATAAGCTTCAGAAGAGAAAAATTATAAGATTTAGACTACCAAATTAAAGACATACCCTAAAATTAGCACTTGAGAAAATATTCAGTGTTGTCATCAATATCATTAAAATAGCCATATTGCCTGAAGCAATTTATTGATTCAATGTTATTTAATTTGAACCACAAATGAAATTCTTTACAGAAATAGGAAAAACTTTTTTAAAATTATTATAGAACCAAAAGAGAGACTTAAGAGCCAAGGCAATCCTAAGTAAAAGGAACAAAGCTAGAGGCATCACACCACCTGACTTCAAACTATACTATAGGGCTATGGTAACCAAAACACCATGGTAATAGTACAAAAACAGACACATAAAACAATGGAATACTAAAAGAAAGAAAAGAAAAATTCCAGCCCATATGCTTGATGAACACTGATGCAAAAATACCCCAAAAATGCTGGCAAACCAAATCCAGTAGCACTTCAAAAAGCTAATCCACCATGATCAGGTATGCTTTATCCCTAGAATGATGCAAGGGTGCCTTAACATATGCAAATCAATAAATGTGATTCATCACACAAATGGGACTAAAGACAGAAAACACATGATCATCTCGATAGATGCAGAAAAAGCTTTCGATAAAATTTAATGTTCCTTCATGTTAAAACTCTCAGC
The DNA here is from genome assembly GCA_036589455.1 of Ateles fusciceps. NCBI lineage: Eukaryota > Metazoa > Chordata > Mammalia > Primates > Atelidae > Ateles > Ateles fusciceps. The sequence goes on along the minus strand of JAZHEH010000572.1, from coordinate 12,978,097 downwards.
AAACTAGATAAAAAAGGGAACTTAACTCAAAATAGAAAAAGTCATCTATTACATACCCACAGCCTACATCATACTGAACGGGCAAAAACTGGAAGCATTCCTCTTGAAAACCATCACAAGACAAAGACGCTTTCTTTCACTACTTCTTTTCAATGTAGCATGGGAATGCCTGGTCAATGCAATGAGGCAGGATAAATAAAACATATCCAAATATATAGAGAAAAAGTCAAACTATCCCTGTTTGCAAAGAATATGATTCCATATCTAGAAGACCCCATAGTCTCTGTTCAAAAGCTGTTTGAGCTGACAGGCAACTTCAGCAAAGTGGCAGGATAGAAAATCAATGTAAAATATCACTAGCAGTCCTATACACCAGCAATAGCCAAGTCAGGAGCCAAATGAGGAACACAATCTCATTCACAATTGTCACAAAAAGAATAAAATACCTGGAAATACAACTTACCAGAGAGGCAAAAGATCTCTACAGTGAGAATTACCAAACACTGCTTCAAGAAATCAGAGATGACACGAATGTTAAAAACACTCCATGCTCATGGATGGAAAGAATCAATATACTTAAAATGGCCATAATGTCCAGAGTAATTTACAGTTTCAGTGCTATTTCTATCAAACTACCAATAACATTCTTCACAAAACTGGAAAAGAAAACTATTTTAAAATTCTTATGGAACCAGAAAGAGTCCAAATAGCCAAGGCGATCCTAAGCAAAAAGGACAAAGTTGGAGGCAACACACTATGTGACTTCAAAATACACTACAAGGCTACAGTAACCAAAACAACATGACACTGGTACCAAAGCAGACACATAGACCAATGGGACAGAATACAGAGCTCAGAAGTTAGGCTGAGCCTTATTTGTACTTTGATAAAGTTGACAAAAACAAGCAATGAGGAAACGACTCCCTATTCAATAAATGGTGCTGGAATAACAAGACAGTCTTTTGCAGAAAATTAAAACTGGATGCCTTACTTACACCATATACAAAAATCAACTCCAGATAGATTGAAGTCTTAAATGTAAAATCCAAAACTATGAAAAACCTGGAAGACAACCTTGGCAATCCCATTCTGAACGTAGGAACTGGCAAAGGCTTCATGACAAAAATACCAAAAGCAATTGCAACAAAACAAAAAGTTGATATATGGGATTTAATTAAACTAAGGAGCTTCTAGTCTACAAAAGAAACTATCAACAGAGTAAACAGACAACCTACAGAATGGTAGAAAATTTTTGTAAAGGTCTAATACCCAGCATCTATAACAAACTTAAACAAGGTTACCAGAAAAACACAAAAAACCCCATTAAAAAGTGGGCAAAAACATGAGCAGACACTTTTCAAAAGATATACATGTGGCCAACAATCATATGAAAGAAAAAGCTCAATATTACTGAACATTAGAGAAATTCAAATCATAATCACAATGAAATACCTTCTCACACCAGTCAGAACAGCTATTATTAAAAAGTCAAAAAAAAAAAAAAATCAGGTGCTGGTGAGATTGCAGAGAAACAAGAATGCTTATATACTCTTGGTGGGAATGTAAATTAGTTCAAATTGTGGAAAACAGTATGGCATTTCTCAAAGACCTAAAAACAAAACTACTATTCAACCCCAGCAATTCTATTAAGGGTTGTATACCCCCAAAAGTGTTAATCATTCTGTCATAAAGACATACAGATGTATATTTTCGTTGTAGTTATTCACAATAGCCAAGACATAGAATCAACCTAAATGCCATCAATGATTTACTGGAAAAAGAAAATGTGGTACATATACACCATGGAATGCTATGCAGCCATACAAAGAAGAAAATCGTGTTATTTGCAGGAACATGGATGGAGCTGGAGGTCATTATCCTAAGCAAGCTAATGAAGGAACATAAAACCATAATACTGCATGTTCTCACTTAAAAGTTGGAGGTAAGTAATGAGACCACATGGACACTTAGAGAAAAACAACAGATAATGAGACCTATCAGAAAGTGGAGAAGGGGAGGAGGAAGATCAGCAAAAATAGCTAATGGGTATTAGGTTTAATACACTGGTGATGAACTAATCTGTAACACAAATGCCCATGACATTAGTTTACCTATATAACAAACCTACACACGTACCCCTGAAACCACAATAAAAGTTAAATAAAAAATTAAAAATTAAAAAAATATTGTCTCAGTGATAAATGAAACAGAATTGAGACTCCAGAATCCATAAAAAAGTAAGCCTCACTGTATTTATTTTGAATAGGATAATTATACCAAAGAGGAAACTAACACAGGTAACTATATAACAGTGGTATTATCATGTGCTTTTATCTATATTCTTATGAAATTCTAGTGAAATGTTAAAAAAGGCACAGTGTCATAATTTACTCGCAAATAAATCTGAATTTACAGAGGTAATCAGATAGATACTAACAGATAGATAAATATAAATAGCTAAATATATGTTAGATTGACAGATAAATAGCTTGATAGAGATGAATAGATAGACAGAGGTGGAAAAACAAATATGGTAAAATGTTAACAATTTTCAATCTGGATGAAGCATGTGACATTCTTTCAGATTTTCTGTAGTTTAAATTAAAGTGCAGATATTAGTTCTTTAAAAGAAATATACATATGGGGAGACTTGAAGATGGCTGAATAGGAAGAGCTTCAGAGTGCAGTTCCCAGCAAGAACAACACAGAGGGTGAGTGCTCACCACATTTCCAAACAAGTTTTCACTTCCCACAGACCAGGGGATTCCTGGGCTGCAAAGTGCCATGAGTTTTCAGCATGGCTGGTGCCGCAGGTTGGCACACAGAAACTCATGCAAATCTAGGCGATTGTTTCAACTGGCACCTGGAATGCCTGGGAGACAGAGCTGCCCATTCAACTGAAAGGGAGTGGGCTGAGACAGGGAGCAAACTCAAAGAAAATATTTACAATAGTTTATATTACCAATGAAATAGAATAAAAGTGCCACATCAAAACAAGCAATGGAAAATGGGGCACAATGAAATCAAAACTTGATTTTGTAACAGAAAATAGCTTTGGTCTAGAATTATATACCTAGCAAAAATATACATTTGAAATGAAGACATTAGATCATTTTCAAATGAGATACTATGGAGCATTTTCCATTGACAGAATCTCAATAAAGAATAATAAAAGGGCCGGGTGCTGTGGCTCACGCCTTTAATCCCAGCACTTTGAGAGGCCAAGGAGGGTGGATCACGAGGTCAGGAGTTTGATACCAGCCTGGCCAACATGATAAAACCCCCATCTCTACTAAAAATACAAAAACTAACTGTGTGTAGTGGCACACGCCTGTAGTCCTAGCTACTCGGGAGGCTGAGGCAGGAGAATCTCTTGAACCTGGGAGGCAGAGGTTGCAGTGAGCAGAGACCACACCATTGCACTCCAGCCTGGGCGACAGAGCCAGACTCCATTTCAAAAAAAAAAAAATCATAAAAGATATAATTCAGGTTACAGATGTTTTCAGAAGAGTCTGAAAAAAAAAAAAAGCTTTATCAGAAAAAGTAGTCATTGTACGGGTAAATCTAAAGAAGCATAATGTATAAAACAATAGTGATATTATGTCACTATGAAAAAGTAAACTAGAAATAAAATGTGTACATTGCAGGGATGACCAAGTTGATATGTACTATTTTTAACAGACATGTAAACATAATTATACATGAAATATCCCTTTGTCTGAAATTGTTTTTTTTTACTTAGAACAAGTGTTTTCAATTTCATTCATGTTGTCCGTATCAAGAGTTTGTTCCTTTTTATTATCGAAGAGTTTTTCAAATTTAAGAGCATGTCAGAATCTGTTTATTCATTCACTTGTTGATGGATTTTTTCACTTGTGGTTATAAATGGCACTCCAATGAACATTATTGTTCAGCTCCTTCTTACAAGTATGTTTTCTTTATGCTAGTAAAATTACTGTAATTAGAATGAATGCATGTATACTTAACTTCAGGAAAACTGCCTAAGCAATTTCCAACTGTTGGTAAGATAATGCTCTCCATCCAATAATGTTTAAGCACATTCTGGCCAACATTTAGCAATTTTAATCTAAACATTTTAGAACTAAAGAATGAAATTAAACTGCAGAATATTAGACACTATTGAGGAGGTTTGTGATGATACCCCACCGAAATTTTAATTAGCATTTACTTGATAACCAATGATGTTGAATATGTGTTTGCTTTATCTACTGGCATTTCATATACCTTTTTAGAGAAGTATTTTCTAAAGACTTTAGCACGTTTATTCACAGAATATCATTTTTACTTGTAAAAAAGAGAACCGATAGAAAAATTATCATTACTCTGTCTTAGGTATCTAGGTATCTAGTATCTTCAAAAATAATTGGAGTGAATTTTTCATTTGACAGAACAAAATAGAGAGTGTAGAGAGTTTGGAGTAATCAAGAAAATTCCTAGTAAATTTTAGAATTTTGGAAGTCTTGTATCACCATGAGATTGACAACTACCCATTACCATGGAATTTCCTAATGAGATTTGTGATCACGTAAGTAAAAGTTTTCGTATTACACAATGGCATGCATCAATATTTAGAAGATCTGCACAAAATAGAGAACTATTATTTTTTATATAATCATTGTAACAACATTTTGCAGGGGTAAAAATCCATTTAATATACAAGATAATCAATAAGTTTTGATGTGACAGATTATGAAAAGCTCATTTGAACAGTTTTAGATTCTATATTTCAATTAATGTAAAATTAAAACATTGAGTTTGGATGTAGTATCAAATAAGAATATCCCAAAATATCTGCAAACACCGTTCAAATATATTCCCATTTACAGATACAAATATTTGTGAAGCCAATTTCCTTCATACCCTTCAACCCAAACAACATATTACTACAACATTAATACAAATGGTAGGTAGGAAAGTAGACAAAAAAATAGATTATGTTCTACTAAATTAAAGATTAAAGTGAATTTAAAAATTATATTACACTGCCTTACTTCTCAATATGCATTTTGGAAAATACAGTTATTTTTAAACTCCAAATATTGTTCATGTTAGTATTTACTGGGTTTATTGTTGTTACTTTAAACAATGATTAAATAAATTAATAAAAAAATACAAAACTCCTGGTTTTATTTCTAATGCTATAGAAATTGATGGATATGAATAAAAACAAGGTTCTTGGGGTCCTCAATATATTTGAGATTGAATATTGCTCCTGAAATAAAAAGGTTTATAAAACATCTGCTGTAGAGGCATGAGAATAAATAAACAATTGATGTATGAGAAGCATAAATGAATCTCACACTTTAATAAAGAAAAGAAAAGCCAGGCATTTGAGAATACATACTATAATATTCCATATTTATACATAACCAGGAAAAACTTGCTTTATGATGGCAGTCAAAAAGTAGTGGACAGGCAGGGCTTGGTGGCCTCTTTTTGGAAGAAATTCAAAAGTAATTGACACATTTTATTTTATTTTTTATTTTTTTAATTGACCAAAACTGTTCGTCATCTCAAACATTTATTATTTTTTGTGCTAAGAACATTTGAAATCCTCCTTCTAGCTATTTGAACCTATATATTATTGTTAGCAATAGTCATTCTATAGTGCTATAGAACACTGGAATGTAGCTGTGGTTTTGTATCCTTTAATGAATCTCTTTCTATCCCTCCATTTTCTGAGACATATATTTTAATAACAGATTGGTGGCTGGGCGTGGTGGCACATGCCTATAAAATCAGGGACTCGGAGGATCACTCGAGCCCAGGAGTTCAGTGCTACAGTGAGCTATCATCTTGTGACTTAATTTGTAATCCAGCCTGGGTAACAGAGTGAGAACCCATCTTAAGAAAAAAGTGGGAATAACCACTATTGCTAAATAGTTGTTTTCTATATTCTAGAATTAATATTAAAAATATTCAAAGTGGCTCATAAATACAGAGTAATATAAATTTAAAGTGGTATTTGATACATGTGTTTAAAATATAAAATTTGATTCATTTTAAAACAAACTCTCTGAAAATTTTAAAAATGTAGGTCATTTATGGACATAATAGTTTATCACAACTTAGCTAAACCTGAAAAGTTTATTTCTATTATCTAAAATTAAATTCTCCTTTTTTTTTAATAAAATTCCTTTAGGAATTATATTGGTAAATTAAATCTTGTATTTTTAGAGTTCTAAAGAGTAAACATAACATTTCATTTTGAACTTCTAGGTTTTAACAAAGGAAAAGCAGTTTTTTATCAAGTTTGGTGGATCTTATATGTTTATGGTAGTGCTTGGTTTCATAATACAATGAGAGAAAATACTTCATTAAAATGACATTTATCTTTCTAATCTTGTTTACAATACCAATAAGTTAGTTGGTTAAATAAAACTGTAAAACTGTGTTTCATGATTCATTATAATAAAAGTATATCTCATTTTATGCAATATTTTTCTTCTCCTTGAATTAACATAAAACTACATTGTATCAATTGACAGATGTTTTTAGATCTTGCAACAAATTATATTAGAAGACTTGAAAATGTTTACAAAGATTTTGATTTGCCTGTAAATCTCTTCTAAATATTTGAAATTCTTAAAACAATTCAAGAATTGGAAAAAATGAGAGAACATAGAATATGTAACAATTTTAGTAATGTACAAAATCTATCAAACTGACCTACGAGAAGGCTGCTTCATCATATTGCTGCATGAAGTTCTTTACAAATATTAAATCATTAAATCCTCAAAATTGTCTTTAAGAAACGAGGTAAACAATATCCCTGTTTTAAACACAAGCACAAAATATATTTTTTGGCATTTATATTTAGTATTATATTAAATATATGTACTATTGATGGACAGCGAGCCCATTAATAATTATAACAATGATAGATCTGAGCTTTAAACCTGCTCTCACTCCAAACCTTGCTATGCTTGTCACTACCATGCACTTTGTTTCTTGCCATTAACTTTTATAGTATGTTTGACTTCATGTATGCTAGTTTTTTGAATCTTTACTGCAACCCTATGAAAGATAGTCATTTATTATCAAGAATCATCTGTTAGAGATTAAAAAAAAAACTATATAGATTTAGAAGTGGAGAGTAAGTGGCATGGCAGAAATTTAATCCGGCATTTTGGGTTAGAGTCCTATATCCTAAGCTAGTCAACCATACAAATTTCCATGTTGTGGATGATATTTGCATGGGCATAATGTCAAGTGTACTCCATTAGGGAAATCATTTGGAAAATATGGCCTCAATTAAAGAATATTTTTAAATGTGGTTCACAGATGCTTTATGGTAACATAAACATAAATGAAAGGAGACTAATAGTTTCCTATTTTAACAAATTATTCGGAGCTCTTTTTTCTTTTAATTTCAGTGCCGCTGGGGTACACTTACTGTAAAAAGTAACGTTTTTTACATTGTAAAATTTAGAAATTTGTTGATTCAGTTAAATTTTATGTTGTGGGCTAAACCCATGCTTTTGTCCTATGTTAGACTGTGTTCTTGACTAATTTTGTTGTTTTGTTTGCTTTTGTTTTGCTTTATTTTGGTTTTATGACCATTATTCTCTATAGGTTCCATACTGATATTCTTCAGCTTCACTCAATTTTTTAAATGTATATTTTCTTGTAAAAGAACATGTCACAGATTGTAGAATAAAATATTAAGTTAAATATACTATTTTATAATTTTCTTGACTGCAAGTATTTCTTTTTTATTTTACATGTAAATATTATTTTCTAATTATTTGTATTGCTTTTCATAATTCTGTTTACCATGCTGATATGTTCAAAGAAGCAACTTTTTGTTATAAAGACTAATGTAATTTTTGCTTTCAAATCTATAAATTTTCAAATCTCTAAATTTTTATTTTTATAAATAATTGTCAACTTATTAAAAATGTAATATTTTAATAAATACTACTGCATCTCACTCTATTTTAGAAATAGTAGTCCTCCAATATTCAAAAATTTTTTTGTTTTATTGTTATCCTTGAATGTGTTTGCAGTTTTCTCCTTAATCACACTATATCTGAGGAGAAAAACAGCAAGATAACCGAAAATGAGCATATGAGTTTTCTTAGAGGTCCCTAATTTGTAACAATATTATGTCATCACAAAATAGATTCAGTATATCCTTACCAAAAAGGAAACTGAATCAGAGACAGAGAAAACTGTTTTCAATATATAATCTTGAATACTCTTTACTATTTATTTGGAAAATTTAATATCCCATTGGATTAAAATAGCATACCTTATGTAACTTGTGTTGTCCTATAAATTTTATTATATTCTATCAGCATACGAAAGCACTATCCATATATATATATATATATATGTGTGTGTGTGTGTATGTGTCTACGTATCTATATATGTGTGTGTATATGTATGTATGTATATATATATATATGAGCATATATAAATATATATAATATAAAATATATAAAAATTAGCATATGTATATATAAACACACACACACACCCCCCACAACTCTGTATTCATTAAAGGATTACTACTCATTCTCCCTCCCTTTATTTATTTAAAATGTATGAAAATGAGTATATATATATATATATATATGCTCGTTTTTGATCTACAATGACGTTTTGAAATGAAAAACAAGAGGGCTTCCTTCAAGTCAACAGGCCCAAAAAAAATCCTGATTCAAAAATAGTCAAATAACTTGAATGGATTTCTATAAAAATATATACAAATGTTATACAAGCACACAAAAAAAGATGTTCAATATCATTAATCCTTAAGGAATGCAAAAGAAATCACAATGAGATATCACTTCACATTTACTTAAATGATTACTGTAAACACACATACACACACATCAACAACACAACAAACAGAAAATAAGTGTTGGTGAGATTGTGGATAAATTGGAACCCTTACACATTCTTGATGGAAATGTAATGTTGTGCCACCACCATAGAAAACAGCATAAAGGTTCCTCAAAAAACTAAAAATAGAACCACCATATGATCCAGAAATTCTACTTCTGGGTATATACACAAAAGAGTTAAAAGCAGAGTCTTGAAGAAAATATATTTGTATGCCCAAAACATATCTGTACTCTGTTGGTTACCAGAGACTGGGGAAGGAGGGAGACTGAGTAGCAATCTTTTAATGGATACACAGTTGTAGGGGGTGTGTGTGTGTGTCAGTGTGTGTGTGTGTGTTTATAGTAATAATTCATAGCAGCATTATTCACAATGACCAAAAGGTGTAAGTAACGCATTTGCCCATAATGGACAAATGGAGAAATAAAACATAAAAATAACATTTGAATGTTATTTATCCATAAAGAAATAAATTATGACACCTACTCCAACATGGAAGAGCTTTGACTAATTATGCTAAATGGAATAAGCTGGTCACAAAAAGGAAAAAAAAATTAGAAAATTCAACAAAGTACATCGAGTTGTCAAATTTATAGAACCAGAAAGTAATATAATGGTGGTTACCAGAGGCTGGGGAGGGAGGAAGAATGAATGGATACAAAGTTTCAATTTTGTGTAATGAAATGAGCTCTGGAGTAGATGATGATAATAATTGTACAGCATTGTGAATGAACTCAGTATCATGAGACTGTGCATTTAAAAATGGTTAAACGCTAAATTTTACATTAAGTATATTTTACTCCAATTGAAAGTTTTTAAAAATATTATTTGTCAATCAAAGTAATGGATATTAATGTCATAGATATATTGTCCGCAAATTTAGTATTGACAAGTCAGTAATAACTTTGATGTACTTAAAAGTTCTTACGTTTCTGATGTAACAATAGGTAATATAAATAAAAGCCCAAACACCTCTCCCTGGAAAAATCTAGATATTTGAGCCTCAGCAAAAGATTAAACAACATTCCTTCGAGGAAAAGAAACGAAAAAAGAAGTAGAAAACATGACATGATATTTAACAAAGAAATTGCTATGTACATTGCTTAGTATAATGAGTATTAATCCTAACTACAGAAGTAATATCAAAATAAAGAAGTCTGAAATAGAGAATAAATAAAACATTAGCCCAAAATAACATGAGGCATAAACAGGTCACCATTGAGGAAAAAGTTGAAATTTTACTTATCTAATTTGTTACACTAATAGGAATTCTGCACATTATGTATTGAGGGTAACCGATGAAAAATTGAAACTAGAAATATTGGCCTCTGAATAAAGTATTGTTAAATTGTTGTAATAAAATTTATTCAACACAAAAGGAAAAATAAAACAAGCAAAATAATAATATTGCAGAAGAAAAACATCAAGTATGAAGAAGTAATTGCAAGTACATTAAGTAATCAATACTATTAAGTAAAAATGAACTAAATTTGAATACTAAAAGACAAAAAATTCACTTCAAAGTTATGATGTTGACAAGAGAAATATCCAAACAAATTGTTCGGAGACTGTAAAACCAATTGGATGGACTCTATATACATTTATTTTACATATTTGCCATATATATATATGTGTGTGTGTGTGTGGGAGTATGTGTATAAAGTATATACCACTTTCCAAATAGTACCCCAAAATAAAATAGCAAATGTTATCACTTTCCAAAGTTTGTTTACTATCAACTGCAGCATAATAAAATTGTTCACTATTAATTTTAATAGAACTGAAATTAAAATAAATAATGATATTAAGAATGAATACTTAGCTGATTATTAACTAAATAATAGTCCATGAGAACAAAGCAATCATGATTTTTATTTATTTATTTTCTTGAGACGGAATCTCATCTGCTGGAAGGCAATGGTGTGATCTTGGCTTACTGCAACCTCCATCCCCTGGGTTCAAGTGATTCTCCTGCCTCAGCCTCCCAAGTAGCTGGGATTACAGGCATGTGTCACCATGCCAGGCTAATTTTTTTTTTTTTTTTTTTTTTTGGCAAGGGTGAGAGGAGGGGGGATGTGATGAGTGGAGTAATTTTTGGTAGAGACAGGGTTGCACCATGTTGGCCAGGCTGGTCTTGAACTCCGGACCTCAAGTGATCCACCCACCTCAGCCTCCCAAAGTGCTCGAACTAAAGGCATGAGACAGGGAGCCCAGCCAGCAATAATGATGTTTTTATGCAGCAGATACAGCTCATATCTAAATATGTAAACAAAATTTTGAGAGAATTCAATAGAGACGTAAGAAATCCATAAGTCATAGAGACTCCTTGCTTTGAAACATCAGACAAAATCAGACAAAAAATAAGAAAGTGTGGAGGATATTAGAATGACATAATCAAAGCCTTGCATTCAAGTATATGTAGGTAAAACGTTGCTATGAATACAGAATATATTGACCAAGAGTGGTGGCTCACGCCTGTAATCTGAGCACTTTGGAAGGCCAAGGAGGGCAGATCACTTGAAGCCAGGAGCTAGAGAACAGCCTGGACAAAATGGCAAAAGCTGGTCTCTTCTAAAAATACAAAAATTAGCCAGGTGTAGTGGTGCGTGCCTGTAATCCCTGCTACTTAGGAGGCTGAGGCATAAGAATTACTTAAACCCTGGGGTGGAGGTTGCAGTGAGCCAGATTGCACCACCGCATGATCTCTGTCTCCAAATAATAATAATAATAATAATAAATATTACAAACCAAGATTATCTAAGTAGGTTTACCTCCCAGTGTTATACTTCTGAAATATTTTTAAAAGTTTAAATTTTAATAAATTAAAGGAGAAAATGTTATGAAGATATGTCTTCTAAGTACAATTGATTATATTCAGAGGAGAGAGAAAGAGAGAAGGATAGAGAGAGAAAAGAAAGATAAAAAAGACAAAAAGAAACGAAGACTTATATTTGATATTTTAAAATATTCAATAATTTTACATATTTAATATTTTAGTGGTCTTGATTATAATAAGATTTAAAAATAATGAGGAAGGAAGAGGTAGAGGAAGAAAAAGGAGAGGACAAACAAGAGGAAGAAGACAAATAAAAAGCATAGGTAGTAGAAAGCAATGATTGAAAAGTTGCAGTGATTTAAGAATGGTAAAACTGCCAACATAGTAAATCTCAGATAATCTAAAGACAAAATATCTCAATTAGTTGAGTTTACCAGTTTTGTGGGAAATCAAATAGGCATTTTTAAAAAATCTAAAGCATTTCTACTTGTAAGCAATTAAAATTAAAAAAGAAAAATTATATTAATAGCACCAATATAAATAATGCTTAGGAATAAATTTAATAAAATATATGTAATAATTTTATACACAGAAAGAAATAGAAAAAGAGGAAGACATACAATTTGTGTAGACTGAAAGATTGAAATATGGTAGGAACCCAATTTATCCCAAATTTATCTATGAATTAAACAGTTTTAATAAAATTTAAACAAAACTGTATGTATTGAATTAGTAATTAGATGTTAAAGAAATTGTGAATATGCATAAATAGTAAAAATAGTTGTAAAGTAGGAAAGATTACCCAAAATCTATCTGATATCAAGACATATAATAACCTATGGAAATTTAAAATAATAAACAATAAAAATTGAAATGGTCACTGAAAAACAATAAAGAATCCCAAACAGTTTTCCACATATATGCAATTTTTACAGATTCATAACAACACAGATATTGGGAAAATTAGATATTATTCATTGTATTATGTATAGACTTTATTTAAAACATTAATTGGACTCAGACACACACATACACACACACACACACACACACACACACACACAACTGGTTAATTAAAAATCTGAAAGTGAAAAAAACATTTTAAGTCAAAAATAAATATAGTATGTTAAATTTATGATTCATGTAAGGATGCATTATTACCTAACTATAAAAGCATATAACAAGACAAATATATTTTCCACATTAAAAGAATAACTTTTGAATGATAAAAGATACTCTAGATGTTTGAATACATGGGAAGCTATATTTTCACATATGAAATAGAGAAAAATTATCTAGATATTATTTTAAAAGCATTTATGTTCTACATAAAAAAGATAAACAACTGCATGTAAAAATTACATTATTTTTAAAAAGTTAACATAGGAAATCAGAGTAGTCAAAGACATAAAGGTTTATTCAGTTATGTCAGAAATAAAAAATAAATAAATAAATTTCACAGACAATACAAAGAACCATCTGGAGATGAACTCAATATTCATCAGTAAAGCAGATATTTAAATATTGTGATACAGAAGCTATACATTTAAATAATATAGATATATGTGTACACATATATTTATATAGAGCTGTACAAACACATAGATATGGATGATGTTCAGATGATAAAGTGATAGATGATAGATGGATGGTAGATGACAAATGATAAATGATTAATAGAGAAGGAGACAGCTAGCTACCTAGCTAGCTAGATAGAGATATAAAACAGGAGATGAAAAGGACTCAACCTGAAACATAAACTGCTGCCCATGGAATTTAAGAAATGGGATAGGAGGAAAAAAATTCATTTACTTATCAGTAGTATCTTTTAAAGTAATATTTTATGTTTTTAAATATAAGGTATATATACAAAACAAAATTCCAGTTCTGTGAAGAAGGTTGATGGTAGCTTGTTGGGGATAGCACTGAATTTATAAATTACTTTGGGCAGCATGGCCATTTTCACGATATTGATTCTTTCTAACCATGAGCATGAAATGTTTTTCCATCTGTTTGTGCCCTCTCTTATTTCCTTGAGCAGTGGTTTTTAGTTCTTCTTGAAGAAGTCCTTCACATCCCTTGTTAGTTATATTCCTAGGTATTTTATTCTCTTTGTAGCAATTGTGAATGGGAATTCACTCATGATTTGGCTCTCTGTTTGTCTGTTATTGGTGTATAGGAATGCTTGTGATTTTTGCACATTGATTTTGTATCCTGAGACTTCACCGAAGTTGCTTATCATTTTAAGGAGGTTTTGGACTGAGACTATGGAGTCTTCTAAATATACAATCATATCATCTGAAAACAGAGACAATTTGACTTCCTCTTTTCTTAATTTAATATCCTTTATTTCTTTTTCTTTCCTGATTGCTCTGGCTAAAACTTCCAATATTATGTTGAATAGGAATGGTGAGAGGGGGCACCCTTGTCTAGTGCCAGTTTTTAAAGGGAAATATGAAATGAAAAAAGAGCCCACATAGCCAAGACAATCCTAAGCAAAAAGAACAAAGCTGGAGGCATCACACTACCTGACTTTATACTATAAGCCTACAGTAATCAAAACAGCATGGTACTGGTACCAAAACAGAGATATAGACCAATGGAACAGAACAAAGGCCTTGGAAGTAATGCCACACATCTACAACCATCTGCTCTTTGACAAACCTGACAAAAACAAGCAATAGGGGAGAGGATTCCCTATTTAATAAAATGGTGTTGGGAAAACTGTCTAATCATGTGCAGAAAGCTGAAACTGGACCCCTTCCTTTCACCATAAACAAAAATTAACTCCAGAGAGATTAAAGATTTAAACAAAAGGCCTAAGACCGTAAAAACCCTAGAAGAAAACCTTGGCAATACCATTCAGGACATAGGCATAGGCAAGGACTTCATGACTAAAACACCAAAAGCAATGGCAACAAACGTCAAAATAGACAAAAGGGTTCTAATTAAACATAAGAGCTTCTGCACAGCAAAAGAAACAATCATTAGAGTTAACTGGCAACCAACAGAATGGGAAACAATTTTCAAAGTTACCCATCTGACAAAGGGCTAATATCCAGAATGTACAAAGAACTAAAGCAGATTTACAAGAAAAAAACAAACAACCCTGTCCAAAAGTAGGTGAAGGATATGAACAGACACTTTTCAAAAGAAGACATTTATATGGCCAACAAACATGAAAAAATGCATCATCACTGGTCATTAAAGAAATACAATTCAAAACCACATTAAGATACCATCTCACACCAGTTAGAATGGCAATCATTAAAAAATCTGGAGACAGAGCTTCTGTACAGCAAAGGAAACAATCATTAGAGTGAAGTGGCAACAAACAGAATGGGAAAAATTTTTTTGCAATCTACTCATCTGACAAAAGGCTAATATCCAGAACCTACAGAGAACTAAAACAGATTTACAAGAAAAAAAAAAAAAACCCTTTCAAAAGTGGGCAAAGGATATGAACAGACACTTTTCAAAAATAGACATTTATGAGGCCAACAAACATATGAAAAAAATGCTCATCATCACTGGTCATTAGAGAAATGCAAATCAAAACCACATTGGGATACCATCTCACACCAGTTAGAATGGCGATCATTTAAAAAATCGGGAGACAACAGATGCTCGAGAGGATGTGGAGAAATAGGAATACTTTTACACGGTTAGTGGGAGTGTAAACTAGTGCAACCATTGTGGAAGACAGTGCGGCGATTCCTCAGGGACCTAGAAATAGAAATACCACTTGACCCAGCAATCCCATTACTGGGTCGATACCCAAAGAGTTATAAATTGTTCTATTATAAAACACATGCACTTGTATGTTCACTGCAGCACTATTTACAATAGCAAAGACCTGGAACCAACCCAAATGTCCATTAATGATAGACTGAATAAAGAAAATGTGGCACATATACACCATGGAATACTACGCAGTCATAAAAAAACGATGAGTTCATGTCCTTCATAGGGACATGGATGAATCTGGAAACTATCATTTTCACCGAACTGACACAAGAACAGAAAACCAAACATGGCATGTTCTCGCTCATAGGCTGGTGTTGAACAATTAGAACACATGGACACAGGGAGGGGGAGCATCACACACTGTGGTCAGTTGGTGGGGGCTAGGGGAAGGACAGCAGTGGGTGGGAAGGGATAACGTGGGGAGAAATACCAGATATAGGTGATGGGAGGATGAAGGCAGCAAACCACTTTGCCATATATGTACCTATGCAACAATCCTGCATGATCCGCACATGTACCCCAGAACCTAAAGTACAATAAAAAAAATCTGGAGACAACAGATGCTGCAGAGGATGAGGAGAAATAGGAACACTTTTACACTGTTGGTGGGAGTGTAAATTAGTTCAACCATTATGGGAGACAGTGTGGCAATCCTCAAGGATCTAAAATAAAAATACCATTTGATCCAGCAATCTCATTACTGGGTATATATCCAAAGGATTATAAATCATTCTATTATAAAGAAACAAGCACATGTATGTTTATTGCAGCACTGTTTACAATAGCAAAGACCTGGAAAAAACTCAAATGCCCATCAATGCTAGATTGGATAAACAAAATGTGGCACATATACACCATGGAATATTATGCAGCCATAAAACAAAGATGACTTCATGTCCTTTGTAAAAACATGGATGAACCTGGAAACCATCATTCTCCGCAGACTGACACAGGAACAGAAAACCAAACACTACATGTTCTGACTCAAAGGTAGGTGTTGAACTATGAGAACACATGGATACAGGGAAGGGAACATTACATTCTGGGGTCTGTTGGGGGCGCTAGGGGAGGGATAGCAGGGGGTGGGGAGGTTGGGGAGGGATAACATTGGAAGAAATGCCTGATGTAGGTGATGGGGGGATGGAGGCAGCAAACCACCATGGCATGTGTGTACCTATGCAACAATCCTGTAAGATCTGCACATGTACTCCAGAACTTAAAGTATAATAAAAAATAATAATAAAAATAAAAAAAAATTTTTTAAAGTTTGATAAAGCAAATTGCAAAAAAAAAACAAAGTTTTTCAACATCTTGAGTTATGAATATTCAGTCATATTATCTTTACCTATAAAATGCTTATGATTATAGCATTAATGCCATAATCAATCAAAAGGCAGAAAAAAACAGGTAGTAAAAACAGAAGATTCTTAAAAAGATTACTAATTGTGAACAGTCTTGAAATATTAGAAAACCATCAATGAAAGTAATAAATAAGAAAGTAACAATGAATTCCAGATAAGACAAAATCTGGCAGAAATGAATTTGTACTTTTTTTTTTTTTTGCCTTTCTTCTTTTTTCTAATTTTTTCCTAATCATTGTATGTAAAATACTCATTTATTATTAATAGTTGTAAATATGTTCCCTCACTTCTCATAAAATACGTCTGTTAACTACTTTCTACTTATAAGACTAAAAATATTCACTAAAATTGAAAAAAGAAACTCAAGTGAACATTTTATTCTAATATTTACACAAACACAGAGAAAATGTATCTTGGCTCAGAAAGGATGTACAATTATGTTTCAATTATTATTCTCTCCAGTTCAATAAGATTCTCCTGAGGAAAGCATTTAAAACACTTTATGAAAGTATATTACAGCTTTAGGGAGTTACTTTCTTGCATGAACAGGAGACAAGAAGGACTTATACTTTGTTCAAGATCTCATAAAGCATTTTGATATAATACCTCCCCTGTCCTCTGCTTGCTATCATGTTTCCCATGTCCTCAGTATGGTATACAATATTGGATTCACAAAGTGCACATAACCAACAAGTAGACTTAATAAATATAAACGATAGTTGTTATAGACTGTTGAATCATATATTTTGATTTCAATATTTGCTAAAAAGTGATGTATTATTTTCCAACACTGTATTAATGAGTCTAGAACAATTTTCTAATTTTACTCCTTCAAAAATCTAGCATTTGCCTTGAATAACTTGTTGCTTCAAAGCATTTCCTTCAAGCCAAAGCTTTTTATGAAATAGAATTAATTTTCGTTCTAATTCTATTTAGAATGTATTTCGTTCTAATTCTAAATTAGTAATAAATATAACTCACCAATTTCAGTGGTTGTACAGTTTCGCTTACGTGAAACATGATGGATTTCTTGGGCTATCTTGATCCAGTTTGATGCCTTGGCTAAAGGCCAGTAAGTTTCCCTTCTTGAGCGGCCAATTTAATCCACATCACCAACCACTTTTATTATCAAATTCTCCTACTCTTGCCACTATACTTGTACTTTAATCATTACAGGTCCAGGGAATAGACAAGGGATGGCTCTTATTTCTCAGAACCCAATGAAATTCTTCAAATTAGCCCTGCCCTGCTTCTTTGATTCCTTCCTGCATAAATGATATTAATAATAAAGGTGCCTGCCAACAGTCCCCACCCCTTTTCTGCCTTTTGATCAGCCCTGATGCTTCAAATATTTTATGCTAAAATGTGTTCTCCCAGGGAACTGTGAGTTAATAGAACTGTAGATCTCTTTCTAGGTTCTCTCTTGATCTGCCTCTGACCACATCATATCTCACCCATTTAATATGTTTCAAACAATAATCCATCCCCCTAAGATCCAAATTAGCAAATGTAATTACATGCTTATCATTGCCAGAAATAGAGCTTCCTACTAGCAATTTATGAGAACTCACGAATGTCACAATCTATCACGAAGATAAATATACTATAAGAAAGTGTAATATGATGAGGTTAGATCAATGGTGTGATAATTGTATTTACAAATTGTTCAGTTGAAGGAGAGATTACTTCAGTCTTATATTCTGAAACTTGATATTTGAGGAGTTGAATGAATGGAAGAAGGGTCAGAGTAAGCTGAAGAGTCAATTAAGAGTGGGTGAATTTTGCCAAAGCAGAGAAATCATAAATGTGCATGTTGCATTTAAAAATGACAGGTGAAGTTATTTGGACCGAACATAAAAAATAAATAAATAGATGTCATTGTGGTTTTTATGTGAATTATTTGATGATTAGTGATGTTAAGTATTTTTTCATATGATTGTTGGCTACTTGTGTGTCTTCTTTTGAGAAGGTTTGTTCATGTCATTTGCACATTTCCTAATTGTATTATTTTTTGCTTGTTGATTAAGTTCCTTACACATTCTGGATATCAGTCCTTAGTTAAATGCATAGTTGGTGAATATATTCTTCAACTTTGGAGGGTGTCTGTTTACTCTGATGGCAATTTATTTTGTTGTGCAGAAGCTCTTTAATTTAATTAAGTCCCACTTGCTATTTTTTGTTGTTGTTGTTAAAATGATTTTGGAGACTTAGTGAAAAATTCTTTGCCAAAGCTGATTTTGAGAAGGGTATTTCCTGCATTTTCTGTTTTCATTTTTTTAGTTTGAGATCTTATGTCTAAATCTTTAATGCATCCTCAGTTAATTTTTATATATAATGAGAAGTAGGGGTCCAATTTCATTCTTCTGTATATTGCCAGCCAGTTAGCCCAGGACAATTTATTGAACAGAAAATCTTTTCTCTATTAATTATTTTTGTCAATTTTGTTAAATATCAGATAGTTGTAGGTATCTGTCTATTTTTGGTTTCCGTATTCTATTCTACTGGTCTGTGTGTCTGTTTTTGCGTCAGTGCCATTCTGTTTTGGTTATTGTTACCTTATAGCATAGCTTGAAGTAAGGTAATGTGATGGCGTTGTTCTTTTCACTAAGGATTTCTTTAGCTCTTCAGGTCTTTTTTATTCCAAATCAATTTTTGAATAGATTTTTCTAATTCTAAGAAAAATGACATTGGTGTTTTGATAGGGATAGCATTGAATCTGTAAGTTGCTTTGGGAAGTATGGCCATTTTAACAATATTGATTCTTTCTCTCTCCCAGATATGCAATTTCTAAAAATTTATGAGTCATCTTTGAATTTTTCAGCAGTGTTTTGTAGTTCTCCTTGTAGAGATATTTCACATCATTGGTTAGACATTTTTATAGGTATTTCATTTTCCCTGTGGCTATTGTAATGGGATTGTGTCCTTGATTTGGTTCTCAGCTAGAATGCTATTGGTGTACAGAAATTCTACTAATTTTGTTCATTGATGTTGTATTCTGGTTTATTTATCAGTTGTAGGAGTCTTTTGGTGAAGTCTTTAGGGTTTTCTTTCTAATCATATTGTCAGCAAAGAGAGATAGTTTGATTTATTCTTTTTCTATTTGGAGGCCTTTCATTTCTTTCTCTTGCTTGATTACTCTGGCTAGTACTTTCTGTACTGTGATGAATGAGTAGGAGTCATGAGATTGGACGTTCTTGCCTTGTTTCAGTTCTCAAGAGGAATGATTCCATCTTTTGCCCATTCAGTGTGATGGTGGCTGTGAGTTTGTCGAAATGATTCTTATTATTCTGAGGCATGTCACTCTGATGACTAGTCTGTTGAGGGATTTTATAAAGAAGGGTTGTTTTACTCTGTTTATGTGGTGAATCGCAGTTGTTAATTTCTGTATGTTGAATCAATTTGCATCCTAGGAATAAAGCCTGCTTGATCATGGTAAATTAACTTTTTGATATGCTGCTGAACTTGGTTTGCTTTGCTAGTATTTTCATGAGGGTTTTCACATTTATGTTCATCAGGGATATTGGCCTGAAGTTTTCTTTTTCCCTTGTGTCTCCACCAGACTGTGGTATCAGGATGATGCTGGCTTTGTAGAATGAGTTAGGGAGAAGCCCTTTCTCCTGGAGTTTTGAAATAGTTTCTGGAAGATGGGCATCAGTTCTTCTATTGTACATCTAGTAGAATTTGGCTGTGAATCCATTTGGCCCAGACCTTTTTTCATTTGGCAGGTTTTTTACTACTGATTGAATTGCCAAACTTACTGTTCTTTTCAGGTCCTCACTTTCTTCTTGTTTCAATCTTGGGAGATGAGTGTTTCCAGAAATTTACCAATTTCCCCTACATTTTCTGATTTGTATTCTTAGCGGTGTTCATAATAGTCCATGAGGATATTTTGTATTTTTGTGCAATACATTTTAATGTCCTCTTTGGCATTTCTTATTGCACTTATTTAGATTTCTTTTTATTCTTTGTTAATCTAGCTAGCTAATAATTCTTATTAATTTTTACAAATACCAATTATTGGTTTCACTGATCTTTTGAATAAAATTTTGGGTCTCAATTTTGTTCAGTTCTCTCTAATTTAGTGATTTCTTTTCTCTACTAGCTTTGGGATATCATCTCAAACCAATCAGAATGATGATTATTAAGAAGAAAAAATAAGCCGGTAAGTCTGTGGTGAAGGGAAACCCTTGCACATTGTTGGGAATGCAAACTAGTTCAGCCAATGAGGAAAGCAGTGTACAGATTGATTTTTCAAAGAATTTGGAACTGTCATTTGACCCTGCAACTCCATTACTGGGTACATATCCAAAAGGCAACAAATCCTTCAACCAAAACGACACATACACATATCACTGCACTATTCACAATAGAAAAGGTATGAAATCAACCTAGTTGCCTATCATTGGTGGATAGGAGAAAGAAAATATGGTACATATTCACCATGGAATATTACAGAGCCACAAAAAAGAACAAAATTTTGTCTTTTGCAGCAACACAGATGCAGCTGGAGGCCATTACCCTAAGTAAATTAATGCTAAGGACAGAAAAACTAATATCATATGTTCTTACTTATAAGTAGGAATTAATGTTGAATACAGAAAGACTTAAAAATGACAATGATAGATGTTAAGAGTATTAGACAAGGAAGGAAGAAGGGGGAATAGGTTAGAAAACCACATATTGGGTGCTAGGCTCTCTACCTCAGTGATGAGATTGTACCTCAAACCTCAGCGTCACACAATATATCCATGTAACAAACTTGCATATGTGCACTGTAATCTATAATAAAAGCTGAAATTATTATAAAAAATAAATAAATATAGAAAATTTAAGCTGGAGTAAAGCCAATACTGTAGGTTTTAATCTGCTTTTACCCTATGCTTTCTCAACCTTGTTCTTGCTTTTATGTTAGAACTATTGACCATTTGATGTACATGTTCATGCTTGGACCAGTTTCACTTCTTCATAGTGAATTATCTGCTCATGTTTTTGTGCCCAATTTTTTAATGTCCATAGTTTTCTTTAGACCTAATTAACTCTTTATCTATATCTTACAAATAATTTTACCACTAAAACATATAACATTTTTATTGGTTTTCTATACAGATTTTATTTGTATGGAATTCATCTAGAGGCAGCATTTTAAAACTGTTTTTCCCTAAACATAGAATAGAATTTAGTTGTTATTTTCATTAAAGTTAGAGGGAGAGGCATTTACATTTATGAAATTCATATTTTAAAATGATTCTATTTTAATCAAAATATTTGAGATAGAATTTATTTTGGTATCATCAGTGAAGTAAAGATTAAATTTATATTCTAAATTTTAAATTGTCTCAAAAACTATGCTATTTAAAACATAATACATATATCAAGTATTGAAAATTTTTAAAAGTAAATATTAAAATCAGATGTCTGTTTCTAATCATTTTAATATTTTCTATGATATATCTGATGAGGTTGGAACAAGTAGCCTTCAGTATTGTTTTTTGTAACATTTTTAAAAATTTCAATAACACATATTTGTAATAATAAAGGTCAATTCTAAGTATATAAATTTTGTACAGAGATTGTTAAAATAAGCAAAAAGTCTAGAAGGAAACTTCAGGCATGGTACGATCATGTTCATCATGTCATGCTGGTTGGTATGCAGAGCACTCTGAGGAAGACACTTGCATGGTCCAGACATTCATAAAAATAAGAGCAGTTAAGGCGAAGACTTCCAGAGAATAGTTAAGCAGGTTGTAAATGAAGAATGGAATTTTTCCATGCAGGTGAATGAAGTTCTGGGAACCTTCCAAGGAGGGGGATAAATCATACGTGAAGATCTATTTGAAAAGGAGGCATAATAAGTCTTAGAAATTAAAGAGAATGGAACAATACTGAAGTAGCAAAAGCCGGAATTGGACAGGAAAGATGAAAAACTGAATATAGGCTTCTTGTGCACAGTCTTGTAGTCTATGCTAGAGATTATGTATTTTTTCCATGCCATAGATTTATGGATCTTCTGCCTATATCAGTGGTAAAACAGGATTGTAAGCATGGAGGCACAGTATCAGATATGAATTTCTAAAGATCATTGTTGTTATGGTGTTCAGAGTTGATTTCAGAAGCAAAACAAAACAAAAATGAATATAGATAAAAATGTGTTTAGGTCAATGAAGCTGTTCAAATGTGAATAAAAAATATTGAGGCCAGGCATGGTGGCTCGCACCTGTAATCCCACCACTTTGGAAGGCTGAGGTGGGCGGATCACGAGACCAGCCTGACCAACATGGTGAAGCCCAGTCACTACTAAAAATACAAAAATTAGCTGGGCATGGTGACACATGCCTGTCATCACAGCTACTCAGGAGGCTGAGGCAGGAGAATCATTTGAACCAGGGAGGCAGAGGTTGCAGTAAGCAGAGATCTTACCAATGCACTCCAGCCTCAAAAAAAAAAAAAAAAAAAAAAAAGAATAAAACTGGGACATATGTAGGAGTTGTTAGAAAAAAATGAATTAGTGATAAATTTGTAAGAGAATATGCAGCAGTAATATATGAATAACTATGAGATGTATAGTTAAAGCACTTGGATAGATAGCTGTCCATTCACTGAGATTAAAGTGACTCGATAAAAACAAGCTTGGGAAAGTTCAAGTTGATTTTGTTAACTTTCGGGTATATTTTAGACATCCTATGGGGACTGTTAAAAAGTCAACTAAATAAAAACAAAAAAAAAACACTAAAAAATTATCTGAGTGAAGTAGGAAGTTTACTTTCAAGTATGTCGTAATAGTGCCAGGAGAAGAGGGCCTAAATGAGAGTCCTGTGTGGTAGCTGGAATTTATACATGGAGGTGCCAACAAAGCAAAAGGAATTGAGAAAGCTAAAACCCAGTAAATTTTTTGTTGTTGTTGCTTTTTGAGACAGAGTCTTGCTCTGTAGCCAGGCTGCAGTGCAAGGGCGTGATCTCGGCTCACTGCAACCTACAACCTCCACCTCCCAGGTTCAAGCGATTCTCCTGACTCAGAGTACCCAGTATCTGGGACTACAGACATGTGCCACCACACCCAGCTATTTTCTGTATTTTTAGTAGAGACAAGGTTTCACCATGTTGTCCAGCTGGTCTCAATCTCCTGACCTTGTGGTCTGCCGGCCTTGGCCTCCCAAAGTGCTGGGATTACAGGTGTGAGCCACTGTGCCCAGCCTGATCAGGTTTATTCATTGGAAATAACTGTTTGCTGTGGACTTTGGTGGGTTAACCATTCAATTTAGGATGGTTCCAAAATCAAAGAAGTTGAGGGAAAAAATTTAATAAAGTTTGTCTCTGAAAAGGAGTGAAGAATTAGGCTACTATTAGTAAAAAGAGGTAAAATTCTAGTATTCTTTTTAACATTTTATTTTGAAATAATTTTAGATAGAGAAGGTTGCAAAGATAATACAGGTGGCTCTCTCATACACACACACACACACACACACACATATGTATTCTTTAGAGCCCTTTGTGGTGTGTGTGTATGTGTATGTGTGTGTTTGTGTGTGTGTATGTCTCAATCTATTTTTCTGTCTATGTAGAAAGGGTAGGGGTTAAAGAGAGATACATGAGCATTTTTAAAAGCTGTTGAAAGTATCAGTAGACCAAGTGAGTTAGGTAATTCAAATGGTAATGAATATTATGTTTTCTTAAAATATTACCACATAAAGGGCCGTAGTGGGGATGATGGCCTTCAATGAGTAAAGGTGGGAGACCAGGAAAATCCATGCATGTCAATGTAGGGATATTTGTGGATTTAGTGCTTTGAGTGTAAAGAGATTATTTCCTGTTTTCTAAATTTTGATATGTTTTACATAAAGTAGTACTTTTGCAAATTTTAACCTAGCCAGCTTTTGTTTTTTGCATCAAAATTGCCCGGTTAACATGTTATAATAAATGTATATGATTTCTTCTTCCTTCTTTTTTATTCAATCTTGTGTCAATTATTTTTCCTTTAATGCCTCTTCTACCTCATTACATCTTCCTTTTATTATATCTTCTTTACTTAAAATGTGAAGCTGGTTCTTTTCTGTAGATAAACAAAGAAACACTGCCTGGAGAAAATTAATTGGAATTACCATCAACAAAGAAGGGAGTATTATTTCTAAAGAGAAAAAGAAAAAAATAGAAAAATGAAATAAAAATATACTTCCTGAGCTGCCTTTTGCTGTATGTAACAGGTAGAGAAATCTTGTGATCTTGAAGTGAAAGGGAACATGGGGCTCTCGAAGGCCTGAAAAGAAAAAAAACAAATTAGAGCTTCTACTTCCGCAGTGATTGTGAGAATGAGTGAGCAGAGGAAGAAAGTGGGTTTGCCAGATAATTGGAAGCAATCAATTCACAAGGCTTTTCAGGTGCATGGATCCATGATTTTCTGTATATTCCCTCACAACTGCCATAGACCTAGAGGCAACAGTTTGAGGAATATGATTAGAAGTGAATGTAGCTGGGACAAGACTGTGGTGGAAAAAAAAAAAAAAAAAAGCAAAACAGTTTCAAGTACTAGCAAGCAAGGCACTGGATCAGAAACCAACGAATTAAAAAGGGATAAACAGAAATGAGGAGTGGTAAAAAAGCCTCATTCATGGAAAGAAATAGAAATTCCTTATTGATAGAAATCCTAATGCAGCACAGGAGTGGTGAGGCCATGGACCACACAAGGTAAAAGATAAATGATCCCAAACTCCCTTTCCAAACTAATTTTCAAACTATTCAATCAAATATATAAAAACCAATTTAGATTTTCATTAAATGATATTAAACTTATGAATCTATGGGGGGGGGAAATGATATATTTACTATGTTGGGCATTGCCGGGCAAGAGCATTTTTAAATATCTCACCTCATATCAACCTTATTTTATGTCATTTCAGCAGTGTTTGGTTGTTGTTTGCAATACAAATTACAATTGCATACACAATTCTCATTCCACTGGGTGAACACTCTGATATTTAGAGAAAATTAAATGTTTAAGTCACCAAATTGATGACTACTACTTTAGCTATTGAGCAGAATTCAATAACAGGAACTGCAAGACCTGTCAGTGAAAATGCTTTACACTGCCCATACCAATGGATCTGTCTACTTGAACTTATAATTAAATCTTATGCAGACATACTTACTTTTGACAGTTTAAGAAGTCAGTATCATTCATTATTATTTGTACATTATTGATCTTTTGAATTTTACTTTTCAATTTCACATCATGGATTAAGAAAGAAGTAGAACTTCATTCTAACAGAAAAATTGCCTTCTTTTTCCTCCTTTTGGCCAGTGTATTGTGAGGCTAAACAAAGGATGAGAGGCAAAATGTAATAAATAATGAGATGTTCATGAAAGGTAATATATTGCTACTGATATCGATCACCATTTACAATATTTATAAATATGTAAAATAAGAACTGAAGACAAGTATAGGTTAAAAACATAAATTTTAAATTTATACATGTGTGGGCTTCAGTATGCATACGTGTAAATTTCAGCACCATCCCTTATTTATTAACTGTGTCATCTCGAGCAACTACTCACCTAAGCCAGTATTTCATCATCTAAGCATTGTATGTAATACTACTACAGGGCAGAAAAAAGTAGTTGCATACATTTATTTGTCAGCTATTAATAATTAATTAAATATAATTGATATGCAATTTCTTGAACTATATACCCTACAAGAAAAACTGATAGACAACATCTCTAAAATATTTCATTCATGAGCTGAGAATTCTAAAGATAGAAGATATTGAATAGGTCAGTCTATCTCTAACTTGCATTTTTTTGTTCAACAAAGTGTATAACACATGAATAAATTTTTCTCCATATTCAACTGAGAACTTCAAATGACGCCTGAAGAAAATCACTTTAAGGGTACAGGGATGGATTTGTCAAAGTCTTCTGTTTCCCATCAGAGAAGAAACAAAGTGAGACTAAAAGACACATAAGAGATCACTCATCACTGTTAGAGCAAAAAGAGAGGCACAAAGTTGAGATATAATGTGCCAGCAAATGGATTTGAACTGATAACAAATCTACTTGTAGATAGAGAGGAGAAAAACAGATGTGTCATGATGAAAGGGAATGTGGTACCAAAGGCCGTTCAGGAAGGACATTTCTATATAATTTTCTTATTTGTCTTTTTCTCTCTTAGAAGGAGTACCCCACCACACCTTTTGTAGTGATTATCCTTATTAATTTTTCTCTATGCACTTATGCTTTGTTTAGTCTACAGAAAATAAGCAGCTCCATTTTTTATAAGGGATGAGACTGTAAATGGAGGAAGATATAATAAGATGGAAGAGGGATTGAAGAAAATAAGAGAGGCAAGACCGAATAAGAAGAAAGGAAGAGAAACCATATATGCTGAAATTTATGAATGTGGCACCTTATGTAAAACATTGCTTAGCAAGAACAAATTACAACATTTTGAGACTATTTGGTAGATTAGAAAGTGATATACCCAGTTGGGCATGGTGGCTCACTCCTGTGATCTTGGCACTTTAGGAGGCCAAGGCAGGTGGATCACCTGAGGCCAGGAGTTCAAGAACAACCTGATCAAGATGGTGAAACCCCCGTCTCTACTAAAAATACAAAAAGTAGCTGGGCATGGTGACACCCATCTGTAGTCCCAGCTACTCAGGAGTGAGGCAGAAAAATCGCTTGAACCTAGGAGGCAGAGTTTGCCATAAGCTGAGATGGGGCCACTGCATTCCAGCCTGGGCACAAACAGCTAAACTTCATCCCCCCCCCCCAAAAAAAAAAATAAAATAAATTAAAAATAAAGGAAAGTGACATATCTATTGATCTCTACCAACCACATGGAAATCTTCTCAACACAATTCACATTGTTTTACAAATAATATTATTTTTAAAAACCAGTTTACCCGTATGCGAACACAAATGTCTCTTCTTTTCTCTTTATGCTTATTACAATTGTAAAAGAAACGCATACAGACAGAAAAGTATACCATGCTAAGTGTGTTCACTCTATGGCCCAGCCATGCACATGATTAAATCTCCCTCCTGTGTACTCTCCTGTTTTCCTGGAGATGATAAATGCTTTCACTGTTTCCTTTGCCTAGTTTTCTGTAACTACAGAATTTTCACATTTTTACCAAATAATCCAAAAGATCCATTGATTTTATTCTGATTTTTTTCTCCTGGGAGATCATTCTTATCCAACTAGGACTGGTTATTCTTCAGTCTCTTGGTACTGTAGTCTTCCTTGGACTTTCATTCATTTTCAACCTAGGGGCTCCTCTACTGTGTTGTATGCCTTGATTTCTGTTCTTCATGCTCCCCTGTTTTCCATTGTGTCTGGAGTATTAGTAATTATCTTGAGTCCTAGTCATGAACCTTTCTTGGATTCTATATCAAATTGACTTTATTATAAACCAGCTGCAAATATGTCACCTATCATTTTCTTCTCTTTAACTCTTTGGCCACTTGAAATAATATCTTTATAAATTCCTTCACCATTCTTTATTGGGGTTTCTGGGAAAAGAAAAATAAACATTTGGGATTAGGTGATTTTCCTCAACTATAACTCACAAATAACTTTTACTAATAAAAGGCTGCACCTACTGTTTTGAAAAAGAACAATTGTTCAGTTAAATAAATACAGAGACTTAGAAGTTACAGTTACGAACCTACTATAATTTGAATGTGTCTCCCACAGCTCACCTGTTGGAAACTTAATCTTCAATGCAACAGTGTTTAGAGGAGAGACCTTTAAGAGACAATTATGTCATGAGGGCTCTACTCTCATGAATAGAGTAATATTGCTGTCAGGGAAGTGGCTTTATTATTGAGAGAATGGGCTTGTTACAAGTTTGGCCCTCTCTTTCTCTCTTTTAGCCCTGTGTCACCTTCTCTCATTCTACCATGAGATAATGAAACAAGAAGGCTCTTGCCAAATGCCAACAACTCAATGTTAGATTTCCCAGCCTCCAGAACTGTGAGAATAATTTTTTTTTCAGATAAATTACCCAGCATAAGATATTCTGTTATGTCAACACAGAAAGGACAAAGGCAGGGCATAACAAAATTTTCCTCATTTTGAAACAAGGAAGTGTATCACTGACTTTTAGTTTTTGATGAATTCTGACACTTTTTGGAAACTCTACAGCCTTGTAATTTAACATAAAATATTTTATTTTGTTTTTATTTGTTTTACCTTTAATTTTCTTCCTCTCTTTATTTGAATCTCATTTTTTGACCCATATAATTTTTCCTTTTTCTGAAAAACTGTCAATATTTCTTGCAAGGCAGATCTACAGGCATCAAATTCTCTTAGTTTCTGTTTGAGGAATAGTTATTTTTTATTTGTTTAAAAGGTAACTTGTCTGGATATAGAATTTTGATTTGGGATTTTCTTTCAACATCTTTTAAATATTTTAGTCCACAATTTTTTGCTTGTATGGTTTCTGTAAAGAAGTGTAATGTCATTCTATGCGAAGAAATCCAATGTAATTCTATTTCTGTTCTCTATAGGTAAGATGTACCCCCAACCACTTCTTTCTGGCTTCTTTTAAGAATTTCTCTTTCTCCCCAGTTTTCCTCAATTTGAATATGACATGACTAGATGGAGATTTTTACTATGTATCTCGCTTGCTGTTTACTAAATTTATTGGATCTGTAGTTTGGTGTCTGCCATTCATTGTGCACATTATTCAGCCCTTATTATGTTAAATATTCCTTTGTTTCCTTTATGTCTTTCTGTTATTCTCCTTATATCTATGTCACACATTTTGTAATTTTCCCATAGTACTTGGTTTTTATGTTCCACTTTATTTTTTATTCTTCCTTTCTCTGTGCATTTCAGTTTGAGAAGTTTCTATTGACACATCTTAAAGCACACGTCCAGTCTAGTGGTAAGCCCATCAAAGGCATTGCTCATTTCTGGTAAAATGTATTAGCCTGGTTGGGCTGTTTTAACAAAACAGCTTATAAACAACAAAAATTTAATTCTCACAGTTCTGGAGGGTGTAAAGTTCAAGATCAAGGCACTAGAAGATTCAGTGTGTAGTGAGGACCTGCTCTCACACATAAGAGGGTTTATACATGAAGGTTTTTATATGAGGGCTTTTTATAATTTTATATGAAGACTCTTGCTGCATCTTCATATGGTAAAAAGGGAAAATAAGCTCCTTTTAGCCTCTTTTATGAGACTAATAATTAGATTCATGAGGTATCCACCCTCAGAAGGTAATTATTTCCCAAGGCTTCACCTGCCAATACTATCACCTTGGGATTTGGGTTTCCAACATGTGAGTTTGAGGGAAGCGCAAGCATGCAGATCATAACATGCAGGACTTTTGTTTCTAGCATTTCCTTTTGATTCTTTCTTAGAGTTTACATCTCTCTGCTTATACTGTCCTTACACGTTGTCCAATTTTTCCCATTACCACCTTAAGCATATTAATTGCAATTATTTTAAATTTTAAAATCTCTACCATATCTGAGTCTGGTTTGAAAGCTTGTTTCTTCTATTCAGACTGTGTTTTATGCCGTTTATTATGTTGTAATTTGTTTCTTTTCTTTTCTTTCTTTTTTTTTTTTTTTTATAGACAGTGCCTCACTATGTTGCCTAAGGCGGTTCCAAATTCCTGGGCTCAAGCCATCCACTTACCTCAGCCTCCCAGAGTGTTGGGATTGTAAGCTTGATCCCAACACTGGCCATCAAATCCAGCTCTGTGTTTTATAATTTTAAATTGAAAGCCAGATATGAGGTATAGGGTATAAAGAAGTGAAATAGATTTGTCTTTAGTGTGAAGTTTTGTTTATCTAAATGTGATTCAGATTATGTTTTCCTGTCAGTTGTAGCTGTGGTATTAGAAGCTAAATTCCATCTAGGGTCCTCATTTTTGTTTCACCTTTTGTGGGGAGGGGGCTATAACATTAAGACATTCAGTTTTTAAAAAGTTTCTCAGACTTGCAATGCTTTCAGCTGTCATCCCTTGTTTTTATATAGGAGTCTTATTGTTGTAGTAAAATGGTGTGTGGGGGAGGAAAGTATCCTATGGTTCCATGACTAGGTCTCAGTGTTTTAGTGAACCTGTGTTCCTGGCTGTGACCCTCACAATTGCTTCTCATCTTTTCTCCTTCTCCACAGGTGAGACAGAAAGGCTAGAAGGGGCTGGAGTTGGATATTTCACTTCCAACAGGTAGGTCAGACTTCAGTAAGTCCCAGTTAGGCTCTGACACAATTGTTTTCTGTTAGGGCAGGCATTGTTAAAGGAACCATAGATATCTGGGTATATTTCAAAATGGTTACTTTTCCTTTCCTTCTGCCAGAAGTGTGAGAGAATTTTCATCCAATCCTCATTGTTGAGAACCTCATGGGATTCCTGGAGATAAAATTAGTGAAAGTCTAGGACCACATGGAGATTTTAAGTTTCAAGCTAGTCTATACCCAACCTCCAGCAATTTGTCAATTAAAATGTAAATGTTCTTAACAGGATTGGCACCAGTGATGAAATTCTGCTACTGGGCGTCTGCCCTTCATAAGCTGTCATTCTCTGTATTCACCTATCTCTCCAGCTGTAAGGTTGGCAGTTTGCCTTTTGGCTTTAATTCTATGTAGATTGTAAGAAGAGTTATTGATTTGCGGCTTGTTCAACTTTTCTTCTTGTGAGAATGGGGTTGACACCATTCAAACTCTGTATAAGTTGGACAGAAAATCACAAGTGCAGTTGATACAATATACAAAAATCCTATTACTATTTCCTCTTTTCGACTGTCAAGTCATCTCTCGGATTCCACAATTGCTGTTATTTATGATGTCCTTTTCTACTTCCTCAATGTAAAATTGCATGTTTCATTTTACTCTTACTCCAAATATGTCTCTAGACAATTAATCAATTATTTTTTAACTTTTCTTCAGTCTATTCTTAATCATTACAATTAGGAACTGTGTCAAAAACAATTAAGTCACTGATGATGGCATTCACTAATCTATTTGGAAACTTTCTCCTGGACCCAGCTCTGTATAAGGATTTAGGTACTAAGTCTAACACAAAAAGGTGACACATGTAATTTCCACATTCAAGGTCCTAAATCTCGTGACATAAGATTGCCAAAACACACATGGAATGCACAAAGTGAGGAATTGGCAATGTATTAGATTTCTGTGGCTCCTGTAAAAAATTACAACAATTTGGGTGACCTAAATCTACAGAAATTTGTTCTCTCACAGTTATTTAAGCCAAAAGTTGTAAGTCAAGGTTTTCCAGTGCTACACTCCCTCCAGAGGCTGTAGCAAATAATGTATTATTTGCTTCTTGCAGCTTCTAAAGGCTGCAGGTATTCCTTGGTTTGTGGCTGCATCACTCCAATCTTTCTAAGTCAGATAGTCTCTCCTTCTTCTTCTTATATCTCTCCTCTTTGCTCTGTTTCAAAGTTATTTTTGCTTTGCTCTCATAAGAATATATTTGATGGTATTTAGGGCCTACCGGATAATGTAGGATGAGTACTTCCTCTCAAGATTCTTTAACTCAATAACATTTTTGTCATAAAAGATGATATTCACAGGTTTGAAATATTATGGGATGGAGATATCTTTTGGGGGCAATAAGATTATGGGCAATAAAACACAGAAAACTTCAGAAATAGAAAAACAATTTAGGGAAGCTCCTGCTCTTGAGATAGGTGTATTTAATCTATTAAAGGGAAAGAGTTTTATTTTTTACTTCTAAAAACAAACAAACAATTCATGTTAATGATTATTTTAGTGTCTCTCACAATCTTAAACATAAACACATATTTTCTATTTAGGCATTATAAGAACTTGATATGGATATATAATTGCCCTGATTGATTTATAGCTGAATACAAATTAGTAAAGAAGATTGAAAAAAAAAATTTTTTTTTTGACATGGAGTTTTGCTCTATTGCCCAGGCTGGAGTGCAGTGGTGCAATGTGGGCTCACTTCAGCCTCTGCCTCCCAGGTCCCGGTTCAAGCAATTCTTCTACCTCAGCCTCCCAAGTAGCTGGGATTACAGGCACAAGCCACCAGGCTCAGCTAATTTTTGTAGTTTTTTAGTAGAGATGGGTTTCACCGTGATGCCCATTCTGGTCTTGAACTCCTGACCTTGTGATCCACCCACCTCAGCCTCCCAAAGTGCTGGGATTACAGGCATGAGCCACCTCACCCAGCCAGAAGATTGAATTTTAAGGACGACAGAGGATTACACAATTTCTCTTGTCATAATCCTCATAAGAAAGAATTCCAGTCACCTTTTTCCACCACCAGTTCATGAACTTCTAACAGAAAAGAATGGAAGAAATATAGTAATAATAATAAAATAAAAGTCAGTCTTTTCAGAAGCATATTGCACTTTCTTTTATATCCAGAGTAAAATGCATTTATACTAAGAGGTTTTTGGGGTTTTTTTAGCTCAGAATTTGAGGGCAGCTCTGTTTGGGTTATTTTGTCAGCTTCCCGGTTATCATTAGAACTGCTACTGCACTTAACTGGTGAGCCACTAAAAGCAGACTTAAAAAGCAAGAAGCTCTCTGCCATATGCCTTTGGGGCTTGCTGTCAAAGCAATCCCGATGCATTCCATAGAGGCAGAGAGAAAATGGAACCTCTGAGCCAGAGGTAACATCAACAAAGCTGATGAAATGAGAAGTTGTGCTTACAGGCTTCAATAGCATCATCATCTCTTCCTATTTATTGATACATTCTCACTAGGATAAGAAGAGAAAAGACGTTTTGAGGCAGAACTTGCCATCGATTGGTTCCAGAATGCTTGGAGGTGAGGGAAGTTTGGCTTGCACACGAAGGGCAGAGAATCTACATTTCATAAAGCCTATCATCACATAGGCTGTTTTGCCTTAGAGCATAAATGAAGATCAAAGTAGTAAAGAGATTTAGTGACATGAATTTGATAGATTCTTGTTTTTTGAAAAATAAGTCATGATAAACTAATAATAGAAGACAACAGACTGGAAAACTCAAAGGGAACTGGGCTGTTTATCTCCATTTGTAACATTGTTTGATGAAATTATTTTGGGGTTTTGGGTAAGCTTTAGGCTTTGAAACAGCAAGCTATAATCCTGATAGATTGGCCATTTCTAATTTGCAGTTTTGTTTTTTTGTTTTTCATTTTGTGATGGCATCAGTATTTCTAAGGCATTGGTTAATACAATGAAAAGACAAAGTCCTGTCTTCATTAAAGTAAAACTTGATCTAAATCTTGGACACTTATTCAAAATAGAGAATGAGTTCATTTCCTGGCCTAAGAGTAATAAAAAATAAACATTCATTATATGGCTTTGTTTATCCCACTTTGTAGTCTTAGTGTATAAAATATAATATTTCTTATGTAAAGAAAGATTTAGTGAGTTTAAACACGTTGAATTTATGGGATCTCCAATTTCAAATCTGCAGATTCAAGGACATCTCCTATTGATTATTGGCCCCTCCTCTTTTTCAAATATCAGCCTCAGCAGAGACAGAATCTGTTAAAGGATGTTTATTTCCTTTTGTTTATTCCAGGTCCTAGCTGAGCCTCATTAGAGTAAACAAACCTTACTATGAAAGAAACTATTGGGAACTAGGAAGAGGTCAGTGTAAATTAATTCAAACAGTGGGACTTCAGCAGTCACCTAGCACAGAGACAGGAAGCCATATAAACAGAGACATCCATTTGAAAGAAAAGGCCCAGACCCTGTTTTGTTCAAAGCTAAGCCTTTAAGTGAGTTGCTCTGTCTCTCTTGCTTTCTTTTCTCTTTCTCTCTCTACAGATGTTTTCCTGTCTATGAATGAGCACTGTGCATCCTTTTTGAAGTTTATTTCCGTGCAACATCTGTGAGAATTTTGGCTTTAGGTCTTACTTCAAAGCTTTTGTACTTAATGATAACACAAACAGATGATTCAATAGTAACGGCACACCCTGCCAGGAAGGCATTTCCATGTGACACAGTTTTTGATGTTTAATAGCAGCATAAATTTTCAAAAAGCAAACAAGGTATGCTAGCTTCTTGATAGGAAAGAATCGACTTTCCTATGCCAAAGTTATGATACCAAGATGGTAAAATGGGAGATTCTGAGGCCATCATATCAGGAAGCCTCAACTTTTTTTTTTAGCTCAAAAAATAACATTTTCAAAACTTTGAGTGCCATTTGGTGATTATGTTCATCCTAAAAGAAAAAGCATAGCTAATGCCTTGGACTAGCTCTCAAATTGACTACCACTTATTATCTGTTTATTTAGAATTGATATAATCTGTGTAAGTTATCATATTAATCTTTGCAAAAATTTAGAAATATTAGATTTATCCCATTTTATAGATAAGGTAGCTGCTATTTTAAGAAGTCATGTAACTTTATCAGGATGACATAGGTAATTATAAGTTAAACCAAAATCTAAACCCAAGCAGATTAACCCAAGAAAATGGGGTCACTGTGCTATATTGCTCTAAGATATTCCTGGAGTAATGGTATTTTATCTGTATTGTGTGTAGCCACTTTTAATGTTTTTAAGCAAGTATAAAAGATTAAATAGGAAATATTGATCAAGGACATATAGATTTACACACTGGCAATAGGAATTCAGGTTTAGTGCAATAAAGATGTCCAATGAGGGCATTGTTAACAACTAAACTGGATTACTGTTTTTTTTTCTTAATTTCCCCCCAAAGTAGCTCCACTTAGTATAAACACATGTGTAATATGCAGTGCTCTCTGTGAATAAAATGATGACAAATTAACAGATTTTATACACACACACACACACACACACACACACATAAAATATATTATTGGGCCTATAGGTATTCTCAATAGCTATTTTTTCTTGTAAACTACATTATTTAACATTCAAATTTACCATAATAGATCCTAGAGAACTTTTCTTATTCCATCATTTTCTAGCTAAATAGATTATATTCCTAAAAGTCATGTAAATAAACTTTTGAATACACCAAATGAGTACTACCTAAATGATTTCCAGGAGCAATAATAAAAAAAGGAATGTTGCAAAGGCATTTTAGAATGTTTCTTAGTCAATAGTGGTATTGTATTAAGACAACCGTTAATTACACTGGACATATAAATATAAACTTTGTCGAGTTGTTCATTATTTTCAAGGTCATTTATAATATAAAGAATTTTTTGCCGATAGTGATCATATTTTAATGGCAAAAAATACTCTTGCCTCAAAGCATCATATAATGTCTTAAAACACAACGCAGCAAAGCAAGTAACATAAAACCGAAAGATATGTGAATTATTATACTGTCATAATCTGTTATTTGTATGTTGACAGTGATAGGTACAAAAATAGGACCAAAATAGCCAACAAATACAATAGAAATGGTCTTTATATATTTAAAAAGCATTGAAGTAACCCCCTTAAGTAATGAGTAAAAGCTAAGGATTTTAATTTTAGTAATTAAAATTGATAAGAATCTGACGCAAGGGTTGTAATCTGTAATCACACATAAAATGTTCTCTCTTTATAATAGCAAGGAAGAAAAGGAAGACATTAATTTAAATTCCTTACCACAAGACTGTACTAAAATACTAACTCAACAGCAATGCTGAATATCAAGGACCTCTGATTTATTTCTGTTACTAAGACTCTTCTTATCGATTTTCTGGGTGGAATTGTTTGGATAATTAAGATAATTTTGCCTAGCAAATATCACATTGCAAATTACAATTCTTAATGTCTTAAGTAGAAGTATATTTGTCAATTTGTAATGATTTTTGAAATAGAAATACACCAGAAGAGAACTCCAGTACCTTGGGTTTACACTAAGGAGGGAACATTTCTACATTCCTTTTTAAATTGGGATAAGTTTTAATATTGCTTAGACATCTAGGCATGAGGTAAAGAGATGGGAAAATAAAATATCATGCCCCATGAAAATAATTTGAAAAAAACATCTAGCAGAATACCAAAGATGATCTTCACCCATCAGTCTTTACATATGGAAGCCAATGGCCATTATTTCAGCCCAAATAAGTTATATTTATTTTCAGACTCTTTCATGCATATTAAATGATTTGTGCCACCATGCAAGCACAATCTCTATTAAGAAGAAGGAAGCTGAATGGAGGTTTTGCAAAGAATATCTCTTCAAATTAAATAAATCATGTCTATAATAAACATCGCATGCCAAATTTAGGATGAATTGATGCACAAAAGTAAATATGGCTACTATATGGAAGGACAACATTCACATACAATGGAAAATTTGAGTATGTATGCAGATCTTTAATGACATATAGATACAGTATCAAATACATGTGCATTGTTCTCTTTTTATATAGATAGCACTGTGTGTCAGAAAGTGTTTCCTTTCAATGGCATAGAGTCATTTCTCTCTAGTGACAGAACTAGAAAAGGAGCAAAAAGGGCAGCTAGTCAGGGAAATTCCTGCCACCAGTCAACTGGCAATGGAGTCCTGTTCACAGACTCCGCAGAGAAAGATAAATTGATTGCTTGGATGAAATGGACATTGAAAGTCAAACAAATTGTTGAAAATGTGCAAGGTTTGTCCTCCAAGAATGGAAAAGACTTTTCTGCAGATTTTTTTGTCTATAAACTACAGTTATTTGTATTAAAATTGTAAAACCTTTCAAGATAGTCCTAAATATTTCTTTCAAAAATTCTGCATTAGAATAATATGGTGGTGGTACTCAGAAAACACACTTACAAAATAGTGAGGAACTATAGACCTGGAAAGTCAAATCTGATATACCCTTTCAAAAATATGAAGGAACGCATTCAAATAGTAATATAAGGTAAAATTTTCCTCAATAATTTTGTTTTCTAAAAGTATCAATGGTAAGATTTAAGGGACTAATTTATTTCCGCTTCAAGAACCAAAACAGATTAGCAATAAGTAAGAAGAAAAGAAAAAAAAATGTATAAAATGTAAGCTTTTTTCTTCCCCTTCCCAAATATCTTCCAAACAAAAAAAAAATCAATCCATTAAGGAAGTTTTTGTTAATGTTTTATTTCATTGTGTGCAGGATGATACCCAGGATAGAAAATAATTTCAATATCTAAATCAAATATTTATTTTTCATTACTTCTTAAAAATATATTTTAGAAGTAAAATTTGGAGAAGGACCGTAAGTGTCAAGATTGTTATGCTACAGTGTCTTAGCAAATAAATATCTGTATAAACATTGTAAAACTTTAGACGTTTTAATCTCACATGCTATTTTAGAAATTCTTTTTTTTTTTTTTTAATTGCATTTTAGGTTTGGGGGTACATGTGAAGAACATGGAAGATTGTTGCATAGGTACACACATGGCAGTGTGATTTGCTGCCTTCCTCCCCATCACCTATATCTGGCATTTCTCCCCATGCTATCCCTCCCCCAACTCCCCACCCCCCACTATCCCTCCCCTTTCTCCCCCCCGACAGACCCCAGTGTGTGATACTCCCCCTCCCTGTGTCCATGTGTTCCCATTGTTCAACACCCGCCTATGAGTGAGAACATGCGGTGTTTGCTTTTCTGTTCTTGTGTCAGTTTGCTGAGAATGATGGTTTCCAGGTTCATCCATGTCCCTACAAAGGACACGAACTCATCGTTTTTGATGGCTGCATAATATTCCATGGTGTATATGTGCCACATTTTCCCTGTCCAGTCTATCATCGATGGGCATTTGGGTTGGTTCCAGGTCTTTGCTATTGTAAACTGTGCTGCAATGAACATTCGTGTGCATGTGTCCTTATAGTAGAACGATTTATAGTCTTTTGGATATATACCCAGTAATGGGATTGCTGGATCAAATGGAATTTCTATTTCTAGGTCCTTGAGGAATCGCCACACCGTCTTCCACAATGGTTGAACTAATTTACACTCCCACCAACAGTGTAAAAGTGTTCCTATTTCTCCACATCCTCTCCAGCATCTGTTGTCTCCAGATTTTTTAATGATCGCCATTCTAACTGGTGTGAGATGGTATCTCAATGTAGTTTTGATTTGCATTTCTCTAATGACCAGTGATGATGAGCATTTTTTCATATGTTTGTTGGCTTCACGTATGTCTTCTTTTGTAAAGTGTCTGTTCATATCCTTCGCCCACTTTTGAATGGGCTTGTTTGTTAAATTCTTCAGGGAACACTTGATGTTCAGAAATGATTAAGACACTATGAATATATACA
This sequence comes from Ateles fusciceps, assembly GCA_036589455.1. NCBI lineage: Eukaryota > Metazoa > Chordata > Mammalia > Primates > Atelidae > Ateles > Ateles fusciceps. Next base: position 12,939,197 of record JAZHEH010000572.1, on the reverse strand, counting down.
AAATTAATTCAACTGTGAATATTTATATATGAAACTGGAATATTGATTTTTCTGCAATATGATTTGGGTCAAGTTGCCCATTATTTTTAACTACTATTTTTCCTAGCTCATAATTGCTAAATTTTAGTGATATATTCTGGTGTTTATGTTGATTGTTGAAAACACTGATGTTTAAGAATGGAAGTGTTTTAAGTTTGATATGTAACAACTTTTAATTGCTATTACAGATCAGGTATTATTTTTAATCACTAATGTTGCAAATATTAATAAAATATAATTTTATTTATCAAATAGCTTATGATTTAAACCGAGAACGTTGCATAAAGTATAATTCGTCATAAAGTCAAAATAAGATTGCATAAAAATTCTACAGAAATTTACTAATCAGATTTATATTATTTAATCTAGTTATGTGTGAAATACGGTATATAATTAATGCATAATATAATATATAGTACAGAAAAAAACTAATACATAATTTCTTAAATATGATATATGCATTGATTTATCTATAATCTATATAAACACATTAAATTTAAGGAATTTTCTAGAAGCAATATATCTTTAATATTATAAATAAAGATCAAACATTAATTTTGACCCAATAGCAAAAGGGTCATGGCTTGCAGCAATGTATTTAAATTCCTCTAAATTCTAGTATGAATACCAGACTGACCAAAAAAAAAAAATAGAGCAACAAATAATTTATGAACGAACAACATATTCCTGAAGCCACATAGGAGTTTATTGAATACTTGAGGCACTCCTGAGGGTGAGTGGTGTGGCCAATGCCCTTCATGGCTTCAGATCCATGCTGGACTAGCTATTGTCCAAAGGTAGGTAAAAAGAAAAGGGGAAAGAGTGAAGAAGCACAGAGGTTTTGGAATTCAAGAGTCACAAATAAAAACTTGTTCTCAAAAGGATCTAGAACAATAGTGTATGAACTTAGTGCGACACTGTAAGAAAATGTGAAGTCTCCAGAATTTTGTAAGGCAAGACTAAAGGAAACGCAGTGGAACGATGAGAAGATTAAACCATCTGAGCCTAAATTTCAAGGGATCAGTGAAAGCAGCATAATACAGTTTTTCAGAAAGACAAAGACCTACCATAAAAGAAAACATTTGGCAATATAATCCAAGCTGAGAAGATGGTAACACTGGGAATCCTATGAAAGACTGTCGAAATGCTGGAAATTAGTGAATCAGAATAAGCAGATCTCAGAAAACAATACCAAAAAAATGTATAACAATGAAAGTGAACCATCGCTTTGGAAGATAAGCCCTGTAGTATGCAGGACAATACAGAGTTAGAAACATTAAGCCTTCCTGCATCAGACTTATCTCATATATATATATATATATATGTGTGTGTGTGTGTGTGTGTGTGTGTGTGTGTGTGTGTGTGTGTGTGTGTATGTCCTCCCCTCAAATGTATTTGTATATATTATATATATATTTACATATAGTCAGTTCACATAGTTATTGAGGCTGACAAGCCCCAAGACTTGCTGTCAGCAAGCTGGAGACCTGAGAAAGCTAATGGTGTAGTCCCAATACTCTGAAGGCCAGGAATCAGGAGAGTCAGTGGTGTAACTTTCAGTGCAGGCCGGGAATGGTGGCTCACACATGATGGTGTGTGCCTGTAGTCCCAGCTACTCAGGAGGTCGACGCTGCAGTGAACCATGCTTACAACAGTGCACTCCTGCCCTGGGCAAAAGAGCAAGACTCTGTCTTATTAAAATAAAATCTAAAAGAAAAAAAAGTTCCAGGCCAAAAATCAGCAGTTTAGAGATTCAAGAAGAGTAGATGTTTCAGTCCTTCTGAAGTCAGGATAAGACTGATGTTCCAGCCCAAGCAGTAGGACAGGAAGAGCGTTCTCTGTTAACTAGCCTTTTTGTTATATTCAGGCTCTCAATTAAAGAAATTGGAGTCCACCTCCATTAGCAAGAGTAGTGCTTTACTCAGTCTATGGAATTCAATATTCATCTCATCCGGAAGCATCCTCACAGATACATGCAGAATCATGTTTGGTCAAATGGGTACTCTCTGACACATAAATTTAACCATCACATCTACTATGAAATCCATTTCTATGACACCCTAATACTGTAGAGTATACATGCTATGGTCCTAGAGAATCATTGCACTTCAGAAACAAGTCGAATGTGTTTAATAGGTGGGGTCTGCTCAATTGCTCAAATCTGAAAACTATCCAGGGGAAAAGCAAATTTTTATTAAGATGACATCCCTCAGATTCCCTGTTACCAAACTGATATTGTTTGGTTCTGTGTCCCCACCCAAATCTCATATTTCCCATGTGTTGTGGGAGGGACCTGGTGGGAGATGGTTGAATCATTGAGGAAGGTCTTTTCTGTGCTGTTCTTGTGATAGTGAATAAGTCTCATGAGATCTGGTGGTTTTAAAAATGGGAGGTTCCCTGCACAAGCTCTCTCTCTTAATTGCCTGCCACCATCCATATAAGATGTGACATGTTCCTCCTTGCCTTTCACCTTCCATCACAATTGTGAGGCCTCCTCAGCCATGTGAAACTATAAATCCAATAAACTTCTTTCTTTTATAAGTTGTCTAGTCTCAGTCATGTCTTTATCAGCATCATGAAAACAGACTAATAGACAAACCTTGACTTCTTCCTCTGGTTTAAGCTGAAGAGTGTATTTGTCTTCCACCAATCTATTTGGTGGAAGGGAGGTCACCTTCTGTTAACAATCCTTATAAGTCCCCAGGGATTAGGTTCCTGGGGCTGCTACTTCAACTTTACTAGTAATTACATATCTGTGGTTAAACACAACCTGGGTTCTATCAGTTAAGTGCCACCACTTAAAGTCCATTCGTGACTCATTGTTTTCAGCAAGACAAATTTTCTAAAAGTCTTTCCGACCTCCATTCTTGAACTGCAAGGCACAGCCACTACTGAACTTTTTAGTGATGCTGCTATGTTTCTCACTGGGGCGTTCTTGTGGTCTTGATAAATTGTGTGTCCTCTCAGCCTTCCCAAGTAACATTATTATCTTGCTCATCTTCAGGCTATACATATTTTATCCATACTAGCAAATCCACTACCTTGAACTTTTTAATCTCTTTATCCATCATCGGAAATGGCAATTCTATGCATTTCAATTTTGCTCAGCTTGGCCATTGTGTATACCATGGCACTGAGAGCCAGCTTATTAGATAGTTTGCAGGATCTCCTGTGGATCTTTCCAGCATGAGAAATCCTTCATCTCCAGAGAATATCCTCAGGTAAATAAACTTTTTCTTTTCAAACTTTATGTTTCAGTCCCTTTGATGAAGAATCTTCTAAGCTCGTGCCTCCCACACTTCCCAGGCTGCTGCCGACACTTGTCAGCTAAGTTTGTAGCATCTTTAAATTATAGTTCTTTGTTTCTTTATCAAGCTCAATGCATCTTCAACTGGTTAATTTTGTGACTTCAACCTAGGTGAAAGCCGGGGTGGTTCAAAGAAGAAGCGAAGGTAGATTTTGAGTATATTGCCTTTCAAGATTATGGAGCAGATTAATCTTAACAGGGAGGAATGAGATGTATCTGCAAACTTAGATGTTTCAGAAGAGATAGAGCAAACAAGTCTCCAAGGACAATCACCCCTATACCAAAATACTGTTGTAGGATACCAGATTTTTCCAATGAAGCTCTCTCTGTGGCATAAGAAATCTGTCTTCCTTGAGGGCTTAACCTCCTCTGAAGTCAGTCACACAGTCCAATAAATGTTGTGTTTCATGCTTGGCTTTCTATGCACTCCTGCTGCAAGACATGAGAGGATTTTTGTTTTTTGTTTTTTTGTCACCATACCAAGGAGTATTTCATTACTTTAGTTTTTATATCTCATTTTAAAATGGTCTTTATTTTTCTCTATATTCTATTATCATCCTGCAGAAAAATCCACCACATAAGAATGTATCATGGACTGGGATTACAGAAACCAAAGAACGTTGTAATGTTTCTGGACAAATTTATGTCCAAATTAATAACTGTGTCTTCTCATCTTCTCACTTCAAAGCTGTTTATTTCACTCTCTTCCCCACATCTCTGCAAAATAAACTGTGTGTGTGTCTATATAGTAAGTACAAAGCTCTGTATTATCTGTATCCTGTGTAAATGTTAAACTCATTGCTACTCCTCTGTTTTCTGGTTAGGTAACATTTTGCTATGGGAATTCTCAGAAACATATATAAGTATAACAGAGATTAACATCAGCATCCAGGTTCATCCCTGTTGCCACAAATGACAGAATTTTATTGTTTTATGGCTGAATACTGTTCCATTGTATATATATGTATGCATGTGTGCATTTTCTTTTTTTGTTGTTGTTTTTTATCATTAGATGGGCATTTGGGTTGATTCCATGTCTTGGCTATTGGGAATAAGGCTACAATAAACATGAGTGTTCACATGTCTCTTTGACGTACTGATTTTGTTTCCTTTGAATATAAACCCAGTAAGGAGATTGCTGGACCATATGTTAGTTCTATTTTTAATTTTTTGGCTAATCTGGAAATTTTGTGTTTCCATACAAATGTTAGGATTGTTTTTATGTATTTTTGTGAAAATGTCATTGGTATTTTGATAGGGATTTTGTTGAATCTGTAGATTGCTTTGGGTACTATAAACGTTTTAACAATATTAATTCCTTTAGTCCATAAACATGAGATACAGTTTTATTTACTTGTGTTCACTTCAATTTCTTTTATCAATGTTTTGTAGTTGTTAGTGCAAAGATCTTTCACCTTCTTGGTTATAATAGCCCTCATCATTTTTGTAACTATTATAAACAGGTTATTTTCTTGATTTATTTTTCAGAAATTTCAATCTAGACATATAGAAATTCTACTGATATTTGTATGTTAATTTTGTATCCTGCAACTTTACCAAATTTATTAGTTCCCATAAGTTTTTGATGATATATTTAGGGTTTTCTATCCATGATAGTATATCATGTGCAAAAAGAGACAACATTATTTTCTCCTTTCCAATCTGGATGACTTTTCTTATTGCCTAGTTGATCTGGCTAAGACCCCCAGTATTATCCTTAATATCAATGGTAAGAATGGGTACCCTTATCTTGTTCTGAATTTTAGAGAAAAAGCTTTTGACTTTTTCCTGTTATTCTTTATTATGTTAAAGTACATTCCTCTTATGCCTAATTTGTTGAGAGTTTTTAGTCATGAAATAATTTTAAATTTTGTCAAATTCTTTTTCTGCATCTATTGAAATAATTAAATGATTTTTCTTCTTTCATTCTGTTAACTTGATGTATGGCATTTATTCATTTACATGTGTTGAAACATCCTTGAATCCTTGGGATGAATCCCACTTGATCATGGTGAATGATCTTTTTAATGTGCTGTTAAATTCAGTTGACTAGTATTTTATGGCTGATTTTTGCATCTATGTTCATCACGGTTATTGGACTTGAGGTCTGGAGTTTTGTTTGTTTGTTTTGTAGCGTCTTTGGCTTTGGTATCAGATTAATGTTAATCTTGTAAAATAAGTGTAAAGCATTCCTTGTTCTTCAATTTTTTTTAAAGAGGTTGATAATAATTGGTATTTTTATAATGTGTGATAGAATTTTAACTCATCCAAACCTGGGCTTTTCTTTGATGGGAGATTATTCATAAGAAGATTCAACCACCTTACTAGGCATTGGTTTAAGGTTTTCTGTTTCATAATTAAGTCTTGGTAAATTGTATATGGTAAGGAATTTATCCATTTCTCATAAGTTATCCAGTTTGTTGATGCATAGTTCTTTATCGTATTCTAAAATAATCTTTTATATTTTTGTCTTTTTGTAGTTGTTTTGTTTTGTTTTTGAGACAGAGTCTCGCTCTGTCACCAGGCACCAGGCGGGAGTGCAGTGGTGCAATCTGGGCTCACTGCACCCTCCACTTCCTGGGTTCAAGCCATTCTCCTGCCTCAGCCTCCAGAGTAGTTGAGATTAAAGGCAAATGCCACCATGCCCAGCTAATTTTTGTATTTTAGTAGAGATGGGGTTTCACTGTGTTGGCCAAGATAGTTTCAAACTCTTGACCTCGTGATCCACCCGCCTTGGCCTCCTAAAGTGCTAGGATTACAGGCATGAACCACTGCACCCTGACTGCATTTTTGTTATATCAGTTGTAATGTCTCCTTTTCATTTCTGATTTTATTTATTTTAGGCTTATCTATTTGTTCTTAGTCTAGCTAAAGGTCTGTTAATTTTATTTATCTTTCAAAAGCTCAATTCTGAGTTTTGTTGATGCTTTTTACTGGTTGTCTAGTTTCTGTTGCATTTATTTCTCCTCTGTTCTTTCTGTCTTTGTTATACTAATTTTGGGCTTAATTTGTTCTTGTTCTTGTTTTTTTTTTTTTATTTCTCTAGTTCCATGGATACTGTGTTGAGTTGTATGAAATCTTTCCTCTTTTTTGACAGAGGCATTTACTGCCAAAAACTTTCCTTTTAAAACAGCTTTGGCTGCAACTCATAAGTTTTAGTACGTTGTCTGTTTATTTTTTGTTCATCTTAAGAAATTTCTAAATTTTCCTTTTAATTTCTTTATTTATCCATTGAGTATTTAAGAGCATGTTGTTTAATTTCCATCTGTCTCTGTTATTGATTTCTGGCTTTATACCATTATTGTCAGAACATATATAATCAGAAAAAATACTTGATACAAGTTCAACCTTTTTAAATTTGGTAAGACTTCTTTTGTGGCCTAAAATATAATCTGTCCTGGAGAATGTTTCATGTGCAGTTGAAAAGAATGTGTATTTTGCTGCTTTAGGATGGAATATTCCGTATTTGTCTATTGGGTTAATTTGATTTAGCATGTAGTTTAAATCTAATGTTTTCTTATTGGTTTTCTGTCTGAATGATCTGTCAATTACAGATAGTGGGATGTTGCAGTCTCCCACTATTATTGTATTGCACTCTGTCTCTACCTTCAGATCTACTAATACTTGATGTATATATTTAGATATTCTAATGTTGGGTGCATATATATTTACAATTGTTAAATTGTCTGGCTGAATTAACCCCGTTATCACTACATAATGAACTTCTTTGTCTCCTTTTCCAAACTAAAATGTGTCTGAACAACTTTCTCTCTTTTTATAAACTAAACGCTTCTGAACAGCAAAGAATATAATGAACAGTGTGAAGAGACATCCTACAGAATGAGAGAACATACTTGAAAACCATACTTCTGATAAGGGGATAATATTCAAAACATACAAGGAACACAACAACTCAATATCAAGAAAAAAAATGGCCATTAAAAATGGTCATCGAAATTGAATAGACATTTCTCAAAAGAAAATATACAAAGGTCAACAGGTATATTTAAAAAATTGTCAACATTACTAATCATCAGATAAATGCAAATTAAATTCACAATGCGATATCATCACACACCTGTTAGAGTGGCTGTTATCAAAAACACAAAGATAAATTTTGGCAAGAATGTAGAAGAAAGGAAAACTATGCACACTGTAGATGTGCATGGAGATTAATTCATCCATTATAGAAAACAATATGGAGAATCCTCGAAAAATAATAAAAGAACAACCATGAAATCTCGAAATCTCACTACTAGATATACATCAAAGGAAATACAAGCATTATGTCAAAGAAACATTTGCACTCTCATGTTTATTGCAGTGTTATTTACAATAGCCAAGATATGGACTAAACCTAAGTATGTGTCAATAGATGAATGGGTAAAGAAAATGTGGTTCAGATACACAATTAAATCCTATTAAATACTATTCAACCAAGAAAAGCAGGAAATTGTGTCATTTACAATATGAACACACCTGGAGAACATTATGTTAAGTGAAATAATCCAGCTAAACAAAGAAAAATACTTCATGAGTGAGATCTCATATATGAAATCTAAAAATGTTCATCTCATAAAATGAATGACTATAATTATTAATATATTGTATTCTTATACCTATTTAAATACTTTACATCTTTCACAAATTTCATATATATATAAATTAACGTAAATGTTTAAACAACAGCAAAAACATATGTTTTTATTTTTATCTTGTTTTGTTGAATATTACATGTTTAGACATTTTAGTATATTTATTGATTTTTATTTACCTGTTTGAATTGCTTCTTCCTGGCATTTGTCCACTGTCAGACTTATTCAATTAGTTTTAAGAAATTATTTCACCCTGTATTTATTATTTTGCATTGCAAATATTACTTCTCTGTTTAGATATTTGTCTTTACTGTTAAAGTTTTTGATATTTAATCAAATCTCTCATTATTTCTACTTTTATTGTGCAGCTCAGAGTTTCAATTGTCTCATAGATTATTTTAGTAATGTGATGCTCTATACAGTTGTCCATTTATTATGGACTGAATGTTTGTGTCCCCCTCAAAATTCATGCTGAAACCCTATCTCCTATGTGAAGATATTAGGAAGTGGCATCATTGGAGGTAATTAAGATTAGATGAAGTCTAATGAGAATGAAATTAGTGCTCTTGTAAAGGTTGGGAGAGATCTTGCTTCTCTTTGCTTTCTGCCATGTGAGAACACAATGCAGTTTGCACATGAAATGCAGTCTGTGGTCTGCACATGTCAGAAAGCCCTTCTTAATACCTGACCATACTGACACCCTGATCTCATATTTCTAGCTTCCAGAGCTGTGAGAAATAAATTGATGTTGTGTCTAAGCCACCCAGTCTGTGGGAATTTCTTACAACATCCAGAACTAAGACACCATATGAAATTTATTTGGATTTGTATTTCAGGATCTATACAAGAAGATCAGTCATCTTCTAATTAAATGCACACATTTTAATCATTGTGTTATAATATTCATACCCTCTCGAAATAATAGAAAAAAGCATGCTACTGTGGTTTGGCAGAGAAAGTGTGTCTCCTAAAGGGAATACCCTGCCCTCAAAGAGTATGTCCTTAGAGAGGACACAGAAACTGAACAGATGCTAACTTGCTGGGTAAAATGAAACTCATGTCTACTTTCTGATCTTTAACCAACATTCTTAATAATGTGAAGTACTTGAGGGTATTCACATAGCATTGTGTTAGGTAATGGGGTGTAGTAAATAATTTCAGTATCCACTTGCTGTTTCCATGAATATTGGCTGCTGCTTTGGAAAAATGTAAACATCTCCTTAAAAACAATCTGTGAATATCTGTGCTTAATCACATCTTTTTATTATCATCTTTTCATTAATTTTCAGTATCATAAGTTGAAAACCTGAATTATTTTATTCTTCCTCAGTTCATTTTCATTTACTCATCTGGAAGAAGAAATTTTCTTCAGATGGAATGTTTGGTATTTGGCAGCTGCAACATGACTTTCATTTTAAATAATACTTGAAGGAAGCTACATCTACAACTGAAAGAGTCACTCATATGTTGCTTTCTGGATTAAAAAAAAAATCCTTATAATTTGCAAAAGTAATCAGGATATATCTGTATGGTGATTTATTAATTTTGTTTCATGCTTTGGAAAGTTTTAATCCTTACAGAAGAAAAAGTATTTTTATTCAATATTTTATCAGTTCTGGCTTTTTAATTAAGTCGCAATTTTATATAAATTGAAATTTATTTTACATTTTTCTCTCTATCTTTTAATTTTTCTCCAATCATAACTAAGTTTCTATACTTTTCTTCTGAATTCTAAGCACATTTACTGAATATTCATTTCATTGTCTGGATTTTCTGAGGAATATGACTTGTGGTTTGTTACCACTGCAATAATTATAGATTTGATAATTATATTTTTAGTCAGGGATGTATACTTTCTTTCTAATCTCTAGAATAAGTCGGCGAATTAAGAGTAATGATAACCTGTTCCCTATGTGGGAAAGGGAGGCAGCAGCTGGGTCCCGGGTTTCAGGGCTGGCTCAGCCACAGCTGGGGCGGCCTGTGTCCAGTAGCATTTGCCCAAGGGAAGAAGGGCTCAGCTGGCAGTTGAAAAGCCTGCACCCATTTCATCATGCTCCATCGGATGGATTTCAGATAGATGAATGCCTTCTGAAGTTCCACCAGGCAGAACAGGAGAGACCCACATTTTTTGCTGGCTCAAGTCCTTTCCCTGGGGGGCTGGTAATCACACTTTATCTCATTCTCTCATGTGTATCCACTTCTGACCTGCTATGAAATTGAATAAAGATAACCTGGAGCACCAGGAACCGCAGACTCTGACTCTGCATCTACTGGTAACCAGCAACGTGCCCGGTACCTTAAGCTCTCCTTCTTGCTTCTGTAAAATAAGGGCGACTGTACTGATATCACTTCCCCTTGCCTGGGACAGGAGATGACCTGAATAAGCAACTTACTTAGAACCCAGGTGGGGGCAAGGGTGGGAATGTGGGGTTTTGGGGTGGGGAAGAAGTAATGGTTAAGAGGAAAACTTAGTCCTGGCTTTCACACTTGCTAATAAGAAATCAGCCACAATAACGTAAGTCTTTGTGATCTCTGTTTTCTATAGAAACCAACCTAAGATTATTTCTATTAGTAACCATTACTTCTCATGATGATTAATCATTTAGAGTACTTTCTTAGAAAGTAGAGATTTCTTTTAAAATAAAAAGTTTTGGCCAGGCGGGGTGGCTCACCTCTGTAATTTCAGCACTTTTGGAGGCCAAGGCGGGTACATCACGAGGGCAAGAGATGGAGACCATCCGGGCCGACACGGTGAAACCCCATCTGTACCAAAAATACAAAAATTAGCTGGGCACAGTGGCATGCATCTGCAGTCCCCGCTACTCGGGATGCTGAGGCAGGAGAATCGCTTGAACCCGGGAGGCATTGGTTGCAGTGGGCCGAAATCGCGCCATTGCACTCCGGTCTGGCAACAGAGCAAGACTCCGTCTCAAAAAAAAAAAAAAAGTTTCAAACTTTTCTGATAGGATCCCTCTATCTCGGGCTCTGGCGTGAATATCTTTAGTATGATATATAAACGAAGCAAATTTGTAGAAAGATGTATAAGAATAGATAAATAGGTATAAGAATAGATACATACAAACACTTTGATTTTATAATTTTAAGAGAATAGAGCCAGCCACATTAACCAGAATTTATCTGGAAGAAATAATCTTAAGAAAATTGACTTCAAAGAAATTAAAAACAAAACAAAACAAACAAACAAACAAACACTTGTATTAAATAATGAAGAAACTGAAAATCAAGAGATAATTTTAAAAACAACATATATTTTCAAAGACTAGGTTACTGAATTTCAAAGGTCAGTTTGCAAAATAATGAGGAAATATGAAATTTTTATTGGCTTATACTAAAACATGATAAAATAGCACAAACAGAAGCATAATCAAATAAAAGGACAAGAATATACAAGTAGAAATATATTTCACATATGTAAAAATGTGCATATGATGAATTCAATATGGTTATGAAAAGTATTTTTTAGTGAATGTTAGTTAAAATATATAGGTTAGTCCGTCTAACATTTGAAGAATAATTATACTTTCTATAATTCATAACAGAATACCTTTACTTTTAATAAGTAAAAATAACTAAGAATTTCAGCATTTTTAAAAAACTGCCAGAATGTAAGGAAATCTGGAGCATTCAATTTGACTTTTCTTTCAAGACAGGACAAATTTAGTGCCTAGAAATTAACAAGATAGTTGGCGTAATTCCTTAGAATGACTATTCATTTCTTTCAGATTCTTGATTATCTTTTCAGTTTAACTTTCTAATTATAATTTTAATCCCTTGACCCTAGGGAATGAAACCTTTAAAACTATGATTCTTCTGTGGATGATTCAGTTTGATTCCATGGGCTGTGTTAAGTTTATTTTTTACAAGAGATGTTTAATACTTTGAAACTTTTTTCCTATCAATAGAATGCTTATGAAGCTCACTCTTCCAATAATGGCATGGATAATGGCTACACATCTAAATTCTAAAGCTCCAAATATTGAATTAAGAATTTATTAAACTGATAAATTAATTCATAATTCAATAATTAATTGTATTTATTAAATTAAATACAATTATATATTAAATGTCAATGTTTTAATTGAATGTTCTTATTCATTTTGCCTCTGTGAGCTTATTATTTTTAAACATCATGAAACAGTAAGTTTTCTTTGTAATCTATTCAAACATAGATTCCTTTATTGATTTGAAGTTTAATTAGCCTTCTTTAGTAAATTTGGCCTTTAAATATGACAATTTAAGTGATTTTCTAATTTGTACGTCAATGTGGATATAGGCAGCTCTTTTACTGTAAAAGTAAGTTTTAAGTATTATATACAAAGCCTAAGTAAAAAGCTACCAGCATGTTTGACTACTGATTAAGTTAGTACATTTTATTAGATTAAAAATAAAGCTTTGCTAGAGGGAGTACATCATTACATGGCGTATAAGATGGCTTTCATTTTGTGGGAAAACTAGTTTTGTTTTTAAGTTCCTTTTTTTCTTTCCAAACACTCTTTCCCTCTATCTTTTGGAAAATTTTCAGCAAGTCTAGATTACTAAATAAAAATGTTCAGTATATGAGCAGCAAACACAATTTTTTTTTTTTGCCTTTTCATATTGCTTTATGCTATAAAGACCTCTTTTGTTAATACAGAATTCCTGAAAAAAAAAGTCTCCTATACACCAAACTAAAGTGACTTCATGGATATCTTATAAAAAGTGGAAAACACAAATTTTCATTTTTTTCTTTTATTTATTTAATCTGTTTTTAACATATATATAAGTAATACAAAATAGAATGTAGAACATGGATTATGTGAGATAAGTATCATTTCAGAAAATTAATGGCAGACAGTCAAATCCATTAGAAATTCTGGATTTTAAAAAATGTTTATTTATAGCAGGAATTTCAGTGCATTTATACAATTTTTACATATTTGTCATTTTAGTTTCACCAACCTACTCATTTACATCTTGAATCATAGTACATAATAAAATACTTTTTTACTGTTATAGAATATCGCTAATAGAACCAAAAACATCCTAGTTTAATATTTCCCAAACTAATTCAAAGAAATGAATTAAGTCAACAATTATAAAATATACTTACAATTTATTATAAAATTATTCAATGAATTGAGTGTAGCAAACAAAGAAAGCAGGCAATGGTACCAAGTGGGTACAATGAATTTCTCACTTTAGAACCACACCTCCTTCTAGGACAGAAAACAGCTTTCTTTATCCCAAACCAAAGTATTAAAATATATTGGACCGTGGTTTAACTGTGCTGAGTTTCTTCCAAGACCTTCAGCAATATTTCAAGGTTTCTGGGCTTCAGGTGAACTTAGATTTTGACCACCACTACAGTCTCATCTTATGAGATCAAACCAACTGTATGTGTGTGTGTGTTGTGTGTGTGTGTTTGTTTAACCATTCCATACTCCTCTGGAATAACTTAATTGTCATGGAAGTGCAACGATCTTTTTCACCTCCTCTAGGACCATTTCAGCAGAAGGTATAGAATCAAAGTGGGAACTAATCTCAAACTCATATTTTCACTTTTCTCTCTGCAAAGCATTGAGTAGGAAGGACTTTAATTGTAATTGGATAAATTGTGTCCTTTTATATAGTGTGAAAAAAGTTTATTGCACAAAACATACATGTATACGGCTATGATATACAATATATACTATCTATATATAACAGATATACAAATATATGATATATACTAAATACGATATAACATGATACAATATACTGTGATATAGTACATAGAAATGCCAGGTTCAGTGAGCTCTTGCTTGTTCCACAAAAAGCTCCACAGTCATGTAATCAAAACAATATGTGTTTGGGGACCAACTTCTCGAATGGCAGAGTAAGGACTTCTGAAAGCCTTCTATTCCTTTAGAAGCAATGAGTACACTGGCAGAAAAAAATAAACACTTTGGAACTCTGAAAATTAGTTAAAGCCTTACAAACAATCCAAAGAGCGTTTATTCAAGAAAAGTGACTGAATCTCAGTATGAACAGTGAACCTTGTGGTGTTTTGCCCTGCCCCGATCCCATTCCTCTTTATCTAGCACCTTGGCAGCCTTGAAAACCAATAGTCTCACAACAGCAAAGCTGCAAAATTCAGAAACCTAACAGCTATGGAAGGGGGAGCAGAGGTTTGGAGTTCCCTAAGCTTCCATTCCAAGATTGACCGGACTAGGGGCTGGCTGAAATATTTAATTCTTGACACTTTTCTTCATTTCACCTGACTCTGAGCTCCCGGTGTGAGAGCAGCTTACCTCCAGGAAATTCGTCAAAAGTAATCAGCAGCCATTGTACAACACTGCTGTTATTTGAGGTAGTATTACCGGTTAAAGTAAATGAGAAGATGACCAAAAAATAGACCCTGAGGATTACATATCCACTGGAGGCTTTACAATATTTTGCCAAATTCCAGGGAATCTAGGAGGCTGTGTTCATGCATAGGGCTGTACAAATGCCCTAAAGAGACCTGAGACCTGAGAGAGCACTAACTTCTAACCTCTGCCTGACCTTGAGTCCCTACACAAGCAGGAAATGAAGGCTCTAACACAGTTGTAAACTATTGCAAGGATGATTGATAGTGTACATTGATACATACAAAGAGCCTATTGACCAAAGCTCAAAAGCTTGTTGATTCAAGATGTTTAAGGATATCGCTCTCCAGTAAGACTACCCAAGTAGAGACTTTTGTGGATACATACAACAAAGAATACAGACTTTACAGAATTATTACAGAAAAGTTTTATTCGGAGAACAACAACAAACAACAGTAAAGAGCAACAACAAAATTAGAGGAGAGAAAATATGATTTTTTTTTAACTAAGAAATCACTAGAAAAAAACCAGTGAGTCCAAAAAGTGGTTATTTGAAATTAGTAAAATAATTGAAAAGCTGATAAAAGAATAAAATAGAGAAGACACATTTCCAGTATCAGGAATAAAAGTACAATTATCACTATAAGCCTATTGAATGTAAAAGGACAATAGCAAATTATATACAACTTTATGAACAAAAATATAACTTTGATGAAACATAACAATAGCTTAAAAGACACAACCTACCAACGCTCACACAAGAGAAGTAGATCATCTGAAGAGGCCCATATATATGAAAGAAATTGAAGCAATAATTAACTTCCCAAAAGAGAAAATGCCAGGCTTATATTTTTTTACTGGTGAACTTTACCAAACATTTAATAAAAAAGGATTGCAATTCTATTTAATCTCTTCCAGAAAATAGAAGCAGCATAAGCTCAGTATTATCCCAATACCAAAGCCACGTAAAGATATAAGAAAATAAAACTACAGACCAGTGTCTCTCATAAGTAGATACAAAAATTCTATACAAAATTATAGTGCATCAAATCCAACAATATATACAATGAATTCTATATCACGATCAAGTGGGATTTATCCTAGGTGTTCATGGTTGGCTCAGTATTTTTAAATCAATGTATGTAATCCATCACAACAATAGATCTAAGAAGAAAAATTATATGTTCATATCAATTAATGCAGAAAAGACATTTGAAAAAAAATGCAACACATCCGTTCATGATAAGGAAAAACTCTCAGCTGAATGCTGTGGCTCATACCGGTAATCGCAGCACTTTGGGAGGCCGAGGTGGGCAAATCTCAAGATCAAGAGATCAAGACCAGCCTGGCCAACATGGTGAAACCCCATCTCTACTAAAAATAGAAAAATTAGCTGGGCATGCGGGGTTACACCTGTAGTCCCAGCTACTTGCGAGGCCAAGGCAAAAGAATCACTTGAACCCGGGAGGCGGAGGTTGCAGTCAGCCGAAATCGTGCCACTGCACTCTAGCCTGGTGACAGAACAAGACTCTGTCTCAAAAATAAAAAAAGAAAGAAGAAAAAAGAAAAATTGTCATCAAATTAACAACAGAGAGGATTTTCCATAACTTCATAAGAAACATCAATGAAAAAAATAACAGAGCTAAAGTTATACTTAGTATTGGGAAATTAGACATTTTCTTCTAAGGTGAGAAACAAAACAAATATGTCTCCTTACCATTCCCATTCAGTATAATACTCAACGTCCTAATTAATGCAAAAAAAAAAAAAAAAAGAAGAAACAAAATTCATATGGATTTGAAAAGAAGAAAAATGAAACCTATCTTTGTT
The DNA here is from genome assembly GCA_036589455.1 of Ateles fusciceps. Lineage (NCBI taxonomy): Eukaryota > Metazoa > Chordata > Mammalia > Primates > Atelidae > Ateles > Ateles fusciceps. The sequence continues at coordinate 12,923,079 of JAZHEH010000572.1, read as the reverse complement.
CATAAATACAATTTTTATATAGATAATTTTACATAATTGACCAAAAAAAAATAACAAAAGTCTCATTAAACTGAAATAGATTACAGCTACCTAGCAAGATACAAGGTTAATATACAAAAGTCAATTGCATTGAAAAACTGGATTTGAAATTTAAAATATAGTACCATTTACATGAGCACAAATAAAAATGGAGTATGTAGAAATAAACCTAAAAAAACAGGTTTAAGATCTACATGACAGAAAATTAAAGAACTGTGATGAATGAAATTTAAAATATCTAAATAAATAGATATCCCATGTTCATGATAGGAAAAGTCAATTTTGTCAAGATGTCAATTTCTCCCAAATTTATCTATAGACTCAAAGCAATTTCAATCAAAATCTAGCAAGTGTTTTTTTTTTTTCAGATATTGAAAAGCATTTTCTAGTGTTTATGTGGAAAGGAAAAGACCCAGAATAGGTAACACAATACTGAAAATTAAGAATAATGTCAGGGAACTGATACTACCCAACTTCGAGGTTTAATATAAAAGTACAAATTAAAGTACTGTGATGTACAGGAAAAATATACAGACCAAAGGAACAGAAAAAGTAGCCCAGAAATAGACCCACACCAATATAGTCAACTAATCTGTGACAAAAGAGCAAGGGAAAGTCCTTTCAACAAATGATGCTGGAACAACTGAACATTCACATGCCAAAAATTTAATCTAGACGCTGACTTTACACGTTTCACAAAAGTTTTCTCAATATGAATTATAGACCTAAAAGTGAAACATAAATTGATATAATGAGTAAAAGGCAACACAGGTGAAAGTGAATGACCTTGGAATTGGTGATGAATCCTTAGAACCTATATGAAAGGTGCAATCCGTGAAGATGGATTATAAATGGGTTTTCATTAAAATTAAGAATATCTGCTCACGAAATGCATTATGAAATGAAAAGACAAGCCACAGACTAGGAGAAAATAATTGCTAAATATATATTCAGTAAAGTTATTTTGACTGGAAATGTCATAAAACTCAACAATAAGGAAAAAAATAAGCAAAACTTAGGGATGATCCGGGAAAAGATGCCCTGCAAAGAAGATGTATAGAAGACAAATAGCGTATAAAGAGATCCTCAAAGTTGTATGTTGTTAGTGAAATGCAAATTAAAACAACAATGAGATGCCACTACAGACCTATTAGAATGGCTAAAATCCAAAGAAACCAGTATTACCAACACTGGCAAAGACATGGAACAAAAGGAACACTCATTTGTTTATTGCTTGTGGGAATGCAAAATTAGTGCAGGCACATTGGAAGTCAATTTGGCCTTTCTTACAAAGCTACACGTAGTTTTACCTTAGGATTCAGCAATTGTGCTCCTAGATATCATCCAAATGAGTTGCAAATTCATGTAAATACAAAAATCTGCACATAAAATATTCATGTCATTGTTATTCATAATTGCCAACAAGTGGAAGCAACCAACATTTTCTTCAAATGGTAGATGGATAAGAAATTGCGGTACATTTTTGTAAAGAATATTACTTAGTGACAGATAATACAAAATGCTATTACTAGATAAAATAAGACAGTATGAAAAGCCTGTATATTACATGATTAGAAATGAATGCCAAGCTGCAAAAGGCAAAATTATGGAGACAATAAAAAGATCAGTAGTTGCCACAGATTGAGTAGGTGAAATGGGAGGGATAAATAGATAAAGCCCAAGGAAGATTTAGGGCAGTAAAACTATAATTTGTAACATTCTAATAATGGCTGTAAAATATTACATATTTCTTAAAACCCATAAAAGATACTACATAGTAAAATATCTACTATAAACTATTTATTTTAGTTAATTATAATGCATCAATATTGGTTCCTCAGTTGTAACAAATATGCCACACTAATGCTAGATGTAATAGGGAATCTGTGGAGAAGGGAAAGGGTATGTGGGAACTCTCTGTACTATATGCTCAATTTTCTCTAAATATAAATCTGCTCTAAAAAGTTTATATGGGAACACTGTGAGCATTGTATTTAGACAAATTAGAAAACATGAAATTGACAAATTTCTAGAGAAATAAACTACTAAAACATGTAAAGAAGAAATAGAAAATGTGAATAGATACATAACATGTAATGAAATTGAGTAGTGATTAAAAATTTAACAAAGAAAAGTCTAGGCTGAGAGGGCTTCACATGAAACAAATGTGTACTGAGGAATTATCATCAACTTTTCACTAGCTCTTCCATATTATAGAAGTATAGTAGACACTTCACAATCTATTCTATGAGGCCAGTATTAACCTGAGGCTAAAACCAAATATGTTTTAAAGGTATCACAATTAAATTTGCAAATATATGCAAAAAATTTTAACAAAATACTAGCAAATCTTGTCCAATAACATACATAAAGATAATACACTATGACTAACTGGAATTTAACCTGAGACTACATGGTTGATTTAACGTGCAAGTATGATTATAATAATCATATTAATTAAATAAAAGACCAAAAAGTGATCATCCTAGTTGATGAAGAAAAATGCATTTGACAGAACCAACAACTCACAAAAAAATAAGTAAATAACAAAGTAGGAATAGAAGTGAAGTGAACTACCTCATTCTAATAAAGGCTACATATGAAAAACACATAGGTATTAGAATGTAGCCATTCTAATCAAGGCTACATGTGAAAAATGCAAAGCAGACCTAAAGACACAATGAATAAAATTGAGAGTCAGTGATGGTTATAACTTTATGTGTCAACTTGACTGAAACATGATGTGCTCATTTGACCAAACATTCTGAATATTTCTGTGAGGGTGTTTTTAGATGAGATTAATATTTGAATTGGTAGACTGAATAAAGCTGCTTGCTTTCCTAATGTAGGTGGGCCTCATCCAATCAGTTGAAGGCCTTACTAGAACAAAAAGGGGCAACCTCATGCTAATAAAAAGGAACTTCTGCCTTTCACCTAAGAAGTATTTTTCTTGCTTTTGGACTCAAAATTTTAGCTCTTCCTGGGTCTTGATCCTGCCATTGTTGGGACTGGAACTTCACCAGAGCCTCTCTTGTTTCTCAGGCCTTCAGACTTGAACAAGAAATACATCATTGACTATTCTGAGTCTCTAGCTTGCCAATTGTAAATCTCAGGATGTCTCAGCTTCCATAATTGTATAAATCAATTCCATATAATAATCACTTTATATTGGACTTCATCAAAACTAAACATTTTGTGAAGTACACCATCTGGAAAATGAAAATACAAGCCTCACAGTGGCAGAAATTATTTGTGTCCTAAATCTGATAAGAAACTCATGCCCAAAATACATAAAGAAGTCTCACAACACAATAAAAAGGCAGAAAATTTAAATAAATTTGAGCAACTGATTTGAACAGACAATTCTCCAAAGAAGATATGTAAGTAGCAATTAGCATATGAAAATACATTTAATATTATTAGTCTTTAGGGAAATGCAAACAACAAATGATGAAATCACTGCATACACACTAGAAAGGCTACATTCAAAAAGCAAAAAAAAGAAAAATAAGTGTTTACAAGGATGTGAAATAACTGGAATTTTCATTATCGACAGTAGGAATGTAAAATGGTGCAGACATTTTGAAAAGTTTAGAAGTTCCTCAATAGCTAAGTGTAGCATTACCATAAGACCCAGCAATTCCTTATTTAGCTATGTATCCAAGAGAACTGAAAACACATGTCCAGAAATTTGTACAAAAATGTTTATGGCAGCATTATTCATTACACCCGAAGAGTGAGCAATCCAACTGTCTATCGACTTATAAAGAATAAACACACTGTAGCTTATTCATACCATGTAATATTAGTCATGAAAAGGAATGGTGTTCTCATATGATATGTAAAATGGTTGAACTTGCAGACAATAGCCTAAGCGAAAGAAGTCAGATGCAAAAGCACACACATTCTATGAATCTACTTATACAAAATTGCCAGAATAAGCAAATCCATCTAGACAGAAACACATCAGTGGTGCTTGAAGGAAGAAGGGTGGTGAGTGCCAGCTAATGGATATGGATTTTATTTTGAGGTTATAGAAATGCTCTCCATTTTATGAGGAGACCACCAAGTGTGTGTCATTCTCTAGAATGTAAATCAGACAATGCTGTCACACATTTCAGAAAATGATGGCCCGGAAATGCAAATGTGGACCTGGAACATAGTAGCTAACCGGTATGTATTAGTTGAAGTAATAAATAGAATAAGCAAAGCACTATTAGAGCAACTAATGCTCTCTGATAGTTTCAGAAAAGACTTCATGAAGGAAAAAACTTTGAGCCAGCTTGAAGGATGCATGGTAATCTATCTGAAAGAAGAGATGTGTGTACCAAATTCTACAGTCAAAGAACATAGAGTCTCCCAGGTGATAGGGAGCCGGGAAATGAGGCCAGGAATAGAAGTAAAGCCCACTTTTTCCTTCCTTCCTTTCAGTTTGTGCCCAGTGCAGATTCACGGTTTTACAGTCCTTGGAATGTTCTGTTTGGGAGATTTGACATTATAATTGTTTTTATAATATAATTGTCCTCCCACTGTGAAATATGCAAGGGTTCAAGTGCTCAGTCTGAATATTAACATCATAAATTAGCAGTGCATTTGTCACACTGAATGAAACTATATTGATACCTAATTATTAACTAATTATAAAATGAATAATTTGTTTATATTTGCTTAATTTTTACCTAATATCTTTTTTTTCTTCCAGGAACTCATTGAGAATACCACCATGCTCTTCACCTTAGGCTTCTCTTAACCGAGACAGTTTCTCATACTTTTATTGATTTTTGATCACCTTGAAAGTTTTGATAACCATTCAGGTATTTTGTGCAATGTCACTTGATTGAGAGTTGCCTGATATTTTTCTCAGGTTTTTGAAGAAATATTAATGAGTCCAGTGACATTTTTCTTACATAATATCATGGGCATGTACTATCAACAAAACTTGTCATTATTAATGTTGACCTTGACCATGTGGCTGAGGTAGTGTTTGCCAGGTTTTTCCACTGTAATGTTTATATTTTATTTCCACCTGCCACTCCTTTTCCATACTATAGTCATGGGAAGTAAGAAACTGGATAACCCACATTTAAGGAATGGGAATTGTGCTCCACCTCCTTAAGGATGAAGTATGTACATAAATTATTTGCTGTTCTGCATTTATTTATATCAATATGGACTAACTGATATTTATTTTCTACTTTCTGTTATAATCCCATACTATTTTGATGCTCAAATTGTTCCAGCTTTGGCCATTCAGAGCTTTGTTGTTTTCTCTGTCCCCTTGACACACCCCCCTTATTTTATATGTATGTGTGTTTTATTTTTTCATATTTGGTTTTCATATTCTTCATTTCCTTATTTTCTGGAACAACTTGATCGTCCAAGCTCATATGTTATATTTCTCCCCCTGGTCCTAGAACCAGCCACTTCTCCTGGTTCCTGAGATCCTTAATTCTAATTCATTAGCATATGGGTCAATCTATGCTTCCTTCCTTTGTTTATCTGTAAACTGTCACTCCAATAGTGAGAAAATCTGGCTATATTTTTACTTTCAAAAGCAATACATATAATGCTTGTAGAACACAAATATATCAAAAATAAAATTACTGGAAATCTTCCAATAAACAATACACCAGACTATTCTCTTTAATTTATATTTAAACATTTATAGCTAAAATTAAATTTTCAGTGTTCTGGGGTGACACTATCATTATAATAATCTATGGGAATTTTTTCCTGTATGATGGCATTCTTTTGTTTTAAAAAATATAAACCACAACATGAGAGTAAAACAATTTGCTACTAATAGAAAGAAAAAAATAAGCATAGCACCTCTGCTTGCCCTCTTCAGCACATCTACGTTTTCATAATATTAATAGCTAACATAAATTTGAATGAATTTAACGTGCAGGGCATCATACTAAGGATGATAACAAAGATTCTATCCTGTAATAAGTAGAGCCATTATTTAAATAGTTATTATTATTTGACTCAGTTTACTCAGGAAATTCTTGAGTTTTGTGGAGGTGAAAACATTGCTCATTTCACAGTTAGTAACTGAGAACTGAGTGAAGCAGAGCAAGAAGCTAGTTTTATAAGCCCTCCTCCCACATTTTAGTCCACTGTTTACCACCAATAAATTTGGAAACTACAATTGAATTCTTTTTCCTGATTATTTTAGCCATCCATATTAGGTAGGGCATGCCTGCATTCTTGAAATACATTATTATATGTACAATTATTATATGTACATTTTATGATTTATAGATATATTTTTATGAATTGAATACTGATAAACTTCGCTTAATGACACTAATTAGTCCTAAACGGGAAACTCAAATTAAAGGAAGAATTAGCTTATGTGTCTTATGTTAGAATAAATTTCTATGAGGGCAGAGAGTTTGTTTTGTTCACTGTTCTATTCCCAAATCCTGGAAATGTGTCTGGCACATAGATATAATGTTGAGAATTGCTAAATATTGGTGGGGAGGAGGCAACTTAGCATAAAGTAATTTAAAAATATAATGTTACCAGATTTGTTCCTGTTTGTGTGAATGAATAAAAACCATGGCAACAAAATACTGCCTTCGTGAAGCTCAAATTTCAGAAACTCATAATCATTTCTTCTCATTTCTCTGAGGATCTTTTCAATTTATTCATTTTTAATGATATTTTAATGGAATTGGTTGATTTCAATAAAGTATAGTTTAACAATTACATGGAGCTCTTAATGTGATGGCTACTCCATTGGGTAGTTGCGAACATCTTTATGGGAATGAGTATTTAACAGATACTTTAATGTCTGATGGAATGAATTAAGTGAAATGTGTGATACAACATCATTTTCAAAGTTCTTTTAAGCACTGAAATTTGTTTCCATTTGGTTTTACTCAACTAGGAAAGTTAACTTTCAGTTCTTACTGTAGTGCTGTGTGAAGCTGAGATTGCCAAGGAACTGAATTTTGTGAGCCAAATGCGCATGCAATTCTTGTTTAAGGTAAGCAGCAATGTGGAATACAACACACACACACACACACACACACACACACACACACACACACACACACTTAAAATACTGAAGTAATACAGGGCATATATTATAGGTTCTGAATCTAAATGGAAACATGGCAAATGCAATAGCAACTTTTATACAGAGTGCAAAGTGCTGGTATATGCTGAGTTATGTCTCCCCAAAATTCATATGTAAAAGCCCTAACCCTCAATGTGCCTGTATTTGGAGATAGGGCCTTTAAAGACATAATAAGGATGACAAAATATCATAACAGTGGGCTTTAATATAATGAGAATGGTGTCTTTATAAGAAGAGGGAGAGAAACCAGGAGTGTGCGCACACAGAGAAAAGGCCACAGGACATACTGAAAAGGAGGCTGTCTGTAAACCAAAAAGAGAGGCCACAGGAGAAACCGAACCTTCTTACACCTTGGTTACAACTTTCAGCCTCCAAAACAATGAGAAAACAAGTGTCTTTTGATAAGAAACCTAGCCTTTGGCAGCCCTGGCGTAGTGATACAAGTGCCCAACCCTCAAAAGTACAAGTAATAAAGTTCCCTAAGCAAAACTGGTTAGATGTTAACATACGTAGAAAGATGTTTTAAATGTTTAATAGTTTTTGTTAGTTTTAGGGTTTTGCGTGTGTGTGTTCTTGAAAGTATATCTTAGGAAGATATAGATACAGATGTAGATGTAAATATTTAGGTAGGTGTCACTATCATCTATCTATCATCATACCACATAACTTAAAACCAGTAATATGTTGGGTTTTTTTTTTTTTACTCTATTTATCTGAGAATGAGTAGAAGTTGCCCATCAATGATAGACTGGATAAAGAAAATGTGGCACATATACACCATGGAATACTATGCAGTCATACAAAGGATGAGCTCATATCCTTTTCAGGGACATGGATGAAACTGGAAACCATCATTCTCAGCAAACTGACACAAGAACAGAAAACAAAATACCACATGTTCTCACTCATAGGTGGGTGTTGAACAATGAGAACACATGGACACAGGGAGGGGAACATCACACGCCAGGGCCTGGGGAGTGGGGGTTAGGGGAGGAATTGCAGAGGGTGGGTGGTTTGGGGAGGGATAGCCTTAGGATAAATACCTAATGTAGATGACGGGGCGATGGATGCAGCAAACCACCACCACGGCATGTGTATACCTATGTAACAAACCACAATCTATACATGTATCCAAGAATTTAAAGTATAATAAATAAATTTTAAAAAAAGAATGAGTAGAAGTTACTTTATAGATGTTATATAAATGAGCCAAAGATAATCCCTGAGTATCAGCCACTATGTTGTTTATTTCTTCACAGCAGACGAAGACTGTTAGCTCCAAATCCTGCCAGTATCAAACTAAACTTTTTACATGATCAGGCACTTTAAAAATAGCCCATATGAGCATGTGATTAGCCATGTAGAGCCTGCCTGCTTGGCACAACCTGCGATATTGTACCCAACATCTGCTGGGTATAAATAACATAAATTCTGTGGCCACTACAGATCCCAAGATTTGCCCTTTAGAGCTTCACGGCCCAGAAACTCTCCATGTGGTTGCTGAGTGACAGCACCTAGACCTTGGGGCCTCCTCTCTGATTCTCTTCTGCCACAGAAAATCCCTTCCTCTTTTCCCCTTCTGGATGGTGGCCTTATACTGTTGTCTCTGGAAGATCTCCTGCTGTGAGGAAATCCCTCTCACAACCTGTCCAAGTGCCTCCTACATAAAGCGCATTGTATACTCCTGACATGTTGTGGTCACGCCTTTCCCTTAATCAGTCAAGAAATTCTCAAACTCACTCTAACCACTATGAGCACTTTCTTAAATAGAGGCATGTAATCAATCTTAGAAATATTCATTTATGTGTATTTTATAGAAACCAAATAATAATTGGAAGTGGAAATTTTAGTTAATTAATAACCAAGTATTGATTATAAGTAGGGCTATCTCCACGCTGGGAGGAATAAAGAAGTTAATATGTGTAAAACACTTAAAAACGCTTGGATCATAGTAAGTTCTTAATATTATTAAGCAACTACTAATATTCTAGGCTATCTAGATTGAAAGTTTTAATCTAATGTATTCATCTTTTTTTTTTTGCTCTGTCAACTTTTATAATAATTTTATAATGTATTCAGCCAATATATTTTGAGTGTCTTCTTTGTGCTGATTTATGACACAGAAGGGCTTTTCCACATTCACTCTTTATAGTTTAAATAGTGTTCCACATGGAACTTCCCTGTTATAGAAAGATAATTTCCTGTCCAAATCAGTAAAGTCAATTTTTAAATCATTTATGAGACTGTTCGATAATCACTGAAAAAAGTTGACATGCGTAGATAGATAATTATACATAGATAAATAGATAAAATGACATTAAATTTATTAAAGTTTATTACATTTATTAAATTAAATTTATTAAAGTTATAATTGATGATCCTAGGACCAGTAATAAGCGACTTTGTTTTTCTTCTATTGTATTTCTTTTTCCTAGTCATGTTCATCACTTCCTTTTAATTTGAAGTTCCAAGTATCATGAAAATACTGGCTCAAAACTGTAGTATTTTTAATCAAAATTTGCCGGTTATGTCAATTTATCTACTGTGTGTATGAAAAATGTCAAAACCAGGATGTATAAGTGCATCCATATGTTAAGCCCCTTTGAAAACTTGAATTATAAATTATATCATCACCTTGTGTTCAGGAACATGTTAAATTTTATCTTAAAAAACATAAGCACATTGATTATTTTTTTTTAATTTTGTTTTTGGAGACAGTCTCTCCTCTGTCGCTCAGGCTAAAGTGAAGTGGCACAATTTTGGCTCACTGCAACCTCTGCTTCCTGGGTTCAAGCGATTCTCCTGCCTCAGGCTGCTGAGTAGCTGGGATTACAGGCATGTAATATTGTCATACTGAGCCTGTGAATATCTTTTAAGGTACCCAAAGGAGTCTATATTATTGATTAATGAGCATATAAATCTATGTTTAGCACTGGAAATTTTTGAGAACAGTTGAATTTGTGACCATAAAAGTGTAAATATGAAACCATGCTTACCAGTTTTTTTCCCTAAATGTAATACTTTTATATACGGTTAGTGGAGGGATATTTTTACTATATTTTATTAATTTTTGTTCTATTGGAAAAAATACACACAACCCAAAAATCACCATCTCCAAAAATACATCTCTGTGGCATCAAACACACCCACAATGTGGTGCAACCACCACTATCATCCATCTCTAGGACCTCTCTATCTCCCCAAAAAAACTCTGCACCCATTAAACACGAACTCCCAGTTCCAACTCCCTCACCTAGTTCTGGGAAACTACTATTTCACTCTCTCTCTCTCTCTTAGGAATTTACCATTTTAGGCACTGCTGGAAGTGATTTATTCATTTCTCCTTCTGTGACTGGCCTACCACAGTGGTATCAAAGTTGGTTCAGAATGGTATCAAAGTTCAGAATGGCATCGAGGTTTGTCTATGTTACAGCACGTGCCAGGGCTAATGCCCTTTCAAAGTTGACCAGTGTTCTGCCACATAGGCATAATATACTCTGTTTATCTTTTCATCCTGTGGTGGAAACCTGGGTTGCCTCCTTTCTCTGGCTACTGTGAAAAATTGAGCCATAATCTTGGGTGTACAAGTATCCATATAAGTCCTGTGTCCATATATGTGGGTAGATACGCAGATGAAATTGCAATTGCACATACAAATATTCAAGAAATTCCTAATTGCCATTCACACATTGATCTTTTCATATTTCCACCAGCAATGAGCAAGATCTCCAACATATCCACATCCTCATGATCTGTTATTTACAGGCCTTTTTGTTGTTGTTTTTGACAACAGCGTTTTTTGATTTTTGTTTTTTTCTTTTCTAATACTTATTTTAAGTTCAGGAAATCCATGTGTGTGTTTGGTACATGGGTAAATTGTGTGTCACTTGGGGTTTGGTGTACAGGTGATTTTATCCCAAGCAGTGATCACGGTACCCTATAGATGGTTTCATGTTTTTCACCCTCTTCCCACCCTCCACCTTCCAGTAGGTCCTGGTGCCTATTGTCTTTCTCTTTGTGTCCATGTATACTCAATGTTTTGTTCCCACTTATAAGTGAGAACATGCAGTATTTGATTTTCTGTTCCTTTATTATTTCTTTTAGAATAATGGCCTCCAACTTCATCCATGTTGCTACAAAGAACATTATTTCATTATTTTTATGTCTGTGTAGTATTCCATGATGTGTATGTACCACATTCTTCTTTATCCTGTCCACTATAAATGGGCATCTAAGTTGCCATTCTGATAGTTGTGAAGTGGCATGCCATAGTAGTCTTGAACTGAATTTCTGATTAGTGACGCCAAGTATCCCTTTTTATATCCATTGTCCACCTGTACATTCTCCCTTGAGAAATTTCAACTCGAGTCTTCTGTACAGTAAACTAATTACCTGTATTATTGTTTTCAGTTGTAGGAGTTTTCAGTTTCCTTATATATTCTGGATGCCAATCCCTTATGAGATATATGATTTGCAAATATTTTCTCCTATTCCATGGATTACCTTTCCACCCCGTTAGTGGTATTCTTTGGTGCACAAAAGTCTAATTTTGATGAAGTCCAATTTATCCATTTTATATTTTGTTGCCTGTACTTTCAGTGTCCTAGTCAATGGATCATTATGAAATCCAATATCTCTTGTATTTTCTTCTAAAGGTTTTACAGCCTTAGCTCTTACATTTAGGACTTAAATTCATTTTAAGATAATTTTTGTATACAGTATAAAGTCAGGGTTCAAATTTGTTTTTCTAGTGTTAATATCTAGGTTTTTCAGCACTATTTTTTGAACAGATTGTTTTTCCCTCAAACAGTCTTAGCAACTTTGTCAAGAATCAATTCACCATATATGTGAAGGTTTTTTGGGGAGCTCTCTATTCTATTTCATTGATATTCCTGTCTTAATCTCAGTACCAAATTATTTGGTTATTGGTGTTTTATGATAAGTTTTGAAATCAGAAAGTGTGAGACCTCCATATTTGTTCTTTTTTAAGAGGCTTCCATATTTGTTCTTTTTTTAAAGACTGTTTTGACTTTTTGGGGTCCCGTGAAATTCTATATTAATTTTAAGATGAATTTTTCTCTTTCTGCCAAAAAACTATTGCTGAAAGTTTTATTGGGATTACATTGAATCTATGGTTTACTTTTTGTCATATTGACATCTTAATAATACTAAGTCTTCCAATCAATGAACATGAGATGTGTTTCCACTTATTTGTGTATTCTTTAATTTCTTATAGCAATTTTTTTTTTAGTCTTCAGTGTACAAGTCTTCTGCCTCCTTCGTTAAGTTTATTCATAATTATTTTATTATTTTTGATACTACTGAAAATAGAATTGTTTTATTAATTTCATTTTCAATTATGTATTGTTATGTATAGAATTGTAGCACATTTTTGTGTGTTTAATTTATACCTGCAAATTTACTTAACTCATTTATTAGTCCAAATGCTTTTTTGGCAGAATCTTTTGGGTTTTCTATATATAAAATAATGCCATTTGTGAAAATAGATCACATTACTTATTTCTTTCTAATCTATATTTCTTTTATTTCCTTTCCTTGCCTAATGGTCTAGTTGGGACTTCTATTACTATGCTAAGTAGAAGTGTTGAAAGAAGTCATCCTTGTCCTATTTTTGATATTAGAGAAAAAGTTTTCATTCTTTTATTCTTTCAAAGCTTTCATTCTGAACCATCCTTACATTCCAGGAATAAGTCCTACTTGGTCATGATATAAGTAGATAGGATTTTTAAGGAAATAAAATATAAATGTTTTTAAATTATGAAAATTTTCCAACATTTACCAAAGAAGCAAGTTCAACAACCCTTATGAATTAATAACCCAGCTTTAAAAAACAAAACTTAGATTTTGCCAGAAGTTTAAAAAATACTCCCTAAAAGTCTATTCTTTTTTTTCTTTTTTGAGATGGAGTGCAATGTATCCTGGATGTCAATCTTGCTCACCACAACCTCTGCTTCCCGAGTTCAAGTGATTCTCCTGTCTCAGCTTGCCAAGTAACTGGGATTACAGGGATGCGTCACCACACCTGGCTACTTTTTTTTTTGTATTTTTAGCCGGGGATTTCTCCATGTTGGTCAGACTGGTCTCAAACTCCCAACCTCAGCTGAGCCACCCACCTTGGCCTCCCAAAGTGCTGAGATTACAGGCGTGAGCCACCACACCTGGCGTAAAATCTATTCTTTAGAAAAAAGAATTTTTAAGTTAATATAAACCTTTTGGTGGTGGAGAGGGGGATGGAGTCTTGGGCTGTCTCCAGGCTGAAGTGCAGTGTCACGATTTCAGCTCACTGCAACTTCTGCCTCCCGGGTTCAAGTCATTCTCCTGCCTCAGCCTCCCGAGTACCTGAGATTACAGGCATGAGCCACCACACCTGGTTAATTTCTGTATTTTTAGTAGAGAGGAGGTTTCACCATGTTGGCCAAGCTAGTCTTGGACTCCTGATCTCAGGTGAACCGCCCCCCTCAGCCTCTCAGGGTGCTGACATTACTGGCATAAGCCACCATTCCCGGCCTAAACGTTAATGTTAGAAACTTTTCTTACATAAACACAATCATATTATGACATTATAACTGTAGTTATTTCTAATACCTAATGATGAATTTTCAATTTTTTTTATTTCCTGAAAAATAAAATATATTTTCACTGTTTTTGGTCATATCAGAATCAAGAAAAAAATAATACATACAAAGTTTTCTACTCGATATTTTTTTCCATTCCATTAAAATTCTGAAGAAACACAATTATTCTAGAGTACATGTCATTTCCAGCTTTCACATGTCATTTCTAGATTTTTTTATGGGGTGTTTTAACTTGTTTCTCTGTCCCCTACAATTGTTATTTAGCTATAAAGGCTTGACTGTATTCAGCTTCAGAAGTTTTGGCAAGAATATTTTTTAGATAATTTTGGGTGTTTCTATCCCATAACATGGGAGACATGTTTGTGTCAGTTCTAGTGATTCTACTCAAGAATAACTCAGGATAATATGGGGCCTGAAGCTTTCACAACCTGAGTTCCTTCATTAACAAAATGCCTACAAAACTACAGATAAAAAGTAAGTTAAAACACAAGATTTAGTCAGAAATAGTAAAGAGACATACACTATAAATAAAATTTATAAAGCCTAACTACTCCAAACATCATTTGCTCTAGCCTCTCCAAAGCCTTGGAAGTAGCATTGGGAAGTAAAAGAACACGAAGCTAAACCTTAATGATAACTTGCTTTTTGTAGTAAAATTGATTAATGAATTTCAGTGATGACAATATAACCTCTTCACTGTAATGCTTCCCATTAACATTCCACATTAACACAAAGATATCAGCCATCATGATTATTGCCTTATTTTAATATTGATCCAAAATATTAATTAAATTTGATAATTTCTTCTCCATTTGTTTATAAAATTTCTAAGAACAGATAACGCTTAAAGCTAGTTGATGGTCTTGTAAATACAGTTACTTCAAGAAAGACAATAAAATATTTACTTACTTACCTTTATTTTCAGACTAATGAGTTGATGCTTTAGCAAACTCAAATGATTTTTTTATTTTCATTTGTTACTTTTTTCTTCTTTTTCTAAATATCTTTGTAAACTCACCTTCTATATTTAAAGAGCTTTAATCCACTGTAGTCATTTAAAAAAATTAAACTGTCTTGTCAGTGGTCTACAGGATTTGATTAAAGCTGACTCTTGAGTCCTCTTACATGGCTCTGTTATTTTCTGGTAGCTTATCTTTTTCAGGCACTATAGAATGTATAAAATTCATCTTGTACATTTCCTGCTTCAAACACAGAACCAGCCATTTTCCTAAGCCAAATCTCAGGGCCTTTTAATTGGGTGAATTGTATTAGAGACAACAATCTTGGCACTGGGACAGCTGTTACATTTTAAAAAGTGTCATTCCCTGCTTCTTCATAGAAATTGCATTTCCAAATCTGTCACACTAGAACAAGTAAAATGACTGATTACAGTCTACTCTGATATCATTACATTATTACCTGCAATTTGGATGTATTTTTTCTTTTGAATCTCACAGAACTTTCAGTTCTAACCAGATAAATAAGTCAATGTTTTCATTTTTAAAGAGAAGTGGATTAATACATAGTGTAAAATTCTGACACATGTTCTATTATTCAGCAACAAACAGAAAAACACCTGCTGAGCTTACTAATGTATATAACCATATATGGTGATATATGCAAATTGTGTGTGTGTCTCTAATATTTATACACAATTGATTGCATATTCATGGCTGAATAAATAGATATCATTATCATGGTTCGGCTGCAGGTTATTGTACCCTTATTTCTAATGACAAATCCTGCAACAAGAAAAAAATGAAGGATATTTCTGTCACATAAAGCCTGTAGCGTTTTTCCAAAAATCTTCCCCTCCAGGATTACACTGTTCAGAGTGTGCCAGCATTCAGTATTAAAGGTTTTCTCAGCTGTAAATTCAGAGAAAGATAAATTTTGCTTTCAGTTGATGAAAATTAAAAGGATTATCTTAGATAATCATCTCTGGAGTTGCATTCAGTATTCCAGACCCTTCACTTCATCTCCTGTCTATTATTCAAGCAAGAAAGCTGACTGACATGGAGGCTTGTGATGGCAGCCCTGGTGTACTCTTACAGTTTCATACACAGTAATTACTTCTACTTAGAATCTGTGGCATTGGACAGTGAGTGCCTGTCATGTCTGTCATCTAGCTTGCCTTAATTGGAAAAAATGACGGATTGATGGAAAGACAGGAGGCAGGAAGATGGACAGAAAGATGGAAAGCACCAAATAAAAACAGCAGTGCACAGATTAAAATATATGTTAAGCTTTGCAAACACTGCAAGCGTCCAGACAACTTGAAAGATGCTTATGTTCAGTTTACAGATTTATGACTGGCTTTCTCCAATATTCATGAACACGGAGAGTATTTGCCTAAGGCATGATACAGAGGCAAAGCATTAAAACTGACAATAATTGTCTAACACAATGAACAACATAATTATAAACTTTTGGTTGTTTTATCCAGTGAACTCAAGATACATTCACTACTCTTAAATGTATTCATCTAAAACAAAAGTCAGTTGCCTACAAGATTTTTAATTCTTTTTGTCTCTTAACTAATGCTATTTTATTCTTCTCCATTTGTTTGCAGCATGTAAATTGCAGTTTTACTTAATTCAAAAGATTCTTGATTAATTGGCTGTCAATTCCATTGTAAGTGATATATTTAATAAACCATAATTATAAATCCTTCACAGTCTTCTTCTTATTCAAAGTAAGGTGTAAACAAACTAAGTAACATAAAATTTCATATTCAATAAAGACCATGGTGCTTTGCAGCAAAGTTTTCAGATAATATCAAAACAACTGATATCATTTTATTTATCTCCATATATTTTTACAGGGCAAGGGTAATGTTCTGTTGTTCTGTGGCCAGTCAATTTCCTTGCAAATATGAAAGCATTATATTTTACTTAAAAAAATAAAAAAATTATTGATGACTATATATCTTTTTCCAGGTAGATTATATTTTTCTCTTCTAGTTCACAACCAAACTTCTTGAATAATTTATCTACACATATATTTTGTTCAAACCATCGTCCAAACACAATTCAGTCCAATACAATTTGACATTATCTTTGCACTGCTAAAACTGCTCTTTGTAGGACTCCAACAAACCCTGTGTTGTGAAATCTAGAATAATTTCTGTGTTAATATTTTACTGTATATAATCTTTATCAAATCATTCTCTTCCTTTGGTTTCTAGGTCACTGCAGGAACTCTAGGGCTTCCTTCTTCCTCCAATCTATGGGGTAGTTGTAGTAAATACTTTTGCTTACTGGTACTAGTGATTTTTTTTCTCTCTTTTTCTATCTCTTTCTTAAAGTCTTGTTAGAAGTCTATCAATTTTTTTCCCCAAAAACCTTTCGTCTCTGTTAATTTCATGTACATTGAATATTTTCTATTTTATAGATTTCTATATTTCAATTCTTTTTTTTTATTACTTGAGAAAAGTTATGTATTGCAATTATTTTGGCTTAGTATAGACAATTCAACCACGTTAAAAGCAGAGAAAGTTTTACTTGTCTTTTCAAAAAATAATTACAATCTCTGATTTTAGTTTTAGTTCTCCCTGTACATATGAATTCAACCCTGGTGAATCTGCAGCTTGCACACAGACTGAAAAGTACAATAAATGAAATAAAAACTTTATTAGAAAGATTCAAAAGTAGATTTAAGTAGGCATAATAAAGAATAAGTGGATTTGAAGTAGAACAATACAAGTTATGGATACAGACAAATATATAAAAAAAGATTAAAGAAAAATGAATAGAGCGTAAGAAACTTGTAGAACACGATTAAGCAAACTTGGATATGCAGTTTGGGAATCTCAAAAGAAGAAGAAAAAGGAAAGCAGATAGAGAGAATGCCAGTATACCTTGGAGATATTTTGGGTTCTTTTTTTAGATTACTTCATTAAAACAGGTATTGCAATAAAGCAAGTAACAGAAATAGTTTGGCTTCATAGTACTTACAAGAGTTATATTTAGCTAATACTCTTGTCTACTGACTGTGAAATAGCATTACATCTACAATACAATGTACATATCTGAGTTAAAAAATAATTTATTGGTAAAAAATGCTAATGGTCATCTGAACCTTCAGTGAGTTAATGGTGGAGGAATTTGCCTGGATGTTGATAGCTGTTGACTTATCAAAGTGGTGATTGCTGAAAGCTGGGGTGGCTGTGGCAATTTATTAAAGTAGGACAATAATAACATTTTTTGCATTAGTTCTTTTCATGAAATATTTCTTTGTGGGATGCTATGCTATTTGATAGCATTTTACTCTCAGTAGAACTTCTTTCAAACCTGGAACCACTCGAATGCTACCATTCATTGCTTTATCAACTAATTTTTTGTTGTCATTTTATCAACGTTCACAGCATCTTCACGAGGAGTAGATTTTCTCTCAAGGGAACAATTTATTTGGTCATCCATAGAAGCTACACCTCATCTGTTCAAGTTTTATCATGAGATTACATCAATTAACTCACATCTTCAGGCTGCAGTTCTAATTCTACTTCTTTTGGTATTTCTACCACATTGGCCGTTGCTTCCTCCACTGAAGTCTTGAAGCCCTCAGTCATTCAGGATGGTTCAAATCCACTTATTCCAAATTCATGTTAATATTTATATTTTGACCTGTGCCCATGAATCATGAATGTTCTTAATGACATCTATTACAATGAATTCTTTCCAAAATGCCTTCAACTTATTTTGACTAAATCCATCAAAATAATTAGTCTGTATGTCAGATACACCGTTATAAGATGTATTTCTGAAATACAAAGCCATGAACATCAAAAGTATTACTTGATTCATGAACTACAGAATTGATGTTGTATAAGTAGGAATGGAAACAACATTAATCTCCTGGTACATTGCTACCTGAGCTATGTAGATGACTATGTACATGGCTACTGTGCAGTATTAGTATTATTTGGGAAGGAATCCTTTTTTTTTTCTTAGAAGTAGTTTTTTTTGTTTATGTAGCTGCCTTCATCAGTGATCTTAGCTAGATCATCTGGATAACTTGCTTCACTTTCTCCAATAGCCCCTGCTGCTTCATCTTTCATTTTTATGTTATGGAAATGGTTTCTGTCCATAAATTTCATGAACTAACCTCTGCTAGCTTCAGACATTTTTTTTTTTTTTTTGCAGCTTCTTTACCTCAACCAATCTTCATAAAATTGAAGAGAGTGAGGGTCTTCTTCTGGATTAGGCTTTAGCTTAAGGGACTGTAATGGCTGGTTTGAATTTTCCATATAGACCACTTAAACATTCTCTATATTAGTAATAAGGCTGTTTCAACTTCTTATCATTTGTTTGTCGCTGGAGTAACACCCATAATTTCCTTCAAGAAACTTTTCTTTGCATTCACAACCTGGCTAACTGTTTGGCACAAGAAGCCTGGCTTTCAACTTTTTCCTGAGCTTTCAATATGCCACGCTCACTAAGCTTAATAATTTCTAACTTTTGATTTCAAATGAGAAACATATGACTTTTTCTTTCACTTGAACAATCAGAAGCCATTTTAGGGTTATTAAGTGAACTAATTTCCATTTTGTTGTACGTTTCAGGGAATAGAGAGACCAAAGAAGAGGGAAAAAGATGGAAAAACAACCAGACTGTGGAGCAGTTACAACACATAGAATATTTATTGATCAAGTTTGCCATCTTATGTTGACACAGTTTATGGCACTCCAAAACAATTACAATAGTAATAAATATCACAGATCATAGATTATGATTAGAGATACATAGTAATGAAAATGTTTGAAATATTATGAGAACTAACAACATAATACACAGAGACATAGATGATGATTACAGATACAATAATAAAAATGTTTGAAATATGAGAATTAACATAATACACAGAGATATAGATGATTATAGATACAATAATAATAAAAATGTTTGAAATATTGAGAATTAACAAAATTATGCAGAGAGATGTGATGCAAACACATGCTGCTAGAAATTTGAAAAATGATTCCAATAAAAATATCTCAACAGAAGATTGCTACAAACCCTCAATTTGTAAAAACCACAGTATCTAGAAAGCATAATAAAGCTAAGTACAATTCAATTAAGAATGCCTGCGTTCAACTAAATAATGCCTAAAACTTTTCAGTTTTTATTAAAAACATGAATATAAGCATCCAAAAAGCTCAATGATGTATAACTAAGATGAACTGAAAGAGAAACACATGGAAAAACATTATAATCAAACTTTCAAATGACAAAGCCAAACAGAGAGTTTGAAGGCAGCAAGAGAAAAACAACACATTATGTACAGGAGAATTTCAACAAGATTATTGAAGATTTCTCCTCGGAAACTTTAGTGCCCAGAAAGCAGTGGGCTGATATATTTAGTACTAAAATAAACCATAACAACAAAAATACAAAAACAACAACAGCAACAAAACTGTCAACCCAGAATTCTATCCAGCAAAATTGTTCTTGAAAATGAAGGGAGAAAGACAGACATTTCTAGATAAACAGCACCTTAGGGAGTTTATAACCACTAAACTTGCCCTGTAAGAAATGCTCATGGGAGTCCTTCATGTTGACGTAAAAGAACACTAGACTGTGACTTTAAGTCATATGAAGAAACAAAGAATACTAGCACAATTATTATTTTCAAATATGAGAAAATGCTGTATTGTTTTGGTTATTCATGTCCTCTGAATAGACAACTCTATTAACAAACATGTAATGAAATAAGATATTCTGTCATGGTCTGTCCAGTCATTGAAATAAATACACAGTCCAGTTTTTGCTCTTCATGGAAACCTGAATCCACATGGCTCAGTACATGAAAGTCCAGAATGGGGTCCAGACATGTACATGCCCGCTTGTTTTATAAGAGATCATCAGAGAAGAGGACAGGATAAATAAAAAGTATTTGTTCTCCCGCAACAGTGGACCACTAAGAAGTCAGATTTGTGGGACAACTGTGGTTGCACCTAGAAAATTAACTTGTGTAGAATTTCTTTACAGCAACCCTCTGGGTTTCCTAGAAGCAATAAATGGAGGAAAACATATATTATTTAATTTGTTTGGTTTTATAATAGGAAACCTAATTTAAACTTGCTAAAACAATGAGAAAATTTATTCTCTCACAGAACTGGAAATAGAGTAAGTTTCTAAACTCATTGAAGAGATGGCAATGAGGCCATCACAGTCATTAGTTTTATCTGTCTCTTGACTCTTCTGTCCTCAAGACTGTCTTTATACAGTTGCTCTCAGGGTTCCCAGGGGACTACTAGTAGCAATCAGGAGTCTAGGTTTACTCATATTCCTAAGGGCCCTTACTAAAGAGCAGTGAAATTTCCCAGAAGCTCTCAGCAGACTTCTCAAATCATATAACTGTGAATAAATCCCACGTCTATTTTCCAATCAATCACTGACAAATGAAAAGATAAATACTGTAATTGATTTTAACTGAAGAGCTAACTTAATTTCTACTAAGTTATATAAACTGCACAGAAAGGGGTATATATTTAGAAAAATTGGTTCATTTCTACTAAGAAAATGGAAGAAGGAATATGAAAGGTGGCTGGCGGAGCAACTATCAAAATCCAATGTTAACAAGCTTTTTGATTATCTAAGAACTTATTTAATATTTATCTATCTATCTACCTGTATATGGATGTGGAATAAGTACTTCAGTATCTTTCTCTCTCTCTCTCTCTCTCTGTGTGTGTGTGTGTGTGTGTGTGTGTACACACACACACACACACAGTTTGATGATACAATTATTTTAAAATTAGTTGTCTGGTCTACCTGTTTTCAATCAAGTCTATAACTAAAAATACACAATCAGAAATTGTTCAGGGCTATGAACCTGAAGGGTTCTGGTTTATCATGACAATTGCTGTGCCCTGTTTGGGTCATAAGACCTTAATTTAATACCTTGTTTTTCTCTTGGTCTTACCTAGCAGGTGATTTTACCAATTGCCTCTGCCAGCAACACACTTGCTTTTTAGATAACTATATTCTGGTTGTCCTCTTTTTCAGTTATACAACATTCTACAGGAGGAACTTGGGAGAGGTTTGTGGATGAGCATTTTTTTTGTTCCAATCTTACTTTAACCAACTTCCCAAACTTTTATATGGCTCTTGAAAGCTTTTCCGAATCCTCCAGCTCCTGGTGACTAAACTTTACATTTGCTTTACTATAATCCATAGGCAAAGACAACTTATCTTAAGGTAAACATACTTTTTCTCTCCCAGATTTCAAATGAGACACACACAGATGAAAGTTTTCTTCACATTTAAAAATGTTATATAATGCCATAGAAAAGATTCAAATTGGTCCAATGTTCTATTTTTCCTTCTAAGATTCCTAATGATTCATCCATTGTCAGAAGCTGATATGTCTCAATGTAAAATAGGTCATAGTTAAAACAAAAACAACAACAACAAAATTATAGAATATTAGTATTCCTTAATTCCTATGACAGAAAAAGGGGAACCTTATTGTTTGACATCTATTTAATCCAGATTTATATTCTAGAATGTTATTTTCAGCTTTCCATTTCTGATACAAACATCTGACTTAATAGGATGGTGACTCAAGAAACCCTGGCTCAAATTGCTTAAACATGGTGATGGTGGCTATGTAAAAGCATAGGGAAAGCATAGGAGAAAGGCTGTCTTCTGAATTGTCAGTTAAGAAGCTTATTAACATTACAAAGGGTCAAGTATCACTAACTCCAAGCTCTGCTGGCCACAGTATTGTCATTAGCCTAAAATTAGCTCTATTCATAGCTGCAGAGTTACTGCTAAAAATGATTTGGATTACTTGCTTTCGCCTTCATAGGTACCTGCAAAGCATTGCTGAATACAGACAAAGAGATTTTCCAAAAGCAAATTTCTTCATGGTTTTGTATATTCTGAATTTTATTATGTTCTTATTCTCCCACCCCTGCCAAAAAAAAAAATTCACTAACAAGTAGAATAACTTAGTTTAACCATGATTTCCAATAAAGAATGCACAGTTTCCAGTTTGCCACACATAAGACTGTGGGATACCCACATTGTCTATGGAAAAGTTATACTTACTCAAAATTGGAGTTATTTGAAGTAGAAGGAAGGAATACTACGGTTAAATCAGACAACTGTATTTACTGTAGGAATGCTAGGAAGTTATTTGATTTCTTGATAGAATAATTTAGGAAGGCTCAGGGCATGAAGAATGATTGAATTCCTGAAAACATAACTTACCAGTATTACCTATTGAGTGAGTCCAGGAATCAGAGACTCCATATATAGTTTTTTTATGATTATAAGACTTTAAGAAATTTCAAGAATATATAAATATATTTTTCTCTGAAAAATTATGTTGTATTTTCTCTTTCATTTCATCACATTTTGTATTAAACTTAAAATATTTATAAATGGTAAAAACATACCTTTTGAAAAATATTGTTTCTATTATAAAGTTTAATTGAGTAGGTTTCTAAAGGGATGCAGTCTATAATACAGCTAGAGAAGAGATAAAATGCAATCAATGCAAGGGTTAATATATTGCTGAGACTGCAAGAAAATAAGGTGAGGGACCAAGTGGCCCTGCCAAAGAAATAGAACATGACAACAAAAACAGCTAAAGGTGACTCATAATCCAAGAAGTGATGTTAATCAAGGAAGAAAGTTGATTTTGTTTTCTAGGGAAATTCATTATCAGTTTAGGAAGGATCAGGTAAATTACAAACTTCTATTAAGTTGTGGAACTGAATCTGAGACACAAATTAAGTATAGACCCTCATTGGGAGCCAAACGCTCACTAAAACAAGAATTAAAAAATATACCAATCAACAAGAGGAGGTTACAAGAAAATCATTATTTTCTGCTATGGCCATTGGTTAATAGTAACATATCCTGTTATAGATCCCACTGGGATCTGAAGTTCAAATTAGCAGTAGATATTTAATAATAAATTCATATATTGATGAACAAAAGTAAAGTTTAAAATAGTTTCCCAAGTTAGCAATGTTCCTTGTAACTTTGCAGGTGCAATTGAAGCTCATTTTAAAGGAAATTGTTCTCTGTTCAGGCCCTCAGGATTTCAGCAGATTAAATTGGAAAAAAAAAAAAAAAGGAAAATGACCTCAGTATCAAAAATGAACTACTGTAGATAAAAAGAAGTCAAACATAAGTAAAAGTCAGCAGAAAAAAAGTAGGAACTAATATACATATCCTGTCCATCAATAAATCCAATGTTTTTTTGAATTATCAGTTCCAAAATATAGAGAAATTATTTCAGAGAATTTTAAATCAAAAGGTAAAAATCTAGAAAAGTCTTTGCCTGTTTGCAAATATTCAACACAATTTTTTGGGTACTGTAAATACAAATGTTAAAACTGCAATTATAATAAGCACATTAAACATAAAATTTAATTTAGCTAAAGAGACAATTAATTAATCATTTGTTATTTATTCCAAACTGACCCAGTTTATTAGGACACAGAAGAAAAAGCAACAGAAAATATCTAAGGGAAGCATGTTGATTTAAAACACTGATTTAGTCATATTAGTATAAGCAAACTAAGTATGATCAGGGATTAAAAATGTTGCTAACTGATAAAATTATTAATTATTAAGACAACGTAATCACTCTAATTTTACAATTTCCATAAAGGTAGCCAAACAATCATCACTAAGAAAAACATAAGAATTCACAAATTAGAACATTTTCTTACACTTATTTCACTTAAATTTGGATCATAGATTAACAAGGAGAGATACAGGCGTGTGTGTGCACGTGTGTATGTGTGTATTTGTATTGTACTAGCTCTTTGAATTGGAAACTGGAATTTTGAGTCTAAGACTGACCTACAATAAATGAGTGGAAATTGGAATTTTGAGTCTAAGACTGACCTATGATAAATGAGTGGAGGTATAAGAATGCCCATGACATGTGTTAGAGAATATACAAGAAAATTTAGGGATGCTGTCATGTGACAGTGAACAGTTCATGTTCAAACACCTAATTTAAACATAAAGAAATGCACTGGAAATGACAATAAAGTTCTACTGTGAGATGGCTTAGCAGTGGTTGATATCTTTAAGCCAAGGTCAAAAAGAAGTATATGCTCTTGGATTTGTTCTTTCAAATATCAATGGAAACGACAGAACCACAAATTAACAGAGGCCAAATAATGCACTTAACACCTAGAAGCAGAAGAAATGTAATTCTACAATTAGAGTGCCTTTGTTAATAGAGCTCTTTGGTGGCAAACCAGGGAATGTATGGAGTTGAGAGAGACAGAAAAAAATCTTGTGTGTTCCATGTTTTAATAAACAGAAAAAGAAAATGAGTAGGCAAGTGAAAGCAGACATCAGACAGTTTAATGGAAAACCATAGCTTGTGTCTATATCTGAATCAATTCACTGAAAGTTTATTAATTTAAAGGGAAGCAGGATTACCTTGAGGAGGGAACTTGAAACCTCATAATATATATGCCTAGTAAAACAGTATGTTGATTCTTTCTCAAAAGAGTCTGCAGTTAATTGTCAGGGCAACTTCACAAAGTAATTATTATTCAGACTCTTCAAGAAATTTTGACAGAAGTATCAAAAATATCTACTAAGAATGATACCTTGTCAGGTGATTCACATGAGAAATATGGAGGTCAGATAGTAAGTTCAGTTCTCGATCAAGCCAAACTCACAGTGTGCTCTATGGGATCATAATGAACCCTGACGATATTTCTTCATTTACTAAAGTTACTGAACATATAAGTGGAATAAACGTGTTCAGTGACAGAAGATCCCCTGTCTTGATTTCCAGACTTATGGGGTAAGTGCTGTTACTATAGGTGGACCAAATGAAACAAAACTGAAACTGTTCTCCACTGCAACAAGCTTGAAATCAAAACCAGTATTGCATTTCTGGAAATATTGAAGAGATGAATTTTACTGTGAAAGATATGAAAACTTTGGTAGTGGTGTATCCCTGCAGCATATCTCACTGAATTTTCTTTCTTTCTTTTTTTTTTTTTCGAGATGGAGTCTCGTTCTATTGCCCAGACTGGAGTGCAATGGTGTGATCTTGGCTCACTGCAATGTCTGCCGCCCAGTGATTTTCCTGCCTCAACCTCCCAAGTAGCTGGAATTACAGGTATCCAACACCACACCAAACTAATTTTTGTATTTTTAGTAGAGATGTGGTTTCACCATGTTGGCCAGGCTGGTCTTGAACTCCTAGCCTCAAGTAGTCCACCTTTGCCTTCCAAAGTGTTGGGATTCCAGGCATCAGCCACCACACTCGGCCTCCATTCAATTCTTTTAGATGGCTTTAGCAGGTCCATGAAGGACAATGACATACAAATATGAACCCTTTCGTGCTTAACCAGGTGGTAGCTTGGTTTTGAAACTGCTATTTCTACATGTAAAACCTTAACTTAAAAAGTTTATTGTAGCCACTGTCATTGGGACATTGGGAATGCATTATTGGGTTTCATTATTGACAGGTTAATAGGTGCAGGGAACTACCATGGCTATGTATATGTATGCCTATGTAACAAACCACCATGGCTATGTAAAAACCACCATGGCTATGTATGCGTATGCCTATGTATCAAACTTGCACCACCATGGCTGTGTATGTGTATCCCTGTGTAACAAAACCACCATGGCTATGTATGTGTATTCCTATGTAACAAACCTGCACATTCTGCACATATATCCCTCAGAACTTAAAGTATAATTAAAAAAAAAGAAACACACACACACACACAGATACTATAT
Organism: Ateles fusciceps; assembly: GCA_036589455.1. Lineage (NCBI taxonomy): Eukaryota > Metazoa > Chordata > Mammalia > Primates > Atelidae > Ateles > Ateles fusciceps. The sequence continues at coordinate 12,896,614 of JAZHEH010000572.1, read as the reverse complement.
TTGTTTTCATATGGTTATATGGCAAGAACAACAATCCACCTTACTGGTTTTATTTCATGTTTACATCAATTTTCTCATGCTCTGCATAATCGTTTATAGAGGAACATTCACGACCTTGACAATCAACAGCAGATACCAGCAATTTGTTATAGTGATGACTTCAGATTAAATAAATCTGTGAAACTGGAAATGTCAGGTTCTCTAGATGCCATATAAAACACATGTATAATCCCAATAAAGTTCTTTGTCATTTTATATGTCCTACATGGACACTTTTTATCTAACCGTCAAGGACATGCTGGTGTAAATCCTTTAAGATAAAGTGCAATTTCCTGCTCCTTGCACCGCCAATCACTGTGAATGAAATCTCTACTATAGTAGACAACTCTGGATTTTGAAACAATATTGACTGCACTTAAAATACAGCTCCAACTTATTTAATGATTTACCTGGAATGTTGCCTAGTTCAAATAATGTCCAGAGGAAAAGAGGCCTCTGCTATAGTTCCAGGATATGGTAAAATTATTATTTCCTGTGTTGTACAATATAGCATATTTAGTAATATACCATGATATATATATAATTGTCAAGGCCTAACGGGAATTACACAGATTTTTAGAGTTTGGCCAAAGCGTATGCATTCTGTGACAAAGAACTACTCTCTATTTGCTTATAGTATCTGTGATGCTACCAGGCCCTAGCTGTGAATGACTTCCTAACCAGGATCATAAATTATTGCTGAGACCTAAAGCTGCTCATCATGAACTGAGTTTTATCTCATCAGCCATGTTATTAAGTCATATTTGTACAAGGGCAAGTCATCATTTAACTCAGATTTAAGTTGGTCCAGAAAGCCCAAGTAAATTACAGGAACAGATTCCCATAACAACTACCTCTGCCACACTGTTACCTAACTGTAATCTATACCTAGAGCTTTATGAATGCTCTCCTAATGCCAATTTACAGAAAAAGAAGAAACTTGAGTCTCGTTCAAAAATGAGTCTTCATGATGTGTGTGTATTAAGTGGATGAGTAATGCAGACACATAATAGTCCCTTTTATGAATGACCCAAAAATATAATAGTTAAAAAAAAACTTCATGATAAGGAGAGCTATGAGGAACACATTTTCTATCTACTTTGTATGGATTACAGGTAGTCTAGGGTTTTCATTTACATTACTTTTTGTATTATGAATGATTTCAAGGCCATTTCATTAGGGTCTGGACTAAATTTAAAAGTGTCAGAGAATAAATTTATTACATATCTGTGAGAGAGGTATGAACTATGAAGATTTTTTATTCACAATAATGCCTACCAGAAAGTATCTTCTGCAGAATCATCTGTTAGGATCACCTATATTTGAATGTCAAAAACTTCTCTATCAAGTCTCTTACAATTCCCATGAACAGAGGGACCATGGTGGGAGGGATGGAGAATATTTAGATTCAAAAATATAAAATTTCCCCCAGTAAGGCTAATTTGATTACTGCCATTAATTTCTAACATGATAACAGAGACAGATACTGGATCTCAAAATGGCATTATTCTTATGGAACCAGCTGGTCATCTGAAAAACAGCGGTTAGATTAGATTAGTTCCAACACAGATAAAGCAGTAATTTGTTTTTAACAGAGTTGTTATCTACTCCAGATATGGGTTTACCCTCTCTGTTAACAGTATCTTCATCAGCACCAAAGTTTATTGTCTTCAAATGCCCACTGTTTCAAGGTGGCTTTGTACAACTATTGACTGAGACCAATGTGTAGCATTGAACTCATCTCCATGGGTCTTCATATGAATGCTATCTCTTGAAAACAGTTACCCTGATGGAACATTAGAATGAGTGTTAAACCTCAGCTAAGTTACGAGTTCTTGGAAAGTACTGTCAATTTATGGTACACTCTTTTTGAACCTGGTATACACCTTGAGCAACAATAACAAAAATGCCCAACATACAAAACCAATTACTGTAGCTACAATACATGCCTCTGGAAGTCAAGGGAGTTGGGAAAATATAGAAATTATGTCTATCAGAATCACACTCAGAGATCCATTTCTGAACATTTTATTCATTTTCTCCAATATTCATTAGTCTGGGTTATGATTTCTGGTTCCCTCAAACCAAAAATGAGAAACATTTTTGCTAAGGGACATAATAAGATATTCTACCAAATTGGAAGTTGTGCTACAAATTAGGAACTTCAATTACCTGAGGTCAACTGTCCCATAGGCCAAAAAGGAGTTGTCATATTGGCTAAGGTAATCAATACAAAGTGTATGACTGTAATTTGGAGATTATTGAAACACATATGTGATAATAACTATCCAAGACACAACTAAAGGATCAGACTCCTTGGGAAAAATGATCTTGACCACTCTACCAAACAAATAAAACAGACTAGCCAAAGCGATAGCTAACGATAAGCCTTTTAATGACTAACTGTCCTAGGCAATGACACTTGACCAACTATGTGGGGAAGACTCTGATTTATTACACTTGTATTTCCCTTCTCAGCGATGAAGTAGGAGTGATTTTATTATCACAAGAAAAATATAGGTAGTATACAACCAAGATAAAATGAGAGGTCACAAAGGTACCCAAATGGCACAAGAAATAGATCGAATCGGGAAAAGTTGTGCATGTCTGTGCAACTTCTATTCCTCTGAATGCCTTCTTTTTAAATTTTTCTTTGGGATCCTATTCTGACACAGTCTTCTCTTCAGTCTTGGACTTGAACAAAATACTACACTACTGGGCAACTAATAAGACTTCCTGATTTGATGGACAGTACAACCATTAAGTCTTGTGTTGCTGCATCCCTGAACACTTCATGGTGATGAATCAAAAAGAAGAAAAGGGAGCAAGTTGAGCATATAGTTTCATCCTCAGTTCTTTATCCTGTGGACAATTCTGAGATGAGTTAGTCCCGCATGCCCAACCTAGCAGACATCTACTAAGGAATTTGCTAGATTTTTAAAATGAATTATTGCTATAAACCTTTCCTTGCCTCATTTATTATGTTTTCACACATCTTTACCACCCTCTATGTGTCCCCTTGAAATTCAGGGTCAGCACTGTAATCTTTGTCTTAGGCTTTAAAAGCAAACCATATTCTTTTCTTTCAAGAAATCTAATAAAATAGAAATACATCTCATGTAACCAATCAAGAAGTTTACGGCACATATGAAAACTGTTACCACAAAAAGGAAGACACCTGTTTAGTCAGAGTTTTCCAAAGAAAGAGAACCCACAAGACATATGTATATTGATATTTATATTAAGGAATTGGCTCATGCAATTGTGGAGGCTGGCAAGTCCAAAACCTGTATGGTGGGTAGGCAGGCTGGAGTTGTCGGGGAGAGGCAATGAAGGCCATCTGCTGCACAATACCCTCTTGTTCATGGAAGCTCATTCTTTTGTTCTGTCCAGGCTTTCAACTGACGGGGCCTACCTACATTATGGAAGGCAATCTACTTTACCCATTCCACCAATGAAAATGTCAATCTCCCTCAAAAACACCCTCACAGAAGCATCCAGAATAATGTCTGAGCACATATCTGAGCACCATGGCCAAGCCTAAATGACATATAAAATTAACCACAACAACATTCTAAAGTTATGACCAAATTTAAAATTCTTTTAAAAATTAATTTAACAGTGGTCTTAGTACACATGAAGCTATGAAGTTTATGCCAAAAAAATGCAGAAACTTTGACAACATGGGCAATTTACTAGCAAATAACAATTAACATAACTGACTCAAAATAATTAGAAATACTGAATTATATTGAACTATCAAATACATTGAAGAAGCTGTAAAATCTCTTAAAAAACAAAATATTGTTAACAGATGGCTTTAGATGGGCTTTTACTAAACTTTCCAGGAAGAGATAGTTCTATCTTATTATACCTTTATGCAAAAAAGTTATATTATTCCGCAAATTTCACAAGCCATATCTTTAATATTAAAATAACACAAAGGCAGAAGTAGGGAGGATGTTTATGTCCATAACTCACTTACGAACAAAAATACAAAATTGCAAATTAAACATTAGCAAATTGAAACAAGAAAAGTATATATGCACTTGAATAAAAAAAATGTTGTTCTCAAATCTGGTTTATGTCAAGATGATAGATGGGGTAAGCACACAGATTTTAAGAATGTCATGAATTCATTAAGAAATTAAATGATTAAAGAATCAGATAATTTTAATAGATACAGAAAAACAATATAGTAAAATTTACCATAAACTCATATCTAAAATAATTCTGTAATATATACTTTAAAAATATATGCCTGATTTACAATGAGAAAAATGCAAGCTACAACCAAAATGAGATAAATTTTATAACCAAATTTTTGTCAAAAATTAAATTCTGAATATATAAACTAATAGCAAGCATTTAGAGATTTCATAAAATATTTCTAAGAGTGTAACTTGGCTCATAATATAAAAATAATTTGAAATTTTTTAGTGTGCATTGGCTGTGACACATCCATCTAATTACACATTTAAACCCAAGTTAAACTCTTGCATATTTATTGAATTAGGCTACAAATTTATATACATGTCAATATTAATTTCTATATTACATATTTTATAGTAAACCTTAGTATATCAAAATACTTAAGTCACCAATCCATAATTAAGCCATATGTAAAGGAAAGAGCTCTTATTTCAAGATAGCTTATGTTCTATTAAAATAAAAATATATCTCATGAAACTTATTGAAAATTTGATATACTTTTACAGTAGAAAGATTTTATAATATGTGAGAGAAAGCAGGTATATTATTCATTCTAAATTGTGTAAAATGCCATTTAAATATTTTCTCAGAATTCTAATGCATATTTCTATTGAACCAGGAAAATATTCTGATTGTTCCTAAATAATTGATTTAAATTAGGAGTTACTTCTTTTTCATAATAGCTAAAGGTCTACATACAAGATAAAACATATAAGGTAAAATAGTATAGTTAGACAAGAATTTAGGAACTGTTTTTGTCTATGGTTAATCTCACTTCTAAAGATTATATTTCCAATCACAATTCTGGCTTGAAGTTGTGTAGATAGGTGGTGATGATAAATAGATAATAGATTAGAAGGTAGGTAAGATGATGATAGCTACATAGGTAGATAGATACATACATACATAATAAAAAAAAGAAAAGGAAATAGAGAGGAAAGAGCAGAGGAAGAGAGAGAAAGGAAAGGAAAAGAAAGAAATGAAGAAAGAGAAGGCAAGAGGGAGGAAAGAAGGGAGGAAATACGGAAAATGAAGTGCATTATTAATCATCTCTCAATGAGTAGTCTTAATTATAGATATCTACAGTTTATAATAGTTCATCTCATTTTTATTAAAAGGAATATTTACTCATTATGTGTTGTATCATGGTGAATTGCAAAATATGCTGAAAAATATGGAAGCTAAATGTAATATAAAAGTTACATTTTAATACAATGGGCATATTAAGGGTGTAGAAATTTCGTTTCTATGAACATTCTTAACATCCACAGGCTGGGAACATCAAAAACAGATGTGTGAAATATCCAATATATTCCAATCATTTAAACATTCCACTTCATAATTGTTTATTTCAGTACTTATTTAAAAGTCCTGGAAAGTCTTCAGACTCTGAATTGTGGGTAAAAATACTTGGAAACCTTGTAGATTTGTGTGTTGAGGATAATGGCATGCAAAAAACCATTTCTCAGTAAACTGAGACTGAAAAGAGTCATTCGTAAATTTCCTGATGAGTTCAGGTGATTGTAAGAACAGTGTCCCTGTTACACATACATTTAATCACTGTGTATTTTGTGACAGCCAAGGTAACCTCTCTCTGGTACAGACATAAGAGGCATAAGACTTAAGGCGTATAGACATAAGAGGCAGGAAAAGATGTTTGCTGAGAACACATCCTTTGGAATAGACAAGAAGCTCCACCCCTAGAATATATGTTCAAACAGTTCAATTTTCTCTTATCTAAAAGAGAGGCCCTTAGTCTTGCCCTTATTGGTTTGTTTATTCATTCATTCATTTATTTATGAAAATTAAGTAAGCTAATCTTCTTAAGGCCTCCAAAGACTATGGGTCACATAATATGCATTCAATAAATGTAGGCTATTATATTAACAGTAATACACAGAAGTTGATGATGTGGCATTTATATTACTTATGTCTTTTATAGTATAGATTTTGAACTATGAGTGTATTTCAAAAGAAATTCTGTTTTTCATTTTCTTAGGTTTTCTGATCTGGAAACAAGTATTCTCAAGTGAACCCTTTTCTGGCTAGGGTAGAGAAGCAGTCTCAAAGGTGACTAAATCCCAAACAATATCAGAGTTTAGAAATAGAATATGTGCCTTAAATTTCACTAAGAAGCAAAGGGTCATTGGTAACATTTTGCAGCTCAGTAGCAACATACTCTGTTTAGTCAACCCTCTATTCATCCAATTTTTAAGGTTAATAACCAATTATTACTGGTTTCATTCTAACAACAGTGCTATTCAATTTAAGTGAAATTCAATTTCTTCAGAACTGTTCTCTTTGTATTTGGAAATTTTAATATCTTTAGCTAGATTACTGAATTTTGCTTTTATCATGTTATGAATAATTCAGAATTGACAATTGTAAAATACTGTGCAATATCTGATAGCACTTAGTGACTACATACCCAATTCCAGGTACCATATGAGTTATAATGAGGTTTACATGATTCAGAAAATAAATTCCAGTTGAGTGAAACAATTGTATATACTGGACCCTTTACCTTAAATCTGATGATGCATTTGGGTAAGGTGAATGCATAATTCTATTAAAATGTGAAAAATATGTGGGTTTTTTTCTTACTTTTATAATCTCTGAAATAAAGTTCTAATGTCAATGCATTGTATTCCATGTCTCCATCATAAGTTTTGGGTTACAAATCCTCACAACATATGCAACACATTTTGTGTGTTTTTATAGAAGTCTCAAATCCACTATACCCAATACTTTCTATATATTTGCCAAATTAATCATACAGTCCTGAATTTATCCTTTTTCCTAATTTCCAAAAAGTTGCTTATTTTTGAAGTAGTTTAAAAAAAAATCAAGTGCATTCTTCAACTTACAACTGGCCCAAACACTTATTTTATGCTAACTCCAACACACCAAAGTTTAGACAATAAAGTATTTTAAAAGATAATATCATAAAATTAGAAGAGCTATTTTTGTCTATAATGTATAAAAACTAATAATAAATGTAACATCACTCGAGCAACATTAAGTTATGCCACAATATTACTTATATATTGTTGTCAATTATATTATTGACATAGATTAAAATATATTATGACCTTTGAAAGATTGAGGACACTGATTTTTTTTTCCACAGCATTTGTATGCATGTATTAAGTGAAACATATACTTGCTTAAAATTATCTTCATAAAAAATTTTCACAAAACCACTGGAGGAAATAAGACAATTTTTTGACCTGTGTAATATATAAAGATCAATTTAATGAGTGAACCTATCAGTTTGATTCTTAACTATGGAATTCAGATAAATAAAAATAACTCCATTGTCTCTTCTATGTTTGAATGATTGTGTTGGCAACAATCAGAGTATGTAAAGTTTTATGAGAAATTTTCTAATTTCTAGATAAAGATTAAACAATTTTTAAAATCTTTTTAAATAGTTATAATGTGTTAGTTTGTGCTATTTAACGTTTGCAAACAATATGTTTTATGTAAAAGAAATCATAAGGAAGTGACAAAATATGGAAACTTTTTGTTGTGACTTGAGCTTAAGAAGAACTAGATTGTATGCTAAGTGCTTGTTTACCTTTCAGAAAACCTGCCGTTATCTTTTGCAATGTGGCTGAGCCATTTTACATTTTCAGGTTCTCCAAGTCCTCTCTCCAGCATTTGGTGACATTGTTACATTTCACTTCAGCTATTCTGATATTTGCTTACTATTATCTGATCATGCTTTTTCATGCCATGAGCATTATTTTATATACTTGTTTAACATCTGTATATTCTATTCATTCAAATGTTGACTCATGTCTTTTGCTCAATTTTTCATTTGGTTGTTTATATTTTTCTGGTTAATTTTGAGAGTTATTCATAGAGTATAAATGCAGGTCCTACATAGGATATGTTGTTTGCAAATATTTTCTCCTAGCCTGTGTACAGACATATCTTTTCATCCTCTTTATAGGATATTTTCAGAACAAAAATTCCAGTTTTTGTTTGTGTCTTAATTTTGAGGAGGAGCGGTTCATAAAATTTTAAATTAGTATTTTTTTTAAGCTTGTGAGCACAAATTGTGAGTTTTATTTAACTGCAAGTGATGTAACCTATGTAACACATTCTTTTCTTATCCATATTTTTTAACTGCTAACATCACCTTTACAGAGACAAACTTTATAAAATATGCCTGATTGGTAATTTATTAACTCTATCTGTCAAGTGATAATATTCTACAGACAGCCCTTGAAATAATGTTTTGGGACTTTATTTACAACCATTGAACACAGACAGTTCTGTAAAATTGACGAGTAATTACAGGCCCCTTAACTCAAAACATACATATATTTTAAAATTTCAATAGCTCGTTTTCTTCAAAAGTAATTTTCTACTGCTTTTTGATAAAAATATAAAAAATATAACATTTATAGTTTTTAAAACCTATATTTAAACTAAATCAAATTTTTCTACAATGATGTCTCTTTCCAAAAAGTTAAAAAATTTTTTGGAAAGAATAATGTGATGTTGAACCAAAGACTCTCGCCACAATAACAGCATTTTACTTTTAAGAAATTTTGTGCATGTTGTATATTTCCTTTTTAACCTTTCATGCTAGATTTCAACTATATGTATCCTATGTAAACACACTCGATTAATCCTAGTCATTCATATTTATGCAATAGACTGTCATGTATATGACCAGTTACCATGTTAACTATAATACCTTAATTGCAAAAATAACAAAAGGCAATCTTTATGAAAGCTTAAAAAACGCTTGTAATAAAAGACAACCAACACTGCACTAATTTTCAGTAAAAATGACCTCTTCCTCCTATCTTTCCCCTGCTTTGAATGGTATCTCTTATTGCATGTTAATACACAAAGATATTTCTAGCACGTCTACTTAAGTTAGCCTTTTACATGGCTGCTTTCTTTTCTGATACACAGACGTTATCAAAAGTCACGGAGATTAGACTCCTAGATAGTTTCAGATTTTTTGTTCCTTTTTATGTTCCTATAGAACAATTTTTCTCAGAAAAGGATAACTTGAAAAACTTATGGAACCAGAAGAAAATGATGTAACACAGCAACTTGAAACTTGTAGCATTCAAAAACTGTAAATATATTAATAGGCTCCTTGAACATACCATTTAGCACAAAAAGTCAGAATAACTTTCTGAACATAAATGTAAACATAAAGCACTTTTATTAGTAGTAGGAAAATTCCTAAACTTTCAGTAACAGCATATTAAATCTTACATGATAATACACAGCCAAAAGTATTAGAAAATCACTGCCCGATATTCTGATGCACCATCCTGAAAATATGTCTGATACATACCATTAAAATATATAACAAAGAAACAAAGTGTGGCATTTATTTCACAGAGAGAAAAGATAGTTTCATCACGTAAACAGATTTGCAGATTTTGGCTTTGATTAAGTTCTAGAGATACATTTTAATCTCTAGAAAAACAAGATTCACCCTTCGAATAACAAAGTCTCTATATACAATCCATTATTAATACTCTGTGCTCTTAAAATGTAAAACATTTAGAAATTTTAAATTCTGGAAATTTTCACCAGTTAACCTATTTGGCTTTAACACATTCTAAATTCCTTTCAAGAATCACATTAATATTTTCAGTTCATCTGTCCAATATGGATGGAGCAACTCTACTTCTTTTTCTTCTTCTTTGGTGGTTCATCCTCGGAACTCTATCTGTGCTAGTGCTGCTGCTATTGGAAGAGGTGGAATCTGAGTCTGAATCTGAGGAGGAGGAAGAGTTGTGAGGAGGCTGAGGATGAGGAACTAGAAGAGCTTTCATCAGCATCACTGTCCTCTGAGGAGGAGGATGTAGCTGTTTCTTCACTCTCCGATGAAGAATCACTGGCTGAACTGTCACTGCTACTGCTCCTGCAATGAGTTACACTCTTAGACCTTTTCTCTTGGTCTTTCTTTCTACATTGGTTTCTCCAATGCTGATAAACATGAGGAAGGATAAACCTTCTTTGTTGTAATAACAATCTGTTTTCTTTTAAACTTTTCTTTAGTTCTGCTGTCTTTGAGACCTATATAGGTATTTTCCTTTTCCTGTGCATTCGTAAGTCCAATGTCCAAATTCCAAGTATTTCTGATATCGTACGTGTTGCTTATTTGCTTCATTACACTTGTCTCTGCGCTATGAGCTGAAGCATGGGAGTTGCCGTTATAGCGAAAAAATTTTAAAAAATAATACTTTTGCTGTCAACTCAGAACTTTTAACCTTCACTTGTGTCTTAGGGAGGAGAGTTTCTGGTAAAATGTCCAGATTTCAGTTAAAACTTTAGAAGAGAATCACTCTAGAAGTAAGAGCATCTAGAAACAGAAAAGCCACGTAAAATCTGAACCATCTCAATCTATGACTACATTAAGATGATGGACCCATATTCTAAGTGTGTGTGAGGAAATAAAATCACCAAAGACTCTAAATTCATTATACATAATGTTCATTTTCCATAAAACAAGACCAGATGACTTAAGCAAAATAAAATAAAAGGAAAAAAAAAAACAGTACCACAGATGACACTAATATTGCAGTGACAAGACATAAATGTTAAAATAACTATTATTGATTCATATGTTCAGTAAAAATAATAATAAAAGAGTATTTTTCCTAAATTACTAGAGTCTCTAAAAAGGTAGAAATGGGGATAGGCTCCTAGAATGGTGCTGAACATCATTAATCATTAGAAAAATGCAAATTACTGAAACGGGAGAGTTCCCTTATTTCCCTCGCAGGGTTTGCAATAGGCATATGGCTTGCTTTTTGGTGCCCCACTGCTCAAACCCCTATGGGGAGTATGCAGATGGACAGGTGCAGAGACCATGGAGAGTGCTTTTGGGCTCTGGCCACATGGCATTGTCTAGTACTCCCAAAGCCCAGACAGTCTACTGAGCTTCTGCTTAATTGCAAGGACAAGGGGCCAGTGTGACAGCCTGAGTTGTTGCCCAATGTATTGGAAGAATCAGATCACATGTGGGCTGGAAGTTGAGTGCAAAGTTTTATTGAGTGGTGGAGGTGGCTCTCAGCAAGATGGATGGGGAGCCGAAAGCGGTACAGAGTAGGAAAGTGGTCTTCCTCTGGAGTCGGGCTGCCCAGTGGTTGGACTCTTCTCCAACCATCACCAGCCAAACTCCCCTCTGCATCTGCATCTGCATCATTTCACTGATCTGCCAGCATCTGTGGGTGTCTGCTGATGTGTTCCTCTTGACGTCCAGTCATTTGTGTCTGTGTCTGCTTAAGGTCTCAGGTTTATATGTGCACAGGATCAGGGGTGTGGCAGGCCAGAGTGGTCTTGGAAAATGTAACATTTTGGCATGAAAACAGGAGTGCCTGTGCTCACTTAGGTTCGTGGGCACAGACCCAAGGGTGGAGCCCTTGCCAGGGACCCTGGTATGATAATTACAATCCTTTGAGTCTTTCTCTTGGGTTATTCAAAAATTCTGAAGATGAGGTAGAAAGGGAGTGTCAACCAGATTCATAGCAATTGCGGATAGGACATCAAAAGTGTAAATTAAATGGTCAGAGACGATTACTAATCTGTAAAATAGAGATGGTTGTACATGAAAAATGCTAATTCAAATTTTGCCAGATCTTGTTTATACTGTCTAATGCATAATTCCAGGGACCTCTATAAAGCTGATGTTGTTTCAAATATATTTAGAAGTTCTCACAAACTTCTCTCAAAGGTTTAAAGATCATTTTGTTCTACCAGGATGCAAATACTAGCTATACAGAGTTCAACTGGACAGTGTACAGTGGCAGAGGGAAATGAGGAATTCTCATTAAAAAAAAAAAAAGAAAAACTCAGGGTGTTGCATGTAGTAATGATAATAACAATATCAATAAACAGTAGTAATAGGTAAAATAATATAATAGCAATAGCAAGAAGAAGGATGAGAAGAAGAGAGAGGAGAAGAAAATAGAAATGCATCTTCTGTATTAGATATGCTGCTAAGCCTTCATATTAATTATCTCCTGTTATTCTCTATAATAAACTTATGGGGGGGATAAATATTCACATCTGTTTTTAATGGATCAAAACTAGAGGCTTAGAAAAATTTACTTATTTGCTCAATGTCCTACATGTAGTCAATTGCATACTTGACATTTGAACTGATGCTTATTTGCTATCATAATCCACTTATTTAGAACATTTTTCCTAATTTTGTATCATACACAATGAACAGTTTCCCAAATCGTAGCTATTTATTCATACAATCTTAATGCCAATATTCATAGAGTTTTAGAGATAATAACTTTCTCTATGGCATGAAAACTACTACTTCTCCAACAATTAGTTTTCTTCTGAAGCTACCTTTTAAAACACTTTTGTAAGTTCGACAAACTGTTGAGGACTTGTGACTTATAGCAGAGAAAGTCAATGTTTCTCTGTTATTCTCTCTTTCATTATCATGCTATTAGAATCCTTGATTTAAGTTAGTTTTCTGGGAAGCATATAAGAAGATAAAATTATTCATGCAAAAAATATTGAGGCGAAGCGCCTGTGAAGAATAACGTGGAGAGAGATCATGAGAAGGCTGAGAGAGGCTTCAATTGGGGATTCAGAATGATAATTAGGAAATGAGAAAGGGAGGGAAAGAAGAGCTTTAGAGTACAGTTCAGCAGTAAGAACTTATCAGAGTGCTCAAAAATGTCTGTTAGAAGCCAGTCACTGTGGCTTATGCCTGTAATCCCAGCATTTTGGAAGGCCACGGCAGGTGGATCGCTTGAGGCCAGAAGTTCTAGACCAGCTTGGCCAACATGGCGAAACCCTGTCTCTGTTAAAAATACAAAAATAAATAAATAAATACATAAAAAGAAAAGAAAGAAAGAAAAATAATTAGCTGGGCAAGGTGGCGCATACCTGTAATCCCAACTACTCAGGAGGCTGAGGCAGGAAGACTGAGGTTGAGGCTGCAGTGAGCCGAGATCTCCCCCACTGTACTCCAGCTTGGGCAACAGGATTGAGATGCAGTCTCAAAAAAAAAAAAAAAAATGATGTCTGTTAGAGAAATTGGAAGGAATGGCTGCCTGAAGTTCATATAACTAACTCAGTTGTCTGTGAATCTAGGTATGTTTATATATTACTAAGATTAAGTTGTTGAGATATGCTGTGAAATGATGTGCTCAATACTTATCCTTACCCTTTAACTTCCTCCTCCGTCTTTACCTTGCACCACATTTACAGTAGCAAGCCAGCTTGAGTGATGCTTGAGGGAGTGAATAAAGAGGATAGAAAGAGCCCGAGTCCCTGGATAACTTCCAGAAGTGTCATCACACCAGCCCAGTTACAGGCAAAAAAGAAATGTCTAAACTCATTTTGTTAAATGTTATTATAGAACTCTTTACACACACACATGTATTTCAACCTTAACTAATAAGCCTAATCATATTTAGAGAAGAACTATAATTTTGCTGAGGCAGTAATGCTTAAGGTAGACCAGAAAAAGAGATTTTTAAAAGTAACTTAGTCTGTACGAAAATACTGTGACAACACAAATATGTTTCAACATTGGTCTGGATGTTGCTGTTTTAAAGGAAAGAAAAACAAAGTTAAATACTTTGTCAACATGAAACCAATAGGATTTGCTGACATGATGAAAGAGAAGAAAAATTAATGAAGGGTCCAAGATCTTGAAATTGTTGATTGGGTGAATGATGATACCATTAAACCAAACACAAAGCATGGAGATGGATCAGGACTATTGGGAAGAAAATGATGAGTTTCGTTTTTGTTGAATTAGATTGAATTGCTGATGAAACATTTAAACTTGGTTGCCCCATGTAAGGAGAAGATTGAATCTGCTCAGCAAGTGAAACAGATTCTTTATGAGCATAATATCTTTTCCTCTAAACTTTCCTAAACCATTAGGGGAAGTTGTGCATATAAAATAGAGTCATAATATAGTATTTAGGTGTCCCATTTGTAATGGATGATGTTGTTTTGTTTGTTTTGTTTTTGTTTTACATTTACCACATATGGAAAGTATCTTTGGGTAGTAAAATGACATTTTGTGTATTCTGTACATTTTCTGGTTTAACTATTTTAAATCAAGTGTTAGAGTAAAGGCATGATATTCTTTCTTTCATATTATATCTGTATCCAGAGAGGCCTAATTCCTTTATACTGTCTTCTCACCTGCTTACCTGTTAGAAATGTAGGGAAAATTCTAGGTAAGGCAAAAATTCCATGTTTTCTTGTATTTATTCTTATTTTTAAAACAATCTATTATAAAATATTTTAAAAATTAAAAAGAATGAATTTTCATCAAATATTATGAATGCTTTTGGTCTAAAAATCAATTTGTATTTTATATTACAAAAACAACGTTCACTTTTTTTTTTACATTTTGATTTTGTATGAGAGAGCTGTGAGATGTGTGATGGTAAATCGGAGTTGCATGATGGCAAATCTCAGCATTTCAGTTTATATTTATAGATGTAAAATTTTCCGCTAATTAAAAGATGATATTGAGCACCTGTATTCATTATTTAACCTCCTTCATTTTAGTCATTGTCATTTTTTAATCTTTGTAGTTGTTACTGTTGTTGTGATTTTTACTCCAGGTGGAATTAAATAGGAGTAGATCCAGCCACGTCTTTTGGTGATTGATATAGGGATTTTCTGACAGCTCAGAACATATTTAGTAATTACGCTATTCAGACCTGAATATTGCATTATCTCAAACTGCCTGGAATGAAAACTATTTATCTAACTTGCTGCAAGAAGTTCATCTTCACTTTAAAGTGATCACTTTTCTTCCCAAATTACATTATCTAATAGTAAAAGTCCAGGGGCCCTTCATCTATGATCTTTTTCTATTCTGTTCATTTTTATTATCTTTGGCCATTGAATAGCTGAAGGGGAAGGTAGACAATGTTTTGAGCCTGCATTGTTTATCTGACTGTCTGTCAGTGCAATAGGGATTTAGGTTGTGTAATTTGATACAAAAGTGCAAGACAAGTTAAGCAATAGGATTTCAGAGTGCCTCAACCAAAGTTATACCTGTCCTACACAATTAAGTTCTCCAAGACACATTTAATTATGAAGGAAAGACAGTAAAAAAAAAATTCTACAATCCAAAGAAATTGGTTTCCAATCTTACTCTGCTGAATCTTCAATAACCAAATCAACTGTATATATTTCCCAGGCTAATAAAATAGACACATTGGGAGTACATATTATTCTCTGTACTATAAATGACATTAATGTTTAAAGCAAAATCACCTTAAAAACCTTAAAGAACTTTTGAGAAACTTTTAGTGTTTATCTAGGAATCCAAATATTGTAAATTTTTTATGTAGGTGAATAAGATTAAGGCATAACAAATTTAATATGTTGATGCATTTTAATTTACTCATATGTTCTTATATTGTAATGAATTATTTGCTCATTAAAAGTTTCTTCTTTAAATTATCAGTAGAATACTTAGTAACTTTTTAATTTTTACATGTATTATATATTCTCAAGCTGCTATTTCTATTATAAAATTTGTTTGTGCTTGGGAGTATAATATATGATTCAAATAAGAGTTTTCCTTAAGTTTAAAAATAATATGATTAACTATAAAAATAGATTGACTTGTACCCATTGAAACAGGATATAAATATTAAATGGCATATATATTTCATGAATAATAACATAAGCATAAAAACACACATTGTACAGTAATATATAATGTTTCATAAATCTTTTTGACTTCATGAATTCCAAATTTTTAAAATTTCTTTTATCTTCTCCTTCAGTCATGATTTATCTACAGCACCTTTTTATGTTTAGAATGCCAAGGCACACAGGTATCCCCCAGAGGCTGCAAAAGCAGCCTTTTCTACTGCAGCTTCCAGAAAGAAATACCAAATTGCTGACGCTTTAATCTTAGCCCAGTGAGATCCATGTTAGACTTCTGGCTACCAGAGTTGTAGGTTGATAAATTTGTGTTGTTTTAAGCACTTTTTATAGTAAATACTTTAGCTATAAATGATAAAGAGGAGACAGTCACTGAAGGATAAACAGAAGGAAATTTCAGGTAGAGGAATTAAGATACAAAGGGCCTTAATATGTAAAAATTACTTGAACTGGATCAAATGTTTTGTAAATGTGCAACTGTTTTAAAATAGAAAATTTATTTTTAAAATTTCCAGTGACAAAACAAGTTTTTATGAATGTTTTAGAGTTTTTACTATGAAGATTTCCTGAGATTTTATTCTCTTTCATAGGCCTCATTTATATATTTACTCATTTATTCAAAAATATAGGTATTTTACAAGTAAAGACATAGATATCACAAATTTGATTTATAAAAGTTTACTATGTTTCCTCTGCTAGACAACATTTTGAAAAATAGGTATTTCTATCCTTTTTTTGTGGTACATGCAATCGTGACTTCTCTCTTCTCTTTTTTTTTCTTTATGATGATAATTTTTTATTATACTTTAAGTTCTGGGATACATGTGCAGAATGTACAGGTTTGTTACATAGGTATACAGGTGCCATGGTTGTTTGCTGCACCCATCACCCATTATTTACATTAGGTATTTCTTCTGATGCTATCCCTCCCCTAGCCCTACACCTCACAACAAGCCATGGTGTCTGATGCTCCCTTCCCTGTATCCATGTGTTCTCATTGTTCAACTTCCACTATGAGTGGGAACATGCAGTGTTTGGGTTTCTGTTCTTGTGTTAGTTTGCTGAGAATGATGCTCTCCAGCTTCATCTGTTTCCCCTGCAAAAAACATGAACTCATCTTTTTTTATGGCTGCCTATATACACTATTCCATGGTGTATATGTGCCACATGTTATTTTATCCAGTCTATCATTGATGGACATTTGGATTGGTTCCAAGTCTACTATTGTGAATAGTGCTGCAATAAACATAAATGTATGTACGTGTGTCTTTGTAGTAGAGTAATTTATAATCCTTTGGGTATATACCCAGTAATGGGATTGCTGGGTCAAGTGGTATTTCTGGTTCTAGATCCTTGAGGAATCTCCACATTGTCTTCCACAATGGTTGAACCAATTTACACTCCCACCAATGGTGTAAAAGTATTCCCATATCTCCACATCCTCCTCAACATCTGTAGTTTCCTGACTTTTTAGTGATTACCATTCTAACTGGCATGAGATGGTATCTCATTGTGGTTTTAATTTGCAATGATCTAATGACCAGTTATGATGAACTTTTTTTGCATATATTTGTTGACCCCATAAATGTCTTCTTTTGAGAAGTAGCTGTTTATATCCATTGCCCACATTTTGATGGGGTTTTTGAATTTTTTTCTTGTTAATTTGTTTAAGTTCCTTGTAGATTCTGGATATTAGCCCTCTGTCAGATGGATAGATTGCAAAAATTTTCTCCCATTCTGTAGATTGACTGTTCACTCTGATGATAGTTTCTTTTGCTGTGCAGAAACTAAGTTTAATTAGATTCCATTTGTCAATTTTGGTTTTTGTTGCCATTGCTTTTGGTACTTTAGTCATGAAGGCTGCCCATGCCTATGTCCTGAATGGAATTTCCTCGGTTTTGTTCTAGGGTTTTTATGGTTTTAGGTCTTATGTTTAAGTCTTTAATCCATCTGGAGACTTTTTGTATAAGGTGTAAGGAAGGAGTCCAATTTCAGTTTTCTGCGTATGGCTAGCCAGTTTTCCCAACACCATTTATTAAACAGGAAATCCTTTCCCCATTGCTTGTTTTTGTCAGGTTTGTCAAAGATCCGGTCATTGTAGATGTGTGGTGTTATTTCTGAGGCTTCTGTTCTGTTTCATTGGTCTATGTATCTGTTTTGGTACCAGTACCATGCTGTTTTGGTTGCTGTAATCTTGCAGTATAATTTGAAGTCAGGTAGCGTGAGGTCTCCAACTTTGTTCTTTTTGGTTAGGATTGTCTTGTATATACGAGTTTTTTTTTTTTTGAAAAAAATATGAAATTTAAAATAATTTTTTCTAATTCTGTGAAAAAAGTCAATGGTGGCTTGATGGGGATAGCACTGAATCTGTAAATTACTTTGGACATTATGGCCATTTTCATGATATTGATTTATCCTTTCCATGAGTGAGGAATGTTTTTGCATTTGTTTTTGTTCTTTCTTATTTCCTTGAGCAGTGGTTTGTAGTTCTCCTTGAAGAGGTCCTTCATGTCCTTTATAAGGTGTATTCCTAGGTATTTTATTCTCTTCATAGCAATTGTGAATGGAAGTTCATTCATGGTTTGGCTCTCTGTTTGTCTATTATTGGTGTATAGGAATGTTTGTGATTTTTGCACATTGATTTTGTATTCTGAGACTTTGCTGAAGTTGCTTATCTGCTTAAGAAGATTTGGGGCTACGATGATGAGATTTTCTAAATATACAATCATGTTATCTGCAGGGAGAGACAATTTGACTTCCTCTCTTTCTATTTGATTTTCCTTCATTTCTTTCTCTTGCCTGATTGCCCTGGCCAGAATTTCCAATACTATGTTGAATAGGAGTAGTGAGAGAGGGCATCCTTGTCTTGTGCCAGTTTCCGAAGGGAATGCTTTCAGTTTTTTTCCCATCCAGTATGATATTGGCTGCAGGAGAAAGCAGGAAAGATCTAAAATCGATACGCTAACATTACAATTAATAGAACTAAAGAGCAAAAGCAAACAAATTCAAAAGCTAGCAGAAGACAAGAAATAATTAAGATAAAAATAGAATTGAAGTAGATTGAGACTTGAAAATTCCTTAAAAAAATCAGTGAATCCAGGAGCTGGTGTTTTGACAAGATTAACAAAATAGATAGACCTCTAGCCAGACTATCTATTTTGAAAAAGAGAGAAGAATCAACTAGACACAATAAAAAACGATAAAGGGGAGATCATTACTGATCCCACAGAAATACAAACTGCAATCAGAGAATACTATAAACACCTCTATGCAAATAAACTAGAAAATATAGAAGAAATATATACATTCCTGGACACATACAACCTCACAAGACTAAACCAGAATGAAGTCAAATCCCTGAATAGGCCAATAACAAGGTCTGAAACTGGGGCAGTAATTAATAGCCTACCAAACAAGATTCACAGCCAAATTCTACCAGAGGTACAAAGAAGAGCTGAAACCATTCCTTCTGAAACTTTTCCTAACAATAGAAACATAGGGACTCCTCCTTAACTCATTTTATGAGGTCAGCATCATCCTGATACCAAAACCTGGCAGAGACACACCAAAAAAAGGAAATTTCAGGCCAATATCTCTGATGAACATTGATGTGAAAATCCTCAATAAAATACTGGCAAACTGAATCAGCAGCACATCAAAAAGCTTATAAACCATGATGAAGTTGGCTTCATTCCTGGGATGCAAGGCTAGTTCAACACGTGCTCATCAATAACCATAATTCATCACATAAACAGAATCAATGACAAAAAACACATGATTTTCTCAATAGATGCAGAAAAGGCCTTAGATAAAATTCAACACCGCTTTAAGCTAAAACTCTCAATAAACTAGGTATTGATGGAACATATCTCAAAATAATAAGAGCTATTTGTCACAAACCCATAGTGACTTCTCTCTTTGATTCGTAGGGTACCAATTCCAAATATCTTTCCTAGAGTGTAGAATGGGATGTCTGCCATGATGTGGCAGTATAACCTGATTGTTACATCTCTGGGATAAATGACTTTACTTCTACTATTAGCACCAAGATAATAGACAATGATGTTAATTGTCAAAATTATGCACAAATAACTTTAGATTTCATTTTTGGGATATTAAGAGATGAAAAAAATAAAGACTAAGACCTTGGAATATCATGGGCTAGAAAGATAGAATACTGTTTACAAAGACCCTCTTTTTCAAGATCAAGGAATCATTGTCACATGACAAATGACCTAGAGTTTGGTTTTATAAGGCAAGGATTTTCAGGAATGTCTCAAAATTAATAACTTGAGGTTATTCAAAAACTTTTTAACATTGTAAGCTGTGAATTAGAAGTTAAAGCAGCATAGGATATTGAAGAGTTATATAATATTAGGGTGAAAAGTGGAGAGTATGCTGTAAGAAGAAACAACATAAAAGGCTGAGACTAGAATATTAGGTGGAGGCAGAACACATAAGACTGATCTTTGACATTTTATACAGTACAATACTAATATCTAATTTCAAAATTATATGAATGTGACTTTCATTTAGACAAATGGGACCTAATTAAACTCCAGAGCTTCTGCACAGCAAAAGAAACAATTATTAGAGTGAATCGGCAACCAACAAAATGGGAAAAATTTTTGCAATCTAACCATCTGACAAAGGGCTAATATCCAGAATCTACAAAGAATTAAAACAGATTTACAAGAGAAAAACAAACAAGCCCATTCAAAAGTGGGTGAAGGATATGAACAGATATTTTTCAAAAGAAGACATATATGAGGCCAACAAACATATGAAAAAATGCTCATCATCACTGGTCATTAGAGAAATGCAAATCAAAACTACATTGAGATACCATCTCATGCCAGTTAGAATGGCGATCATTAAAAAATCTGGAGACAACAGATGCTGGAGAGTATGTGGAGAAATAGGAACACTTTTACACTGTTGGTGGTAGTGTAAATTAGTTCAATCATTGTGGAAGACAGTGTGGTGATTTCTCAATGACCTGGAAATAGATATTCCGTTTGACCCAGCAATCCCATTACTGAGTATATATCCAACAAAGGATTATAAAGTGTTCTATTAAAAGGATACATGCACAAGAATGTTAATTGCAGCACTGTTTACAATAGCAAAGACTTGGAACTAACCCAAATGCCCATCGATGATAGACTGGACAGGGAACATGTGGCACATATACACCATGGAATATTATGCAGCCATAAAAAACTATGAGTTTGTGTCCTTTGTAGGGACATGGATGAACCTGGAAACCATCATTCTCAGGAAACTGACACAAGAACAGAAAATCAAACACCACATGTTCTCACTCATAGGTGGGTATTGAACAATGAGAACACATGGACATAGGGAGGGGGAGCATCACACATTGAAATCTGTGCAGGGGGGAACTAGGGGAGGGACAGTTGGGGATGGGGAGTTGGAGAGGGATAACATGATGAGAAATGCCAGATATAGGTGATGGGGAGGAAGGCAGCAAACCACATTGCCATGTATGTACCTATGTAACAATCTTGCATGTTCTTCACATGTACCCCAAATCCTAAAATGCAATAAAATGTATATTTAGAAAAAAATTATTTTTAAAACTTTACTTTTTAAGTATTTTTATATTTCTAGCTATTTTTATTCCCTAAAAGTGAAATTTCAGAGAAAAGATATCATCAATATTGTCCAAAAGCAAATGTAAGAAAACAATATTTTTTGTGTCCATTTTATATAAATTTGATTTAAAATAACTAACGTGACTATTTGTACACATACATTAATTGAACAGCATTGTCTTTAAAATAATTTCCTGACAGGACCATTTTTCTGTGTGACGGCAAAGATCATTTATGGCTTTTTCTTTTCTCTCTAATTTTCCTTGAGGTCACACTTTGGGCCTGCTTCGCATTTCTTGCCATTACACTGTATTAATTGTTTTCTGCTTATTCTTATATTCTCCCTGAGATGTCAACAATGATGTTGTCCTGCCAAATAAACTCAACATAGACATAAAACAAAACAAAATATAACCAGCTGTTTTCATCATGTATCTCCGCTGCGCACTTTTTAAGTCAACTGCCTAGAAAAATTACTTGTAAATTTCCCCAACTACTTTATGATAAAACAGGAATTATCATTATATAATAAGAAGATAGCAGAGTTTCACACAGCACAAAATGTTGTTAGAGTCTGTATCAAAACAGTGAATAATTAAGGTGCATATCTAATGTAAATTATAAAATATGTTTATACTATTGGTATCTCTGTGTATTAGTCCATTTTTACACTGTTGTTAAAGACATACCTGACACTAGGTAATTTATAAAGAAAAAAGGTTTAATGGATTCACAGTTCCATATGGCTGGGAAGCCCTCACCATCATGGCGGAAAGTGAAAGGCACATCTTACATGATGGCAGACAAGAGTATGAAAACCAAGCAAAAGAGGTTTCCTCTTATAAAACCATCAGATCTAGTGAGATTTATTTACTACCAGGAGAACAGTGTGGGGGGGAACTGCCCCCCAAGACTCAGTTATCTCCCACTGGGTCCCCTCCCACAATATGTGGGAATTTGGGGAGCTACAATTCAAGATGAGATATGGATGAGGACACAGCCAAACTATATCATTCTGTAATATCAGGAATATAGAATTGATTCATTGAAATTAAAGATACCCGGTTTTCTCTTTGTTTTTCTGAAGACTGTTAAAACCCAGATCTACTGGTCCTTGGAGGCAGTTAATGACAGGTGAATAAAAGCTCCCCCTCAGTGTAATTCAGTGTCACTAGTTTTTCTACTATGGCAGTTGGACTAGGGAGAATGGTGTTCCACAGCAGGTGGGACTTTTAATGCTCAGTCAGCTAGTGACAGAGGGTAGACAGCAAAAACAGCCCCTTGGGGGCATGTTTAATGTGACACAAGATGTGGTTTCGAGATCTGTAATTGTTGCAGGTGAAGGATATAAAAGTCAATTCATCAAGTGAAATCAAAATGAGTCTGAATAATGGGCTAATACATTATTTTCACTTTTTCAACTTTGTTTGGAAAAGTGAAATGCATTTCACTTTTCCAATTTTGTTTGTGTTTCTAGACTTATAATAATATTCTCTGTATTATGCATGTACTTTTATCTATCAATTTTCTTCTGAGGAATTTAGAATGCCGTATCATAAATCATCAAAACAGACTTAGAAGACACAAAAGGTTATTGCTATTCCTCTTCTGCAGATAAGAAAAGAAATTTGAAGGAGTGGCTAAATAATTTTTCCCTAGATCACTTCAAGAAGTCACTGGCAAAATCAAGAGGGATTTCAAGGTGTTTTGTGACCCCTATCTACAAGTATAAGATGAAAGAGTGAGATAATAACACAAACAGAATTCAAATAAGCTGTCAAGGAAATTCAAATTTCTCTTGATCCTCTGCTAAGAACAAACAAAAAAACAGATAATGTTTATCAACGTGTTCATTTTATATATACATGAATAGTATTCTTGAAATAGAAGGTGCTATAAATAAGTATATCTTTTCATATATATACCTATATGGTTGAAAAGTCTTTTTCTCAAATATGCTATTTTCCCACACATCTCCATTCTAAATTCTTTTTTGAATATTCATTATACTGTGTTCACAATTCTGTTGTAGAATTCTATTATGTCTAATATTCTATTTTACTGATTATAAAATTACAGGAAAATTTTACAATATTGGGAAATACACAAAGGCTCAGTAGGTGAGTCTACAGATACTATTATGTTTGAAATGAATTGACCATTTTTCCTATTTATCTATGCATTTTGTTACAAAATGAAATTATTGGACTTCAGGATTCAGAGGAGAGGTGTAAAGCTCTCATAAGTGTTACTGTCATGTTTATTAAGAAGAAAGATGATTCTTATTGCAAATTATAAATTACCTTTTCTCTTGAAGACATGAGAAAACTGGCATTATTAGGCAAACAACTAATCCTAAATCTTAAGAGAGACAGGAATTTGCTGGGAGAAAAGATTCTATCATTTGCTTTCTTCGGGCAAATTCTACAGAACCCCGTATAAACAGTAAAATGATTCAGCAAGAAGTGTTTAACAATTGCCAAAGCCAAGTGTTGAATAGTGTACCGAAGTGAAGACCCTTGGTTCTGAAGACATATGAGAGTTGTATGTCTTCAGAACCAAGGATCTTCACATCGGTACACTATTCAACATTTGTTTCATTATTACACTATAAACATTTTTGTAGGCTTTCCCAGTGTGATTTCCACCAGGTGCTCCCAGATAAGATAAGGAGACATTCTTTAGCCAGAAAGAAGGCAATTTTGTTAAAACCTGTATCTCTTCGAAGAGATGATGTGCTTCGGAAATGGAATTAATGAAGATGAAATATAATATTTTAAGTTTACTTTTAATTTTTCTAAAATAAATTTTTTTTCAGAAAAAGTTGTAGAAATATCGTATGTCCATAACATATGAAAAATTGAAAGGTTTCACTGTAATGACACAAAGAATGGGATGGATTTCTTGGGAATATTATGCTACAAGTGTACTATTCTATAAAGTCATATAATATTATTTAAGGGTAGATTCAGATTATGCCAAAATATAAGTTGTAAACCCAAGATGATCATTTAAATAATTTTTTTGTATGGTGGATATGTTGCCCTAGTTAAGGAGGGTAATTGCATGATGATCAGTTTTTAAGAAGACATAACAATGTTAATTATGCATATAATACACACTAACTCATCAAAATATATGAGGTAAAAATAAACAGATCTGAACAGAAAAATAGCCACAATTATAATCGCAGACTTTAACACTATTGTCTCAGAAATTGATAGGCTCATTAGGCAGGATATCAATACAGAGATAGATAATCTGAAAGACACTATCAACCAAGTTGACATAATTGACATTTGCAGAACATTTTACTCAACAATAACTGAATATATATTCTTCTCTTGTGCACATGTGGTTTTTATAGAGTAAGATCATGTTCTGGCCCGCAACACAAACCTTAACAAGCTTAAAATAATACAAATCATATCTTGCATATTTTTATTTATTTACTTATTTTTAAAATATTTATTATACTTTAAGTTCTGGGGTACATGTGCAGATTGTGCAGTATTGTTACATAGGTATACTCATGCCATGGTGGTGGTTTGCTGCATCCATCACCCCGTCATTTACATTAGGTATTTCTCCTAATGCCATCCCTGTTCAATCCTCCAACACCCTGCTGTTCCTCCCCTAGGCCTCCTCAGCCCCCAGTACCCAATGTTTGACATTCCCCTACCTGTGTCCATGTGTTCATTTCAACACCCACTTATGAGTGAGAACATGCAGTGTTTAGTTTTCCGTTCTTGTGTCAGTTTGCTGAGAATGATGGTTTCCAGTTTCATCCATGTCCCTGCAAAAGACAAGAACTCATCCTTTTCTTTGGCTGCATAGTATTCCATGGTGTATACGTGACACATTTTCTTTATGCAGTCTATCTTTGTTGGGCATTTGGGTCGGTTCCAAGTCTTTGCCATTGTGAATAGTGCCACAATAAACATATGTGTACAAGTATATTTATAATGGAATGATTTATAATCTTTTGAGTATACACCCATTAATGGGATTGCTGGGTCAAACGGTATTTCTAGTTCTAAATCCTTGAGGAATCACCACAGTGTCTTCCACAATTGTTGAATTAATTTACACTCCCACCAACAGTATAAAAGCATTGCTATTTCTCCACATCCTCTCCAGCACCTATTGTATCCTGATTTTTTTTTTTTTTTCTGAGATGGAGTTTTGCTCTTGTTACCCAGGCTGGAGTGCAATGGCCCGATCTCGGCTCACTGCAACCTCCGCCTCCCGGGTTCAAGCAATTCTCCTGCCTCAGCCTCCCGAGTAGCTGGGATTACAGGTGCGCGCCACCACGCTCAGCTAATTTTTGTATTTTTAGTAGAGACAGGGTTTCACATTGTTGACCAAGATGGTCTCAATCTCTTGACTTCGTGATCCACCCGCCTCAGCCTCCCAAAGTGCTGGGATTGCAGGCGTGAGCCACCGCACCCGGCCTGTATCCTGACTTTTTAATGATAGTCATTCTAACTAATGTGAGGTGGTATTTCAATGCGGTTTTGATTTTCATTTCTCTAATGGTCCGTGATGATAAGCTTTTTTTCATATGTTTGTTGCCTACATAAATGTATTCTTTTGAAAAGTGTGTTCCCATCCTTTGCCCACTTTTTGATGGGGTTATTTGATTTTTTTCTTGTAAATTTGTTTAAGTTATCTGTAGGTTCTGGATATTGGCCTTTTGTCATATAGGTAGATTGCAAAAATGTTTTCCCATTCTGTTGGTGGCCAGTTCACTCTATTAATAAATATAATTAAACCTGGTCAATACAAATGACAGACCCAGGTAGGAAACTTAATCAAATGAAGTTATTATGCCAAACTTGAGGATGTGCACCCAGGCATAACATGTGCTTTCCAGATATGTGTCCTCAAGCTCAGCATAATGAATTTTATTTCATTTACATACTTGTCATGGTTTCTCATTTGGATTGACACTATTGTCATCCCAGAGGAGACCCCTGAGTAGTGTCTAGCTTTTCTGAAACACAGCAATTCTCTCCTCAGTGCTCAGTTCCAACTGAGAGCCCCTTTTCACTTGATCACACTGCATAACCCACCAAGGATAAAGGGCTTCTCCTTCCTAAGGTCTCCATACCCCAGTCTTTGGTTTAGATCTCAATATTTGATTGCCATGAACACCCTATGGGGATTTGCTGGCTTCCAAAAATAAAAGAAAGTCTCTTCCTTCTATGAGCACAGAGAGCCATTTTCAGCTGATTAACTTCATCTCCAAGTAATGACCTGGGTTGGAGTATTATCTTAAATTTATTAGCTGAAATTTTTTGCCAGTCATAACTTCTTTTTCTTCTGAAACTGCTTTTTCTTGTTTGATTGGTTGGTTTTGGTTTTCTTTCTTCTGGATTTGACCAACATTTAATGTCCTATAGTGTGTGAATGTGGAATTTCCACTCCAAAGACAAAGAGTACTTGCTTCCAGGGCATACTCAGGTAGTGGAGAATCTCGTGAGGGTGTCTGAGAGGAAGCTCCTGCAATGTGTAGCAGCCCTAGCCAGATTCCATTCTTGGAAGAACATATGAGTCTGTTTTACATTATTTTATCCGCTTTGCTATAACAGTAAGACAATATTGCAGAATGTCAGCAACTATCAAAAAAAAAAAACAAAAATGACATGTTAGTAAATTCAAATTTCCAAAATGGTTTGGGTGACAAATTAGGCATTCTTATCAAATGTCGTATGACTAACTGAGCTATGACCAGAACTAGTAACCTGGACAATTTAGCTGATCAGTTGTCCTGTATAATGGTATAAAGGAAAAGCAAAAGACTCATGAAGGTATGCACTTACAATTGCAATAGCTGACCTCTCAAAATTTCCAGGCCAATAAGAAAATTAGGTCCACTGGATCTGGGAGTTTTCTCCTGCAAGAAACCAGGGCATTTTAAAACAAATTGCGAAACTGAAATGAAAACAGGTTGATAAGCTCAAATTAAACTAAGGTTTCTCTGAGGAAATAAGTGGTTTTCATTTCTCCCAATACTCTGCTTTAACCATATTGGAGAAATTAACAAAATAACAAATAATAGCTCTCATCGGCCCTGATAGTCAAGGGAACTACTCTATCAGTTATAAATCCCACCTTATCTGAAAAGCCTGTTCCTCAGAATAATGAAAGGTTAATATGGTGGGTCCACCTAATAAACCTATTCCTTGCTTTAAATCTAAACCTTTGCCGTACTGGTCCATTGAGTTTGGCCTTCCTCCCAAGGGCTATGAATGTGATACCCTCAGTCAATCCCATGTATTCTTGATATGCTCCAAAGCCCCGGTTAGCCTTCTGGGCCAATATTTCCTCATTATCCACTATAATACTCATATCTATTTTTCCCCAAAGGGGAAAATATTTCTAGAACTCAAACAACAGGACTGGGGAAAGCAAAGGAAAAATATCACCCTGATAATATGCTACATGTTGGCATTAGTGGCATAAGAATGCCCCTCATGTGATTGGGAGAATAAATGGAAAAACAACAATGCAATCAAGAGAAGAATCCTTTTAAACTCTTTAATTTTTCTGTTAACCCAAAATGTACAGTTACTTAACATTCCAATTGTGCAGATAACCCACTCTTTGCCATTTTAATTCCTTAAAATGAAAACAAAGCTACCAGGAAGTTATCAAGATACTTGGTGGCAGAGACTCCTAGGGATAGTTGTTCTCAGATATGAGGAATATGCTAATACAGATACAATTAAAAAAAAAAATCTGTCACCCATGATAGGACAGATCGCTTAAGATATTCCAAAGAGCACTGCAGTACAACAAAAGTCTCTGAATTCCTTGGGTCAAATAGCACTGAAGAAAAGAATTGCTGTAGACTTTCTCCTAGCCAAACCAGGAAGCATCTGTGCAGTACATCACACCATCAGCTTCACTCACATCATCATTTCAGGTGAACCAGAAACTTATATTGAAATAATTTCCAAGTGAGATAAGTGTGTATGTGTGAGTGTGTGTGTGTGTCTGTGTGTGTGTGACAGAATCTCCGTCTCCCAAGCTGGAGTGCAGTGGTACGATCTAGGCTCACTGCAATCTCTGCCTCATGGGTTCAAGTGATTCTCCTGACTAAAAAATAAAGGTATTACATAATATATAACATAATATTATAAATAAATAAAAATTAGGCAACATATGACACTAACATCATGATTCATAGAAGAAAAATTGGATAAATTGAATTTTATTAGAATAAAAACCTTTGTTATTTAAATAGCATTAAACAAATAAGAAGGCAAGCCACAAAACAGAAGAAATGTGTTTTTTATATATTTGGAAAAAGGCATATCTAGGATATACAAAGAATACTAACTCAACAAAATTTAACTGCATATTTTAACTCTTTACAATGAGCAGAACAGGCTGGCCATGGTAATTCATGCCTGTAATCCCCGCACCTTGGGAGGCCAAGGCAGGATGTTCACATGAGGCCAAGAGTTTGAGATCAGCCTGGGCAATAGAGAAAGACCCCGGTATTTTGTTGTTGTTGTTTCTTTTGTTTTGTTTTTGTTTTTGTTGTTTTTTAAATATGAAAAATAGCCAGGCATGGTAGTACGTATCTGTAGTCCTAGCTACTCAATAGGCTGAGGCAAGAGGATGACTTGGGCCCAGGAGTTTGAGGCTGCAGCGAGCTATAATCATGCCACTGTACTCTAACCTAGGTGACACACAGAGATTCTGTCTGGGGAAAAAAAAAAAGCAGAATGTAATATGAACAAACAATTCAATTCACCACATGAGATGTTCAGATGACAAATATTCATGTTAAAATATGCTCAACACATTACCCATTGGGAAAACACAAAATAGACATAGAAAGAAAAGCTACTGTATACCTATTAGAGTGACCATAACAAAAAAAAAAATGGTTTCTTAGAGTTCTTCAGAGAAAAAGAACCAACAGATGGGTGAATGATAGACAGATAGATAGATAGATAGATAGATAGACAGACAAACAAGAGAAGATATATTAAGAGATTTGGCTTATGCAACTACTGGAACATTTGAAGTCCCCGCAACAGGCCATCTGAAAGCCGGAAGCCCTGTGATGTCAGTAGCATGGTTCAGTCCAAGTTTGAAGGCATCGGAACTAGAGAAGTTGAAGGTATAACTCTAAGAACGAGGCCCAGTACTGCTAGTGTAAGTTCTCAAGCCAAAGAGCTGGAGAGCATGGAGTTTTACTCTCTAAGGGTATGAGAAAAAGGATGTCCTAGCTCCAGGAAAGAGAAAGAAAATTGCTTTTCTTCTGCCTTTTTGTTCTAGAAGAGCCCATAGCTGATTGGGTGATCCCCTTCCCACATTGAGAGCAGATGTTCTAACTCCTCCACCTACTCACACCAATCTCCTCTGCAAACACCCTCACAGACACATGTAGAATTGATGCTTTACCAGTTATTTAGGTATTTCTTAATCCAGTCAAGTTGATACCTAAAATGAATCATCACAGATGACACATATGAAATGAATTACAGAGTAAAAGAAATTTGCACCAATTTCTTATGGAAATTAAGTTTCCAGTGTGGAAAACAGTGTGATATTTTCTTGCAAAGGTAAACACAGACAGCTTTGACACTTTCAAATATTTATCAAAATTGGTTGAAAACATATTTTCAACCAAACCTGTAATAAATATGTATAGCAGTTTTATAAACAAAGATGCACATTCTCATAACTACAACATAACCAGACCATATCTCTGTACAAAAATTTTAAAATAGTAGTAGAGTATGTTGGTCCATGCCTGTAGTTCCAGCTATTTTTGAGGTTGAAGCAATGAAGTCTTAGGATTCCTTGAGCCCAGGAGTTTGAGGCTGCATTACGCTGTAATTGCACCGCTGCACTCTAGCCTGAGTGAAAGAGCTAGATAGTATGTTAAAAAATTAAAAATTAATAAATTAATCAATCAAGATATCAGCAGATCCCAGAATGGATTGCAGATGGTGACAACTGATTACACCTCTCTCAGAAATGCATGATATCAACCTCACAGAAACAGGTGGGGAAAAGAAAATGGTCTCAGTAACTTTGTAAACTGTTTTGACTGGATTTTTAAAGGCTAAAGCCAAAAAGACAGTATATAAACACTGTCACGTAGATAAAAATGTGTTTCTCACTATGGTATGGTATAGCTATTCTAAAACTTCTCTATTTGTACACTAGGATTGAACAAAACAGCAAATACATTGTAAACTATGAGAGTCAAAGTCTTCAAAGAAGTTATAATTAAGTAAGGAAGGGAAGGACTAGAATGAGATATTTGTTGTAGAATTAGAGAAATGAGCACTAACACATATATATACACACACACTCATACAAATAGAAATGGAAATTAACTCAGATATGCATGTATACATAGGTAAGTAAACATATAATATGCTTTCTAGTTTGGACAACTGATAGATTCTAGAAATAGTGACACCTAGTAGCAATGAGCATACCTAGCATCCAGATCTTAGTTATTCAATACCATTTTCAAACGAAAGGAACCACAGTTCCCTCAAAAATAGCTGAATCTAAGACTGGGGCAAGATAAATATAAATCTACTTTGAAACATATTATAGTGACAGATACAAAAATGTTCTCAAACAATGAAATAAATAATAAAAAATTAATAAGATGAAAAGAAAAAATGAGAGCTGATGAAAGAGTCACCAACCAGAAAGAGCTCTTGATAGCCAAAGTTGCAACAATCCAATCTAAGAAATAAATAGCAATAATGTTGTAATATAGCCCCCAAAATAAAATATATCCATGAGTCCATACTGATATAAATAAATGATTATGTTATAAAATTATGGGGAAAATTGTTTTCCAATACAGAAAATATTTGATGAGAAAAATTGAAAATTGACAGTACACAAGAGTCATAATTGCTGCTGCTGTGATACATGAATTGTCCAAAAGTTGGAGAAACTTTAAGGAGAAACAACACATTTTCATAGTCTCAAAATATATTTTTCAACGTATTTTTTAATTGTCATGGTTGTTTTGACATACATCAACAAATTATTTGATACTGATTTTACCAGAATAACCCACCCTGTTAATGAGAGTTGAACTTTTTCACTTGTTTTTAATAAATAGAAAGGTAAAAATAGTAGCTGTGTAGTGGAGAAATCTGGTTGACATCACTCTAACCAAGTGTTGAAGTTAGCATAACCAATAATGTTATGTTGACACCATGTAATCCCTGATATGATGTCATGAGAAGGGAAGTAATCTCTGTGGTATTCTTCCCAAAAAGTCACACCTCCCTAAAACACTTACCCAGTGCTATTTAGAAGTGTCAAGGTGTGAACAAAGAAAATAATCTCAAGAAATTGTAACATATTGGAGAAGACTAAGGAAACATGATGACTAAAAGTGATGTTGTCTTCTCAATTGAACCTAAGAGCAAAAATATTTTTATATATTAGTATAAAAAATTGGTAAAATCAAAATCATGGGGGTTTCGTATACAGTATGTGAAAAACAATTTCTTAGTTTTGGTAATACCATCACTGTATAAGCTGCAAGAAAGGCATATGGGAACCCTCTTAGCTATTTATTCAACTACTCTCTAAGTCTAAAATTATCTCAGTAAACACATTTTTAAAATAAAATTATTCTGTTCTTTCTCCTTTATAGCTTACATCATTCATTATCATATTGCTATCACTTTCTATGACAGTAAATATTTTTCTACAAAATGTATTTTTAGAAGCAAAGAATTACTCATCATATAAAGTTTATATAACATAATAAACATTTCTATATTGTTAAAAATGCACGTTTACATTTTATGCTTTTATAAATACTCTTATGGAGATGCTAAAAATATTTTAGTTCCTATTGTATGTAAATTTACCATTAACATATCTTATAATGCTACTTTGTAATATTTTGATATCTTACATTCTAGAAACCAAAACCAAAAAGGGAAACAAATAAAATATCAAACATACATATATATTAATAGAATTCAGTACTTAACTTTAGCAAGCTAGCAAAAAAGAAACCTTAACTATTAGCAGAGAAAATCTGATTAAGCAATAAAGCATCTGCAGTAAAGGGAAGAAATTATAAAAGTAAAGATTTCATAATTATACAATAAATAAACGCATGTTCTGAGTTTCCTTGGATAATGGATTATTCAAAAGAGTAATAAAAATACTGGCCACTGCCACCACCAGCACATATATACATTGTCCAGGGGCCTGGGAATTAATCTGCCTTGCCAGCTGCCACTGGAGTCCACATCCAACTTTCAGAGGATGGAGAACAGAACTGCACAACCTACTGCCAACAATACAAGTGCCCAAGCACAGTGACTAGTGCCCTGGAGATTGAGGTGCCCTGCGTACCACAGCCAGCATCCACAAGCACCATCCATGGGTCTAAGAACAGATGCACACTGCTCAATGCTGCCACTATCAACACCTGTGCATGTCAAACCAGGGTCTTGAGGACAAGTCTACTGTAACCGCCACTAACAACCATTGCCCAAGCAACAGAGGATCTCATATACATCACTGGTAATAATTATAGTTGAATAATCATAAAGAAACTGAGCTACTACAACCATCCAGTTCAAAGCCAAAATGCCATACCAAATTAACACTATAGATACATTCACAGAAAAATATCTTTCCCTACAAAACTCAATACATAAAACTGTAAGAAGTGATTATTATGCTAGATGCGCAGATAACATAAGAACAAAAAAATTAAAAATAAAAAGCAAGGAAGCATGACATTCCAAAAGAACAAAAACAACTATCTAATAATAAATCCATGGCAAAAAAAAAATGTATTAAATGTCTGAAAAAGAATTCAAAGTAATAATGTTAAATAAACTCAGTGAGACACAAAAGAATATCATGCAAATAAATAAAGAAAAACAATTATGACCTGAAAAAAATTCAATGAAAAGAAAGATATCATAAAATGAACCAAATGGACATTCTGGAAGTGAATAATTTAATTATATAAATTTTTTTTAAAAGTGCAACTGAAAATTTCAACAATAGAGTAGACCAAGCATAAGAAATAATTTCTGAACTTGAAAACAGGGCTTTTGAAATAATCCAGTCAGATCAAAACCAAAAAAAAAAAAGAAAGAAAGAAAATGTAAAAAATGAAACAAAATGATTTAGAACCCCTGTGTGACATATGGGACACCATAAAGAGATCAAATATTTGAATTCTGGGAGTTCCAGATGTAGTAATGAACAAAGTTATAAAAAACCTATTTAGCAAACTGATGTCTTAAAACATTCCAAATCCCATAAGAGATACAGGCATTAAGATACATTAAACCCAGAAAATATCCAAATAAAGTCAATCAAAAAAATCTTCTCTATGGCACCAGAAATGTCTTTTCCTATGAATATTCCAGGTAACGAAGACAAATCAAGAATTCTAAAACTAGTATCACATAAGATGGACTCTCTATCAGATTAAGAAGTAGGTTTTTTCAGCAAGAACCTCACAGGTCAGGAGAGAATGGGATGATATATTGAAAGTGCTGAAAGAAAAGCAGTGTCAACCAAGACTACTATACTCAGCAAAATTAACCTTTAAAAATGAAGAAGAAATAAAGTATTTATAATCAAGAAAACAGGAAATTCATAAAATTAGACTGGTTCTACAACAGATGTTTAATAAGGGAGTCATATATATGGAAGCAAAAGAACAATATCTGCAATTATGAAAAAAGCATGAAAGTATAAAATTAACTGGAAGAGAACATGACTGAGAAGAAAAGGGAATCACACATTGCCACTACAAAAATCCAGCAAATTTTGAGGGTAAACAATAAAATGAAATAAATAAATCATACACTAAACAAGAAGAAAATGATTAACAAAATGATAGAAGTCCATCCCTATAAATAACCACCTTGAATGTAAATGGTTTAAATATTCCCATTTAAAGATATATATTGGTTATTGGTTTAATGTATTAAAAATCAAGACCAAAAAATAAGCTGCCTACAAAAATTTACTTCTGCTGTAAAGATGCACATAAACTGAAAGTGAAGAGATGAATTTTAAGAATCTACACAAACAGAAACCAAAATTGTGTGGGAATGACCATACTTATAAACAAAAAAATAAACTTTAAACAAAAAAAAATGAAAAGAATCAGAGATTGCCTTTATATAATGATAAAGAAATAAATTCACTGAGAGAATATAGCAGTTGTAAATATATATGCACTCAACACTAGAAAACCAAAAATATAAAGCAAACATTTTTAGAGTTGATGAGAGTGATGGACTTCAATACAGTAATGATAGGTCATTTAAACACCCGACTTTCAGCGTCAGACAGATCATCTAAACAGAAAGTCAACAAAGGAACATAGGACTTAAACTGTGTAACAAAACCAATAGACCTAACAAATATTTACATAAAATTTTATCTAATAGTTACAGTGTACATTTTCTTCTCATCAGGACATAGAACATGCTTCAGGACAGATCATACGTTTTGAAACAAAACAAGCCAACATATTTATAAAAAGTCAAAATCATACCCAAATTATTTTTGACCATAATGAAATAAAACTAGAATTAATAACAAGTAAAACATTGGAAACTGTACAATTACATATAAACTACAGACTCCTGAATAGCCATTGGGTCCATGAATAAATTAAGAAGAAAGTTTTAAAAATTTATTGAACCAAATGAAAATGAAAATGCAACATCTCAAAATCTATAAACATAAATTTAAAAATCCTCAACATGATACTATCAAACCAAATTCATCAACATATCCAAAGCGTAATACACTCTATTTAAGGGGTTTATCCCAGAAATGTGAGAGTGGTTCAAGATGTGCAAATCAATAAATTTAATACGTGACATCAGCAAAATTAAACACAAATATCATACAATCATCTCAACAGATACAGAAAAGGCATTTGATAAAATTCAACATCTATTCATAATAAGAACACTGAACAAATTAGGCATAGAAGAAACATACTTCAACATAAGAAGATCATCTATGATAAATACTCAGCTAACACAATACTGAATGTGAAAAACCAGAAAACTGTTACTTTAAAAAAAAATGGTGACAAGAATGTGACATTCACCCCCTCTCATAGTACTTTAAGTCCTTCCAAGAGCAATCTGGCAAGGGAAAGAAATAAAATTCATCCAAATTGTAAAAAAAAGAGGTAAATTTTTCCTCTTTCCAGATGACAGGACCTTATATCTAAAGAGATTTAAAGTTTGCATCAAAAAATGCTTAGATCTGGTTATTCAATTTAGTAAAATTGCAGAATATAAAATCAACATATAAAAATCAATGGTGTTTGCATGTATCAGTTATGAACTGAGAATGAAAGTAAGAAAGCAATTTTATTTATGATAGGTGCCAGAAAGATAAAATACCTAGGAAGACCTTTAACCAAGCAGATAAAAAAACTATATAAGAAAAACAATGAAGCTCTAATGAAAGAAATCCAAGCAAATGGAAAGCCCATACTTTTGGATTGGAAGAATTAACTTAGTTAACTTGATCATACTACTCAAAACTATCTACAAATTCCAAGTACTCTATCGGAATATCAATAACATTCTTCACAGGAATGAGAAAATATGTAATTCTAAAATGTGTAAGGAGCAACAAAAGACCACAAATAGCTAAAGGAATTCTGAGCAATAAAAACACAGCTAAAGGCATCACACTACCTGACCTCAAAATATATTACAAGGTTATAGTAAACAAAGCAGCATGATATTAATATAAACAAACACATAGACCAATGGCACAGAATAGAGAGCCCAGAAATAAATCCAAGTATTTGAAACTAATTCATTTTTGACAGAGGCAACAAGAAAATACACTGAGGATAGACTTTCTCTTCAATAAATTGTGCTAGAAAAACTGGATACCTACATGAAGAATGAAAAAATGAAAGTAGATCTTGTCTCTCATCATATATAATATAAACTCAAAATAAATTGAAAACTTACACATAATACCCAAAACTATAATACTATTAGAAGAAAACATATAGAAAACACTTCAGGACATTGGTCTAGCAAAGATTTTATCAATAAGAATTCAAAAGACTGAGAAAAAAAAAAAAACAGGCAAATGAGACTACATTAAAATAAAAAGATTCTGCACAGCAAAAGAAACTATTAATGAAGTTAAGAGACAACCTGTAGAATGGGAGAAAATATTTTCAAACTATTCATCTGAAATGGAACTAATGTTAAGAAAATAAAAGAAACCAAGGAAGTCAAAAGCAATCATTCAATCAATAAACAACAACAACAAAGTTCCCATTCAAAAGTGAGCAAAGATTTAATTAGATATTTCTCAAAAGGAAACATAAAAATAACCAACGGGTATATAAAAAATGCTCAACTTCACTCCTTATTAGAAAAATACAAGCCAATAACACAATAACATAACACCTTAGCTGAGTTAAAGTAGCTATTACCAAAATGATTTCAAAAACTAACAAATTCTGGCAAGACTGAGAAGAAAGAAAATCCTTTATACATTGTGGTGAGAATGTAAATGAGTATAGCCATTATGAAAAACAGTATGGAAGTTTCTCAAAAACTAAAAATAGAACTATTATACCATCCAGCAATACCACTATTGGGTATTTTTCTAAAGCAAAGGAAATCATCTTAAGGAGATTTTAGGCTGAGATGATGGGGTCTTCTAAATAAACGATCATGTTGTCTGCAAATGAAGACAATTTGACTTCTTCTTTTCCTAATTGAATAATCTTTATTTGTTTTACTTGCCTTATTGCTCTGGCAAGAACTTCCAATACTATGTTGAATAGGAGTGGTGAGAGAGGTCACCTTTGTCTTGTGCCAGTTCCCAAAGGGAATGCTTCCAGTTTTTGCCCATTCAGTATGATATTGGCTGTGGGTTTGTCATAAATAGCTTTTATTATTTTGAGATACATTCCATCAATACATAGCTTATTGAGAGTTTTTAGCATAAAGGGCTGTTAAATTTTGTCAAAGGCCTTCTATGGATCTATTGAGATAATCATGTGGTTTTTGTCTTTGGCTC
This sequence comes from Ateles fusciceps, assembly GCA_036589455.1. NCBI lineage: Eukaryota > Metazoa > Chordata > Mammalia > Primates > Atelidae > Ateles > Ateles fusciceps. Next base: position 12,859,007 of record JAZHEH010000572.1, on the reverse strand, counting down.
TGTTTATGTAATGGATTACATTTATAGATTTGTGTATGTTGAACAGACAAACAGAGAACCAAATCTCAAGTGAACTCCCATTCACAATTGCTACAAAGAGAATAAAATATCTAGGAATACAACTAACAAAGGACGTGAAGGAATTCTTCAAGGAGAACTGCAAACCACTGCTCAAGGAAATAAGAGAGGACACAAACAGATGGAAAAACATTCCATGATTATGGTTAGGAAGAATTAATATTGTGAAAATGGCCATACTGCCCAAAGTGTTTTATGGATTTAATGTTATCTCCATCAAGCTACCATGGACCTTCTTCACATAACTGGAAAAAACAACCTTAAACTTTATATGGAACCAAAAAAGGTCCCGCATAGCCAAGACAATCCAAAACAAAAAAACAAAGCTGGAGGCATCATGCTACCTCACTTCAAACTATACTACAAGTCTACAGTAATCAAAACAGCATGGAACTGGTACCAAAACAGAGATATAGACCAATGGAACAGAACAGAGGCCTAGTAATGCCACACATCTACAACCATCTGATCTTTGACAAATCTGGCAAAAACAAGCAATGGGGAAAGGATTTCCTGTCTAATATATGGTGTTGGGAAAACTAGCAAGGCATATGCAGAAAGCTGAAACTGGACCCCTTCCTTACACCTTACACAAAAGTTAACTCCAGATGGATTAAAGATTTAAAAATAAGACCTAACACTATAAAAACCCTAGAAGAAAACCTAGGCGATACCATTCAGGACATAGGCATGGGCAGACTTCCTGACTAAAGCACCAAAAGCAATGGCAACAAAAGCCAAAATAGGCAAATGGAATCTAATTAAACAAGCTTCTGCAAAAGAAACTGTTATTAGAGTGAACTGGCAATCAACAGAATGGGAAAAAATTTTTGCAATCTACCCATCTGACAAAGGGCTAATACCCAGAATCTACAAAGACCTTAAACAAATTTACAAGAGAAAGACAAACAACCCCATAAAAAAATTGATGAAGGATATGAACAGACACTTTGCAAAAGAAGACATTTATGTGGCCAACAAACATATTAAAAAATGCTTACCATCACTGGTCATTATAGAAATGCAAATCAAAACCACATTCAGATACCACCTCATGCCAGATAGAATGGCAATCATTAAAAAATCTGGAGACAACAGATGCTGGAGAAGATATGGAGAAATGGGAACACTTTTACACTGTTGGTGGGAGTGTAAATTAGTTCAACCATTGTGAAAGACAGTGTGGCAATTCCTCAAGGATCTAGAAATAGAAATACCATTTGACCCAGCAATCTTATTTCTGGATATATATCCAAAGTATTATAAATTGTTCTATTGTAAAGATACATGTACACGTATGTCTATTGTGGCACTGTTTACGATAGCAGAGACTTGGAACCAAACCAAATGCCTATCAATGATGGACTAGATAAAGAATATGTGGCACATATACACCATGGAATACTATGCAGCCATATAATAGGATGAGTTTGTGTCTTTGCAGGGACATGGATGAAACTGGAAACCATCAGTCTCAGCAAACTGACACAAGAACAGAAAACCAAATACCTCATGTTCTCACTCATAAGTGGTTGTTGAACAATAAGAACACATGGACACAGGGAGCAGAACATCACGCACTGGGGCCTGTTGCGGGGTAGAGAAGCTAGTGGAGGGATATCAGGGGGTGGGGGGGGATTGGGGATGGATAACATTAGTAGAAATACCTAATGTAGATGACGAGGGGGTAGATGCAATAAACCACTATGGCATGTGTATACCTATGTAACAATCCTGACCAATCTACATGCGTACCCCAGAACTTAAAGTATAATTAAAAAAAAAGAAAGAAAAGGAAATCGATATATCAAATGGAGACCTACACCTAATGTTAATTGCTGCATTATTTACAATAGACAAGATATGGAATCAACATATGCCCATCAATAAATGAAGGAGTAAAGAAAATGTGCTATATATGTGTAACGGGGAAAATTCCACCATAAAAAACAAATTAAATGCAGTAATGTGCAGCAACATGAATAGAACTGGAAGTCATTATGTTTCCTGAAATAAGCTAAGATTGGATAAATGTCACATAGTCTCACTTATATACAGGAAGTAAAAAATTCAATCTTCTAAAAGTAGAGAGCAGAACTATGATTATCAGAGGATGGGAATGGTGGGAATGGGGTGGGGAGTAGAGAAGAGTAGTTGTTTAATGGTTACAAACATAAAATTAGATAGAAGAAATAAGTTCTAGTGTTCAGTACCACAGTGGAGTGACTATAGTTAATAGTAATTCGTTGTATACTTCAAAATAATTAAAAGAGAGAAATTGAAATATTTCTAACACAAGTAATTAAATGTTTGAGTTGATGAATATTCTAAATTCCCTGACTTAAACATTATACACTGTATGCAAGTATCAAAATGTTACATGTACTCTATAAACACCTAAAAGTATAATGTATTACTAAACAATTTTTAAAAAATACAGAAAACTGGCCTCAAAAAGTAAAATAAAATAAAGAAATAATGAGGATGGAAACAAAGAGGTGAGTCAAATGATTACTATCTCCATTTCATTTTCTTTATGTTTCAGCAAAAGTGCACATAATAAAAATGTAGATCATAAACCAATAAATAAATAAATAAAATTTATTGTAACTATAGGAGGCTGAAAAACAAATGTGCTCCCAGAATATATTCATGTCTTGATCTTTGGAACCTGCAAATGTTTCCTTGATTTTGTTTACAGGTGGATATTTGCAGATGTGATTAACCTAAAGACATTGAGATAAGTCCTATTCTGAATTATCTGATGAGTCCCAAATGACATCACAGGTACTAGTACAAGGAGGGAAAGGGAGACATAACACATAGGAAGACAGTGTAAAGATGAAGAGATGCATTTGAAAATGCTGGCCTTGAAGATGAGAGTGATGAGGCCAAAACTAAACTGCAGCAAGAACAAAAATTGACACGTGGGATCTAATTTAACTTAAGAGCTTCTGCCAATCAAAAGAAACTATTGACATGAAAACCATAAAGCAAAAACACATAAAGCAAAAACCATAAAGCAAAAACACAAACCACAATAAGATGTCACCTCACACCTGCTGGAATGGCTCTTACCTAAAATGCAGATAAAAAGTATTAGTAAGGATCTGGAGAAAAAGGAAGCTTTGTACACTATTAATGGGAATATAAACTGGTATAGCCACTGTAGAATATGTGTGAAATTTACTTTAAAAATTAAACTAGAACTACCATATGATCCAAAAATACCACTTGGGGGGTATATATATATATATATAGTACTTTGGGCTCTGGGGTACATGTGCACATCCTACATCCTGCAGGATTGTTACATAGGTACATACATGCCATAGTGGTTTGCTGTCTCCATCCTCCCTACCCACCACCATCACCTACATCAGGCATTTCTCCCAGTGCTATCCCTCCCTACCCTCCCGGATCCCCCACTGTCCCTCCCCTACCCTTCCCCTCCACCCCACCACCTAGCCCAGTGAGTGTTGTTCTCTTCCCCTGTGCCCAAGTGCTCTCATTGTTCATCACCCACCTATGAGTGAAAATGTATGGTGTTTGTTTTTCTGTTCTTGCGTCAGTTTGCTGAGAATGATGGTTTCTAGATTCATCCATATCTCTACAAAGGATACGAACTCGTCTTTTTTATGGCTGCCTAGTATTCCATGGTGTATATGTGCCACATTTTCTTTGTCCAGTCTATCATTGATGGGCATTTGGCTTGGTTCCAGGTCTTTGCCATCATAAACAGCACTGCACTGCAACAAACATACAATTCATAATCCTGTGGGTAATACCCAGTAATGGGACTGCTGGGTCAAATGATATATATTTTAAAAAATTAAAATTAGTATCTCAAAAATTATCTGTATTCCATGCTGATTTCAGTATTATTCACAATAGTAAAAATATAAAACAAACTAATGGTCCATCAATAGACAAATGGATAAAGAAATTGGTATACAAATGCAATAGGATATTCAACTGTTGTATTTACAATGGAATAAAGAGAGAAAACTCTTCCATTTGCAATAATATAGTTGAATCTGGAGGACACTATGCTAAGTGAAATTTGTCAGAATCCCAAAAATGTTAAGGTACCTAGCAATTCTTTTTTTGGATCCTTTCATCTGATGTGTATTAAATATTTCATTTAAATTCATAAACAATTTGCTTCTCCTTGCACAATACTTGTAGGCAATATATATGATTTTGAAAGCAACATGTGTCATATCTGAGTGTGCTGATCAACCTATTAATGAATAACTGAAAGTGTTGCTAGTTTTGATGTGGTTTAGACCAAAGAAGAATTTTCAGCAGCACAGGGCTGACATTCAAGCTTCTCTACCATTTGAACATATGACACAGTCGACCCTATTATTTCTGAAATACTTTTGGAATATAGATATACTGCATGGAATCTCTGGTAAGGCTAATAGAAAACAATTCTGACATTATTTGAAAAGTAGCTTTGGCTTTCAGTGGTTCCTGATAGAGATAAATATCTGATCAGGAGATACTAAGTGACAACATAATCCAAATTTCCTTTTGGGTGTTATACGATTTGCCAAATTATACATCCCCCACATAAATAGTAGCATACCCTTATTAAATGAATATGGTATGTATTAGTTCAGGCCCAAGCTCATGTGGAATGCATGCATGCATTACCTTAAAATTGGCTCATATTCCCATGATATATGTTTATCCTGCCTCACCACCTTTCTCTCAACTCACAACTTTCATACAATGAAGGTAATATATCACCAGATTAGAGGAGGAAAAAGTGCACGTGTGACACAGATGATCCTGCGTGGCATGCTGGCCACAACTGTTGATACGTCATCATTGCACTAAAGCCTCTCTTAGAGACAAACCTAAAATGCAGCGGTGGAGAGAAATCTTCCTAACTGGAATAACTTGGGCAATACTTAGGATTCTCTATTTTGTGTAATGTTGACATAGCCTGAATTGTAACTAATTCATGGGTAGTGGCTAATGCATTGGTCAAATGAGCAGAAACTTTGGAAGGTTGTAATTAGACGGCTGTAGCAAGACAGTCTGTCAGAGAGATATGTGAATGAGTCTATCAGGAAGGGCACAGAATGTGATGTCTGTAGCATGCATTAATGACCTTCACAAGAAACTCATGGCAGAGAATACTATCCATCCATGTATAAGAACATTTGTTTTTTGGATGTCTGTAAACTTCTATTCCAAGTCACAGTAATGCTTGCTCAGTGGGTCTATGTACAAAACTTCTGTGATGGAAGGATGGACTATGCATAGTTTTACATGGAGGACTTTCCTTCACCAAAGCAGATCCACCAATGCTATTGATTGTACAACCTTCCAACAGCAAAGCTCAAAACTATAATCCAAACTATAACCCAAGACATCATGGTTTTGCCTTACTTGTCAACTTCTTGATTGAAGGTTGATTACATTGATTCTTACTATCACGGAGAAGACAGTCATGAGTTCTATGAACTGTATTGGCAGTAGCCAGGTATAACAAACTAAAACCTGTGGGACCACCAAGATACGAATCCTGTGGGAATCAGATTTGTTTAATTCTTCCATCCAAGCAAACGAGGGAAATGGGGACTCAGAATGGTGGTATACAAAGGAAGGGTATTAATATCAATTTAGGGAATATTATCAGCTACAGAAATAAGAACTGAAGCACCTACATTTTATGGGTATTGTTTCTTTTTTAATGTTTATATGATGAAGACTGTTGAATGCTAATATTTATCTAAAGGTTCAAGGTTTTAATACTGAATTGATGTGGCCTGTGGCAATATAATAGTTAGTGGAAGTTTCTCCTGGATTGGATGAATGTTCCTGATTATATCATCATTCTCTCTCCACCAAAAGAAATTATTTCTCCTTCACAGTACTTTATGACTATATTTTGTCACAGTATTTCAGATAAATTTGTGAAAGTGTCTAACTGCTTTGCTAACATATAAAATTATTAAGAACAGAGATATTTCTTACTCTAAAATGGTATTCACCTACAACGCTCATCACAGTGCTTTGAGCAGTTTCACCTTAAATAACATTTTAATAAACTTTTCATTTGTGGTCACTTCATTTCTAAATAAACCTGACTGAAATAGAAAAGGTCCAGTGAAGGACAATGAAAAGGATTGTAATCATGGGTACTGCTACAGGAGGGTGCTCCAAATGAGGGGGAGATTAAAAAGACTAGACTGAATTGCTCTAAAGAAATGAAAGAGAAAAGGTGATAAAATACAGGCATATTAAGTCAAGAACTGAATAAAATAGATACACAGAAATTTTACTTTTCTACCCTTCTTTGCAATTCAAGGACAGTGGATAAAACCAGAGTGCTTAAAATATAAATATAATGGCCTTCCTTGGAATAAATTGTCAAAAAAATAATTTCGGTGTTTCTATCTGTTTCATTGCTAATTGGAAAACTAAATAACTCTATGCTTCCATTTTCCAATATTTATTTTTATGAAAGAATGTTAAATATAAAAAAAAAACTTTACAGATTATTCTGTTTTGAAAGTTTTCCATTTAAAAAGAGAAAATTGAGGCTCAGACAGCTTCATTACCCATATGCTTTTATAACTCTAGTTAGTTGAAGTGCTCTTTCCAGCCTTCTTATGTCAGAAGTCTTTTTAGTACTCTATAGGTAACTTCAGAGCAGTCATTATATATAGTAATTCACATAGTTAATATACATGTATATGTAAATATATGCATACACCATTACTGTGCATGGCATATTATATATCCACTCAAATATATTAGATTAAACAGAAATTTAACATGGGCTTAGGTTTATATTTTAACTCTTTTTACTACTTATCTTTTTATTTCAAGGTATTAAGTAAATACACCATTTGGTTTTCATCAATTCACATACAAAATGATTTATATAAACTCGTGTATTAATTTGTACATATTTTAAACATATTTAATGTAGAATATCTGATAAAATATATTGCCACGACAAAATTAAATATTTTTATTTTGAAATAAACCGAACAATGAATGGACACCATGCAGTCCTTTTAAATTTTTTCATATCCATTAACATTGATTTTTTCTCACATTTTCTTAGTCAGTATTAAACTTAAATTATCATCATTATTCAGCATGCATCAGCACCTTGATTTTTCCAAGTTCATGGTTTTTATAGAAAACTTTCTACTATTTTCACATCATAAATGGAGAATATATTTACAGTAAAATCTGAACTGAAGGAAATTACAAAATGGCCTACATTAAAACATGGTACATAGCCTCAGAGACTATATTAAAAATCCAGTGTAGGCAGTCTTATAAATTGATTTTCCTAAGTGTCTCTTGTTGTTCTTTTGACTTTCAAGTTTTCTAGTTCCTGATTTATTCCAGATCTGTTTCACAACCTTCTCAAATGCAGATCAATTTTTTTGCTACATCTGAGTCAGTTTCCTTCACACGCTTCTATTAAGAACATCACATACTTAGCCTTCCATACCAGATATCACAATGCATAATAAATTCTTATTAATTCCCACTTACATGCTAAGTAATAGTTACATTCGTTAGGGTTAATATCTGTGCTAGTCTGTATATCTAAATGCCTGTCACTAAGAGCTATGTAATAAACATTTATTGAATAACTGGAAAATTGAGAAATAAATGCTCAATTGTTGCTGCTTTTAAAAACTACTCTGTTATAGTACTTTCAGGGTAATTAACACTTGTGCTGTGCCTTCATATCTTAGAGTCTACATAGTGGTAGAGTAGTTGCCTTATTGACTCTAACTATTCTTTTTCTTCATTATAAAAGAGTATTATTCAGTCTTGATCACTGCAAAATGTGTCTTGCAGTGACCCCTGTGAGGTGCATACTTCCTTCCCAGCTGACACTGGTCTTGATTGCATAATTTCTTTTGCCTAGCGGTATGTTAGCAGAGGTGAAATTGTTCCCTTTCCTTGGGAAAAAGAAAAACATAAAATATATCATCTGCTTTTAGCATTTCTCTTGCTGTTTTTTTCTACTATGAGACCAAATGGCTCAAATAATGGCTGCTCCTTTGGATTTTATTCAGGAATCAATAAATCCAGGAGCTGGTTTTTCTTTTCTTTTTTTTTTTTTTAATTTTTAAATTTTTATTTGACCAAGAAAAAACTGTCTAGAATTGTCTGACATTTAAAATCCACTTAAACAAAGCAGATAGCAACCTCAAGCACCACAATTATTCAGTATAAAGAAGCTTTGTTGAAACATCTTTCTTATTTATTTAGAAGAAAAAAATCTAGAACAGAACCAAACAAACCTTTCGTATTTTTGTAAAAAAAAATTCCAATTCCTTAAAATATTATGAACAATCTACTGAAACTGTATTTCAACAAGGGGCATGATTTACCTCAAGGTGATGTTCACCTGCAACCTGCTGATAAATCTCTTTTAGATTACTTAAGTGGCTATACTACAATCATTGACTTTTGTCTGCTCCACTTGACGGTAAACAAATTGAAGGCAGGGTGTGTGCCTTCATAATCTCTGAATGATCTGAACATGGAAATAACTACTTTGTGATTTCAGGGAGCTTAAATAAATCATTCTACTATAAGGACACATGCACACGAATGTTCATTGCAGCACAGTTTACAATAGCAAAGACCTGGAACCAACCCAAATGCCCATCGATGATAGACTGGACAGGGAAAATGTGGCACATATACACCATGGACTATTATGCAGCCATCAAAAACAATGAGTTCGTGTCCTTTGTAGGGACATGGATGAACCTGGAAACCATCATTCTCAGCAAACTGACACAAGAACAGAAAATCAAACACCGCATGTTCTCACTCATAGGCGGGTGAGAACACATGGACACAGGGAGGGGAGCATCACACACTGGGGTCTGTCAGAGGGAAATAGGGGAGGGACAGCAGGGTGTGGGGAGTTGGGGAGGGATAGCATGGGGAGAAATGCCAGATATAGGCGATGGGGAGGAAGGCAGCAAATCACACTGCCATGTGTGTACCTATGCAACAATCTTGCATGTTCTTCACATGTACCCCAAAACCTAAAATGCAATGAAAAATATATATAGAGAAAAAAAAAGACCTCTACTCCCATTCTCTGCCACATCCTCTGAAACCTGATACGATACGGCTGCCTGCCTACCAGGGCACTGCTATCACTGGCTCCACCGATGGCCAAAGACCAGCCTTACTGCAGATGACGGCCCCTCCAATGTCCCATCTTCATAGTAAATCCCCAGGAGCTGGTTTTTCAAAAAGATCAACAAAATAGACAGACCACTAACCAGATTAATAAAAAAGAAAAGAGAGAATAATTAAATAGATGCAGTAAAAAACGATAAAGGGGATATCCACAGATTCCACAGAAATACAAACCATCATCAGAGATTATTACAAACATCTCTATGCACATAAACTAGTAAACCTGGAAGAAGTGGATAAATTCCTGGACACTTGCATCCTCCCAAGTCTAAACCAGGAAGAAGCCGAAACACTGAATAGACCAATAACAAGGTCTGAAGTAGAGGCAATTAAGAGCCTACCACCTAAAACAAGCCCAGGTCCAGACGGATTCACAGCTGAATTCTACTAGACATACAAAGAGGAGCTGGTACCATTCCTTATAAAACTATTCCAAACAATCCAAAAAGAGGGAATCCTTCCCAAATAATTTTATGAGACCAATATCATCCTGATACGAAAACTCGGCAGAGACTCAGCAAGAAAAGAAAACTTCAGGCCAATATCCATGATGAACATAGACGCAAAAATCTTCATAAAATACTGCCAAACAGATTGCAACAGCACATCAAAAACCTTAACCACCATGATCAAGTAGGATTCATCCCAGGGATGCAAGGCTGGTTCAACATATGCAAGTCTATAAACGTAATTCACCACATAAACAGAAACAAAGACAAAAACCACACGATTACCTCAATTGATGCAGGGAAGGCCTTTGACAAAATTCAACAGCCCTTTATGCTAAAAACCCTCAATAAACTAGGTATTGATGGAACGTATCTCAAAATAATAAAAGCTATTTATGACAAACGAACAGCCAATATCATACTGAATGGGCAAAAACTGGAAGCATTCCCTTTGAAATCTGGCACTAGACAAGGATGCCCACTCTCATCACTCCTATTCAATACAGTATTGGAAGTTCTAGCCAGAGCAATCAGGCAAGAAAAAGAAATAAAGGGTATTCAAATAGGAAAGGAGGAAGTCAAATTGTCTCTATTTGCAGACAACATGATTGTATATCTAGAAGACCCCATCATCTCAGCCCAAAATCTCCTGAAACTGATAAGCAACTTCAGCAAGTCTCAGGATACAAAATCAATGTGCAAAAATCACAAGCATTCCTATACACCAATAACAGACTTAAAGAGAGCCACATCAAAAACGAACTGCCATTCACAATTGCTACAAAGAGAATAAAATACCTGGGAATACAACTAACAAAGGTTGTAAAGGACCTCTTCAAGGAGAACTACAAACCACTGCTCAACAAAATAAGAGAGGACACAAACAGATGGAAAAACATTCCATGTTCATGGTTAGGAAGAATCAATATCAATGAAAATGTCCATACTACCCAAAGTAATTTGCAGATTCAATGCTATCACCATCAAGCTACCAATGACCTTCTTCACAGAACTGGAAAAAACCACCTTAAACTTCATATGGAACCAAAAGAGAACCCGCATAGCCAAGTCAATTCTAAGCAAAAAAAAAAAAGTGGGAGGCATCACACTACTGGACTTCAAACTATACTACAAGGCTACAGTAATCAAAACAGCATGGTACTGGTACCAAAACAGAGATATAGACCAATGGAATAGAACAGAGGCCTCGGAGGCAACACCACACATCTACAACCATCTAATATTTGACAAACCTGACAAAAACCAGCAATGAGAAAAGGATCCCCCTGTTTAATAAATGGTGTTGGGAAAATTGGCTATCAATGTGCAGAAAGCAGAAGCTGGACCCCTTTCTGACATCTTACGCTAAAATTAACTCCAGATGGATTAAGGACTTAAATATAAGTGCTAACACCATAAAAACCCCAGAAGAAAACCTAGGCAAAACCATTCAGGACATAGGCATAAGCAAGGACTTCATGACTAAAACACCAACCAAAATCAACAAATGGGATCTAATTAAACTTCAGAGCTTCTGCACAGCAAAAGAAACAATCATTAGAGCAAACTAGCAACCAACAGAATGGGAAAAAATTTTTGCAATCTACCCATCTGACAAAGGGCTAATATCCAGAATCTACAAAGAACTAAAACAGATTCACAAGAAAAAAAAACAAACCCATCCTAAAGTGGGCAAAGGATATGAACAGACACTTTTCAAAAGAAGACATACACGAAACCAATAATCAAATGAAAAAATGCTCATCATCACTGGTCATTAGAGAAATGCAAATCAAAACCACATTGAGATACCATCTGATGCCAGTTAAAATGGTGATCATTAAAAAATCTGGAGGCAATAGATGCTGGAAAGGACGTGGAGAAATAGGAACACTCTTACACTGTTGGTGGCAGTGTAAATTAGTTCAACCATTGTGGAAGACAGTGTGGCAATTCCACAAGGATCTAGAAATAGAAATTCCACTTGACCTAGCAATCTCATTACTGGGTATATACCCAAAGGACTATAAATTGTTGTATTATAAAGACGCATGCACATGCATGTTCATCATGGCACTAAACCAACCCAAATGCCAATCAATGATAGACTGGATAAAGAAAATGTGGCACATATACACCATGGAATACTATGCAGCCATAAAAAATGATGAGTTCGTGTCCTTTGTAGGGACATGAATGAAGCTGGAAACCACCATTCTCAGCAAACTGACACAAAAACAGAAAACCAAACACCGCATATTCTCACTCATAGGAGGGTGTTGAACAATGAGAGCATGTGTACATAAAGAAGAGAGTATCACACACCGGGGTCTGTTGAGCGGGTGGCTAGGAGAGGGATAGTGGGAGGGAGGTTGAGGAGGGATAACGTGGGGAGAAATGTCAGGTATAGGTGATGGGGGGGATGGAGGCAGTAAACCAGCTTGCCATGAATGTACCTACGCAACAATCTTGCATTATCTGCACATGTACCCCAGAATCTAAAGTACAATAAAAAAAAAAACTAAGCTAGAACTACCATGTGATCCAAAAATTCCACTTTGAGGTATATATTTTAAAAAATTAAAATTACTATCTCAAAAAATATCTGTACTCCTTGCTGATTTCAGTATTACTCACAGTAGCAAACATATAAAACAAACTAATTGTCCATCTACAGACAAATGGATAAAGAAATTGGTATATAAATGCAATAGAATATTCAACTGTTATATTTACAATGTACTAAAGAGAGAAAACTCTTCCATTTGCAATAATGTAAATGAATCTGGAGGACACTATGCTAAGTAAAATATGTCAGAACAAATACATAATACCACCTATGTGAACAATCTAAAATAGATCAAACCCATAAAAGTGGATAGTAAAATGACAGCTGTCAGGGGCTGGAGTTGAAGGAAATAGGGAGATATTAGTCAAAAGGTACAAAATTTTAGTCAAGCAAGATGAGTAAGTCCTAGAGATCTATAGTATAGCATAGTGACAATAGCTAACAATACTGTATTGTGTATTGAACACTTTTCTAGAAAGTGTATCTTATATTAAGTGTTCATATCACAAATAATAAGGAAGGCAGGAGGAAACTTCAGGAAGTGATGGATATGTTTATGACATGGGTTGTGATGATGGTTTCATAGATGTACACTTATCTCCAAACTCATCAGGTTGTATACATTTAATATGCACTGCCTTTTGTCAATCACATGTAAAGTGTTTTTTTTAAAATAATAGATAAATGTTCTATAAGCCACTGATTTTTTTTGCTCTTTAAAATGTTGCTTCCTTATGCTTAATTGTGATGTTACTGCTGCAGTCTTTTTTTATTGTTTATTATTACATAAACTCTGACTTAAATGCAGAATTTAGTATCAAGCATTAGATGTTGCTATTACAAAATGTTCAAAAACTCAATTAACTGCTAAAAAAAGTCTTAGACTTTTTCTTTAGTTTCAAATATATCAGATTAAGAAAGTTGCTCTGTCAGCTTTCTTAAACTGATATTTTTGAAACTAAAAAATACTCTTTCCAGTATACACTTCGATGGGGACAAGAAAATATGGGCGAGAAAAAAGGATATCTCAGTACTCACGAAAAATTTCTAAGATGAGTGGGCTAGGAAGCTATGCAAGGGAGGCCGACTAAGGTCCTATTTTCAGGATAAGGACTAGACTTAATGTTTGGCAGGTAAGATTTCAGAATTGCTGTGAACCTCTGACTGCTGGGTACTTCCCATCTGGATCTTGGGTTGATGCCACAAGATATTGAAATTTTTGTTGTCATTGTTATCGTTTTTGGTTTTTTGAGGACAAGGTCTTGCTCTGTCGCCCAGGCTGGAGTGCAGTGGCACAGTCTCGGCTCTGCAACCTCTGCCTCCTGGGCTCAAGTGATTCTCCTGCCTCAGCCTCTTAAGTATTGGGATTACAGGCGTTCACCACCACGCTTGGCAATTTTGTGTGTGTGTGTGTGTATTTTAGTAGAGACGGTGTTTCACCACGTTGACCAGGCTGGTCTCCAGTTCTTGATCTCAGGCGATCCACCTGCTTCAGCCTCTCAAAGTGCTCGGATTACAGGTGTGAGCCACTGTGCCAGGCCGGATAGAAATATTAAGTGCTCCTTGGAAAGAATGGTAGTGTGTTTCATGTACAAAAAGCAAATAAGTAAATATTTTTCAGCAGGAATACAAATTATTATTACTTTCTCCTTATTTATGCTTGCTTCTTGTAAGGTCTTAACACATATGTTTACATATATTCATATATATATAATCTATTCACATATAAATATGCATATATTATATATCAATTATTATATATTATTTATTGTATATTAATATTACATATATTTTATATAAATCTGCTATCATGTCAGATTTGTTGCTCCTTCTGTGAAAGGAGTTATAATTCATTGCTATCAAGTTTGGTGAAATGAATTAAGGTAATGAATATGAGCCAAGGTAACAATCAGCCAGATGTGAGCTGAAACTTTGGAATGCATCCTGTTTTTCTGTCATTAGTCTTGCTCTGTCATGAGACAAGCATGTTTCAAGTATAAGCTGTTTATTTAAGTTGGGTACTGAAATGGAAAACACATAAAGCAGAGTGTTCAGAGGCTGGTGGAGCTTACAGAACTGCAGCAGCCAAGGCTGACTTGTAACCACCAAAATATTATGTGTAAATGAAAAGTAAATGTCTGCTGTTGCAAGCTACAAAGTTTTCTGTGCTTTAAGCTACCACGGCAAAATGGAGTGATATGCATGACCACCATTTATTGGTGAAACTGATACTCTATCCTGCATGAATAAAAATAATGTTTACTGAGTAGCCCCAGTGTTTCAGCAATTTCATTAAACTCTGTGGCTATAAAGATTTTCTAAAGACATTATTTTATATTGCTCATAATAAAATGGATATTGCTGTAGTAGACAAACAACAGAATGTGATAAATGTCATAATATAATTATACTGTGGTTAACATTTGCATGCAGTCAGAGGATCACCTAACTCTACCAAGGATACAGAATTTGGGGAAGGATTTGCAGAACAAGTAATACTTAAGGTGAATTGTGAAAATTTCACAAGTTCATGGAAAGGAAGAATTGAAGGACATACTGAAATATTACAGACTTAGGGAAACATAGAAATGAGGGTTAAGAATGCGACATATGTAGAGTTTGTAAATCAGTTATAGAAGACTGGGGTTTTGGTAGTACTTTAAAAAAGTCTGTCAGTGCCAAATTAAAATGGACCTTTCTCATTGAACTGATGAGCTTGCACTTTGCCCAGTAGGATGAATAATAGGTGGATAAAAATTGATTATAATTCAAAGAGAGAGAGAAAAAATGGGTTGTAAAAGTTACTATAAGAAATTGAACTAATATCCTGTCATTAGGCAATTAGAGAGCTAAGTCTCCTGCTTGCTTTGGAGGAGAAGGACCAGTGGGAATTCAGTTTCATTCTGATGCACAAATACTAGTGTTAGTTGAAGAGCAATTGATGTTAGACATTGCAGCCACTCTGCGTGGATAACCGGAAACCCACCACACTCTCTACCTCTTGATGAGAAAGGAAAGTTAGAAATTTGCACAACTGAGAGAAAATAAAGGTCTAGGGAGATAGAGTAACCCTGCAGCTTCTCTAAGCCACATTGTTTCCAAGGGTAACTCTGAACCTCTGTCTATATCCTGTGATCAGGGAAAGGAAAATATAACAGGTCATTACTCAAGGAGAAGCTGGGTATAAGGATGTTGGAGGAAGAGAAAGAAGGGAAGAAGTTTAGATATTGATATTATTTTTATTTTTACATTACTTTGTCCACATATCCAATAATTTGGACCTCTTAATCTTTGAAGTCTTCAGTATTCATTTAAAATGTATTTGCCCCAATGAGGAGATGGAAGAAAAATGAATTGTTTCTTGTCCAATAAGTATGTGTTTATCCAAGAAGGCTTGTGCTACATTAGCACAAGATAACATTGCATTTTAAGGTTTCTATAAATAAGTTTGGGGAGAAGAGGTGTGACATCTCTAAGAACTGGGGGATAAATATTCTGCCAATGGCTGTAGCAGTGAAGTGGACAGTTTATCAAATAAAAAGAAAGCTTCAAGCCATTCTTAACCAGACAGGTATATTCAAAAGTAAGGTGTATATATATTTTTTTCCTGTTTACCTATTTTACAGAAGAGTCAAAGGGAATATAAAGTACCAATCAGAGTAACAATAAAGCGATCAAGTGTCATCTCAAGAAGAAAATGGAACATCAAAAACAGCCCAGAAGTGTTTTCTTTTACCCCTTCACACGTAAGTAGAACTTTCCTAGACACTAGACTTGTTTAAACTAAGAGGAATTTGGTTGTTTCCACTTTCTTTTCTGCCGTTGTAAGGAGGGAAAGAACATCTATTTTTTATGCAGGCTGACAAATCCAGGTTCATCAATAAATGGCAGTCATAACATTATAAACAATGTAGAAATTTTTACCAGAGGAATTTATGACTGCTCCAACTTCCAAATAAAAATAAAAGAAATAAATATCACATTCCCTCTTTTTTATAGGAGAGAAAATTAATAATTATTTCTTTTACCAGAAGAAAAGAAAGTTTTAAATTTTTCTAACATCTAGTTGTTTAAAGCAATTAGAAAGAGAACTAAAAGAGATCTTGAAATAAGGAAGACAGAAAAGGGAGAAAAGGAAGGACTTGAGAATTCTAGGAGCCTAAGGTTACCTTAGGAGGAAAATAACTGAGAGAAGAATTAGGAGATAATCAAACAAACCAAGGAAGTAAGCAGACCTTTCATGAAGAGAGATACCTGCTGCAGTTTGTGAACAGGAGGTCTGAGCTCCCCCAAAGAGAGTGGTGATAAAAACAGGAGCAGATCAATAAAAGATTTGAGACTTGGGGAATGGTTAGCATTTTGATTTGTGGGACAATTTTCACTCAGAAAGTTTGTGAGATAAAATCAATACTGTTTGCATAAACTGTCATGTGTGGAAGAGGAGTGGGTCCCGTGATTAAGACTGACGTTAAAAACCTGAAAGTTTCTGCGAATATAATTGCAGGATCTTCATAGATGACGACCAGAACTTCAAAATAAGAACCAAGGAAATATCTAATTTTAAACATTTTGTAAAATGGTGAGTATAAAACCTGCCTATTTGGTCTAGGTTTGTATGTATACATACAGAGCCTGGACTATTTTAAAATCAGATTTTATCCTCATAAATCAAATGGGAGTAGAGAAAGTGCAGAAAAAACAATCCATAAAAGCGTCTGATAAAAAGATGAGCAAGTCTGTTGTAACTAGTGTTTGGGTTTCGTGTGTGTGCACGTCTCATTTTCTGCTTCACATCCAGTACCCTATGAGAGTGAATGCCTTCCAAACAGAGGCCTTTCTTTGGTTTTGCCTGTCAATTACTTTCTACAGAAGCTACTTGTTCTTTTACCTTCCACAGTAATATTTACGATTCATGAGTCTGGAGGTTGAGACAGCAAGTGCCTGTCTGCATGCCATAAATTAATGCTATCTGTATAGAATTCATTACCCTGCTTTCAGGCACTGGAAAGGAATAATACTAATAAAAAAATCGCTGTCATTATCTGTGTCCTTTGCTGGCTGAGGCTGATGTGTAACAGCAGGTGCTTTAGAAAGAAATGCTGTTGGTACTTGTAAAGGCTGGCCAGACACAGCTATGTCCTTTTTGCTTAGGAAAACAACATTGCTTGTTTTGATGTTGAATTGTCAGAAGGGATTTTTGTGGAACAGTTCGGGCAAACAAAGTGGCACAACATGAAAATGATTTTAGAACCCAAGCTTGACTGTAGAATTTGAGAACATCACCAGTCAATAATCACACAAAGAACGATCTCCTTTTTGTCTGTCTTTGAGTAAACTTGCTAATTGTAAAAATCTCTATCCTTAGTTGATTCCACTTGTGAGAGGTGTCATTAGATAAATTTACAGCCCTAAATCTCTGCATATAATGTGTAAGTAAAAGCATGTCTATCAACATTATATAGAAATGTCTAGGATTATATGATAGGGTTATGTTTAATCAGATGGTCATTTAAAGATGACAATGTCATTTGCAAAACAATTCCATCAAGTATAAAATCTTATTATTCTTTAGATCCTTGAAGATTTCAAAGTGCTTTTATTTGTCATTTTATTTGATCCTCAAAAAAAGCCATGAGGAAAGATATTACAAGTCCAGTTTTCCCTATGAACAACGTGAGAATCAGAGGCAAGCGTTCTGGCCAAGTCACATACTTGGTAAGGACAAGAGTTGACACTAGAATCGTGATTTCAGTGCAGCACTGGGATAGTTTCCCATACATTAATACGTCCAAGTATTTTGAGATATTTCCAAGAAAATGTGGAGTTATGGTAGGTGGGGAAAGAAGGCTGATACCTATTGTGTTCACTGATTTGACCATGTCTACACTCATTCCTACATCTTCTGTTGTGACACAGAAGCTCTTTACCCAGCTGCATGTCATCACCATTTGATCCCTAGCCCAGAAAGAAGTCTCTAGTGCATTAAAGTTGTCCAATACACATTTGCTAAAGTACCCAGGCTGAACAGATGTATAAACAATAAAATTTATTTAAAATTACTGCTTCTTGAAAACTAGTAAAAATTCTGTAAATCCTAGGGGACTAGTGAATCATCACTCACTTCCCAGTGCCCAGCCCCACATCACTCCTCCACTGCAGAGTAATTCACCAATGATAGCAGAAAATCAAAGGAAACATGTTGAGGGTCAAATCATTTGTTTGGGGTAGGCCTTTCTGTGATCTGAAAACCATTGACTCAGTAACTTCAGCTATCAAATGCTCACAATATGTTAAGGAAAACACAAATTTACGTAGAAGATGTGGTGCTAGAAAGGGACAATGTCTCCAGCTTTTATTTGATTCTCATGAGGTCTCTGTTCTCCAAAAACATAGAGTTTGTAGCTTCCCTTTTCACAAACCAGGCTAAAAATTATAATATCAAGTGGAATTAAAGTTTTAAATCTGAATAACATCCATGATTCCTCATTTGTATTCCAATTTTGTTTTTGCTATACAATAATATGGTTAATATTTTAGCAGTATTCTATAAATCTTTAGTAATAACTTCTTTTTCATTTGCAAATCACAAACATTTCCATTTCATTATTCAGGTTAGGTACCTAAAAATATATAAACTTTAGTAAGTTCAGACAAAAATGGATTATATTAAGTGTTTACATGTATGGCCTTAAGAACACTAAATCTTATGTTTTGCCTTTTACCTAGATTGTATCTCTCTTTGGGGTTTATGTAGTCTATGTGTGTGTGTATGTGTGTGTGTGTCTGCATGTTCATGTAGAGATAAAGGACCATACTTAATTTGTCTGTCCAAATTAATATTCTTTTAATAATTATTAGAGATTTGGCTTCAAATTTCTAGTTCACCTTGTAGAAGATGAGTAGCTTAATACAGTATGGTAAGCCATCAGATATATTTTATGCAATTTACAGTGTTTGTTTTCCTAAAAACCTAATTTTTCATTTTTTTATAGTACATAGTAGGCATAGAGTATTTGTATGTTTACAGCACATTGATTCTACATTCCATCATGACTGAATTATATAAATGTGTAAAATGAGATTCAAGTGTTAAGACATTCCTAATATCACACACAAGAAAATCTAAGAACATCTTCTTGTTTGCAAATAATCACAAAAAAATCATAGCTCAAAAAATGATAAATTGATTTTTTTTGTTTGTATTCATGTTCTCTGTTTCCTTTTACTGGCATAATCTTCTTTCTCTTTCTCTTTCATGAATTTCCAATCAAGCACTAAGACTCATTTTAAATGTCATTGCTCCCAGCAAGTATTTTTTGATTGTTCTAGACAAAGCTAACCATTCCCTTAGTACTTGTGAGAATCAGCTCATAGTGTTTCAAGCACACTTACAGCAGTCACTAGCATGATTTATGTTAAGGGAAAAATCTGCATCCTACTAATCTTTTCATACCTTTCACCTAACATATCTCCAGACACTCAGTCAATGCTAACTGAATACTTGTTGAATAAATATAAGAAAAAAGTGAAATAAGTCATCCTTTTTAAGCATGAATTATGTATCAGGTACTATGCGAGGCAGCAAGGATGTATAGATACTGACCTCCACAGTTGTCAGGCTCTTGTCAGGATTCTTATTAGTCACAAGCTCCAAGTTACGCCTTTCTGTGTCTTAAAATCTCTATCCGAACACTTGAGAGAATATCCGGAAAATATTTTTTATTGAGGCTAAACACCATACATGCTACTTTCTTAATCCCATAAATACCAGTGAAAGGATGTCTACATATGCTGACATTTTTTTGCGTGCTTCTCTCCCCTTTCAGCATGTGACCCAATATAGCTGCACCATGTTCTCTATTTGCATCATCCCTTACCACTGTCTCTTCCTCAACTACCCTAATCAATAACCTTTCTCACAAGAATGTTCTGATCACCAAGTACAAAGGGCATTTTTTACTCTGTTTTCTTCA
This sequence comes from Ateles fusciceps, assembly GCA_036589455.1. Classification (NCBI taxonomy): domain Eukaryota; kingdom Metazoa; phylum Chordata; class Mammalia; order Primates; family Atelidae; genus Ateles; species Ateles fusciceps. The sequence goes on along the minus strand of JAZHEH010000572.1, from coordinate 12,838,722 downwards.
ACATCTCTACTGCCTAGTACCACTGCCTACCTCTACTAGTTTACTTTATAAGAACAAACTATTATTTTGTTGTGTTTACTTAGCTAACCTTTTCTGATCACTTACTATGGACTGGATAAGATGTTTCAGGCTATATACATTCTTGTAATTTAATCTAACGAAATGTAATTAAGAAAATGTATCTTTATTCTAAAAGCTTTGTCTATATTTTATAAAGAAGGAAATTGAGGCTCAAAGAAGTTAAATAATTTCCTCAGAGTCAAACAGCTGTTTATTGGAGGAATTGGGATTCCAGTGTAAATCTGCAATCTGATCCCCCCTCTATATTTTTAAACCATTGTATCACATTGATCTTGAATCTCAGACTACTTCTCTGTCTCTGAATTGGCTGTTCCTCCTTTGTGATTTTCAATTTGGCTAGTCCTTGTCCTTGGTTTTGTCATTATATTAATGCTTTATATATGTTCCCCATGTTCTTAGGACATTCTCTCTCACACTTAGGCTAAATGGTGAGGGAATGTGTTTTCTCTCTGGGTCCACAAGGGGGCGTAGTTTTAAGGGCAAAAACTTCCCAGCACCATGCCCCCTCCCATCTCTCCATCCAGGAGATTTAACAGTCTCTGTTTTAATTTTTGCAGGTGCTGGAAAAGGTCAAAAGTCAATCACTCCAGTGGAAGTTTAAAGGTACTCCTTTCTTTGGCCAGGCAACATGGAGAAGGTGGGGAATTGCTCCCAGGTTAATAGTCCCTGTCTCCCTCATCCAGGCAGATTTCCCTTCTGGAGTCCCCTTCCACTCTCTTGTGGAAGTTTGTCTTCCCCCTCCTAAAGTCCACCTCTCTCTCAATTCCCTTCCACTCAGTGTGGAAGCTGCTTTCCTCTCCTGGATTCCCTCTTTCTGGATTCTCTCACTCAGTGTGAGAGGAGCTTTCCTTCTCTGGTTTTCCCCCTTCTGGGAACCGTTCTCACTCAGCGTGAGAGTGGCTTTTCTTTCTCTCACCCAGCGTGAGAGCTCACTGTTTCTTATCTCTCCTTCTCCTTTTTCTCTCTCTACCTAAATAAATCACTTTTCTGCAAAAGCTTTTTGAGTCCGGCATTTACTTTATGAGAGCACTGCACTGCGGTCTCCTCTTCCATTCTTGGTTGAGTGATAGACCCAGAACCTGGAGAAACGTCCTCTCAGGGGAGCTGAGGGCTCCCCTGAACCCCAAAACCCACCTACAATGGTAAAATTTTTTTTTTTTTTTTTTTTGAGACAGAGTCTCACTCAGTCACCAGGCGCCAGGCTGGAGTGCAGTGGCGCGACCTTGGCTCACTGCAACCTCCGCTGCCCGGGTTCAAGCATTCTCCTGCCTCAGCCTCCCGAGTAGCTGGGACTACAGGCGCGCGCCACCACGCCCAGCTAATTTTTTGTATTTTTAGTAGAGACGGGTTAGGACATCTAGCCAGCCAGCCCCTGCTAGCTTGTCTGAGTATTGTCTGTCACTTGAATTCTCTGATGAAAGGTGAACATGCCTTTAACTAATCATAAATGGCTTTACCTCCTAGCTACATATGACCTGATAAGAGATAAGCACCTGACCTAGTCCTTGCAATGTAGTATCTTCAAGAAAGTTGTTTCTATCATGTAAATGATTCATACATAAGAGACGAAGTCATGACTCCATGTTCATAAGAGACAGAGGGTAACCTTAGCTCCTGAACTGCCAGATCTCAGGTCATGTCATTTAGTAGGTTTAGTTTCTATCTAGTCATTTACTGTAGTCAAGTCAAACCTATGAGTTTCTCATTATATTTTTTTCAGCTAGTTTCATCTTTGAAGAAAACCACCACTATGAAAGAAAGAGAGAACTTAGTTGCAAGTATCAAACATTTGAAAGTGAGAAAACATGGAGGAGAGTGACGTCTCCCTGATCCTAGGACATAAATCTATCACCACCAAATAACAGAGTACAACTAATTAACCTGCCTTCTGAAATTTTCATGTGTCTAGACCTTGTGTTACATTAAGTTAATGTTTTAGGGGAAGGAAAGACAATAGTTTAATTTATTCGGGGGAAAAATCTAGTCTCAGGTTTCTAAGCTTAATACAAAAATGAAAATGTGGCCCTCACACTTTGCTGCAAAAAGACACCATGGTTTGAAGTGAGGCTCTGCCAAAATCAATCATTTCTCATCCTAAACTAGGGAATGTATTATTGCTTGACCTATATTTAAAGGACTACTGATAAACATTTACAAGGTCTTGTTGTCACCTGAAAAGGATAAGGTGACAAATGTATAAATTCTATTGGCAAGTAGGATCATTCTGGCAGGTTAAATAAGGGCATACGACAGAAGCACTTACGGGGTTGTAGAAACACAATTACCTGGATTCTTCCAGTGCCTCCTGTCTAGAAGCTTCCTATAGATACATCTGTTTGCAAAGCTTAATTAGTGCTGCTAAGCCCCAGGAGATACAGGGAAACAAGCTAAAACACAGTACACTAGCAAAAGGCTCTGCATCCTATTCTTAAAGAACATTATATAACACTGGTTCCCTCAGACACAAAGAGGCATGAGGCAAGTGGCACTTGGTTGCTAAGTGATGAACTTTTCTTTTTGGCTATCCTAAAACAACTACTTGCCAATCTCCAAGCTAGACTGTGACTCATAGGCAGATCTGATCAGAAAAACAACTGGAAATGGTAATGGGTCCTGCTCAAGAAGGGAAGTTAAGCCAAAACCCAGCATATGCATGTGAGTGCTTGTAGACACACATATGTGCATGCATGCACACACACACACAGGTTTAGCAAACAGGGGCACATGCTTTCATTGAACCAAGCAAAACAGAGCATCTCAGCTCCTTAGGCAAACAAAACTCTGAAGACAATTTTAATGATGTGAGTATTCACAACTGCACAGTCCTCTCCAATACCCTTTCCAGAATTCCTCTGTTTTAGAAAAATTCAGAAGCACTGGAGACCAGGAGAGTGCTCCTGGTAAACATCCCATGAGACAGTCGACTTTTCTAATCAAGATTACCCTATGGTGCAGGATGCAGAATTTTCTCTGAACTGATGCCAAGGCTTGTTGCTGACTTCACAGATCTCTCCTTAGCCCTAACAATTTCTAGTTTGACAACTTTGAAAAAAATCTGTGACTGATATTCCACAGCTTTAAAATAAGAGTACAAATAGCCCTATCCTCATGAGCTGTTTGTAAAGATGAAAAGAATGGACATATGTACAGTTTTCTGAAGACTCCTGGATACACTATAAGCACATAGAGAAAAATGTTGGCTCTCACAAATGAGGAAACACAGCACAGGGATATAAAATAACATGCACACAATTATTCCACTAATACTGTTGGAAATAAAAAGCAGGTGATCTGATTCCAGATATTCTTTTATTGACAGCTTTTCATCCCCCACATAATTGTATTGCATTTTTGTTCAAATTGTATATCTGTTGCATTGAGAATGATTATTTTTTGCATTTAGCTCAGAGCTTGCAGGATAATGAGAAGCACCTGATCGGTTTCAAGGACCAGATGAGGAAAAACAACCGCTGGAAATAATGCCACTTTGCAACTGGGATGCAGTATGCGTGGTGGCACTGCATTATTTTCCACAACATTGAGTAAGCGCATTTGTAGTTGAAATTGTAACTGCTGAATCATGTTAGGTGCAGGCAAATTTAAATTGCAGTCAAGGAAGAAATCTTTTCTAGAAAAAGAATGAAATTTGGTAGAAAGATTTGGAAGTGTCTGCCCATCCATTCTATTTTGTTTTAAAAGGAAGAGAGATTTATTACCCAGGTATATCAATTTTCAACATACAAGTGATGAGAGAAACCAGGGTCACAAAGATACAAACAAAGCTATTCAAATAAATAAACGAAGACGAAGGTCATTATTTCATGGTCTCAAAGAGAAAAAGATTCATATTCAAAAAATTTCTTTCTAAAGTTGGCTATATTTCTTATTCTTGGGATCCACTGTAATCACTTAGAGTGTCCAATAAATTCCTTGCTTGTTTTATTTAATCTGAGTATTTGTCCACCCTTCACTCTCCAAAATTGTCATCTTAGAAAACCCACTGGCTCAACAGGAAGCAGCAGATTTATCCTACTTCCCTTCTTACTTCCTCAGCCAGCTTCAGATTACGTGAGCAACTTTAACTCAACATGAACAAACCTGAAGCCACCACAGTTTATGTTAACAGTTAAAAAAAAAAAACAAGTCCTAAGCCGGGCACAGTGGCTCACGCCTGTAATCCCAGCACTTTGGGAGGCTGAAGCAGGAGGATCACAAGGTTGGGAGATTGAGACCATCCTGGTCAACATGGTGAAACCCCATCTACTAAAAAATACAAAAATTAGCTGGGTGTGTTGGCGCGTGCCTGCGGTCCCAGCTACTCAGGAGGCTGAGGCAGGATAATTGCTTTAACCCAGGAGGTGGAGGTTTCAGTGAGCTGAGATTGCGCCACTACATTCCAGCCTGGGTGACAGAGTGAGACTCCATCCCGCCCCCCATCCCCCCAAAAAAGAAAAAAACAAGGCCTGGACTTAGACTGGTGGGTGGCTTACTGGTTCTACTACTTAGTGATTGTGTTTCTTAACATCTTTGTCCTCATTTTGTAACTCAAATGAAGACTCTAACCACGCTTATTTCAGATGCTTATTTCATAAGGTATAAATGAGATAATGCAAAGAGCAGTGACTTTGTGAATGGTAGGAGCAGAATAAATGCCAGCTCTTAGCTGCCAATTACCTCCCTCTTGATTTCTCTGTGTGTATGCATCCAGTTACTCCAGTTATTCAACTTCTAAAAATTTTCCTCGACGCATTCCTCATTCTCATGCCATTATATTCAAACAAGCACTAAGTTCTGCTATTTTTAATATCCCAAATGCTGTCAAATCTGTCCACCTTTTTATCATACTTCTTTAGTTTGGATGCTATCTTTTTTTGTTTGTTTGCTTGAGATGGAGTCTTGCTCTGTCACCAGAATAGAGTACAGTGGCAGAATCTCAGCCCACTGCAACCTCCACCTCCCAGGGTCAAGCAATTCTCTTGTCTCAGCCTCCGAGTAGCTGGAACTACAGGTGTCTGCCACCACACCCGGCTAATTTTTGTATTTTTACTAGAGACGAGATTTCACTATGTTGGCCAGGATGGTCTTGATGTCTTGACCTCATGATCTGCCTGCCTCAGCCTCCCAGAGTGCTGAGATTACAGGCATGAGCCACCGCACCTGGCCCTGATGCTATCTTGATGTAATTTCTCTTCACATGTTTAGAATTTTTCTGATGCAGCATTACTTATATGACACATATTTGTGTAACTACTCTTTCTAAATAAATGTTTACTATTTCATTAGGGTATCATCAAAACCTCTCGTTTTGAGGGCTATAAGTAACTTGCTTTTTTTTGTTTTTACCTAGAGATCAGTACTTGAAATACTGGTTAAAAAAACAAAAAAACAGTGTTGGATGTCAGCCTAAAAGTATTGCGCAGTTTGATTTCTTTTAAGTGAAAATAGAATAGTCAAAATAATCTCCTCCAGGTTTCACCAATTTATATTCCTGTTAACACTGGATGATGGCACATTTGTATCCACAATGGACATTGTAATGGATCAAAGATAATATTTAATAGCTCTAATGTGCATATTACTGATTGAAATCTTGTTGAAATGTTTTATATGCTTTGTGTGTGAAATATCAATTTGTATGATTGCTTGTATATGTTTGAGTACCTTGTGATATATGTTATTATGAACTGAATGTTTGTATTCCAAAAAAATAATCATATTCAAATCCTAACTGGCAAGATGATGTCATTAGAAGGTAAAGCCTTTGGGAGACAATTAGATCATGAAGGTGGAGCCCTCAGGAATGGGATTAGTGCCTTTATTGAAAGAGATACTAGAGCTTCCCATCTCTGCTCTTTGTATGTAAGAATATAGTAAGATACCGGTCTGCAAACCAGGAAGAGGGGATTTCACAAGACATTGAATCTGTCTGTGTCTTAATCTTGTTAATTTCGCTTATGTCACCCAGGTTGGAGTGCAGTGGCGTCATCTTAGCTCACTGTAACCTCCAACTCCTGAGCTTAAGCAATTCTCCTGCCTCAGCCTCCCTAGTAGCACGGATTACAGGCACCTGCCACCAAGCCAGGCTAATTTTTTAGTAGATATGGGGTTTTGCCATGTTGGCCAGGCTGATCTCAAACTCCTGAACCTCAGGCGATCTGCCCACCTTGGCCGCCCAAAGTGCTTGGATTACAGGCATGAGCCACCATGCCTGGCCTTAAAAATTATTATTCAAGAAGTTGTTCCTCACTTTAAAATATTTCTAAGTTATATATAGAACACACACACACCTCTTATATATGTGTGTGTGTGTATGTATGAAATAAGATATACAGAATATACTTAGTTATTTAATTCATTTTAAATTGACTTTTATATGTTGTGAAAATGGGATGTTGCATTATATATATATATATATATAAAATGGGTTTATTTCTACTGCCTTATGAGTATTGCTGTTTTAATTATTATAACTTTATGGTACACTTTGGTCTCCGGAAGAATAAGCTCCTTCAGTAAAAATGTTTCAAATTTTATTGGCTGTCATTGAGTATTTTTTAAATGTACTATCTAAAAAATTTTCTTTAGCATTTTTATTGAAAGTACATATAATTTATAGATCAATTTAGGAGAAATGACATGTTGAAACTATTAAATATTCTTTTGGGAACATGGCATCTTTCTCTCTTCTTACTACCTAGAAAGTTAAATGATAGATTGATAGAATGATAGATACCAGAAAAGATGTATGACTTTCATTGTAAAGGTTTTTTACATTTTATACAAACTTTACAAAAGATAAACCTATTGAAATTGAACATTGTTATGGGAAAAATTGTCTCTCCCCAAAACTGTTGTGTTGAAGTCCTTACTCCCAATGTGTTTGTATTTAGAGATAGGGCCTTTAAGGAGACAATCAGGGCTAAATGAGATCATAAGGATGGTGCCTTATTTAATAAGAGGCTCCAGAGAACTCTTATTCACTCTCTGTTTCCTCTCTTTCCCCCCTCTTTCCCCATGCACACACACACAAGGAGATCACATGAGCACCCAGAGAGAATGCAGCCATCTTGCATGCTAGGAGAAGAGGCCTCACAATAAAACCTGCTTTGCCTTGACCTTAATATGGGACTCCCCAGGCTCCAGACTTGTGAGAATACATTCCTGTTGTTTGAGCCATCCAGTCTGTGGTATTTTGTTATGGTTGCCGGAGCATACATCTTTTTTACTATCTTACCACACATCATTTAACAGTCCTTCATTTGTTCCCTGACATATTCTTTATTTCTTTCTCTTTTTCGTACTTTTATTTTAGAATCAGGAGGCACATGTGCAGATTTGTTGCAAAGGAATATTGCTTGATGCTGACAGCCCCTTCTTTTAACCTCAGCAATTCTGAACTGCTAAGTTCTCTTTCCTCAATTCCTTTTAAAGGAGTCTTCTAAACCTAAAATGCACTTTATCTTTGTTGACATATCATCCTTACATCCTCCAAGAGTTTCTTGATTATCTTACAAAGATATTCCATTCTCCAAACTACACTGCACATTTTACCATTTGATATTATAATGGTATTTTACGTTTTCCTTGCAAATTGTGAGTTGCTTGCATTTCTTCAAGGAGCGGTCTATGCGCTATTCATCTTTACATTATTTTTATCTAAAGTGATCACTTATATAGAAGTGGCTAAATTAATTAGTTAATGCATTAAAACTTTAATAAGTACATCACTTCCAACCAAGATAACAAAGTACCAAATATTTAAGAAAGAGCTATATAATATTCAAGAAGAAGCTGTAGAATATTTAAATAAATATCTGTACAGTGTTGAAGACCAATCCTATTATCCTGTTTTTTAAAACTAATATGTCTTCTTTTTACATGATGTTAAGAAAACAAAAACATAAAAAACACTTCCAGATAATCAGTGACATAAACAAGCTATATAGGAAAGAAAGTGTTACAGGGTTAAAGTTCTAGTTCAAATGACCAGAAAAAGATACTAATGATAATTTATCTAATGCTGACAACAAAAAAACACACAACAAAACCAATGTTTATTGATGAATAACATGTATATAAACCGTAAATGTTCAGTTCTATGAAATATCACAAAGTGACTGACCCATGTATTTAATACTTAAGTCAAGAAATAGAAGATTTCCTCTTTTGCCTATGAACCCCTGGTCTCTCTTTCTTGATGTTAACTGCTACCCTGACTTGTAACAAATTAGAATGGTTTGCTTTTATTTTTGTGAAGTTACATTATATGAAATTATATACTATGCGTTTTCATTACCTGACTTGATGGTTAATATTAGCTGTCAACTTGATTGGATTGAAGGTTGCCTAGATAGCTAGTAAAGTATTATTTCTGGCTATGTCTGTGAGGGTGTTGCCAGAGAAGATTAACATTTGGGTCAGTGAACTGGGAGAGGAAGACCCAACCACAATGTGGGTGGGCACCATCCAATTGGCTGCCAACGCAGCCAGAACAAAGCAGGCAGAAGGTGGGATAAGCTGACTTGCTGAGTCTTCTGGCTTTCACCTTTCTCCCATTCTGGATGCTTCCTGCCCCTTGGACAACAGACTCCAGGTTCTTCTGCCTTTGGACTCTTGGACTTAAACCAGTGGTTTGCTGCAGGCTCTTGCACCTTCAGCTTCAGACTGAAGGCTGCACTCTTGCTTCCCTACTTTTGAGACCTCTGGACTCTGAGCCACTGCTGACTTCCTTCCAACTCAGCTTGCAGACGGCCTATCGTGGGACTTCACCTTGTTTTCATGGGAGTCAATTCTTCTTAGTAAACTCTCTTTCACATACACATATTTCCAATTATTTCTGTCCCTCTGGAGAACCCTGACTAATACTCTTGGCTTCTATTCTGTTGGTCAGCATTGTTTTAGGAAGTTATCTATGCTTTTCTGTCAAGCCATATTATTTACCTTTACTCAGTGCCACATTTTATGATTCCGATATTATTAATTTTTTTCTATTTCATTAATGATAAACATTGTTTTCAGTTTCAGACTATAATAATTAATGCTTTATTAACATTATTGTACATGTATATGTGTGTGCAAATGAGTGTGCTCATACACGCATTATGTTAAGTATATACCCAGGAAAGATGTTTCTAGCTATACCTAGAAAATCTGTGTTTTCAGCTTTAATAGATAAAGAGAAACCATTTTTCAAAGTAATCATTCCAGTTTATACTTTTACCAGCAACACCAGCAACATTTGGTGATTCCAGTTGCTCCAAATTCCCCCCAATATGTGTTATTGTCTGTCTTTCAAATTTTGCTTCTTTTAGTGCTATCTTGCTGCTGATATTTTCACTGATTTTAATCAGAACCAATCAAAATGTCAATTTTCTTATATGACTAAGACCACGTGAAGAAATAAGTAATCCTCTTTTTATTATGCCTGAATGACTGTTTGTCTCTTTTTTCTATCAAAACAAATAATCTTTCTAAATCTTTAAAATGCTTATGTAAAAGAATAAAGAAAATGTTATATATTTGATACAACTTAATACAGCTGTTGTACTTTAAATAAAGAAGAACTGATTTTGACAGAACAAATTTTTATTCATAGCTTTGAGACTAATTATTTTTTATCTGATAAATTATAGATTGAGAGTAGTTCCTGACTTATCTGTTCTTGGAATATTTTTAGAGTTATGTTTGTATTCCCGGCTTTCTTCACTCTCTTATCTGGATAGTGATAGTGCTTTTGAAAGAAGCATGCACTCACAACAACATTGCAACTTGTCTACTCAAATACTAGAAGTTTATTTTATGGACAGTTGAGTCATTTCCTATCAGTAGATATTTGCAGCATTTATAAGACTCAACAAATACAGAAGCAAAATCTAGTAATAAATAATAAATAATCTAAGCTGTGTCTCTTTCATATGTCTTTGCATTTCAAGTCTGATGATAATACTGTGAAAAAGAAAAATACAATAACATAAAACCTGTTACTTGCTTGATAAACACATGAGTAGGTGCATTTGTGTGTGTCTGTTCATAGATATTTAATGATAAATAAAATGTAATATAAATAGTCATATTATTTTATATTATATTGTATTCAGCCAACAATTTTATTAGCCATTAATAGTAATTTCAATAAAAGTACAAGGTAGAATTCTAAAGTGACTTTATATTTTTCTAGTATAATGCGTTTTCTATTTCCAAATTTCTCTGTCAGTTAACATTCAGACACAAATATCTACTAATCTTCTAATTGCAGCCAATGATTCTTTATTTTACTTTGGTATTCTACAAATATAGTTCAATTTCTGATTATTCTCTAATAGTAACCGTTCCTGAATAGTTACCTTACATGTAACACACCCCAACATTAATAATGTTTAAGTAAACCTCTCTGAGCAATGATAGTTGTCTGGTCTGTCTAATCAGTACACCTAATATTTTTTAACTGGAAAAGTAGTATGGTACATATACAAAAATGTGTTTGAAAATCATCTGTTAAATTTAAAGTATAGAATAAGATTGTGAATGAATGTACTTAACAACCAGGTGAAGAAAAGAATTTATCACATACCCTAGAAGCACACTGTTTTTCTTATTAGCATCACCATTTGTTTCTCCATAGAATTAATTACTTTTAAAAAATTTATTATCCTCCTTTTTTCTTTAAATTGTTTTTCCTTATGTGTGTTTACCACACAGCATACATGTATATGAGTGTGTGTGTGTGTGTGTGTGTGTGTGTGTGTGTAGAATAATATAAATGAGCAATGAGGGAGGTGTTATTAAAAGCTGAAAAGATGAAAATCCATGTAATGCAGTGGCAAATTAGTTGGTGAAAATAATTTGAAAGACAGATAATATATGTCTTAATATCTAGCATAAGTAACAGAGTTTGGAATTAAGACAAGTTAGTGATATGGTATGTCTTGGTTTAATTAGCTACATTTGACCACATTTTATAAGAAAGGGATGAATGCAGAGGAAAAAAATGGTTCCGTTTTCATGAAGACATGAAAGAGAATAAAGAAAGTACAGTGATTCAAGGACATTCATGTTCAGAATAAGCAACTAAGGAAAAATGCAGGGCAGAACAGCCTTTGAACAATAAATGCCATTAGAACTCAGCTTTGAAATAAAAATTAAATCCAGTGTATATCTTTAACCCTTTTTTAAAACCTCTGGCCAAAATCAAATGGTGCCTAATAAATCATTTTATTTACAAACAAACAAACTTAGCATGAGCTTGCCCCTTTTGTTTCATATCTTGGTGAACATATGGTAATTTCTGATATTTTTCGATTCTGTGAGTAATAAAATGAATGCTACTATAGTTTTCATTTTTATTTCCATGGTTGCTAGTAAAGGTGATCATTCATTTGTAAATTAATGGGCCATTTGTTTTTCATTTTTTTGTGTGAAATTTCTGTTAGAATCTTTTTGTTTCTTAATGATGTATAACATTTTTGTTTACATTCAAGTTACTTGTGTAGTGTCACATCATATGAGTTAAAATAACTTCCATATTCTATTGCATATTCTTTCTCAAGTCTCATTATGGTGCCTCATTCTGGATTTAGAACCAAAGTTCTGGACTTTAATATAGTTGACGTGTTTAGCCTTTCTTCTCCAAAGTAATAATCAATTGTCTCACCACAGTTTATTGAAAAACTATGATTTCCCCAGTGATATGCAACAGCATATCATAAGTAGTGAGTTAGAAAATATTTTCTAACTGACTGCAGTGTACCAAGTGAACTGGAACAAGACCAAACTATTGTAGATACTGGTTTAAGCCACCAAATATTGGAGTGGGTTTGAACACAGCAATAAATAACTGAAACAGAATCTAGTCAAATTTAAATATACTCAGTTTGTCTCTGAGCTGTTGATTCTGTACTATGTTCAAGTCTCTAATCCCTGCTTCAATGCCATATTTAATTACGTCTTCAATATTAATATTAAAATCTTACTACATTTTTAGACATCCTTATACTTCTAATCTAGGAATGGATATTTTTGAACTTTCTTTGATTAAAAATTGTCAGATTATCAAGACTCTCAAGACAATTGAAATTTGCATAAAGATTGAATGTTAATGCTATATCTAAAGTTACAGATTGAGATTCAGAATTTTGATTTATCTTCATTTTTAATCTTCATTCAGGTTTTTAAATAGAATTGTATAAATATTTTCATAAATGCACTAACAATCTTTTATGTAGATTTATTTTTAGATACTTTATACTATCAAGTATGTTTTATGTTTTCATTTTCAAACTGTTGCTAAAGTATACAAATGGAACTGATATTTTGTATACATACAAAATTTACACTGTAATACATTCTTACTAATTTATTATTTTATATTTTCTTCAATTTTGAATTATAATTATACAATTAAATATCTTGTTTTTCCATCTTAATTAACTTACTAGAACTACCACTATAGTATTGAAAATATTGGTTGACTGGGTATGGTGACTTACCCCCTGTAATTCCAGAACTTTGGGATGCTGAGGTAATTTGTTAACAGGAATGGTTTCAATGTTTCATTATTAAGTGTTTTTGCTGCAGGTCTGTAAATATTTCTGCCATGGTTTTATAATAGAAGTTTTAGAAAATAACTGAGAAATTAAATGAAAACAGCTAAAATCCCAGTATGAAATAAAATTACGTATCATTTGTACTGCATTAATATATATTTAATAAAATATAAATATATATTTTATTTTTATTTTTTAGTTTATTTATTTATATTTTATATACATTTTATTGCATTTTAGATTTTGGGTTACATGTGAAGAACATGCAAGATTGTTGCATAGGTACATATATGGCAATGTGGTTTGCTGCCTTCCTCCCCCATCACCTATATCTGGCATTTCTCCCCATGCTATCTCTCCCCAACTCCCCCACGCCCTGCTGTCCCCTCCCTTATTTCCCCCCCCCCACCAGCCCCCAGAGTGTGATGCTCCCCTCCCTGTGTCCATGTGTTCTCATTGTTCAACACCCACCTATGAGTGAGAACATGCAGTGTTTGATTTTCTGTTCTTGTGTCAGTTTGCTGAGAATGATGGTTTCCAGGTTCATCCATGTCCCTATAAAGGACACAAAAATCAATTTAATAAAATTAAATAAGCTTTTCAAGATAGTAAATTCTGTGTTTTATGTCTCATTTCCCAAATTGTATTAAAGTTACAAAAAAATTAAAATGTAAATACAGACATTGATGAAAAGGAATGAAAATATACTAGAGGATAGACTGGTATCTTCAATTCAAAAGTTTTGGTAAGTGACTAAAGAATATAAGTTGGCCAGTTTTACATACTGGACAATCCTTAGTAAAGAAAGTCATATCCACAGATGAGCAAATGCATGTAAGCAGACTCCATGGCATTCATTATGGTAAATAATTGTGATTATTTTGATTAATTATGACATTAATTACACAGTTACCATATTATTATGAAGATGAGTCAAGCTAGTCTGCTCCTGCCTTTCCCCCTCTACAAATGAAAAGGTCTTGAAGAAGGAGAATCTGTCCCCTAGCATTTGTTCCCAGGATGAAACTAGAAATCTTGTCTTCAAAAATTATATATTGACAAACTTGGTGTGAACTCAGGATGCTAGTGTATGAGAAAATTGCAAAAATCTATCATCTTGCATGGAGAAGAAGAGCACACACACAGGCACACACACATACACACACACACACACACCACACACACACAGTAAAAAAGGCCACATTTTTCCCAAAGAGAAATATAGTAAATTTTTTGCATCATGGAAAGTCATAATTATTTGATACATATTTTAAGAGTTTCCCAAGCCTAGCATCTTACTCTTTATTCACAAACTGACAGGGATGGCCAACCCAGCTGTGTGCTAGAATCATCCAGATAACCCTAAAATACAGCAATACCTCAGACCTACTGCTAGAAATTCTGATTCACATGGTCAGATTGAGACCTGAGAATAAATATTTTGAAATGGTTTTGCAGGTGATTTTAAGATATATGTAAGGTTAAGAATTATCGCAAAGTCACTATTTGGAGAACCTTCCTTTTTTATCTGTGAACTTTGTATTATATTTGCCTGTGTGCTTGTGCTACCCAAAAACAAACCACACATTCTTTTATTTGGTTTAGTGATAGTGACTCAGTTCAATCACATAAAGCCAGGGCCACAGATATTTGACAAATGATTTCTCTTCTTATTACCATGAGAAGAAGCCCTCTCTTAGTCGAAATAAACAAAACTACGGAGCTCTTAATTTATTGAGTTGATAAGATTGTGTGGAATACAATATTCTTGCTGAGCTTAAGGGCCTGAGGATTTACTGAAAGAACTAAATCAGAAGATGCCCTGCCATGAGAACTGTTTTGAGCAGCATGGAAAATTTTAAAATTTAGAGATTATTGTCTCTTTTTTGTTCATCAATCAACCTCAAAATGTTTATCATGAAGCTGCATCACATCTTGTCCTAAATCTTATCAGTGGGAAAAGGGAGGATTTGAATATATCAGATACTTGAAAGTAGCTGGAATCTGATTCTCAAATGTACAAATGAGGTAATTTCTGGCTCATACATTAAACTATTTTAATATGTTACTGACATTTTATAAGCTCCATTAATTTATACCTTTCTGCAGCTAGGCTTCTATTTCAGGAAATAATTGGTGTTGGGCAAGTGACTTCAAATATGTATTGTAAAGTACATATGCTACAATCTAAATTGTTTTTTCACTAGTATTAAAGGACAATGTCTCAAAACTCTCAACAATAACTTCTAAAAAGAGAAGGACCAAGACAAATCCTGCTAAAAAATTAAAATTTAAGAAAAACAGATATTTGATAAAAGTAAAATTATACTTAAACTAAAATTCCACCTTTTTTTAACTGTTCTGGAGAAATATTTGCAGGTTGGCACAAAGAGGCAGATGAAAGCTTTTATTTAACTTTGCTTGTAAATATAAATCGATGGAAACAAATGACTATTAATATTAAAAGAATTACATAATTTATGATAAACCTTCTATGGAATTTGTGCAGCAATTACAAAGAATAAAGAAGATGTGTGTATATAATGGCATAAAGTATTTTTTAAAAAAATTGTAAATGTGGAAAAAGAATTCCTAAACAAAACATACAAAATGACCCTATTTATGAAAAATAAGACAAAATATATAATAACATCCATAAAGCTGGACTCCATTTTTAAAATACCTAGATCCTATTTAGGAAAATATTAGTAAGACTTCTAAAGATTAATTCATCTATGTTATATAATTCTAATAATTAAAAATTAAATACCCAAATGTGAATATAAAACATTACTAATAATGTGTAGCAATAGCTATTGGAGACACTGAATGGCTACTAGACTGCTTTTAATATCAGTTGAATACTTCCCTGTGATAGGTACTATAAACTTTAAAGATGGCGGCTTTCATCTTTCATACTTACACCCATAGCACTTGGCTTATGTTGAACCTCGGCAAAATTTTAATTCCAGGAGCTGTTTTTTAAATTAATAAAATAGATACACCACTGGCTAGATTAATAAAGAAGAAAGAGAAGACTAAAATAAACCCAGTGAGAAATCACAAGGGGGGATATTACCAGTGACTCCATAGAAATACAAACAACCATCAGAGAATATGGTAGGTACCTCTATGCACATAAACTAAAAAATATAAAAGTAATAGAGAAATTCCTGGACACATACACCCTACCAAGACTTAAACAGGAAGAAACTGAATCCCTGAACAGACCACTAATGGTTCTGATATGAGCAGTAATAAATAGCCTACCAATTAAAAAAAGGACAGGACCAGACAGATTTGCAGCTGAATTCTACCAGACATACAAAGAAGAGCTGGCTGGTATGATTATTGCTGAAACTATTTCAAAATATTGAGGAAGAGAGACTCCTTTCTAACTAGTTTTATGAGATAAGCGTCAACATAATACCAAAACATGCCAGAGAAACAAAAAAAAAGAAAACATTAGGCTAGTACCCTTGAAGGATATTGTTGCACAACTCCCCAACAAAATACTGGCAAGCCAAATCCAGCAGCACATCAAAAAGCTCATCCACAATGATGAGGTAAGCTTTATCCCTGGGATGCAGGACTGATTCACGATACGTAAATTATTCAATGGGATTCATCAAATAAACAGAACCAAAGAAAAAACTACATGATTATCTCAATTGATGAAGAAAAAGCTTTTGATAACATTCAACACCCATTCATGTTAAAAACTCTCAGCACACTAGACATTGAAGGAACATACCTCAGAATAGTAAGAGCCATCTATGATAACCCACAGCCAACGTAATATTGACTGAGCAAAAGCTGAAAGCATTTTCCTTGAAAAGCAGCATCAGACAAGGATGCCTTCTGTCATCACTCCTATTTAACATAGTATTGGAAGTCCTGGCCAGGGCAGTTAGGCAAGAGAAAGAAATAAAAGGTATCAAAATGGGGAGAGAGAAAGTCAGACTATCCTTGTCTGCAGACAACATGATCCTATACCTAGATAATCTGAGAGCTTCAGGCCAAACGACCTTAAGCTGATAAACAACTTAAGCCTAGCCCCAGGATACAAAATTTATGTGCAGAAATTACAAACATTCCTATTACAGTAACCACAATCAAGCCAAGAGTCAAATCAGGAACTTACCTCCTTAACAATTACCACAAAAAGAATTAAATACTTAGGAATACAGCAAACTAGGGAGGTGAAAAATCTTTACAAGGAAAACTACAAAACACTGCATAAAGAAATCATATATGACATAAACAAAAGGACATTCCATGCTCAGGGATAAACTAAAAAATCAATATTGTTAAAATGGTCATACTGCCCAAAGCAAATTATACATTCAATGCTATTCCTGTTAAACTACCACTGAGATTCTACGCAGAACTAGAAAAGGCTATTTTAAAATTCATATGAAACAAACAAAAAAAGGCCCAAATAGCCAAGGTAATTCTAAGCAAAAAGAACAAAGCAGGAGGCATCACGCTACCTAACTTCAAAGTATATGACAGAGATACAGTAACCAAAAAGGCATGGTACTCATACAAAAACACATCTATAGACCAATGGAACAGAAGAGAGAACCCCAAAATAAGACCACACACATAGAACTAAAGTGGCTAAAGCAGCTACGTTGCTTGGGGTATATACCCAGTGTTCATCATCTAGCACTAGGAAAATTTAGGACACAGACACACACTAGGATTTTAGGAGCAAAGATTTTTATATATATATATATATATTTTTTATTGCATTTTAGGTTTTGGGGTACATGTGAAGAACATGCAAGATTGTTGCATAGGTACACACATGGCAGTGTGATTTGCTGCCTTCCTCCCCATCACCTATATCTGGCATTTCTCCCCATGCTACCTCTCCCCCAACTCCACACCCCCCGCTGTCCCTCCCCTTTGCCCCCGACAGACCCCAGTGTGTGATGAGGAGCAAAGATTTAATAGACAAAAGAAAAGAGAAAGAAAAACAGATCTCTTTATTAAGAGAGAGAGAAGTCTACCAAGTGGAAAAGACCAGCTGGCATTGGATGCATCAGATTTTATAGTCCAGCTTGAGGCAGTGTCTGATTTACATAGGGTTCACAGATTGCTTTGATCAGGTGTAACGTTTACATAGAGGTGGGGAAGGCTGGTCACCCCACCGTAATCTTATTATGCAAATGAATTCAGCCTTTGGCCGGTGCAATCTTGTCTGCTTTTTCTGTACATGTGGCTGGTAGAAAAGGGAAGACGGAGCCGCCATCTTGAACATGTCTAGTCCCTAGTTCCTGCTGGCATTCACCTGTGAAAACTCCCAGCTTGCTTGTCTATGTCTTCAGCTCAACTTTACAGGCTGCTGCTCTTTGTTAGAAAATGATTTGAGGCTGCTTCTCAATAAAAATAAAAACCTTACTGAGAACTCCTATACCCTTACTATCTGCCTAAGGGATTTCTTCTTAACTCCTATATCATTCCACCCTCAGGAGTAGTATCTCTAACTGCTATTACTGGATGTTTGGCAATGACTCTTTCTGGCTACTTCCTGCTGAAAAGGGGCACCATGTTGGGGACAACAGCGTGGGCTCCTTCTGGGGACAATCCAAGGGTCCTCAGAAGAAAGACTAAAACAAGGTCAATGTGTGCTTTGGTCTGCAGCACCATCTGTAGTTTGATTGCTTCTAGGTGAGAGGAAACAATTTGAGTTACAGTATTGAGCAGACAAGGTTGAAACATTAATATAAAACATATGACAAAGAGGGGCTTACTAATAGGCTAACCAGTTCCAAAAAGAAGACTACAATTCATTAAAGAGGGATTGTGGCCATTCAAGGCTGAAGCCTACATTTTCTCTTAACTGTCAATGATTTTAACTTTATCGTTAAGCACCTGTTGGTTTTCTTCTGCTTGACTTGGGGTGTTGATCCAGAAGCAGCATGTTTCTACCAGTGAAGGGTGGGAGGAGGGGAGAAAATCATAAAAATAATTAATGGATTTTAGGCTTAATACTTGGGTGATGAAATAATCTGTACAAAAATCCCTTGTAGCACAAGTTTATCTATATAACAAAGCTGCATGTGTACCCTGAACTTACAATAAAAGTTTAAAAAATAAAATAAAATAAATAATATATTCTAGAGATCTACCACATGAAACAATGCTATGCTTATATTTAACAATAGCATGTGTGCACTTAACAATTTGTTAAGATTGTAGATTAATGTTACATTTATTTTCAATGAATAAGTGAATAAATGAATGGATGAATGAATGAATGAATGAATGCACATGCTACGGTGACTTCCAGTAGGAGGGAGTGCTTAAACTGTGTTTTAAAATTCTGGTATGACACCAGAAAAACCTTCCAGAAGGATGACTCAACCAGTGTAGCCAGGTTGAAAACCCTTGTTTATACACTTTCAGAGGATTTCCCACAACCAGTATTTCTGCTTTTTTAATAGCTATTGCTATTAGATACCTTTTGTTCTAAAACATGCACTCTCAAAATATGGCTTCTGTTCTATTATGCTATGTTCTGAAGTGCTTGCAGCTTACTTAGTCTTAGATCTCATATTGATCTATATGTATTTTCTTTGTTTTAAAAATCAAACTTCCCATCTAAGTCCAGCTCAGAATAAGATAGAAGGGTAATTTTCATTTCTTTTTTTGGCCTTGTTTAATTTGTATATCTAAGTTTGTTAGATTGGTTAGTTGGAAACCATTCCCTCTGTTTCTCTTTTTGAGAATATTTTAATTAACTTTCTTGAATAAATACATTGACATAAAATTATATATATGTTTTAGTATCTGTCATCCTAAGACATTCTTAATTCTTGTTATTGTCTATTTTTGCTTTTTTTTTTTTCTTTTCTTGGTTTCTCTTACCAGCATTGTGTTTTATTTGGTAGTTCTGTCAAATAAACAAATTTTGGTGTTTGGGATTTTTATAATGAAGGTTTTTTTTTCATTAATTTTCATTCTTATCTCTGTAATTTTCTTCTAATTTCTTAAATATGTTCTACTGCCCTTTATCTAATCACTTTCGTTGGATATTTACCTCATTGATTTTTCAATGTAAATTTTTCTAAGCATACATAAAATGCTAAATTTCTCCTACTTGCCAGTTAATATAATCTCCCTAAAGCTAGGTAAGCTTTTGATTATTATTCAGTTTAAATGTTTCTATTACATATTATAACTTATCCTATGACCTGTCTTTTATTTGGTAGTATATTTTAGTTATCAAATAAGTATGATTTACAGTATATTTGACTGCTGATTTCTAAATCAGTTATATTGAAGTTTGGGAGAATTGAATGGTACAAACACCATAAACTTTCTTTTTTTGTTGTTTTTTTTTTTACGGATTCTTGCTCAGTTGTCCAGGCTGGAGTGCAGTAGTGATCTGGGCTCACTGCCACCTCCACCTCCTGGTTCAAGAGATTCTTTAACTGCAACCTCTGACTCCTGGGTTTAACCAATTCTTTTGCTTCAACCTCCTGAGTACCTGAGAATGCAGGCACTCACCACCATATCCAGCTTTTATTTGTATTTTTAGTAAAGACAAGGTTTCACCATGTTGGCTAGGCTAGTCACAAACTCCTGACCTCAAGTGATCCACCCACCTCGGCCTCCCAGAGTGCTGGGATTGCAGACATGAGTCACCACACTATGCCCAGTAGAGTACTGTAAACTTTTAGAGGATGCATTTCTGGTCAGACATGAAATTAGTTCTCATAAGTAATTCACAAGTTTTTTTTAATGTGATTTACTGGTTTTTAAATGCAGTGTTTCATATGGTTCCGATATGGTTTGGCTGTGTCCCCATCCAAATCTCATCTTAAAGTGTAGCTCCCATAATTCCCACATGTTGTGGGAGGGGCCCAGTGGGAGAGAACTGAATAATGGGGGTGGTTTCCCCCATACTGTTCTCCTGGTAGTTTATAAGTCTTACCGGATTTGGTGACTTTATAAGGGGTTTCCCCTTTTGCTTGGCTCTCATTCTCTCTTGTCTGCCGCCATGTAAGATGTACCTTTCATCTTCTGCCATGATTGTGAATGCTCCCCAGCCATATGGAACTGTGAGTTCATTAAACCTCTTTTTCTTTATAAATTACCCAGTTTCAAGTATGTCATTATCAGCAGCATAAGAAAAGACTATTACAGGTTCTGTTCAATAATGTTTGTTAATTATGCTATTAATACACTTATTTTAATATGTTTTATCTGCAAGATTTATCAAATTTAAAAATTATATTAAAATTTTATACAAGATACTAACAGTAGGTTCATAAGATTCTCAATCTACTTCTGCCAAAATCTATTATTGTTATTCTGAGGTTTGCTTATAGGTTGATGTGTAGGAGTCCCTTCACATGTTTAGGTTATTCTGATATCTTCCAAATTATCTCTCATACTTTTCTGATTATGGTCTGAGATTAAGGTATATTTTGACTGCTATAAATATAAGCACACTGGCTCTGTTTTTTTTGCTGGTTGATTGGCTTTGCTTTAGAGTCTTTTAGAAACATATTTTCCCTTTACCAGGAAAAAATATTTATTTTAACATAAAAACTAAACTATGTTTATTTTGGTTATTGATATAATTTTGTGCACAAGTGCTAAATTCAAATTTTGCATGCATCTTTAAATCTTCTGTTTATATCGCATTTGCTAAAATTTCAGTAGCTAAGTTTTCAGATATTATTCCAAATTATGTGGGCTGATTATTTCCCCTATCTTGTTTTAACAATTTCAAAACAAAAAAAAATTACCATACTCTTTTACATACCAAAGATTTTTTATTCACCTGTACATATAGGATGTAGTCCTTCATGCCCTCAGCTTTATGCAAAGACTTCTTACAAAAGTTCTCATCTCCTTTACTACTGAGTTTATCTCCTATCCTACAAGCCTGTGCTGTCATTGAATAATAGTTTCTGGTCTCTAGGTTTCAGTTAAAAAACAGACTCGAGTAGGGCCTGGTGACTCACACCTGTAATCTCAGCACTTTGGGAGGCTGTGGTGGGCAGATCACTTGAGGTCAGGAGTTTGAGACCAGCCTGGCCAACATGGTGAAACCCTGTCTCTACTAAAAACACAGAAATTAGCTATAATCCCAGCTCCTTGGGGGGCTGAGGCTAGAAGAATTACTTGAATGTGGGAGGTGTAGGTTGCAATGAGCTGAGATTGTGCCACTGCACTCCAGCCTAGGCAAAAACAGTGAAGCTCCATTTCAAAAAAAAGAAAAAAGAAAACAGGTTGGAACTTAGCTACACTGTGAGATCTCCACGGTTCTTGTTTTCAGTTTAAATTTAATACTCAAATTATTTATATTTGTGATTTATTCTTGATTTATTTTAAGCTATTAGTGTGTGTGTGTGTGTGTGTGTAGTTATGTATATAGCAATATGGCAATTTAATTATTTCAACTGGAAGGTGTCTTAGTTTTGGCTGCTATCACAAGTTACTATAGACCAAACGACTTAAAAATAAAAAACATATTTTTCACAGATCTGGAGGCTGAAAGCCTAAGATCAGCATGCCAGAATAATCAGGTTCAGGTAAAGACCCTCTTTTGGGTTTGCAGATGACAGTATTTTCATCTCACTGTGTCCTGGTGAAGGGCAGAAAGAGAGGAAGCAAGGTCTCTCAAGCCTCTCATAAGGGCTGTAATTACATCATGAGGGGTACCCCCTTACAACCAAATTACCTCCCAAAGCCCAATCTCTAAATACCACCACCTTTGGGGTAAGGGACTAAAGATAAGAATTTGGGGGGCAAAAACATGCAGTCTGTGAGAAGAGGATTGTTTAGGATGATTATTCAGAATCTTAATAGAGATTTAATTCACTCTCCTACTATCTAGACTTACCACAAATTCTCAGATGTTAATATTGCCCCCTCTCACAAAGATGTGCTAACTTTCTTCAATTAGGAACAGTGTACATGGTTCTGGCTTCAATTAGGAAAGCTATGTGGTTGGATTTCACTTGAGAGTTCTCTATTTGCCCATTTTTTTTCTGGGAATCAGTTCAGTTTTATAATTATCACATTATGACATAATGTTCCTAGTATTCTCACTCACTCTCCATGCCTTCATCCAGAGCTGGGACCATTTTCTCCCTTTATACAGACCATCATATTGTGGCCACCTCTGTGAATTGAGCATAACACAGCAGGGGGGATTGGCCTTACTTCAAATTCCTATCAGTGCTGCCTACAGGCCAGGCAATATGCAACCACACATAGTGCTGAATATTGCATTTTTTTAACCTATAATTTATAACAATGTCTGCCTTTGTGTAGCTTTCATCTCTCCATCTCTCAGTATTTTTAAGGCAAAGTGATGGGGAAATATAATTTAAAACAAAATGTGTTCCAATGCAGAAATCTTATCCACGAAGATAGTAGAAAAAGAAAACACTTTTATTATTGAATAAGCCTTAAACCAGAATGCGATGTGTATCACAGGTACCCACTCAGAGATTTCAAAGACAGAAAGAAATCTCACTGTTTTATATAGCCAAGCTGGTACAATACATTACATATGTTTTCAAATTCCGCAATAACTAGTACCTATTAGAGGATGTTAACAGCACTGTGTGTCACACTCAGTTCATTCTAGGTTTGTCTGGTTATGGGATAACCATTCACGGTAATTAATTGGCTTTATATAGGAAGAAACAAACTTTTCATACCTTCATTACAGGATATAGTTTTGCAGCTTGGAGCCAGGCTTTCATCTAAGAAGTTATTCTCCCATTAACACAGAAACTGAAGATGGGGTGCTGTCTACCTTTATGCTTACATTTCAAAAAAAAGACTTCTAGATGTTTGAGAAAACTGGCAAAAGGCTTATCCAGTTTACAAAAGGATTTATATACATCTCAAAAATAGAGAAAGTACTTAAAATTACAAGCTTTATAAAGTAAACAATCTAAGAAAAAGGGAGAGCAGACATCTCTTTCCTTATTTTTAACAGGGAGAATGAATACTCATTTTTGTTCCTTTGAGACAGAGTTTCTCTGTCTCTCAGCCTGGAGTGCAATGGTGCAATCTCAGCTCACTGCAACATCAGCCTCCAAGGTTCAAGCGATTCTCCTGCCTCAGCCTTCTGAGTAGCTGGGATGACAGCGTGCACCACCATGCCCAGCTAATTTTTATATTTTTAGTAGAGGTGAGGTTTCACCATATTGGCCAGGCTGATCTCGAATTCCTGAACCCGTGATCTGCCCCCTCAGCCTCCCAAAGTGCTGGGATTACAAGTGTGAGAAAATTGATACTCTTATTTTATTTACATTTTTATTTTCCTTTCCAAAATGGGTATTCAGCATCTATATAAATACATCTTCTTAAAAATAGCATTTATTTATTTTTATTTATAGCCATTTCTTCTGACACTTGTTTAATCTTTAAATTTCTTAAAAGAAAATGATAGAAAAAATTGCCATTAAATTTACTTCTGTGGAGGGATAATATCCTGAGATATTAATTTAGGCTTTTGCTGTGGTTAGCGTAAATTTTATCAGAAACTTTTTCCATCATCTGTTCTGGTTTTTCTGTTAAACTTGTTTTAAATAGAGCACGCCTATGCTCAGTGATCTGTGTTCAGGCCTGGTACAACAGATGCATAAAGAGAAAGGACAACAGGGCATCGGAAAATTTAGGATCAAATGCATGTTTACTTAAAAACGGTAAAGCTAAAAATGCTTTTGATTTAGAAGATTTTAAAATCCAGAGGCTGAAGTACCTCTGAACCTAAAGTTTATCCACAATTTGCAAGCTTGTAAAGAGAATGCTGTATAGAAAGTAGCAAATACCTCTGCCCTCAAAAATTCCTCAGTGTTTACATGGACTGGAGTTGGTGGGAGATGAGAGATAGGGAGATTAAAACAAGAAGCTTTGGACACTAATTTGAAGGGTGCAAGTTCTACTCTTCAGAAAATGACCCATTTCTATTCCTTTGTTTGCCATTTCTATTCATTTGCCTGATCCACGTTTCTATACAGTGTTCTCTTTACAAGCTTGCAAATTGTGGATAAATTTTGGTTCAGAGTTACTACCCATGTCAAGTAAATGAATAGAAATGGGTTGGGGGATGAGTCTGCCTTAAGAATGACTAATGATAAAAACCAAAATGGAGCCAAGTTCTGAAAGATTGTAATTAAGAACACATGACCATATGCAATGTAAACCTAAAGGAGGCAGCAGCGTGATAAAAAGATTTTCTGAAATTCCAGGTTTAAATGGAACCTTGATATGTCTAGTACAGAGCTGCACAACCTCTTACTCCCAATCCTAACCTCTTCTCAGAATCTCCTGAGGCCGAGAAAAGGTAGACGAGAGCTCAGTATACATCTGTCACTATTGTGTAAGAGCAAGAAAGTTGGAAAGAAAGACTCACTACCCTTTCAAAATTCAAAAGGTAGGTACGAATTCACCTTTCAATACAGCATTGTTTCTCCAAGCATGGTCCAGGGCCCCCTAGGCTTCTCTGAGTCGATTCAGGACATCTATGAGTTTGAGCTGTTTTATAATAGTTATAAATTATTATTTGCCTTTTTCCTTCTCATGTCTCTCAAGAATATACAGGAGAGTTCACAAGGCCATATGGTATGCGAGATCCACAAGGCATTCGATGCAGCTGTCTTCTATTAAACTAGGCCTGTGCTGTTTGGTATAGTACCCATTATCTACGCATGGCTACTAAGCATTTGAAATGTGCCTAATTCTCAGTGAATGAGCTGTAAGTATCAAACACTTCCCGGAGTTCAAATATTTTGTACAAAAAGAATTTAAATATCTTAGTACTTGTTTAGATACTAATTACATATTGAATTTAAAAAAGTTTGAATATATTGGGGAAATAAAATATATCATTTATATTCCACTAAATGAATGAATAACTGTGAGATCTCTTGAGACAGGAGACATGACTGTGTTTTCCCTCAGTTTTCACTGTTGTCTTACCCGGAGGAATGAAGTTACATTGCACAAAGTTACTTTGTTTTTATAAAACTAAACTCCCAAATTCTATTCAAGTACTTTATTTGGTATTCTGCTGTCAACCTAAAAGCAAAAAGCTGGACCAAATTAATATAAGTAGTGAGTTTGTTTGGGAAAAGCTTGAGTTTGCGACCTGGGAGCATAGATTGATATTTTCCTGAATACACACTCCAATTAACAGCAGTTACACGTGAATTTTTAAAGGCAAAACCAGGGCAGGGGGCAGAGAGTGGACTCATACAAAGTTTTCAGGAATTCTCATTGGCTTATGAAAACAACATTGATTCATGATTGGCCATACATTTATACATTAGTAAGCTGTAGGGTATCAGTTATAGTGTCTGGTGTGGCAATACTATGTCAATTTGTAGCTACTCATGGCAAAAGCAAGAAGGTTCAGGATATGAATACATAGCTCAAATCACAGAGTAGGATAAGATTGCAATCTCATTTTAATGTCTTTTTGGGGCTGATAGTTAAAAGGACTTGCTTTCCTTAGATAATAGTAACTTTCTTTTCTCATGTTTTCCTTTTTAAGCGTTGATGATCAAAATGTAAATATGAAGGTGCCCTGTGTCACCTATAAGGCTCATTCCTGGGCAGTTCTGTCAAAGTCATTGATCTAGAGTTCTTGTCACTCATTGAATCATGCCAAGTCTTCCATGTACATAGAATTTAGTTTTCTCAGAATAACAAAGACAAGAGATATATAGGAAAAAATTTAGTAAACATAATGATTATAAAAAGAAAATTTGTGTGCAGAACAACAAATAAAAACCAATTCCACTTGGGAGTCAACTGAAAATATTGTGAAGAAAACTAAATCCACGTTCATCTTCAGAGACTTGTTGTAGCTAGAAAGTAATTCAGAATTTAGTTTAAGTTGTAGGTTAATTATAAATCTTAAAAATAATGACTAAGGCTAAAAGCTAATAGCAGGTGTACTATAGCTTTCATTTGAAAGGAAATGTTTCCTTTTACAGGGTCTCCATTTTACCAAGATGTTAGTAGAACTTAGTTATTTGCAAATTAACTTTTATTATAGTTTGCCTGTTTATTTAAATAATACTGATTCACTTAGCACAAGTCATAACTCAAATATTTTAAAAATTAAATACAACAAGAATAGTGAATAACCTTGTAGACTTCTTTAAGTTGGCTTTGCCAGAACTTTCATAAGCAAATTCAGATTAGACTTTTGAAAGCCTCCAGGCTTTGCCATCAGATTGTCTGCAATACACATATGAATTGGGTTAATTCCTTTTTTTTAGAAGTCCCAAAATAACTTGAGATTCCTGGGCATGTCAGAGAGTGACATTCTTTACCTACAAAAAGGACAGTAACCTTCTAAGGGACCCATGTATACAAAGTAGCAGGTCAATCATACCAAGGGGCTTTTGATGGGATGAATCTCAATTACTCAATAACAATCTGGTTATAAGTAAAAATATTCCATTCTGCTCAAAGCCTTGGTAGAATAAACAGTGTATCTTAGTTGTCGTGCTACAAAATAAAACAGATTATTATTGATATATGCAAACAACTATATTGTAATAAATCAATGATACTCATACATAGCTTTCAATTTTGGAAAAATCTGGTATTGAGAAAGGTAAATATGTCCATTTTACTCACACACACACACACATAAACACACATACACATACACACACACACACACACACACAAATACATTACCCAATTGCTATAAGCTATCAATGGCTAAAAAAGGAAAAAAATGTTTTCTTGATTTTGAAAAACAAAACAAAAAAATCTGCAATGTTTCACACAAAAAAATACATAAAAATTATTTCAGTCTCTGTCAGTTTCATATAATTAATTGTTCTGTTTGATGCTGAGTTAGCAATTCTCATGAACACATCTGCTTTTTAATTAAAGTCCTGGAAGTTTTTACCTCGACCAATGGTATGGTTTCCCAAATTATCAGAAACTTGTATTCAAGAGTACTTATCAGAATCCTGTCCATTAACTTCCTTGAAGAAGAAACAAATTTTGGATGACAGTTGATTATAAACACTTTTTGAGAAATATAAAGGTAAAACAATAAATGTGGATGATAAAAGCCTTGGAACAGCTATAATGAAAGACAGAATTATAAAGAAAATTTATTCCTGTGACATATAACCATTTAACATAATAATAATTATTATTACCGATAACATATACTAAAACATATCAGAATGTTATGAATCTCATTAACAAATTTAAACTCATTAATGCATATTAATTACACATTTAATTTAATTAACATATATTAATAACACAAATATAACCTAAAGAAAGTTAAACCCACTTCTTATTTGGCAATATTTTCTGTATGATTTTAACATACCAAAGAAGCCTAATATGTCTCTCTTGTTCTTCCAGGAGATAATTTTGAAAAAAGACTGACTTTTTGAATTTGTAATTTGATTTTGGGAAGTTTGTCATATATTAAAGGTTTAAAACCCTATTTCAAAATTGAATTGCCTCTTCTCCTCCAAGAGATCAAAACTCCTCACCAGCAAGTGAACAAAGCTGGATGGAGAATGAGTTTGATGAACTGACAGAAGCAGGCTTCAGAAGGTGGGTAATAATAAACTTCTCAGCTAAAGGAACATGTTCAAACCCAACGCAAAGAAACTAAGAACCTGGAAAAAAGTTAGATGAAATGCTAACTAGAATAACCAACTTAGAGAAGAACATAAATGACTTGATGGAGCTGAAAAACACAGCGTGAGAACTTTGTGAAGCATACACAAGTTTCAGTAGCCAAATCAACCAAGCAGAAGAAAGGATATCAGAGATTGAAGATCAACTCAATAAATAAAATGAGAAGGCAAGATTAGAGAAAAAAGAGTGAGAAGAAATGAACAAAGACTCCAAGAAATATGGGATTATGTGAAAAGACCTAATCTATGTTTGATCAATGTACCGAATGTGACAGGGAGAATGAATCTAAGCTGGAAAACACTCTTCAGGATATTATCCAGGAGAACTTTCCCAACCTACCAAAGCAGGCCAACATTCAAATCTAGGAAATACAGGGAACACCACAAACATATTCCTCAAGAAGAGCAACCCCAAGGCACATAATCATCAGATTCACCAGGTTGGAAATGAAGGAAAAAATGCTAAGGGCAGCCAGAGGGAAAGATCAGGTTACCCACAAAGGGAAGCCCATCAGACTCACAATAGCCTACCAACCAAAAAATTCTGGAAGGGTTCACAGCCAAATTCTACCAGATATACAAGAGGAGCTGGAACCATTCCTTCTGAATATATTCCAAACAATACAAAAGAGGGAATCCTCCCTAACTCATTTTATGAGACCAATATCATCCTGATACCAAAACCCAGCAGAGACACAACTAAAAAAGAAAACTTTGGGCCAATATCCATGGTGAACATCGATGCAAAAATCTTCAATAAAATACTGGCAAACCAAATGCAATAGCACATCAGAAAGCTTATCCATCATGATCAAGTAGGCTTCATCCCAGGAATGCAAGGCTGGTTCAACATACACAAGTCTATAAATGTAATACATCACATAAACAGAACCAAAGACAGAAACCACATGATAATCTCAATGGATGCAGAGAAGGCCTTCGACAAAATTCAACACCGCTTTACGCTAAAAACTCTCAATAAACTAGGTATGATGGAACGTATCTCAAAATAATAAAAGTGATTTATGACAAACCCACAGCCAATATCATACTGAATGGGCAAAACCTGGAAGCATTCTCTTTGAAAACTGGCACTAGACAAGGGTGCCCTCTTTCACCACTACGATTCAACATAGTATTGGAAGTTCTCACCAGAGCAATCAGGCAAGAAAAAGAAATAAATGGTTTCAACTAGGAAAAGAGGAAGTCAAATTGTCTCTACTTGCAGACAACATGATTGTATATTTAGAAGAGCCCATCATCTCAGCAGAAAATCTCCTGAAGATTATAACCAACTTCAGCAAAGTCTCAGGGTACAAAATCAATGTGCAAAATTCACAAGCATTCCTATACACCAATATCAGACGGAGAGCCATATCATGAGCAAACTCCCATTCACAACTGCTACAAAGAAAATAAAATACCTAGAAATACAACTAACAAAAGACGTGAAAGACCTCTTCAAAGAGAACTACAAATCACTGCCCAAGGAAATAAGAGAGAACACAAACAGATGGAAAAACATTCCATGCTCATGGTTAGGAAGAATCAATATCATAAAAATGGCCATACTGCCCAAAGTAATTTACAGATTCCACGCTATCCCCATCAAGCGACCATTGAGTTTCTTCACAGAACCTGAAAAAAAAAACCTTAAACTTCATATGGAACAAAAAAACAGCCCACATAGCCAAGACAATCCTAAGCAAAAAGAACAAAGCTGGAGGCATCACGCTACCTGACTTCAAATTATACTACAAGGCTACAGTAATCAAAACAGCACGGTACAGGTACCAAAACAGAAATATAGATCAATGGAATAGGACACAGGCTTCAGAAGTAACACCAAACATCTACAACCATCTGATCTTTGACAAACCTGAAAAAAACAAGCAATGGGGGAAAGGATTCCCTCTTTTATAAATGGTATTGGAAAAACTGGCTAGCCATGTGCAGAAAGCTCAAACTGAACCC
Organism: Ateles fusciceps; assembly: GCA_036589455.1. Classification (NCBI taxonomy): domain Eukaryota; kingdom Metazoa; phylum Chordata; class Mammalia; order Primates; family Atelidae; genus Ateles; species Ateles fusciceps. The sequence goes on along the minus strand of JAZHEH010000572.1, from coordinate 12,808,451 downwards.
CTTCCTTACACCTTATACAAAAAGTAACTCCAGATGGATTAAAGACTTAAACATAAGACCTAACACCATAAAAACCCTAGAAGAAAACCTAGGCAAAACTATTCAGGACATAGGCATAGGCAAGGAGTTCATGACTAAAACACCAAAAGCATTGGCAACAAAAGCCAAAATAGACAAATGGGTCTAATTAAACTTAAGACCTACTGCACAGCAAAAGAAACAATCATTAGAGTGAACTGGCAACCAACAGACTGGGAAAAAAATTTTGCAATCTACCCATCTGACAAAGGGCTAATATCCAGAATCTACAAAGAACTTAAACAAATTTACAGGAAAAAAACGAACAACCCCATCAAAAAGTGGGCACAGGATATAAGCAGACACTTTTCAAAAGAAGACATTTATGTGGCCAACAGTCATATGAAAAAATGCTCATCATCACTGATAATTATAAATGCTCATCATCACTGATAATTATAGAAATGCAAATCAAAACCACATTGAGATATCATCTCACATCAGTTAGAATGGTGATCATTAAAAAATCTGGAGACAACAGATGCTGGAGAGGATGTGGAGAAATAGGAACACTTTCACACTGTTGGTGGGAATGTAAATTAGCTCAACCATTGTGGAAGACAGTTTGGTGACTCCTCCAGCATCTAGAAATAGAAATACCATTTGACCCAGCAATCCCATTACTGAGTATATACCCAAAGGATTATAAAGCATTCTGTTATAAAGACATATGCACATGTATGTTCATTGTGGTACTGTGTACAATAGCAAATTTGGAACCAACCCAAATGCCCATCAATGATAGACTGGATAAAGAAAATGTGGCACATATACACCATGGAATACTATACAGCCATAAAAAAGGATGAGTTCATGTCCTTTGCAGGGACATAGATAAATCTGGAAACCATCATTCTCAGCAAACTGACACAAGAACAGAAAACCAAACACTGTATTTTCTCACTCATAAGTGGGTTTTGAACAAGGAGAACACATGGACACAGGTTGAGGAACATCACACACTAGGGTCTGTTGTGGGGGTGGAGGGCTACAGAGGAATAGCAGGGGGTGGAGAGATTGGGGAGGGATAACATTAAGAGAAATACCTAATGTAGGTGATGGGGGGGATGGAGGCAGCAAACCACAATGGCATGTGTATACCCATGTAACAATCCTGCCACATCTTCACATGTACCCCAGAACTTTAATTAAAAAAAAAAAAAACAGATCCAACAAACCATTTTCAGTTTTTAGGGTCTTATAGTTTATATATGTGAAAAGCAGGCACAGTTGGAAGGCAGAGTATTCAGATTTTTAAAAATCGGAGATTCTACTTTTACACAAAATCGCTTGTCCCAAAAAAGAAGGAAAAGCCATGGGCCTGGGCTGCACTATACATTTGCAGTACATTTCACTATAAGGTCATTCCTCTAAGGGTTTAAATCATACATTTCTTATCTAAATGTACAAATAAATGAGTAGCCCTCTGTACTGATAACTATTTAATATAAACAACGGCTCTCAACCACTTCCAAAAGTGCAGATCTTACCAGTGGCTCAGCAGCCCTCACACACACCAAGGTCAACTTCTTTTTCTTAGTAAAAAAATAATCTCTGTTAACCTTAAAAGCCAGAAAGATCAAGTAAAGCAATACAAAGGAGAATACAGTTTTGGACTTGAAAGAAATGTGTCCATCACTCCTTAGACTCCACTGGAAGACAGATCTCAAAAAGGAGTCTCTGGTGGCTTTTCTGTGTTTCATAAGGAGTCTGCATTATTAGATGTCCATCCTAGTACCTTCAATGTAATACCAAATATGGTGAAGAGGAAGAAAGAGTAGGGAGGATTGAAGTAAATGAGAGAACATTTCAATTTTTTTTTTTTTTTTTTTTGAGACAGAGTGTCTCCCAAGCTGGAGTACAGTGGTGCAATAATGACTCACTGAAGCCTTTAACTCCCAGGTTCAGGTGATGCTCCCATCTCAGCCTCCTGAGTAACTGGAACTATAGGTATGATGCAGCACCATGACTGGCTAATTTTTCGTATATGTTTTTATAGAGAGGAGGCCGTGTTACCCAAGCTGGTTTTGAACTCCTCGGCTTAAGCAAACCTCCTGCCTCAGCCTTCCAAAGTGGTGTGATTACAGGAGTCAGCCACCGCAGCTGCCAAGAGAACAATCAGAGAACAATTTTTTTTTTTTTTTTTTTTTTTTTGAGACAGAGTCTCACTCGGTTGCCCAGGCTGGAGTGCAGTGGTGCAATCTCGCTCACTGCAACCTCCACCCACCGCAGGTTGAAGTGATTCTCCTGCCTCAGCCTCCTGAGTAGCTAGGATTACAGGTGTGTGCCATCATGCCCGGGTAATTTTTTATATTTTTAGTAGAGACATGGTTTCATCATGTTGGTCAGGCTGGTCTCGAGCTCCTGACCTCAAGTTATCCACCCACCTCAGCCTCCCAAAGTGCTGGGATTACAGGCATGAGCCACTGCACCTGGTCCTGAGAACAATTCTTGAGAAACAAAGCAAACAGAAGGATCAAGCACATAATTAAAAAAGGATTTTAGTTCACTAAAAGAAAAAAAAATTCGAAACAGAATCCAAAGAGAAAAAACCCAGATAAACCTTTAAATATATATATATATTTAAAATACATATATCTTACACATTTATATATCAAGATATATCTATATAGATATATATTCAAGATATATCTATGTATCTGCATAGATATATAGATATAGCTTGAATATCAGCTTGCATATGCATATGTCAAGATATATCTATATATTCATACAGATATACAGATCTATACCTACCACTTGAATACCAGCTTGAATATGTGTGCATTTTATATATATATATATTCTTTTATTTTAAATATCAGCTTTTAATTAAGCTGACTTTTGATCATAGAGTTCTTTTGAAACCAATCCTTTCAAATCTCTTATTATCATAGTTCAGTTTAGACAACACTGATATTTCTGAGTTTTCAATATATACTTTTCCCAAACTGGTAATTCACAATGTCAAATGTCACACAAATATCAAACCAGAATGAACTAGTTCCCTGACCAGAAATTGAACCCCACCTATGGCTTAAAATTGCCAAATCCTATTCACTAGATTATAGGGTAAAGTGCCTTTTTTCCTTCATTTTTGTTTATTTATTATTCTTTTAAATTTTGCAGGGGATCCAGACCTGGCAGCTTGAACATTTAAAGGATTTTTAACTCATTTAAGATCTAATCATGCCTAGAATGCTGCTTAGCTAATTTCCTGGATGTTAGCATTTCAACATCTGTGTTAGTCATTAGTCTTGGTTTAGAAAAAAAGTTTGCTCTGAATTTTTATAATCTCAATAGTTTTATTTTTATTTATTTCCCCCCCTTTAGACTATTAATCGTTTCATTATCTGTCATATTGCCCTAAGCAATTGTCAGCTAAGCAACAAAGGTGTATTTTGGAGACCCATTTTGTTCATTGCGTGGTCTTTCTAATGGAGCAAAGAGTGGTGTGAGAATCAGGCCGCCCTCAGAACCGTAAGTTTGTAGCCACTCTGGGACTACCACTACAGAGTGTTAGAGAGGGAAACAAGGACCTGGGTAATTACCTCAGGTAGTGGTGAGTGATATCTTTTGTTTACCTCCTAAATGGAAGCAATTTTCTCAGGATTTGTAAAGTGCATGCCCCTTCACTTTCTGGCATGATTGTCTTCCCAACCATGTTTTCTGGACAGCTTATAGAACTGTGGGCCAATTAAATTATTTTCTTTCTAAACTACCCAGTCTCAGGTAGTTCTATTTAGCAATGCAAGAACAGACTAATACAGCTGGTGTGGATCAGTCTAACACATTTTAAAGTAAAAATCAGACACCGTTGAAAGATAAAAAGATAAAAATGTTTTATTCGTTATATCTACACTATAGCATTTTATCCTTTGGCTAATAATTATTTACATTTTATATTTTAACAGGTAAAATGCTGTTCTGACCACCAATGTATCGGCTATTGATTCTGTTATTATAATGATTTCATTAAAATGGGCTTGCTAATTTTATAAACATCTCTACCTTTTATCAGTAATCCAGTTAAATCTAATGTATTGGGAAAATTAAAAAAATATATTGGTGACATAAAGTTCTGGGGAACATATGAGCAAATAAAAAGTACATTTGGTGCACATTCTCAAAAAGTGCATTTGGGGATAATTTTTTTTAAAAAGTGCCAATTTTATCACACACATACAAAAGAAAAGCTATATTTATATTTTCCTTTTCTCGTTACCTTTTTTTGGTTTGTTTATAGAAACAGGTAATTGATTTTAGTGGATGTGTAAGACTAAACTAAATTTCCAATCCTTCCTTTATTATTCCTTAAATAACTGCTTTTGGATAAACTCTGACATTCCAAAACCCTCACTATGAAAATATAAGTGGCTCAAAGATTTGAAGGTCTAGAGTACCTCACATCTTATTGTTACTTGCCTGAAATTTGACTTAACATTTTAGATTTGTATTATTCCTATAGTCTGGTGAAAAGGTTCCATGTTGTTTCCCATAATACTCCCTCCTGATTAAAAAGTTCCTGTAGTCCTATCCTCATGGGTGTGGGCAGGACCTGTGATTTACTTTTGATTAATTGAGTAAATTTACAGGGGATGGGATATCAGTCCCATGATTATGTTATATTACATAAAACTGTTTTGCTCTCAGGTGCTGACTAGAGACTCTCCTTGTTGGTTTGATGACGTTAAAGGCCAGGATGAGAAGTCCACATGGCAAGGAACTGCAGGTAGCTTCCAGAAATGGAAGAAGCGTGTAGGAGTTGAAGGTTATCTGTAGGCTACAGTGACAAAGAAGTTGGGGCCTCAGTCCTCCAGTAGCAATAAAACAAATTTTACCAACAACATGAGTGAGAAGGAAGCAGACTCTTAACCATTCAAATCTTCAGATGACATGCCTGCCCTGGCCAACATCTTAATCAGAGCCTTGCTAAGGCATGACCAGACAACTGGATTACAGAAACTGTGAAATAATGGCTGCTTTTGGTATAAGCCACTAAGTCTGTGGTAAATTGCTACAGAGGAAGAGAAAACTAGTATGTGCAATTTCTTGGAATATTTTCTATGCATGTATGATTGAACTAAATGATGTTAACAATTTTTGAAAGGTCTCTGTAAAATGTTTAATCATAAGATTTTGATAATAGAACCACCTCGCTTTTATAGGCTAATATAGACATTATTTCTGACACACATTTTGAGCTATTTGTTGACTTTGTGAAGAATATTGAAAACGCTAATAGTAAGTATTTTTGCTTGAATTCTAAACGGCTGACTGCATTAACAATTGGAATGAAGTTGAAATTGATTTAAGTTAGATTTGAGAGATTCTTAAAATCTCAAAAGCCTCTAAAATTATATTGATTAATAATTAATAATTTTTTTAGTTTTATAATTAAGGTTGACATTTAGTAAGATTTTTTCAGAAGTGGTACCCTTGAGTATATATAAATTTAAATATATGTAACCATTTAATTAACCTTATGTACTTCTTAGTGAGCTTTGCCTTTCTCTTACTTCAATAATGTCCAAAATAAGATATTTGTATTCTCAAATTATAATAAATGTCTCATCTTTTTTTGATAATCCTTCATAGCTCATTTGGATCATTTAATAATTAAAGGCAAAATATGTTTTAAGACTCTAATGTTTTTTCACCTTCCTTAATATAATCTTCAATTTAGCAATATTTTGTGAATGGATACTAGTATATATCTAATATTTCTTTGTTGATTAAGCCACATTTCTTAGTTGATTAATCATTGTCCATTAAACTTGTAAAAGTTATTAGAAACATAAATATTTGATAATTATATAATTAATTATATAAATATATGATAGTAAGTTATATTTTTATAACAGTTTAGACTTTATAAAACACGATTAAGTCATTCAAATTTTGAGCCACCCGAGGCCTCTGTGAGAAAAATATATTTATAACAATCTTCACTCTATCTATGTGGGGACAGCAGATACAGTAGAAAGAGGGAAAGAAAAATAAAGTAAGGATATATTAGGGACTTGGCACAATGCTGTACAACTGAAGTAACCCAAAAATTGAAAGTTGTCCATGTCATGAATAATGAATACTTGATTAATTCTGAGTTTTAAATCTGTGTTTTTTTTTTCCATCCTTTCTTTGTGTAGTTCTGACTGCCTTGCCTGAGGGTATTTCCCCATCTATGATTTACTGGGCTATAGAATCTGTCATCATTAAAATTAGCTAAAGCATATAAACTACTGCAGCTGATCCATGAACAGTGTGTGAGTTACAAGTGCCTAGCTCTCATACAGTAAAGAAATCTGTGTATAACTCTTGACTCCTCCCAAATCTTAACTGCTATTGACCAGAAACCTTAGCAATAATATTAAGTTAATTAACACATATTTTATATTGTTATATGTATTAAATACTGTATTCTTAAAATAAAGTAAAAACATGTTATTAAGAAAATTATAAGGAAGAGAAGATATATTTATCAATCATTAGGTGGAAGTTGATCATCACAAAGGTTTTCCTTCTCCTCAGCCTGTTTCATCCTCCTCCTCCGAGGAAGCATTGGTTTTGCTGTCTCCAGGCATGGCAGACATAGAAGGGGTAGAGAAGGTGGAAAGGGGGCAGGAGAAGAAGAATCACTCAATGTATCTTTTATTTTAAAAATTTGAGTATAAATGAATTTGTGCAATTCAACTCTGTATTGTTTATGGGTCAATTATATGTACGTATTGCCGGATGCTGAAAAAGCAGACAATCATGGCATACTCATGTTCTTCTAGAAATGTATTATTAATTTGGACAGACAAAAATACATCTAAATATTTAAGTGATTCAATCAGGTTTTGTCTAGGAGTACAATGACATGTGTAACCTTCTCCCATTCCATTGTGCAAAATGTTTTTTTCATACTGTACAAAACGTTTTTCATCTCTATGAACAGTATTGAATTGCACTATCATTATGAAATAAAACTTTAAAATATCATTCTAGAATATATTTCTCGAAGAAATTGAACCAAATTGGCATTTTTTTAAAAAAAATAGTCATTCTCTCACCAACAAATTAAATTAATTAATTTATCTTGATAGTCATAGATGTGATTATGGGAGTGTGGAGGAGAAAAAGAGTGAATTCTAGAATGTTTAATCAGGGATAATAGTGTAACTTGGATCAAGAGTACAAAAGATTAACCTCTAGCCATCAGAAGAAATATAGAGAAATCTGAGTTTATTCCAGGACTAAAAATGTAAAATTAAATTCAATTTAAAAATGAACTGAATGCCTATCCTGTGCCACCTCCACATTTGTATTAGTAATTATAAAGATAAGTCACAACCTCAGATATTGAGGTATGGACAGCATAGAAGGGAAAATGATCACAAATAAAATTTAAATATGTTTATTATTATTTAAATAATATATGAATGTTATTATGGAAAAAGCTAACAGGCCATCCTAGCAGTCTGGAAAAGGTCTTAAGAAGTACTTATAGACTCAGGCTTGAAGGATACATAAAATTGATTCAGGCAAATAAGGTGAGAAGAATGTGTTTGTTAGAGTGTCAATAAGAAAAAGGCTAGAAAAGAGCAATCACTGTGGGGAACTCTTAAATATCCTGTTATTAGAGTACACATTTCCAGGGGAGAAAAATCAATATGATATTGAAGGGCTGGAGGGCTTTACCATGGGAAGCATATACTGAATCGTGTAATTCTATAAAAATACATAGAATAATTGATAGTACTTCAATAAAGGATTGACTTAGGCAACTTTGTATTTTATAATTATCTTTGTAATTTTTAAATTGAAAGAATTTTCAACACAGGTAAAATAAGATAATGAGAAAATATTAGCTACCATGTACAAACATAACTTACCACAAAATCTCTCCTTTTTCTGTTATTATTAACTTAATTTACAAATAAGAGACTGTATATAATTAACTTGTCCAAGGTTATGAGCACAAACAGAACTCATTTCTAAGTTTCTTCTGCTTTTACACATAGCTTTTTCTCTAAACTCTCTGCCAGACTTTCTCTATGAAGCCAGGAATTAAGTAGGAAATTATGGTAATAACTGAGAGAAATAACAACTTCAATATAGGCATAGCTACTATGGATGAAAATAGAATAACAAAATTGAGAAATGTTAAGGACTTAAAATCCTAGTAAAAAAGGCAAGATTCTGGAATAATTCTGGTTACTGGCTTAAATAGTAGAGAGACGCTAAGTAATGACATTAACAGAAAAAGAGGAACACAGGGAGAGGAAGTGTTAAGTCAGAGTTAAGTCATTTTGAAGCTTATCAGATATCCAGGGAGACGTATGAAGTAGACTGTAGAACTTGATGAGCATGTGGCTTTAAGAAAAACAACAGAAACCTTTCAGTGTACCTTTATCACATAATTGAATGTTTTCTCAACTCCCTGGTCTTCACTGAAACCTGACTATGACGTCTAACAGTGACATCATAATTTATTCCTCTTTCTCACCTCAAGAACACTTCTCTGCTATTTTCTTCAGGGGTCTAGAGTCATGTTATGTCACTGTTCTCCACTCATAAAAGACTTTGACATGTAACTCATAACCTTCCTCAGCACCCAACCTTCCCATGAAGTTATTTCAACTTTCATTAAAAATTAAATTATTTAAAAATTGAATAAACTCAAATTTTATTCAAAAATTAATTACAAATAATATATAATAGATCAGGAATTGTTCTTCTTGAAGCATGGAACATAACGGTCATGACTATAGGTTAGACTTTATGCAAAGGGTAACTGAAAGCAATTAGAGACCTTTTAACAGAAGAAGTTATTGAGCACTTTATCAGACTTGCATTTAAGAAAGATCACTCTTTCTGACATGTGGAGAATGGATGGAAGGAACATACATTAGAGAAAAATGACAGTTTTGAGGAAGTCTGGGTATGCTACTAATCTGGAGTGTGGATAAATCACCCTATTTGCTGGAATTATTGAAGAATAGGGGCCTACGGACTATGGCTTTATTTTTATTTTTATGTAACTTACTGTATCAGTTTATTTTCATGGCTGCTATGAAGAAGTACCCGAGACTGGGTAATGTATAACAAAAAAAGGTTTAATTGATTCATGGTTCTGCATTGCTGGGAAGGCCTCAGGAAACTTACAATCACAGTGGAAGGCAAAAGCAGTCACCTTCTTCACAGGGCGGCAGGATGGAGTGAGTGTGAGCAAGGGAAATGCCAGATGCCTACAAAACCATCAGATCTTGGTGAAACTCACTCATTATCATGAGAACAGTTTAGGAGAAACAATTGCCATCATCCAATTACCTCTACCTGGTCCCATCTTTAATACTTGGGGGATTACAATTCAAGATAAAATTTTGGTTGGGGAAACAGCCAAACCATATCAGTTATAGACAGAAAAACATACCACTTTCCCCCATTTAGGAAAATTCTCTACTTACTCCTCACAATATTAAAAAAAAAAAACTTAACAGAAACAAAAGAAAATATCAAATATGATGTAACATAGGAAGATTTACAGATACTAGATAGTGTTTATGTTACAAATAATTTTTAGTATAAATACTTTTAGTGTAAATAACTGTCTAGACAAGTAAATTATTCTTGCTAGATAATCTGCACCAGCCAAACTCATGCCCACAGCAGATTAACTCCCAATGAATTAAATAAAACAAAATGATGACACACCCACACACACACGTGCATGCACGAGTATTCTATGTGGTGCATTGATATTGGGCTTTGGTATCCTGTGATTTGGATTCAACAATTCTTCCATTTACCAAGTTTGGGAAGTTAAACTATTTACTTAACTAACTTTGTTCATTGGGGAGGGTAACTTTAAATACAAAAACAAAAATTGTATAATGACTCAAGTGCAGTAGACCTTTGCTTATTCCTTGTGAAACTGTAAAGAGTGCGTGAGCATGAATGGAATAGTCTTCCTCCATTTGGTCATTTAGGTAGCCAGGTGGAAACCAGGTAGCAGACAAAGCTCTATCAGTTTCAAAATATGGCTTCTTGGCTTCCTTAGAAGTTCTCTCTGTTTAAACCAGAAGAGAAAAACATAGAAAAAGGCTCATGCAACACATGTTAACTGAAACTGGAGGTGACACACATCCCCTCTACACATATATAAAAATTTATACTCTGTTGATCCAGTTTAGTCATTTGGACACAACTAACTGTATGAGAAGCTGGGAACAGTAGTTAAAAAACCTAAACAAACCGAAAAAAACGGATAAACAAAATGTGCATGTGAATGAGCTGTTATTAGTCTCTGCCTCCCTAACAAGACTTCTTTTTCTCATGTGTAAACTTGTCATATTAATTCCTCGTGAGAATGTTATGAGAATCAAAGTCAACTAATATATCTAAGAGTTTGGTACTTTATAGTTGCCAAATTGCGGTTGTTTTTACTTTTACTCTGTCATCAAATATACAAATAAAGAAGCACCATCTTTTGAGGGATGACGTCCATATATTCCCCCCACTACTACATCATGTGCGTTGAAGATCCACGTTTACAGTCATTGTGTACATTTATTGTAAAAAAAAAAAGTTGAAAAAATGATGGGGCTTTTAATTATGCACAATTTGCTGATTATTTTTCAAGGATATTTCTAACTCTCTTACAATGGAAGTGCTTTTGGGAAATTACAAAAGATTTAAGGCTCTGTTTAGTTCGTTTCTACGCTAGAACATCTTCCTTAGGCTAATGTGGGAGTGGGCAGAATGAATCAATTCTTCCAGATTTCAGGAGAAGCAGGGGCTTTTTGTCAAATATATCTTCGTGAAGATCTTAAGTTGAAAGACTTAATGCCTTTGGTTCCAGAGAATTACATCATCATGTTGGCTACTTGACTATTTTCTACTTGTAAAGATTCTCCACTTGAATAATGGAAAACCAACCATGTCTGATATAGCTCAAGCCAATGAAAATTTGGCTTAACATTTCATGGATTTGGTAACCTTGATGAAATTATATCCTCTAAATCACAATAGCTAAGGTCAATATCTAATGATTTTTCTAAGGCAGTGTTATCCAGTGCAGTCACTTCGAAACAGCCATGAAAAGATGATTAATAAAGATTCATATTACAAAAACATGGCAAAAAATTTCTGAAATTAAAAAAATTGATAGCTTAAATCCACCTTCTCTACAAAATTCACAGAACCTCTGAAAAGAGGCGTCCATTTATAAAAAAAAGAATTTCTTCAATCATCGGGTAATATATTTTTGGAAGAAAAATATTGGGGTTAGGGGCTATTATTTATCATCAGATTTATGTTTTGTAAGTGAGTCATATTAATGTTTGAGGAGAACATTACATTTAGTAGGGCAATTTTGACAGGATAATCCAAGTTTTTATATAGTGAGATATAGTCAATGCACATTTGAAATTGCTTTTGCTCATAATTTGCTCATAACACTTTCAGGTATCTAATATCCAAATTTAAATGAGAGATCATTGAGCAAATGGAACTATGCCAGAAATTGATAAAAATTGACTGAATAAATTATGTTTTACAAAATAATTATTTAGGTCTTAGGTTGAATAATTATATATTTTCACAATATCCTTGGAAATGACACTTTATTTCAAACTGTTGAATGCACTACCCTACCTCAATTTAAATCTGAAATACAAATAATAATCTTGTATTAGACATTTTTAGTTAGGAAAATAGAAAATAATCTGGATAGATCAAAAAAGGAAGTATAAATACAAATATTCAGTTACACATAAAACTGTTGGGAGAGCTGAAGAGACGAAAACATGCAAAAACCTCTGCTAGCATCAGGAATCGCATAAAAAAGCCGATGAGCAAGCTGGTGATGGTTAGGGTTCTCAACATATAGTGGGAGAGTTTCAGACCATCACCCAAAGGCCTCTGAAGAATTTCATGTCTGCCGAATCAATCAAGACACAACCAGAATTGTAATATGTGGCTAATTGTTTCTCTTGCATTTTTCAAATATTTCATTGGAAAAAATATAAACTAGCAACTCTCGTTAGGATTAAATATGCAACCATACTTTTATTAATATTTTAAAAAATAATATTTATTTTATTTGTGAATTCCTGGATGAATGTTAAGCTATGAATGTTAAGCTATATTCTCCACTTTGATATTTCCATTTCTAGAAAAATTGAATTTCTACATATCACTTATTTAATAATCAATTCCCTCACACATATTTGTGATGCTGTCAATTTGATACTTTAAGTTTTTTAAAAAAATGTCCATTTGGATATCTTTGTGAGTTGTTTATTCAGATCCATTGTTAATTCTGAAGTCTGTTGATACAAACACAATACATCATTAAAATTGGGATTACAGGTGTGGTGGTGCCCACCTGAAATCCCAACACTTTGGGAAGAAGAGGCGGGTGGATCACCTGAGGTCCAGAGTTCGAGAAGACTCTCATGGCCAACATGGTGAAACCCTGTATCTACTGAAAATACAAAAAAAAAAAAAAAAAAATAGCTGAACATGTTGGCGGGTGCCTGTAATCTCAGCTACTCAGGAGGCTGAGAGAATCTCTTGAACTTAGGAGATGGAGGTTGCAGTGAGCAGATGATGCAGGCTGCCACTGAACTCCAGCCTGGGCAACAAGAGTGAAACTCCATCACAAAAGAAAAAAGAAAGAATTGTTGTGGCCCCATGATATCTTAATACATCTCAGGGAATGTCTCCTTAAAATATTTTTATCCTTATTTCTCCTGTTTTCTTTTTTTGAAGGTACATTTTTTAAGCTTTTGTTTCAACTTATATATTTATCAAGTTCTCCAATTCAATGTATTTTTACTGGGATTGTAATTTTATACAATAGTTCTATTCATTATACATATTTTAATTAATTGTTTTCTTTCTTATGATCAACCTTACATTTCCTTTTAAGACAACTTAAGGTACTTATTCATATATATAATAAAGTTTATAATTTTTAAATATATGGATCAGTGACCTTTGGAAAATATACAGTCATATAACACCACCACAATCAAAATATGGAACATTCCCATCATACACATACAAAAATGTTCTGTTCTTTTCAGTAAATCCATCAACCCTATGATTTGTGTCCTCACAGTATCGCCTATTCCAGCAAATGGAATCATATAGAACCTTATTTTGTGTCTTGTTTACTATGCTTAACCATTATATATTTACTCTCAACATTACAATTTGTCGTAGAGTAGTACATGGTAGAGAAACACCACCCTTTGTTTATCCATTTACATGTCGTTGCCCTTTTTTTCATGTGTCATGTATAAAGTTATTCTTAGGTATTTTATGTTATGTATTACACTATTGCTATATAATCTTCATGATGAAAGGAATTCTATTTGTTCATCCTGTAGAAAATGTTCTGACAGATAGTAATCTTTCAAAATGTTTGTTGAATAAATCAATGAATGAGTGATCATTGGTAATAATGTATTGTGTCTTGTGACTTCTATTTGTTTTGACTTCTTAAAATTAGTGAACTATATAACAAATGTTTATAAATTTTAAAAGCTTTTCAGTTAATTCTCTTCCTTTTGCTAGCAAGAACATTCTAGATCTTCTTTTATAGTGATCACATATCTGTTTGATGTCTTATTGTATTTTTCAGAACTTAATAATTACTATATTTAAAACAACAAAAATAGAAAATGTGGAAAAAGCATACTTTAAATGACAGAGACAAAAGTTTGGTTTTGAAATACTCAAAAACTCAAAATTTTTCATTTTACTTTTATCAATATTAGGGGAAAATAAAATATATCACAATTCAGTAGATAATGTCTCTAACCTTTTACTATTTCAATATTTCTATAAATTTTATGATTCATAGTTAAATATACATTTAAGTTTAATAATCAGTCTCTCAGTAGATAAATTTATGATGCAGTATAATCCTGTTTTTCCATTTTTTAATGCAATACCAATCAATTACTGAGAAAATATATTTTTAACTTCACATGTTGAGAAGATTCTCAATAATACTGTAGTCATGCTACTTTAAAAAGTGAGCAAACAAAAAACACAGAGAAAAACGCATATACAATTCTAATCAGCATGCCCATGTTTTCATGTGTTAAATAATTACATTTACTCTTCTGTAACATGGTTTTGTCTATTAAGCAAATTATTAAACACAGAGTTTGCACACCTTTGACTCCGATGATAATAAAAGCAGAAAAAATACAGTAATAATACTTAGTTGTATAATCTTATGTAATAACTCTTTTACTTCATTTGCTTCAGACTTTCATAAATAATTTAATTTGGAGTTTAAAGACTGACTTCAGTAATTTTATTAAAATAATATAAATGTGTCATAAGTTAATACTATAAAATGCAATGTTCTCATTTATAATCTTAGTCTCAATATAGTTAAATTCTCCTTGAATTCTTGATAGCTAAGTGTTTGCTCTATATATTCTTATGAAAGAATTTAATGTAAACAGTGGTATTTAAAATGCTCTCTCAGATTGGGTGTGAGGGCAATCTGGCTGCGACATCTGTCACCCCATTGATTGCCAGGGTTGATTCGGCTGATCTGGATGGCTAGGCTGGTGTCCCCTTCCTCCCTCATTGCTCCATGTGCATCCTTTACAAAGCTGCACACTTAGTCGAAGAGAACCAGTCTTGATAGAGGAGGACCAGTCTTTGGTCAAGGGTATAGGAGTAGCTGCACTCCACTGTTAGAACCTCCAAACAAGCTCTCAAGATTGCAATTTATTAAATAATCTATTCATTCATTTTTTATTATTTTTAAACCATTTATGTTGAAATAATTACAGGGAGAATCAGGTTTGCTAATTACCAATTTCAAAGGAGGACTTCCAATGCATAGAGGACAGCAAATATCATCTACCAGGAATAGCAGTCCTAACACTTCTGCCCACTGCATCTTGGGCTCCAGTTTCACCAATTGCCTGAATCTGATGTGACAGAACATGCTTACATGAAGCAAGTTATATGAAGTAGGTTTATTTCTTACAGATAGGCATCAAGGGACAAAAAAATAAGTAAATAAAACCTAGACTCCATTGTGAGCCCCTCCCCTCAGGCCGGCAAATGCTGTTCATGGAGGATGGAGTCTTGACTGAGCATGCTCTCCTTTGCGTGCAGGGCAGCCTGCCCTTCTTTGCCTGATTTTAGCCTGCCCCAGGTTATACACCTCAGGGGCAATGTGACTCACTGGACAAAGCTCTGAAGCGCATCTTGCTTTCACAGGAGAGAGAAGTAAAGCCCAGGTTGCCCCAGCCAGTTCCTCTCTGACTCAAGATGTTACATTTCCTAAGTGCGACTGGAACAAGGCCAGACTGTTTCAGGCAGTTCCTCCCTATCTCAAGATACTGCATTCATCACACATCCTATGGTTATTCTTAGAGCTACCTGCAGGTAGATAGGAAATAACTGGGTCATTCCAAGCCACCTGGAGAAGTCTCCCATATATAGGTTCATAGCAAAGTGAAAAAGAGTCCAGAGCAGTCTCGTATCCTCTTCTCCCAACTTCCCACCATGATAATTCCATACATAACTACAGTATAGTATCAAAACCAGGAAATTGACAATGGTCAATTGAAATAATCTATACTCTCATTTATGTATGTGTGTCTGCATGTGTCTCTGTGTGCATGTACTTCTATTAATGTTTACTACATTTAAAGATTAATATACCCACAACCACAATCAAGATACAAAACTGTGCTATCACTACCAAGAAATTTCCTAGTGCTATTTTTTTAAATTATACCTACCCAACCCCCGCCTCTATAATTTCTGGCAATCATTAATCTATTCTTGATCGTTTCGGTTTGGTCATTTTGAGAATGTTATGTAAAAGGAATAATTTGGTATGCAAATTTTTAAGGATTTTGTTTTTTTTCTCATTCAGCCTAATATCCTAGGGATTCATCCAACCAAATTCTGGAGTATACTAATAGTTCATTTTTTTTTTAATGAGGGACCTGGGATCCTAATCAGAAAGGAAACTTGAACCATGAACAAATCCTGTGTAACACCTGAATAAAATGCTATTTTATTTTTAAATTTTGCTAGCCATCTCAGAAATTATGAAGTATATACCTTTTATTTAAAATATAATATACAAATCTTCAGTGTTTCAGTAACCAAAAATTTAGTTCATATTCAGACTTGTACACTTCTCATAGTTTATATCAATTTTCTTTTGAAGTGCTTATTTTATTGGGAAACCAAATCAGTTCTGATAAAAACAGCAGCTGCTTTTTAAAAGCCATGCTTCATGATGTCCAAAGTAATTCCCCTGGGACCATGTAAATGCATATGGCCAGGAGGAAGATCAGCCTGTATTTAATATTTATATTGGATGCCAGTTCACATTACTGTTGACTCTTGTGAAAACTGATGCAGAAATTTTAATTCTAAAATGTCCTTACTTTTTGGATAGCTGTCATGCATTTTATTCTTAAAAAATAACATTACTTTGAAAATAGGCTATCACTAATTAAAAACAAACTCCATACATTAAATCCAACTCCTAAGATGACATTGCAGTTCATTGGATGTCTTCAAGGCTAGATATTTCCACCACAAGATAAATTTGATTGTCATAAGGCTTCCTGCTTTGAACGAGTCACTTCTTCACCAAAAAATGTCTGAGCTTGCTGCTCAAAATATAAAGGGAGCCCAGTTTTACTCAGTGTAGTAAGTAGCCTACAAGATGGCCCCCAGAGATCTCCTTTTCTCAGTGCTATCATCTTTTTTAATTGTATCTAGATTGTTGAGCTTTGTTGTAGTTTCAATGATTGTCCTTTCCTAAACTGATGCTGACATTCAATCACAATTTAAGTTACAGTATTGAGAGTTGAGACCTCTAAGAAATGAATAGACCATAAAAGTCTACACTTCAGAATAGATTAATGCTGTCATTGTAAAAGTGGGTTCATTATAAAAGGACAGGTTGGCTCCCTTGTCTCTCTCTCTTTTTTCACCTTCTTCCATGTTCCCTCAAAAGATACCAGCTCCTTGATCTTGCATTTCCTAGCCTCTAAAATTGTGAGGACAGAAATTTCTGTTCATTAGAAATTACCCTGTCTGTAATATTTTGTCATAGTAGCACAAAATGGACCAAGAAAGGCCATGTGACTAACAGCATAAGGCAGAAATCATGATACGTCACTTCAGAACTTAGATCATAAAGACTGAAGCTTCTGTTTGAGGACTCTCTTTTCTGTTCTCTCTCTCTCTCTCTTCTGTCATCAGTCACCCTGTGGGAAACCAGCATACATACCATGAGGATATTCAGAGATCCAGTGTAGAGGCTCCTGTGGCAAAAACTGAGGTCTGCAGCCAAAAGCCAGTGAGAAGCTAAATCCTGCCAACAACCATAGGAATGCTTGGAAGAAGGTATTCAAGGTCTAGCTGACCATTTGAATGCAACGTCATGAGCGTCCCTGAGCCAGAACCATGCAGCTAGCTGCTCCCATATTCTTAACTCACAGGATATAATAAATATTTATAGCTCTAAGCCTCTAATTTCAGGAATAATTTATTATGTAGCAATAGATAACTTGTACATAACTAATATGTATTGAATGCAGACTTTTTTGTAATAGAAGTGGAATATCCCTATAGCAACATCATAGGATTGACTTTAGAAATGGCAGTTGACGGGAGCTGAACAAAACTGTAAGGATTCTAAGGAAAAATGTGATAAGAGCTTGAGCCTCGTTCACTTCATTTATAGAATTTGGGGCTTTGGGAGAGGTACTGGTGAGTCTTTAACAGAAAGCAAAAATGCTTATAGGAAACTATAAAAAAAAGAGATCCATGTTAATGAGTGGCAGAACATTCAACAACCCTGCTATCTGCAGTAATATGAAAGGTAGAAAATGTACCTAAAGGACTAGGTGATTTAGCTAAGGAGATTTCCAACAATCATGCTGAAAGTCTGTCTTTTTTCCTTCTTGCCACTTATAGTAAAATGTAACAAGACAGTAATAAGTTAAAAGCAGAGCTGCTAAGCTAAAAGTAGCTAGGTCTCACTGGTATTACAAGATTTGCAGTCTTTCCAAATGGCAAGCAATGTTAAAATTAAGTAGTGGTTTCCAATCAGAAATCACATTCAGGACACTCATTCTAAAGCATAATCTGAGGGTGAAGCTGAGGGTATGACTCTAAAATCCTCTAAAACCTCGGAAATGTCAAAGATGGTACCTCTAAGCACTGTTTAGTCAGACCAAATGCTATCTAAAGAAGTTACAGGTATGCCTAAAGGATTGTTTTCAACAATTGAAATTGAAGTTGTTGTAATATTTGTTTTAATAGTCACTAACTTGTCTCCCTTCTTCTTTCCTGTTCTGTTGTTCCTACCTCAAATCTATTCACAGTAAATGTTGTAATTTGTTCTAAAAATTACCTAGATAATATAATTCCTCTACTTAAAACCCTGCAATTACCCCAATTGCACTCAGAATAAAAGCTAAATTTCTAAAAATAGCCTAGAGTGTCTGCATAATATGGTCCTGGTACCCCTTGATCTTATCATCAGTTGTTATTTTCAACACCAAGGAGAACATATCTACAACTAGAAATTTAGTAGAGATATAAATTGGATTAAAAAAGTCCAGAACAATTAAATGAAATAAGGAGAGAAATAAAGGAATCAGGAAGAATATGTTGAAAGGGAAGACTGGCAAAGGAGATCTAAAAATAGTCTATTGTGTACCTCTCATTGGATAGTCTCACTTCTCCTAATCTCAAATCCATTCATAAACATATATAC
Source organism: Ateles fusciceps (assembly GCA_036589455.1). Classification (NCBI taxonomy): domain Eukaryota; kingdom Metazoa; phylum Chordata; class Mammalia; order Primates; family Atelidae; genus Ateles; species Ateles fusciceps. The sequence goes on along the minus strand of JAZHEH010000572.1, from coordinate 12,789,592 downwards.
TAAGCTTTCTGCTTGATTCTCAGTGTCTAATTTTATAATATAAATGAACAAACAGGGATAGTCACACACTCAATACAAGTCTCCTTCAGTGAAGACAGAGGCCAAAATAATAATAACAATAAAATATATGAAAAATACAAACAGAAGAAAACTTGGAAAAAAGTGTGTTTTAAGAGTATTAAGAGAGGATAATTATGTTTAAATATTAAATATAGAATCCTATGCAAAATAAAAAATAAATGAGTAAGAAAAATTCCTAGATATTCAAATATGCTCTTTCAGCTTAAAACAACATTAATGAAATAATCACATAATCTTTTAAAATGCCCTTAAATGACAAAGGGATGGAAAATAAGAGAGAAAAGACAGAAAATTCTACTATATGAACAGAAGATTAAACATCTGAAAGGGAATCTGTGGATCCCATAATCTCCACGTGTCATGCATGGGAGGGCCCTGGTGAGAGATAATTGATTCATGAGTTACCCCCATGTTGTTCTCATGATAGTGAGTTCTCATAGGATCAGATGGTTGGGTAAGGGGTTTTTCCCCCTTGGCTCTGCCCTTCTCTCTCCTGCCACCACATGAAGAAGGACGCCTTTGCATCTCCCTCTGCCATGACTGTATGTTTTGTAAGGCCTCCCCAGCCATGCGGAACTGTGAGTCAATTAAATATCTTTCCTTTATAAATTATGTAGTCTTGGGTATATCTTCACAGCAGCATGAAAACTGACTAATATAGTATATTAGTACTGCAGAGAGTAGGGTGCTGCTATAAGGATACCTAAAAATGTGGAAGCAACTTTGGAACTGGGTAACAGGGAGAGGCTGGAACAGTTTGGAGGGCTCAGAAGAAGACAGGGTAATGTAGGAAAGTTTGGAACCTCCTAGAGACTTGGAGAGCTTAGACGACAGGAATATGTGGGAAAATTTGGAACTTCCTAGGGACTTGTCGAATGGTTTTGACCAAAATGCTGATAGTAATATTGACAATGAAGTCCAGGTTGAGGGGGTCTCAGATAGAGATGAGGAACTTTTTGGGAACTGAAACTTTTTGCTTTAGCAGAAAGACTGAAGGCATTTTGCCCTTGCCCTAGAAATCTGTTGAACTTTGAACTTGAGAGAGATGATTTAGAGTATCTGGCAGAAGAAATTCCTAAGCAGCAAAGCATTCAAGAGAAAGGAGAGCATAAAAGTTTGAAAAATGTGCATCCTGATTATGTGATAGAAAGAAAAAAACCATTTTCTGGGAAGAAATTCAAGCCTGCTACAGCATCCAAATGTTAATTACCAAGACAATGGGGAAAATGTCTCCAGGGCATGTTAGAGAGCTTTGCAGCAGCCCCTCCCATCACAAGCCCAGAGGCCTAGGAAGGAAAAATAGTTTCATGGTCTGGACCCGGGTCCCCCAGCTCTGTCCAGCTCAGGACACTGTTACGTACATCCGAGCTCCTTCAGCTACAGCCATGGCTAAAAGGGGCCGAGGTACAGCTCTGATCATTGCTTCAGAGAGTGCAAACCTAAAGCCTTGGCAGCTTCCACATGGTATTAGTGCTTCAGGTGCACAGAAGTCAATAACTGAGGTTTGGGAATCTCCGCCTAAATTTACAAGGATGTGTGGAAATGCCCGGATGTCGAGGCACAAGTTGGAGCCCTCATAGTGCAGATGGGAAATATGGGATCAGAGCCCCCTCACAGAGTCCCCACTACAGCTCTGTGAAAAGAGGGCCACTGTCCTCCAGACCTCAAAATGATAGCTCCACCGACAGCTTGCATGTGTGCCTGGAACAGCGGCAGACACTCAATATTGGCTGTGAAAGCAGCCGGGTGTGGGGCTGTACCCTGCAAAGCCAAGGGCAAGAGCTGCCCAAGGCCATGGGAGCCCAAATCTTGCATCAACATTACCTGGATGTGACACTTGCAGTCAAAGGAGATCATTTTCAAAGGTTAAGGTTTAATGACTGCCCTATCGAATTTTGGACTTGCATGGGGCCTGTGGCCATTTGTTTGGGCCAATTTGTTACAGGAGTTGTTAAGAAATTATTTTAGGCAGAAAGAGAGGGTAAGGTGTCCTCGGTAAAGTTTTTTTCTTCTTTTAATAAAAGCAGCTCCAGAAAGATTTCTTTCTAGCAGAGAAATGGCTTGAAGAGCCAGGCTGGGGAGCTTTGATACGCAATTTCTGGCCATTAGAAACTGGGTCCATCAAACACTGCAATTCCTGCCGCCTTCTTTTCACCATGTGATCCAAGCATCTTGGCTGCCTCCAGATAACACCACTTGTGCAGGACATCACGGTGACCTGCATTTGCATAGTGAAAGGCTAGGGTGGGAGGGCCAGTTTTTTTTTTTTTTTTTGGAGCCTTTGTGAATGACACACCTGGTCAAACCCCCTGGGCCTATGCAAATCAGACACTGCTTCCTCCAGCCTCCTAATATAACTGATTGTTTTCTGCCACACTTGAGGTTTTCTCTCTCTACTCAGAGTCTCCATCCCTCTGATCTTACGAAGGAGCTTTTTCTTCTTTCTTGCCTATTAAACTTTCCGCTCCTTGAAAGCACTCCACGTGTGTCCATGTTGTTCATCTAATTGGTGAGAGACAAAGGACCCTAGTGTTCCTCCAGTCTTCGGAACCATATCAAATTTCTCCCATTTGGAATGGGTGTATATACCCAATGTCTGCACCCCTATTGCATCTAGGAAGTAACTAACTTGCTTTTGATTTTACAGGCTCAAAGGCAGAAAGTACTTGCCTTGTCTGATGAAACTTTGGAATTGGACTTTGGGGTTAATGCTGGAATGAGCTAAGACTTTTGGGGTCTGTTGGAAACATATAATTGTGTTTTGAAATGTGAGAACATGAGATTTGGGAGAGGACAAGGGTGGAATGATAGGGTTTGGCTGTGTCCCCATCCAAATCATCTATCTATCTATCTAGATATAAGATTGATAAATGGGGGTGGGGGGAGAGCAGAAAATGAATAATGAAGTAACTTTTAACTGTAGTAAAAATTTGAAATTTTATGAGAAAGGAAATACAACCTGACTCAGAAATGGTCAAAGGAAAACTTAAGCACATTTAAATGTTACAGTTTCTTTGAGCATTCAGCAATTCATTAATGGAGCAGCAGCAGACCACAGATGTAAGCATTGCAGGTGAGAGGGTTAAGAAAGAAACTTCCATAAAGTGACTGCAGAACTAAGAGGAAGAAAACGAATTTGTTTGGTTAGAATGAAAAATTCCTACAGGAGAGTTGGTGGTTTCTGACTGGTTAAAGTTTTACTTCCAGTTTACTGTCTACATTAGGCATTGGTTTGTTTCTGTAGGACTTTAAAGTAGTAGAGCCACTCCTGTATAATGATCCTCCAATTAGAATTTGTTTATTAACAGACATTATAAATATTTACATTATTATAACTATGTAAATTAGTTTGACATTAGAAATATTAACATAGTTATAATAATGTAAATATTTATAATGATTTAACCTGAAATATTGTGAAATTGTGGCATTGTTGTGAGAAAGTTGGGGTTTCAGAGCAAAATTTTTAATTACCATAAAATATATCAACAGATTCTCACTTAAAGCACCAAACAACAGTACTATATAATTAAATATATAAAACTAAATAGATAAATAGTAGACTGTAGCTAAAAAATTGAAAATAGTTTCCTCTGGAAAGAACTCAAAAATCAAAATTGGTGGGATAAAAGAATTTGCAAGTTACTGGGTTTTTAGTATTTTGTTTTTTTTTACAGCTTAGCTGCTTGTAGCATTTAATCTGGTAAAAAAAATAAAACTTATTTTGGAAAAATACGTATCTTTGAAGATTAAGCAGAAACAATTTCAAATATACTAAATACTATTCACATATATGCCAAAAATGATTGCTACAACGTTAAAACAACAGTAAGTTTCAAAAATTTCCACTTTATGGCAGTACTTACTGGATATATTATATACACTTTTTTCTGCTATTTTCTTGAATGTTCAATGGATGTGCAATTGTATAATTTCTTATGAAAAGTTTATGAGCCAATTTTCATTTATTATCGCATCATAATGGAATAAGCTTAAAAATATTAAGCTATTCTAATCACATTATCTGAGCATTATAACATATTACAGCAGTTCATCTATATTAGCAACACTTTTTAGCATCAAATTAACTATAAATGACTCCATGAGTGAATGGAAGCAATAAGGACACAGGAAGAAGACTGACTCAGTGGTACAGACATATCCCAGTTTGGATTTCTTAAAAATAATTAATACTTTTATATGTTTTATTTGAAATTGATGAAAAATTGTTTATTTTTAGTGATGTTTTAAGAATTTTGGGGAAAGGAAAATAGAAAATGATTCCAAATAATCTATACATTTTTATTTTTTAAAATATTTTTAATAGGAAAAAAGTGAACTATAAAATCTATTTTTACATCTTTCAGTGACTCACTAAAAAAAATTTACGGTGATTTAAAATGTCTCTAAAACACAATGAGGAGTATCAGATTAAGCCACGTGTATTTTAGATTCTTTATATTAATGACTCTTAAATGTAGGCATATTCATGTTATTTACTGTAAAATAAAGATATGTGTAATTTACTCAAAGGATAGACGTTAGGCTTGATAAGTACCTGAAAAAGAGAGATGCTACTGAAATAGCAACCATCTATTACCAAATGCACAGGAATTTACTGAGATTGTTACTAGTTACTTGAGCCTGCTGGGGAGATAAGTACATACCTAGGATTTCCAAAAGTGCTAGAAGAGTCCAAAAGCTATAAGGAAAAGCTAAGTCAGCTTAGCTAACTGCCTAATGAGCACCTTTCTAGGCAGATGGCAGTATTGGAAGCTGACTAACCCTGTGAGGACTAAACCAAAAGCTTGCACATTTGATATGGACTCTTCTACTGAGAACTGTGTTGCATTTCTTGCTTTGTATATTCCTCTTTGTGCTGAGCTGTATTCTTTGTCTTCTTTGCTGTTGTCTGTATATAATCACAATTACACTCTGTCCACCATGCAGATTGGAGACTAAAAGAGAAGCAATGCAATGTTCTCAGGACCTAAGGATCAAGGTGAGTGGCCATGGATGTTAGAAATGGAAGGTTTCCAGAATGGCAGACATGTCACACTTGTTCCAGAATGTAAGTTGTCTTATTCTGCCAGGGCTGCCACATGAACTCCAGAGAACAGATGTCATTAACAACAGAAAAATTTTTCTTACAGTTCTAGAGACTGGAAAGTCCAAGACCAAAGTGCCAGCCAATTTAGTTCCTAGCGAATGGCTCTCTTCCTGGCTTGTAGACAGCTGCCTTCTGTATCCACAGGTGGCTTTTCCTTGGTGTGTGTGCACAAAGAGAGAGAGATCTCTCTCTACCTCTTCTTATTTGGCCTCTCAGTTTATTGGATTAGAATCTCTACCTTTATGAGTTCATTTAACTTTACGTCTTAAAAGCCCTATCTCTAACAGTTATATCAGGAGTTAAACCTTCATCATAATAACTTTGGATGACACAATGATCCATGGCACAACCTTCTGAGTTTGTTAATGAAAAATAAAAGGCACACTCTCAAGTGGTAACCACATATTTCTATAGATGGGATGAAGTAAATTGAAACCCATGAAGGATGAAGGCATTAGAACTTTATACAAAACTGTCTGAGGAAGACACAAGTAGGGTGGTATTGTTGGTTATGGTGCAAGGCCCCACAACCACTGAGAGTTTCCAGTAGATTGGTAATTGAACAGCTAGCAATTTTCCAGGAGAAGTACCAGTATCAGTTTTAAATTTGGGATAGATTAGTCTTGCAGTTGGAATATGTTATAACTACACCAACACCTACTATAGACGTGTTCAGAAAAGCAGGAAGTATAAAAGATAGAAAATAAAGAGATAACTAAGACTTTAAATGCAGGAGGGAGTAATGATAATAATAAAGTTATGTCTTTTTTTCTTAAAATAATGTAGTAAAGAAGAAATCTGCTTACAAATTAATGTTTGAAAATTTGTGTTTTTAATAAGCACCCCCTCCTTGAGGCATTATTGATTCTACACTTTGTGATTTGTGGAATCTAATAATATTTTAGTGATGTATATAGTATAAAGTTCAGATGTTCAAGAGACTACTGAACAAAACAATAAAAATTATTTAATGGAGAAATGAAGCATTATTAGCAAAATGTACAAAAAGCTATCTGTTTCTTCTTAAAAGACAAATGAGTATCATTTGGCTGAGCATATAATGTCCCAAGTTCAAATGTTTTAGTTAAATGTGCCTTCAAAATTTGGAAAATATTACATTATTTTAATTTCCTGAGTACCTAGATTTTTAAAGTTAACCTACATGTTTTCATAATTACTTACCACTGATATAATTATTTGCAAGATGAACTTCTAAGATATAAGAAGAGAGGGGCTGGTGTTTTACATACATAGAAAAAATTATTATAAACATATTTATATGAAAGTTTTCACAAAAGGAAACTACAGGTCATGTAAGAAGAATTAGATAGACATACCTGAATAACAAGAATCAATATACCTGTAATAGGCATGTCTAAGGTCACCCCTACATATTCACAGCCTGCCATTTATAGCCTGATAATGATTCTTTTTCCTTAATTAGCTTTCTTCTATCATACACAATACTTCAATGTTTAGTAAAATGTCACCTTGACAAGAGATTATAAGAGACCAACTTTTGCTTTGCTAGCATACACCTTCTGTTTCTGGCTTTCATGAAAAAGTAGCCGTTTGAGGAAGTCCCTATGACAAGAAACTGAGAGTAGTGTTAGGCCTTCAGTCAGTTTGAAACAGATGCCTTCAGTCCAAGTACTCAAAAAGAACCAAAACTATGTGAATGACCTTAGAAGTAAGTTCTCACCTGTGAAGCCTTCAGATGAGACCCCATCTCTTGATGACACCTTGATTGCAGCCTCATGAAAGACACTAAATTTGAAGTCCCAGCTAAGCTGCGACTGGATTCCTAACTCACAGAAATTGTGAGAAATGAATTTATGCTATTTTAAGCCAGCAAGATTGTGGTAATTTGTTACATAGCAATAGATAACTAATAAAACATCTTTCTTAATTAAAGATATATCAAGGCAAAAATTCAATAAAAATATAGAAAGCATAAACATTATAATGAAAAAAATATATATATATATATCATGGATAGTATGTTTTTGTGTATGTCAAATTGACCAGGCCACAGTTCCTATTCAATCAAATACTAGTATAGGTATAGGTATTGCTGTGAAAGTATTTTGTTAAAGTGATTGAAGTCCCTAATCAGCTGACTTTAAATAAGAGAGATTATTTTATATATTTTGTATGTCTTAATTTAATTTAATAAGAGATTATCTTATATGTCCTGTATGTCTTAATTTAATGGAGGAAATATCATGTATATAACAGAAACAGAAGAACCTTAGGAGCAAATTTGAGGCCTTCCTGAAGAACATATTTGGTCTGTGAATAGCAGCTTTAACTTGAGCATGATAATTTTAGTTTGCCCTCCCAGCAGCCTGTCAGACACTTTTGGACTTGCTGAGCCATCCCACATAATCATATAAATCAGTTCTTTGCGTTAAACATCTTAGTCTGTGTCTTCAGTTGCTTGTGTTTCTCTGGTAGAAAGCTAACTGATTTAGATTTTTGTACTGAATGTGGTCCTCAAAGAACATAATTTTAAGAATATGCTTTCTAAATTAGTTATGGGTTTCCTGAAATTAGGTCTCTGATCTAGTTAAATTTATAGGCATTAATGAGTTTATTTCTGGTGGTAAAGACAGCACTGATAGAGCGCGGTATGATCTGATAACAGAGATATGCAAAATGTCACCAATGCTTATCCCTAGTCAAATGCCTATAGATGTCGAAGTTTTTGTGACCATTTATTTGATATCTAGAACATTTCAGTCTAATTAAGGAGTATAATAGGTTTGGCTGGTTGCTGGAAACTGCTCCAGAGAAGTGAAAAAAGGAAAGAATTATCCCAGAGTTTCCAAGTTTCAGCTCAAGCTCTACTCCCAAAGAAACCGGTGTTATCTCCTGAAGCCACAGAGATGAAATATCTGAAAACCAATCTCACGGTTATCCCTCAAATACCCAATAGAGGTAGTTAATAAACTTCTTTTGTCAATAATAATGATTTTGATGAAAATCAATATAGTAACACAACCTCCTTTTCAGATACAAAAATTTGCCAAATCTATAAAAATAATAGTAAAAAAAATCACATATAAGCAATTAATATATGTAATTATTATAAATACTCATAGGGTTCAACTAAAGTAATACAGACAACTTTATTATATCAAATGGATACATTAATGGAAAAAGACACATTATACATTAAAATTCACTATAGAAAAAGTAATAAAAAATGAAAACAAGGGAGAAAATAGCATTCATATAAATAGGAAGTAGTAAGTTATGACAAAAAAATATACTAGAACTAAGTAAACGCTAGTTCTTTACCAAAAAAAAAAAAAGTATAATTTAAAGGGAAGATGGAGGCTGGAGCAAGAGGGTTGAATAGAAGGCTCCACTGATTATCCCCTCAATGAGGACACCAGTTTGTTATCTACACATGCACACACAAGCACCTTAATAAGACCCCCAAATCATGTGAACATTCACAACAACTGTTATCAACCTTATATCACTGAAAGAAGCACTGAGGAGGGTAGACAACAGTCTTGAATCACTAATGTCATCTTTTCACTACCCCAGCACTGGACTCATGACACAGAGAAGGAGTTTGTCAACTTGAGAGAGTGAGAAGTTAGCAATTACGAGACACTGTATTGAACTCAATGCTTCCTGTCATAGCAGAAAGCAAAACCAAGCTGAACTCAGCTGATGACCACTCACAGAAGGAGTGTTTAAACCAGCCCTAGCCAGAGAAGAATCACCCATCCCAGTCTTCCTAACTTTAGTTCTGGCAAGCCTCACTACCATGTGCTTAAGTATTCTGGAACTCTGAATAAACTTAAAAGACCGTGTAGACCACAATGACTGAAACTGCTGAGTAAGTTCTAGTGCTGAACTGGGCTCAGAGCCAGTAAACTGGGAGGACACATGACCTATTGAGGCATCAGGCAGGGCAGCAAAAGGAGTGCTTGTGCCAGCCCTCCACCAGACCCAGTCCATACGGCTTGCAGCTGCAAAGGAGGCCCTTTCTTTTGCTGGAGGAGAATAGAGAGGACTTTGTCTTGCATCTTGGATAATAGCTAAGCCATAGTAGATAGGACACCAGTTAGAGTCGTGAGGGTCCCCTTCCAGACTCTAGCTCCCAGACAACATTTCTAGACATACCCTGGGCCAGAAGGGAACACACTGCCTTAGAGGAAAGGGTCCAGTCTCATTACAATCCATCAGCTTCTGAATAATGAGCCCTTGGGATCTGATTAACCAGCAGTGATACCCAGGTAGTACACTGTGGGCCTTGGGTGAGACTCTGAGACTAGCTGGCTCAGGTGAGACTCACCATGTTCCCAACTGTGATGGCTATGGGGAGAGACTCCTTTTGCTTGAGAAAAGTTGAGGGGAAACTGCAGTGTCCCACAGACCCTGACTCAACAACGGATAAGTAAGTCCACACACACACAGAATACAGTGAGTGAGAGGGCTGGGGTATCTGGGCCACTAGCAGACACTTGAGGAGAGTACTGTAAAGAGGTAGCAGCTGCTGGCCCTGCCACACTGGCCTCTCTGGCCTTCATTCAGCACACATTAAATGACAAAAGCTTTGAGTCAACACCACTACAGTGAAGAGATTAAAGGACAGGTTCCAAGGCCTAAAGCAAACACCATTAGTAGGTAATATCCTTGGTTGACCTCCCCTGAGAGAGCCATCTGTAATAATCAAATGTTAGTTTATAGGACATGAGTAAACAGTTATTCAGATAAACTCCCTAACATGTCCTAGCCATTTGCCTTTCTTTATCAGCTGAAGGTAAAGGGGATAAGATGCCTTCACCCAAAACTTCTACTGAAACTATGCAACTTCTTGCCCTTCTAAGAAGGTTTGTAACTATATTCTATAACTTTCTCTGACATTTTTCCCTTAATATTTTTGCAATCACCCTGACTGAACTCCCACAGAAAACTAAAGGGAACTTTGTTTTGCACCTTAGGTACCAGTTCAGCTTAAGGTGGTAGAGCACCAAGCAAGCTCCTGAGTTCCCAATTCCCGGCCTTGACTCTTAGAAAAAATTCTGGACCTTCACTGGGCCAGAGGGGAGTCCATTACCCTGAAGGTTAAGTCCCAAACCAGCCTTTGAGCTTTGAAGGGTTATTGGCAGTTGCCTGGAAGTACTCCTCATAAGCCTGTGCTTCTAGTGACCACAGGGTGACACTACTCTGCCTGTGGAAAGGGGAGCAAAGAGTGAGAAGGACTGCGTCTCATAGTGCCAGTTCAGGTGGCGTACAATAAAACATCAGGTAGACTTTCAAGGTTTCTTACCCTAGTCCCTGGCTCCCAGATGGAAGCTCTGGACCTGCCTGGGGCCTGAGGAATCTTGCTGCCCTAAACGGAAGGCCACAAGCCTAACTGGATTTGCTACCTGCTGATTGTAGAGCCCCAGGGACTTGCAGAAGTATAGGTGGTAGTCACAAAGTAATTATGTAAGGCGTTGGACAAGAACCTGTGCTTTGCTAGCCTTGGGGTGACCCAGCACATTTCTAGTGGTGTTGGCCACAGAGGGGTTGTGTTACCCCAGGCCATTTAGAACAGAGAGAGGGGGACTTCATTTAGAAGAAATTAATGAAAGGAACAATAGTCTCTGCCTGGTAATACAGAGAACTCTGCTGGATGTTATCCAAGACAATCAAGGAGGTTTACAAGTCTGCAAGAACCACAGAGTTATTGGACTTGGACTGCCTCCCAATGCAGATAAGGCTTAGACCACAACATTAAAGTTCTTTTGAATACCTAGAAAGCCTTCTCAAGAATGATAAGTACAATAAGAGAACTGAGAGACTACACTAAATACCTAACTTTTTAGTGCCCAAACACAGATAATATCCACAAGTATCAATACTATCTAGGAAAACATGACATCACCAAATGAACTAAATAAGGCACCAGGGAACAACCTAGAGAAACAGAGGTATGTGATCTTTCAGATAGAGAATTCAAAATAGCTGTCTTGAGGAAACTTAAAGAAATTCAAGATAACATAGAGAAGGAATTCAAAATTCTATCAGATAAACTTAACAGAGAGATGAAAATAATTAGATACAATCAAGCAGAAATTCTAGAGTTTAAACAGGTAATTGACACACTGAAGAATGCATCAGAGTCTTTTCATAATAGAATTAATCAAGTACAAGAAAGAATTAGTGAGCTTGAAGACAGGCTATGTGAAAATACAGTCAAGTGAAATAAAGGAAGAAGGAATAAAAAGCAAAGAAGCATGACTACAGGATCCAGGAAAGAGTCTCAAAAGGGCAAATTTAAGAGTTGTTGGTCTTAAAGAGGAGGTAGAGAAGGAGACAGGGGTAGAAAGTTTAATCAAAGGATATTAACAGAGAACTTCACAAATTTAGAGAAATATATCAATACCCAAATACAAGAAAGTTACAAAATACCAAGCAGATTTGATCTAAAGAGGACTACTTCAAAGTATTTGATAATGAAACTCCCAAAGTTCAGGTATAAAGAAAGGATCTTAGAAAAAGCATGAGAAAACAAACAAATAACATTCAATGGATTTCCAATACATCTGGCAACAAACTTTTCAGTGGAAACCTTACAGGCCAGATAGAGTACCTTATATGACATATATAAAGTACTAAAAAAAAACCCTTTTACCCTAGAGTATTATATCTGCTAAAAATGTCCTTCAGATATAAGGAGAAATAAACACTATCCCAGACAAAGGAAGCTGAGAAATTTCATCTCAGCCCTTTGCCAACATGGGACCACCAAGGCTGGTGATACTTTCCTGCCATTTAGGCCTCACTTGAGCCTGGGCCTGCCACTCAAGGCACCCTACCCACTTGGTCTGACTGTATTATACCTTGTACCTATATTCAGTGGTTCCCGAACTCCTGTCCTGCATCCAAGAATGAGGATACACTGACAATCTGAACAATGAGGAGGGTAGGGAAGAATTTTATTGAGTGACAAATCAACTCTCACTGAAGAGAGAATGCAGGGATGGTACCCCATCCCTTTGGTCAGGTGGTTTTTCTCTCAGTGTGACTAGGTCTGGGGCTTTTATGGGCACAGAATAGGGGGAGTGCATGCTAATTGGTTTGTGAGTATGCAAAAGACATTAGAGCAAATATGTTACTCAGAGGTGGGCACAACAGTGTAGAAAACCAATTAGAAAAGGGTAGGTATATGTAATGGTGAAGAATGGATATGAATCAGAGGAAAGTGCACCAAACAGGAAGACAGGTTCGCAGTTTGGTCCATGGATTTGACTAGTAGCTTGACTTTAAGCCTTCAAACTGTCTTTGGCTTGGAGGTAGGTTCTACTGGGGACCCATCCATATCTGCCTAGGTATTTGCCTGCCCTCTGCCATTATCAGTATGTATGGAAAAATGACCTTCAGATATAAAGGAGAAATAAAGACTATCCCAGACAAATAAAGCTGAGGGAGTTCATCAACACTAGACCTGTCCTATAAGAAATAACAAAGGGAGTACTACAAACAGAAGGATGGTAATGAGCAATAAGAAATCATTGAAGGTACAAAACTCACTGACACTAGTTAGTACACAGAAAAACTCAGAGTAGTAAAACACACTGTAACTGTGGTGTGTAAGCTACTTTTATCTTAATTAGAAAGAATAAATGATAAACAGATTAAAAGTAATAACTACAACAACTTTAAGAGACATAAACAGTAAAATAAGATATAAATAGAAACAACATAATGTTACAAGGCAGGGGAACAAAATTACAGAGTGCTTATTCATTTTCTTTCTGCTTCTTTGTTTGCTTGTTTTTAAAAACATTGCTAAGTTGTTGTCAGCTTAAGATAACGGGGTCAGTCTTCATGGCCCATGCCTGTAATCCCAGCACTTTGGGAGGCTGAGGTGGGCAGACTGCTTGAGGTCAGGAGTTTGAGACCAGCCCAGCCAACATGGCAAAACACCATCTGAACTAAAAATATACATAAATTAGAATTATCCAGGCATGGTGATGCGCACCTGTCATTCCAGCTACTCAGATGGCTCAGGCATGAAAATTGCTTGATTCTGAGAGGCACAGTTTGCAGAATTGAGATCACACCACTGCACTCCAGTTTGGGTGACAGAGTAAGACTCTGTCTTGAAATACATACATAAATACATACATAATAAAATAGGTTATAAGATATTATTTGCAAGCCACATAGTAACTTCAAATCAAAACACAAACAACGGTACACCAAAAATAAAAAAAACATTGAATCACACCACCAGAGAAAATCCCTTTCACTGGAAGAAAGCAAAGAAAGAAAGAGAAGTCCACAATCAATCAGAAGACAAATAACAAAATGGCAGGAGTATATCTTTATTCTCTAATCAAAAGACAAATTGTAGCTAAATGGATTTAAAAAAAAAAATCAATGATCTGTTGCCTACAAGAAACATATTTTACCTGTAAATAACATATATAGACCGAAAATAAAGAGACTGAAAAAAATTCTTTATGTCAATGAAAACCAAAAAATGGCAGCAGTAGTCTACTTATATCAGACAAAAATAGATAGCAAAGCAAAAACTATAGGAAGATAAAGATAAGATTACTATATAATGATAGGCTAATTCAGCAAGAGGATACAACAATTTAAAATATATATACACTCAACAGTGACACACCCAGATATATAAAGGAAATATTATTAGAGATAAAAAGATAGAGCCCAATACAATAAAGACTACAGACTTCAATGCTCCATTGTCAGCACTGGACAGCTCCTCCAAGCAGGTAATCAACAAACCTCAGACTTAATCTGCACAATAGACTGAAGGGAGCTAATAGATATTTATGGAACATTTTACCCAATGGCCGCAAATACACATTTTTTTCTCAACATATAGATCATTTTAAAAGATAGACCAACTATAGATATATCGATCTATCTATAGATATATATCTATATATGTATAGACATACACAGACCAACTACAAAACAAGTCTTAAGACATTCAAAAACTTAAAATAATATCAAGCATCTTCTCTGACTATAAAGGAAGAAATTAGAAACCAATAACAAGACAAATTTTGGAAACCACAAAAATACATGGAAGTTATAGTCAGTATACTCCCAAATGACCAGTGGGTCAATATAAAGGTTAAGAAGAAAATTCAAAAAATTTTTAAAATAAAAGAAAATGGAAAGACATTATGGGATACAGGGAAAATAGTAATAAGAGGAAAAATTGTTGGTATAAGTGCCTATATTGAGATGAAAAAAAACTTCAAATAAGCTAGTGAAACATCTTAGAAAACTAGAAAAGCAAGAGAAAACCAAACCCAAAATTAATGGAAGATAATAAATAAAAATCAGAGCAAAAAATAAATTTAAATGAAGAAATGAATTCAAAAGATAACAAAACAGAAAGTTGATTTTTTGAAAACATAAACAAAATTAATAAACCTTTATTTAGAATAAGAAATAGAGCAAACACAAATAAATAAAATGAGAGATGAAAATGGCGACATTACAACTGATATTGGAGAAATTAAAAGATCTTCAGTGAGTGCTATGAGCAACTATATGGCAACAAATTGGAAAATCTAGAAGAAATGGACACATTTATAGACACATACAACCTGTCAAGATTGAACCATTAAGAAATCCAAAACCTTGACAGAGCAGTAACAAGTAATGAGATTAAAATTATAATAAAATGTCTCCAAGAAAACAAAAGTTGAATAATCAATGGCTATACTGCTGAATTCTATGAAGCATTTAAAGAACTAATACCAAATGCCACTCAAACTATTGTAAAACATAGAGAAGGAGAGAATACTTCCCAACTCATCTCTATAAGTCCAGTATTACCCCAATACCAAAACTAGACAAGAATACATTAAAAAAACACTATAGACCAGTATAATTGATGAATATTGATGTAAAAATCCTCAATGAAATACTAGCAAACCAAATTTCACAACATATTTAAAAGATCATTCATCATAGCCAAGTGGGATTTATCTCAGGGATGCAAGCATGGTTCAACATATGCAAATCAATTAGTATGATAGATTACATCAACATAATGAAGGACAAAAATCATAGGCTTATTAAAATTAATACTGAAAAAGCATTTGGTAAAATCCAACATTTATTCATGTCAAAAATCTTCAAAAAACTCTGTATAGAAGAAACATAACATAATAAAAGTCATATATGATACACTCATAGCTAGTATTATACTAAATAGAGCAAATCTGTAAACCTTTATCTAAGATCAGGAATATGGCAAGGATACCCACTTTCACCAACGTTTTTCATAACTGTTCTGGAAATCCTAGCTAGAGCAGTCAGACCGGAGAAAGAAATAAAGGGCATCCAAATTGGATAGAAGACAGTCCAATTATTTTTTTTTTTTGCAGATGATATACTCTTATATTTAAAAAAGACTAAATATTCTATCAAAAATTTATCAATACTGATAAACAAAAGCAGTAAAATTGTGGTCTAAAAATTCAGCATGTACACATCAGTAGCATTTCTATACATCAGCAGTGAACAATCTGAAAAAGAAATCAAGAATATAATTCCAATTACAGTAGCTAAAAATAAAATACAATTCCTAGAAGCTAACTAAAAAGGGAAATATCTCTATAATGAAAAGTAAAAAAAAAAAAAAATTTGACTAAAGAAATTGAAGAGGACACAGAAAAATGAGAAAGTATTTCAGCTTTATGGTATGAAAGTATCAATGTTGTTAAAATTTTTATACTGTCAAAGCAATCTATAGAAATCCCTATCAAAATACCAATGATATTCTTAACAGAAATAGAAAAAAACACTAAAATGTATATGCCATTAAAAAAGACACAGAATAGCCAAAGCTATAGTAAGGAAAAAGAATAAAACAGGAAGAATTATATTACCTCACCATAAGTTATGGCACAGAGACATAGGGACCAAAACGACATGGTACTGACATAAAACCAAACAGATCAGTGGAACAGAATAGAAAGCCTAGGGATAAATCCAGGGAATTTATTTTTGACAAAGGAGTCAAGGACATACATTGAGAAAAGGACAATTTCTTCAATAAATTGTGCTGGGAAAACTGGATATCTATATGCAGAAGAATAAAACTAGACCCCTATCTCTCATCATACAAATATCAAATCAAAATGAATTAAAGATTTAAATCTAAGACCTCAAATTATGAAACTACTAAAAGAAAACTTTGAGGAAGCACTCTAGGACATTGTACTGGGCAAAAATTCCTTCAGTAATATGCCACAAACACAGATAACCAAAGCAAAAATGGACAAATGGGATCACATCAAATTACAAGTCTTCTGCACAGCTAAGCAAACAATCTACAAAGTGAAGCAATAACCCACGGAATGGGGAAAATATTTGCAAACAACCCATCTGTCAAGGGATTAATAATATATAAGGAACTCAAACAAATCTATAGGAAAAAAATCTAATAATTTGTTTTAAAAATGGGCAAAGGTGACAGTGAAATAATGATACCCCATTCACTCTGATGTGATAAGTACACACACTGCATGCCTCTATCAAAATATTTCATGTGACCCCAAAATATATACAACTACCATATACTGACAAAAATTAGAAATAAGAAACCTGCACAATTACACAAAAAATATGACAAAGGATGAAGTGTAAGCATTGAAACAATGAAAATTTTAAAAATATTTGAAGAGCTAGTTTGTATAAATTTAAAATTACTTTGAAATACACTTGCCAAAAATAAATGTTATGGAGAGTTCTATAAAAAGATATAATACACTTTGGGAAATGAGACATAAAACACAGAATTTACTATCTTGAAAACCTTATTTAATTTTATTAAATTGATTTTTGTGTCCTTTGTAGGGACATGGATGAACCTGGAAACCATCATTCTCAGCAAACTGACACAAGAACAGAAAATCAAACACTGCATGTTCTCACTCATAGGCGGGTGTTGAACAATGGGAACACATGGACACAGGGAGGGGGAGTATCACACACTGGGGTGTGTTGGGGGAAAAAGGGAGGGATAGTGGGGGGGTGGGGAGTTGGGGAGGGATAGCATGGGGGAGAAATGCCAGATATAGGTGAAGGGGAGGAAGGCAGCAAATCACACTGCCATGTGTGTACCTATGCAACAATCTTCCATGTTCTTCACATGTACCCCCAAACCTAAAATGCAATAAAAAAAAAAAGATATAACTTACCCAAACTGAAAGAGAAAAGAAAATTCTAAATAAATCTATATCTATAGAGAAGCATGTGAAAATATCATTGCTTTCTAAAAAAACAAACAAAAAAGGAATGGCTCAGGATGGTCTCACATCTGCCTTAATAATTTTTTTAAACGTTAAACATCAGATAACCAACTCCAAGACTCCATTAACTTTTTTAACTTTCCAGGGTAGAAAAGTAGGCGAAAACTCTTAAAATTATTATTTTTGTGTATGTGTGAAATATCAGCAACATTAGTATAAATTACAAATAATGTTACATAATAAGACAAAATATGTATAAGGCCAATTCTATTTTTTATATTCCTAAAGTTTTCAATTAAATATCAGCAAATAATAAAACAACATGCTTCTTCTATGTTTCACTAAGTTATAGTGATCACTTAAATCCAAAAAGTATGTACTGCACAAAAAGACATCAAATAAATTAAAACATAACTTAAAATTAGACTCACATATATGTAATCCATTGAATTTCAGTGGAAGTATTAAAGCACTTAAATGTGTACATTGTTTCAAAATATTAGTTATATAAGGATACGTGGACTCTGGTTGGTCTTATCTCACAACAAATAGATACATTAAATAAAAATGGATAATAGACCAAAATGTAAAAATTAAAGTCATAAAAGTTTTAAAAGAAAAGATAAAAAATATTTGCAAGTTGACATAGAAAAATAATCTGCCTGCTTCAAGATGGCAAACATAGACTAGGAATAGAGAGACGGAGGAAAATCTACCAATCAGATACAAAACAGAAAAAGCAAAAACAAGGGTTGCAATCTGAATTTCAGACAAAGTACACTTAAAACCAACAAAAATCAAAAAGACAAAGAAGGGCATTGAATAATTGTAAAAAGTTAAGTTCAACAATAAGACCTAACTATCATAAATATATAAGCACCCAAAACAGGAGCACCCAGACTCATAAAGCAAGTTCTTAAAGACCTTGGAAGAGTCTTAAACTACAACAAAATAGTAGTGGGAGACTTCAACATTCTAATGACAGTATTAGACAGATCATTGGAGCAGAAAATTAACAAAGATATTCAGGACCTAGATTTAGCACTTGTCCAAATGGATCTGATAGACATCTACAGAACTCTCCACCCCAAAACAACAGAATATACATTCTTCTCATATACACATGGCACATGCACTAAAATCAACCACACAATCAGACACAAAGCATCTTTAGCAAATACAAAAAATACTGAAATTATACCATCCACACTCACGGATCACAGCACAATAAAAATAAACACAAGCAGAAATAACAAAAGGGATAGTATTACTAATCCCACAAAAATACAATAACCATCAGAGGCTATTATAAACTCCCATATACATGGAAACAAGAAAATCTAGAATAAATGGGTAAATTCCTGGACACATACACCTTTTCAAGACTGAACCAGGAAGAAATTGAATCCCTGAAAAGACCAAAAATGAGCTTTGAAACTGAATCAGTAATAAACAGTCTACAAAGCAAAAGCACCCAGGCCCAGATGGATTCACAGACACATTGTACAACCAAAGTCTACCAGTTGTACAAAGAAAATTTGGTACTATTCCTACTAAAACTGTCTCAAAAAAATTAAGCAGGAGGGACTCCTCCACATTTCATTCTGTGAGGCCATTTTTATTCAAATCCCATAACCTGGCAGAGACACTCACAGAGAAGAAAACTTCAAGTCAATACTCTTGATGAACATTGATGCAAAAATCCTCAACAAAGTACTAGCAAATAGAATTCAGCAGCACAACAAAAAGCTAACCCACCATTACGGAGTTGGCTTCATTGCTGAGATACAAGTTTGGTTCAACATTCACAAATTAACAAATGTAATTTGTCATATAAACAGAACTAAAGACAAAAACCACATGATTATTTAAATAGATGCGGAGGCTTTAGATAAAATTCAACACCTCTTTATGTTAAAAGCTCTCAATAAACTAGATATTGAAAGAACATGTCTCACAATAATGAATTGTCTATGACAAACCCACAACCAACATCATACTGAACGGTATAGAGCTGGAAGCATTCTCCCTGAAATCCAACACAAGAAAGGATGCCCTCTGTTACCACTTCTGTTCAAAATATTATTGGAAGTTTTGTCCAGAACAATCAGGCAAGAGAAAGACATAAACATCATTGAAATAAAAAGAGACAAAGTCAAACTATCCTTATGTGCAGATAACATGATTTTGTATCTAGAAAATCCCATAGTCTTGGTTCAAAAGATCCTTAAGTTGATAGACAACTTTGGCAAAGTCTCAGAAGACAAAACCAATGTACAAAAATCAGTAGTGTTCCTATACACCAACAGCAGTCAAACCAACAGCCAAATGAAAAACACAATCCCAGTCACCATCACCACAAAAAGAATAAAATATCCAGGAATACAGTTGACTAGGGAGCTGAAAGATCTCTACAATGAGAATTACAAAACACTGCTCAGAGAAATCAGAGATGACACGAACTAATGGAAAAACAGTCCATGCCTATGGATAGGAAGAACCAATATTATTAAACAGCCGTAGTGCCCAAAGCAACTTACAGATTTGATGTTATTCCTGTCAAACTACCAATGACATTCGTCACAGAACTAGAAAAAAATATTTTAAAATTTATACGGAGCCAAGAAAGAACCCAAATTGCCAAGACAATCCTAAGCAAAAAGAACAAAGCTGGAGATATCACACGATCTGACTTCAAAATATACTACAGGACTACAGTAACTAAAAAAGCAGATACAAAAGCAGATACATAGACCAATGGAAAAGATAGAGAGCCTGGAAATAAGGCCACACATCTACAACCATCTGATCTTTGACAAAGCTGACAAAAACAAGAAATGAGGAAAGGATTCCTTATTTAATAAATGGTGCTGAGATAACTGACTAACCATATGCAGAAGATTGAAACTGGACTCCTTCCTTAGACTATAGACAAAAACAAACTTGAAATAGATTAAAGGCTTAAACTCAAAATAGATTAAAGACTTAAACGTAAAACCCCAAACTGTAAAAACCCTGGAAGACAACCTAGGCAATACCATTCTGGACGTAAGAACTGGCAAAGATTTTATAATGAAGATGCCAAAAGCAATTTCAACAAAAACAGAGTGATATATGGAATCTAATTAAAATAAAGAGCTTCAGTGCAGGAAAAGATACTAACAACAGAGTAAGCAGACAACCTATAGCATGGGAGAAATTTTTTGCAAACTATACATCTGACAAAAGTCTAATATCCAGCATCTACAAGGAACTTAAACAAATTTGCAAGAGAAAAAATCCCATTAAAAAACCAGCAGAATACATGAACAGACACTTTTCAAAAGAAGACATACATGTAGCCAAAAAGAATATGAAAAAAAGCTTAGTATTACTGATTATTAGAGAAACACAAATCAAAATTACAATGTGGTACCATCTCATACCAGTCAGAATGGTTGTAATTAAAAAGTCAAAAAAAACACAACAGAATGCTTATGCATTGTTGTTGGGAGTGAAAATTATTTCAACCATTGTGGAAAATTAGTTCAATCATTGTGATGATTCCTCAAAGCGCTAAAAACAGAACTACCATCTGAGCCAGCAATCCCATTACTTGGTATATACTAAAAGGAATACACATTCTATCATAAAGCCACATGCACATGTATATTCACTGCAGCATTATTCACAATAGCAAAGACATGGAGTCAATCTAAATGCCCATCAGTGGAAGACTGGACATAGCATATGTGGTACATAAACACCATGGAATTCTATGCAGCCATAAAAAAGAACAAGATCAGGTACTTTGTAGGAACATGAATGGAGCTAGAGTACATTATCCTATGTGAACTAATGCAGGTACAGAAAACCTAATACTGCATGTTTTCACTTGTAAGTGGGAGCTAAATGATGAGAACATGTGGACATAAAGAAGGGAACAACAGACATTGGGAATGAAAAGAGGGTGGAAGGCAGGAGGAAGAAGAGGATTAGAAAAATTATTGAATACTAAGCTCAGTAGTTGGGTGACGACACAATCTGTAAATAAAAACCCCATGATACGAGTTTACCTATATAACAAACCTGCACATGTACCTGTGAATCTAAAATAAGACTTTATTAAACAAATAAATAAACAAACAGGAAGAGAAATAAATCTTAGTTATAACATGCAAAAAATAAATAAATAAAAGGAAGCAGTATAAATTGTACCTAATAAAAAATAGAGCTTTTCCTTCAAATGCGTGATTGTTGTAACAGAATAGGACAAAGTGTTTGTAATATACGTGACTGATAAAGGACTTATGTTGATAATATGAAAATAATAATTACAACTCAATAATAGGAAGATAAACTATTTAAAACTTGATAAAATATATAAACATTTTCCAAAATTATATATTCAAAAGTCAATAATCACATGACAATAATTATATGACAAATATGGCATTTTTAGTCATGAAGAAAAAGCAATTCAAAACCCAGTTGATATATCAATGCATATTCACT
Source organism: Ateles fusciceps (assembly GCA_036589455.1). Classification (NCBI taxonomy): domain Eukaryota; kingdom Metazoa; phylum Chordata; class Mammalia; order Primates; family Atelidae; genus Ateles; species Ateles fusciceps. The sequence continues at coordinate 12,767,647 of JAZHEH010000572.1, read as the reverse complement.
AAAATGGATACAAATAAAATACGGACAATATAAAGTGTTATGAGAATATCAAACAATTGTAACTCTCAATACAATTTCTGTGGAAAATATTTTTGGCAGTAGCTCACAAATATAACTATGTATTTACCCTGCATATGCAGTTCACGCAAAGGAAATGAAAGCATGTGTGTACACAAAGAATTGTATATGGATGTTCATAGCAGCTTTATTCAAAATAGCCCCCAAACCATATAAATCAAATGGTCATCAATAGGGGAATTAATAACATATTGTAGTTTATCTATAATGAATGGAATATTAATAATAAATTAACAGGAAAGACCTAAGGATAAATACAGTAACATCTACTAAACTAAAAATATTATGCTGAATGAAAGAAGAGTACATACTGTATTTTTTCATTCAAATAAAATTTAGAAATTTTTTAATTGATTTTTTATTATGCTTCAAGTTCTGCAGTACAGGTGCAGAACATGCAGGTTTGTTACATAGGTATACACATGCCATGGTGGTTTGCTGGATCCCTTCCTTACACCTTATACAAAAATTAACTCCAGGTGGATTAAAGATTTAAACATAAGACCTAACATCATAAAAACCCTAGAGGAAAACCTAGGCAATACCATTCAGGACATAAGCATAGGCACGTACTTCATGACTAAAACACCAAAAGCCGTGGCAACAAATGCCAAAATAGACAAATGGGATCTAATTAAACTAAGGAGCTTCTGCACAGCAAAAGAAACTATCATTAGAGTGAACCAGCAACCAACAGAATGGGATAAAAATTTTTGCAGTCTACCCATCTGGCAAAGGGCTAATATCTAGAATCTATAAAGAACTTAAAAAAATTTACAAGAAAAAAAAAACATCAAGAAGTGGGCAAAGTAATGAACAGACACTTCTCAAAAGAAGACATTTATGCAGCCCACAAACATATGTAAAAAAGCTCATCATCACTGGTCATTGGAAAAATGCAAATCAAAACCACATTGAGATACCATTTCACACCAGTTAGAATGGTAATCATTAAAAAATCAAGAGACAACAGACACTGGAGAGGATATGGATAAATAAGAATGCTTTTACACTGTTTTGGGACTGTAAATTAGTTCCACCATTATGGAAGACAGTGTGGCAATTCCTCAAGGATTTAGAAAAAGAAATACTATTTGACTCAGCAATCGCATTACTGGGTATATACCCAAAGGATTATAAATCATTCTATTATAAAGACACATGCAAACGTATGTTTATTGTGGCACTGTTCACAGCAGCAAAGACTTGGAACCAACCCAAATGCCCATCAATGATAGACTGAATAAAGGAAATGTGGCACATATACACCACAGAATACCATGCAGCCATAAAAAAGGACAAGTTCATGTCTTTGTAGGGACATGGATAAGGCTGAAAACCATCATTCTCAGCAAACCAACACAAAAACAGAAAACCAAACCCTGCATGTTCTCACTGATAAGTGAGAGCTGAACAATGAGAACACATAGACACAGGGAGGGGAACATCACACACTGGGCCTGTTGTGGGGCTGGTGGGGTAGGGGAGGGATAGCATTAGGAGAAATACCTAAAATTTAGTAATTTCAAACTCTGCTATAGTAAGAGAAACAAATGAGTGTTTTTTGCAGGCCAGTAATAGATTGAGGCACACCTACAAATGCTCATAAAGAACTTTTTAAATTTCATGGAAATCTGTGTTGATTGTGGCAGTAGATACACATTTTTTTAAATAATCAAATCATGTAGCATAAAAATACAGTTTATTGCAAAGAAATTATACCCAAGTAAAGTTGATAAAAATAAACAAAATGCAAAAGAAGTCACTCTTACTTCCAGACCTTGGTTTCTGGACATGCATATTCTAGCTATAAGGAAAAGAGCAGCATCTATCGATTGTAGGCTCAAATGATATATTAGTTCCTATAAGATATGACTGTAGGATTTTTCTGTCCTCTCTATATTCTTCAACTAAAATTTCAGTAGGCCATTACATTGTTTCATAAGGAAAGTTGAGTCCATAAGGAGAAGTCCAATGCTGGCCTTCTTTGGTTATATAAATGTATTCTTTTTTATTAAAGCAATTTTTGCATTGGATAGTGAGTATGTAGGCATTCCATAAGTCCACAGATGGTGAAGCTGCCAGCAACACTTTGGATAGAAAAATCAAATCCATTCCTTGAATACTTGTCTATTCTAGTAGAAACAAATTGTTGTCTCTCAATAAAGGAAGGATTCGAATATAATCAACCTGACACCAGACAGATAGCTGCTTCCCTCAAGAGAATTATATAAGTGACTCACCATTGGTTTATATTGTTGGAAGGGAGACTTTTAGCATTGTTGATGACCAGACCAGTCATAGGTATAATTTATATTCGTGATTTTAAGCACAGCTTCCATTCCTATTCTATCTCTACTTATTAAATGGTTCCCTTGAGAAAATACAGGGTGGCTGGGGAAGGAAGCTGATAGACATCCAGGAAAAATCATATTGTCTGTTTGATGCTCCTCTGCACTGGATGTCTTTGGATGAAGATTCAGACAAGTAGTAAATAATATCTTTCGACATATTGAGAGGCCTATCTACATAATTTTTCTCCAGAGGTTTTTGTCATATGCCCTAGTCATGTTCCATTTGTGCCCTCCGTCATCCAGTAAATCTGTTGGCTACTGCTTCTAATTTAGAGTAGATTCGAAACGCTCGTTACATTTTATTGTAGGCAATGTGGGAAACTGTACTGCTAGATGTTTTGCCCACTGGGAACATTTCATATTGCTGCTTTATTACAGAGACACCCCCCTGATTGGGATTGTAATAATGTCAGTGGGAGCAGCTAGCAAGAGAATGCAATTAGAGATAAAAACTGGGAATGAAGCTAAAGCTACTACTATTTGTAGAGATAGAGAATTTAAAAAACAATGGAAAAAGTACTGAAAACAATTTCATGACATAAAATTAGCATACAGAAGACAATCTACCCAAATATAACCAATTCAATGTATAATAAAAATAAAGTGATACAATAACAACAGCTAAAAATTAAAATACCTAGGAGCAAATTTAACAAAAAGAAAGTGCAAAACTGTATAAGATGTCATGAGATAAATGTGACTAATTCAGGCTAATAATTGTGGACAGATGTCAAAAGGGTCACTTCCAGAAAAAAGAAATTCTTAATTTCTGGTGCACTCAATTTTTTTTTTTTTTTTTTTTTTGAGATGGAGTCTCACCCTGTCACCCGGCTGGAGTACAGGGGTGCAATCTTGGCTCAACGCAACCTCCCAGGTTCATGTGATTCTCCTGCCTCAGCCTCCCAAGTAGCTGGGACTACAGGCGTGCACCACCACTCCCAGCTAATTTTTCTATTCTTAGTAGAGACAGGGTTTCACCATATTGGTCAGACTGATCTCCATCTCTTGACCTCGTGATCCACCCACTTTGGCCTCCCAAAGTGCTAGGATTATAGGCGTGAACCACTGCTCCGGGACCCACACTCATTGTTATAATCTCTTAATCAATTGAAATTACTCAAAGGAAAAAAATACAATTAATAATGTGGCATTGAGAAAACTCTTTAAATTGAAAAACATTGCTCAGTTCTTTGGAAACTCTACCATTTGATCTTATGCTCACAGGCCAGTTTCTGGACAAATTTTGTTTAATAGAATTGTCTGTAATGAGGAAATTGTACTATTCTGCATTGTCTAATATGGTAACCACTAGTTTGTGTGGCTGTTGAGTTCTTGAAATGTGGCTAGTGTGACAAAGGAACTAAAATTTTAATTTAATCTAATCTAATTTATATAATTTAAAAGCAAATGTAAATAGCCACATGTGCCTTGTGACTACCATATTGGATTATGAAGTGTCTAGACTGAAGGCATGAACTAACTAGCACTGTGATGAGGTTAAAAGCATAATGGTTCTTTAGCAAAGGCCCAAATGAGCCCTTTATATACTTTTTGGCACCTCTAACTCTCCCTTTTGAGATCAAAATATTGACTGAGAAATCACTGGGGAGAGTAGATATTAGCATGTTTTCTAACTTTGTTGTGCTTTGATAATCATCTGTGTTGTGGTATACTTTTAAAATGGCTGCAAAACTTTGCCACAACTCATATCACATAGTAAATTTGTTTTCTTTCCCTTATTGACGCTGGTCTTAAGCATGTGACTTGCCTTGTCCAATGAGATGTTACTAAACATAAAGCTTTAAAAAAGAACTTGTGCAATGGGGTCTGTTCCTTTAACAGTCTTGCAAGTCTTCAACTGTGAATCAGTTTCATCATGCACTGGGTACCAACTTGTTTGTTTGAGTCTAGGAGGGGGATACCCATAGACAAGTTACGTGAAGTGGATATGTTAACTTACAGTTAGGTAGCAAGAAACAACAGAACCCTATAATTTATTATGAGCCACTCTCCTGAGCCTCAGGAAAGCCACCTGGAGCAGATAGAGTCTTAGCTGTCTTAGCTGTGCATGTCCACTTGCACCACAGCTGAGGAACCCTGGAAAGCGGTCCACCCTGCGTTTCTTATCCCAGGGCAATGTGCCTGCTGAGCTAAAGCATTGAAGAACATCCTGTTTCTAGGGGAGCATTGGAACAGAGCCAGGTTGTTCTAGCCAGCTCCCCCGTTACCTTAAGACATTTCATTCCCAACACATTTTATAGTTAACCTTGAAACCTACAAATGAGAAAGTGAGAAGAACTGGGTTGCCCCAAGGCTACTCAGAGAACCATTCTGCATTCAACCAACACGTGAACCACTCTGTGCCAGCCTGCTGGAGAATCAGGGACCATGTGTAGTAAGACTCCAGTTATTTTAGCTGTCTCAGATAAGATCATCACAATTTATTCCATTCCAGCTGACAAAGCATCTGACTGCTAAGTAAACTAGTCAAGTTCAGTTGAGTTGGCTCAGAAGAACCATCAAGCTGACTCCTACACAAATTGCCAAACCATTAAATTGTAAGCTAAGTAAATGATTGTTATTTAATCATCTATGTTTAGGGATGGTCTGTTATGCAGAAAAAGTAACTAATAAAAATGTTTTATTATTTCTCTGGCCCTTTAAACAGATTTTAATTTCTTTCTCTTACCTAATGGCTCTGGTGAGGACTTCCAGTATCATGTTGAATAAAAGTGGTGAAATTGAGCGTCCTTGTTTTGCTGAAGATCTTAAAGAAAAAACTTTCAACTTCTCCCCCATTCAATATGATGTAGGCTGTGAGTTTGCTATATTTGGCCTTTACTGGACCAAGGTACACTTTTCTATACCTAACCAGCTGAGAGTTTTTATCATGAAAGGATGTTGAGCTATATAAAATGCTTTTTTGTGTTTATTGAGATGATCATATGGTTTTACTGGCCTTTATTCTGCCGATGTGCTGTATTAGGTTTATTGATTTTCACATGTTGAAACAGCCTTACAACCTAGGGATAAATATCACTTGATCATAGTGAATAATGTATTTAATGTGTTGATGGATTAAGTTTGATAGGATTTCATTGAATATTTTTGTATTGATGTTGATCAAGAATATTGGCCTGTAGTTTTCCTTTTTTATGTATCAGGGTGATGCTAACCTTGTAGATGGAGTTTAGAATAATTCCCTCTTTTTCAGTCTTCTTGAAGAGTTTGAGAAGAATTTATGGTATTTCTTCTTCTAATGTTTGGTAGAAATCTGCAGGAAAGCCATCAGCTACTGGTCTTTTCTTTGATGGGAGAACTTTTATTAAAAATTTAATCTTGTTACTTGTAATTGGTCTCCTTAGGTTTTCTATTTCTTCTTAGTAGGTTGCATATGTCCAGAAATATATTCATTTCCACTATGTTTAATAATTTGTTGGAGTATAGAGGTCTGCAATACTTCCTAACAATCCTTTGCATATCTGTGGTATCAGTTGAAGAAATGGGATTATATTACTCTAAAAAGCTTCTGCACAACAAATGGAACAATTATAAGAGTGTAAAGACAACCTGCAGAAAGGAAGAAAATATTTGCAAACTATTCACCTGTTAAGGGATTAGTAATCCAGAATATAGAAGGAGCTCAAACATCTGCACAGCAAAGAAAACACATGAGCAAATAATCGGACGTAAAAATAGGTAAATGAGCTGAATAGACACCTCTTTGAAAATACATAAAAAATGTTTAACATCAGTAATAATCAGAAAAATATAAATTAAAGCCACAAAGGGATTTCATCTCATTCTAGTTAAAATGGCAATTTTCAAAAAGATGAAAAATAAAAAATGCTGGTAAATATGCAGAAATAAGGAAGCTCTTGTATGCTGTTGGTGGGAGTGAAAACAATATGGAGATTCCTAAAAAAAAAATTACAAAAAAAAAAAAGAACCAAAAAAAAGTTAGTTTGTAGCTTTCTTAATAAAAACAAAAATACTAATAGTACCAAAGGATCCAGTAATCCCACAACTGAGTATATATACAAAGGAAAGGAAATCAGCATATTGAAGAGATACCTTCACTTTCATATTTATTGCAGCACTATTTGCAATAGCCAAGATATAAAATCAACCTAAATATCCATCAACAGATGAATGGCTAAAGAAAATGTGGCATATACACTCAATAAAATACTATTCAGCCAATACAAAGAACCAAATTTTGTCATCCATGACAACAAGGATGAACTTGGAGGGCATCCTGCTAAGCAAAATAAGCCAGATACAGAAAAATAAATACCACATGTTATCTTTCAAATGTGAAAGCAAAAGATTCTAACCTCATAGAATAGTGGTTACTACAGATGAAGAGGGTGGATGGGGGGAGTCTGGAGGGTTAGCCAAAAGTTTATTAAGAAATACAAAAGTACAGCTAGGTAAGAGAAATAAGTTCTAATATTCTATAGCATTATAGCATGACTGTAATTAACAACAACTTACTGCGTATATTCAAGTAGCCAGAAGAACAGTTTTTAAATGCCAACCACATAAATAAAGGATAAGTGTTTGAGGTAATGAATATACTAATTGGCCTAATTAGATCATTACACATTGTATGTATCAACATATCACACTCACTCCATAAATATGTGTGATTATTATGTATCACTTAAAATTAATAATAAAAGCAAAAAAGGAGGATTTTGGACACTTGGTGAATTAATAGAACTTCTTATGCCCTGAAGTGAATTACCACTATTTATTTATGGACTAGGTTGTGTCTTCTGATATAACTTCTACTCCTCTAGGATTTTGAAAAGCTTTGAAATTGAGAATGAACAGCAAAGAAAACGAAGCAAGCAGAGAGGGAGAATCATGATTTCTGATCTTTAACCTAAGAAATTTTGGTCATTGGATTCGTATACATACAGTCACAGGGGAAAAATTAATATTTAATATTCCTTTGGATATTTATCTGAACATAAACTCACAAAGGTATTTAGTCTTTAAATTCCAATTAGCATGAAAATTTGAAAATAAAACGTGGTTAATATTTAAAATGTTAGCAGTGGCATATTATTATTGGAGGGTCTATTTATTGGAAAATCATAATGTTGTCAGCTAACTTACTTTCAAGCTACTGGTATGCTATTTTGGACATACTTAGAGAAGGGAAATTGAATAAATTCTCAGCCAGGCATGGTGGCATGCACCTGCAGTCCCAGCTACGCAAAAGCCTGATGTGGGAGGATCTTTTGAGCCCAGGAGTCTGAGGCTGCAGTGTGCTATGATCACATCTATGAATAGCACAGACATTGAACTTCAGCCTGGGCAACAAAGAGAGATCCCATCTCTTTAGAAAAGTACATTTTCAGCATTAGACGGTTATAGAATGTCTTTGCAGTTATTATAACTAATATATTTTCAAAGATACTTTAGAGCCTTTTTGGGACTCTATTCCCACTACAGATCACAAAAGCAACCTAACAGAGCAAAAGTCGGTAACAAAAAAACACCCTTGGGATGCTGTGGCTGCCTTTCCCCAGGGGGTGCTCATCTCACGGAGAGGCCTGATTAGGACACCATTGCCTGTGACTGTGAGCTAATCTACCTTGTTTGTGAGTTGAGTTAAAAGGCTTATTATCAGTTTTTTGCCTACAATTTAGCTGTTATCAGCAATAAATTTAATCTTTTGACCTCCATCTCACATTTAATTCCCATAATATCCATTTGTTTCAGAACTTGAATGGTGTATTAATTATGTTAAGCTAAGACCAAACAGCACACACACACACACACACACACACACACACACACACACACATACACATCACCTCATGCTACATATTCAAAGCAAGTTTGCAAGTTTAGCAAGTATCAGCTCTTCATATCAGGACTCATAAAACTCCATGATGGGATCATGCAACTGCATCATCTGGAAATCAAAGGCTCTTCAATCACCATGGTAGGTCAAGAAACAGCTTGGGAACCAAGCACTAGAAATGTCATGGTTCAGCTTTGAAGTTACACAGATGATTTCCACTCACATTTTATCAGCCAGAAGAGTCACAGGGCCATGCCTAACTTCAAAGTAGTAGGAGACATTCACAACACCATTCACAAGGGCTTCCTTCTTTAAAACATTTTTTTCCTCCTGCATCCTCTATAAATTTTACTACAACTTCAAAGTATTTAGCAGCTACTGACTGCAGGGAGAGGAGTCTGTGGAAACAAGATAAGGTAGTGTCTTCATTGCTGTTTTCCACTGCCAGTGACACCAATCAGCTCAAGCTGTACTACATGCTGAGACCAGCTGCCAGTATTCAGATCAACCGTGGAACACTGGTATTAACATATAGGTGAGGGTGGGTTGAAAAGCATTCTCCACATCTCCTGAATGTGGGACTTTGTTCAGCTAGGAACTTTTTTGGGGTGACTAGCATCATTATACCTGCACCCTCCTCTGTGTCCTGGGAGAAAGCCCGGGTAGGGCTCCATGAACCCTGTCTCATTTCACCGTGGGAACTTCATAATCTCGGTAGTGCAAGGTTGGTGGGGGTGATGGGCCATCTTGGTATCTGCCCTCTGCCTACTTGCTGTGCCCTCTGTCATCTTTCTGTATCTCACCTTCTACACCCCAGCAGTTCTAGGTGTGCCTCTGGATTCTAGGGCTCATTAAACTCCAAAAGGAAATGTGTCTTTTTCTCTTTCTTAAAAATTGCACTGCTTGAAAGACTCCCCTCATCACCAAAAACCCCTGTTTTTCCTGAACTGTTTGGTATAATTGTTAACACCATGAATTCTGAGGAATTTGTTTTCATTTGTGAAATTGCTTGCATGAGTTATTGCACTATTTTGATCAGTTATCTGATTTGGTCCCTAAGCTCCATGAGGCTAAAAATATTTCTTATTGCTGGTAAACATAAGACAATGCGATATATCCTTCTAAGCATAACATTAGAATAGAAATATTTTTAACGACTGGAGATGATTTTATGACTGCAGATTTATTTCATCTAGTGGTTTAAAATGATGATTGTGTGTCTCAGTGCATTGTCAGTGTTAATGTAAGACCCAGATACATTCATTTTTAGGAAGTAGCAAAAACATATAACTAGAGCTTTCTGATTGCATCTTTAATATATAATATTTACATTTAAAAAGCAACAAAATCATCATTGTAAGAAATCTTGAAACATCAAATCACAATGCATATCCATAATTTAACTGACATTAAATTGTTAAATATATTTATAAGATAATAGAAAAATATGAGGCAGCCTTTACACATTTAATTATACAGAACTGGTACAATATTTTTAGAACCAAAATAGTGTCACATGAGTTAAAATGTTATTAAAAAAATAGAAAGGCTAAAATGACAATAGGTAAAGTAGGAGAGAGAGAAGAGGAGAAAAGAGGCAAGAAATAAAGACAGAGAGAAGAAAGAGACAGACTGGAGAAAGGGAGAGGGAGGGAGAGCAAAGGAGTACATGAAGAAAGAGAAAAAATAGTAGCTGTGTTTTATTACACTACCCCATCAAAAGACTGGATCCATTATCACCATTTTACCAAAGAGGTTTAGGGAAGTAATTCTGTTTGCTGCACTTGGTGTTTATTTAAGAGGTAAGAAAGTGATCACACACTACTGTCAGCAAAAATTTAATTGTAGTAAAGCACTGAAGTTTAGAAGCATTCATTTTCCTTGGCTAAATTATGTTCAAACTTGTAAGGGAAATAATCTGAGAGTTTGGTGGGAAGTCTTTGAATGCCTATAAAATAAGGGCTATTTGATTTGTCACAGAGATAGTTCTCATCTTGAATATGATTGCATTTCTTTGTGTTTTGATCAGTAAATTTTGAAACCAGCCCATGTTTCAAAGACCTGTAAAGCTGAGCTTTTGGTGACTATAAATCAGATATGTAGAGTATGGTTCCCATACCAACATTGTCAGTTTGATTTAAAAATATCTGAAATATTCTAGTCTACCTTTCCACGTAAATAGAAGACATAAAAAACTTTCATGAAGTCTCAACAGAAAACAGAAAAAGACACATGCTTCCCCTGTTTCTTATCCCTACCTCTGATCCATTCATTCACAGACATACAAATCAGCAAATGTACTAAACACATAGACTCAGATACACACATATGAAAGAATAATGTTCTTTTTGATTTAATCAAAATCTGGGCACAAATTAAATATGCAAGAGTGACTTCTCAGGTGATTTTCTTTGATTTACAAACTGGGTCATCTAAGCTAATTTTCCAGGTAACAGTGTAGGTCTCTTAAGAGCATTTCAACATAGTATCACAAACAAAGGTGGTTTGGAAAAAAAAGGAACTCGTTATTTTAAAGTTTTGGATACTAGAAGTCCAAAATCAAAGTATCAGGAGAGTCATGGCCTCAGTCACCACTAGAAGTGTATAGAATAGTGCAAGAGAAGAATTATTCTTGCTTTTCCCTGGCTTTTGGTGGTAGTTGCTAATCTAATGTGTTCATTAGTGAGCTTTAGCTACATCACTCCATTCAGCTTCTGTTATCACATAGCATCCTTCCCTTGTGTGACTATTCATGCTGTCTTCCTCTGTGCATGTCTTTCGTCTCTTTTTAGGACACCAGTCATATGGGATTTAGTGCTTACCACACTCCAACCTGGTCAACATCGTGAAACCTCATCTCTACTAAAAATATAAAAATTAGCCAGGCATGGTGGCAGGCACCTGTAATCCCAGCTACTTGGGTGGCTGAGACAGGAAAATCACTTGAACCCGGGAGGTGAAAGTTGCAGTCAGCCAAGATCGTGCCATTGCACTACAGCGTGGGCAACGAGTGAAAGTCCATCTCAAAATAAATAAATAAATAAATAATAAAAATATAAAAGTATAATGAAAAGGATAATCATGCATAAAGACTTGTTAATTGTAATATTCATGTATTTACATTTATGTAAAACATTTTTTATTATGCATACATAGTAATATATTTTATGGTTGTGCAATATCCAATCCATCCAGTTGTATTCGTAATATACATCCACCAGCTGTAAGGTCTTATATTTAGACTTTTTATTATAAACGCGTATTATTTCCAAATATAACTTACTTTAGGCACTTTTGTAGTCTCTTTGAGCCTAAGATATTTGTCCACATTTTACAGCATTTCTGTGTTTCTCACTCACAGCTTTTCTTCTCTTTCTTTGACACCTGGCTGAGATTACATATTTCTTTCAGTTTTATTTTGTCATTTCTATTCAGGACTCTGTACATGCTGTCCATTCTCTCTTCCTGCAGCAGTTTCCTGAACTTTTCATAGAGCTGCTTCTTTCAGGCCTCTATGTAAACACTACTCTGTAGACAAGGTTTTCCCAGCTCCTTGAAATATGGTGTCTCAGTACCTGTATTGTAATAAAATCTGTAACACAATTGTTCCTCATTTTATTGTTTGTTTTTAATACTGTAGGGGGCAGTGCCTGTGACTTTTTTTTTTATCTACCCAGCATTTCCTAGTACTCATAATGTATTTACTCAATAAATGTTCCCCTCATACTCCCTATTTTGGGAATTTTACCATCATCATTTCAGTTCTCAAGTCTGAATTCTAGAAGTCTTCTTTGTTATACTCCTTCTACCTTAAAAGGAGACACATACATATATATGTACATGTGTATATATATGTGTGTGTACATATATATATGTATGTGTCCTTAAAAGGAGACACATACATATATATGTACATGTGTATATATATGTGTGTGTACATATATATATGTATGTGTCTATATCTATATCTATATAGTTTTTGCCTCTTTAATATGTCTTCCACATCTCATTTGTTTTTCTTTTGAGACAAGGTCTCGTTCTGTTGCATAAGCTAAAATGCAGTTGCAAAGCAACCTCTGCCTCTGGGTTGCAAGCAATCCTCCCACCTCAGCCTCCAGAGCAGATGGGACTATAGGCACACACCACCAGGCCTGGCTCATTTTTGCATTTTTTCTTATTCTTTTCTTTTTTATTTTATAGAGACAGCGTCTCTCTGTGTGGCCCAGGTTGGTCTTGAACTCCTGGGCCCAAGTAATCCACCCACCTGGGCCTCCCAAAGTGCTGGGATTACAGAGATGAGCCACCACACTCAGACCAATATCCCTACTTCTTGACCACCTTAAGCCTTGCTATCACAATCTCTTACTGGATCTATGACAGTACTCTATAAATGATATGCACTCTTCATATCTGTCCTGTTGTAACCCATTCTCAATTTACTCAGGAGATACTTTAAAAATATTATTTAAATCATGCAATTCTTTTGTTTAAAACCTTCAGTGGCTTTAATGGCTTCTACTGTTTAGTGATGAAGAGAAAAATCTTTCACGTTACCCATAGGTTTTGACTATAGCTAATGGGTTTCTGCCCAGGTAAAAGTCATCATTTCCCTCTTTGTTCTGCCCACTTCAGGTATATGGATCTTCTCTGAGATCTCCAAAACTTTCATGTTGTCTTCTACCTTAAGGAATTTACAAGTGTTGTTTTCTATGTAAGAAATAATTCTTCCTGTTCTAATTCTCCATTCATACGTAATTCTAATTCTCCACACATACGTAATTCCAACTCATCCTTAAAATATCAATTCTAAGGTCATGATTCAGGAAAACCTTCTGTAACCTTGCAGACTCAATCAGAGTCCAGTATTTTTGCTCTTAAAGTACACTGCTATATTACAATAATTTCTCTTTATAGCATTAAATAGATATATGTTCATATATACATATAGATGCTTAATTTACTGTTAGCTTTGCCTGATAAGATTCAGATGTAAGAAATGGAAATTTATTTTTTTAGAGCAAAAAATACAATGCTTCTATTGCCTACTGATACTTTTAGAGAACCTCTAAGAAAGCATACAGTTTGGATGAGATACGGAGCTTCCAGATGAGGTCAAATGCATCATTCACTGACAGCCACTTCTGACCAGAGACTGGGACAGAAATTAACACCTTTCCTGGTGTGTTCAAGGCCTTAGCATTAACTAATTATCTATCTTTCGCCTGTCTCTATAGTTATCCACCACGGAGAGCAGTGCTAGACACAGATGCATTGGTCCTTACATATGGGAAAATTTGAAACTCATTTACCTTTTCTGGTCATAGGAAAGAGATTCATCATCCTTTCTGCCAGTTAGGTGTTATTATCTCATCTCCCAGAGCCAGCCTTGCTTACTTCTCTCACTGAGCCATTTCGGAACAGAGTCTGGCAGTGAAGTACGTGTGTTTGGAGATGAGAAAAGGGGAGACATTTGTGGACTTCTGGGAATCTTACACCTTGTGATTTCAACTACACAAAATAAAATCTATTGTTTCTCTTCAACAAGGAACCCAGACAAAATAATATCAGGATTGTGTTTGCATCTTAGAGCATATAGTGGAAGTATTTTTTATTTGAAAGAATAAAATCCTTTGGGAAAGTGTTTTTCATATCACTTCTTTTTGGTTCACAGTATACAAATGCTCATAAAAAAAAACAAAACAGAAGTACAAGGGATCAAAACAGTAAAAATACACCCTTTTCCCTCCTATACTTACTTTTTCTCCCCCAAATGCAACCTCGATACTAATTGTTTGTGTAGCTTTCAAAGATACAAGAATTCCCATTATCAGGATAGACTTTTTTTAATACAGTGAGCTTTACAGAGACCTTTTCATATTAGGATCACACATCCTTATTATCTTGCCATTATCGTCATTGTCATCCGTCCTCATTCCTGTTGCTACCATTTTCTGAGCCTTTTGAAAAGTCTGCAATATAAAACATTGATCAGTTTCTCAAATTTTCTCATTTTCTGCTTAGAATTCAGCATTCTTTGTTCTGTTAATTCTGTTACCACTTGACCAGCTGTTTTCCAGCTCCCAGTATTTCGTTGATTTGTTATATGTTCCTCTGTCCTGCCCGCCTCCTTAACTTTATGCCTGCCTCCTTGACTTTATGCTTCTCTTTCTTTTTAATTATGTTTTCCTTAATCACTTTAGTGAAGTTTTAGAGGGAGTGAAATTATATGTGCATATTCAACTCACAGTGTGAACTTGGAATCTCTTTTAATCTTCTTTTAAGCTCTGTAAAAGGAGAATCAGTAATTTCCCTATAAATGGAGAGAGAGTAAACAATTTAGCCTTTGCAAGACGATGAGACTCTGTCACAACTACTCAGGTCTGCCTTTGGACTTTGGACTTTGAAAGCAGCCATAGACAGTTCATAAATGAATGAGCACAGTTCTGTTCCAACAAAACTTTATTTACAAAAACAAGTACTGTGCTAGATTTGATTAGCGAGCCATAGATTTTCCCACCCTATAGCTTAAAGAACTGCTCATTAATTATTTCAACAAATATGTCCCCCCCCACATCTTTCTTCTTTAATAGGCATTAAACTCTATGAAAGCAGGGACTCTAATTTCTCTGTCTCTTTTTCCCTCTCTCTCTTCATACACACATTCTCGCGCACGCGCTCTCTCTCTCTCACACACACACAGACACAAACACACACAGACACAAGGTTAGTATTTGGAAACATCAGAATTTATACTATATAATTTGCATATGTTATTATTTCCATCCAACTTTTATACGGAAGTACTCCTTTGCCCATTTTGAAAACTGATTTAATTTAGTAATTAAATCTTCGCTGAACAGATGAGAAACTTTAGGAAGCCGGAGGATGAGTAACCTCTTTATAAATTGAGAACTTCTTTCCCTTGTGGCAGAATATATTTTCCTATCTCTGTGAGGTTGGTACATAAAGATACAGTAGGAAGAATGAGAGTTGAATTTCTTATCTGAGCAGACCTTTTGCAGGATAGCATAGCACTATCGAGGGCTGATGTGTGTTTACAGCTAACCCATTCTCCTGTGAGTGCTTTCACACTGTTCTTTAGAGGACGTCCTACTGAGCCCTTCTGACAACTCCCAGGAATAAAAGGCAATAGCTCCTGGCTCATGCCACATTGTTGGTGAGCACAGAGCTTCTAAGTGATGAGGCTTTATAGGAAAGTGGTTTCCTGAGCCATGATATGACTTTTAGCATTGTTGTTTAAGTGATAAATCTTTGTCTGAAACCTCATTTTGGCATTTACTTTTCTACCTGTGGTGTTAGTTGAAATTTTAACTTAATCACTATTGCATGTGCATACCTATGCATGCCCTCCCCAGTATATACCCACACACTCATGCAGCAAAAGCCAAAGGAACAAAACACCTGATTTACAGTCTCACTTTTGTTTTACCCTGGTGTCCTAGTATTTTTTAGATGTTTTCAGTTTTTGAATAATCTTTTAATTTTGTTCTGGATTTAAATAATTGGCTCTGGTTTGTACTCTACCTTTAACCTAATGTATTTCATGTAAATATTCTCTCCTTCCTTTCACTCTGGCTCCATAGTTGGAGGATTTTCAGTGGCAGTATAGGGAGTGGTTCATCCTTACATATTTTGTCTCTTTTTCTGACATCTGGCTCTTCCGAGGTCAGATTTGACTGAGGGGGAAGTAAAAACAATAGTAGCGTGACTGTACTTAGCTGGCATTATCTGCAACTCTCGTTTGGCTGCAACCATGCACTGTAATGACAGGTACCCACCCACGTGTTACATATATTACTATTTTCAGAAGTTTTAGAGTCCCACTATTCCCACAACTCACCCCATACACTATTTTTTGGCAACGACTTTTGGCTTCTTTATCCCAACAGTTCTCTTCTAAGATCTCCCCATCTTGTCAGGTGGATGTCTTCGCCCAGCTATGTCGAAGCTTGTCTTCTCAGCCCCGGAGAAAACTCAGATATCACTGCCAAGCTACAGTCTATAAATGCTGGCTGCTCCTACTGCCACCCCTCACTCCTGCTGCTACTATTGTGGACCATTTCAGATGGCATCCAACACTCAGTTTTCTCTTGACAAGAAGCACCCACTTCTATCTCTGCAGTCCAACTCTAGAAAACTCCTGAAACAAATATCATGTCATGCTTTTTCCCAAATTATGTCGACTCCTGGTGGGAGCATTTGGTGAGATTATGATATCCTCCAGCTCAGCAAGTGTCAACCAGGAAAGAGGCCAGATGTCCCCAATTGTGTATTTATAAGCACATATTAAAGAAGAAAGATGTGAGGAAAAATATTTATTGAGATAATTAACGATGGGTTTTTTTAAACAATAGGACAGGGAAATCTTTGGCTCACTGATCGAATCTGGCACAGTCTTGTTTTTGCAAATAAAGTTTTGTTGGAACACAACTGTGCGCATAATGCATTCCTTGACACTTGCTTCCAGGGCCATAGAGCTGAAGAACGACCTCAACAACAGGAAGATAAAGCCGTGGTTCTGTCTGCCCGCTGTCCTCTCCTCCAGGGTCATGGTGTGTCTACTAAGAAATCTTCTGGAAGTGCAAAATGGGATTGAGTAGTACAATTTTTTTCATCTTTAAATGAACACAGTGGCAGTGTCTGTTACCTCTATTTATAATGAACAGGATATGTTCACTCATTGTCTTCAACTTTTAGAGGTGTGAAAGAAATTGTGAACCGACAAGGAAAGACACGCTGTGTCTCTTATTACATAAATTTCCACACTGCCTTTTATATTTCAATGATTTTATATAATAACTATACAATACATATAACATAAGAAATATTTATTTATATATTATACATATAAATATATATGTATATATAATATATAAATATATATATGCACAAATATATGTACCAATACATATACATATAAATACATACATTTATATATGAAATCTATAATAAAGCTGTAGCCATATTTGTGGTATTTCATCTTCAATGGATTTAGTCTTTTTCTCATTCCCATATGTCAAATTTCAATAATATTTAATTTGGTTCCAAAAATGAAAGATTATTGGTCAGGCACGGTGGTTCATCCCAGCACATTGGGAGGCTGAGCTGGGAGGATCACTTGAGGCTAGGAGTTTGAGACAAGCCTGGCCAAAATGTTCAAAACCTGTCTCTATTAAAAAAATATATAAAAATGAGCCAGGCATGGTGTGGTGGTGGGTGTCTGCATTCCCAGCTACTTGGGAGGCTGAGGCAGAAGAATCACTTGAACCTGGGAGGCAGAGGCTGAAGGAAGCCAAGATTGTGCCACTGTACTCTAGTGTGGGTACAAAGCGAGATTCTGTCGAGAGAGAGAGAGAGAGAGAAGAGAGAGAGAATTTCACATTATTACTAACATAATTTTTACCTTTAAAGTATTTCATATTATATGTAGAATAATTATTTACTCGTTACAGTAAATATCAACATTCATTCAATTATTAAAATCATATTCTTGAGTTCTGTTTCTGGAGTCATAAGTGACATGCTTGATAAGTGTAGTGGAATATTTCATTTTGCAACAAGGGTATGAAACCAGAACATCCAATGAACCCTAAGAACCAAATTGTATTATTTTTGCATATTGACATGGTTTGGCTTTGTGGCCCCACCTCAATCTCATCTTGAATTTTAATCCCCACATGCCAATGGCAGGACCTGGTGGGAAGTGACTCGATCACAGGGGCAGTTTCCCCTATGCTGCTCTCAAGATAGTGAGTGAGTTCTCATGAGATCTGATAGTTTTATAAGGGGCTCTTCCCTTCACATTCTCTCTCTTGCCTGCTGCCATGTGCCTGCTTTCCCTTTGCCATGATTGTAAGTTTCCTGAGGCCTCCCCCAACAATGCAGAACCATGAGTCAATTAAACCTATTTCCTTTATAAAATACTCTGTCTCAGGTATTTCTTAATAGCAGTGTGATAATGAACAAATACACGTATGAACAACTAATAGGATAGAAAGTAAATTTTTGGGATTCAAACTTTTCTCCTAAAAATGCAGTTGATATAAGGAACTTATCTTCTAGGATTTAATACTGTAGAGAATAACTGCAAGATCATTGCAGGATAATTCTTGAGGCCAACTTGATTTTTTCCTCCTTAGGTATCCATTTATTTAATTGTAATCTTGGATCCTTGTGAGATTTTCTTCAAATGAAAATTTTATCTACATATCTAGACCTGGGTGTGTTTTTATTTTATTTTTTTTCTGGAATATAATGAGTCTTTAACAAAAAATAAATATAACAGTCATAAAGGAAAATAACATAAAAATTCTAACATTGCAAATAAACATAAAATGAAAGTCTGCCTTGTATTATTTTGCAACTATTCCAACATTCTTGTCTATAATAGACTTTCTTAACTTTGACACCACTGACGTTTTGAACTGGTTGATTGTTTTTGTGCAGAGCACACTTGTGTGTTATAAGATTTTTTTTTTTGCTGGATCCCCTGGCACCTAACCAATAGATTCCATTAAGATCAACCGTTTCCTTCAAGACATGATAATCCAAAATATCCCCTGACATTGCCAATGTCCCCTGGAGGGCAAAATTTGCTCCTCAGTTGACAATCTTTGCTCTAAGTATAAAGATTTTTATGTGCTTCACTTTTTTAAGATAATAAAATATTTTTTAAATAACAGGAACATATACTTTTACCTTGTTTTCAGATACATCTCCTCCCACTTTCCATTACATCTTTCCTATTTTTATTATGCTATTATTTTTAATAATAGTCTTACATTTTAAAGCTTCGATAATATAGGTGTCTTCCTTGATTCATTTCATGTAGTACCCATAACTCCTTCATCCTTCTTACCTCTCCTCCATTTTACCTCCAAAATTCTATGATGTTCTATTATTTTTGTTTTTAATAGCATTCAGTCGTTTTAGTCCAGAGAATTATTAAAAAATAAATTTCAAATGTCTTACAAAGCACCATGCGTATAGCTGCTGTTGACATAAAGAAATGACTATACATGATTAGAAATTCAAGAAGCACAGAAAGGTACATAAAACAAAGTAAAAACCTTCATTTATACAATAGCTCAGTGTCTTCCTCCAAGAAAATCTGGTCACCTTGGATGAGAATTTAATATTGCAGAAACAAACAGGTAATCGTGTACACATACAGAATAAAATGCAATTGAATTTCTGTTGCTTAAAACAGAAATACCAACGTTGCGGACACATGAATTGTCTTTTTCATACTCCCTCGAGTGCTTAAATCCTAGTCCATAAACTGTTTGTTTCATTGTTTGTCTAGAACATCCATGACTGCCTATTGACCACATCAGAGTCATTACCTGAGACATTGATCACCACCTGCAGATGTCTGTCCTGCAGACCTTGACTCAGTTACAGATGAATAAATATACCCTCAGACACAGAATACAGTGTAAGAGTAGGTTTAGGGGATCCTCAGCTGCTCTCAGAGGGTGATTGCAGCTAACCAATCTCTACTCGCTGTTCCTCCTCACATTTATTCAGTATAGATTTAATAATAGAGGTTCTAAGTCAACAAGCTTGTGGATAATTAACATGGTTAAAAGAGTGGCTTTACTACTGATAAAAGGTTTTGGGCTGGGCCCAGAACAAACACCATTAAAGGGGAATCCTCCTTTGACCTCCTTTTGAGAGGGCCATCCAGAACACTTTACATAAGTAAACAGTTGGGGTAGAGACAAAGGAATGTAGGGTAAACAGACTTAACTGGGGAAGCTTTGTTATCTTTAATCTTCACCTTATGATCTAATGCTCTAAGGTAGAAACTGGCTGCCTTCAGCCTGTTCCGTAAGGTCATAAAAATCTTTCAGCCTTTCAAAAGTTTAAGACTATAATCTTACCACTTTCCCTAAGATTTCCCTTAATATTTTTCCAACCACCCTAAGTGAATCTCAACATGTTCATGCATGAGTTGCGTCAGGGTATGTCTATAGTGATAAAAG
The DNA here is from genome assembly GCA_036589455.1 of Ateles fusciceps. NCBI lineage: Eukaryota > Metazoa > Chordata > Mammalia > Primates > Atelidae > Ateles > Ateles fusciceps. The sequence goes on along the minus strand of JAZHEH010000572.1, from coordinate 12,747,386 downwards.
GTCTGAAGGTACAGACTGTGTCAGTATCCTCCAAGCCAAAACAGTAATCATTTCCTTAAAAGAGAACAGCTATGTCCTGAAATGTTCCAAACTTTTGGAGTTTCTATTGTGATTCTTTTATTTGAGTGTGGTGACAGGATCACAAAGCATCCTGAGTACTCACTAACTTCTTTGAGAAGTTTTGAATTTCCAGGGACCCCACAGTAGAATCATAAAGATAACTACTACATACTGGACCAGCTGATAGCCATAACATGTTTGGTCTCCACTCAAATCTGTGTCATTTGCTTTGCTCTCATTGCTAAGGCAATAAAGCATGCAGTTGACTCAAAAGAGCATATCAAGCGTTAAACTGTTTTATTGGTAGGGTAACAAGGTAAATCAACTTGTCCTTTATTAAGAAGAATACTTAGTAGTGGTTTTACACTTACACAGCACCTTGCATCCCAAAATTTTATGGAGATAGTAGAGTCTGCGCTATTCATTGAATTGATCTCTTGTTCTCTGGTGTATATGTGGACTGTCACTGTGTTTAGATTACTTACTTTTTTTTCTTCTCAATAAAAAGTCAGCATGGTCCCTTTAATAAAGTGTGACATTCTGTAAAATAGTAAGATACCTAGATTCCTAATCCCTCAACCGAAATTTAGGAATAGAGGGCTGACTTATCCCAGAGGTAGAATTTGTTATGACATTAATCCTGTTGCTACCCTCAAACCTCCGTATTTTTTTTAACTCTACTAAGACCGGAAATCATATATAAAGTGAACATAAAGTGAGTTCTCCAGAGCACCTCATCCAAAAGAGACCAATTTGTAAAGAGCATTTCAAAATGCTGAGGCTTTTGTCACAAATCTATGGGTAAAATATTTTTTGAAAGATACGTCAGAGTAATTTAAAGAAATATTCTTTGAGGGTGAATATACAGTATAACATATTGAATTCCTTACTTTCCTGATTCACTAGATTTATTCCCTGCTTTTTGTCAGAGATTATCTGGCACCTCAATTTATTTAAGTAGGGTCAATAATTAGTCTCAGTTTTCAAGAAATGGCTAAATCAAATGTGAACCTAATATTCAGTTTTCAAGTAAACATTCCAAATGTAGATGTGCTCATATATGAAACAATATTAACACATTCACATCACTTTAAAATGTTTATCTGGATTTTTGTTGGTGATGGTTGGTATTGCTCCCATATTCTCAAATTCCCTACATTTGTGTGAACATAATGAAGCTTTTTTGACATGAATGTCTTCCGTTTGTGAGCTTTTTTTTCTAGACTGTATTTTACTACAGGGGCCTGCTGGAATTTTATTCTAGTTCTTGACATGGTATCAGTGAGAGATGGGACACAAAGAGAATATTGGCTTCTGGTTTTAAGAAATTAGCATTTATGAGAGACTAAACATTCAAACAAGAAAAGAACAGTATAGTAAGATTAAAGGCACTGCCTCCCTTGGAGAGATAGTTACATTGGTGAAGAAACAGATCTTCCAGAAAGAATAACAGTGTTTTCTTTTAGAGCACGGAATTAGAAAACCATGAGGCTGTTTTGGAGGCAATTAACTTGGTTGGGAAGACTATACGAATATGAGCAGTGAGATATTAAACTGAAAATATGGATTTGAACTTGGCATTAGAGGCTTTGAATAACATTTGTATTTTGGTTAGCAGGCAAAGATTTTGAACAGAACTGTGTCTAGAATCAAATTATCGTTTAGGGAAATTAATTTGACAAGAATGTGTAGGATGAATTAGAAAGGTAAGATAATGGAGACAGGAGCACCAATTAGGTAACTAAACAACATCTCTGGTGAGAAGTAATGAGGATACTACTGAAATAATTGCAGAAGGAATGGAGAAGAATAAAAGGTTAACACTAATCTCTGATCTCTTGACTGTTTAAAGATAGGTGCAATTATTAGTTATCTGCTCTTTAAATGCTTGGAGTAATACTTTATATTAATCCACTTAATATAGCATTTTACAATAATGCTTTATTAAACTTAATATGGGATTAATAATTAAATATCGAGCTAAGATACTCACCTAGGTCAAGATAGGGCAAAGGAATAGGCAGAGTGGGTGAAAGGAAACTTAGTAAGAGCTTCACGAATGTGTCAGGACACTGGAATTATATGGAGAATTTTTAAGAAGGAAAAGTGAAGAGATCTGCATGTCACAGGAGAAATTCAGACTTAGCAATTCTGAAGTGATTCTATGACATGTTCATATTTGCAAAAGATCTCCATGTGAGTCTGATGCACAGTCAAGGCTTCACCAATTTGCAGCTAGATCGGCTAATGAGGAAGACTCACAAAGAAACGCACCTACAGCAGACTTTTGTGGCGCTCTGCATCTCAGAGGCTGATGTCTTCACAGGTTTATTCTGTTATTATATGTGATTCTGTTCTATAACGTCCACTCTGTTGCTCCTGACTCTCGCTAGAGCTTGAAAATCTGAGCTTCATGTTTTTATGTACATCTTGATAACCAGTCAGGTATTTCTGAACTGATGACATTAACTTCATGGTAAAATGTCCATTTTACCTGAGTCTTCCTTCTGTCATCAGGAAATTCAGATGTAGTAAACTGGTATAAACTTATGCAAAGAAGTTTTGATAAGATTGACACTGGTGTCTACCTCAATTGTGGTTAAATCAGGAAAGATATGAATCTCTTTAGAGTTTCACCAGCTAAATTAAATTTTTATGGCTTAATGATTTTTTGCAAAAGTCCACTTACATATTTTTCTGCATTTAGTGTAAAAGAATATGTATGCCTCCTCTCTTCGCCTTCCTCTCTTTATCTCTCTTCACCAGCCACTTTCTCCCCTCTGACCCACACACACTTGTAGTTCTTCTAAAGTTTATTTTATACACTGAAATAATTAATTCACCTCACATTGTCTAGCAATATTTTTCCAGAGAATGGTTTATATGTTTGGACTCACCATTAATCTCATCAGGTCAATTTATAGCAGAACTATTTTACTGGAAGAATTGCCAAAAGGTAAAATTTTCCTTTTATCTTCATTGTGATAAATTAAATTAATTCTCTACCTCACTTTTTTCTTTCAGCTTCATCTTGGAAAAACTATTATTTTCTCAAATGCAAGACTTGCTAACCAGGGTTCATGGACTGATTCCGTCAAGGAGATGTGCTTTTATTGGCTAGGTCAATATTTAATAATATTTAAATTTGTAAGTTTTTAGGTGCAGCATGAAATCTCCAATTTAACACAATTCCTATCACTTTATATTAGATTTCACTTGGATCTCCATTTGTATATGTTTCTTGACTTATCTTTAATGGAATTTGAGCTTGACATACTGAATCTAAAACTAGGTTTACATATTAACTACAAAAAAGTTAGTTATTTTAAATAAATAAATCAGTTTTATGTGCACAGTTTGATGGGTTTGACAGATGAATGCATCTATATAATTATCAGCTCAATGAAGATACAAAGCATTTACAGCACTATGAAAAATTTCCCTTATTGCAAATCTCTCCTTCACAGCCCTGGGCCCAAACCAACAATTCTCTATCGTCTGTCTCTATAGATAAGAGTTTGGACCATTTGAAAATGGGATTTAATGTAAATGGTATCGTAAAGTAGGTATTATTTTATTTCTAGTTTATTTAAATCATCATCATTTTATAAGTTGCATCAATGTTGTTGTGTTTATCAACAATAGTTTATTTTCTAAAGCTTAGTAATGTTGCATCATCTGTTTTTAATTATTTACAAGTTGATGAGTGCTTTGTTTCTAATTTTTCATTATTATGAATAAAACTGCTATGAACATTTGCACCAAGTCTTTATGTTGACAGTGTATTTATTTCTCTTGGGACCTACAGGAAGTAGTTTTTGTGTCTCCTTCATTTTCAAATGGTCCAAACTCTGTTTTTTAAATTAATTTCACTTTTATAAACATCTATTTAGCAACTATTAGGTACCATTCACTCTAGTAGAATCTATACTTTTACAAATACTAAGTCCAAATTCTTGACATAGGAAAATAAATCCAGGAGAATAATCTAACTTTTAAAAAATTACCACATGGTACGCTATTTCCAAAAGAACATTTAAAGAATGTTATGGAGGGAGGAAACTTTTCACAAAGGAAATGTCAATGTAGCTTACAAAATAATGTAAGAGATTCTAGTTAGCGTTGATGCAATGAAGAAAAAAGTAACACATTGTCGTTAGCGAACTGCAATGTCATTGGTAGGCGAGGATATAAGCAGACAGATATTAAGTTTAGAATATGAAACTAGACCTTTTGAATTTTGTTTTGAAGCAGGGATCTTAGAAAATATACATGAGAGTAAAAAAAAAAATTGGAGTTTTATTTCAAAGGGACTGTGCTGGTGGCGATAGAGCAGCGTGATCAGGAGGAAGTTGAAGTTAGGAGTCAAACTGTTGCAAGAACTGACGCAGCAATGGGCAAATTTGTTGACTGATTACACGTTTGAGAGAACAGACCAAGTCCTAAATTTTTATTGCATAACTGGTTAGGTGGAGGTGCTTTTAATGAGTGTTCTAAAATATTAAATGATTGGTATATAGAGGTAAAATTACCTATCTTCTTGCATTCTTACAAACTTTGAGATTCCTGTGAAACGTTTGCAATTATGTCAAGTAGGAATTTGGTTGTCCTGATCTGAATCTCAGGTGAGAGCTCTAGACTGCAGAGGCAGATTTCAGATTTCAGTCTTCAGATTAAGAAGACTGCCAAACTTGTGGATGTGAATGAGGTAATCCACCAGTGGGTGTGAATAAAAATGAAAATGAGAGAACCGTGGTGCACATGACCAGAAAGGCAGAAAGAGGGTGGATTGCAGATAAGAGATAGAAAAAGAAGCAGAGAGAAATATGGTGAACCATGAGTGCTGGCATAGAAGACAACGTAAAGAAATATTCAAGAAGAGGGAGAAGTCAGAATATCAAATGTTGAAGTGGTCGGTGATTTTATTTTTAAATACAATAATCAGGAAATGATGATGTTCAGTACATGCTACTCCAAAATATGGCACCCTGGCACTTAAGGAAACAGCAGAAGAAACAAGGTCTCTCTGATCTTCTCCTGTCCTTGTCTCCTGATGCAGGCCCTAAAAAATTTCTCCAACTTTCCTCTGAAGTAGGTTATAAGATCCTCATGTGAGACGTGCCCAACATTTAACCAGAGAAAGAATGTTATCTCTGAAGACAAATAGAAAAATCTGAACAAACAGCTTTTGCTAAGTTCCCCTAACTTACTACCATTAGATTGCAGCCCCTTCACCAAATTATACTTCTGCACAACTGCCCACACTTCATTAAACTTAGCATAAAAATATACAGGATTTCATCCAAATGCCCATCGATGATAGACTGGACAGGGGAAATGTGGCACATATACACCATGGAATATTATGCAGCCATCAAAAACGATGAGTTCATGTCCTTTGTAGGGACATGGATGAACCTGGAAACCATCATTCTCAGCAAACTGACACAAGAACAGAAAATCAAACACCGCATGTTCTCACTCATAGGTGAGTGTTGAACAATGAGAACACATGGACACAGGGAGGGAAGCATCACACACTGGGGTCTGTCAAGGGGAAATAAGGGAGGGACAGCGGGGGGTGGGGAGTTGGGGAGAGAGAGCATGGGGAGAAATGCCAGATATAGGTAATGGGGAGGAAGGCAGCAAATCACACTGCCATGTGTGTACCTATGCAACAATCTTGCATGTTCTGCACATGTGCCCCAAAACCTAAAATGCAATAAAAAAAATACAGGATTTCCTGTTTCTTTCTGTCTTCATTTCTGAATGTAAATCTTATGTTAAATAAATTTGTATGTCCTCTTTGGTTAATCCGTCTTTTACAGAGGTGTCAGTCATAAAGGTTGAGAAAAATATATTACTTTTACTTCCCTACAGAAGTCATGGTTGAATCTACAAAGGAGAGGCAAGAATGGGTTGCACTGAGATGTGAGAGTCAGGCACTAAAGTGGAAATATTAAACAGAAACTTCCAATTTAAATAAGCTTATCTGTGACTCAAGAAAAGATAACCCCTAGCTCAATAAACAGGGCTGTGAAAGGTCTTCAAAATGAGAGTGATTTGAATATGATTATATTGTGAAGAATAAATTAAATAAAAATAAGAGGAAACAAACTCAGATTAAAAATGGGTTGTCATATAGAGCAATTAGTGAAATTAAACTTGGGTAGGAAGAAAGTCTTCCCTTTTTCTTAGACTTTTGCTTCCCAACATGTTCTCCAAACAGTAGTATCAGCACCTCCTTAGGAACTTTTAGAACTGAAAAATTTCCAGCCCCTCCTCAGGCTTACTGAATAAGAAACGCTGGGGTTGTAGGCTAACATTCTATTTTTCAACAGTGTCTCCAGGTAGAACATTGTTGTAAAATAATATTTGAGAACTCTGGATTGATTGAAGAGGAAGGACAAAGTTTGTGAGACTATAGACACTCCCATAGGGTTAGAGAGTGACAGGTATCATATGCTCATAGAAATCATGCTTACCAGCCGTAATGACACAAATAAATTTGAAGATAAGGCCAGGGATAAAGAAGATGTAAACATTTTGAGAAAAGTGGTAAAATTATGCAATATTCACTCCCTCTAATGGAGGATGAATCAATTTGCTAACTGGAAATTAAACATTAAGGGACCCTTAGTGTTTTCCTACTGTGACTTCAAAATAGCATAGTTCTTCACAGTTATATGATTTTTCTAGAGCAGCTTTCAGTGGCTTTGGGTAACAGCAAAAATTGGGGGCTTTATGTTGGGGAAATATGCCAAAAAATACAGACAATTTGATATATAACACTAATAATTATGCCCTCTCGTCACAGCTCTCTAAATCTTGGTATCTCAAAAAACCGTGACAAATTTTGTAAACTTCTGTTTCATGAGATGGACTAATTTGTATGAGTGGTGAGACCCTATGGGATTTAGATTCTAGTTGTGAGATAGACTAGTGGTAAAGCATGTGATTTCCTCTGGTTAAATTGCTTGTAGCTGTAAGAACTCATGGCAATACTTGTTATGGTACTGTGTTATCTCTCCACTTCAGAGCCATTAATGTGTCTCCACTGAAATTGCAAGCAATAGAGTCTTATTTACTTCATTAAATACTGTACCAAACTGGACTTCTTTGGAAGATACGTTTATTTCCTGCATGAAAGGCTATGAAGATATAACTTTTAAAAGCCTTATACAATATTTAAGGAACTATCTATTAGGAGGTGGACAATAACTTCTTACCTCATTGCTGTGAAAGGATTTGCATGTTTCCTTATTTAATGAGTGCCTAAATTCAAGATTCAACTTGCCTTTCAAGATCAAAATATTTCTAGAGGGTTAACAAAAGAATTTCAATAATAAGGATCCTTCATTTTCTCTTGACATTGGTTCATATAACAGCTTGGGGGACTTTTGTTCCTACACTTTACTAGGCAAGAAAAGTTATAAATACAAATTTTATGTAAGTAAAGATCAAAAAATAGATAAATCTTATTACTATGCATAACTAGATTAGAGGACTCCTGAAAACACACTTTTTTTGTTATTCAGATTCTACTTTCATTGTTATTATTGCAGTTTTCACAGCTGGTCTTTCAAATTGAGGGAAAAATGAATAACTGAAGTAGTTTAGTTGATAAATTGCCTGTATTCCACTCATTTTATTCAACCAAGAAAATATTTAGTGACAAGATGACAGCTGGTTAGTAGAATGTCAATTCATCTAAAATAAGTGAATTAAGCAGCAAGTATTTAGAGCCCATGTTGGATTTCTATATTTTCCAAACTGACATTTAAATGACATTTCCAGCATGAAAGGTAATGATTTTTTATAACAATCATATTATGATGATGATTGCTTCCACATTCAATGTGTTTCAATTTACACATGAGCAATATGAGCGTGTCCTTAGTAAGTTATAGCCTCTCCACATCTGAGGTAGTTTCAGGGTCTCAATTATTCACAAGAACCTTATAAGCTAGTGAGAAAATAGGGCTCATTTTAAAAAATCTGTATTTAGATCACCCAAGAGAAAAAAGAGAATGAAAATAACAAGAGAGAATGCAAATAACAAAAAGAGAATAAAAATAACAAAGTTACTTAGGCATATGTAAATAAATCACACTATAGCATATGACTAAGTAAATAACTGATCCTGAAGGACGAGAGGAAAGGTAAGAGATAGGCAAACAGGTAGTTTTCTAGTATAGTAAGCTTAAAACAGTTAATGCTTTCAAGCTGTTATTTTTCCTATGAATCTTAAAAATTCGTTTTCGCTGATTTATTTACTTTCAGTTTAACTTTCTTTTCTAGATCATAGTTTGAATCTGAAAGTATAATGAAGCAAAGGGAAACACCATGCTAACAGTTTCAAAAAACTCAAATAATGCTGCTTAACAAAAATCTTACAATAGATTTTCATTGTCACAAATTATTCAGTGGTACAGGGAAAACATAACATTGCACAAATACAGCAAAAACCATTCATGTTCCTTTGTGTTTTCTTAATTTGATCTTGTCAATAGTTGCTGAGAAAAATAATAATCTGTTAAATCCATATACTTTGCATGATTACATGAGTTTGATTTTGTACTTTTAATTTTAGGCAAAATATTTAATATCTTTATTTTTTCTTGCTTGGGAAAGAAAGTTACACAGTAACTTGAACATACGTAGTATTGTGTATGATATAATTTACCTCCAAATGTTTTAAAGTAGACTGAATTCTAGTCATCAACATCATTATGAGGTGGTATTACATTCCAGGCTCTTTGCTAGACACTAAGTTTACAAAAGTTAATTAAATGGTATGTTTTTCAAAGTCTTCATAGAAGTGTGGGTGATAAGCGTATAGAGCATGAATGACATCAAGTCTAAGAGGCTTATTAATATGGATGGATAGCAAGGAAGGGGGGTTTCTGAAGGAGCTGAAACCTTTAAGATAAAGTTTGTAGGAAGTTGATATTAATTTCCATTTTTCCTCTGAATAAATTATACATTTAAAAAATGTTTAAGGAATCCTTTCATGACCTAAAATTTACAATTATTTTTGCAAGTTCTTGCTTCATTACTTTTTAATAGTATTAATGTATATATACTCTATGTACATATGTATGCCCATGCATACATATACATATATGTGTATACATATATATCTATACATTTTGCATTAGATACCATCATTTTGTCTCAGATGCTATCATTTTGTGTTAGTTACTATGCAAGGACCTAAAAATGACAAATAAGTCACACTTTCTTCTGGATTAACCTTTTATCAAGTTAGTAGCATTCAACTGGAAATGAATACATTCCATGGGATATGCAATGCATTTTTAAATATGGTGTGGAAAATAATGTTACAACTTTTATTTGCAAATGTTTTATATTAAAAAGGAGAAAATTTAGGGTACATATTGAGAACAGTGTCCTCATGTAAGCCCTAGTCCAGGTCACACTTCTCATGTTCTCCTCCTCTATTACCTGGACCCAGCAGAAATCTGCATGGACAATTAACTTTGATGCTGTCATTCTGTTAACGCTCCTAGTGTATGTGTACTCAATTAAATCAAACCTTGCATCATTTTTGTTCAAGCTTAGCTATTATAGCAACACAAAATTAAAAGTGCTTTACATAGATTCTAGTTAAGAAACTGATTTGATGGCAATATTTATAATGCAAACACAAGTGAAATAACATTAAGTTTGACAGAACTGACCTTTTTCCTATTGTATAAATAATCTTGTCATTAGTCACAGAGTTAATCCGTTCCTTCATGGTAAAGAAGATCCTGCAACAATGAAAGAGACGGGAACTGTTTTACAAAAGCAAATTGTGCTAATAAGAGAACATTTTGTAAATAAATAGTTAGACATTTTTATTTTTAGCTGACTTTCATTATTGTCACATGTTGACTTCTCAGCAGATGCTGAGATGCTGAGTTTTAGGTATAAGATAGCTATTAGGAAACAACACCTTTGAAACGAAGCAGAAGGAGCATGAATGGATGAAGATAAGTCAAACTACAATTCAGGTTCAATGAAGCCTTGGCCAACCCCACAGGGAGCTCTGGTGACTACTTCTCATCAGGATTATCCTACACCTGTACAAAATGGCAGAACCTCAATATTCCTGTGTCACGCTGGAAGACTGGGATCTTTGGTGAGGCAGCTTCCTGAAACTGACACACACCTTAATGACTCACAGTAGCTTTTCATTAATTTTTAAAAAGACACAATAACTTTCTATTTAGGTTTTTTTTTTCCTCTTTTTGAGATGGAGTCTTGCTTTGTTGCCCAATCTGTAATGCAGTGGCACAATCGAGGCTCATTGCAACCTCTACTTCCCAGGTTTAAGCCACTCTCCTGCCTCAGCCTCTCGAGTAGCTGGGATTACAGGTGTGCGCAACCACAGCAGGCTAAATTTTTTGTACTTTCTTTTTGTAGAGACGAGATTTTACTATGTTGGCCAGGCTGGTCTTAAATTCCTGACCTTAAGTGATCCACCTGCCTCAGCCTCCCAAAGTCCTTGGATTACAGGCGCGAGCCACTGTGCCCAGCCTAGTTTGTGCTGTCTCTTAATTGATGAAAGTTAAAAATCTAGGGTCAACTATAGGAAGCATATTATCCTTGTCAGTGAAAACAGAATGGACAATAAACCTGAAATCTATGATATCTATGGAAAGAATTGTATGATTGAAATTCTATGAAACCAGATTAATACATTATATGGGGCAATGAAAATAAGTAGCCCACTCAGGGTACTCAGAATAAAAAGAAAATGTTTTTAATATTAAAGTTCATTTATTTGATATAATATTTACATATTTCCTCTTCCATTTGACCTCAAAGGACTTTTAAGATTATAAGGCCAGAAACTAAATTTTATTACCATATATGTCCCAACATAACACGGTGCTTTACATATAGTATGTACTTCATAAATATACTTTGAACAATTTAAAACATATGGGAATGAAGTACATTCACAAAATATGGAAGAAGAGATACATGTTGAGTAATGTTTACTATTAAAATATCACTAAACTGATACTGAAGGAGGAATAAAAATTGTAAATCCACAAATACTAAGAAAAAGAAATGTGAGATAATAAGAATATCAACAATTTTTGAAATACGAAGTAGGTTGATGAGTAGAAACCAAAATAGAAAGTTCAAGGTAAAAACTATGTGCTAGATGGAAGAAATCAAGATAGAAATTACTTTGAACAAGGGAAACCCACAAACGCTCTGGAATCTGGGGTATCTAGCATGTCCAATATAAGTACAGGTGGTACTAAATTCAGTATTAAGATTTTAGGTCTCAGAGACAACATTTGAAAGTCATCACACCTGTCCTTAAAACATAAAAAAGAAAAGCTAGACAAATTAAAAAGTGGTTACTTCTTTTCTTGGATTCATCATAGAACAGAGACCATACAGCAAACTACCACTCTGAAATCTAGAGAGACAGTCTTATTTAGAGAGTTGGAGCAACTGAGATCTGCTTATCCAGGGCCAAACTTCCTGTATCTATAAACTGCTGAGTACATGTAAATGGTAATTTCAATTAATGGTGACTTGGTATGAACTGGCATGAATGAAAAATGCCTAGATTCTTATTTGGATCTTTATAGTTTCATGGGCTTCCCCCTCCAGGAAGTCATACATTTTGATGGGATCCAAGAAAAATCACTTCTTGTCTCTGGCATAAGAAGAAGAATGACTATTGTGAAATATGCTTAGCACTTCTCCAGAACATATGTGTAGTCTCCAGAAAAAAGGGTTTGTCAGAGAGCAATTTAAAAATTTTATCCCAGCTGGGAGAATGAATCTCCTCTTCACACTAGGCTTCTCCTACTATTCTATCTTACCTAAGGGGGAAAAGTTAATAAAAACTTACAGACAATAAGGTACTAGACTTCAAGAAAACAGAAATGGAACACTGTTACTAGAAAAAATAGTATTGTATAGGGGAGGGGGGAAGGTAGAGCACTGATAGAATACTTGTGAAATTAAAGGAATCAAAACAAAGTACTCAAAGACTGGGACTTACAAGAATATAGAATATTTCCCCTACCATACATCTTACCATCATACCAACAGGGCTTCAGTATAATAACAGTGAATTACATATTTAAAAAGATTAAAGAAACAAACTCTTCAAGAAGAGTACATATGAAAACTCAAGAGAAAAAATAAGAATATGAACACTAGGAAGATTTTAAATCCTTACCTGTATCTTTGACAAGCATTAAACAGAGCAAAATCTCTAGCTAAATTTACATACATCATCACATGTGTCAAATTACTTCACTTCCTATTGTCTTATGCGGTATGTATGGATTTCAACAATAACATCTAAGGCATAAAGAAAAACAAGAAAAAACAATTTGGGAAGACAAAGACATCATTAAAGCAAGATTTGATATAATAGATAAATAAAAATTTCCCAAAATGATATGCAAATGAGAAAGTAAATAAAAATTAAAAACCTAGGATATTCAAGAATCATTACACAGTATCAAAAATGTGCTATATGCATAATGAGAAGGGACGAAGGAAAAGAAAGAAATAACAAAGCAGAAGAAACATTTGAAGTGAAAATGACCAAGAAATTTTTAAAATTAATTTCAGAAACCAAACCAGATACCAAAAAATCTCAGTGAACAGTAAACAAGAAAAATATTTTAAAAAAAGATCGTATCTGCACTGCAGAAAACCAAAGATAAACGGAAAGCTTGAAAATATTCAGAGGGTGCACGATCACCCATTTACAGAAGAAAAAGGGTAAGAATCACAGCTGGCTTATTGCCATAAAGTATGTACATAAGAATAGAGCAATAGTGAACTACTCATAGTGTTGAAACAAACAATTTTAGAAAATACCATTCGAGGCAAATAAATTATCCTTCCAAATGGAAGGACAAATCCATTTTCTGAGAAAAAATGTTTGATTGCTAGTATATGTATCCTAAAAAGAAAAATGAAGAAAGAAATTATATTCAGGCAGAAGGAAAATAATATAGTCAGAAATTCAAATCTGTATAAAGAAAGAGGACTAATAAAATTAACAAAAGTAAAATAACATCTCTTGTTTTACTTATTCTTAATTGATCTAAAGAATATATGTTTAGTTAAAGCAATCATGTTAACGTACTGAGTGATTACTTCATAAAGATAAGTGACATGACTGACAGAAATATCACAGGGGAAGATAGGAAGAAGAATGCTCTACTAAACGTTCTTGTAATTCATGCACATTATTATTGTGTTTTTTAATGTATACTAAGATTTGTTTAAAATGTATACTATAAACTCTAAGGCAACCACTCATTTATTACAGAAGTATGATTGATGATTTCAAAGAGAGTAAACATAGTCACATACAGTGTACATTTAAAGCTAGAGAAGACAGTAAAAGAGGGAAAGAAAAAGAAACAAAAGACAAACACAACCAACAGGAGATAGTTCAGAACAAGGTAGAAAATAGACCAACTCTATTAACAATCACTTTAAATGTACATATCCTAAATACACCAAAGAGACAGATTGTCAGACTAGGTAAAAAGAAAAACAAAAACGAGAACCAAAAATATGCTTTCTACAAGTGAACCACTTTGAATATAAAGACTCAGGTTAAAAGTAAAAGAATCTAGAAAGATATGCAATGCTAACACTAATAAAAAGGAAAGCTGAAGAAGATATTTTAATTTGAGACATAGAAGATTTCTTTCTTTTTTTTTTTTTTTTTGAGATGGAGTCTTTCTCTGATGCTTAGGCTAGAATGCAATGGTGTGATCTTGGCTAACTGCAACCTGTGCCTCCCGGGATCAAGCGATCTCCTGCCTCAGCCTCCCGCCACTGCGCCTGGTTTATTTTTGTACTTTTAGTAGATACGGGGTTTCACCATCTTGACCAGGCTGGTCTCAAACTCTTGACCTTGTGATCCACCCACCTCAGCCTCCCAAAGTGCTAGGATTACAGGCGTGAGCCACAGCTCCTGGCCTAGAAGATTTCTTAAGAAGAAAATTTGTCAAAGATAAAACGTATTGTCATATAATAGATGATCTAAGTTTTTTTCAAAAAATTAAAATGTAAAGATTTATACACCTAAAAGAGTGTCAAAATTCATGACAACAAACTGATAAAACTGATCTTAGACAAATCTATTAGAGAAGCAGTCATCAACAATGCTCTACCAGTAATTTATAGATGAAACAGATAGAAAATCAGTAAGGATATAGATGGTATACGTGCATTGTTAGTCAATTTTACATAATTGCTATTTATCTACTACTTCATGTAACGACAGGTAAATATATGTATTTTTTTTCAGGCTGACATGAATCCCTCCTCAGGATGGGCGCAATTATGATTCTTAGAGCACTCCTTAAACATTTACAAGAATGAAAGCCATGCTTAGTATATTCTCAAACTACATAGATTTAAACTAGAAATCGATTTGTAAATTAAGATAGCTGAAATTTCCCAAAAAGCATTTGAAAAGTAAACAGTACGATGCTAATAATCTACAGGTCAAAGAGAAGACCTTAAGATACTCTAAAAAAATTTTACAATTATCCTAAATTTATTGATTCATGCTTTTTGAGGCTGGGAGGTCCAAGATTGAAGGAACAAAACCCAGCAAAGGCCTTAGTGTCATGTAATCTCATTGAGGAAGAGCAAGGACAGGGTGAGAACGAGAGCAAGAGAACAGTTGAACCCATTTTTTTTTTTTTATAAACAATCTGCTCCAATAATAACGGCATTAATCCACTCATGAGGTCTCATCACATTTTAAAGTATTTGATACTGTTACAATAGCGATTAGGTTTTCTACACACACTTTTTGGGGTACACAGTCAATTATAGCACATTGATCTTGTCTGCAGGATTCACATCCTTCTCACATGCAAAATATATTCATTTAATCCCAATAGTTTCAAAGTCTTAACTAATTCCAGCATCAGTCCAAAAGTCCAAAATCTCATCTGAATTAGACAGGGGCGGGATTCAAGGTGGGATGCATTCTGAAGCGAATTTCCCTCCAGCTATCAGCCTGTGAAATCAAAAATTTATCTACTTCCAAAATAAAATGATGGGGCAGATATAAGATAGATTATAAAAACAACAAAAGCATTATTTTCCTGAAAATAGATGGAGGGAGAAATAACCAGTTCTCTTCTATGTTCAATGAATAATAACAGAATTATACTAATTTCTGTGACTAAGATTATGAATCCAGCTACCTCATCAATGGACTTCATTACACTGATTCATATGAATACAACAGTATTTTATTTGGCAAGAAGAGAGGGGCAATTGGTCCCAAGTAAGAGCAAAACCCAACAGGGCAAACATTAAACCTTGAGTCTTGCTAAGATATTAGTTCTTCCCAATTTTATCAACATACTCAACACAATTTAGAAGAAAATTTAAAAATTAGCTGGGCTTGGTGGTGCATGCTTTTTATCCCAGGTACTTGGGAGGGTAAGGCAGGAGAATTACTTGAAGCTGGGAGCCAGAGGTTGCAGTGAGCTGAGATTGTGCCACTGCACTCCAGCCTGACAACAGAGCAAGACTCCTTCTAAAACTTAATAATAATAATAATAATTTCCACCAAAAGGGTAGAGAAGATATTGTATTCATGAAACAAAAACCAGAAAAAAATCCTGTGTTAACAAATATATAAAATGATTTATAGCCATGAACCAAAGTATGATGATTTTAGAAAATACTTCTGTATTTACTCAAGGAAAAAGAGAGAGAGAAATGAAAAAAAAAAAAATCTTGAAAGATGAGGAAAACAAAGTTTTATGTGTTTTTTTTTTTTTTTGAGAAAATTCACCAGAACTGATAATTTCTTTTATTAAAGAAGGAAGAGCTACAAAGCATATGCTTTGGATGAACTATGTCACCTTCAAATGCAGCATTTGCCCATGATGCCACGAAGCTTATCTGTAAAGTAAATGAGGGACCTCTCTTGTCACCAAATATTCATCATCTTTATTGCCACTTGTAATTAATTCCTTGTGGATGATTTTCCCATATCTGAATGGTTCAAAAGGAAGGGCATTCTTTTCTATTTTTCTTTTTAAACATCATTGCATACTCACCAGTGAAGTGACAGGTTTATAAGCTCTTTGTTTATTAATGAAGAATATATTGATCTCTTTAAAAGTTTAATTGTCACAGGCCCTTGACTTAATAATTTTCATTGCAGTATTACCTGGTATGAACTGCTTTCTTCTCTTGTCTACTCACTGTGAAGATCACTTCTTGGGAGATAACCAAAACAACAAAAACATTTTTCATGAAAATAGACTAGGGGAGTTAATAACCAGCTCTCTTCTGTGTTCAAAGAATAAGAATATGATTGTATCAATTTCAGTAACTAAGATTATGAATCCAGGTAGCTCACCAGTGGACTTGATTAAAGTGATTCTTATGGATACAATAGTATTTTAGTTGACAAGTGAGACAAAACAATAGGTGAGTCGACTAAAATGTACTCCCTTATTTTACTACCTTCTTTCTAAAATGTAATGGTTTGCAGAGACATTTATTCTGCAAGTGATACATTCCATGTAAGTTAATATTTAAACACAAAAAAACCATTGTAGTCAAAAACTTATTTATGTTTTAAATAATAGTGTATTATGTTGCGATAGTATATAAAAGACCTAGAAAATTAAAGAACAGGGTATAACCAAAGATACAAATATTAAAAAATTAAAATATAAATATAATTAAAATAGAACTTCTATTCTCCCCATATGTACTGTATTTGCCTGTTTTAGACATTTGATTGAATTAGGAGGTGAGGTAGGAAGTAAAATTTAGGTATATGTCTTGGGAACAAATGAGTCTCTTCAGGATTCCTCAGCAATTGATGTATTTTAATAAGTGTTAATAACAGTTACTGCAAAATCAGTTTTCTCTAAAAATTGTAAGTGCTTAAGATGGATATCCTTAATTAATCTAATTTTTCTCCAGTTCACATGTGCTGTAAAAGAGATGTCTGATGGTGCAGTAATAACACCATCATAACTGCACAAAATTAATATTTCATCCTTAAAATAGTTTAATTTCTTTATAGACTATTTTGAGATAAGGGGAAAAAGAATCATCTACAGGCCTACAGCATGGAAACAATTACTATTAACATTTTGATATATTGCTTTTCAGACATTTTCCTAGGCATTGTTGTTTTGTAATCTTGCATGCATTACAGAAAATATTATACAGAAAATAAGATTATGAGCTCAGGTTCAGAGAAAGTAGATTTAAACACAAACACAATCACTCTTGTAGTTGAGTAAGTCCAAAATTCCTCCTGATATATATGTGAGACAGAAAGAGAGAAAGAAGTACAAAGATTTTGTCAGGAGCATGTATTTTCGGAAATATTTAATACGTATTATCAAAATAATTTAATTATTTTCATCACCACCTGTTGTGGGTGAGTGCCCGACTTTCTTCAGAATCTTATGCAAGTTAACATCTTCATACCTTAATTGCCTTTTAGTTGAATTGTGAGGCTATTCTTTAATACTTGATATATATGATTTATAACATATTGGTTACTAGTTGTTTTGTATGTGACAAATACATTATCTCAAATAGTACCATATATTTTCATACTGCTTAATCAGTCTTAGACTGAATTGTATAGTTTTGCATGGTCAAATGTATTCTCTTCCCATTAAGATTTTTTTTCTTTCTTTAACTAATGCAATTTTTTTTCACAATATTGGCCGGTATGGTGGTGTGTGCCATCTGCAATCCAAGGTACTGGGGAGGCTGAGTTGGGAGAGTCCCTTGAACCCAGGAGGCAGAGATTGCAGCAAGCTGAGATTGCTCCACTGCACTCAAGCCTGGTGACAGAAAGTCTCTGTCTTTAAAATAAAAATAAAAAAAATATCACAATAGTGAGGTTATAATTTTCTCTGCTACATTTTCTCCTGGTGTTTTCACATTTTCCTATCTTTGTTTTAGTATCCTATTTATCTGCAGGTAAGTATCTAATTTGTATTTTTTACTTAAAAGTAATATTTTTTCATGCCCATTAGAGAGCACTTTATTTCTCTGCTTGTTTCTTAATTACTGTAATTGTATAATTCATTATAACTAGCAATAAAAGTCTTCATTATCTTCATTTTTCATAATTTATTCTTTCAGATAAATTTTCAAATGTCTTACAAAATCCTACTCAGATTTTGATGACATATAATGGAATTGACAAATTTATTTGTGGAAGTAATATCTGTCTCCAAATAATAAGTCTCATCTTTTGCCTGTGGGAAGCTGAAAAATGGCCCCTAAATACACCCACATGCCAATCCCTGGAGCCAGTGAATGTTACCTTATATGGCAAAAGTGACTTTACTGATATGATTAACTCTGATATTGAAGGGGATATTATCTTGGATTACTCAGGCACAATGGTCCTCAGAAGAGGGTGCAGAAGGAAAAGATTCAGTGAAGAGCAGAGATTGTAGTGATGAGGTTTAAAGATGGAACAAGAGGCCAGAAATCAAGGAATATCAGTGGCTACTAAAAGAGGAAAAGATGAGGAAACAGACTTTCCCCTCAGAGGCTACAGAAGAAACTTGTCTTTTTGGAGTGATTTTAAGACTTCTGACCTCCAGAACTGTAAGCTAATATATTTGTGTCATTTGACTGACCCAGTTTGGGGTTAATTTATTATAGCAACAATAAGAAACTGATAACAGGCCAACCACTATAGAATTAGTCACTAAGTTCACTCCAGTGGTTTCTGGTGCCAATTCAGACACCATGGACCCTGACTTCAGGCCAAACCACCATTGAGCCAGGAAGTACACAGTCATATAAGTACTCCATACGCACACCCACCCAGAATCTCAGGAAGCTGATTGATGAAAGGCCTTCTCAATGAAAACCAATATCTAAGGACTGGAAGAGGTGACTACTTCCAATGTTCAGACATTAATGCAAGGCTACAAGGATCACCAAAGACCAGAGAAACATCATACCCCAAAGGAACAAAAGAAAGCACAAAAAACTTACCCTAAAGAAACAGAGACCTCCAAATTGCCTAACAAAAATTTCAAAAACATCCTCTTAAGGATGCCCAGTGAACAAGGGAACACTGATAGACAAATAAACAATAACATAGAAACAATATATAAGAAAAATAGAATTTCAACAAAAGATAGAAATTATAAAAAAGAACCAAACAGAAATTCTAGAACTAAACCACACAATGACTAAAATAAAAAAATTAATAGAGAGCTTCAACAGCAGACTTGATCAGATAGAAGAAGGAATTAGTAAGTTCAAGTACAGATATTTTGAAATTATTCAGTCACAGAAACAAAAGGAAGAAAATAAACACAGTGAAAAATGTTTATGAGACTTCTGGAACACCATTAAGCAAATCAAGATATACATTTTGGGATTCCAAGAACGAAAAGGGAAAGAAGCATATAGAGTATTTTTTAAGTGGATAAAAAATTTATCCAATCGGTAGATAGAAATGGGAATCCAAATTTATGAAACTCAAAAAGATTTTCAAAACTTGAACCTAAAGAGATATACACCAAGACATATTATATTTCAATTGCCATAGTTAAGACAAAGAGTATTTTGGAAACAGCGAGAGAAAAGTGAGCTGTCACATAAAGCCCTCATAAGGCTACCATGAGATTTCCAATTACAATGGAATAGAGCTATAAAAATCACAATACATGGAAATTAAAAACACACATTTGAAAAATAATTATATCAAATAAATCAAAATAGAAACTAAAAATATCTCAAGACAAAAGAAAAGGATAACACAACATACAAAAATTTATGAGGTACAGTGAAAGCAGTACCAAGATGCATGTTTATAGTGATAAATGCATACATGTAAAAAAGAAAAATAATATCTCAAATAAAAAAACATAAAATTATACCTCAAGGAACTAGAAAATGAAAGAAAAAAAACTTGGCCCAATTTTACCTGGAAAAAATAATTAGATAGAAAATAAATAAAAGAGAAAATTTCTGAAAAATAAAAAATATTCATTAAGCTAAGAATTTATTATTTGAAGGGGAGTGAAATTGGTAAACACTTTGGTAGAGTCATTGGGGAAAGTAAAAGAGAAGACCAAAATAAATAAGATCAGAAATAGAAGAGGTGACACTACAATCAATGTCACAGAAATTAAAATATATATGTATTATGAATAATATGATTTGGCTGTGTCTCCACCACACAAATCTCATCTTGAACTGTAGTTCTCCTAATCTCCATGTATCATGGGAGGGACCCAGTGGAATGTTACTGAATAATGGGGATGGTTACCTTCATGCTGTTCTGGTGATAGTGAGTGAGTTTTCAGGAGGTCTGATGGTTTTATAAGGGGCTTTTTCCCCTTTTGCTCAGCACTTCTCTCTCATGCTGCCATGTGAAGAAGAACATGTTTGCTTCCGCTTCCACCATGTTTGTGTAAATTTCTTGAGATCTCCCTGGCCATGTGGAACTGAGTCAACTAAACCACTTTCCTTTATAAATCACCTAGTCTTGGGTATTTATTCATAGCTGCATAGGAATGGACTAATACAATAAGGAAATATTATGAAAGCCAAACAATTGGACAACCTAGAAGAAATGAATACATTCCTGAAAACACGTGACCTACCAAAAAGGAATCAAGAAGAAACAGAAACCCTCAATAGACCAGCAACAAATGAGAATATTGAGTGAGTGATCAAAACTCTTCCAATAACACTAAAAAGTCCAGGCCCAAATAGCTTCACACATCAATTCTTCTAAATAATTTTTAAATTAATACCCATCATTCTTAAGCTGTTTCCAATAATAGAATAGGGTTCACTTAAAAACTTTTTTTATGATGCCAGCATTACCCTGAAAATATTTATAAACTATATATCTGGTAAGTGGTTATTATACAAAATATATAGTTTGGCTACAACTCAATGATAATAATAATAGCTCAAATTAAATATATCCAAAGGTATAAATAGACATTTCTCTAAAGAAAACACAGATATGTAAAAAGGTGGTCGATAATACTATTCGTCAAAGAAAATACCAATACAAAACATAATAAGATATCACACTTGTTAGAATGGTTTTCATATGTGTGTGAGTGTGTGTGTGTGTGTGTAAAATGCACATTCTTGCAAAGTTCTGAAAAAAAATCCCTTGTATAATGTTTAAAAAAGAACTTCAAACAGAAATGTTATATGATTCATATTTCTGGGCACATAGCCAAAGGAATTAAGTCAGGATATCAAAGACATATCTATATTCCTATGTTCATTGTAGCGTAATTCACAATGGCAGGATATGAAAGCAATCTAAGTGTCCCTCAATAAATGAATAAAGAAAATGGTATATACATAAAATGGATTACTATTCAGTCATAAAAAGAAATAAGCCCTGCCATTCGCAAAAACATGGATGAACTTGGCAGACATTATGCTAAGTGAAATAATACAGACAAGGAAGAATAAATATTAAAATATGCTACTTATATAAAAATATATAATAGCCAAATTCATAGAAGCACAGAGTAGAATGGTCATTGTCAGGGGTTGGGACACAGGAAAGGGAAAAAGGAAAATATTAGTCAAAATGTGTAAAGTTCTCGTTATATAAGACAAGTTAGCACTAATGACCTATCTTACAGCATAGTGCCTACAGATAGCAACACTGTGATGTATACCTAAAGATTTTCTAAGAGGGTAGCATTCATTTTATGTTCTTATACAAATAATACTCATAAATAAGAGGTTAACAGAAAATTTTTGGTGGTGATATATTTATGGTACAGACTGCAGTGATTATTTAACGAGTATATACTTATCTTCAAACTCATTAAATTGTATACATTGTGCACAACATTTTGTATATAAAAAATTTAAATGAAAAATAATATTGAGTTTTGAAGAAAATATGTGACGAACATGTTTGGAAAATTGAAATTTAAACAGTTTATTATGTGTAGCAATATCATTAATTTGTTAATTTATCTTATAATTATCAAAGGGGATATACACGATTCAATGTCTCCCAAACCTATTTGATAAGAAAGCAATGTTTCTAAGAACTATCTCATGGAAGTAATATTTAAGGAAGTGCTTATTGAGGAACACTGAAATTATAAACATTACTATCCCTTTCAGTTTATTTTCTACTCAATATGAAATTAAAACCATATATATTTTTCAAAACACACTGCCTTAGGGGAATGGCAGTCATGGTGGATGGGAGGCAGGATTAGATTGCAGCTCCAGACAGCTGCATGCCAGGGCTAGCATTGTGAATTTTAGCTCCAGATTGACTGTAGGAACTAACCAGCAATTCCAATAGGACCCACAGACACTCTGAAGGAAGTCGACTGCTTTTGCAGGATCCAGGAGACCCCACCAAAACTGTGAGTATCCCAACTGCAGAAGTGGGAAAGGGAGACCCTCCTCTCACAAACACACACCATCACTGGAGAAGCTGAAGGTCTATTTGTGGGAGAAGTTTCCTGTTTTACCTGGAGCTGAGTCAATCTGGAGAGGCAAGCAAAATACAAGGGTAAAGGCAACAGCAGAAAGGCCCAGGGAGCTCACTGGGTCACCTAGAAGGCCATTCCTGCCTGGCACAACAGGGATCAATGGAAGAGAATCAGGGGGTAAAAATACACAGGGAGAAGGGCATTCCTAGCTGAACTTTGTGACAATTTGAACTAGGTGAGAAGCCTCCTGGCCAGAATTCAGGGGAGGGTACAAACACGGTGTGCAGACTCCATAGGCAGGGAAGGGCCAAGCCCTTTTCTTTTGCAGCTGGGAGGCAGAGAGTCTGAGGCAGACTTTCAAGCCCATATCACTCTCCACGTGGAAACGGAATGGGGGCTGTTGCATGTGGCCGGGGTCGGGGGGAAACTGTGGAAGTGAGACCAGCCCTTCGGTTTGCATGGGAGCTAGATGAGGGCTGTAACTCTGCTGGCTTTCCCCCCACTTCCCTGAACCTGCATGACTCAGCAGAGGCGGCCATAATCCTACTAGGTATGTAATTCCGGTGACCTGGGAATCTCACCTCCATCCCCGACAGCAGCCACAGCAAGACCCACCCGAGGAGAGTCTGAGTTCAGACATGCCTAGCTGCGTCCCCCACCTGGTGGTCCTTCCCTACCCAGCCCGGGAAGTGGAAGACAAAGAGCATGTAATCTTGACAATTCTAGGGCCCCGCCCACCTGCCAGTTCCTCTCCATACTACCACAGCTGATGCTCTCTGGAAAGCAGAAGACCAACCAGCATAAAAATAGAGCATTAAACCTCAAAAGCTACAGATCCTCAGGGAGTCCAATGCACTACCCCCCCCCCACCACTTCCATCAAAACAGGCACTGGTATCCACCGCTAGAGACTGAGAAATGACTCACATCACAGGACTTCTACAGACAGCCCTCAGTACCAGCCCAGAGCTGGGTAGACTCAGTGGGTGGCTAGATCCAGAAGAGAGACAACAATCACTACAGTTCAGATCACAAGAAGCTACATCCATAGCAAAAGGGGGGAGAGTACTACATCAAAGGAATACCCCGAGGGACAAAAGGATCTGAAAAACAGCCTTGAGCTCTAGACCTTCCCTCTGACAGGGCCCATCCAAATGAGAAGGAACCAGAAAACCAACCCTGGTAATAGAACAAAGCAAGGCTCTTCAACATCCCTTAAAAAATCACACTAGTTCACCAGCAATGGATCCAAACCAAGAATAAATCTGTGATTTACCTGGAAAAGAGTTCAGGATGTTGGTTATTAAGCTAATCAGGAGAGGGACCAGAGAAAGGTAAAGACCAATGCAAGGAAATTCAAAAAATGATACAAGAAGTAAAGGAAGAATATTCAAGAAATAGATATCCTAAAGAAAACACAATCAAAAATTCAGGAAACTTTGGACACACGTTTTGAAATGTGAAATGCTCTGGTAAGTGTCATAAATAGAATTGAACAAGGAGAAGAAAGAAATTCAGAGCTCAAAGACAAGATCTTTGAATTAACCCAATCCAACAAAGACAAAGAAAAAAGAGTAAGAAAATATGGGCCACGCGAAGTGGCTCACACCTGTAAACTCAGCACTTTGGGAGGCCAAGGCAGGTGGATCAGGAGGTCAGGAGTTGGAGACCAGCCTGGCCAACATAGTGAAACCCCGTCTCTAATAAAAATGCAAAAGTTAGCCGAGTGTGGTGGCATGCACCTGTAGTCCCAGCTACTCCGGAGGGTGAGACAGGAAAATCATTTGAACCCAGGAGGCAGAGATTGCAGTGAGTGACTCCACCGCACTTCAGCCTGGGTGACAGAGTGAGACTCCATCTCAAAAAAAAAAGAAAGAAAGAAAAGAAAATATGAACTACTACTACTGATGGAATACTACTCAGCCATAAAAAGGAATGAATTAATAGCATTTGCAGTTACCTGGATGAGACTGGAGACAATTATTCTAAGTGAAGTAACTCAGGAATGGAAAGCCAAACACTGTATATTCTCACTGATATGTGGGAGCTAAGCTATGAGGACACAAAGGCATAAGAATGACACAATGGACTTTGGGGACTTCGGGGGGGACAAATGGAAAGGGGGTGAGGGATAAAATACTACAAATATGGTGTAGTGTATACTGCTTGGGTGATGGGTCCACCAAACTCTCACAAATCACCGCTAAAGAACTTACTCATGTAACCAAATACCATTTGTACCCCAATAACTTATAGAAAAATAAATAAAGTGATTATAATGTTGAACTTAAAAAAATAATATAGTGCCTTAATTACAAGAAATAATGATGGCCATTGTCTTAATAGAAACATGGAGACTTTAAATATTCGTAGAATCTTTCTGTGGAGAACTTCTTAAAATCTATAGGCCTAATCTTATTTTCTTTCCTCAGAATCTGACCTGAATTCAACCATTTTTGTTCAGAAAAGTGAGGCATCCTTGCTCTTCATTATAATTTAGTACAGTCTTTTCTTCTTGTGTTCTCTCTGGAAAAGACTAATTATCTTCCAAAACATACTTTGTCTTTTTATTTTAGTCATTAAACTTTTAAATTTCCTTTGAGCAAATATAATCTAAGTTGAAGATTATATTTCACAGCCTCCATTACAGCCAGTCTTGAACGTGTACTTAAGTCCTGAGAAATACACTGCTAGCTTCTTCAGGTTGCCCTCACTGAATGGAAATGATTTGTCCTCTATTTCCTCTTCCCCTTCCTGTGGATTGGGGGAGTGGAACTGTCTTTAGTCGTGTTATGAGAAAACAACAAAACACAAGGAACCTAGATGTCTATCGGTTCTTTGGAGTGAAGAAATTGATCACCTTGCCACTTCTGGCAGGTCATGCTTTACACAACAGAGAAATAAACTACTATCTTATTTATGCCAATAGCAGTTGGTTTCTTTTGAAGTAACTAAACAAATATCCTTAGTAACATAAGTCTTATTTCACAAATGTCAGAATTTGGGGTTATTTTTATTTCTGCTTAATAGTCCACTGTGCTTTTTAAAAATTTATTATATATATTTTATTTATTAAATTGACATATAATAATTGTACATATCTGTTGAGTACACAGTGATGTTTTAATACATATATTTAGTGATCAGATTAGCATAATTAGCATACTCATCCAAAACATTTATCATTTTTTTGTGTTGGAAACACACAATATTCTCATTCTAGTTGTTTGATGCCATATATTTTGTTAATATAATGATCTGACAGTGGTATAGAACACTAGAACTTATTCCTCCTATTTAGGTGTAATTTTGTGTCCTTTAACAAATCTATTCCTATCTCCCCATTCTCTCTACCCTTTCCAACCTGTAGTACCCTTTGCTCCAATTTTTACTTTAGGAGACACCTTTTTCTGGCTTCTCCATATGAATGAGAACATGTAGTGCTTAACTTTCTGTTCCTTGTCTATAACCATTGTTTACTGATCAGAACTACGAGTTAAAATGGCGTATGACCTTAAAGCCATTTTCTCCTATAGACTGGGAATGGCCTGGTACTACAGCTGGAAGACCTTTGGTAGAGATATCTAGAGGGAAAGGTTGGAATTACCTACATGGAAACATAAAATCATATATTAGTTCTAGAGGTAGAGACAGACATTCTTGTTTCTCTGTGTTTGGTTAGATAGTAATACATATCTTTTATTATCTATGTGTACTTTTGCAGCAACTCATCTTTTATAAAATACGTTGGAATCATTTACTTATAGGACTGATAAAGGGTGGAATATTTGAATAAACATGTGTCAGCTTGCTTCTGTGTGTGTGCATTTGACTGTACTGCAATTTTCTGAATTACCTGCTATTTTCAATTATCCATGCTTCTGTAACTTTCCATCAGCATGGATAATCAAGTGTTGAGTTCTGTTAACAAACACGAATGCCTAGCAGGCATTAATAAAGCATATAAAATGCCTTACTAAGTATTATTTTTATGTTGAATTAAATTAAATGAAAAGATTACATGTATGTGTTAAAGAAATATGGAACAATTTGATTATGGCTCCTTGTAAATTTTTATATGAGCAATAAAAAATAAAATCTTAGGTGAAACATGGTTATTATATTTTATCACAGTAAATAGCCTATCTGAAGGCTTTCACTTGAATTGCTAAAATTTAAAAGCTGTATTTTATTATAATGAAAATGAATTCGTATAATTACTTATCTGCATAAAACTTCAGATTCAATGTAGGACACAAGCTATTCATATACTATTATATATGAAAGTTTTGAAATAAAATCTCCGATTCTGATTCTAATGATTTCATGCCTTTGCAATCAACTTTTAAAACTAATATTTTATGCACATTTCAGAAATTTTATTGCTTTTTTCTTCAATAGCTTAAATGCCACATTAACAATTTTTAAAAACTCATCTCAATTATAGATGCATAAGTTCATCTTGGGATATATATATTATGGGGTGGGAAATGTCATCACATCCTTCATCATCATACTTTTTATGTCCTCCTGTGGTGAACACCTGTGGCTTGTTGGCAATGTGTTTGCTTCTCTGGGCTATTAAACACTCTATATTTTTTGAGTGGATCAGCTCAGAGTTATTTAACACAGGTGTTTCTATAATTGTGATACATTGAGAAATATACAGTGCTCAATAGCTTTCAGGTTGTTATTTTTGTCTTTGTGACAAAATCTTCTGTGCTTTATGTAATGCAATTTTATTGAAACATTGATAAATGGTTAAGTATTGGTTTCCATATTTGATTTTTAATAAATTAAGCAGATATAAATATAAATATCAAATATCATATTTAAAGACTATCAATTCATCACATTTCTAGAATTCTTGGAGAACATTTATTTTATTCAAAATTGTATATACATAGCCATTTAACAGTACATTTCTATATCTGGCATACATATTTAAGTCATAAAATATAAAAGATGCTTTTATAGTATATACTCTATGAAATGAAATATATGTATATATAGGTTTGATTTTAAGACAGTCTATATGTAGAGACCAATTATCTTCAAGAAAATAACATTTATTGATTTTAGATATTTCCAAACTTTGCCAGGTTTAAAGCCATTAGAACTCTACCCAGGTCCTACATTGAATTTTAGATTATTGCTTGTTATGATCAGACTGTGTGTGTCCCTTAAAATTTATGTGTTTAAATCTTTAATCCCAAGGCAATGATATAAGAAGATGGAACCTTTGGGAGCTGATTAGATCATAGGGTGAAGCCCTCATGGATGGAATTAGTGCTTATAAAAGGTCCAAGAGAATTCCTTTGTCCCTTCTGCCATGTGAGGACAGGGTGAGAATTCAGCAGTCTGCAACCCACAAGAGAAATCTCATCACAACCCAACTGTGCTGGCACCCTCATGTCAGACTTCCAGCTTCCTAAACTGTGAGAATAAAACAAAACATGAACAAAGAACATTCTGTTGTATATAAGCCACTCAGCTTATGGTACATTGTTAGAGCAGCCTGAATGGACTAAGACTTGCATAAGCCACAACAGAGGTAAATATCTGGCTCACTGAAAGATGAATTGTTGGAAGTATGCTTGCTTTTAATAACTCACTATTCTCTTCTTTACTTTCACAAACAGTGTTCTTTCATTCTATTGAATCTTAAATGAAGGTGAAGGAGTTCATTCAGACTGATTGCTGACAATGATAAAAAGGGCGAGGAGTCAAGAGCAGCAGCTTAGCTACCTCGGATGTATTCTCACATTTATTCTGGGAAAGCTGCTGAGGTTTTGGTATGTGTTTCTGCAACAGTGACTGATTCCTTCAGGTCTGTATCCCCTTTGCCAAAATTTGTCACCTGGAACATAGTAGCACCTAATAAATAATGTGAAAAACGTGTCTAGGTAGATGATAATTGAATAGAGAGTCCTCAAGCCTTTTCTTTAGACTTTCAGAATCTTGTCTGTATAAGATTTTCCAGGGATCATAGAGATTTCTGCTGCAATTGTTGCTGTTGCCTATTAGATCAACACTAACAGACGAGAACATTTTCAGAGAAAAAAACGCTGGTATCTTTTATTGTAGATACTACACACTAAGTACTACACAAATGGGTAGGAGGCACAATAACTTCTTAAGCATTTGATGAACAAATAATATAAAAGGTGGGAGTTAACCACAAAAAATAATTACAATACTCCTTTTATCCTCCTCTGCAAAAAATCTGTAGCAATGATGAATAGTTAGTGTTTGTTATAGTTCTAATATGTCATATTATAAGAGGTTTAGATTTTTCCTGTATCCAAGGGCTTCACATGAATCTGAAAAAAAGAACACCCTTTATTGTAACTCTGACTGTTGTGTTCTTATTTCTTTTTAGTAAGTCTTTAAGCCATGACTTCAGATAATGTTGAACTTTATAAATGAGGCTTAGCTTACATTATCCAGAAAAATATTGTCTGTGTGAATGAGCTGAAATAAATAAATAAAAGAAAGATTCTTTCCTCCTCTTTAGTAACAGCATAAGCCTCAGAGACCAAATAAAATAAGGAAGGCTTACTTCCCCTACTCAAGGTATTTGTTTCATTCCTCTGCTGGTAATGCCTTTATCTCTAGCATTTTTTATATCTCTTTGCCTGTTAAAGGTACTTTGGTTAAAAAAAAAAAAAAGTATCTATCAGTCCTTTATACTTCCAAGTGAATTGAAGGCAATAAACATACCTCCCAGGAAATACCCTTTTGAGTCTTGTCTTTAAAGAATGAAACAAGTTGTTTTATTAGTGGGATTTCAGTTGAGCAGCAATATTGAGGGAGGGGATGGTGGTTATCAAAGAACTTTTGTGGGAATCTTTTTCATCAGGAAGTAGGAAAACATTGTCCTAGGAAAACAGTTTAAAGTATTGTGGCACTAGCATACTAATATACACCTTGTAAGAACTGTTCAGCCAAGTGTGTAATTTATATTTTTCTTTTCTATCACTCTCTGGCCATTCCTCCCATAAAGTGTACTTTCTATTCATATAAGATTATTATGATTCCCCAAATATTACTGTAGACTTCCAAATATTTTTGTTCTGCAATCTCTGTACTTATAACAAATGTCTTCTTGATAATCCTAAGAAACTAATACATATCTTCAAAATTAAATTTAAATATTTCCTTCCCTCTCCTCATCTCTTTATTAACTCGTATTTCCACCAGACTCCTCCCTTATCAATGTCATGTTAGTCATGCATATATCCCTTTAATCGAATACTTGTCAATGTTGAGATTCTTCACTTACTTATCTCATTTGCTTCCCAACACATTGGAAACTTGAAGCCAGTCATGTCTTCTTTACCTTTGTTTCTCAAGGACCAGGAAATTAATATTACTAAAATTTTTGGAAATATAGTAAATATTTTGCAATGATTTTATCTCTTTAGGGGGTTTCTTTACAGTATTTCAACTTCAATATCCCATCTTGAATTATTTAATTTTTTCACATATCTTTTTTTAAAGAAAATTTTTAATGCATATTTATTAATCTCTAAATTTACAATGAGATTTTTGTCTTACCTACTTGGAAATTTCTATAATGTCTACCCTTATTCTGCCTTTTTTGACAATTTAATTATGTTCTATCATAGATATCTCTATTAAAATTTAAGCCAAAAATGGAAGCAATCATTTAGATAATTTAATAACATATTCCAATTTGTAAGAATATGCTTAAATGGCTTGAGTAAAAGCAGAGTGTACTGTTTTCTAAATAATCTCCATAATTTCTTTAATTTGCTTTGCTTCTCAACTATTTGTCCTACCTTCTGAGTTCTACTCTAGATCTTTGTAGAATTAACTATTAGTACCATGTTAACAATATTCATTGTTTTATATCTTTCAATATTAGAATATTCATAAAAAGGCCATGAACTCAAGTGGTGTATGCCAGTTTATTTAAAATTCTATGTGCTAACACATCTGGACTTAAATCCCTGTTTGGTCAAGAAAAAAAAAAAAGGAAGGGAAAAAAACTGCATATTCTGCTGAAAACAAGATTAATGTTCACATGTGAGCTTTCCCGAATTAGATACGAGGGAGAATTTTTTTTAAACACCATAGTTTATTGTACAATTGGAAAAATGTATCTCAAGTACAATGTGGTATGTAATTATACGTTTTCACTCATTCTGTGTTAATATGTTTGTTCCTTTTTTAAAATCAAAATATTATTACTTAATAATAATTCCCATCTTCTATAATTCCCATCTTCTATATTCCCATCTTCTAAAATGACAACAATGACATCAAATCTTCATCTGTGGATTCTGTGCACCAGACATATTTTAAATACTTTAATCACATGGATTATCTTACTTGCTTCTCACAATAAGACTATGTTTAGAAATTCCTTTACTGACAGTGAAACTGTGATTCAGAAAAAAGAAAAAAAGGCCCTTGCTTTAGGTGATGATACATCTGGTTAGTTGTAGAGCTAATGTTTAAATCCAGAAAGTTAGAATTCAGTAATTGCTCATGTAAAACACTATACACTTAATTGCTTATTTGATTTTCTGCCCACATATTTACCAATATTAGTATATGTTAATATTTGAACATTAATAACCTCAAATAAAATGCTTCTATATAATGAATGAATGATAAACTTAATGATGCTGATGAACTTAGCAGATGGTTTATAAATGAGATTTGACTGTCAAATTTCCTTAATTAGTGTTTCCTTCTTGACTGATTACAGGCTAAAACAATTAAATCAGCTTTTCTTTCCCCCTCTTGCAGATACTATCAAGTAATTTATTGCTATACATATTTTTTGATATGAAAAGTTTGCTAATATGTCTGCTAAATTGGGCCCTAGATAAAGTGCTTTCCTTAAACTACATTTTTTGGGATCAATTGAGTATGACATAAGGTTCAGAAAGAAGCACTGTCTCAATTGGGACCACATGTGTCTTCAATTTGAGTAGTCTTCCGGGCTATCCTGGTCATTTCACTTTCAGGATGACACAAGGTGAAAATGCTTGTATCAGGAGATATAAACATACAAGGAGGGGGAAAAATAAAAAGAAATTTATTTTAAGGCAAAGTTATTTCCATTTTTTTATCACTGCTAGATCACATATTTAAAATGAGAGCGAAACTTTGCTATCTCAAAAATATAGTGTTAATTTTAATCTGGAATCATTCACAAGTAGAATACAAATTTAAATTTATGAGGGTAAAGAAATAGCTGCCTACTTTCACATAATAGTTAAATATACAAGCACTATTAGAACTCAAGAATATGAACATCAAATCTGTAGTTTGTTGCTATTTTCCATATTGTTCATATTCTTAAATTTTTAAACGTTAAGTCCTCTGCTATAATGCTTATGTTTGATTCGTTTAAATAAATGCAAATATTTATGCTAAAAATAATACCTTGCTCTGACACATTGAGCACACAATAGAAAGGAAATCAAAGCAATGAGTATCAAGAGGTATATGAAGTTACTCTGATTGTGATATTTTGTTTTCATGTCCTAAAGTGTATTCAACAGAATTATCTTTTTAAAATATAAATCTAATAATGCTACTTTTTTGTAAAGAAAATGGTTTCCAATTTTATTTCAAATAAAACTGATCTGTATCAATAGTCCAAGAAAAAAATTATAGAAAACTTTTCAAAGTGCTTTGTTTTATACATTGTGACACAACTATGTAAAGTAAAGGGCAGAGAGGAAGACATTCTGAAATGCAGGTGGCAATACTGCGTAAAAAGAATTGTCCTGCATATGTCAGTATTTTTTAATACCTGGCCTAGACACAACCACCAATTTAGACTTAAACGTAAGTTACTGTATAATTTCTGAGAAGACAAAAATTGGCAAATCAAGTCAATTAGAGCTGTCTTTTCACAGTAACTGATTTCAAGGACTAAAAATTTACAAACTGCCGAACAAATAATTTTAAATATTGATCTTAAAGAAACTTGGAGAAATACAGGAGAATACAAATAGACAGTCCAATAAAATAAAAAAGAAGTATGAGCTGAATGAAGAAATTAAAAGAAATTAAAAATTATCAAGACAAAGAGCAATAGAAACATGTATACTAGTACCCTGTGAAATGCTGCAAGAGCAATAAGAGACAAATTTATAGCAAAAAAAGAAAAATGCCTATGTGAAAAAAAGATGATTCTAAATAAATAGCCTGACATGATGCCTCAAAAAGCTGCAAAGAGAAGAACAAACTAAACACAAATCTACAATAAGGAAGGAAATAACAAAGATTGGAAAAGAAATAAATCAAATAGAAAAGAGAAAAAAAATATATTAAATTGCTAAAACCAAGAATTGCTAGTTAAAAAATAAACAAGATCAACAAACCTCTAATTAGACTTACTAAGAAAAAAAGAGAAGACAAAATTCAGAAATTAAAGATTATACATTACAACAGATGTCTCAGAAATGAAGATGATCATAAAGGACCATTAACAAGTATATGCCAACAAACTAAATAACCTAGAAGAAATGGGTAAGTCTCTAGAAAAATATAACCTACCCAGATTGAATGAGGAAGAAATAAAAAGCTTGAACAGACCAAGAAAAATTAAAAACATTGAAAAAGTAATCAAAAACCTTCCAACAAAGAAAAGTCCTGGACTAGATGGCTTCCTGGCTAAATTCTAGCAAACATTCAAAGAAATATTATCAATAGTTCTTAAATTCTTCCAAAGTATAGAACAAGAGGAAATACTTTCAAACATATATTATGAGGCCAGTATCACCTTGATGGTACCTAAGCCAGTCAAAGACACAACAACAACAAAAATACAGGTCAATGTCTCTGATTAACATTCATGCAAAAATGCTCAACATAATATTAGCAAACTGGATTCAATAACACATCAAGGAGGTTATAGATGAAGACCAAATGGGATCCGTCACTGGCATGCAAGCCTGGGCTTACCAATTGCAAGTTAATCAATATGATATATTACATTAACAGAATGGAAGATACAAACAACATAATCTTCTCAATTGATATAGAAAAAGATTTTGACGAAGTTTAGCAATCTTTTTTTGATATGAACTCTTAACAGTTTAGTTACAGAAGACAAATTCTATAAATACAATAAAGCCTATTTTTGAAGAATCTACAGCTAACAGAAAACAACGGAAAGTTTTCCCATTATGATGTGGTACAAGGTGGAGATGCTCACTCTTATCTCTTCCATTCAACACAGAGTTAGAAGTCCTACCAAAGATAGTTAGTCAAGAAAAAGAAATAAAAGCAATGCAAATCAGAAGGAAAAAAAGTAAAATGATGTCTATTTACAGATGGTCTATTCCTATTTCTATATCAAAGATTCCAGAAAAAAAAACTGTTAGAACTAATAAATGAATTCAATGAATTTACAGGATATCAAATCAATATACAAAACTTAGTTGCATTTGTATACACACATAATAAACTGCCTAAAAAGAATCAAGAAAATGGTCCCATTTATGATAGTATAAAAATAGTACCAAGGGATAAATTTAACCAAGGATGTAAAATACTTGTACACTGAAAACTACAGAGCACTGGTGAAAAAAAATGAAGAAGAAACAAATAAATGAAAAGCTATCCAATACCTATAACTGGAAAAAAATTAATATTGTTAAAATATTCATACTACCCAAAGCAATGTAAAGATTTAATGCAATTTCTATCAAAACAATATGTAATTTTTATACAAGTAGAAAAAAGTAATCCTAAAATTAATATGAAATCACTCACACAAAAATAGCGTAATAGCCAAAGCAATACTAAGAAAAAAATAAAGTTACAGATGTAGCACTTTCTTATTTAAAATTATATTACAAAGCTATAGTTATCAAAAGAATATGATACCTGCATAATTACAGAAACTTAGGCCATTGGAACAGAATAGAGAGCTGACGCAATTTAGCTATGTTCCCACCCAAATCTTATCTTGAATTGTAATAATGCCCATGTATACAGGGCAGGACCTGATAGAGATATTTGAATCACGGGGGCAGTTTCTCCCATACTGTTTTTGTGATAGTGAGTGACTGAATTCTCAGGAGATCTGATGGTTTTATAAGAGACTTCTCTCTTGGATTGGCACTCATTCTCTCTCCTGCCTTCCTGTGAATAGGAGCCCTGTGCCATGATTGTAAGTTTCTTGGGGCCTCCCCAGCCATACAGAACTGTTAGTAAATTAAACCTCTTCTCTTTACAAATTACTCATTCTGGGTATTTCTTCATAGGAGCATGAGAACAGACTAATACAGTAAATTGGTACCAAAGAGAGTGGGGTGCTGCTATAAGAATACCTGAAAATGTGAAAGCGACTTTGTAACTGGCTAGCAGTCAGAGGTTGGAAGAGTTTGGAAGGCTCAGGATAAGACAGGGAAATATGGGAAAGTTTGAAACTTCCCATAAACTTGGCTCAGAAGACAGAAAATTTGTGAAAAAGTTTGGAACTTCCTAGAGACTAGTTCAATGGCTTTGACCAAAATGCTGATAGTGATATGAACAATGAAGTCCAGGTTGAGGTGGTCTCAAATGGAGATGAAGACATTGTTGGAATCTGTAGTAAAGGTCTCCATTTCTATGCTTTTGCAAAGATACTGGCAGCTTTTTGCTGCTGCCCTAGAGATCTGTGAAAATTTGAACTTAAGAGAGATGATATAGGGTATCTGGTGGAAGAAATTTCTAAGGAGCAAAGCATTCAGGAGGTGACAGAGTATAAAAGTTTGGAAATTTACAGCCTAACAATGCAGTAGAAAAGAAAAACCCATTTTCTGGAAAGAAATTCAAGCCCCTTGCAAAATTTTGCATAAGTAATGAGGAACCCAATGGTAATCACCAAGACAACTGGAAAAATGTCTCCAGTGCATGTCAACGATCATTGCAGCAGCCCCTCCCATCAGAGGACCAGAGGCCTAGGATGGAAAATTGGTGTACTGAGCTGGGTTCAGAGCCACCCTGATGTGTGCAGCCTCAGAACTTGGCTACCTGCATCCTAGCCACTCCAGGTGTGGCTAAAAGAGGTCAAGGTACAGCTCAGGCCTTTGCTTCAAGAGTGCAAGCCCCAAACCTTGGTGGGTTATATGTGGTATTGGGCCTTCAGGTGCACCGAAGTCAATAATTTATGTTTGGGAACCTCTGCCTAGATTTCAGAGGATGAATGAAAATGCCTAGATGCCAGGCACAAGTTTGCTGCAGGGGCGAAACCCTCAGGAAGAAACTCTGCTAAGGCAGTGTGGAAGGGAAATATGGGGTCGGAGTTCCCATGCAAAGTTTCCACTGGGGAACTACCTCAGGGAGCCACCATCCTCCAGACCCCAGAATGGTAGATCCATTGACAGCTTGCACTGTGCACCTGGAAAATCCGCAGACACTCAATGCAAGCAGTGAATGCAGCCAGAAGGGAGGCTGCACCCTGCAAAGCCACAGGGGTGAAGCTGTCCAAGGCTGTGGGAGCCCACCTCTTCCAATAGCATGATCTGGATGTGAGATATGGAGTCAAAGGAGATCATTTTGGAGTTTTAAGGGCCTGTAGCCCCTTTTTTTAGCCAATTTTTCACAGTTGCAATGGGTGTAATTACCCAATGCCTTTATGCGCATTGCATCTAGGAGGTAACTAACTTACTTTTGATTTTACAGGCTCATAGATGGAAGGGACTTGCCTTGTGTCAGATAAGACTTTGGACTTGGGCTTTTTGGTGAATGCTGGAATGAGTTAAGATTTTAGGGGACTGTTGGGAAGGCATAATTGTGTTTTGAAATGTGAGCACATGAGATGTGGGAGGGGCCAGGTGTGGCATGATATAGTTTGGCTATGTCCTCACCCAAATCTCATATCCCCACGTGTCAAGGGTGAGATAACTGAATAATGAAATAATTGAACCATGAGTGGTTTCCGCATATTGTTCTCATGATAATGAGTAAGTTCTCACAAGATCTGGTGGTTTAAGAAGGGGCTTCCCTTTTCACTTGACACTCTTCTCTCTCCTGCCACGTTGTGAAGACGTACATTCTGCCATGATTGTAGGTTTCCTGAGGCCTACTCAGTCATGCAGACCTGTGAGTCAATTAAAACTCTTTTCTTTATAAATTACCCAAGTCTTGAGTATTTCCTCATGGGGTGAGAAAAAACTAGTACAGGAGCTCAGAAATAAATCCAAATGTATATGGAAAATTAATTTTTTACAAGGGCACTATGGGGACACTATGGAGACAGGATACTCTCTTCAATAAACAGTGCTGGGAAAACTGGATTTCCACATACAGAAGAATAAAATTTAAACATTATCTTACACTATACAGAAAAATTAATTTGAAATGGAAAAGAGCTAAATGTAGGACTTGAAGTCATAAAACTCCTACAAGAGAATATAGGGAAAAAATCTCCTTGACAGTCTCTAATTTCTTGGTAATCAATTTTTTGATTATCACACCAAAAGCTCAGGCTACAAATACAAAAATAAACGAATGGGACTACATCAAGTGAAAGCTCGTGCACGCCAAAGGAAACTATCAAAAAAATAAAGAGGCAACCTAAATACTGGGGAAAAATATTTCCAAACCACATATCTGATGAGGGAGGAGATTACTGTCCAAAATGTATAAATAATAACTCCTTTTATACAATTCAATAATAAAAATATAAAAACTGAATTAAAATGAGAAAAGCACCTGAACATTTTTCAAAATTAAAAAGAACACATAAAAATAGCCTACAGGTATATGAAAAGATGCTTAACATCAGTAATCAACAGGAAGTGAAAATAAAAATCACTGTTAAATTTCACCTCACACCCAGAAGAATGGCTGTTATCAAAAAGGAAAGAGATAACACATGTTGACGAGAATATAGAGAAGAGGAAACCCTAGTACCCTGTTAGTGTTCAAGTAGATGTGTACAGCAATTATGGAAAACAGTATGTAGGTTTCTTAAGAAACTAAAAATTGAACTATCAGATGATCCAGCACCCCCTCTTTCTTTTACTTGGTATGTTTGCAAAGGAGATGAAATAGTCACTCCTAAAGATTCTGCACTCCTGTGTTCATTGCAGCATTTTTCATACTAGCCAAAATACGGAAACAAACTAAATGTCCATCAATAGACATTTAGGTATGGCTATATAGTATGTGTGAAACAGAATATTATTCAGACTTCAAAACTAAGGAAACTCTGCCATTTGCCACAACATGGATGAAACCAAAGGACAAAATGATAAGTAAGATAAATCAGACACAGAAAAAAAAGAGCATGCATGATCTTACTTGTATTTGGAATCTTAAAAGGAATCTCAAATACACAGACAGAGAAGGAAAAGAACAGTTGTTTCCGTAGGAAGGGAGTGGGTGATGAGGAAATTAAATGTGGTAGGCAAAAAAATACAGAATAGCAGATATGAAGCATGAGCAAGTTTAGAGAGCTGATGTACAACAGGAGTGAGAACTCATGTTAATAAAATTGTATTAGAAAATTTAGTTAAGCAAATAGATTTTAACTGCTATTGTCACAAAAATGTATGTGAGATGACAAACATGTAAATCTGCTTTACATGGTAATCATTTTACTATCTACATGTATCCCACAAAATCATGTTTTAAATCTGAAATATAAACATGAAAATTTATTTTTTTAAAAAAAGAATATGTGATAAAGGAAATATGAAATAGCATATAAAACATGACATAAAATGAAGAACTAGGAAAGTGTGGTGTCAAAGAGTATGTAGACAAAAGTAGGAATCAATGGATTATATTAATAATCATAGACCATATGAAGTAACCAGAATATTCTATGTTATTTCTGAGAAAATGTCGTGATATTCATAACACATGTCCATATTGTGAAGGAAATATTCTTGCTTTCTCATGGCTTCTGGAAGACTTCAGAAAATGTATATAATTAGTATAGTTTATTTGAAAAAGTGAATGGTGATTTTCTGCTAAAGCTTTGGCTATCTTTTACAGAATACTCTCCGAATAAGCAGATATTATTGTTCTTTGGCCCTCCAGAGAGTAAACAAGAGAAATACCATGAGCAGACCAAATAAATAAACAAGTAAAATCTGTTGTCATGACCTTTGCTCTCAATTGGTCCACTGTTGCTTTGACTGGATCATTTCTACCTCTTGGTAACCATTACTTTGATTGTGCTTTGTTTTCAGGATTATACTGGTAAAGCCATGTTTTATCTCTTGTTACAATTCTTTAAAGAAATACTTCAGGATCCTAAAATGCAATAAAAAAAAAAGAAAAAAAAATCAGAAATACTTCAGGATCTTGATTTCATTTGTTTAAAATTTTAAATGAAAACTCTGTCCTTATGTGAAGTTGATTTGGGTGCAACAGTTTTAGCACCTATTGAGTGAAAGGTTTGCTAAAGTTTATGTTTCCAGTTAGAATTGCATAGTTGAACAAATTGAGACATCTATGGTGTTGGCCATTTATTCATACTGGTAATTGTTGGTTCTTTTCAATTATGGCACAAATGCAGATTTTTCTTTTCACTCTTATAATCATAGAACTTTGGGAGGCTGAGGACTGCTTGAGCCTAGCAGTTCAAGACCAGCCTGCACAACACAGTGAGCCATTGTCCCTACAAAAACATTTTAAAAAAATAAAAAGTTGGGCATTGTGGTATGCACTTGTAGTCTCAGCTACTCAACAGTCTGAGGTGGGAGAAATGCTTGAGTCTGGGAGCTCAACACAGTGGTGAGATGTGATTGCATTCTGCACTCCAGCTTATATGACAGAGTGATATCCTTTTTCAGAAGAAATAAAGAGAGAAAGAGAGGAAAGAAAGAATGGAAGGGAGGGAGAGAGGGAAGGAAGGAAGGAAGGAGGGAAGGAAGGAGGGAAAGAAGGAGGGAAGGAAGGAGGGAGGGAGGGAAGAAGAAAGGAAGGAAGGAGGGAGGGAGGGAACAAGAAAGGAAGGAAGGAGGGAGGGAGGCAGGGAGGGTAAAAGGAAGGAAGGAAGGAGGGAGGGAGAAAGAAAGGAAGGGAGGGAGGAAGGAAGGAAGGAAAGAAGGAAGGAAGGCAGGAAGGAAGGCAGGAAGGAGGGAAGGAAGGAAGGAAGGAGGGAAGGAGGGAAGGAGTAGGGAGAGAGGGAGGGAGAAAGAAAGGAAAGAAGGAAGAAAACAAGAATGGAAAGAAGGAAGGAAGGAGGGAGGGAGTAGGGAGAGAGGGAGGCAGAAATGAAGGAAAGAAGGAAAGGAAGGAAGGAAGGAAATAAGGAAAGAAGGAAAGGAAGGAAGGAAGGGGAAAATAATTTATGAAGATGGCCTGCAACTGCAGGCTTCATCTTAAAATCATCTTATCCTTTCTAAAAAAGAGTTATCTATTTGTAAACTGCTGATTTCTTGTCTCCATAAACTTTTCAAAAAGCGTTAGTGGTTTTCTCATTCTTCCACCCAAGCTTCACCATAAATTTGATGTTTATTTTTGCTTCAATTTTAGGAGAAAGCATGATGCTCTGATAAGGGCTGTTCTCAAACTGATGTTATAATCCTTCTTAATGTCTAAAACTGGGTACCTTTCAAATATAGTAACACGTTAGTATGCGTTTATTTTGGTGAAAAAAAAGTTGAAATCCATGCACAGTTTCATAATTATTATTAAACATATGTTGACCCTTACTAACAGAATCTTTGTGATAGTGGTACTTTCCCCTCACTGTCGGCTTTGGCTGGGCCACAGAATTTAGACAACAAACTTAGAGGAAATAGAAATAAAACCACACTTAACTTTGTCAAATAAAAAAGTCCCCTGTTTTGACAGTGCAGAGCAGAAAAATGAATTATGTAACAAAAGCTTTACATGTTCTTGTGTAATCTGTATGTTGAACAATTGCTTTTAGTATATCCAAATTTGCTTTTCTATCACTCACTGCCTCTTTAAAATATACTTAGTGAAGTAACTGTCAGGGAGTTTCTTCTCACTTATAAATAAAATTTGTTCTGAAGATACTTTAATTGTTATCACAGACAAAATTTAGTAATTAGAATGTTCAATCCAAGATATTCATTCCAACTCTGAATTTGAATTTAATAGCATATTTCTAATCCATTTAAACCAGCCTGTTTGAAGCTGCAAGCCCTCAGGATTAAAAGTGAGTATAGTAAATTTTTTATTTTTAAAGTTCTCTTATTAAACAATTCCCTCTCCTGCCTTCTTTTCTAGATGCTATTTTCAAATTAATGGCATTTCTTGTTTTAACTATCATTCAGCACTAGGGGCATGACATACATTTGGGGAGAGTTTCTGCCCTCAGTTCCTCCAAGGTTTGCTGCTAGCCTCTTCTCTTTGTCATTCTCTTGACCATGGCAAATTGACTTGTATTCTAAGTGATCTTTGACCACTGTTCCCTGAGCTCTGAGGATGAATCTTTAGTTTTTTTACTGCTGAATTCCCTCCATGACTCCAGGTGGCGCTGTTGGACAAAAGTCAACGTGGCTTGCTCTTTGCATAGTTCAAGTCCACTAAGAGAGAACCATGAAAGCATTCATTGTTAAAACACATCCAGGGAGTGTAGGCCCATCCCAAAGCAGTGACCTTCTCTAAAGAGTTATATTAACTCCTTTTCTCTTGTACAAAGGTTCCGAGGTGAGAGTCAGACTTAGTTCGTTCTGCCTTCTAGATGAAAGTATTGTATATTAAGCTCTGCATAGATCTCTGTGAGAGTCCACACCCCAGAAGAATATTTGAGTCCAGGGATCAAGCCCTTTTCTCTGTAGGAGAGGAAATGAATATCACATCATATTTTTATCTAAAGATATCTTCTTCCCAATATCTTCTCTGAAAAAAACTTATCTCCTTTTCCTTTTTCTTTCCTTTCCTACGTACTTGAAGTCAATGAATCCCAACCCTGATACCAATTTTATTATTATCTTATATTTACTTTGTGGATTCCACACATGGTGATTTGCCCTGGAATTTTATATTTACTATGCCTTTTAGATGTATAGTAGATATCCATTTATAGATATAGGTGTACTATAGTAGATATACATTTATATCGACTATACGCTGAAGTAATTTATGAAATCTCAAAATTAGTAAGCTATTATAAAATTAACAAGCTGTTACAAAATTTTAATCATATAAGAGTGAAATGACACTGGCTTCATAAGGTGTCCTGCATACTTGACTCTATCTAGATGTACTTAGGAAAAGCATTTGAGAAAGAACATGCCAGGAGATTAAATGAAGCATGAAAGAATCAGGCACAGACCAGAAGAGACAATCTGTTTCTGACGCTTAGGATCTTGGAATAGGTCTTCTATTGAAAGAGAGCAATTCTGCTTATTATAAAATAGTTTCCTGCAGGATTTGTTCATTCATTTATTCACTCATAAAACGTAAGTATCTTATATGTATGTATTAATGATGGCAGTGGGGCCCATCTTGAGCAGCCACTGTGAAGATGCTGGCTGTGGCAGGGGAGGCCTGGCCAGGGCTGCACACTCAATGGACCTGATGGAGTCAGGAATAGGCAGAAGACCCACCCACTTCTGAGTTAGCAGGGCAGGAGCACAATCCTCCTGGGCACAGCTGCAGCCACCCAACTGCGGCTGTGGACCCAGGTATGCCTGCACTCTCAACGACCTGGGAAGTCTCCTGCCCCTGCAGATTCAGAAGTGCCTGCTTCCAAGGCATGGCCTCTTCCTTCTCCCAGTACCTGCTTCAATTTCAGAGCAAAGTTGAGGTTGAGTCTGAGCGCCGTCACCACTCGGCCAGGTTTGCATGTGCTCAGGGCAGCACTGACATGCCAGCACCCTGTTGCCTCAGCCCCCTCTGAGTGTTGGGCACCAATGCTGGTGGTGCCCAACCAATGTTGGGCATGGGAGGGAGGCTGGGGGGTGGCTGAGAGCAGCTAGGTGTGGGCAGGCAGGTATCCTTCAGCACAAACAGCCTGGGTGCCACTGGCATTATGGATAGCAGGTTTATGGTGGTAGGAGGCAGATAGTCTCCAGGGCAAAAAGAAGCAGGTCCCCCAGTAAAGCCCCACCTTCAAGCCAGGGAGGGCCTGAAGCATGGGAGCTGGATGCCAGTTCTGTGGACTGGAGTGAGAACTTACGGTGCTTTTTCCAGGACCACCCATGATTACCCATGGACTAAGCAGCACACACTTCCTCCCCCTTTGAAACCTGTGAAAACTGCAGACTCAGCCAGACTCGGGCAGATGGTGAGATGACCTGCCTGCAGAAAGGAGCTATCTACTCTGGGTCTCCTGACAGCTGTACTATCGCTTAATAAAGCACCTCTTTGCCTAGTTCACCTCCAGTTATCTGCATACTTCATTATTCCTGGACACGGGACAAGAACTCAGAACCCACTGAATGGTGTGACTGAAAGAACTGTAACACAAACAAAGTTGAAACACATCCCTTGCTTACCATGTTGTGGGCGAAGAGAAGGACAGAAGAGAGAAAAGAGAAGAGCTGCACTCCTTTTGGGAGCCCAGACATAGGAGCTCCTTGAGCCAGGGCTGAGACACCCTCTTTGGGGCAATGTGGTTCCTGGCATCTTCAAGCTTCTGGGAACCTCTGCATTCCCAGGTGCCAGCAGTGGAAACCACTTGTCATATGCCTGATCCAGCTGCACCCTCGCAGGAAGTCGGCTCCCATGCTGGTGCCTGGAGCTGTCACCCTGCCACAGCCAGAGTGCCTCGCTGTGAGCAGCAACTGGACTCCATGCTCACTCACTCACTCACTTCTCACCGCTCTGTGCCAGGCTTGCCCCTAGCAGGTTTGGGATCCAGGCAAATATCATGAGATGTCCACTGCCTGCCAGGCCGATTGGGTGGAATGAGCACAGTGGGCCTGAGCAAAACTCAGACAAAGGCGCGACCAGCCACAGAGGTTTCCAGCTGGCTAAGCAACACTCTAAGGATCCTGTGACACCCACCTATGTGCAGTGAGCTAACATGCTGTGCAAGAAAAACAAGCATTAGTCAGATTTCACAGAAATAGTGATATAACCTTTCTAAGAAAAGTTCATTTGCTATCCTCCAAGCCTTATTAGAAAAATTTAAAAGTAGCATTGT
Organism: Ateles fusciceps; assembly: GCA_036589455.1. Taxonomy (NCBI): domain Eukaryota; kingdom Metazoa; phylum Chordata; class Mammalia; order Primates; family Atelidae; genus Ateles; species Ateles fusciceps. The sequence continues at coordinate 12,703,776 of JAZHEH010000572.1, read as the reverse complement.
AAAATATCCAATGCAGGAGCATGATCATGTTTGTCTTCTGATCTACTACTTAATGTTGGTTTAATTTGCTTATAGTAAGCCTTAGTTATGACTTGAGATGTAAATTTTTATTCTGTTAATGATTTCCTCAGAATTTCAAATGAGAATTCATGTCAACAGAAATACATCACTTTAAAAATTATCTAAACTTTTCATGGCACAATCTAGTGATCTCAAAGACATTCAATTAGTCATAGCATTTAAGAGAAAAAATATTTAGGTGTCTTTCAATGATGACAAATTATTTAATCATAAAGTTAATTAAACAAAAACAGGAAAGTAGTAATAAATTCCCTAATATATTATTTATAGAACTGCAATACCAAAAAGTTACTAATGGAATATAAACATTAACATATTTATGAATTAGGGATAAATTAACATAATATTATATTAAAATAAAGGTTTGATGGTTTGCAGAAACTAAATCCCCCCTGAAAACACAAAAACAGGCCAGGTGTGGTGGCTCACATCTGTAATTCCAGCAGTTTGGGAGGTCAAGGAGGGTGGATCACCTGGGTCAGGAGTTCGAGATCAGCCTGGCCAACATGGTGAAACCTCATTTCTACTAAAAATACAATAAAAATTACCTGGGTGTGGTGATGGGTGCCTGTAATCCCAGCTACTGGGGAGGCTGAGGCAGGAGAATCACCTGAACCCAGGAGGCAGAGGTTGCAGTAAACTGAGATCATGTCATTGCACTCCAACCTGGGCAATAAGAGCAAAACTCCGTCTCAAAAAAACCAAACCATAACAAACAAACAAAAACAATGTTGCTACATCAGCATGGGTTTTGTTGAATTCAGCACACTTCCTTTAGTATCTGGTATGTGATGATTCCATTCTTTCATCAGCTTTAATTTTACTATTCAAACAACTGAGTGTATACAGTATGCAATGGGGTTCCATGGTCTTGGTGTAGGAACAATACGTTATTTACTTATTTGTTGCCCTCTGGTTTTTCCTCATTAACCTGAAAACATAAAATAGAAAATGATTGGTTAACTCAATGAATCATAGACATCAAAGTAAATCCATTTACTGAACTCATACTATAATGCAGCTAGTATAGTTATAATTGACTATATAGTCCTAAGGTAGTCATTGAAAGGGTGCAAAAAACACTAGTATTAATTGTTTAAACTTATAATTGAGGTAGATGCAAATACTTAAAATTTTTTCAGGAGAATAAGTAAGAAGAAGGATAAAGAGGAAGAAGAAGAGAAGGAGAGAAAAGGAAGGGGGAGGTAAAAAAGAAGAAGGAAGAAGAAACTTTCAGAACCTTTAGGAATATATGGTTCCCTGAGAGACAAGGGTTTAGACATTGGGGTACCTATGTACTCTAAGTTAGTTTATAAAACAGTATTTAATTTTATATTGGGCTGTAAAACCAGTGTATTTCTTTTTAATTTTATGTTCTTATTTTGAGATATTTAATGTATGTTATATGTATGACATGTGTATACATTACAAAGCACTAAAGAGTGACTGAAGGGCTGGACACAGTGGCTCATGTCTGTAATCTCAGCAACTCAGGAGGCTGAGGTGGGAGAATCACTTGAGCTTGAAAGTATCTACTGGCTTTGAAAAAAGTATCCTGCTGGCTTTGAAAGTATCTCATCTAGATATGTGCTAGAAGCAGTTACCATAGCTGGTCTGTTCAAATATTCTACCCAATTATTTTTTATCAGATATATGTAATATTGAAATTTATTTTTCAAGCAACTAAGAGTTTGCTTATGAACAAAGAACAATGATCATAGAAACAGAATTTTAATGAATAGCTTATTGTTCACTGTGGCAGTTATTTCAAAATGCATTACAAAACTTTATATTCATCAAATAAATTACATATATATGACTTTAAATAATTGCATAAGTATTTCCTCATGTTACTATTTCTGTGCTCATATAATATTTTTCAGCAGGAAGGAGGTTTGGAAATCAAAAACTATTTTCTTATTTTCATTTGTATGTTCCTTTGCTTCATCACATATTTTGCATAGCAGGAGATAATCAGCCTCTTACTGACGTTGTCACATGAGTATGAATTAATAATATAATACAAATACATTAGTTTATATTGGAAGACTCTAGTTACCAAAATCATGGCATTTTCCAGGCCTTGGTTCTTCTTCTTTTATTCAGAAATATTTGAAAGTCAAGTTATTAACATTAGAATTGTTTTGACAGAGGTAGATATATAACCTAAACTTAACCAATCTAATTGCCCAGCATAAAAATGCAAAATGAGGACAGTTCATATGGATCGGTTATGAAAGGTATTGACCTGCAGGAGCTCTGTGGTGGCTAGCATCTATCAACTATGAGAATAGGGGAACAGAGAAGACTAGTTCAGAGAGAACAAATATTAAAGTGAAGGACAGAAAGAAAAATGAAAATAGAAATGCACTTCTAAGTGCTTTATGGTATAGGTTCAGTTCCTTCTTGAGTGCTTCCTGTCTTTGTTTGTGCTCCATTTTTTAAGTATTTCATCTCTTATTTCTTGAATTTATTTTGTTATTTGCAAATATAGGGCCCCAACTAATTTTAATCTAAGCTTTGAATAAACACATAAAAATGGAATTTCACTACTAGCACGTTTAATCCTACCAGATCCACTGTGTGACTCTGAGTAAGTTACTTAACTTCTTTTGTATAAATCCAAGCAACAATGTTCCTACCTGTTATACCAATTATGTGAGTTTACTTGCAAAATGCTTAGAACAGTGCCTTACATATAGTAAGCACTATGTAAGTGTTGACTCTTGTTTGTAGCCTATTTTGTAAGCATTTTAAATTTGTTTATTAATTCCATATTATGTACTACATTGTAATGCACCAGGAAGCAAACAGTTTCATGGAATTGGTTTCTTTCTAAATAGAAATGGTTTGCAGTATTTTTTTGAGGGAGATGAGGAGAAGGAAGGAGAAAAAATTAAACCATTATTCATAGATAAGTGTTTTATCACACAGATGAATAACCTACCCTTTGAAAAGAACATTTAAGTAAAACTTTTAAAAATATTTTTGCCACATTTTGGGTTTTCTGTTTCTAACATGTAGGACATGGCCATTTTGTAAATAAACCAATTAACCCTCAATATGCATGTTTTTCAAAGGTATCCATCTTTAAATATGCCACAATTTCTCCCAGTGGTTTTACTTTCAACATTACCTGCTGTTTTAATATGAAAAGGCATTTGAAATGAGCTTAGTTCACTATTAATGAAACGTGTCATCAGGGTCACAGTAATTTCTTGTCTGCAATGAAGTACTTCCTTTAGATTCTTATACTTCTCTTGAAGAACTGATGTGTTCAGCTTTAAATAATAGACTGTTCTCTCTGGTGTCAGAATGTAGGTCAGGTGGCCAGAAAGATAACATGATAACTTTAGGAAGGAATTTCCTTACTCTTTCATACCTTATGAACTATTCTTTCATTCCTCTTCAAATGCTGGCAAGCAAAACAAGAATGTTCTTGTAAAAGGATAGGAGGCCATGTGCGGAAAGCAGAAACTGGACCCCTTCCTGACACCTTACACTAAAATTAACTCCATATGGATTAAAGATCTAAACATAAGACCTGACACCATAAAAACCCTAGAAGAAAACCTAGGCAAAACCATTCAGGACATAGGCATAGGCAAGGACTTCATGACTAAAACACCAAACGCATTGGCAACAAAAGCCAAAATAGACAAATGGGAGCTAATTAAACTCCAGAGATTCTTCACAGCAAAAGAAACAATCATTACAGTGAACCAGCAACCAACAGAATGGGAAAAAATTTTCACAATCTACCCATCTGACAAAGGGCTAATATCCAGAATCTGTAAAGAACTAAAACAGATTCACAAGAAAAAAACAACCAAACCCATTCAAAAGTGGGTGAAGGATATGAACAGATACTTTTTCAAAAGAAGACATGTATAAGGCCAACAAACATATGAAAAAATGCTTACCATCACTGGTATTAGAGAAATGCAAATCAAAACCACATTGAGATACCATCTCATGCCAGTTAGAATGGCGATCATTAAAAAATCTGGAGACAACAGATTCTGGAGAGGATGTAGAGAAATAGGAACACTTTTACACTGTTGGTGGGAGTGTAAATTAGTTCAACCATTGTGGAAGAATGTGGCAATTCTCAAGGACCTAGAAATAGAAATTCCATTTGACCCAGCAATCCCATTACTGGGTATATATCCAAAGGATTATAAATCATTCTGTTATAAAGACACATGCACATGTATGTTCACTGTGGCACTGTTTACAATAGCAAAGACCTGGAACCAACCCAAATGCCCATCGATGATAGACTGGACAAGGAAAATGTGGCACATATACACCATGGAATACTATGCAGCCATAAAAAACAATGAGTTGGTGTCCTTTGTAGGGACATGGATGAATCTCAAAACCATCATTCTCAGCAAACTGACACAAGAACAGAAAATCAAACACATGTTCTCACTCATAAGTGGGTGTTGAACAATGAAAACACATGGACACAGGCAGGGGAGCATCACACACTGGGGTCTGTTGTGGGGGACTAGGGGAGGGATAGCAGGGGGTGGGGAGTTGGGGGAGGGAGTAACATGGGGAGAAATGCCAGATATAGGTGAAGGGGATGGAGGCAGCAAACCACATTGCCATGTATGCACCTATGCAACAATCCTACAAGTTCTGCCCATGTACCCCAGAACCTAAAATGCAATTTTATATGTGTATATATATATATATATATATATATGGATAGAAGGAAGAAAAACAGATTCCAATTCATTATGGCCAATTCAGGAGTAAACATTATCATATAATTCCAAAACCAAACCAAAGGTTCACCTTTTTAGAAGCAAGGAAAAATCTAAAGAATATGTATATGTAAATATACATATTTTGGGGAAAGGGGGAAGGGAGGACCTAAAATAAAATTCCTACTTTCTTCAACAGACTAATGGACCCTCTTTCAGCTGAAAGCCTCCAAAGTTTTAATACCTGGCCATGCTAGGACAGAGGCTGGCCATGTTCCATTTGCTGCTACCCTCTTCCCCTTACTAATCACTACTAAATTTTATCAAAGGCTGACTTGAGAAGAACAAAAGACCAGAAGGCTTCTTTGCTTACTTCATTCACCCACCTGGTGCTCTCCTCCTGTTTTTATGGTTCTGACATGACAGCCATCCCAGGCCACAAAGAGCTTCTTGAAGGATGACTGCTGGCTACAGACCAGTTCAGACTGATCTCCTGAGATTATGCAGTTCCATGGACCAGCCATACACTTTGCCTTTTTACCTATGTGACCTAATTATAATGCCTTTAAATGTTAAATACCAACCGCAATGTGAATATGGATCATATACTGCTGTATGCTTCATATATGTAAACCTAACGCACATGAACAACAACTTACTTCCATGACTATTCATGGTGTTTTCTTATATCTCATAGAATACATGTGTCCAGCCTCCCCATACAGCAGAAATACCTCCTCTACTTTCTCCCCTTTGAAGCTGTATTAGTCTGTTTTCATGCTGCTGACAGATACATATCCAAGACTGGGCAATTTACAAAAGAGGTTTAATTGGACTTACAGTTGCACATGGCTGGGGAAGTCTCACAATCATGGTAGAAGGCAAGGAGGAGCAAGTCAAGTCTTACATGAATGCAAGCAAGCAAAAAGAGCTTGTGCAGGGAAACACCCATTTTTAAAACCATCAGATCTCCAGAGATTTATTTGCTATCACCAGAACAGCACAGGAAATACCTGCCCCCATGATTCAATTATCTCCCACCAGCTTCCTTCCACAACACGTGGAAATTCAAGATGAGATTTTGGTAGGGACACAGCTAAACCATATCAGAAGCATGCTTTATAGTCTCTGCCAGAGGCTCGCCTCCCCACCTGTATGATGTAACTCTCCTAGAAATAAAGTTCTTTAATTGCTGACTTTGACTTGTTTTCAGTTGACTATATAGATATAAATGGGGATATAGGATACAGATATTTTAATCTGAATAAGTAATGTGAAAAATGGAACTAGAGATTCTACCTCTAAGCTATTAAAAGAGAAATGGGAAATTATGATGCTTATCCTCATTGGAATAAAATTTAAAATTACTAGGAAAACTACTAATGTATAGGAAATAGATTTAAATGTGTGTTAAGGTAACTTTTTTTTCTGTAAAGGAGTAGCTTGGGGTTTTGTGAGTTTGGCATCCCTCAATGCTTGTAGTCTGATTGGTAGACTTGTTGGCACACTTGTAACATTTCTGCAATGGGGACTCTTGAATTTTTCCTCCTCTCTAGAATACACTGTCTGAAAATTGAGGGTGTCCATAGTCATCATAGTTGTTCAATTTGCACCCAGTCTGCTTGAACTGAGTAAGCTTCAGAAGTTGCGGGTTGTATTATTTTCTATTGTAACAAATTACCACAAACTTAGTGCATTAAGGAAAAATATTTAATATCTTACAGAGCTGTTGCTCAGAGTCCGACACAGGTCTCACTGGGCTAAAATCAAGGGACAGGTAGAACTGTGATCATTTCTGAAAACTTTAGGGGAGGATTCCTATCCTTGTCTTTTCCACCTTCTTGAGGCTACCATCAAGCCCTGTGGCTCATGGCCCCTTCTTCCATCTTCAGAAAGGTAGTATGAACCCTTCTTACATTGCATCACTCTTGACTTCCTCTTCTGCATTTCTCTTCTGCTCTTAAATGATAACATTTCTCCTCCCCCTCACTAAGATAATGTAGGATAAACTTTTTATGTCAAGGTCAGCTGTTTATCAAACTTAATCTCACCTGCAACCCCCATAGCCTTTTTCATGGAACATATTCACAGGTTCCTGGGATTAGGACATTGATATCTTTTAGGCCAAGGTGCTTTATTCTGTCTATCACAGAGACTACATTTGCCCTCTGGGTTGTTTAGCTTATATTGTTCAGTGCTAACTTTCACAAAAAGATCATCAATTTAATCACTAAGTGTCTCCATTTGAGGAAAATTACACTTATGAATATATAATAAAACCATTGCTTGATATTCATGTAACAGACTGGTTACTGTCAATAAAATAATAATTATTGGAAAAATGATTTCATTTCAAAATGAAATGAGGAACAAAATGTGGATGCAAATTCACTCTATTCATTAAAAATCAAAATAATGAATGTCATATGTAGTATTCATTATTTCTTTGATGAACTCAGTTTGGAAATTGTATAAACAACAAAGCAAACTGAGAACATGGCCACATGATAAAACTAAGCAGAATGATTTAAAGACATACAGATAAGCTAACTTAAGGGGCAAAATAAGAAGACTAAATCCAACGTTGAACAGACCAAACAAATCAGTTGTTAATTTTAGATTAAAAAACCATTATCTTTTTTAAACAACCTGACAAATCATGTAACTAAGTAAGAGTAACTCAATTAAGCATCTCATGCATGAAACACAACACTCCATTGTTTTGTTTTTATTTTTTGCAAAATTAAGCTTTAAGTACAATTTTGACATAAAGTAAAACTAATCAAAGGCATTCACTGTGCATGAGAAGCTAAGATTTTATATAGTTTAATTAATGTAACCTTCAAATAATTAATACAAAGACATCAATATTATCATTGTCACTTTATAGATGTAAAACCTGAAGCACTGAGTGGCTGAATAATTTACTTAGGAATATCTATGTTGTGAGAGATAGAGCTAGCATTTCACACATTCTGGATCCATAACTTCAACTATTAAAGTGGTTCTATACTGTCTTCTAACATGGGTCACACACAAATATTTTCCCTCTTAAATGTCAGATGCCCAATAGCCTATATAGATGAATTTTGATAAATTATCTTGAGAATTTAAAAAAAAGCTTACAATTTCTTTTTTATGTTATTGGATAATTTATTAAACTTTGCATATTATAGATTGCCATCATTCTGATCTTTCTAGGGTCAGCAATGCCATATTGCATTATTCATTCAACTTCTACATTTTCACCCTCAAAACTACAAACCTCAATGCCTGCTAAATGTAAAAAATGTAAGTTTTTTGCAGCTTGGAAATAATAAGAGTCAGTTAAAATGTTCTTTATCTCAATGCCTGCTGTCATTCTTACTCAGCTCATTACTTTGAAGAGAGGACAAGGTCAAAATGACCATTTAATAATTTTCTAAGGCCATATAACAAATTACCATAAACTGAGCAGTGTAAAATGCAACTTATTATTTTACCTTTTTCGTGGGTCTGGAATCAGGATATGGATGGATTTGCTAGGTCTTTTGCTCAGGATATCCCTGGGCTGAAATCAAGGGAGTACAATTCCATTTTAGGTTTGGAGTCTTTTTTTCCAAGCGGTTGCTTGGATAATTCATTTACTTGTAGTGATAGGACTGCAGCTTCAGTTCCAAGAATCAACCCATTGTTTTTGCTCTTGTGGCCTTTTCAAACTTAATAGTCTGCTGTCTGCTTCCTCAAAGCCAATAGATGAGTGTTTATCATCTGATGCTTCACTTTTTTTTTTTTTTTTTTTTTTTTTTTTTTGAGACAGAGTCTTGTTCTGTCATCAGACTGGAGTGTAGTGGTGTGATCTTGGCTCTCTGCAACCTCTGCCTCCTGGGTTCAAGCAATTATCTGCCTCAAACTCTGAAGCAGTTGTAATTACAGGTGCCCGCCACCACGCCCAGCTAATTTTTTTGTATTTTTTGTAGAGACGCGGTTTCACCATCTTGGCCAGGTGAGTCTTGAACTCCTGAACTCGTGATCCACCAGCCTTTGCCTCCCAAAGTGCTGGGATTGCAGGTGTGAGCCACCACACCCGGTGCCTCTCTTTTTAAAAAAATGACTTATATCTGCAAATCAGCACACACAAAAAATCTCTATTTGATTCACTACAAGTAAGTTGATAGCAATTGAATAATATTAATGATATTCCATTATATCCACATGTTTCCCTACACAGAATAGAAAGGCTTGTATAGAGAATATGTACCTGGGGTCAGAATACTTGGGGCATCTTAGAATTCTGTTTACCACACATCATTTTCCAAATTTGATACAAACATTATAAATCACCCTTCTTCCAGGTGTCCAAACTAAAAGGATTTTACCCTTAAAATTCAGTAATATGATAGATGAAGTTTTAATATCCATTAATGATTATTATGTAACTTTTCAAATGTAAAATACCGAAGTCTGTTTTGTTTATTTGGAATATAGTGTCTTTTTTTGCTGTGAAGATGTTTCACAGTTGAATTTTAGCATTCTTATTCTACGCTAAACTGTCATTTGAGAACTTGAATATAAACAATATACTGTGAGTTTATTTTTAAATGTATTTGTGGCATTTTAATTCTGAGCATTTTTATATATACTAAGTTGACATAATTTAATTTATTGAAAGTTTAAGAATTCATTTAGTTTAAAAAGCAAATAATTGATCTAAATTAATAAAAGATCAACACAACGACTTAAGTCTGATTAAAACTTCTAAGAATTTAAGGAATTAGGACTATTTTACTGAATCATAGCTGTTTGTGCTATACAGCAGGGGCTCTCAATCTCTGGGCCATGGACCAGCAGCTGTCCATGGTGTTAGGAAACAGGCCACATAGCAAGGGCTGAGCATCAGGTGAGTGAGCATTACCATCTGAGCTCCACCTCCTGTCAGACCAGTGGTGATATTACATTCTCATAATAGCTGGAACCTCATTGTGAATTGTACATGCCAGGGAACTAGGTTGCACACTCGTTATGAGAGTCTAATGCCGGATGATCTGAGATAGAAGTTTCATCCCAAAACCATTCCCCCAGTGGAAAACTTGTCTTCCACGAAACCGATCCCTGCTGCCAAAGCGGTTGGGGACTCCTGCTTCATAGAATGTAGCTAGATCTACTATCATGGCTCAATAGCAGAAAAATCTAGTCACTGTTTGGGGGTGTCTTAGAGAGAGAAAGAAACTTAGGGTCAGACTCACATGAGAAATAAAAAAAGGAAAATACAATGTTACATTTTACACTTTCTTTTTTAGTTCACAAAAATATTTTCTTATCATGAGTAAATAGACTTTTAATCTTCTGCTCACTACATAGGTGCCAGGGAAATATTCTATCCAGGGAAAAATATTTTCCAGCTTCATGGCCGCAACAAAAATATTTGCTAAAGCATGGACTTATCTCCCCCTATTGGGACTGAGAGGCTAAGCAGGGGAAAGCCTTATGTATTATGGCAACTCCCGTGATCATTTTGAGACTTTGAATGTGTTACATTACAAATTTTACCTGATGGTATTTCACTAAGATGACATATGGCCACAGCAGATGCTTGGCTGCAACTTGACCTGGAGCTGAAAGTCCATTGTAAAGATAAACAATGTCAGCACTCCTCTAGATATTAGGTAATCTGACTAAAAATGCATCTAGTTATTATTCATAGAGGACAGTCATGAATTTTTTGAATACACATTTTATAACAACAAAGGTTTAATGATTTATGTAGTTCACATAAGGCAATTAGTCCTCGTGCAACAAAATTAATTCTCACATTTAATTATCTTTTTATAACCTAGTTCTCTACAATTCAGAATATCATTTCTCAAGAAACAATAATAAATAGTGCTTATATTCTCAAAGTACTCTGTTCTCTTTATTCAATGTATAATTTATCCAACACAATGCAAGTTAATAACAATATGGTTAAACATATAATAGCTGTGATGATAGCTGAGTTAATTGCTGTACAATAAAACAAACTACTAGTAAAAGTCCTTAGTAGAGTCAAGTACTAGTAATTAAGGAAAACCAGTTAATTAGATATAAACAGAATTTTTGGTTACTCACTTGGCTTTTAAATAAAAATCATACTAGGTTTCCCTAAATATAATTTGACTGTAAATCATCTACTTTGCATTTTTATAAAGTATATCCAGAACTGTTTATAATTTACATAAGTATTAGCTCTGATTATTACACAGTGCTATCTCCCAAGTAAATGGAGAAGTTTCAATTTTATGGCATCTAGCACAGGCCTGTTATGTAATGTTTCCTTTCAGATAATCCATTGTCATTCGTTCTTGAGGTCACTAATTCTCTGTACCATCTGAATTTCCCATATTTTGGATTTTTCCTGCCATGTGTAATTTTTTGTGTGGATTCTCTTTGAAGCTGTTTATGTTGTTGCTGCTGTTGTGTTTGGTTTTTTTTTTCCCCCTTTCAGTAGGATTCTTTTGTTTCACTTACATATTGTTGAATCATAAACTATGTCAAGAGTCAATGGTTTAAAAACAAATTATTATGTCTCATGATCGTATGGGTTGACAGTGCTCAACTTTGTAGTTCTGGCCTTGTATTACCAATATCATGTGGTGATCAGATGGTAATGCAAATTCAGATTTTGTGGTATCAAGGAACACAGATTTCCAATTATTTCAAGATGGAATTTTTATTTTGACTACTAATTGCTTAACATACATAAGCATCTTGTCATTTCCTTGAAGTGTGGTTGCTGACCTTCCTTTTCATGTAGAATTTAGTTCTTTTTTTATGGTAAAAGGTAAGTTCGTTTTTCTTTTCTATATCAATATTCTAATTTTTCAGGGTGGCTTGTTGGAAATATTTTTCTTCCATTGAATAATTTCACAAATTAATTAAACACAAATATGAAGTCATCTCATTCTTCATTCTCTATTTTGTTCCATTAATCTATCTATTCCTATCACATATGCCACACTATCAAGCTAGCTTACATCAAGTAATTAATCAGGTTCCCTAAATCACTTCCATTTTCAAGTAGATTTTTACTACGATAAGTTCATTATGTTTCCATATAAATTTTAGAATCAGCTTGTCAATTATAACAAAAAATACATGTTACTTTTTATTGGGATTGTTTTGAAATTATACATCATAATGAGAGTATACATATCTTAACAATATAGAGTCATCAAATAATGAACATGGTATTCACTAATTGAGGTTTTATTACCATTATTATTTATTGTCCTTAATTAGAGTTTTCTTTAATTTATTTAAGCAATTTTCATATTTGTTTCCTCATTTAAATAAACAATAAATTGATCACAAGGATTTTACATCTTTTATACTATTTTAAATACTATTTTTTATGTTGTATTTTCTATTTTTAAGAATAGCAGTACAGGGCTGGGTGCTAGGACTCATACCTGTAATCCTAGCTCTTTAGAGGCCATGGAAGGCAGATTCCCTGAGTTCAGGAGTTTGAGACAAGCCTGACTAACATGGTTAAACCCTATCTCTACTAAAAATACAAAAATTAGCCGGATGTGGTGACGCACGCCTGTAGTCCCAGCTACTAAGGAGGCTTGAACCCAAAAGGCGGAGGTTGCAGTGAGCCGAGATCATGCTACTGCATTCCAGCCTGGGCAACAGAGCAAGACTCCGTCTCAAAAAAAAAAAAAAAAAAAAAAAATGCAAAGAAGAAAAGAAAGAAAGAAAGAGGAAGAGAAAGAGAAAGAAAGAAAAGAAGGGCAATTAAATTTTGTATACTAACTTTGCATCTACAATTTATTAGACCTTTGTCAGATGCATAGTTTGCAAAAATTTTCGCCAATTCTATAGGTTGTGTGCTTACTCTGAATTTTTTTTTTGCTGTGTAGATCTCTTTTGTTTATTTTAAAATTTATATAGAACTAAAAAAGAGCTCAAATTGCCAAAGCAATCCTAGGAAAAATGAACAAACCTGGAGGCATCAGGCCATCTGACTTCAAACTACTCTACAGTGCTACAATAACCAAGCAGGATGGCACTTGTACAAAAATAGACACAGCCCAATGGAATAACCCAGAAATAAGACTGCACTCCTATAGCTATCTGATCTCCACAAATTGACAAAAATAAACAATGAAGGAAAAAAATCCCTATTCAATAAATGGTGCTAGAATAACTGGTTAGCCATATGTCGAAGACTGAAATTGGACCTCTTCCATACACCATATACAAAATTTAACTCAAGATAGATTAAAGACGTTAATGTGAAACTCAAAGCTATAAAAACCCTGGAAGACAACCTAGGAAATTACATTCGTGATATAGGCATGGACAAGTATTTCATGATGAAGACACCAAAAGCAATTGCAACAAAAGCAAAAATTGACAAATGGGATGTAATTAAGTTTTCACATCTTGTGGTTAAATACATAGGTGCATGATTATTAGACCATGATAAGACTATATATAGCTTATGAAAAATTGTCAATTTATTTTCCAAATCAGCTGCACCACTCTGCATTCCCATCAGACATGGATGAGGTGTCTCATTTATCTGCAGTCTCACCAGCAATTGATCATCAGGTTTTCGGACTTTATCCATTTCAATAAATGTGTGCTTTAAGTTTTTAATGCACTAGTTCTATTTAATGGTAAAACAGACACACACACACACACACACACACACACACACACAATTGGTTAAATCTTTAACTAAAATCATAAGCTGAGATATTTCTAGTTGTCAGATTTTGCTCTCATATTTTAACTTCATTGCTAGATTTACACATATTTAAAATTATTGGTTTTTTTTTTGAAAAATTGACCCTTTTATTATTATAAAATATCCTCTTTATCATAGAAATATGGTATGTCCTACAGTCTATTTTCTGATATTAATATAGACATTCCAATTTACTTATAGTTAGTATTACTATATAATTTTTATTCATTTTAAACTGTCTTTATTATTAAAACAGGTTTCTTATTTGTGTGCATTTGATTCTTGCTTTATTTCATTTTGCCCCCTGAATGTTTAAATTGTAGTTTTAAGATATACAGTCATTTATAGATTTCTTAGGATAGCAACCTTCTTTTACTGAAATTTGGAACATTTTCAGTCATTATTTTCTCAAATATTTTTTGTGACTGAATCTCTGTCGCCTAATACATAGCCTCTGTGACTCCAAATACATAGATACCAGATTGCTTAATGTCACCGATAATGTTGGGTGGGATCTTAGCATTTTGTTTGTTTGCTTTTCTTTTTTAATTTGGATGATTTTACTTGGTCTGTTTTCAAGTTTACTGATATACATTATCTAATCTACTATTAAGGCCATTTAGCGAATTTTTCTACCAAAATTCTCTATAATTTCTCTTACTATGTTCATTTTTTCCTTACTTTCTTTAAAATATTTGCAATGGCAATTTTAAATTCTTTGATGCTAATTTCAACTACTTTGAATACCAATTTTATATGATAAGTCATTGTTGGGGCAGAATTACACACCTTTGTAAGTCTATTGCTCAAGCTAGCCATTGCAGGAATGCACTCTTCCTTTAACTGAAGGTGCTCACATCAGCATCTTAGAATTTTACAGTAAAGCACTGGTTAAAAAGTTATGTTCTCTAAAACACTGTAATTTAACTGAGTAAATTGAATATAAAAGACCAGTTGGATACGGTACCTTAGTTACACGACAGGTTGTGTGAAGTTAATAGGCCTACAGAATTTTAGATATCTGTTTACAATAAGTATACACATTTACAGTAAGTGCATAATTAATTCAATTACTTCTGACTTCAGTATCATGTCTACATGTATAATGTTACAAGCACAATTAAATAATGAGACAAAAGGGAAAAATACATGCTACTATAGCCTTAACTGTGTTAGATTAAGCTTGTTAGATTATGAATTGCATCCATTGCTTTTATTACAGAAATCATTAAATCTTCTAGATGAGAAAGGAATTGAAAACCGAAAGACAAAGCAGGCATTCTGAAGTTGAACAATGATACATGTAGACATATTATATGCATACTAAAGTAGATTGCTAGAGAGAGAAGCTGACAAATAGCAATCAGATAGACTAATGACATATGTCTAACCAGCCTGTCAACTGCACTTCTAGGTGGAGAGACAAATGAAGTAGGCTGAGCACTGGCATACTGATATTATCTTAAGATGCAATCGTAAAGACACAGACCTTGCTCTTTCCATATGCATCACTGCCATATACATTACATGTACATGTATTTAAAAATATCCTGAGAAAAGCTAAAATCTGAAAAGATTATTTATTTGGTTTATTTATCATCAGAAGTTTGTTTTACCAGGAAGAAGTGTAAGGAAATGGGATATAGTCTTCAGGTGTGAAGAAATCTGTGCATCAGTGAGTAAGAGCAACATTTGTCCTCACTTTGAATTCTGAGTTTACATTATTTTTTGGCTATGGAACCTTGAACCAGTCACTTAATACCTCAAAGTTTCTCATTTAAAAATAGAAAGTTAAGAGTTTGTATAAAATAACACCTATTTTATATAACATTTAAGATTGTGTGATACACTATGTATAAAACACTTAGAGAGTATTGAACACACAGTAACCATTTACTAAATATCCTAGCATATTTTATGAACAAGCTACTTTTAGTGAAGTTGATTTCAGTATATTAATACATCAGAATTTTCATGTTAAAACAACCTTTCAGTGTATAGACGATCCAAGAATTACATAGATTTCTAGATCTTATCTATATGAGGCAATAATTATTCCTACCACTTTCTAAGATTAAATGCTAACATGAAGTAATAATTTTTCAGTTTCAGGATAGTAACATAGTGTTTTTAATATTATGATTTAAAGCATGATATTTGAAAATGTATTAAAAGCAGCACATCTATAATTATGATACCTATTACCTGGCTTTTCAAGATGAAAAATATTTAAAAAAAAAATTTAACTGAAAGGACAAGGCTGTCATGGGCACCTCTTGTAGATCTCCAAAATGTTACTGCTACAGAAAACCCCACAGGTTTCTAAACTTAGTGCGATTATGAGAGGGGAATGAGGGAGGATATTCACATGCTTTCAAATTCCAAAAGATGTATAATGTGTGTTTCCTGAACTTGAATAGAAGAATTGAAAGAATAATAAACATACTTCCCATGGATGTATGTGTAAAGGCTCCCTCTGGATTCACAATAGTAATAAACTAAAGTGACAGGGCAGATGATATCTAGAGCAGTGGGAGGTGAGAAATAAGCACATTTGTAAAAGAAATGGTGATGTGATTGAAAAGAAGGAAGATGCCTCATGTGGTCAAAATACCAGCGTCATGGTTTCAAAAACATAAACACATTTTCATCAAAATGAGAAGCATAACTTCAGAGTATATGCAGAAATTACATTTTATAAATGGGCAGCCTAGTCCAGTACTCCATATGCTATACACAATCAATACAACCAAGTTCCTATTTGCCTGACTTGGGCCTAAAGAATGAATGCATCGTTCTATATAAAATGTAAAGATTTAGGGGTTATGATTGAAATAACCCTCTTTTACAAGGAAAATGAACAAATATTCTTTTGGACTATGTTTTATTCCTCTTACCTCTTAGATGTTTACATTTTTTCAAATGTTTTAATTTATACACACCCACTTACTTAAAAAAATTAATTATTTATAATATGTCTGTGGAATAGAATAATAAAGTCTATTTTAATTTCAATTGTATAGACTACAAAACTGAAATCCAAAGAGATTAAAGATTTGGCCAGTGTTAACAAATCAGTAATCAACAAAGTATAAGCTAAAATCAGCCTCCCAAATCTGATTTGTTTAGTTTATTAAGACAAACTCTTCTATCTCATTAGTGCACGATGAAAACACTATATGGCTGACAGAGGAGATACATTTCTTGGATGAAATATTGTATGTAAGCTGTTGGAATTTCCACAATTAACTACCAAGTCAAGTCAGTAATATCCACTGGTGATTTTAGTATGAGGGGTCAGCCTTCTCCATGATCTTAGTAATGTTTATGAAAAAGATCCTGTGAGAGGCAACACCTTACATATGTCTTAATCAGCTCAGGATGCTATCACAGATTACCCTAGACTCGGTGGCTAAACCAATAAACATGTAGTTTTCGCAGTTCTGGAGACTAGAAAGCCCAAGATCAGGGTGTCAGCATGGATGGTTTGGTGAAGAATCTCTGTCTTGTTTACAAAATTTTGCCCTCTCACTGTCTCCTCACACAGCAGAGAGCAGAGAAAGAGAGGACAAACTTTCTTGTCTCTTCTCATAAGAGCACTAATCCCATTCATAAAGGGTGCCACCCTTATGAATTACTTACCTCCCAAAGGTTACAACTCCTAATGCCATCGCATTGAGGGTTAGAATTTCAACACATATATTTTGAGGGGACACAAATATGCAGTTTATAGCACATATCATAAAACTCCTAACCTTCTACCCTTATAACCACAGACCCATGTGTATAGATCTGAGTGTAAAACAAATGCAAAGAATCTTGCATCATAATCTTGACCTTATACTTCTCATATTTTAGCCTTCTCATTTTATATTTTGCAGTCATCTTTTAAAATCTTAGAAATAAAATCAAGAAAACAATATAAAGTAACGATTTTCATTGTAAAATGCTTTTCCTCTAGGTTAATGTATTTCTTCACTATCTCTTGAATATCTTTTTTTTTTTTTTTTTTTTGAGATGGAGTCTCACTCTGTCTCTCAGGCTGGAGTGTAATGGCGCGATCTCAGCTCACTGCAACCTCTGCCTCCTGGCTTCAAGCAATTCTCCTGCTTCAGCCTCCCGAGTAGCTGGGACTATAGGCGCCCACCACCACGCCCGGCTAAGTTTTGGTATTTTAAGTAGAGGTGGGTTTTCACCATATTGGCCAGGCTGGTCTTGATCTCCTGACCCGGTGATGTGCCCAGCTTGGCCTCCCAAAGTGCTGGGATTATAGGTGTGAGCCACCACGCCCGGCCCCTCTTAGATATTTTATCAGATTATTCAGTGTATATGTAGAGGATACAAATAATGAGAAAAACTGTGAACAACCAAGCCAGTTATTTTCAGAATTTATATGTATATATATATATTTATGTGTGTGTGTGTGTATATATATGTGTGTGTGTATATATATATATGTATGTATATATATAATGAATTTTAAAATATAATTTTAGTGAAAATTCACTGAATATAAATAAGTGTAAAAGTCCATTGAGATCAATTCCCTTAGCTATTTTATATAGACAATTGTTTTTCAACAACAAGTTATCTGTGGCTTGTTAGCATTCTTCTCATTTAACTTGGAGAGGAAAGCAGAAGATGCCAAGGAAAGGATTAGGAACATTTTCAACATGTCTGAATACATAGTTCTGAGAATATGGGATGTTTTCTAGACTTTTAGAATGACTTCACCAAAGAAAATGAACATTTTAAATATGCACTCAAATTACTAATATTGATAGAGCATCTATTTTTTTCCAACCCAAATTTAAATTGTTTTTGGAGATTGGATGAGGCATGTAATTTTAATGCTTTATTCATGGGAATAAATAGTAAAGAAGCTAGAAATAAGTGAACAACTGTAGGTGCAAAAGCTTAAAACTTGTGCAACTTAAAAGCTTATGCAAGTTTTAACTCTAAAACATGGATTTTGGCAGGCAGATGAAATAAATGACCACTGAACATTTATACGCATGAAATAAATAGATATTTCAGACAATAAAGCCATAGAAAAAATAGTGTTAAGTTTGGAAAATATAGAGGTGATGAAGGCCAGGAACTAAACAAAGTAAGTTGTACTTCTATGGAATCTCTATTTCTTTAGTTTGGATGAGTTCCAAAAGTGGAAACTTTTTTTACAGTTCCTCTATGGCATGGAGTAAGTGGTCAGATACTGTTAACTAAGCACATGAGACATATGGAAAAAAAAATCCACAGGCTTATAAGACCAAAATGATCTCTTTCTCAACATAAAGCCTCTGGTGATGGATGGGCAGTACTGTTTGTTTTCTGAGAATTGCACCTTAATTGAATCAGTTAATGAAATCTAATTTCTCCAGAGGCAGATACTTTCAGAGGGAACCTCAACTATACATGAAAAAAATCCCACCTCCAGAATCCATTAAAATAGAATAATCTAAATTGGTATCCTTCACATTTTATAAAAATCGTTTTGTACAAAAATAAGAAAATTTAAAGCCATTCACTAAATTTAGACTGCATTCTTGAGAAAAAGTTTCTTCACCAGACTAATGTCATGGTTTTGATACCGGTCCACAGTGAGCTAGGGAATCAATATCACATTTACTATACCCATAAATAAGGTATTATTTATTTACAAAGAATACTTACAACCTGAGTAATTAACTCTTACTCTTCCAAAGGCACAGCTATAGCAAATATAGTATAAATGTGAACAAAACAGTAAGGTCTTATATAATCCCACAGCATTTATGTCCTATAATTTTCCAAGCAATATAGTGAAATATTATTTCACCTTTTAGTCTAGTATAAGCTAAAAATTTAATGACCTCTTTAAAGACTTTCTAATAATTTACTATCTCTAAATAAGTATTCTTGAGATTATTCATATAGATTATCAAAATTATTCAGGTTGCTTAATATTTGCCATTGTTTTAGGAAAAGCTATGCCCTACTTCCTTGTTATTTAAATGAGACTATTTCAGAAGTAGAAAATGTTTTTAGAAGCTGTTTCTTAAGATGTAACAATATCAAACTACCATCTAATTGAAATTTCTAAATATTCAGTATCACAAGTAATAATAAACAAGGTTCACACCAGCTTTGTAGACTAGCTCTTTTTTAAGTCTTTTGTTGACTACACACAGTAATAAAAATCGAACTGGAGCTGAAGAGGTGAATGTATAAAAAAATCTCAAGAGTATCTTAACAACTAAATTCCTTCCAGGATAGCATTTTTGTTTTGTTTACTTGTTTTCTGGTAAAAGGTAAACAATTTTGAGCGTCCCTAACACTCACCTAAATCTGAAAATAAAAGTTCCTCATTACAATTGCAAGGCGTTAGGGGTCAATTGGGTGTTAATTCATTGACTTTTCACATTTAACTTAGAGAAGATTCGATCAAAAAGTAAGTCAAGTACCTAGAAAGTTAGATATAACTCTCTAGGAATAACTTATAGCCTGGAGTCACTGCTAATATCTCTTGAATAATATGCAGAAGTCAAAGGTAATAACTCTGGAAGCTAAACCAAAATGCCCAAATTCAACATTGAAGTATAACCCAAGGCATTACACTGCCTCAGTAATTTTCAGTACAAAAATTATTTGCTGCATAGTGATACGAAAAGAAAAAGAAGAAAATCATATTTAGAAATTGTCTTAGTTCAGTCTGCCATAACAAAATTTCACAGACTGTGTGGTTAAAACAACAGAAATTTATTTCTCATAGTTCTAGTGGTTAAAAGTCTGAGATCACGGTGCCTGCATGGCTGGTTTCTGGTGAGGTCTTTTTTTCTGACTTGTGGGCAGTTTGCCTTCTCCCTGAGTGCTCTCTCTTATGACCTCTTCATTGTATGTACGTAGAGAAAGACAAGTGGTGTCTCTCTGCAAGGACATGAATCCTGTGAGATCACGCTGCTGCAGTTAAAACCTCATTTAAACTTAGTTGCTTACTTAGAGGCCTCATCTCCAAACACAGCCACACGAGGGGTTAGTGCTTCAGAATATTAATTTTGGTTGGAAGCAAACAATCAAACAATAACAGGAAGCACATTATTAACATGTAGAGGCGGCACACACCTCTGTTGGGGAGAAGGGAGATGAGGATGATTGGTTTGAACTGTTGAGCTTGCCTCTGAACAGCTCAAAATATATAATTTATGAAATACCTAAAAAAGACAGAAAGTGGTGTTCAGTGGGAGGAAGCTAGGAACCTGCATGAGACTGTCATGCACCAGGACGCCTTCCTGGCCCCAAAAGTCAAGGGATAACGGGTGAGTAATGGGTGAGTTGAAGTGGCAAGGAACAACCAGCTCTCACCATGGGCCTCTGGAATCCTCACAGGAGGAGACCCCTCAACCACCATGGACACTGGAGTTGGCAGGGAGAGCTGCTTAGAGAAGTAGTAGGGGAAGCACTCCAACTGAGGCAGAGCCCAGAGTGTTTGCTGCAGAAACATCTGTAATGAAACATGGCCAGGGAAGCCCATCTCCTTAGCCTCGACTTTCCTCCTGTAGGAGACTTTAGCCCAAAGGGAACTATTGGACCTGAACTCTGCAGGGCAAACTTGCCCATCAAACAGAGTCAGTATGACCTGAGCACCTCTTGGTCCGCTGGCCTCTCCTGGAACCCCAACCTGGCTATGACTGCTTGCAGGGCAGCCTTCAGTGCCCTGGGTGCCCGCATTATAGCTCCTGTGCTGGCAGACTGTGCCTAACCAGTGGAGAGCTCCAATGGGGTGGCCTCATTGCCACATACCAGCCTGCCCACTCCCTTCCCCACACTTCACCTTCCCCCCAGACCTATGGCAACCCACACCACCCAACAGTGCTTTGATCGTGAGTGCGTGCATGGGCAGGTTTTGCGTGTGTGCGTGCATCCTGCCCTGCAACTCCGGCCAGTGGGAGTGCACTCTGCCCATACTCCCCACACCCCCAAATCCCCACCAGTATTACAGTCGGAGCTTTGACACAGATCCAGACAACCGGCCCTGCCTCCACCAATGCCCCACTCTTGTACCAGCACTGCTGCAGGAATGAAACTAGGCACAGAGAAGGAACCCTTCCTTGCCCTGAGTGACCACCATTGCCTGCAGAGCACAGAGAGTGCACACAGACCTGCACCTGCCAGTGCCGCACCATTATGCTGACACCACCACCAGTGTGATTGCCTGCACAGTCACCAGCAGGGCTCCCCGCCCCAGTGAGCCGTGCTGCCTCTGCCACTGTGGTAAACCCCCACACAGAGGTAGCCACCCCAGCACCTGTTGGCACCCTGCACAGGTTGCATTCCACCACACTGGCACTGCTTCTGGCATGTGCAAACAAGGATGAATCCCACTGCCACTGGAGTAAGAAACCCTTCACCTGACATCACCCATCGGTAACCAGAGATCTGGGAGCACCTTGGTCCTCCCAGCACAGTGGCTTTCTAACCTCAAGGAGACAGAAAATAACATAGGTACCTAATACAAGTCTTCCAGATATAGAGCACACAGTCCAGGAGTTGGAAGCTGAGCGTTGGCCCCCTAAAATATTTCCGAAATGAAGCCAGTCAACTGAATCCACCTTATATGACAATAAAATACCCAAAGACATTAAATAGGACAAAGAGAAAGAAAACCCAGATAGAGGTCCACAACTTCAAAGATCAAAGAAACATCAGCCTACAAAGATGAGAAAGTACCAATGTAAAAACTCTGGCAACTCCGAAACCCAGAGTGCCTTCTTTCCTCCAAAAGACCACACCACCTCTCCAGCAAGGGTTCTAAACTGGGCTGAGATGGCTGAAATGACAGGAATAGAATTTAGAATATGGAAGGAGCAAAGATCATTGAGATGCATGAGTACGGTGAGATGCACCCAAGGAAGCTAAGAATCAGCATGAAACTATACAGGAGCTGACAGGCAAAATAGCCAGTATAGAAAAGAATGTAATCCACCTGATAGATCTGAAAAATATACTACAAGAATTTCATAATGCAATCATAAGTATTAATAGCAGAATAGACCAAGCTGATGAAAGAATCTCAGAGCTCCAAGTCTATCTTTCTGAAATAAAACAGTCAGACAAGAATAAAGAAAATAAAAAGGAATGAACAAAAACCTCTAAGAAATAAGGGATTGTGTAGAGATACCAAAGCTATGACTTCTTGGTGGCCCTGAAAATGATGGAGAAAGTGCAAGCAACTTGGAAAACATATATCACATCATTCATGAGAACTTCCGCAACCTACCTTGAGAGGTCAACCTTCAAATTCAGAAATGCAGAAAACTCTAGTAAGATACTTCAAAAAAAGATCATCCCCAAGACACAAAATCATTAGATTTTCCAAGATGGAAATGAAAGAAAAAATGTTAAAGACAGCTAAAGAGATAGTTCAACTAAAAAGGAAGCCCATCAGACTAACAGTGGACCTCTCTGCAGAAACCCTACAAGCCTAGAATGTTGAGGGATCAATATTCAACATTCTTAAAGGGAAAAAAAATTCCAACCTAGAATTTCATATCCGGCCAAACTAAGCTTCATAAACAAAGGAGAAATAAGGTCCTTTTCAGAGAAGCAAATGCTGAGGGAATTTACTACCACCAGACCTGCCTTACAAGAGGACCAGAAGGAAGCATTAATATAGAAAGGAAAAACCATTACCAGCCACTACACAGACACAGACAAATACACATATCAGTGGCACTATAATCCAACCACACAAACATGTCTGCAAAATAACCAGCTAATGTTATGATGACAGTATCATATCCACGAATGTAAATAGGCTAAGTGCCCCAATTAAAAGGCAGAGAGTGACAAGACCCATTGGTATTCTGTCTTCGAGAGACCCATCTCACATGCCATGACACTCATAGGCTAAAAATAAAAGGATGAATAAAAATTTACCAAGCAAATGGAAAACAAAAAATGGGGGTTGCAATCCTAATTTCATACAAAACATATTTTAAACCAACCAAGAACAAAAAAGACAAAGAATGGCATTACATACGGTAAAGAGTTCAACTCAAAAAGTATACCTAACTATCCTAAATATTTTATGTATGTACCCAGCATAGGCGCACCCAGATTCATAAAGCAAGTTCTTAGAGACATTCAAAGGAATTGAAACTTCCGCTAAATAATAGTGGGAGACTTCAACAATCCACTGACAATTTTAGACAGATCACTGAGGCAGAAAATTTTAACAAAGATATTCAGAACCTGAACTCAGTACTGGATAAAATGGACCTAATAGGTATCTGTAGAACTCTCCACCTCAAAACAACAGAATATACATTATTCTCATCACCACATATCACATACTCTAGAAATTGACAACATAATTATAAATAAAACGCTCCTCAGCAAATACAAAAGAACCAAAATCATAACAATCTCTTGGACCCCAGCACAATCAAATTAGAATTAAAGACTAAGAAATTCATTCAAAACCAAACAATTATATAGAAATTGAATAACTTGCAACTGAATAACTTTAGGGTAAATAATGAAATTAAGGCAGAAGTTAAGAAGTTCTCTGAAAGATGTAATTTAACAACCTAACATCACACCTTAAAGAATTAGAGAACTTAGAGAAAACCAAACCTAAAGCTAGCAAAAGAAGAGAAATAACCAAAATAAGAGCTGAACTGAAGGAGATTGAGACATGAAAAACCATTGAAAAGACCAACTAACGTAGGAGTTGTATTTAAAAAAATAAAATAAAATAGACAACTAGCTAGACTAATAAAGAAGGAAAGAGAGTATATCCAAATAAACACAATTAAAAAAAAAACCAAGAGGATGTTACCACTGACCCCACAGAAATACAAATAGCCATCAGAAATATTATGAACACCTCTATGCAAAGAAACTAGAAAATCTAGATAAAATGGATACATTTCTGGAAACATAAACCCTCCCAAGACTGAGACAGGAATGAATTAAATCCCTGAACAGGCCAATAATTAGCTCCAAAATTTAATCAGTAATAAATAGCCTATCAGCCAAAAGAAAGCCCTGAACCATATGAATTCCCAGATGAGTTCTACCAGATGTACAAGGAAGAGCTGGTATGGTTCCTGCTGAAAGTATTCCCTGCACCCCCCCAAAAAATGAGGAGGAGGGACTCATTCAATGAGGCAAGCATCATCCCAATATCAAATCCTGGCAAAGACACAAAAAAAGAAAATTTCAGGCCAATCTCATTGATGAACCTCAATACATAAATTCTCAACAAAATACTGGCAAACTAAATACAGCAACATATCAAAAAACTTACCCACCATGATCAAGTAGGCTTTATCTCTGGGATGCAAACTTGGTTCAACATATTCAAATCAATAAATATTATTCATCACATAAATAGAACTAAAGACAAAATACACACAATTGCCATGAAAGATGCAGAAAAGGCTGTTGATAAAATTCAATGCCTATTCATGTTAAAAACACTAGGTATTGAAAGACTATGTCAAAATAATAAGGGCCATCTATGGCAAACCCACAGCCAACATCATACTGAATGGGCAGAATCTGGAAGCATTCTCCTTGAAAACCAGCACAAGACAAGGATGCCCTTTCTTACCACTGTTATTCAATATAGTGTTGGAAATCCTGGCCAGAGCAATCAGGCAAGAGGAAGAAGTAAAGGGCTTCCAGATAGGAATAGAGGAAGCCAAACTATCCCTGTTTGCAGACAAAGTGAACCTGTATCTACAAAACTCAATAGTCTCAGCCCTAAAGCTTCTTACACTGACAAACAACTTGAGCAAATCTCAGGATACAAAATCAATGTACGAAAATTACCATACTAGCATTCCTGTATACCAAAGACAGTCAAGCAGAGAGCCAAATGAGGAACACAATCCCACTCACAATTGTCCCCAAAAGAATAAAATGCATAAGGATATATCTAACCATGGAGGTGAAAGAGCTCTGCAATGAGAATGACAAAACACTGCTCACAGAAAACAGAAATGACATAAACAAATGGAAAAAATGTCCATACTCATTGACAGTGATATGGTTTGGCTCTGTGCCCCCACTCAAATCTCATCTCAAATTGTAATACACATGTATTGAGGGAGGGACCTGGAGGGAGGTTCTTGGTTCATGGTGGCAGTTTCCCCATGCTATTCTTGTGATCGTGAGTGAGTTCTCATGAGGTCTGAAGTCTTAAAAGTGTTTGACATTTCCTGGCCCCCCCAGTCTCCTTCTCCTGCCACCTTACGAAGCAGGTGCCTTGCTTCCCCTTCACTTTCTGCCATAATTGCAAGTTTTCTGAGGCCTCCCTAGCCATACAGAACTGTGAGACTATTAAACCTCTTTTCTTTATAAGTTACCCAGTGTCAGGTAGTTCTTCATAGCAGTGTAAAAACAAACTAATACAGATAGGAAGAATCAATATCATTAAAATAGTCATACTGGTCAAAGCAATTTACAAATTCAGTGTTATTTCTATCAAACTATCAATGGCATTCTTCAAAGAACTGGGGAAAAAAAAAACATTTTAAAATTCATACAGAACCGAAAATATCCCAAATAGTCAAGGCAATTCTAAGAAATAGAAAAATTCTAGAGGCATCATGCTACCCAATTTTATACTACAGGGCTGCAGCAAACAAAACAGCATAGTACCGGTACAAAACCAGACATATAGAACAATAGGAGAGAATTGACAGCCCAGAAATTAGGCTATATAACTACAACGATCTGATCTTTGATAAACCTGACCAAAACAAGCAATGGAGAAAGGACTCCCTATTCATTAAATGGTGCTGGCATAACTGGCTAGCCATATGCAGAAGTTTGAAACTGAACCCCTTCCTTGCACCACATAAAAAATCAACTCGAGATGGATTAAATACTTAAATATAAATCCCAAAACTATAAAAACCCTGGAAGACAACCTGGGCAATATCATTCTGGGCATAGGAACAGGAAAATATTTCATGATGAAGGTGCCAAAAGCAATCACAACAAAAGCAAAAATTGGCAAATGGGATCTAATTAAACTAAAGAGCTTATGTTCAGCAAAAGGAACTATCAACAGAATATATAGACAATCTGCAGAATGGGAGAAAATTTTTGCAAACTATGCATCTGACAAAGGCCTAATATCCAGCATCTGTAAGGGACTTAAACAAATTTCACTCAACACCACTGATCATGCAAATCAAAACCACATCATCTAACACCAGTCAGAATGGCTGTTATTAAAACGTCAAAATAATAAATGCTGGTGAGACTGCAAAGATGTCACCATTGCACTCCATCCTGGGCAAGAAGAGAGAAACTCTGTCTCAAGAAAAAAAAAAGTTTCCAACTATTTATTTAATCTAGTCTGACTCTTCCTGTCAGCTTATGTCTGTCAGTCAATATATACTTTTTTGTTACTTTGGACCTCTGATATTTTTTATAAGATTATGAGAGTGATAACTAAGTCAGTGATTATGCCAAAACAATTTGAAAAGTGGATAGGGGTTCTGATATTTTTAAATGACTGAAAGTGTAAATTACTGGAACTTGTAGTACTGTCCTTGTTTTTTACTTTGCACATCATGATATTTCATATTAAGCAGAATGTTTTCACCTGTACCCCTTAAAGACAGTTTATGAGAACCATGTAAATACTATTCTAGAATGGTCATTTTAAAAGAGTATGTAGTTATTCTAGATACTATTTTAATCCATTTAATCATGTAAAAATGAAGCTACATAGAAGCCTGGAATCCAGGAACTTACTTTTGAGATCTTCATTAATTGTAAAATATTTTAAATATATATGAAATATAGAGTATATATGTCATACATGTATTTATTGCATATATACATTGATATGTATATTGTATACATATATGAATAATATACTGTGTATATAACACATAATGTATACTATGTATGTATTGCATATTAGTAAATATTCACATTACTATTTATGGGATACATAATATGAATACTATATGAATATATATTTACATATATGAATAATATGAACATAATGTGAATATTAATAAATATTCACATTACTATTTATGGAACATATAATATGCAATACATACATAATACACATTATACCTTATATATAGTATGGGATATATAATATAAGAGTATATGCTCTATAAATGAATTGAGCCAGAATGTAAGTCTGACATGTAAGACTTAAATCTAGGTTCTTCCAACTTTCTCTATATGAGTTGTCTTACCTAAAAAAGAGAATGATCATAGGATTATTGTGATGAATAAATGAGATAATGCAGTAAAGTAATAAGAACAATACCTAGCAGTTCCCAGATCAAGCTTAGAGTTATTGACCATGTCCATAATTATGTTATTGACGATCATCATTTCCACCACCACCACCACCACTACCATCATCATCATCACCATTATTGAATATAATATGTGATTTTCCTTCTGTGTATTTACCTTTGACTACCTCACAGTTCTAGCAGATATATCACAGACTTATAAGAAAACAAACACCAGCAAATAATACTTTCATGTCATGTGGAGGCCAAATGGTATCATGCATGTTCCATTGCACCAATGAAGATTTTATACTAACTAAAAGAGAAGACTGTTAGGGGAGTATTGAGTCATTACTTGGCACCTAATAGTATTGAAGAGCCACTCCTTCTTCCGCATTAGTTGGGGAAGATTTTAATCAATCATAACTAATTTATGCCTAAAATATCAATCATAACTAATTTATGCCGTCTTTAGTCTATATACATTTAAGTATTTTTAACATTAAAATAGTAGCATTTGATTATGAAAATTCATTGAAAATTGTTCACTTAAAGTAAGAGAATATTTACCATAGGAGAAAGATCGCTTGTAGATTATGATAAGTTCCCTCTCCCTGATCTAGTTCTTAAGAGGGAGAAAATATAAATATCCGGATCCTTCTCCTTATCATGAAAGACCCCATTTTACTGAGGTTTTGCTTACTCTAAGGCAAGTTGCCTTAGAACTATCCTTTCTATCAAACACTTTAAAGAAGATGAACACAATCATTAACATGCATTGCCATAAAACCAGCTCTACCATCAGGGTTCATATTTATTTGTAGCTATTAAAGATAGTGGATTTTATTTGAAGTTCACAATGTGCCATTTTCCGGCTACATGCTGAGCTCTCTAATTTAATTACTTTGAATTTTTATCTGTTCCCATGATCGATAGATTGATAAAAGCAATAAATTGTCAAACAAGACACCTAGGATTCAGCTGTGTTTATTGTGTTTAACTAGCTTTGTGCACTTGACAAATTTCTCTAACTTCTCAGGTCCTGAAGCTCTTTACTAGCAAAGTGAATGAATGTATCTCAGAGTCTTCTGAGGCTCTATCAGTCAATGATTCAATATATTACAAGAAAATCACAATGACCTAATATTAGCCACAAATATATGCATTTTTGTTATTCTGAATACCAATACTATTTAGTAGGATAAATATAAGAAAAGCAAAACTGCACAAGCAGTTAAGGCAATTTCAAAGCTATGTCTGTCTTCACTTTAAGTAGCTGAGCATAATGGGCTTGGAAAAATTGGGGGCATTTTTCTCTAATTCCATAAAAGTAAACACATGGTAAGAAATCTGAGCTACTGTGAGTCTGAATCCTATCTATACCCAGAAAAGCAATATGTAAGCAAAATCATGTGTACCATACACATATCTCCCTTAAAAGTCTTCACATACTAGTTTAATTAAAGTAAACATTATTCTACTTTTACTCTATAAATGCTTAGAGTACTGTTGAATCTTACTAAATATTTAGTAATATTAAGAACCAACAGAGTGACAAAGTCATTTTCCTTTTATAGATACAGCTTTTTAACTGAAGTAAAGAAATCTTATCTATTAAAACCAAATGTTTTATAACTAAAGTATTCAGAAGTCATAATCTTCACGAGACCTCCATAGCAGTATCTACATTAGCATTTAAATGGGGCAACATTTTTTTGAAACCAGTACCCTTGTTGAAATAGTATGGCAGATTAACACAAAACAATCTGTTGAGCTATGATGTGATACTTCTCAATAATATACATAAACTGCTCTAAAAATTTCCCAGAATGAATTTAATCCACTTCTGTTTTTAATAACTTTTTCTTTGTCACTAGAGGAAAATTCCTTCAAAGCTCTTCTCTAATAGAACAGTAAAGTTGACACACGTATAGTACATATGCTTTGCTTATATGCAAGATTCCGTATGTACGTCAGTATTTTGATAAATCCGTGCAACCATTTTAACTAACATTTGAATTATGAGGAAGGCGGTTTGAGAGCTAAAATTGGATATTTTTGACAACGAGCTTCAAGCTCTCCATGGAAAATTAAAGTGATTTTTTCTTTATTTTTATTTTATGTTTTTCATTAAAAATGTTATTCAAAACCTCCATCTTATTAAATTTCATTAGCTATTTTAGTTTGCTGGAATTGCGGAAATGTCATTTAAACCCTAGCTAAGGTTTAAGTTGCCTTTTGCGTACCATGTGTTCTCTGAAGTAGAAAAAGCTCGTTCGTGGATCCCGAGATGGAAGGAGGAGAGTCTGTCTGTGTGTGTATGTATGTGTGTGTGTATGTATGTGTGTGTGTGTATGTATGTGTGTATGTATGTATATGTGTGTGTATGTATATGTGTGTATGTATATGTGTGTGTGTATGTATATGTGTGTGTATGTATATGTGTGTGTGTATGTATATGTGTGTGTATGTATATGTGTGTGTGTATGTATATGTGTGTGTGTATGTATATGTGTTTGTGTTTGCACGTGTAAAATAAAGTATGAGAGTTTCCTTGGATCTCATATCCTTAATTTTCCCCACAGACAGACGTTCCTCTATTGCCTAACATGTAATTCTATTTCTTTAAAGGTTTTCAAATAACAGATTTTATAATACTAAAATTTCTAAGGACTAATGGATTAAATCTGTGAGAGAATGAATAAAGCTAATTATTAAATTCATTTATTCCTCATAAAAATACAAACATTCCTGAGCAGAAAGCATACAGTTATCTCAGTTGATCTATTTTTGAAGTATAGAAATTTCAAAACCATACCATCCAAATAATAAGCTAAGACAATCAATTTTTCTCATGCAGTTGCCAGAGTTCATATTTGTTTAGAGTAAAATGCATTCAGAATTGGTGAAGGTTGTCTGTTGAACACTAGATGAGAATTTTTACCTATGTTCAGGTGAACTGAATATCAATAAAAAGGTAGGTATAGTTTTTCTTATGATCTTTGATATCATTTATCTATCTCAGTAATATATCATGTATAAGTTTATTTTTAGTTCAGTGTTTTTGAAAGCACAAAAGTGTTATAATTCAGTGCACTGTGGAGAATTTTAGCATAGGATTAAGACCCATTGTGGCTACATGTCCAGAACATCAAAGCAAAACGGCAATATTGCATTCTCCAAGATTATAACATCCAATTAGGTATAAAATGACTTGGTTTGGTTTTTGTTTTATAAGCACTTAATAACACTAACATCTCCCCCACTTCAAAGATGGGACACTTGCTCAATTCAAAAGAGCCAATGCTAGACAATACATGTAATTGAACAGCATCAAATGATGATTCCCGGGCTGTTGTTTAAGGATAAATTATTGTTAATTAAGTAGGTTATACTAATTCATTTTTTACACATTAACACAGAAGACTATGTATTTTATATGATATTATAATTATTTAGATGTCTTGGGAACTATACACAGATACACGATCAATATGTACACACTTAATAACATCAACAACTTACCTCAATTTAATAAATATTATGTCTAGATACCTGCAACTAAATTTTAAAAAGAAGAAACCAGTTCAGAGAAAATTACTGCTCTGGCTATTCTTAACAAATCCATACAAGACGAGGGAAAAAAATGCATATTGAGTAGAAATAATACATTTATCTGAAAAAAATAACCAAAATAACTTCATATTTGTCTATGATTTGACATAACTTGAACTTTTGCCAATGGCATGCCAATAAGAAATCTATGTCCAGCCACTTCTGCTGTTTTCTATATAATGATAGGAAAATACCAAAACAGGGAATCCCCCTTGCCACTGTAAACAGAGAAGACATTGATGATGTTACACAAAATTTATCATAGTTTCCATGTTACCCAAGGCAGGATTAATTTGGAGCTCAGATTCAATCATGAAGTTATTATTGCAGCAATAAATAAATAAATATTAACGATATCACTCTCATTTTAATGAAAACAATATATAATGACCAATATGTTAAGTTCAGATCAAAAAAACACATAGCAAAATTGCAGAATCCTAGGAGAAGTTGAAAAGCTATGATTTTATTTTCCTAAACCAATTAACTTTTCCTTTAGTCATACAAGAAGACTATTTCTAGGTATCTCTTGCTTCTAATTGTGGCTTTGTTTTGATCAAAGAAATAGGACATTTAAACATGTTCTTTGAAATGTCCTGCATTTTTGCACAATACATTGGACTCAGTCTCCATAAATGAATTCAAATAATTATGATATGACAATGCCATACAGTGGAAGAGGACTGATAACTGTTTCATAACCTGAATTCTGTGGGTTTCAAGAACTAGATGGACCAGTTAGTTACTCTGTCTGCCTTTATTTCTTCCAATTTTTAAGAAGGAGATTATATGCTAATTATAGTTTTCCTATTGTATATTTGGGGGGGGGGGGGGGGTGTGTGTGTGTGCGCACATGCACTAACTTGTCTATAATTGTTCATAGGCTCCCTTTCTGAAAAGCTAGACATGATGGAAAAAACTATGGATAAACTAGAGATTCTGCATTTATTCTGTGTGGAGACTGGATGATGGAACTCCCTGTTGTCACTCTCAGAGCAAGAGTGAAAATGTTCTACAAATGGGAAGAGTATGAAATGCCATGTTCAGTAACTAAACTGGAAAAGGTTCTCAGGAGAATCACCTGACCAGCATTACACTATGATGTTTGCAAGAAATGCATTTAAGACACTGAACTTTTGGGAGTTTTATTAGAACAATTACCGTAAATTCTCCCTATTAACACACCCACACACAATACTGATGATAGTACTTAAAAATGGTGTTTAGAAATAAACAGTCCATTGTTGAAAAAGTATGGCTGAAAAAATATGTAATTATTATACACTTTGAATATTTAGAGACTTAGTATTCTCTGTACATGGTAACAGGGATGGTAATTGAAGGCTATGGTCAGTCAGAGCATGATACTGTGGACATGAGTAGTCTGGATTCGACGCAATAGAATCAGTGATAGAGGAAGTGAAATTTAAAACAAAGAGAATGGAAAGAGCAGGGGTTGTTTAAATGTCATAGGAGAAAATTAGAAATAAATATTTGAAACCCATAGTGTATGATTTAAATTTTTGTGCACATCGTAACCGATTTATTGACATATTTATTTTGTTCTTATCATGATTATTCCATTGACCCTTGTCTTAATTCACAGAAAAGTTGTATACATTTTATTTGTAGCATATTTTCCATTATTTTCTATTTTAACATTTTCACTGACCTCATCATTTTGACAGATATCTGATAGATTATACCTGACCTTTGTAGTTTGGATAATATTGGTGAATTGAGCAAATCAGTTGAACACAATAGTATGTATCATCTAGCCTAAGAAAGATCACTGGTTACTGAGCCTACTCTCATTACACCCTTGGAAGTTTAAAGATCATTAAGAGAAATAATACAGTATCATTGGCTTTTTAAGATCATAAAACCTGGGTATTCCAAATGCTCCAAAGGAAGACATCCTATGAGTGAGAACATGCGGTGTTTGGTTTTATGTTCTTGTGTTAGTTTGCTGAGCATGATAATTTCTAGCTTCATCCATGTCTCTGCAAAAGACATG
Organism: Ateles fusciceps; assembly: GCA_036589455.1. Classification (NCBI taxonomy): domain Eukaryota; kingdom Metazoa; phylum Chordata; class Mammalia; order Primates; family Atelidae; genus Ateles; species Ateles fusciceps. The sequence continues at coordinate 12,670,371 of JAZHEH010000572.1, read as the reverse complement.
AATTCACCCTTTTTTTATAGCTGCATAGTATTCCGTGTTGTATATGTGCCACATTTTCTTTATCCAGCATTTGGGTTGGTTCCAAGTCTTTGCTATTGTGAACAGTGCTGCAATCCCATTACTGGGTATATGCTCAAAAGATTGTAAATCATTCTACTATAAAGACTCATGCATTAGACATCATTGATGTAGAATTGTGCTTATGCTTACCACCACACTTCTTTTTGTTAGCCTTACTTTTTAAAATTACAGGAATCACTCTTGATTGGGTGGTCCTTAGAATTAAATATATCACAGAAATAACATTTTCTTTGAAGTATATTTCTCAATTTTTTTGCTCTGCATTGTTTCATTCAGTAGAACATAACAAATGCCTAAGCAATGTGTAAATGAATATTTTGTTTCTATACAACATGTTCATCAACAGGAAATAAACTATAGACATACACATATTTTATACTCATCCATTCTTTTTCTAGCAGCATCAGTGATTATTATTATTATTATACTTTAAGTTCTGGGACTCATGTGCAGAATGTGCAGGTGTGTTACATACATATACATGTGCTTTGATGGGTTGCTGCACCCATCAACCCGTCATCTACATTAGCTATTTCTCCTATTGCTATCCCCTCCCCCTAGCCCCCACCTCCACCACTGACAGACCCCAGTGTGTGATGTTCCCCTTCTTGTGTCCATATGTTCTCATTGTTCAGCTCCCATTTATGAATGAGAACATGCAGTGTTTCATTTTCTGTTCTTGTGTTAGTTTACTGAGCATGATGGTTTCCAGCCTCATTTATGTCCCTGCAAAAGACATGAATTCATCCTTTTTTATGGCTGCATAGTATTCCATGTTGTATATGTGCCATATTTTCTTTATACAGTCTATCATTGATAGACATTTGGGTTGGTTGTAAATCTTTGCTATTGTGAGCAGTACTGCAATCCCATTGCAGTGTATGCACTCAAAGGATTATGAATCATTTTACTATAAAGACTCATGCATCAGTGATTTTAATAATGATCAGCTCTATTTTTCTGACAATAATATAATTCTTTGACAGTGTCTCAACCACAAACTGACATTATGAGGTAGGTTGCATGCTTTACATACTTTAGCATGTCTTCCTTTGGAGCATTTGGAATACCCAGGTTTTATGACCTAAAAAAATATATAAAAGCAGAATATACAAAGCCACACACAATACCAGAACTGAGCTCATTATCATTGGGCTAATATTATGTCAATGAAAAGTGGGAAACTAATTTAAGCTTCTGTTACATCCATCTCTGCAAATAAACCTGTTCATAGAGTTTTGAATCTTTGCTTTGTTTCCACATGTTTGAGGTGGGAACAGAATTGGGGTAGGCAAAAGACCAATTCATGGTAATTATTTTTAGAGGAAAAAGAAAACAGAAAATTAAGTTAAATATTAAAGTAATTAATGGCAAAATTATTGCCTTCAACTCTGAGATCATTCTTTGCACTGAATTTGAGTAGTTTACAGAAAAAAATTGCCTAACTGAAAATGCAGCTATGGATATTTTGATACTTCATTTGATTCAGTGAGCGATTTTCATTGTTTAGGGCCAGGAAATTTGTGCCCACCACCATAATTTGTAAAGTTAAAAAAAAAAAAAAGACATACTGTCAACTTATATCCTTATTTTTTCCTCAGGCAATGCAACATTCTCCCAGGATATTATTCCTCACTCCTTATCATTTTGTTTTGTTTTCTTTCTTTCTTTTTTTTTTTTTTTTTTTTTGAGACAGAGTTTGACTCTTGTTGCCAAGGCTAGAGTGCAATGGTGGGATCTCTGCTCACTGCAACCTCTGCCTCCCAGGTTCAAGCGATTCTCCTGCCTCATCCTCCTGAGTAGCTGGGATTACAGGCACATCCCACCATACCTGGCTAATTTTTGTATTTTTAGTGTAGACAGGTTTTCATCATATTGGTCAGGCTGGTCTCAAACTTCTGACCTCAGGTGGCCTGCCTGTCTTGGCCTCCCTAAGTGCTGAGATTACAGGCATGAGCCACCACACCCGGTCCATTTTGTTTTCGGTGCTGAGAAGTTAAATGCTCAATGGCTGGGGAGAAATCTCCCATAAAGTCAAGGCCTCTGCCAAAAGCCCAGTTTTTAATCTATATAATTTACAAGATGTAAGTTCCGTGAAGGCAGGAATGAGATCTTTTGTGTTCCCCGCTGTATTTCTGACATAGGAGTTAATGGCATAAATTAGATGCCAGATAAATAAATGCCTTTTAAATTGTAAATGTTGATTGGGTAGTGTATTAGTCCGTTTTCACACTGCTGATAAAGACATACCCAAGACTGGGTAATTCACAAAGGAAAAAGGTTTTAATAGTAGATTACCTATGAGACAATGCTGTGCTTCTTTAAGAAACAGAAGTTTTCAGGATTTAAAACTAGTAATGTAACAGCACAATTTTTATTGCAGGATTTGTTTTTCCACTAGTCTGAGTGTTAGAAGAAAATGGATAAATGAGCTTCTGACTGTTGGTGATTTAACGTACCATCTAGTGGAAAAAATAATCATGGTATTTTAAAGTCTATGAATCACAAATATTTCTTTCTTAAGAATGCTGTTTTGGCGGGGTGCAGTGGCTCATGCTTGTAATCCCAGCACTTTGGGAAGCCAAGGCAGGCAGATCACCTGAGGTCAGGAGTTCAAGACCAACCTGGCCAACATGGTGGAACCCTGACTCTACTAAAAATACAAAAATTAGCTGAGCATGGTGGCAGATGCCTGTAATCCCAGCCACTAGGGAGGCTGAGGCAGGAGAATTGCTTGGCCCCGGGAGGCGGAGTTTGCAGCGAGCGGAGCCACTACACTCCAGCCTGGGCGACAGAGCGACACTTCGTCTCAAAAAAAAAAAAAAAAAAAAAAAGAAAAGAAAAGAATGCTGTTAATAGTTGCAATGCCTTCTACAAGTTTTTAATCTATATAATTTACAAGATGTAAGTTCCGTGAAGGCAGGAATGAGATCTTTTGTGTTCCCCCGCTGTATTTCTGACATAGGAGTTAATGGCATAAATTAGATGCCAGATAAATAAATGCCTTTTAAATTGTAAATGTTGATTGGGTAGTGTATTAGTCCGTTTTCACACTGCTGATAAAGACATACCCAAGACTGGGTAATTCACAAAGGAAAAAGGTTTAATGGAGAATTCACAGTTCCACGTGGCTGGAGAAGCCTCCCAATCATGGCAGAGACAAGGAGGAGCAAGTCGCACCTTATGTGGATGGCGACAGGCAACAAGAGAAATGGTTTTTACAACCATCAGACCTCATGGGAATGATTTACTATCATGAAAACGGTTCAGGAAAGACCCACCCACATAATACAATCAACTCCCACCAGATTTTTCTCCCATGACATATGGGAATTGTGTGAGTTACAATTCAAGATGAGATTTGTGTAGGGACACAGCCAAACCATATCACATAGTGTGAAAATGTAAGGGACTCAGATTTATGTAAGTTCAGAGTTGTATATTACCTTTTCACAAACTTGCTGTGTCTGTTGGGATAAGACAGACACATATCCTTCTCTGGGCATCAGTCTTCTTACTTATGAAATGAGTGTTTCTACTCTTCAATTGCCACGGTTGCTTTAGCTCTAATGAAGTCAAGTTCTGGCTCCATCCCCCAGATTTTCACCTTTTACAATATGTGATCAACAATGACATGAGTCCTCTGGTCTAATTCCCAGCTGCTAGCTTTCACACACGTTGCAGACATTGTCTTTCTCCTCTCGCTGTAATATCTGTTTGTAGATGTATGTTTTCGGTATCATATTAAGATATCCTTTTTTTTTTTTTTTTTTTTTTTTTGAGATGGGGTCTCACTCTTTTCCCCCATGCTGGAGTGCAATGGCAGGATCTCAGCTCACTGCAACCTCTGTCTCCTGGGTTCAAGCAATTCTCTTGACTGAGCACACCCCGTCCCGTGAAGTAGCTGGGATTACAATGTCTTCCACCGCCTCCAGCTAAATTTTGTATTTTTAGTACAGATGGAATTTCACCATGTTGACCAGGCTGGTCTCGAACTCCTGACCTCAGGTGATTCACCCACTTTGGCTTCCCAAAGTGCTGGGATTAAAAGTGTGAGCCACCACGCCTGGCCATGTTAAGATTCTTTAACAGGCTCATCTCTCTTTCGCGGAAGCCATGGAGAGGAAATTAGACTCATGATTTTCTGTCTCCCTAAATCCTGAAGGGAATTTTTAAAATACCACTGAAGGGAAACTTTCTTCAACTTACTCAAATTAGGCAAACGGAACATCAGCTAAACAGTGCACTTCAGGGATATAAGCCAAAAACAAATATTATGCTGGCTTCTTGAAGATAAGATAAAGTGCATTTTTTGCCTTAGGAAAAGAAGCACATTCAAATAACGTGGTTTATTGATTCATAGTTCATTTGCACGTTAACTTTTTTTTTTTCATGAAGAGAGTTTATATAAACTATCCTGATAATAACTGAATTTTATATTTATTTTACCATTAATCTAAATGAAACTTGATATTTAGTTTGATGTATATCATATTAAAATGACTAATTGTACTGCATTGTGTATACTTCAAGCATAGCTGTTAAGAATAAAACCACAAAACCACTATATATATATATACAGAGAGAGAGATATATATAATTTTTTTTTTTTTTTTTTTTTTGAGACAGAGTCTCACTCTGTCACCAGGCCAGAGTGTAGTGGCGAAATTTAAGCTCACTGCAACCTCCACATCCCGGGTTCAAGCAATTCTCCTGCCTCAGCCTCTGGAGTAGCTGGGACTACAGACATGCACCACCACGCCCAGCTAATTTTTGTATTTTTCGTAGAGACCGGGTTTCACCATGCTGGCCGGAATGGTCTGAATCTCTTGATCTTGTGATCCACCCATCTCCGCCTCCCAAAGTGCTGGGATTACAGGCATGAGACACCACGCCTGACCAAAACCACTATTTTTAAAATTCATCCTCTTCATTTGGTTAATGTTTATATGTAGGTTGATGAAATAAAAAGTGTACAAACTTTGAAATTAAATATTTTCCATGTTCAAACACTTCTTATTTTTTTCTTTAAATCTATTGCAATAAGTCAATTTAAAAAAATCTTGATGGCTTGATACTCCCACCCTAAATCATACTAGATTCAATTAGAGAAACTAAAATTTTTTATCAAGGTGATGTCCAGCTTATCTAAGTGGAAAGCATGTGTTTCTCTGATTCTCATTTAATAATCTCTAAATAGATTTTTAAAAACTTTTAAGTCTGTGGTATAAACAATATCCTAATACTAAATTTATCTCTCAAAAATTTATTGAATTCTCCCAAATTTTGTTGGGCTAATTAGAAATATTTTGGATTAATTTGTTCTTTTTTTTTTTTTTTGAATTTTCAAAATATTTTTATTTCAGTCATTTGGAAGGGGTATCTTCTTGTGGTTTTAATTTGAATGCCCTAAAGGCTAAGGATCTTGAAATATCTTTTTAATGGGCCTATTTGTCTTCCATGTATCCCCTTAGGTCAGATGACTACTTAAGACTTTTATTCAGTTTATACATATATATATATATATTTTATTGCATTTTAGGTTTGGGGGTACATGTGAAGAACATGCAAGATTGTTGCATAGGTACACACATGGCAGTGTGATTTGCTGCCTTCCCCCCCCACTGTCCCTCCTCTTTTCCCCCCCCGACAGACCCCAGTGTGTGATGCTCCCCCTCCCTGTGTCCATGTGTTCGCATTGTTCAACACCTGCCTATGAGTTCTTTTACATTAATAATATCAGGTAAGGTTGCAACTCCACATTAGGATACTAGAATCACAAATTATTATTTCAGCATAACCAAATGATATTTGTCTTATTACTTGCTTTGTTTTCTTTACATTATAAGATTATGATTTGCAACTACAATTTTATGCCCTATTTGATCTCCATGTAAGAAAAATTAAAAAATATTTTTAGTTTCACTAAGCTGCAGGTCTTTTACTGGGGGAAAAGACTTAGATATAAATGAAGCACACAGGTCTTTTTCCCTATTGGCATTTGAAATCAATAAGGACAGATACATGTTGAGTGTGGATGGAGCATGGGAGTAGTCAACCATTTCCAGGTAATAATTAGTTTAGGAGAACAGCCTTGAAGCTAAAACGGACTTCTTAGCAGCATTCTCATGATTTTCTATTCTTTAATCATTCCTTTTAAAAATAATGCTCTCTTTTTTCTCATTTATTATGCTCTAGAAATTTCTTCCCTTTTATTATGCTCTAGAAATTTCTTCCCTTTCCCTAGCCCTCTCAATTGCCTGAAAGGACTACCTTTTTTTTTGGCGGGGGGGGAGGCATTTTTCTCGGTATAGTACTCTTTCCTTTACTCTTCAGAATATTTATTTATTTTTTAAAATTAAAAAGTTTTATATGTATCGTACATGTATCTACTTCCTAAATAAAAGTATATTAAATAATTTTAATAAAGAAAGCAAAGACTTGTTTTCAGAGGTAATCAACTTCAACTTTGTCACAGTTTCCTTTGGTTTAAATCTATATCTAATGTCAAAAAATTAGTTAAGGTAAGATTTCATTTTATAAGAATTGACTGAGAGAATAAATGAGAAAAGTAGACCACATTTCAGTAAGAGACCTTGTCTCTTACTAAGCCTTCCTCTTCTTTCTAGTTGATGAATTATGTGGGTTTTTAGTGTCAATTTGGCTTGACTTTTTTAAATGAAAGATGTGGTCTTAGAACTGGATAAAGTTCATTTCTATTTAGTCATAAAAACATAAATAATTGCCAATATCAGATTAAGGACTCAGATTGACCAAATGGAGCCTAAGAACCTTGGTTACCTGGGTAATTTTAACTAGCAAATAAAACAACATAAAACACTTAATTTTTACCTAGAAAATGAACTGACATCCCTCAAGTCATTTTAAGTAAATAAAGCTCATATTAATTTAGCTTTTCCAATTGCAGAAATAGCAAAAATTGACAAATGGGATCTAATTAAACCAAAGAGCTTCTGCACAGCAAAAGAAACTCTCATCAGAGTTAATAGACAACCTACAGAATGAGAGAAAATTTTTACAATATATCCATCTGACAAAGATTAAATATCCACATTCTACAAGAAACTTAAAAAAATTGCAAGAAAAAAACAACAACTCCATTAAAACGGGTAAAGGAAATGAACAGATGCTTCTCTAAAGAAAATTTTTATGCAGCCAACAAACATATGAAAAAAGCTCAACATCACTGATAATTAGAGAAATGCAAATCAAAACCACAGTGAGATACCATCTTATGCCAGTCAGAATGGAAATTATTAAAAAGTCAAAAAACAACAGGTACTGGTGAGCTTGTGGAGAAATAGGAATGCTTTTACACTGTCAGTGGATATGTAAATTAGTTCAACCATTGTGCAAGATGGTGTGGAATTTTCTCAAAGATGAAGAACCAGAAATACCACTTGACCCAGCAATCCCATTACTAGGTATATACCCCAAAAAATACAAATCATTTTGTTGTAAAGATACATGCATGCATGTGTTTATTGTATCACTATTCACAATTGCAAAAACATAAAATCAACCCAAATGAGCATCAATAATAGATTGGATAAAGAAAATGGGGTACATATACACCATGGAATACTATGCAGCTATAAAAAAGAATGAGATTATGTCCTTTGCAGGGTCATGGGTGGAGTTGGAAGCCATTATTCTCCACAAACTAACACAGGAACAGAAAACTGAACACCACATGTTCTCACTTGTGAGTGGAAACTGAACAATGAGAACACATGGACACAGAGAGAGGAACAACACACATTGTGGCCGTTGGAGAGTAGGGAGGGAGAGCATCAGGCTAAATAGCTAAAGCATGGGAGGATTAATACCTAGGTGATGGGTTGATAAGTGCCACAAATGACCATGGCACACATTTACCTATGTAACAAGCCTGCACATCTTGCTCATGTATCCCAGAACTTAAAATTAAGTTAAATTAATAAAATCATATTTACCCTATAAATATATATATCTAGTATGTGTTCCAAATTAAAAATAAAACATTTTAAATTTTGTTGAAAAAATATTTTCATAAAAATACAAAAATGAACTTACCAAGTTAAAATTCTACACAGAAACTGATTCAAGATTATCTTTTAATAATTATTAGATAAACACTAGGAAATAGATTCTGCCTAGTAACCTCAACTTATTAGCCTAATTATGAATTGTATCTACCAAATGTGACATTAAAAAATTATAAACACAAATTTCCTTCCTTTTTCAAAATGACAATACTGTTTTGTATTGTTCATTTTCACATTTTTTGTTTATTATATTATTTGAAATTATTTCACAAATGTATAGTGTATTTATTAATCTCTCACTTTCCATAAAGACAATTTTTGTCTAGTCAAGTTGATTGTAAATTCCTTGGGATGATGGAACCCCCCAAAATTTAATTTTTTTTATTTCTGTAAACATCTACTGTGTTAATACTGAGTGACTTGCTTAGGGCTATTATCACAATAGATGTTTATAGAATGAAAGTAGATCATGGAGGAAAATACACTTGGTTATTGAGTAGTTCACTCAAACCCTAAATTTTTATAATCATTGAATATATTAAAACATTAATAATTTGCACCATTCATCATTGCAGGCACTACTTCCAGTAAAAGCATTCATTTCTTCCTAGAGTAGAACTCTTCCCTCTTCAGCAGATGAGGTGTGGTGAGTGAACTCCAACTGGATTATACTCAACAAAGACACACCATCCTGCTATGGCAGATACGAATGCAGCATGACTAGTTCCTACACCAGGACCTTTCTGGTAAGCTGAAGTACTATGTCTCTTGCTAGTTATTGTTTGACAATTGCACAGAAGGTTAAGTGGCAAAAAGAAGATGAGTGTTTTTGGACATCGGCTGTATATCATCAGCAATATTTCTGACAAATAAAAAGTCATCAGTTTGCCAAAAATTTTAATGAAATCATGATTAATAAATGCCTCTCAAAGGTCTACATTAAAGTCAGGGCATTTGGGCGATAAATGTAAACACGCAGACCCTTCTTTGCCAAAAGCTGTGTGTTTCACTTACATAACTACACTGATCGATCTGTCCATTATTCTAATACATAATTTATCACATCAAGGGGGGCCATTCATTATGTGCATTGTATAGACAGGGAGTTCTAAACAGTTTCCTGTTTTAGGAGAGCTATCAGTTTTTCAAAGTACTGAAATTCTTTCTTCATTATTTGCAAAATAATGAGATGAGCTTTGAAAACATCAATAGTAGCACTTACCAAAAACAAAACAAAACAAAAATCTCACATCTTACAAACTGAATTTACTTGAGATCATTTTGACACAGTCCTGCTTCAGGTAGCATTTCCATTGCCCTCATTGTTTTCTTTCCTCATGAGAAGTCCACATGTTGTTAAACTTAAAGCAGTCAGAAGTGGGATGGTGTCCCAATTCTCATCAAATGAAAATTCTATGTCTATATTGCTTTAAATGTAAAAGCAGTATGCACCATTACATAAAAGCTCATTGAATTAAATTATAGATTTGGCATTCTATTTAAAAAGTGAGGCATTGAATAGTATAACATATTTAATTTCAAATCATTCATTCCTGGATGTGGTCATCTTTATGACTCAATTCTATTGCTATATGTTGATGTAATCTAGAACTCAGTAAATACATTTAACAGTTCTCATGAATATCTTATAAGGAAAAATGCATGCTTTCATTGAAGATAAAAACTGTTGTGATGAATGGGGTATTCCTCTGAGTTTTTGATGTGTAACTGATTTTGGAAAGCAAAGAATTTGAATATAACCTTCAGATAAACAGAGAAGGGAGTACAACACTAATGCCTTTACATTTTTAGACTGAGAATTCTGATTAATTGATAGTACCAAATTTTATGCCTCCACAGTGTACAATCACTTTACATTTTTGTTCTCATCAATAGAATAATAATAATTTAAAAATATTAAAAGCTTTCTCAAAAATTTGTGAAAAATGCACTTACGACATTCTCATTTCAAGTACAACCTTAAAAGTATATTTCCAGTCATGAATCAGTTAATCTATTTCTATTTGATCTGCAGAAATAATGTGCCCCTTTAAAGAATCAAATGTTTGACACTGTTTTCTCAGATATATTGTAAAAATTAAGTAATTGGAAATTGCATGTATTCATTTGAGAATAACATGTAATTTAGGTAAGTAAGTAAAGCTATCAAAAATTATACCACGAAATCATTTGTAAGATTATGTCTTATATCTTTGAGTAGCACTATAATCAAAAGATTACAACTGAGCAACACTCATAGCATTAGCTTAAACATTTTTTTTAATCCCAAAAGTGGTTCTATATTATATTCCCAAAACTGCTTAATCAACTTTAAGTCTGCATTTAGTAAATGTAGTCACTATTTTGGCTTCAAAAAGGCATAAAGTAATTTGGAGGCTTCTAAAACTGAGTAACAAATTCTATCTTAATACCTAAAATTGTTTTTCTTTTGGTTAAGTGTTTTTCATTGCAACTGTATGACTAAATTCCAATGGATCCTACAACTCACCATTCACTGGGGATTATCAATGCACACAAAGACTATTCTGAATATTTCAAGTATTTTAATTCAGTATACATAAAATATACCTTTCTTTATTTGCATCTATGGATAGTATTCATTTAGCTTTTCAATTCAAACAGTTGGTATCCCTCCTGCCCTTTTGGCCCACACCACTTGTGCTCCCTTTCTGGCCTGTAATGTTAAAGCACCTGAGTTTCTGAGAAAAGCTCTTTGATCCTTCACATAAGTATTTTTTTACTGAATCTCCAGATGATTATATAAATTCTTTCATGGTGAGAGAGAAATTGACTCATTTTACCTGCAGCTTTGTCCATAATATTCATTGAATTTTAAGTAGCAAGGAGTCAATTTGATATCACCAGAATTTAAATGTCTTTAAAAATATTCTAATTTTCTTAGACACCCATTTTTAATCAACAAATATTTTTCACTTAAGTCAATTGCATTATTATGTGAGAAAATATATGTGAGTGGATCAAAGATTAGCCCATAGCCAAGATATTCGTGTCATTAATGACAGCATGGTAGAGTAGAAAGAGTGCCTTGAGATGTCACATTCCTAGGTTAAAGTTTTATCTTGCTCCTTAACTAGGTAGCCTTGAGTAATGACCCTCTCTCTCTAAACTCTAGTATCCTACAAGGTGAGAAGTTATTTTTACCATCTTATCTCTAAAATACTTTTTAAATGGCTGATGTATAGAGAAAGATAACTTACTCTTCAATTAACATTTGAAGCAATGGAGTTGTATTAAAAATGCATAGAGTTTGCCCTTTCTTTACTAAAATAGAATTTTAGTATGTTAACTAAAATACAATCTTGAAAATAAATGTAACAAATTAAAGACTAGAAATAGTTCTTTCTTTATACTTACTAAGCTAACAATAAACCAGAAAGCAATGAGGACAGTTAAGCAGATAAATTATTGATTTTTTCCTCTAATTACATTAGGTCTTTTCTGTACATTCACTCTCCTAAACGAATATGAATGCCCAAAGGCATTGTTAACAAGATTTAAGGATAAGGTTTCTATATCATTACACTAACAGGATTTGCATTAGCTGACAGCTGCAACACATAAGTTAAATAAAACTTTATCGATATGTTAAAAACACACTATACAAAATACAACAAACAATGGATTTTGTTAGACAAAAATAAAAAATATTTGCTCTGAATCAAGTTTTTGTATTTACTAGAGAAATACTGTTTGATTTTTAATTTTTGAACATATGCTTTGTAATAGCAGTAAGCAAATGAATTAAATGTGAAACTTCAGTCATTATGAAATAGGTGCTTTTATATATGTATAAAGGATTGTCTGGATGGATAGTTAAAAGCTTACAATGAAAACTAAGGAGAATATGAGAAGACCTTATTAATCTTGAGTCTGTTTTTAATGAACAGTGTTTTTTATGTAAATTATACACTCTTTTTCTCCACTTTTGGTTGTCTTATTATTAAAAATAAGGTTTCGAAAGGCCCCTGCAAACTATAAAGTTCTGTAGTACCATCATAATCTAAAACTGAGAAGAATCAAATTGCCAAGTAAGAATAATTTAAATAGAAAATAGCTTAACACAGAAAGCATCTTGTTGATAAAATGTCCATGTATTTGTTGCTGTCTCCTTTCGCTTTTGAGCAATTTAGTCAAACATGAGTCATGCTTTTATGTAAAACGTTATGATCAGTACATTTTATAAAGCAAAACAAAACAACTCTAGCAACACTCTTCAATGAATTGCTCGTGAAAGCAAATCGGGGTCTTTATTTCTGATAGACCTATGAAATAATGTACTTCACACATTCAATGAAACACTTTTCTATTTGAGCTCGATAAGCTATCAGATTGCTAAGAGTTTTCTTAACCTCAGGAGAAGCTACAGTTCAAGAAAAGGCACTTACAGAAAAAGGGGAAAAGTCTTTTGACATTGGCAGTTGTTATACTATAAAACCAAAGGCCAGCCTTCTGCACATCAACCGAGAATGAGATGGTAAAAGTGGCAAGCTTTGCCATTAAGTAGCGGACACATCAATTGACAAAAGAACTAGAGGTTATGGGGTTGATAGCTCTTGTATTGCAGCTGATACAGTTTGGAGAAGCGATGCAGAGTCAACTGTTCTCCCTAGAATATGAGGAGCCACATATAGGTAGAGATGAGTTGGTAAGTAATTTGTCATGCTTCAGTTATCTTTACATATGACATGTCTTTTTCCTTCCAAAGCCATGATGTGATAACTGTTAGTCTGTAAATTTTCTGTTCAGATAAAACCAGTTTCATAATCTGTAATGATTTTCTAAACATTTAAAGTTATACATCACCTAACTTGAAATTTAGAAAGAAAATAAAATGACTACCACTCTAAAGTGAACATAGACCTGTAGATATTTATAATCATTTCAATTAAATTCATATATAAATTCACATATAAATATAAATAAATTCATATATAAATATGTAAATTCATATATAAATAAAACCAAATATGCAAATGTTTGGTTCATTGCAAATATTGATTATTTTTATTTGTCTAAATAATTCGTTATTTGTTGTACTTCTAGTGTGTTTTTAACATATCAATAATAAAATAAAAATTCATAAATAAATTATAAATATACATGCAATTGAAGGTTTTTTCTTACCTCATGAGTAGAAGGTCTTTGTTTTTTGCTTAAAAATTAGTGACGGTTTGTTCAGAGGATGAAAGAACAGGAAAAAGTATAGTGCTAATTTCATCCATATTAAAATCTTGTTTATCAATTATCTTAGGGCTAAATTAAAAAAGAAATGTAAATGCTAAAAGTGTAACAGTGACTTGGTTATATTATAAAAGAAACATCCACTCTTTAAAGGTAGTACCACTGAAGGTTTCATTAAACAGATAAAGAGATATATCTTTATAATTTTCTCCAATGTGCCCTACTTGTCAATCATTGACAAAAAAAGGGAGTATGAATGTGGCAATTACTACAGCACTGACATTTTTCAGAGTCACATTTAAAATTTGCCACACATAATCACAGAAGGGAAGCTTGTGAATAACTATATTGGTTATATGATTATCTGCTTATTACTTCCACATATTATATTTTATATACAGATGCTTTCATACATGCAAAACAAAACAAACGTTTTCAAAAGTATGACCACAACAGGGGTTATTGAGATATTTATGTTGAAGGAGTAGGGCAAAATGCCTAATATAGGTGCAATTCACCTTGTTTTAGTATGATATTGGTCTTCTTTGACAATGTTTTGAGTATTTAGACTTGTTATTTTATAATTAGATAATTTGAAGCAACAATGACATTTTGTGATAAAACAAGAAGCAATGTAAGAACAATAATTTATTTGCATGTGCATCATAATTGGTAAAACACTTTGTATATACATTATTTCATTTATTTATTACAAAAATTATGTGAGATAGTAAAACAACTTTTGATCCTCTCCATTTCACAGTTTAGGAACCTCATGTTTGCAAGGTTGTGATCCTGAGTCAAAACCTGTTAATTAGTAGATCCAAGCATAAGCATTTATTCCTGTTGTTTCTCCACTTCTTCTCTATTCTCCAAACCCCACCAACAATTCAAATCACCTGAAGTACTCTGTGTATGTGCATAGACTCTCTCCCAGACTAATTAAGTAAGAAACTCCTAGGGTGAAATCTAGTGATGATTTATTTAAAGCTTCACAGGTGATTCATGCATTAAGGACAGGGTTAAGAACCAGGCCTTTATACCAACTATTCTGACACCAAATTTCTGACACTCTTTCTCCCTTCCCACAGTGCTTTTGATAAACAACACCTGAACATAAAATAAGCCTACTTGGTCGGAAAATGCAGCCTTTGACATACGATAGCATAATGGCAAACATTATCAGTTTTAGAGGCAGGCAGTCTAAATTTCAGTATCTGTTTGGGGACTTACTGTGTGAACTTGGGTGAGTTTTTAATGTCACTGTATTCAACTGTTATTATTAAATGAGTTAATTCATGTTTAGATCAGCACTTGACAAACAAACATTTAAAAAACAACACAATCATGCTGTTATGAACTAAATGTTTGTGTGCCCCTAAAATTCATGTTGAAGCCATAACCCTCAATAAAATATTACAGTATTTGGAGGTGGAAGCCTTTGGTAGGTAATTCATTTTGGATGAACTCATGAGAGTGATGCTTCTGTGATGGTGTTAGTGTCCTTGTAAGAAAAGCAGAAAGACCACTTTCTTTTTCCATGTAAGGATACACTGAGAATGCAGTCATCTTTAAAATAGGAAGGGGGCCCACACTAGAACCTTGCCATTTTGGCACCCCTGATCTCAGACTTCCAGCCTCCAGAACTGTGAGAAAGACATTTCTGCTGAGTTAACCATTCAAGCTATGGTATTTTCTTGTGGCAACCTGAGCTGATTAATATGCATACTTTATAGCTTTGAACATACTTGAAAATAATTTAAAGTCACAGTTATAAACCAGAAGAATATCTGGACAGTCTAAACTTCTTAAATTTATACCAGATCACAATAGGAGAATTTTAAAATTTCTCTAATAAGAAAGTAAATCCTTCCAATTTTAAACTTAAAGAATTTATTTTTTCTGCCACCACATTTATCTGCAAATTACAAGCCTGTGCTCATGTACCTACTGCTCTCTGAAGGCTGCTTTGCTCTTCATGTTTATCTCGGACTCTCTGTATAATTACTGAACTGTAGAAGGTGTTTGCTTATGTGAAAAGCAGAGTTTTAAAGTCTTTGTTAGAAGAACTGCATGATTAAGGAATAATAACTGAGTAACTGGGCACAGTTGAGAATCCTATGTTTAGATATTTATTTGAAACACTATTTTTTTAAAGATGACTTTTGAATAATAAATACATTATTCACAGGAAATAAAAGAACATAAGAAAATAAAACTCTGTTTTTACTTATTTATTTATCAATATTTTATGTTCCAGGGTACATGTGTAGGATGTGCATGTTTGCTACATGGGTAAACATGTGTCATGGTGGTTTGCTGCATAGATCAACCCAACACCCCAGGTATTAAGCCCAGCACCGATTAGCTGTCCTTCCTGATGCTCTCCCCTCCCCCTTTTCCTTGACAGGCCCCAGTGTGTGTTGTTCCCCTCAATGTGTGCACGTGTTCTCTCCAGACTATGTACATGGAAAAGAGATTTACTAATGTTTTAAACAAATGAAAGTTATTTCAATGTTATACAATAGAGTGGTTATTTTACAATTAAAATTCAACATCTTTGCTCTAAAACCTATGGACAATTTTCTACTAATTAAAATTTCCTCTCTAACCTCTCGATCTGTTCTAGAAACTATTTTCCCTCACTCTATTCTTCAACTTCAAAGTTCTCCGGAAGAACATCACTTGTCATTTTATAACTTTATTTTTAACCTCACTTATAAACTTTATTTTTATTTTTTCACACAGAAAAGTCTAATTTCTAGACTCTTTCTAACATCCACATATATGCTCAAGGCTCGTTTTTCACCTCTCAAGTTTCATTAAAGAAATCTAGTATTCTAGGACATCCTTGAAAGAAAAAAAAAAGTAAGAAAGAAGAAATCTACTAAATAATTAGCCATGTATTTTTTAGAATCAAAGAAAAATAATAAGACAGGTGAAATTACAGTTTTTTTAAATTTTATTTATAAGTACGCACCCCCACTCAGGGGCCATGATCTTCTATTTGTTATTGCTTTTATTTGTTTGATTGGATATAGGATTATCTATGCAGAGATAACAAAGTTGAAGTTCAATGTTTATAGGGTAGTCATAAATGCCTCTCTGGGAAAATTATTTATAAAATTTCTGGTCCATGATCAGTACAGAGCAATTGCTAATAATAAAATGATTTCTTGTGTGTGCTTGTTGAGCATGCTAATCTGAGATCAGATTGGGCATTTTATTTCTGTTTGGCCATGTGTCCATGCTATGTAAGTTTCCCTGACTAGCTTTGTAGAGTCCCCTGCAGACTTAGGAAGCAGCAATACTGCATGGTTAGTTTTTTGCCGGTCATGGTGACAGCTTGAGAGGCAAGAACTCTAAGGGCTGCTGCTTGTTACTTGTCAAATAAGTAATGTATTCTTGGAAGCTCATGTAGCCAGTAACTATCCCCCACCAAATAAGGTGCTATAGTATTTGCCAGCATCTCCCTTTCTAAATTCAGAGTTGTCATGTGCTTTCTTTGGAGAAATTACTGACAGGTATCTTCGTCTTCATTCCATCATGTCTCATCTTCAGACAACACTGAAAATTTTCCTAATATTTAACTATGTAAATGGTACCCTTTCAATTTAACAAGATGAATGCTTCTGACATTTTTATATATTTTTAGTTATTTTAATAGGAATCTGAAAGACAAATTAGGAGTCTGTATTTTGTAGAAATTTTGCATTTTGTAGAAGCTTTGTAAAAGCTTATTAAACAGGAATGTTTCCTATAGTCAGTCGATTCACAAATGTATATAGAGAAAATATTGAAAACTGGAAGACTGGAAGGAAGTCACAGGCCATTAAAGAGATACCATAAATAACCAAGAATAGTCATACATAGCACTGGCTAAATTAAATGAGGTAAATATCCTAGTTTCTGATAAATATATTAAATTCAACACAAGGCATTCTTATGAGGGTCATAAGGCATGGTTCTTAGTCCTTTAAAGGACTATAGGGATTTAACATAAATTTATATTTATTTATAATCTAGCACATAAAATAAAACAAAGATTTAAATAATTATGAGGCAAAAGTCATATGGTGTTTTAAATTATATGGCTGTCAAAAAGAAAGTACCTCATGCCTAGTTTGAGTGATTAGGTTAAGCTTCTAGAGATGGTAATATTTATGACAACACTAAATTAGAGGTAAGATGTAAAGCAGGAGGAAATAAGTGAAATTTAGATGAGGAAAACTGCAAAAGCAAAGACAGAGTGAAGTCTGGGCCAAGTATGTTTGAAAAAAAGTCTATGAAACTTACTAAAATTTAGATTATACAAAAATAGGTGAAGAACTTATAGGAAGATACGTTGGATGACACAAATAGAACTGGAAAAGCTATTAGCTGTCTTGTTGACAGCCTGTGATAAGTTCAATATAAGCAACAAGTAACATACACCGAATTGCTACTATAAAATTTGACTCGGAAGTGGTGTTCCAAAAGGTTGGCTGGATTCGATATAAAAGCCTGCAGACAAAACAGGGTATACACAGAGAGAAAAGAGAACAAAAGATAAAACCATGAATCCTCTCAGTTAAAAGGAGCCAGTAATCTAAATTTGAAAATATTTGGAGAAATATAATATTAAGAAAAGAAAAAATATAGAGTCAAATGTCGGAACGGGATCTCATTACAGATGAAACTATTTGTGCTGAATATTTTGAAGAACAGTTTAACATAAGTATAATTGCTGGATTTGGAAAGTAAAATAAGTACAAAACCTCTATTTAAAAAGAATTCAAAACATATAAAACAAGAATTCTCATGATTAAAGGAAAATATGTGATGTCTTAAAAAGAGGAATTCTTTGAAAACATATAATTTAAAAATAAATGGGATTAATTTTCTATTAGATATGGTAAATGGGAGGCTAAAGGAATTAAATCTTTCAGAATTTTAAAAAACCAAGTCTTCAAATTTAAAACAAACTGTAATTGGTGAACAGGAGAAATGAAGATCAATCCTTGCCTATGGAAATTCTAAGGAGACTCCAGTATACTAAAAATAAAGATATGAAATATAGAATGCCTATAACAAAAATGGTAACTTTACCTACTTTCCAAAGCAATTGAACAGGAAGATCATTACAGTGATAATTTTAAAGTACAGAAAAATCCATAATGATTTGTCCAGAATTTTATTCCCAGCTAATTTACATTCATAAAGAGAAGCAAAATAAAGACACTTGAAAATATACAAAAACTAAAAAAAGTTTAACATATATAACCTGTCAATAAAAGAAATAAAAACAAATGTACTTTAGCTAGCTGAAAAAGTAAACCCAGAGGAAAAGCACATGAAGCAATTTACAAAGAAGTATTAAAATTAATAAATATGTAGGTAAATTGAATACGTTGTCTTTAAGAAACAGAAAATGAAACTAAACTACACATACACTTTTAATTATAGCATTTCTGTTCTACCACATAAAAGAAATAACAATGCTGACAGTTTATATAGGAGGAAATATGGCTTTTGGTGAGCAAAAAGATGGTTAGATTAACAAGAAACATAAAATTTGACAAAGGAGAGAAATAGCATGTGGTTCCGTTCTAATAACATGAATAGTAAAATAGCAAGCTCAATACATTTGAGAATCATTATAACATAATCCACAATGTTCAACAACAAAAAAGCAATAGTATTAATAATACTAATATTTAAAGATCTACTTAATTTGCAGAATCAACTCATGTCAAAACACATTTATTTTTCAATCCTTTTAAAATTTTTTCAATAACTTTTAGTGTTAGTATGTTTCTGTTTTTCCTATGTCTATTCAAACATCTCTCATAGCGACAAAGTATAATCTTTGTCAAAAGAAGCTTATTACCAAAAGAAATGTGATGAGGAAATGTAACTCTTCTATATGTCAAGGAAATGTGATGGTAAAAACAAACACAATTTGTTATTTTAAGCATTTCATTCCAAATAGGAGTCTTTCTGCACGAGAAATCATTTGTTTTACTCTTAGGCAGTTGTGCACCCTGCGGAGAATGAATACATAGAGAATGTAACCTTTCTCGAGTCTTCATTTTAATCACACTCTTGCCTAACTCCATTTTATTCCTCGGAGACATTAGTCATCCTTAAAGAATGCCTTCTTGTAATAAAAAATGCAGTGCATTGGGTTTAATGTGTTGACTTTTGCAGATATTTTTGTTGGGAATATTGTATTCGAGAATAATGTAGAGTACTTTTTATAATCATGTTTATATTAGGAACTCTGCAAATGAAGGGGGGTACACAGTTGCCATCTGCAGGTTTTGCAGACATCTCACACATCTGCTATTGCTTCGTGAAAGGCATGACATGTACACATAACTTCGAAGGCTTTTGATTATTCACACAAGAAATGATCGATTAGCTGCTAAGAAAGTGGGTTTAAAAATCTTCTGAGGAAAGCAGAGCAAGAAAAGAGCATTTCTCAACCATCAATATATCTATGGGCAACAATATTTAAGGAAATGCAGGCTAGAGTAGAAGAAAAGAACCACTGTTACTCCTGACATTGATTTTTTTTCAAATAGTTATAAATAGTTGACCTCCACCCTCATCACCAACATTTCTATTTATGTTCAGGTTAAAGTTTTATCTCTCCCAAGGTAAATCAGCTGGTGAGAGCATCTGATAAAGCTTTTGCATCATCCTACTTAATCTCTGTAAAGAGGCATCACAGTGCGTGAGTCAAATGCTTAGCTCCCTTACAGAGAGGATTCAGAAGAAAAGTAGTTTATGATTCTGTGTGTGTGTGTGTGTGTGTGTGTGTGTGTGTGTGTGTGTGTGTGTGTGTGTGACAGAGAGAGAGTGTATTGGAAGAAAGGATAGGAGAGGTAAGAGAGAGAATATGCCTGTGAGTTTAAGAGCATAAGCAACACACTGTAACATTGATTAGGCAATCATACTAGAGTTCACTCTGGGTTCTGTTTGAAATTTTCTCTAAAAGCAGATATTTGTTTCCTAAGCCTGTGAACTCAAGTCTCCCAATCACTGACACTCTGAGAGTTTTGTTACAGGAACATTTCTCTGGGACTGAGGAAATCTCATAGAGGTCCTTAATCACAATTGTTTTTTACTTGTGTATTTGTTTTCTGTTGCAATTGCAACAAATTACCACAAACATAGTATCCTAAAACAGCACAAATGTATTCTGTTTAATCTGTTTCACTGCGTGACAGTCAAGGTGTCAGCAGAACTGGTTTCTTCGAAGGCTCTAGGGGAGACTCCATCTCACTCCATCTCTTTGCCTTTCCAGCTTATAGTGGCTGCCTGTATCCTTTGGCTTATGGACACTTTATATATCTTCAAAGCACAAAACTCCAATCTCTGCTTCCGTCATTGTATTGCCTTTCCCTTTGCAGCACCTCTCTCATCACCTGCTTCTTTACTTTGAGTACTCCTGTGATTACCTCATACCCACCTGGATAACCCAAAACTATCACCCAAACTCAACATCATCAACTTAATCTCACCTGCAAAATTGCTTTTGCCATATAAGGTAACACATTAAAAAACAGATATTTGGGAAGCCACATTTAGCTATACCTTCGTACTTAAAATCACCGGTCTAGAGAGTAGGTTTTTTATTTTCATAGGCAGCAGATTCAATATAAACCAAGTGTTTATTCTGAGCTTAGGATGCAATAAAAAAGGAACAGATATCTGGACATATATGTCTTGTACTTACATAGTGCTGTGCAACTTACATAAATGTATTTATTAGAAAGAAAGGAATACAAATCAATTAGCTCAGCTCAGCATTAGAAATCTTGAGAAAGAAGAGTAAATTAAGCCTAAAACAAGAAGAAATATTAAAAATTAGAATGCAACTCAACAAAACTGAGGAAAATAGAGAAAATAAATAGAAGCAAAAGCTACTTTTTAAAACATCGATAAAATTTATAAAACTGTAGCCAGACCATTCAAGAAAAATGTTAAGGACACACAAATCACAAATGTATATTAAAAAAAGACTTCTCTATTCATACTTATACTTTAAAAATTTAATAAGGGAATAGTATAGGCAACTCTATGCACACAAATTAAAAAATATAGATGTGATGGGCAAATACTTTGAACGACTTACCTACCAATTTCATAGAAGGAGAAAGATATATTATGGGTAATTCTTCATCTACAAAAAAATTATCAATCATTGACTATCTTCCAAATAGAGAACACCAATCACAGACTTCATTGATGAATTCTTTAAAACATTTAACAAGAAAATACATGTTTTTTTTGTAATCTTCTAAAAAAATAAAAGCAGAAGGATCAATCCTTACTCTATAGGGCCAACATTACCCAGATAAAGTTCTTAGAAGGAAGAAAACTACCAACTGGTATCTCACAGAAAATACAGGCAAAAATTCTCGACACATCCAAAAATGTATGAAATAAATTATATAACAAGATCAAGTGGGATTTATTCCAGGTATTCAAGGTTGTTTCACTATTCACACTACATCCATGTAATCTACATGTCAACATGTTTAAGAGAAAAAATCATATTATCATATCTACTGATGAAAAGAAGGCATGTGGCAAAATACCGCATCCACTAATGATCTCATGATAAAATTTCCACAAATATTCCAATTGAGAAAAAACATCTAGCAGTACTCCTTAAAACTGTCTAGGTCATTGAAACCAGGGAATGTTTGAAAAACTGTCACAGATAAGAGAAGACTAAGGGGACATGATGACTAAATGTAATGTGGAATCCTGGATGGAATTCTGGGACAGAAAAGGAACATTAGGTAAAATTAAAGAAATCTGAATAAAGTAGACATTACAGTTAATTTTTATATATCAGTATTGGTTCATTAATTGTAACAAGTATGCAATACTAATATGAAGTACTAAGAGTAGGAAAAACTGCATGTGAGGAATATACAAATTCTCTGTACTATACTTCACGACTTTTCTGTAAATCGAAAGCAACATTAAAAATTTAAAAATTTTATTTAAACACAATCGTCAAAAAATTGAACGTGTTCATATATTTCTCTCAATTTTCTTTCAAAAGAATATAATCTCTGCCACAAATATAACTGGTGTTATTTTGGGGAATGTTGAGGATACTCATTAATTTGGAAGACTAAGGAGAAGAGTTGAAAAGAAAATATTAAATAGTAGTCTTGCAACTTACAAATATAATTTTGGTCAGTTGCTATGATTGTTGAAAAATCAGCTTCTGTTTAAGCCTTTAAAATATTTGCCCTTACAAAAAAAGAACTGGAAGATTTGTCCTCTCCTGTAACATTTTTTAACCTGAAAATTTCCTTGCCTTTTATATTAAGATTTTAAATTATTTTTAACCCTAAACAGATTCAATGAGTGTATGACTATTAAAATAACATGTCTTTATTTCAAATAATTCTTTTTAGCATAGTAAAAGTGTGTGAGTGTGTATTTTGTCAGAAATGTAGCAGCTCAGAATAAGGAAGAAGTCATATAAAAATACTACCGCTTCTTTGAAAGTAGAGCCAAGTGGCTATCTTCCACATGCTCCATGAAAAAAAAATAGTTTAGTTATGGCAAAATTATCACTTCATTTCATTTATTCTCCTCTCTTCAATACACGAGGCACTAAATACATTCTTTTTCACATACTCGAAGATGGTGTGTGTGTGTGCACACATGCATATGTGTATTTATTTGAAACATTGGAGTGACTTTTAATTTGTTTCCATTTGATACTATATAAATAGGATGCATTTAAGAAATACTAAACGGTACTATTTTATTGAGACGACACACGAGCTGCTTACTTGAACATTGTGGATGTTGAAGACAGGAGACTAGCATTGTGGTTTGTCTTGTTTCCCAACATTACTTTTCAAGAAGTTGGCAAATGAGGATCGATATCTTTAAAATCAAAGTCGAATCATCTCATGTGTTAATCCTCTCAACATAATCCAGCAACGATTGTTGTCCCTGCTTATTTTAAAATATTCTCAGTGATTATAAAATGCATTACCTTCCAAAGAAGCAAATTTATCTTTAGACATTTCTGCAAGTTAGAAAATCTCTCCTAAATCCTGGACTGGGTTATCTTTCTCTTAGTCTCTCCCTCCTTTGTCTATGCTTCTGGGCTGCATTTTAAAAAAGAAAAAGAAGAAAATTCTAACCTTTTGTGTCTTGGTGTCCTCTGCAATTCATCATCTTGATAACTGTCCTCAGAATGTTTTCTGAAGTGTCCATATCTATAAGGAGGTTAAGGACAGAAAATAGATTTATGAAATATGCTATAAATTCTGAAAATTATGAGAGTGTTTTTTAAGGAGCAGATTTTGAAGATGACTAATATTATTCTTGGTTTAAGTTCTTTGTAGTAATGTCACTCTTCAAGAAATAATACCGAGGTAACAAATTATCTACAGTTTTAAAGTCCTATGGGCACATTTAACAATGTTTATTATCTATAATTTTTAAATTGGAAATTTTGATTGACACAAAGTATAGATATGCACATTTCTTGTACATAAATATAAGTTTATTGTCAAATAGCCTATATTTTAGTTACTTTTATAAAAATTGAGACTATAAAACAGATAAGACATTTTAAAATGATTTAAAAATTACATATTTGCTGGATAATACATTTGTTAAATTTTAGCTAACATATAGAATCAATATATTTATTTTTCAGAAAACTTATGAAAATATTAACTTTGAAGTATTTTAGCTTTTTTTGTTTTTTTCTTTTTCCTTTCTTAAAATGCATCTTAACAAGGCATGGTGGTGCATGCCAGTAATCCCAGCTACTCAGGAGGCTGAGGCAGGAGAAATGTTTGAACCTGGGACAGGGAGGTTGCATTGAGTTGAGATTACACCACTGCACTCCAGCCTGGGTGACAGAGCAAGACTCCATCTCAGGAAAAAAAATAAATAATGTGTCTTGGTTACTTGGGCTTTTTCTCTTCCACATATGTATTTATATATATATATATATGTCATATATAGATCATATATGTTTTTAGATAGAGTTTTTAAAGTTTAACAACTTTGTTAATTTCTCCATGTTTTACTTTTCTTAGTCACATTTATCTGCAATTTACAGCAATAACAACCACAGTAATTTGTCACATAGTAATTATTTTTCTCAAACTTGAAGACTGTTAGAGGCAAACAGCATACTTAAAACAGAAATTGAAAGTTGAACAAAGAAAGAAAGAAAAAAATTTTGGTGTGACTGGTTCTACAAAACACTGTGGATTAATTTTTACTTTCACGTCATAAACTTTATATCTGGACAGAGGAATTCATTGTGTTGCATGAATTAAATTTTAAACCACCACCATGATTTCATCCTATGAGCATTTGCAAAACTTTTTTATTTTAGCCCAGTTGCATATTTAATGGCTTATACTCTACTAGGCAGCAGCAGCATTATGAAACTTTTGAATAATTGAGGTCTACGATAATGACATATAGGAATGTTATTAGGATTTTTCATTTTTTATTACAGTCAGTTAGACACTGATATGCTAATAACTTTTGAGATTGTGCATTTATCTGCTTAAAAGAGCAGGCAGGAAAAAAATTATCTGTGTTCTCAGTCATAGACTAGAAAATATTCACAACCAAAATTTCAAAGATCTTGTTTACTCAGCAGATTAAGGGAACTCTGGTGACAAGAGGGACAAATGTTTTAGCTGTTATTTACTACGCCTCTTAAATAACGTTAATGAATGCAACATGTAAATTACTACTTCTAGTAAATCTGAACCTTTCTAGAAATTTATACTTTCTCAGGTAAAACACAGGCATATGACTTCAAGGCAAAATTTGGGGCTCTCGGGGTCTTACTTTGTCTGCAATTGTAGTTTGCAAAAACTATGTATCAGTATTAGGTAATTGCTAATGAATTAGCTAACCTTCTATATCTTTAAAGTTTATAGAAATAACTGGCTTTTATTAATCAGTGCTTATCCATCAGGTCATATTATAATCTGGCTATCTTGAAATAGAGTCCTTTCTTGCCATCTTGAAATTGGTTCCTAGTGATTTAAAAGTCTGAGCCTCACTTTGTGTTTTCTTGCTTTCTTTCCCTTATTCTTGACTCAGCCTTCACTGGATTAGGCTGGCCCATCCACTCATTGTATCACCTCTCTGTCAGCCACAAAGAAAGTCACACATTTTAGCTGATTTGTTTTTATATACTTCAAGTTCTGGGGTACATGTGCAGAATGCGCAGGTTTGTTAGCTGATTTTTAAAGCCATTCCTCAGATCTTCCCTTATCTTTGGTCAAGACAGGGACGGAAGGGAGGGAATTTCTGGGCAGAAGAGGGCAGGTCCGCGGTGAGGGCCCTACCATCAAGCCAAAAAACCTGAAACAGCAGCCCAAAGTGAGAACGTACTCCCCTGTCTTCCCACTTCAATGTTGCCTTTTCCAGAACTACCCATGCCCCACTCCACCCGTCATCTTGTGCCTGTAAAAGTTGCAGGCTCCCGCCGGCAAAGGGAAGAGAGGCAGCTGGACATCAGAGAGAAGTGTCTTACTTCAGAGGGACAGCTTGATGGTGTAAATTTGAAGAATCCCCCGGTGAACACCTCGACTTCAAGGGAAGATTACCTTCCCTCTCCGTCTGCCTTCCAGCTCCTCTTCCCTCTGAGTGTCACTTCCATCGCAATAAAATCTCCCACGTTTACCATTCTCCAGTTCATATCATTTCTCCTGGATGCCTGACAACAGGTCAGGTGCCCTGAGTGCAGATGCAAAAGGCTGCCACACTGACCTTCTGCCTGTGCTGGCAGAAGGCAGCCACCTTATGCTAAAAGGCAGAGTGTCCACTGAGCTGTTAACGCTTAAACCATCCAAAGATGGCAGAGCTGAGTACTGTGACACTTCCTCTGGGACTTCGGGGGGTCGTGGTTACCTCCCCGCCAGATGCTCCTGTGTGTGTGACTGTGTATGTGTTTGTGTGCACATATAATTCAGACAGCCTAAGAAAATTATTTAAAAACTGTTAGCTTGATTTTATTTAACATGAATTTAATTAATCTGTATTATATTTGAAATTTTCTAAATAATCAATATTTTCTTTTTAAATTGTAGTTTAAATTCTGGGGTACATGTGCAGAATGTGCAAGTTTGTTATATAGGTATACATGTGCCATGGTGGTTTACTGCATCCATCCCTCATCATCTACATTAGGTATTTCTCCTAGTGCTATCCCCTCCCCTAACCCCCCACACCCAAGACAGGCCCTGGTGTGTGATGTTCCGCTTTCTGTGTCCGTGTATTCTCATTGTTCAACATCCACTTACAAGTGACAACATGCAGTGCTTGGTTTTCTGTTCTTGTGTTAGTTTGCTGAGAATGATGGTTTCCAGCTTCATCCATGTCTCTGCAAAGGACATGAACTCATCCTTTTTTATGGCTGTATAGTATTCCATGGTGTATATGTGCCACATTTTCTTTATACACTCTCTCATTGTTGGGCATTTGGGTTGGTTCCAAGTCTTTGCTATTGTGAATAGTGCTGCAATTAACGTACATGTGCATGTGTCTTTATAGTAGAATGATTTATAATCCTTTGGGTGTATACTCAATAATGAGATTGCTGGGTCAAATGGTGTTTCTATTTCTAGATCTTTGAGAAATCACCACACTGTCTTCCATAATGGTTGAATTAATTTACACTCCTACCAACAGTGTAAAAGCATTCCTATTTCTCCATATTCTCTTCAGCATCCATTGTCTCCTGATTTTTTAATGATCACCATTCTAACTGGCATGAGATGGTATCTCATTGTGGTTTTCATTTGTATTTCTCTAATGACCATTGATGGCGAGCTTTTTTCATATGTCTGTTGGCTGAATAAATGTCTCCTTTTGAGAGTGTCTGTTCATATCCTTTCATAGAAAGAGTATTCTTACCCATAATATGTTATACATCTCAATTTCTTTAGGTCTTATTTAACGTATTTTAATGAACTTCTGTAATAGGTTTCATAATGGTCTGTATACTTCTGTTAGATTTATTTATATTATCATTGCTGTTATAGCAAATAGCCTTTGTGATTTTTAATAATATTTAATTATTTTGGTTTATAGAAATGCATTTTTTCTTCACGTTATTTTTGCAAGCAGAGTCTACGAGAAACTCTGCAATTCTAATAATTTATGTATAGTATTTTATGAGTTTTTATGAAAACAATCATATTACTTATAAATGATAACATTTTTTCATACTTTTGCAATCTTTGTATCTTATTTCCCATTCACCTTTAGGTAGCATTTCTAATGCAATATTAAATACAATTAGAAATCCTTGCTTTGCTCTTTATCTTGAGTTGTCATTCTTTTAATATCTCATGATTAAGTATGATATTTGCTCCAAATTTTTGCGGATACCCATATTGTTGGAAAATACCCCTAGCTACTGGTGAAAACATATCTTTCCCTGCTGTATGGGAACAAAGTTTGACCACGTTTTCTACAATCTTGCAGTTCATTAAGTTATGTAACAAATCCCAGAAAAAGAAACTGATTAAATGCAACGCGAATATTTTCAAGATTGTCTAGTAATATTTCTCGAGGAACATAAGCTCTTCCACTCTCTTTGTCCCATTCTAAATACTTTTTCAGGGTCCCATTCTAAATACATCCCAGATGTATTTTGTCCCATTCTAAATACATTTGTCCCATTCTAAATATATCCCAGATTGTCTGGACAATAATAGCTTCCACCTTGCATCCTAGAAACATTACTAATGGTTTACCCTGTCACTCTTATAGATGTCTCATTTTGAATAATACATTATATGATCATCCTATTTAAAAGCCACATGATGAAAGGTAAAGCAATTCGCCACTGAGGTCTCTAAAGGAGAGCTGCTTAACAATGTGAATCCACCCTGAACTGTTAAATGAGTTGAAAAATAAACATATTATTTTTAAATCTGTTATGTAATTTAATTTTCCTAAAAGAGTGTCAGGCTATGGAAATGTCCTTTGATTGATAGATCAAAATTTTTATCACAGATGGTTTGAAATTTTATGAAAATATTATCTTTTCCTGTGTTTATTAGGTGAACACGAATTATTTTTCTTTTAACATGCTAGTGAATTACATTATTTAATTTTCTCTGTTAAATCAACCTTGCATTCCTGAAATTAATTCAACATTATTTCCAGGTTCATGATTCACACTGCAAATGTTTTATATATATAAGAGTTTTACATTCATAACCATGAATGAGATTAACATGTAATTTTCTGATTGATAATGTCTTTACAGGCTTTATGTTCAAGGTTGTGCTTGTATTCTAAAATAAGTTGAAGGCCCTGGAAAAGTTTGAGTAGGATTACAATTATTTATTTCTTAAATTACTAATTATTTTTAAACCTCCATTATATTTTCGTCTTTGACCCAAAAGTGTTAGGTTTCATGCTCAAATATTCCTATTTTTCCAAAGATCTCTTGGTTATTGATTACTAATTTAATTGTGTTGTATTTGGGGTATGTTGCTAATATTTTGAATTTTGTTTAAGCTTCATTCACCAAACATTTATGAAGTCAACTTTCTTTTTTTTTATTTTTTATTTTTTATGACTATTTTTTAGAGTGTGTATTTTTTATAACCAATTACAAATAGAGGGTGTATATTTTTTATAACAGAGTACAAATAGACGGTGTATATTTTTTAAAACAGAGTACAAATAGAGGGTGTGTATATTTTATAACATAGTACAAATAGAGGGTATATGTTTTCTATAACAGAGCAGAAATAGGGGGTTTAAACTTTTTATAAAAGACTATTGGTGAGTGTGTTTTTTCTTTATAACAGAGTACAAAAGGGTTGTATATATTTTTTATAACAGAGCACAATCAGAGTGTGTATATTTTTTATAACAGATTACAAATAGAGGGTGTATATGTTTTATAACAGAGTACAAACAGAGCGTTTCTATTTTTTATAAAAGCCTATTTTGTGAGTGTGTATATTTTTAATAACAGATTAAAGAAAAAGGGTTTATATTTTTTTAACAGAGTACAAATTGAGGGTGTATATATTTTTTTTTCTTTTTTTTTTTAAATGCCCATCGATGATAGACTGGACAGGGAAAATGTGGCACATATACACCATGGAATATTATGCAGCCATCAAAAACAATGAGTTTGTGTCCTTTGTAGGGACATGGATGAACCTAGAAAACATCATTCTCAGCAAACTGACACAAGAACAGAAAATCAAACACCGCATGTTCTCACTCATAGGCGGGTGTTGAACAATGCGAACACATGGACACAGGGAGGGGAACATCACACATTGGGGTCTGTTGGGGGGAAAAAGGGGAGGGACAGTGGGGGGGTGGGGGAGTTGGGGAGGGATAGCATGGGGAGAAATGCCAGATATAGGTCATGGGGAGGAAGGCAGCAAATCACACTGCCATGTGTGTACCTATGCAACAATCTTGCATGTTCTTCACATGTACCCCCAAACCTAAAATGCAAAAAAAATATAAAAAAAAATGAAGTCAATTTTCTTAACTGGTCCAAGTGTGCTTGAAAAGAATAAGTATTCTTCACAGTGTTGTGTTGTTTTAATGAATCATGTCAATCTTGTTATTTTTTATTTACGTGTTCTGTATCATTTTTGAATTTTTGTCTGCTTGATGCATCAATTACTGATTGAGCTGTATTTGACAAATTCACAATAATAGAATACATTTTTATTTCCTTCCATGTCATTGTCAATTGCTGTTTTACACACACACACACACACACACCCACACACACACACCATAAAGGATAGATAAGTCACCATGTAATTTTTCTCAACTCATTAAAAATGATTTAACCAACTTCCTCTGGTTTCTAGTACTCTAATTTTGCTTTTGGGTGAGCCATCTTTTCTTTCTTGGTATTAAACAGATCTTCTCTATATCTTTGGTATTATGTGTTTGAATTTGTATGGGTCTAAATATAATTTCCTGTGAATTTTTGTGTTTCTCAGGGAAGGAGACATGACTATTGTTTGACTCGAACTTTCTGAATCTGTAGATTTTCCAATTTCTGGAATATTATCATTCATTATTCCATTATTCACCCTTTTTCCTTGTTAGTCTTAAACTCTTAAATATATAGAGAATCTTCTCACTCTATTTCCATATTTCTTATCCTCTTTCATATTTGTAATATTTTTGCCTATCTGTGGTGACTTTGTGTTTTCCCATCTCCTTGTGTTTTATTTAGAGTTCTAGCAGGAAAATAGATGTTATTGTGGATGCCTTGAGTAGGAGAATATTTGGCTAACAGAGTAAATTCTTATGATAACTTGGAAAGGCTGGGAAGCCAAAGTTCGGTGATACTGTCAATGGCTTTTAGAATACCCAGAAATGTAGCAATTGTTAGGAATTTTAGCCAATTATCTCACCTACCTGAAACCCTAATGAGGAAGACTCAGGAAGACATCTCTGGGAAGAGGCAGGATGTTGCACCTTTTGATCTCAGCCAATTAGGTATTAAAATGACAAATTCTCAGGGGACACTGCCACCAAAGGAAATATTCTATCATCTAAGCTCTATCATCTACTAGATTTGCTTTTATTCTCTTCTGGCAAAGATCTTAGAAAGACAAAAGTAGTCATTAGTATCCACTGACAATGTATATCCAGGTGATGCTTACGGGGGCATATTATTTTCTTGAGTGTTTTATGATTTACTTACACCATGAGCTTGTTATTTTGGACCCTTATTGGAGAAAAGTTTGAGGCCAGGGTTGAAGGTAGGATAATGTAGAGAGAAATCGTTCCGTTTTTAACCATCATGTGGGAGCAATTCCACTTTAAATAAAATATACAACAAAGATTGCCTGACATCCAGATAGTGTGATTTGGTATGAAAAATGTTGCGTGGTTGACTTGCAGTTATGACATCTTAAGAAAGTAATAGTTCCTCTCCTTAGGCAGACAGTTTTTCTTGGAATCTTGAATGATATTATTGGAGAAAAGGCGGGGTAATTATAGTTCTATTGAACCATTACAGTAAAGATTAAGTCTTCTTGGATCCCAGTTTACTGGGGCAAGTGGTCTCTCATGAGCCTTCATACATTTCAGTAGTTTCTAGGCGTTTTGCAAAAGTAAACTGAAAGTTGGTAAAGTTTATCAAATGTTGTCAAAGCAAAAGGTCCATGCTCTCTGACCTCAGATACCCTTCTCATTTAGTCACATTCTCATTCAGCTTTTCAATATTCTGTATTTCCTTTCCAAGTCATCGTTTTAAAAATATTTTATCCAATATTCTTTAGATGTTTTCAGCATGATGATGAGTACTTAATTTACTAAATTGCTACCAACAGAAGTCTATCAGTAAGTTTTTAAGCAAAAAAAAAAAAAAAATGTACACCCTGATTTGTTATGAAATTGTCAGGGCCTCTTATGATAGTAAAACTAGTTTAATCAAGATAATGAAAATTAAATGATATACAAAAATATTTTATTTAAGACAGAGAAAATTTTCAGACAGAAGTACAAATGCTTATTTATACAAAAAGTATGTATGTGTTTGGCAAGCATGAGCCAACAACCCGAACTTCTTGGTTCTGACTCTTCACGTCCCTTAATGTCAGTATTTGTTGATTAATGCTAGCCAAAAACGTAAGTGTACTCAATAATCGTTTAAAAAACATTTTACACATGTGAAAAAATACATGAGCATATTCAATGATTGTTTTCAAAATATTTTACACATGTGAAAATATTAACGGAATCCTCAGCTTTTAAATCTCAAATGGTGAGGTTCGCTTGGTACTAAGCCTTACTCTTTCTCCTCAGCTAATTGGACAGGCTCTGCAATGAATTGATGGGCGAGTAAAATTACTTTCCACTTAAAGCAAAGTAAATTCCACTCAAAATAATTAAAAATTAAAGACAAAAACATCTCACATAATAAAATGTATAAAAGTAGAGCTGGTGAAATCCAGGCTTCATGACATTAGCTAAGACCCAGATTATTTTAATCTTTTCATTTTGTTTTAATGATCATGTCCTTATTTTTCTCATGCTAGCTCATCTCATGTTCCAAAGATGACTTTGCCACTTCCAGATGTCACATTTAAATATGACAACGCTTTCAGTAGAAAGAAATTACAGTATCTTTTTTGAGAATGAGAAAACCTTTCCTAGAATTTCCCAGAGGACTTTCTCTCTGATGTCATGGCAAGATCTGTACTCTTGCAGATATGTTTTTGCCGTTCACTGCAATGGTAATCATACTCCCATTATGTGTTTAAACTAATTAGGATTTACAACTGAGCATTGCACTGATAAGTGCAATTGTAACAAAGTATAAAAACATTTTAAAAATAGTGTTGATGTTAATACATGATGAAGAGAAAATATGTTTATTGGCAGATAACGGCACAGAAATAAAATTATCAGTAGCACACAATTTTAAAAGTTTTCAGTGAAGATTCTCTTCAATTATCTTTTCTAATATGGGAAATTGTTCTAGTTTGGTAGTGGCTGCAAAAGCAATCTCTTACCTAGTATTTTCCACAGGCCTATCATCATTTGTGCACAATTTTCTTATGTAAACTTCAGGACAATTATATGAAATGTCCATTAGAATTGCCTATACTTTGTACATTAGGAAATAATCCTCAGAGGCAACATTTTCAAGGGCATAACAAATAAATGGAAACCTGAGTTTCTTGGCCCTCAAAAACAATTTCTTTATCTAAACTTACAGCTTTCCAAATGTATTTAAGCATACATATTTAAGCACAGAAATGAATAACTAATAATCCTGAAATGAATAACATGTTTAAAGTATTTCAAACTAGCACTCATTTATTGCAACAGATATCAGTTTTTTAACGGCTAGTACTATCCAATTTGTATCTGTACATGTGAAAATACCAAATGTCAGTAAATGCTGTTCTTAATTAAAATGAAAATGAAGTATACAGTAGGTGTGCTTAAGTTCTGGAGGTTTCTACTGCATGATGATTTTAATGTTCTGTAGGATACAGATTCTAAGATGCTTCCTAATTTGATGTCCTCCTTTTTAGCTGATCTTCTTGAAGAAAAATTTTTCCAGAACAGACAAATTATGAACAACTTAGTATTTGTGTGCTCATGTGTCCATCCTCATTATTTCTGTGTAGTAAGGTATTTCAATGAAAGTTCAAAAAAGGAGAATGTCTGTAGCAGAGAAAAGAAAAGAGTGCAGATTCTAAGCAATATAACTACAAATGTGTTTCTGAAGGAGGATCCTGTTTTCTCTTTGGTTCCACTGATGATTGAGAGTTTCCATTTCATGTTATGGAAACAGTTGTTTGCTTATTAAAAATGTCTGCTGCTCTTTATTTTATCCTAGAAATAATTAAAAGGGCTTGACATTTTTTCTTAGACTATTTTAAGCATTAGCTCACATTTTCTTAATATTTTCAGAAAAAGAGCAGCTTATAAAACTATTGATAACTTATGCATTAAGGGGGTGAAAACTGCAGAACTTATTAATGACCACTGATATGGTTTGGCTGTGTCCACCCAAGTCTCACCTTGAATTGTAATAATCACCATGTGCTAAGGGTGGGGCCAGGTGAACATAATTAAATCATGGGGGCAGTTCCCCCATACTGTTCTCATAGTAGTGAATATGCCTCCCAAGATATGATGGTTTTATGAATGGGAATTCCCCTGCACAATCTCTCTTGCCTGCCACCATGTAAGACATGACTTTGCTCCTCATTTGCCTTATTCCATGATATTGAGACCTCCCTAGCCATGTGGAACTGTGAGTCAGTTAAATTTCTTTCCTCTATAAATTAGCAAGTCTCAGGTATGTCTTTACTATCAGTGTGAGAATGAACTAATACAACCACAAAATAGAACAAATAGACACAAATAAAACATTTTATTCTGAGTTTCTTTTCTGCTTATCAACCTTTCAATTTCCTTTTTGTTTTGTTTGGTTCCTTTTGGTTTCAATAGCTTTGAAAAGGAACACTCCCCTTGGCTTCTTAGGTGTGATTTATAACAAACATTAAGTTTAAAATTAGTTTTTTGTTGGAATTCCCTGAGAGTTAAGTCTCCTTAGGAAATTACTACCTTTACTTGAAACTTCATGGTTGGTAGCAGATGAATTATGGCTCAAAGAAAGGCATTCATTAAGAGAAAGTTGAGAAGGATTGGGAAAATTAAGTCGTAGTAAGAAAAAAATTCTGATTCAATTTGTTCAACCAGTTTCTAAAAAGATGAGTTTTCCCCTCTACACCAGAAAATGCATTTACTTTGGGAAAAATTGACTAAAAAGGAAGAACATAATTCTTTAACAGTCACATGCTTTCTTTATTTCCCTTGGGAGAAAGTGAGCAGGTTGCCCTAGAGAGCTTGATTCAGTGGCTTTTATACTCTACTTAATGACAGATTTTAGAATCTCATTCAAGATAAAATGAGGCATGGATAAAGCTAAAAAGGAGACAAATGCAATCACTGAGAGAAATTACTCCTCAATTAATGCTTACCTGTAGTTGAAATAATTTATATCTAAGCAACTAATTTTTATAGTTGTAGCGTGACTAAGTTTTGTTGTTGTTGTTATTATTGTTGAAAATAGGTGGATAATGTTTTAAATGCATTCAGATACTACGAATTAAATATAATTTACCCATAATTACCCTAAAAAAATGTTACCATAAACTAATTATGATGTGAACTTAGGTGAAATAGAATAAAGTAATAATCTTATGAAGCTATACTACTACTGACCTAGTAAATAAATATTTGAGAGTCATTAGTTTTGTTCACAATGTTTTTCTACCTGAATTTGAAACGGTACTTTGATAATGATCCTGTCATACCTTCAGCTAGTTTCTTGGGATTATTAATATTCTATAAATAAGCATAAAGAGTTTGGAATTGACTGATCTGAGGCTAGAGGTTTTATAATCTGGAAAAGAATATATAGTACCTATCTTACTGTGATCACGTTTTGACTAGTTGAAACAACTAACTACACTGTCTGAAGAATTGTGCTCATTTAACACACAGAGAGAGAGAGAGAGAGAGAGAGTTCTCATTCTGTCTTATTTGAATCATCAGAATTAATTTCAATTTGCTTTTCAGATAGACTTTATATAGTGGTTAAAGGTTTCAAGACTCGGTTACTATGCTTAGGTGGAAGTATCAGATCAAATGTTGGCGGAAATGTGGAATCCCACTCTCAAAAACGATAATCTAAATGTGAAGCTTGAATTGCCTTCATTTTACTGTCTCAAATGGAAGGCACAGATTTAAGTTTAAATATTAGTGATTTAAGAAGTTTCAAAGCTTTACCATTGCCCATCTGGCAATTAACTTAGATCTTCCCTTACCCGATAGTGATTTGCCTTAAGACTCATAATAAGAAAACTGTCTCAGTGCTTATGATGGAGATTCATTGTGGTCTCGAGTTTAGTTTGTAAAGGAGAGATCCCCAGGTGAATGTGTGGTGACAGAAGCTTCTGAGATGAAAAATAAGCAGCTGGCATGAAGATCCTGCATTGGAAGATAGAAGAAACATCTATGAAGATCATTTAACTGAGAAGTTACAATAAAATTTGAGGAGGATGAAGGTAAAGGGTAAAGTGACAAACGTTTGGAGTGTATATTTGATACCAGGTCATTAGGATATACTTATTCTAGACCAGCCCTTCCCTGTATAGATGTGGTCTTTAGAAGGGGGAAATGGGTTCCAGGCTATTACAATTTGGCCAAACACTAAATTAATTGTTATTTTGAAATTTCATAAAACCTAAAAACATTTTAATTCCTGAAGTTGAGGAATAGTTTCTCCTGCATTTTTGCCCAAAGCATGACCATCTAGGTTTCATCCTTATTCCTTTTCTCATCTCCCTCCTCAGAGCTTCTTTGGAGAAATGTTTAAAATTTCAGTGACTTCAATCACTATTTGTAGACTGATGAATTCCTCTATAACATTGCCTGTTTTTCTCTCAGTTGTTTTCTATACAACTCCAGTCTCCTCAAACTAAACACATCTGAAGCTAAATCAGTCTTCTTAAACATTCACCTAGCTCTAATTTTAACCACTGTACAGCAAGTCCTTCAATAATGTCATTTCATTGAATATTATTTCCTTGTAATACCAGGGGGAAAAAATTATTTCAGGCCAGCTACTGCTTGTGTGAAGTTTGTACATTTTCCCCATATCTGCATGGATTTTCTCTGAGTTCTGGGGTTTTTTTTTTTTTTGACATCCCAAACCTGCACACACCAAGCAAATTGGGTTGGCTACACAGTCCCAGTCTGAGTGACAGTGGGTGTGAGTGTACTCTGCCAGGGGATAGTGTCCTGTCTAGGGTAGGTTTACGCTTTGTGCTCTGAGTTGCCAGGAAAGGTTCTAGCCAACTGAGACCCTAAACTGAAATGAGCAGATTGAAAAATTCATAAATGAATGAGGGAATACCAGTGATTGTGAAATCAAAATGTGTGAGGTCTACAATATTCATATAGAGCCACAACAATAAGCAATGCCATACCAAAGTAGTCAGTGAGCCCACCATGTTGGTCATTTCTTTCTCTGTAGACTATGTAGTGGTAGGAGATGCTCCTTACAGTCTTTGCCTTGCAAACATTTATTCCTTGATTTAATCCACCACTTCTACAGCCACTATCTCATATTGATTCACCAAAAATTGCATAAATAATGATGTAACTTTTTGTTAATCTTTCCTAAATGTATGTGTAGCTCGTATTTATTTCAATGTTTAGTATTAGAAGTGGTTTGAGTCTTTATTTAGATGTTTGGTGATGGTTTTGTGACCAGAAATATTCTGTGGAAATGTAACTCTTCTTTACATCAATTAGTTTATGGTAACATTGGATTTATGACATTTTATCTCTCTTAAAGTTGCACTTTCCAGCAATCTATTGATGATGTTTAGTGAGAACTTATTGTACAATGTAAATATTGTATGGCTATGTATGTGCAAACACAATGAGAGAAAATATCTCAGCTATACATTTTGAATATGAAATTATGGTTTCTTATCTTAATCTGTTTTGTGCTGCTGTAACAAAATACCTGAGAGTGGGTAATTTATACAGAATGTTAATTTATGTTCTCATAGTTCTGGAGGCTGGAAAGTCCAAAATAAAGATACTGACAGGTTCAGTGTTTTGGTGAGGTCCGCTTCCTCTAAAGGGTAGAAACTCTGTGTGCTCACCTGGTGAATGACAAAAGGGCAAGAAAACAAACTTTATTCATCAAATCCTTTTTAAAAAGCACCTAATCTCATTCATGAGGGTAAAGTGCTCAAAACACAGTCACCCACCAAAGGCCGTACCTCCCAATACAGTTGCATTGGCAGTTAAGCTTCAACATTCATTTGGAGGGGGACAAAAAATTTCAAACCATAGCAATGATCTGTTCAGATATTAACACTGTGTCAAGAATAGAGTAGAAGTGAAGTCTAGATTTAGGAAGTTAAATCACATAAGACAGGCTGTGAGTTTGGAAAGATAGAACACATGTGTGCACAGATGGACAACCATGTGAAGAGACAGTGAGATGTTGGTTAACCACAAGCCAGCGGGGGAGGCCTAAAACTTAGCTTTTCTTTATGACCCTCAAAGGAAACCCATCTGTAGACACATTGGTCTTGCACTGGTATCCACCAAAATTGTGAGAAATAAATTTCTCTTGTTTAGAACAAATTGTCTCCAGTATTTAGTTATGGTAGCCCCAGCAAATGAGTGCAAATTTTAGTATGTAATATTAATATATACAGATATTATTATGTGTAGATCAGTGCATCTAGATGAGAAAATTGCCTCTATCAAACAAAGTCCTTGGTCTTCCGCCTGAAGAGTAAAATAGGGCTCAATTTAAAGTAAGTATGCATAATCCTACAGAGAAAAAACTACTTGATGAGGGGTTGCTGTTTTCCATCCAGATTTAAATGCAATTACAATAAAACCATGTTTGTTTGCACTAGAGTTAGATGTTTAAACAAGTTGATAAATTTTTGAAAACACAGTAAGTAAAGATGTTTTGTTTATTTTTATTTCCATATTAACTTTAGTACTGACAGAGGATGAGAAAGAGATAGCCTTGGAGACCACTGAAATCATTTCATTCACAAAACGGGTATTTTGTGAGTAAGTGCACTGCTGATCGTTCCTCTGTTGGGAACATTGCTTAGGGCTCAGCAGATGGCCACTGGAGTTTGAAAACATCTGTTTGCTTTCTCTCCTTTCTCAGTCCTGAATCCACAAACGATAAAGGCTTTTACATAATAATGCTCTCTGCCAACTAGGACTAGGTTACAGCTGGCAAAACAAGGAAGTGAGATACCTTTGATAAATGTGATATAATAATATCAAGTTGTGAAATGTCTATGAAGATCGTTACACACTACTGCAGTGTGTAACGATCTGTCTCCTGGATGCAGTTACACACTACTGCATCCAGGAGACAGCAGCAAGTGTAAGTTTTATGAAGTGACTCATGTTTGTACTTATTTATTCGTATAGGTTGGACATTTGTCCCTGCACAAATCTCATCTTGAAAGGTAATCCCCTACGCTGGAGGTGCAGCCTAGTGGGAGAGCTTTGGGTCATGGGGGGTATATCTGTCATGGCTTGGTGCCGTTTTTGGGACAGTGAGTGAGTTCTCACAAGATCTGGTCATTTGAAAGAGTGTGACAGCTTCCCTCCCCCTCACTGTCTCTCTCTCTTGACCCTGCTCGTGCCATGTGAGACACCTGCTCCTGCTTCACCTTCCGCCATGTTTAGAAGTTTCCTGATGTCACACCAGAAGCAGATGCCACTATGCTATCTACAAAGCATACAGAACTATGAGCCAATTACATTACCCAGCCTCAGGTATTTCTTTATAGCAATGCCAAAATGGT
This sequence comes from Ateles fusciceps, assembly GCA_036589455.1. Taxonomy (NCBI): domain Eukaryota; kingdom Metazoa; phylum Chordata; class Mammalia; order Primates; family Atelidae; genus Ateles; species Ateles fusciceps. The sequence continues at coordinate 12,631,106 of JAZHEH010000572.1, read as the reverse complement.
GTAGTATACTTTTAAAGTAATTCACAAGTTAAAAAACATTTGCCCTTAAGAAATGAGTTTGGATTTCAAAAAAATATGCATTTATTACAAACTCTGCAAAAAAACGTAACATTGTAATATTAGTTTGACTTGTACAAATAACTTTTAAAATAGTAGGCTAAATGCTTATACAGAATTAAATGTCTTTTAAATCCAGATTTTCACTGGGATACATATTTTAAAGCAAGAACTGTTGAACTGAAAATATTAAGCACTGAATTACATGCAGTGCAGTTAGATGTTAGGACTGGCAACAGTAGAAATAATATTGCTGTCTTTTAAAGCTTCAAAAGCTTTAAAACAAAAACACATATCAAAAAGTAAGTGAATATAAGTAAGCATTAAACACACTACCTGTAAATAGGCCATCTGCTCCATTGTAAAGGTGGTGGTTAGGGAATGCTCTATAGTTTCAGCAGGACAAGGGAAGTTTCATGGAGAGAAAGACTGTTGGGTGCATTCTGAGGGACTGGTAGTGACAGGGAAGCAAGAATAGACATTTTACTGTGAAAGAATTGTCAAAAAAAAAAACCCTAAAAGATAGAACTGAAATTTTATAGGGTGAGTTCAAATACAATGGATAGACTAGTCCACTGGTTTTCAATGATTTTTAACATATTTATTAAAATATTTTTGTTGCATTTCAGTTTGTTTAGTCTCTCATGTAAAGTTGCAAAAATAGTGCAAAACGCTCCTGTATACTCTCCACTTTACTCACATTCACCAATTGCATACATTTTTTTTTTTTTCTCTTTTGCTTTAGCATTCTGTCTTCCTTACTCTCTCTGCATGTATGTGGCCGCTTCTTGAATCCTTCTGATATATATCTCCGGGATTCTCAAAATGTCTCTTCAATGTCTGGGAGTACAGGGTAATTCGGGTTTGCATTACACCTTTGCTGGTGTAGTTTTACTATCAGTTATATTTGCTGTACATTTTAAATGGACAATGATTTTTAGAAAAAGACTGAGATAGATTCTATGCCTTCTCAACGAACAGAACTCAGAAAATATGTCTCTCTATATTCCTTTATTAAAATGATGCTGAGCTCATGCTGATACCTCAATTTTATCGAAAACTTTAGAATGTATTCCAGGCACATGTGTATATGTGTGTGTGTGTGTGTGTGTGTGTGTGTATACACACACATATACATATATACACACATATATATACACACATACACATATGCACACATTAACACACTCTTCCAAACAGTGAGAAACCTGGTCTTCATTAAGTTCAAAATCTTTACATGTTTGCTCAAACTTAGTAAACCCAGAAAATAGTTTCAAAATTAGTAACCTAAGCCACCAAGGAAAAAAAAGCAAAGCTATAATAAAATTTGTTTTCCATTTCTATTTTGTTTCTTTGAGATAAAATTTAATTAGAGTGAAATGAACAAAGCTTACATGTAAAATTTAATGAGTTTTGACAGGAGCAAACACTATTAACACAAAACATTTTCAATAACTTAAAAAGTTACTACGTTGTTGTTTTCAATCAATACCCTCACCCCCCACAGAGGTAAACATTTCTGCATTTTTTTCACCATCAATTAGTTTTCCCTGTCAAATCATTCTGTCTACAATTTTTTATTCTAATTCATTTTTCAACATAATATCTGAGATGCATCTATTTTGTGTATTTATTAGTGGTTTCTTTTTTATTGCTAAGTAGCATTTTTGTTATATGATTTTACCACAAAATATTTATCCATTCTTCTGTTAATAGAAACCTAGACTACTTCCAGTTTTCGATTCTTGTGTATAGCGTATTTGCGGACATCCTTGTGCAAAACTATTTACAGACATGAGATTTTATTGATCTTGAGTGTATATACCTAGGGTAGAATTTCAGAGACAGATGTATACCTCTATAAGAGGCTACCAAACTTTTTTCAAAGAGGGTAGAATATATACATTTTCACTAGCCTGTGTGAGAGATTTGGCTGCTCTGCCTCCTCACCAACATTTGCTATTTACAGGTTTTTATTGTATTCATCCTGGTGAGTGTATATACATTTGATTTTAATACACAGTTTCCTGATAAACAACGATACTGAATACTGTTCTCATGTTTATCAGACACTTGTATATGATTCTTTCTAAAGTATCCAAGTTTTTGCTCAATGTTGTTAGATTGTTCTTTCGACAATTGTTTTACTGTTGAATTGTAAAAATACATATTTTTTATACAGATCTTTTGTAGGTCATAGATTTTGCTTATAACATTTTAGTAATTTTCCTATTTTGATGAAGTGTTATCTTGATCAAGTTTAATTTATCATGTTTGCTCTTTACTTTTATTCTTTTCAATAAATGTCTTACATAAAAATCTTTCTGAGAAACTTTTGCCTACCTCGAGTTGCAGAGAGAAATCACTGTTTTGCTGTTGTTGCTGAAACTTTTAGTTTTAGCTTTTACATTTAGCCTTTACATTTGAGCTCCATCTCAAACTAAGATTTGCATGTGTTATTAGGTGATATTAAGATTTATCATATGCCATATACTTATCCACTTGTCTCACAACTATTTATTTAAAAAGATTTTCTTCCCCATTGAAATGCTTTGGCTTCTACCAAAAATTGAATAATCTTATAAGTGTCTGTTTCTGGGTGCTTTTTTCGTTTGTCTATTTTTTTTCCCTATTTTTATACCAATAGCCTACCATCTTAGTTATGTAGTTTTATGTTAACACTTGAAACTTCTCAACTTTTATTTGAATGTCTCCCTTTCATTTTCATTTTTAAAAGATGTGTTCTGATTTCCATCTTAGACTTTTCTCCTTTTTAATGAGAAGTCTGTGCCTCATATTATTGTTCCTCTATATGTACTTATGCTGTGGTGATTTTAAGCTCTTCCTTTAGCATGTTTTTTTCTTCCTTCACTGCACAGATCTCTTTAAACTTTTTACAGTTCACTGAGCTTCTTTGATCTGTAAGTTTCTGCTCTTCACCAAATCCTATGAATTATTGAGTCTTTTTCAATTGCATTACTGTCCCTTTCTTTTGTTTCTTTCCTGAATTAAAACGTCCTCTCTCTTTCTCATTCTTTCTCTCTCTCTGTCTCTTTCCATTTTTCATTTTTAGTTCTTTTTGTGATTTTCAGGTTAGATAATTTCTTGCATTTTCTGTCTACACTGGCATAATTTAGTGAACTGTTCTTCAGTATGTGTACTTTTTAGCTCTATAATTTATATTTTAAAACAGTTTTCATTTTTCTGTTGATATTCACATTTGTTTATTCATTCTGACCACATTGTTTTTTAAGTACTTCAACATATTTGTGATAGATGCTTTGAAACATTTTGCCGTCATAGTCATCTACAGCATCTGGATCATTTCAGATTCATTTACTTATTTTCTTCTTCATGGTTACAGGCCAAAATATCTTTTTTTTTTTTTTTTTTTTTTTTGCATGTCCTGTAATATTTAATTCCATGTTAGACATTGCTGTGGGCTTTCTAGTCAATATGTTGTTGATTTTTTTTTTTTAATTGGGTTTAACAAAGGCTTTACCCTTAGGCTTGTGTACTAGTATTTTTAGATGAAATTTTCTGTCACATTAGTGCCCTGGGTGTTCCATCACATCTCTTCAGTCTGCTTGGAAAGCCGGTATCTGTGATATCTGTTAGCATTGTGTGATCACCAGAGTCTTCACTGAATTCACTGCTCCTCAGATACTCAGGTAGGCACATCCTGCTCATGCTCAACTTCCTCTGCCGCTGCCCTTCTGCAAATGCTTTAGCTTTCTCAGCAGCCATGATGTGCAATGTGTAGGAAATGTGCCCCAAGCTGTCCCTGCACTCTAGTGGGGGAGAGGCCAAGAACTCAGGGATTGCAGTTCTTTGCAGCCTATTTTACAACATCTCAAACCAGTTGTCTCATGTATTTGTTCACTTTTGTAGTTAATTTTGCTTAGATGCCTATTCTGGTGCCATTTACTCTCTCATAAACAGAAACGGAAGTATATTGCATAAACAGCTAAAAATTTATCAAAATACCTAATCTTGTCATATTTTAAATCTTGATTTTAAAAAATAAATTATTACTTCACTTTTTTAACATGTCCAATGGAATTTAAAAGTTAGTGGCTTTAAGTCAATTATCATTCATTTAAAAGACTGCATAAATAAGCTCTATTTTAATTGTTTGAAATTTAATTTATGACTTTTTTAAAGTTCATATTTCATGTTTATGTTCCATTTCTCCTGCTACTTTTTAAAGGTTTTATTTTTTTTATGATCACAAGACTTCTATCAATTGTTTATTTTATTTTTTGAAATAGAAATAAACATAAAATGGAAAGTTCTCTAAATAATTAAAAAATATTTTTGTTGAAATAAACAGTAATTTATTTCAAAAATATTTTCAATAGAAAATAATTTTTACTATTAACCCAGATTTATTAAGCATAGTGTTTGAAATTTTATTGAAAATGTATCTTAGTGAAATGTAGGGTTTTTTATTCTTATGTTTACATTTGCAATTGGCTTATCTATTGATAGCTGATTATCACATATTGATGAATTTGGATAATATTCAAGATGTATTAGATTTTTTAAGTTCCCATGTACCCTCTGCCCCCACATAGACATAACTTTCCCATTATCAAAATCTCCCGTCAGAATGATACATTTGTTAAAATTGTTGAACCTATATCAATACATTCTAATCGCCTAAAATCCACAGTGTACATTAATGCTCACCCTAGCTGTTGAGGTGGTGCTTCACCCTGTTGTCCAGGCTGGAGGGCAACAGTGTGATCTCAACTCACTGAAACCTCCACCTCCCAGGTTCAAGTAATTTTCAAGCCTCAGCCTACCAAGTAGCTGGGATTATAGTCATGCACCACCACACCCAGCTAATTTTGTATTTTTAGGAGAGATGGGATTTTGCCATGTTGGCCAGGCTGGTCTCAAACTCCTGACCTCAGGTAATCCACCCGCCTCGGCCTCCCAAAGCCTCCCAAATCCCTCCTGGGATTACAGGTGTGAGCCACCATGCCCGGCCTATTCTAGTAATCTTGTTCTTGTAGATAGACACAGTGGAATAAAATTAATTTGTTATGGCAGTATCTCTCAATTAATTAAAATCTTTACTGAAGCATCTACCAACATCACATTGTATTATATATTCAAAAAATATTTTTCATTATCAGGTAACATTTATCAAATAACTAAATTATTTTTTAAATTTTAAATGCAAAAGTTTGAAACAATTCAAATTTTAAAGGAATGTATTAGCCAATCATTAATGTTATTCATTTTCATATACTTCTAAGACATAAGAGACTATAATTAATCTTAACATTTTAGAGGAATCTTCTCAATTAACATAAATGTTAAGTGTAACCAGACACAAATAACAAAGTTTCACAAGAACTTTGTGCATGTTAACATCTTTTTCATTATATATAGATCTACATAATTAAGCCATATGAGAAATTATTTATGTGAACACAATCGTTTAGTTCATTTTAAAGGACTATTGCAAACAGACACAAATTGTTAAGTATTCTTATGTAAGAGATTGCATCATAATTTCATATCTTGGTTTAGTCTATGTTTATGTTTTAAAAATTGGCAATATTGGTAAAATAGTGTCTCTAAGAGAAATTACATAGGTTTTGAAAATGTGTTCAAGTTAGAAATACTGAGAAAACACAAAGGTAGTTTCTGTGGTGACAGAGATATTCCATAATTTTTATCATTATAGTTACATAACTGTATATGTCCTCAAAATTCAGAGAATTCAACATGTTAAAAAGTTGTATTTTATTGTACATAAATTATACTTAAATATATCTTTAAAAAATACACACACAATTTAACCTAATTTGTAGAAGTTCATACCCAAAGGAGAGAAATGTGTTGAATTATTGTAAACACAGAGCTTATCAGTAGGTGTTAATAATTTTGTTAAGGGTATTATTCAAATTAGAATTCAAAAAATAACCTATTAAGTTAATCAAAATATAATGATTACACAATAGGAGTAGCTACAACAAAGAACAGGGGTATAAGTAATGGTGAGTAGATTTGAACACAAATTTTAAAAGTGAATATGAATTTAGAGCATCCAGTAATCTTTAGGAGAAAAACTAATGAGAGATCTGAGCATGATTTTGAGTAAATATTCAAGACATTATATTTTACCTTTGACCAATATTTCCCTACCCTTCTATTGACTCACAGCCTCTGATAACCATGTTTCTACCTTCTACTCATGAGTTTGACATTTTTAGATTCAACATGTAAGTGAATATCATATAGCATTTGTCTTTCTGTGCCTGGCTTATTTCATTTATTAATAGCTTAATGTCCTTTGGGTTCATCCATGTTGTCACAAATAACAGGATTTCCTTTTTAAAAAGGTTAAACAGTATTCCATTGCAATACATATCATATTTTCTTTATATATTCATATCATGATAGACACTTAGTTTAGATCCACATATTGGCTATTGTGAATAATGCTGCAATGAACCATGATGGTTCATATATGTCTTTAATATATTTACTTATTTAAATTCCTTTGGATATGTGCTTAGACATGAGATTCCAAGTTCACATGATGGTTCTATTTTTAATTTTTGAGGAACCTGTATACTATTTTTTATAATAGCTGTACCAATTTACTCTCTCACCCACAGTGTACAAGGGTTTCCTTTTGTTCACATCATTGCCAACATGTTACTTTTTTTTTTATAATGACCATTTCAATAAGTATGACATGCTATGTCTTTAGAATTTTAATTTGCATTTCTCTATTAGGGATGTTGAGTACTTTTTATATATTTAGCCATTTGTATCTCTTTTTTTGAAAATGTCTACTCAGGTACTGTTTTTCATTAATTTGGTTTATAGTTTGGGTAGTTTTCTTGCCATGGAGTTGCTAAAGTTTCTTACATATGTTAGATATTAACCTCTTATGAGTTGTATGAGTTGTATGATTTGAACATGTTTTCTCCCAATATGTGGGTAATCTCTTCACTTTGTTATTTCCTTTGCTATGCAGAAATTTTTTAGTCTGATGCAATCTCATTTATCTATTTTTGCTTTTGCTGCCTGTGCTTTTTGGTTCATATACAATAAATTGTTGCTGAAACAAATTTGTAGAGTTTTCCCCATGTTTTCTTCTAGTAGTTTTACAATTTTAGGTCTTACATTTAAGTTTTTAATCCATTTCTGAGTCGATTTTAGCATATGTCATAAGATAAAGGTCCAATTTCATTCTTCTGCATGTGGAAATATGCTTTCCAGACACTATTTACTGAAGAGATGGTCCTTTTCCCATTGTGTTTTCTTGGCACCTTTGTCAAAAGTCAACTGATGTGAATAGATGGGTTTCTATGTGGGCTTCCTATCTTGTTCCATTGGTTGATGCATCTGTTCCAGTATCATGCTGTTTTGAGTATTAGAGCTTGGTAATATGGATAGGAATTATATTGAATCTGTAGACAAGGTTGAGTAGTGTGGAAATTTTACCATAACTAATTCTTATAATAGATGAAAACATTATATATTTTTTAATTTGTGTGTTTCTCAATTCCTTTTAATAATGCTTTATAGGTTACAGTAAACAGATCTTTCACCTACTTAGATACATTTTGTCCTAAATGTTTTAATTTTTTGATGCTATTGTAAATGATATTGTTTTCATAATTTCTTTCTTAGATACTTTGTTATTAGTGTATAGAAATGCTTCTGATTTTTGTATGTTGATTTTTTGTCCTGCAACTTGGCTGAGTTCCTTTATTAGTTCTAATAGGTGTTTTGGTGAAATCCTTAGGGTTTTTATTTATATTTTTAAATCTATAATCATAATATCAAGAAACACAGACAATCTCACTTCCTTTCTTATTTAGATGCCCTTTAATTCTTTTTCACATCTAGCTTCTCTGATCAGAACTTCCAGTATTAAGCTGAATATAAATAGTGACAATGGGAACCCTTGTCTTCTCCTGACCTTAGAGGAAAAACTTTCAAGAATTCTATCCTCTTCAGTTTTTTGAAAGATTTTGCATAGGATTGGTAATAGTTCTTCATTAAATGTTTGATGGAATTCACCCTTGAAGGCATAAAGTCCTGGGATTTTATTTGATAAGAGACTTTCTATTACTGATCAATTCTTCTTAGTTACTATCAGCAGGTTCAGATATTCCATTCCTTTATAATTTGTGTTAGTATATTATGTTACATGCTTCTAGAAATGTAAACATCAACATTCCTTCAAGATTATCTAATTTTTTTGGCATAAAATTGTTTATAATAGTCATTTCAGGTCTTTTGTATTTCTATGGTATAATCTGTAATATCTCCTCTTCTATATCAAATAAGAAGATTTATTTGAGTCTTCTCTCTTCTTCTTATTCTAGCTAACATTTATCAATTTTGTTTATCTTTTAAAAAGTTATAGGTTTTTTATTTTTATCTAGTTCTATTTCATTTATTTCTGCAGTGATCTTTTTTATTTTCTTTCTTCACTAATTCTGGGCTTACTTTGTTCTTTTCCTAGTTCTTTGAGGTTTAATGTTGGGTTATTTATTTGAAATTATTTTTTATGTATGTAGGCATTTATTACCCTAAACTTTCACCTGAGGACTGTTTTGCTGCATCTCATAAGTTTCAGTATGTTGTGTTTCAATTTGCACTTGTCTCAAGTTATTTTTTAAATTTCCCTTTTCATTTCTATTTTGACTCATTGTTGATTTAGGTGCTTGTTCAATTTCAACATGAGTATTTGAATTTTCTAAAATTCTCCTTGTTATTGATGTCTAGCTTCACATCATTGTGATAAGAATATATTCTTGATATAATTTCAATCTTCTTAAATTTGCTAATATTTATTTATTTATTTTGGCCTAACATATGGTCTATTCTGGAGAATATTCTATGTGCACTTAGGAAGAAGGTATACTCTGCTGATATTGGATGGGATGATCTATATATGTTTGTTAAGGGTTTTTTTGGTCTAAATGTAGTTCAAGTTATTTTTCTTCATTGATTTTCTACCTAGGTGATCTGTCCATTGTTGAAAGTGAGGTATTGAAGTCCCCTTGTATTATTGTTTTAGAGTATATCTCCTCTTTATATCTACTAATACAGTCATATGCCAAAAAACAGTGTTTGGTCAACAATAGACTGCATATATGATGGTGGCCTTATAAGATTATAATGCCATTCGTTTATTGTACCTTTTCACTTAAATATGTTTAGATATACAAATACATACCATGGTGTTATAGTTGCCTACAGTATTCAGTATAGTAAAATAACTGTACAGTTTGTAGCCTAGGAGCAATAGGCTATATACTATATAGTCTCAGTGTGTGGTAGGTTTGTGTAAGTAAACTTTGTAATGTCCCCCACAACCATGAAATCACCTAATGGTACATTTTTCAGAATGTATCCCCATCATTAAGGGATACATGACTGCACTTACTTTGTATGTTCAGGTGCTACAATGTTGGGTGCATGTATATTTACAGGTGTTATCATCTTTTATTAGTCCATTTTCATGCTGCTATAAAGAACTTCCTGAACCTGGAAAATTTGCAAAGGAAAGAGGTTAATTGACTTATAGTTCTGCATGACTGGTGGCCTCAGGAAACTTACAATCATAACAGAAGATGAAGGGAAAATAAGGTACTTCTTACATGGTGGCAGGAGAGAGAGAGAGCAAGGGGTGAAGTGCCACATGTTTAAACCATCAGATCTCATGAGAACTCACTATCAGGAGAACAGCATGGGAAAAATCCACCCCCATGATCCAATTACCTCCCTCTAGGTCCCTTTCCTGACACGTGGGGGATTACAATTTGACATAAGATTGGGTGGTGACACAGAGCCAAACCATATCACACCTACTGATAAATTGGCTCTTTTATTGTTATATAATAACTCTTCTTATCTTATTTGTACAGTTTTGACTAAGGGGCATGATGTCAGCTCTAACTATAGCAACTCTTGCTCTCTTTGAGTTTCCATTTGTGTGAAATATCTTTTTTCCATCCCTTCATTTGCAATTCTATGTGGGTTCTTAAATGTGAAGTCAGTTGGTCAGTTTCTTAGAGGCAGCCTATAGTTGAGTCTTGTTTTTCTCATTCAACCCCTCTACTTTACCACCTTAATTACTTTCTGGTTTTGCTTTTCTAAAATAAATGTTTTGTTCCCTTTTTGTGTCTTTCTATCTTCCTTTGTGGTTTGCTGTATTTCTGTAGTGGATTGCTTTGATTCCCCAGTTTTTATCTTTTGTGTATCTGCTGTAGATTTTTGCTTTGTGACTACCATGAGGTAGTCACAAAACTATAAGATACATGAAATATCTTACACTTTTAACAGGCTATATTAAGCAGATAACAATGTAATTTTCATCACATACAAAAATCTTACACTTCACCTGGCATACATGTTTTGTTTTTTATATCATAATTTACATTTTTGAAATAATTTTTATTCCTTAACATACTATTATTGCTATAGTTGCTTTTAATAGTTTTCTCTTTTAAACTGTAGACGGTGATTTAATTCCACAATATGTTCCTTTTACAATGTATATAACTTTAATCTCTAAAGTAAATATAAACTTATTAACTCTCTCTCTTTAAAATCAATACAAATAATAATGTATTAGGGTTTCCTAGAGGGACAGGAGTAATAAGATAGATGTATATATACAGGGGAGTCTTTTTAAAGAGTATTAACTCACATGATCACAAGGTTCCACAGTAGGCTGTCTGCAAGATGAGAAGCAAAGAAGCCAGTCCAAGTTCCAGAGCTGAAGAACTTGGAGTCCAGTGTTTGAGGGCAGGAAGCACCCAGCACAAAAGAAAGATGTAGACTGGGAGGCTAAGCCAGTCTAGTCTTTTCACATTCTTCAGCCTGCTTTTATTCTGGCAGCAATGGCAATTGATTAGATTGTACCCACACAGATTAAGTATAGGTGTTCCTTTCCCAGTCCTGACTCAAATGTTAACCTCCTTTCAGAAAACCCTCACAGACACACCCAGGAACAATACTTTCCATCCTTCAGTCCAATCAAGTTGACACTCTGTATTAACCATCACAAATCACAAATGCAGATTAAAAGAAAGATAAATGAAAGTAACTTATCCATCTTACTGAGAATGATAAAAATTAGTAGGACATATTTTATAGCAGATTTGTATTTCCCAGTTTGTATTGATTTTACATCGGTCGAATACTGTGTTACAATTTTAACATGAAAAAAGAGAGTATTTTGCATCCCTGTGCTCTCTCTCCTTGGTTCTTCAATACGCTATATAGGAGAGATGTATTCTTTGACTAAAGCTAAAGGAAGAAAGAGATAAGGCTATTAAATAAAGACTGTCATTAATCTGGCAGCCTCTCTACATTTTAGTGTATCTCAATTAAAATCGTCTTAATGTAGGTCGAATTGTGCTCTTCTTAGAGCAAGGATTTTTAAATTAAGTATGAGACAGGATATAAGAGAAAGCCTTACTGCTAGATTTTGACACCTACAGAACAAAAGAAAGTTTGACAGCAATATTTCAAATTGTTCTCTTATTTGGCATCATGCCATTAATTTTGCATTGAATACTACATATTGTAAACAGAGAATATGTGAGAGGTAAGTCTTTTTATTGTTGTGATGGGGTTGTAGGAATGATCATGCCTTCTCAAAAGTGGGAGTCCTCAGAAAAACAAAATTATAAATGATTACTTATGGAAAAGAATAATCTGAAAATTAAGTATCTTAAAATTAACAGTATCAACAAGTATCTGGGAACATTTTAATTTTCTGGGGTATTTGTAAGGCAGTGTGAAGACAGCTAGACTGATCTCTTCTGATTAGAGGGCTTGTTTGATGTACAAATGCCTAAGCAGATATCTTTACTCTAGAAAAAAAGGGAATCATTAAAGGCTTTTGAATAAAGAAAAAAATGAAAGGTGAGAGAAAATAAACTAGTCTATTTTAATAATTTAATAATAGCAACGTATTTAATTCTCATTGTACATCTATTTAATTTTATTTACATTTACGACAACTTTGTGCATGAGATATTATATGATCCTTATTTAACAGATGAAGAAATTGAGACTTGATAAAGTTTTAAATCACATCACACTTAAATGCTAGAGCTGGAATTAAATCTATGTGAGTGTAAAGTCAAAGACTCTTATTTACATCATTTTATTCAATGATAACACAGTGTTGTAGAATAATTTTCTATGGGCCTCTGATATTTCTGCATGTTGAAGAGTAATTCTTCATGGGTCTTTAATATTTCTCCATGTTTTTCAAGCAGCCGAACTGGTTATCTTTGATTCAGACTCTCTTTCAAGGTGGTTTGTATAATCAACAGCATTGAAAGATAAAGATGATTTGTCTCTGTGAAGTAAAAACACATGTTGGCTTTAACTTCCAATGAATGCCTCCATGCAAGGTAGAAATTTGTATTTAATAATCGGGGGATTTAGCTAAGACCCCAATTCACTGAAGGCATAGCTTTCACCTGGATCTTTTCCCCTCCCCCATAGAATTTGGGAAGCAGTGGGAACCTATAGAAATGTGAGGATTACACTGCTCGCTGTGTTTTGAATAATAAAGAACTATGTTTCTGACCTAGGAGTCTCTAGTCTTCTGCCTACCTCAAAGACACTGTGTCAGGCTATCTTCTTTGCTTGCAAATAGGATAAAATCTTAAACTCTCCATAGCTGTTGACAGATATTTTTGGTAGAATTCACAGATCTTAATTATACAAAAAGATAAATGCACCCCTGAGTGGTAAGCAACTCTTAGATAAACATATAGATCAAGATATAGAATGCCAGCATTCTAGTTTTGGCCTCACAATTCAAAGCCTCAGGGAAACCCCACATGTTGCATAATTCCTATTCCTATTATCAAATAATAGGGAGATATTTTAATTTTGTGCAATGTAAATTTCTGAATAGCTACTTTACTATGGGTGGGAGACCCTGCAAGTGACGAGGCCAGGGTCTGAAGCCTCAGCCTGTTCCCATATAAATAATAAAATAGGAAAGAAGCAGAAATATAATCACATAATTATTCATAAGTAATCATAGATACAGATACCTAGATATACATAGTCAGTATAACCTTTTAATTTTACTAATGATTCTCAGGTTGCCAAGTGTGAACCTAAGGTGACATTGTGAAAGAAGTGACCCTAAAGCAAGATATTCTAAGCCCTCTGTCACGCCCATGTAAAGGCTGCTGGAGGGTGCCTTGGCTGTGCAGAAGCGCTAGTGCTGGGAAAGCGCCCACTGTTTAACTAGCTATGGAAGGAGACCTCCGAGATGTCTCCTATCTAGGAGGGGTTAGGAGAAAATTCCACTCCCCTAAACTCTTGAGGTAGGCCTGACCACTGTCAGGGAAGCCCGTAGATGTCCGGGGGCTTAATTGTCTCTATGTGAGGCTGTGCTTCAGCCGTCACCTTCCATGTCCACTTTCATGTTCCACTTCTGCACCTGGTTCCTCTTTTCTTAGAAGATAGCATCAGTAAAAATAATATAAATCTTAATGTCTTTGTTCTTTCTTGACAAGTATGGAAAAAGTGCTGACACATTATGCTCCTTCCCTTCCCTTGGCTACTTGAAAGTCCTGGGCCCCTATCTCCAAGACATGTGATTTACTTGACCCTATCACTGACCACCAATGACTCGCCCTACCTACCCTGCCCTCTGCTTTGTACTCAATAAAAGTCAGAGTATCCAGGCACTCGAGGCCACTGCTGGACTCCGAGCTGTGGTTGGCAGTGGACCCCTGGGCCCAAACTCTCTTTCTCTTGATCTCTGTGTCTTGTGTCTTTACTTCCACAGTTTCTCGACTCCGCATTAGTAGAGAGGAGCTCATAGGACCCTGTAGGGCTGGACCTTACACATTACATTTTGGAAGAAAAAGGAAAAGCCAAGAAATAATATCATTCAGAGATCTAAATTTACATGAAAGAAAAAGAAAATGTGATGTAATGATTAAAAGTTATTAAGGGTTTGATTTTGTTATTTAGATATATGCTTGGTAGAAATAGGAAATCCAGTTTATGATTATGATTTTAAATACAGATGTATTGTGTTAAAAGAATAAAAGTCATCTGCATTCAAATAGCCAGAAGATAAATGGAAATATCACATTGCATGAGCAAAGAAATTAGAGCTTGAGAGACTAGGAAATAAAGTGTAACTCAGATGCTTAATGAGTGAGAGAAGGAAAAGAACCTGCTTCAAGGGAGCTGGGGTAAATGCAGTCTTAGAAACAACTATGAGTTTGTGATTTGACGGTTGAGAGTAAGGAATTTAGGAAACGAGGGGAAGTTAAGCAATAAGAGCTTAGAATGGAAACACAGTGACTGTAAAATGGTAATTCTTAGATACAAGTCATTTAAAAGGAGAAATATACTTTGAAGTTAAAATGGAAGTAGTATCATTAAGTGGTTACCACCGCAGTTTTCAACAATCCTTTATTTATTTATTTTTTGAGATGGAGTCTCGATCTGTCACCAGGCTGGAGTGCAGTGGTGCAATCTCGGCTCACTGCAACCTCTGCCTCCTGAATTCAAGTGATTCTCCTGCTTCAGCTTCCCGAGTAGCTGGGACTACAGGCTTGCCACCACGCCCAGCTAATTTTTGTATTTTTAGTAGAGATGAGGTTTCATCATGTTGGCCAGGATAGTCTCAATCTCTTGACCTTGTGATCCGCCCGCCTCTGCCTCCCAAAGGGCTGGGATTACAGGCCTGAGCCACCACACCAGGCCAATTTTTGTATTTTTAAATAGAGACAGGGTTTTGCCATGTTGGCCAGGCTTGTCTAGAACTCCTGACCCTAAGTGATTCACCCACCTCGGTCTCCCAAAGTGCTAGTATTATGGTGGTGTGCCACCGCACCCGGCCACGCTCTGTGCCTTTCTGTTTACCTGTTTGACAAAAGCAGAAGAAGAATGAGAACCATAGCACACAGGAATCAGGACAGAATGTACCAAAATTTAGTTTTGGCGGAATTGGTTTTCAGCAGTGAATGCCTTCTGGCCTGGGGCTGGAGGGTAGAAAGAGGAAGTAGGAAAATTAAAAATGAGAACAGATATCACTTCCAATAGATTTGATTTCTCAACAAATATTTTAGATTCATCAATTACATTGAGGTGAGTGAATATAAAACTGAGAAAACTGGAAAAGTTTTGGAATAGATACTACAGAAGTACAGCCCAATATTAATGTAAATATTATCTGAATCTTTTAGGGCCTAATGTATATTAGTACAGTATCTTTGGTTAGTAAGAGCTCAAAATGTTAATACAGTCTATGATATTCATGAATAAACATTCTGTATAAGAACAAAATAGACCAGATAATGAACTATCCATATCCTAGAGGAGAGTCAATTTTCATCCTTTTTTCTCCCCCCGAACTTCATACCAATGACATTTAAGAAATGCTTACAGAAGCTTATCAATATCGTCACTAATCATAAGTTTTCAAACCATTTCACCTGTGAATAGTTCCTAGAAAATATATTTTCTTTTTTTTTTTTTTTTTTTTTTTGAGACAGAGTCTCACTCCATCACCAGGCGCCAGGCTGGAGTGCAGTAGCGCAACCTTGGCTCACTGCAACCTCCGCCTCCCGGGTTCAAGCAATTCTCCTGCCTCAGCCTCCCAAGTAGCTGGGACTACAGGCACGCACCACCACGCCCAGAAACTATATTTTCTATAATTTTTCTACATTTTTATTTTTCTGACCATTATTATAAAACTTTATTATAAGCTTTATAATTGTTAGATTATTAAGATCTGAATATGTATACAGTATATAAGGTAAGCAAAGCTTGAAAACAATCACCATTCTTCTAAAGCATTCCTTTAAAATCTAACATCCATGGAAAGAGAATACTGATACATCACATTATGCATTCTAGTGATGATGAGCAATATATAAAAGTTAAAGACTCTATACCAACAACCTAGATTTGTATAATTAAAATGTATGAATATTTTATGCAGCCAAATTCTGTAGAAGTTTTTTCAAGTAAAAGTGTTATAAAAGTTTACTTTCAAGTAAAAGTTTTAGCAGGGATAATAATAACAACTACTGTCCTCTGTATATCACCATATGTAGATTTCTTAGAGTTCCTATCAGTTTAAAAATATTGAAACTCTTTTATCTTCCTTTGAGTGTGTAAAGCTGAATATTGCAAAGTATTCCTCTTCTATTTGACTCTTTTTGAGTGGTAATAGGACACATGGATTAACATAGATAGCCACAAAGGGGTGGAATTACCCTACCTATTTTTTTTTTAGAACAAAAACCAAGTGATTGAATTTTTAAAAATGATGTCAGCAAACTGACACAAGAACAGAAAATCAAACACGGCATGTTCTCACTCACAGGCAGGTGTTGAACAATGAGAACACATGGACACAGGCAGGGGGAGTACCACACACTGGCGTCTGTTGGGGGGGGGGGGGACTGGGGGAGGGACAGTGAGGGGTAGGGAGGTTGGGGAGGTATAACATGGGGGAGAAATGCCAGATATAGGTGACAGGGGGATGGAGACAGCAAACCACATTGCCATGTATGTACCTATGCAACAATCCTGCATGATCTGCACATGTACCCCAGCATCTAAAGTACAATAAAATAAATATATATATATATAAAGATGATGTCAGTAAAAATCTTTAGAGTCAAAATAAAGAATTCAACTTTATTCAGATAATGTTACTGTTGACATTGTTCCCATTAATTACTGCCATTGTTAACTGAGAGCATTGAGTTACTTTGATTGAACAAATCTAGACTTGCATTATATATTTCTGTTATAATATGAAAAAGAAGAGATTTATATTTTTTCTAATCTTTTTATCGCCTTTCTATAAAATGTTATTTCCTCCCAAATTTTCAATTTCTAAGAAGAAATCCTATCACATATATTATGTTTTCATGTTTTTTAAGAGCGTTTTCTTTGTTTTTTGAATTTTTATTATTTTTATCTTTCTTTTTCTTCCTTTCTTTTCTTCCTTCCATCCTTTGCATATCAAAATTTAGATATATCTATTTTGATATAATTTGCATATCTATTTAGATATATTTTATTTACATTTTTCCACTCTCAGTAGATGTGTTACGTTTTAAAAATTTTTTTATTTTTAATTTTTGTGAGTGTGTACTCTGTGTATATATCTATGGGGTGCATGAGATCTTTTGGTACAGGCATGCAATGTGAAATAATCACATCGTGGAGAATGGGGTATCCATCCTCTTGTATATATCCTTTCATTACACACAATCCAATCACACTTTTTTTAAGTTATTTTAACATGTACCATTAAGTTATTAGTATAGTCAGCCTGTTATGCTATCAAATAGTAGGTCTTGTTCATTCTTTCTAAATATTGTGTTTTGTAACCATTAACCATCCCTACCTCTCCAACAACCTCCCACTACAATTCTCAGCCTTTGGTAACCGTCCTTCTACTCTGTCTCCATGAGTGCAATTGATTTGATTTTTAGATCTCACAAGTAAATGGCAACAGGTGCTGTTTGTCTTTCTGTACCTGCCTTATTTCACTTAGCATAATGATTTCCCATTCCCTCCATGTTGTTGCAAATGACAGGATCTCATTCTTTTTTATGGCTAAATAGTGCTCCATTGTGTATATGTACCATATTATCTTCATTAATTCATCTGTTAAAGATCACTTAGGTTGCTTCTAACTCTGAGCTATGAGAGTGTAGATATCTCTTTGACATACTGATTTATTTTTTGTGGGTATATACCCAGCAGTGGTATGCTGACTCATATGGTAGCTCAATTTTTAGATTTTGAGTAAGCTGGGAACTGTAATCTACATTAATTGTACTAATTACATTCCCACCAGCAGTGTGTGAGGTTATTCTTTTCTCCACATCCTTGTCAGCATTTGTTATTGCCTGTCAGTTAGATAAAATCCATTTTAACTGGAGTGAGATGAGATCACATTTTAGTTTTGATTTGCATTTCTCTGATGATCCATGACATCAACCACCTTTTCGTATGCCTGTTTTTCATTTGTATATCTTTTTTTGAGAATTGTGGGATTATGGGAACTACAATTCAAGATGAGATTCTGATGGGGACGAAATCAAATTATATCATTTTGCCTTTGGCTCCTCCCAAATCTAATGTCCTCAAATTTCAAAACATAAGCTTGCCTTTCCAACAGTCCCCCAAAAGCTTAACTCATTTCAACATTAACTGAAAATTCCAGGTACAATGTCTCATCTGAGACTCCACAAGTCTCTTCCACCTATGAACCTGTAAAATCAAAAGCAAGTTAGTTACTTCCTAGATAAAATGGGCATACAGGCATTGGGTAAGTATACCCATTCCAAATTGAAGCAATTTGCTAAAACAAAGGGGCTAGAGGCCACATGAAAGTCCAAAATCCAACAAGGAAGTAATTGAATCTTAAAGCTCCAAAATAATCTCCTTTGACCTTATGTCTCACATCCAGATTACACTAATGCAAGAGGTGAGCTCTCATGGCCCTGGGGGAGCTCCACCCCTGTGACTTTGCAGGGTACAGCCCACCTCCTGGTTGCTTTTGCAGACTGGTGTTGAGTGTCTGCTGCTTTTCCAGGTGCATGGGTCAAGCTACTGGTTTATCTACCTTTCTGGGGTCTGGAGGATGGTGATCCTCTTCTCACAGCTCCATTAGGAGGTGCCCCAGTGGGAATTCTGTGCGGGCTCTGGTCCACATTTCTCTTCCACACTCTTATAGCAGAGGTTCTCCATGATGTTCTCTGCTCCTGCAGCAAACTTCTGCTTGGCCATCCAGGCATTTCTATACATCCTCTAAAATATAGGTGGAGGTTCTCAAACCTCAATTCTTCACTTTTGTGCACCTGCAGACCCAACACCACATGGAAGCTGCCAAGGCTTGGGGCTTACAGCCTCCAAAGCAACAGCCTGAGCTGTACATTGGCCCCTTTAAGCCACAGCTAGAGTTGAAGCAGCTGGAATTCAGGGCACTATGTCCTAAGGATGCATAGAGCAGGGGTGCTCTGGCCTGTCTCAGGAAACCATTTTTCCCTCCTAGACCTCCAGGCCTATGATGGGAAGGTCTCTGACATGCCCTGGAGACGTTTTCTCCATTGTCTTTGTAGTTAACATTTCATTCCTTGTTACTTACGCAAATTTCTGGAGCAGGCTTGAATTTCTCCCCAGAAAATGGGTTTTTCTTTACTCTCACATAGGCTGCAATATTTCAAACTCTTATGTTCTGCTTTCTCTTGAGTGCTTTGCCACTTAGAAATTTCTTCTGTCAGTTACCTGAAATCATCTCTCTCAACTTCAAAGTTCCACAGATCTCTAGGGCAGAAGCAAAATGCCACCAGTCTCTGCATAGCAAGAGTAAACTTTATTCCAGTTCTCAAAAAGGTCCTCATCTCCATCATCTCATCTGAGACTACTTCAGCCTGGACTTTATTGTCTATATTACTATCAGCATTTTGGTCAAATCTACTCAACAGGTCTCTAGGAAGTTCCAAACTTTCCCACATCTTCCTATTTTTTGAGCTCTCTAAGTCTCTAGAAAGTTCCAAATTTGCCCACATTTTTCTCTCTTCCTCTGAGCCTTCCTAACTGTTCCAGCCTCTGCCTGTTACCCAGTTCCAGAATTGCTTCCACATTTGGGATATCTTTTCAGCAGCACCCCACTCCCTCAGTACCAATTTGTTGTATTAGTCTGTTCTCACACTGCTAATAAAGACATAGTTTAGAGTGGGTAATTTATAAAGGAAAGAAGTTTAACTGATTCAAATTTCAGCATGACTCAAGAAGCCTCATGAAACTTACAATATTGGCAGAAGGGGGAAGCAAACATGTCCTTCTTCACATGGTGGCAGCAAGAAGTGCAGAGCAAAGTGGGGGGGAAGCTTCTTATAAAATAATCAGATTAGTGAAAACCCACTCACTGTCAGAAGAACAGCATGGTGGTAATAGCCCCTATGATTCAATTACCTCCCACTGGGTCCTTCTCACAACACATGGGGATTACGGGAACTACATATATCAAAATGAAATTTGGGTGGGCACAGAGCCAAATCATATCAAACATTTTAATATATTGATACTTCCAATCTATGAACATGGCATATATTTCCTTTTTTTTTTCTTTTTGGTGTCTTCTTCAATTTTTTTTAATCAGTGTTTTATAGTTTTCATTATAGAGCTCTTTCCTTTATTTAGTTAATTCTTAGGCATTTAATTTTATGTATAACTATTGTAAATGGGATTAGTTTTTTAAAATATCTTTTTTTAAATTCCTCACGTTTGGCACATAGAATTTCTACCAATTTTTGTATGTTGACTTTGTATTCTGCAACTGAATTTATCAATTCTAATAATTTTCTTATGGAGTCTCTAAAATTTTCCAAATGTAGGATCATGCTATCTTGAATTAAGGCTAATTTAACTTCTTCCAATCCAATTTGGATGCCCTATATTTATTTCTCTAGTCTCATTGCTTTAGCTAGGACTTCCAGTACCATGTTAAATAGCTTTGCTGAAAGTAGGCATCCTTGTCATGTTCCAGATCTCAGAAGAAAGACTTTCAGTTTTTGCCTATTCAGTATGATACTAGCTGAGGGTCTGCTATATGTTGCTTTTATTATATTAAGGTATGTTCTCTCTATCCTTAGTTTTTTAGGGTTTTATCATGCAGAGAGGACAAATTTTATCAAATGCTTTTTCACCATCAATTGAAATGATCCTATGGTTTTATCGTTCATTTTGCTATTATGATGTATCACCCTGACTTATTTGCATGAGTTGAACCATACTTGCATCCCAGAGATAAATCCCCCCTTGTCATAATGAATGATCTTTCTAATGTTTTGTTGAATTCAGTTTGCTAGTATTTTGTTGAGGATTTTTGTGTCAATATTCATCACAGATATTGGCCTGTGGTTTTCCTTTTTTTTTTTTTTATGTGTTTTTGTCTGGTTTTCTTATCAGGGTAATACTGGCTTTGGAAAATGAGTTTGGAAATATTTCCATTCCTCTATTTTTGGAATAGTTTGAATAAGATTTGTATTCATTTCTTAAATGTTTGATAAAATTCAGCAGGAAAACCAGCAGTTCCTGGGCTTTTTTTGCTGGGAGACATTTTATAATGGCTTTGATCTTATTACTTGTTCAGGTTTTGGATTTCTTCCTGGTTAATCTTGGTGGTTTGTATGTGTCTAGGAATTTGTTCATTTCTTCTAGATTTTCCAATTTATTGGCATGTAGTTCATAATAGTAGTCACTAATGATCATTTAAATATCTGAAGTATCAGTTGTAATGTCTCCTTTTTCCCCTTCTGATTTTATTTGAATCTTCTCTTTTTAACTTAAAATAAATACCAACTCTTTGTTTCATTGATCTTTTGTTTTCTTTATTTCAATTTCATTTATGTCTCCTCTGATCTTTTTTTTTTTTCTTCTACTAATTTTAGGTGGGTTTGCTCTTGCTTTTCTAGTTCATGGAGATGCATTATTCCAAGATTCTTTATCAGGTGTTTTTCTTCTTTATTATGTAAGCACTTATAACTATAAATTCTCCTTTTAGTAGTGTTTTTGCCATATCCCATAGTTTCTGGTATATTGTGCTTCCATTACCATTTGCTTCAAGACATTTTTCAATTTTCTTAATTTCTTCATAAACCCACTGGTCATTCAGGGGCATATTGTTTAAGTTATTTGCATTTGTATAGTTTCCATAATTCATCATTATTCATTTTGAGTTTTATTCATTTGTGGTCATAGATACTTGATATTATTTCAATTTTTTTGAATGTTTTAAGACTCATTTTGTGACTTAATATATGGTCTACCATGGAGAATGATCCATGTGCTGAGGAAAAGAATGTGGATTCTTTAGCCATTGGATGAAATGCTCTGTAAATGTCTATTAGATCCATTTGGTCAATAGTGGAAATTAAGTCTGATGTTTTTTTGTTGATTTTCTGTCTGGAAGATCTGTCCTATGCTGAAAGTAGGATCTTGAAGTCTCCATTTATTACTGTAATGGAGCATTCCTCTCTTTAGCTCCAATAATAATTTCTTTATACATCTGAATGCTGCAGTGTTGGGTATATGTATATTTAAAACTTTTATGTTGTCTTACTGAATTGACTCCTTTATCATTGTATAATATAATCTTCTTTTTAATTTCTTATAGTTTTTGTCTTGAAATCTATTATGTTGGATTTAAGTATAGCTAGTCCTGCTTTTTTTTTTTTGGTTTCCACTGACATGGAATTTTTTTCCCTCTCTGTATTTTCAGTCCACTTGTGTCTTTATAGGTGAAGTGTGTTTGTTGTAGTCAACAAACCAATGTGTCTTGTTTTTTAATCCATTCAACTACCATATTAGAAATAATTTATTTAACTACTTATTATTAGATTAGAAAGTTTAGTCCACTTACATGCAATGTTATTATTGGTAATGAAGGACTTAATCCTGTCATTTCATTATTTGCTTTTTGGTTCTTTTCCCATATCCTTTCTTTTTTTCATTTCTGTCTTTCTTTATAGAAAGTTATTTTCTGTAATGATATGGTTTAGTTTCCTGCTTTTAATTTTTTGTGCATTCATTGTATGTTTTTTGTTTTGAAATTACCATAAATATTTCAAGTATTTTATGTTTCTGTTTTATCAAATAGGCTTTGTTATATTTTTATATTAAATGGTTGCCTCAAATTTCAGGTGTTCCTGGACAATTAATATTTTAGAGTGAAGTGCTATAATTCTGCTTAGAATCTCTGTTCACTGCACATCAGACTCACTGCCATATCACTGATGTGTCAGAACCAATCAGTACCATTGGATAATTCTTTGGTGGTAGTTACTTTTCAGAGAGTAATAACTTCATCAATGCTTCTATCGTAATATGTTTTGCTATTATCTATATAAGTATTTAAAAGGGGAATGAATGCTAGGGATCAAACCATTTAGATCAAACCATCTTAGCATTTATCTTCCTTTAAGTGGAATTATCTTCTTTTATCTTATTTTTTATGGAATTAAGAAAGTGCAGGCATTGTGGACCTTTTCCAATACTAGAGAATGTAGTCTATTATTTTCAATGGACAAAAAATAAAGTCCATGAAAATAACTTGCATATTCTATATTTCCTTCATTACTGGACAAAAGTAAAACGTTTGTGGGCTTTCTCTGCCTTATAAACCTTTACATGATAATAAATAATTTAGTTCCATATAAACTGGCACATGGAATAAATCATACAATGCAAAGGGAGGCTAACAGAGTATAAATAATGTGAATGATTAATCTGTAAACAAAGAGAAATGAGAGATTGTATTATAACCAAAATAAGTCATTTTTTCTCTCATTTTAGTCTTTTATTTTGAACGGTAGAATTAAGCTGCCTCACTCATTTCTTTAATCTGCATTCACACATATTAAACTGAAGGACTTTGAGACTACAGAAGTGGAGAAGTCTTCAAAAAGACTCCTCCAATTTACATTATATACTCAGAGTTCAGTTGGGGATCAATGCTTTTACTACTAGAGAGGCTCTACCACTTTCTGGAAATAATAGTTCCTGGAATTGTGAAACATTTCCCATTTGATATTGGTGGTAAACTAGAATTTATGACCTATCCTTGGCACTGAGAGTCCCATTTTTCCTCTCCAGCCTGACCATTGTCTTCACCAGAAAGAATAAGTTTTTGCTATTTAGCCAAGTACATTTGAGAAGGTTGCCAGGGTTTAGGAGGCACTTATGTAGCCCTTCTTTAGTTTCACACACAAGAAATGAGCGAGTAACATTTACTATGAATAAATCAATAAGACTGATGCACTAGAAATGTAGTTTGAAAAGGGCAACAGCCTTCTAAAAGCTTTGGAAGCTAACTTTTAACTTTAGAGAGAGGGTTGAAAGTTGAAATCCACATAGTGGTATTATAGCCATTATCTTTTTCATGTTATAAAAGAACTATAACTCACTGAGACTTACGGCAACAGGAAGAGCCTTTTCAAGAGATGAAGAAACATAACAATTGCTCTGTAGCACTTCAAGATATTTTGTTTCTTCTGTAAAAACAAAAACTATTTATTTTATGAACTGTCCATATATTGGTCTGGTATTAGAAGAAGCCTTAACCTATGACAATGATTGTAATAGAAGTAGGACAGCAGAATCATTCATATTTAAAATGCAATTCTGTACAACATAGACTTCCCTTTATAAAATACGAAAATAGGTAGTTCATATTGCTACCCAATAACACATTATTTTCTGATAAAAGAATAATCACAAGATGCATTTTGGTGTGACTACTTATAAAGCAATAATCTGTGGCACTGATGTGTTATTTAGTTTGCAGCCCTCGTGTGAGAATACTGGAATTCTACCTTCAGACAAATTTCTTGGGATGAAATATTTGCAACTTTGGTAGATATAAATAAAAACTAAGTGAACAGTAGTGGAGTTCAGACTACTTCATTTTTTTATACAGATAAAATGTTTATTTGAGGTTTTACTGTGTGATTATCAGATTGATTTTAACCATAAGCTGATTCCAACAGTTTGCAATATTCTGTTTTTTTTTTCTGATTTATTTCATGTAGAGAGGAAGTGCAAGTAGAGAGTTGAATTGAAAAGCTAAGATGTTTGTGGGTTTTCTTCATCTTTTAAAATTATGTTTAAAAATTAATGGCACACTATTATAATATATAAAATATTTAAATCAATATTTTAGATTTTGAAGAGATGAGACAAATGGGGGATGCTGTGGAAACTATGCTGCAGATTAAAGATGTGACTTCTGTCTTCTAAGAATCTTACAATGCGATGGACAAATGAGAGAAGTGCACACATCAGATGAGAATAATTAATATAGAGAACTGCAGGGCATGGGTCAAGAATGGAGAAAGCCAGGTTTTATGTTCCATTTTGAATGCATTTGTAAGGCTCAGATATTTCTCCTACACCTTAAAAACACCTACAACTAATTGGCAATGATAAGATCAAATAATTAGACACCAAGTGTTGTGTTATGCCAACAACAATTTGTTTGAAGGAAAGAAAAAGTAGTGATTCAGGGGACATTCATATTTTGCTTCAATCAGGAAAACATTTATGACATTTCCAGTTAAAAATCTCCATTCTATCACCAACGTTTATTTCCCCTGCTATATAATTTATCTTTCCTTTTTTCCTTCACTTAAAGAGCTGCCACCTTATTTTCTGTATTCTCCTTAACAACCCAGTTTTTATTCCTGGCAACATGGTGACATATGTAGCTGAGCAAATAGGAACTTGGAGATTTGTGGAACAACAAGCATTTTCTAAAGTATGTTATCTGGGGACCTTATGCCCACCAAGAACTGATCCCAAGGATCACATAAATGTATTCATTCCAGCAAAATAAATGTCTCCCTAGGGTACACATTTGCTGCTAAAACTTGAAGAACTTCTCCATGTATTATTACATAGACATTAAAAATCCCTAACATTCTAGTTCATACGTGTGTCTATCGGGAGTGGAGAATGCTAGTTAGAAACTTCCTAGCATGTTTTTTTTCCTAGGATGTAAAACTTATTTATATAATGGTTGTTGGTAACCCAAGGTATCTTGGAAATGAAATTACTATGCTACAGGAAAAAATTATCTTTCTCTCTTTCTGAAAGCAAAATTATTCTAGCTGGTGAATATAATGTAGATGGTTAGTGAAACTCCAGATTCAAAATAGTGAGTGTATTGAACACCTTTTAGAGAAGAGATGATATAGATGGAAGAAAACACTGACAAAGGTATTGGAAGTGTGGAATTTGAGTAGCTGGCACATACTGAAAATCTATAGAACTCTGTGACTTGTCTAAATGTCTTAGTCTGTTTAGTGTTGCTGCCAAAAATACTTGAGACTGGGTAATGTATAAGGAAAAGGAGTTTATCTGACTGAAAATTCAGGTGTATGGAATGTCCAAGATTGGGCAGCTGCATCTAGTGAGGGCCTCAAGCTGCTTCAACTCATGGCAGAAAGCAGAAGGGAAGCAGTTGTCTGTAAAGAGATCATATGGTAAAAAAGAAAACAAGAGAGAAAAGTTGAGGAAACCAGACTTTTTTTTTTTTGACAACCTGTTATGTCAAGAAATATTACATCATTCTTGTGAGAGCAAGAACTTGTTCCCCTCTTTGGGAATAAGGGCATTAACCTGTACATGAGAAATTTGACTGTATAACTCCAACACCTACCATGAGGCTCTACCTCCCAACACTCCCACATAGAGGATCAAATTTCAACATTTGTTTTGACAAATAAAATTCATATCCAAACCATATAATTCTGTCCCTGGGTCCCCAAAACTCATGTCCTCACATGCAAAATGCAATCGATCATACCTTCTCAATAGTACTAGAAGTCTTAACTTGTTTTAGCACCACCATAAAAGCCCAAAGTCCAGCTCTGACCTTATAAAATTAAAAACAAGTTATTCAGTTTCAAGATACAATGGTGCAACAGGCATAGGGTAGACATTCCTATTCCAGAGGAGAGAAACTTAAAGAAGATAGAAATAATAGGCCCCTAATGCAAGCAAGTCTGAAAACCAGCAGTGCAAGCATTAAATATCAAAGTTCCAGAATAGTATTCTTTGACTTCATGTCCTGGTTGTACTGGTGCAAGGGGTAGTCTCCCAGGACCTCTGGCAGCTTCATACCTTGACTTTGCTCAAAGCAATCCACGCAGCTGTTTTCATGGATTCCACCTGCATTCCTACAGCTTTTCCAGGCTGAGGTTGCATGCTGCCAGGGACTACAATTCTAGGGTTCCAGCAGCATCCCCCACCCTGGGCATTGCCCTGGTAGCCACTCTCTGCAGTGTCTCCTACCCTAAATTGCCACTCCGTATTGCCCTAGTAGAGATATTTTGGACCGACTCGGTCCCTGTGACAAGTCTCTACCTGGGCCTGCAGGTTTCTCTGTACATCTTTTGAAACCTCAATGGAGGAAACCATCTCTCCATAGTTCCTGCATTCTGTGTGACTGCAGAATTAAGACTATCTAGACTCCAAAGCTTCCTACGTGTGCCCTTGCAAGTGGTGATGTGAACCTCACCTGGGGCAACGTAAGCCATGGCTGCTCTCTGGAGTGACCAGGTTGCAGAGAACAGTATCCTAAGACAACTCAAGGCAGTGGTGCCCTGGGCCAGTCCCCTGAAAACATCATGTTCTAGTCTCCTGGACTTGTGATGACAGGGGGTGGTCTAGGAGATTTTTGAAATATCTTTAGGGCCTTTTCCCTATAGTTTTGACTATTAGCATGCAGCTCCCTTTTATCTGTGCTAATCCCTTTAGAAAGAGTCCTAGCGGCTGCACCCTTGACTCCTCTCCTGAAAATCCTCTTTCATTCTCTACCAAATGGCCAAGTGGTGAATTTTGCAAATGTTTACACTCTTCTTCCCTTTTAATTATAAATGCTGCCTCCAGTTTATCCCTTTGTGGTTGTAACTCAGTGTAAGCTGTTAAAAATAACCACACAATTTCTTGATTGCTTTGCTGCTTAGAAATTTCTTCGGTTAGGTATACTAGTTCATAACTCTTAAATTCTGCCACCCATAAACTCTTAGGGCATGAACACAATGCAGCCAAGTTCTTTGCTGCAGGCCCCTCATGGGAGGGTGTGTTGTGTTTACGCCCAAGACTGCACTGCAACAAGGATGACCTTCCTGCAGTACCCAGTACGGTGGTGTTCCTCACTTCTACCCAAGATTTCATCAAAATGGCCTTTTTTCTCCATATTTCTATCAGCATTTTGGCCATAACCACATAACCAATGTCTAAGAAGTTCTAGACTTTCCCTTGTGATTTTGTCTTTTTCTAAGTCCTCAGCAGAATTACCCTTAATGTTCTGTTTATGGCAATACAGACTTTTTAGACCGCTTCTTCCACTTCTTCCAGCCACTACTGAATAACCAGTTTCAAAGCTGCTTTCACATTTTCAGGTACATGTATAGCAACACCCCACTGCTCAGTACCAATTTTCTGCCTTAGTTCATTTAGTGTTGCTATAACAGAATACCTGGAACTAGGGAATTTATAAAGAAAAGAGGTTTATTTGGCTCCCAATCCTGATGGCTTAGAAAGGTCAAGATTCGGCAGCTGCATCTGGTTAGGGCCTCAAGCTGTTTCAATACTTGACAGAAAATCAATACTTGGCAGAAAACCAGTACTTGATGTGGGCATTTGCAAAGAGATTACAAAGTGAGAAAGAAAACAAAAGAGCAAAACCAAGGATGCCAGGCTTTTTTTTAGCAATCTTCTTTCCCAGGCATTATTAGGTTGGTGCAAAAGTAATTGTGGTTTTGCCATTTAAAAATAATAGCCAAAACTGCAATTACTTTTGCACCTACCAAACAATTCATTTCTGCAAGAGCAAGAACTCACTCCCCCCTGTGAGAGGGCAATTATCTATTCATGAGAGATCCACCTGCATAAGCCAAACATTTCTCACTAGACTCCCACCTCCAAACACTGCCACATTAGGAATCAAATTTGGACATGAGTTTTGGGAGGACAAATCATACCACTAGATATCACTCAAGGTCAATGAGAATGATATTTCTGGTTTGGTTATTTGGAACATTCATTGAATGAGCTTCTTTTCACTATCATAAAGATTGCTGAGGGAAGGGCAGGGCATGGTGGTTCACATCTGTAATCCCAGCACTTTTGGGGGCCAAGATGGGCAGATCACGAGGTCAGGAGTTCAAGACCAGCCTGACCAACATGGTGAAACCCAGTCTTTACTAAAAATACAAAAATTAGCTAGGTGTCATGGCACACACCTGTAATCACTTGAACCTGGGAGGCAGACTTTGCGGTGAGCCGAAATCGCGCCACTGCACTCCAGCCTGGGTGACTGGGTGACAGGGTGATGTTCTGTCCAAAAAAAAAAAAAAAAAAAAAGATTGCTGAAAAGAGGATCATTCACAGAGACAAATAAATTTGTTATTAGAAAAGTTGTGATTGAGGTAATAAGACAATCCAAAAGCAGGGGTTCAATATGGTGGTTCTAGACTAGAGGACCAGATATTAGGCTATTTATGTATATTTGGATTTGCCTGTTTTTGGTAATAAGCAAAAGAAGGCAAATGATGGTGGCATGGAATAGACATGCAGATTGACCAAGAAGAGAGTTCTTTATAGAGAACCGGGAACAGCATTTAAATGGTGGCAGTAAGAAGAAAATAGAATAAAATAAAAAGTCTTGGAATTAATTATGAGAATAATAGGGAAACCAATACAGTATATTTCAAGAAATTCATTGGGAAGGTTTTTGGAAAGTAGGAAATATTCAGTGGAGAAAGATATTGCCAAAAAATTAAGGAAAATTAACACTGAAGTTTGCACTGGCTTTGAAGTTAGGAAAATTTCAGAATTAGTGACACAGTTCTAGTGGAGACTTTGATAAAATGAAGCCAGATTGCAAAAATGAAGCCAGATTGAGTAGTGAAAAACAATAAGGAAAAGGCAACAGACAAATGTATTGGAAGAAGGAGAAAGGGTAAGTTAACACGAAAAGTAGATGAGGATAGAGGCTGAAGGAAACCTTTGGGTGTGGATGGATCCTTCACATTCAGAAAGGGATAACTGAAATACTAATTTAAGTTTATAAGTTTGCATTAAAAATGATAACATACAAGAGTTGAAAATAAGTACTATTTATTACTATTTACTTAGTTGATATTAAATATGTGTTTCTTAATTCTGTCTTTAAAATCACAGAGTCTGTTAAAGTCAGAGACAATTCTTTCAGTACTAATTTAAAATTCTTAACAATGTTATAAAGAGATATTCCTATTTAAATATAGTAGTTAAATTTTGAAAACTGCATAATCACGTATTATTGATGTTCTCTAATAATATTTTCTAGTATAAGGTGTGTGGGGGTATGTGTGTTTGTGTGTGTCCTGGATATAGTTATAAACTCTGCCTTTCGAATATTGGAAATTATACACCATCACCCCTGCTTCAGTGTGCGGAGTACTTATTTTGTACTTAGCCACATAATACAAGCATAAAAAGTGCCACTTTTACTGTCTAAAACCAGGAAATATAAGGCTTAAACATCATCCAAATCAGGCAAACCTGCAGGCATTCTTTTTCTTCGCATTTCTCTTGATAAATATCCAATTACTACGATTTTCTGGAATATCATCCTAATAATTCTAAAGAAATATAAAATAATTTAAACATATTATTGGCTGGGCGTGGTGGCTCATGCCTTTAATCCCAGCACTTTGGGAGGCCAAGGTGGGCAGATCACACGGTCAAGAGATCGAGATCATCCTGGCCAACATGGTGACACCCTGTCTCTACTAAATATACAAAAATTAGCTGGGCATGGTGGCTTTTGCCTGTAGTCCCAGCTACTTGGGAGGCTGAGGCAGGAGAATTGCTTGAACCCAGGAGGCGGAGGTTGCAGTGAGCCGAGATTGCACCACTGCACTCCAGCCTGGCACCTGGAGACAGAGTGAGACTCTTGTCTCAGAAAAAAAAAAAAAAAAAAAAGCAGAAAACAACCATATTATTAAACTTATTATTCAGCATTTATTTTTGGAAAACAAAATGTTGATACACATATCCTTGAATTTACATGGACAATTTTGACCTACATGGAATTTTTATTACATTTTATTAACTAAAAACAATAAAAACAAACTTTATGAATATATTTTATTCTATTTATCTAATTTTACTCCACCTCATTAGGATGTGTCCTTTCATTATTTCCCCAGTATTTAGAGCATCTTCCAAATTATCTCAAAAATCATCTAGATACTCACTTCAAGCCTATTGATTTAGTATAGGATTTGAAACTTTGGAGAGCAGAAATGTTACTTACTCTCTCAAAAATAAATAAATAGAATAACTGCCATGTTTTCATGCTCCACAGAACAGTAAGGAGAATTCACAGCAGTGTGCCCTTTCTGAAAGAACTGCTCTCATAGCCTGAAAACAAAAAATTATTGGCATCTCTGTTGATTTCTTTCTCTCAGTAGCATGGCACTATTTGTTCCCTACTTTCCTGATGTCATTGTTGTAGAAATGTTCATTTCCCTTGCTCTACATGGTCTACCAAGCCACTGAAGAGCCCAATGCAAGGACATATTTACTTAAAATTATAACATAGCTAGGGCTTTTACCAGTGTCAGAGTTTTGTCAAAACCAAAGCCAGTCTTCTAACCATGACACTTGGTCTCAAGGTCCTCTTTCTGATGTCTTTCAGAACACCAGGAAAGAAACTTGTACTCACTGTCCAAAGGCTAACAGAGTCATTGTCGTGCTGGATCAGACACACGGGGCGCACAGGTGTAAACCCAAAGTAAGGCAGACCTGGATTCAAATTTGCTTAGTATGTGACTGAGCAATTTTTAAAAATCTTTTATCTAAACCAACACATTATCTTTTTTTTTTTCTGTTTTATTCCTTACCCCCCTTCACTGATATCTCTCCCTCCACATTTGCCTTTCTATAGCATATTCTCTAGGGAGTAACCAGGAATATCCTTTAAAAACCTATAGATAAGCTCTTATTTCCTGTGTTCAAAGGTGTTTATGAGACTACAATTTCCCCCACTCCTTCTGTTTCCAACCTTGCCTGCTTTTCTATCCTCCTTGTTCACGCCATTCCAGACACACCAACTTCCAAGATGGTCTTCAAATATCAGGCAAGCTCCACCTCATGGCTTTTCTGCTGGTTATTCCTCTACCTGGGATAATTTTTTTCTCTCCTCATTAAACTTTTGATCAATAGTTACCTTCTTTATGAACCCCAACTAATTAACTACGACAGATAATAGTGCAATCCCCTTTCCTTCACTCTTATGTATCCATTACCTGCTTTATGTTTCATAGCCCTAATCAGCTTCTAACATCTACCTAAATTAGTAGCTTTAATTTTGCTTGTTGAATATTTCTTCATATCAGAATGTGAACACCACAGAAGTAGGCTGCTTTGTGTGTTTTTTTCTCTTTGTACCTTCGTAACTACTTTGGGGCTTGGCACATAGTGAGCACTCAATAAATATTTAGTCGAGGAATGACTGATTACAAAATTTCAAGCAATAGTCTCCTTCTCAGAAAGTCATTTTAAAAATTCAGGAAAATAGGCTATATTTAGCACTATACTGGACACACAGAGATCCGTGATGTCCACCATTATTGTGCTGCTGTTATGGGTGTTAACGTTATCAGCAGAGGATTCATAAGTAGTGTTGTTTAAGGAAATGAACTGGGCAAGCTGTTAACCAATTACGCACACACATCTATGCATATACATACACACACTTTATACACTCACTCACGAGATCTTGGAAAGACCTGCCAAAGCTTGAATTCAAAGTGAAGTGACTCATTCTGGCCTTTGGCCAAACCCTGGCAAACAATGGCTTACCTAGTGCTTAAAAACCTGCAAAGTGAACTTTGAAAAAGACATCAGGCAGAACCTCAAATTAGGATTCAGTGCTGTGAGCAGAACCAAACTCCAAAATAGTGACTGAATATGGAAATCAAAGTCTATTCAGGAGTCCCAAATGAACGTCTATTTTTCAGACATGCACACACACATGCACGTGCACACACACAACTGTCTATCAGTAAGACATTTGCTTTGTATCTAGAAGGTAATACATTAATGCATTTTAGAAAACCTAGCACTACCAGTGATTTTTTTTTTCTAGGATGTAATTGTAACATTTCTTTTCGTTTATTTGTCAGTCCATTGTAAAATTCCTGGATATTTTCCCGTTTGTGATTATAGTCACTGATGTATCTCCCTACTCACAAAATTTACGTGTATAGTAAAAGAAAGTAGGATTAAGTTACAGTAGCAATGACCATGTCTTCACAGCTACTATTTAGATCACTTAAGCATCCAATTATTTAATCCAAAAAGATTAATTTTACTTTCATTTTATTGCAAAAGATCTATTAATGATATGGAAGCAAGTTTTCATTTGGTTAATCACTTGAATGAGGGTAATTCATATTTATTGTCAGAAGCAGATAGCTGAAGCTAAGTCATGAAAATAAATGTTCTCTCTCTTGCTGTGAGTGTGAATCAGCTTGGAAGGACTACACTAGGTACTGGGACATATAAACCTGGATTGAAATATAGACACTCCATGGAACATGATAAGACAGTAGCTAATTCTCATATGCAGAATAACATTTGTATGTTCAAAATTTTAATATTTTTTCAGTGTTCTCTAGTTCTTGCAGTTTCCCCTCATAATAAATATAAATCTTTTCCATTTTGCATTCAATTCAATATACAATGTGAATATTTTACATTCACAATTATTTTCTTAACAATTTTTGTAATGTGTGAAGTCTTTTAAGTTTGCTTTAACTAAGGAAAAAAATGCAGTCATTGATTATAGTTTGTCCAAATATTTTACACAAATTTCCTTTAAGTGTTAACTCTCCTTTTCTCTGCCTGAGCTCTGAATGGTTAATCGGACAAAGGGTGTTAAACTGGTGTGCACTATGGAAACTTTGCATCTCAGTGACTCCAGACTAGCTTTTTTAATGAGACCATTTAATAAATTGCTTCAGAAATGATTCCAAACTAAACGAGTAAGTTAGCTTTAATATAGATTATATATATACATGAAATAAACACAAACATACTACACATGTGTTTTCATTTTTGCATACAGCTCTTTTGTAAATAACATATAAAGGTAAACAAAAATGACTCTGGCCTTATAAAAATTTATTTGCTGAATTATTTGTATAAATTTTCAAATGTTCTATAAAGTGATGTAAAGCAGTCCCTCTGTAGCAGTCACTGGTTTTTTAAGCAATTGTATACTCAGGGGGAACATAGCAAAGAAAAGCCTTGCTTTCATTTTCCCTATTCTCTCCAAAGTTAGACTGTTCAACCAGTTTCTTCAAGAGAAACTATAATCATTTTCTGCCCTCTTCAAATCTTACAATGAATGGCTTCATGTTGCCTATCAAAGAAAGCATAATTTTCTTATCCTGTAATTCAAAATATCTGTAATTTTTAAAAATCCGTTCTAACTACCGGAAGATAATCAACCAGATTAGAGGACAACTTGACGCATTGGGACAGTTAGGCAGAACTAGAGCCAGAAATTCCATTATGATTAAGCATTGGCCTCTCAAAGAAAGTTTTCGTGTGTTCTAATCCCAAGGAATATAGCGAACTGGGACTTGATATATGTCGGTGACAACATAAAATGGCATCTGGTCTAGTAATGGTGCCTGGGGCATATTAACCTGTGTCATTAGGCATAATGGAAGCACAAGCACATTATAGAGTAGGCCACAGCGTACAAGTGGAGATAAAGGGAAACGTTCCATCCTAAGGTGAGAGATGTCTGCCCATGACATGGTAAAGGGCAGAATCCAAAACAGGAAAGAGGAAGCAGATACATACTGTGTTATTCAGAAATGGAGAGTGGCAGCAGGGGTCAGTGGGACACCACATTTTATGAGTGAGAATCCTCCCTGATTACAATTAATAACTTCATCCTAAAAAAACATGAAGACGCCCAGGATTCATTCCAGCATCCTGCAAATCAGTATTCTTGATCACCCTTTACATAAAATCCTCCACCACACTGCTGTAAATAATTTTGTCCCCGATTTGCTCAAATTGAATAGAATTAAGAATACTCATCAGTGGTTGGTGGAGAAAATCATAAAGCAAAATTCTGCTTTTGTGCTCCCTGAAACCAGGCTAAAACCAGGGTTATAGGAAGGGGATCCTGGAAGTTGTCAAGTTGAATAAGACCTTTTGAAAATCCAGGGCTGTGTCTTTCTTTTAGAAAAAAAAGAAAGAAAGAAAGAAGAACTATCCAGGTAAGAAAATAAATTGTGCTTTATCACATGCAAATTCAGAGCCTGTCTATGTTCTGTTGGATCTGATGATGCACATTATGTAACATAAGTGATCAGAAGAACAAAGTAGCCAGTTTCATTCCTTTTGATAAAAACGCAATAAAGTACATTTTGTTTTTTAAAGACACCCAGCCTTAGAATGAAATCAAGTCCTTGCTATAATAATCATGTCGAAGGAGCTATGTGTGGAACTAAAGGATTAGCCAAAAGGAGTGTGTAGGTTTTTGTTTTGTCATTTTTCATTTTTCAATACTGTCAAGCTGAAGAGAAGAATGATAAGTACTTTTGTGCATGATTAAATAATGATTTATTTACTGACCACATGGGAGATAAAGAAACTGCCAAATGTAGGATAGGAAATAATTTCCTTCTTAGTAAGAGTTTTAATTTTTGGACTTAAAAACCTAAATACCTATAGGAATTTACCAAGCATGTAATACAAATAGACTGGGTGTAAGAAAACCTCATTGACAAATCATAATCACACCTTCTCTATTTCAATAAATTATGTCATCACCATATTACTTGATCCAGCTGTGTATAGAAAAGGGGATTATTTTTAAATTGGAAATCTTAACAATTGAAAATAGAAATGCTCAATTATGTTTATTTTAATTCTATGACATTTTAATTAGTGAAAGAACACCTAATCTTTTTATTTTTTACATAGGTTAAAGTCAGATCTTATATTTTTGTGCTGTACAAAATTTACACTTGAATCTTTTAGCTGACAATAATGCATATTTTAATTAAGTCTTAAAATTAAAAGAAAACCCCTCTTTGTATAATAGAGTTATTTGTACAGAGTTAATAGAAGTATAACATTGCACAACAGTGTTTTCATTTTAGGTTGTTTTTAAAATCCTGACACTCCAACATCATCACACATAGTTATAAAAGTCTTTCTCAATCTTATACAATGAATACATATATAATCGTACATTTACTTGATCAGTAGTTATTGAGAAAAAAATCTGATCAATATTATTTTGTTATTTTATAAACTCTTTGAAATTCAGATTTCAGTTCTACAAGTGTAATTCAGATTATTCGTTCATTTACCAATCAATGTTGAGCTGATATTGTTTTTCTATTTTAGACACGATGATATTTGAGAATCTAGAAAATTTAATAATTTGTCTAAGTCTACAGTTATTGACTGAACTGTGAACTCATCAGTTCTTTCAGTGCTAAGATTTGTACTGTTTTCAAAAGC
Source organism: Ateles fusciceps (assembly GCA_036589455.1). Classification (NCBI taxonomy): domain Eukaryota; kingdom Metazoa; phylum Chordata; class Mammalia; order Primates; family Atelidae; genus Ateles; species Ateles fusciceps. The sequence goes on along the minus strand of JAZHEH010000572.1, from coordinate 12,594,923 downwards.
ATTCTAGATATTTCCTAGAGTTCTACTTTTGGTTATCAGATTTTTTTGGATTAGAATTTAAAAGTTGATTTAAGCCTGTGTATAGAAATTTTCCTCTTGGGATTTTGATCATTTCTTTAAGTAATAAGAATTATGCTACTGCTAGATGTTAGAATTTAAATACTAAATCTGAGTAGAGAATCAAGAGGTAAAATTGTACTAGCCTGTAAGAAACAGCCATGCACATGGCGTAATCTAATAAACTTGTATCTCTGAGTAAGATAGTAGGCAAGCCTGTCTTCTGCCAGGGCTTTAAAAGAAAATAATGAAATAAAAATTTTCTCCTGTTCTTCTTCGAGTCTGATTTAATATTTCCTTATCTTATAAAGACTCAACCTTATAAACAACTAAATTAGTTGACCCATGTGGATATGGACAGAGTAGGGAAAAAGAAAACAGTCACAGGCTATGCTAATGTTTGTGGCAGTTAATCCAGAGATTTAATTGTGTGTGTGTGTGTGTGTGTGTGTGTGTGTGTGTGTGTGTGTATGTCTGTGTACATTGGGTTAATTCATTGTCATAGAGAAAATATTAATCTACACTTAGGCTCTGCATACTCAATCTACTTTAGTAATGACCTTCAGAGTAGTTTGAAAAAGGTTTAAAAAGGGTGAGAAATATGTACACTCTTTAATCACATCCTCTTTAATCACTGTATTAGTTTTTTTTTTTTTAATTGTCGTTGTCAGAGATTTTTTTTAAAAGAATTTTATGGTCCCCACAATGGAAGAGACAAACATAGAGTTGCAGGCAAACAATTGCATTTATCAGGATGCAAAGGAGACTTAACTTTCAAGAAAACCTGAGAAATGTATTTTCTGACTGATATGCACTTCAGGTCCAGAAGAAGAAGAGAGTTTTGTTTTCAAAGTGATTCATTTCCTAGGTCTGCTATAACAAAGTACCACAAACTGGGTAGCTTAAAACAACAGACATCTGTTGTCTCACAGTCTTGCGAGACAGCCCAAAATCAGGGTATCCACAGGGCTATGTTTCCTCTGAAACATATAGAGAAGAATCCTTCCTTGTCTCTTCCTGGCTTCTGGTGATGGACGTCAATCATCAGTGTTTCATGGTTTTTAGATGCATCATTTCAATCTCTGCCACCATCTTCTCATGGAGTTCTCCTATGTGTCTGTCTTCACATGGGTATCTTCACATGGCCTCCGGTCATATTAGATTAGGAGCTCATCCTACTGCAAAATGAACTAATCTTAACTTGTTGCATCTGCAATGCTCCTATTTCCAAAGAAGGTCACATTTGGAAGAACTGGGGATTTGGACTTTAATGTATCTTTTTAAAGAGGAACATAATTCAGTCTGTCACATAAGAGGAATATAGGCAGTAGCCATACTGGTAGGAAGTCACAGTCCTGAGACCCAAGGAGATCTGCAAGTATTGACCATGCTTCAGTTTGTTTTTTGATTGGAAATAGGTCTCAAGTTTTGAAGGAGTAAAGATAAAAGATCCGGTGATGATAAGCCAGACAAAATAATCAATTCTTCTTTAAAGGCAATGTGCTGTTTAGCCCATAATCTAGTAATAAAATGATAAATGCATTGTATTTATTGAAGTTTCTATGTTGGAAACATTTCTCACACTTTATTCTGATAAGCTCCATGTTAAAAACAAATATGTAGTTATTAATTTACAATTTATAAATTCTCAAGAGGTAATAGATTTTTCAATTAGGAACGTTCTGCTTTTAATTTATTGAGATAATTAGGACAATCAGACACATAAAAAATAAATTGATTAATCATCAAAACTTTTCTTGTGAAGCTAATCATTTCATTAAGTTTCACGTGCCCAGTTTGCAAGACAATTGTCTTTTACCTTTCTTCTGCTGAGAAAGTTTTTTTAAAAAGAGGATATTTTAAAGCTTCATCTGAAAAGCTTTTTGTGAAAATAGTTGTGCCTTGTCAACTATTAAGAAGAAAAGATGAGAAGTGATTCATTTAAAGCAATAACACCAGTGACAATGAGCTGTGAAAGGTTTTATTTTTATAATAGAACTAATTCAAGAAGTAACTATGGAAAAGTTGAAACCCCATGAGCTTGTAAAGCACACTGCTGTAATTATCTCTGCTTTCTGCTTCTTTCACAAGAATGAAATCACTTCAAACAAAACTACTTTAAAAAGAGACAAAGAAGCCCCCATATCTAATATCCTCATGCCCAGGAAAAGTTAGTGATTTTAACGACTGCAAAACAAAGTCTAATAAAATGAATGGCATTGAGTAGTGTGAGCATAATTTCCATTTTTGCCTTCCTTTCAGGAAAATGTCTTCATGCTTTGTTTTTTAAAAAATCTAAAAATAAAACAAACCTTTACAATGGTAACTGGCACTGTTAGTAAATTGCAGATTTTTGTTTCCACACAAGAAAGTTCTAAAGAGAAAACTTGCTTTTTTATTAGTATAATATAATAAAATACAACACTTATTTCTAACATTTTGCTTTCAATCATTCAAACGTTTTTTAGCATAATTGAAATAGTCTTTAAATGATATTATGTTTTGATCTAATTACCAATGTTGCTTTCAAAATAACCTTTGGTCAACTCAAACAACAGAAATCACTCCAACAAATAAAACAAATAATATGAGTTTAAAAAGGATAATTGATGATTAAATTATATATTTTTATTAGGTGTTTAACTCTATGGTACATGTGGTAAAATTCACTTTTTTGTACAATTTTTTTCCCTTTGCTTTTTTTTTTATTGTACTTTAAGTTCTGGGGTACATGTGCAGATCTTGCAGGATTGTTGCATAGTTACACACATGCCATGGTGATTTGCTGTCTTTTTTTGTCCAACTTTATGCTTTGTATCATATGACCCCATATAATAAACATCACAATCAAAATATAGAAAGGTTCCATCACCCAAAAACTTTCCGTGATGTTATCAATTTATAATCATTCCTTCTCACTCCCTACAGCTTTAAGAAACCACTGATGGGTTTCATCTTTGTATACTTTTCTAAAATGTCATGTGAATGAAATTATGTAGAGTAAAACTTTTTGACTCAGGCTTCTTTCGTTTGAAATTCATTCATGTTATTGCACGTTGCAGTGGTTATTCTTTTCAGTTGTTGAGAAGTATAGTGCTGCTGCCTGATTGCCAATTTTGCTTTGCACATTTTCAATTACCCAAAGTCAACTGCAGTCCAAAATTGTTAAATGAAAAATTTCAGAAATAGACAATTCACAGGTTTTAGAGTACACATATGCCTTTCTAAGTAGCATAGTGAAATCTTGTTTTGTTTCACTGTCTCACCTGGGATGTGACTCCTCACTTTGCCCAGCAGATTCACACTGTGAACCTTTTGGTTCATCAATCACTTAATAGCTGTCTAGGTTTTCAGACTGATCGTTGCGGTATTTAAGAACTTGTGCAACAAAGAACCCTTACTTTACCTCATAATGGCTCCAAAACACAAGAGTAGTGATGCCGGCCATTCAGATATGCCAAAGAGAAGCCATAAAGTGTCTTCTTTAAGTGAAAAGGTGAAATTCCTCAACTTAAGGAAAGAAAAAAAAATTCTGCTGAAGTTCCTCCTATCTATAGTCAGAACAAATCTACCCATAAAATTGTGGAAACGAGAAAGAAACTCATGCTAGTATCGCTGTGTCATCAAATTGCAAAAGTTATCGCTATAGTGTGTGATAAGTGCTTAGCTATAATGGAAAAGGCATTAAAATTGTGGGTGGAAGGCATGAACTGAAATGTGTACTGATTGACAGCAACGTGTTGCACCACAAACCATTAAGCCTACACAAAGTCTTCAGCAAGGGATCCCCCTGAAAATGTCACACTGAGCCATTTACTACAAGTAAGAGATGGTTACACAGATTTCAGGAATAGGATTTGACTGAAAGATATTAAAATGACGGGAGAAGCTGTGTCCGCTCACGAAGCTACTGGCTCACAAGTCCAGTAAAATATTTTGAAAGAGAGGGAAACCACATTTACATAACTTTTATTACAGCATATTGATACAATTGTTCTATTTTGCTAATGGTTATTATTATTAATCTCTTACTGTGTCTAATTTATAAGTTAGACTTTATTATTGGGATGTATGTATAGGGGAAGAAAGCATAGTATAGATAGGGTTAGGTACTATCTGATGTTTCAAGTATCTACTGGAGGTCTTGGAACATATTCCCCCCAAGAACAAAGGAGGACAACTGTATCCAATTGCAGGATTATAAGACAGTTTGTTTCTTCATTTATCAGATGAACTTTTGAATTCTTCCAGTTTTTGGTGACTAGGAATAAAGCTGTTATAAACATTCATATATGGGTTTTTCTATGAAAGTAGCTTTCAAGTCGTTTGGGTAAATACCTATAAATGAGATAGCTGGCTAGTGCAATCGTATGTTCAGCTTTAAAACAAACTGTCAATCTGTTTCCCAAACTGGCTGTGTCACCAGAAATACATAGGAGTCCCAGTTGGTTTGCGGTCTGTGCCAGCATTTATAATTGCTATTTTATTTTACTTTTGCCACTCTACTAGGTGTGCAGGAAGTGATCTTTACAAAATAAAAAGTAGCAAGAGCAAACTGATCATTTAAGTGAAGCCATTTATTTCAGCATAAAAATAATACCTAGAAGTGAATGTCTCCTGTGTTCTCACAAGTAAAGCTAGTTCTCTTCAGAATGAATTCATAGATATTCTCATCAGTTCAAGTAAATTGAAGTCAATTCTCATCTAGTTTCATAAATTGACAAGTTTTGTTGTTAGGGTATACCGGTATATGTCTTTAGTAAATATCTCCGTAGCTATCTGCACTTAGCTATTATCATTTCATACACTGGATATCTGCATAAAACACAAAATTATCAATTGTTTTAGGTGGAAAAATGTTTTGAGTATCCATTTTTTTCTGAACTAAATTTCAATAAGCAATTTAAATGGAATTAAATTGAAAAGAAGCAAATGCATTTCTTAAGCACTGTAATATTTGGAGCAAGAAGTGTACAGTTTAATTATAATATGTTGTAGGATTTAGGTTATAAACAAAATTATTACAAGTTTTAAATGTTAACATAGATTCACAAAAAACTCTATAATTTAAGAAAAGTAAGAGTACTCCAATCAATAGCTTTTCTTTTAATATCAGTAATAAGCAGAAGGCAACATCTCTGAAAACCATTTTCTAATTCCAAGTTTTTGTAAAGTTTTATCTTCTTTTGTAAAGTTTTATCTTCTTAATCTTATAGGGGAGGGACTCAGTTCTAGATGATGATTTGACTTACTTAGCAGATATTTTTTAAATGTATTATAGCACTCATACAGGTAGATTTAGTAATTAAAAGTTGACAAACTACTTTCTCAAGGTTTTTCAAGGAATTCAGGAAGCTGACACTTTGCAAAAGGCACTAAAATAATAGTATGATTCTATAGAGCTAATGTTCAGATTTTGATTGCACATGCACACAAAAAAGAAAAATGTAAATATAAATAGAGCACCATATTGGGGAAACAAACTTAAGAAAGAGCTTCAATTTGTTGCATCCATTATTCTACTTGAGCTTTATTGCTATATGTCAATTTTTACCAAAAATGTAGAAATTTTTGAGATTAATAATAATACCTGATGAACTTTGGGGAGCAGTTTACTTAATGTTTTTTTGTTGTTGTTGTTAATTTCCACATCATTGACAAAACATGTTTATTAAATATAAAAATGTATTTAAAATTTGAAAAACACAAGTTGCTGTTATATTTTTATAAATGTTAAAATATATTTACAATTAAAATCATTTATAATTTTAACTTATTATATTGATAGTCTGTCTATGCAAAGAGAATGCACAGAATTGGATGACATCACTGTCCTTTTTTCTTCCTTCTTCTACTGCAACTAATCAAACTATGTTAGCATTACACTGAAATTATAAGAAAACTGTTTTCCTCAAAGTCACTGAATAGGTTGATCATGCAAAACTATTTAATGGAAACTGGACAAATTTTCATAGTGTTATCCTCTCAGTATCTTCTAGTGAAGGAGATTGGAACTGTCATTTCTGTGCTCCAAACAGGCTCTGGTTTACCAGAGACATTGTGACATATTTTTTGTGTGTGTTTTAAGAGCAAATTTAATGTGCCAAAATATAACAAGGGCACAAAGACAATAGATGCTGATACCTGTCAAACTCGACCAAACTAATTAGGATAAACTGACATGCAGGCAACTAATTGTGTCAGACGAAATACCACACTTTAATTATGTGTTTAAGAGCTCTGCTACTAGCTTCAACCTAATCATTTTTTATTGTAAAAGTTCTACCTACTTCCATACATGGAATTTTTGGGGGTTTTGGTTTTTGCTATTTTTTAGAAGAGTTATAAAATTCAAAAATCATATTTTTATGTATTAGACTTCAGGTTCCCACCACTGCTCATAAACTAGATAGGCTAACAAGACAAAAGAGATCTCCCACTGATGGTGTCTCAGTTGAATTCCTCCTGGCCCTCATTGAGGTTTTTGGTGGAAGATATTTATGAAGAAAATGCATTTATTCTTTCTGCTACCTTTCCCTTTTACTTACAAATATATGTCAGAATAAATACTTAAAGTCATATTGCTTATTTGCCATGCTTGGATTTTGTGAAACACCACATGGGGACTCCTAGCTAGTTGGGTGAACACTAACCATGAGATACTGACTGGCTGAGAAGACGGAGTGAGACAGCCCATGTCACTCAGATGCTACCAACAATGAGTTGATAAAATAGCCTTTGAAGACAAAATAGCCTGGTGTGTCTGCAGCAGTCTGTCTCCACATGACCGACTATAGAAACTTTGAAATCCTTTTTTACATTGAACACATCCCTGGAAGAAGGATGAAGGCTGGCAGGTGACTTGTTGAGACATCTTCTCCCTTCCATGAAGATGCACAACACTGTGTCAGGATGCTGTCTTCTCCAAATGCCATGTCTTCAACATGCCATTAACAACAATTACCCCAGACTGTGTTAACTCATCCACACCCAAAATATGGTTTTGCTCTTGTTTTTTTTTTTTTTAAAGGGTGTGTCCCTGATTGCCCCTCTCAATACAGGTACAAGTCAACTTGCAACAGTGTGTTTTTAAGACCTTCACTACTCTCGCCGATATCATTAATTTATCTCTACCAATTGGAACATTTAGATCAGCATACAAATATAGCTTATTCTATTGTCTCTTGTTATTTTAAAAAATAATATTTTGTTTAACTCCAATTTTCCTTGCAGTCTCTGTTCTCCCTTCTCTATACCATTTCTCTGAAAGTTTGTTTGCAGACATTGTCTTCCTTTTCTCACTTGCATTCACTCTTCAATACCTTTAACCATCCTTCATCTGAGCAACTGCAGCATTTTCCTTGCTTACTCTTACTACCCCAGATTTCTTTTCCACTAAATAGCAAGAGTAACTAAAAAAACAAACAAACAAACAAACAAAAAACAATTTAATTACGTTATCACTACCCTGCAATTGCTCCACTCAATATCTTCTCCTTAAGCTTTCAATAGACCTCAGGATACTTTGTAATAAGAATCTGTCTTCTCCATCACTGTTCATAATCTCTACATAAACTGATATATGTATCAATGTATATCATATATGAGAATTATGATACACTGATATATATACATGACATAAATATATATCATGAATATATATATCACATGTTAATGTATATATTATGAATATATATCACATATAAATATTATATATAGGTATCATATATATAAAGTATTTTATATCCTATATGTATATTTTATGCTTAAATATACCAAACTTGTCCTAAGTTAAGAATGTTGCACTGGCTGTCTCTTCTACCTAAGACTTCTTCACATAACTCTTAGCATCAATCTCTTTCACCATTCAAATCTCAAATAATGTTTATTTTCAAAGACCTTTCTTGATGACTCTAAAGAACTACCCACTACCAGTTTCTCCTGATCATATTTTTTGTTTAATTTTGATGCAATTTTGTACTGTCTAAAATTATTGTGTTTATCGATTCACTTTATTATTTTGCCTTCTTCTATGAAATATGCTCCAAAGGGAGAAAAGGAAGCTTTTCTTTCTTGTTCAAAATTGTTTCCCAGTGTTTAGAACAGAGCCTGACATCTTATAGCTGCCAATAAAATATTTTTTGGAAAAATTCATTGTTATATATAAATGACAGAATAAAATACACAATTACATTAAGATCACACCTGAAGAAATGTAGCTAAGGTAAATATATTTTGTGATTTCCTTATCCAAAATAAAACACTGGGAAGGAAACATCATCTAATCTGTTAACAAGTTATAAGAGCTATGGGTTTATAAAGAGATTTTTCTCTAAAACCCGGAATACATATTTCAAATAAAACATAAAATCACAACATAAAATATCCTAGGAAATCAAAGCCAAGCAAACAAGCAAAATACTGAAAAACAAAGCTACCGTTTCTTCTCAAGTAATGTACCATTTGCCTTTACTTTGATGACACACTTCCAATACATTCCCAAATAAATTCTTATATGTTATAAGATTAAATAAGATGTTAGAAAAGACAAATTTGTTCCAAGATGCACCATGGTGCAGATACCATTTCTTGTCTACAGAGCTTAGCTGTAGATTAATGTTTTAATGAGTTTTCAAAAGTCCTGAAGCAAATGATAAATAAGATAATTAAACCTTACGAAATCAGCATGGATCTTTAAAGATGCACTAAATGCTTCGCTTGGGGTATCTCAGTATCCACAAATGTCCCTTCGATTAAAGGAAGGGGAATTATTTAACTTTCAAGTTCATATGCAAATCAGTGTCAACCCTATCATTTTGGGGAAAGTTAATTGAGATTGAATAATTCAGAAAGCTGAGTGCAGTGGAGGCTTTACAATGCCTAAACTGAGCCACTTGGAATTACACTGAAAACAAACAAAACAAACCTAATGGCTGTTAAATAGCTGGTTTCATAGCGCGAAGGAAATATATTATCAAACAACAACAACTTTTAACAGAGGATAATTTATAATCAAAATTTGTCAGTTCATTGCTTCCAAAGTACTGAGTGGGATGTATGAACTATTAGTTATAAAGTCTATTTCTATTTTTAGGCATCTAAAGAAAGTAATTTGAAATTCTGAAGAAGGACATTTTAAAAGTATTAACTGTAACAAAATAAATAATTTAATATTCTGCTTTCTCTTGCCATCAACGGTTGTAATACAAAGTGGAAACACACTAATGTTATAGGATATGATGAAAATGCTTCAGAGAAAAATAGAGACAGGGTTAATTTAATACTTGGACTATGCATCACATATGTTAACAAATCCGTACTGCAGATGTCAATTAATTAACAAGAAAAAATTGAGACTTTAACTCTTTTATGATAAGAATATTTTTCTTTGGTCTTTATTGTCTTAAATTAATCACACTGACATTTGAGTTTACTAGGAAGAAATGACATCAATGTTACTCCACCATATGGCTATCTTGTGTTATGCATCAGGGGTCTACACAGAAGTGAAAGAGCTGATATCCTAAAATAGTGATGCTTGCTATAGCAATATTTGGTTGTCAGGATTTCATGACAGATGATGTAAATACATGTACAAGAGTTTACCAAAAGATGATTTTTAAAAATTAAATATCAAAGTGATTGGTTTACCTTGTTTGGGGAAGGAACAGAAAGAGAGAGAAGATAAGGTGAAAAGCTACTGTGTTCCAGTTACATTGAAAGACATGTTAGACTATTTTTCTCAGGGAATTTTCTTCACAACCATGTGCATCACATTTTATATCCATCTCATGGTTGACAAGAAGTTAAAAATCCATGTAATTTGTCTGATTGTCCAGTTATGGTTTCTGAGCTGTGATCCCGAATAGTGAGTACACAATGTGGCTTCCATAAAGCCTGGTGGTCTGATTCCGTGATGGAGAGAGGGAAAGGGACAAATAGCCAGGACAAATAGCCACAGTGAGGTCATTGTTGAATGGAACTAGGTAACAAGAAATCTCAAACTCAAAACCTCTTTTTTTAACTCAAATTCTTCAGATAGGCTAGCTCTATTATATAATGCCATAGAAAATAACTTTTATGAGGACTCCAGCATTTCAAATGGCCTACGTATAATCTTTCATGATATCTGATATATGGCAAATAGCACAATCTCCCACATGAGACACAATTTGTTTAAATTTCTTTCTTTTCTCTTTATTGTTTTGAAGACAGTCTCACTCTGTTGCCAGGCTGGAGTTCAGTGGCAATTTCAGGCTCACTGCAATCTCTGCCTCCTAGGTTAAAGCCATTCTCCCTCCTCAGCCTCCCAAGTAGCTGGGACTAGAGGCTGGCACCACAGGCTGGCACCACCACACCCAGCTAATTTTTGTATTTTTAGTAGAGACATGGTTTCACCTTGTTGGCCAGGATGGTCTCCATGTCTTGACCTCATGACGTGCCCGCCTTGGCCTCCCAAAGTGCTGCGATTACAGGCATGAGCCACTGTGCCTAGCCTAAATTTCTTTTAAAAAATCACTTATTTTAAAAGATCACTCTTTAAGAATTTTGCAAGTAGTATCTTATTTATCTTCATGGCACAGCTAATAATGAGACAATAGTGTTTCCACTCTGTTAATGAATGTGGCACACAGTTCATTAATCAGAGGCCTCAGTTTCCTCACCTATAAAATGAGAGCAATCTCATTTTAAAGAGCATTTGATGGATAAGGAATCGAATATATATAATGTACCTAGCACATAGTGTTTGCAAAATAAATGTTATTTTTCTTTCCATTTTCTCCAATGAAGTAAAGCTGTGGCTTTTCAGTACAATGCAAATCTCTTTGATATCAGAGTAATATTCATCCCAGCCACATAGCTATTTGAACTTTCTCTGACCTCTGAGATAAAGATTAAGTGAACTAAATTGGCTGGACTATCTGTAGAGGAATCAGTCTACATTTCTATGAAAACGAAAACTTTTCATCACCAAATGGTGCCATAAAGCTGCAACTAACATCAGAACCATTACATTAAACTAGGTGGCAGAATAGCGAACATAAGTCACAAGCAGCTTACCTAGGGCTTTTAAAGGCAGGCATTTATACCTCCCATTAACAAACCACGAGGAAAATGACTTATATGGAGAGAGATGAGAAAAAGCATCTATATAGAATCTATTAGTTTGATAATCTATTGATTTTTACTGTTACACATATGGGCACTGGATGCATAATTTACTCCATTATTATCAAACATGTGTTGACTTACTTCAGATGTCATTATTATGCAAATTATGTGTCAAGATACTAAAGAACATTTTTATGTTTGTGTTTCTCTTCGGAGGATTTTCTAGTTACACTAAATTGGATGCTTGGAAGTTGTTTTTAAATTGATTTATGCCTAATAAAGAACTACTGTGGGTTTGGTTACATTGGTGGCTGGACCAAACTAGAGAAAAATCTATCTATGGTTGTAATTCAAATTCAACTTTTGAACCTATGCTTTGGAGATTCAGTTGACTTTATGTGTTAATATTCTGCCACATCAAAGAAGAATTATAGTTACCAATAGTGTTAACTACCTGGCGTGTATTTTAAATTGCTGGATTATTTTCAATCATGAAATATCTAATTTTTAAAGGTCTCATTATTTTGTACATAAATAAAAATAAAATATGTCAAATTTTACTGTGATCTTCATTTTCAATTCTGGATGTGCATTACAAACATATACACGGGAATAATTTATGACTCTCATTCAAATTATGCATTCTAATTCCTTGCTTCTCTTACATGCGTATCTACCATTTTTGACACTTACCGTGTACCCCAGTCTTATTTAATATACTCAATTTTCCTGATGCCCTTCCACTTCCCAAGTTTCTACTTGGTCATCTCCACATTGATTGTACTATCAATCATTTATTTACTTCAAATTAGATTTGCATTTATGACTTTTCCTGTTTATTATGCTTGCAATTTTACCTCTTCAATATGCCACAACTTTCTTCCAACATAAAGTGTAGACTCATAAAATGCATGTGTATATACACAAACTATTTAGCTTTTCATATGATTTGGATACGATCTGTTGTCCCTACTAACACTCATATTGAAATTTGATCCCCCTCTGTGACTATGCCGGAAAAGCAGTGGGGGACGGCGTTAGTGAGAGGGGTTTTGGTTATGGGGAAAGATCCCTCAGGTATGGCTTGGTGCTGTTCTGGAAGCACCAAGCTCTCACTGTATAGAGACTGGATTAGTTCTTGCAGGAACAGACAGTTTCCAAGAGAGTGGGTTCTTATAAAGCCAGAACACCTTTCATGTTTCTTAGCCTTTGCACATGTCTGCTCCCTTTTGGACCTTGTCTGTCATGCTTCTCAGGCAGCACAGAAGCCCTAATTAGAAGCCAGACATGCCCTTGAACTTCTCAGCCTGCACAACCATGAGCTAAATAAACCTATTTACAAATTATCCAGTCTCAGGTACTCTTTTATAGCAACACAAAATGGAATAAGACAGCTCTTCTCTCCCAATCTTGTAAAAAATGATAATCGAAATATCATCCAGTTTACCGGTTTTAGGACTTAATGGACAAAACTAAAAAGCTCATTAGCTTTTTAGGCCAGTAAAACTACTATGTATGATACAGTATGAGGCATACATGTCATTATACGTTTGTCTAAACCCATAGAATGTACAATACCAAGAGGGAACCCTTATGTGAACTATGGGTGATTAGTATGTATCAATGTAGGGTCATCAGTTGTAACAGATGTCTCCTATGGTGAGGAAGGTTGATTATAGGGGAGACTATGCATGTGTCGGAGCAGGAGTTACATAGGAAACTTCTGTACCTTTTTCTCAGTTTTGTTAGGAAACTAAAAGTCCTCTAAAAAGTTTTAACAACAACAACAAAAAGTCACCAGAGGGCTTTCCTTTCCTAAATCTAGCAATTACGCTAGAAAAACACACACACACACAAACACACGCACACACAGCCCAAATTCTTTTATTTCTTTCATAAGAAAAGTAATTCTTTATATGTAAAGGTGAATGATAATTGCTAATGATTATATCTTTCACACAAAACACACACATGCACAAAAACAAATGAAGCTCATTTAGATTGGAAGCAATTTTTAACCACCTACCTATTCATGTAAAACATGCCAGAGAATAATATTACTACAATAGTTTACACTTCTAGTTGCAGTTTGTTTACAACGCAATCAATTATCTAGAAAATTTAGCCAAATAAAAATAGCCCAGTAGGATAAATAGCCCAGTCTTATTGGTAATAAACTGAGCTTGAAATTAAGAGGAGTGGGGGGTAAGAGGTAGGTGGAAGGTTTTGTTTTACCTAATGGAGCCACTTAATTAAAGAAAAGCTTGACTCAGCCTGTGATATTTATTCCAGGTGTTTTGTCTTTCAATTACAGGTGAACAGGAGGCTTTGAAACTCTTCTTGCTTATTGATTGCTTCACCTTAAGGCCTCCACCTGGGATGTGTGACTACAACTTAGTATTCATAGGCAGCAGGAAGGCAAAACCATCATTTGTTAAGTGTGGAGGGATGACTTTTGTGATTTCTCTTCTCTTCCACCCTTTGGTGATATTTTCTGTGATTATAAACTTGCTATTCAGTTATTTGATTATTTATTTAAACAACCATATGGACATAAAAGGAAAAAGAAACATTAATGAATATTAATTAAACTGCAGAAACAGTAACATAAATGTTTATAAGAACATACTTTTAAAATACATTGGGATGGGAAGGGAGAAAATGGAGCAATGTAGGTCAAAGGATACAAAGTAGGAGATATTTAAGGTGGGCAAGTTTAGAGATAGAATGTACAATATGAGTTCTAAAGTTAATAAAATTTCCTTAGTGATTTTTGTTCAATGAGTAGATTTCAGTTGCTCTGGCCAGACACAAAAAAGTAACTATGTGAGAGGTAGATATGTTAATTTGCTTTACTACTACTAGTATGGTTAAAATAAAGTATATAAAACTAAATGGTAGTTCAATGTCGAGGAACTTAAGACATACTCATACATTGCTTATGGAAATGCTAATTTGTCCACCCACGTTAGAAAGCAGTTTGGCAAGTTCAGCATACACACATGATTAGGACACTTATCAAAGTAGACTTGTAAGCAAGGAAAGTCATCAGAGTCTAAAAGGGATATTTTATAAAGATAAAAGATCAATTTACTTAGAGAACATAGTGCTTATTAATGAAAATCATTTAAATAAATGAAGCAAAATTTCACAAAACTGAGAAGAGAAATAGACAAATGCAACAAATGAATAATACAAGGAGATCTTAATTTTATGAAGTTTATCTATTGGAAACCTACAGTTAACATGACACTAATGGTGAAAGTTTGAATTCTTTTTATATAAGAGGAAGAAAAAAGCAAGAATGTTTTTTATTTTTTGTATCTATTTTATATTAGAGATTTCAACTAGAGCAATATGGAAACAAGCATGGGAAGAAAAAGCAACATAGTCTTTATTTGCAGATGGTGTGATTGTGTACATAGGAAATCTGAAGAAATACACATATTATCTGATATGGTTTGGCTGTTTCACCACTCAAATCTCATCTTGAATTGTAGTTTCCATAATTCCTACATGTCATGTTGTGGGAGGGATACAGTGGAAGGTAATTGAATCATGGAAGTAGGTCTTTCCTTTGCTGTTCTCATGATAGTGAATAAGTCTCATGAGATCTCATGGTTTTTTTGTTTGTTTGTTTGTTTTATTTTGTTTTTTGTTTGTTTCAGATGGATTCCTGTCTGTCACCGGGATGGAGTGCAGTGACACAGTCTTGGCTCATTGCAACCTCTGCCTCCCAGGTGCAAGTGATCCTCCTGTCTTAGGCTCCTGAGTAGCTGGGACTACAGGTACACATCACCACACCCAGCTAATTTTTGTGTTTTTAGTAGAGATGAGATTTCACCATGTTGGCCAGGTGGTCTTGATCTCTTGTCCTCGTGATCTGCCCATCTCAGCCTCCCAAAGTGCTGAGATTACAGGCTTGAGCCATCTCGTCCAGCCAATCTCATTATTTTAAAATGGGGGAGTTCTCCTGCACATACTCTCTTGCCAGTCACCATGTAAAATATGCTTGCTCTTCCTTTACCTTAGGCCATGACTGTGAGGCCACCCCAGCAATGTGGAAGTGTGAGTCCATTAAACTTTCTTTTTTAATAAGTTACCCAGTCTTGGTTATGTCTTTATTAGCAGCGTGAGAATGGGCTAATATACCATCAGAACTAACAAGTGAATTTAGCAAGGTCTTTATGCAAGCATCGATTATACAGCTAAGTATTTCTAATGAGTAAATGAAAAATAAAATATCACATGTCATTTACAGTATCATCAGAAAAGATTACTTAAGAATAAATTGAACAAAACATGTACAAGACTGGTACAGTGAAACATTGACGATAAAAAACATTGATGATAGTGATTAATACCTAAAATTATGTATGTGTTTTAGAAGACTCAATATTGATACAGTGTTAATTTTTTCCAAGATATAGAAATTAGTATAATGTCCATTAAAATTCTATCAGGATATTTTGGTTATTCAAAAGCTGATTATAAATGTGTGTAAGAAGACCCCAAATCATTTTGAATGAAATAGGAGAATTTATGGTACCTTATTCAAAATATACAATTAGGCTACAGTAATTAAAGCAGTGTAGTATTAGCATAAGTATGGACATATGGATCAATGGAACAAAATAGATTGTCTACAAATAGACCTAATATACATATATAAGATTTTTTTTCAGGAATGGTAATTTAGTGGGAGAGATGAATAGTTTATTTCCTTCAGCAGAGTCTAATTTGTTTTATATCCCATTATAAATTTTTTAAATTATCTTTTTTGCTCTAGAGTTTCTCTATGGTTCTATATATTATACTACATTTATTTCGGCCTTACATATATCTTTTCCTTTAAAGTCTTAAATGTATTTATAATAAATGCTTTAAAGTATTCATCTGCTAATTCTTCCATATTGTCATAGTGCCTCTATGTAGAAATCTGTGGGTGAATAGGATGCACATAGTTTTTTCCTACTCTCAGTGATCATAATTCTGTACCACCTGTTGTATAATGTCTAACAACTTTTGTTTTAGAAGTATTATTTCATTTCTTAAAGTTCTTTAGGGCAGACCAAGTTTACGCAAGTTGCTTCTTCAAGCAGGCATACCTATTTCTGTCTGTGTATATCTAGATCTAGATACAAATATAAGATATACAGATACAGATAAAATAAAAATATTTCCCTGCTACATATTTTATAGCTTAAAGTACTTGGTCACTGTATTATAATAAAAATGTTTTCATTTGAGCAATATAAACTGAATAAATTTAAGCAATGAGTCTCATTCATATGATAAAAATAACCAGTGATAACTATGATGACGCCCATATGCACTATACACTAAACAAAGAAATATGTGTAATACTAAATGCCCACAGGAAAATAAGAGGGAAATTCTATGCATGCTAACTTTATTTTCACACTCAAGAAATGGTATAATGAGAAGCAAACTACATGTGATACTTGGTACAACTAATTAGAACACATCTACATGACTCATGATGTAGGTTGAGAATTCTCTTTTAGAGGGGTAGTCATAGCTAAATGTGTCACTGCAGTTTACAAATACAAGTTTTAACACATATAACAATAAAAATTATATAGAAGAACATACTGAGTGGTTGTACAATTTGTTAGGCTCAAATGCTAAATAAATTCTGTCATTCCTCATCTTTCTCTAATAGGATTAGGTCTGATTACATATAAGAACACACACACACACACACACACACACACACACACACACAGGCACATACACAGAATAAGTATGGTTAAAACAAGATATGAGCTTATCTCAAAAAATTAATTTGGAGTTAAATCTTGGACATTATAGAATCTTGCTAGTATCTTCAGGGATTTCGGCTCTATCTTGCTGCTCTGAGATCCTGAATTATACCTCCTTATTCAAAATGACTGCTAAAACTACAATAATTACTACAGACATCTTAGGAAGAAGAAAGGAAGATTAATTTTCTCCTATATAGATTGCCTAAAGGTCTTTTTCATCACTTTTTAAAATATTTCATCACTGAAATAGTAATGCATAATCACACTGGTCTGCAAAAAATGCTGGAAAATTTAGTATTTTTAAATATCTAGGCAAGAGTGTGCTAGGTTAAAAGTTTAGACTTCTATGACTAAGGAAAGTGGACAATAGATATTGAAAAGTCACCAACAATGGTTGCCACATGTATTCATTAATTTATTTCACTTTATTATATGTTTTTATCTTTAAAAGAGCACACAATTTAATGGAAAAACTTAAATGAGCAATGCTAATTTTGTGACATCATCCAGAAACATTAATAAATTTATAAGTGCAATGCTATTTCAATCTGAAGAAATCCAGACAAGCTTACTGAAGTGAGTCTTGAAGAATGGATTAAGGCCAGTGAATTTCTTCATTCAGTATTATTAAACAATAGCTCAGGAACAAGAGAGTGAAGTCTAATCTAAATGAGACCATTAGTCAGTTTATGAAGAAATAGTATTCATATTATGGAAAGAGTTAACCTTTTAAAAATCCTTTTATTTATTTTATGGTAATAACATGACTACACTAAATTTCACTCCCCAGGAAAACTTGAATATGTTTCAACTAAAAAATAAATAGGTAATAGTTATACCTGTTATCATTTTTTATAAGTTTGAACACTATTAAAGAAATTACCAATACAAAAAAATAATAATTTCTATGAAGATATCCAAAATGTAGTTTGTTGCTAGCAAAGGGGCAGGTATCTTTTATGAAACAGGGTTTAAAAGGAACTGACAACCATAAGTTTCCAGCCACAGTTTTGATTGTACTGCTCTTTGGACTTGTGTTGGTATGTGAATAAATAATTGCCTCTAATTACATGTTTGATAGGAAGCTTATGGTAGTTGTTTCAATATGCTAAAGTACTGAAGTATCAGAATATATTAAATCCAGAAATAAAAGACAAATCATTTGCATTTCACCTGCTTCTTCAAATACCGTATCTGTTCTTTTCAAGGTGTTTTGTCTTTCATTTCAGGAGCCCAAGTGACAATGTCACTGGCAGTTAGAGCACGTTGACATACTTGACATCCAATTTAGTTAATGCTAGGTCAGTCTGGGAGATGCAGAAGCACTACTATGTATGCAGCAGAGAAGACTGTGTGTGACTACTGAGGAATACCCTCTAATTCCCAGGATACTTGTTAAACAATTCTAATGTTGCAATAAAAGCAAGAGAACTCAAACAGTGAATGTCACAATAAAATACAGAGGTAACAGAATGTTTTGAGATGTAATATCTTAAAATGTATTGTCTTTCTTTATAAAACTTTTGAAATGGTTATTTTCCATAGTTTCTTATGGTTAGTTTAAGATTCAAAGAGATGAAAACTGATGTTACATAGTATTATTGCAATAATCATTACAGTCATGTTATTTTTAATGCAGTGAAGTGTTTATTTATCTATGCTTCGTAGTGTAGTTAAATTTCTCTGATCTCTATCAAGTTTTAGAAGGACTAGTCAACGAAGTGCAGTTAGTTGTTACATTATCAAGCTACAAACACACAATGATACATGTTGCCAATGTGATTAATATCAAGAGATTTCTATACTGCATCCCATATATTAATATTTGCATATACTGTTAAAACTGATTCCTTTGTTGTTTTTTTATGTTATATTTTATGTATATGCATATATTAATTTTTAGGTAGAGTCACTTCTGTAAATGTTTTTCATCATTGCTATTGAATTACTAAGCAAATTGTCTTACATTAGAAACTTTTTATTCTTGAATATCAAGAAAGTTATATCTCTTTTCAAAATGACATATTTTAAACTATAAATTTATTCTTGATATTTCTGTACTTAAAGGATTTTTTTTTTTTAATTTGAGTTCCAACAATGTTCCTAGCATTGTGTTAGGTGCTGGGAATAGAACAAAAGCTACCTCAACCAGCTGATTTTCCCGAGTCATTTAAAGTTTGAGGTACATTTTATCCTTCAAAGTGGTTTGATACTTATAAATGGAATGAGAGGTGTATTTCATTCAAAGCTGGGTCATGATAACATCAAAAACACCAAAAACAAAACTTGTAATAATATGTTTAGTAAACTTTTATTTTAGAACAATTTTAGATTTACAGAAAATGGCGACAATAATACTTGAAGTTCCTGCATAGTTGCATAGTTTCCCTCTTACTAACATCTTTCATTACTATGGCATATATTTTATAATTAGCAAAATTACATTGATATGTTGTAATTAACTAATACCTGAACTTCATACACATTTCCTCAGTTTTTACCTCATATCCTTTACTGAGATTGAATCCAGAATATCACATTATATTTAGTTACCATGTGACCTTAGGCTCTTCTTGGCTGTGATAAGTTTCTCACTTTCATTGGTTCTGACACCCTTAATGGTTTTGAAGAGTAGTGGTAAGTTGTTTCATAGAATGTCCCTCAATTGGGATTTGTCTGAAGTTTTTCTCATGACTAGATCAAATAGATTAGTTACAACTTTATTTGCTGGTTTCCAGTTGATTTGGCCAATAGAGGTTCCTACCAGGGAACCAAATGGAAATTAAGTTGTGTTTTATTTTTCCATGGTTCTCTGTATATAAGGAATCTGAGCTGGCCATATGCCTCAAATACAGGGCACAAAACCACTGAAGGTGTCTCTACAGTTCCCAGGTTCTTGAAGCCACTCTCTCCTTGTTACTTCTGATACCAAAAGTAGTTGCAGCTTAACTCATTATTCCTAGATTACTTTATTACCCCTTCTGCTTTCTGGGCACCTCAAACAACCTATCTGTAAATAATCCTCTTGTTAAACCCTCTTTGAATTTGTCCTAATGTGGGACTTTGTTAACTTCTCTTCTCGGGTCCACAAGGGGTGTGGTTTCAAAGGCAAGAACTTCCCAGTGCCATACCTCCATCTACCTCCCCATCCAGGGACTAGAGTTCTTTGTCTAACTTTCACACATGGGAAAGGTAGACTGCCCAGGTGAGCTTCCTTTGTTTAGAAAGCCTGTGAAAAGCTCTGGGAGGACTGTGGGGTGGGCAGCCAATCTGGAATCAAAGTCAAAGATCAATCACCTCAGCAGAAGTTTGAATGAACTTCTCTCATGGACAAGAACTTAAATGGGGTGGAGTAACTCCAGATTAAAAGTACCCCTGCCCCTTATCTATGCAGACTCCATCTCTGGATCCCCTCCTACGACAGCATGGGAGCTTCCTCTCTCTCTCTCTCTCCCTACTTCTCTCTCTCTCTCTGCCTAATAAACCACTTTTCTGCAAAACCCTTTGGGTCTGATATTTACTTGAACACTGTCACCACCACCAGGGTCTCCTATCCATTCCTGGGTGAATGAGAGCCCAAGGACCTGGAAAAAAAACATCCAATCAGGGAATAGTGAGAGCCTTTTGGGATGCCCGGTAATCTGCTCCTGTCCCCCCAGTTACACTAATGAAGCTGTGTCACTCACACTGCCCCGAGTGGAAGCCTGAGTAATAAACTTTTGATGAAAGTTAGCTTCTCCTGACATTAAGGTAGAACTAACTGCTTTTAAATCGTACTTTTATGGTACTATAATATTTAATAGAAGAAACTGTTGATAATTATTGCTGTTCTTGGAGTAACACTCATTTCTTTGGAATCATTCTACCTTTGCTTCCAATGTGACAGAGATTCATTCATTTATTTATTTTCTCTTTACAACTGACTGCAGTTCCAAATAACTCCATTTTGTTGTCTCACTTCCCTATGGGTTAGCTAAATAGCTGTTTACTATTACAGAATTGACTGCTTCTATGACTGTAGTCACAGGGAATAGCCATAGATCATTTATAACCTTTTCTTTGGATCCTTGAGCTCACACATAAGAAATCCAACCACTCTGTGCATGCTGTCCTCATGGAAGTGCTTCTGACAATTACAGATGAATCCAGTCTTTCATTTAACCTCTCCAAGCCACTAGACATGATAGTGGAGGCATCATGTATCTTGCAACTGAGCCCATCAGCTAAATGGAGACCACAGAGTTTTCTCATGTGATGTAACATAATGCGGAATTAACCAGCCAAGATCACCCCAAATCGCTGCTCTTTAAAATAATGAGAAATAATTTTACAAATTGTTATTTAAAGCCAGGTTTTGTAGTTTTCTGTGCAGAAATAGAAAAACAGAACAGAATCCAGTATTTGAAATGAAGTTCTTCTGTAACACCTTGGACATATGACATGGATTGGGAAATAAAGCAGACGGCAGAAGCTGCATGGGCCTTCAGTAAGGAGAGTGACAGTAAAAGCTAATAAAACCTCAAGAATACTTGATAAGGGCTCTAAGAACAATAAAGAAAATATTATGAGGCCTGGAGAAGAGGATACTTTTGTCATGTGGCCAAAGGTTTGTCAACACTGTCTCCTGTGGAAATGTAGAAAACTGTAGCAACATACTCAAGCTTGATTTAGAAGGCTTTGTACAGCTCATGTTTTGACACAATATAAGACACACTAAAAGCAATAGTATTATTCTACTTGTGGAATTTTATAAGTATTTAATAATAAAAATGCATACATATGTCAATTTAAAAACAATGGGAATATGTATCATGATGATATTTCATTAATCCAACAAGAAAGTTTCTCAACTTCTAATGGATTTGTGCAATGGTAATTTCCATATGGCTTGAAATATTTCCATCCTTCGTATTAATCTTCAGTTTCTCCTTTTAAATTATATTCTAGTGAAAACACTTCATTATGTCACTTAGATAGTCACATCAGTAACCACAATTACCAAAGACTGTAATTATGCATTAAATCTAAACAATACATTCCCTCTCCTACTTTTACACATTTCTAGAGTTAGCAATCATGAATATTAATTGTAATATAATTGTAGATTTAGGGTTGTAAAAATCATTGAATATTTTTATGCACTGGCTTTAAAGAGTATTTGTAGGTCAGTATCCTGGATGTGAGAAAAATAAATGTGCTTAAAATTGTATTAGCTCTTCCAATAGTGAGACGATACCTAAATCGATCTTTAAAATGTTCAATTTAGCTGAAATCTTCTTTGTCAAGTAATCAATGTGTTTACTGAATGATAAAAGTGGTGTCAAGGAGCTAGTGAGACTCAAAGTCATTTGGGAGATATAATGCAGGCCAGGGAAGATTCACCAACTTGAACTTTACCATCATTAGTTAGATCTGATGATAGGCAAGAGAGAACTAGAACATCTGTTTGCATTTTTCCGAAGATATGAGTGAGGTAAGTAGTTGACCTCATGAGTCAACAGTGAGAAAAGATTCAATAAAAATAGGTATGCACAACAGATGGTGTCATCTTCATTGATGGCTTTGATTCTGATTTCAGAGAGAGTGTAAATATTTTAGGGGCTGAATTCAAATAAAACACAAACAATATAACTAATGGGTGACATCTGATTATATGTAGTTTATTCTTGTTTTTAGGCTCTTGTCTTTCATTTATTATCTTTTATACAAAGGAAAATACGAAATATATAAGGTAGATATGACTATAGCTTAACTATCACCTGCAGTACAGCAGAAGTAGATGACTTACGCTTTTCTTTCTCGTTTTGTTAGAGTAATCACATTAATCATTATTTAAATGTGAAAAATAGACATCAAGCTATGAAAAGAAGGAAGTCTTGAAGAAATGTCCTTGATGCTGAACAAGGCTTATACAAATGAAAACCTATTAAGTAGAGAATAAATGAGGTAATTACCATTCACTTTTACAGATGGAATAGCTGAGTCACCAGGAGGTTAAGTGACTTGCCCAAGGTCACAGAAGCAGCCATTAGCATTATTATGTAGTTTCCTTTATTCTTATTTCTTCTCTTATATTTTATCTAATACAGCAAGAAGCATTGAAAGAAAAATATTCTCCACATATGCAGCAAGCTCATTCTTGAAATTTGGTACTGATGCAAAATCAGTGAAAGCAAGTTTGAGTTTTTGTTTTGTTTTACGTTTCCATGTGAATATATTTTATTCTTTATTTCTTTTTTTCTTGTAACTGCAGAAATTGGTTTGTTCCCTTGTGTCACTAAGACAGCAGGTATCAACTAGAATACAGCAAGTTTTCTACATCAGTGTGTTGGAAAGCTAACATATGTAAATAGAAACCCCTCTCTGAACTATCCTATTTGTCCTCCACTTATAGAAAATCATGTTGCAATATATAAATTACAGAGAAGTCAGTAAACTAACATAAATATAATTTTGATATTACATTACACAAAACTGCTACAGCATATGTATAAATGGTAAGTATTCTGAGATTTATAAGTTAGATAAAATGTAACAAAAATAAGGATATAAAGTGGCCTATGTGGTACATATAATATTCAGATACCACTTAGTTTTTTATGGAACCTATAATTGCTGCGTGTGTGTGTGTGTGCGTGTGTGTGTCTTCATTTTATTTTATATTTTTAATTAATCGACTTTATTTTTGAATAGCTTTAGAGTTATAGGAAAAATGAACTAAGCAGAGAGTATTCCATGTTCCCCTTTATCATCGAAAACATCTTTATCTTCTTTTAATGTATACAACTCAATAAATTTGGAAATAAATACACACCCTTGAAACCATTTTAACTTGAAGTAAATGACAGTTTCCCATAATGTTATATTTATGGGTGCCATGGGAATGAGTTTGTTCTGTTAAATATGAGCTTACTTCATGTATGATGAAACTACAGCTTTTAAATAGAAACAGATAACATCTTTCCATCGCCAGAGAGCACTATACATAAACATTTTTACTCCTTCTCCCATGGTTTTGACCCAGAATATGTCAAAAAGTACCTTCTTGTTATATTCATCCAACTAGGTGTATAACTGTAGAGTTCTCCTCTGTGAGTGCTGCAAAATACATCTATAGAATACACACACACACACACACATATATATATACACACAAACACATATATTCATCAATTTGTCAATCTTGTCTTTCTCAAGGGCAGATGATTTCTTCTCTATGACATGTCAACGCATACCCAGAGGGTCTAGTCATATATGTCAAACACACACAAAATTTTCATAATAGTAGTGAAGTTTCTAGTTTAAGAATCTGGTCTATAGCCAGGTAGTAGATACAACTCAACATTCAAGCTTACTATGAAATCATGGTCAAAGCCACGGCTATGCTGTAGGTATAGAGGAAGAATTATCCTAAGGTAGTAATTTGTAGTTAAAATTAACTTTTTAGCTCTTTTCCTCCTTAAAAATGCAGCTTTCCTCCTCTCACATTTCTTGAAATACATTTTCTCTTTCATTGGCTTAATGTTGAATTCATTGTATCCTGGATTTCTTTCTATCTCTTGTCTATTAATTCTCATTTGGTTGTTGTCTTGCTTTCCTCTTTTCCTTTTCTCCCCCCCATCTGCTTCTCTTCTGATTAGGGAACTTTAAGTTTCAAGATCTTTGTTTTCCCTTCTCTTCCTTCTTTGAACAATTTTCACAAACCAAACTGCTAAAGATCTTTGATATTCCCAAAACTATAGCTCAGTGAAAATTGAGCTGCATAATAATTCTTGAGCACATTATAACTTCTCAAATGCAAAATGGCAGTGATTTAACTTAATATATGACAACCAAAATATTATATCTTTCCTACGTGATCTATCTGAGTGAATGGAGCCAGTCACATTCATATTAGTCAACTTTCACTAGATTATGCTACACAAAAAAAAAACAACAACAACAACAAACCTTCAAACTTTATTCAGTTTGGGTAACCCTATTCAGTTACCCAAACTAAAGTCCTGGGTGTTATCATTGAACCATTCCTCTCTTATATAACCCATAACCAATTGGTCAAAAGGCTTTATTTATTCTTTTTCTCTTATTTTCTCATTTTTTTCTACTTTCACTACCAATTTATCATTAAGCATTTCTTGTCTGAATTACTGCAGTAGCTTTCTAAACTGAGTGCCCTCTCACTAGTTTTGACTGGCTTTATATAATTGTATTCCCCCCCCCCCCCGCTATAGAGGTAACATTTTCATAATATGAATGCATTAAAACATGTATCTTTGGTATAGACACAATTGCTCTTTCACAATATTTTCTCTTCCTGAAGACAAATTTCCCAGCTCTGTGAATTCAGACTTGATTGTATGATTTGCTTTAGCCAATGAGGTTTATAAAGAAACCTGGTGAGGAGGATGGTTTGAGAGACAAAACATTCACCACAGTCTCTCTTATCTCTGCTACTGTCACTGGTAATGTCCCAGAAAATGCTTGCATTGTTGCTTTGTCTACCTGGGACCTAGAATGAGGAAGATAATGACAGAACCTAGCAGAGCTCCTGGTCATCTGGGAAGTATACTTTATAAAAGTAAGAAATGTGCTTATGTTGTTTAAAGCAACAGAGATTTCAGGGTTGTTTATTACTGCAGCATAAACTTGTCTACACTGACTAGTGAAACATTTGGCGACTGAGCCTTTGAAGCACTTACTGTGATTAAAAAGTTTCCTCCCTCGGTCTTAGTGACTCAGACCCTGTCTTACTCTGTTAGTTGATGTGCTCCAGAGAAACAAACAGATAGATAGCTAGGTCTGTCAATCTCTGTATTTATCCATCTGAGAGAAATTTATCTTAAGAAATTGGCTTACAAAACTGTGGAGGCTGGCAAGACAAAAATCTGAAGAATAGGCTGGCAGAGGTAGGAATCAGGGGAAGAGTTGCAATTTAAATTGAAAAACATGTCTTCTGGCAGAATTTCATCTTCTTCCAGAGAGGTCAGTATTTATCTATGAAGGCCTTTAATTAATTAGTTGAGGCCCATCCACATTCTGGAGAGTAATCTGCTTTACTTAAGATCTATTGGTTTAAATGTTAATTTCATCAAAAAATGCCTTCTCAGGAACATATAGAAACTGTTTGACCAAATATCAGGGTAGCATTGCCTAGCCAAGCTGACACACAAAATTAACTATCACAATTCCACCCTTGTCAACTTGGTATTCATCTATCTATCTATCTATCTATCTATCTATCTATCTACCTACCTATCTATCTATGTATCTATCTATCTTTTATCTTTCTCTCTATATATCCCATTAAAACATACTTAATATTCAAATAAATAAAATAAGATCATAATTCCATCTACCATGATATAACTATCCTGCAAACAACCAAAACTTTTCCCCAGAAGAGGATGCAAAGTCCTTGGATGGTGCTGACTTCTCTCTTTGATATCTTATTATTTAATATTATAATTTAAAGTTAACAATATATGAACGCTATGGTATAAAGTCAATACATCCTATATTACAAGATGAAGGAGTAAGAGAAGGGAGAAAATATATTTGTTGTGAACACAAATATATATTTTTAACAAAATAAGGAAGAAACACTCATGACAATCACAATTCTAGTTTCTATAACCGCTCACGTGGTCATAGTTGGTATTTGTAACTGCTTACTGGAATAGACCCTCTCTATTAGAATTGCCTTTCCTGCATGTAATGCTTCTGCCAAAACTACCATCTATGGATTTATTAAATTTCTATATAGAGTAATGGTACCCACACAGCATTACTTCTGATCAAGAAAGTTATGTCAAAGTAAATGAAGTATGGCAAAGCCATATTCATGGAATTCACTGGTCTTATCAGGATATTCTGAAGCTGCTGGCTTAATAGAAGGACAGAATGGCCTTTTAAAGACTCAGTTACAGCACCAGCCAATTAACAATAATTTGAAGGACTGGAGCAATGTCCTCCAGGAGGCTTTATATGCTCTGAATCAGCTTCCAATATATGGTTCTTTTTCTTCCATAGCCAGGATTCGTGGGTCTAGAAATAAAAGAGTAAAATCAGAGTGGTACTAGTTACTCTTCCCTACTGACCCACTATCAAAATGTTTGCTTTCAGTTTCCAAGACTTTTTCTCCACTGGCTTACAGGTCTTAGTTCCAAAGGAAGGAATGCTTTCACTAGGGACACAACAATGATTCTGTATAACTCAAGCTAAAACTGCTGCTCTGCCACTTTGGTCTCCTCATGTCTCTGAGTCAATAGGCCAGGGAAAAAAAAAAAGAGAGAGGTTACCATTTTGGCTGCAGTAACTGATCTTGACTACCAAGAGGAACATGGATGGATACTCCACAATGGAGATAAGGAAGAGTGTTTTTGGCATACAGGAGACCCCTTAGGGCATCTCTTAGTGTTACCATGTCCTGTGATTAAAGCCAATGGAGAACTACAGCCCAAATCAGGCAGAACTTCTGATGGTCCACCCATCTGGCTTTATTTACCTAACTGGTAAAGAATCATCACCAGTTGAAGTACTTGCTGAAGGTTAAGGGAATAAAGAATGAGTAGTGGAAGAAAGTAGTTATAAATAGAAGCTATGACCACGTGACCAGTTATAGAAACTAGAATTGTAATTGTCATAATTATTTCTTCCTTGTTTTATTATAAATATATATTTGTGTGTGTAACAAATATGTTTCCTTCCTTCTCTTATTCCTTTATCATGTAATGTAGGATGTATTGATTTTATATCATAATGTTCATGTATTGTTAACTTTACATCATAGTATTGAATAATGAAATACCAAACACCACCCAAGGACTTTCCATCCTCTTCTGGGAAAAAATTAGTGTATTTTTGGTTGTTTTCAGGATAGTCGACACAAGATAGCTGGCTGAGAGCTGGCATCATACCCAGTGAATGTTGCCAAACTGGGGTTTCAGTGCTGGTCTCTGCTATAAGGCAGACTGTAGTCTTAACAGCTGTTAGAGGCAGGTCAGTCTCAGTAAGTAGAAGTCATGCTGCTAAGCCCATGCATAACCTGCATCCCTGCCATTGTGGCCACTTTGTTCATGAATCCATAGGACAATGACAGAGGTGGTTAAGGAAAGAGACTGGCTGATATCCACAGAATGGGTCATCCTATACACTTGACTATCAAGACTTTCCTCTGCTAAGGTGACCCTTTGGTCAGTATTCACATAAGACAAAAAGTTTTTTAACAATTTTTGCCATTCACAGAGGACATACCTCTTCTCCAGACTTCCCTATCACTAATTTTTTAATCACACTCTTTTCAGCTCTCTGACCATCCAACCGAACATTGGCTAATTCTCATGAATGATGTATAATTGCACCTCTGGTTATTTGTCCTTCCAAGCAAAATTAATATCAGGGGACACTCTTCAAAGTTCTGCCCACTGGGAAAATGTTCTTTCACTATTATCCTTCAAGAATGTCCCAAAAAAGGGCTGTAATGCTGCAGGTATTCACTTTCAGGTGTTTCTGCACATCATTTAAAACCATCTGTATAACCAGGTCCAAGTTTCTCTGCCTCTATCAACTGATCTTAGGAGACTCCTCATGAGGCCATAAATACAGGTACACACACACATGCACATGCACACATATGTATCTTACTTCTTTGGGAGCAACAATTGCTTTTTTATCAAGTACCTTACCAGATTTTTGTAAAAAAAATTGTAACGGACACGACAACTTTTAGTGCCAAATGCAAACTTTGTTGTTTTGTATTTCAGCCTATACCTAACTCTGACCATTTTCGATGTGTTTCTTTCTTCTCAAATTCAGTGATTTGCCGTCTGTGTAATTTTCTCTGCCTCAGACAGTCTCTTCATTATTGAGTAGGTTAAGTAGGCTTACTCAATAAATTTAAAAGTCACTAGCCCTAAACCTCCAAGTTAAAGCTCTTACTCTCTCATTAGTTGGGGCCATTTATCGTCCCTCTGTAATGCTTACTTTATTTATTTCTGTCAATCACACAGTACTGTATTATTTTAACAATCATCATAGTTTTTAATATTTTTCATTAGATTTTAAATCTCCTAGGATGGCAGCCACAAAATCATTGTCTTTTCATTCCTAGCCTTCAGGCAATACCCAGGTATTTGGCCATACTTAATATCTGGCTCATGTTGAATACATTAAAAATTACATAAATAAAAACCACAACAAAAACATAAGAAATAAATGAAAATACAATGAAATAAAAAATGAAAAGGACAGGATGGTAAAGATCAGAACAACATTATTAGAAAGGTTGGCTTTTTAGGTGTGCATACAAGTGAGTTGGACTGGGGTATGAAGAGATGCTGAGAAAGAAACTTGCTTATTTTCATCCAGAAATTTCAATCAGGTATGCATGGAGAATTGATAGAATTATAACATTTCTAACACAAGCAAGCATTAAATATTTTTCTTATAAAGTATAAAACTCATCAATACAGATAAATCAGTGAAATTAATATATTTAGAACTCAGTTCTTATCGACAAAGTGAGACCATAATTAGCTCTCTAAGTAAATCTGTAGGTCATCGGTAAAACTGACACTGAGAAAATGGGAAAGGTGGAAAGGAGATAGAAATGCGTAAATGGTTAGACAAATATACTCTGTGAGGTGTACTTGGAATCAATCACTATTAATCTTGTTCAGTTTGGTGAGCAATTGTTTAACTAGACTGCTTTTCTGAACTTACCACTTGCTTTAGCCAATTTTTTCTATGTCTTTATTGATTGCCAATGAAATTGTCATTTTCACTAATGCATTTATTTAAGGGCATCAAACAATGATGATCTTGTCCCTTTGTCTTGTAGAAAAGTGATGCCCCTTTAGATTTCAGAAAGAAGACATACTGAATAAAGATATATTTTTAAAATATAGGATACACATAAAATAGGCAAGAAGAAGGAAGGGGAAAAGGGAAATGAAAATTTAAAAATCCTGACATGGCAGAAAATTTATAACTGCTTGTTTGTATCTATTGTCCTCTGGGTTTAATAATTGTGTGATACTCATATCATTTCCTTAAATAATATTTTCTTAGTAAATTTATACAAGGTTCCAATTGGATGACTAGAAAGGGA
This sequence comes from Ateles fusciceps, assembly GCA_036589455.1. Lineage (NCBI taxonomy): Eukaryota > Metazoa > Chordata > Mammalia > Primates > Atelidae > Ateles > Ateles fusciceps. The sequence continues at coordinate 12,564,857 of JAZHEH010000572.1, read as the reverse complement.
GAAGGGATGGCTAAAATGCAAACTATGTAATTGGATCACTCTCGATTCACTTTCTGGAGGCTTTGTTCCTCCCATGGTGTTCTTCAACACTATGTCACAGTGATCATGTCACAAGGCACACTTGATTATTACTTTCCTGCATGCATTCCTCAGTGATATTCTCTATCTTTGTAATTTGACAAAAGGAAATCTTCCCCAAATTCTGACTAGTCACTTATCTTCACGCTGCTTCCTATGTCAGTTTTCTCACATTGTGGGCTTTTTCCTTTGTGTTTTCTGTTTTTAGTTGTATTCTCTAAACATCTAGAGACTGAGAAGTTGTCTTGTCTTTTTTCTTTTCTTTTCTTTCCCTTTCTTTCCTTTTCTTTTCTCTTCTTTTCCTCTTCTCTTTTCCTCTCTCTCTTTGAGATAGCATCTCACTCTGTCATGTAGACTGGAGTGCATTGGCCTGATCTCAGCTTACCACAACCTCCACTTCCCAGGCTCAAGTGACTATCCTGCCTCAGACTCCTGAGTAGCTATGAATACAGGCGTGTGCCACTACTGCCCAGCTAATTATTGTTTTTTTTTCGTTGTTGTTGTTTGTTTTTGTATTTTTAGTAAAGATGGGGTTTCACCATGTTGACCAAGCTAGTCTCAAACTCCTGACCTCAAATGATCCACCTGCCTTGGCCTCCCAAAGTTCTGGGATTACAGGTGTGAGCCACTGTGCCTGGTCAGTATTGTTTTCTACCTGTAAGATGCCTTTTCCAGTTTGGCACATGTATCCGTGAAGTGAAGGTATAGTCTGTCAACTGTATGAGAGGGGAGAAAAACTTTAGTCTTAATTTGTCCATGACATGGTAGGTCTTTGAGTAGCTTATTCTTACCATGCCATTTGCAGTAGACTGACTCACCACACTATTGCATGTGATATGGTTTGGCTATGTTCCCACCCAAATCTCATCTTTAATTGTATCTCCCATAATCCCCATGTGTCATAGGAGGGACCCAGTGGGAGGGAATTAAATCAAGGGGGTGAGTTTTTCCCATGCTGTTCCCCTGATAGTCAATATGTCTCACAGGATCTGATGGTTTCATTTAGGACAGTTCCCCTGCACATGCTCTTTTGCCTGCTGCCAAGTAAGACGTGGCTAGCTAAGTGCCTTTGCTAGTCCTTTGCTGTCTGCCATGATTGTGAAGCCTCCTTAGCCATGTAGAACTGTGCACTAAACCTCTTTTGCTTTATAAATTACCCCGGTCTCAGGTATCTCTTCATAGCAGTGTGAAAATGGACTAATACAGTAAGTTGGTGCTAGGAGTGGGCATGGCTATTAAGATATCCAAAAATGTAGAAGCGACTTTGGAACTGGATAACAGGCAAAGGTTGGAACAATTTGGAGGACTCAGAAGAAGACAGGGAGATGTGGGAAAGTTTGGAACTTCTTAGAGACTTGTTAAATGTTTTTGATCAAAAGTTCAGGCTGAGGTGGTCTCAGTGGAGATGAGAAACTTATGGGAACTAGAGCAAATGGGATTCTTGCTACACTTTAGCAAAGACACTGTAGATATTTTGCCCCTGCCCTAGAGATCTTTGGAACCTCAAAGTTGATAGAGATGATTTAGGGTATCTGGCAGAAGGAATTTCTAAGCAGCTAAGCATTCAAGAATTCACTTGGATGCTCTTAAAAGCATTCAGTTTTATTCATTCACAAAGATATGTTTTCAAATTTGAACTTATATTTAAAAGTGAAACAGAGCATAAAAGTTTGGACAACTTTTCTTTTCTTTTGTAATATAAAAGAAAAATCTAACATTTAACAAGTCTCTAAGAAGTTCCAAACTTTCCCACATCTCCCTGTCTTCTTCTGAGTCCTCCAAATTGTTCCAACCTCTGCCTGTTATCTAGTTCCAAAGTCACTTCTACATTTGGGGGTATTTTAATAGCAGTGCCCCACTCCCCAGTACCAACTTACTTTCTAGTTCTAGAAATAGATTTTTCTTTTCTATTACAAAATAAAAGTTGTCCAAATTTTATGCTCTGTTTCACTTTTAAACATAAGTTCCAATTAGAAAAATCTATTTTCTAAGGATTAATTTAAGCTGGCTGCAGAAATTTTCATAAGTAACAAGAAGCCAAATGTTAATCACCAAGACAATGGGGAAAATGTCTCCAGGGCATGTCAGAAGTCTTCATGGCAGGACCTCTATCACAAGCCAGGAAGCTTACGAGGAAAAAATGGTTTCATGGGCCAGGCCCAAGGCCTTGCTGCTTTATGTAGTCTTAGGACTTGATGCCCTGCATCCCAGCCATGGATAAAAGGGGCCAACATACAACTGATAGCCATGGCTTCAGAGGGTACAAGCCCCAAGCCTTGGTACAGTACACATGGTGTTGGGCTTGTGGGTGCACAGAAGTCAATAATTGAGGTTTAAGAACCTCTGCCTAGATTTCAGAGGATGTATGGAAATGCCTGGATGTCCAGGCAGAGGTTGTGCTGCAGGGGGTGAGCCCTCATGGAGAACATCTGCTACAGCAGTGTGGAAGTAAACTGTAGAGTTGGCACCCCTCATGCAGACTCTATACTGGGGCACTGCCAACTGGAACTGTGAGAAGAGGGCCACCATCCTTCAGATCCCAGAATGGTAGATCCACCAACAACTTGCACTAGGTGCCTGTAAAGCCACAGATACTGAATGCCAGCCCACGACAGCAGCCACAGGGTGGCAGGGGGGCTGTACCCTGAAAAGTCACAGGAGTGGAGCTGACCAAGGCCATGGGAGCCCACCTCTTGCATCAGTATGACCTGGATGTGAGACATACAGTCAAAGGAGATAATTTTGGAGTTTTAAGATTTGAATGCCCCACTGGATTTTGGACTCACATGGAGTCTGTAGCCCCTTTGTTTTGGTCCATTTCTCCCATTTGGAATGGGTGTATTTACACAATGCCTGTACCCTCATTGTATCTAGGAAATTACTAACTTTCTTTTGATTTTACAAGACCATAGGCAGAAGGGACTTGGCTTGTCTCAGATGAAACTTTGGACTTTGAACTTTTGAGTTAATGCTGAAATGAGTTAAGACTTTGGGGGGACTGTTAGGAAGTCATGATTGGTTGTGAAATGTGAGGACATGAGATTTGGGAGGGGGCAGATGTGAGATAATATGGTTTGGCTGTGTCTCCACCCAGATCTCATCTTGAATTATAGCTGCCATAATTCCCATGTCTTGTGGGAGGGACCTAGTGGGACGTAGTTGAATCATTGGGGCAGGTTTTTCTCATGCTGTTCTTGTGATAGTGAGTAAGTCTCACAAGATCTGATAGATTTTTAAAGGGCAGTTCCCTTGCACATGCTCTCTTGTGTGTCACTATGTAAAACATGACTTTGCTCCTCCACCTTCTGCCATGATTGTGAGGCACCTTCAGCCATGTGGAACTGTGAGTCTATTAAACCTCTTTTTCTTTATAAATTACCCAATCTGGGGTATTTCTTCATAGCAGTATGAATAATGAACTAATACATCATGTATTATTATTATTATGCAGTTCTTCCACGAAAAGGGTGGGTCATTTTTCCTGTCCCTTTTGTTTTTCGGTGGTAGAGAGTGCTCAGTCACATGGCATTTTTTTGGCCAATGAAACATAAGGTAGAAAAGATAGTGTGCCTGTTTCAAGCCTCAGCCTTCTTTTCCTCCTGTCTTCTGGACATCACTTTAAATAGAACACGCCAAGGCCAGTCTGGTGGCTCATGGAGGATGGCTCATGAAGGATGGCCCAAGGAGGATGAGACACATCCCCCTCGGAGATCTACAACATTAAATGGCTGCCCTTAGATACCATGGTCAAAGCAGAATTGCCCTAGCCACCCTCCCATTTATGAGAATGTGTGAGTGTATTTCCTTCATTTAATATTTTGTACTATATTTTATATTGCATGTTTAATTAATCATCCATCATTCTTCTTGACAGCAATTTCAGAAAAATTAGAGGTTATATCTCTCTCAATTTCCAATATGTTCACTGTACCTTTCATGGAGCTAGACATAAAGTAAGTATTCATTATATATGTGTTTAATTTAACTTTTACCAGAGTGTAAGATTTTTATGGACAAGTATTATGTTTTATTTACTTCTCATTTACTTTCAACCTGCAACTACAACACCTATATCACCTATTAGTTATAGTATACACAAATGTGTGTGTATACACACACACACACACACACACACACACATATATATATATATATATATACCTCCCCCTTCAGTAACAGGTGTTACTGAAGGGGGAGGTATGCTACCAGAGGGATGATGGCCCTATTCCCTCCCTGATCAAATGTACCTGAGGTTCTTTGGTCTCACACTCGCCCAAGGATGGGAGAGTGGACCCCACTGGCGATGGTGAGCTCCTTAAATATTGAACCCAAAAAGTTTTATAGAAAAGTGATTTATTTGGGTGGAGAAGAGAGAAAGACACAGAGGAGTGAGAAGGATAGAGATAGAGTGAGAGAAGCGAAAAACAGCTCTCACACTGAGTGAGGGGGAGAGAAAAAAAACTCTCACAGTGAGTGAAAGGGGATCCAGAAAGATGGAGTCCACATTGAAGTGGGAGAAGGGGACTTTCAACCTGGAAGGAATTCCCAACCCATTCAAGTTTTCTGAGTCTATGAAAGGAGTTCCCCTAAACTTCCGCAGGAGTGATTGACTTTGATTATTTTCCCCGCCCACTCGAAAGTTTAAGCAAAGACCTCTAGGCTCCCTGATGGAGAAAAGGGGAGGTAAGGCACTGGGAAGCTCTTGCCTTCAAAACTGCGTCCCCTTATGGACCTGGAGAGAGAGATACATTCCCTCATACTCACATATGCATATGTATTATATCCAAATGACCAACATATGTGAATAGGTGTATAGATAAAAAAGAGAAAGCGAATTACATTTGGATGGATTATGTAGTGTAGGTTTAAGGTAAATGGGTTATAATAAACATGACCAGATTAATAGGAATAGTAGCAGGTGAGACACTGAATACACAAACAATGGCTAGACCACATACAAAAACCGACATCTGACACACTGTTTGCAATAACAAGCCAGGAAATTATTTACATAACCAGCTCAGGAAAGGCAAACTGCTGTAAGTGGCAGTAGTAGGGCTTGATCAATAACTAACAGCTTTTCTAGTTTTTGTCCCTGATTCCAACTTAGGACCAACCAAAGAAAGCCAAATATGCAACTTCAATCACATAGAATGACTGCTTCTAGTTAGATCACCTACAGTTTCCCATGCTAAAGCCACCAATCAGGGCATACCTGAAGCTTTCCCTTTGCCCACTGTAAAGCTTTCCCCACTCCTCCACCTGCTCTGAAGTCTCTGCTAAAATGCAAATAACAGTGGCTACCTCCCTTGATATAGCAAGCTCTGAATAAATAGTCTTTACTATTCTAATTTGCTTGGACTTTGTTTCTTTCCAATGACTTATCTAATTTTGAAGTCAGCATTTTTGTCTGGTCACCTAGTTGTGGCCTACTGGATACAAAACAGGACACTAAGCTAAAATTGCTTATAACAGAGAGAAAGGTCATGTAGAATGTGTAGGTCTGAGAAGACAAAGGCTGATAGATTTTTAGCTGTGTATATTTCAGTTAAGGAAAGCATAAAATACTTAAATATAGGGAGAAAGATCTTTTCATATGGATTGTGAGAGAGCTATATGAAATATTTTGCAACGTATTGCTACTAATGATAATAATTCATATGAAAATATTTTATTTGAACAATACTTCTTATTGGGTTAAGATTGGAATAGTGGAATTTGGAATCATACTGAAAAATACACTGTCTATGAAAATGACGGGAATAAAAAGAGTTGATCTGCACATAAGGGCAATATGAGACTTGTAGAATACCATGCTGAACGTGAATATGTGTATTTCATTTGATATGCATATGTAACTCTTCTTGAAGAGGGTCATTTTTATAAGAAAAAAATTGAAAAAGCTTTATTTTGGCAGTAACAACCCCAACAATGATGTATTCAACTCCCATCTTTCCACTAGAGATGATTGCTTCCTTAACAATATCACAGTTTACTTTCAGAACTTTTTAGTCATTCTTTATTAAGCAGTCACTTTTATTATTTAGAATTTTATGAAACCTCAGTCTCATATTCATTTTGAAGCTCTTATCTCTACCTGCTAAGTCTAGATGAATCACATCGAAGTCCCGGAGTAAAGCGGTCATGAGGTCTGCTCTTCAGTTGCAACTTTCCTCCCTTTCTCCGCCCCATTCTTGCCCCTCAGGCAGAGTCCCGGGACAGGCAAAAGACAGACTCCTCCCTGACTATATAAGCTGCCAGTCCCCCTCCTTTTTGGATGTCACTAGTAATATAAAAAATCAAAATAAAGATAAAAATCAATTGATGCTAAAACATTTAAAATATAATATAAAATTAAATAACACTTTTTATAGGATTAAATATATGGTTTACATCCATCACTTAGGTAAATAAATTTATGCATTAGATTTACCTTCAGAAAAATCAAAGGCAGTAATTTAACATTGTACCCTTTTAAATGTGTTCTTTCCAATTAACTGAAGAATAATATGTTAATTTTAATTTGTTCACCTATGCAATTGAGAAATGAATTCCAAGCTAGCAGATAAACTAATAACAAAATAATTTATCTTTTATTTTAGTTAATACTATAGTACAAACATTTGTTGGAGAATCAAATGACCTTATCAATCAATTTGACAATAACTTCTCATCATTTACTCCTTTTTCTACCCAAATTTCAAAAATTGAAATAAAACACTGGAAGTATAGACACATTAGGATAACTTACAAAATGATACTAAGTGAGGAAATAAGTTCACTTTTTTACTTCCATGAACACAAATACGCAAAACATGTACGTATGTAAATAATAGATACTTTTTATTTCCAGAGTCTTCTAAGTTAAAAATAAGCTGTTAATAACTATTCATAGCATTTTTCCTAAACATGTTAAAGTAAGGCCATAAAAATACTTTAATCTTTAAATTATTAGGTTCTATTATTTAGATGAAGGGATAAAATGTACTTACCATATACATGTTGTTGACCAGAATTACAACCACCAGAGCCAATAAATATCCTTTTATATTAGTTGAGAAGGCAACCATTACCCATGGAGACCAAGAGATTGGCACTTTACTTGTGTCCATTATCTCAAAAGCATAAACACAAGGACTGTGATCCAACAGCAGCACATGGAGAAGACATCTGCTTGTGAAGAATTAAAGACTGAGTCATGTGCAAAATTTATATAAGTGATAAAACCTTGGACTAGACATATATAGGCATAGGATAAGTGGAAATCCCTTTATTTGTGTGTTTAGGACACAGGAGAAAGTCAGGAAGTCTCTAAATTTTTGTCAGTGACTGTAAGTGAAGAATGCAGAGAAAAATGCTAGAGAGAAAAGGTTTTTAGTTTAAAAACTAGTCTGCATTGTACACTTATTATTGTTAAAAATAACCTAGATTATTAACTGAGTTAATTTTTATAAACTTAGGACATAGAATGGAATTTTTTTTTTCTGATAAACTCATGATTTTGACTTTGTGATAGAATATAATGTTTGGATTGGACTAATCATTTGCCTAGGTTGTTGATTAAATTCTGTCATCTAAAAGCTGGCTTTAGAAAGACATCACAAATAGATATCGTGCCACTAATTATGCTTTAGTTGAATAATTATTGGCCATTGTGGAGTGCTCATGTCAGATCACCACGATGGCTTTCTTGGAATAGAAACAAACATTAATCTGGATTAATTTGATATATTTTTACTTAATTTACAATGCACAATATTTTGTACTACCAGCCACTTGAAATAATGGCTAGTATCTGCTTCTCTTTTCTTTTTAATATTGTAATCAAATAAATGTGAGAGAAGATTAAGAAAATTTAAAAAGTTATTAGTAAGTTGATACATTAGCAAGTCTCTCACAATATAATTACTGCAACTAGTTAATGAAGACATACTTACAGTTCCCAAGATGTATTTGTATATTACACATTTTCTCTTAAGATTTATTCTTGTATTTCTTCTCCTTCTATTTTTCCTCTTACCTTTCTCTTCCCTCCTTTCCCCTACACTCTCCTCCTCACTTTACTTCTCCTCTTTCACCTCTTCTAATTTCTTCTCTAGTTTCAGCCCTATAATAGATTATAGCATAAAGCCAAAATTTAAAGTGTTTGATAATGACTTTTCTCTAAAGTATACATACTAATGTAATGTTGGGGTTCAGGGAAGCCCCTCAGATCCCCTGAGAGGACGTTTCTCCAGGTTCTTGGCCCCTGACTCTCTCAAGAATGAGAGAGGAGACCATGGCGCAGTGCACTGGTAAATATCGGACCCCAAAACAGTGTTTGCAAAAAGTGATTCATTTAGGTAGAGAAAGAGAAAGAGGAGAGGAGGAGAGAAAGCTTCCATGAGAGAGAAAGTGTGTGGAAGGGGACCCCAGAGGGGTCAAGAACTTTTAACTTGGGAGCAATTCCCCTCCCTCTCCAAGCCCCACGGCCAATGAAAAGAGTGCCCTTAAACTTCTGCTGGAGTGATTGAGTTTTTGACTCTTTCCCGTGCCTGCAATAATTCAAACAGAAACTGTTAAATCTCCTGGATAGAGAGAGATGGGAGGGGGGCATGGCATGGTGCTGGGAAGTTCTTGCCCTTTAAACTACACCTCCTTGTGGACTCAGAAAGACAACATCTTCCCTCATTCCCCCCTCTGAACAGGAAAGTTCAACTCCTGTTGGAACATGGGCATCGATCACTCTATAACTACTTCCTGCTGAAGTGGGGCATAGAAAGGGCCCTGCAGTTGACGTTTCCTCTAGAGGGGAGCCTTTTAGGGGTGCAAGTTGATCCTGAAGTCCACAATAGAGCTCACCAGCGAAGGACATTCAGACTTCCAGTTGCAGGATTATTTGTGACCTTATGGTTCTATAAGAAATGAATGTGACAAGGTGGTTAGAGATGAAAGGCCCAGAGGCCGACAATTATAGAATGGTTATAAATGAGCCTAGGAGGAAATAGAGCAAGGACAATCAGTTGTTAAACAAGCTTCATGATACTATTTCTTGAAGGACTTTAGCCCTGTGTCTGATTGATTCCTGAGTTCTTTAACTATGTTTAAAACAACACTTAACTGTTTTACAAAGTAGCAGCATTTTCCTAGAAAAAGACAGGTTTCTTCCCACTATGAAAAGGATAATCGGAGTTCAAGAGTTATTCTGGTAGGGCCCGCTTCTCCTCCCACTGCCTGTAGGGGGCAGAGTCTGGGCATCCAGGTAGCCTGAGATGCCCTGGCCGTCTCGGCCCTCCCTGGCTCCTGCTGGGGTACAGGAGCTGAGGAGCCCTGGTTGGCATTGGTGGAGGTAGTTGCCACAGGGAGTCCCACATATGGAAGTAGTTCTGAGGAGGGCTGAATAGCTATGGGGTACAGGCTTGACAAAACTGAGGCTTATTCCTTTGGGAAAAGGTTCCTATAGGGAACCTCAAACCATTTACCCTCACTTTTACAATACGGGTCTAACTGTAGAATAGTGTCATAATATATACTTCCCTTTGGGGGCCAGGTTTTTCCACTTGGCAGGGGGTAATTTGGCCACTCTGTTTGGCAGAGGTGAATAAGCCTCTTCTTCTTCAATGGTCCTGTGTCAAATTGGTCCCAATTTTCCAGTATATACTTTAATGGGTGCTTGATCTTGGGAAGATTGGAACCCATCTGAAATTGAACACAAGGAATGGCAGCATTCCTGGTTAACAATTACAGCTGCTTGACCTGAGGCATCCCCCAGGTAAGATACTGGTAACAAGCATCCTCCAGTCAGTATCTCAAAATTTCTGTGCCCAAGATGTGTGATCATCTTTTTGGAGGGCCTCCCATGTACTGGATTTGAATCACACCTACCAGCGTCATGGGACACTCACTGTCTGCATGACCTCCAGTGACCACTATAGAGGCATGAAAGGCTGCTGGGTTGAGTGGTTCATACCAACAAGTCCTTGACAAGGCCAGTGAGGCTCAGGAGATGGGTACCAATATTCCCTAGCAAAAGTTCAATTTACACAGGCAAATTTATACCCCAGTAGGGTAAACTTCTAGGGAGGGGCCATTAGAGCACACAGTTTAAAGAAGGCAGGCTACGTGGCTGAGGCCAGAACAATACCCTCAGGACCAGGGCCTCTTCCCCTAACCCATTTTCCAGTAGGAAAATGCTCTTAGGGATGTGAGGCCTGCCATTGACTATTTGCAACCTGGACTCAGTTTAACTATGATCATCTAGATGGAAAATTTCTGCCATAGAGAGAAAGCCAATCCTAAGCAAGACAAATTATACAACAAACACAAAGACCCATAGCCTTCAGCTTCTGAATTTCCCGAAAGGTTTCCCCAATTTAAGACTGGCTCCACTGAAGATTTGAACTGGGAACCTTGCAGTTGCAGGCCCTATGCCTTAACCTCTTCACTATTTGACCACTAGTGTTAAAGCAAGATTTCTTAAGAAGCTTTCGTAATCTGTAATCTGTATTTTGAATGAGAATGCTGTACCCTGAGGCAGTGTGGCCACCTCAAAGCGGCCAGCAGCTGCTTTCCTTTCCCAGCCACATGCCAAGAGAAAAAAAAATGCTTGCTGCTGTGAGTTTAAAAGCTGGCTGTGAGTTTCAGGAACTGTGCCATGCCCCCATGGCTTTTGTTCAGCCATGTTGACCCTGCCAGAACCACGTGTATGCTTGGGCCACTCCTGGAGCCATTGCCCACATAGGGACCTGCAGTTGGCAGGTGAAAGTCCGGGGGAAGCCTTTTTACATTCCTGCCTGTGACCAGGGATGCCAGAGAGGCCTACCAGAACCATGCACCAGGCCACTGCACTCCCTGGTCCCATGTAGGCTCCAGTTTCACACAGGTTCTGGCTACACCCCGTCCCCCTCCCTACCGTTTTTCTCCACCCAACTGCAGCTTGCTGCGCTTGCCCAGGCCCACCCCCTGGGGCTGAGCTGCTGGCGGTCCAAGTTCCCATTCCTGGTCAGCAAGGAGCGAAAGGGCCAGGGGTAGTGCTCACCCGCTAGGCCCCACAGGCTCTTGTCTCAGAGATAATAGCCGAAGGAAGGATAGATAGGAGAGGGAAGGCAGAGAGAGAGCTTCAAGGAAAAAACTGCACCTTTAATTCTGGCTGGCCCGCACTGCTTAAGACAGGCTGGGGCCTCCACGGCTTGGCGCTGCTGCTCGTGTTCTTAAAGAGACAGGGACAGAATGGAGCCGGTTTTGCTTATGGTTTTAAGTCTTCTCCTCCTGGCTGGCTCGCCAAATGTAATGCTGGGGTTCAGAGGAGCCCTCAGCTCCCTTGAGAGGATGTTTCTCCAAGTTCTTGGTCCTTCGCTCTCCCGAGAATGACAGAGGGGACCATGGCACAGTGCGCTTGTCAAGTACATACCAGACCCCAAAACAATGTTTGCAGAAAGTGATTTATTTAGGTAGAGAAAGGGAAAAAGGAGAGGAAGAGAGAAAGCTTCTATTAGATAGAGTATGGAAGGGGACCCCAGAGGGGGAATCCGGTCAGGTGTGGGGGACAAGAACTTTTAACCTGGGAGGAATTCCCTCCCTCTCCAAGCCCCCCTGGCCAATGAAAAGAGTTCCCTTAAACTTCCTCTAGAGTGATTGACTTTTTGACCCTTTTCTATGCCTGCAATAATTAAAACAGAGACCATTAAATCTCCCAGATGGAGAGAGATGGGAGGAGGGCATCTGGGAAGTTCTTGCCCTTAAAACTACACCCCCTGTGGACCTGGAAAGAGAACATATTCCCTCACTAAGATGTATTAATATAACACTATTCTGTGCTGACTATTCTTAAATTTGATTATAGTGAATCTCCTTTCTCATCCTGTCTTTTTTGTAGTCTATCTGCCTAAAATGTTTTACCATCCCCTTCTTATTTTTATTTGATCAATTTCACCTGTCTTTCAATTCAGTATAATACCTTCTAGAAAGACTTGCCTAGCTTCCTAACCTCATAAGATAGGAAGTCCTCTTTTATGATTCAATAACTTTGTGGATTTATTTTCAGCATATTTAACTCATTTTTAAATAACTACTTGTTTATACATATTTTCCTACAAAAGTATAAACACCTTTTTGAGAATAAATATTTCTGAATTATTCTTTTTATATATACATATATTTTGTATTGCATTTTAGGTTTGGGGATACATGTGAAGAACATGCAAGATTATTGCATAGGTACACACATGGCAGTGTGATTTGCTGCCTTCCTCCCCATCACCTATATCTGGCATTTCTCCCCCATGCTATCCTTCCCCAACTCCCCCACCCCCCCGCTGTCCCTCCCTTTTTCCCTCTGACAGACCGCAGTGTGTGATGCTCTCTTCCCTGTGTCCATGTGTTTGCATTGTTCAACACCCGCCTATGAGTGAGAACATGTGGTGTTTGATTTTCTGTTCTTGTGTCAGTTTGCTGAGAATGATGGTTTCCAGGTTCATCCATGTCCCTACAAATTTCTAAATTATTCTTACTTTATTTAGAATTTTATATTGTACCTGACATATGTTGAGGTTCAAACCATGTGTAAATTTAAAAAATTAACTGAAAATCAATTTAATTGATATAATACATATTAAATTTGGTTTTTTATTTGTTCAAGGAACCATATTAGAAAATAAATATGTATTTATTTATTTAGAGACAAAATCTTGCTCTTTTGATCAGGCTGGAATGCAATGGCAGGAATGTAGTTCACTGCAGCATAGAAATCCTGGCCTCAAGCAATCCTCTCGCTTAGCCTCCCAAGTAGCTGGGACTACAGATGCCTGCCATCATGCCCAGTTAATCTTTAATTTAAAAATTATTTTAGAGATGGGATCTTGATATTTTGCCCAGATTGGTGTCAAGCTCTTGGCCTTAAGGGATTCTCCCACCTCAGCCTCCCAAAGTGTTGGGATTATAGGCATGAACAACCATATGCAGCTTAGATATTGTTTTTTTTGAATCAAGAAATAATTCCTTCCTACAAGTTTTCTGAGGGAAAACATGTATATTTTTAGAACAGAAATTAATATTATATTTCATAAATATGTAGTTTTATTTACTGGCATGTGAGAGATATGCATTGGTGATTTTAAAAATTAGTTATTGACCAGCTCTTAGAATAACATGTAAAGAAAGGTTCTAACTCAGTGTCTGTCATATAATTGCTTAATAAATAATGAATACATTATTGAATGGACAAACTTTCTCTTAAATTCTTCCTCTCTCATTGATGAACATTCCTTTGTTCTACATTCTATCTTGATTTTTCAAAAGTTATTCTTCATTGTCTTCCATTAACCAATAAATGTGGGCCATCTTGGGACCTCTACAATGATGGAACAATAAAACAGAGGCTGGGTTCTTAAAACTTCCAAGTTATAGAAATACTATAGTGAGTACTTTTTCATAGGAGATAAATAAAATTCTATATGATTCTGCTGTGTTTGTGTTACAGAACATAAATTCTATTTAAAATACTCCCATTAAGTAACATACCCTCACTAGCAGTATAAAAAAGTTTTTATAATGTAGTAATAGCTATTTTAGATGTCCTAAATTTTTACCAGTATGATGGTGTGAACAAGAATTTTATTCTCTTGATTAAAGTAGAAATTTGCCTAAGATTTCCCTATGAGTTTTCTAATATATTTTGACATCTGTAGGCATTGTATTTGTATTATAAAGCAAATGTCCCCTCAGTCTCTACTTGTTCTGCTTTATGATGTTACTTAGCAAACCCACATTTTTTATATTAATGTTGTTAAATTTTTTCTTCATGATTTTTCATTTTATATTAGATTTGAGAATTAATTTCCTAACCAGATATTATGAAGGTATTCTTCAATATTTTTCAGCAAGACTTAGAAGTCTCTCTTTCACATTTAGATCTTTACTCCACCAGGAATTAATGTTTGTGTGGATAAACAAAAATTATAGGAGGCTACTGTGTTGGATTGAGCTCCTGCCCTAGACCCCAACAGACCAGGCCAAACCAAAATTTAAGGAAAGAGGTAGGTTCCCAAACAGACCAGTTATTCCAGAAATCAGGAGTTCTGGTCTGCCTGAGTCATTATTATAAGGAAGTCCTTTGTGCTTTAACCATTACAAATAAAGTAACCTCATGTTAACCAATGAGTTATTTTTCTTTTCCATTGTTCTGTTTCCATGTTTCCTCCTTTCAAAAGGTTCTGCCATTGCCCAGTGGGAGCTCTCATTCTGTTGTGTAGGTTTGAAGCTACCCTGGATCCTGAATGGCAAATAAAAGCCAATTGCTTAGATATTTACCTAAATTTGTTGGAATGCTGTCTTTTGACAATGTTTAATGTGAGATAGGAAGAGGTGTTTAAGGATGTTTGTTTATTTATTTTTATTTTCTGCTTATATATTTATCTGTAATATGAATGATAGGAGAAAAGATGATCTAAGAATATTCTTCGCTCAAGTTAATTAAATATTTTTAGATTGAAAGAAAGTGAATCAATTAAATTATTTTAGCATATGATGGTATAACTCATATAACTTAATGGCTTTTAGAATTAAAAATTGATGTAGAAGATACTAGAATGATAACTAAGGAAGAATAGTCAGACTTTATAGCTGGTCAATTTTGCTATTGTATGATTAGAGAACAAGGGTAGAATAAAACAATATATAGAGGAGAATTGGGGGGATGAATAATAAAGCATTTATCTCTGATCATGTTAGACAAGATATTAAAAAACAATCCATATTCTGAGTGACTATATTCATTATGGCCCTGATTCATAATGGACATAATGTCAACATCCAGGAAAAGGTTGCTGAAAGAATGTGAATTGTTCAATGAATAAAAGCCATAGGATAGAATTAATACTGAGGTGTTATCAGATAGCCAGACATTATTATCTTGAGAAATGAAAATTTTGTAACTCTCAATGGATACCACCAGTATATTATGTCCAGACTGTCATCTAAAGCAGGGTTTAGTATACGGAGCTGGGATCTCACCCCTGAGGGGTAAGAAAGTATTCAATTTGAATGTCTGTGCTGGTGATGCTAGGTTAATCTGTGAGTTTATAGTTGACTCTCCTTGCTCTTTAATATACTTTATTCTTGCTGAGCGGGAGGCTTACCTGTTCGCAGGCATTATTTGTTGTCAAAAGGAGGCCAAGCAGATACAGATGAGTATTGATTCTAGTGCAAAGAGGAACAGAGAAAATGCTGAATACGATGTGGCAGGCAGGCATTCAAGTGGAAATACTGAGGAGAATTCCAAACATGTTAGACTGGACACTGGCAACCATCTGAAGTGATGGATATTTTAAGGTTTATTGACATTTCATAATAGAATAGATAAAACACAATCTATCAAAAGAATAATTAAAGTTAATTTGAGTACTCTAAGTCTTCAGCCAAAACCAGACTAATGCAATAATAATAGTTACCATTTATTAATTAGATACTTTTCCCAATAACCCATTTGATTCTCACAACACCCTTACGCGGTAGCTTTGATTATTTAACTCACTTATCTGAAATGGAAAATGAAAGGTTAAGTGGCTTTCCCCAGATCATTCAAGAGGTAAATGGCAGAAGCAGGGGTCCAAATTTATGTCCACCTGTCCCTAAACCTAGCAATTTTATTTCTAAACTATTTTGCCTTCCCACCTGGAGAAGCAACTACAGAGAATATAATTTCTGAGACGCAGAAAAAAGGATTTATTTACTCATAGAACACATACTCCTGCCTGCCGAGTGAGGCTTAAAATCCCCTTAATGGGGTGTTAAATTTTTTGCTTCCATGGTCTGAGATAAGGTTTAAAATGCAAATAAACTTTAGAGAGATAGCATTTGGTTGTAAATTCATGAAAATAAAATAAAACCTTTTTGTGAGCAGATTTATTGAGGGAATAAAGATTATATGCCACATGGTACATAAAGGAGGAGACAAACTGTGGCAAGGGGAGAGGGAAAGAGACCAGGGACCACACATGATGAGAAAGATAATCTTGTACTGCATCGCTGTTATTCCTAGGTGACAATCTGTTCTAAATGTTGTGCTGTCATGTCATTAGGATCTTTAGAGAACAATAATGACAACAGAAAAGAAAAACATCGTTTTAGATAGACTTTCATATTTTAGACCTATAAAAAAGGAAATAAAAACAATAATACTTAGAGGAACGTGAATATACTTAATTCCTCACTTTTGATTTCCTGAAAAGTGCTACAATACCATAATGCTACATTTTGCTTCCCCCTTTTACATTTTTCTCTTTAAAAGCTGTGCTTTTGACTGTGCTCAGAGAGCCATTTCTACCTGGCAATGTTGCCTCTGGGAAAAAAGGCAAGTTAAAAGGACATTTTCGCTGCTTCTGTAATATCAGAAAATGTGCACAGCTGCTACAAATATGTTACAGTGGTAACATCTGGAAAGAGAGTTTCCCATTTGATTAAATCATTGACATTCAGCAATACATATACATCTATTATTATACTTTTTCTTCTATCCTTTCCAACCCCTAGTTCATAAAAACCCCCTAAAAAAAACTTTAAAAATGCCTGCATTTCTCTCATAAATTTGAAAATCTCCCAGAGTGTATAATGTTCAATGATTGATTGGGAAATTACACACATTAAAGGGTGTTCAAAATTAAAACTGGAATTGTTTTGCTAAATTCTCAGTGTTTTCTGTTAACATTAAATAATTAACTGACTTACGTTAAACAATAGTGCTGAGCAAATCACCAAATAAAAACTTCAGTATTTAGTATATGCATGAGTAACATCTATGGAAGTTTAAATTATCAAATGGGAAGATATAAAAGAATGCTAATTCATAGTAATAAAGCAAAATACTTTAAGACAAAGTTGGTAAAGCAATCTCTAGAACCCCAATTTCTCTCTCTCTTGCTTTTTTTTGTCAAATATGCATGTCTTCTCAACTAATTTTTTTAAGGATCACCATTTCCACTATGACAAAGAATAAAATAAAATCAACATTTTTTTTCCTGTTGAATTTCAAGAACTGCTGTAAATCAACAGAAAATGTTTTCATGAAAAATTTTAACTTTGCCAATTTAAATTATATTGTATCATGATAGGCTTCATATAACAGAAAAATCCTTATTTATGATGATCCAAAGAAAAAGTAAAAAGAATTCAATAAGGTAGTTTTTTTTCAAAATTAAAGTAAAATAAAACAATAAGTTTTACACACACACACACACACACACACACACACACACACACACAATCCCTATTAAATAACTGACACAATGTTAAGCTTAAATAAATAAATAAATGAGACCACAAGTTCCCTAAGAGCATTTCATTAACCATTATGCATTATGAATTGTCAAAGGTAGATAAAATATGGAATATTGCCCAAATTCACTGGATTATGGAAACAGTTTTAAAGAACTACAAGTACTACCAAGTATTGACTATTTATGATATGCCATGTGCCGCCTAAAGGACTTTGCATATTTCTTTCAATCCTCTAACAATATCACCTTATCAGTAATGTCTTTTATTGGTTCAGTTGAAAAGTAGTGGAATCAAGTTCTCAGAGTTTAGGCAATTGTCACCAGACAGCCAAAGCAGAAAAAAAAATTGAACCCCATCTCCCTGATCCCTACTTCTGTCTTTCTTATACTGCTCTATTACCAACAACAGTGTAAACTGAATCTTGATTGATATAGTATGTCAGTCTCCAAACAAAATGTTCACTGATATTTGTGGTCATTTTTCAAGCAGAGACAGAAAACTCATTAAGGAGTTGTTTACATTAGACAGCACCCAGCACATATAGCCTATGGCCATTTATTTGTTAGCAATGCCTTTATTTTCAGATAGATAAACTTACTGATCTGCACAAGAATCCTAATGTAAAGTGGATGATTACATTAATTATTTTCAAGTGTATGTAGTTTTTCATGTACTATAAGACTACTATTAGACATTACTTACACTCTAATTTTTTATCTAGTTATTTTAATAAGAACAATGCATACAAGAAGCAATCTGATGCTTGAAATATAATGAAAGTGCTATGTTGCCAGATCTATACTTGGCTGTAAGCAAAGGATAAAATAAGAAAAAATGAATAAAAAGAGGAAGGGAGGAAGTGAAGGAAGGCAAGAAAGAAAAGAAAAAGGAAAGAAAGAAAGAGAAGGAAAGAAATAGAAAGAAAGAAGAAAGAAAGAAAAAAAGAAGAAAGAAGAAAAGAAAAGGAGAAAGGAAGGAAGGAAGAAGGAAGAAAGTTATTTAAATAGAAGGAAATATTTTATGTTCCAGATTTAAAAGTGATGAAAGGATTGCAACCTCTGCTTTTTTTTTTGCTTTCCATTAGCTTGGTAAATATTTCTCAATTCCTTTATTTTGCGGCTATATGTGTCTTTGCATGTGAGATGGGTCTCCCAAACACAGCACACTGATAGGTCTTAACTCTATTCAATTTGCCAGTCTGTGTCTTTTAATTGGGGCATTTATCTTGTTTACATTTAAGGTTAATATAGCTGTGTGTTAATTTGATTCTTTCATTATGATGCTAGCTGGTTATTTTGCCCATTACTTGGTGTAGTTTCTTCATAGTGTTGATGGACTTTACAGTTTGGTATCTTTTTGCAGTGGCTCGTACTGGTATTTTCTTTCCATGTTTAGTGCTTTGTTCAGGAGCTCTTGTCAGGCAGGCCTGGTGGTGACAAAATCTCTCAGCATTTGCTTGTCTGTAAATGATTTTATTTCTCCTTTGCTTATGAAGCTTAGTTTGGCTGGATATGAAATTCTGGATTGAAAATTTTTTTCTTTAAGAGTGTTAAATATTGGCCCTCACTCTCTTCTGGCTTGAATAATAAGAACTATTTATGAGAAACTCAAAGTCAATATCATATCAAATGGGCAAAAGCTGGAAGCATTCTGATTGAAAACTGGCACAAGACAAGGATGCCCTCTCTTACCACTCCTATTCAACATAGTATTGGAATTTCTTGCCAGGGCAATCAGGCAAGAGAAAACAATAAATGGTATTCAAATAGAAGAGATAAATTTAAATTATCTTTGGCTGCAAATGACAAGACTGCATATTTAGAAAACCCCATCATCTCAGCCCAAAAGCTTCTGAAACAGATAAGCAACATCAGCAGAGTCTCAGAATACAAAATCATTGTGCAAAAATCACAAGCATTTCTATACACCAATAATAGGCAAACAGCCAAATGAGTCAATTCCCATTCACAATTGCTACAAAGGAAATAAAATACCTAGGAATACAACTTACAAGGGAGGTGAAGGACCTCTTCAAGGAGAACTATAAATCATTGCTCAAGAAAATCAGAGAGGACACAAACAAATGGAAAAACATTCCATGCTCATGGATAGAAAGAATCAATATCATGTAAATGGCCATACTGTTCAAAGTAATTTATAGATTCAATGCTATCCCCATTGAGCTACCATTGGCTTTTTTCACAGAATTAGAAAAACTACTTTGAATTTCATATGGAACCAAAAATAAAAGCCAGAATAATCAAGACAATCCTAAGCAAAAAGAACAAAGCTGGAGGCATCATGCTACCTGACTTCAAACTATACTACAAGGCTACAGTAACAAAGCAGCATGGTACTGGACCAAAACAGATATATAAACAAATGTAACAGAACAGAGGGCTCAGAAAATATGCCACACATCTACAGCCATCTGACAAAAATAAGCAATAGGGAAAGGATTCCATATTTAATCAATGCTGTTGGGAAAACTGGCTAGCCATATGCAAAAAACTGAAACTGAATCCCTTCATTATACCTTATACAAAAATTAACTCAAGATGGATTAAAGACTTAAATGTAACACCTGAGACCATAAAATTCCTAAAAGAAAACCTTGAGAAAACCATTCAGAACATAGGAATGGGCAAATACTTCATGAGTAAAACACCAAAAGCAATGGCAACAAATCCAAAATTGACAAATGGAACCTAATTAAACTAAAGAGGAGCTTTTGCACAGCAAAAGAAACAGTCATCAGAGTGAATAGACAACCTGTCAAAATGGGAGAAATTTTTGCAATCTATCCATCTGAAAAAGGATTAATATCCAGAATCTACAATGAACTTAAACAAATTTACAAGAAAAAAAAAAGAAAAAGAAAAAACCCCATCAAAAAGTGGGTGAAGGATATGAACAGACACTTCTCAAAAGAAGACATTTGTGTGGCCAACAAATATATGAAAAAAGCCCATCATCACTGGTCATTAGAGAAATGCAAATCAAAACCAAAATGAGATACCATCTTATGCCAGTTTGAATGGCAATCATTAAAAAGTCAGGAACAGGCTGGGAGCGGTGGCTCACTTCTGTAATCCCAGCACTTTGGGAGGCCGAGGGGGGATGGATCACGAGGTCAAGAGATCGAGATCATCCTGGTCAACATGGTGAAACCCCGTCTCTACTAAAAATACAAAAACAAATAGCTGGGCGTGGTGACGCATGCCTACAGTCCCAGCTACTCAGGAAGCTGAGGCAGGAGAATTGTTTGAACCTGGGCAGCAGAGGTTGCAGTGAGCTGAGGTCACACCACTGCACTCCAGCCTGGCTCCTGGTGACAGAGTGAGACTCTGTCTCAAAAAAAAAAAAAAAAAAAAAAAGTCAGGAAACAACAGATGCTGGAGAGTATTTGGAGAAATAGGAATGCTTTTACACTGTTGGTGGGAGTATAAATTAGTTCAACCATTGAGGAAGACAAGGTGGTGATTCCTCAAGGATCTAGAACCAGAAATACCATTTAATCCAGCAATCCCATTACTGGGTATATACCCAAAGGATTATAAATCATTCTATTATAAAGACACAGGCACCTGTATGTGTATTGCAGTACTATTCACAATAGCAAAGACTTGGAACCAACTCAAATGCCCATCAATGATAGAATGGATAAAGAAAATGTGGCACATATACACCATGGAATACTATGCAGCCATAAAAAAGGATGAGTGCATGTCTTTTTCAGGGACATGGATGGAGCTGGAAACCATCATTCTCAACAAACTTACACAGGAACAGAACACCAAACACCACATGTTCTCACTCATAAGTGGGAGTTGAACAATGAGAACACATGGACACAGGGAGGGGAACATCACACACCAGGACCTATTGGGGAATGGAAGCTGGGGGAGGGATAGCATTAGCAGAAATACCTAATGTAGTTGATGGGTTAATGGGTGCAGCAACCCACCATGGCATGTGTATACCTACATAACAAACCTGCACATTCTGCACATGTTT
Organism: Ateles fusciceps; assembly: GCA_036589455.1. Classification (NCBI taxonomy): domain Eukaryota; kingdom Metazoa; phylum Chordata; class Mammalia; order Primates; family Atelidae; genus Ateles; species Ateles fusciceps. The sequence continues at coordinate 12,543,512 of JAZHEH010000572.1, read as the reverse complement.
CTCAGAACTTAAAGTACAATAATAAAAAACAGTGATAAAAGTTTAAAGGTAATTGATCAAAGTAGCAAATATGTTGTATGTTGTAAGTCTTATCTATACGTCATAATCATAGCTTAGTTTTATTTTAAAAATGCTTAAGTAAATCACTAGATTTAATTGCTGTTATTTTATGATATTAAAGAGCTTGTCTGTTCATTATATAGTTAATATAAAATACACCAGACTACACTAGCTTTTCATTTTTCCTCTCAGCAAAACTCTTTGAACACTACTTCCATATTTGTATATGTGTTTGGAGCTCATAGTATTTTGATTATATTTGGGTTGAAATTATTTTATTGTCTCTGGACTAAAACATTTGAGTCATAATATATTTTATGCACAGTATTTCTCATTTATTTTAACTATATCTTAACCCTCATAGCAGTTCATGTTTGCAATATATTTTAATTTTCAATCTAATTATAACTCATAGATTTGTTATTTTAAGACATATACAAAATAAACATTTTTAAAAGCTTAGCTTCATCAGGATTTCCATGCTCCAATTTTAATGCCAGTATAATTCATTTAACAGAACTTCAAAATAGATTAAATTTCTATTGAAACATTGTTTGAGAAACAATGCGTGTGTTACCTTCTGACTACACAATTTTCAGAGCTACATTTTTATATTTGTATTTAAGTAAAAATGGCTCCCTTCTTAATGAATGTTTTACTTTTCATGTTAAAGTAAATACAGTTTTTTTTCTATTTTCTGTATTCAGCCTGGTTTAATCTGACCATCTCCAAGTTATCAAATTTCACAAAGTGTCATGAAACAGTGCCTACAAAATTATTATAAATTATTGTAATTATCCTTATAATTAAAATATATAAGTTGAAATGAAATTAGAATGATTAGTAGAAATGAAAGTAAAAGCTGGATGATCTGGTATTATATCGGGGAAGGACTTATACTTTAGTAATCTGCATCTTAAGTTGTTACAGGATGATACAGAAATTGCTACTAACTCTGTACTGACCAAGGCACTGACCATCTCTAAATATTATAATGTATATTTAAATTTATTTTACTCTATGCAGCAGTATAATATTGTAATATGGTCCTGTGGTGTTCTTGCACTATATAATCTCCCAGTCTTAAATGTGAGTGGGATTTGTGACTATAATGACATATCACTCTGGTGCTTATGTTATGGGATAGAAGGAATTTTGCTGATATTATTAAGGTCTCTAATCAGTTGACATAGAGTTAATTAAAAGAGATATGATTCTGAGTAGGAAATATCCTTAAAAGTAATTTGTGAGATTTACAGAGAGATTCTCATGATAGCCTTAGAGAAGCAAGATGCCATGTTTTGGAGAGGGCCACATGTCAAGGTATGGTTGGCAACTTGTAGGAGCCAAGAATATCCCTTGTTGACAGCCAGCAAGATTGTGGTGACCTCAGTTCTATGACAACAAAGAAATATGTTCTACCAGCAGCTCATGCTCTTAGAGAAAATGTTTGAACCTCAGGATCACCTTTCTGACCTGGCTGAAACTTTGATTTCGGTCTGAGAGGATCCAGTCACTGAATATCAGGATTCCAACTTAATGGAACTATGAGATAATAAAAGCTGCTAAATGTGTGGTAATTTGTCATTCAACAATAGAAAATAAGCACAACACTCCTTATTTCAGGGGGCATCTGCCACTGTTTAAATCTTGGTAGAACTTCAAACTATTCAGAAAGGGCTGGTAAAAGACATACCCTAAGGGAATTAGTGGACAATCTCAGCAGACATAATAGCAAGTATCCGCTGATGGCACAGAGTCTTGCTAGTCCCCATCTAAACTTTAACTTATGTATTTCAGGACATGGGAGAAATGAAAACAGATCCTGATTTGATTGTTATATGATTCTGTTTCCAATGAAGATGCCGAACTTAACACTATTCTTAGCTTTCTCCTCAAAGAGCAATCCTTGGAAGGAATACAGAAGGGACATTAGAAAAACAGAAAAATGGTAGGAAATTTCCAAAGTGACTGAGGTTTGCATTGAGCTGGCATGTATGGCGTGGTGGCTTTAGAATGGAGCAGGAGACAGCCAGGCAACGCTCTGGCAAAATAATAAAAGATAGTAAATAATGGGATCTTGCTCATTGGCTTCCCACTTCCGCCTCTACCTTGGCCCTCACACATTCACTTACCACGCACCTGTTCAGTCTGTGCCAACTCAGCTCTCCCCTTTGCTTTGGACAGACAGTGCCAGCCATAACCCACCTGGATAGTGACTTAATGCTTAGCTTCATGTGTCCTCATGAGTAAAATCAGAACACCGTTGAGCCTTTGTGCCTTAAATAGCTGACAAAAATGTGTTGGGCTCAGTTAATTCTGAGTAAAGTTGCATAGTGCTATCCTCTAAACCCTTATAGCTTAAAAATTAAAATCTCAGGTGTAGTCCTTTCTAAAACCACATCTTTATAGGGACAAAGGATAAAATCCAGAGTTGATACATTCCAATGAGAAATAGCTAAAAGTTCTTTGTGGGGCTCAGGGTTTTTAATATTCAGCCAATCAACCCTAATACTAAACTCAGGGTTGATCAAATGGCAATCTGGTTTCTTCTCTTATGAGTTGACTGATAAGTAGCTGACAACGCTAGGAGATTACGAACTTGTGGGCCTAAATAACAACATATTTGAGGAACCTGATTACTTCAAAAAATTATATAATGTTGGATTAGAGTCCCGGTCAGAAGCAGATATATATAATAAGTGCCACCATGTAATCCATCATTCACATTGGTGTATTTTAGAAGGGGAAGTGGGCACCATTAACAATTACACTAAGACAACAGATATAAACCTGGGCAACTTCATGTAAATTGATCTACAGTGAGTCTATTAATAAATATATTAAAACAGATAAGGAAGGATATAAGAAGTGTTAAGAAAATATGCTGCATTAAAAAGAAGCAAGCAGCAATACTAAGAAAAACTTACTTATTGAAATACAGAAATAGGAGGAAACTAAAAAGGTCTCCAGTATCTAAAAAGGTCTGTAATCAGACTTCACCTCCCAGAATTTACATCTCATAAAAATGGGTCATGTCACCCACAGAGGGAAGCCAATCAGACTCACAGCAGATCTCTCGGCAGAAACCCTACAAGCCAGAAGAGAGTGGGGGCCAATATTCAACATCCTTAAAGAAAAGAACCTTCAACATAGAATCTCATATCCAGCCAAACTAAGTTTCATAAGTGAAGGAGAAATAAAATCCTTTACGGGCAAGCAATTATTGAGAGATTTTGTCACCACCAGACCTGCCCTACAAGAGCTCCTGAAAGAAACACTAAGCATGGAAAGGAACAAGTACCAGTCACTGCAAAAGCAAACCAGTTGGCAAAGACCAAAAATGCAATGAAGAAAATGAGTCAACTAATGAGAAAGAAAACCAGCCAGTAACAAAATGGCAGGATCAAATTTACATTCAAAGTACTAACATTGAATGTAAATGGCCTAAATGCCCCAATCAAAAGACACAGACTGGCAAAAAAATTTTTGCAATCTACCCATCTGACAAAGGGCTAATATCCAGAATCTACAAAGAACTAAAACAGATATACAAGAAAAAAACAAACAATCCCATTCAAAAGAGGGCAAAGGATATGAACAGACACTTTTCAAAAGAGGACATATATGAGGCCAACAAACATATGAAAAAATGCTCATCGTCACTGGTCATTAGAGAAATGCAAATCAAAACCACACTGAGATATCATCTCACGCCAGTTAGAATGGCAATCATTGAGAAATCGGGAGACAACAGATGCTGGAGAGGATGTGGAGAAATAGGAACACTCTTACACAGCTGGTGGGAGTGTAAATTAGTTCAACCATTGTGGAAGACAGTGTGGCGATCTATCAAGGATCTAGAAATAGAAATTCCATTTGACCCAGAAAAACCCACTATTGGGTATATACCCAAAGAACTATAAATCATTCTACTATAATGACATATGCACATGTATGTTCATTGCAACCTTGTGTACAATAGCAAAGACCTGAAACCAACCCAAATACCCATCAGTGATAGACTGGACAAAGAAAATGTAGTACATATACACCATGGAATACTACACAGCCATAAAAAACGATGAGTTCGTGTCCTTTGTAGGGACTTGGATGAATCTGGAAACCATCATTCTCAGCAAACTGACCCAAGAACAGAAAGCCAAGCACCGTATGTTCTCATTCATAGGTGGGTGTTGAACAACGAGAACACGTGGAGTCAGGGAGAGGAGCATCACACACAGGGAACAGTTGTGGTGATAGGGGAGAGACAATGGGGGGTGGGGAGGGATAACATGGGGAGAAATGCCAGTTATAGTGTGCACCTAAAGTAAAATAAATAAATAATTTTTTTAAAAGTAGTTGTATTAATAACATACAGCATTTTTCTTGATTTGTAAAATGAATATAATATTACTGTCTACTACCTTTTTGCTAGGGCATGAGATCTAAGGAGAATGCAATAAAATTATTTTGTTTTCATTTTAACATTAATAACTATCTTCTATTTATTGCAAATGTATTACTTTGAAATGGGTAGCATTTATATAAAGATTTTTTAAAAAAGAGAGAATGGGAAAATTTAAAGAAGATATTAAGTAAACATAGTGTGAATAGAAAAGAAAAATTTCCAAAAATCTACCAGTGATTGAGTTTTAAATAAACTGTGCAAGTGAATATTGGAGAAAAGGAAATGTAGGCCCAAGAAGAATAACAAACAAAAAAAGAAAGAAAAGAAATAAAGAAAGAAAAAGAAAAATAAGGAAAAATGAAGCACTGAAAATCTGGAGTATGTTCAAATTTCATGAAGTAATTTGGAAAAAAGAAAGTAAAAATTGCCATCAGAGCATGGCAAAATATAAAACCAAACAGAAAATAAAGGAGAGATCATGGTGGGTCAATATACTTATGCTGTATTAAGAATTTTCTATTTTATCTTGAATACAATGGGGTTTTTACATGGTATAGTAATATAATAAAATGTGTTGCTTTTATAAAGATTATTTGGCAGCAATATACAGTAGAAGGGAGAGAGGTGTGATATGTTAGAGATGCCAAAATCAATTTGATGCTATAGCAACGTCCAAGTGAAGTGTAAATTACTGCCTTGTGATGCTGGCAGAGCAAACGGAGGGGTGTTAATAAATAATGATAGTCAGTACGATGAAGGTAAAAGTGGATAAGCCTAAGTGGCTAATGGGACCCGGGCCTCAGAGGGAAGATGAAGTCTGGGATATGCCCCAGGTTTCTGACTTGGATGATTGCTTAAATTATTTTTATTGCATTTAGTATTTATTCTTATTATAATAGGAGGTAAACAAATTTTCTTGACAACTAATTATGTGCCAGGCTCTATGCTAAGCACTTTTTAAAATTATTACATCTAATCCTTAGAATTAACAAGCTAATTTGGCTATGTTATTATGCATTTTTCATACATAGAAGCTAAGACTACCAGTGGTTAAGTAGCTCAACTGCAGTACAGAAATTTGAATCTGGGCTGCCTCACTCCACCAACTGGGCTCTTAAAACTCCCTTTACCTACTATGCACCTAATGATACTGTTTATGAACAGAAGATTACAAAAAAAAATAAAATAAAATAAGACAGATATTTGGGTGAGATAACATGGGTTTCCATTGTGTAGTGGTTTTCACACCTGCCTAACACAATGCAGATTTCTAATATGCAGTATTAGAAGAATTAGAGACGGCTATTATGATTTCAGAACTACCAATAAGCAGGCATGTAGAAGATTGGTCAGGGTGGTGGGAAAAATTATAGGAAAGATGCAAACCTTCTTGGAAGGTCAGGAGGTTTTGTAAAAGCCTCACTAAAGAGTTATGGCTGAAGGCAGCCTAATCCTCTTACCTTGAGCTAATAGCAAAGAGTAGAAAACAAAGGAATGTAGAGGAGTTTCTTTAAATAGCTTGTTTACTCATGTTGCCCTAAAACCCACCATGATCATTCATACATAGGACTGCTCTCTACTCAAGGAGTCAACAGTGTTAGTTACGTACAAATGGTGTTTGCTCTAGACCTTTGTCATTAAATCTGTTCTAAAATAAATACAAGCATTTCAGGCATATTGGGGCTGCATGGCTGGACTCCCTCTTGGGGTTGTGTAAGCCATAGGGTCCCCTAGCCGCACTCTCACAGGCAAAATACCTGTGTCTGTGAACTCCTTTCATCCATTGCTCAGCCAGAGTCTGCAGGTCAGACTAGGCACAGGCAGTAGAGGAAGCATGAGAGGACAACAGGTAATTTAAAAAATGTAGAGATCATACATAAGAAATTCAAAGACAAAAACAGAGAAAGAATGGCATTTCAGTAACTGGTAGAAGAGGAGCAAGGAACTGAGACTGGGAGAAAACTGAAGGTATAAATAGAAGAAAACCCAGAATAAGATTACCAAGCATGTAAATAGTGTTATGCACAAAAAAAACTGTTTAGCACTAAAAATGCCACAGAGCCAATGAAAATAAATCTTTACCAATGACCTTTGGATTTGGCACTTCCATTGACACTGGCAATCTAAGAAAGAGCAGTTTGGAAGGAGTTACGTAGACAGATTACTCTTGCTCATGAGTTTTGAGAAGGTGAGAAAGTGGCAGTTACTCTATTAAAAATATGTGAGTGAGAAGGAGAGGGAGCAATATGATTACAGTGGAAAATGAAGTTAAAGGATGGCTTTGTTTAAAAGATGAGGAAGAGTTAGGTTTGCCTTCAGAGTGAGGGGAAACACTAGCAGAGAAGGAGAGATTGCACACACAGAGGAGGGAGACATATTTGATCAGAAAAATTCCTAAAGAAAAAGTAAGTTTGGGATTTGCCATGCATGCAGACCAGCCACTGATATGATGAACAAGATATACTGGAGACATGAAGGGAGATCTAGGCCAGATATCAATAGGTTTTTAGATTGAGCGTAAGAAATTTGTATTCTGTATTAGTTCTTGCATTACTACAAAAAGATACTTAAAACTGGGTAATTTATAAAGAAAACAGTTTTAACAGGCTCAGAGTTCCACAGGCTGTACAGGAAGCATGATGCTGGCATCTGCTTTACTTCTGAGGAGGCTTCAGGAAACATCCAGTCATGGTAAAAGGCAAAGGGGAAGCAGGAACGTCTGACATGGCTGGAGCAGGAACAAATGACTTCGTGTGGAGCCACATACTTTTAAACAATCAGAACTCATAAGAACTCACTCACTATCACAAGAATAGCACCAGGAGATGGTTCTAAGCCATTCAAGAGAACTCTGCTTCCATGATGCAGTCACCTCTCACTAGCACCCACCTTCAACATCAAGGATTGTAATTCAACTTCAGATTGGGTGGGGAAACAGATCCAAGCCATATAAGATTCCCACTCAATAATCTTCATTTTTCTGTGAAACGTAAAACAAGTTTTCTCTCTGAGGGATCAGAGATGTAAAGGAATAAGACAGATACCCCGTGAAACAGTAGAAAGTCTAGAATATCTTCTCAGGGAAATAAGGAAGCTGTCAGAAAGAGATGCAAAAGGACTGCTAAGTACTTTTTTCTCCAGTGATAGAGGCTGACAGCAGGAACTGAAGGGGGAGATGTGAAGGAGGGAAGCTTTGAGATTGGCCGAAGATAGGAACTGTATGCAGGACTTCTTGGTGAAGAAAAATCTATTAGCAAAATTATCTGAAATGATGGGACTTTTACTGTATAAGAAATATAGGAAATGCAGGTGGGCTTATTAGCAAGTGAGTGAAAAGGGTAGCATTATTAAAGATCAGTTTTAGGTCAGGACAATTTTCAGTGAAATTTTCCATTTTCACTTTAGCTGTAGCTGAGTTGTGCTAGTGGAGTTTTGATGGTTTTAAAGTTAGGGATGTAATAGACATTGGTGCTACATAGCTTCAATATTATTTAAATCAATGTTATAATTTTCTAGGAATATAACATGACTCGGTTAAAACTCCAGTTGTGCAAGGCTCCAGTGAAATCCAGTTTTCTGGTATGATGGAGGATGATGTAGCAAGATTTATTAGTTTGTTTTCGCTGCTGATAAAGACATACCCGAGACTGAGCAATTTATAAAAGAAAGAGGTTTAATGGACTTACAGTTCCACATGGCTGGTGAGGCCTCACAATCACTGTGGAAGGCAAGGAAAAGCAAGTCACATTTACATGGATAGCAGCAGGCAAAGAGAGATAACTTGTGGAGGGAATCGCCCATTTTTAAAACCATTAGATTTAGTGAGACTTATTCACTATCACAAAAACAGCACAGAAAAAACCTGCTCTCATGGTTCAGTCACCTCCCCACAAGGCCTCTCCTATAGCACATGGGAATTCAATATGAGATTTGGGTGGGGACACAGCCAAACCACATTACAGGATTTCACAAGGCTAGAGTATAAATATTTTTGCATAAAGGTGGAAGAGTAATACTTTTGAAATGGCAAGGCTTTTTATCCCCCACTGCCTCATTTTAGCCCCTTGATATTTTAGGGAGAAATATTTGTTGTTCCTTGTGTCAACATTGTCATTTGGGGTCTGTCTTAAGATAAAGGCTGGCTGACAAATTACAGAGTAAAAAACACCAGCAGGAGAAGATAGATTCCATAGAGGCATATCAGTGATGGTAGCCCTGGGAATCACAAGAGCATGTTTACTTGAGAGGATTCCCAAAAAAACTTCCCCTACATCACGTATTTTTACAGGAGGGGTTTTCAATGTAGAAGATCTAGTAGCCTTGGCTACTCTATTTAAAGCATTTTAAAATTTTTATAACTGTTTATTTTCCAGCTTCTAAATTTGAATTTTGGTATAATGCTCATCTCAGCAATTCAGTATTTACAGCCAACATGTATAAATCAGAACACAAAAGTGGATGCAGTTATTCATCAGGTAGGAAAATTTATTAGGTGGGGAAAAAAGAAAGGAGTGATTATAAATTATATATTTATGTGCAAGAACTTAAGTTGTGCAAAATATGCTATTCCATCAGCAAAACTCACAGCATTTATAGATCAGTAAAGCATCTTTGAACATTCTTCAAATATCAGGCTTAGCAAAAACTTGAAAAGCACTTAGTCATGTATTTTCGTGCTTGATAGTAAAGCCTATGAATACTTCACAAGGCGCATTCAATCTTCATTTTTCTATATCATCTATGTCAGGCCCCAACCATGCTGAATTCATAGAAAATATTGCCATTTCTCAATCACACATTTATTTTGACAGGAAAATTTATGGGTTCTCAAGGCTATAAGTGGCTATTAAGATCAGGGGTCCATCCACATAACTGGGCAAACTTTTCTATGGTTAAAGGTTTTGTCATGATAATCCCCCAGTTTCTAAGAGAATGCAAGTCCTACTCTTCCCTTTGCAAAACATCGTATCAGCAGAGCCTTAGGCCTAATGCTCCATCAGAGCCAACGTGGGGTAAGGCTGTGTTACAATTATTTCATCATGATGAGACAGCTGTTTGAGGGTGTTATGGGCTAAATTGTATATCCCCCAAATGTACATGTCAAAGTCCTGACCCCTAGTATCTGAGAATGTGACTGTGTTTGGAGATAGCATCTTTGAAAGGATAATTAAGTTAAAATGCGATCATAAGGGTGCATCCTAATCCAATATAACAGATGGCCTTTCAAGAAGAGGAAGTTAGGACATAAACACACACCAAAGGATGATTATGTGAAGACAGAAGAATATGGCTATCTGCAAGCCAAAGAGAGAGATCCCAGGGAAAACCAATCCTTCACACACCCTGATCTTGGACTTCTGGTCTCCAGATTTGTGGGAAAGTAAATTTCTATTGTTGAATACAAAGTCCATCATACCTTGGTATAGCAGCCCCATCAAACCAATACAGGAGATGTATTAGTACTTTTTCACACTGTTATAAAATACTACCTGAGACTGGATAATTTATAAAGAGAAAACGTTTACTTGACTCTGTTCTGCATGGCTGGGGAGACTTCAGGAAACTTACATTCATAGTGGCAGAGGGTGAAGGGAAAGCAAGGCACATCTTTTATGGTGGCAGAAGAGAAACAGAGGGTAAAGGGGCAAATACCAAACTTCTAAACCCTCAGATCTTGTGAGAACTCACTCACTGTCATGAGAACAGGATGGAGAAAATTCACTCCCATGATCCAATCATCTCCCACTAGGACTTTCCTTTGACAAGTGGGGGATTACAATTCAAGATGAGATTTGGATGGGGACACAGAGCCAAACCATATTAGGAGGTAAAAGGAAATTAACCCCTTATATGCCATTTCACCCTTTTTAGATCCAGTTTGTTAGACTCTGTTTCTGCCTTGCTAGTGACAACCCATTTATCCTTACACAGAAGAAAGATACAAACAGCTAATATAGAGGAATCCAGGCTGCTGAAGGACCTTTGTGTCTTGAAATTCTGATTTTGTACTATTTTTGCCCCTTATATTTCAGAAGGAGGGTTTGAAAAACAAGTTTAACATTCCCCTGTGGCAAAAGGGATAGGGAGAAGAAAGAATTTAAATTACCTGCTAATGACTAAAACTCCTTGGTGTATAAAGCTAAACTTTAAGTTACTAATTCAGAGATTTTCTGTTTAATGTATGATTTCAGAGTACACTTCAATTTAGTGTTTAGGGCATTAGGAAAATGCAGAAGCACAGCTTGAATGCATTCTAATTATAAAATTAAAAGATTGGATATTGAACTACTTAGTATGCTACTTACATACTTTCAAACAATAATGAGTGTTTCCAAAATAAGCAGTAGTCTTATAAAATTCAGAGGGATGGTGGTTAAGTTGTGGTAAATGTGAGTAAAATACGATTTTCTTATCTGAAAAACAGTACATAGAAAGAGAACATACTAAATAGTTGTCTGCAAATGTCAAGAGCATAGTAAATCACTGCAATATTTTGAGGAATTACAGAGCAGATAGAAAACGATTCAGTAATAAACCAAATTGTTTATGCTGGTAACTTTTTAAATTCATAAAACATTTCCTGTAGGTAAACACTAACTTTTTTTTTTACTTCTCTGTTACTGTACACTGTGGGGAAAGTCCTTCAATACTGCCACATAATTAAACTGAGAACCTTGACGATCATGTCATGATAAGACAAAGGGTGTACATTTACTACAAGATTACATGGGGATTGAAATTGTTCTGTGAGTTGTTCCTACTGAGAAATCTTTCTATGACTAAGCATTAAATAGTCAATTACATCTACGAAGTGAGAAAGTATTTACATTTTTTTAGTTGGAAAACCTATGTCAGTAAGATGCTTTTGCCCCTTGCTAAAAGTAAAACCTTAGCAGAATTCAATTTAACAGAGTTTGAACAAAGAACAATGCTCGAATCAGGCAGCCTCCTGAGTTAGAGTAGGTTCAGGAACTCCAGGGAAGCCACTTGATGGAAGATTTATTGACAGAAAAAAGGAAAGTGATGCATAGAAAATGGAAATGGGGTACAGAAACAGTCGAATTGGTTACAGCTTGGCATCTGCCTTATTTGAACACAGTTTGGACAGTTGGCCACCTTTGGCCAAAACTCAGTGATTAGCACAAGAGTAGGCTACAGTCTGTTTACAACTACCTTTAGGTTATAATTCACAATTACAGAGAAACCTTTAGGTGGAACTTAAGGGAACAAGGACTTCAAGTTATTTTTTGTAAGAGCTAGAGTAGAGTGTGCCTCCTTATGCTGGTGTATTAGTCTGTTCTCATGCTGCTAATAAAAATATGCCCAAGACTGAGTAATTTATAAATAAAAAGAGATTTAATGTGTTGTAACCAAGCGAGCACGAAATCACCACTGAGACAAAGACTAGGCCAAATTACAGAGTCTTTATTGCTGGTGGCCATGGAGGATTCATGTCTCTCTAACCAGTGGCCCCAAAAAGAGGGTGTCAAGACCTTTTATGCCCATAAACCACCTCCTGGGCGGGGGTGAGGGCGAGGGGCTTTGGACATTCCGAGGGCCAGGGGACTTTGGACATTCCGATTGTTACTTAAGTGGTTCACAGAGTCAAGACAAGCATTCGTTTACACATTGTCTGGGTAGAGTGGAAAATTACAGACCTTAGTTACTTATTATATGTCTTAGTTTTTCTTAAAATGGCACAGGGGCCAAAATGACGTTGGTTTGGGCTGCTTACCTGTCACATTAGGGTTACAGAGAGCAATTTCAATGGAAAGCCGAGGTATGGTCAAGGTATGCAGTTTATGGGGCGATTACCATGTTGCAAATGGACTCATATTCCACGTGGCTGGGGGAGGCCTCAATCATGGTGGAAGGCAGAGGAGGAGCAAAGTCACCTCTTACATCGTGGCAGGCAAGAAAGAGCTGGTATAAAGGAACTCCTCTTCATGAAACCATCAGATCTTGTGAGACTTATTTACTATCACAAGAACAGCACAGAAAGACCTGCCCCCATGATTAATTACCTCCCACCAGGTCCCTTCCACAACATGTGGGGATTATGGGAGCTACAATTCAAGATGAGATTTGTGTGGGGGCATGGCCAACCCATACTAGCTGAAATGTTCTGTTTACAGGGGAAAACAAAACCTGGTCTGTTTTAAGATCTGCGCGTTTCCTTAAAGTCTTAGTTTGGTTATGTCAGATTTAGCATATGTGACTCTATTTTGATTTGGTCTGGTCTGTTGGGGCCTAGTGCATGGCCTCCTATAATTTTGTTTAAAATTTTTCCCATTTTGATCAAGTTCTCATTTAGGTGAGAGTGTGACCAAAACTTAGGGTCTTAGTACCACTCTCAGGTACCATTATTTTGGGGTGCCAGCCTCTGCAGGTCATTCAAAAGTTATAGTGCCCTCATGGTCACATATTTCTTTCTCCTCTTGTTATCGCAGTTGAAGAGAGATTTGACATTCTACAGATGGGTGCATGCAAATATTTAAAACTTTTGAGAGAATAAAGAACACCAGAGAGAACACCATTATGACTATCAGAAAGATAATACCAAGAATTTGAAGCATGCTTTTTAAATAGAGTCCCCATAAGCCAGACCAACTAAAATCAAATAGATCAAAGGATAAGCCAGATAAAGAGTTCACTCACTTTAACTTATCATGTTAAATAATCCTGTTTATCTCTCTTTTGGACGCTTCAAGAGACCTCTATAGCATCCCAAAATCAGAGATCAAGAAAGACAACTTTGAAGCTGAAATTTGGATTTGGAGTTCTGTCAAATATGTCAAAGGTTTAAAACACTTGACCAAAATAGGATCACAGGCCACCATGAAACAATAGTTATTCATTTAGCCAAAGTGATAATAAAAAGATTTCTAATAACAACTTGTAATTTTTGATAAAGGAGACTCAGCTTTCCACTAGAAATCAGGGTTACTAAGATTTAAAAATGACTAGATTTGAGATAAACAATTCTATATACAGAATATATATAAAAAAAGCAAAATATGTTTGATGAGAAAAATTGCACAGGTATTAAAATGTGGGTAAAAATTTTGTCTGGTTTGAAGTTACTTAAAGGTTTTGAAGAAAGAAGTAAAGAAGTAAAAAAAATACATAAAACTAGATGAATATAAAAAGTAGAGGTAAAAACTAAAATAAAAGGTTTATGGAAACTAGTGTGGTTAGAAGATGAGAGATTTGATATATTTATGTATGAGATTTTATTAAAATTAGAATTAGTATTAATAACTCACTAATATAAAAGTAAAATTTGGTTTTCTGTTTTGAACAAATATTTTGTGTAGTATTTATAAGACACAGTAAAATATTTTTGTTCACTTTTTGAGTAAACTATGAAAAGAAAAGAAAAGAGAAAGAAAAGAAGAGATAGATTCTGTCTCATGCTGTTGCTGTGTCAAATCTTTTGATTTCTTGGAAAGCTGAGTCTCCTTTATCAAAAAGTACAGGTGTTTGCTTTTAGAACTCTTTTAATAAAAATTTTAATGAAAAATTTTTTATTAAAAAAATTGGGGTTGACATTAATAGTAGACTAATGCAAGGGTTAAATTTGGCTATCTTTCTCTTGAACAAAATTTTCACATAATATTAAAGGACAGTGAGATATTCTGGTTTGCTTGTGAATAAACTACCAAAGAAGAAAAGAAGAAGACAGAAGACAGATTGTTTGGAAAGCTAAGACTTCCCTCTTAACGAATGTGATGGTTAATGTTTAGTGTCAACCTGATTGGATTAAAGGATGCAAAGTATTGTTCATGGGTGTGTCTGTGAGGGTGTTGCCAAAGGAAATTAATATTTAAGTCAGGGACTGTGAGAGGCAGACCCATCCTCATGTGGGTGGGCACCATGTCATCATCTGCCTGTGCAGTTAGAATGAAGTAGGCAGGAGAAGATGAAAAAGAAGTAGGCAGGAGAAGACTTGCTGAATCTTCCAGCCTCCATCTTTCTCCTGTGCTGAATGCTTCCTGCCCTCGAATATCAGGCTCCAAGTTCTTCAGCTTTTGGACTCTTGTACTTACACCAGTGATTTGCCAGGGGCTCTCGGGCCTTGAGCTGTAGACTGAAGGTTACAATGCTGATTTTCTGAATTTTAAGGTTTTGGGACTTGGACTGATCCACCACTGGCTTCCTTGTCTCTCAACTTGCAGATGTATATCATAAGACTTCACCTTATTATGGTGTGAGTCAATTCTCCCAATAAACTCCCCTTCATAGATACATATATCCTATTAGTTCTGTCCCTTTAAAGAACCCTGACTAATACAACGAGTAAAGGTTTTTTAATTTAAACATTTTTTTTCAGTCATCATTTAGACTAAATAAGTAACTTATGGTAATCTGGAATTCTATTTCACATATTAAGTGTTTTAAATCTCTAACGTATCTAACAAACTTTAACAAATATCAGCTTCAAAATCAAATATCAGCTTCAAAAATTGTCTTTCTAACCCTAACTTTTGGATGGCACAAAGGCCTCCTGGAGTATCCAAAAGAGAGGTAAACAGGATTATTTGACATGATTAGTTACTTGGGATTTCTAAAATAAAAATTAGGTTTAATCTTATTCAGCTTATATTTTAGTGAATAATATTAATATATATTCCAAAATTGTATGGGATTTCTAAAATTCTAATCTCTGAGTGTATGCTATTATTCATTATTAAGCTTATTGTGTTAAGTTATTGTAAACCATGGAAATAACCAAATTTCTTTGTCAATTGTGTTTTTGACTGTGACTGCCCTGGACATGTCATTCACAGAAAATTGTTATCTTGATTTGATTCAAAGATGGTTTGTAATCAGCTATAGGGCTTTGAATATTATAGCAGCTCTCAAATGCAGGTTTCTGATAACTTTGGTGATGGTGACATTGGAATAAAGGAAAAACGTACAAGACTCATAAAGAGCCGAAATGCTCATGGATATCAGACACGACAAGAGTTAACTGAATGAACTGAACCAACAGAAAAAACTGATCTTTTTTACCTTTTTTCTTAAAACATTGCTGATCTTTGTTTTGTCTGTCATAGTCAAGGAAACTTTTTCTTTTGAGCTATCTATCACTTTTAACAATTGATAAGGTATAATACTGTGAACAAAATTTGGAGCATATTTGTTTCTCTCTTCCTGACTTCTCCAGAATCTGGAAACTGTGAGTATTCTTAAATTATGGCAATATAATTATTTGCCTCAGTGCAATAACAATCCATTTTCTGTTGCAACAGGATGCAATTGCAACTCAGAAGAAACAGAAGGGATAGGTAATATAAAAATCTGAATCAATATTCTAGTACCAGGCAATTATGCTATAAATCCTACTAGGTGATGGAGGTAAATGGGTTTCCACAAACCAACGGTTTCTTTGTTTGGGAAAGTAAGACCAAGGAACCTAACCAAAGCCAAGCCCCATACACCAAAATCTTAGCTGGCACAACTATAGCCCACCAGTTATCTGGGCACGGCAGCAGCCTCAGGATTTTTAAGCCGTCTTTACCCCTTTGTTTCATTTTGATCCATGTCTTCTAAAAACCCAGTTTGTCTCTTCTCACCTTCAGGCCATCGAACTTCAAATGGTCATGCAACTGGAGCCTCGGACAAGGACTTTCTTTTACCAGGACCCTTAGATAGGCCTCTAAGGGAGATCTGACTAAGCAGTTAAGATTTCTCATCATCCTTATCTTAACAGCAGTTAGATGTACCTCTTTAAATAGGGAAAATGAGAGCAGCAGGAGGCAAACAAATACCTAGGCAGACATGGGTGGGTCCCCAGTAAAATCCCAACTTCAAGCTGATGATAGTCCCTGGTAAATTCTTGGACCTGATTGAGAACCTGTCTTCCTGTTTGGCAGGTTTTCCTCTGATTGATCCCCACTCTTCACCTATGTTACATATACCTACCCCTTCCCTAATTTTTTTTTTACGCTGTCAAGCCCACCTTTGAGTGGTGTCCTTGTTTTAACCTTTTTGCATACTCCCCAAACCAGTCAGCATGCACTCCCCTATTCTGAGCCCATCAAGCCCCAGATTCAGCCACACTGGGAGAAACTACTTGACTGCGGGGGTGGGTGACCCCCACTACATTCCCTCCCCACTGAGAGCTGTTCCATTGCTTAATGAAATTCTTCCTTGCCATCCTAGCCCTTCAAATTGTCAGCATATCCTCATTCCTCTTGGATGTAGGACAAGAGCTTACCTGCCAAATGCGGGTACAGGCTGTAACACAGGCAGGCTGAATGGGCGGGGTACCTCCGGCAGCAGGCCCAGGGCATTGCTGGCTGTGGAGGTCCCTGGTTGGCAAAGTGGCTGAGAAAAACAGTGAGTCATTGTGAAGATCCACCTGATCAACCTAGCCAACGATTTTTCCCTACCTAAGCATGAAAGAAAGAAGAAACAGAGTGGAACACAAAATTCCCTGCAAATTTCCAAAAGCCGAATTTTACATTTCTTGTCATATTGCCACTTCCTACCAGTCTCTTTCTGATCCAGTCAGACCTAAGAGGACTCTAACTGGATCCAAGCCAGTTAATTATCAGATCCAATCTGATTCTGGACATAGCCCATTTTCTACCATGACTTCTAAACCCTGTTTGGATCAGAAATTTGCTCAAAGGAACTGAGAACCCAAAACACAAATCTGTGGAGATTTGCAATCAGAGAGAGAACTTAGCACAATCCCCAGTTGCTGTGACTGAGCAATGAACATAATGGGCCCGGCCGGTACCTCACTTAGTCACTCAGCGCTTCTGGCACTTGCTGGAAGCTCAACTTCGGATCCCACTTCTAATATCATCTCTTAAAGGAACTTTAGCTGAATTAAATTTAACAGAGTTTAATTGAGCAAAGAATGATTCATGAATGGGGCAGTCTCCCGAGTCACTGTGGGCTCAGAAACTCTTTATGAATAGAAAAAGGAGAGTAACATACTGAAAATGGAAGTGAAGTACAGAAACAGCCAAATTGGTTACAGCTTTATATCGGTCTTACTTGAACACAGTTTGAACAGTTGGCCACCTTTGATTAGCCAAAACTCAGTGATTTGTATAGTAGGCTATAGTCTGTTTACAACTCCCTTTGGGTTATATTTCTCAATGTACAGAGAAACTTTTAGGCCAAACTTAAAGTAGGTAAGGAGGCAGCTATAGGCTTACCTTGACTTAATACCCTCAGTTATGTCCCTGAATTCAAATAAAATAGGCTATTTATGACACAAAACAAAACAAATAAGAAAGGATGTGAAAAATAGAAGAAACTGAGGACCTACTTTCCTTGACTTCATGGGTTAATCAACAACTATCTATAAAAGTAATTTTCATAGCTTATTCTTTGACTTTAAACTCTCTTAATTTTATATTTTGCTGAATAAATTTAGAATCTGTTGTAAGATATCCCAAAAGAGTACCTCAAATAGTTTGGCTGGCAGTTAATTTTGGCATTATGACATACTATGCATTTTTTTTAAATTCCTTTCAGAACATGTTCTAGTATTTATGGCAGGCTTCACAATAAATGTATTACATCTAATTAATATATTTTTTGTTTCAAATACATTTGATTTTTATTTTATTTATCTTTCACTTTTACAACTTTAGGGTAAAATATTATATTTTTAAAAATTAACTTGATAAATAGAAATAACAGATTAGTTTCCCTGTTTTTAAGAATCTCACTGAAATGATGTATGTTAGAATGGAATTTGCTAACCTTCTCACCTAATTCCTGGGCCAAGGGTTTTTTTAAACACCTTCTAAGGCCTTGATTCACATAAAGCTGGGAAAATAAAAGAAGGTCTTCATTAAGATAAAAAACTGCAACCATAATTGTGTCAGCCTTAGCTTAAAAAAAAATCAACATTAACAAGAGGAATAACAGTTGATGTGAACAATATAAATATTAAATGAATATTTGTGTATTGATTCAAGTTTGACTGGACAGTTTTTGTTCATTCTTACCTCACTTCTAAGGCCCTAATGAGAAACCTGAAGGATCTGAAGCTGTTGCCTCTTCTGCCTCTTTAAAGAGAAAACTAATAGAGAATTCATATTGATAGAGAGCTTGAGTCAAGTTTGAGAGGAAGAAATGGGATCCTAAGGGGGTAAATAAATATAAAAAATCTGAGAAGACTATTGTGAGTTAAAGAAAGATAAAAGGAGTGCAGTAAGAGGGAACTCCCCAATGTCACAGATAGATAACTTTGTGTAGACTGATGGAGATTCACAGGTGCCTGAGGGAAAATGTTAAAAACAAACATGCAAACACAAAATTTTTCTATACCGTTCTCTGGATTTCATGTATATACATGATCATATAAAGTTGTGTTTTTTACTTATGAAAATAAACTGTACCTTGCTACATCAGTTAGACCATGAGGAATTACATCCAGAAGTACAAAAATAAAAGGAACTTGACAGCAGAGGTGGAAAAAAGTTGACGACAATACCACAGCGCTGAGGAACCCATGAATACAAACAGAAATGACAACATCATCAGAAAATGTTTTTCCATTAAAATTCACAAATAATTCTACAATCACAGGCAGAGGCAGTGAAAGCAAAAAGAAAGAGACTTTTATCTGTACACCAACTTAATCCACAGACAACAGAGCCATCCACTTCTCTGGCCTGCAGCTATCTGAGTAGGGTGGACCTGAGACCAGGTCAGTAACTCCAGGACAGGTTGGGGCAGTAAACAACCATGTTTAGAAAACACAATCATCAGGAGTTTAGTTCTTATAATCAGAATTACATTTATTACAAATATATTCTCTTTAGATTGAGGACTAATATTTTACTTATCAATTTTGCTTAAAATTAATTTTAAATATGAAGCTAATTTAGAATATAAATAAATTCTCACCAAACAGTTAAAGAACGTTATCTAAGATTTTTATTTTAAAAAGCATTTCAGTGCATAAAAATACTTCCTAAGAGTATTATAGATGAAACATTTAACAACTGGGGTAAATATAATCTGTATCAAAAAAATTAAATGTGAACATATCCATTTTATTCTCTAAAAAGCATAGGTTGTTAAGAAAATGTTAATGTTGTAGGAAAAAAGATAACTGAGAAACAAAATTAAACCAAATATTAGTCAAAGGTCATAATCAAAATAGCTCAGGATAAAATTAAGGAATGCCAAATCTGAGGAGTGAGATTCTCTCATAACGCATCTGAAACACAAAAAAAAATTTCAGAAACTCTATGAAGAAGTACAACAGATGTTTCTAATAGATGAAAAAGTTTCACTTAAAGTAAAGGAAGAAGGAAAGAAAGAAGAGGAGGAATTAATACATAAGTTAAAAAGAAGACATTGAGTAATCTTCCACACAATAATATCTCAATTTTTGGGTCATGTGAGTAATGCATATATAATTTATTTAGCTAATAATAAGTGCAAGTCATCATCATTCTAGACAGTTTATGATCATTTTCACATTTAATTTTCACAGCACATTATAAGTAAGTTCACACCATCATTTTACAGATGAAGTGCCAGAGGTTTCTAAAGGATAATCATTATCTTCAAGTTATTTGGTCAAAGATTATGTAATCACCCTGCCTTTCAAAATTCTAAAATATTTAGGGATTTGAGTCTTTTAACCTGGATCAGGTGTGAATTTTGCAGTGCTGGATGCAGATAACTAATAAATATCCAAGTAAGCATGCTGCTTTGAAGTATAATACTTTAGTAGGTAGAGTAATACATTTTCAAGAAGGAGCAGTCAAGTCTCTGAAACAGAAACGTAGGACAACAGCACACATTGTCAGAATAAACTTCTCTCCTCTCACTGTTGTTTAATAGTAACTTCACATCTACTGTAGCAGTATTTGCCAAAACTGAAAATGATGATGAACCATACAAATAAGAGTGTCTACTGTCTTGCTAATGATTGGATAACATTTATTACTGTCAATGGTAATTTTGAAGTCATACATTCTCTATGAAAAATCTTTGTTTCACAAGTTTTCATTCAGTACTTGACATGATTTTGGGTTTGACAACGGCAATCATACATTCTTTTCTTTTCTTGACAGTTAAGAATATCTTTGTGTTTGTTTTGTGGCAAGCAGTTAAACTAGAGTGGCAAAATCTTATATATGACAATGTTTTTATTAGTGATAGAATTTTTGTTCTAGGGTTATGTTAACTTCTCATTTGCTTTTCCTTCACAATCTATCTGTCCATTAAACCACAAAGTTCAGAGTTGAGATCTTATTATTTGTTTTATTGTGTTTTGTTTTAGATGGAAAGGAGAGAATTAACAGTTAGATTTATAAAGGTCTGATATATTTGAAAAGTAATAAACATCCTTATTTTTCATAAATAATCATTTTATCTTATTTACAAAATAATAAAGTTTCAGCAGGAAAAGAAATGTATTGTCTCCCTGTTATTTCCTTGCCTATCAAAATTGATTTGAACAAAAATTCAATTTTTCAGTAAAGTGCTCAGAAATTAGAGCAAAACACTGCTCCAAAAACATGCAGAAACTCTTAAATTTTCTCAGAAGTGTTAATTGATTAAATCATAGTGCCTGTATTATGAGAATAGTTTACCTTTTTGTTCTAACTGCCAATGACATTACATCATTTTCTCACTGAAAAGGTGAGTGAATATACATTTGTTCAGAGAGGGTTAGAGACTTTGAATAGAAATACAAATAAAACTAGCTTTTTTGGAATATTTATAAAAAATAGTGTTGGCCATTTTATATTTTTAAATCACATAATACAACATCTTGAAATGTAGGCATGTAGAACTCTGATTTTACAGATGGCAAACCAAAGATGCAGTGAGAAACCAAGAGAACCACTTGTGAGTGGCAGAGCTCAAGAGCTTCAGACCTCATGTCCATCACAACTCATTGAAAAGCACTGCACTAGAGTTTTCTTGTTTGTTTGCCATAACTAAAGATGATGACAGAAAATTTCTTTGGGGGAAAAAAAGGGAAAATATAAGCTATTTTGATTTTGGATAGTAGAACACACCTGCTTTTTTATAGGTTGGGTGAGTCTCTCCTGTACAATCAGAATCTGTCAATCAGCTCTGCTTGAGCACAAGTTTAACAGCCATAAATGTATGAGCAGAATAAAGAGAGTAAGTAAGAGAACTGTTATTGACAGTCTTAACAAGCTCTGATCAATTGATTTATGTCGAAAATCCAATTAAACTTGGCCGACTAGAGCTCTGTTGACAACAGAATGAAGTCCAATTGCAAATAGAGTTTGTTGTTAGGATCCCCTTTGGCCAACTGAATTGATCAAGCATTTAAGGTCCTTTGGTTTATATCCCATAATAAACATACTACCATTACTCGTCTACATATATTAAAAGCCAAACCCCTGAAAATGGTGTAACAAATAACTAGTTGCTAAACATAATCATGTAATTGTATTTTCATACATGTATAAATAATAATGAAGTATGATAATTTTTTCTTAATCAAATGTTTCAGGATTAATATAAGTCTTATTTTATGAAAAAGTCCTAAAAATAGTGAAAGAGAGTCTTCCTATGGTCCTCACTTACCGTTTTGTTACCAGAACTCCATAAAACCTCACAACTTATTTTAAAATTATTTAGTACAGTGGTTAAAAGTTGCCTTCTCTCACTTTAAATTTAATTCTACTTATTGTTTTTTGTTTTTTTTTTTACTATTTTGGATACAGTTTTTTCACACATTCCTAGTTAAATTCTATGTCATAATTCCAAAGTGAATGTACACTAAATGAACAACATAGTAGCCACTCTTTCAACCTGATTCTACTCCTCTTTGACCCATTGGCATTACTAGTGGCTGAGTTTGTTCTTGGTCCCAAAGCAGGAATAATGTCAATCAGTTTCATTTCCATACAAGCTCAGAACAGTTCATCTGAATTAAGCTTTTATACTTCAAACTTTAGTAGTATTCTTGCAGTGGATTTCTATAAGATTGTTGCAACACAAACCTAACATTAATCAAATTATGATGTGTCCCTTTGTATCATTAAGATTAGGTATTTAATAGCAGAAGGTAGTAAAGCCATTAGAAGGATATAAGACATCCTTAGATTTGCACAGCTGGCAATAATACATACATCAGTTTCTTGTTCTCAGGTTAGTACACTGCCTAGTATTTCACATTTGACACTATATTCTTTATTTTTTTTCTGCCAGGTATACATATTTTTAAATGGTAAAAAGAGTAACAGAGCAAATTTCATTGATCCTTCTCTGAGTATGACTATATTTTGTAGCATACAATGATTTTCTTCTAGATCTGTTTTTTTAATTTAATTTAAACATTTACTTTTTCACAGTAACCAATAGAGTGCTTGGCACACAGTAGATGTTTACTACAACTTTCTTCAATAAATTAAGGAGTGATGTGTATGAGAAATATATGCTACATATAGATGTATATCTATTGACCCCCCAAAAGGGTGAAGTACATTGAGAATAAAAACATAACATTTTAACTTTTTCATCATAGCACACTCATAAGACCTGACACATAATAAAGTCACAAATATTTGTTGAAGAAACAAACAACTGGGTAATTCAATTAGCACATAGGATATTTGCTATGGTTTGAATGTTTGCCCTTTCCAAAATTTACGTTGAAATGTAATTATCATTGTAACACTGTTAAGAAGGGGGCTGGGCATGGTGGCTCACGCCTGTAATCCCAGCATTTTGGGATGCAGAAGTTGGCAGATCACAAGGTCAAGAGATCGAGACCATCCTGACCAACATGGTGAAACTCCAGCTCTACTAAAAATACAAAAATAGCTGGATGTGGTGGGATACACCTGTAATCTGAGCTACTCTGGAGGCTGAGGCAGGAGAATTACTTGAACCCAGGAGGCAGAGGTTGCATTCAGCCGAAATCACACCACTGCCCTCCAGCCAGGCGACAGAGACTCTGTCTCAAAAAAAAACGAAAAACAAAAAACAAGGCTTTGGACCTTTAAGAGGTGATTAGGTGATGAAATCTATGCCCTCATGAATGGATTAATGCCATTATTACAGATGTGGGTTCGTTACAAAAGGGTAAATTTGGCCCCATTCTCTTTATCTCTGTATTTTTTTCTCTCTCGCTTTTCCCTGCCCCTACTGACTCTGGCTTTTTGCCTTGTGATGCCATCCACCATGTTACGGTGCAGCAGGAATTTCTCCCCCAGATGCCTGCACCTTGATATTGGACTTCTTGGCTTTTGGAATTGTGAGAAATAAATGTCTGTTCATCATAAATTACTGTGGTAGTTCGTAATAGTAGCACAAAATATACCAAAACAATATTTGCCTATAAACATTCAAAAAATATTTCACAAACTTACATTGTTGGAAAAAAAAATTACCTGACCCTGATAGTGTCAGATCAACTATTTTCCACAATTTACTTTGAGAATGTTCTTCTCTAGGATATCATTCATAAAACAGGTTTTAAATATAGTAAAATATTATTCTAATGATCCCTTTAAAATGTCTTCAAATCTAGAACTTTTCATTCAAGAATACCACAAAGCAAACAGTCTTAAAGGCCTTTGGCCTTTCCTAAGCAGAGCCTCCTCCTCCTGTTCCTCCACCTCCCGCTTTGCTCAGCATGGCCGGCTTTCCCCCCATGCTGCATGCTGGCCAACTTCTTTATGGTCACCATCACCCCAACACCATGAGTAGTGATGACAAACCAGATTATGATCTAGATTTCCTTTTTTATACCTGATCATTACATGGAGATTTTATAAAAGGTTTTTATTCTTCATGGGCAAATAAAGGACAGGTCCAAATATGTGATGCTCAATATGTGATGTAGGAGATGGGAGGCCATGACATTGTAGCCCTCTGTGTGCTCAAGGGAGCTATAAATTATTTGTTGACCTGCTGAATTACATGAAAGGACTGAGTAGAAATAGTCATAGTTCCATCTTTATGCTATAGATTGTATCAGACTGAAGGACTACTGTAATCACCAGTCAAAAGGGGAGTGTAAAAGTAACTGGTTGAGATAATCCCTCAAATTTAACTGGAAAGAATGCTGTGATTATTAAGATATAATTCGCCAGGTGTGTCCTGCAGACCCTGGCTGAGCAATGGATGAAAGGAATACTCAGACACAGGTATGCAGTGTAGAGCAGCTAGGGAACTGCCAAAGAGTGAGCAGCAGTCTTGTTGAGCTGGATGCGCTTGCTTTTATTCAGTACAGACATAATACCAAAAGCTTGGAGCCAACACAATTGGTGAGTGACTAACATTATTGCTCCCCCTTCCAGGGAGCAGTCTTCTGCAGCGATGATCAAAGGTTGGTTTCAGAACAACATAAGTAAACAAGCCTATTTAGATAAACTCCTGTACATTCTCTTATACCTACTCCTCGCCCTGTGCCTCAGGGCAAGAGAACAGCTGTCTTCAGCTTATTCTCCCCTGAAGCTACGCAGAGCCTTCTGACCTTTCAAGAATGTTTGTGCCCTTCCCCTGTAGCTTTCCCCCACCGCCTTGAACTATCTCCTACAGTAATTGACACTGGTGAAACAATGCAAAGCTTGCCTTCCAAGATCAGAGATGGTCGAGGTTGCCAGTTTGCTGGTAAACATGACCCCAGAAAGTGTTGGGTATACACCAGACTCATGTTTGTGTCATCAGTGAAACTAAAAGTTGACGTTGGAGACATCTGAAGTCCCATCAGTATCTCCAGTAAAACTACCAAATGTTTTAGTTTTGTGGCATCTGCTTAGCAGAGATATTTACATGTACATTCTAAAAATTTTATCTGCTTTGCATTTGGAAATTGCCAGTTGTTACATTCCTGAAATCTTTGTTTGTGTTATCAGCCTGTAGTCTATCAGTTTTCTTTGGACTGTTGCTTAATGAAAACGATCTCTTAAACCACACCACTATTGAATAAAAATATTAAAATTGTACCTGTAAGAAACATTTAAAGGAAAGACATACTCATTTTCAAATTTTTATTTTAATTTTTATATAATTAGGAAAGAACAGAAGTGATAAAATACTCTTAATTATACCACTTCATATGTAGGAAAGGAAGAAGCAGTCAGTTTTCTTACCAATGACAGCACCTAAGGTATTTTGTTCTGTTGAATAAAATTATGTCCTGGAATTATTCCTGTAGTGTTTCAATTGTGTGGACTGTATTTTGCCAATGGTTCAGCATATTTCTGGTGAATCTTTGTTAACAGTTCTTCTTAAAAGCAAATCAATAATTTCCAAAAAAAATTATAATTCCATAAAGAATTGGAAGTTGTTCAGGAATAGAATTTGTACAATAAAAAATGAACTAGTAGAGCTGTGCACATAAACATGTGAAATCTCTTCAGAAAAAAGGAACTTCATCAACTTGACAAACGTTTTTATCAAATCAATTGTGTGAAACCTTTTTCTTTCCTACATCGAAGGGAGCTTTCACCACATGTTATTAAGACTCTCTCGAAGACTAAAAGAACAAAACATAGAACAAAGCATCATTCTCTTCATGATCAAAGGACTCTTGGCCCCTGCTTGAGAAAAGTGTACTTAATTCATAACAGTGGAGCAAAAGCAACAGTAAAACCATGGACTCTAGGTTGTAGGCTACTCAAAAAAACAAGGAGATAAGGAAGAATCTGCTCCCAATGGAACTTCATAACTCATAAGTTCTTTCCAAACTAGTGTGAATAACTAACTTCAAACGGTGAATTTTCCTTCTGTGAACTGTGAATAATAACCTCTGAGTAGCTTTCAAATTAATAGGAAAATAGCCACTGAATTTTTAGCATACATCAAAACACATCTTGATCTAAGAGAAAAGAAGTCAGAATGTTAAAAAAAAAAAAAAAAAAAAAAGCTGGGGGAGAACAGGAATGTGCTTCTAAGAAAAGAGAGTAAAAAAAATAAAGAATAACAAAACACACAACATATTTTATTAACCTTTTCCCCAGGATTCCTTCAAATCAGTTTTGTTGATAACTTATAAAGCTTATGTCATGAACCATGCTTTCAAAATTATGAATAACAATACTGTATAAAACAAAGTGGAGAACCTTTCTATAAATCTAGCAAATATTGCAAAAGCTCTGAAATTTGTTTTGTTTTTGTTTTGAATTTTGTCTGTTCTTTTAATCTTTTATTTTAGATTCAAGGAGACACGTGCAGGCTTGTTACAAGGGCATGCTGCATGATGCTGAGGTTCGAAGCATGACTGAACCCATCACTCAGGTAGTGAACATAGTACCTAATGGGTAGATTTTTAACTTTTGCTCCCATCCTACCCTCTTTCCTTTTGTAGTCCCCATGTCTGTTGTTCTCATGTTTACGTCCTTGTGTACCCAGTATTTACCTCCCACTTATAAGTGAGAACATGTGGTATTGGGTTTTCTGTTTCTGCATTAGTTTGCTTAGGATAATTGTTTCCAGTTTTATCCATGTTGCTGCAAAGGACATAATCGTATTTTTTTTTATGGCTTCCTAGTATTCCATGGTGTATATGTATCACATTTTCTATATCCAATATACATTTATGGACACCTAGTTTGGAGGTATGTTTACAATATTTTGAATAGTACTGCAATGAACATAGGAGTGCACGCCTCTTTTTGGTAGAATGATTTAATTTCCCTTTAGTATATACCCAGTAACAAAATCACTGGATCAAATGGTACTTCTCTTTTTAGTTTTTTGAGATATCTACAAACTGCTTTCCACAGTGGCTGAATTAATTTACCTTCCCACCAACAGCCTATAAGCATTTCCTTTTCTTTGAACCCTCACCAATATCTTTTGTTTTTTGACGTTTTAATCATAGCCGTTCTGCGTGGTATGAAATGGTGTCTTATTGTGGTTTGATTTGCTTTTCTCTGATGATTAGTGATGATGAGCATTTTTTATGTTTGTTGTTTGCTTGCGTAGGAAAAAACATGTTTTAATTACCTCCATGTTTTAATTACCTCACACCCCATCCCTCCCATGACACATGGGCATTATGGGAGCTCTAATTCAAGATGCAATTTGGGTGGAGACACAGCCAAACCATGTCGTTCTGCCCCACCCCTCCCAAATCTCATGTTCTCACATTTCAAAACCAATCATGCATTCCCAGTAGTTCCTCAGAGTCTTAATTCATTATAGCATTAACTCAAAAGTCATACTCCACATTTTTCTTCTATCCTGTTCTAGCAGAGTTTCTCCATGAAGGTTCCACTCCTGCAGTACACCTCAGCCTGGACATCCAGGCATTTCCATACAACCTCTGAAATCTAGGTGGAGGTTCCCAAACCTCAATCTGAAATCACCTCAACCGGAACTTTACTGTCCACATTACTAGTATTTTGGTCAAAGCTATTCAACAAGTCTCTAGAAAGTTCTAAACTTTCCCACATTTTCCTTTATTCTTCTGGGCTCTCCAAACTGTTTCAATCTCTGCCTATTACCCAGTTCCATAGTTGCTTGCACATTTTTGGGTATTTTTACAGCAGTGCCCCACAACCCAGTATCAATGTATTATATTAGTCTGTTCTCAAACTGATAACAAAGACATACTCAAGACTGGGTAATTTATAACAAAAATAAGTTTAATTTACTTACACTTCCACATGGCTGGGGAGCCCTCACAATCTCAGCAGAAAGTGAAGGAGAAGCAAGGACATGTCTTACATGGTGGCAGGCAAGAAAGCATGTGCAGAGGAACTGCCATTTATAAAACCATCAGATCTCACAAGAACAGCACAGGAAAACCTGCCCTTCATGATTCAATTACCTCCCACCAGCTCCCACCCATGACACATGGGGGACCATGACATGTCACCCCTGGACCCTCCCAAATCTCATATTCTCACATTTCAAAACCAATCATGCCTTCCCAACAGTTCCTCAAAATCTTAACTCATTTAAAAATCAACAGTCTAAAGTCTCATCTGAGACAAGGCAAGTTTATTTTGCCTATGAGCCTATAATATCAAAAGCAAGTTAGTTACTTCCTAGATACAATGAAGGTACAGGAATTGAGTAAATACACCCAATCAAAGTGGGAGAATTTAGCCAAAACAAAGGGGCTACAGGCCCACGCAAGTCTGAAATCCAGCAGGGCAGTCAAATCTTGCAGTTCCAAAATGATCTCCTTTGACTCCACATCTCCCATCCAGGTCACACTGATGCAAGAAGTGAGTTCCCATGGTCTTGGGCAGCTCCACCCCTGTGGCTTTTCAGGGTACAGCCTCCCTCCCGGTTGCTTTCATGGGCTGGTATTGAGTGTCTGCAGTTTTCCAGGTGTACAGTGCAAGCCGTTGAATCCACCATTCTTTGGCCTAGAAGATGGTGGCTCTCTTCTCATTGCTCCACTAGGCAGTGCCCTAGTGGAAACTCTGTGTGAAGCCTCATAGCCCACATTTTTCTTCTGTCCTGCCCCAGCAGAGGTTCTCCACAAGGGCTCCACCCCTGCAGTAGAACCCTGGCTATACAACCAAGCATTTCCATACAACCACTGAAATGCAGGTGGAAGTTCCCAAACCTCAATTCTTGTCTCCTGTAGACCTACAGGCCCAACATCATGTGTAAGCCACCAGAGCATGGGGCTTGCACCATTTGAAGCAATGGCCTAAGCTGTATACTGGCCTCTCTTAGCCATGTCTGGGACGTGGGACACCAAGTCCCAAGACTGCAAAGCAGCAAGGTCCTGGGCCCAGCCCAGGAAACCAGTTTTTTTCCTCCTAGCTTCTGTGCTTGTGATGGGAGGGGTTGCCTTGAAGACCTCTGACATGCCCTGGAGACATTATCCCCATTGCCTTGGCATTTAAGATTTAGTTCAAATCCAAGTTGTTCAAGGGTTAGCTATATGTACGTTTGTGTGTGTGTGTGAACTGTTGCTGTGGTTTGAATACTTGTGTGCCCTGAACATTCCTGTGTTGAAATCTAAACCCCAAGGTGATGATATTAGGATGTGAGGTCTTGGATAGAGGATTAGGTCATGAGGGTGGAGCCCTTATGGATGATGTTAATGCTTTATAAAAAGAGACCTGAGAGGGAGGGCTCCCTTGCCCCTTCCTCCAGGTAACAACAAAGCAAGAAGGTATCATCTCACCATGTTTGAACCAGAAAGTGTGCACTCAGACAGCAAATCTTCTGGAGCTTTGATCTCAGACTTCTCAGTTTCTAGAATTTGTGAAAAAAAAAATTCTGTTATTTATTAGCTACCCAGTTTAAAGTATTTTTATAGCAGCCTGAATGGACTAAGAGAACTGGTAAATTAATTGAGTAACATACAGCTTTGGAAATCCACATAGAATTTGTTTCACATCTTCAGGGAATTACAGTAATGTAATTTTCAAATAATGTCTAATGGAAAGATATTTATATAAGTGAAAGAGTTCTGACTTTTGCTTATGAAGAAGATATATTTAAACGTACTTTCATCCATTTATAAAGCATGTTCGTTAAAAAGTGACATTATAAACCCAAACATCTGAATTCAATGAAGCTATATTAATAAAATTTATATGTTTACACAAAGTGAGGCAATTAAGTTAACTGGAGGACCTGAAACTTTTGGGTTATCTGCAGCAGCTTGAATAACCTGACCTCTTGTTCAGACAGGGAAATTCCAAGGTACCCTCTGTCAATGTGCTCACATCCCAGTTGAGCAGCCTGAGACACAAGCTGATGACTAAATGAAGTGGCTTTGCTCTAGAGGAGGGCCAGGCAGCTGGCAGGGTCACTGTGCCTCTGACATCAAACTCCAGAAGACCTCTTCCCTCTTGAGTTCAATTCATAGATCATTGTATGAGCTATTACATTAAAACAAACTCAACTGTGGTATATTTTGTAACCGACAGGAAAAGAAGATAATAATAAACAATGAACCAAATTAAATGCCTATCGGTTAATAAGTAGGAATCCTTACCCAGCAGGATGAATTTTAAATCATTACATGGAAAAAGGAGTGAAATCTGCTCTTGTCTATTTAAGCTTCCTGTAGTATTATTATTATTTTTAATGCTTTCAGCAATTGCTTAACTTCTCTATAATTCTGTGATGACAGGAATAATTGTTTATTTAAACAAAAGCATTCATTTATTTAATGTTTAAAATTTCTGTTTTAAATGCAGTATTTCTCTAATTATCTTAACAAAGAGGAAGTTTTCTCTAAATAACTCATAAAAGAAAATGGTTTTTGCTTTATGTATTTAAATTTGCAACTTTGAGATTCTCTTAGCCTATTTTTTTGCTGCCTTTCATTTTGGCCATGATGTAAAAATGTGAAACATATTTTTAGTTACTTTTATTTCAGGAGAATAACATACATTTTGATAGGACCTTGAGTTAAAATCAAGTCTACTTGAGCATAAATATGGTTATTACTGTGTAATACTATGAATATAATTTCTGGTTGCACAGTTTTGCATTTTATAATTTCTATGGGACAAAGATGCATAAACTTTTGGAGATTTTTGAACCATTTAGAAAACTGAGTAGCCAGAGAATCACATAAAGGTGCTCTTTTCTTTCCAGGTTAGTATGTTAAAAACAAAACCAGATGATTCACTTATCACCATATGTCATAAAATAAATATAAAAAAGAAATAGCAAGTTGAGTATAATGGCAATTTCTCAAATCATAAGGACTTTGTTTTTAAAAAATACTCTGTATCATCCTAATTTCTCTAGTCTTGATGGACACCAGCATTTTTCATAAATCAATTTGGAACTTGAGAACCATGGTCTTGGCTTCTTGCATAGTCAGTTCTTGAATACTCTGTACAATATGGCCCTAAAATATGCATGCATTATGTGGCACTACTTATTGAATTTAATTATTGTATAGGGGTTGTCTTATATGCTATGTCATAACTATAACTTTTAAAAAATTAGGCAAGCATTGTTATAGTTTTACCTTTTCTGTTGCTTAACTATACCTGTATTGTCTCATTTCGGAGAGTATAACTTTTCGCCATGCTATGTTTAAGAGAATTATTATTAATCCAACAGAATTACTACTAGAAGTTTCTCTTAGTTATTTATTAGGAAAGTAAATTCAGGGACAAAATAATTGGAGTTTTGCAATGTATAGAAAGATCTAGAACTAAAACTACTTACATGGTGAAACTGCTTTATTAGGAGAACATATTGAGAAGACATGTTCCAATTTTCATCTTTCTCACACCCAGTGGGCAACCACTTTTATTATTTTTTTTATAATTACTTTCAGTTTTATTTTCAAAATATAAGCAACATTTATGTTACATAGTTTGTATGTTGATCTTTTCTTGCACAAAACTAGCAATTATAGACCTTACGTGCCTTGCTTTATTCACTTAATAAAAATCTCTGTATTGTCTTTATATATCAATGAATAGACAATAACTTCTTTCTCTTTTCTACATTTAATGAAATGGAACAAACCTAAAGAAGTATAGCTCTACATATTTCTCATAGGTGAAGTCACCTATTTGATTATTTGACAATGTGTTTTGCACATCATTAGATAACAGTATATATCATGCAGGTTAATGTTTACAGAATATATTGTTTATTTATCAGGCTGGAAGGGATGTTTAAAAAACACTGTGGTAGGAAGTTTTCAATTTGTTTATTGTTCAAGGGAAAAACAATCGTCGTAGTTGCTAGATATTCCCTTTTAAACTCTATTAAATGTATGCTGGAACAAGTGACTTAGGAATTATATAGATAATGGCAGTAATAATAAAAAGACACAGACATACTATTTTTTAAAAAAATTGAAATAACTAAGACAAAATAAGTATGTTTATATGTTTTAAAATCTTAAGTGTCATTGTAGCTCAACTAGTGATTTCATGTTTAATCAGAATATATACTCTATTTACAAAGCATTCCAAATATATACCAATGTTTCACTTTGGCAATCTAAAAAGTGCTGTAATACACACATAGCTGGTAAGAGAATAGCTTAATGGTTAAGAGTTTAGAATGGGTCTGATAGAGCTTAGTTGTATTCCAAGAAAGTTATGCATGAGGTGTGTGAACTTGGAAAAGTAAGTGTATGTCTTCTAAGTTTCAATTGCCTGACTTATGAAATGTGGAACCTACTTTATAATACTATTGCCATTCTTAAATGAGAAATATATGTCTGACAAAAAACCTGGAAAAAGTGCACTTACAAAATAAACTAAATATGATGATGACTATGAAGAAAATGATTATTATGACTAGCAGCCTCGAAATAAAAATTAATAGAAATAGAGTTAAAATTGTGACTACATTATGTATGAGGCTTAAATCTATCCTTGATATAATTGTTTAAAAAACTGAAATTAACTCTTAAACTTATGTTCAATTCAGGTAAAAAGTGAATTTCTATTATATATTTTTATATGAGATATACATTTTATTAATGATTTTGATGGTATTTATCAACATATTTGAAAGCATTTTTGTACAAAATAAATGTTAAAGCTGCTAATGCTAAGCTACGGTGGTGCTAAATTTTTATAAAGAAACAAAATAATTTAAAATAAATATGTTTCTAAATGTAATAATAATTCATTAAAATTATGTGCTAAATGTTTGCACATATAGACACATAAACACATATATCTGGGATATATATGTACAAAAGTTACACATAAACACGTATATCTCAGATATGTGTCTATATGTACAAAAGTTTAGTCTTGAGACTGAAGGAATCTGTGACAGGAAATTCTGAATTTGCAAATGGGAATGAGTGAGATTTATTTTAGATTTCAATGATCTATTTTATTTTTCTATAATTTTAGTGTCTGTACTGTATTACACCACAATTGCTTGTGAACCTGAATGCAATTACCTAAATGTGCACCCAAGGATATATGACAACATGCTTAGAAGTATATTGTAATTTGTATTCAAAATTTTTACCCATAGAATTTTGTATCAATCCAGAAAAATATTTATTTTTCTTTTACGTGTCTAGAAAAATATTTATTAATTTTTTTATTTTATATTTTGCAACAACAAATTCATGATCAAAATTATATTTCTGTCCCCCTTACTCTGTCTCTTTCATTTGATTTTTCTAATTACACAGACTCTGACTCTCATGTAAAAAGCTCTCCATACTACCCAGGTATAACTCTACTATCCATTATAATTACAACATCTGCTTAATTTATCGTAATTCTAACTCATGATCTTGTCTTAATATAATTCCATTGTTTGCATACATTTTTGTTAGACTCACTTGATAAGATTTGGATTGTTATTAAAGTAATATTTTGAAAAAGAGAAAGGATTGAAGTCTGGCAGAACTAGATTAAGACAAGGCAAGCTACTTCAGCTTACTGGGTCTTGGAATCCTCATCTGTAAAATAATGCATTTTGCTTACATCATTATTGTAAAGATGATGCATATTAAGTTCCTCATTTTGCTCCTGAACATGGAATACCCTTGGTCATAGTAATTTTTATAATTATTTTCTGAAGTAGTTGCATTTCCCAATTATTGGTGTGGTACTCATTGTTTTCATTAAGCTAGAGGGCTCCCTTGAGAAATGATCTCAGTAGAAAAGATAAAGAAGGAGTATAAAGGAAGCAAGCAGTTAGGAACACTGCAAATTTATAGTGGAAGGGTTTTATTATATGTAATGGCAGCCAGTAGCACTGAAAATTCAAATGCATTCTGTTAAAATTATTGTACAGTCTTATAAAGATGGGCTTATTTTTTACCTTTGGATAGGTATTTGTTTTCTACTTTTAGCAAAGGTTTTATTCACAGAATTGTGAGAATGAAGCATTTTATTTATATCAGTATTAAGGAATTAGTAGTGGGGGACAAATAATATTTTCATCAATAGAGTCTAAAATTTCTTCGCTGGGTTCAGATCCCAGTGGAAATAGGGTTAGCCCATGATTTACTTTTTTTTCCCACTGATTACAATTGAAAACTCTAAAGTAAATACATGAAAAAACTATCTAATGACTCTGAGAGTATATAACAATGGCCAAATTGAGATAGAGTGTCAAATCTTGAGGAATGACAAGAACCACATGACCATTTCCCTTTGATATATTCGAGCTTTGGTTTGAAGGAAGCTGAATCCCAGAAATGCTTGTGTGCTTGGACAATAAATTCTCTGGAAAAAAAAAATTTCTTTCTGTTCAGCACTTTGAAGTAAAGGCCTCTGTAAGACACAATACTAAGTTAAGGAAAAATACCTTGTTTCCCTCAATCGCTTTCCCAGCCCAAGAAATCTCAACATCAAAGTCCCGCTGTTGCTGTGGCAGAGACATCAGCAGTGTAGCCATGCCAGCATCTAAATTCATATTAAATGGCAGAAAAATTTAGGAAAAAATAAAGGTCTTTTCTGGTCCAAAAAAAGTATGAGGTGAAATTTTGTTTTTATTTTCTCTTCTTTTTTTCTGGCTGCTTCCTTCTGACCAGTTACATAAATATGCAAACAGAGCAAGGGGCTGGAATCCTGAGATAAATCAATTTTTCTTGATGAAAGACAGGAAGAGAAGAGAGAAGATGAAAGACAAGAAGAGAAACCCTTGGGATCAGGAGAGTGTGGGGAGGAAGGAGCAAGAGAGAGGGAAAGCTGTACCCTAATCTGCACATGGCCTGAGCCAAATCTCAAGCTCACCACTGGACTCAATATGAATGTAACAGGTCGCTAGCAATACATCAAAGGCATTGGGAACTGAACTGCCATGCAGATCACCCCTCAACCATGACCAACAACAGTGGCAGCAAAGTCTTAGAGCGTAAAACAGACCTTTTAAAGGAACTGAAGACAAAGCACACCATCTGACAATAACAGAAATAATCTATAAGTCAGTTAATACAAAGATTACTGGAAAATCTGAAATATTTGGAAATATAAAAATGTAACACTAAATAATTTATGGGTAAAAAAGTAAACCTCAAGAATATTAGAAAATGTACTGAACTAAAAGAACATGAAAACAAAGTATTTAAAATTTGTGGGATGAAGATTAAAAGGGGGCTTAGACAAAAATGTCTATCAGTAAATTCCTCTGTTAGTACTAAAGTTCTCAAATAAACAATCTAAGATTTTGCCATAAGAGACTTGGAAAAAAGAATAAACTCAATCTAAATCAAGCAGAAAGAAAATCAGTTAGTGATAAGAGCAAACATTTTAAAACTGAAAACACAACAAATAGTAGAGAAAACTCAATGAAACAAAAACTACTTAAGCAAGACATGGAATTTGGCATCATGAAAATGATGAATCAAACTGCATTGTGATTTACAAAGAAATAAAATAATTGCAAGGGTTACAAAAATAACAAAAGCAGTGATGGAGTTACTCCCCTGATAGCATTGAAGAAAAGCTCTCATTGATTGTTTATATGCAGAGTTTCACTGCAGAGAGAGTTCATAGAGAAGAAAGAGGTCATTCAGCTGGTTAGAGGATGCAGCATATATAATCTACCTGAAAGAGGAGATGACATAGTTTGTACAGTGTAATTTGTACAACAATATCAAGATTAGGTCCTACTGAGTGACAGAGATCATGGTGCAAGCTAGAGGAATAAAACATTCACATTTTTACTCAAGAAACATTTATTGGACGCTACCACTTGTTCTAGGTGCTAAAGTTAGAGTATTAATAAAAACAGTCAGCCAAGCACAGTGCTTCATGCCTGTAATCCCAGCAATTTGGGAGGCTGAGGCGTGTGAATCGCTTGAGATCAGGAGTTCGAGATCACTGTAGCCAAAATGGTAAAATCCTATCTCTACTAAATATACAAAAATTAGCGGGGCATAGTGGCAGGCATCTGCAGTCTCAGCTACTCAGGAGGCTGAGGCAGGAGGATTACTTGAGCCCAGGATGTTGAGGCTGCAGTGAGCCCAGATCGTGCCACTGCACTCCAGCCTGGGTGACAGAGTGAGACTCCATCTCAAAAAAGAAAAGAAAGTCAAAGCAATTGCCCTAATGGAACTCAACAAACTTGTAGTGGAATACAATAAACAAATAAATAAGAAATACATAAGTTGTCCAATGATTTTGGGTGCTATGGATAAAATGAAATAGGTTAAAAAGATAGGGAATGTGAAGGATGAATGAAGATTGCTCTAGTGATAAGTGATAAGGGACAACTTTTTTTTAATTATGTAAACTTTGAGCAGAGATCAGAAAGGAGTTAGGCATGAAGATACCTGGGTGAAAAGGATTTAAGGTAGTGGAACAGCAAGTGTAAATGACTTATGGTCAGAGCATGGCTATGTATTTGGAGTGCAGTAAGGTGTTGAGAGCGACTGGAGAGTGAAACAGAGAGAGAAGAAAACAGCCAGATCACACAAGGCCAGCCAGGAGGACCATGCTTGTACTCTTAACAGTGGAGAATCTCTAACTGAGAAGTGATGCAACCTGAGCTACCTTCTGAAAGACTCTTCCTGGCTGTTATGTGGAGAACAGACTGGGGACTTGGAGGCAAGAAATCAATATTGGAATGAGTTCAATGGGAGATGGAAGGAGAGTAAGTGGAAAGAGCTGATTTAAACAACTTTTTAAAATAATTTTGCTGTAAAGGGAAAGGAGGAATGAAGCAGTAGATAGAGTGGCATGTGGTGTGAAGGAAGTGTTTTTATTATTTTTCACAGGGAAAATATGTTAACAAATGTTTGTTTTGAAAAAACAATCCATAGAGATGGAAATACTAACGATGCAGAATATGGAGGGGGAGCATTACTGTAGTTTCGAGTTCCAAGTTGTCAAGAGGAGAGGACTGGCTGGATATACAGGACTGGGATGCACATGGTTGGTTACAGGCGGGAAGACAGATGCAGGTAAAGATGCACATGGTTTGCTTCAATATGGTGTGGAGAACTTGCAGAATTTCTTTCCTGAATGCTTCTGTATTTGTTTGTTGGTTTCTCTGTGTTTTTCCCTTTGGAGTTGGAAATAAATTCATCAGCTGAAATTAAAGAGAATAGAGGAGACTTTGAAAAATTGCCATAATGGGAAATAATGCAATTTTTTTTTTAGGAAAGAAAGTCTAGTGTAGAAATGGATTATATGTGTATTTTCAGGTATGCCTCTCCAAACGTACTATTTGATTTGACTTGAAACTCTGGGGAAGAAAATGGCAGTAAAATTACTCAGGTTTGTTTAGAGAAATAGAACCAACAGGAGGGGGTACGTGTGTGTGTGTGTGTGTGTGTGTGTGTGTGTGTGTGTGTTGTGTGTGTGTGTGTGTGTAGAAAGAGAGAAAGAATTGTATTTTAAGTAATTGGTTTATGCTATTGGGGATGGCAAGCTTGAAATCATCAGGGCAGGGCAGCAAGCTGTAGGCCCAGGGAATGGTTAATGTTGCAGTCTCATGTCTGAAGGCAGTCTGAAGGCAGAATTCCTTTTTCCCTGGGGTATCTCAGTCTTTTCTCTGAAGTCCCTCAATTGATTGGATGAAGTCTACCCACATTATAGAGGTAATCTGCTTTACTCAAATTCTACTCATTAAAATGTTAATCATATCTCAAAAATACCTTCATAGAAACATCTAGACTGGCATTTGAACAAAGACTGAGTCCTATGGCTTAACCAATTTTTGACCCATAAAATTAACCAGCATATGCAGTAACCAGAATGGAGGTTAGACTCTAGGTCTTCCAGCTATTCTTTTGCTTTTTACACTACTATATATTCTAGAAAGCTAAATCAGAGTACTTAGTATGCAAATTTGGGCTTTCCTTCTCATTTCATGGATATACATCTAGCGAATTCTTGCTTTGATGACATTTTAATAAAACCATCAGAGAACATCAGTGTGGTGTGGGGAGGATGCTGAAGTTAAAGCATATAAACAAAGCATACACACAATTAAGTATTAGCAAGGAACTGCTACTTTTACTTTAAATCATGTAATTTCCACCCTAAGTTTCAAAATTTTGGTATTATAAATTCCTTATTACAGACAAGACAATGGAGATTAGAAGAGGTGGTAATGTATGCTCTAGAATCTAGGACTCAAATGCAGAACTCTATGACTTCAGGGTCCAAGCTGTTATATTTTAAAATGCTCTGCCTTGGGCTACAGTCTGAAAAGAAGCTGTAGGATTGAGTTCAGGCTCAACCAATGGCTGACCATATTCCCTGGCATACCTCGTAAATAATGTTAAGTGCCAGTTTATTTTTCTATAAATGATAAAAATAACATCTGTGCGCTCTATCTGGTAGTACTTTTTGAGGAACAGGTAAGAAACTTTATGTAAAACACCTTTTACATTTTAAGAGACCTAATATATAGATTTTTACTTTCTATGATCTGAATGTTTGTGTCTTCCCAAAATTTAGATGTTGAAACTTTATCTCCAATGTGATAGTATTAAGAGATGGGTACCTGGGCAGGTGATTAGGCTATAAGGGCTATGCCCTCATGAATGAGATTAGTGCTCCTCTAAAAGAGGCTTGAGGGGAGCTTGTTTGCCCCTTCCACCATGTGAGGGCACAGAGAAAAGACACCATCTTTGAAGCAGAGCACAGGCCCTCACCAGACACTGGACCTGCTGGTCCCTTGAATATGACGCCCCAGCCACCACAACCCTGAACAATAAATTTCTGTTGTTTATAAATTACCCGGTCTAAGATATTTTGCAACAGCAGTCCAAATGGACTAAGAAACAACAATTATCATGTGAAAATAATTAGCATTTCCCCTGATTTACATTGATCTGCAGAATTATTTTAAAAATGGAAGTTGGGCGCAGCGGCTCATGCCTGTAATCCCAGCACTTTGGGAGGCTGAGGTGGGCAGATCATGAGGTCAGGGGTTTGAGACCAGCCTGACCAACATGGTGAAACCCCATCTCTACTAAAAATACAAAGCCTGGTGTTGTGGCATGCACCTTTAATCCCAGCTACTGAGGAGGCTGAGGCAGGAGAATCCCTTGAACTTGGGAGGCAGAAGTTGCAGTGAGCCAAGATCACACCAATGCACTCCAGCCTGGAGACAGAGCTAGACTCTGTCTCAAAACAAAACAAACAAACAAATAAAATGGAGCAACCTAACCCTCGCTGTTTTTGGAAATCCACGTAGTTTAAGAAAACAGAGGGTCCCTGGCTTAGCAATTTTTGTGATCATTGTTCTCTTTACCATATTTGAAGAAAAAGTAATTCAATTTAAATGTAAGAAATGTTACTGGTTCATAAGAATTCAAGTATTCATTCAATAAATTGCAATATGGCATTCAATCCCAAAGAAAAATATGAACAAGATACATATTAATTTTAATATCCATCTTGTCTAATGAATGATTTTACTCTGGTGACACATACCTGCCACGTAATACCTAGAGGAGAGTTAGACTCAGATGATTAATTAGCCGTATCTCACAATCCTTTCTATGTCATGGGCCTGCAGGTGCCCACTCATTTGGGATTCATTTAAACTCAGTTTTGTGACAGCCCAGCAAGATCTGGGAATACAGCAGCTAAAATTACAACAAAATGCCACAACTTACTTGAAGAGTCTTAAAAAAAATAACTTTTATTTACTCAAAACCATAAATATCTCAGAGACCGTTCTTTATACCTGGCTCCAATAATAGAATCTATAAAATGCTAAATTAAATGAAGTCATTCAGCAGTAGAAATTATAAGAATTTTCCATTATTTGTCGTTAATGATACTTTCTGTGGCCGAAACATTTTGTCTATTGAAGAAAATTAATTATTAAATATAATACTCTTATTCTAATTATCTTCCTTAAAATATAATGTAGTTGCTTCATTAGAGTATTACTAGTGCTGTGAAAATGAAAAGTTGGTAATATATCATAGAATCACTGTACTTTTCTTTATTCCTATATTTTACTTACAGAAAAATAATTTTATATTTTCTGTTATGCATTAAATTATATTCAAGTTCTACATGTACACTCATGTAGACACTTAAACAAAATGAAGAAAATGCAATGTGATTTGGATTGGTCAATTGAGCAACCTGTTAGAACATAACTAATTTTGTCTTCTTTTAAACTGCACATTTTTTAAAAAAATTGAAGTTATCTTTGGTCATGTGCTTATCGCACTCCAAAAGGTGTGTGTGATAGTCTACTCTTATAAAAGTCCTTTCTTGGTTTTATTTATTATCTTGTCTACACAGCTTGTTTTATACACTTTAAAGCTATGCTTTGTATTCTATCTGTTTTTGTTTCTGTTGTTATTTTATTTGTAGCACAGATGAGATTCTAGTATCTTTTTTTTTTTTTTGTATTTCTCATTCTATTTTGGAAGAAGTTGCAAATAAAGAATTATTTCTGATCTCTACTAATTCCTACATTACAAAATATATGCAGTTCTTTTAGGTCTGGGCCACTTGGAGTTTTATGGTATCACTTATATTCACTCATCCTAATGGGTATTCAAAAAAGTATATTCAATAAGAGATGATATAATAATAGAAGTTAGTATTTGCTCTGCTTATACTGTATAGTTAATATCTCTTTATAATATTACTACTAATTAAGTTTTATTACTATACTTATTTTACAAATGAGGAAATTGTGGTTATATAATTTAATAAAATTTTCCAGTGACACACTGCTAGCAAATGGCAGAGGATGGCTTTGGTCCAGGTTGGCTTTACCTTATTGGCCTGAGTAAAGAGCCACGCTGCTGTACACTTTGTTATCATGCTCTAAATAATGATCTGTGTAGAAAAAAGTCAGCTTGACCTCTTGAAAAACTGCAGTGTCTTTCATGGTAGTTGCTCCCTGCTCTGAATCTTCCCTGATAGAAAATAATCTTCCTTTCCATGCAATTCCACCCTTTGAAGATCACAAAAAAATTCAGAGACTCATGAGCTATAGAATAAATACATACAAAGGAAGACAGAGTCTTGCAGACAATCAGTGCACATTTTATACTGTAAGTCTACGTTGCTTATTATTAATGTCATAATGAAGTTTTAATTGACTAATGTCATGTCAGCTGTCATAGTGTTTATTAAACTATTAATGCACTAAACATAAAATAAGCTTTGATAAAGTTTTTAAAATTCTTTATGATTGCCTGCATTTTGTCCTCCTGTTTCCAGGTGTGTGCTAATTTTAGAAAAGCCAATTATATTCATTTCCCTTCAAGCCTAATGTTCACTTACAGTGACATTTGAAGATATTTGAGTCTAATTTTTCTACCTCTCACCTGGTTTCATGTCATGAGATGGTTGGTGAGTCCTCATCTTTAGGATTTCTCTTTTCCTCTTTTTCACACTGGCCTCTCAGGAGTGGTTTTCTCTTTGGCTCTGGTTTTCTTTTTTTTCTTTTTTCTTCTACAGGCCAGTGACTCAAGCCCTATTTTTTTTAATGGGGGTTTCTATCTGATAATAAGGAGGACTATATGACCTCTCTCAGCTTAAGCAGAGATATGATTCACAGGCATTTACAGAGAATACTAGCAGAACATGTTCACATTCTTGTGCTAAAGCACTTACCTTTCCATGATTTGCTTTTTCTGTAAGCAACCTAAACGTAAGCCCTGATATTGGGATCATCAAATGCTTCTTCTATAAAGATTTTCAAGTTACATTTACAAAATGCAAATCACATTAAACTTTATATGTTCTTTCATTAACTTAATTTTAAATGTAACATATTTATTGAGCAATTGTGGAAGGGGAAGAACTCTGTGAAGATTCGTACAGTTACACTTAAATAAATGAATAAATTAAAGAAAATATAACGCATGAAGTCTACATAGCTGAGAATTAAGGCCTCTAATACAAAAAGAGCTTGAGAACTTTTAGCAAATTTAAGCATAAATATAAAGAAGTGTCTGTAGCAGTAAACATACCACCTTTCTTAGAAACTTCATGTATGTTCAATCTATCAGCAGAGCTATAAATTCTAAACCCAAATGTGTCACCAATAATTTTTACTTCATTCTACTTTCACAGTCTTTCTATTTGGACTATTGCAACTATTTCCTAATATACTTTCCAGCTTTCATTCTTAATCATTCACCTCAATCATACCGTCACATAGAAAAGTGAGTTTTAATAAGAATGTATTATGTCATGTAGTTCTTCTACTTAAAGTCTATCAATGTCTATATAAATGGTGTCCTGGTACTATGGTATGAATGTTTGTACTCCCTAAAATCAATGTGTTGAAACCTAGTCCCCAGTGTGATAGTAAAAAGAGGCACAGCTTTGGGGAAGTGACTATATCAAGACAGTGGAGCTGTTATGAATGGGATTAGAGTCCTTACAAAAAAATAAAAAGACC
The DNA here is from genome assembly GCA_036589455.1 of Ateles fusciceps. NCBI lineage: Eukaryota > Metazoa > Chordata > Mammalia > Primates > Atelidae > Ateles > Ateles fusciceps. The sequence goes on along the minus strand of JAZHEH010000572.1, from coordinate 12,500,836 downwards.
CAAGTGAACCAGGTGAGGTGGCTCATGTCTATAATCCCAGCAATTTGGGAGGCTGAGAAGGGCAGATCACTTGAGGTCAGGAGTCTGAGAACAGCCTGGCCAATATGGTGACACCCTGTCTCTACTAAAAATACAAAAATTAGCCCAGTGTGGTGGCGTGTCCCTATAGTCCCAGCTACTCATGAGGCCGAGAGAGGAGAATTGCTTGAACCTGGGAGGCAGAGGTTGCAGTGAGCCAAGATCTCACATTGCACTCCAGCCTGGAAGTCTCGGGGGAGACTCCATCTCAAACAAAACAACACCCAAGGGAGCTCATTATCTTTGTCACCACCTAGGGACACAGCAAGAAGGGGTCATCTATGAGAAAACAGGCCCTCAATAGATATTGAATCTGCCAGTAACTGAATATTGGACTGCCCAGCCACTAAAACTGTGAGAAATAAATTTATTCTTCATAAGCCATCTGAAGAATAAAATCCAAATTTCTAAACTTGACCTACCTGGTCTTTACTTCCCTCTGTACTTCCATCTGCCAATGTTCCCTGTTCTGTATAGTAAACGCTTGATGTGTAAAATATAAATTGTGTAGTTCTTTATAAGGAAAGTTCCTTCTTGATGTTTAGGTCTTAGCTTAAATTGTTTCTCCCCCACAGACAGCTTTCCTGAACACTTGCTAGGATTAATTGTGGCAACATACAACCAAAATAAAACAAAAAGCAAATAGATGCATATGTTAAGAAGTAAAAATGGGCTTCTTACATATTATGAGCAGGCAATACAGGATTGAGATGTGGCTAGTTCTGTCTTACTGCTTGGTCATCTCAGTGGACGGGGACAGGTTCTATTTTAAATGTTGTATCTTAGCAAAGAGCGCGCACCTTCTAGCTGAGTTAAACCTGTTTTTCTATTTTACCAACATTTTACTCTGAAAGATTTTTTAAAGTACCTATTAACCATTTGTATTTGTAACGTGTTATTAACTAATACAATGATTAATACTTAATATAACATATTTATTAAAATGTTTGTACATTTTGAAACTTACTAGGGAGGAGAAAAAGAAGCGTTACTCATCAAAAGTAACTTGATGGATAATATTCAAAATATATAATGAGAGGATGATACAGAGGATGATAGCACTGAGAACTCCGAGGAGAGAGCAGTGGAACAATGTGTCAGTGAGACCAGTGCCCATCAGCTGATTATTAGCCCTGACTTGCCCCAAAGCAACCATTTAACTCAGGAGTATGTGGTTAAATGAAAGCTCTACGGCAAAATACTCTGAAGAGGGCCTATCTTTTGTTGGTTGCCCAAAGGAGGAGTAACATATTTGGGAAAAGAGAAGTCAGACTGTGGACTTCTCTAAGTGGATAATCCGGAGGAGCCCAGGAGAGAGATCTGGTATCCAGACACACATTTGGAAGGCAGAACATGCATTTGGTCACTGAAATTCTAAAGATCAGGCCTTCTAAAGAGCAGGTCTATTTTCTTGGGCAGCACCTGTTAAGTGGGAAATTCAGATTCAGCAGGATTGAGTGCAGCCTGAAATTCACATTTCTGACAACTTCACAAATGAGGCCTATGCTAGTCCACAGACCATGATTTGAATAGCAAGGTTTCCTGCCAGTGGATGGAAGAGAAGGGGAAATTAGGACACTGAGGAACCTATTTTTTAAGGGAGAAGTAGGAAAGAGGAGACAACAAGGAGATTGAGAAGCTGTGACATGAAAGGTAAAAAGAAGTCAAGGAGATATTGGTGTCAGTTGAAGTCATATTTTTGTTGCTTTTTTTCTTTCAGTTTATATTAACTAAAATTAACCAGCATTTGAGTAATTATTTATAGTAGCTTGATTTTTCTAAATAATTTTTATTGTTGTTCTTATAAGGTCTAACGACAAAAAAAAAATTGCTCACTCCTTGTTTCAGACAGAATACAGGTCCTCATGGGGTAAACGTATTTTATACAGCATCTAACACCCGAAAAAAGCATGTTGCTTTGTAAGTGATTAAAATCCAATTCAGAACAATTGGTGCCACAAGAAACAGTACTGCATTATAGAATTGACTCCCAGCTGCAGGGAGGGTGGTGTCGCTGCTGGGCCTCAACATTAATTGGACCTTGGATCCTATCATGACCTCAGCACACAGATGTAATTCTCTTAACCAACATAACTTTTCTCTTCATAGAGTGATAGAGTTTCCAAGTTCAATAGTTTATATTTTAAAACTATTGTCTCCTATACGGCAAAATATCAAGAAAACAATGGTCTAATCTGTCATAGCCAGTATCAGGATTATGTAAGAGAGAGAAGTTGTCCAGGACTCATATGGTTAGAGCTTGAAAGAGAGCAGTTGTCAGAATATGGTAAAAATGAGGGAGAAATTACACAAATCAGGCAGGTGAGTGCTGGGCCAGAGAACAAAATGTATCCACTATAACAAAAAAACATAAACACCTGCACTATTTTTATATCTCCTGATGTTAATGTATGAAATCACTAATAGAGCTTATATGGGTTCTCAAAAAGTATAGGATTAGGCAGACATGCAGGAATTTAATACCATGTCATTGATGTATATGTGCTAATGAATGAATGTAGTCACTTTGAAACAATGAATGTATACACACACAAATACCACTCACATTCACTGAGAAAAAAATTTTATATCTTTTCTGAAAACTCGTGTGTTTTTCATATAGCAGGAAGTTGCCAAAATATTTATTTGTGACCCCTCTATCTACGGTTACATCCTTACCCTCAAGAAAGAGCAACATTACCCGCTGCATGCAATAAATGCAAGTTTAACCGTATTTATAAGAAACAGTTAAAATTAGTGTATAGTAAACATAATCTTTTTGAATTTTTCCAATGAGAATTTAAAAAGCCTGATGTTGAAAAATGGGTAAAAGTGATAGATTTTTATCAGAATATCAAAAGCTTCAAAATAGTTTCTAGTATAGAGCTATTAAAAATACTCTTAAAATTTCCATTTAGACATTTCAGCAGTTCAGGAGTATTCATAGTGCATTTGCACTTCTTTTCTCTGCTTCTAGCAATGAGCTTGAAATTGTTTTCTTCGGGGAACTAAAAATCCTTCCTAGAACTTTGCTTTTCTCTCTATTTTATCACACATTTCATCTTGCTAAGAGACCAAATCCATATTTAAATACTAATGCGATAAAAATCTATTTATCAGGAAAATAAAGTGATATCTTTTATTTGAATTTGAATGGATGTAGACATTTCAAATTTCAACTGGCATAAGAGAGCATAGTTTGGAAACAATAAGTCAGAGGAGAATCTCCAGAGCATACTCATGTATGCCAACTGGAGATTAGATTTAAATAATTAGTGAAATCATTTGTATGCTAGAAAGGTGATGTCTCTGCTCTGCACACTACTGCTGCAGAGATCAAATCCAGAAAGTTGTCTTCCAGGAACTTTAAGATCCACCACCTTGATTGAGCCATAGGGAAATTTTACCTTCAATTAAGAATTAGAGGTTGTGTTGGTATAAGTGAATCGTTATATAGGAGGAAAAACAAAATTAGCCATCTCTTCATGGAAAAGCAAGACTTACTAAAGAGCATGGAACATTAGTGACAGCCATTTTTTTTCTGTCTTTAATTACAGGCAGCGTAATCTTTTTATATGTCCGTAGTCTTTTATCTTTATCCAGGTCCACACAGAACAGGAGGGATCAGTAATCAGGTGATTCTGGATAACTAGACACCCAACTTTATGACTTACCTACACTGATATGGTTTGGAGGTTTGTCCCCTCCAAAGCTCATATTGAAATTTAATCCCCATTGTTGGAGGTGGGGCCTGATGGGAGGTGTTTCTGTCATGAGGCCAGATCCCTCAAGAATATCTTGCTGCCATTCTATGGTAATGGGTGAGTCCTCACTGTGAGTTCACGCTAGACCTGGTTGTTCAAAAGACTTACACCACCCTTCTTTCTCTCTTGTTCTCACGTTCACTATGTGATATGCCTGCTCCTCCTTCACCTTCCACCATGACTGAAAGCTTTGTGAAGCCCTCACCAGAAGCAGATGCCAGCACCACATATCCATGGAGCCTGTAGTACTCTAAGCCAAAATAAATCACTTTTATTTATATGTTACCCGGCCTCATGTATTTCTTTAGAGTAACACAGAATGGAATAATACAGAAAAAGAATGGGAGGGATCAATAACAAGGCAATTCTGTGGGAACTAGACACACAACTTTATAATATATTTAGACATTCTAAGAGAAAAAAGAGGGTTAAGCATTACCAAGGAAGTAATATTGAGGCTTTCTGGAGCTATGAAACTTAACAAAGGTGGATGAGAAATCTATCAGGTCCTTCCTGTGGCGTCTCCTTGAGGCTGGATTATAGCATGGAAACTCAATGACCAGCTATTAATGTCTATATTTCCTCAGCTTAAATAAATCAATTTTTTAAATAATTCTTGGGGCTTGATGAAAATAAATAGGAAACTTTCTTTTTACCCTTGTCATTTTTAATCATTAGGTAAGTGGAGTTTAAAAACTAGAGTTATTACTTTCTTACATGCTCATGTATAATGCCCTACTTGCAGTTTACAGTGTTTTAAAAATACTTATCCACACTCTCATCATCCTGCCTTTACCTCTGTAAGTTTGTCCTTGTAGCCAGGACATTGATTATTTTTCAGAGTGTTACTGGGAAATAACTCAGAAAAAATTAAGATTATGATTTCCTTTCCTTGGAACTCTTCTATTTTCACATAATTTTAGGTCACTTTTCTTCCATGACAGCTTGTGACATGAGTCAGTCAATACTAGGCTCATCACTATTTCCTCATTTGCCAGCAACTTTAAAATTATTGCACTACACAATTGTATTGATCCATAAATAAATGGCTGATAGTTTGACTGGCAGTTTTATGACTTTATAGAAATTATAAAGTAGACCCAAAGATTCTAAATGACTCTACTTCACTGGAGAGTAGATGATTAATATTCTGTAGGATACAAAAAGGAAGTTGAACTTGAAGATCTAAAATTTTTCTTAAGTATTTATATCCATAGACCCATATGTTATACAGTTGTAACAGTAGGATCTTCTTTATATATTAAAAGGTTGATGGTGGTCATTTGTTTTCAGGAAACCAATATTGAAGAAAGCATGACTTAGGAAAGGTTTTTGTAAAATTCCAGTGCCTGCTACTGAAGCAGCTGACTCTGAGTTAAGAAAGAAGGTATGTACTTTAGACATCACAAATAGAAAGTGGTATACAAATTATAGACCTCAAAATTTTAATACATCAAAAACTGATATTTTTACCTCAGTTTACATGAAAGTTTAACTTTCCCTCTACTGTCACCTCCCTGCCCTACCTTCTAGGTTAAAAAATGTGTGGCTCTCAACATCGATGAATGAAGTACATTTGCCTAATTCCTATAACTTACTCAGACAAAGATTGTTTCTATGAAGAGAGGGTGATCAGTTAGTATGTCTGTGGCAAATGATGACAGGATTCCTAAGATGATGGAGGAGGCAATGAAAGCTGAAAGCTGAGGAGTAGAGGGGCTCTAGTTTATTAAGATAAGATGTTGAGAAAGCAATTTACATAAACTAAAGAGATTCAAAAAGTGTAATTTTGCAAGAATCAAATATCACAGATGTCTACAGGCTGGTCAGTGTCCCTTTGCTTCACTAGAATTCTTATCTGGCCATCGTTGAAAGACCGTCAGGTAATGTTATTAGGTTGGTACTGAAGTAACGGCAAAAACCTCAATTACTTTGGCACCAACTTAATACATCTGATGAGTGTACTGTCTCAATCCTCTCTAATTCTCAGCACATTATGACCTGAAATGCACCAAAAGTGGTATCTTATTCAGAGGTATAGGGCCAATTAATAAAAAGTGCAGGAACTATACATGTTGACTCTGAAAACTGTTAATTTTCTCTTTCAGGATGAGTATTTTTCCTTCTTTCAAGATGCTACTACAATTTTCAGCACAGAATTTTGATCCTGAGATTACACTTTGTTGTCCAAGAATTGAGAAATAACTAATGCCTCATTGGAGTTCTGCATATGCATATGTGCATACATATGTTTGAATAATAAATATCTATCTATGAACCATGTGGAATTGCTCATATTTGATTATTGTTAACCTTCAAAATAGTTTTTTTTTATAATTCAACTTGTAATTGATGAATCCATAAAAATAGAAATATTGAGGAAAAATATTTTTCTTCTCTTCATCACTCCTTGCAGTTCCTGGTGCATGGGTAGTGTTGCATAAGTGTTAGTACTTTTAATTCTAAGCAAAACGCCTATCTCAAGTACAACTGTTAGCAATGGTGTACCTGACCTTCCCTAGCAGAAAATTATTTATTTTCCTATTCAATGCAAGTGTATCCTGCCAGCTTTCAAAAGAAAATATTTAGAAACAAACATGTTTTACTACTCTTTCTGATATGAGTTTATAGAACTAAGCCATTGCTGTTTTTGTTGTTAGCATAATTATGTAAAGGTCAGTGGTTTTTTTAACTCTGTTTTTCAGTCTGTCATTTTTCCTCTAAATTACTGTTTATTACATTGAATGAAGTTGAGAAAAACACATTATTCAGGCATAAGTTAAAAATGGATTGCTTACAGATATTATTGTTTGAAACTATTTAGAGTTACAACATTCTTCCTATAGGGTAAAGAATGATAGATTTGGAAGGCATTTATTTACCTCAAACTTCATGTAATTCACAGAAGAAAGGGAAGATTCAGAAATAATAGAATATTGTTCCAAAATCATGAAACTAGTTACAGTTTGGAATTTTCTAACTACTCCTTAGGCAAACATGACATCTACCTATTAAACATATTTTGAAACATTCAAGTTACTATTTCCTCAAAAATTCTGAAAACTCAATGTTGGCCATTTGGGGTTTATGTAGTTCAGTTTCGTTCACTTCTTCAACAGAGATAGCATTCCCTCCACAGCAATGGTCATAGGATCCTAATTCAAGTGTGTGTTTAACATGCTGTTAACATAGCTTGTCTTCAAGGCAGTTCTGTATAACATAGTCTGCATATCCCAGATTCTGGTAGATTACTTCACAGTTGCAGAATCTGTGATTTAGATACCCACATAGGAATGTGGTTTAACATTTCAGGCCTGTGTGCCTCAAGCACTCTGCTACGCAATATTGGTTTTATGGTAGAAGGAACATACAGTATATCAATTGAGAAGTAAAAATGTCTCTTCATTTAGATTGAATTTATCTAGTAAAGCTTCCTTAAATAAGGTAAATATACATCAACACTTGACAAATATTAGTTGGTCTTTTTTTTTTAATTTTTGAAGGTAAATGGAAAGTGTATATATTTATGGTATACATGAAATGCTTTGATACAGGCATGGAATGCAAAATAAGCACATCACGGAGAATGGGGTATCCATCCCCTTAAGGATTTATTCTTCGAGTCACAAATAATCCAATTATATTCTTCAAGTTATTTTAAAGTATACAATTTATTATTGCCCATAGTCACCCTATTGAGCTATCAAATGGTAGGTCTTTATGCTTTCCGTTTTTATGTGCCCATGAACAATCCCCACCTACCCTTTCAGACTCTGGTAACTATCCTTCTACACTCCATATCCATGAGTTCAACTGATTTGATTTCTAGATCCTACAAATAAGTGAAAATAGTCAATATTTATTTTTCTGTGCCTGGATTATTTCACTTAAGATAGTGATCTTCACTTCCATCCATGTGGTTGCAAATGACTGGGTCTCATTATTTTGAATGGCTGAATACTACTCCATTGTGTATATGTATCACATTTTCTTTATTTGATCATCTGTTGAGGGACACTTAGGTTGCCCCATACTGTAGCTATTGTAAAAAGTGCTGCAACAAACATGGGAGTGCAGATATCTCTTTGATATACTGATTTCCTTTCTTTTGTGAATCAACCAAGTAGTAGGATTGCTGGATCATATGATAGCTTAATTTTTAGGGTTATGAGGAACCTCCAAACTGCTCTCCATAGTGGTAGTACTAATTTACATTTCTGCCAAACTGAACAAGGTTCCTTTGTTCCACAACCTTGTCAACATTTGTTATTGCCTGTGTATTTGATATAAGCCTTTTTAACTCTGGTGAGATGATATCTCACTGAATCTTTTTTTTTGTTTTTTTTAAGACAGGCTCTCGCCCAGGCTGGAGTGCAGTGGCATGACCTTGGTCAATGCAACCTCTGTCTCCCAGGATCAAATGAGTCTGTAGATTGCTCTGGGGGAGTATGGACATTTTAACAACATTGATTCTTTCAGTCCATGAACATAGAATAGTCTCCTATTTTTTGGTGTCTTCTTCAATTTCATGCATCTGTGTTTTATAGTTTTTATTATAGAGATCTTTCACTTCTTGGGTTAATTTTTAGGTATTTAATTTTTTGTGTGGCTATTGTAAATGGGATTTTTTATTTCCTTTTCACATTCTTCATTGTTCACATATAGAAATGCTATTGATTTTTGTATGTTTATTTTGTATGTTGAATTGTATCCAAATTCAACTTTGCTGAATTTTTTTTATCAGTGTTAATAGTTTTCTTGTGAAGACTTTAGGTTTTTCGAAATATAAGATCATATCATCTGCAAACAAAGATAGTTTTACTTCTTCCTTTCAAATTTGAATGCCCTTCACATCTTTTTCTTTTCTTACTGCAAAAGCTTCCAGTACTACGTTGAATAACAGTGTTAACAATGGGTATCCTTGTTGTGTTCCCAATCTTAGAGACAAGGCTTTTAGTATTTTCCTCAATAAATATACTAGCAGTGGATCTGTCAAATATGACTTTTATTATGTTGAGGTATGTTCCTTCTATACCCAGTTTTTAAGGGCTTTCCATCCTGTAGGGCCATTAAATTTTATCAAATGCTTTTTCAGCATCAATTCATATGATCATATTGTTTTTATTCTTTATTGTGTTGCTATGACGTATCATGTTGATTGATTAGTGTATGTTGACTCATCCTTGCATCCCAGATATAAATCCCACTTGATCACGATTAATAATCTTTATAATGTATTGTTGAATTAGGTTTGCTGGTATCCTGTTGAGGATTTTTGCATCAATATTCTTCAGAGATACTGACTTGTATTCTTTTTTTTTTTTTTTTTTTTTCAGTGTGTCTTGATTTGGTTTTGGTATCAGGGTAATATTGGCCTCATAGAATGAGTTTGGTAGTATTCCCTTCTTCTTTATTTTTCAGAATAGTTTGAGTAAGATTTGTATTAGTTCTTCTTTAAATGTTTGGTAGAATTTAGCAGTTAAGCCATTGCGTTTTAGGTTTTTCTTTACTGGGAGACTTTATAGCTTCATCTCATTGCTTTCCAGGTTTTGGATTGTTTTTATGATTTAATCTTGGCAGTTTTGTTTATCTTGGGATTTGTTTCTTTCTCCTAGATTTTCCAATTCATTGGTGTATCGTTGCTCATAATGGCCACTAAAGATTCTCGAATTTCTACAGTATCAGTTATAATGTCTTATTTTTCATTTCTGATTTTATTTGTTTGGATCTTTTTATTTATTTCTTAGTTAGTCTGGATAAATGTTTGCCAATTTTTTTTTTCAAAAAACCAACTTAATTTTTTATTGATCTTTTGTATTATTTTCCTCATTTCAAGTTCATTCCTTTCTGCTCTGATTTTTATTGTTTCTTTTATTCTACTAATTTTGATTTGGTTTGACCTTGCTTTTGTAGTTCTTTAAAGTGCATTGTTAGATTATTAATTTGAAGGTTTTCCTCTTTTAAGATATAGGCACTCATAGCTATAAAATTCCCTCTGAGTACTGCATTTGCTGTATCCCACAGGTTTTGGTGTATTGTGTTTCTATTATCATTTGTTTCAAGGCGTTTTTCAATTTCCTTCTTAATTTCTTCATTAACCACTGGTCATTCAGGAGCACATTGTTTAATTTCCATGATTTGGTTTATCATCCCAAAAAATTCAGGAAAAATGTTGACAAAATTAAAAAAATCTTTTATGATAAATATCAGCACACTTAGAAAGCATCTGTAGTCCACTAAAATGCACACAGATATCCAAACTTTTCCAGTGAATTATTTTCAAAACCAGTATCATATGTTATGTTGTTAAATAATGAATTGTTAAGTTAAATCAATACCTTCATTATGTACTATGGCTATATTTTTCAAAGTTGTGAAGCTGATATTGTTTAATTACCATTTTAATAAAATTTATTTAAGAGATCATTTGTAGTTTCTTAATACTATTTAAAGGGTAAATTATTTTTCTGGGGCTGGTATAACAAATTATTATAAACTTCATGGTTTACAACAGAAATTAGGAGTCTGAAATCAAAGTATTAGCATGTCCATGCTTTCTATGAAGACACTAGGGAAAGTATTTTTATTGCTTCTTTCCAGCTTTTGGTGGTTTTCTTGAGGGGGCAGGGGGCAAATCTTATCATCTCTTGGCTTGTAGATGCATCACTCCAATTCTGATTCTGCTGTCATATGGTCTCCTCATGTATTTCTCTGTGTCTTCACATGATCTTCTTCTAAGGACACCTGTCACACACTAATGCAGTCTGACCTTATTTTAACTTAACTTATTATATCTGCTAAGATCCTATGTCCAGCTACAGTCATTTTGAGGTTCCAAATGAACATGAATTTTGGAAGAGCATTTTTCTACTCAACAAAATGTCCTTTCATTGAAATTCGGGACTATGTTTTTCTGTAGCATTGTTTTTCTACAAAAATATAGATAGAATTTATTTTTAATGAAATTGAATGTAACAGTGAATGGTTTTATAAAAGGTTCAACATTAATGTCATGTTTTATTTTCAAATACTCACTTTTAAATATTCTCAACTATAGCTAAAATTTGTGATATGTTAATAGTAGATAGCATAATATCAACTTTTAGTATTACAGAAATAATATTTATTTCCATAATTATAGCATAATTATTTCTCTGTTTTATTATGGGTTCATGAAGTATTTTCAAATTCTATGTATTCTTTTGATCCTTGATCCTAAAGTCCACTCTATGATAATTTATGAATTTTAATTAAAATTCCATATTACTAGGTAACTGCATTATAGAATTACTCTTGATTTGGTTGTCTTTGGTCAAGGTGATAAATGGTCTATTTAAAATTATATTGAATGCTATTTTTTATCTCAGTTTCTGCAAGCTCCCTTGCATATCAAAATATACAGTATTTTAATCTAAACTTTGTCATTAATTTTAAAGAAATTTTTTATTTTTTATTTTTTATTTTTTATTGCATTTTAGGTTTGGGGGTACATGTGAAGAACATGGAAGATTGTTGCATAGGTACACACATGGCAGTGTGATTTGCTGCCTTCCTCCCCATCACCTATATCTGGCCTTTCTCCCCCCCATGCTATCCCCTCCCCCAACTCCCCACCCCCCCCACTATCCCTCCCCTTTTTCCCCCCGACAGACCCCAGTGTGTGATACTCCCCCTCCCTGTGTCCATGTGTTCCCATTGTTCAACACCCGCCTATGAGTGAGAACATGCGGTGTTTGATTTTCTGTTCTTGTGTCAGTTTGCTGAGAATGATGGTTTCCAGGTTCATCCATGTCCCTACAAAGGACACGAACTCATCGTTTTTGATGGCTGCATAATATTCCATGGTGTATATGTGCCACATTTTCCCTGTCCAGTCTATCATCGATGGGCATTTGGGTTGGTTCCAGGTCTTTGCTATTGTAAACTGTGCTGCAATGAACATTCGTGTGCATGTGTCCTTATAGTAGAACGATTTATAGTCTTTTGGATATATACCCAGTAATGGGATTGCTGGATCAAATGGAATTTCTATTTCTAGGTCCTTGAGGAATCGCCACACCGTCTTCCACAATGGTTGAACTAATTTACACTCCCACCAACAGTGTAAAAGCGTTCCTATTTCTCCACATCCTCTCCAGCATCTGTTGTCTCCAGATTTTTTAATGATCGCCATTCTAACTGGCGTGAGATGGTATCTCAATGTAGTTTTGATTTGCATTTCTCTAATGACCAGTGATGATGAGCATTTTTTCATATGTTTGTTGGCTTCATGTATGTCTTCTTTTGTAAAGTGTCTGTTCATATCCTTCGCCCACTTTTGAATGGGCTTGTTTGTTTTTTTCTTGTAAATCTGTTTCAGTTCTTTGTAGATTCTGGTTATCAGCCCTTTGTCAGATGGGTAGACTGCAAAAATTTTTTCCCATTCTGTTGGTTGCCGATTCACTCTAATGACCGTTTCTTTTGCTCTGCAGAAGCTATGGAGTTTGATTAACTCCAGATGGATTAAAGACTTAAACATAAGACCTAACACCATAAAAACCCTAGAAGAAAATCTAGGCAAAACCATTCAGGACATAGGTGTAGGCAAGGACTTCATGACCAAAACACCAAAAGCAGTGGCAACAAAAGCCAAAATTTTAAAGAAATTTAAGGTCTTTTTCCAATTCATTGCTTTAGAAACTTTACTTTTCCCAAAACAATCTTTAGACATACTTATTTTGAAATGTCTTATTTTTATTTTTGTTTTCTAAAAATAATTACTCTATATTATATATTGATAACATTGCCTGTTATAACATCTATTTATCAAGGCAGAATGCATTTAGGAAATGAGTAAATATAAAAGAAGTTCTTTAAAGCAAAATGATGTTGCCCTTGGATAAGTTAGAGTTCAGTTTATTATGTAGTTCACAGCACATATACTCCCAATGTGCTACCATCAAAAGTCAGAACTTCTCAGCGGAAACAAAAGTAAACCACTTATATACTTATTTGCCTTTTGTTATTGGTATTTAAAAAAAGTGATAGTGTAGGTGTAAAGTAGTGGCTCACCTCTGTAATCCTAGCACTTTGGGAGGCTAAGGTGGACAAAAAGCTTCAGCCCAGGAGTTAGAGACCAGCTTGGGCAACATGGTGAAACCCCAACACTGCAAAAACAAAAAATAAAAATAAATAAATAAGTAAATAGAAGAGCATCATGGCTTGCTCGTGAATTCTTAGCTACTCAGGAGGCTGAGGTGGGAAGATTGCCTGAGCCTAGGAGATGGAGGTTACAGTGAGCCATGATCACTCCACTACACTCTAGCCTGGGCAACAGAGTGAGACCCTGTCTCAAAAAAAAAAAAAAAAAAAAGCCAGGTGCGAAGGCTCACGCTCGTAATCCCAACACTTTGGGAGGCTGAGGAGGGCTGATCACCTGAGGTAGGGAGTTCAATACCAGCCTGACCTATACGGAGACCCCTCTATTAAAAATACAAAACAAACTGGGCTGGTGGCCTATGCCTGTAATCCCAGCTACTCAGGAGCCTGAGGCAGGAAAATGGCTTGAAGCTGGGAGGCAGAGGTTGTGGTGAGCCGAGATCATGCCATTGCACTCCAGCCTGGGCAACAAGAATGAAACTCCATCTCAAAAAGAAAAAAGAAAGAAAAGGAAAAGAAAAAAGAGATGGCATAAAAAATGATACCAAATGTGTTTATATTTTGTTGAAAAATCAATCAAATGAGTGGTAATTATATACTCAAATTCACTGGTAAATAATGAAAAAAAAAATAGCTGATTAGTGAAAGCTCTATATTGCAAGAAGCCAACTGACATAATGGAGACCCAGTCATGTACACCACAACAAATATGAAAACTGATATCAATGTAGCATGCAACAGTAATTGGAGGCATTTTGCTATTCATTATTTGCCATTCATTAAGATAAATGAATATTTGGTTTATAAATTTATCATCAGATTAGGCATACATGCATTTCTTTCATTACAAATTACTTTTACAATTTTTTTATTTTGTTTGTGAATTGACTTCCAAGAAATATTTGGTAACCCTAAATGCACATTACGTATTTTATTTTCATAATGAAAAACTTTATGAAAAACACAATTATTTGGAATATATTCTAAAGAACATTTTTGGTATGGTTATTAATTTTTTATTCCTAAAACTCTAGGCAAATGTATGTTTCATAGCATAACCTACACTAAAATTTTTACTTCCATAAAACTAAGAAGGTATTGGAGAGTTGTGTCCTCCTTGATTCCTTGATATAGGTTCTGTGATTCAAAAATGACTCTGCTCTCTCTATCTATCTAGCTAGTTAGCTAGATATCTATGCTTTTGCTGAATAAGTATTCAGAAATCTTCAGAAACATATGATAAACACCAGATTTATAAAATTTTAAGTTTATGAGAAAATTCTCTATTATTTTTAGCTGAAAACTTACAATTGAAACCCTTATGTGTTTTCTATTGTTTATAGTTGAAAACTTACAGTTGAAACTCTTGGAATGTGAATACGTTCCAAAGAGGTTTTTTTGTTTGTTTGTTTGTTTAGATAGGACTTTCTGTACTATGTTAAGTAGGAGTGAGGAAAATGGGAGTCTTTATCTTGTTCCAGTTCTTAGAAAGATTTCAGCTTTTCCCTGTTCAATATAATGTTGGCTGTGGGCTTGCTCTACTTCACCTTCCTTTTATGCCAAGTTTGTGAGTTTTAATTATGAAGGGATGCTGAATTTTATCAAATGCTTTCTCTGCATCTATTGAGATAATCTTATGGTTTTGGTCTTTTATTCTGTTTATGTGATGTATTACATTTATTAATATGCATATGTTGAACTATCTTCACATCCCTAGTATAAAGCCCAATGATTATGGTATATTATCTTTTTGAAGTGCTGTTAGATTGTTTGTTATGTTCATCAGGGATATTGGCCTGTAGTTTTCTTATTTGTTAGCCCTTGACTAGTTTTGGTACCTGGGTGATACTAGACCTATAGAATGAATTAGGGAGTATCCATTTTCCTTGAATTTTTGGAAGAGCTTCAGGAGGATTGGTATTAGTTATTAGTTTTTTAATTTTTTTTTTCTTTTTTTGTCCTAAAAGCTAATATGAAGTGGAATTCAGCTGTGAATTCATTTGTCTCTGGTTTTTTTTTATTGTTGGTAGACTTATTATTATTGATTCAATCTCAGTACTCATTATTGGCCTGTTCAGGTTTTCTATTTTTTCCTGATTCAGGGTTGGGAGATTATATGTGTCCAGGATTTCACCAATTTCCTCCAGGCTTTCTACTGTGTAAGCATATCGTTGTTCATAATAGTCTCTGATGATCTTTTGTATTTCTGTGGCATCAGTTTCAGTGTCTCCTTTTCCATTTCTGATCTTGTTTATTTGAACCTTTTCTCTTTTGTTCTTGGTTAGTCTAGTTAATGGCTTGTCAATTTTCTTTGTCTTTTTGAATAATCAATTTACAGTTTTATCGAAACTTTGCATTGTTTATTTTGGTATCCCACATTTCTTACATTTAACTCTGCCTGATCTTTGAAAAAATAAATTTTTCTGATAACCTTGGGTTTGGTTTGTTCTTGTTTTTCTAGTTCCTTGAAGTGTGAAGTTAAGTTGTTAATTTATGATCTTTCTACTTTTTTGATATAGATATTTAATGCTATAAATTACTTCTTAGCATTAGTTTCCTGTATCCCAAAGGTTTTGGTATGGTGTTTCAAATTTAATTCACTTAAATAATTTTTAAATTTTTGTCTTAAATTTTATTGGTGCAAAGATTGTCAAAAAAGATTTCCATGTATTCGTATAATTTCAGAACTGCGCAAATAGTTTGCCTTGGTATTGATTTCTAGTTTTAAACCATGGTGGTCTATAAAGATACTGGATATGATTTTTGTATTTTAAAAATGTATTTATACCTGTTTTGTGGCCAACACATTGTCTATCTTGAAGAATGTTTTATGTGCTGACGAGAAGAATGTATATTTTGCAGTTGTTGGGCAGAACATTCTGTAAAGATTTGTTAGGTGTATTTGGTCTAAAGTCCAACTTAAATCCAATGTTTCTTTATTGGTTTTGTGTCTTAATAATCTTTTCTAGTGCTGTGAGTGGGGTGTTGAAGTCCCTTACTATTATTGTACTGCTATCTCTTTCTTTAGGTACGGTAGTATTTGTATTATGAATCTGGGTGCTCAAATGTTGGATTTCTATATATTTACAATTGTTATATCCTCGGGTTTAATCTCTTTATCAATTAATATAATATCTATACTATTTTATATATACAATATATCTATACCATTTTATATATATAAATATATATTATATATAATATCTATACTATTTTTTATACATATACTATTTTATATAATCTTTCTTTTTTTTTAGGTTTTTTTTTAATTTACAGTCTACTTTACCTGATAAATGGATAGCTTCTCCTACTTGGGTTATTATTTTTATTCATTCTGATAGTCTGTCTTTTAAGTAGATAATTTAATCAATTTATATTAAAGGTTAATGTTGATATTTGAGGTTTATTTCTGTCATGTTAAAATCTATTTTCTAGTGGCTTTGTAAATTCTTTATTTTTTTATCTCTTTCTGTTTAGATTTGAAGTTTTGTGGAATTCTGTTTTGTTGCCTTTTGATTTCTTTTTCTTCTGCATTTGTGTAACTATATTTAAGACTTGTGAGTTTTATACTTTCATGTGCTTTTATTTTGTAAATATCAACCTTTCATTTCCACGTTTAGAAGTCCTTTAAGCATTTCTTATAGTTTTGGTCTATAGGTGATGAATTCCCTCAGTGTTTGCTTGTCTGGGAAATACTTTCTCTATTTAAAAAAGAATAAAATATAGCTGAAAATAATATATTGGGCTGGTTTTTTTTTTTTTCTGCACTTTGAAAAACTCATCCCATCCTTTTCTTGCATATAAGATTTCTACTCAGAAGTCCACAGTACTTTAATGGGGCTTTCTTTATAGGTGACTAGATGCTTTTCTCTTTTTGATTTTAAAATTCCCTCTTCAACTTTGACTTCAAATAGTCTGATGAAAATATGTTGTGGTGAATCTCTGTTTTCAGTGCATTTTTTTTTTCTTGGAGATTAATGGGCCTCCTGTAGCTGGATGTCTAAATCTGTTGCTAGACATGACTGGAGGAACACTCCCATAAGTTATTTATTTAAAGAGTTTTTCTAAACTTTTTGAGTTTCTTCCTGCCCAGCAATATTTATGATTTATGAGATTGATAGCTTTATGTAGTCACATACATCCTGAAGGCCTTTTTTATTATTTCGTGTTATTTATTTATTTATTTTTTGCCTGACTATATTGCTCCAAAATACCTGTCTTCAAGTTCTGAGATTTTTTTCTTTTACTTGGTATAGTCTATTGATGAAGTTTTCAAATGTAATTTTGTTATTCCTTCAATGAATTTGTCAGTGGCAGGATTTCTGCTTTTTGGTTTTTTGTTTTTAAGTTATTTATCTCCTTAATAAATTTCTCATTCATATCTTAACTTGATTTTCTGATTTCTTTGTATTTATATTCAGATTTCTTTTGCATCTCATTGAGTTTCTTTAAAATTAATATTTTGAATTCTTTATCTGAGATTTTGAGGATTTTTTATTAGGATCTATTGCTGGATAATGATTGTGGTCTTTTGGAGATGTCATAATAATTTTTTTAATGCTTTGTGTATCTTCACACTGATTTCTGCGTGCACTGAAGTAACAGTCCCTTCTTACTTTTGAATTACTTTTTCATGGGGGGAAACTTTTTCTTGAAGATGTGAATATGATGTATGTTGGGTACAGTCATTTTGCTTTTCTGCTATGTGTGTGCAGTGTAAAAAATTCTGCATGATTTCTTTGACTATAAATATCCTTGGTGCCATATCTCTCTCTAATGCTGGTTAGAGTAACAATGCATGAGGAAGGTGAGCAGGCTCATGATATCTTGAGAAATGGGGTGGTGTGGCCAGTGGGGTTAGCTGTGGTTGTGAGAAGCTTTTCTTGTTCCCAAGCAGTGTGCTTATGTGTCATCAATCGTTGTAATAGACTTTGCAAGCAATATTCTAGGCAAGTAGGTTGTGCTTACAGGTAAGAACCAGCTGTAGTGGTAGCAATAAGTTTGATGTCCAACATCTGTTAATCAGAAGTGCTCCAGTGTCCCTGGTGGTGAATTGGGCCATGGACTCCCACAGCCCTGGGTCCTGCTCTCCATCTTTGAAGGTAGGAGGGTGAAACTGGGCAGAAGACCACCAAGGAAGCCTGCATTCAGGCCTCCCAATGGCAAGTTCAAGCACCAATTCTCATAAAGGGATAGAGAAGTCCTCAGACATCTAGCAAGCTGCCCAGGTGAGGGGTGACTGCTTCTGCATTGAGGTCTCAGAGAAAGAAGGGAGGGATGGTGTGAACATCATGTCTTGGCCAGTGTAAGTGTAAACTGCCTTTTGTGCATCCCCTAGATCCAGCAGGGCTCGCTCTCATCCTGACTATGGTAGGCAGTGGAGGATATTCAGTTAGTCAGTGCAATTTACCTCTAATCTGAAATGGTCAATGCCATAGCTCCCTACCAGCTCTTCACCTGATCCAGTCCCTGAGGATAGTGGGGAAGTGACTGATGCCAGCGTCAGCAGATGGAACCCACACTACACTCATATTTCAGTTCTGGCTGCAGGAGTCCTACCCTTAAGCCCCAGTTTTTCACCCCCTGACGCCAGTCTCTCTAGCACCCAAAACTGCTGTTGCTGCTAGCTCCCAGGTCTTCATACACCTTGACAAGAGCTCTGATATCCTCTACTTTAGGCACCTAATTATGGGGGAGTACATGGGACAGACACTTCCTGGAGCAGTTCCTTGTCACTCTCTCCTGGCCATTCTCCAAGTTAGAGCCATGTCTTGTGAGGATTAAGATACTCTCCCATGCCTTAAATTGCACATTTCTCTGATGAGGAGTGAATATCAGAGTGACATTCAGATTTTCTCATTCATATTGCAGATTCACATCCGATTTTCAGTCAGTTCTGGATACATGGGCAGCCCACCTTTTTTCCCCTCAGATTCTAAAGTTTATTTTTATTTTCTCTTTTGGACTTTTGTTTGTTTTGTTTTTTTCCTTTGGTAAGTATTTAAAGTGTGATTGTCTACAGCTCTAATTTGATTGTAAGTTAATGAGAAGTCTTGGAAAAATCTTTAGTTTGCTGTCTTGAAAAAAAGGCATTTCTTAACACAACACATAAACTAGAGATTAATTCCAATTGTTAAGAAGAGAAAAGCATTGGTAAAATGTCAAAATAATATTTGAATTCTATGCCAAATTAAGTAGAAAAACAAATCTTAAATTTTAATTAAATTAAAATATCATTATGCTTAAAAAAATCTTTTATGCTCAACAGAAACTCAATAATTGGGAACTTCCATTCTGGGAAGATGAAAAAAATGTACTTTGGCCTATTCCTCCTGCTGGGTACAAGTAAAAGCCATGAATATTGGGTATAAATCCAATATAAGATGGCTTTGAAATGCAGAAGTAAGCAGGCAGACTGGCTAGGAACCTCAGGACACAGAGAATGACATGGTAGTGAATTAGTTGAGGTTTTTATCTTTTGCCTCATACATCCCAGACTTGGAGCTGAAGAGGCCAACAATCTGGAAATGCCAATGAATGTAGACAACAGAAGTGATTGGATTACAGGCTTGAGCCACCACATCCAGCCCTGATTTATCTTAATAGTTTCCCCAAGGTCCTCTATAATTTTCGCATCACACTTCAGAGGGTCAAGAATTTTTTTTCTATTCTCTAAAAACAGACAGCATTTATTGCCCTACCAAGAGTAGTTGTTATTTTTGGTTATCATTGTTGCTATAGAATTATTGTCTTTTTTCTTCTTAAAATATTTTTGTTTTTATTTTTTCTATATAGATTTCCAATTTTCCCAGAAAAATTTATTAAAAACACAAGTTTTGTCATGAGGCGAGTGAAGTAAATTATCTGTGCTATATACTAGGATTTTTTTTCTTTAAATTACTTCTTTATTGTTTTTTGTTTTGCTCCAAAAGTACCTTGCCTTATGCATATTGCCTGTAGCTTTATGCTAAGTCTTGAAATCTAGTAATGTAAATTCTCCAATGTTGTTCTTTTTAAAGACTTGCCTTGTTTTTTATGAGTTTTTTTTTTTTAATCCTTCTAGATAACTTTTACAATCAGCTTGCCAATTTTTTACATGCAAACAAACTTCTGGAATTTAATCTGAATTGCATTGAATATAATAATAATCAATTGAGGATAGTGTCATCTTAAAAATTAATTAACCTAAAAATGAATATGAATATATCTTATTTATTTAGGTAATTATTAATTTTTAGTAACATTTTCAAAATTTTAGTGTAAAAATTTTACATATTTTTTCTATATATTTAAAGTTTTAATGCAACTTAAAATGTGTTATAAATCTAATTTTATGCTACATTTTTATACTGCCTGGAAGTTATTTGCTATATTGCCCTGGCATCCAGACACTGTTAAATTCACTTATTACTCTTAATAATATGTTTATAGTTTAACTTCTGTCTGTTGCACAATGATGGCTTAAAACTAGGCTAAATTCAATTTTTAATCATTTGTAAGATATCAAAATCTGAGATATAACTTCTCCTATGTAAATATGATCAGTCTCTTAGTTGCCTTTCTTGCTGATGTCTTACTTGAGAATCTGGTCTTTTGATGTCTTTAGAAACATTTTTTAAATAAACTAATTTTCTCCAGACCTCTGTAACAGTGTTTTTAGCTGCAGGGCAAATTTTCACCTTTATTCTATAATCTTTATGGGTAATTATGTCTTAGTTTTCCCTTAAGAACTTGAAAAGTAAACTAAATTTTTTCCATTGATTGGTGCTACACTTGTATAAGAGATGAGAAATAGCTGAAATGTTATGAAGGGCACTTTTGATATCTGGGGGCATTCCTAAAACTTTGAAAACTAGAAAACTTGAAATGGTGACTTTAAAAATTTACTTTTTAAAAGACTTTAAAAAAAAACCCATATATTTTAAATGCAAAATACCATTTTTTCCTAAATATTTTTTTCAGAAGATAGTTCTTTTAAAAATTTTGTTGGAATCCAGGACTTTGGGAGGCCAAGGTAGGCAGATCAGGAGGTCAGGAGATCGAGACCAGCCTGGCCAACATGGTGAAACCTCATCTCCACCAAAAAAAAAATTACAAAAATTAGGTAGGCACTGTGGCATGTGCCTGTAATCCTAGTTACTTGGGAGGCTGAGGCAGGAGAATTGCTTGAACTGGGACCTGGGAGGCAGAGGTTGCAGTGAGCCAAGATCACACCATTGTACTTCAGCCTGGGCAACAGAGCGAGACTCTGTCTCAAAAAAATATATATATATAATTGCGTTGGCTTTATTGATTGATGCTTTAAAAATAATTTAGGCTCTCCAAATCTTAAGTCGATTTATTTATAAAGTGATTCAGAAACCAGTAACAATCTTAAAATTACATGATATTCAAATCATTCCACAAGCTTCAATTTTTCAAATAAGGCTTAGTTATGTGTAAAAGAAAGGTTTGTAATCATGAACTAAACAATTTTCTCATCACTGAGTTTGGTAAGAGAGTCGTAAATTTAGGCAGAGTCTGCCATACATTCATTTCTCAATATTTATAGCATGCTTTTAATATGCCAATTGCTGTGCTAAGTGGTGCACAATGATGAAAAAGAGAAACTGAGCAAATGTAAAGATTAAAGCACAAGCTGCACATAGGCTAATATGGAATTGCTTCTGAGTAACATAAGATATTGAGGACTAAGCTCTGATTTTTTTATCTTGCTCAAATTCCTATCTAAGGGTAGACCCCCTTAGATCTAGGGAATCATGCTCTACACACCATAAGTTCTCATTATTGGGTTTCATTTGACCCTAAGTATTGTGACTTACTTTCCAATCTGACTCTGCCATGACATTATAAGAAAAAAAAATCAAAATATTTAACCCCAATATATATTTCTTTGCCATATCTTTAATTTGCCCCTGCAAAGTTTCTTGTGGGAAAAATCCACATTCTACAGAAAATCGCCTTTCCTCTTTGTTTTCCTTCCTTCCTTTCCAGATCCAGGAAATAATCAACTAAGAGCCAGGCATCCTTTTAGGTCCGATAAGAATCCTTTTACAATCTGCTCTCTCTCTGAAGTCTGCTATCTGAGAGCTTCCTCTGCACAATAAAATTTGGTCTCCACAAACCTTTATCTTAACCTAAACCTTCCTTTCCATTAATCCCGAATCTTCAGATAAACTCAACCAATTGTCGACCAGAAAATATTTAAATTTACCTGTAGCCTGGAATTCCCCCACTTTGAGTTGTCCCATCTTTCTGAACCAAACCAATGTATTTACTTAATGTAGTTGATTTTTGTTTCACACCTCCCTAAAATATATAAAACCAAGCTATTCCCCGACCACCTTGGGCAAATGTTCTCAGGACCTTCTGAGGGCTGTGTCATGGGCCATGGTCATTCATATTTGGCTCAAAATAAATTTCTTCAAATACTTTTCGGAGTTTGATTCTTCGTCAACAGTATAGAATAGCAGTCATGAGTGAAATATTGGGAAGCAGGACTGGAGTCCAGGCTTCCACAGGTCATGCTGTGAGCATATGGCTGAGTTTCTCCTAAAAGGTCACTTCTCCTAAAGAGAAATATGATATTTTCCCTGAAGGGTGAACTCAAGGTAGAGGATCAGATATTTTTGTTGACAGTAGAAAAAGAAAACCTCTTATTACCCACTGGTTTTGAAATCATCTTAAAAGCTTTAACATTCGGAAGTATAATGGTTGGTGTGAAATTGAGGGAAAACCTAGCCCTACATAATGGTGCTACATTTCTCCCTCTATTAATAATCATCTAAAACAAACACTTTAAGTTATATTATTTGTGACAAGGATGTCCCCTATTCACATGAGCATCCTCTTTACAAGATGCTGTTAGGGGAAAAGAGTGCCGCAAATTGCCATTTCCAGACTTAGTTACAGAAGAAGTAATTCCCTTTCAAGATCTTGAAAAACATAGTCAATTTTCTCAAGGAACTTTGGAGAATACATTGCTTTAAAAAATGATGGTAAAATGCACAGCACATTTTAAATATTCAGTGAAGAGTATCACTGATAATAACCTTCAAGTTTTTATCCATTAATTTTAAATTGTCTATTAGAAAAGAAATACATACTCAGCATATGAAGGACATTGCTATTTTATTTACATATATTTCAAGGTAATTTGAAAAAGTCCACTCTCGCTCTCTTGCTCTTTGTGTCCAGTTAAGAGAAATGGCATGGTGGATAGAATTATATGGAGAGAGAATACAAATTAGAAGTGGTGAAATATCCTATACTAATCACAACAAGAATTCTTATTAATTTTTTATGTCAACTATTAGAAATTGTAAACCAATCTTGAAATAGAGGTTAAGGTAAAGCTATCAGAGACCTTTCTACTTAGTAAACTTAGTAAAATTAACATAATTCTGATAAGTTTTAAGCTTCCCTACACAGCATTAAATAGGTCTTAATAATGGGGCAGTAAGATTACTTCTTTTTTTTGACATGATACAAATTATTTTTTTAAATTTGTAGATAGGAGTAAAATTGATAAATATAGTAATTGGTTTTGTAAGAGACCATGGAACTAAAAAAGTGATTGATTATTCTATTTCCATATAATGTTTGCACATGCTTTTATTATTTATTAATGTTAAAAATAAAGATATAGACAAATATAATGAATGCTCTGAACTTGTCACAAATAATATAACTTAAAGTGTTTGTTTTAGATGATTATTAAAAACTACAGTTTACTTTATTGTTTTTCCAAGGTGCATTCACTTACTTCCCAACCCACAACTGAAGTCTATCATGTATTATAGTCAATACTATAACACTTTTTATTGAATACATATGTAGCTAGATATAATATATTTGATTTTGTTTGTTTGAAATAATCTACTGCATTTATTGTGGAAGATTGTATGTGAAAGTTGACCTAGAGCCAACGTGTGACATGAATGAAAATAAACCTTTGTTACAACGACAGTGAGGTTTAGTACTTTTTGTTATCTGAAGATAATGTGGTGAAGGATTACTGATATGCCTATCTTTCTAAACCTGATTTTTTCACTTAAGATAATGTTTTGTACATCTATGTTTATGCTTTTAGTTTAGCTTTAGTTCAGGGGTTGGCAAGCTAAAGTCCACACACCAAATCTGACCTTCACAAGTTTTTGTTCAGCCTGATTGTCACACTTTTAAATGGTTGAAAAAAATTTTAAAAAAGAATAATGTCTTATGACACACGAAAATTATGTGACATTCAAATATCAATGTCTCTAATTAAGTTTTATTGGAACCAGCCTGGCTCATTTATTTGTGTATTGTCTGTGGCTACTTTCATTCTATAATGGCAGAGTTGAATGGTTGTAGGAGTAGAGGACGGGGCAGGCATGTGCCTTAAACCCAGCCTCTTAATACAGATGTTTTGATTCTTTACTAGACTCTCCTTACCACACAACTACTAACTCCAAATATTCTAGATGAAAATCCCCTGGGAAATGGAGTCCTCGTTGAAGCTGTTCTCTGTTTTCTTCTCTTTGCTTTGTCTTATCTCCCAAAAAGTCATCTCTGCTTCACTATTCCACTGGCCGAATCTCTGCTGCCTGCCCTCTGCTTCCTCCCCATTCCAGCTCAGCAGTACTACAAAATTGCATACAATTCTCATTATTACTCCATTTTAAATTATGTTAATAAAAATTATAGAACTTTGTTCTATTTGTTTTGTATAAGGACCTAAACACACCTAATTTTACCTTTTGGATCACAAAAGATAAAATATTTTTTATCTGATCATTTACTGCCCCCCACAAAAAATTGCCAACACTGGCTTTATTTCATGCAACTTTAATTACTATTTTTTATTGTATTAATATGTCATCAGTTATTTATTCATTTCTCTATTGATGGAAAATTTTATTTTCCAAGTGCTTTGCTTTTTAAATAAGACAGTAACAGATACTTTTGTTAGGTTTCTTTGTATACAAACACATACCACTTACATTTTACATGTGAACTAAAAATAAAAAGAATTATAGAAGACATTACAGTGGGACTACTTAACAGTTTTTTTTTTTAATTTTTTTGTCAGATGATGTCTAAATTACTCTTCCAATTGTATATGGTATCTTACCTGAAAAAGTAAGTCACATCCTAAATTCTATTAGGTCCAGTGTTTCTTTCCCCTTTGGCATGATTTTTCTGACTTGCATAAGTCTTTAAATTTAAAAATGTTTGTGTGTGTGTGTGTGTATACAGAAAAAATATATGCACTTATATATGTGGATGATATATATATACACATATATATAGAGAAAATATATATATTTAATTAGTATGTATATAGTAATTAAAAACTGATTTTTAACTTTTTCTAGTAGTCTAATTATTACTGATAAAATGTACAATTTTAATGTGATTGTACTGCTTAATTACATTTACAAAATGTATCAGAAAGCAATTTTTAAATATTTTGTTTTCTTGTTTGTCTTTGAAATGTATACAGTAGATAAACTGAAATGTATATAGTTGTTAGTTAATAACTGTATGTATGCAGTTATTAAAATTAAACTTTGGTAGAAAAGTGTGCTAAATATTATGAATTAAGATATTATATTTAAAACATACCATTTGTCACTTGTATGTCTAAATATAATACTAATGTAAGAAACTTTATTTTTTACACTGTCTTGATTTTTACTTGAACTTATGAAAAAATATATAAGTATATAGGCTCAGGCCACTTACAAAAATGATAGATATAAATTACTTTAGAAATGGAAAAGTATAGTCAGAAAACTACTCCCCCAAAAAGAAAGAAACCAAAAAAATATTCAGAAGGAAATTAAGGCTCAAAGAAACTGAAACATACACACACACATACACATTCACAATCATTATTGAAGTAATTTTGAATTCCTGAGTTTAATACCCCTAGTTATTAGCATCCCAAATTTAGAAATGAATACCTGGCATAAATGGTGAAATGAAATTTTGTAATTTATTTTTAAATTCTGATAGCATTTTTAAAAACTGGCTCAAGATAGCCAGAATCTTTCCAAAGAAAGCATCAGAACTTTTCTGTAAGTCAAAAGTTATAACCTCACTATATATCATATCTTGATATTTTTTTAAAAGATGATTCTATTTTATTAATTATAATGAAATGCAAATGAATGAATTAAAACTAATTTCAAAACTTCACATTCTGCCACAGAGTAATTTTATAATTCAGTATCTAGGACATAAATCAGCCAATGTTTTTAACAAACAAAAGGGCAGACACTAAATGTTTTAGGCTTTGCAGCCCAAGAGGTAAAGCTGAAGATATACAGATCTCTGAGCCAAGCATGGTAGCACATGTATGTAGTCCCAGCTACTCAGGAAGCCCAGGTGGGAGGCTTGCTTGAGCCCAGGGGTTTGAAAGCCTGTATAGTATAGCAAAACCTTGTCTATACTGAAATATATAATAAATAATTTTTAGAAAAGATCCCGTTGCCACTACCCAGCTCTTCCATTAACACTTGAAAGGAACCACATAGAAAATACAAGAAAGAATGTTTGGCAGTATTTGAATAAAACATTGCTAATGGCCATGAAATTTGGATTGTTTTCTTCTTTTGATTATTTTTAACCATTTAAAAATGTGAAAATATCCTTTGTTCATGTGCTGTTCATGTACAAAAAACAGGTAGCAGGTTGGATTTTGGCTGTGAGTTGTGTTTTGCAAACCTGTGACTGAGGACTCCAACCACTGAGTGATTGTAAAATGGGGATAAAAGTTAGAGCTATAAAACTAAGTATGGGTTATTTCAAAATCTGTTGATGATCTAGCTGAGGCTGTTGCTTTCTTCCATGTGCACCCAAGGCACATGGGTCTTTCTGCAAATTCCCTAAATAGGGGAACTGAGTACTGACTTTCTGACAACTATTTGGAAATGGTCTTGGTCTAGTCACCAGGAGGGGAAGAGAATGCACAGCAATCTCCATCAAGTCAAAATTTGTTGAAGGGACAATCTGTTAGAATTTTCAGAAAGAGCAGTCATGCTTCAAAAGTTATTTGATCTGAAATCTCTAGCTTCCTATAGGAAACTATAACCAAACAAAATTATGCTCTTTGTTTACCTCCTTGGTGGGTTGAACAGTGTCCCCAAAAAAGACATGTTGACCATCTAATTCCTGGAAACTGTGAATGATAAATTATTTGGAAAAAGGTTCTTTGCAGATGAATTAAGTTAAAGATCTTCAGATGGAGAGATCATACTGGATTATACATTGAGCTCTAAATCCAGTGACAAGTGTTCTTACAAGAGATACACAGTTTCTGCCAGATAAAGAGAGAAAAATGTGGGAAGATAGTGTCAGAGATTGGAGAGAGGCGGCCACAAGCCAAAGAAAGCAAACAGCCACCAGAAGCTTGAAGAGGTAAGGAACAAATTTTTGTTGAATTTGTTGAGATGGTCATCTATTTCCCCTTTATGTTATTAATGTGTTAAATTGCATTGATTGACATTTAAAATTGAAAAATCTCCTAAAATTATCCTAAGTGAAATAAATCAGGCTTGGTAGACTATAAAATGTATCATTACATTTATATATATTTCAAAAGCAGGCAATACTAATGAAAGCTATTAAAGATTCTAGTATGATAACTAGCTTTGGAGAGACAGAGAGTGATTTAGATTTAGAGAATTCTGGAGAGGCTTTTAGTTCTCACTCATAATTTGTATTCTCATGATCTGTGTTTCTTCCTGCATGCTATACCTAAAAAAAAAGTAAAACAATTAATGCTTCAGTAAATATGGATTAATCAGTAGTGTTTGAAGAATGGTCAATTAATTCTCACAGAAAATCTGTATTACATTTTATGATAATTCACATATACTATTATTTCCCTTATTCATTTCTCAAACTGAACATTAATGATAGGGAATAAATGTTCTAAACATGTTTAACTTTGGGTGTTAAGAACATGTTCAATATTAATAAAATTATTTTCAATAATGAAAATGGATGATTTTCAGAGTTTTCTCTAGTTCTACTTTTAGAGATATTCGGATAATTTTGAGTCAGCTAATCAAATTAATCAGCAAAATGTTTATCCCTTTGATAAGTAAAGGTTGTTAAACATTTTAAAGTGATAAAATTAAAGTTTTTAAACTAATACATTGTTATTAAAGTTTATCGTGGCTCCTTCACCTTCTAGCTGTGTGACTTTCAGCATATTTTATAACCTATGTTAACCTGTTTCTTCATTTTTAAAACTAGCAAAAATAGTAATGAATATCTCATTCTGTCATTGTGGCAACTCAATAATCCATTAAAAACACACACACAAAAAAAGCACAACAGATAGCCAGCCTCACTGTGTGTGCCAAATAGATGAGAAATAAATGGAGCATTTACTTTTGTGTATTCTCCAACCAGATGTCAGTATTATAACTATGTTAACTTTATAAGGAAGAGTCTATAAACAGATATCTCAAATCAAAATTTCTCTCAAACATTAGCTTGATTGACTTCATCTCACAGAATTTGAGGACATGAAGACAATGTTGATGCAAAAACACCAAAATAATTATCACTTAGTTTTGGTCTTATTTTTATACAATTTTAATTATTTTTGATTTCTGAAAGTCTTTTCTTTCTGTTAATAAAATAATACCATCAACAAATACATAAGATGCAATTTAAATAATCATGACTTTACTTTTATAAATAGGCATTAATCTAATATTTTATAATACCAGACTGGCTTAAAATCTTGATTTGAATATTAAATGAAATTTATATTTCTCAATTGAGTCTGTTAAAGCCTATCCTTCTGAACACACATGAGGAAGATAAAATATAAGGGCTTTGCAGTACTGGTCAGTATGATAATAAAACTACAAAGAAATTTCGCTCAAAGAATTAGAATCCTCTATTTGATATTTTCTAAGTGTTTCCTAAGCAAGATGTTCAAAATATTTGTCATAATTTGTCAAAGTAAACCCTTGGTAGATGTGAATTAATTAGATGCATACAGCATAATTAGTTCAGTAGCTGGAACTAAACAATTCTTGTCAATTTCCAAAAATGGACATGATTCCACCGTAATCACAATCAGGATTTCTGGTACTTTTTCTAATAAATTTGTTCCACCTATTACAAACTATGATTTTTTAAAAATTCATTTCTAAGCCAAGCTCTATAAATAATACTTTATCCATTTGGGAGATTATATAATTATTATCACATTTTAATTAATAATTTATGAATTATTTTTAACTTTGGTGGTACAATTAGTCTAATTAAGAGGCAGCTGGACATAATTTTGAAGTTGTTGAATGACCCTCATTAATCTAAGAAAAATATCTTAAAACAAATTTCCCTCTGATTAATTGCAGTAACAAAGGCAGTAAGAAAAGAACACAGACCAAAAATTTTATTTTTAAAGCTGTAAAAATTATACAAGGCAGTTGCAACCAAGATACAGAGATTTTCCATGTGAATATTCTTATTCTGATATTCCCCAACTTTAAACATTTCATGACATTTCACATACACACATATACACATGAATGCACACCCACTATATCATAGATTGGCCTTCTTTTTTCTGACATATTTAAGAGCAAGTTATTAATACTTCTGTGTTTTTCCTCAACACAAAAGTCATTCTCCTATACAACCTCCATATAACCTTCCAATTGAGAAAATAAACACTGATACATACTACTAGCCAATCCTCAGAACTCCTCATTGGTTACTTTTCACTGCTTCCAACAAGGCACTTTTTCTTCTGATTCAAGATTTCATCCACAAGCACAGTTCGTGTTTAGGTTGTCTTTTTTTATCCTCCTCAATTTCCCCTGTTTTTCTATTTTTATTATTTTACAGTTCTACGTTATGTATTAATTCTATCAACCTGACTCTATTCAGTGTTTCCTCATGACCAGAGTCCTGGCCAAGCCATGTTTTCTGTGCAAAATACCACCAAAGCAATGCTACATTCTTCTCCGAGTATCTCATCTGTGGGCACTATTGACCTTTTACATCAGAGGTGGTATTAAACTTGACCACCTGGACATGTTGGTTTCCTACAAGTTTTTTCACAAAAAGATCACCATTTCTCTTTTTTAATTGAATATAATTATTTTGGAGATATTTTACAGTTAAAACAATATTCTGTTCCTCCCTTTCGCTTCAAACTTCTACCCATTGACATCAGCCAGCCTCCACTGATGACTACCATCTAAATAAATTACTATGAGAATGGACAAATGGAGGCATTCTATTTCTGTCCTTGTTTCTTCTTTATAAATTGGCACCACACTGTATTAAAGGACCTCTCTTCTAATTCGCTATGGGCCAAATTATGTTTTTCAAAAATGCATATGTTGAAGTCTAAACCCTTGGTACCTCTGAAGGTGTCTATATTTGAAAATGAGATTTTAAAATAGGTAATTAATTTAACATGAAGTCATTATGGTAGGCCCTTATCACTATGATTTCTGATTTTATTAGAAGAGGAAATTAGTGCACAGTTATTACACAGAGAAAAGACCATGCAAAGACAGGAGGAAGACTTCCATCTTCAAGCCAAGATGAGAGGCCTCAGAAGGAACCAAGTGGTTGACATCTTGATGTGAACTTCTAGGCTCCATAGCGGTGAGAAAAAAAAATTTCTCTTGTTTAAGTCATATAGCTGTGGTACTTTATTATAGCAGCCCTAGCTAGGGTTATTTATTTCAGTCTGAAATTACAGATTCTTATTTTATTCATGGAATTTTATCCATTACTATAATTATTTACACTGATGCTTAAATTGTACCAGATTTAGCCATGGAGACCCCCTTTAAAGAGGCTTCTCTGTGCTTTCACAAGTCTTGATTGTTTTTTGAACACTTCCTTATTTTCTGGCATAGCAAGATCTTCCAAATTCATCCCTATTCCAGTTCTGAAATTAGAGCTTTCTGCAATAATCCATGGTTGATTTTAGTGAAGAATGGTGAGTAGAAATTAAGATTTGGATATTCAGTATACTCTTTGTATCTAAGCCTTCTTAGCTGGCATAGCCATGAAATATATGTATGCTACATATTTTCACACATGGAATCATAATTATTTATAAATCTGTGAGTGTGTGTTATAAAAAGTGAGTTTTTATCAATAATACTATTGCCTCCAATATATTATTTGCTCAATGTACTTATTTGTTGCATACAACCAACCTCCCAAAATCTTTGTTTCCTTTATCCTATGCCTCCATTTTGCTTGTTCAAACCCCAAGCTTCTTGCACATTTTGAGTGTGAGCAGGCTGCCTCCATCTTCTTGACTAGATTGAAAGCAACAAGTAGGATATGCAAAAGGAAGGATAGGAAAGAAAGAGAGAGAGAAGAGAAGAAATGGAGGGAATAATTGCTTGAATGTTTACATTTTTTAAAAGAAATTAACATCATTGAGATGACAGCAACATGTATAAGTAGATTATTTGCTATTCTTGCTGTAGAAAACAGAAAAAGTGGCCTGGCTAATGCCAGCTTGAAATCCCTTCATGACTCCAATGCCATGGACGTGAAGGTCTGGATCCTCCTGCTGCCACACCAGCAGCAGTACCCTGACCTCATCCAATTATTACCACCTTATAAACTTTATTGAGAATAATTAAAGGACAGTGAGCTGCACCCATTTAAATTGTACAACTCATTGGGTTTGACAGATATATTCACCCTTGAAATCACTGCCACTATTATGGAAAATCCTATACAACAGTGAATCAACTCTACTCTCTGTAAGTCACATCTCATTGAACATTTGCTATGGTTATTCTCCAAGACCAATAATCATGACAAACTCAAAATCCCCACTGCAAACTCTATGCCTTTCCTTTTCCTTCCACTTCCTGTATGCAATAACTACGTCAAATTTCTATTATTATAACTTGCTTAGATCCCACTGTCATTTGTTCTTTCAGGGTTTCTATCTGCCCCTAATAATATAATGCTTCTTTGAAAACCTTCCTAAGTATCTTTCTTGATTGGAGCCAGCACTTGGGGTGACTTCAACTATCTTACTGAAGAGCGTATTACATATTTATTATAAATATTTTATTTCTAAACTCTGAAAATTGGAATGAGTAAGTCTTCACAAAATTCTGGCATATATTATTTCTCTGGAGAAGAGATTATATGTGTTTGGGAATGTGCACACACACACATGCATGCACACACACACGCATGCACACACACACGCATGCACACACACACACAGACATAAACAAATGTATATTATTAGAATATACTTTAAAAATATATGGAGCCATTTCATCATTCATTCTTTTTATTACATCCACTAGAAATTACATTTTTTCAAAATACCATACTTCATTTTCTTTGTAAAAACTTTTGCTTCTCTCCAAGAAATATTCAATCTTATCTGCAAGTTGCCCTCAGGATTTGGGTATATTAGAAAAAAATAAATGACCTATCTATATTCCTGAAAACAAAAAATGCAACGGATTTTTTTTATCTGCTATCCAGAACTTTTTTAAAAACCTAAATCAAACAATCTGTTTAGCCACTGGGCTACAAAGTCATTTAAATTCATTCTTTGAAGAATAAGCACTATTGATGCTAACGAGGCTTGAATGGAATGATTTTGTCTCTGCTGATTTCTAAGTACTCAGAAAGAGCTGTTCTTCTTAAGCTCAATGTCTTGGACACTTACCTGTTCTAACAGTCATTAAACAAATATTTATTCAGTGCCTTCTACATTAATGATATGACAAGAATAAAATTGTAATGCTGATCTCAAGCCAATTGCAGTTGAATGGGTGAATTAAAAATATAGTCCTAGGATTCATGGGAAATAAACAATGGAAAATATGCAATGCTAAATGCTGCAGGAGAAATAACTAATATTGTCGTGTCCAGAGAAGCAATTCTCATTGTCCTTCTTTGTTTTTCACTTATCATGCTTTCTCTTTGTCCCCATACCTGCCTTCTAGTCTTCCACTGGATTAAATATTTTTTCTCTATTCTGTTGATTCCTTATCTTCTTTGGCATTTATATTGTGGTGGGGAGAGCTGTTAGTTCTCCAATAACCTTTATTTTTCTCTTAGAGGGTATGGTAATAAACCATTTAAATTTTAGAATGATAAATGGTCACCCATACCACAGTGTAAGTCAGTGTTGCTGAGCCATGTGACCAAAATCGTGAGAGAGAGATTTAAGCCAAAGTATCATCCTGTGTCCAATTTATTATAAGACAAATGGCTAGTGGGCTATGCTCCTCAGTTCCATATTTTTTCTTTCCTAGTTCCTAATGGATGCACCATAGGTAGATATTTGGAACTGGAGTCAATGCTTTAAGTCATGAGAAAAATTTGGAATGATAGATATGGGGTAGGACAATAAAGAAGAAGGCTAGATCCCAAGGGAAGTTAAGAGAATAGAGTCATCATATGATGGTTAATCTTATGTGTCAACTTGACTGGGCTAAGGGATTCCCAGATTGCTGCCAAAATTTTATTCCTGGGTGTGTCTGTGAGGATGTTTCAGTATTTGAAAGATTCATATTCACAGTGATAGACTGAGTAAAGATATTAATAATTGCCCTCACCAATGCCAGTGGGCATTATCCTATCCTTTGAGGGCCTAAGCAGAACAAAAACTCAGAAAAAGATTTTTCTTTCCTTGCCATTGATGAGATATTCTTCTTGTCCTACTCTCAAACATTCATGCCCCTGTTTCTCAGGGCTCAGACTGGGATTTACATAATTGGCATTCCCGGTTCTTAGGCCTATAGCTTTGGATTGGAACTGCACCCTGGGCATCCACCTTGCAGACAGCAGCTCATGTGAGCCATTTTCTTTTAATTAATCTTTTTGCATATCTATTTATATATCCTATTTCTCTGTTTAGGTTCTATTTCTCTGGAGAATCAGAGAAATAGAAATCTATTTCTTCAGGACTAAGACACATCATTATAGTTTTGCAGAATTTCATTTGAGATAAATAAATATCTTCCTTATTTAAACCATTGATATTTTGAGTTTTTTTTGTCCCAGTCAAATCCAATCATTGTGACTCACTTCTAAAAACATATACACCTTAACCTCACAAGACAGGAACCTCATCATAAATTTACTTCTTTCTACATATTCTGTTTGTTTTAATTTTCCTGTTAGATTAGTATAAAAATATGTATTCTTTACACACTTATCTGTACAGAAATAAGTTCATTATTCTATTTGCTTACCATTGTTTTTTGTATCTATTTTCTTTCTTGTGAATTCATCTATTCATCCTCCATCGAGAACAATATCCCAAGTCCTTCAGGGATTGTCTGTTAAAGTTAAATTTACTAAATACCTTATTTAAATACCTCCTCCTCCTGGGTTCAAGCAATTCTTCTGCCTCAGCCTCTTATTCATTCAAATTGTGGGATGCAATGCAATTTGTCTGAATATAAATTTATTAAATCAAAGTTTCTTTTTCTTTATTTCTTTGTAGAAGATGCTCATCGTTTTCTTGATCCAAGTACTGATGACAATAATTCTGAAATCAGTAGGATTTTTATTGCTGTGTAGGTATTTTATGTCTTGACTCTGCCAGCTTTTGGGATTTCCTTCTCTCCTAAAAAAATCATAATGTTTTATAATTTGTAGGTTTTTTTTTTCAGCCTGATTGGTGCTTATTGAAGTCTTTTAATCTGAGGATTGTGTCTTCCTTTCATTGTGGAAAATTCTCAGCTTTCATGTCTTCAATAATTGTATCACTGTCTTATCCTTTATTCTCTACTGCTGAGACACTGCCAGAGAAATGTTAGTGCCTCTGTATCTATTCTTCTCCTCGTTTTTTTCTTTTGGTATTTACTTTCAATTTTATCCTGATGTCCTGTGTGTTGAGTAAATTTCTCTCTCTAATTTTTTCACATAATTAATTTTTGTTTAGTTATATGCATTCTACTACCCAATTCACATGTTAAAATTTTTGTTTTAGTAATTATATATTTTATTTCCCAAATCTCCAATAAATTCTTCTTTTAATTGCCAATTATTTTCTTTGTAAACGTAACACCCTAATTTAACCTCTGACCAAATTCACTGAATTTATTTTAAATATCCATTTGTCCTTGGGCCTAACTATTTGTTGCTTCAGATGGTCCTAGTACACACCTCAGTGATTTGGTAGTTATTGACCGAGCACTCATTTCTGCAATTGAGAATACCTGCTAGACTGTGGGGTATTATGGCTTTTGATTTTCACATGGTGAACAGGAATAAGTACTTCTGAGAATTATATTCACCTCTGTGAGAGTAGGAGATAGGAAAGATACATGATAGGATTCAATCTCAAAAGCTATTGTTTGGTCTTAATTTCTCACAGCTTTTTCAGTCACCCAGGACATGTTCTGGCCACAAAATTCTGAGAAGAAAAGAAGAGTACTTGTAATGTTTATTGACTTTTGTACTCCAAGTTCAAACAGTCTTTCTCCCAATCAAATATATGTTTCATATATTTTTATAGGTGTACTGTTAGGTAGCTTTCAAAACACGTTCACTGAAACTTCACAGAGATTCATAGATTGGATTTTGTGGAAAGTTGATTCTATTTTGAAGAAGAAATGGCTAACTTATGCCACAAATTGATTACTTTCCTTTGCTAATGCAGCTGTTAGATAAAATGTATTTTTTCTGCAGAACGTTCAATATTTAAAAGCTTAGGCACACTTTTAAAAAGGTGCTAACCACCTAACAAATATCTCAAAAATGATATCAATCTCTTACAACAATTGATAAATTAATATTCTAAAAAATATATTCTGACATCGCAAATATGAGTAAAGTTCAAAACACAGAAAACTAAAGATCATCTGGTAGCATCAACAGTTATTCTTGGTTTGGGCAAAAAACTATAAATCCAAGCATTTTTAAATTAATAGGAACACTGGCTTTTACTTCTCTGAAATGTTTTCATGAAAGATTATAATTAATGCTGCATGTTTCACTATAATATTATAATTTATAATAGTTATTTCTTCTTTAGAGTAAACACATAGACTTGAACTTCCTCTATAATCATCCATGATGCTTTTTTCTTTGCCCCGGAGATGGATTCTTGCTCTGTCACCTAGGTTGGAGTGCAGTGGTACAATCTTGGCTTATTGCAGCCACCCTCCTCCTGGGTTCAAGCAATTGTTCTGCCTCAGCCACCCTAGTAGCTGGGATTACAGGTGCCCACCACCATGCCCAGCTAAATTTTGTATTTTTAGTAGAGATGGGGATTCACCATGTTGACTAGGCTGGTCTCATGCTGCTCTTTGCATGAATTTCCATTCTTTACTGGTAAGATAGAAATAACAAT
This sequence comes from Ateles fusciceps, assembly GCA_036589455.1. Taxonomy (NCBI): domain Eukaryota; kingdom Metazoa; phylum Chordata; class Mammalia; order Primates; family Atelidae; genus Ateles; species Ateles fusciceps. The sequence goes on along the minus strand of JAZHEH010000572.1, from coordinate 12,464,521 downwards.
TGTTTTTTTTAAATGTTTACCTATAAATTCAAATACAGTAAAGTATGCAGGTTGTTAATATATAGTTTTCTCCTCTGCCATTGTGCCCTGACCACTTTTATTTGTTGTTTGTATGCTTCTTTTCAATGCCTTTATCAGAGCATCCACATACTCTATTGTAACCATTTGATGAATTTATTGCACATTTACTAAATTTACAGGGTTCTGGAGACAAAGTAATGAGCAAAATATTTCCTGTCTTTTTAGAGCTTAAAGTCTAAAGAGAGAATTTCAATTAATAGTTGAAATGGTTGGTCCTGCCAACACAATGATTTCAAACTTCTAGATTCTAGAACTATAAAATAATATGTAGTTTCAGTTGTTTTAGCCTAGCTTGTAGTACTTTTTAAATGAGAACCCTGGGAAACTAATACAGAATTTAGAGGTAAGTAAGAGTCAAATTATATAGGACCAGTTGGCTTCCATGTTTATTTATTTGTTTTTGCTCAAAATAATGAATTCATTGAATTCTCCAGGTTCTTTTTTCTTTTCATCTTGCTCTCTTATTTCACTTTTATTCAGTCCAAAATGCATTTACACTAAACTGAGGATGTTTTGACCTTCTCAGTCTTTTCAGTTTTTCAATTACAGCAATACTAGAGTCTTAGACTAGATTTTCTTTAATTTTTAGAAAAATTATTGGTATTTTCCCCTGGTCCTCAGCAAGATTAAAAAGTATGTAATAAACATATAGAAATGATGGTACAACTTGAGAAAATCTTGTCAAGCAGATCATATGAATTGAATATCCCTTGGATATGCATTGATAGAAAATCATTTCAAAGTCTCTGGGCAAGGTGTAATGGAGCAGTTCTTTCGACAGATTACTGGAAAAAAAAAAAAAAAAGAACTTGCTGGTTAAAAGCAAAAGTTTTATTGAGAAAATAAGTAAATAACCCAACCTCACTCATGCGACATCCATGATATTTTTTTAGGTAACATACGTCTAAAACAAGTTCTCCAAATTAGTTTTTCATTTTTGTTCTTTTTCTTCCAAATGAGCTTTGAAAACATTCTATTATTATAGAAGGATGGTTCCCAGAATCTAAAACTTATATGTATGGTAGGTATTAGTAGTAAATTACAATGTGTGGTTAGAGATTTAGAAAGCTGGACCTATTTTTTGTCAATGTGGGGTCCTATTGTAAAATAAGAAAATAATTTATTTCATGACACTCACAGAAAGAAGTCTAGATTTTAGGGTTTAATTAGAAAATTTAAGCTTGAATGAATTCATTTTCCATATGTTCACCTTCTCTTGTCTTAAATATGAGGGTGAGCTATTTCCTGCATGAAGCTATAAAATGTATCATTCAGATACATAATCTTATGAAAGTATAATTAGATGATTCACAAATAACTAGAGTATAGCAATGTAGGGTCAACCTTCCCCTTTTAGAAGTGAAGCTTTTGCTTTTACTCAAAATCTCTGTAATTGGTGGGCCCTCCTCACACCCCAAGTAGAAGGTCTGTGTTAATTACAATTTTGATATTTTATATCTCTGAATGGTCTTAATCACTTCAATTAAAATATAATAAGCTCCAAACTCCACCATTTTGTCCCTTACTGCACATGCCTGGATGAGACCCCAGAGGAAAGTCAAATTCTGCCATTTACATCACATGCCTGGATGTGTCCACAGAGGATAGTCAAACTCTGCCATTTTAAGTTCTTACCAGGAAGTTTTTGTGCACAAGCTCAAGATGTCTCCTGTTAGGAAATTTCCCCCTTCCCATCACCAGCATCCTGACATTTGCTTGATAGTCACCTGACAGTCACCAGACATTCTTTGAGGCCCTATCCTGCCCCTCTCAGACCTGCCTATCTACTTACTTTAACAGCGCCACAGAACAAGGGCACAGGTGTGTGTAGTCAAGGACCTTGATTTCACAGAGCCAGCAGCTTGCCTGTGGAAAATAATTAGAGGGAGGTTGAGTTCTCATCAATACTTGGTCTCAGAGGAAGTTTTCTCTTGTTAGAAAAATGCCTGATAAATGAAAAATGCCAGTACATATAATTTGCTTTATATGTTCTTTTTTATATTTGATAAAAGTGCCCCAAAATTGAATTTGTTAACTACAGAAAGTATATGTGTAAAGCAACATGTTTTATACATTTCAAATATTAAATAAAAATGCAGTTTTCTTTGAGATAGTTGTAAAGAGATGTAATTACCTCTGTATTATTTTTATGAAAAATAATAAAATCATTGTTCTTTGCAGGAGCAAGCAGAGCAACTATCTGGAGTTGTGAGAAGAAACTAAGTATTAAAGAGGTGTATTTTAAAATGAATGAAAAAATTATGTAATTTTTCTATATGTTTTAATGTTGATTTTATATGGCTGCATTTAAAATTATTAATTTTTATTCACTTTTGAAACTAACCTTTGTTTTACAGTTCTATATTGTTTTCCTAGAGAAGTTCTCCAAATTTGTTTAACTTTCAGTCTTTACAATACCTGGAATGATAGCCACTTCACATAGAGTAATAGCATATTATAAAAGTATCTGGGCCAGTGGGAGGGATTGGCTTCTAACATTACCTTAGCACCTAATACATAGGTTTGTGTCCGAGAATCTTCATTCACATTTTGATCAGACAGCAATTTTGTAATTTCTACCTGGACATTTTGGCGTTTTCTTTACTTTTCATTTCTAACACAACTACTGCTACAAAAAAAAAATGGAGAAAAATATTCAGATTTTACAGAGATCTATATTTATTAAGGGTCTCACACATCCCTATTCTATCACTTCACAATGTTAGCATCAGCTTTTATACACTCTGTTGGATTATGTCAGTCACTATTGACACATAACTAAAATAGATGCCAAATAGTTGAAAAAATGCTATTGAATACTAAAAACGTTATTGTTAAAATAGTTGAAAAATCCGGAATTTTTTTTCAAGTGGGCCAGTAAACAAATTCACCTTCTTGTAAAGATGAGTGTTGGAACTGTTCCCACTTGAGTGACATTAGCATTATCTTTGATTGTGGTGGTAATGAGCTCTGTGCTTGTCCTGAGGTCCTACATCTGGTAAATTATTTTCTTGACTGAGCTAGATTCCAGAGTCAGCAAGGACAACAGAAGGCGTTTCATGCCTGTGGGCATCTCATCTGGCCACTTCTCTTTGACCTGTGAACTCCTACAGAGTAGTGTCTTCTACTTTTCCCATGCTACATGACTGAGTTGCATACATTTGTGATCTTTACTCAGCCGTCAAACATAAATAAGGGATGGACAGGGGTTCTCATATCCACAGTGGAACCAGTTCATTGTATAGGTAGTTGAGTCATTCATAGAAGTATTCTTTAAATTGTTTTTGTGACTTGGTCATTACTTGAGATGGAAAAGGGATGCATCTAAATATGTTTATGAATAGTAAATAATATTGGAAGAAATACATTTTCTCTATCTATATACATAAATTGTCTACATGAATTAGAGGGAATTTCTGTGGCTCCTCTATATTTCTAAAAGTTTGTTAATATTGCAGTGAGATCTCAGAATTATTAGTTATTTGTCCTTTCTGAGGTTAGAATCCATATATATATATATATATATATATATATGTACACACACACACACATATATACACACACACACACACACACAATATATATACATCACACATACATATATATATATAGCTACCTCCACTCATGATATAATGCTGAAAGTACTGCCTGAGTTAAACTGTACTTTCCAGAATTCTTCAACAGGCTTTTAAAACAATAATTAGGTCATAAACACACTATGGTTGACTCAGTGACATCTGATCAAGGGACCCACATAATAGAAAAGGATGCCACTAAATGTGCCCATTACAGAGTAAGAAATAAAAAAATCTAATATCTTTGGCTAAACCCAATTCCTTGGTATAATGAACACTAAAATGATTCTTTATAGAAACTATTCAAGTCTTTGCATAAGCAGAGACTTTACTGTGGTAGCTGAAATTTCTTCATGGTAAGTCCCTCTTCCATAGACAATCTATGATTGGATTCAGGAATAAATTGTGAATAAAAGAAACAGAAATCATGTCTAATCAATAGGTTTCTTAAACTCTGAAGCATTTGTGGGCATTCCTATGATAAACAGCCTGAGTGAAATGCTCACTAGAAAGAATTAAAATACTCATTTTGCTAAAAACCCAAGTTCAAAGTTGAGATAAACAATGGAGACTCACTGAGAAAAAAAAATGGATTGGAAAACATAAAAATGAAGCATAGGGGTTTTAAAAGAGTAACTATCCATATAATTCTTCCTTCCGAATCATTGGAAGCTCTCTGTAGGTAATACTGTGATTAATTCAATTCAATACATATTTTAAAAAATCCACTATGGGCAGGTACTGTACTAGGTAAAGTTGAACTATGGTCATGAAATAATTAGCATACATTGTATCAAATAATATTTATTTAGATCAAGAACCCCCTTGCTCACATGAAAGATATGAACATAACTTCAGATTAGCCATTTGGAAGCCAAAGATTTAAAAAATAAAAAAGTCTAGCAAGGGACTGAAAAAATAGATAAAATCTGTCTTATGTATTAGAATAGGAGCATAGGCTAAAATTCAATATATATTTATTGTCTAATCATCTAAGTGCTGACTGGTTGCTGGAAAACTTGTTCATAATTGTCCAAACAATGCTGAGAATGAATATTCAAACCTTGTGTGCATAGCTTCACTCAGTAAGACAGTAGTCCAAATTTGACAATTAAGAAAGGTCATATTTTCAATAATCAGATATGTTGAGAAAACAAAAACCAAAGAATATAATAATCTAACACAGTTAACAATGCCTGCTCTACTTCATGGTCCATGGACAAAACACATTTCAAATGTGGAAGTACTACATTGTGTCTTTTGTGTGCATCATAGCAAGAAAAGAGTTTGGTTGACATGTGCTTTACTTGAAATCACCAGCTGACTGGTAGGGCAGGTTACAAAGTAAGCAAGTATAAAAAGAGTTTCAATCCATCTTCTGTTAAGTTCTCTGGTGTCATTATATTATTGGTGTGAGAATAATAAGCAATTTATCCTTAAATGCCACCATCCAAACTGATATTCATGTAAGTCTAGCCTCCCCTGGGATTGATCTTTTATTGTCTTAGAAACTATGAGCAAAAGAAGCACTATTTTGGTTAAAATCTGGACCAAGATTCCCTAGACCAAATCATCATATAATCTCTGTGATGTCACAGAGTCTAAGTTTGGTCTAGACATGTCCTAAATGTATGGAGAAAACTTAAGCTTTGTGTACCAATTGAATGGAGAACTAGGCACCCCCAACCACCACAAACCATATGTATTTTAAAAAAAAGGTATTTAACAAAGAGAGATTCAAGGAGACAAGTACCCTTGATCAATTCAATCATAGTTCCACCAAACAGTGTTATCTCTACAGCTGCTGTAATTATAATAATCTTGTCTTTGTTGTCCAAAGCATGTCCCAAGGTTGGAATAAATCTTTAATCACAAGCTGCTTAACCAAGATGTCTGATGAGACCTGCAAAATAAAGACTATTTTGAATACAAAACTTAACATGGTTCCTGTAGATTACCACTAGGGTAAGCAGTCATCTTCTCTGGGTTGTTTCTTTATGGACATATAAAAAGAACCTTCTCCATATATAGAAAGCTGAAAAAAAAGTCACATAACCTAAGGTTTCAACTTACTAGTGAGTATAGATCGATAACAACTGGGATCATGTCATTATTGCGTTACTGTCATCTCTTCAGCCAACATAATCAATTCATAGAGTCTGAAGTTCCTCTCACTTGATAGAAAGAAAATACAGCCTCACTACCACTCATTTGTATATAAAAATGTGCAGGTATCTCTCATAATAATTGATAGCTCTCTGTGTATAATGCAATGCAGTTCAGGAAAAATCACACAAAATTTGATGACACCAATAATATCATAGACCTAAGAGACAAAAACAGACATATCCTACCTGATGACCCTCCATAGAACATCCCTACATAGACTATATCCCATGTTTGAATATTCAGCAGTTGACTTATTTTAATTTAGTGTGGTTGTCATTAACAGTATAAATTAGCATTTGATTTTCTTCTAAAAATTAAATATTCAATGAGACATTCTGAAAGACAAATAAAATTTGTATAGCAAGATGCTAAAAACCTAAACCTAGGTGAGCAGCAAATTAAAAGAGTTAAACGTGCTTGCTGGAGTAGAAAATTATCTTAATTCAGTAAAATATAGCTTGTCACAAGTCCACCCTGGAATTATCAGGTTGTGCTACAGCAAAGCATGAGAACCAGTATATTTAAAATGGGGGAATTATAACAGCTGTTCTGTGACCTCTGGAGGAACCAGATAATCAGCTCCCATTTAAGAATCCTAAGAGACAAAGGGGTAAAGTGTCCTAAAAATCCAACTGAAAAAGATTTAAACATCAGGGCTGTTATATTGGTCACAAAGCCTACTATCCCTTGTGATCTTTTTTGGGTAAAAGCAAGTAGAATAAAGTTACATTAATATAGTTTTTATTACAAATTTTAAAAGGTGAACATTTTAAGATATATAGTAGAGTTTTTCAATCCAAGATGCTATTGATAAGATACATTTTAATTTCCAAGATGCTAAAAGGCAAAATCAGTGTACTTCTTAGAGGCAATGAACTATGGAAGCAAAAATCACTGTGGATTTCTAAAAATTTGTGGTTGATTATAATATACAATTAGAAATCACATACAACATGTTTCTTCTGTATATCCAAGACTTGAAAATGAAGCCAAGGGGCATGACCTAATTGATTCCCACTTTAGGCAGAAGTCAGTACTGAATATCCTAAAGAGAGACCCACTTCACATGGCTTTATAGGCCTAACTTCTCTGAAGACATTGGTTACTATAGTCCATTTTGTGTGCCCTTTGAACATAAGGACTATGTTTCTTCAGGGAATTTAGGCAGCTAAAATTGAGAGATGTTGTCAGGGTAGATCCATATGTTCCCCATATTGAGTATCTCTATTGATTATCTAACATGTAAATAATCAAGTACAACAAACAAGCTTTTTAAACAATTTTAAAAACTTCAATAGCTTTTAGGGTACAAGTGGTTTTGGTTACATGGATAGATTGTATAGTAGTGACATCTGAGATTTTAATGTACTAAATTTTCGTATACTATAATCTAAGTAGTGTAGATTATATCCAATACGTAGTTTTTTATCCCTCACCCTTCTTCCACCCTCCCTATTCTGAGTCTCCAAAGTCCATTATATCACTCTGCATAAATTTGAATACCCATAGCTTAGCTACCCCTTAAAAGTGAGAACATAAGGTATTTGGTTTTCCATTCCTAAGTTACTTTGCTTAGAAAAATGGCCTCCAGCTCCATGTAAGTTTCTGCAAAAGACTATTTTCTTCTTTTGTATGGCTCAGTAGCATTACGCAGTGTATATATACATTTTCTTTATCCATTTATTGGTCAAGGGGCATGTAGGTTGGTCTCATGTCTTTGCAATTGTGAATTGTGCTCCAATAAACATACACATGCAGGTGCTTTTTGATATAATGACTTACTTTCTTTTGGCCAGATACCTAGTAGTGGGATTACTGGATCAAATGGTAGAACTACTTTTAGTTCTTCAAGAAATTGCCTAACTGTTATCCATAGAGGTTGTACCTATTTACACACCCACCAGCGATGTGTAAGCATTCCCTTTTAACCACATCCATGCCCACATCTGCTGTTTTTTGACTTTTCAATAACAGCCACTCTTGCAAGAGTAGAGTGGTATTTCATTTTGGTTTTAATTTGTATTTACCTGATGATTAGTGATGCTGAACATTTTTTATAGATGTGGGTCATTCATATATCTTCTTTTGAGAAATGTCTATGTGTGTTATTTGCCAACTTTTTGATGGGCCTATTTAGTCTTTTTCTTTCTGATTTGTTTGAGTTCCTTGTAGATTTTTGATATTAGTCCTATGTCAGACACATAGTTTGCAAATATTTTCTCCAATCTGTGGGCTGTTTACTCTGATGACTCTTTTGCTGTACAGAAGCTTCTTAGTTTAACTATGTCCCATTTATTTATTTTTGTTTTAGTTGTGTTTGCTTTTGGGGTCTTAGTCATGAAATCTTTGCCAAGGCCAAGCCAATGTTCAGAACAGCAATTCCTAGGTTATCTTCTAGAATTTTCATGGTTTAACACCTTAGTCTGAAATCTCTGAGTCATCTTGAGTTGATTTTTGTTTAAGGTGAGCTCCCCTGTGGCAAGCCAGTTTTGATAGGTATTGGAATTTGGGGTATATAGGAAATATTCATTTTTTAAAATTTATATGCTCATAAATGGGATAGCTAGACTATATGATGGTTCCATTGCTAGTATTTGGAGAAACTTTAATAATGTCTTCCATAGAGGCTGTACCACTTTGCATTCCCACTAACAGTGTAGAAGCATTCCAATTTCTTCACATCCTTACCAACATTAATTATCCTTTTTTTTTATAATAGTCATCCTAATGGATGTGAGATGACAGCTCATTGTGGTTTTGTTGATTTGCATTTCCCGGATGATTAGTAATGTTAAATTTTTTTTTTTTCATATTCCTATTGGTTATTTGTATGTCTATTCTAGGGAAATGTTTGTTCAAATACTTTACTCATTTTTACTTAGTTTATTACGTTTAGTATGGTTTTGCTTCATATTGTCCGCTTTTGTTTTTACTGTTGAGTTGTAGGAGTTACTCATATATTTTGTTTATTAACCCATTATCACATGTATAATTTGCAAATATTTTCTCTCATTTTGTAGGTAGCCTTTTCACTTTGTTGTTTCCTTTGCTATGCAGAAGATTTTAGTTTTATGTAATCCCACTTGCCTATTTTTGCTTTTGTTGCTTGTGCTTTCAGTCCATAGTCAAGAAATCATTTCCAAGATGAATATCATGAAGCTTTTCCTTCATGTTTTCTTCTAGGAGTTTTACAGTTTCCAGTATTTCTTATCTTTAAGTTTTTAATCCATTTTGAATTCATTTTCATGAATGTTGTAATGAGTTTGCATATGAATATCCAGTTTTCCCTGCAATTGATGATACATATGTAGGTGCTGAGTGCTCTGTTCTGTTGCACTGGTCTGTGTATCTCTATTAATGTCAGTATCACACTATTTCAATAAGTGAAGCTTTACAGTACATTTTGAAATTAGGAAGTGTGATATGTCCAGCTTTGTTCTTCTTTCTCAAGATTGCTTTTGTTATTCAGGATATTTTGTGGTTTCATAGAATTATAATCAGGAACTGGAAAAGATATTTACACTCATATGTGCTTTGCAGCATTATTCCCAATAGCCAAAATGTGTAAACAAACTAAAAGCCCACTGACAAATAAATGAAGTACATGTGGTAAACAAATACAATGAAATATTATTCAGCCTTAAGAAAGAGGAAAATACTGTCAAATGTGACAACATGGGTGAAGCTGGAGAAATTATGCTAAGGAAATAAGCCAGTCACAGAAAGACAAAAACTGTGTTTTCCCGCTTATATTGGGTATCAAAAGTAATCAAATTAATAAAAGCAGAGCAGAATGGTGTTTGCCAGGGGATGTGGAGAGTGGGAAATGGGCAGTTGCTGTTTAACAGGTATTAAGTTTCAGTTATGCAAAATATATAAGTTATAGAGATCTGTTGCACAACAGTTTTCCTTCAGTTAATAATATTGTGCACTTAAAACTTTATTAAGAGGTTATATATTATGTTAAATGTTCTTACTGCAAGGAAGGAAGGAAGAGAGGAAGGGAGGGGAAGGAAAAAGAAAGGAAAGGAGAAAGGGAGAAAAAAGGAAAGGAGAAAGGAAGGAAAAAATGAAGGAAGGAAGGAAGAAGAAGGAAGGAAAAAGAAGGAAGGAAGGAAAAAGGGAGGAAGGAAGAAGAAACACAAGGAAGTAAGGAAAGAAGAAAGGAAGGAGGGAAGGAAGGAAGGAAGGGAGGAAGGAAGGGAGGGAGGGATTCACTGCTTACAGCCTTCCAAGAAACCAATGTAATAAGGTAAGAAATAATGAATAATATTTATTATGTGAAACAGAGAGATTATTTATCTTGATTCATTTGTGCTCTCACTCTAGAAATATAAAGGTCTAAATTTATCAAAAAATAATATTTATGTGTCAGATTGTTTATATAAATTATCATTTGGTTAAAAAAGTAATACTATAAAGGAGTTAGTTTTTTAGCTCAATTTTATAGATAAATAAATAGAGGCACAGTTTATCCAACATTACATAGCTAGGAAGTGACAAATTTGGGGTTTGGACACTAATAGTATATTTGCCTAGTCTATGCCTTTAAGAACAATACCATATAAGTTCAGTAAGGCAGCTAGGAATAAAATTAATTTTAAAAAATTAGAGTATTTTCATGCATCTATAATAGCTAACTTAAAATTAAATAGAATTATCTCATTTGCATATCAAAATGTTGACTAATAGAAATAAATTTATTTGAATGTGCAAGACATGTATGGATAAAATATAACATTTTGTTGAAGATCATAAGTGCTTAAATCAATGAGCAGTTAATATTTCCAGATTAAAAATATATTTAAAAGTGGCTCTTATAATAAATAAAGTACAACAAATTTCAAAACCTGAGGACCTTAAAATCAAGTTAGATAAAATTTTTTCTTTGAAAATAAAAAGAAAAAAAATGATGAGACGAGCCAAAACAAAGAATATGACATATAAGAACGAAGAGTAAAGAGTTGGACTTATGGGTATGTACACATGCAAAACTCGAGTAGTCCACAGAGTTAGATTGTGCCTCAAGAACAGAATTGTGAAATAATGCAAAAATCAATTCCTGAATAACAACTGAGTTGTCTATAAGAAGTATAACATTAAAAAGTAGGTGGAAACTGACATAGCATTCAATAAAAAATGTTAATTCAATTGGAAATATTTGGGAAAAAAAGTAGTTCATCCTGTGTACAAATGAATTAGGTATTCACTAACAATCAAAACAGAAAATAGGCCAGGTGCGGTGGCTCACACCTATAATCCCAATACTTTGGGAGGCTGAGGTGGGTAGATCACCTGAGGTCAGGAGTTCGAGACCAGCCTGACCAACATGGAGAAACTCTGTCTCTACTAGAAAACACAAAATTAACTGGGTGTGGTGGCGCATGTTTGTAATCCCAGCTACTCAGGAGGCTGAGGCAGGAGAATTGCTTGAACCTGGGAGGCAGATATTGCCATTGCACTCCAGCCTGGGCAACAAGAGCGAAGCTCTCTCTCAAAAAAAAAAAAAAAAAAAAAGTAGAAAACAAAATAATAGATCAAAAAAGTGTAAGACTGTCTCTTATTCTATCTTACATGATAAAATACAATACTAATTCATTTTTTAATTCCTATAGTTTTCCTTTCTGTGTTGGGTAAAACAAAAGTTTGAGGAAGGATAGGAAAACTAGTCACCCTTCAGACTTATGGAGACCCTATACAAAATAATTCTTTTTTATTTAATCAAATGAAAACAGTACAAGAATATAAATGAAATTTTAAAAAAGTTTAGCATTCTGACTCTGTGTAAAAGAAGATACTTTATAGTATTTATTCATTGGCATGAGTATCTCCAAGTGAAATCCGAAGCAAAAAATTAATGAATGTTAATTTTTCTGTCAGAGGGAGATCATACTGATAATTTCACATAACCAAAAACTATCTGATTAACGTTTTTAAAGCTGAAAATAATATAATTATGTTCTCTCCTGAAAAACTATTTAAAACTTATTTTGCATTTCAATCAATTACATAGTTGAAGGAAATCTTTCATTGTTCTTCCACAACAATTTTTTAACTTAAAAAAGAAATTTTACTGTTTGAAAAAATGTCAAGACTGACTTACATGAACGGGCCTCTGTATTACAGTCTGTCACATCTTACCCTGCTCAGGATCTCAATATATTTTCTACTCAATTTTTCTAAAATATATTCCTCTAATTATATACTGTGGTCATTTCAGTTCTTGAAAAATTCTGTTCTTTTATAATCAAACAAGAGTGCAATTGTTCCACTGATTCATTTTTAATTTAAATCAAATATAAAATATCCTAGGAAATTTAAAAATATGTTCAATAATGTATTTATTCTTTACTTTTTCCTCTCCTGTATATATCCCCTAAGATGAGCTGTTGTTTTTTGTTTTATTTTGACTTGTCCTTCTTAGGACAAAGAAGCTTAGTTAGAAGGACTTATCTTCTCCAAATTTAGACAGTAGTAACCCACTTGTATTGATGTCAATAGTATTATATATTTTAATGCCATGGTAATTCTGCTTAGAATCATAGAATTACCTGCTTTTATAGGTTAAGGTATCTTGAAGATTTTTTTAATTGCAAGATGGGGAAAGCTCATTGTCTAAACTTTGTATAGAAACTCTCAAAGTTTCAGCATAATTCTGGATCTCTATCTGGTAACAGCACTCCATATAGTTTAGATAAATTACACAATATTAAAAAGGGTTTCAATAATTAAGCAAAACTATGTTACACTAGGTTTTGAAAATTACAATTCATTTTACCATATCTACAGATTGAAATGTTCCAATTTTTCATTTTTCACAAAATATAGGTGTTTTAGTCAGTTTGGACTTCCATAACAAACTATCATAAATGGATAGCTTATAAACAACAAAAATTAATTTCTCACAGTTCCGGATTCTGGAAGTATGAGATCAGAGTGTCAGAATGTTTAGTTTCTGGTGAGAGTTTCTTCTGGGTCTCACACTGCCAACTTCTCGCTGTAACTTCACATGGCAGAGGAAAGTAGGCAGCTCTCTGGTGTCTTTTATAAGGGCACTGACTCTTCACCACCCTCATGACCTAATCAAATCCCAGAGGTCCCATTTCCTAATATCTTCACATTGGGGAATAGGATTTCAACATATGAATTTAAGACAAGCACAAACATTCAATCCATAGCAATAGGGAAAATTACTGATGATACCTTGGATGCTTACTCTTGTAGTGCTTACTTTTGGATGCTTACTCTAGGATGCTTATTTTGTATAAGACATTTTTCAAAAGGTAATTTCCTTCCTCTCCGAAACCCTAAAAAAGTGAACCCTTATTATGTCCATTTTGTACAAGAGAGACTAAAAACTCCATGGAGATGGTGCAGCTGGTTAGTAGAAAGAATTAGAAGAAAGACAACGTGGTTGCAGTGTAGACACCATTCTCTTAGTGTGATACAGTGCTAATCCTTCTAGGATGACAGTGAAATAATTTCTAGAAGGTCCAGGCAAACTGCACTTATATATTTTTTCCTCTAATTTAATGATGTAAATTAAACAAGATTATCCAGTATTTGTTAATATAGTTGTATTCTGTTACTAAGCTCATGTCATGACATCATATATTTATTAAAATATTAATTGGAACTAGCTAAATGCATTTTAAATATAAGTGATTTCCAGAGAAACATTTCAGTTGTTCTGTTCACATGCTCCCTTCAGAATTAGACAATGTGTATTTCCTGAGATAAGGAAAGCTTTGTAATTCTCCACCTCAGTAATTTTCTCCTGGGCTGCAACTATGTCCAGTCTAAGAATAGAGTAGTTAAAGCAAATTAGTCATTCAAAGTGTGACTTTCTTTCCTTCCAGCATTTGAAAAGTATGTAGAATTAACTAGAAAGAGGGTAATTAGGAGAATTTCCAAATTCTCTATCTAACTAATTCCTAATTGATTCATATTTCTTTTCTTAATTTTTTATTGATATTCTACTTTATTTTTCCATGTATGAACATATAGGAATCCCCCTCTGCTTAAATGATTTGAGATATTTGCTCAGAGCTAAACAATGTGCATGTATTTGTTGTCTATGTTCTTGAAAATTTGACACATACAGCAAAAGTTATTCTTGCAATGCATATTATATCTGAAACAATTTAAAGAAAAATGGATATGAATCAATTATAATAAATGGCTTCACACTTTATATAGTATAATTATTTCAAATTAAAGAAATTATAAGTTGGGCACATTTGTTTTCAGTTGAGAAAGAATACTCTTTCCTGCTTCAGTCAGGCAAGTAATGCATCATAATTGAATAATGTAATAACAAATGTTTCAATTTCCAAACAGAGGAAAAGGGAATGTAAAATTTGACTGAAAGTCAAATGGTCATTCAGATTCCAAGCAAATTTCAAATAATACACATATATCAGTGTTAGAAAATAATGCCATATATCTTTCTCTCTGAGTAGAGTGGATACAAACAGAGCTACCATAACTTTGTCACAATTTTTATATCCTTCCATTTTGATTCTTCAGCTTTTTCTTGTGGAAAACCAGTGATCAATGGGGTTACTCTATTACATCACGTGAAGTAGAACAGTTGTTTTACTGCCAATAGTGATGGCTAATATATTTGATTCCATGGATCCCATGTTCAATAAAATAATGCGTCTGCAATAAAATTAATTATAAGAAGTGATACTAACATAATATTTTGAAAACAAATAACAATGATGTGTGCTGTGTAAACTGCTTAGAAGCATGAACCACATCCTTGGTAATAATGTACTCAAAAAGTATTACCATTCACTTTATTTCCTACCAATATACTATCTTCCTCCCAAATCTCTTTCTGGATACAATTTTTATATTTTTAAAGGAGGCCTCATAGTGGCAGAGAGGAAGGCAGGCCCCACAGCAATTGGAACAGTAATGCTGTCATATCCTAGAAACTTTGCTTGCTAAACTAAGCAAGTTACTGGACTTTCCTAAGCTTCCATTTTTTTACCTATTAAATGAAGAAAATATACAAAATACACAGGATTACAAATACTGTTAAACAGCGCTGGCAATATGACACATAATAAACACTCAGTAAGTGCTAACAAGCTTCACTAGTGTCTCTGTTTCTGTTGCCTAAGAGATTATTTTTCACAGTGCCCTAATCACTGATGATGTTCAGCCATTCTTCAAGTAGGCTTAATCTTTATAAACTAAACGTGGTCTTTCACAGTCTTTAGTCATGCCTTCTAAGCAATATTTTCTTTTCTGCCCAGACTTTTAGTTATGAATGATTCTTATTCAGAGGCTCCACATTCTTTCAAAATTAAATATCCCCTTAGTAGGTCCATTTATTTAGATTCCATATTTCCTTTATACATTTATATCAAGAATGTACCATATTCTGAAATCAACTCTGAAGTATAATAATTGTAATAATGTATGATTTAATATTATTACAACCCAGCGAGTAATACAGGTGGAACTATACATGATTATGAAAGGTTTCTTATACTAAATCCCCTTTTAGGAATCTGAAATGAATGAAAGAATTTTGGCATGAATTAGAAGCCCCTGGGGAAACACTGGAAATCCTTCCACCATTATAGTCATTTCTACATTCATATTGAACTGAACAATAAGAGTAGCTCCCTGTGGATTTCTAGAACTTATTGGTTGCATCATTTTTGCAAGCGTGTTAATGATTGAAATGTTAGTAACAATTACAGTCCCTAAAACTTAACCATATATGTGGGGACCTCAGCTCATTTTTTATTGCAAATAGTCTGAAATTTCCAACTGAAATTATATCTAAAATATCTGATGATCAGCTTCAATTAACTTCTTAAATGAAACGATGCACATTTAGATAGTAAGGCAAGTTGAATAAAACCTTATTGTGAGGGATTCTGAGGCACTAATGTGTCTCAAAAATACCTTCTTATATCAGGAAAAATATGATTTTATATTTGCATTAAAACTACTTCTCATCTAACTTATAGATGCCTTATTTTGTTAGATATGATTGGATCTTTTTTATTTTTTTAATATTTAGAATTAGTAATAAACACTTATTTATAGCTATCTATCTAATCTATCTATCTATCTATCTATCTATCTATCTATCTATCTTCTATCTAATCTATCTATCATCTGCAGAGCATGTAAGGTTAATAGCAGAGTCCCCATCTAATCAGAAGTTAATCTGGTGACTAACACACTGCATCAAACTGACAAGTAGAGCATAGAGGAAGTTAATATAGAAAACCAATAAGAAGAATAGATTGTTTTACCTCTTGAATCTTCTGAAGATGAGAAAGATCTTTGCCCCCAATTTGAAACTAAACCAAGTCAGAGCTTTCCACAACAAGGTCAGCCAATATTGAGAGAACATGGTTTGTAATCAACATATTGTGTATCTCTTCCAGACTGCTCTGTGCATTCACCCTTCTGCACCTCTATTACATTATATTGAATCTTCTTTTTGTATTTCATTTTCTTGCTCTCTCTACTTCCACTTAGTTGGTTAATGTTTCCTTAATTATTTAAATTGTGAACCCATATAGCCTAGCCACAAGAGGGGCTAAAAATATATTTTATTCCAGTGACTGGAAATAAGTGGAATGGAAAATAGCAATAATAGTATATCACAAAATATGAAGATTTTGCACTATTCACAGAACAGAGATAATTATTTGTCCAGTTTAAATGACGTTATAGCTACTTTGGCTTTTTTATTACTGAATTTAATTTTTAACTAGTAAAGTATAAAAAGACATAAAAGACATATTTTAGCTGAAATTCAATTAAGTCTCATTTCAGTCTAAGAGAGCTCTACACATTTTTGAATGAATAACAGTTTAACATTTTTAATCTGGAGTATCCTCTGTTATTTGAAAATTTTTATTGTTAGGAAACATGCAAGAATTCCTAGCATACTGTAAGACATTTTTAATTTAATTCAGCTTTTCTAATATAATGCAGTATATTCTTATCAAAGTTGTCTCACAGTTCAGATCCCTGATCAGGAATATAATGAAAGTCAGAGAGCCTTAAACAAGAATTTGCTTTCTTTCAGAGGGCATAGGATACATCAAGAAACTGCCTCACATTCAAATTGGAAAAGAGGAAGTTAAATTATCTCTGTTCACTGATGAAAAGATCTTATTTCTAGAAAACCCCAAGACTCCTCCAAAAGATTTTCAGATTTGCTAAATGATGTCAGTAAACTTTCAAGATACAAAATCAACATACAATAATCAGTAGCATGTCTATATAGCAATAACAATCAAGTGGAAAAAATCAAATAAAAAACTCAATCTCATTTGCAAAGGTCACCAAAAAAAAACCTTTTTTAATACCTAGGAATACATTTAACTTAGAAAGTGCAATATCTCTAAAAGGAAAACTACAAAACACCAATTAAAGAAATCATAGATGAAACAAACAAATGGAAAAAACACCCAATGCTCATGGATCAGAATTACTATTGTTAAAATAACCATACTTCCCAAACCAATCTACAAATTTAATGCAATTCCTATCAAAATACTAATGCTATTTTTTACATAAACATAAGAAACAATCTTAAAATTCATATGGAGATGAGCCTGAATAGTCAAAGCAACCCTGAGCAAAATGGACAAAGCTGGAGGTATCACATTACCTCACCTCAAATTATACTACTAAGCTACAATAAACAAAATAGAATGGTACCAGCATAAAAATAAACACATAGAAAAATGGAACAGAAAAAAGAACCCATAAATAAAGCTACATACCTACATCAAACATATCTTTGACAAAGTCGACAAAATATACACTGAGAAAGGACACCATATTTAATAAATGGTGCTGGGAAGATTGGAGAACCATGTGCAAAAATATGAAATCAGATCCCTATATCTTGCCATACACAAAAATTAACTCAAGATGGACTAAAGACTTAAATGTAAGAGCTGAAACTATAAAAACCTATAAGTAAATCTAAGAAAAACTCTCTTGAATGTTAGTCTAGTCAAAAAAAAAAATTATGACTGAATTTATGACTAAATTGACTAAGTCCTCAAAAGGAAATGCAACAAAAACAAAAATAGACAAATGACACTTAATTAAATGAAAAAGATTCTATGCAGGAAAAAAAAAAAATCAACAGAATAAATAGAAAATCTATGGAATGAGAGAAAATATTTTCAAACTATTTATCCTAGAGGGGATCAATATCCAGAATATGCAAGAAACTAAAACAACTAATCAGAGAAAAAACAAAACAAAACAAATAATTCCATTAAAAATGGCAAAACACATGAATAAACATTTCCCAAAAGATGATGTAAAAATGGCCAACTGATAAATGAAAAAAATACTCAACATCACTAATCATCAGAAAAATGCAAATTAAAATCACACTGAGATACTATCTTATATCAGTCAGAATGGCAATTATTAAACACCTCCCCCTCCACACACACAAAAGAAAACAGATGTCAATGAGGATAGAACAGAATGTTTATACACTGTTGGTAGGAGTGTAAATTAATATAACATCTATGGAAAAATGTATGTCGATTTCTCAAACAACTAAATAGAATTGCCCTGTGATTCAGCAGTTCCACTACTAGATATCTATACAAGGAAAAAACAAACTTTTTTTCAAAAAGACATCTGTACTTATATGTTTATCACAGCACTATTCACAATAGCAAAGTCAAGAAATCAACTTAAGTGTCCATCAGTGAATGATTGGTTCTAAAAAATATATATAGACCATGGAATACTACTCAGCTATAAAAAAAGAAATGTCATTCGCAGCAACGTGGATAGAAATGGAGGCCATCATCCTAAGTGAAATGACTCAGAAATGACAAGGTCAAAAACTATATGTTATCACTTACAAGTGGGAGCTAAACAATCGGTATATGCAGACCTATAGAGTGGAATAAGAGACATGGGAGGCTCCAAAAGATGAGAAGATTGGAAGGGGGTAAAGGATGAAATACTACCTGTTCGATGCAGTGCACTCTATTTAGATGATGCATACACTAAAAGCCCAGACTTCAACACTATGCAATATATCCATGTAACACAACTGCCCTTATACTCGCTAAGTCTATAAAAATAAAAATTGAAAAAAAGAAAAAGATAAAAAGAAGCTGCTTCAAAGGCAAAACAGAAACTCTTGTCAGAAATGGGAAAAGTAGCTGACTTGGAAATGTTTCTATCTATCATTAGAAAAAATTCAAGATTTTATGAAAATTATTTGTCCTTATTTTTGTGATGGCTTTTGAGATACACCACCATTCAAATTCCCTACATGACATTTACTGCCTCTAGGATATTGCTATGTGATGTAATCACAGTAAATTTTTTCACCATAAAATGGATAAAATAATGTATAACTTAAAAAGTTATAAATCTAAATGAGATAATAAGTCTTTAGTATAGAGTTTAGTACATAATACACAATCAATGAAAGGCAATTCATTATTATGAAGGATACAGAAAGAGATTTTTATATTTGAGATGAGCATTAAGGAAGAAATGATCTTCCTACATAAACGTAGTTTATGTTTTCCAAAATTTGAGCAGGGTCTCATATAAAAACTAACTTGCCAAACAATATTAATCAGCTTAAATATGTCAGGGAAAGTGGGGGAGGGAAAGAGAGAGAAGGGGAGAGAGACACAGGAAGAAAAAAAGAGAAAACATGGAGACCTAAGTAAAATTTAGTAAGCCAGTAATGAGCCAGTAATGATAAATGGCCAACAAAAGATCTTGGCTTACAGATTAATTTATGGTTATTTTACTGGAAAGACATTTTGTTTGCCAAATAATTATAAATTTATTTTCCCCTTGGATTACAAAATGTGTTAATTTTCTGCTTAAAAGAATCAGAATATTAATATGAAATGCATGCTTTGAGGATTAACTATCAAAGTCACTACTCATTATTGAAATTAATCAACTGCTATGGGGCTATAAAGATTTCTGTTACCAGAAAACATTAGCTTTAAAGTATAAACAGCTAAGAAGTTTATGATGACTATTATTTATTAAAGAGTACTAACCGATTCAAAAAGAAAGCAAAGCATTTTAACATCAACGTTACTTCATTACCATAAACATCAAGTCTTTGGTCAATTTTTTAAAACTATTGACCTTCTGGTTTATATATATTTGTAAATTCCATAAATATTCAAAACAATTCCCAGGCTTTTTATTTGCCAATATTCATTGACTGTACTAGATGATATAAAAGTTATTTCTTGTCTTAGCTTAGAAAATTTTATTCCGGGAACAACACCTGTTTGATGATCACTGTTTTTATGCATAAAGAAGTTACCCACTGAAATTTTATTTCTCCTTAAGCAAGGATCATTGTATCACATTATGGATTAATGTAAGAAGGATTATTAACTTGAACTATTGTGAGACTCTACCTCATAGGATGGATACTTACATATTATAGATACATTTAATTTTAAATATACTTAAAATTATTATTCTTGGCAATTAAATGTGTCTCTTATAAACAAGTTGAATATATTCCTCATATTGTATACATATAAAAATTTATGAATACCTCTTCCTAATCTTCTACATTACGATTAAAATTTAGTTTTATTTATTTAAAATTTGCCAACAAAAATGATGAAATATTCCTTGGCTTTTTTTTGTTTATTTGTACCTTTGGATTTAAATGGTAAGGCATTTAAAATTTATGTTTTTATTCTGTTGGTTTTCATTGTATTTTTGTTCTCCAATGATTTTTAGAATGACCAATGGGAGAGTTGAAGGGAAATAAAAACAAAACAAACAAAAGAAACCTTTCATCATATATGAAACAATACAAATGTTACGGTTTTCAAACACAAGCTCTGTAAGAGAATCTGGACCTAGGTGAGAATGCTATTCGAAGGCTAAACACATTCCAATTTGACCTGGAGCATGCTATGTATTTCCTCCAAAGTAAGTTTTACTGAGAAAGACATAACCATCAATCTTTGAATAAAATAATAAAATTTAGAGGCATTAACTGGGCACATGAAGGAGAATTAGTTTAAGAGGAGGCGACAAGTTAGACACTCTAGAGCAGAGGTAGAATCAGAATCAGGACTAGAGACACAAAGCACAATTCTAATGTTTATTATCTATGGTTCTCAAATTTTAACATGCATCAAATTATGCTCCTACCTGTAGAATTTATTGAAACACAGATTTCTGGGCCCCAAACACAACACTGCTGATTTAGTAGGTGCAAGGTGAGGCTCACAAATGTGCATTTTTAGGAAGATTCTAGTTAATGAAGATATGGTTGGTTCAGGGACCACAACTGAAGAAGCACAGGTCCCTATAACCTAACCTACTGGCATAGAAGTAACTCAATCATTAATGAAATAGAGGAAAGGAGAGAAAAAGTTTTGCTGTAAGCCATATGAAAACGAATGAAAGCGGGGGGGGGAATTGAACTGGGAAGGCAGGTTGACATAGCCCAGACTCTGATCCCTGTATTACCTCACCAGGCAGAAACACACACACACATGCATGCACGCATGCACACATGCACTACAATTGTTTAGAAAATAATGTAGAAAGTCATTTTCAAAGGAAGATTAGAAAGAATCCCACAGTGGTTCTAATCAGAAAAACAGCCAAAAATATAGAAAGAAGCTTAAATAAAAAAGGAACCAAAAAATAAAAACCAAAAAGCAGTTTATGAAAAATATGACATTTGCAAACAGCTTTTCATGTCCTGAAATATATGAGAAACAACATAAACTCTTAATTTTGCAATGCCAAAGACATATGTACAAGAAGAAATGAGAAGTTTCAAAACAGGGTAAAATGTTATCAGGCCAAGATGATGAAAAAATAAGCTGAAGGAATAATTGGAAAAGGGAGTAAATGTTATAAACATAGAGATAATTGAATATTTAAAGTTAATAAGTAAAATAAGTAATATGAAAATATAGTTAAATATGTGCTAATTAGGCCTAATGAAAATACATTTGCTTTTCATTTATAGAATAAACAGAAAGTATAAGAATTACAGAGAAGTAGAGAAGACAAACATACAAGACTCAAAGTAGACAACACTAGGTTAATACAAAACATAAAATGAAAAAACTCTCAAATATATTTAAAAACATTTCTGACATTAAATTAATAAAAACATGCTAAAAATGATGCTATGTACAGAATATATTTTGAAAGAATTAAAGACCCAAATATGAAAATAAAATCTTAAAATTATTAGAAAAATAATGAGAATATACTTTTATAAAATTACTTTTCATATTTTTACAATGACAAGTAGTATGATTCATTTAATATAAAAATTATGTTCATACACTGTATAAATATATACCATAGTGGTTCTATAAGGCTCACATTATTAGAGTGTTATTCTGCCATTAAAATTATATTTTCTAGATGATTAAAATAAAATGTTTGAATGCACAGTAAAGTTCCAACTATGTAACATAAAATCAATGATATAAATATGAAATATTGAATAAATTAGCTAAAATACACATGGTAATTGCTGTTTGATTTAATTATAGGTAATAAATAGCCTTTTCTCTAATGTCTAAACTATTATAGGCCTAATTAATGAAGGCGTTATCTTATATTTTTTGTATGAATGTGTTATACCAAAAACGTTATGAAGGTTAGCTTTACAAGTAGGAAACCATGCTGTGAATCATCCCCTACTCTCCAGGGGACCAATGAATAGATTGCAGAAAGTGGTCTATAGGTTGCCACTAGTCAACGAGAATACTCTAGTGAGCCTAATGTATTTAAAACCTAGCTGTGCTCTGAGTAATGTTTAAACAGATTCTGTCCTTTGTATAACAGACATTTAAAGTGTATATTTTGGTGGGAAACAGCTGGTTGGCGTTAAGAACCGAAACTGAAATCAGCAACTTACCTTCAGTGTGAGGGTTAATATTGAGTATCAACTTGATTGCACTGAAGGATACAAAGTATTGATTCTGGGTGTGTCTCTGAGGGTGTTGCCAAAGGAGATTAAAATTCGATTCAGTGGGCTGGGAAAGGCAGACTCACCTTCAATCTGAGTGGCCACAATCTAATCAGCTGCCAGCACAGCCAGAATAAAAGCTGGTAGAAGACCGTGAAAAGACTAAGCTGATTTAGTCTTCTATCCTACATCTTTCACCCGAGTCGAATGCTTCCTGCCCTCAAACATCAGACTCCAAGTTCTTCAGCTTTGAGACTCAGACTAACTTCCTTGCTCCTCAGCTTGCAGACGGCATATTGTGTGACCTCACCTTGTGATCATGTCAGTGAATACTTCTTAGTGAACTCCCCTTTATATATACATCTATCCTTTTAGTTCTATGCTTCTAGAGAACCCTAATACATTCAGCAATACTACTTTTTAAATTCGTGGTATATTAGTTTACTGAAGTTCTTTTTTTCTAATTATAAAACATTAATGGTGGGAATATTTGTTTTGTGGAGTTGCTGTGATAGTTTAATGAGATCACACAGGTAAATGTGTTTGGTATAAAACAAGCACTCTATGCATGCTGTACATTTTTGTAATAAATCCAACAGTAATTATAAAAAAGGAAACAGGAACTGAAGAGCAACATTTTGCCCTCCAGGAGCCATGAGCAAGGCAAGACCTGGGTTAGAGGATGTTATCTACAGAAGAAAAAAACAGTGGTAGAGACATCATTTGAGTAGGCTCCACAGTGGTGAACTTACAAAGAGAAGTTTATCCTTCTGAAACAATAAAAGGCAACCTCACCATTTGCCTGATGTCTACCATGTACTGATCTAAATTCTACATCCACGGTAATTTTCTGTGCATCTATTGATAGGTTTCTATGTTTTCCAGCATGTTCCATGAACCCATATTAGCTCCTATAAACTAAGGTAATTAATCACATATCTGTGTTCAAAATACAGCCCTCTGTGCTTTCTCACAGTTATTTAGATATCATTTACTGTAGAACATTTTTCTATATTTTACTTCAATTTTTTTCAGTCTTGTTTCTGGTACTTTTGCACCAAGGCACCTGAAATGGTTTTAGAAATAAAGATTCGTGGCTGGGATCACCCTTGTTTATACTACAGAAAACCTTTGAGGATAAACATCAGAATCTGATGCCTCTAATTTTCTATTCACAGAGAAGAAAATACCAAGTCATAATAGGCTTTATAAATTTTTTCTTTCTTTAACTATTAATCGCTGATTTTTAAGCAGTCACTTGGGGTTATTTGATTCAGTTTATAAGAAATCTCAATTTTAATAATTATCTTGGGTAAAACTGATGGAGTTTTGTATGGATTATACTTGGAAGCAATGCCTTATATGATGATTTTATACATTAAACATCTAATAATATGCCAGCTTGCATGGTTATTTAAAAGCTTTGGGTGAATACATCTTTTACAATTTTTTAAACTAAAACGTAAGCTTCTGGAATACTGGGCTAAAGTTTCAAGTAGATTTTGTATTATTTGTAGAGACTAGTAAAATACAATTCATATAAAGAATTACATGAAAGTAGTAATTGATAAATGTTTTCAAAATTGCTAGCCAACCTAGAGAATAGGAAAATGCTCTGCTCCCAAGATTCTTATCTGATACATTTCTGAACACACAGTGGGTATAATACAACTTCTCCAGTTGAATATCCCAGTCTAAAACCTGCAGCAAATAATATATAAGGGTTTATACATGTGCTCTACAGATGTGAAGTTAACATAGAATATGAAAAAGCAGACACGTAGGAAGCAAAAATTGTGTAGGTTGGAATTGTGTTGGTAGAAGAAAAGATGGCTTCAAATAATTATTCTGCGGGTGACTTTGATGATGTTTTCTTGCATAATAAATAATACAGTTATTTGCTATTCTTAGAAGATGGTTTCAAATGTTCTTCCATCTGCCTCAGAAGCTTGATACTGTGCATTTAGTGATTTATTAATGCACATTTGTATATATCACACAGAAAGTTTCACCTCATATGCATAAAACACACTCTGAACACATTGAAGAGAATTTTAACAAATTGGAAGGGCTTTTTGTCACCCGTTTTTAAGTTTTGCTAAAATAAAAATGACTCATCTGACATTATTTCCCTGATATTTATTTGGTTTTATCTGTTTAAAACAAAATCACTCAAAGCATACTAGGGCTGTTCATATGCAATACGTTTTATACATTTGTCTGAAATTAAAATACCACATTTTATTGGAATGACAACTGAGTGACAAGTGCTAAGTGTCTTTAGGGGGAAAATTGTTTAATAAAAACATATTTTAAAATTTCCCATTGAATCAATCATTATTTCTAACACTAAAATTTTTATAGGAATGAAAGATGGATGAGATGGTGATAAAGGCAAATAATTTTTATGATATTATGGGATTTTACCTTGTTTTGTACTATGTTTGACAAATAGTGACATCTGTCTAAAATCTGTCAATATGATGGATGGGAAGCATAAATCACATTATCTTATGTCAACACTCCTCTCAGAACAATATTTTAACACAAATTCACTATTATGTCATCAGTGTGACCCTTGGGAATAAAGAAAGAACAAATAACATTCAGCTGAATCTTATATGCATAGTTATTTTTGACCTCTTCCGACTTAGGAAAACGAAACTTTCCAGATAAAAAATTCAGATGTAAAATATATCCCATATGATTTGGCAGCTGCTAATATGATATTAAAATAAAATTGTTACGCATACGGACTATATTGTTACACAATGGCATTTCTAGTGAAATCATGCTTTGAAGGTAATGAAATTGAAACTGCCAATGCCTGAATCTGGATTTGTTAATTAAAATGAACTTTTTATGCATTTATAAAAACTTCGTGCAATTGTAATATCTTCTTGAACTTGGTTTTAAAACTGATTATTTCTGCAACTTTCTAAAGTGTTTCAAGAAATTACAAACTTCCTGACCAATATGAAGTATCACTTCATATAACAGAATGCATTTTTATTTAAATTCTAAGACAGAGTCTTACCAATGTTTTTGAAGATACTAAATGTGTTCTATATGTGTTTGGTTTAAACGTTTTTGCCTTTTTCATCTGTAGTCTCTTCTGCATGAGATGCCAACCAGGATTTTTATTTGATTAATATTTTTAAGGTTTTAACACTTAGGATTGAACCTTCATAAGTTATTCAGAATTTTTATTATTGTATCTAAACTTCTATTCCTCAATCTCTGAACTTACAGACATTTGAATAGGTTTGCTTTGTCACTCTGTGCTAGGGTAGGATAAATGAAAACATCTATTGATTACTACTTTCATGTAATTTTTTGCATAAATTGTATTTTACTGGTCTCTACAAATAATATAAAAACTACTTGAAACTTTAACCCAGCATTCCAGAGCGTACATTTTATTTTAAGAAAATGTAAAAGATATATTCACCCAAAGCTTTTAAATAACCATTCAAGCTGGCGTATTATCGGATGCTTAATGTATAAAATCATCACATTAAGGCATTGCTTCCAAGTATGATCCATACAAAACTCCACCAGTTTTACCCAAGATTATTATTAAAATTGAGATTTCTTATAAACTGAATCAAATAACCCCAAATGACTGCTTGAAAATCACCTCCTGCTAGAGACCCTAAAGACTTAATCCTAAATGATTCTGTTAGCTGAAGAAACATAGTTCCCCTCATGCTCCTTCTGATCCAAGTCAACAAGAGATCCTAACAAGGTCCCCCTCGGAATCTCCAATCACAATATAGTTGATTCTGAAAGTCACTAAATGACCTACTAGAACATTTGTAGAGATTCAAAATACCTAAGATAAATCATGACACCATTTTGCCATTATGCTATTTTTTTAAATCACTTTTCTTTTTAAAAATTGTGTACAAATTTATGGGATATGTGTAAAATTGTGTTACATAAATATAATGTGTAGTGACCAAGTCAGAGTACTTAGGCTATTCATCACCTAAGTGGAATATGTATTTTTCAACTATAGGTAATCTACTCTGCTATCAAACCTTTATTCCTTCCCTTTAACTGTATGTTTGTACCCTTTAGCCCACTTCTCTTCACCAACCACCCTCCTGTCATTATCCTTCCCAGTCTGATAACTATTTTTCTGCTATGTTCTTGTAATCAAATATTTTAGCTCCCACATAAAATTGAGAACATGCAACAATATTTGTCATTCTGTGCCTGGCTTATCTCACTTAGAGTAATTACCTCCAGTTCCATTCATGTTGCTGCAAATGATACTATTTTATTCTTTTTTATGGCTGAGTAGTATTGTATTATGTATATACACCAAATTTTGCTCTACCATTCATTCATTGATGAGCACTTAGGTTAATTTCATATATTTGCTATTATGAATAGTGCTGCAGTAAACAAGTGCATGCAGGTCTCATTTCTAAATATTGCTGTGTATTTCTTTGAGTAAACACTGAGAAGTGGGATTGCTGGATCAAATGGCACTTTATTTTTAGTATTTTGAGAAATATCTATACCGTTTTTCACAGTGGCTGTACTAGATTACATTCCAACCAAATGTGCCTAAGTATTCCCAATTTCCAGCATCCTTGCCTTAATTTGTTTGTTTGGGTTTTTTTGTTTGTTTGTCTTTTTAAGCCATTCAGACTGGAGTAAGATGATATTTTATTGTTGTTTTAATTTGCATTCATCTGATGCTTTGTGATATTCAGCATTTTTTATATGCTTGGACTTTTGTACTTTTTTTGTTTTTTATGCATTTTTAAATTTTTTTCTTTTTAATTTTTGTGAGTACATAGCAGGTATATTCATTTACAAAGTACACCAAATACAATTTTCCAGTATTTCTATTGTTTCAGACATTTTGTTTAAGTCTTTGATATGCTTTGAATTGACTTTTGTATATAGTGAATGATAGGACCTAGGCATTCTTCTACATGTGACTATCCAATTTTCCTAGCACCATTTATTGAAAGTGTCCTTTCCCCCAATGCAAGTTTTGTCAGTTCTGACAAAAATCACTTGGCTATAAATAGATGAATTTATTTCTTGGTTCTCCATTCTGATCTTTCGTCTTTGTTTCTATTTCTATACCAATGCCGTGCTGTTTTGTTTACTGTAGTCTTGTATTAAAGACCACAATTCAGGTAATGTGATGCCTCAGGCTTTGTTCTGTGAAGAATGATGTTGGTATTTTGTTTATTTTGTTTGTTTGTTTGTTTGTTTTTGAGAGAGTCTCGCTTTATCGCCCAGGCTGGAGTAGAGTGGTGCGATCTTGGCTCACTCCAACCTCCACCTCCTGGGTTCAAGTGATTCTCCTGCCTTAGCCCCTAGAAGCTGGGATTACAGGTGCCCACCACCATGCCTGCTATTTTTGTATTTTTAGTAAAGACAGGGTTTCACCACGTTGGCCAGGCTGGTCTCAAATTGCTGACCTTAAATGATCCACCCACTTCAGCCTCCCAGAGTGCTGGAATTACAGGCCAGAGCCACCACACCTGGCCATGATGTTGGTATTTTGAATGGAATTGCATTGAATCTGTAATTGCTTTGGCAATATGATCATTTTAATAATATTAATTCTTCTGGTCCAAGAGCATGGGATTTTTTTTAATTTGTTCATGTCATATTCAATTTCTTTCATCAGTGTTTTGTAGCTTTCCTTGCAGATCTTTCTGTTGTTGTTTGTTTTTTCTTGAGACTGAATCTTGCAGTGCCACCCAGGCTGGAGTGCAGTGGCGAGATCTCAGCTCACTGCAACCTTAGCTTCCCGGTTCAAGTGATTCTGCTGCCTCTGCCTCCTAAGTAGCTGGGAGACTGAATCTTGCAGTGCCACCCAGGCTGGAGTGCAGTGGCGAGATCTCAGCTCACTGCAACCTTAGCTTCCCGGTTCAAGTGATTCTGCTGCCTCTGCCTCCTAAGTAGCTGGGATTACAGGCACAAGCCACCACACACAGCTATATTTTTTTTGATATTTTTAGTAGAGACAGGGTTTTGACACATTGGCTAGGCGGATCTCAAATTCCTGACCTCATGTGATCCACCCACCTTGGCCTCCTAAAGTGCTGGGATTACAGACATGAGCCACAGTGCCCACCAAGATTATTTACCTCCTTGGTTAAATTTGTTCTTTGATATTTTATTTATTTTTAGATAAATGCAATTGCCTTCTTGATTTCTTTCTTGTCTAGATCATATTGGCACATAGAAACACTATTAATTTTGTATGTTGATTTTGTATCCTACAACTTAACTAAATTCATTTATCAAATCACAGAGATTTTTTGGTGGAGTCCTTAGCTTTTTCTAGATACAAAATTAAGCGATCAGCAAAGAGAGATAATTCCACTTCCTCTTTTCCAATTTGAATGCCTTTTACTTCTTTCTCTTGCCTGATTGCTCTAGCTAGGACTTCCAGTACTATGTTGAATAGGAGGGGTGAAATGGGCATCCTTGAGTTACTCCAGCTCTTAGAGAAAGACTTTCCACTTTTCCCCATTTAGCATAACATTAGCTGTGGGTTTGTCAAAAAGGCCTTTATTATTTTGAGGCATGTTTCTTCTATTTCTAACTTGTTGAGGTTTTATTATGAAAGGATATTGAATTTTATCAAATGCTTTCTCTGGTTTTATGGAGGATCCTATGATTTTTGACCTTCATTCAGTTGATGGTAGTATAAATCCCCACCAGACTGTGGTTTATTATCTTTGTGATGTGCTGCTGGATTTGGTTTGCTAGGATTTTGTTGAAGGTTTTTACATCCATATTCATCAGAGATATTGGCCAGTAGGTTTCTTTCTTTGTTGTGTCCTTGTCTGGTTTTTGTATTGGAGTGATGGTATATGCTATACTCTTTAATTGACAATTGCTTTAAATCATTTTGCGTGATAAAGTCATTAAATTCAGGCTTCCAAATAGTGAGATCAAGAAAATTATTTAATCTCTGCATTTCAAATTCCTTATCTTCAAAATAGGAGAATAAAAAGGCCCACTTCATAAAGTGTTCATAGGGACTAGATAAGAGTAGCCACATTAAAGTGCTGGTAGTAACGAGGCAATGCCTTGAACTGTTTGGAAGCTTAATAAATATTTTTGAATAAATGAACAAAGAGAAAAGTGATGTATCTACATTACTGTTTTATGATGTCACCTTCATATTCATTATCAGTTTTTAGTTTATGAAAAGACTGAACTCAGTTTTTTCACTACATTGAAAACATTGCTTGAATTTTCCCTTTACCCACACAAGTAAAAACTAGTTAAACAACTAAGCTGAACTCTAACTATATTTGATTTCTTGTCTAGTGGGGTTCCTTTCTATTGCTTCTAAGTCTCTTCCAGTTATCCTGAAGCAGAGATTAGACATGGCATGCTGCTCTAATTGTTGTTTTGTTTAAAGGAAATTAGCCTCAACTCTCAGGGCACAAAGTGAAGGGATATTCTGATAGATAGTTTTAACCACAATATGATAAATGGAACCACCACAAACATTAATTTAAGCACTGAAGCATTATTATTGCTAATTCCTTTGTCTTTCGCTTTTGTTTGTTCACCACTAAATCATCTGGTTTAAATTGCATTTGCCAAAAAGGAAACTAAAAGCTCTTTCCATCTAGCACTACCTAGTTTTGATGGTATTCTGCCTAACCGTTTATGCAAAGAAGATAACTTGGTAGTCAGTGGATATGGTCACAACAAATAATTGAGAGACTCGACACTGTTTTATGTCACAGCACTTTTCTGTGTATTTAACCTCGATAATTATTCAAGTTGTATACTAAAGCTAGCTACACACATAAGTCCACTTAAAGAAAATAATAATTTGATTAAATTTAGTGATATGGTATCTAACCAAGAAATAAAATATAGTTTAGGTTCAACTTAGTTGTTTAAACTTAGTTCACTTTTTTCATTCAACCCTGATAGATATTTCTATTCTCTCTCACAGTATTCAACTCTGTAACTTAGAAAAGATTTTCAAAAATTAGGTAAAGATTAATTTATATAATGTAAAACTTGATTTAAGAATAGCTATAATAGTTAGAATATCTTTGTCTAAGAATGACAAGTGACTCAGAATAACTACCAGGCCAATCTGGAATTCCCCAAACAAGACATATTTCAGGTCAGGTAGGACTAAGCCTCTGTGATGGATTGGCTATTACTCTGAGGTGAATGCAGTCATGGTTTCAAGGGAGTCTAGATGTTCCCTTACTTTCCTTATTGAAATTCCCAATAAGGTGACAACCACTTACTGAACCATAAAGGTGATAATAACCTTGGATAAAAAAGAAAAATTGTAAGATATTGGGAAGCATGGTAAAAAATGGAGAAAATGAAATAACCTGTTTAATCAATGTATTCCAAAGATAAATAAGAGTCAGAGAAAAGTCAGATTTAATTCATAGAAATATGAGACCAACATAGTCTGTCAAAATAGTTTTCTTAAACTTTACAAGCAGATAAAAGGATATATACATGAATATGGAAATGCAGTCTAGTGATAACTATGAGGATTATCAAATGGATGGCCACTTTTCACTATGTACAAAGCAATTCGAAAAGAAAACTATATTTAAGTAAAGGAAATGTTGATATCATTATTTATGTCCTCACCCCAATTTCTTTTTGATCTCACCTCCTTCCTACTATTTGGAACATGCATTAAAGGAAAGTTATGAGAAGAATGATAGTATTATTTCTGCAGAAATAAAATGAAGGAAAAGATAAACCTAACAAAATATTTTCAAAATAACTCAATTGTCAAGGGTAATATGAGAAGCAGCCACATTGTAAGCCACTTGATATAGTGGATAGGTTTATCCAATGTCTCTATCCCCTCCCCTGGGCATAATTTCCAAGTGACTGGTTGTTATAAAGAACTGTCTGTGTCAACAACCACTGAACAGTGTAGGAAGCTTATTCAATATTATGAGAACAATCACCTGAGCCAGAAGCTTGAACCAAGATACTGCAACATACTAAATACATATCAGTACATTTTAATGCCAATTTTTACTTAAGTATAACCACAATACATTCCTCAACCAAGTAGATAGTTTAAAAAGATACCCCAACGTTGAGCTAATGCAACATTAAAATTCAAGTCCTTTCCTTTCCTTCTGTTTCTTGATGGCAAAGAAAAAAATCAATTATCAGTGTGACATTATTGCCAATCTTTTAATGTTTAAAAAGCCATCACTAATTTTCTGGTGATATTCATCTCATCCCATGGCATGTCAGTGACAGCACCTCCAGCACAAAACCTAAGGCAGCAACGCATGATGGGATTCATTGCTGTAGGCTGCCATACCCCTGAGAGGCATTTTCATTGTCCTAAAATTCAGAGAACAAAAATCTCAGGATAATGTGTTATTTCCATTATACATTTAAGATTGAGGTAAGGATAGAAAGATTTTGAAAGAAAAATCCATCAGGTCTTTCCTTTAAACATGGGGGATTTCTTGGATAAGAGCTGGCAACAGTATGAAGACAATTTATCAAGATCAGGCATATGTGGACAGCTCATTGCTGACTTTCATGGCATATCTGGATTTAGAATAAAGATAAGCCCTGTTAGAGAGAAAGGCATTTAACAAGATGGCATTTCTTATAATTATGTGTAAGAGTAAAAATAGGATGTCAGGCGAATCATGAGTAAAGTATTCCTTTCAGCATAAAAGCTGGTTATAAGAAATTACAAACAAATCACATTAGGACAGAAAATTCCTCTGATCCATATGACTTGAAGGTGTTTTATCACTTTCTGGGTGGCAGGATCATGGTTACTCATCAATTTTTCCTTGTGGAGCTTACATTAACAATTTATTAATCACAGGCAAATTGATAGCCTTAAATTCATTGCAGCACAGTTTACAATAGCAAAGACCTGGAACCAACCCAAATGCCCATCAATGATAGACTGGACAGGGGAAAATGTGACACATATACACCATGGAATATTATGCAGCCATCAAAAACGATGAGTTCGTGTCCTTTGTAGGAACATGGATGAACCTGGAAACCATCATTCTCAGCAAACTGACACAAGACCAGAAAATCAAACACCGCATATTCTCACTCATAGGCAGGTGTTGAACAATGAGAACACATGGACACAGGGAGGAGAGCATCACACACTGGGGTCTGTTGGAGGGAAAAGGGGGAGGGACAGCGGGGGGGTGGGGATTTGGGGGAGAGATAGCATGGGGACAAATGCCAGATATAGGTGATGGGGAGGAAGGCAGCAAATCACACTGCCATGTGTGTACCTATGCAACAATCTTGCATGTTCTTCACATGTACCCCAAAACCTAAAATGCAATAAAAAATATATATATTAAAAAAAAAAAAAAGTAAATTGTTGAGGGAAGAGTAACAGCACTGTCATCCTTAAGGTACTGATGAAAACCAATTGCAGCTAAAAAAAGGGAACGAAAAACACTCTACACCTGGGGGATGGAGCAGCAAAAGTACTTGACCCTGAACTATATGAGAGGAAGGGCAAGAGCACTGAATAGCGCCCATTGCCTCAGACAAGGCCATGGCCATGCCTAAGACTAAGGATAAATCAGAAGAGCAGGGAACATTCTCCATCATCTACTGCTAGGCCAGAGAACATTTCCAATCACCCACTACTAGGCCAGGCTATCAACTGATGGAGCAACAACTAAAATAAAAAAGCAGATTAACAGGCACAGCACAAAGGGGAACTTAAAACTGAGAGGGTGCAATAGAAATGGAAAGAAAATAAAAATAAAGAAAGAAAAACACTCTGACAAACCAGGCTGTACCTTAAATAAAGGGTTAATAATGAACTTCAAGACTGTGGCAAAGTTAGCTTAACCATATCAACCATAAATCTCAAACCTAGCCCAATACTTAATTAAATTAACCCCCCTCATCTCCTATATGATAAGCCAAACAAAAGGCACATGTAGGCATAAAACTATTTACTTTAATTGCACCTGTAAAATTGCCCTGACCTTTGGCGCATAAATTATAGGCAAACACATCAGTTGCTTCCTATTCTCACTCATGGCAGAACAGAGCAAAACCAGAGGCATTTCAGGCACCTCCCTACGTACTAAAGGATTGTGAGCAAGCGATATTTTGAACTGAAACATTGATTTTTGGCTCTTGTATAAATCCGTGGAACTAACTCCAAATACAATTTTACTAAAGATAAGGAATTACAATCATGGTATCTTTTTCAATAAGTTGAAAAACAAATCACTAGGTGATTTATATCATTCACAAAATAAGTTATTGAACATTGCTAAATGGAAGACTAATTATTCGTCCGATTTATATTCATACTTTTCATTTTACTTGGAGTAATTGTATTGTACATGTAGAATTTGTGGTATAATACAATTTCTGACAATGGTATTAGTCAGGAATTTTAAGATGGATACAGTTGTTCCTGCATATGGCATTTGCAAGCAATTATTTTGCCTATATAACTGCAAATATTTAAGTTATTTTTAGATGCAAAGAGTGTCCAGAAATAATATAAAAATGATAAATAATAATCTTTAAATCTTTCTCAATAACATTATTGAGTATGCTTAAAAGAAACTACAGTAGCATGAGCTAACGAAGGGTGGATAATAATAATCAGGTATAGAGTCAGGCTTGAGGACACTGAAGCAAATATCACAAGATTAAGATTATGTAAATCCTAAAATGTAAAACATCGTAAGTGAAAAGGAAAAATATTCAAACCATGTTCAGAGAATAAAGAGGTATCTTTCAACTAGAAGTATCATAGAAGGCTTCATGGAAGAAATGATATTAGTCAGAAATTTTAAGATGAATACAATTTGTATGATTGGACAGGGAAGAAGAGCTTCCCACTTGAAGGGAATGACATGGATAATCTAGGAAAGAAGTAAAGAAGGAAGGAAAAGCATAACTGTAAAATATTAATTTGTTTGGGAATAGTAATAGGGAATTATTGCTATCATGTATGTGGAAGACATTTAACCACTATTTTTCCAGGGAGCCATCTAATGAGACAGACAGAAACTGCAAGTTCTAGAATTGGTAAGGTAGGTATTAAAAGCATGTGTTTGACAGAACTTCACCAAATTGACTCATTATTCCTTGGAAAGCAAGATGCAATAGTTTTTTTTTTTTTTTTTTTTTTGCTACAGAGAATTATAAAGGAAGATAGATTTTTTAGGTTTGAAGACTGCAAAAATTATGAAACAACAGTTTTGGGGGATTCTAGCCATCATTTTGAGTTTAAGAAAGGGTTTTTTGAGAGGCAACGAGAGTCCAAATATTGCCAAAATACATTTGTCATTGAATCTTTGGAGGCTTTGCTTTTTCTCCCCCTCAATGCCTAGTTAGCTAAGACATGAATGAAATACATCAGTAGCATATTACCCAAAACAAATAATTGACCCAACAAAACTAAAAGTCCTCTGAAAGACAGTTAAGATAAAACAGATGCCAAAAATGTATGAAATGTGATAAGGGTAAACAAAGAAGAGTGAATGAGAGAGAGGAGAATTATAAGCTAGAGGACTGTAGTTACAACTTCAGAATTAAAATGCTTAGAGTGGGCTGGGCACTGTGGCTCACACCTGTAATCCCAGCACTTTGGGAGGCAGAGGTGGGCAGATCACGAGGTCTGGAGCTCAATACCAGCTTGACCAACATCACGAAACCCCGTCTCTACCAAAGATACAAAAAGTAGCCAAGTGTGGTGGTGGGTGCCTGTAATCCCAGCTACACAGGAGGCTGAGGCAGGAGAATTGTTTGAACCTGGAAGGTGGAGGTTGCAGTGAGCCAGGATCGTGCCATTGCACTCCAGCCTGGGCAACAGAGCAAGACTCCATCTCAAAAAAAAAAGTGCTTAGATCTAGAGTATTCTTACACAATCCTAAATCTAAAGGTAGGTCTAACTATAAGTATTATATTTCCAGTACCATGAAGATTAAAGATATTATAATTCAGGTGTACAAGGGCCTGGGGTTAAAGTGAGAAAATCATCAATATAGTAATTAAAATATTTAAATAGCATAAACAATAGTAATTAAAATTTCTAAAATATTGGCAGAGTGAAATGGGAACTTTTCATCCCGGTGGTAGTAATAATTGAATACAATAGAAGGAGAAGAGTCGATAATATCAATCTAGTTCTAAACATTGCTATAAAGTGGTTGGTGTAAACTTCAAACAAAAAGGTGGTGAAATATTGAAAGGGCCGATGATGATTTATTAAGAATCAGTAGAAAGCAATGAATTTGTCAACTGCTAACCTTCATCTTAAGAAATAGTGAAAATAGGGCAGGAAAATAGCTTAACTACAGACGATAGAATCAGTAAGACAGAAATTAAATGGTGAGACAATTATTACAGCATATTTCTTGCTCTCTAGTAGTTAAAGACACAGTGAAGAATTCTGCAAGTATAGAGTATATTGAAAGGTTTTGGCTCACTTATGACAACTACTTTGAAGGAAAGTTTAAGTGAAAAAGTACAGAATGGTATAACAGAAAACTTCATAAAACAGTGATAAGATAAAGGAGTAATTGGGGAAAAAATGAGCAAAGCCCATTTTCAGTGTAATCAGATTACTATATTTGCAGAGAATAACAGATTCAACATCATATCTTACAAATTTACCTTTATAGTTGGGGCTTCATTGAATAATATCTGCAAATGAATTTTGCAGTACCTTTGCCACCAACTATCACCTGGCCCTAGTGGGTTCAATAAACTCTTTGAGGCGGTTCAGATAATTACATAATAAGATTCAGAGAGTAGATAACTGAGTTTTTTCCTTTTTGAGCATAAAATGAGGCATCCAACATTCTCATTTTATAATCATGGCTGTTTTCTGGAAATGGTGATTT
The DNA here is from genome assembly GCA_036589455.1 of Ateles fusciceps. Lineage (NCBI taxonomy): Eukaryota > Metazoa > Chordata > Mammalia > Primates > Atelidae > Ateles > Ateles fusciceps. The sequence continues at coordinate 12,427,838 of JAZHEH010000572.1, read as the reverse complement.
CTTAAATGGAATTAACAGGCAGAATGTTGAAAGATTACATGGTACTACATAAAGAAAGAATATTTTGGGGAGGAAGGTGAATTGTATCATTTTTTAAAATTGATCTAAAATAACTGTTAAAAGAAATATTAGTAATAATATTTATTATTTATAGTACATATAAAAAAGTGCACGTAAAAGATCACAATGGGCAGAAAAAGGAATTATAAATATTCTAAGAAATATGAATTTCCTCTGTGATTTACCTTTAAAGCCTTTGTAAATATATTTGCATAGACTATAGTCCATAAATAATATAGAATGATAAGTGTTAATAAAAAACTTGTAGTTAAAAGTTGTAAACTAGCAAATTTTATTTTTCTATTGCATGATAAATGCATAGAAGAGTTCCTGACTTCAGAAAGTTCAAATGAATCTAAATTATAATGTGCAATTCCCTTTTAAAACATAACATTTATAGTAATATTTTATATGATTAAATATTACTATACATAAAATGGTTGAACTGCTAGTATAAATATATTTTATGTTATATGATTGTTATGATTATTTCTTACATTGAATTTATAGAGGTTTATTTTTCTACTATTCATGAAGTTTTAGGTCAAGGTAGTGGGAATAAATAATCTAAAAGTTCTTATCTGAAAGAAATTTTCTGTCAAATTGCAGCCTTTTAACCTAGAGATAGCTGTTTAAGATCATGTTTTTTAAAATACGACCAATAAAAGTCATCTATCTGTAGTATTAATTAATCAGTGCCATTTGTCATAATAAATTGTACATAAACTGTGAGGAAAAATCTGGAAAACGAAATGCTAATGTGTTCCTAGATAAAATTTATGATATATGTAATTACAGAAAAGTAAACATCAAATATAAAGTGTCATCAGTGTTTTAATTACTATAAATATGTTTGTAATCACACGAATTTCTGAAATATTATGTAGAGAGAAAGGTTTATAAAAATGCCCTTGAAGAAACACATAAAATGTCACAATATTTCAGAATTATTTAAAATTCAATAAAATATTTTTATTCCTTTAAAGACATATACAGAGTTACATTATAATGCAGTATGTGTCAGAATAAAATAGTAGAAAATAACAAAATAAACATAGTTCATAGCCTTAAAGTGAAAATCATTTATTGATTCCCTGGCATAAGCTTAATTGCTTTTATAAATTGAGGTTTAAAGAGAACAGAGATGTTGCTTATGAAAAGCCAATTAATGTTTACGCACCTTATATGTAGACACAATACTTATCCTTATGGATTGAACTGTAGAAGTTGTTCTATTATTAAATGCAAATCTATTGGTTATATAGATTCTGTTGCAGTGTAAAATCTACTGGAGTACTGCAATGATTGACTCAGGTGAAGACCTGACCTTAAAACTAGAAACCTTTGAATCAAAGGTTTTCTTGACTACTGAGAAACCGAGAAATTTCTTGAATCGTAAGCAATTAGTTATTCTTTTTCACAATTCTTGAAGAAAATTAATAGCACTCCAAACTTTATGTAAAGTGTTCTGTTATCATTAATGGAGTATAACAGATAGCTATATTTAGCATATAGAGTTGAACAACTTCCTTCCTTCAACTGTATATTTGCAATCACTCATATATAAATAACTGCAATTTCTTTTTAATGAATGCACATTATCACATCAAGAAAGCATTTTACCCCTAAAGATTCAGTTATCTATACCAGAATTTGTAGCTGTTATTTTAAATACCACTCTTCAGAAATAAGAAATACTTTGCTGAGAAATTACAAATCACGTTTGTTTTCTTTTCTCTTTTGTCCACATATTTTTCTGTGTTAGAGAACAGATTGGAAAACAATTGGTCTTTTAAACAGTATATATAATAGAAAGCTGAGAGAACCAATGGAGATGAAGTAGGCATTTTAACATGATATTTGTGCTAAATTATTGCAGTAATAAGCAGAAATAGAAATAAATAAACACAATATTAAGATAAAAGCCACTATTCAGATGCTATGAATAATAATTTGATTGGCTGTGATACTGAGATAGGAAAAGATAGAACTGCCAAGTAAAACTCCCAGGAATCAGAGATCTTACTCAGTATAAATTTGCCCCAAAATTTCAGAAGCAATTCATTGTGCTAGTTCAATCATAACTTTGTTGCATTTAGTGCACTGAAATTTTTTCTATATTGAAATATATGTAGGGCAAGAACATCTGAAGCAGAATGTGCAACATCATTTTTGCTGGTTACATCATTATTTTATTAGAAAATAATACACTTTTAGAATAATTAATAATTGTATATCATAATAATAACGTGGTTTTAAACATCACGCCTTAGTGATTTCAGTTAACTGCTAAGTGCTCTTTAATTGTATTTTGCACAGATTTATACAATTTTTTTAAAAAAAGTATTGTATTACAAGTGTGATTTGTTAGTTTCTTTGATTTGAGATGTAGAACTTGTACAAACATCTACCGGTTAAGCTCCTTTGCACTGTGCCTGATATTTTGTATTTTCTAGAGACACAGAATAAAATTTTTGTTCCCGGCTTCTTGTGAAGCTTTAGATGTGCATCTGATTGTATTTGGTCTTCTACTGCTTACAATAATCTCTGCTCTTCATTCTCACTTCTGAAATTCACTATATATCTCTATATATAGTGACCCAAATTAGTAAAAATATATATATTTTTATATATCTATTTATAAACTTTTTATATTCTTTCTTAAAGTTGGCCTTATTTTACTAATTTGGGTCACTGCTTCCATTTCTGTCAGTTTGAATACATCTTTTCTTTTCCGGGTAAAGTTTCACTAACCAGACACTGGCTTATTATATCAACACTTTTTCATGTCAGTCTTTGCTCAGGGACCTCTCTATTACATGCCCTCGAACTTATTTTGCTTTAAATAAATATATTGTCATTGACTGTATTCTACTAAGAAAATAGTTCACTTTTGTATCTGTGTTATTTTATCCAAAATTAAATAAATATGAAGTTGATTTGTAAAATAAAATACATAAAGCAACGTATTAGAGGAACATTTTTTCTCTTCATTTGTTTATTCAACAAGTATTTAATGTTTAATACTTTCTTGGCATTATGCTAGGTATGAGAAAAAATGAATCAGAAATGAAATGTGCTCTATAGGATGTAGGTCTAATAGTTGAGATTAAATATGTTCAAAAATATGAAATATAAAAGGTTACATGACATAAGAGAACAATATATATCACATATCAAAATAGATTCACAAAAAAACACAGATAAGTACAGTTTTTTTATACTTAGTAGTTTGAATGCATTGCTGAATTCCCTAAGTAGATTTTTAACAGTCAAATGTCTCCCCCTTAAGAAACTTCTTTTACACAAATTGTCAAAATATCCAGGTTTTTCAAGGTCTAAAGAGGTTGAAGTTATTATTTGGTATGACTGTAATCTTTGGGGTATAAAAAGTTAACTTATAATTTATAATCAGTCAAATCATTATTTTGTAAAAATATCATATATTAGTCATGATTTAGTGACATGATCAGGAGTATTTTAAGGAAATTCTAAAAGGAGGCAAAAAGTCATGGCAGTAACAATAAGTCATTAATAGACTTAAGAATGTAGGAACAGTGGGTCTAATCATACATCTGACTTTGTCATATTTCTTTCTCTGTTGACAATGTTTTTGCAGACTCTTTTTCCTGTCAAGCTTCCTTAAGTGTTGTTCTCAGATTTCTTCCTAAACAACCTCTTTTTCTGATGCTGCTTTTGGCCTTTTAGGGTACTAGCCTACACCCATACTATAGAGGCAGAACTGAAACATGTACCCTTTCCCTTGAGTGTGGGCCAGACCTTTGAAATAATGAAATACCATTCTCTCCTGATTATATTATGTAGAAAAAGGGATTTTGAAGATTCCTCATTAGTTAATTTTGAGTTTATCAAAATAAAAAATGTTTCTACTGCTGGCCTTAAGGAAACAAAGTTTTCTGATGTTTAGCTAGTCATATAATACAAAACGGTGAACGATCTCTGGGAATGGAGAAGAGGCACAGTTGACAATCAGCAAGATGGTAGATAACTCAATCCCACATCCTCAATGAACTAAATGCTACCAAAAACAGTGAAATTGGAACAGATCTCTGACACTCAAATGAAATTGTAATCCTGGCCAACACCTTAATGTGAGTCTGTGAAACCCTGACAGAAAACTCAGGTCCTGCACAGACTTCTGATCTGTAGAACTATGAGATAATACATGAGGGTTCTTTAAGCTGCCAAATTTTTGTTGATTTGTTATTCTGCATAAAAATGTAATGCATGTGTCTTTAATTGCAACAACAAAACCTGATGAATACAAGCATACGAAACCAGATATGTCTTCAGAGCTCCAGACTCGTATTCCGTGTTTTCATATCATTTCTACATAGATGGCCCAACGAAGGCTACAAACCAACATATCCCAAACTGGGTGCATTATCTCATTCCCAGTTGGACTCTGCTCTTTGTCCCTCTATTCAGTGAATAGAGTTATACTATCCACCATTCAATGACTAGAGAATTTCAAGCCAGAAATACAAAAGACATGGAAGTAATTTGTAATTCCACTCTGTCCCCCCTCATTCTCTCTACCTAATCAGACACTGATCTCTGTGCATTTCCGTACTTTAATGTGTCTTAAATTCAACCACATGGTTCCATCCTACCACCATATCTTGTTTAGACCGACATCAGGTTTCAGTGATAGCTACACAGACTCCTATATGGTTTTCCTCACCCCTTATTGGCCCCGCTCTGATATATTCTGCAGATTGCAGCTAGTGTTATCTTTGTATGCTGTAAGCATGAGTCTCTATTTAAAGCACTATGATGCAGCTCTTGTGCCCTCAGGAAAAAAAAAATACAAGTACAGTCATACACCACAAACAGCATTTTGGTCAACAATGAACATCATATACAAAAGTGGTCCTGTAAGATTAAAATGGAGCTGCCCCATACTCCATTCTTTCTGACTCCTTTAAAAATATAACATTTTATTTTGTCTAACATACTTGTCTTACTTCATAACAAAGCAGAGTAATTCTTGAATGAAATTGTCACCAACTCATTTTATTATGAGTTTCTATTTTATTATAAGAATAACTGTTTTATTATAAGAGTTTCCATAAAATAACATTGCACTGAACAGTGTTTAAAAATACTGACCATACTGTTTCCAATTTGCAGGGCTGCATTTAGTCTTTCCTTTCCTTTCCTGTCTTTCTTTTTTTTTTTTTTTTTTTGAGATGGAGTTTCTCTCTTGTTACCCAGGCTGGAGTGCAATGGTGCGATCTTGGCTCATGGCAACCTCCGCCTCCCCGGTTCAAGTGATTCTTCTGCTTCAGCCTCCCAAGTAGCTGGAATTACAGGCATATACCACCACATCTGGCTAATTTTGTATTTTTAGTAGAAATGGGGTTTCTCCATGTTGGTCAGGCTGGTCTTGAACTCCCGACCTCAGGTGATCTGACTGCCTTGGCTTCCCAAAGTGCTGGGATTACAGGCGTGAGCCACCGCACCTGGCCATAGTTTTTCCTTTTCTTTGAGATTGTCTCTTTCCTAAGTACTAACTGAGGACCCCATTTTCTCTTTAAATATAGACTACTATCTTGGCCTGGTTCTTCAAGGCCGAATCTAAAGAGCCAAACTGCTCAACACTCAGTACTAACCACACCTTCCAGAATCAAGCTCTTCTCCTCAAAAAAACTTGCTCTCAGGTGGTTGTATTCTGGAAAACCACCTGCTAGGCTATTTCCTCATAGTACATCAATTATAATATAATATCACTATGATCCTCTAAATTTCTCAATGATGTCGGGTTTATGAATGTAAATGCTAGCTAATTTTAATTAATTAATGGAAAAATGTATAAGAAATGAACTGAGTGCTCTGAAGCATATCAAAGAAGTTGTCAAAATTGGTAGAAGGTGTCCTTAACAGGGACTGGCTTCAGTTCAAATTCTGCTATCTCCTAACACTCTAATATGTACAATTTCTTAATCTCTAATATGACAGCATTGGGGTAAATAATTTCTATGTATAATTGAGTTGTATTATTTATCTTTAATACCCTAGTCCTAACAGTAAGTCTGAGAGTAAAGAATTTTGAACATAGAGCTCTCTTGACAGTCCATGATTCAAAGCATTTAATTGTGCCACCAACTCCTCTGGTTATCCAAAGTTCATAGGCAATACATTAGTTACTCCATGTTAAAGATGACATCTACTGAAAAATACCAAATCCACATAACAGAAAAAAATCTATTAGTTACTTGATTCATTACATTAGCTAGAAATGGTAGAATGCTCATGTGTTCCAGGACATAATTCCTTCCCTTTGGACTGAAAAAAATAATTCAAAGGATTATTCCACCACAGACAATTGTTCCTCAGAGTAGAAAGTAGCATAACATGATATACACCAGTGATCAGGAAGAGATAATGTATTCTCCCCTATAATATTAGCTCCAGTCAGCTTTTTCACAATCACTTTCAGTCAACAGTCATTGAAATGTTTACCATTTCTATGTCCAAATGCTGTGAAAGGTGCTTAAGCCAGGAGGCACCTGCACACAGTGGTGAGTAATGGATAGGAATGAGAGGTTGCCTTGGGGTAGTATGAAAAAAAGGAGGATATATTTTTATACCAAAAAAAGCCTACCAAAAATGATTAATTCTCAAGCTTCTAAGAAATTTTATTTGGTGCTAAGAAGCTCTATAAATCACGGATTTCTCCCAAGAAAAGTTTTCATCATTCAGTTAAATCACAGTTGAGAAATTTGCTTGGAATTTATCATTTAGATCACAGCTGAAAAAGTAAATAGATTTAAATTCTTTGACTCTGAGTGGAACTGCATATGCAAGAGTTCTTTTCTTGGCATCTTGCTGGCATTGAATGTGCAGAAATGATTTGCTATCATTGTGCTCACCGTCAGATAACTGCAAACACTGCTCCCTAACCAGAGGCTGCAGTAAATACACACCAAATGGGTACTTACATAAAAAGCAATCACTAGGATAAAGATGAAGCTGGCATCAATAGATATTTTTAACTGTAAATGTTAACTGTATACAAACAGTATTGCTCTAGCTTACAATTAACATTTTTTATAAGATGTGTTTTCAGTTATATGAATTGAAAACTCCCAAGACTCTTTTCTCCTGTGTGATATTAAATTACTATGTTTTGAATAATTTACATCCTTATGACTATGGTGGTCTTTTAAGCAAATGGCACATGTTAATAAAAAAAAGTATGTCCCCTTATACTAGTGCTTGTCCACTCTCATGCTAGCCGTATTAGCACTGCTAAATAGAAACATGCTTTCTGAAAAAGGCATGAAGTATTCCGTAGTTAATCAACAAGAATGTCTTTATAATGAAGAAAGTGTTTATACTTCATTACTACTTATTATTGCCACGATGTGAATGAATATTGCTGGAAACAGGTATTTTGGCTTTTCTGCATGTATGACTTAGAATTATCATCTTTGTGATTGTAGAATTCATGTTTAGTTAAAAAAGCATTTCAATACACATTAACAGCTGTCTAAACAATTAATCTATTAGTGCATAAATGATAAAGTTGACTGTATAATTATTATAGCATTAAAATACAGGATAGTGTTTTTGTCATCTTCAATAGGGAAAGGATAAAACCACAAATGAAGATTGATATATTTAACTATATGAAAATGAAAAACTAGATTCTCAAAATAAAACAATATTATGACATAACTTTTTTGAGTCTTTTATTAGCATATCATAGGGTACATATGTAGGGGGTACAAGTGATGTTTTCATACATGTATGCAACGAGTAATGCTCAAATCAGGGTAACTGGGATATACATCATCTCAAACTTTTGCCTTTTCTTTGTATATTGTGAATATTACAATTCTTTTATATTTTGAAATATACAATAAATAATTGTTAACTGTAACTTCCTTACTGTACTATTAAATGCTAGAACTGATTCCTTCCATCTACCTATATTTTTATACCCATTGTATCAGTCTGTTCTCACACTGCTATAAAGACATACCTGAGGTTGGGTAATTTATAAAGAAAACAGGTTTAATTGGCCCATGGTTCTGAAGGCTATACAGGCTTCTGCTGCTGGGGAGGCCTCAGGAAACTTATAATCTTGGAGGAAGGCAAAGGGGAAGCAAGCACATCTTCAGATGGCTGACGGGAGAGAGAAAGAGAAGGGGAAAGTGCTACACATTTTTAAACAACCAGATCTCATGAGAGCTCACTCACTATCTCAAGAACAGCAAGGGGGAAGTCTGGCTCCATGATTCTCTCACGTAGGCCCCTCCACAAACACTGAGGATCACAACTCTACATGACATCTGGGTGGGCACACACAGCCAAACCATATCACCCCTTAAACAACTTCCCTTTATCTCTCACGCCCTCTTTCCTTCTCAGCAAAGGGCTGCTGGCATCTCTAGTAATCACCATTCTACTCTCTACCTCCATGAGACCCACTTTTTTTTAACTCCCACATATGAGTGAGAACATATGAAGTTTGTGTTTCTGTGCCTGGTTTATTTCATTTATAATTATGACCTTCAGTTCCATTCATGTTGCTGCAAATGACAGGATTTCATTCTTTTTTATGGCTGAAAGATACTCCATTACGTACATATAACACATTTTCTTTATCCATTTATCTGTTGATGGACACTTACATTGATTCCTTATCTTGGCTATTGTGAATAGTGCTGCAAAAAACATAGCTATTTAGACCTTTCTTTAATATGCTGAATTTATTTCTTTTGGATATATACCCAACAGTGAGATTGCTGGATTATATAGTAATTCTGCATTTAGCTTTCTGAAGAATCTCTATACTGTTTTACATAATGGCGGCACTACTTAATGTTCTCACCAATAATGTATGAACAGTCTCCTGTCTCTGCATCCTTGCTAGCATTCGTTACATTTTGCCATTTTGATAATAGCCCCATCCTACCTGGAGTGAGATGATGTCTCATCGTGGTTTTGATTTGCATTTCCCTGATGACTAGTGATGTGGAGCATCCTTTTTATATACTTGCTGGTCACTTTTATGTCTTCTTTTGAGAAATGTCTATTCAGGTCTTTTGCTCATTTTAAAATCAGAACACTTGTAAGAGTTGTTACTATGTGTTTAGTAACACTTTTGAATTAAAAATGTAGAACTGGCATTAAAATTGCTTTTTCTACATGAACTACAACCCATTATATATTTTTATAGATCAAATTTAAAGTTTCATGTATCTTTATGTTCAAATTTTTTCCTTTTGTCTTGTCAGTAAAAGGAAAGTATATATGATCATTTTTCAAATTGTCCTAATTCTATTGTTCATGGTACAAAGCACGTACTGGAACAGACAAGGTCCTCATTGCTCTCAGCTTCTTCGACAAGGGTCTTCTAGGGCTTATCCTGTCTGGAACTTGCATGTTTGCATGTGGTGTGAAACCAGCACTACAAGTACTAAGGCAAAGATTTACAATATGATATTCCAATAAAGTATAAATCAGGCTTATAACATGATAAGTATGATAATACTTCAAGCTATTTTTACATGATGGATTTATTTCATAGTAAATTTGTTTATATATAATGATATAATGTTACCTGTGGAAAAACTTGGTTAAAGATCAAGATGGTTTACATTGGTTATCGCTTTCCACAAAAATAAAATTCATCAAACAATAATTTAATTGTATATGTAATGTGAGCCATGCATTCATACAGAGAATTATAAAAATATTAGAACGTCAGTAGGTTGATTATGTGAAAATTAGTCATCAAAATCTGTTTACTAATTTAGGTTACATTTTTGAAGTATTCTAGGTTAGATTGTTCATTTTAATAGTAGGTTTTATGTCTATTTTCTTTCTAAGAATGTGATATGATGTTCCTAAAATCACTAGAAACATTTAATGTGTGTGGTCTCACATCTTCAGGAGTGAATATTTGTCTTTGGTAATATTGAGTGAATTTTACCAAATGCAAAAATCAATTGCTCATTCTCCAAATGGTGGACCAGATGGCTTAAGGTCATCTTTTCCACCAAGAACAACTAAAATAGTTGGCATTAAATATAAAATGTATAGTGTTCAAGGGCATGAGAAAGTAGTCACAGACTGTAAGAGTGATGGAGAGAACCAGGTACAGAATGTGAGGCTATTTACTCCATGGGTATCTTCTCAATTACATGGCATGACTCTAAGTCAGAAATGAGCAAACTTTCCAGGACACTCACCAGGCCGTTAGGACAAATGTTAAGGTTCAGGCCCCTACAACAAGGGAAGGTTCCTGGCAAGTACCAAGGGTTTGGGTGAAACTTGAAGTCAGGAACTAAATCCCAACTTCCAATTATGTAAATCCTTGATTAGTTTATGGTGACAAAGGGCTTCTGGCATCTCAGCCAAGCTGTTAGCAAGCAAACAAGTAAATCCTTTCTGAGTAAAATACCATCAAAGCCACGAGTTTTCATGTAAATTTTCAGGTAATATGATAAACACACACAGAAATCAGTATACAAAGAACATCACTAAAAATTAAGACAATAGAATAAAAAACTATTTTAAAGAATAATTTTCTAGGTCTCCAGATAAAGGCAATATCTGGACAAGCATTAAAAGATCACTTATACAAAATTGAAAGAAAAGGTAAAAACCTGGAAAATATAAAGTAAAAAGCCATAAAATACATAAGCTGAAAAAATATATTACACATTTGATATTTGGCATCAACATTACTGACAAAAGAAAGAATTTAATAATCTGGAATATAGACCAGAGCAAAAGATCCAGATAAGAACATGAAGAAAAAAAGGAATGAAGAACAAACCAAATTTCATACACAAATAATAATGAAAAGGAGACTATTTGTACCATTTGTATGCAATTGTAATCTCAGAAAAGAAAGAGAAAGAAAATGAGGACATGCAACTTATTAAGATAATGGCTAACAGTTTCCTAAAAATGATGAGAAACAGCCATCTTTGACTTTAATACATTCAACCAACTCCAAGTTTCATAAATAAAAATAAAGCCACACCAAAGAACAATATTACAAAACTGCTGATCGCTAAACAGAAAAGAAAAAATCAATATTAAATGTACTAAAGGATATAATCCTGCAAATATAACAAAAAACAAATAAACGAGATGGACCCCTATTACAACAGTATAATAACATATGCCATTTGATACTAAGTGCTACTTATGTCATATTTATTTTTATGTTTATTGATGTCATTCATATTCTTTATAATCCTCACATGCAGCCTATCATTTTGATTTAAACAGTAGGTTATTATTTTAAAAAGTTAAAAGCGTAAGAAAAGAGTTTTCTATATTTCCCACATATTTCCCATTTCAGGAGCTCTTAATTCTGTAAATTCAGGTTTAGATCAGATATGATTCCACCTTGAAGAACTACATGAAGCATTCCCTGTAATGTAGTTCTGCTTGAGATTGAATTCGTTTTGAATTGTGCCTCTATAAAAATATTGCCACTAACTTAGCGGCTTCAAACACTCGTTATCTCATATTTCTGGAGCTCAGACAGCCAAGTTCTTTTGTCTGGTTCTCTGTTAGGGTCTCACACAGCTAAAATCAAAGTGTCAGCTAGTCTCGCAAAAATTTTAAAAGTTGGTAACATCAAGTATTGGTGAGAATGCAGAACAACTGAAACTCTTACATTGCTGGTGAAAAATTAAATTTGTTTAACAACTTTGAAAAACTGTTTGGTAGTTTCTAACAACTTGAACATGTTCCTACTCTCTGACCCAGGAATTTCACCTCTAGTCATGTAGTTAAAGGAAATGAGCACATATACTTACAAAGTATATCCCTTAGTTTATGTTTGATTAGTTTGTTGTATTTCCTATGTGACATTTTGTCATTTGTGATATTATAATTGGTGTGCTTTTTGCACATTTTATATTTCAATAAAATATTTAAATAAAAAAATATGTAATTTATAGAAGTTTAAATTCTTCTATAATTTTCCATAATGTTAATTTTCTATTCTCTGAACACTAGTTTTTATATTGGTTAAAGAGAAACAATCTTAAGAAATGTCTTAGAACCATATAGCAAATTCATGATAGGTATATGCATGTTGACAGTATTAAATGAGTATTTGTGGAATTAACGAACAAGTAGAAGTAAATATCACTGAGGAAAGCTGAAGCTCTCCTCCATCAACCCTAATATTTGCCTGCCTGTGAACCACTGATGCCTATGCTAATTAAAAAACAAAAGTATTGTTCAAACCAGAGTTGAAGTTGATTGTTTGTAAGAGAATGCTTCCTAATAGAAATAACTGAGATCTCCACAAACACTCAAGGCTCAAGTATGATTGCACAATTGGGTATATTTCTTTTCTTTCTTTCTTTTTCTTTTTTTTTTTTTTTAATGAGATGGAGTTTTGCTGTCGTTGCCCAGGCTGGAGAACAATGGCTCAATCTCGGCTCACTGCGACCTCTGCCTCACAGGTTCAAGTAATTCTCCTACCTCAGCGTCCCGAGTAGCTGGGATTATAGGCATGCACCACCATGCCTGGCTAATTTTGTATTTTTAGTAGAGACAGAGTTTCTCCATGTTGGTCAGGCTGGTGTCGAACTCCAGATCTCATGTGATCTGCCCGCCTTGGCCTCCCAAAGTGCTGAGATTACAGGCGTGAGCCACAGTGCCTGGCTTACAATAGGGTGTATTTCTTAGAAGGATGGGAAGTGCACAAGGAAGCAGGACCACATGGTTCAAGGAATGAGTGGAGTGCAGAGAATGACAAATTCTTCTGAAGAAGTTTGGAGGAGTGAAAAGGGAAGAAAGATAAGAAGTCCTACACTCATAGTTTGATTCTGAAACAATAAAAATGAGAATATTGTATAATAAAATAGGTTCTAAAAGTTGTTTTGCTCACTGATTATATGAATATCAGAATTATATTTTAACTTCAATTCACATCAGAAAAGTCCTCATAAAACATTTGGCAGTTCTTTAACAAAGTTTAGCTTCACTTTATGTAATTCAAAGATCATTCACATGTAAGATTTTAGCTTTTTCTCCTGTTTAATTATTACAATTATGTATTAATGAAGAAAGATTAGCCTATCTAAATTAATCTGTCTTTATTATTAAGTGGCCATGGTGCAGTTTAGATGGGTAAGAAATATGCTCTCACAGAACACTTGTATATTAATGGGCAAATTAATTTTATGTGTTCAATATTGCTTTAAACTTCATGCTTAATTATTTTACAGGTACACAAATTTCCTAAAGAGTATGACATGCTGTATCTTATTTGACAGATAAAATTTTAGAGTTGTTGAATTCTCTATGGAAGCTTTAAAGGAAATAACATTTTGTTTACTTTTGCTGCATTTTTGTTCTAATTGGATTGTCTACACAATAAAAAAAATTACCAGTTAATTTATGTAATTCTTAAAATTATTTGATGGAAAAAAATCAAACCTTTGGCAGCATATCACTGATATTGTTTTGTCTAAATAGGCTGAGATTGGCTTGCATATTTAGAATAACAAAATAAGCCATGGTTTCCACAAGCATATGTTTGTATTGATATGTTTGCATGCATTTAGTAGATGAAAAACCCAGATGCAGACATCTCTTAATTTTAAAATGAGTAATTGATCTCGAGAACACATAGCATTCATTTATTTTCTGAAATTTATCATGAACACAGATTACAGGCATGGATGTTACCTGTTGAAATTAAAAAAGGAAACTAGTATTTCCAAATTATGTTAGTAAACTAAAAATGTTTATTTACTTCTCCTTTTTTCACAGTTTCATTAAAATTATTTTTAAAACATATTTAATCAATTTTTTTAATATTGGCAATAATGGACTAAATGGGATAGGATTTGACTTCAAGTCTTAAACATTCAGGAAACAGAACAAAATATGCTTAACAATCATTTTCAAGTGTTTAACAACAAAGAACACATGACTGTGACTCCTGAGAAAAGGAAAAGTATGAAATGAGCCCTAAGATTGTCCAGGCTTCATGACACATGGCACATTCTGAACCACAGGGCAGGGAGAATAAAAAGATCACTAGAATATGACAGTCTTACTAAGCTGAGAAGACAAAGATCAGAGTTCAGGGATGCAGCTGGAGGTGGTGGAATAGAGTTCTGAAGAGAGGGAAATACTCAAGAAAAAGATACAAAATCTGCATTCCTTTGAATCTTTATTGAATACTAAGATATTGTGTATAGGATAAAGCTCCACAAGGTCATGAAAATGACAAGCTAGGAGATGACTGGTTTCCAGAGTTCACAAAAGGCTGGGAATTATTTCTGTTTCTACCAGATCAGAGAGCCCTCAGTAATCAAATGCAACATGTACTAGAAATCCCAGAAGGGTCATGCCTAAGTAATGATGATAAATTACCCAGAGAGTAAATGCTGTTTTAGATAATCCTAATAGAACACTAAAATAAACCTCCTAATGATAACAGAACTGAAATTAAATGAACAGTTTATCAAAAAAAAGAACCCCCCTTTTTTAAGGTATACAAAATTCAGTATTCAACAACAACAATAAAAAAGCATTAGACATGCTAAGACATAGGAAATTATGAAAAATAAGAGAGTGAAAGAATAGAAAGAAACGTGAAGATAATAGAGATGGTAGAATAAGCAATTACAATAAAACTGATATGAAAAGTTTATCAAGATTTCAAAGAAATACACGAAGATAGTGAAGATAAAAATGAAAGATGTTTTAAAAATTCAAATTTAGTATATAAAATTAAAATCCACTGGATAGATTAACTGCATTTTTAGACTTTGAATAATAAATTATTAGTAAATTTGAAGACAACACAATGGGAATTATTCAAAATTAATCATAAGCAGAAAAAATACAGAAAAAACATTGAAAACTTTAGTAATCTGAGAGATGACAGCATGTGATTGATATATAATTGAATTCTAAGGACAGGGTAGGAAGATCAAATATTTTTTAAATTTGATGAATGATCAAACTTCAAAGTCCATACATGGAAGAAATTCAATGTCCAAGCAAAAAAGAAGGACAAAGACAAAATTTAACACATGCTTCTGGTGAGAAACTACGTACTCAGGAAGACATGAAAACACTATCTTTAGTGTTAAAGAAAAAATATTATCAAGTAACTATATATTTTATTGTATAGACATAAAATTTGTTCTTTATCCATTGAAAGGATATGTTAAAATAAAGATAAAAAGTCTTTTCAAATAATAAACTGAAATATAATTTGCTAACAGCAGACTTTTACTACAAGAAAAGTTGAAGTTCAAGAGAAAGAAAAGAGTAACAGGGAATGGATGTGTACAGATCATGGATGTGTACAAAGAAATAGAGTGTACACATCCAAATATGGATGTGTACAAAGAAATAGAGTGCCAAAACACTAAATATGTAGACAAGTAAATTTAAAAATTATGCCAATTTTCAATTTGTAAAAGAGAATAAATTATAAATAAACTTAAAAATAATGCATTAAAAGAGGTAAGATATATGTAGTACTAAAATATTAAATAAATACCAAAAAGAAGTAAGGAAAAAACAGAAATATAATCATTAAAATTATCAAATTTGACATAAAATGGTACAATATTAGTTGAAGAAATATATTGACAAGTTAAAAAAAGTGTATTTCAAAATTCCAAGTAATCACTAAAAAAAAACAACTATGATTAAAACACTATAGCCACAAAGGCTTTAGTGAGGATAAAATATTTGAAATACTCATTGATCAAAACATACTCAGATAATCCAAAATATTTAATCTAATATAAGGCAGAAAAATAAGAAACAGAGAAAAAGGAAGAAAGGTGGTAAATAGAACACAAATGACAGGAATAATAGATTTCAAACAAAACCTTGTTAATATCATTAAATACAAATGGCCTGAAAATTCTCCTTAAATGGCATTCATTGCCTTATTGCATTAAAAATAGCGAATTATATGCTGTTCATAAGAAAACAATGTTTAATATGAAAATAAAGACAGTTAAGAAATAGTAAAGAAATACCACACAAACACTAATTATAAAAAATCTAAAGTGGCTGTGTAATATAATACAAAGTAGACTTCACAAGAAGAAATGTAGGACAAAGGGGGACAAAGAGGGACATTTTAAATTAATAAAAGCATCAATTCAACAAGCAACTATAATAATTTTCAATATGGATGTCTCCAATAACTGAGCTTCTAAATATATAGGCACAAAAACACAGAGAAACAAAAGAAAAGAGAAATGTGCACATCTACGATTGTAGTTGAAGATGTCAACATTCCTGTCTCATTAATTGATACAGAAATTACCCAACAAATCAATATGGATATAAAAAACTTGAAAAACATTATCAAGCAGCTTCAATTTATGGATAGACCACTCCTCCTAAACTAAGAGAATATACAGTCTTTCTAGGATACATAGTGTAACCGGGTGGTGGGACAACGAGGGCTCAGCTCCCTCCCCGTGCTTGCCAAAGATGTAACTGGGCATGTCCAGGTTCTTGGGTTTACTTGCCCCAGGAATGGGGAAAGGGCCCTGGCGGCATGGTGAGCTTACCGTTTGTATTGGTTACAACGGTATAAATATCGTGGACCCAAAGAGTTTAGCAGAAAGTGATTTATTAGGCAGAGAGAGAGCTCCCACGCTTCCGTGGGAGGGGATCCCAGGGAGGGAAATCCGTATGGGTAAGAGGCAGGGGGATTTTAACTCTGGAGTTATTCCCGCCCCATTCATGTTTTCGTTCAATAACAGTAGTTCTTTCAAACTTCCTCTGGAGTGATTGATCTTCAACTCCCATTCCAGATTGGTTGCTTGGGCTCACAACAGAGCCCCCTTCTCCCAGAGCTTATCTGGGCTTTTTGAACAAAGGAGCACACCTGGAATTTCTGCCTAGCCCCCCCCAGGGGAAAGTTAGACAAACAACTTTACATTTGAAACCTCTCTGGTCCCCCGCATGGGGGCGCCCATGGAGGTATGGTGCTGGGAAATTCCTGTCTTTGAAAACACGCCCCTTGTACTCAGTTTTCCTTAACACAGTCTCTCAATAGGAAATCATCAAGCTAGGCAACATACTAGGTGCCACACATACACACACAAAAAATCAATTCCTTTAAAAGGTTGGTACAGTATATAGCTTATCTCTGACCAAAGTGGAAAAATAAATAAATAATGATCTGAAAAAATAATGCTTAGCAACTAAACAAAACAGTTATAAAATAATTATTGGACAAGATATCCTCATTTGAAGCAAACAGTGGCAGACAAAAATGGATAGAAAAATATTGAAGTGGAAATTAAATGCACCAACTAAAGTAACATCTAGCCAAGGTGGATCTGAAATCACGTTTATTAAATCTTTCAGAAAAAAATAATAGTTATTTGAACCTTTGTAAAGAGATATTTTTCTGAAAAAAATGGAAATAATTTAATTCAGTTTTGAATCTGCCATCTGTTCTGTAACATTCCAATTAGCTACACACATATTCAGGTAAAATGAAAAGCTTTCTCCACTTATAAATATTAACGAAAAATCCCCGATAGATTAGTCACAGCTTTAATCGAACATTGTATATTTCTAAACGTGCCATATAAAATTTATGTTAGAAATGCAAGTATGGTCAAGAGGGCATATAAAACAAAGTGATTTGCATTTAATAAACCTATTAAGACTTGAAAAAATAAAATGGAGGCGATATACACATAAGATACACTGGAACATATGTATCTCTTTATTTTTGAAATACTTTAAAATAGAGACTTGACAAATTAGTGAGCACGTTTCACAGTCTATTCCTATCAATTGTTCTGCCTCTGACAATGACATAGATGCTTCTATGAGACCAAGCCTCCTGCATGGACAACAGCTATAAATTCTAGATAAAATTAGAAGCCCAAACAATCACCTGAAGCTACTAGAAAATGAACAAAGCACAGAAGCTAGTGGAGATTCTGCACTTGAATGAAAGGAATGACACTTGATGAGTCCTGGCCTTTGGCCTGAAAGCAGGCCACAATTGGCATCATGGAGAACAATACAAACCTGCAGTTTTAGTGGCTTGAGAAACCAGAGGGCAGAATTTGGGGTAAACAGAGCAGCTGGAGATTAAGAGGAAAAACACAGAAAGAACAAAGCCAGTGAGGTATTCAAGTTACCTATTGTTAAATTAAAAATACAGCCAAAACTTACTTAAAAAGAACAACAATCATATTTCTTCCTTCAAGGTTTTGGAAGTTCCCTGGGCAGTACTCAGAAACTCTCACTAGGTGTCTCTCATGGGGTTGCTGTTAAATGGTGGCTGGAGCTAAGGTTATCTCAAAGACTGTCACTCATGGAACTTGATGTTAACTGTTGACTGAGATCTCATCTGGGGCTGCTTTCCAGAAGACACAGTCTCAGAGCATGTGGTTTGTTCCAATAAGAAGCATTCTAAGAAATAGTACATGGAAATTGTATTACCTTTTACCACCTACTTTCAAAAGTACATAGCATCACTTCCACATGAGTCACAGGCCTGTCCAGATTTAAGGGGAGGGAATATAGACAGCTGCCTGTTGATGAGCGAGTTTCTGCATCACCTTGTAATAAGCATATGTAGGGTGGTGGTGTGTAGTAGTAAAAAAATATACTCCCATAAAATGTGCTAATCCCTGGAGCCCTAGAACCTGTGAATATGTAAACTTCCATAGCAAAAGGACTTTGCAGATGTGATTAAGGCTAACTTCCTTAAGATGGGAGATTATCCTGAATTATCCAGGTAAACCCAAACTAATCACATGAGTCCTTAAAGGTGAAATGCCCTTCCTAGCTAAGGTCAGAGACAGATATAACTGTAGAACTGTAAGAGAGGGTCAGGAACATGCAGCAGTGCTGGTTTGAAGATGGAGAAGGGAAACCATAGTGAAGGAATGTTGGCAGCCTATATAAACAAACTAACAAACTAAAACGTGTAGGTTTATTTTATTTTGCCAAAGAGGTGGAGCCTCTGGATATAAATTCTGTCTAAATTACAGCTAAACCCTAAGCTATACGTGCATTAA
The DNA here is from genome assembly GCA_036589455.1 of Ateles fusciceps. Lineage (NCBI taxonomy): Eukaryota > Metazoa > Chordata > Mammalia > Primates > Atelidae > Ateles > Ateles fusciceps. The sequence continues at coordinate 12,408,729 of JAZHEH010000572.1, read as the reverse complement.
GCAGACAATGAGCAGCCTAGCTAAGAATAAAATAATTGAAGAGACATTCCACCTCCTGCCCATCTGAGGGATACAGAGTTTGCAGTTCAAGTCCAGCCAAGGTAAATTTCTATGAAAGAAAATAAATTGATACTTTTTAGAGGAATGAAGGAAAATCAAGGATCTCTACTTAATATCATTTACAAAATTGGTAATGCAAGTCAAATTTAATAGACATGTAAATTAAAGAGAATTTGGCCCCCATTAAGAGAAAATGTTCTTAATGTAAATCGATCATGAGATGATTCAGATGTGGAATTAGCAAACAAGTATTTTTAAGTGGCTATTATACACAATGTCACAATTAATTATTATAAAGGGAGTCTCACCAAAGAAATTAAAATATAAAATAATCAAATGAAAATCATAGAACACAATATCTTCTGTAAAATAAATCCATGGACTTATGTACAGATTGAACCTAACAGAAAACAGGTCATTAAATATGAAAATAGATCAACAAACATCATCATATATGTAGAACAGAAACAAAATGAGAAAAGCTAATAGTGTCAATAACTTTTAAGTCAATATCAAAAGGTTTAATGACAGTATAATTGGAGTGAAGTACCAGAACTAAAAGATAAGAGGCTAAAAAATATATTTGAAGACAGTTGGACAAAACTCTCCTAAACCTAGGGGAGTACTTAACAGATTCAAGAAAATCATCAATGTTTAAGCAGATAAATACAGAGAAAATGTCATCTAGCAAAATCATAGTCAGATTGATGGAAACCAATAATAAAGAGAAAATCTTGAAAGACAGAGAAAGCAACATGTATTCAGAAGGTCCAGGATGCAAGTTACATTTGTCTTATCAGCAGAAGCAGTGAGAAACAATATCACTGAGAATTCTCGGTACAGTGAAAACATCCTGCAATAATCAAAGTCAAATAAAGATATTTTTAGATAAAATAAACTAACAAAATGTGTTGCCATAAGAGATCCACTAAAAGAAACAATCAAAAAAGGCCATTTAGGCTGAAAAGAAATGACACCAGATGAAAACTCAAATCTTTAGAAACAAAAGTGACCAGATATGATAAATCTGTGAATAAATACCAAAATAGACTCTTTTCTTTATAGTTTCTTTTTTTGTTTTTTGTTTGTTTGTTTTTATATATATTTTATTGCATTTTAGGTTTGGGGTACATGTGAAGAACATGCAAGATTGTTGCATAGGTACATACATGGCAGTGTGGTTTGCTGCTTTCCTCCCCCATCACCTATATCTGGCATTTCTCCCCATGTTATCCCCTCCCCAACTCCCCCACCCACCACTGTCCCTCCCTATTTCCCCCCCCCCACAGACCCCAATGTGTGATGCTTCTTTCCCTGTGTCCATGTGTTCTCATTGTTCAACACCCACCTATGAGTGAGAACATGCGGTGTTTGATTTTCTGTTCTTGTGTCAGTTTGCTGAGAATGATGGTTTCTTTATAAAGTACATATGACTGTTTAATACAAAAGGAATAACAATAACAACTCATAGCATAGTTTTGTGCAGTTGTGTATGTAAATGTAATGCATATGACAACTAAACATAAAGTAAGGAAAGAGGGGGGATAAATGAATCTTTTAGTTGCAAGGTTCTTAAATTCTCTGTGAACTAGTTTGTTTAATGGTAACTGCATGTAAATTGTGGAGGTTAAATTGTATATTGCAATCTTTAGAGCAATCCCTAAAGAAATAATGCAGAGTTATAGTGCAAACACTATACATTAAAATGGAATTTTAAAAATGTGTACTTAACTCAAAAGTAGTAGAAAAGTAAAAACAAATTAAAATAGAAAGGACAACACTGGGTACAATTGTAGATATCTTCTACATGTTTTGCATTCTAGGATTCATATTTATATCTCTCATTTCTGATTCTTATCTAATTGCACTTATGAACTTTTAGAACAATTTCAGCTAATAAAAATCAGACTTCATTGTTTCACAGTCTTAATGGGAATAGCCATAACATTTCATGGATATCATATATTCATTTTTAATTCCAATCCTCCTTCAGAGTTATTATTAAGCACAATACATTCAAAATTCAGGATGCCCTTATGAGAAATGGAAATATTTGTAAATTCATTTCACATAACTTTTGGAATCTACATAAATTGTGCTAAAAATCAATACGTGCATTATCTTTTACATTTTTTGGGGGGAAATACTATTAAATAATAATTAGATATAAAAAGGAGCTGAGAATAAATGAAGAACACGTCTTAGAATGTTTCTCCTTTGATACCTGTGAGAAAGAAGGGAGAAGGGACTACTGTAAAGAGAAGCTGACTATTCCAACTACAGGTGGATTGAAGCAATGAGTTTAGAAGAGAGAAAGGCAGGATTCAATATTTTCAGAAGTACAAAAAGCTAAAACCCAACCATGCAAACAAATAAAAGTCTGCCTAATTTTTCTGTAGGAGCAAAAACAAAATGGTAAATATTAGGTTAAAATGGAGCAGGAGCTGTGATAAAATGAGAAAGGACTACAGGGAAGCATCTGCATATCAAGATTGTAATTGCAAAATAACATAAGACCTAGAGTTTCTTTGAAGACCTTTAGAGGGAATTCACTGATGTTCCTTTTAGTGTGCTGTTTAGTGAATCAAATCTGAAGTCTATTAAGGCATTCATTGATTACGCTTCCTTTTTCTGGCTATTTTCCCTATGAGATCTCAATTACCTGTAAATTCTCCCACCACTGGGGTTAAATAGAAACATAACTTGAATTAGTCAGAGCTGTGGCAGTAAGTAAATAACACACTAAGGTGGGTATAATTTAAGGAACGATTAATACATAAAATATTTCTAAAAGTACAAGCAAAATATAAGATACCACAAGAAAGAATGCTGTGCCCTGGGTCTGATGAAAGTAGCTGCAGTTACTGCTTTTGCTCTGAATAGGTAAGGCAAGGGGCCACTTGGTACCAGAACTAAAGCAGAGAGGAGGCTATGGGGGAGAAAGACCCCTTTGGAAAGTGGGCACCCTGTGTGGAGAGGGTGACCTCAGTGGAGAGGTCCCCTAGTATGGAAAACGTTCCCTAAATTTAGAGAGTGTCACCTTCATGCGAAGAACTAACCATGCAGGGAGAGCGGAGCAAGATTAAATATCTTGACTTTGCTTCCTTTCCTCTGGTTTCTGGCTGGTGCCTTCATTAGCCAAACAAAGAAAAGACCCTGTGTATTTCATCTATGGAGATCCCACTTTCATGAGTAGATCAGGGAGAAGAATGAAGAAGCTGATCGAGATTGGCAAAGGGCAGAATCCTTCATATTTCTCCACTGCTGGGGGGGAAATCTTGATACCTAGAAAAACTCTCCATTTAAACTTAAACAGTGCATAATTTTTGTAATAAATTAGAAACAGTGTTTCTATACAGTATGCCACTTTTTATGCATTTTGACAACTATCAAATAATATTAACTTGACTGCTGACTAAATGAATCAATTTATTTAGGAAAAATATCTTGTTCCATGTGTAATTCTATATGCCATAATTTAGCCCTGTATTATATAGTTATAACTTGTCTATCCAGCATAAAAAATGGCAGTTTTCATGATGATTTCTTAAATTTGTAATATAAATTTAATTAAAACCTTATATTAAATGTAAATGATTTATGTCACACATTCCCTCTCATATGCCAATGAATTTATGTGGATATAATGTGCATGTATATGTATATATGTAGAAAAATTTCTGCATTTCTTTCTAAATCTGTTTTCTGTATTTTCATTTCTTCCCAAATCTCTTCTTACCCATTGGATTTTTTTTTTCTAGATTGCTTTCTCAGAACAGATCATATGTCTTTTTTAGTTGATGTTTTCATTAATGTTAAAATAATTTTTTGGTATGTAATCCTTTCAAGTCTGTCAGATGTCTTTGAAAGCTTCATTAGATCTCTTAGGCCACTAGTAAATTACTACTTCAGTGCACCAAATGGTGCCCTTATCACCTAAAATAGTTTATGCAGCTTTGAAAATTATTCAACTTGCTCCCAATCATTTCTCAGTGAGAGGATGTCTGTGAAAAAAAAATTGCACAATTAATAGAAAATTATTATTTGCCAGTGATTATGTTTTCTGCTCTAGGTGGCCGCTGGGTGAATTCATGGGTGGATTCATGGAAATCTCAATATAAAAGGTGAATATACATCTTTGCCAAAGAAAGTAGACTGTCATTTACCTGACCCTCTTCCATGAAGACAGGATGTGCAGGTGTGTGCATAGAACTAAGGACAGAAATCATATGGAGGTTTCCCTAGGCTATGCAATGACCTGCATACCACCACCAGATACTGGGCAACAGAGGGTTTCAGAAAAATGAAGGAAATGGAAAATTCTTAAATTCAGCACAGTCTTCCAAACTTGGGAAGAGGCCTCTGTAACGAGGGTATAAATTGAGAATCTCTAAACGGTATAAGAAACACGATTTTAAACAGTTGAACAAAATGGATTTTGTATATACTTATATCAGGGAAGTATTTCTAAAACACAAATTTGCAGCACATTATTCTCAGGCTATTCGCCCTTTAATTGCACAGGGCATGGTTTTCAATAAAAATCTTTCTCCCCAATAGGGAGTCAATATTTTTCACTTCTGAACCTCAAAGGACCTGGTGACATATTCTGTCCTAGAGAATCTTCCTGAGGGGAAAAGAGAAAGCACTTATCAATATACTTAAAATAAACATGATAAATGTTATTGTTACATTGTTCTCTAGAGTTAGAGCATATCTGTTGGGCCCACATGGGTTATCCCACTCTTTTAGCCCACTCCTTCAAAATAACATAGATTTCATTACAAAAAAAAAAAAAATTGAATATTTTTGTTTCTAATAATGAGGAAAGCTCTGTAGTTAAGGGAAAAAAGCCTTGTGGAAGATTTCACCACTAGTTAAAATAAATTAAATGTGCTGTATTGGAATATGGCATGTATCTTATGGTAGGGCTTGAAATAAATCAAGACTAATTATACTTCCCAATTCCTACAACTATGTCTGCATTAATGGGGAATAAGTCAAACAATTTGAAGACTCTACATAGCTCAGGATTCCCCCTCCTCAGCTATGTTAATATCTTCTATGATGTTTTATTTATTTCGTTTGTTCATTTTTTTATGGATATAAAACAGACATTAAACCTAGCATCTCAAATTTTTCGTCTTTCTGGTAAGCTACAACAGAAAGTTGAAATATGTTATCAAAACTCAGATTTGGATATTATCAAGAATTCCTAAAGTGGTGCCACATAATTACATAAAAATGGCTAAACTCTTCACACTGAGTTGTGCCTGTGTTTTGCACTGAATAACATGTCTTAAACATTTTTCCCTAACAGCTGTTACAGATCTATTTCATTTATTCTGATAGCAGTAGAATAAAGATGTACTATAATTTACTTAACTAATATACATTTGATAGATAGTTTTCTTGAAACCAATTAATTAGTTTTGTTTTATATTAAAGCAGTATTAATGAGCATCCTTGTACATATATTCAGCAAATATTAATGAGCATATTTTGGAAGTAAATTCAATCTGTTTTATCAAGGAGAGGCACTTTACAGTTTGAATGGATATTGACAACTGCCCGCAATAAACTCAACATCTTTTTACACATCTTTTAACATTATGTGAGAATTCCTGCCTCCCACACCCCTGACAATATTGATAATCACCAAAATTAACATAGTTGGAATAGGAAATCGTCCTGAGTACGTAATTATTTGATTCTTCCCTAAGAGCTTTCTGGCATGATTGAAGTAAGCTACTGCTAAAAATGCACTTTTTAATTTTTATATTTGTTAATAAGTGATATACACATGAAAGGTGGTAGAAGAAAAGAGGAGATAATTTCTAGAACCTGGTTGAAACCCACATAGAAAATATATCCTACAAATACCAAAACCACCTGTGATCACAGCTGGATGATTATATTGGGAGATAGAGTTTACACTTATATTGTTAGCTCAATCAGTATAAAACTCAAAAGAGATAAGTTATACTTTTTAGAGTAGATATTGTGAGGTCAGATTTTGGGATGCTCGTCAATAATATGACAGCAGCTGATAGGTGAAGAATAAGAGCTCATTACTCTTCATGACTCATCTGCCTTTCTTTATTCTAACATTCTTTTACTGTTTCTTTCTGCTTCACACACCAACATCCATTTATTTATATATCATCTCTTTTTTCTACTTGTTTTCATTCCAAGCTTATTTCACCTTTCTTTGATATTATTATCCATAGTACCCCCCATACCCACGGTCTTACAAAAAAAATGAATTATTGAAAGATTCATCTCATAACAATTCAACTGATTCTACCAATCTACTCCTTAGAAGAAAATAATGACAACAAATAATCATTTTCTTTTGCTCACTACTGCCACAAAATAGCTCTTTATGGTGAGGGTGAGTTATACATTCAATTCACACTTAATTTGACAAGATCAGGACTAAATTGCTTTTCTGAGTAGTCCTGATTACAGCATATTGTGCTAAACTGTTATGTCTAACTGTGTAATCAAATACACGATAAACTGTCTTTTCTGTGAAGCATGCCAATGTCATACAAAAGGGAAACGGATAAGAAATATGCAAGTACAAATTGAAGCACTTTACTTAGGAAACACATAAATGATGTTACACAAGGCATTTCATCCAGAATCTGATCAAATAAACCTTTAAACACAGAGCAGGGTAGACAAAGCAATGCATTGCATTAGCACAACTTTATGAAACCCCACAAAGATAAATAGAGGTCATCTCAAAACCTGGCAATTTATGCAATGTGTGTGGAGTTAGATATGTAAAGTGCAATTTTCTAACAATAGATCTAATGGAGTAGCATTACAGACATCCACAGCATATTCTAATGTGTCAGTTCTCTAGAATTAACCAGGATCTCTTTTGAATGAAAATATTAGGGACTTCTTTATTCACTGAGAAAGATTCTAAGACTTCATTATTTTGGTTTAAATACATGTTCTAAGTCTTTTTATCTCATCAATTGCTCCCATGAATTAATTTAGTTTGAGCAAATGTAGAGAATGAATACAAGCCCTCCAAGTCAAGTTTAATAGATGTCGGTGTTTTCATGAATTGTTGTCAGATATGTTAAAAAGAGCAACCGTTTGTGAACTCCAAAGATACTAAAATGAAAAGTGTATAATTATAATGTCTACTTACTACTTCCTTTAGATCAAATTTATATCCTTGTATATTTAAACAATATATTTAGCTGTAAATCAAGACCTCTCAAGGATAAGGTCACTGAGGGATGAAAAAGGACCCCAAAATTTAGGTAAAAAATTTGGTAATTATTTTCCAGGGACATCTTTGCCAGTGGCATAGAATACTAAATTATTTCGAAAGCACAGAGACAAGATGGCATGAAAGGTTTGAGGGTACTACTGTGTAGTGAAGAAAGAATTGGTTTAGCTGTAAAGAAGAGGGATTTCTACTATGTTCTTCACTTACTTTCTTTGTGATTGTCCAAAAATTATCTCACATTTTTAGGTTTCAGTTATAGTTACCTAAATACTAATGATTTTTAAGATTTTCTTTATCTCTATACTAATTTAGTTTTATATATTAATCTACCAGTATAGACATTTTGAAAAATATATTATTTTCTAATCTCAAATAATGGCATAGGTCATACTTCAGGCAAATTTTGTAAAAATGTTTGCAACTTCAGGCCAGGCGTGGTGGCTCACGTCTGTAGTCCCAGCACTTTGGGAGACCAAGGCAGCCAGATCACCTGTGATCAGGAGTTAGAGACCAGCCTGGCCAACATGGCAAAACCCCATCTCTACAAAAATACAAAAATTAGCTCGGTGTGGTGGCATGCGCCTGTAGTCCTAGCTACTTGGGAGGCTGAGGCAGGAGAATCGCTTGAGTCTGGGAGGTGGAGGTTGCAGTGAGCCAGGATTGTACCACTGCATCCCGGCCTAGGTAACAGAGTCAGAGTCTGTCTCAAAAAAGAAAAAAAAATGTTTGCAACTTCACCAAGCAACAATAATTTATTAAAGCTTTTACCTTGAATATCCTATGCTGTCCCAAGAACTGAACTGAAGTGGATTTTGTATATAAACTGAAGCAGATATGGCTTTTCATGAAGAGATTACTGTAAATACAAGGATTTCAACAGATGCAGGACTGATAACAATGTGAGTGCAATATGTGAAAGGAAATAAGCCAGTAAAGACTCATTTTGAGTAAAGAAAACAAACAAGGTTACAAGAAGAACATTTTAAAATCTTTAGACTACTGTGACTAAATCTATCTACAACTTATAAAGATGAAAGGGCTAATAAAAAGTATGAATGTTTCATTAGCACTATAAAAAAAAGCACAACTTAGGTATAAATCTAACAAAATACATGCCTAATATATCACAGGAAAACTACAAGACTCACATTAAAGAAATCAAGTATCTTAATAAATGGAGAAATATCCTATGTTCATGAATAAAAAGACTCCATATTGTTAAGATGTTACTTTTTCCCAAATTGACAATAGATTCAACCAAATCCCAATCAAAATCCCAGCAAGTTATTGTGTGGATATTGACAAGCTATTTCAAAAGTTTATGTGAAGGGGTGAAAGACTCAGAACAACCAACAGAATATTAGAGAAGAACAAGAGTGAAGGACAGACACTGTCTAACTTCACAACTTACTATAAAGCTAAAATTATCAAGACATTTTTGTATTGATAAAAGAACAGGCAAATAGTTGAATACAACAAAATAAGGAGGCCAAAAGCAGACCCACACAAATATAATCAACTAATCTTTGGCAACTGAATAAAGGCAATTCAATAGAGAAAAGGTAATCTTTTCAACAAATACTGATGGAACAACTGTATATCTACATGCAAAATAATGAAGCTAGACTCAGATGTTACACAAAATTGAACTCAAAATGGGTCATATACCTGATATAAATGCAAAACTATAAAACTTCTAGAAGATAAGAAAAAAATTTAGGTAACTTGGGTTTGGTGGTGATTTTTAAGAAACATGAGAAAGGCATGATTCATGAAAAAAGATAAATTGGACTTTATTAACATTAATTACTCTTTCTTAAAAATGGTACTATTAAGAAAATGAAGACACAAATCACAGACTGGCAGAAAAAAATCTGAAAATATATATTTGATAAAATCCAAAACAGTGACAGGCCCGAATGCCAGCAAAAATGTGGATGAATATGAATTCTCTTCCATGGTTGCTGGGAATACAAAATGGTACAGCTATTTGGAAAACCAGTTTGGCAATTTCTTCCCAAGCTAAACATAATCTTATGATCTGATTTTGCAACTGTCCTCCTAGGTATTTGCACAAATTACTTGTAAACTTATGTCCACACAAAAATCTGCAGAGAGGTGTAATTGACAACATTTGGATGCTACCAAACTGCCCTTCAAAAGGTGAGTGGATAAATAAACTGTGGCCCTTCCAGACAATGGAATATTATTCAGAGATTAAAAGAAATGAGCTATGATGCTGTAAAAAGACAGAGCAAACTTGAGTGCTCGACTTTTTACCTTAAATTAGTATGTGAAAGAAGCCAGTCTGAAAGTGATATATAGTATATGATTCCAATCATATGCCATTCTGGAAAAGACAAAGCTGTAGAGATAGTAAAAACACCAGTGGCTACCACGAGTTTGAGTGGAGAAAGGGAGGAATAAATAGGTGAAACACAGATAATTTTTAGGACTGTAAAACTATTCTATATGATATTATAATGGTGAATACATGCCATTTTACATGTGTCAAAACTCATAAAACTGTAACACAGCACAAACCCTAATAAAAACTACAGACTTTAGTTGGCAATAATATATCAGTATCAGCTCATCAATTATAATAAATATATTACACAGATGCAAAATGTTAATAAGCATGAAAATTTTGTTTGTGGGGGAGAGATGGATTACGAGAACTCTACTTTCTATTCAATTCACAAAGTTGAAACTGCTCTAAAAATCTATTTTAAATGTGCATACTATTAAGAATTTTTGGAGAAAAATTAATTCAAACATGACATGCAAGAATCAACAACTACCTCAGGAATATTTATCTAGTTTTAAAACAATCATCAAAAACAGGGAAATCAGAGAAACACTAGATATGGTTACTATATTATTGGCAAGATGTAAAACTGAAGCTTTTCCATTTAGAGTATTTTCTGTTAATATAAAGAAGACTACAGCAAAAGGAAAAGAAGGGATTTATTTTGAGAGAACAAAGCCCTCTGAGTTCATCACCTCCGTGTACATCTTCTAACAGTCAAAGAAACTAAATATGTCATGGATTATTCAGATCAACACTTTGAAAATCAATGTAGTCCCAAAGCTTATGTCCTTCTTCTGAGTTTCCCCAGGGTCTACACCAAAAGTAACATTTGATCTCTTGAATAAACAGATAGCCTTTGTTTGTGACTCTAGATCAAAGCTAGTACACAGATGGGGAATCTCATGGGAAAGGAAGCAGAAAGGATTTGTGGCTTATACTAAGCTGGCTGTATATTTTCTGACTTCCTGAGTGTCTATAAAAATCTACTAAATCACCTAGCTATCGACATCACTGTACAAAAATACTTTAGATATTTCTCTCTGTATTTAGGTCTTGGAAAAAAATAAAACCCACCATTTACGCTTTCATAGCTTCTCTCTTTCCTATGCTCAATAGACATAATCTTTAATATTTTGCATTAATTTGGTTATAGTAAAACTGCCTTTACAAAAAATTATATCAGTGAGAAAAATTATAACAGTAAACTGAACTAACCCCCACCTTGCCTTCCCTTAATTATTCCTGGGCTTCCCTTATTTACCCAAGCTAACTTTGGAAGACATTTAGGCATTAATTTAAATGATACAGAACTTGCCCAACTCTTGACCTCTTTTGTGAAGCTAATGGGAGGCCATCAGGCTGGTGGGGAGGAGAGGACCCTGAGTTCTGCTAAGGTGCAGACATAATGACTGTCAGCCATTATTCAGAAGTTATAAAATACACAACTTCCAATTACTCCTGCAAATAATACCATTTTTGTACCTAGGCCTTTTGAGATATCTTTCCAGGTTTTTTGTACATCTGACACCCATGATTCCACCTGGACCAGATGGTTCCACCTGGACTGCCAACCCCACTCCAGTGGCCCTTCCCAGAAGCGATTCAGCCTGCAGGACAACAGTTTCCACGCCCCGTGATTTCATCTCCTCCTCAACCAATCATCAGCAAACACCAGTTACCTGGCCATTCCAACACCTTCCACTGAACTGCCTTTGAAAAATTCCTTACCTAGAAGCTTTAGAGAAGTTGATTTTACTAAGAACTTCACCTTTCATGTTGTGTGGCTGGCCTTCTGTCTTTTAAACCCTTTCTCTACACAAATGCCATGGTCTTCCTTTACCCAGTGGGCAGCAAGAACCCCTCAGGCAGTTACAACAGGAACATTATGTTGGTTCTATATTATGCTGATTAAAGGTACTTGGTAATGTTCCTGAGAGTGTGTCTTTGAATCACTAATAAAATTCGGAGTCTCCTTTTACCCAAATTTGGTGAAAAGCATCTTGTGTGTGTACGGATTTGTGTGCATGCACATACATGCCAATGAGTGTATGTTGCTGAAGTTGATTACATTTTAGCTAGGTTGGTATGTGCTTGTCATTACCGTACATAACACAATAAAATCACTTCTAAAAACACACAAAGTACAATCAGGTTGCTGCAAGAAAAGGCATATATCGGGAAGACACTGTGGGCTTCCCTAGGAAGAGTGTTGCTATGGGAAAATGTGATTTGTACTCTTGAAAGCACACTGACAAAATGAACTTTTGGACTACAAGTTATTCTGAGGATAGAGACAGCCTAGAGGTACAATTCTTACAGCACTGTGAGAGTAAAAAGCAATTCTTAAATCCCACAGCTAGTTACTGGTTATATCTGGTGTCTAGGTCACCTGCTCTTCAGTTCACTGCTCTTTCTACTAAATTTTGCTGTTTTTGTTCTTGCTTTCTCACCTACCAAATCATATTTGACAAGTACCGCTTAAGGTTACCATTGCAGATCATTAGAGATCATTTCCCTAGAACCTCAACCCAAAGGGAAATAGGATAAAGAAAATGAAGAAAAGAATAAATACTTGGGTTCAAAGGAAAGTGCAGAAGGTCATGCCTTTCCCAGGGCTATAGACACCATTAATGCATATAGCTCCTGAAAAAAATAAGCAGTCTCTGCTGCTGATATGACTATTTTTCTTCTAAAATTGTGTGCCTTGATCTGATATTGCTATCATGACTTTGTGTTCTGATCTTGTTTTATTTTTAGATGACTGAGCTTTTAGAGCACTTAGGTGTTACATGGAGAAACAATGTGGCATGTGCGCTCTTCTCTTCTATGTAGAAAAGTAAAGAACCTTGAGTCTCTAAGAAAATTTGCTGTGTCTGAACTTGTCCATATGGAGCTTTACTTTCTTTTCCCTTTCAATTTAGTACTACTTCTTCCTCCTTATTTCTTTTGCAGCTTGCTTTAGCCAACTAAATACTTGCCAATTCTATCTCCATTTTTTATTATCCTTAACTCACACAAAGGGAAGCAATGCTTTTAAAATGAAGAACTTCATAATTTGAGGCTTGAATTCTTGCAGAGGATGATGTTGAAACTTTTAAACAAAGTAATCTACATCTGACCTGTACATGAAATGGGGGGTATTATCAACTTATTTTATGGCATTGTTACTATTTGTAAAAACAATTTTGTTTATGGATAAGATAATGCATGTAAATGACCTTAAACAGCATGTGATATGTAGTAAATGCAAAGTAAATACAATATATTTTTGTTCTTCATTGCTCCTCCAAATTCCTTCTTTTTTTTTTTTTTTTTTGAGAAGAAATGACGTGATCTCGGCTCACTGCAACCTCCACCTCCCAGATTCATGCAATTCTCCTGCCTCAGCCTCCTGAGTAGCTGGAATTACAGGTGCCCATTACCACACCCAGCTAATTTTTTGTATTTTTAGTAGAGACTAGGTTTCACTATGTTGGCCAGACTGGTCTCGAATTCCTGACCTCATGATCTGCCAACCTCGACTTCCCAAAGTGCTGGGATTACAGGTGTGAGCCACCACGCCTGGCCCCAAATTCCTTTCCTATCCTTCTCTGTCCTGTTTCATGCCCTGTGAGATTGCTGTCTGTGGAATGTAATGCTTGAGCAACCTTGTACCTGGCTTTCTGTTGGCTCCCCTTGGGAGGCATTCCAGGACATCAGACAGCAGGAGGAGAGAGCATTTGAAGTATTGACGTATTTATTACTGCTACACCTGAATTGCCTCCATTAAGTAGCTAACATCAGTTACCTTGAGTCACAGGTCTGCGGGTGGCTCATCTATGGTAGTAACTCTCACTCAGTTTACATTCCTCCCTAGGACCATGCTCAAGACTGCTTTTAATGTTGCTAGTCTCTTCATTGTCTCTCGTTGGTTCCATCTATTCAGTTCATGAAACTATAGATAATCCTTCACTAAACTGTCTTCAATCGAGCCTTTTAAGAGTATCTTTTGAACTCTGCTATGAATTTGAATTCTATAACAATAATAAAAATTACTATCTCTACCACCACCACCACCAGTACTAGAAAACTACCTGTGGTATTATAAAAACTACTACTACTGTTACTACTACAGTTACTACTATTAATGCTAGTACTACTACAGCTGCTTCAGTTACCATTACTGGAAGTAGAATAATGCCAGCCATAACAGTAATGCCATTGTGCTAGTGCTAGCATTGCAATGGGGTTGGGGTGGTTGGGGGAGGCTCCCAGCTCCCTCCTGGCTCGGAAGAGGTTCTTAGACTGCTAACCTGGAAGAATGGGGAAAGGGGCCCCAGAGGCCCAGTGAGTTTGCCGTTGGAATAAATACCGTGGACGCAAAGAGTTTTGTGGAAGAGCAATTTATTAGAAAGAGAGAGAGAAAGCTCCCATGCTGTTGGGAGGGGGTATCCCTTCAGATAAGGAGCAGCGGGAGTTTTAATCTTTGAGTTATTCCCTCCCCATTCATGTTCTTGTCCAATGAGAGGAGTTCTTTCAAACTTCCTCTGGAGGGATTGATAGTTGACCCTGATACCGGATTGGCTACTTGGTCCACAACTTTGTGTTAAAGAGCCCCCTCCTTCCAGAGGTTTCAGAGGGCTTTTGGACAAAGGAGCCCACCTGGGTTTCTTTCCCTAGCCCCCTCATGAGAAACCCAAAGAACTTTACTTCCCGGATGGAGGCGTGAAGCCGGCAAACTCCGGCCCTTGAAACCATGCCCCTCACGGACCCAGGAAGAGTCCCTCAGTATGAGGATGAAGTGAAAGGAAAAATTATACTTATTTTCTTCCACAAATAAAAGCATTCCAACACTGTGCCTTTCAAATTTAGGGCACCAATCATTTAATTTATTTTATTTTCCTATATTCCTGGCAACTATTTTCTTTTTCTTTTTGCTTCACTCACTGTCTAGGCAGGATTTCCCTTCTATTCCCACAACCACAGCTCATTCCACAGAAGAGTCTTTCCTTTTTGTCCAAAAAAGTAGAAATAAATCAGCTGGTACGGTAGTTTCATACTTTTAATTACTTGACAAACCATTCAGTAAGTTAGGTGCTGTAATTGTAGACAGAAAATCATCACAAAGACATTTGTGACATGCTTCACCTTGTTTTCATATTTTCTTTAACTTTTAATTCATTACTGTTTCAAAATAGATTCCATCATCAAAGAAATATCCAATTGATACGATAAATAATACAATGTTTTATGGACACATCTGTCTTGAGCTAGTCATGTTAAATTATCTTAACTACATTGTCACTTCTACGAATCTTTAAAATTTCTGTATTATTGATCTCAGTGGCATCAAGTGATATACCTTAACTGCAAAGTGCCCTAGAAAAACTCCGGTTTTTCTATATCCTTATTAGAATTAATACTTCACCAAAAATGAACCAAGTTTAATTTTAAAAATATGTTCTGTCACAGATTCCTGTTTTTTTTTTTCAAAACCAAGCAACATTAATACAAGAAAAAATTTACATAATATAGTGAGTGTTTTGATTGACATTCCTGCCTCATTCCATTTGGCAGGTTTACATATTTTATTATGCCATAGACATGCATCTTTTTATATGGTTATAATTGTGATAGGCATATAAATGACAGTATCAAAATTGTTCTTATTTAGGAGTCTTGTTAGTTTGAAGCAGCTGTCAAAATTTCTCTTCTCTAAAAATTATGAATTTTGTCTTAAAATGTCTTCTGCACAATTTTCTGCAAATTGTGTTTTCCTCTACTTTTCATTTAGGAGTCCTGGAATTATATTTGCTCAATGATCAATTTATCTAGCCCTACCTCAAACTTCTTACATAAATTCCCTCTGGATGCTAATATAGAATCTCTTATCTCAAAGGAGGTGGTAGTCCTGGGGCCATGCATCCAAGTATTTACTTAAAACAGCACTTTTTTAAAAAAGTTTTTCTCTATTTCCTTTTTTCTCTCCTCTTTTAGAATCTTAAGCCTTTCTTTTTTGAGCTCAAACAGGTCCTTTTAAAATGCCACTTCAGATTTTCTCTAGTTACTATTTTTCAAAAACATCTGCAATAAGAAGTATTTATTGACCACCTACTTTAGGCTAGGCAATGGGCTGGGTGCCTGGGATAAAATCATGACCAGAACCTGAAATAGTCCTTGCCCTCAAAGATAGAGTTTAATAAGAGAATAGCATTAGTCACATAACCTCGCAAATGCATGGAAAATTATAATCAGTAAGAACAATGATTAAAGATACGTATTTTCTAAGAGTATATAGCAGAGTAGCCTCACTTGACCTGAATATACAGGGTAGGCAAGTGTAGAAACTGAGAAAGTTCTATAAGCCAGAATGAAGATTTGTCTCTGTTTTGCTTAGATCATTGAAAGTCCAATTAAAGATTTTAAAAGGGTGAAATACAATCAGACTTCCCATTTTAAAATTTAACTCAGATTTCCATTTTATAAGTGATGCAATGGCAAAATGGATGCAGGAGACGATTTAAGTGGCTATGCTCCAAATCTCGGCGTTTCAGTTAGCTATTGTTTCATCACAAGACACCTCGAAACTTAGAGGGATAAAACAACAACCATTTGGTTAAGCTCCTAAATCCACAGAGACACAGGAAATACAGCTCTTCTCTGCTCTAGAATATCTGGGCCTCAGCTGAGAAGACTAGAATAGCTGCGTGTGACTCCCTGAGCTCAAAGTGGAAGTCGTGTGGAGGCTTTTTCACCAACACCTGGCCTAGGGTGACTTGAAGGTGAGCACAGTTGGCTTGTGGCTAGAGCAACTGTGCATGGCGGTTACATGGGGGTTTGACTTCGAGTCAGACGGCTTACGTGGTGACTTCGAAATCCTGGTGTAACAATTCCCAGGAAACAATAGGAAGCTGCTGGGCTTTTTATGACTTGCTCTTAGAAGTAACATGGCATCACTTCTACCCTACTCTATAGGTCAAAGTCTTCACAAGCTCAGTGAAATTCAAGGAGAGAGGACCAAAATCCCTACAGCTTAATGGAATAAGTGTCAAATAATTTGAAGCACTGTTTTAACTTCCACTATAGTCAACATGTAATGCTAATTGAGATCATAGAAGCTAATATGACCAGTATAGAGTATTTGAAGAATATTGGCATGCTTTTACGATGTAATAATGTCCTTGATACCCATTTCTGTCTGTTTCTCACATTCTTAGAAGCATTCTTTCTACGGGTTTAGAATTGCATTCATCTTTTCAAAACATCAACTTTTGTATTTTAGCTTTTTGTATTATTTGTTTTCTATTTCAGTAATTGCTATGTTTATTATTTTCTCCCTTCTCCTTACAGGAATAATTTGCAGATGCTTTGCTAACTCATTAAAACTGCTGCTTAGAACTTTTATTTCAGTCTTTGTTTTTCTATAAAATGTGTATTTCAGCTCTGCATTTATGCTTAAGGTCTGTTTCAGTGACATTTTTCCAATTTTGATATGTAGCATTTTATTATACACTTATTAAAAATATTATATCATTTCCAATGTGAGGTTTCTTTTTTGACCACAGACTTTAAAAGTATATCTGTTAATTTCCAAATATATAAGGATTTTCTGTTTACTTCATTGTATTAGTTTTTACTTTAATTTAACTGTGGTCAGAGGGCATAAGGTATTTTGTCAGCGCTTTGAAGTGTGTTCAGACCTGCTTTATGTCTCAGTACAAGTTATTTTCATCAGTGTTTCATTAATACTTAAAAAGAATATGTATTTTGCAGTTTTTGAGTTTAATTGTTCTATATATGGCAAACACTTTAGTTTATTATGCTTTCAAATCCTCTACATTTCTGCAGATTTTTCTGCTGCTGTCTTTTTTACTGAGAGTTTAAAATATCTTGCTGATTTCAGAATTGTTAATTTTTTTAGTCAATAGTGTTCTGTGAATACATGTAAAACCGTTATTAGGTGTATAGAAAATCATATTTTCCTGGCGAATTGACATTTTTGTTATTTCCAATGTCTCAATTTAAAATAATGCTATATGCCTTTTGTCTGATATTTAGCATAACTCACTCTTTCATTTTGTTACTGTTTGCATAGAATCTTTTTTTCATTCTTTATTGTCACCCTTTACATATTCCTATATTTTTTGTGTGAATATTGTAAGTAGTATATAATTTAACATTTCCCAGTATTACAGACTGTGTCTTTTAACTATTTCTTTATTCTGTCATTTACTGATAAATTCGTGTTTAGTTTGAACTTTACCTTTAGCTTTGATTTAACACTTACTCTTTGTTCTTTTTGTTTCTTCTACTTCTTTTAGATTTGTTGTTTTTATTAATATATTTAGAATGTATTAAGTATTTTCATTTTCCTCTCTATTTGATTTTTCAGCTATTCATTCTGTTCACATTTTATTTAATGTATTTCAGTAACTTCCCAGGTAATGACAGATCCTAGGGCACTATATAATTCCGTTTAACATTTTTGCATTTTGTACAATTACTATCATACATTTCAATTTTGTATGTTTAACATGTCATAAATGTTATTGCTTTGTTTTATGCAAGTGGTATATATTTAAATTTACACATATGTGTATCATCTCCTCATTCTTCATTTCTTATTACAATTCTGATATGAAATCTCAGATTATGTTCTACCCATTCTCAAAATAAATATTCCTATGAATCAGAATTTAATTTGGCAGTAATTTGCTTTCAAATACTATATAACATCATTCATTGTTTTTGTTAATTAATCGGCTGTTTCTCTTAGTTTGACTCCTTAGAAGATAATATGTCTTTATTCCATGACTACTTGCGTGAATTTTTTTGCCTTTGGTTTTCAGCACACTTGCTGTAATGTGCTTAGGATTTTTGCATTTATTTCTAGTTGTTCAAGAAAATTGAGAAAAACTCTCACCTATTTTTTTTTTATATGTGCCTTTAGCCCATTCTCATTCTCTTCTCATTCTGGACTCTGATTGCATACATGTTAATGCTTTTCACCTTTATCCAAATTTATCTTATACTCTCTTATATGTTTCTCTCATTTTGTCTTTCTTTATTTCCGTGAATATATTTTCTACTAACATACTTTCTAATGGACTAATTCTCTATCATCTGAATAGGTTTTATAGTCAGTTAGTGTTGCTTTATTTCTAAATATTCTGTTAGCCATTTTTAATACTTTTGAATTATTTTCTGAAATTTCTAACAATGTCATTTAATTACTAGAAAATTTAGTCTCAGGTAGTTCTTTACAGTATTGTGAGAATGGACTAATACACACATCATAATTACTTAAAGTCCTTAGTTCACATTAGGGCTCAATATTGACATTGTACATTCTATGGGATTGGGCAAAGTTATAATGAATGGCATGTATCCATCATGATGCTATCATACAAAGTATTTGACTGCCTTAAAAATCCTCTGTGCTCTGCATATTCGTCCTTCTTTTCTGTACCTCAAACTCTGGAGACTACTGATCTTCTTACTCTCTCTTTAGTTTTTACCTTTTCCAGAAAGTCATATAATTGGAAACCGACAGTATGGAGCCCTTTTAGACTGTCTTCTTTCACTTAGAAATATGCATAAGGTTACCCTATATCTTTCTATGGTTGAATGGCTCATTTCTTATTAATCCAAATAATACTCCATTGTATGGATATACCATAGTTTATTTAGACATTTACCTATTGAAGGGCATCTTGGTTATACCCAAGTTTTGGTCATTACAAATAAAGCTGCTATAAATATCCATATCCAGGTTTTTTGTAGACATAAATTTTTTAATATTTTTGTTTAAATACCAAGGAACTTGATTGCTGGATCATATGGTAAGACAATATTTGTCAGAAACCTCCAAAGTGTCTTCTGAAGTGGCTGTGTCAATTTGTGTTCCCACTATCAATGAATGAGAGTGCTTATTGTGCCACTTTCTCAATAGCATTTGGTATTGTCAGTGTTGTGGATTTTGGCCATTCTAATAGATGTGTAGTGGTATCCCACGGTTGTTTTAATTTGCATTTCCCTAATGACGTATGACGTGGAGCATCCTTTCATATGCTTATTTACCATCTGTTTATTTTCTTTGAATAGTTGTCTGTTGAGGTCTTCAGTAGGGTCAGTCAACTTTAATGCATTGTGAACACCATTTTTGTTCTCCATCACCATGAGTTAGCCGAAAGCTATAGTCACTCTGGATTTCTAGTCTTTGATTTTAAATCATCAAGTGCCTTGATGAGAAAAGTCATACTGAATTTTGGGATTACTTGATTTCTATTCTCTCTGGAATTTGGGTATCACAATCCCTACTTCCTTGGTGTTTCACATAGATTTTTTGGAAGGATTTCCTCTTCTTTACTTGTTAACCTGAGCCGGAAGGTTGGTTGGAAAATGTTTTCTACCATTACAAGAAGCAGATCCCTCTTCCTGCTTCAATTTTTTTCATAGGTTTGCCCCTGGCTAAATATTAGAAATTTATGCAGTTGCTGGCTGGTTCTTTTCACCACAACACACAGGGATTTTATCCATTTGTTGTCTATTTTTTCCCATTCTATGTTATACTTATAGTTTGAGAATAGTGATAATCACATAGGAAGCAGGCATTGCACATTCATGGGAATAGAATTCAGACAAAAGGTCAGAGTAGCAAACATCAATTCTGGAAAACATTGATGAAGTTTTGTACTCCAAGGAACTTTATCACGCAATGGGCTGTTCAGTAGAATTCTGCTTGATCAAGTGGACCAACCAACACAATGTTTATGCTTGAGGAACCAAGATTAACACAAATTATGTGTGTGTTATTGAACATTGTAATATTAGTGGGAAATCATAATGTGTACACAATTAAAAAAATATTTATATTTATTTAAATATAAATCATACCAACAACTCTGATGCGTGCAGAAAGTTCATATCTTTCAAAACACAGAAATAGAGATATGAGTTCTCATGGTCTGGGTAACATGAGAATATCATTTTAAATTGCATTGAAATGTAGTATTAAATTTGTAGATAAAATCACAAATAATCAGTTAATTGAAATTCCTTTTTAAATTATGCTTAATTTGTTTGCAAATGCAGAAGTTAACTATGTGTTCTCTCATAATGAACAATGAAAATGTTGATTTTTGAGATTCTAATAGGTACAATTTTCATTTTTGAAATTTTAGAAACCATGTTAAATGACAGAAAATTATAACAACTGGAAACCATATTAATTTCAACAGGAATAAATAGCATTGTTTAAGGCTAAGGCAATCAATGATAAAATGACAGTCAATAAAATCAAAGCACTATCCAAACCATGCCTAGTGAATCTGTCATAAGCAACATCAATCAAATAATGAAATACAGATTTCAAAAATGCCTCAGAATGCATAATGTACAAGGAGATATATATTGACATAAACCTTACTATTAATTTTTCTAGAAAACAAAACAATAATTTTCTTAAAAAGTTGTTTAGCATGACTTAAAACTCCTGTTTCATAATGCCAAATTAGGCAGTAGAATAAAATTTAAGCAGTTACATTTTAGAAAAAAATTAAAATAAGTAAATTCAGCATTTAAAGCAGCACACAAGGCAAAACATGAAATAAGCCATAATATATAGGAAAAGGAAATTAACAATTAAAAGCTGAAATATTTGAATTGACTCACTCATACACTGAATTAGATAAATCAAACTAAAGGACTGTATTTTTTAATTGACATAATTAATATATGAGGATTTTAAGAAACAATTTTGTATTATATAATAAAAAAATAAGGATTACAAAAAGGAATACATGATGTTATATTATAGTAGCATTTTAAAACCTAGGTGAAATCAATACATTTTTTATAAGCATGGATTCTTGAAATTCTCTCAAAAGAAATAAAAATATTGAGGGAAAAACAAGGAGGATTTGGTTATTAAAAATACATAATATCCCCCCCCCCCCCCAACAACTACAGATCTAGTTAAATCCATGGATTCAGAGGCTGGACATTAGCTTTTTGACTAGGCTATGAATAGAAGCTAAAAGATATCAAGAAGACTGTTAGTAGGTAAAGGAAAGACACTAAAAAAATATTTGTAAGAATCTGGAGTAAAGATCACACATGTGGCAGAAAGTTTATTTAGCAAAACTGTGCCCTGCAAAAACATGAAAATTAAAAAGCAATCTTAGATCTGGGAATCTAACTTGGGGTATTTCCAAGCAGAATATCTAAAGTGTCAACTGGTTTATTTCAACTGTATATGATAGGTGGGAATAGAGAGAGAGAAATGTAGAGTAAAACTTGAAATATTTTACTTTCAGCAGAATTTAGCCAAAATATAAGTAAGTCCGTGTTTTCTGGGCTAAGAAAATAAAGACATCTTTCCATTTAGCCAAAATGTCTTCAAAGTAGGAAATAACATAGTGGTAAAGTTAACATCCAGAGTACTACCACAGAAACAAAACCTCAACGTAAAGTTCATATCATGGGGGAGATTGTAAAACCTTTGTTAATGCATCAGAAAGATGTAAAGAAGACTCTTGACAACCATCTTGTCTAGACTAGGGGGAGAGTACATTTTCTGTAAGCACCAGACAGTAAATATTTTAGACATTTCTGGCCATATGATGTCTGCAGCAACTCTCAACTCTGTCACTTTAAGGAGACTATGGGACAGGAGAGTATGGGAGAAAAAAGGAGAAGTGAGGAAAGGAAAGAGAGGAGAAGAGAGTTGAGAACAAAACAAAACAATAGGTAAGCCATGTAGATATCAGCATGCTTAACCTCCAAAAGTTATTAAAACATATATTACTCCCAGGTCAGCTCTGTTGAGGCTATTTTAAAAGCAGGGAGATTAGGAGTGGCAACAACCTGAGATAGAAACTCCAAACTCATCTTTACTTTGCCTTTTATCTTATAGTGCCTGGTCAACAGCCAATATAAGGAGGTTTATTCTGAGTTACTGCAATCTTCTCCTGGAATTCTCCAGTGTCTAGGCTGTGGCATTCTCCTTTCTCTTAAGTTGCATGGGTCTTCTTGGTATAACTTCCTAGTTCATTTCAGATACTGTCTCCTGCTTTCAGTCTCAGGCTTTAGTTCACTAGTTTCTTTTACTAGACACGGTAGCTTCTTTATAAGTCTCCTCTGGGATCAGGGGGACTTCATCACCTGGTTATTTTCCTCTGCCCACCTTTCAACCCAGATATTTTTGCTACTTTCATATCCCTGACTTTCATCTCTCCCATAATTACAAACCTGGGGTAAATTTTTTGCTGTACTTCTCTCAGTTTGCTGCCATTTCCCCTGTTCTCTCCTACCTTAGAACTTTTGTTTTTCTTTCTCTGTTTTTGTTTTTGTGAGACAGGGCTCCTTCTGCTACCCAGGCTAGACGCAGTGGTGCAATCATGGTTTAGGATAGCCTCGACTGCCAGAGCTCAAGGGATCCTCCTGCCTCAGCCTCCCAGGCAGCTGGGACTACAGGTATCTGCTACCATGCCTGGAAAATTTTTAAAAAAAATTTTAGAGACAGGGTCTCACTATGTTGCCCAGGCTGGATTGAATCTAATGTGATCCTCCTACCTCACCCTCCCAAAGTGCAGGGATTAGAAGCATTGGTCACCGCACCTGGCCCACTTTAGAACTTTGGATTCCTCATTAGGACAACTATGATTTGTGAGTACCCGAAGATGGCCATCTCAGGAGATTGGGACAAATTACGAGATACATGTTATACTTCATTACTTTGTAGAAACACTAAAATTTTTCTAATCCTATGTAAAATATTTTGATGGAAACCATGTGATTTTATTAAAGCTAAAGCTGAAGAAGTAAATACATTCTCAAGTGTTCATGCAAATAATGTATTAAAGTTGAACACGGCTAAAAGTTTTGCAGCCCTTAGTCAAGTATTTAATTGAAAATAATAAAGAACTTGACGACAACTGGTTGGCTGCTTTTTTGATGTAAATCAAAAGACATTTTTTAAAGCATAAACTGCACAACCTCAAACATAACCATGAGGATTCACTAACAATCCAAACAGTAAAATGTGTTGTCTCCCAATCTTTATTTCAACGACGTTTAAGATAGTAAGGTCGAGGAGATATGCAGCTAGAAATACTTCTACATTTTAATCTCTGAAGTTTCATTTTCTCAAAGGGAGTAAGTGGTTTCAGGAGATATTGCTAAGTGATATAAAATATCTGAACCACCAATTTTAACACAGAATTCTGGAAGTTCCTCATTCTAACTATTGCCGATGTCTCTCCAATTTCTCTGCTTTTTCATATCACAAGAGAAAACACAGTTAGGTTGAGATCGTTTTCTGCCACTATGATGGTGGTCACAGTTTCAGTATTACTGTTCACAAGACGAGAACTCTGCTCTGGTAACACTTTGGCAAGTTCATTACCTGTAAATATTTTTCTTCAAAGGACTATTGTAAAAAATAAATATACCCTTTCAAAATATTTTTGAAAACTTAGCATCTGCTGATGTGAGACAGTTACAAAAATGATCAAAATGGATGGGATCATTTCTTCTCCAAGAATAAATCTGATCAGCTGTAGAGTAAGCATCAGTGTTACCAGGTGAGGGCGGCAGAGAGACATAAGACAGGTAAAAAAAAGGTCATGTTGGGTTGTCAATAATCCTAATTCTTTTGGAATTCAGAAGTTCTGTCCCTGGGATCAGAGGTAAATTAGTTTCAATTAGTAGTGACAGTGTCTAGAGTTGGGTTGGGAAGGAAAAATTTAGCCCTCTTCCCCCTTCATCTTGCATTTATTTAAATACAGGCAATTGCTTTTTTGAAATCAATTTTATATAAATTCTATGCAAACCCTTCTTAGATTACTTCTTATAAGAGTTTTGTCCCTCTCTGGAAATTCTGAAGTTTCCACCTCCATTGTTCAATTTAAGGATTACAATAACAGGGATTACAGTAATTTAAAGGTCCCATGGATTAAGGCAGCACTTGGTTAAAAAATAAACTCAAAGACAGATGTTAAAAAAAAACAAAACTCTATGTAAATTATCTAATCCACAAATACATTTTTTTAAATTGGAGGCCCATAGCCTTCACTCTTGGAAGAAGAACACATTAAAAATAAAATACTTTTTTTAAATTCAAATCTAATATTTACTTGATGAATATTAGTTTTTTTCTTTCCATTCACTCCAATTCTATTAAGTTAAATTGATCTATTTCCTTTGTCTACTCTGATTTTATAATCCATTGTAAGAGCTGGTAGTTGTTAAGTATATTTTTGGCATTTTATTTTCTATTGTTTCATGTTTTATCCCAGATTCTTTTAGAACAATTTTGTTTGTAAATATTTTTTATTTACTCCCCCCAACAATAACAGAGCATTTGGATTTTAACCTCACTTGTATTTAATAAATTCTAAATGTACTCAATTTTAGATATTTCTATGAAGAATACTCTTTTTCTGATATAGTTTTATCCTTATTTTATTTTTATTATTAAGAATATAATTTTTATTATCTTTAGAATGCCTACAAGTGTGCTAATATTTTAAAACTTTTGTTGGTGTACAATTTATTAGTACATGTCTGACTAGTTTTAAATAATTTAAGTAACTATAACAAATTGTTAATGTTTTATCCTGTTATTTTCAGCAAAATAATTATTTCATTTTAATGGTTTCCCCTATAATAATTATGGTTTACATGGCACTACAGAAACCATTACATAGAATTCTTGAGGTAATTATAATGAAACTGTTTGTAGCCACTTAACATTCATTCTCTATTTTTCTTTATAAAAGACTAAAACTAGGCCAGGCATGGTGACTCACGCCTGTAATCTCAGCACTTTGGGAGGCTGAGGTGGATGGATCTCTTGAGGTCAGGAGTACGAGACAAGCCTGATCAACATGGTGAAACCTTGTCTCTACTAAAAATACAAAAATTAGCCAGGTATGGTGGCACACACCTGTAATCCCAGCTGAGGCTGAGGCAGGGGAACCGTTTGAACCTGGGAGGCAAAGGTTGCAGTGAGCCAAGATCTTGCCATTTCACTCCAGCCTGGGCAACAGAGTGAGACCCTGTCCCAAAACACACACACACACACACACACACACACACCCCTACACACACACACACACACACACACCCTACACACACACACACACACACACCCATAAAACCAAAGTTAAAACAAAATTTGTTCCTTGCAGCAATGTTAAAAATAATAAGCGTCCTAGATTTTCTTGCAGCAAGTAACTCAACTCTAGGCCATAATATTTCTTTAAGAGCTACTGGTGGAGACTTCCAAAAAAGTCTTTTATGAATAGTCATATTCGGGCGGTTTGGCTCTGCAGTTCTATCTGTGCCCTGCATCTCTTCCTCATGTCTGGATCACAAAAACATCCACAGCCAGAGCAATTGTTATATGAAGGGTTTTTCTCTTGTTTATAGGTAAACACACCTCGACTCATGGAGATATTACTCTTACATTTTGTGTTCAATAATTTATCTCTAGGACATGGAGAAAAAAAAGATATTGGGCCTGGAATATGGATTTTAGAGTTCTTGGTACCTCTTTTTCTGTGTCATCATGGTTTTTAAATTATTGAAGTTGCTGCTAAAAGCAAGAAAAGAAAAAGAATAACCTAGAACATCAATATCTATGCTTCAGATTATGAAAGTGTAGAGAAGCAGATGAGTAGCACTTCTTTGTATTTTGTTTGATGATTGTTATGTATCTCTTTGATCTATTTTATAACATATTTTTTGTTGTTGTTCATACCTCTTTGTTTATAATACCCATAGGGCTGACTCGTATTCTAAAATATTTTTTTGGATACTTACTTTGTTTCCTTATTCTATATTTTTTCTGGGGTGCAGGCATTTTCAATGACCATTTTAAAAATAATATCAACACTAACAATTATAACTCTTCCTCTAAGTATATTTGGCCAAATCTTCATAATTTTAGTATATTTTTCCTTATCATTATCTAAATTTCTTATATTTTATGCATTCTGTTGTCATATTACATTATATCATTTATGTGTGCTATATGCAGTATTTCTTTTTTAAATTGATTGGGTAAAATATCAATTTACTAAATTATTTCTTAAATATTATGCAATAAAATCTTAAAATCTTATACCATTTATTCCCAATTATATTCCTTTAGATAGTGTTACAAGTATCATATAAAATGTTTCCAAATATATTAAAGTACTATTTGCAATTAATTTTACAATCAATTTCTAGTAAAAAATTTGGGTTGTTCGGTCCAAACATTTTTTCATGCAAAATTTAGTCTTCCTAATTATATTGTTAAAAATCTATTATGTTCTTTTGTATTCTGTCATAGGATATAAGTGCTATGTTAAAAATCTCTTACAGAATGTTTTATCTATTTCCCTTTATTTTAATAAATTCATGTTTTTTAGTTCCCTGTGAAATAATTTGGCCAATGAAGTGCAAGCAGAAGCTTTCAAGCTGGTTGGCAGAAGATTGAACAGGCGGCACTCATTTCTTGCACAGTTTCATCTGCCACAAGAACTGCAATAGTCTACATACAGGCCGTTCTGTCGGCTTCCATGTAGAGTGAAGATCATGTGAAACATTGGCATAGCTGGTCCACAATGGATGTGTAGAATGAGTAAAAATAAATTGAATTACTTTTGGGGTTGTATTCGCTTGCAGTTTATCTTACCTTTTGATAACTGGTAAAATAATTAAGTATAAATGAAACAGATAAATGAGATGAGATAAAGAATAAATGAGTCTGAATTTAAGGGGAGATATATGGGTAGAAGATGTAACTTTGGTGGTCAATAACACAGATGAGGTCATCCCGGGGAATAAGTATAGAGACCAAGAGAAGAAATAGGAAGACAGAGGTCTGGGACACAAAATATTAAGAGAAAAAGAGGAAGATGCAACAGAGATAAAAATGTTGCAAACAAAGAGGTAAGAGGAAAACTAAAAAAGTATGGTAAACTGGGAGTTTAATAAAAAATGAGTGTCAAAGAGAAGCATCAGCTATATCAAATGCTGCATATTGGTTATGTGGAATTGACAACTGACCACAGGGTTCAGCAACTTAAAGATCCCTGGTGAGCTTGACCAGTTGTGGAAGAAGCCTGGAGACAAAAGCATGTTTGAACAGGATTTAAGAGAAGATTGGAAAAGAAATGTTGGAGACATCAGATGCAGACAACAGTTTTAAGAGATACTGAAAATGGAAGAAAATAAACAGCAATAGAAGCTGGGGAAATGGGATAAGAAAAAAGAGTTTTTAAAAAAGGAGAAACTGCAGAAGGTTAATGAAAGTAAAGTACAGAGATAAACATGATAATGCAAGTGAAACAGGTGAGAATTGAAAACGTGCCCCAAGTCTGCGCAATAGAATGGAACTCACTGCAAAAATTGTTGGAAATATCTTCAGATAAGAATATGATTGATTATTCTGTAGTAACAAGATGAAAGCCAGAATATATGAATACAGATGCTGGTACCTGGTGGTAGTAAACTATGTGTTTGACTTCAAGTTCCCTAGAAGCAGAGCCTAAGGGATTCCCGTGCAAGTGACTTATCTAGCAGTTACTCTCAGAAGCCAAACCTACCAGAAGGTTAGAAAAGCAACTTTGCATCCACTCTTTTGTATCAGTGAGTCATTGGCTAACAACCATTTGCCAGTGGTACAAGAGGGTTAGTGTAACTTCACAAGCACTTCCAGAAAAGGTGATTTCTGTGGCCAAAGACAAGTCTCTGGGACGTGTACAAGTGATACACAATTAGCAGCCAATACTCACAGCAGCTTGAGATTGGAAGCATCAGCCCAGGAAGTGGCGCCAACTGCAGTGTTTTCAGAATTATCTGATTATTTCGGTTTTCTCTGGTAGGAAGCAAGATCATATCATGAAAGAGAATGAAACAGGAGGTGGTTGATAATTGAGAAGAAAATGTATGTATAAAAATACACTCACCACATGCTATAGCCATATGTTTGTATGCATGTGTATATATATATATGTATTTATATGTATGTATATACACAAACATATGTCCATATATGTCTGTATATATATATACCTGTATATACACACTCATATGTATGTGTGTATGAGTGTGCATGCATATATATGTACACACTGATGAGTGTGTGTATATACCCATGTATACACACCCATATGTGTGTATGAGTGTGTATGTACATATATATGGGTGTATATATACATATATGCACATATGTGTGTATATATACATACATATATGCACACATATACTTACATATATATACATATAGTGTGTGTACATATGGGTATGTGTGTATGTATGGATAGTGTGTGTATATATGGGTATATATACATATATATGTACACACATTCATATACACACATATGAATCATAGGGGTGCATGTGTACATATACACACTCATACACACATACATACACATGGCTATAGTATCCATACATATGGATATACATATACACACACAAATATACACATATACACACGGACATACAGAGAGAGAGCCATACATTTACTTCAAGAAATTAGCTTATGTGATTGCCGTCTCTGGCAAGCCTGAAATCTGTAATCCTCAGGGCAGGCTCAAAGAATGAAAATTCTCTCAGGCAAAAACTGATGCTGAAGATTTAAGACAAAATTTCTTCTTCCTTACAAAAACCTCATTATTTCTCCTAAGACTTTTCAACTGATTTGATGAAGTTCACCCATATTAACAAGGTAATGTTTTTACATAGAGTAAACTGATGATGTTAATTACATCTACAAAATACCTTAATGGAAACACCTCGATTAGTGTTTGATTAAATAACTGGGCACTAGAACGTAGCCAAGTTGATGCAAAAAAAACTAACCATCACACACATGAACTTGGGATTGTGGCAGGTTCGCAGTTATTGGAGATGACAAACTTTATAGTATCGTGATGAGTTTGGTAGGTAGTAATTGAGTTGGGTTTGGGGATAAGATTACTGAAGAAGAGCAAATTAGGAACCAAGTATTAAAAGTATTAAATACTGAAATTTTCAAAAATTAATGCAAGAGTAGTATCGGAGGGTGTGATAGTGATTTAGAAGCCCCAAATCATCAACAATAGGAAGACTAACCTACGGAGTGTAAAATATTGGAAGGAGAAAAAATTTGAGAAATGCAATAATTTGATATTTAAGGCTGGGGGCTGGGTAAAATAACTTAGCTTTACATCTTCCTGTAAATATTTTTGTAGATCTATTGTAGATCTACACTAATGACGAAATGTGAGCTACACTCAGTAACCTACTCCATTTTTATACCTTTGGTTCAATTACTGAACTCCTCACATAGGCAAAAGCAAGGAATCAGTTTCAGAGCTGGGAGTCAGGGACAGAACTCGTTCCTTTCAAAGGTGATCAAAAATGACAAATCAGGGTCTAAATCCTGACAAAATCTGGGGAGCTAGTTTCCAGTACTATCCAGTGATACAGCCCAAGATAAGAATAGAAACATTCTTACTAATATCAGGAAAATATTCAGAAATGGACTTTGTGTTTATGCCCTTCCAAATGTTCCCTATCTTATTGTTTGGTGGTAACACACCAAATGACCCTCAACCCAGAATTATGGCTGTTATACAAAGAGTAACATTTATTTTCACAACCTACCTGACCACAGGCCCACTGATTGCCCAGCCCTAAATATGTCTCAAGTGGGTTCACTTGTCTTCATCTTTATTACCCCTGTTCTAGTACAAACCATAACGATTTCTTAGATGTCCTACAATAATCTCCTTATACGCCATCAGACCTACTTTACGCTAATTTATTTGAAAAATACAAGGTTCCCCCTGCTTAAAGTCCATCACTATTATTTTTGCCTTTAACATGAAACCTAAAGTTATAAAGCTGGGTTAATGTGGCTCTTATGATCTGACTCTGCCCCTTTTTATCTAAATGTTGTTCTATCTCTTTGGTCTTGTCTACTAGGCTCTAACATGATTGAGCTTATTTTAGTTAATCAAATGCCCTGTGTTTGTCCTGATTCAAAGCCTCCATGAAAGCATTTCCCTCTGCCTCCCCATTGTCACCTCTCTTCACTTATTTACTTTCTAATATCATAAAGAATGTGTTGGTTGTTAGGGAGCATTACAAATGAATGTCTGTGCCTGTAGTCAGGGTGAATTATAAATGAATGCTTGTGCCCCTTCAGAATTTATAGGTTGAAGCCCTAGGCCCCAGTGTGATGATATTTGCAGACCGGTTCTTTGGAGGTAACTAAGGTCTGATGAGGTCATTAGGGATTAGTATTCTTCTATGAAGAGACAATAGAGAGCTTAATCTCTCTTGCCCCCTACACACATGCACTGTGGAAAATTCTTAAGAGGATGTAGGAGAAGACAGCAGTTTGCAAGCCATGAAGGGAGCCCTCACCAGGAACCAATGGATTGATACCTTGATCTTGGACTTCATAGCCTCCAGAACTGTGCAAAAATAAGTTTCTGTTGTTTTAACAACCCAGATTAAGGTATCTTCTTATACCTAAGCTTATACCTTAAGCTAAGTAAGATTTCTTGATAAGTTTGGCTCCTAGGGTAATTCACTCTGAATTTCTCTTTTTGAGTACAAGGTTGCACATTTGCTGTTCAGGAAAAATAGCTCTTTTCCTTGAGGGTACAAACAATCTAAAGGAGCAGAGAATGTACTTGTCTTGTTCATTGTTGAAACCTAAGGTCCTAACACAAACTATTTGTCTCATAAAAACATACAATACATATTTACTTATTGAAAAAATAAGTAGATAAATGAATGAAGCCAATTTCACACACTTACCTTGACCACAAGCTGCATTGAGCCAATAGATCAAGAGAACTGGATCTGTATACAGGATGAACAGTGCTCAGCTGTGGAGATTAGAGAATATCAGGGAAGACAGGCATGCATTTTACCTAATAGTGGAGTTTAGGAGTCATAGGACCAAGGACAAAGACTTTGAGTAAATTGTAATAAAATAATTAGTTCAATGAAGAAGAGGAACTACCGTGCAGAGTAATAAAAACAAGAGTACAAAATTTTATTTATTAGAGAAATTGTGATAATTTTCAAAAACAGTAAGAAAATCTATAAATTTTGAAATGAACCAAATAAATGAAGTTAAGAATGACATGTAAAATTAAACCCAGATTTACAGGTTATTAAAATGTGATAGATGAAAAAACTTGTTGCAGAAACAAAGATGATCTATTATCTGAGGAGTATAGAAAGAAAGAAAAAATACCTGCAAATCAGAAAGGCATTGCTAAAATAAGGTTGGGCCTATGCATATTTGGAGATGATAAGGAAGGAGCTCGAAATCAGATAGAGATGTAAAAGAATGGCCTCCTAGAAAAGGGGGGGGGGGGGCATGAATAACATGTGAAAGTATGAATGAGTTCATGCTAGAAGGATGTGGATTATATATATGGTAAATATGTGCCAATGTGAATTAAACTTATGTAGTTGATTATTTATGTAATTTTATTTCAATCATACCATTTTGAATCTTTTACTTGTTTGTCATATAAAAATTAGACAAACAATAAAATCTGTTATATATAGTATTAATGTGAGGATTTCACTTGAGTAGAAGGTTATATGCAATAATTTCGTATTGTTACTCCAAATCATAAATATGATTATGCTAGACTATCTCAGAAAGCCAACAGAAGATTCTGTAAATGCATTGGTCAGTACACAAGCTATTTTTTATGTATTCTTGAGTTATCTGTATTAAGGTGACTTTATGCAAATTGCTCTGCATTGGTCATAATTGTCTATGGTAAATTAAAGCATAATAGCACAGGTTTTAGATATTTAGGTCATTTAAGAAAGATGATTGTTAGCAGAGAATTGTCCCAAATATTTTTACATCGTCTACAATGGATGTTGTGACCCAGTCAGTATTTAAGAAGAAAAAAAAAACACACATTTTTTGTTTAGGGATAATCTTTTTCTTACCAAAAATGTGTGTTTCCACAGATATGGCATTCAATGCAGTAGATTTTGATTTTCTGATTTTACACTAGTATTTTCAGTTAAAAAAAAAAAATGCATCATTGAGATCAAAGGTGTTTATGGCATTCTTCAGCTAATCTTCCCAAGAGTTTTGTACCCAATAAGATGGGATTATAACTTTACAGCATCCTATGATTTTCAGATCTGAAGGAAGAAACAGAAAAAAAGACAGAAAAATGTTAAAATGATTCAAAGGTCATTATGCATTCCCTGTTAGAAAGAATGCAGATATAAAATGGATGTAGCGTTCTTGGCTATAGAATGTGTAAGCATTCTTCTTTATTTTAGAGAAACTTCAAAATAAAGTGTAGTAATAGGATTAGCAACTGAAAACAGCCTCTTCTTGGTCTTGCCAAAGTGAGATGATGAATCTAAAGTTCTAAGTATTGGGGTGCAGTGGCTCACACCTGTAATCCCAGCATTTTGGGAGATTGAGATGGAAGATTGCTTGAGCTCAGGAGTTCGAGACCAGCCTGGGCAACATGATAAGACTGTGCCTCTACTAACCTCGTGTGGTCATGCACTCCTGCAGTCCCATTTTCTCAGGAGTCTGAGGTGGGAAAATCTCCTAAGCTTGAGAGGTCGAGGCTGTAGTAAGCCATGTTGAGGTCACTGCACTCCAGCATGGGTGACAGAGTGGGACCTTGTCTCAAAATTATAAATAAATAAAATAAAATTCTAAGTATTACTTGATTTTCCTTGATTGTTTGGGTAATTAAATTAAACAATCAAGAAAATTAAGTAATACTTAGAATTCTAGCTTATCATTTTTTTCCAAAGCTATGATAATATCTCTATGCTCATGCATGCATGCACATGCGCATGTGCACACACACACATAGTCATGTCTTGGATTACTGATACATACACAAGTAACTCCATGAAATAACTAAAAGATTAATGTACATACTCTTTGTAAAGGACCTCTACATTTCTCCTTTTTGTGAGTCTTAGAATGACCCCGTTGAAAGGAGCTAGTTATTCTAGAATTCCTAAAGGGAAAAGTATTGAAAATATGAGAAAACTTTTTTATTACGGTAAATTTTCCCCAATTGACTCTAAATATTTTATTGCTTATTATTCCTATAATTTAGAAAACAAAAGGCTTTGTTTTCAAAAGTCAATATTGGTCCAAGACTTTCATCCCTGACAATGCTACTGCAATATAAAATGAACGTATTACATGTAGAGATATATATATCTAACCCCTGGAGTCAGCTCAATTAAGTCTTAGTGTGAGTTAATTCCTATTTATTGTCATTTTTCTCTCCTACTGCTATGATTGATTTTGGCTGGCCCAGTTGTATTTTGAATACATAATTCGATTATTTTTATAATTCACCAAACACATGAAAAATAATTGAATGAAAATGTTCCAATGAAAATACTTGCCATGAGCATTTAATATATTAATCTAGAAACTAAACCTAGCCAGATTGTCAATAACTGAGTTTTTCTTTTTAAAGAAGTTACATGTTAATTAATTTTCCATTTTTAAAATTGAATTAGTGAAAAATGATTTATTTCTATCCTAGATTTGATGTGTTTCACTGAGAGCTATATTACACTTCTCTGGCATTCTTTATTTAAAAACATATCTTAACTTCTTAACTTTGAGGTTTTTTCACAATGTCATAGTTTATGTTCATATCTGTGGGTTATAAAAATATTACTATATCTTTAAGAAAATTTTATCTCAGGTTTTAAGCACTAACATTATGTTTGCTATATCAGACAATATATTTAAAACATGTAGACTTGGAAAATATTATTTTTCTTTACCTGATTTATTCTTATTATCTATGCACAAAACTGTGCATAGATAATAAGAATAAATCAGGTAAAGAAAATAATAATAAATAAAATAAATTTGCTTTATTTTTTCATTTCAATCCAAAATTTAGTGAAATCTGCCAACAACTGAGATAATTATGTGTCAAATATCAGAATATAAATATATCAAGTCTTAAAACATACTTTTTAAGTGCTCTCATTTTTAAAAACCATAACTGAATATAAATTATTTGCATTTTGAGGGCCCTCTTGCAAAGATTTTAAAAGTAATTGCCTAGAACAATGTATCAGGTAATTTGAATATAATTAATCCCTTGTACTTTGTGATTAACCTTCTTACAGGTGATATACAAAGTAAAGATGTATGTTTTCTACTTACTAGTTTGCAAATGGATATTTTTCTTATTGAGATATCATCATATTGTAACATTTTCATTTAAAGTACTAGCAACCCGATATGCTTGTATTTATATATTTTTAAACATTTTTTTAAAGATAAATTAATTGATTCACTCATCCACATTTGGAATTTACCCAGAATCTCCACCAAACTAAATGAATTCACATAGTGCTTATATGTTGCTCTCAGAGATAATAGGTCCTTTCAGGCCACTACAGTTCATTGTAATCATTACGATAGTGGTGTACGAGTACTACCCAGAGAATTAAGAAAGCGCGTGTTTTACTCACAAGTTTCCTAAGCAGATGCCATACAACTTATGATATGACAAGCCTGGAATCTTCTCTTTCTTCAGTATCTAAAAATTTTAGCCCCATAGAAATGTGACTCTTTTTCAAAGTTTTGCAATAATTCCCTTGAGGGCCATTATCCCTTTCAGAAACATACATAAATCTTATTAGAACTTATGGATTTTCAAATGTCTCTTTTGCTGTCATTCTTTTTTAATTGATGGAGTAGAAAATAAATATGTGAGTATGACCCAAAAGAAATAAAAGATTGGAACGTTATGTCTTTTAAAAATTACCTTTTGCTTTTTTATGAGCATAATTTTGAAAATGTTAAGCTGAAGTATCAAGGAAGATTTTGAGAAAGGATTTATGTTAGTAATTTTTCCATTTGTGTGATTTATACACATGGAAATATGGTGATAATGGATGAAAAGAAAGCAAGCATAAATAAGTAAATACACCTAAACCTTATAATTAGCATATTTCAAGAAATTCACCCAAAGAAAGCCTAGAAATAATCAAGGGAACTAATTTTACTCAAAGACCTGAGTTAAAATTTTCTATTTTAAATCAGTGCCCACCTGCCATATTTCAAGCTGGAAGAAAGGACGCCTGACTTGGGAAGTTACCATGATGCAATTTAGAGATTTCCAGCAGCAAAACAGGAAAAAGAAGGAAATTCAAATGCCAAAAATAAAATAATACTAATGCAATATTTAAAAAAATTCAAGTAACCATGTAGAACTTTCAAAAGGAAGATTAAGGTAAAGCATAAATAGAGGGAAGAGGAAATAGTGATTTCCACTAGAGGCCACTAGCAACTGAGCAATCTCATAGAAAAAGAAGAAAACAAAAAAGAATTGTAAAGCTGGTTGGAACTTCCAACTTTAGTTCCAACATGTAGCAAGGTTAGAAGTTCTCACTTTCGTCTTACAACATGAAAAAAAAAAAGGCAAATAAACTGAAAACCAATGATTTTTTTTTTTTGATCCAGAGAAATGAGTTTGTAAGGCAAATTACTACCCTGAAATCTAGAAAGACAAGTGGATCCAGGAAAGTCACAATCAAAAATCTGATTATCTAAAAGACAAGCTGCTGGAGACATAGACTGGTAATAATACATAAGTGGTGAATTTGCAAAATTTCTGGATGCTCAATAGGAACTGGTGTATAAATGAAAAATCCTCAGAGGTGCAGGTGAAGAGGAGTCCCCATATTTTTATGAGTTTTACCTTCAGGAAAGACACCAGGTTTTTATAGGGGAAATCCAGGAAATACTCCCTTGTGCTTGGAGTAGGGGCAAAGGAAGAGCAATTTTTGGAAAGTTCATGCAGAGCCTTTTTCATTTAAAAGGCCTACTCTCCAGGGGAAAAGGCTGCCAGAGACTTTGTCCCAGTCAGATGAAGGAAGAGCATTCTTTCCCTCCTCTAGTCCCTAAGCTTTCTGTCTCATCAAACAAGAAACATTGGTGAACATGACAGACAACAGACAACTAAAAGACTGAGATTTAACTGAAATAAACATGTAAAACTCACCCTTCATAACACCTAGCTCAATATTATCAATGCTCTGGTATAATAATGGAAACGAGCTGGAAGAGTTGTAAGGCACAGATAAAGAGAAAGACAAATACAAGGTCACTACAGGCAGTTGAAGCCTTGGCATCTATACCCACAGCAAGCATTCAACAAAGCACCTACCAATATTAGCATAAATTCTCAACTAAAGACCTACTAACCTTAGATTCCATTGCCTGAAGAAATGTGCCTGGATATCAAGAACAAGTTACAAGGCAATCTAAAAGGCAAAACAAAACAGTCTGAAAAGACAGTATAATTATTAGAACTAGATTGATATGACTCATATTTTAGGGATTATCAGACAGGAATTTAACATGACTAATATGTTAAGGCCTTTAATGAAATAAGGGGACAACAGATTGATAATATAACAAAAGAGATGGAAATCCTAAGAAATAATAAAAAGAAAGTGCTAGAAATCAAAACCACTATAGCAGAAATGATGAATGCCTTCAATCAACCTACCATAAGAATGAATATAACTGAGGAGTAGGTGAAGATATATCAATAGGAACTTCTCAAACTGAAATACAAAGAGAAAAAAAGAATGAAAAAAAAGTAAGTAGAGGAAAACATCAAATAACTGTAGGACAATCTGAAAAAGTATAAGCACACACAAAGTTGGGATCCCAGAAGGAAATGTAAGGGAACACAGCAGAAGAAATATTTGAAGTAATAATAACAGAAAACTTTCAGAAATTCATGACCGATTCCAAACCACAGATTCAAGAAGTGAAGAGAACATAAAGCAGGATAAATACCAAAAACAAATGGCTACTTGCATAAGTATTTATAGAAATGTCTATCTAAATAGATTAGGATATATACATATACCCCCTTGTGAGCATAACAACAAGTACACTCCAGAAGTCACAAGCACACCTATTACTCAAACCTTGGTTTCTAATACCATTCTACAGTAAACGTATCAAGGCCTCTTTGGAGAAATAGGTGATTCTAGGCCGGATGCAAGAAATATGCACAATGAGTCTGGAACAACATCTAGCTTCAAAAATTAGGAAAATCTTTCCTTTCTTCCCACAAAAATGTCCCTTCAATGATGAGGGCTTGCTAAAAACGTGCAGGAGCCAACTGAAAGCATACCCAATGGCCAAAGCTGTAGCAGGTTGAACAACAAAATAAATGAAATTGTGTAGGATTTTAATAGAGAATAGAAAACAAATATCTGTGATTATATACCAATACAGATTAGTGATTGACTAAAGAAATCAATGAGGGAAATAGAAAATGTTCCTGTGCAGAAGAATTCTAACTCATGTAGGTTTTTCTCTCAGGAAGATGGAGTATAAATTCCCACTCTTTAAATGTGGGCGTAACACAATGACCACTTCTCTTCTTCCTTTCCATACTCTACTCTTTGAAAGACCCCTCCTCTTTGGTTGACTTATGGATTTGTGATAGAGGTCTTTCAAAGAATAAAGTATGGAAAGGGAGAAGAAAAGAAGTAACTTTTCAGTTGAGGAGCCTAACATCAATCTAAGTGATCAAGATGAATATCCACAGTTATAAATCATATTTATGATATAAAGTAATGAAGGTAACACTTTATCTCTGTGGTCTTCCTCCCATCTATGTATAACAAAACCACCAGATAAATCCGAGTTGAGGGATGTTTTACAAAATACCTGACCAATACCCCTCAAAACTGTCAATATCATCAAAAAGAAAAAAAAAGACTGAAAAATTGTCACAGTCGAGAGAAATCTAAGGATAGATGACAACTAAATGCAATGTGGCATCCTGGATTGGATTCTGTAAAGAAAAAGGCCATTAGGGGAAAAAAATGAGTAAATCTGAGGAAACCGTGAACTTTAATCTCAATGAATTAGTATCTATTTATTAATGATGTCAGAGGTACCATACTAATGTAAATTATGAATGAGGAAGCAGGTGTGGAGTATATGGGATCTCTCAGTACTGTCTTTGTAATAATTCTCTATATCTAAAATTTTTCTAAGATAAAAGACTTTATGCTTAAAAATGATACGGGAGAAATTTAAAAATCAGTTTATCTAATTCTGGTTTTCCACTCTCAAATGATTAAGTCCTAGTTTTGAGGGGGAAAAAGAAAGCATTATCACTTTTTTATTTGTAGAAACACTTCCTGCTTCCACCAGTTTTAACTTTCCTCACCTGATCTTTCCTTTACTTATATATTGATTCCACAGATGAATATGTCTATTCCATACAGTTCTATTTACTGGTGGCCTGATTTTCAATATGCTTTCAAACAGTCAATATAGACAGGTTAGCATTAGATTCTCATACTGAAAGAGCTGCAGTGTGGTGTGTTCCAAGATTGAATAAGAGGCAATCACCAAAGCTTTGGGTAAATAAGAGAAAAAAGGAAAGAAAAACAAAACAAAAACCCTGCCAGTTTCTGAGGATTCAAGAAAGACAGGCATAGGATTCAGATCTGGAGAAAAATGTAATTTACCAATCCTAGAATTTACTTGATTCAAATTTACTGGATTTGACAAAACAAGCAGTGCTATACCTCTTAAACATTGCTGATAAGAAACAGTTTAAAAACAATGGTTTATATTTGTCCTCTATAATTAAAGACACTACTAAATAGCTATAATTTATAAAACACTTTATAATAGTCCAAATCATTTCTGTGCATCCACTGTTTACATAATCATGATAGAACACTTCTGAGCAAGAAGGCCAGCATTATTCTTTTAGCACCAATGGAAAATTAGATATAAGGCTCTGAGTAAAATAGAAATGGGATAGAACATGGAATTGGCCTGGGGAATAACCAGTCACATCAACACTAGTTTCTGTGATTGAACAATATGTATAATGAGGGATTCAGTGGCCAGAGTTTGGGAAGATACAAACCAGGCAGCAAAGTTGGCACACAGGTGACTCCTTTCTGGGTACTCTGTGCAAGAGACTTGTGGATTTGAAAATTGTATTTCATAATATTTTTAATTGATCACTAAATGAAATATCTATTCTCCATTTACATTATAACAATGTAACACTGTAATATCCACTGTAGTATTTTGCATATATATATGTATATATATATAATATTTAATTGCACTTTAGGTTCTGGGGTACATGTGCAGAACATGCAGGATTGTTGCATAGGTACATACATGGCAAAGTGGTTTGCTGCCTCCATCCACCCGTCATCTATATCTGGCATTTGTGTATTTTTAATAGAAAAGCAACATAAAAGAAAGAAAAATTTAAATATATACTTTTATATACAGGATATTGCTATGATATCTTTTTTACACATTTGAGATTAAAAAGACATGTCTATAAAAGCATATTTAACATCATGTGTCATCTGCTTACATGATCTTTTTTATATGCATCTATGCATTTTTAGTTACTTTCACTTTTGTTAACTTTTAGTTATTGTCACTAAATCAATTACCTTTTCCTGGTAGAAAGTGAACACCTAATTGTTTTCAATTAAACGAAAAATATTAAAGCAAATTTTTTAATGCATAATGTTAAACACTCAAATAGTCTATCACTGCATGAAGTGTCCAAATGGCTTTATTATAATAAACAGAATTCTAATTTTAGAAGGATATGCCATTGCTCTTTAAATAATTTACATTATTTATTAATGTTTTTTAAAATTCCCAGAAAGTATATATTTTGTTATAATCTTATTTGGTTATGATAATAATTAGCTAACAGTTATATGAGTTGTCCTATACTTTTTCCTCTTCTGTGCTACCTCAAGACCTACCTTCAAAAAAACACTGATTTTTCCCTTTGTTTCTTTCTTAGTGTGAAATTACTAGAATGTTTCTAGACAAAAATCACCTGATTATCTCAACAGATGCAAAGAAGTCCTTTGACAAAATTCAACAGCACTTTTTGCTAAAAACGCTCAACAAACTAGGTATTGATGGAACATATCTCAAAATAATAAAAGCTATCTATGACAAACCCACAGCCAATATCATACTGAATAGGCAAAAACTGGAAGCATTCCCTTTGAAAACTGGCACAAGAGTGCCCTCTCTCACCAGTCCTACTCAACATAGTATTGGAAGTTCTGGCCAGATCAATCAGGCAAGTAAAAGAAATAAAGAGTATTCAATTAAGAAAAGAGGAAGTCAGATTGTCTCTATTTGCAGACAAGATGATTGTATATTTAGATGATCCCATCATCTCAGCCCAAAATCTCCTTAAGCTAATAAGCAACTTCAGCAAAGTCTCAGGATACAAAATCAATGTGCAAAGATCACAAGCATTCCTATACATGAATAACAGACAAACAGAGAGCCAAATCAAGATCTAACTCCCCATTCACAATTGCTAGAAAGAGAATAAAATACCTAGGAAAACAACTAACAAGGGATGTGAAAGACCTCTTCAAGGAGAACTACAAACCACTGCTCAAGGAAATAAGGGAGGACACAATCAGATGGAAAAACATTCCATGCTCATGGTTAGGAAGAATCAATATCGTGAAAATGGCCATACTGCCCAAAGTAATTTATAGATTCAATGCTATCCCCATCAAGCTACGATTGACCTTCTTCACAGAACTGGACAAAACCACCTTAAACTTCATGTGGAACCAAAAAAGAGCCTACATAACCAAGACAATCCTAAGCAAAAAGAACAAAGCTGGAGGCATCACGCTACCTTACTTAAAACTATACTGCAAATCTGTAGTAATCAAAACAGCATGGTACTCGTACCAAAACAGAGATATAGACCAATGGAACAAAATAGAGGCCTCAGAAAGAATGCCACACATCTACAACCATCTGATCTTTGACAAACCTGACAACAACAAGCAATGGGGAAAGTATTCCCTGTTTAATAAATAGCGTTGGGACAATTGGCTAACCATACACAGAAAGCTGAAACTGGATCCCTTCCTTAAACCTTATACAAAAATTAACTCCAGATGGATTAAAGATTTAAACATAAGAACTAACACCATAAAAACCCTAGAAGAAAATCTAGGCAATACCATTCAGGACATAGGCATTGGCAAGGACTTCATGATTAAAACACCAAAAGCAATGGCAACAAAAGCCAAAATAGACAAATGGAATCTAATTAAACTAAAGAGCTTCTGCACAGCAAAACAAACTATCATTAGAGTGAACCGGTAACCAACAGATTGGGAAAAATTTTTTGCAATCTACCCATCTGACAAAGGGCTAATATCCAGAATCTACAAAGAACTTAAACAAATGTACAAGAAAAAAACAACCCCATCAAAAAGTGGGCAAAGGATATGAAGAGACACTTTTTAAAAGAAGACATTTATGCAGCCAAGAAAGAATGAAAAAAAGCTCATCATCACTGATTATTAGAGAAATACAAATCAAAAACACGTTGAGATACTATCTCATGCCAGTTAGAATGGTGATCATTAAAAAAATCTGGAGACAACAGATGCTGGAGGGGATGTCGAGAAATAGGAACGCTTTTATACTGTTTGTGGGAGTGTAAATTGGTTCAACCATTGTGGAAGACAGTGTGGCAATTCCTCAAGGATCTATAAATTGAAATACCAATTGACCCAGCAATCCCATTACTGGGTATATGCCCAAAGGATTATAAATCATTCTATTATAAAGACACATGCACATGTATGTTTATTGCAGCACTGTTTACAATAGCAAAGTCTTGGACCAACACAAATGCCCATCAGTGATAGACTGGATAAAGAAAATGTGGCACATATACACCATGGAATACTCTGCAGCCATAAACGGATGAGTTCTTGTGGTTTGCAGGGACATGGATGAAGCTGGAAACTATCATTCTCAGCAAACTGATGCAAGAACAGAAAACCAAACACCACACGTTTTCACTCATAAGTGAACATTGAACAATTAGAACATGTGGACACAGGGAGGGGAACATCACACACCAGGGCCTGTTGAGGGTTGGGGGGAGCTAGGGGAGGGATAGCCAGGGGGTGGGGGAATCAGGGAGGGATAACATTAGGAGAAATGCCTAATGTAGATGACTGGGGAATGGATGCAGCAAACCACTGTGAAGCGTGTATACCAATGTAACAATCCTGCACTATCTGCACACGTACCCCAGAACTGAAAGTATAATTTAAAAAATTTAAAAATTAAATTAAAAAATGAATGATTTCTATTATTCATACATAAATCTTACTTTTTTACTCTCATATTTTTTTCTAACTTACTATTCATTTCTTCAGTAATTTATTTCTAACTAGTTTTTTTAAATTCTATAACATTTTTGGTATTCAATTAGCTTATATTTCTTTTTGAAAATAGCATTATCCATTAACAGTGAAACAACAATCTCTCTACTTTGAAATCTCTCTACTGCATCTATTTTTTTATTCTTTCCTTTTTATTTGTCATCTTTTTCCCTTTTTAAATTGGTTATATTTCATTTGTTTCTATAAGACCAGATTCAGTAGACTACTGGAACAAAAGACAAATCCTCTGTCAATTTTTCCCCCCTTTTTCTACTCCAGTTAGATTCGTATTATGTGTCATCAGATTCCACCATCTTAGTGAAAAAATTTGCAGCCAATTTTTAAGAACCTGTCTTCACAAGGTCACCCAAAGAGAAACAGATCTTAAGGAATGTAGAAAAAAATAGTGTTTGAACAATTTAATTGGATTTGTCATTTTAACTTGTTTAAAGAAACATTTAACTTACTAAATGTCAAGCAACTGTCTTGTCACATTTTTGCCTAAATAGATCTGTTACTATATTGTACAGTAGTAATTTTGTAAGGTTGATATAGATACCGCCAGAGAAATTTTCCCTTTGTTCAGAATAGTGATTGTTATTTTCTCACTCCATTGATATCAGAGCCTTGCTTATAGAGATTTATGTAGGCTGTATTTTTGTAAGCATATGTAACTATAATCCTGGCCAGCTTTCTTGCTGTGAACACCACTAGAATTGAGAATTTTAGTGATCTCATCATAAATCCTTGCAACTGTTAAACATCCAGTGACAGTAATAAAAAATGGAACCTACTCATAAGAAAAGTATAAGTTCTACCTCCTCACATCCAATATGTACATCCACTTAAAACCACAGTGTATCAATCTATTCACAATAATTGTTTTCATAAAATTATAGAACTTAGATTTAAAGAAGATATTAAAGATATTTATTCATTCAGCCATTTTATGATAGCTGTAATATTATTTTTATGAGAGACATCAAATACAATGTATTTCTTCCTGATGTATCTGTCACTGTTTAAAAACAATATTAACAATCTTTTGGCCACAAATAGTTAATTCTAAACAGTTCATATTACTTCACTTATCTCAAGTCAGTCTGTACGACCCCCATGAACCATATAGCTATACAATTAATCATTTATTACACGTAATTTAAATCACAGACTAATTTACATATTTTTCAAAGATGGTATTTTTGTTTGCAAGCAAAATAATGATTTCAAAAATATTTTCATAAGGCAAAACTCATCAAAGACATTACTATATCTATTTATGATTCATTTAAACATTTTATCAAAAGTAAGTGGGGCACAATTATAGATAGTCTCAATTTCATTCCAGTGCAATGCAAAGTATAAATTTAAGTTATCAAAAAACTATCCTCCTAATTGAGTTACACAAATTCAGAATTAATTCTGCTGCCCTTTAATTTGTATTCTTTAATTCATTTCTTATATTAGTTTTGTAGAGATACATTTCAAAATCTTTTTTATTTCAAGGTTTGTTTTCAAAACAATTGCAATTCTCAAAAAGCTTCAAAACCCAAATCTTTGGGACTATAGTATTTAATTTCTATGATTGAAAATTCTTAACTAATTTTGAAGAAATTATAAGCAAATTTCAAAAACTCACGACAATATTTAATACTATTATAAGACCCACAGATTGATTTTGAAAATAGGTTTCAACATTGTAAAGATCTTATTAATAATAAGAAAAACATACAAACTGCTTGCACAATTCTTTGTGTGTGTTCTACATCAGCATTTTGACAAATGTAGCTTATTAATATATACATAGTCATTTATATATTTTCACAATGAAAGCTTCTATATTTTTATAGTTTTAAAAAAAATTGGTATTTTTAGAAAGGTTTTAGATTTTTAAAGAATGTTATGAACAAAATACAGAGAGGTCTCATGTGGGTACAACATAATTTCCCCTATTATTAAT
This sequence comes from Ateles fusciceps, assembly GCA_036589455.1. NCBI lineage: Eukaryota > Metazoa > Chordata > Mammalia > Primates > Atelidae > Ateles > Ateles fusciceps. Next base: position 12,363,861 of record JAZHEH010000572.1, on the reverse strand, counting down.
AACTTATATTGGTATGATACATTTGTTACAAATAATGAACAAATATTGATACACTATAATTAACTAAATTCCATACTTTCTTCCTGTTTCCTGTTTTTTCCCTGATGTTCTTTTTCTGTTCCAGGATCCCATTCCGGACGCCACATTACATTTAGTTGTCATATCTCCTTAGGCCCTTAGGCTCCTCCTCTGGCTGTGATATTTGCTGAGGTCCTTTTTTTTTTTTTTTTTTTTTTTTGATTGATGACCTTGACATTTTTGAAGAGTGCTGGTCAGGTATTTTTTAGAACGCTAATCAGCTGGAATTTTTCTGATGTTTTTCTTATGGTTGCTCTGGAGTTACATGTTTCTGGGAGGAAACTCATCACTAAATTCAAGGTCACAGATTTACGCTTATATGCTTTCTTCAAGAAGTTTTATAGTTTTGGGTTTTAACACTATAAAAACTTAAAACTATAATACATTTTCAGTTAATTTTTGAAAAAGGTAAGATAGAGAGACAGAGAAGGAGAGAGAGAGAGAGAGAGAGAGAGAGAGAGAATCCCACCTTATCCCCTCCCTGCATACAGGCATTCAATTGTTCAGCACTATTTGTTCAGAAGATTTTGCTGCTCTGTCAAAAAATCAGTTAACTACAATTACAGTCACCTATTTATGTGTTTTCTATTCTGTTACTCTCATCTATATTTCTATTCTTTTGTCAATGCCTTGCTATCTTGATTACTGTACTTTATATTAAGTATGAATACAGTATAAATACTGTAGCTTTATAGTAAGTATAGATACATAATGTGAGCCCTCCAACTTGGTTCTTTTTTACTATTGTCTAGGCTTTTCTAGGTTGTCTTTCCTTATAAATCTTAGAATAAGTTTGGCACTATCTACAAAATAGCATCCTGGGATTCTAACTGAGCTTGCACTGAATCTATAGATCAACTTGGTAAAAATTAACATCTTTACAAAATTGGGTCTTCCAATTTATGGTGTTCATTTATTTCAATCCCCTTTGATGTCTTTGATAAGGTTTTCATAGTTTTCCACATCTGGGCTTTCTACATATTTTGTTGAATCTATTCCTAAGTATTTTATTCTGTTGAATATTATGGTAAATAATATAATTCCTTAATTTTGTATTTTAATTGTACATTGCTCATATATAAAGAAGCAATTGACTTTTCTATATCACCTTGTATCCTACAAGCTTGTGAGACATGCTGATTTGGAATTGTTTACTGAAATACTCATATCATTTGTCTACAAAGTTTTCTTTCTTTCTTCTTCATCTATTTACATATCATTTATTTGTTCTCTTATTGCACTAATAAGGACTTCCAATATGGTACTGAATAGGAGTGGTGAGAGAAGACATCCTGCCTTATTCTCAATCATGGCATCCAGTTCCTCAGGATCAAGTATGGTGCTAGCTGTAAGATTTTTTTGTAGATATTCTTTATCAAATTTAGAAAGTTTTCTATTTCTAGTTTGCTGAGATTTTTGACATGCACGTGTTTTGGATTTTGTTTAATACTTATTCTGTATTGATATGATAGATAAATTTTCTTCTTTAGCTTTTGGTTTGGTGCATTACACCAATTCATTTTCAAATATCAAATTAACCTTGTATATTCTGAACAAATTGTATTTTGTCATAGTGTATAATTCTTTCCATATATTGTTGGATTCTGTTTGCTAATATTTTATTGAGTTTCTTTGCATCTATATTCAAAAGTAATGTTGACCAAAACTTTTTCTCTACTTGTAATTCCTATATCTGATTTTGATATTCAGATAATGATAGTCTTATATAATGAGTTTAGGAAGTGTTCCCTCTCATTCTATGTTCTGAAATAGATTGTGGAAAATTGGTGTTATTTCTCCCTTAAATGTTTGTTAGAATTCACCATTGGACCTGGGGATTTTTTTTTGATTGTTAATTGTTAATTTGATTTAGTTAATACATATAAGGCAATTAAAATTATTGATTTCCCATTGTATGACTTTGAGTTGTTTGTATCTTTTTCAGAATTGTTCCATTTCATCTACATTATTATATTTAGGGGCACAGAGTTATTCAAAGTCTTTTTTATCATCCTTTTACTGTCTATGGAATCAGTTTTGATAGCCCCTCTTTTATTCAAGGTATGGCATTTTGTGTCTTTTTGTCTTGGTTATTTTTTATTGAAGTTTATCGGCTTTATTAATCTTTTCAAAAAAGCAGCATTTAGCTTCATTTACTTCTGTGCTATTTTCTTTTAGATTTCATTGATTTCTCCTCTAATTTGCATTTCTTTATTTTGGTCAATTTAGGCTTACATTGTTCTTCATACTCCAGGTTCACAAATGTAAAAGCTTGGAGTTTGGATTTCAGATACTTCCTAATATGTTAATTAAGCACTACAGATTTCCCTCTCTACTGGATGTTTTTACTGCATACCACATGTTTTGATAAATTGCATTTTACTGTTATTTAGAATCAAATTTGTTTTAACTTTTCTTGAGAACTCTTCTTGACCGTTTTGCTAATTAAAATTATATTTTAAACTATCAAACATTTGCAATATCCAGCTATGTTTCTGTTACTGATTTTCAGGTTAGTTCCATTGTGGCCTAAGAATATATTTTCTATGATATCTATTCTTTAACATTTTTGAAAGTATTTTTATGAACCAAACTTTGGTTTTTCTTGGTGAATGTTTCATGTGATATTAAGAAGAATACGTATTTTGTGGTTGGAGGAAATATTTTATAAATGCCAATTAAATCAAGTTGATTGATTGTGCTATTTATGTCAACTATATATGCCCTTACAGATTTTTTGCCTGCTTGATCTATCAATTAATAAATCAGAGGTTTTGACATCTCTCACTGTAACACTGGATTTGTCTATTTCTCTTTTCAGTTGTGTCAGTTTTTGCCTGACATTTGATGATCTCTCGTTAGAAACATTTACACTGAGGATTGTTATATCTCCTTAAATAATTTATTCCTTTATTATTATATAATGCCCATTTTTATCACTGATAATCCTCCTGTTCCAAAGTCCACTTTGTCTAACATTAACATAGCTTTTTCTTTAATATATTCTGATAACCTCTCTTTTAATTGGTACATTTTGATAATTCATATTTAAAGTGATAACTGATATAACTTCATTACATTTCTATTGCCAGAAAAAAGCACTAGTAAGATACACAGACAAAAACACACACAAACACACACAAAGATATTTATTATAAGGTTTTGGTTCAAGTGATTATGAAGACTGACAAGTATCAATAACAGCATGAACTGGCAAGGCAAAGACTCAGGAGAGCCGATTGTGGAGTTCCGGTCACAGTCCAAAGGACCAAGGACTAGGAAAGCTGATTCTGTAACTCCCAACTGATGGCTGGCAGGTTGAGATCCACAAGGATCTGAAGTTTCAGCTGTGGTTCAAAGTCAGGGGAAAAGTTGATACTTTAATTCAAAGGCAGTCAGGCACAAAAGAATTCTTCTACTCAAGGGAGGGCTAGACTTTTGGATTTATTCAGGCCTTCAACTAACTGAATTAGGTTCACCCATAAGAGGAAGGACAATCAGCTTTACTTAATCTGCTGATTTCAATGTCAATTTTGTTAATTTTACCAAAATCATCATTACAGAAACACTGATAATGTTTAATCTAATATCTAGAAATCCCATGGTCTAGTCAAATTGATGTACAAAATTAACTATTGTAATATTTATAATGTTTGGGACTGTTTTCTATTTGTTGAACTTGTTATCATCTATATCCCCATTCTTTTTCTGTTTTTTTTTTTATGGTTTTAATTGACCATTTTATATTTCCATTTAATCTTCCAACTTAAAAACCACTGGTTGCTCTAGAGTTTGCAATATTCTTTCATAACTAATTTAAGTCCACCTTCCAATAACACCATGATGCTTCATATCCAGTGGAAGTACCTTATGACAGAGTAGTTCAAATCATTTTTCTTGTGCCTCATAAGTTTAGTGCATTCATCTAACCAATTCATATCCAAGAGACCAATGAGAACCTGCAAGGCATTTTCTGACTAGCCCCAGATGTCATCTCAATGTTACACTTACTATATTTTATCAGTTAAAATGAGCCATAGATCCAGCCCAAATTCAGGTGGAAGAGATTTATATAAGTACTGGGAGTTACAGTTTATTGGGTAAATTTACTTAAAAAATAGTTTTGCTAATCTGTTCCCTAACTAAAATGTCTATTTTTCCAACATCATGTTATTGAATTTGTTTTTCCCTTGGCCTTTTATCTTATTTCTTTCCTCCTCCTCCTTCTTTTATCTCTGCTGCTTTTGTCTGCCCATCATTGTCCATTTTTTAATTTCAAACTTTTACATTTGACCTATCTTTCTAGCTACCTAAGATCCTTCTGGATACTTAATTTGTTATCTGTATCTATTATTATTTCCAACTCCATGTCTGCACAAGTTTAGTAAGGATCTTATCAAAGTTTGCATCCAAATGATAGAAATATGGCAAAGAGAGAGTCAGGGAAAAATCACAAAACATGTCAAAACGAGTTGAACTTGAGCAGTGTTGATGGGTCTTTGGTTATATTCATTTGTCCAATTTGCCATGCTGTGTACATTTCTCCATTTTACACAACAGGGTATCATGTGAGGGCTTGTCAAGCGCTTTCTGAAAACCATTTTCATTTTCTCTGCAGCACTTCTCTGAGCTTATAGTCTCATAACCATATCAAAAAAGACAATCGAACTAGCTTAGTGTGACTTATCTAATGACTTATATTAGTTCCTCATCATCACCACTCTCCTTTATAGGTATTCTAACACTGTTCATTTATTAATAGACCCTGGGAAATTATTCAAACTGGCATCAAGATCTCTAGTTTGCAGAATATCCCTTCTTTTTGGTCTCAAAATTTGCAAATGTTTTTGACAGTCTAATTTTTCCTATGCTTCTCGACTAATTGTTAGTAGTTAAAATTCTGGATTTTAATTGCCATATCTTTTAATGCCTCACAGTTTCATCCAGTGCAGAATATGAAAAACAATTTTGTCATTCTCTTACAATTTCTTTACTTTTGACTCAAATTCCTCTTACTAATAGCAAGTGCTACATTTTCCACTCTAGTGTGAAGTATTTTCTTTAGCAAGAAATAGAGGACACAACATAAGTGAAATAACATTTTTTTCCTCAACGTCATTATTAATGTTTTCTCAAGGAGTGGGCTGACAGCATTTTGGCTCCTCTTTCTCTTAGCATTACTAAAATCACCTTTTAAAATTCTTGATTAGTTTTTATCTTTTCCTATCAATGTCAGTTTATCATTTGGGATGTGACTGATTCTTTATTATATCTTTTTCAGGTTTTATATAAAAAAAAATTCAATCTGAGCTTAACCCAGAGGGCTTTTGTTTTTGTTTTTGTTTTGTAAAATCAGATTAGCCTCTTCATATATTTATGATTTATACCTTGCTTTTCCTCACCAAACATTTAAGGTGATTATATTTCAATGCATTCCAAAATTCTTCCTCAATGAATCATTCATAATTATGCTTTCAGAATCATTTTTTTTCAAAACTTGCCAGTACAGCTCTAACACATTACCATTTAGAGACTTAGCAGTAATTGATCTTCCTTTCTAAAATCTGGAAATACAATCCTCTGTGCATTTTTCTCCTATTTGCTGACAATTCTCTAATGACATAGAAATATTCCTCTAAGGTCATTGATATGGTTTGGCTCTGTGTCCTGACCCAAATCTCATGTTGAATTGTGATCCTGAGTGTGAGAGGTAGAGCCTGGTGGGGAGGTGATTGTATCATGGAGGTGGCCAATTTCTCCCACTTGGAACAACAGAATTCACCTAATGCCTGTACTCCCATTGTGTCTTGTAAGTGCCTAACTTTTTTTTTTTTTTTTTTTTATAGGCTCATAGGTAAAAAGGACTTGCCTTGTCTCAGATGAGACTTTGGACTTGGACTTTCGAGTTAATTCTAGAATGAGTTAATACTCTGGGGGACTGTTGGGAAGGCCTGATCATGTTTTGAAATGTCAGAAGGATGTGAGATTTGGGAGGATCCAGTAGCTGAATGATATGGTTTGGTTCTGTGTCTCCACTCAAATCTCATGTTGAATTGTGATCCTGATCCTGAGTGTTGAAGGTGTGGCCTGGTAGGAGGCGACTGGATCATGAGACGGTTTCTAATGGTTTAGCACATCCTCCCAGAGCTGTCTCATGATGGAGTTCTCATGAGATCTGGTTGTTTGAAAGTGTGTAGCAGTTTCCCCTTTGCTCTTTCTCTCTTTCCTGCTCTGCCATTTGAAGATGTGACAGCTTCCCTTTTGCTGTCTGCCACAACTATAAGTTCCCTGAGGTCTCCCCAGCCACATCTCCTGTACAGCTTGTGAGACTGTGAGCCAATTAAACCTCTTTTCTTTATAAAGTATTGAGTCTCAGCTTTAGTTGAGTTAAATCTATACACACTTTTTATAACTAGTTTATACATGATCTTTAATATGTCTTTTGTCCCTTTGTTTTTATTTTTAGTCATATAATATTTGGTTTGACATATTGATTAATATTTTATTCCTATTTATTCTTATTTTATTCCTATTTAGTATTCAAATATTATCAATATGCTAATATTGTATTGGTGGTATCTAAATATTATCAATAGGCTAATATTATCACCAAGCAATATTTGAACATAGAAGCAAATACCATGTCACTAGTTTTTGAGAATAGAGCAGCTTTATTGCAAGATGACTGGCAAGTAGACAAGAGGAAACTCTCAAATCTGTTCTCCCCAAGCTGAAGGTTGAGTTGAGATTTATAAGCTAGGATATGAGGTGTGAGCTATTGGATCTTGCAGTAAGGTGATGCCAGGAGACATAATCTAACTGGATCATTCCCTAGGGCAACACAAGAAAGTACTTGATCTGATTGAATATTAGATTCTGCCATGCAGTATCCACTTCTTAATTCAGTCCCCACTACTTGGTCTGAGCACTTAGGTTTCACCTAAGTGGGTGTGTTCTTGGCTTATCTGGGCATGCTCAGTTTATGTGACCTTCAACCTGGGGGTTCATAGCAACTAAAAATAATTCACAAGTTTATCACATAAAAGTTGAGCCAGATTGTTCTAGTGAAATTACAATATTAAATTCCTCTTTTTAAATGACATCTTTCCCCAGTCAAAAACAGATTATAATGTTACTTTTTCTAATTATATAATTTCTACATATTACTCTTTCATCTTCATTTCAATCTTTGTTATAATCATGGAATTAACACATGTATGGCTGTGAAAAGAATTTCTCACCACCAATCCTATAAAATTATTTTCCCAATTATCCTTTGGTTAAAAGAAAGTGCCTACTATGATAAATCATTTATAATAAATTTTACCTGAATATCTCATGAGCATAATATTCACCAAATTATTGCATGTTGCAAATATGTTCTGTATTCTTGATTCTTAAAATGTTTGTCCTGAATTTTTAAAAAATTGTTACCCTAATGTTATATATTACAAAATATCATTAAGACATTTTATGCTAAACTTACTTGGTTTTTTGATTTTTTGTTTACTTTGACTTTTTCTTTTCTTTGATATTTTGCATGAACACCCAAAAGACTTTTTTCCTAATGTCAAAGTTAAATGATAGAAAAATTATTTTTCAGAATTGATCTTCTAACTAAATTTTTAGTTAAATACTACCTCCATTAATTCCAGCCTGGCCAACATGGTGAAACCATGTCTCTACTAAAAATACAAAAACTTGCAAGGGGTGGTGGTGCACACGTGTAATCCCAGCTGCTCAAGCAGCTGAGGCAGGAGAATCACTTGAATCCAGGAGGTGGAAGTTGTAGTAAGCCGAGACCACACCACTGCACTCTAGCCGGGGCATCACAGTGAGACTGTTTCAAACAAAAGAACTAGCTCCATTCAAATTAAGTCTCTTATTTTTTTGATTTCTGAAACATATAAATTAAACATAGAAATATGTTTAATATTAAATGTTAGTACTATTGATAGGTGGAGTGAGATGGATGAACAAAACCCTCCAGACATCTCCTCTCCCCATAGTAGAAACACAAAATTGAACAAGTATCTACACGAGAAAGCACCTTCATAAGAACCAAAAATCAAGTGAGTAATCACAGTACCTGGTTTTAACATCATTACAAGGAAAGAGAAACTGAAGATGGGGGGAAAAACTGTCTTGAATTTCCAAGACCACCCTCTACCATCCCCTGGCAGCAGCTGTAAGGTGCAGAGAGTTAATCTGTGTGTTTCTGGGAGAGAGAGCTTGCAAGACTGCATTGGAACTCAGTACTGCCCTCTCACAGCAGAAACCAATAAGGGGAAGAATTCAGCATGTGCCCTCAGAGAAAGCTGTTAGATCAGATCTAGACAGAGGGGAATGATCCATCCCAGTGACTGAAATGTAGGGCACCAGGCAGTGTGTCAAGCCTCCAATTCCAGGCTCTAGCTTCTTGATGACATTTCTAGACATACCCTGGGCCAGAAGGAAACCCACTGCCTTGAAAAGAAAGGATCCAGTCCTGGCAGAATTCATCACCTGCTGACTAAAGAGCCCTAGGACCATGAATAATCTGTAATGGCAGCCAGGCAGCACTCGGTGCTGGCCTTGGGGTGAGACACAAGGCCTTGCTGGTTTCAGTTGTGACACAGCATACTTCCAGCAATGTGTACATACAGAGAAAGACTCCTTGTTGAGAAAAGGAGAAGGAAGAGTAAAGAGAACTTTGTCTTGCAGCTTGGGCATCAGCTTGCCCACAGTAGAGTAGAGCATGAAGCACGCGCCTGGGGTCCCTACTTCCAGGCCTTGGCTCCTGGATGGCATTTCTAGACCTGCCCTTGGCCAGAAGTGCCCTAGGCCACTTCACTGAAGGGCTAACTCATGCCTAAGAGCATTCACCAAAAGCTGACTGAAGAGTTCTTGGGCATTGAAGAACATTGGTGGTAGCCAGGCAGTTCTCACTACAGATCTTGGGCAGTGGTGGCCACGGGGAGAGACTCCTTCTGCATGAGGAAGAAAGAGGAAAGAGTGACAAGGTCTTTGTAGCTTGGTTGCCAGCTCAACCACAAAAGAATAGAGCACCAAGTAGATTCCTAAAGTTTCCGACTCTGGGTCTTGGCTCCTGGACAGCATTTACAGACCAGCCCAGGACTAGGGGGAGCTTGCCACCCTCAAGGGAAAGATACAAGCCTTGTTGGCTTTACCATTTTCTGACTGAAGAGTCCTTGGGCCTTGAGTGAACACTGACAGTAGCCAGGCAGTGGTCACCATGTTCCTTGGGTGAGACCCAGTGTTCTGCTGTCTTCAAGTCTGACCAAGTGCAGTCCCAGTGATGGTGACCACAGGGGTGCATGTATTATCCCTAATCCACCTCCGGGTATCTCAGCATGGAAAGAGAGTAATCTGTTTGTTTAAGGGAAGGGAAGAGAACAAGAGTCTCTGCCTGGTAATTCAGGTAATTCCCCTGAATCTTACCCAAGACCACCAAGATGGTACTGCCATGAGGCTACAAGAGCCACATTCTTACTGAACTTATAGGGTGCTCCTTAATGCAGACGTGGAGTGATCAAAGATTTAGATCACAACACATAATACCCTTTGAATACTTGGAAAGTCTTCCCAAAAAGGATAGGCACGAACAAGCCCAGACTGTAAACACTGCAATAAATACCTAACTCTTCAATGTCTAGATATCTACAAATATCCACAAACATCAAAAGCATCCTGGAAAACATGACCTCACCAGACAAACAAAGTAAGAAACCACTGACCAAACCCAGAGTGACAGAGATGTGTGATCTTTCAGACTGTAATTCAAAAAGCTGTTTTGAGGAACCTCAACAAAATTCAAGATAACAGAGAAGGAATTGAGAATCTTATCAGATAAACTTAACAAGGACATTGAAGTAATTTTTAACAGTTAATAGAAATTCTGGAGCTGAAAAAATTCAATTGACGCTAAAGAATGCATCAGTCTCAACAGCAGAATTGGTCAAGCAGAAGAAAGAATTAGTAAACTTGAAAACAGTCTATTTGAAAATACACAGTTATAGGAGACAAAAGAAGGAAGAATAAAAAAGAATAAAGAATGCCTACAAAATATAGAAAATAACCTCAAAAGGGCAAATGTAAGAGCTATTAGCCTTAAAGAGGAGGAAAAGAGAGATTAGGTAGAAAATTTATTCAAAGGGATGATAACAGAGAATAGAACATTCCAAACCTAGAAAAAGATATCAATATTCAACTACTAGAAGGTCATACGACATTAAGCAGACTTAACTAAAATAAGACTATGTCAAGTCATTATCATTTAGTAATCAAACTCCCAAAGGCAAAGAATAAAGAAAGGATTCTAAAAGCAGCAAGAAGAAAAAAATATGTATATATATATATATATATACACAAAGGAGCTTTAATGTGTCTGGTATCAGGCTTCTCAGTAGAAATCTTACAGGCCAGGAGACAGTTACATGGTGTAGTGGGACCAGACCCTATCATGTTTCTAAAGATTGTATGTCGAGTCCCTGAAGGCCAGGTGATGAGCCAAAGCCCTCGTCTCCAGCTGAGGAGGAGGTGTCCCTGATAACCCAAACATCCTGGAGAATATCTGAAAACCTACCAAGGAAAACAGTTTCATTGCACACACGCAATAGACAGCCAGAAAATTAGCTTAAAAGCAGCTTAGGGATTAGAGGTGGTGCATATCTCTATAGCTGTCCTGCTGCCATCCAGAAGTGTCTGAAATAGAAGCCCTAATAAACTCATCTGTTAACCAAGATGAACCTGTCCAAGTCATTCTTTGGTCTCTTGGCTCCCTGCCAGTCTGGAGGATAATTTTTAAACATGGTTCTGGGTGTTTCTCATTAAACATGGCATCTCTAAAGTGCTGTAGGAGTTTGGGCATGGTGGCTCACGCCTGTAATCCAAGCACTTTGGGAGGTAGAGACGGGTGGATTACTTCAGGTCAGGAGTTCGAGACCAGCCTGGCCAACATGGTGAAATCCTGTCTCTACTAAAAAATATAAAAATTAGCTGGATATGGTGACATGTGCCTATAATCCCAGCTACTCAGAAGGCTTTGGCAAGAGAATCACTTGAACCCAGGAGGTGGAGGTTGCAGTGAGTCGAGATCATGTCACTGCACTCCAGCGTGGGTGACAGTGAGACTACATCTCAAAAATAAATAAGTAAATAAATAAATAAATAAAATAATAAAAGTAAAAGTAAAGTGCTGCAGGAAAATCTTTTTAATCCTAGAATTGTACATTTAGTAAAAATAATCTTCAAACATGAAGGAGAAATGAGACTTTCTTAGACAAACAAAAACTGAGGGATTTCATCAACATCAGATCTATCCTACAAGAAATACTAAAGGATATTCTTCTTTCTGAAAGATAGTAATGTAAGTGAGCAGTAAGAAATCATCTGACAGTGCAAAACTCAATAGTGAGAGTAAAATACACACACAAAAAAATAGAATATTATAACACTGAAATTTTAGGGTATAAACTACTCATATTTTGAATAGAAAGACAAAACCAGTACCTATGAAAAATAATGACAACTTTTCAAGACCTAGACAAAGTAAGATAAATAGAAACAACACAAGGATAAAAAGTTGTGGATGATGCTAAAGTGTAGAATTTTTATTAGTTTTCTCTTTGCTTCTTTGTTTTTACAATCAGTGTTAAATTGTCATCAGTTTAAAATAATGGATTATAGATATTATCTGCAAACCTCATGGTAATCTCAAATTTAAGAAGCATACAACAGATAAAAAATAAATAAAGAGCAGGAAATTAAAACATAGCACCAGAGAAAATTACTGCATTTAAAGGAAGACAGGGCTGGGAGTGGTGGCTCATGCCTGTAATCCCAGTACTTTCAGGGGCTGAGGTGGGTGGATCACTTGAGGTCAGGAGTTTGAGACCAGGCTGGCCAACATGGTGAAACCCCATCTCTACTAAAAATACAAAAATTAGCCATTCGTGGTGATGTGTACTGGTAATCCCAGCTACTTGACAGGCTGAGGCAGAAAAATTGCTTAAGCCTGGGAGACAGAGGTTGCAGTGAGCCGAGATCATGCCACTGCACTCCAGCCTGGGCAACAGAGCAAGACTCCATGTCCAGAAAAAGAAGAAGAAGAAGAAGACACGAAGGAAAGAAAGGAGGCAGAGAATAACATAAAACGACAAGAAAACAAATAACAATTGCCAGGAGTATGTCCTCATTTATTAATAATAATATTGAATGTAAATGGGCTAAATTCCCCCAGTCAAAAGACATAGAGTGGCTGAATGAGTTCAATATAAGATCCAACATTCTGTTGCCTATGAGAAACACACTTCACCTATAAAGATACACATACACTGAAAATAAAGGGATGGTAAAAGATATTCCATGCCAATGGAAACCACAAAACAGCAGGAGTAGCTATACTTATATCAGACGAAATACATTTCAAGGTAAAAATTACAAACAGAGAAAAAAAGGTCATTATATAATGATAAAGGAATCAATTCAGTAAGAGAATATAATAGTTATAAATATATATACACACACAAAACACAGAAATAAACAGACATGTAAAGCAAACAATATTAGAGCTAAAGAGAGAGATATACCCCAATACACTGTGATCTGGAGACTTCCACACCCCACTTTCAGCACTGGACATATCATCCAGACAGAAAATCAACAAAGAAACTTGATGGTTTCAGTGCTGAATTCTATCAAACATTTAGAGAAGATAGCAATTCAACTAAAACTACTCCAGAAAAATAGAGAAGGTGGGGATATTTTTAGATTCATTTTAGAGGTTCAGTATTATTCTGATACAAAAATCAGACAAAGACACATCAAAAACAGAAAACTACAGGCCAATATCCCTGATGTAATTGATGCAAAAATCCTCAGGAAAATACTAGCAAACTGAATTCGACAACACATTGAAAAGATCATTTCTCATGACCAAGTGGGATTTATCTCAGGGATGGAAGGATGGTTCAACATACACAAATCCATCAACGTGATATAGCATATCAATGGAATGAAGGACAAAAATCATGTGATCATTTCAATTGATGCTAAAGAAGTATTTGGTAAAAATTAAGCATCCCTTTACGATAAAAAAAAAACTTCACAAAACTGGGTACAGAAGGAACATACCTCAAAACAATAAAAGCCAGATACAACATATACACACCTAGTATCATAATGAAAGGGGGTAAACAGAAAGCCTTTCTTCTAAGCACTAAAACAATACAAGTTTGTCCACTTTCACTGCTCAACATAATACTGGAAGTCCTAACTATAGCAATTTAACAAGAGAAATAAATGAAGAACAGCCACATTGGAAAGGATAAAAAATTATCCTTATTTGCAGATAACATGGTCTTATATTTGGAAAATGCTAAAGATTTCATCAAAAACACTATTAGAACTGACAAACAAATTCAGTACATTTTCAGAATATAGAATCAATGTACAAAAGTGTGTAGCATTTCCATATGCCAACAATGAGTCTCTCAAAAAGAAACTTAAAAATCCAATTTATGACAGCCACAAATAAAAATAAAATATATAGGAATTAATGTAACCAAAGAAGTGAAAGATCTCTATAATGAAAATTGTAAAACACGAATGAAAAGAATTGAAGAGGATACCAAAAAAATGGAAATGACATTCTTTATGGAAATAGAAAAAAATAATTCTAATATTTATATGGAACTGCAAAAGATTCAGAATAGCCAAAGTCATCCCGAGAAAAAAAGAACAAAGCTAGAGGAATCACATTACCTGACTTCAAATTATACTATTTAGCTATAGGAAGCAAAGAGCATGGCATTAAAAACAGACAGACCAATGGAACAGAGTAGAGAACCCAGAAATAAATTCATGCGTCTACAGTGAACTCATTTGTGGCAAAGGTGCCAAGGATATATATTGGGAAAATGACAATCCTTCCAGTAAATTGTTCTGGAAAACTGGATATACATATGCAGAAGAATAAAACTAGATTCTTATCTCTCACCATATACAAAAATCAAATCAAAATGAATTAAATACTTAAATCTAAGATCTCAACCTATGATTACTAAAAGAAAACAATGAGGAAATTCTACAGGACATTGGTCTGGGTGAAAATTTCTTGAGGAATACCCCATAAGCACAGGCAACCAAAGCAAACATAAACAAATAGAAGCACATCAAGTTAAAAAGCTTCTGCATCATAAAGAAAACAATCAACAAAGTGAAGAGACAACCTACAGAATGGAAGAAAATATTTGCAGACTATTAATCTGACAATGTATGAATAACTAGAACATGTAAGTAGCCCAAACAACTCAATAGGAAAAAATTAATAATCTGATTTAACGATGGGCAAAATATCTGAACAGACATATCTTAGATGAAAATATACTAATGAAAAACAAGTATATAAAAAAGATGCTTAACATCATTGATCATCAGAGAAATGCAATTCAAAACTATGATGAAATATCATCTCACTCTAGTAAAAATGGCTTTTATCCAAAAGATAGGCAATAATGAATTCTGGCAAAAATCTGGAAAAAAGGGAATTCTCGTATACTGTTGGTTGGAGTGTAAATTTAATAATGCCACTATCAAGAACAGTATACAGGTTCCTCAAAATCTGAAACTAGAGCTGTCATATGATCCAGTAATCCTAATGCTAGGTATATACCCCAAAGAAGGTAAGTCAGTATATCAAAGAGATTTCTGCATTCCCATGTTTACTGCAGCACTATTCACAATCGCCAATATGTGGAAGCAACCTAAGTGCCCATCAACAGATGAAAGAAGAAAGAAAATATGGTACATATACACAATGGAGTACTATTAAGCCATAAAAGGAAACTCCTGTCATTTTCAGCCTCCAGGATGGAACTAGAGACCATTATGTTAAGTGAAAGAAACCAGGCACTGAAAGATAAACTTTGCATGTTGTCACTCATTTGTGGGAGCTAAAAATTAAAATTGTTGAATTCATGGAAGTAAAGAGGCTGGGAAAGGTAGTGGGTGGAGGGGGTTAATGGGTACAAAAATATATTTAGATAGAATGAATAAGATCTAGCATTTGATAGCACTACAGTACGACTATAGCCAACAATATTTATTCATTTAAAAATAACTAAAAGAAGCTGGGTGCAGTGGCTCACACCTGTAATCCCAGGACTTTGGGAGGCTGAGGTGGGCAGATCATGCAGATCATGAGGTCAGGAGATCAAGACCATCCTGGCCAACATGGTGAAACCCCATCTCTACTAAAACAACAACAAAAAATGCAAAAATTAGCTGGGTGTGGGGGCACGTGCCTGTAATCCCAGCTACTCTGGCAGCTGAGGCACAAGAATCGCTAGAACTCGGGAGGCAGAGGTTGCAGTGAGTGTAGATTGTACCACTGCACTCCAGCCTGGGTGACAGAGTGAGACTCTGTCTCAAAAAAAAAAAAAAAAAAAAAAAAAAAACCTAAATGAGTATAATTGGAATGTTTGTAACACAAAGGAATTACAAATGCTTGAATGATGGGTACTGCATTTACTTACCCTGTCGTGAACATTACACACTATGTATCTGTATCAAAATATCTCATGTACCCCATAAAGATATATATCATGTATTCATAAAAATAAAAAATAAGATAAAAATTAGTTATTTTTATATTGTGATTATTTCTATTTTTCAGAATGTCCAATCATATTTACGTTGAATCCTTTTTACCTTCAACATCTATCACTTTATTTGAATTTTTTAAATACTTATTTTCCTGTGTCATTTTCTTCAATCTTTTTATGCATTCCTTTGTTTTTCTTATTGAATTCTCAGCATATGCATTCAAACTTTGCAATTTGCTCTTATTTTCTGAAATGATTGTTTTTTCTTATTCTTAAGTATCTTTCCTAAAATTTACTTGGCTCGGTTTAAATTACCCTGTATCTACATTTGCTTTCAGACATAAATTCGCTTGTTTTGTTATTATAATTTGCTTCATGGGTTGATATTGTATGTATGTGCATATGTGCGTGTTTATGTATTTTCTGCTAATGATTTTTTTATTCCTATTTTCATTTTTCTTATAACAACTGTGCTGTTAATGAATTTTCTGGTGGTGTTTATATTCATTTTTAAGATTTTTAGACTAGCAATAGCAGGGGAGCTTATGAAAGCTTTCGTAGTTCAACAGCAGACACTTTTGTTGCTATAACAAAGCACCCTTTCTTCAATGTATAGTGCTTTTCTTTTTTGCATCTCACCTTCTGCTTCTTTTATTCTACCTTGTTTTATTATGGTCATTCAACATTGCCTTCTCTATTTTAGCACTAAGCCTACCAGAAAACATTTCTCCTCTCCAAAATGTGTTTCCCATCATGAAATTGTGTCTTTCTAAGACTGCCACCTGTGGTCTCACAGACTCTCCAAATTTCTAATCACCAATAGCTAACACTTTGATTTATTAGAATCCAGAACTGCTTGCAGTATTTCCCTTCACGGAAAAATCTACTTCTTCTGGGCATAAAACGTCATTGATGGGATCCTTATTTTCACCTCTAGACCCTTAATGTACTATGCGCTCTTCCGTATTGCCTTTTACATGCAAGGGAGCATAATCTGGGCTCTGTACACATTTTTGTAAGTCTCAGATATGTTTTTCCCACATATATGTAAATAAAAGGTACATGAATAAAATGAAAGTCGCTGTCTCCTACTAACATGAAATCATGGTCTACGGGTGATTTTATTTTCTCTCAATTTGATCTTAGAGTTTTAGGAAGATGTATTGATAGATTACGATTTAGTTTGAAACTATTGTACTAGCAAATCTAGAATACTTGTTTTATTTTTAAAGTTGATAAACAATAAATTTTAAATAAATGAACTATATAAGTGTAACCCACACTACCAAAATCATAATACAATTTATTCAAATGACCACAAGGGGAAGAAATTAAACACAGATAAAAGCAGGTAAACAATTAACAACGCACAAATATAGGTATCAGAAATAGTTTATAAACTAAGGCATAGTTATTGACTAAGTTTATAACTTAGTTTGAGTCACAATATGTTAGACAAATATGAATTCAGAAATGAACACTTAAAATGATAACCAAAAGAGAGAAATCCACAAAGGATACAAGCACTATAATTTTTTTCCCAAATTAAAACAAAACATGGAAACGTAAAGTAAAAATCATGGAAGTGCAAGAGAAACTCAGTGAAGTCTACAGCAGGAAAACTTAACTGACTGCTTTGAGTTCAGGTAACAGAGATAAAGGTTTTGGATAATATAATGCATTGTCCTAGTAAGCATATAGATCACTCTGTAAATTCTGATGACACAGAGTAAATTGTTTTAGATGACATAAAATATTTATAAAAATTGATTGAAAGTAAACCTCAATAACTTCTTTATGTAGAAATTTTAAAACAACTAGTTTCTATCATTATGCTGATCTACCAAAAGCTGTTGTTATCTTCCCCAAACCAACCCTAGAGAAATTAGACTGAAATGCAAAGGAAGGAAAAACTCTCAGGGAAAATGTTTGTCTTTTGAGCAGGTATGTCTTAGTGATAGTTGCTTTAGCTTGTGGCAAGAGGCAGACAGGCATCATTCTAGTAAGATAACACAGATTCTGTGATAAACATTTTTATATCTAAGCCTACCTTACCTTCAAATTGTCACTGTCTAATCATACACCTATGGCAAATCAGATCTCTGTGGTGGGTATACACAGAAATAAAATTAAAAACTTTGTGGGTTACTTGCTGGGAGAAAAAAATGTGTGGGAACTGATCAACTTCTGGAAATTGCTTTCCAAACACTAGTGGTAGTAACATCCTGGGCTGGGGAAGAACAACTGAAGGAGTGAAGTCCTTCCCTCGGGTCTGCTTCTCACTCTAGGTGAAGGGGAAAGCCTTGAAGGGATGAGTTATCGCCTTGGTTTGAGAATAGATTAATTGTACTGCTGTCATGTGTAGATTTCTATTATAGGACTCATTGCTACTTACCTTTAGTTTATTGGAGCTGATTTGGATAAAGGTCTGACATTGGGACCTTTTCTTATACACATTATTGAATATTGAGCATGGGTCTCAATATCCTCAGTGGAAATATAAACTCACAGACCTTAGTAATCTGAATTTGAGGAGCTCACTCTTTCAAAGTAACCGAACTCACTGCAGGTTCTTCCCTCCCTAAGTCCGAAGAATGGGAAAAGGGGGCCTCGGTGTCACAGTGGGTGCTACAGCTCAGATGGAACTCGTGGATCCAAAGAGTGTGCGGTAGTGCAGTTTATTATGCAGAGTGAAAGGACAGCTTCATTGCCATGGAAGTGGACCTGGAGCCGCTCCAGGCTGGGGCGGCTAGAACTTTTACCCCCGAGTTATTCCCTCCCTATTCCTGTTCTCATTCAATGAGAGAGATTCTTTAAAACGTCCTCTGGATTAATTGATCTTTCAATCCTTTACCAGATTGGCTACTGTTTTACAACCCTGAGTCACAGAGACCTCACCTCCAAAAACCAGAGACAGGAAAACCTGAGACAAAGCCCCTACCTAGCCTGCCAGCGGCACAAAAGTGGAAACTAAGGCCCCTAGCTGGCCAGAGGTGGGAAAGCAGAAACAAAAGTCCCCTAGCCGGCAGAGGCTGGAAAGTCCTGTGCTCAAAACAAAGCCCCCAGCCAACCCTGGCGAGTCCCTCTAACACAGTCCCTCAAAATGAAAAAGAACAAATGAAGCACGCCATCTAACACAGATATATTAGAATAGATGGATCAAGGATTCAGTATAATTTAACTAACAAACTAAAAACTATGAGATGTTATTAGCAAAAAGAAATTAGAAAAAGATTTAGTTGAAAGGAATATAATAGTTGAAACAGTGAACGTAACAGATAGTGTGGAAAGACAATCCACTCTATCTCTGAGTGATGTTTGTAAGTCAGCCACAGTCATTCTTAGGAAATGTCGACTCAGCAGTCAGCAGAAACCAAGAAAAGAATGTTTTGCAAAACAGCAAGATGGTAACACAGATCGTAAATTTTAGACATTTCCAGATATCTCAAGTGATCTCTCTCTACTCTTTCTACTGTTGTGCCTTTCTGGAGTGTAACAGTTCATACAAAACAAACATAAAAACAAAAAAGCAGGTTCAAGGAGTCCTTTCAGTGTGATGGCAGGAGTTTAGAGAACTATATGCATTCTGTTGACCATTTTCCTTCAAACTCCTCTAATAAACCAGTTTTACCTGTGCACCTTATGTAGCTTGTA
Organism: Ateles fusciceps; assembly: GCA_036589455.1. NCBI lineage: Eukaryota > Metazoa > Chordata > Mammalia > Primates > Atelidae > Ateles > Ateles fusciceps. The sequence goes on along the minus strand of JAZHEH010000572.1, from coordinate 12,344,524 downwards.
GTGCTTAGAGGTTAATCCATTGGGTTAACTGTTGAAGTAAATAATATGAATGAATACATATGAGGAATAAATTAGTTCATTATGAAAGAAGATTGAGAAAATCACCCCCAAATGAAAAAAGTAATTACCATATAGTAAGTATAATACAAAAGAGAAGAGAGTTGAGATACTAAACATCAGGTAATATAAGTCCCAGAAAGAGTAAAAATACAAATGAAAATGATAAATATTTGAAAAATAATAATAGAGATAAATTTGTCAGATTTATCAAATAAAATTAAGAGCACCCACAGATAATAAAGGGGAGCAATGAAAAAAACCTCACTTGCAATTTTATTAAAATTCGATAATATACAAGACAAAGAGAAAATTCTGGAAGCTTTCAGAGAGAAAAAACAGATTGTACATAGAATGATAATGTATTTTTACACAGTAACATTTGGTACAAGAAGACAGACATATAGTATTTTCAAAATATGGGAGGAAAATATCTTTGAATTTTATAGCCAGCCAAACTGTTATTCAAATATGAAATGATGATGAAAATGTTCTCAGGAATAGAGAAATACAGGCCTCAGAAATTGTGCATACATCCAAAGAATTTTGAATGAAGTATTTAAAACTTACTCAGGAAAAATGCCCTTAAAGATGATTGCTTTAGGAACCCAGTTTTGTCCTTAAAATAATAGTAATCAAAGATAAGAAAACACCACAGAATTAAAGTACAAATAAAGCATCTCTCTCATAACAGAGTTAGACGCCAAAATGGTTTCAAGAAAAACATAAAGCACAAGCACAGCTCTGACTTTTAACAAGGTAGAAGAGATACTTTACATTTGTGTTTGTATCTTCTCCACAAGGACCCACAAGATTCAGATTGTTTTCTACGAGTACATTCCACCAAGCTTTCAAGACATGATCTGGATTTTTCACAAAGTATTTCAGAAAACATAAAAGATAAAATATGCCTCAATTCATTATATAAAATTAGCCTAACAATAATAATACTGCTAACAACACCACAATCACATGTTACATCTGCTGAGAGAGGAGAGGTTGCCTATTATGAAATGGACTACTAAGAACAGCCATAGCATGAAGGGAAGTGTCAGAAAATTAACCGAAATCTATATCACCAATAACAGAAGGCTGAGAACTGGGCATTGCTGTGCCCCTTAGTGGCCCTGTAACTGTGAACAAAGGTGATCTGTGAAAGAGATGATTGTATACTTGGCACAAAATGGAGCATAACCTTCCATCCACACTAGCTAAGAAAGGAACATTAATAGCAATAGCATGCAAATTGATGTTTGCCTTTTTTTCTCTGATCCAAATCTTCCCTAGAAGACCTAAAAGATTGTGGGCAGATACAGAGGAAAAAGCCAAAAGGTGACAAAACACAAGTTTATTCATCTTCTCAAGGGGAATTTTTGAGCCCATCAGTATTGAAGTTAGGAGAAAAATCTATGTAGAATCAGATACAACGCATGTTTTCAGTTGAATAGAATTACATTGTTAACAATTGTTAGGTAAAATTAGGTTTCCTCTTAATGATAAAATTAACCAAAATATCATGGAAACTGCTCAAAATGTTTAGTGGCAAGGGAAAGAAACTCCAACATAGTACGTTTAAAAACACTAATGGGAGAAAAATTTTCTTCAGTTATGACTTTTATGGTGAAGAGAGCTATGAATCTCCACCAACAATTTAGGCTAAGCTTTGTCCATTATTCATGTCAAAAAAATTCCTGGTAAATATTTTCTTTTTTAAAAGAAAAACGTGGGCCGGGCGTGGTGGCTCACGCCTGTAATCCAAGCACTTTGGAGGCCAAGGCGGGCGGATCACCTGAGGTTGGGAGTTCAAGACCAGCCTGACCAACATGGTGAGACCCCATCTTTAAAAAAAAAAAAAAAAAAGTAACATTAATATTCAAGTTGATATATCTGTATTTTTATATTAGTTTAATCCCAGTTGTTACTGATCAAATTAAATAAGCAAATAAATTAATAAAAACTCATAGCATATAAATACAAGCAGGAGTTTATTTTATCTCTAGGAAATATTTTATTTGGAATTACTTTGCAGAAGGTTTTATTTAAGTGAATTTAATAGTGGAAACAATTTTAGTATCACTTAGACTGATCTAATCTTTTATTTCACATAAATGTTTTTTGGATGAATAAAAACATAGGTATAATAATTTGATGAGTGTTGTTAATTTGGTAAAAAAAGTTTCTAATCACTAAAGCCAGTTTTATAGACTAAAGAAATGGACAGCTGATTCATTAATTTATCTTAATGATGCTAATTGCCACATAAGCAATTCTGTTAATGGGATCAGTATCTGTCTCGTAAAGACAGGTTACAAAATTGATTTGGCATTACATGGTGTGGCATAGAATTCATCTAATTAACCCCAAATTATTAAGCATTTATTATGTACAAGGCCTAATTTAGAATATACAAAACAAGAGGATATTCCTCTAAGGCAGTGATAGAGATATAAATTGTCAAAGCAATTGTTGTAAGCAATAATACTTTAAGATTACAGAGTAGATAGAAATTGCTGTGGAGTAAGCGTTAAGGAAAGTTCAGAAGACAGTGAAAGGCATTTAAATTTGGGATACGACCAAGGGTACCAGTTAATTAAGGCACATTTTTAGATGAAATTATAAAATTTTAATTGTGCATTATGTTAATATCTTTAGACATTTTTAAGTTTAAAATTGACATTAATTTTACTCTTCATTTGTTTATTTCAGGACAAATTCTAGGCTTTATCTTGAGAGGAGAGAAACTTCTATATACCACTTACTTTCTAGGTGTCCTTCCCCTAAGGAAAATTTTCCCATGATCAGATTAAGGCTGGAATTGAAGGTGTAATAAGGTAGTAGAGATAAGAAAGTAGCATTTTGGGTAGAGGGACTGTGGGAAGCAAAAAAGGTAGAGATTAATTTGGTTGAGAGCACAGCCTTAGGGAACATAGCCAAAGATAAAGTGCGGATGGAAATTCAGATTTACATGCTGGAAAACCTTTCAAAATAAAAAGTTTTATGTTTTTCCTATCAAAACATCTGTTTGGAATTAAGTAATATTGTAAAAAATCATATTTTAAGAAGATTAACCTAGAATTGGGGGAATAGAATGGATTTGTCAGCAAGGACAATAACATGTATTTAATTTTGTTGTGTTAAGTGAATGTTTAGTATTTGTTGTGTATGTTTCCTCTTCCACTCAATGAGTATTCACGGCTGCGTTTTGTACCAGGTACTAGGCTAGGAGCTGGTGAAACAGTAAAAAGCAACACAGGCAAGTTACTCACTTTTGTGGAGTTTAGGGACCAGCAGGGAGAAAAAACAAAAGATTAATAAATAAACAGCAAAATAATTTTAGATTGTGCTGACTTCTCGGATAAGAAATTAAAATGGTAATGTATAGGGTGATGGTAAGTTGGAGTTTTGACTCAAAGTTTAAGCACTAGAAGAGTCTCCTGGAACTTTGAGCTAGACCCTGGGGAGGAGGGTGTGGTAGGAATCTTTGAGAAAAGTATCTGAGGACAAAAAGAGCCGTGTAGGTTTAATTAGGGATGGAAAAGCAAGGAAGGAGGGAGCAGTGCAATAGTTGGTATCATCTAGATATTTTAAGGATAAAAAAACAATCGATTCAAATAACTGAGTTCACACATAAGTACATTTTGCTAAGTCCAAGCCTAGTTATTTTGACAATTATGAATTATATTAAGTGCATAATAAATAAGGGTGGCATTTAATTATGTACAATTTACTGTACAGTGATGTTGAGCAGACATAGGTAAATAACTGTGAACACAGTATTCTGTAGGAGTTTGTTTGTTGTTCGTTGTTTTTTCTAATTTGCAGTTCTTCCCAAATTCAAAGATGGAGACCTACTTAGTTATCATGACTCTGTTCTAGAAGAATCTGCATTTTCAATATTAGTTTTTACTATGAAATATATCATCTATACTAAACAGTGTGTGTGTGTGTGTGTGTGTGTGTGTGTGTGTGTGTGTGTGATGTATATGGGTAGTTTAACAAATAATCATGGAATCACCCTGCACTCACTGCTGAATTTAAGAGAGGACAGGTCGGGTATGGTGGTTCACATCTGTAATTCTAGCACTTTGGGAGGCCAAGGCTCAGGAGTTTGAGACCAGTCTAGGCAGCAGGGTAAAACCCTGTCTCTCCCAAAACTACACAAATTAGCCGGGTGTGGTGGCTCACATCTGTAGTCTCAGCTACTTGGAAGGCTAAGGCGGGAGGATCACTTGAGCCCAGGAGGTCGAGGCTGCGGTGAGACAAGATTGTGTCACTGCTCTCCAGCATGGACAACAGAGTGAAAGCCTGTCTCAAAAAAAAAAAAAAAAAAACAGACAACATTAGAATCAAGTTTATAATTAGCTATTAGTTGTGCTACCCCACTAGTCTGAGAGCTCATAAAAGGCAGAGAAAGCTCATTGTTAATCATTATGATCCTGGCTTTTAAGGCAGCTGTGACTATAAGGTACACATTGATATAGCTGTATATAAGATATTGTTATAAAATTTCAAGTTTTATCCTGGCCTATTCTCTTTTGTTCAACTGTCTATGTAAAAATAACTTTCTGCTTCAGTGCAGCAATATGGTATTTGTGAAATTTTGTATGAAGTTCCCTTTGCTTTAGAAGCAAAGTTAAAACCTATTTATATACTGTAAGTTTTAGGATTTCATAACTATTATAGCTGCTATTCCTCTCTTTGTCATTTTATGCCTAAAATAATGTCTTCCAGTTCTTTGTATAAAGATCATAATAAAATATCCTGAGGTTTTTATGTATGGTTTAAGAAGTCAATGTATGCACATGATCACACTGTAACATGAGCTAACGATATACTTGCAGAAAATAACCTGATTTAAGAACTAAATTATATTTTTGATTCAGTTCCCTAGATATAATCTGCTGTTTGTAAAGTTACTAAAATATTAGTCTCTTTATAAATTATTTTTCCTTTAATCAGACCTTATTCCTTCATCATTTTATTGTCATCTATTAAAATTGTATTACTTTGCAATATGTATAATTTGTGAATATGTTCTCTTATGCATATGTGCCTAATTTCATTAGCAGATAGTTTCTAAATATCACAGAAGCAGCTGGAGAACTTCTGTATAACTAAGGTAAGATTATGGGTCCATTTTAATGTTTGCATTCACTGATAAAAGAAGAAAATCAACCATACAACAGGGGAGATAAGATGGCTGACAGCACTAAGCTGCCTTCACTAAGGAATGCTGATGGCTGCATTTTTGGCAACCTGGGGCAAGTTTCATGATTAAAAAGGAAAAAAAAAAAGGAGTCTTAGATTTCCACTGGCAGTTTTAAAAGTATACTTTGGAATACATTTTTAGTGGTATATCGCCACAACATTTCACAATACATCTTAAGCACTACCAGCATTTCTTTGTGTTCAAAATTCATCTGAGAGTTAATTCCTCATGTTTAATAGCTTACAGCTATTATAACTAAAAGGTTAGTAATGCGGAAAGAGTCCTTGTGTTATAAGGATAAATCCATCAATTCAGAAAATTATCTCAAAATCCATGGATATATGTATATGGACTTTGGCAGCAAGGCAATGCATAAATATTTAACACATTCTGTTAGATATTCATGTTTATAAATATACATTTAAAACCTAATAAAATGAGTAGAAATATCAAGGGCTCTATTAACATCTTCATTCTATCTAATGAAAAGCAAAATACAAATGTGCTAGAGTAATTAAGTGACTTACAGTATCTTATTTTTTAGACTAAAACTAGAAAATGAGGCATATATTTAGATACAAATGCAGCATATTAAGAAAGCTGAACATTTGCTATATGAAACAAGGTTCCAGGGAGACAGCATAGAATTTAAGAAAATAGTCTATTGGCTAAAGCATAATAATCTTGTCAAAGAAACTACTAGAAGGAAGGTTTCAGTCATTTTGTAGCACAAACACCTTGTTACTGGTTTCACCTCATTGACATAAAGCACCAGCGGGGTCTGCAATTCACTCTTGCTTCCCACTTGCTCATTCTTCATTTTCTGACTCCTGGACTAGAAGCACATATATTCAGCTCTACAGGGAAGAGGCAACAAGGCTGACAGAGATGACAACTTTTCTTCCCAGGGTTCTACCTCATGCTGTTTGCACTGCTGCTCGTGACTGTGAGGTTCCCAGCTTGTCTTCACAGGGTTCTAGCTGGCTCATGGCATTCCTTTTCTTGCTAATGAATTGAGAGGTATGTGCTCCAGCCTTACAAGTGGAGACAGCCCTTGCAGAGATGGCTTCGCCAGCCCTACCAACTGCTTTATTCAACTTCCTGTAATAAATCTGTCATCTAGCATCTCTCAGTCTTCCATTATTGCTGCTTCTCTGGTTGAACACTGACTGGCACATGTGAATACGTCTAGGAAAAAAAGTTCTATGAGTATCCAATCTAATTATTTACCTCCGAACATAAAAAAAGTTCCATAATACAACCTTATGTCTGGCTAATATTAAATGAGAGAATGAGAAAGGAAACAAAGATGCATAGAGGGAAAGAACAAGGAATAGAAAAAAATGTGAAGAAAAGAAAGAATGAATAAAAAAACAAAGAAAGGAAAAAAGGAAAGAAGGAAGGAAAAAAATAAGCAAGAAAAAAAGGCCCATAGCAATTTACAATAAAGTGTCTAATGACAAATGTGCATTGCTATCTATTCAGAATATCAGAAAATGTTTTGCATATATATATATATATATATATATATACACACTTTTTATTTTACTTTAAGTTTTGGGATACATGTGCAGAACATGCAGGTTTGTTACATAGGTATACATCTGCCATGGTGGTTTGCTGCACCTATCAACCCATCATCTAGGTTTTAAGTCCTGCATGCATTAGGTATTTGTCCTAATGCTCTCCCTCCTCTTGTCCTCACCCCCACAAAGGCCTGGTGTGTGATACTCCTTTTCTGTGTCCATGTGTCGCATTGTTCAGCTCCCACTTATGAGGAAAAAGATGCGGTGTTTGGTTTTCTGTTCTTGTGTTAGTTTGCTGAGAATAATAGTTTCCAACCTCATCCATCTCCCTGCAAAGGCCATGAACTCATTTTTTATGGCTGTATAGTATTCCATGGTGTATATGTGCCACAATTTTTTTTATCCAGTCTATCATTAATGGGCATTTGTGTTGGTTCCAAGTCTTTGCTATTGTGAATAGTGCCACAATAAACATACGTGTGCACGTGTCTTTATAGTAGAATGATTTATAATCCTTTGGATATATACCCTGTAATGGGATTGCTGGGTTAAATGGTATTTCTGGTTCTGGATGCTTGAGGAATCGCCACACTATCTTCCACAATGGTTGAACTAATTTACACTTCCAGCAACAGTGTAAAAGCATTCCTATTTCTCCACATCCTCTCCAGTATCCGTTGTTTTCTTTTTAATGATCGCCATTCTAACTGGCATGAGATAGTATCTCAATGATTTGCAGTTCTCTAATAACCAGTAATGAGCTTTTTTTTTTTCATATATTTTTGGCCACATAAATGTCTTCTTTTGAAAAGTATCTGTTCATATTCTTGCCCATTTTTTTTTTATCGGGTTGTTTGTTTTTTTCTTGTAAATTTGTTTAAGTTCCTTGTAGATTCTGGATATAGCCCTTTGTCAGATGGATGGTTTGCAAAAATGTTCTCCCACTCTGTAAGTTGCTTGTACACTCTGATGACAAATTTTTTGCTGTGCAGAAGCTCTTTAATTCAATTAGATCTCATCTGTCAATTTTGGCTTTTGTTGCAATTGCTTTTGGTGTTTCAGTCATGAAGTCTTTGCCTATGACTATGTCCTGAATGGTATTGCCTAGGTTTTCTTCGAGGGTTTTTATGATTTTAGGTTTTACATTTAAGGCTTTACTCCATCTTGAGTTAATTTTTGTATAAGGTGTAAGGAAGGTGTCCAGTTTATGTTTTCTGCATATGGTTGAAGTTATGGCCTATTCCTTAACAAATCTCGAGGTAGTTATAAAACCCCACAAATATTTGGTAAATTATGTCTCCTAAAGAAATTTATATAATGAGAAATTATCTGTGAATGCCATCAAAACCATGCTGGCAATTGTCAACAGCAGAAATGACTCTCACTTTCTTTCTCTCCAGTGTACGCAAACACAAATACACACAGATGTTGCACCATACACACAGTGCACATATTGACATGTAATGAATGACGTGGTAATAGCCGATGTCCCTGAAGAAGTGAGTTCAGGATTCGTGTTGCTCATACTATGGCTCCATCACCCAAAGCCTTGTTTTGGGTACTAAGCTCTCATTACCCCAGCCACAGCCTGGAAATGTTGTCTGCTGACATCTCACACCTGTGTCTCTCCTTGGATATTGCTATTTCCCAAGGCTGTCACCCTCCTTGAGGGCAATATATAGCCAGTGACTATATGTGGCCAAAACAATCACTAGCTATGTTCCTTGAGGTAAGCCAGAGGAATTATTTGTTTCCAGTGTGATAAAGAATGAGCTGATAAAAGGTACAGAAGCATTGTTGAGAAGCTCAGTGGTGGTTTTTCTTTGTGGGCCAGGGTTTTCCATGGATGATATATACTCTTACAGGTGGTGTTTTCTGACAGTGCTTCCCTAATAACCACCTGCCTGTAAATCTCCATCTCAGCATCTATCTTAAGAAGACTGACCTACGACTTCTTACTTTTCATCTGTGTCTTGGGATAAGAAACTGTCAGGGAATGGGTTATACTGGGAATTGTCATGACTGTTCAATTTCTTACAAAACATATGCACATATACCCTACAATTAACTTCATATTTTTACCACATTCTTTCTGAGATCAGCTACCCTGATTCTATCTTCTTGTTTAATTAATATGTTGTATGATATAAATGTAAAAAGAAATGCAAAAAAATAATTCAGGTTTCTTCATTGAGTTTTGGATAAGAACAAATACCATAGAGCAAATAAATTATAGGAATATTATTCATGGAAAAAATATTTTACTTTTTTTTTTCCCAAAAATTTCTCCATTAATAGTAGCTTTAGGGTGGCAAAAAAAAAATGGACAAAGTGGCTTGGCTCACAGTTTAAACAAAAATCAACTCATTGTACCAGAAGATTAAAAAAGACTTTTAAAAAAACGTGTTTATAATTTAATTATTTAAAACTTTTCCCAACCTACTACATAAGGATTTCAAAATTAATTCCTTTCGGAGAATACACTTTACAAAGGAATAAAACATTATTTGACTTCTTTTAACTCACATTGCACTCTAAGAGTGAGTTAATTGTTTAAACCATCTCTTCCTAGTTCTGCTTGAGTCCTATTGCACTTTTCCATTTGGATGGCTGTCTGTATACAGCCTTTTTAGTGGTATTTTATTTGTACTAACTTTCTAACTTTATGTTTTTGCAGTAATGTTTTTCTTATATTTCATTCCATGTATCCTTTCTGATTCTTTTGATGTTAGAGAAATAAAGACTGTGCAGGAGGATCACTGAAGTTTTATAATGCAGACTCCAGCAGAACGGAAAGTGAAATTAGGAAAGGTAGACACACATATACACAGAGTCACTTGAGGCTTATAAATTATGACCACAACTGCAGCCAGTATCATTTAAGTACTCTTTAGTTTCTGATGATAAAGTGCTAGCTTATCACCATGCTGACAACTGCAAACCCCTGTGGCCCTCAGCTTCTGTCTTTCCTATTTGTTACCTAGTCAGCCACATGGAATTTAACAGCTCAGTAAAGTATCTTTCTAAGTAGACTTCCAGAAAAGACAGAACAAAGCCAGTAGGGGCTTATGTCTTGGTTAAAGACATTCTTTCTTCCATCTAAGTTCCACTTCCCCCATTGCAGAGAAAAAACAGGCATGAAATTACTGTTTTGTCAGTAAATATCTCTAACCTATTATCTATTGTTCTGAAGAAAAAAGAAGAAATTATTTGGGCTTGAATATTGAAAAGTAAAAGATCCCATGTTTAGTTTATAATTTAAGAATGATTTTTTTGTGTGTGCTTGCTACTTCTACTTGGGAGAAAAGAATCTTTACATCTACAAGCTAAACACAACATTACTCTGCTAGAATTGTTTCTTTAAAATAGGGCTTAAAATTTAATATATGTATATTATTTTTAAATTATGGCCTTGATATTCAAATTAAGAATTATAGGAGAACTCGGATAGCAACAGAGTAAAACAAAAGTTTTGATGGCAAATTAGGCTGCTTCATTTTGCCAGGTGTAGGATCATTATCTGCTACTTTGACAGGTCAATAAAGCAGGTAAGCCGAGAATATATTTATCCTTCTGAATCAGGTAGATGTGAATGCAAATATTCAAATATCTGCTTCAGTTTAGAATATAGATAAGTATAAATGAGTCAGAGTATTTTTAAAATATCAGGCAATATTTTTGTTTTTATAGTTACGTGTGTTTCCATCACATGCCAGCCATCAACATGACAATATAATATATGACATGCTATATAACAATTTTAAATAAATATTATATATATTTGCATTAAAAGAGCATTTGAATATCACACCAACTTTAAATTACATAATTTATAAAAATAAATAATTACATAAAGACAGTTTTATTTTAGTAGTTATTTTTCATCATTCTTTTTTATACTTCTGATGTATTGTTATCTAAAAAATATACATAACTCCCTAAGAAAATTTTACTGGTTTTATATCAGCGTTTTTATTTTACAGCTTTGCTGTTGGCATCAGGCAAAGAAAATTGAGACTAAAAGTGGAACATTGATTTTGATGTGTTTTCATCAAACTAGAGTCTAGTAAGTTTATTAAATTGTTTTCTTTACTAAGGTGATAGAATATTAATCCAAAAACTTTTTAAAATAAATCAGAATATTGTCTAGTGCTTGAAAGAGAAAATAATAAAAGGTTAGAACATGTGGCCAAATAATGTTATGCTGATCTGAGATTTCTTAGACAAAACCAAGTAATATTACTAATGCTTTCCTCAGTTTTCCTTCTCTCTTGATTATTTTCTCAGATCATATAATTTATTCTAACGTGACTATTAACTCATTCTTTTTCTTTTCTTTCCTACAGAAAAGGCTCTAGGGATCAGCATATAGGCAAGTTATACATAAAAGCAAGAAAACGCATTTTTTTAGAAAGAGATATCTGCAGAAAATAACCAATTTTTGTTATATTTATTACATATTCAAGTGTGGTTGGAAAATTTCATTCTAAAACTAGGTAATCAACCTATCTAAAGATTGTTCTTAAAGCTTTTTTATTAATGAATCTTTAGTGCAACCAGTGAAAGTTAAACTTTCCTCCAAGGACTCACGTACTTAAAAGCAAATACAGGTGAAATAATTTGCACATAATTCCAGTAGGTTAATAGAACTTATGGACCCATCCATAGATTCAAATTAATCAAGGAAAAGCAAATTTTACTTAAGTAATTTAAAATAACTTTAGAATCTCAACATATATTAACTTTAGCTTCTTCTTTCTTGAGAGATTATCCAATCAAATTGCATCATCCGGAACATTATATTTGTTTTCTGGTTTTCTTAAATAATGTTCAGCTTTTAATGAAAACTACTCAGAATACAGGAAGATGAGACTTAACATATAACATTCAATCAAAACAGGCAATAAAATCTGACCTAGAGGAATAAGCAGATATTGGAGTTATCACCCACAGACTTAAAAAAAAAAAATGATCTAAAGCCAAGAACTTAAGAGAAAAGATGAGAATAGTTGGCAGAGGATAGTAAAACAAATACATAAATAAATAATTTTATTTTGGGCTGGGTGCAATGGCTTGCAGCTGTAATCCCAGCACTTTGGGAGGCCAAGGCAGGCAGACTATTTGAGCTCAGGAGTTTGAGACCAGCCTGGGCAATATGGTGAAAAATTATATATACAAAAGATACAAAAAATAAGCAGGCATGGTGGCATGTGCTTGTGGTGCCAGCTACTTGGAAGGCTGAAGTGGGAGGATTGCTTGAGCCTGGATGGTTGAGGCTACAGTGAACCATGATTGAGCCACTGCACTCAAGCCTGGGCAACAGAGTGAGACTCTGCCTCGATAATAATAATAATTATTATTATTATTTTATTTTTAGTTAGATGAAATATAAACAGTGACACAGAAGCAATATTTTAAAATGTATCAAGATAGAAATTCAAGAACCATTATAAACTTCTGGAAGGATAAATTTCTTCAAGCATTTTTTAAAGAAATAAAGCTCTCAATTTAGCAAATCATTAAAACACTGCTGAAAACCAAATACAAAAAGAAAACCAAAAGAACTCAAATGCTGTGGGGTGAGATTATTACCATCAAAAGTAAATGATTTTACTGAGAACTAACTTGAAAAAAGAAAGAAATAAACAAAAGGAAAACAAAATTTAAAAGACAAAGGAATGACATCGTCAAAACAACTTTTATAAAATAATGGCCAATATAGAGTACAAGACATCTTTTAAGTGATTGAAAATAATAATGAAAAATGTTGAATGCTATATCCATTATAAACACCTTTGGACAATAGAGAAAAAAATTAAAAGATTTTCAAGCAACTAAAGAAAATGACAGCATGTTACCACCAACAGAAAGAAATTAATACAATTTAATTCTATGGAAATATGAAAATCAAAAAAAGTTTTAAAAAAGAAATAAATAAAGGAAATGAAAATTTAAATATTTGACCAAATATAAAGAGCCAGTACCATTAATAACAGTTTACTGTGAGATTATAAATTCAATAAAGTTTTAACTCAGCAAAAGAACTCAAGGCAGAAGAGGTCAAATGTAGCAAAATATATAATAAAATACTAATTTATAATATTCTTTCATAGTCAGAGATGGATCTTGTAATCTGAAAAAAAATAATACTAATAATATAATTGTCCCTTCATATTCGTGGGTTCTACATCTATGGATTCAACCAATGCAGATTAAATATATTTATGCAACAAACAAAAATATAATTGCAACTATACTGACCATTACAAACTTGTTCTTATAATTATTCCCTAAAAATGCAGTATAACAATTATTTATATTACATTTACATTGAAGTATTACAAGTAATCTAGAAATGATTTAAAGTAAATAGAAGGATGTATGTAACTTACATGCAAATACTATATACCAAATTTTGGTATCCAAGGGGGATCATGGAGCCAATCCCTTGCAGATATTGAGGGGTGATTTACTAAAATAATATAGAAACCAAAAACTAAGAGCAAAATAAATAAATTCTAAAACTGTAATTTATAAATGTGAAGAAAAGAAAGAAAAAATGGACACTAAATACATGTGATGAATACATAATAAGAATGTGATTGCATACATAAATAAAAATATATTCATTACACTAAATGGTAATGGTTAAAATATTCTAATTGAAATATAAATAAGTGCCATTTGCCACTTAAAAGAGGTATAACTTTTTAATAAGAATATAAAAATGTTAAATATAAAAGAACAGATATAATACACTGTATACATTTTAGCCCAAAGAAAGCTACAGTAAAATCGCACAAATTATTAGACTTTAAAGCAAGAAGCACTATTACAGTATAAGAGAAATATGTATGCTAATAAAAGTGACAATGTCCCAAGGGGTTAAATTCTAATTTAGGTAATATTAATCAAAGAAAAATGGAAAGAAATAAAATAGAACTAGAAAAATTTGTAAACAGAACAAAAAGACTTTAACACACATTTTCACATTATAGAATAAGAATACCAAAACTCAGTAAATAGTTATAAAAATTTAACAGCATCAATAGCAACCTTGAACTAATTATTCTATGTATAATATCACATTCTGAGATAGAATACTTTGATTTTTAAATCATAATGGAAAAATTAGCAAAATTTATCATATGTTGGGTCTGAAGACAAGTCTTAGGAGTTATAAAGGATTTAAATAATAAAATATGATTTCCAAAATGACAAAAAATTAGTCTTCTGTATATGTATGTTATGAAGTAAGAACAGTAAATTGAACCAAGCAATTGAAAAAATAATCAATATAAGTGTAAAAATAATAAAATACAAAATAAATATACTATGAAGATCAACAAATGAAAACTTATTATTTTATAAATGAGTTAAATAGTAAAATTTATTTGACAAAACTAAAAAGAAAAAAGATAGGCATAAATAACTAGTATCAAGAATGATATAGAAAATATTAACAAAACTCTTATAAAAATAAGATTATTTGGAAAATCATGTATCAATTAATTTCAATATTTAGATTAACTCCCCAGAAAGGGGCACATTACTAAAACAGTCAAAAATCTAAATAGAAATTCTAAAAAAAAATAATTTTCATTTAAGTTATATTTGCATTTAAAAACTGTCTAAATAACAGAGACCCAATGGATTTTGCTTGTAAATTCTATGAAACATTTAGAGAAGAAAATATATTCATCTTACAAACACTTTTCCAGAGCACATAAAAATAGAAACACTTATATAAAAAAGTTTTTATGAGATCAACTTAACCTTGAAAACTAACCTGACAAGAAACTGCAAGAAAGAAAAGTTAGAGAATTATGTCATCAAGATGATGGAATGTAAATGTCAGCCTTCATCCCTACACAGAAAGAATGATAAATTTAACAAAGATATACAAAGCGAAATATCTTTATAAGAAGTCTAGAATCCAATTAAAAGGTTGCAGTACACCAAAGAAACACAAAGCCAAGAACAGCCACATTAAAAAGGGTAAAAAAATATTTAATTTTGTCCACATCAGCCCCTACCCCAAGGAAGAAGGGCTCAATGCTGAGCGAAATCACCTCAGCCCACAACTTCATCATTAGGGAGAAAGAGAGGGAGTGTAATTCCAACAGCCTTGGCATTTTGCGGCACAGCCTGAGGAGATCTTTATTTATTCTTCTTCATCTGCAGCACTGAGGAAACTGGCATAATTTAAACACTTGCAGACAGCTAAGATAAAAGAAAAAATGTGAATGGCAGAGCTCTGCAAGATGGGGAGAAGATCCACAACTTTAAGACTTCTCCTTTAAATGAGAGAGAGAGAAGTAGAGCATGAATATCCATAGGAAAATTTTGAGAGGCTCCCAGAAACTCTAGCTGGGCTGTCTAGGGAAGGTCTTTTTCTGTTACAGATAATATGTAAAGACTGGGAGAGGTGGCTGTTTCTTCAAGTGTGTACGTACTACTGCAAAGCTACAAGGAACATGAAGAATAAGCAAACATGGCCAAATGAACAAATGAATCTCCAGTAACTGACCCTAAAGAAATGGAGTTCTATGAATTTTTTTGACAACCAATTGAAAATATTTGTCTTAAGGAAGTTTAGTGAATTACAAGAGAATACAGATAGGCAACTATACAAAACCGGGAAAACAATACATGAAGAAAATTGGTATTTCAACAAAGAAAAACCATAACAAAGAATGAAAAAACTATGAAACTGAGTAATACATTAACTGAAATGAAAAATTTAATAGAGCTTCAATAATATATTTGATCAAGCAGAAGAAAAAAATCAGTGAATTTAAAGATAGGTCAGCCAGAGAAACAAAAAAGAAAAAAGAATGAAAAAGAGTGAAGAAGTGAAGAATACCTAAAGGACTTATGGGACCCATGCACACATTAAGGTTTCAAGAAAAACAGAGAAAGACAAGCAGAAAACTCATTTAAAGGGGGAAATATGGCTTAAAGCTTCCCAAAGCTGAGAAAGGATATGCAGATCTATATTGCTGAGGCCCAAATCTCAAAGAGGATGAGACCAAAGAAATTTACACCAAGACACTTTATAATAAGATTGTCAAAAGTAAAAGACAAAGGGAGAATTTTGAAAGCACAAGAAGAGAGTAACTTGTCACATGGGAAGGTTTCAAAGACTATCAGTTAATTTCTCAGCAGAAACTATGTGGCCAAGAGAAAGCAGGACAATATATGGAAAGGGTTGAAATAAAAGAGTTTGCCAAAGGAGAATACTATAACCAAAATGTCATCCTTCAAAAAGGAAGAAGACATGTTTTGCCAGACAAACAAAAGCTGAGGACCTGATTTACAAGAAATGCTGTAGGGTGTTTTTCACATTAAAATAAAAAGATGATAAACAGCAATACAAAATCATATGAAATTGCAGACTCACTGGTAAATGCAAACATGTAGAAAAACATAGAATATGGTAATAGTATAATAATGTATAAATCACTTTTAGTTTAGTACAGAAGTTAAAATACAATAATATTAAAAATATTAAAGCTATCAAAATTTTTAATAGAGATACAATATTAAAATGTAAATGGTGGCATCAGTAGCAAAATATGAGAGGGTGAGGAAGTAAAAGTGTTGAGTATTTATATGTAGTGGAAATTTCATTGTTATCATCTTAAAATAGACTGTAATAACTATAAGATATTTTAGGTAAGCTTCATGGTAATCACAAAGGTACACCTGTAGAAAATGTCCAAAGAAACAGAGAAATAAATCAAAACATCACTACACAAAAAAATCGCTGAAACACAAAGGAAAAGAGCAAGAGAGGAAAAGAACAAAAAAAATAAAACAACTCTAAGACAGAAAGAATGCAATTAACAAAATGGCAACATTAAATTCTTCTCTACCACAAATTATTTTAAGTGGATTCAACTCTCCAATCAAGATACGTATAGTGATTTAATTGTTTTAAAAAATAAAATGAAACAAAACCCAACTATATGCTTTTTGCAAGAGACTCACTTTATATTCAGGGATACATGTAAGTTGTAAGGTGAAGGCATGGAAAAGATAGCCCATGCAAATGTGAAGCAAAAGAAAGAAGAGATGGCTATGATTACATTAGACAAAATAGACTTTGAGTCAAAAACTGTAGCAAAAGAAAAAGGAGAACATTTTATATTAATAAAGGTTCAGTTAATTAGAAAGATATGACAGTTTTAAATATATATGCCCCCAACGTAAGTGCACTTAAATCAGTAAAGCAAATACTGACATCTTGGAAGCAAGGTGTAGAGAGCAACACAATAATAGTAAGAGATTTCAACATCTCATTTTCAATAATTGATGGAACATGCAGACAGAAAATAAGTAAACAGTGAATGTAAACAAAACTTTAGAAAAAGTAAACCTAACAGATATATACAGAACATTCTACTGAATAGCAGCAGAGGATACAACTCTTTCCAAATGCACATAGAACATCCTTCAAAATAAATCATGTCTTAGATCACAAAATAAGTCTGAACAAATTTAAGATGATTAAAATTTCACTGAGTATCTTTTTTGACCACAATGGTATGAAACTAGAAGTCAAGAGCAGAAGAAAAATTGGAAAATTCACAATACATGGAAATTAAACAACATACTCCTAAATAATCAATGGATTAAATAAGAATTCAAAAGAGAATCATACAAAATCTTTACTCAAGTAAAGATGAAAATAAAATACACCAAAGCATATGGGATACAGCAAAATTAGTACTAAAAAGGATGTTTTTACTCACAAATGTCTACATTTAAAAAGATAAAATATCATGCAGTATTTGTACTTCTGTGACTGGCTTATTTTACTAAATTTTCACAGTGACAGGATTCTTATCTTTTTTAAGGTGGAATAATATTTCATTGTATATATGTTAATTCTTTTATCCATTCACACATTGATAAACATTTAGGTTGTTCCCTTATCTTGTTTATTACGAGTAATGCTGCAATTTACAAATATTGCATGATTTTGCTTATATGAGTTATTTCAAATAGTTAAAGTCATAGAAGCAGAGAGTAGAATGGTGGTTATCAGGGCCTGGAGAGAACAAATGAGACGTTTTGGTTCAAGAGACATAAGATTTCAGTTAATGCAAGATGAATGAGTTTTAAAGATCTGCTACACAGCATGGTGCCTATAGTTAAAAATTCTGTGCAGTAAACTTAAAAATGTGTTAAAAGGGTAGGTTTTATGTTGTGTTCTTACCACAGAAAAACAAAGCAACAAGAACCACAAAGGAGCAGGAAGAAATTTTTGGAGATGATGAATATGTTTATTATGTTGATTATGGTGGTGGTTTCACAGGTGTATGCATATGTCCAAATTCATTATATTGTATACATCAAATATGCTCAGTTTTTGGTTATCTCCATCTCAAAAAAGATGTAAAAGAAAGAAAATTTACACCAGTCATTCTCATAAAACACAAAAATCTGAAACAAAATATATTAGCAAAGAAATTAATGTATTAGGAAAAAATTAGTCTTTTATAGGAAGATTTGGTAAGATATTCACACCCTAATTCTCCAGATCTGTGGATATGTTACATGCCATGACAAAAGGGGCTTTGCAGATATGATTATGGTAGGGGTTTTTGAGATGAGGAGATTATCCTGGATTATCTGTGATTAGCCACCTACTCTAATCACATGGATCTTTAAAAATAGAGGACCTTCCCTGGATGGGTCAGAGATATGTCATTTGAGAAGGACGTGTCTTATCATCAATGGTTTTGCAAATGGAGGAAAGGGCCAAGATCCAAGGAATGCCTGTGGCCTTTAGAAGCTAGAAACAGGCATCAATTTATAGCCTCCAAAAGAGAGGATTCTCAGTCCTATTTTAGCAAATAACTGAGTTTTGCCAACAACTTGAATGAGAATGAAACAGACCCTCCTTTAGAGGGTCTTTAGAGAATCCAGAGTGAAATGCAGCCCTGCTGGCACCTTAATTTTAACCCTCTGGGACCTATGCTAAACTTCTGACCTATAGATTTTTAAGATAATAAGTTTGTGTTCTTTAAGCTGCTAAATTTGTAGCAGCAATAGAAAACTAATGCAAAAGATGAAAGTGATTTAGCCTTCAAAAATTTTAGCAGTGTAATTTTGAACAAAAAAGAATAAAACCTATGATCAATAACTTAGGTATAGAAAAAAATCATTTCTTTGATAAAATTCCATAACTGTTCATGACAAAAACCCTTAGTAAATAAGAAATAAAAAAAGAAACCTGCTAAATATGATGAAGATTGTTTTACATAAGCTACATCAGAAATTTTCCAGAATAGTGTTATGTTAAAATCTTTTTCTTAAAGAATTAAAATAAGGACAGGATGCCCACTATTACTACTTTAAAATAAAGATAACTTTGGCAAAATAAGAACAAAGGGGTAGATTGATTGCAAAATTTATCCCAGTTCTTTATTTCTCACTGAATCTATGCTTTTGCAAGAGGTAGAGTTTATCTTTTATTGCTACCTTGAATCTGGGTAGGTTTTGAGACTTGGTTAGGCCAATAGAATGTGGTAGAAGTGACAGTGTGAGAGTTCCTGGGATATATCTCAAAAAGTCTTGCATGCTTCTACCTCTCTCTCTCTCTTTTTATATCCTTGTTTTCACCATGTCAAAAAGCCTGAACTAGTCCCCTAGATAACAGAGGCTGTGACTATCAAAGCTGAGGGAACACATGTCCAGCTGACTTCCACTGACTCCAAGCCACTGAGAAAGCCCAACCCAGGTTAGTAGAGCCCCTTACCTGACTCCCAACTGACTGCTAACATATGAGTGAGCACAAATGAGACCAGAATAAAAGTCCTGCTTATCCATAGTCTCATGAGCTACTATTTTAATAAGATGTTTTAAGCCACTTTGTTTGAAGCACTTTGAATTCAACTTTATTGCCACAATGGGAACTAATAAGATTAAGGGGATTATCATAGAGAAAATATGACACATATCTATTTACTAGGAGGTAGTGACTCATAGTTATCAATTATTAGGTACCTGCAAGTAATTTATATGTGCATGTCTAATTCAACAGCTTAGTTAATATAGTTATAAATGTACTAATATTTACTGATATGCTCTCAAACTAATCTTAAATTTGGATGGAAGTTACTATCCACTGAATTTATGCCCAAGTAACAATTGACTATTTCTTATAAAGTTCACCAATAATTTTTAGTAACTGGTTATGGCAGAAGAGATATGCAATCAAATAGTAAAGTAAATAATGACAGAGAAAGGAGATGTCCAAAAAATAGAGAAAATATTTATTTAAAAAACCAATAATATAGTTAGCATAGATGCACAAAAGGGAGTTTCAAGAGTATGCCCTTATGTTCTATTGGCTAAGATATGTCAAATTCAACTTTCTCCAGCTGCTCAATGCCCATTGTTCTTTGCCTCTCCACTACTACATTTATCTTGAAGAAAGTAGAACCAAGGAAAATAGTACTCCAAGACTATCCATCTTGATAACTTAATGCTTCTCTGTGCCTGCAGCATTGCACATTAATGTTTTGAGTAAAATCTATGGGTCGATAAATCTCCTGCTTGAAGCACAGTGCCAATCTCACATACTGTAAAGTACCGTCTCTTCTAACCAAATTTTTAGACCCTGAATTTATTTTTTCCAGATGATTCTGTCACAATGTTGGATGACAGAAAATAAGCCATATGTTAGCAATGCTTGTGCACATCCAGATAAGCATTATCATGAACTACTACTTGATAGATGGCCACATTAGTGTAAATATATCTTCATTTTAAATGTATGGGCCATGGAATTGCTGAAAAAAAATAATTCTAACATCACATTATCCACAAAGGAAAATAAACTACAAAGCAAAATTTTTCAGATTCTATAACACAGATAATAATATTTCTTGTCATTATTTCACAGAAATATTACATAAAGTGCATATCTAATCAGAGATTTGTAGAATATGAGTATTTAAAATTACACATATTTGCAGGAATGTGTGTTCACATAAACAGTTGCATTAGCAATACAACCTAGGGGCAGCTACTTTAACTCTCTGAGTTTCAATATGTTCTATTACAGAATACACTAATGACACTTCCTAAGACCAAAAGATCATCATAGGTAAGTATTTGCTGTTTGTCTTGGATCAGATACTATGTTCAGCACTTGAGAAACACTGTATCAATTAATTTAACTTAAACACAATATTATCTACATGAAGTAACAAAATGTATTGAAACTTCTTAGCAGAATACTAATTCAAAAAAGTAAGTGATAAACCCCATTTGAAGGCGACAAATATCAAAGTAGAAAGATAGATACATCCACAAAGATAAGGAAAAAAAAGTGCAAAAAGGCTGAAAATTCCAAAAACTAGAACCCCTCTTCTCCTCCAAATTGATTACAACTCCTCACTAGCAAGGGAACAAAACTGGGCGGAGAATGAGTTTGTTGAAATGACAGAAGTAGGCTTCAGAAGGTAGGTAATAACAAATTCCTCCAAGCTATCGGAGCATGTTCTAACCCAACGCAAGGAAGTGAAGAACCTTGAAAAAAAGGTTAGAGGAATTGCTAACTAGAATAACCAGTTTAGAGAACGAAATAAATGACCTGATGGAGCTGAAAAACACAGCATGAGAACTTCATGAAGCATACACAATTATCAATGACCCAATTGATAAAGCAGAAAAAGGATATCAGAGACTGAAGATCAACTTAATGAAACAATGCATGAAGACAAGATTAGAGAAAAAAAAGAATGAAAAGGAATGAACACAGCCTCCAAGAAATTTGGGATTATGTAAAAGACAAAATCTATGTTTGATTAGTGTACCTGAAAGTGACGGGGGAGAATGAAACTAAGTTGGAAAACACTCTCCAGGATATTATCCAGGAGAACATCCTCAACCTAGCAAGACAGTCCAACATTCAAATTCAGGAAATACAGCGAACACCACAAAGATATTCCACAAGAAGAGCAACCTCAAGACACATAATTGTCAGATTCACCAAGGTTGAAATGAAGGAAAAAATGTTAAGGGCAGCCAGAGAGAAATCTCGGGTTACCCACAAAGGGAAGCCCATCAGACTAACAGCGGATCTCTCTGTAGAAACCCTACAAGTCAGAAGAGAGTGGGGGCCAATATTCAACACTCATAAAAAAAAGAATTTTCAACCCAGAATTTCATATCCAGCCAAAGTAAGCTTCATAAGTGAAGGAGAAAATAAAATCCTTTACAGATATGCAAAGGCTGAGAGATTTTGTCACCACCAGGCCTGCCTTTCAAGAGCTCCTGAAGGAAGCATTAAATATGGAAGGGAAAAACTGGTACCAGCCACTGCAAAAACATACCAAATTGTAAAGACCATCAACACTATGAAGAAACTACATCAACTAACAGGCAAAATAACCAGCTAGCATCATAATGACAGGATCAAATTCACACATAACAATATTCACCTTAACAGTAAATGGGTTAAATGTGCCAATTAAAAAAAAAACAGACTGGCAAATTTGATAAAGAGTCAAGACCCATCAATGTGCTGTATTCAGGAGACACATCTCACATGCAAAGACACACATAGGCTTAAAACAAAGAGATGGAGGAATATTTGCCAAGGAAATGGACCCCATCAAAAAGTAGGTGAAGGATATGAAAAGACACTTTAAAAAAGAAGACTTTTATGTGGCCAACAAACATATAAAAAAAAAGTCACCATCACTGATCATTAGAGAAATGTAATTCAAAACTACATTGAGATACCATCTCACACTAGTTAGAATGGCAATCATTAAAAAGTCAGGAAACAACAGACAACAGATGCTAGAGAGGATGTGGAGAAATAGGAACACTTTTACACTGTTTGTGAGAGTGTAAATTAGTTCAACCATTTCAGAAGACACTGTGGTGATTCCTAAAGGATCTAGGACCAGAAATACCATTTGACCCAGCAATCCCATTACTGGGTATATACCCAAAGGATTAAAAATCATTCTACTATGAAGACACATGCACACGTATATTTACTGCAGCACTATTCACAAGAGCAACGACTTGGAACCAACCCAAATGCCCATCAATGACAGACTGGATAAAGAAATTGTGACACATATACACCATGGAATACTATGCAGCCACTAAAAAGGATGAGTTCCTGTCCTTTGCAGGGACATGGATGAAGCTGGAAACCATCATTCTCAGCAAACTAACACAGAAACAGAAAACCAAATACTGCATATTCTCACTCAAAAGTGGGAGTTGAACAATGAGAACACATGGACACAGGGAGGGGAACATCACACACTAGGGCCTGTAGAGGAGTCATGGGCTAGGAGAGGGATAGCACTTTAGAGAAATACCTAATTTAGATGACAGATTGATGTGTGCAGCAAACCACCGTGGCACGTGTATACCTATGTAGTAAACCTTCACATTCTGTGCATGTATCCCAGAATTTAAAGTATAATAATAAAAAAAAGTACATGATAGATGTCAGTCTCCATTGTACTCCATCTTGTTGGAAATATGACAAAGGTATTGTATTTATGCACTTTCATTGATGTGCACTTCAACACTTTATGCTCAAAGGGCCCTGAACCAACCCAATCCCTGCTAGATAAAATTTGTTGGATTAGATTACCTTTATCTCCCATCAACCTCATTGGCACCCATTTGTAATTACTGAGGGAAAGAAACTATATCACACAAGTCAAAAATCTGTGCCACATGGCCAAACAGAGAAGAGTTTAATACAAGAATTCCTAGTAATTTGTCTTGGTGACCTCATCGTGGTTTTGCTCCAATAAGAATGAACTATCACCATCAAAGTTGGTATGAATTTTGGGTGCCTTACAACTTTTAGAGGAATACTTAGGTCTCATGGTCCAATATGCTGAATCTGTCAAAATACATTAATTGAACTTGACCAAATTGATATGCTCCTTTAGTTTACGCTACTCAGAGTAACAGTAAACTGTATTGCTTCCTTTTATACAGTACTGTAAACCCCTAATTCCTCATCCTTTATTTAATGTTTCTTTATTTTTCTTTTAAATATATACTGGCCATATAAAAGCAATTTTGACAGTTTTCTATCTCAAGAGACATCAAGATCTATGAGCAAATTTCAGAATTAGTATTATTTACGAAATTTCCATGGGACAAATTGTCCAAAAATGTGTTGACTTGCTGTGAAAGTTGCTATTAAAACACACAGCTGGACCTGTCCACTTTAACAGCCCCAAATGCAATAATGGGGCTGTGAGTGGACCTCACCATGGCCTGTAATATCTTCCCTAAGAGAAATAAAAGGAGTCAGAATGAATATCACCTTGTGGTAAATATCCTCTATATACATTGTGGAAAAAAAGCAGGTTTGAGATATGCTTACCCAAATAAAACCTCGAGACAAAAGATCACAAGCAGACATATAAAAAATATGGTTAATATATAAAGATTATCAAATAATACTAGAGCAGTCTCTAGACATAAATATTCTAAAAGTTTTGCCTTAATTGTTAGCCATAAAAATGAGTGGTAGCCTACCGAAATGTATAAATTCTAATTTTGTCAGATCTTTAATAATATCCAGTTTCTAAAGATGTCTATGCTGAGCTGCAGATTCCTTAAAGGGACATTCCCCTGCTTGTATAGCATTATAACAGTTCTCATTAGGTAAGGTGTCCCCACCTTATTAGTACTAGAGTCAGCCAACATAAAATTAAACAATCCAATCATATTTTTCCTTGAGAGAAGGAATAACTTACTTATACACAAACATGAGGTATGTATCATGCCATATACATTTCATGATTGGCATATATATCTTTAGCTTTTTAGATAGCATGATTGGCATATATAATTTTAGCTTTTTAGATATTTTCACATTCATGAGAAAATCAATACTTCTGTATCTCCCTCTTCTATGAAAAAAAATCATCATTTTCAATTTTTCTTCTATGTGCCATTTAAATAGAGAGAAAAGGAAAGCTTTGGTTTAAATATCATTGGGGAATGAGTAAATATGATATTTTCTACCTCCAAAGAACCAGTTTAATGATTCGAAACAGGCATGGGAATAAACGGGATATTTTAATCTTTATTTCCACACTGCAGGTATTGACATGGACTCTTTTGTCTGTCCACACTGACACTAAGCTCTCAAGATTGCATCGTTAAGCATTATGATCTATGAGTCTTGTAAATGCCCAGCACTGTGGGTAAGTGCAAGCACTTTGAATTTCAACCTCATGTGTTTTCTTTATAGGTCTGTGGATATTGCCTCAGAGATCTAGTTATATTTCCCAGTATGTCAGCATTCGGTGTAAATTCACTCAGTAGTCAGCAGGTTGCAATTGTTGGGAGTGGGGTTCTAAGAACTCACATAGAGAAAAATGAAGCTTCTTGTTCAGAGGTCCATGTGAGCAATAAGAAAGTCTTCTGGCTCCAGCTCAGGGTTCAGGGTTATTGTCTGTGACCATCAAGCAGTGGGCTGTAGCAACTTCAAGCATACAACAGTAACAAAGCAAAAACACAGCTCAAAGGAGATTTGCCTTGAATGGGGTAGAATATGACCAGACAATGTAAAAACAGCATGTATTCTCTTCCAGCAACACTGACAATGCTCTTTTTCAGCTACAACAAGTGAAATGAGCGAGTATTCTCTCTCTCTTTCTTTCTTTCTTTCCCCAGGCTAAATAACAAATAGCTTTAAAAAAAAATTCAGATTAGATATTAAATTTACCTACTTTTTACTTTTATTGATATTTTTATTTTATTTATAACTAAAAAAAGTTAACATCAATGATAATATCATCCTTATACCTTCCCCAACTCAAATTCCATCATATAATGACCTCTAAACATAAACAAATACATTTTTACATAGTTGTAATAAGAACAATTGAAAGAAAAAGCCAATAGCTGCTTTTACCTGTCAGACAATATGAACAATAACTAATTATGTATGCTCCAGTTTCTATATATTGTTAATATAATTTTAAAACTATTAGTCTGTTAAATTTTATAACCTTTAGGAATTCCAAAGCATAAAATGTATCTTTAATGTCTAATATGAATATATGTTGCATTATGACCACCATGAAAATGTAGAAATTTTAATCCTAAAGAGGGCATAGATGGATTTAAGTCCTGCCCCCAAATACTCTCCAAAGGAATTCAACTTGGAAAGTGATTTCGCCTCTCAAAGCCTCAATTTCTTTACTTGGAAAATAGGGATAAGATTGATTTTATTTACAGCATTATTTATTTACTACATAATATTTACTTCATGGAAAAATGCTGAGGAAATATTATCTATACAGTACTTATGATATAAATAGAACTTAAAAGACCTGATGTGCTATTACAACTACAAAATGGTGCTCTTATTAGGGCTCTGTGGGAAAGAGGCTGTTTCTTTTTGGTGAATATAACACCGTTGAAATTTATAAAGACTAACAGAGGTAGGCTCAGCTATGTAAAAGTACTTTGAATAAACTGCACTATTTTAAAGTATAACTCTGTAAGAACAAGTGTTTTCAGTTTTTTGTATAAGTAACTTCAGAATAATTCATTTTTAAATTAATTAAATGTGATTGAAAAATATGCCTTTTCAATTAATTTCAACTTTTCTCCATTTCTCCTTATGGAATTCTTTCCAATTACTATGTTAAATAAATTTGTCCATTGATTAGACTGTTTCCTAACATAATGTGCTTCTCCTCTACAGCACCTTCTGTCTTTCTCTCTTATTTCTGAATTGTTTGAGCTGTCAAAAGATGAGTTCTTGGCATCGCCTTCATGATACTTAGAATTTTATAAACTTTGGCCAGAATCGGTGGCTCACTCCTATAATCCCAGCACTTTTGAAGGCCGAGGTGGATGGATTACCTAAGGTCAGGGGTTCAAGAACAGCTTGACCAACATGACAAAACCCCGTCTGTACTAAAAATACAAAAAACAAAATTAGCCAGGTGCATTGGAAGATGCCTGTAATCCCAGCTACTTGGGAGGCTAAGGCAGGAGAATTGCTTGAACCCAGGAGGCAGAGGTTGCAGTGAGCCGAGATTATGCCATTGTACTCCAGCCTGGGAGACAACGTAGGAATCTATCTCAAAAAAAAAAAAAAAAAGAAAAAAAAGAGAATTTTATAAGCTTTACCTGTAATTGCAAACTGTGCAATTCAGAGTGCTATTGGAAAGTACAATGTAAAACAAAATATTATTGAATATATAATAAGTAGATATATCAAAACAAATAATGTCTATAAATATTAGATGTAAAACAAAATTAGGACATACCTCCTTTATTTATATTGAACAAAATTTGAAACATTAAAAACCTTTGGAGACCTCTTTTTCTGTTTTTAAGTTAATCTCATGAATTTATTGCAACACTGTTTGGAGAACTCGTTATGACTTCTACATTATTTCACTAAATAAAATCTCCTTCCAAAGAACTCTATACATTAATCACAAATAGAGTGTTTAAATTTTTAAACTTTTAAACACTCTATGACTTTCAAGTGCAAGAATTCCATTTTATTTTATGCAAACAAGAATGAAAAAAGATGTGGAGGACAAGTATACACTATAACACTTAATGATACATTTTCCCCATTTGTTATAGTATTAATTTTTATTTATTTTATATGGCAGCATTAAGGAGAAATGTTGGAGTGTTAATATCAAGTAGCAGAACACATTGTTTTTCAATTTTCTTGCTTCTTTGGTGCAGTCTACCTAGATATAAATAACATGATCTTAAGTAATAGAATAAAGAATGATTCAAATACTTTACATGCCTACATATTTTTGCTCCATTTTAAGCTGTAAACAAGAGTATAATCTTCAAAAGCTCTCTTACAGAAAGTGACACTGTCTTAATAATCAAATAACAAATTTGAATACAATATTTATGTTTAATTTGGCTTAAAATAAGTAATTAGTAGCTAAAACATTAAGACAGCTATTATGGGAATATATACATATGCCTTATTCAAAGTCATTGTCTTATCCAAAGCCAATATTGCACATGGATGTAAGAATTATGTGTTTATATACTTGATTCTATTTTTTACTATAATAAAAATATAGTGTTAGTGCTCTGCTACAAACTTTTTCTACCAAGAAACATCCTTTGCAAAAAACATATACTTTATTTTCTCTATGAATTTTGACAAAATAGAGTCTCTTTAAAGAAACAGATTGTGAATGAATGGCATTACAGTTACACTAAAATTACATTGTTTTATATCCACACAGGATATAGTAAGAAAATTAACTGGCTAATGGTATGAGAGTATTACTTAGGATTGTAGACTTGAGGGCAAAGCCAGGACTGAACACTATGTCATTTCACAGAAAATTTGGTAATCTATTAACAACTCAATGTATTTTCTTTTTTTGTGTGTGTGTTAATAAAACAAAAATATATTGTCACTGAAAAAAATGTGAAAAAAATTATTTTAGTGTTGTAACCGAGCGAATGCGAAATCACCACTGAGACAAAGACTAGGCCAAATTACAGGGTCTTTATTGCCGGCAGCCACGGAGGACTCGCATCTCTCTAACCCGTGGCCCCGAAAGGAGGGTGTCAAGACCTTTTATGACCGTAAACCACCTCCTGGGCGGGGGTGAGGGCAAGGGGTTTTGGACATTCCGAGGGCCAGGGGACATTGGACATTCCGATTGTTACTTAAGTGATTTACAGAAGTCAAGATAAACGTTAGTTCACACATTATTTGGGTAGGGTGGAAATTACAGACCTTAGTTACTTATTACAAGTCTTAGTTTTTCTTAAAATGGCGCAGGGGCCAAAATGGTGTTGGTTTGGACTGCTTGCCTGTCACCTTAGGGTTACAGAGAGCAGTTTCAATGGAAAGCTGAGGTATGGTCAAGGTATGCAGTTTATGGGGCGATTACCATGTCACATTAGGAGGATTCAAAATAATCACGATGAAGTTCTTGATGTGATATTGTCCTACATATTGTGATATTGATCCTAGAGCTAGCTTCCTTTCTTCTATCCCTTCCTTGTTCTTTTCTACCTTTCTTTCTGCCTTTTCTCTGCCTTTCTTTTTGTCTCCTTCCATCTCTCCTCCACCTTATAGTCTCCAGCTGTCCATCTGCCTAACAAACACCCCCTGGTTATTTACTTGTCCTGTATTCCACACTTACCTGTCTATGCTCGCTATTTCTAGAACTGGGAATCTGCACAGTGTCTTACATTGCCAGATGGTTGATGGTTTGTGTATTAGTGCATTTTCAGACTGATAAAAAGAACTGCCCAAGACTGGAAAATTTATAAAGGAAAGAGGTTTAATTGATTCACACAGTTCAGCATGTCTGGGGAGGCCTCAGGAAACTGATAATCTGGTGGAAGGCGAAGGGGAAGCAAGACACCTTCTTCACAATGCAACAGGAAGGAGGACGAATGCAGGAGGAACTGTCAAACACAGAAAACCACTAGCTCTCATGAAAACTCAGGATCACAAGAACAGCACAGGGGAAACTGCCTTAATGATTCGGTTACTTCCATCTGGTCTCTCCCTTGACACATGAGGATTATAGGAATTACAGTTGTATTAGTCCATTTTTATACTGTAAAGACACATCCAAGACTGGGAAGAAAAAGTGGTTTAATTAGACTTACAGTTCCACATGGCTGGGAAAGCCTCAGAATCATGGCAGGAGATGAAAGCCACTTCTTTCATGATGGCAGCAAGAAAAGATGAGGAAGATGCAAAAGTGGAAACTCTGATAAACCTGTCAGATCTCTTGAGACTTATTCACTATCATGAGAATAGCATGGGAAAGAGCGGCCCCTATGATTCAACTACCTCCCCCTAAGTCTCTCCCACAACACATGGAAATTCTGGAAGATGCAATTCAAGTGGAGATTCAGGTGGAGACATAGCCAAACCATATCATTCCACCACTGGTCCCTCCAAATCTCATGTCCTCACATTTCATAACCAGTCATGCCTTCCCAACAGTCCCCCAAAGTCTTAACTCATTTCAGCATTAACCCAAAAGTCCACAATCCAAAGTCTCACCTGAAACAAGGAAAGTCCCTTCCACCTATGTGCCTGTAAAATCAAAAGCAAGCAAGTTACTTCCTAGATACAATGGGAGTACAGGTATAGGGTAAATACAGCCATTCCAAATGGAAGAAATTGACCAAAACAAAGGGGTTATAGGGCCCATGCAAGTGTGAAATCCAGCAGGGCAGTCAAATTTTAAAGTTCCAAAATCATCTCCTTTGACTCCAGGTCTCACATCCAGGTCACGCTTATGCAAGAGGTGGGTTCCCATGGTCTTGGGCAGCTCTGCCCCTGTGGCTTTGCAGGGTACAGCCTCTGTCCCGGCTGCTTTCCAGGTCTGGTGTTTAGTGTCTGTGGTTTTCCCAGGTGCACAGTGCAAGCTGTCAGTGGATCTACCATTCTGGGGTCTGGAGGATGCTGGCCCTATTCTCATAGCCCCACTAGGCAGTGCCCCAGTAGGAACTCTGTGTGGGGGGCTCCAGCCTCACATTTCCCTTCCACACTGCCCTAGAAAGTTTCCCCATGAGGGCCCTGCCCCTGCAGCAAACTTTTGCCTGGGCATTCAGGCATTTCCGTACATCTTCTGAAATCTAGGTGAAGATTCCCAAACCTCAATTATTGACTTCTGTGTACCTGCAGGCTTAACATCATGTGGAAGCTGCCAAGGCTTGGGGCTTCCACCCTTTGAAGCCACACTTGAGTTCCTGTCAGCCAAGTCTGGGGTGGCTGGGACACAAGGTACCAAGTTCCTAGGCTGCACACAGCATAGGGACCCTGGGTCCAGCCCATGAAACCACTTTTTCCTCCTGGGTCTCTGGGCCTGTGATGAGAGCAGCTGCTCTGAAGGTCTCTGATATGGCCTGAAGACATTTTCTCTAAGGTCTTGGAGATTAACATCAGACTCCTTGCTGCTTGTGCAAATTTCTGTACCTGGCTTGAATTTCTCCCCCAGAAAATGTTTATTTTTTTTCTATCACATAGTCAGACTGCAAATTTTCTAAACTTTTATGTTCTATTTCCCTTATAAAACTGAATGCCTGTAATAGCACCCAAATAAACTATTGAATGCTTTGCTGATTAGAAATTTTTTCTGCCAGATACCTAAATTATCTCTCTCAAGTTTAAATTTCCACAAATCTCTAGGGCAGGGGGAAAATGCCACTACTCTGTTTGCTAAAACATAGCAAGAGTCACCTTTACTCCAGTTCCCAACAAGTTCCTTATCTCCATTTGAAACCACCTCAGCCTGGATTTCATTGTCCACATCACAACCAGAATTTTGTTCAGCGCCATTAACAAGTCTTTAAGAAGTTCCAAACTCTCCCACATTTATCTGTCTTATTCTGAGCCCTCCAAACAACTGTTTCAACGTCTGCCTGTTAACCAGTTCCACAATCGCTTACACATTTTTGGATATCTTTTCAGCAGCACCCCACTCTGCTAGTACCAATTTACTGTATTAGTCTGTTTTCATGCTGCTGATGAAGACATACCTGAGACTGGGAAATAAAAGGGGTTTAATTGGACTTACAATTCCACATGGCTGGGGAGGCCTCAGAATCATGGCTGAAGACAAAAGGCACTTCTTACATGGCAAGAGAAAATGAGGAAGAAGCAAAAGCAGAAACCCATGATAAACCTATCAGATCTTGTGAGACTTATACACTACCATGAAATTAGCATGGGAAGACTGGCCCCAACGATTCAATTATCTCCACCTGGGTCCCTCCCACAATACGTGAGGATTCTGGGAGATACAATTTAAGTTGAGATTTGAGTGGGGACCCAGCCAAACCATATCAATAATTCAAGATGAAATATTGCATGGGAACACATCCAAACCTTAGTAGCTTCCTACTAACTCCCGACAAGAACCACTGACAGGCTATCAAATGGCAAAAGGAAAAGAGGAGATACCATCTTCTGTTTCTGATATGTTTCAATACCAGGAATCTGCTTACACTATAACTTGAGGGTGGGGAGACAAGGAAGGAGATATCTGGGCTTTGGATGGTTCTAGCTTTGGCTGAAGCTGTACCTCTTCAGGGGATCCAAAAGCAATCATAATAACATCTCCAACATTACAGCCAAAGAGGTAGCTTTGTAAGTCTCATCACAGGAGCATTTGCAGTTTCTCACCACTGGCCTCAGCATTTTCTCCTGTCTGACATACTAGGCCCTGCCACTTGTCCATCCTACCCCTCTCCCTTCATCTTTTCTATCCTTATACCACTTTGTAAACAATTACCTGTAATAAATTGGTTTTCTTTGAAATGTTTAGACTTGTTTCTGTTTCATTCATGTTGCCTACTTGCCTGTGTCTTTCTGTCTACCTATCTTTCTTCTGTCTATCCATCTCTTCACCTCTTTATCATCTATCAGTCCATCACATCTGTCTTCCCTTTATCTGTACATTATTTCATGTGTCATAGCAAGACATCCATATGGTGTGTACAATGTTTTATAAATATTTATGTTCATATGACAGCATATTGTGGATATCTTTATATGTCAACACTCTACAAAAATACATTTATGACATGCTTTTTAAATAATTTATTGGACCAATCTTTCAGCTATTTCCAAGGTTTTATTATTATAGACAATATCACCATTGTATAGGTAATTTTTGCACACAGTTATTTATTGCTTAAATCCTAGAGCAGAAATTATTGTGTCGAGATTGACATATTTTTCTACAAAGGATTACATCATAGTTACAATTCTGCCTGTAGTGAATTGTAGTGACTGTTTCCCTCATACTCTTGCTTCAAATATTTTTATATTATATTTTGAGGGTTAGATTGGTAAAAATTGTATTGTTTTGATCTCCAATGAGGCAGATTACATTTATCATTTATATTTCTTCTTTTTTTAATTGCCTAGGATGATCATTTCTCACTATTTTACTAGAATGTTTATTTTTCTCATTTAAAATTTTATATTTCTCTCCAAAGTTCACACTGGCCTTATTTTCCTTAAATGTTAATCTTTTCAGATTTCCTACTCATTTGTAGATTTTGCCTTATTATAAAAATATTCACTATTAAAATATAAAAGTTATTTTAGGTATAAATTTTAAACCATTATGAATTTACATTTATCTTTCTTTTTCTAATGATTTTGCATTTTCTTATTAGACTCAAAAGATCTTTTCCAATACATATCTGCAAAGACCTACAAATATATTTTCTTCTGATTAATACCACCATTAATCTATTTTACTAAAAGTAATGAGTTCATATTTGAAAAATTCCCTTTCCTTATATATCAAGTTGTGTTGATTCTACTTCTAAAATATTTCCCAAATCCACTTCTAAAAAAGTCAATGGCCGTCACCCTCCTCCACACTATCTTCTAGCTATAGAAATAATGCAATTGCCTGCAAGCTGGTCTTTCCAGCTTCAATCTTATTTTCAAAATCCATTATCCACAATCTGAGTAATTATTTTACAAATATAAATTAATGTCTCCTACCTGAAAAAGGGTTCACCTACTCTTAGAATTAAACCTAAAGCCTTCCTATGTTTGGCCTGGGCCCCCAACATCTCCAAGCTCATTGGAATACATAGGCTTCAGTTGCTAACTTCCTATCACACTGGCTGTATTAGTATGGTTTCATGCTGCTATGAAGAAATATCTGAGACTAATTTATAAAGAAAATAGATTCAATTGACTTACAATTCCACATGACTGGGGAGGCCTCAGGAAAGTTATAATCATGTGGAGGGCACCTCTTCTCAGGGTGGCAGGAAAGAAGTGCAGAGCAAAGTGGGGAAAAGCTCCTTATAAAAACCATCAGATGTCATGGAACTCACTCACTATCATAAGAACAGAATGGGGGATGTGCCTCCATGATGTAATCACCTCCCATGAGATCCCTTCCCAAATACATGGGATTACAATTCAAGATGAGATCTGGATGGGGACACAAAGCTAGATTATATCTTTTTGCCACTGGCCTCTCCCAAATCTTATGTACACACATTTCAAAACACAATCATGTCCTTCCAATGGTCCCCCAAAGTCTTATCTCATTCCAGGATTAACCCAAAAGTCCAAATTCAAGGTTTCAACTGAGACAAGACAAGTCACTTCTGCCTATGAGCCTGTAAGATCAAAAGCAAGTTAGTTCCTCCTTAGGTACAATGGTGATGGAGCCATTAGTTATACACCCCTTCTAAATGGGAGAAATTAGCCAAAACAAAGGGACTAAAGGTCACATGAAAGTCCAACATCCAATAGGGTATTTACTAAACTTTAAAGTCAGAAAATGATATCCTTTGACTCCAGGTCTCACATCCACGTCATGCTGATGTAAGAGATGGGTACCCATGGCCATGAGTAGCTCTGTCCCTGTAGCTATGCAGGGTACAGTCCCCCCTCCTGGCTGCTTCCATGGCTAGTGGTGAGTGCCTGTGACTTTTCCAAACACATGGTGCAAGCTGTCTGTGGATCTACCATCCTGGGGTCTGGAGGACAGTGGACCTATTCTCACAGCTCCACTAGCCAGCCCCCAGCGGGGGACTCTGTGTGGGGGCTCAGATCCCACATTTCCCTTCTGCACTGCCCTAGCAAACATTCTCCATTAGAGCTCTGCCCCATAGCAGACTTCTGCATGGACATCCAGGCATTTTTACACATCCTCTGAAATCTAGAGGGAGGTTCCCCAAACCTCTATTCTTGATTTCTGTGCACCCACAGGCTCAAAACTACTTGGAAGCCACCATGGCTTGGGGCCTGCACACTCTGAAACAACAGCCTGAACTGTATCTTGGACCCTTTTAGCCAAGGCTGGAGTGGCTGGGATGCAGAGCACCCCCTCCTGAGGCTGCACACAGCAGGGGGGGGACCAGGACCAGCCCAGGAAACTATTATTTCCTCCTAGGCCTCTAGGCCTGTGATGGAAGGGGCTGCCACAAAGTTATCTGATGTGCCTTGGGGACATTTCCCCACTGTCTTGGGGATTAACATTCAGCTCCTTGTTACTTATGCAAATTTCTGCAGAGGGCTTGAATTTCTCTCCAGAAAATGGGGTTTTCTTTTCTGTCACATCATCAGGCTGCAAATTTTCCAAACTTTTATACTTTACTTCTTCTTGAATGCTTTGCTGCTTATAAATTTATTCTGCCAGATACCCTAAATCATATCTCTCAAGTTAAAAGTTCCATAGATCTCTAGGGCAGGGGCAAAATACTGCCAGTCCCTTTGCTAAAGCATAGCAAGGATCACCTTTGCTTCAGTTCCCAACAAGCTCCTCATCTCCATCTGAGACCATCTCAGCCTGGACTTCATTGTCCACACCACTATCAGTATTTTGGTGAAGTCATTCAACAAGTCTCTAGGAAGCTCCATACATTCCCGTATTTTCTGTCTTCTGAGCCCTTCAAGTCTCTAGGAAGTTCCCAACTTTCCCATATTTTCCTGTCTTCTTCTTAGCCCTCCAAATTGTTCCAACCTCTGTCTGTGACCCAGTTCCAAACTCACTTCTACATCTTCAGTTGTCCTTATAGCAGTGCCCCACTCCCTCAGTACCAATTTACTGTATTAGTCCATTATCACCCTGCTATGAAGAAATACCTGACACTGGGCAATTTATAAAGAAAAGAGGTTTAATTGAATAACAGTTTCACATGGCTTGGGAGTCCTCAGGAAATGTACAATCATGGCAGAGGGCACCTCTTCACAGGGCAGCAGGAGAGATAAGTGCATAGCAAAGCAGGGAAAGGCCCCTTGTAAAACCATCAGATCTCTTGAGAACTCACTCACTATTAGGAGAACATCATGGGGAATTGCCCCTGTGATCTAATCACCTCCCACGAGGTCTCTCCCCCCCAACACCTGGAGTTACAATTTAGATTACAATTCAAGATGAGATCTGGATAGGGACACAGAGCCAGACCATAGCACTGGCTTACTTCTGTTACTTCCCAGAAAACACTACTCTCTTTGCCACATTCAGACTCCTCTTTATTTGTTCCTTTTCCTTTTAATATTCTTTCCCCAGCTTCTCACAATCTAAACTTCTCCTTTTCAGTTAACCTGTAAGATCTGCCAGTTTTTCAATGTTATATAAGCCCATTAATTTCCTTAATAAAAATTTGATTAGTTTACTCTTTCATTTATATGTGTATTATTTATCTTTCTCACAAGAGTGTAAATAGATAGTAAGATCTTCAAGAGTAGAAATTCCAACTACTATGGTATTGTTGTCTTCTCATACTGTCTGTCATAAAGTAGATGATAAGTAAATGAATATTTGCCTAAAGAAGGAGAAAAAATTAATGACTTTTCATTTTACAAATAAAGAAATTTAAGCTTAGAGAATTAATTTTTTTCTGCTAAGCCATCATTTTCTCATTAACTTAACATATATACATGTATTTTTTTTAACATTTCTGTTATTATTGCAAAGAAAGTATATGTTCCCCATAGCTTCAGAAGGCAAAATTATTTAAATCTAGATATCATATCAGGGGCCTGTCAATTGTATTCAAATATAGTAAGTTAGAATCCCTTCTTATATATAGTCTTATAACTCACATTGATGACTTAAACCTTCATACTAAGTATGACAAATTACCAAGTTCTTTTGTTGGAAAACAGTGTGATTGGATATGCTCAAATGAATATGTACTTGTATCTTGTGAGAAGTTCTAGATGAACTCCGAGATTTATGCCAAAACTATGGTCCATGATTATGTGACTTTAAATAATAAATGTTCAGTTAATATTATTTTAATATTCAACTTGGGGAGATAAACAAGAAAGATTTGTGTGTTCTCTGATAGAATACTATATTTGTAGGCAAATAGCGTGAGTCTCAAATAGCATCTTTCAAATTGTGTAATGTTTTTAAAAATTCTATTAACATATCTAAAATACAGCAAGGGTCTCACAGAGACTTTGAGAGACTCATTTGAAATTCTAATCCATGAAGCATATTGCACCATGTAATAGGGAAGTGTACCATATATTTTTGCCCATTTTCTAGACCATGTGTGTAAAAATACTATTTTATGTGTGTATAATTTAACATATCTACTGAATATTAGATTTTTCACAAAGAAAAACAATAAAATATGCAAAAGTGTGCAGAATATTTTACTTAAATAATGAACTAAACTCTTTCTTCTTCTAGATCTTGATGTAGATGGCTTTTGCGTGTGTATCACCAACGGATTCTCAGCTCAGACATCTTTGACACTCTCTCATTCAAGAATGACCCTACTCTCCATAGGTCACCCTCCGTCATACTATTCAGTTTTATTATGTTTATGAAACCAATTTCTACTTCAAGATATTTCTCTTTCTCCCATTGTTAGCATGTAAATTCAATGAGAACATTGACCTAATCTGTTTTGTTTCCATTATATAATCCTAATACTTAAAGTAGTTCTTCCTGATTCACAAGAATATATTGTTGAACAAATGGAAGACCAAGCAGTTATGTTAAGTTACAAAAATCTCATTTCAAATCTTAGTTTTGCCACTCATAGTTACAAGGATTTGATCAAACCACTTAACCACCCGAGGCCTGAGGACTCCCACTTAACTTACAGGCAAAATTCCTTTGCAGTATTGTTTTAGTGCTAAAATAAGTAACACATATGAAAATACAGGTCAAGCAGTAACAAATAAATTGAAATTTAAGAAATCATGATTGATATCTTACTGAAGAAAAATCATTTACCATTAAGAAAATTTCTGAAACAATTTGAAAAAAATTAAGTAAATAATTATTTGAATCACACAAAAACAAAGTGTATAGGAAAAGTTAATTTAAATGTATTCTAACAATCAAATTTGACTGCTTCACAATAAGGCTGGCATCTCCAGTGACAAAATTAACATAAACTATGATATTTAAGCCTAAAATTGAAATTGGCACCTGAAGACAATGATATCATTGATATTTGTCATGTTTTCCATTCTTTAAAAGCAAGATGTTGAATAAATTCCATCTTGATAAATATGATCTTAATCTATACAGATCTCTAATAACTCATTCAGCAAGTATGTTGCTTTCCCATGCATCTCTTATTTGCAACTCAAAGCATTTTTACGGAGGGACAATTTTTCTTGAAAATATGTTCTTTTATATTTGAAAACCAACAATACATATTCTCAAGTTGAAGAGACTATAGGTGACAAAAGTTACACAATATAATTTTTGTAAATCATCAATCACATTTTAGGCATAATAAATTTTGAAGATGTAAGAAGCGGGATTTGTGTTTAAATCTCCATGATATTTTCTAAAAACCCAATTTCATTAAATAAAAGCATATAGATATTAATTCCAAGACAAAATGCTATTTTCATATGTTTAAATGCATATTACAGATGCATCAAAATCACGTATATATACATGAATAAGCACAATCCACCTTCTGAACTATCAATAATTGCTAATTCTAGCAAAAACAATCTTATGTACTCAAATTAATACATTTAGGAATTTTACCTTTGTATATTTGTGCTTAAAGTATTCGTCTATGGACTTAGCTAGCAGAAGTCAATATTTTTATCTTCATTCAGTTAACAAATCTAAGAAAAGTGTTGCCTAACAACCACAAATCAATAGCTGAGAAGAGACTGTGTCAACCACCCCTTGTTCTGTGGTCAGCTTGATTTTGCTTCCTCTAATATCTAGCACCAGAGGCTGTGAGGTAGAAAGGAAAGCATTCTGACTGTGTAGGTGAGAGCCTTATCCTGTGGCGTGGCCCTTCTCTTAAAACAGATAAGGATTTTCTATAGGCCTCTGAGCCACCCAGCGTTAATTATTTCAGTATTTACTGAGACCCTGCTGGGTACAGGATGAGATGTTAGGTGTTAAAGAAGATTATCTCACGCCAGTTAGAATGGCGATCATTAAAAAATCTGGAGACAACAGATGCTGGAGAGGATGTGGAGAAATAGGAACGCTTTTACACTGTTGGTGGGAGTGTAAATTAGTTCAACCATTGTGGAAGACGGTGTGGCGATTCCTCAAGGACCTAGAAATAGAAATTCCATTTGATCCAGCAATCCCATTACTGGGTATATATCCAAAAGACTATAAATTGTTCTACTATAAGGACACATGCACACGATGTTCATTGCAGCACAGTTTACAACAGCAAAGACCTGGAACCAACCCAAATGCCCATCGATGATAGACTGGACAGGGAAAATGTGGCACATATACACCATGGAATATTATGCAGCCATCAAAAACGATGAGTTCGTGTCCTTTGTAGGGACATGGATGAACCTGGAAACCATCATTCTCAGCAAACTGACACAAGAACAGAAAATCAAACACCACATGTTCTCACTCATAGGTGGGTGTTGAACAATGTGAACACATGGACACAGGGAGGGGAGTATCACACACTGGGGTCTGTTGGGGGGAAAAAAGGGGAGGGATAGTGGGGGGTCGGGGAGTTGGGGGAGGGATAGCATGGGGAGAAATGCCAGATATAGGTGATGGGGGAGGAAGGCAGCAGATCACACTGCCATGTGTGTACCTATGCAACAATCTTCCATGTTCTTCACATGTACCCCCAAACCTAAAATGCAATAAAAAAAAAAAAAGAAGATTCAATTTTAAATAAAATTTTCTCCCTGCATTTAAGTCACTGATGATAAAACAGGTGTGAGACATATACTCTGCCAAACAAAATCTACAAGAAATATGCTCATAGGTTAGAAAAATGTACTAGGAGTAAGAAGATGAATTCAAAATCGGGCAAGAGGTCCTGTATACTAATAATACCTCCTCCTTGTCCTCTACTCTTCCTTCTCTTTTTCCCTCAAAGTACCAATTCTTTTCCTAGTAACAACAGCAAAGCTAGGTTTTTACATGCTTCATCTCAGTTCATCTTCACACTGCTCTGGAAAGGTAAATGGCAGTCATGTCATTTATCAATAATTAAACGCTCCATCAGCATTGTTACAGTACTTGTTTAAGGTCACAACGTTGGTGTTAGGGTCAGAATTCAAACCCATTACTGTGTTCTGAAAACAGTTTGTAAATAAACTGGAAAAAGCATGATATTTTATCCACCTTGCTGTAATGGTGTCCACACTTCACTTTAATGAAAGAATGTAAACTGTTTTCCCAAATTGGAAGGTGCTCATTAGACCCTGAGGGAGCATATAATCTCATTAAAGAGCATATTATTATTATGAGGTTGTTGTGTAGAGGACCTAAGAACAGTAGTAGCAAATTAAACTGAAAAGAAGAGACTTGGGAACAGGTCATAGATCATCTCTCTAAGGAATTTAAGCTAAATTTAAAAAGCTGCGGAGTCATTATTTTCATTTAACAAGTAGAAATATTATGTAATAAGCAATTTAGTATGAATATATTGCTTAGTACAATTAAAAGGTATCAAATACATGTTTGATAAATCAACTAAAAAGGGTGGATGAAAGAATCTATTAGATGATCTCCAGGAAGACAATAATCAAGTAATAAACTATGACAGTAGAAAAACAATAGATTTATCAGATTAGGAGAATGCAAAACTTGGTTTCAACCTGATTTAGTCACTGATTAACTTGGAGACATGTTCTTCCCCCCTCCAGAAGCCACAGTGTTCTCAACTAAACAGTGGGGACATTAATGATTAAACCTCTTAGCTCTAAAATTATGTGACTTTTATCTAATCAATTTTTTTTAAATAAAACAATGTTGAATGTGAACACACAAATCTTTGTTGTATATGAATTGTGTTTGTTTCAAGGGGCAAATGATTTCTACCAGATAAGTTGGATTAATAGCATTAATGCAGCGCTGAATATGCGTGAAGAATATTTCTGTGAAAATAATGAGCTCAAGTTGGAATGGAAGCTCAGTGACTGGTACATTAAGGCAGACTCATTGGAAATGCTCTATGAATTCCCACACTGCAAATCAGAAACACTGGCAAATAATCCAAATTGGGAAGATAGTCCAAGGTAACATATATAAAGATTCTAATTAAAACTTCATGAGGACTTTGATAAAATCTGGAGAATATACTTAGAATGAGAGGGAAGAATTGGTGTCACAGACAAGTGCCCTAGAGGAAATATGTCAGAGGAAGAGATTGTGCAATAAAAAATCTGTAGAAAAACTGAGAGGAAATGGTCAGAGAGACAATAGCAGAATAGCAGATTCAAGAATGTGCACCTGGCCAGGCATTTGTGACTCGTTCCTGTAATCCTAGCAGTTTGGGAGGCTGAGGTGGGAGGATCATTTGAGTCTAGGAGTTCAAGATCAGCCAACACAATAAGAAAGACCCCATCTCTACAAAAAAAATGAAAAAATTAGATAGGTAAAGTGATGTGCACCTGTAGTCCCAGATAAAGGAGAAGCTGGGGTGGGAGGATCACTTGAGCCCAGGACGTCCAGATTGCAGTGAATTGTGATCACGCCACTGCCCTACAGCCTAGGCACAGAGTGAGACCCTGTCTCAAAAAAAAAAAAAGTAAGAATGTATATCTTTTCAGAAAAAGAGCAAAAACAAAAAACCCACATTGACCGTTTAACAATGTGGGGGATAGAGGCTTAGGGGGTTAGGAGTACCACCCCTACACAGTAAAAAACAATCCACATATAACATTTGACTCCCTAAAAACAGCTAGTAATAGTTCACTGTTCACCAGAGCCTTACCAATAACATAAATAGTTGATTAACACATATTTTCTACGCTATGTGTGTTATATACTGCATTCTTGCAGTAGAGCAAGTCAGAGAGAGAAAACATTTTTAAGAAAATCGTAAGAAAGGAAAAATAGATTTACTATGAATTAAGTGGAAGTGGATCATCATAAAGGTCTTCAGTTTCATCCTCTTCCTGTTGAGTAGGCTCAGGAGGAGGAACAGGAGGGGTTGTCTTGTTGTCTCGGGGGCAGCAGTGGCAGAAGAAAATCTGTGTATAAGTGAACCCACACAGTTCAAACCCAGGTTATTCAAGTCAACTGCAGTGCTAAATATAACCTTTGTCTTATAGTGTCACATGCAGTACAGAGATAATTTAAAACAATATTCAAAGAGAGAACATAAAGTGTTGTACGAGAAGGTCATTATTGACCTTCAGTATAGTTTCACTTTGTGATAGGGCCTAAAGCCAAAGAAAAATAAGTTAAGTATTTTAGTGTTAGTATTTTGAGGTATTCGGATGTCTAGAAAGGAAGTAAGGTTTGTTTAATGTGTAAGCCAGATCCACAAAAGACTTTTTAATACTCTGAGTTGCTTGTATATCCTATGGTACATAGAAAGTTGACTTTCTTGCACTGAGTATTTAAAAATATACATTGACTTGAATTAAATAACATCAATTTGGGCAAAAATGTAAGCAGAGACAATTATTTTTAAAAATGTAAAAATACAAAAGAAGCCAAGAATACTTAATGGAGAAAGGCAACAGAAGTGGAAGATGGAGAGGCTATCACAAATAAATTGGAACTATAATAATACTGAAAAAGGAGAAACAAATACATAAATATAACAATAAATATTAGGTATGCAAGGATGGTGCGGCTGTGAGGATAGGGTTTGGCAAGAAAGCAAATGTGTAGAAATTTCTGAGAAAGCACTGGCAGTTTGCACACATCATGGAAAGCTGGGCCAAGGTTGGATAATATTAATTCTAATGCATTGTAACAAAAGGAGTCTTTACCTATTTTGCTTCTCTTCAGTTAGACTTGGAAACCTAGGCAGAGAATACAAAAGAAGTGGCATGTCTTCAAGATCAATATCAAGCTTCTTTTTCCTTGCTTCTGCAGGGATCATATGCATTCACAGCACAAGGTGCTGAAATAAATCACAGATAACAGCTATCAAGCTATGGTTGTGTTGGGGCAGAGTCATCCGCATGATAGTGAAGTTTCCTAGACCGAAGACAGAGGTGAGGTTTTTGACTTTATTGCAGGTGGAGTTTTGAAAATATTATTAAAAATCCATTGTGTCCATTGAAAGATAAAGGAGAGTCTCCAGGACATTCCAGGGAATGAGGTGTGTAGGTCCTGTCAGTGTTTTAGAGACAGCATTTACTCCTTGGCAATAACCAAGGGATGGAGCAGAACATCCTAGGGTGTTATGGGAAGTGCCCCTGGGAAAGCTGACAGAGAACTGAGTAGTTTGCAAGGACAAAGATGATAATATCTCAGCTTGACCAACCCATATTGCTGCCTGACTTCAAGGACCACACGAGCTTAGATCCTGAACCTTTCAACAGTGATTAGGAGAGGCTGAAACAAGTGTACTGCCTTCAATTTTCAGGTACCATGTAAGTAAATATCACATACACTTCCCTTTACCTGAAAAAAAGTCAAACTCCTTACTTGGAAGTTATACCTTGTATTGAAATTTCCTAAAAAGAATAATTTTCGTGTCTCCCCTGGAGGTTATGTATAAGTTAAATTTAATATATTGCAATATGTGATAATGTAATTGAGGAACTGAAAGTGATGGAAATTCATTAATGAATTCATCCTTGGAAGACTACTATAAGCTATGGAAGGGATAGATATTATTTTAGCTCAGGGAAAACTGAGGCGTGGAGTAGCTACCTATCTAAAGCCATTTTAAAAAAAAGCTGAAAGCTATAAATTGTAGATGATTTTATATTGTACCTGACCTAGCTCAGAAAAAAAAAAAATCAAAAGAGTCAGATTCATGCTTTCCAGGCATACCCCGGGAATGAAGGATTCTCTTTTTATGTTAATCCATTCTCTTTGAGTCAAAAGCTGACAGTGCACAGACAACAAAAGGACTGCTAAGTCTGCTGTCCAAAAATACTCACCACGATTTGTCAGGCTTCACATTATACATGGCTTTTTACACATCGCTGGCCTCTAAACATAAAAGATCCTGTTGGTTTCCCTAATTAAATAGAGTGAGATCAAAGGTTCACCAATGTCTATCTGACTGTCTCACGGTATTTCAGAGCTGAAAGCAAATAAGAAGTGTATGAAAAATGTGTCAGAAGTTCCAGAGATTGAGCTTTCTTTTTGGTGTCTTTACCTTTAGAAAAATAAAAATAAAGCCAGGGCAGCCTATGAATGTTGCTTATATTTCTTTTGTTTGTGTTTTTCCTTAATCAGATAATTGTTTCGACATCACAGCTGGAGAAGACTGGAGTTCAGAATATAGAGATGCAAGACATTTCATTTGTGTAGAAAATATGACATTGCATTAGGGTCCAAAAATGTTATGATGAATATTTTCTAGGTAGAAAAAAAGACCCTGACACAAT
This sequence comes from Ateles fusciceps, assembly GCA_036589455.1. Taxonomy (NCBI): domain Eukaryota; kingdom Metazoa; phylum Chordata; class Mammalia; order Primates; family Atelidae; genus Ateles; species Ateles fusciceps. The sequence goes on along the minus strand of JAZHEH010000572.1, from coordinate 12,300,453 downwards.
GCATTTTCATAAGTCAATAATATATAATAGAATAACATGCATTAAAATAAAATATGGCTGGTCTTGAGTGACTAAACTCCTACTTTAGAATTGTGAATCCATCCATAGATTGTTCACAATGGAGTTATTCTTTACAGGAAATTCCAGTGTCAAAGAGATGATCTAATCCTGATTCCTTTGGGATGAGTCAATATTGATTATTCTCATTAGGGGGAACAATAAGTAATGGATTTGGAAAAGGCCTTCTCTTTTAGGACCATTATGCTTTGGCTGGAAAAAAACTTTGAAAAAAATTCTTAAATATCTAAAGAAAATATGCCAGGATGTACTCACTACAGCCATCTCCCTCCAAACATATTTAATTATTCCAAGGTTCATAAAGATAAAAATAAAATAATCTTGAAATATTAAATAACTTTTATCTAATAGATGTTTTGTATCTGATTTGATCTTTTATATGACACTAAACTTACATCAAATACTTTCACATGGCTTTTCTATGTAACATAAAATAGGCTAACTGAAATTTTAAATGACAAATAATTATCAATGAAAGGTGACCAGGAAAAAAAAAAAGTAAATGCTTGCATACTTTACTTAGCAACAAAAATTTCTTTCTTCAATATGCTCTTTATTAAAATGCAATAAAAATCTCTCCTGAAAACCAGATGGTAGATGACATGATAAATTAAAGCCCTACATAAGTGCAAATAGAAAAAAATAACTTGCTGCTGACATAAATGACATTTACAATATCGCATATGTTTTTTCTAATGAATCTGAGATGATCTTGATATTGCAAAAAGACCTTTATTCCAGAAATGAAACAGCTAGAGGAGAAAAAGTGAGCCAGCAACTTGAAGTTCTATAGAAATAGAAAATGCTATCTTGATCTATATTGCAACTTGAAAAAGAATATTTGAATAGTAATGAACAATTGACACAGCTAGAAAGAATACTTATTATTTTTCAATTAGGATATTTTCTTATTCTTCTTTTATTTCTATCTGTCAGGCAGGGAATAAAAATGAATTATGTGTCTAATATATTTAATACCTACCTAAGTAGCTTGACTCTGGTCAAATGTGCTTCAAATTATTATCCTAATATTTATATGATTATGCCACAATTTCACTTACTAACATGTGAAAAGGTCCCAGTATGTGCTCATGAGAACCTATGATGTTCTGGGTTATCACAGGCTTAATTTGAAATATTTATCCACCATTTACCAGCTGTATGATTTGAGGCATGTTACTGAATTACTGAACAGCTCTAATCTTTTAATTTTTTTTTTAAATTCTGGATTCATTAGTATATATGCTAAAATAGTAGATTTAAACAGGGTGATGTAAACAACACTTAATAAACACCTGACACATGTTAGAGCTCTATAAAGCATCTGTCATGAAGATTACAGTTCACAGGTTATAATAAATACAGACAAAGATGTAAATTAAATGCTTCAACACTAGGTGAAGGCCATTTGCTGTCTCAGTTATAAGTCTCATTTCTTAAGCTATAACATAACCTGTTTTGGCAGATCCTTTTCAACAGTTGGTCTTCGTGCCTGGCTGTGAAAACATTAATGGCTGCGCATATCAAACAGATCTCAGCTAACGCCATAAACAAAATATATAAACATTTTAGGAATTGCTTCTTGTTAGAAATGGCCAATAAACTGCTTATTCCTTTGCAAATATTGAACCTGGGAAAATAATTCTACATCTGCTAAAACCTTACGGGGAGTAGCTGATGGCCCATTAATTACTAAAATATGGAAGAAACAAACAAGAATTGTAGGATCTTAAGAAATCTGGTCATTAAGCATGCTGATACCAAGCTGAGAAAGAGGTAAGATTTTGAAAAGGACAATTAAATAAATAAATAAATAAATAAGTTATATTCTTAGATAAATTATAGATTGATCGTAGCAAAATGTAATAGATGGAGACCTATGAAAATGAAAATATTTAAATTGAAAGCCCATATTCAGTTAGCCCTATCTCAGTAGTAGCACCTTTTCTCACCTAAGCATATGGCAGTAACTAATTTTACTGGTAGTCTGCCTCAGTGCTAAAAATGAAGTTCAATGCCAGCCCACTTCAACAAAGTCATACGCCTTGATATAAATGAATAATAGGAAAGCTCTTCATCTGACCTAAGAATTTGAACTCAACATTTTTGCAAACTGATGATGTAGAATTACATTTTCTTGTTGTTTGATGAGTCAAGATGTGAGGGTTTAGTCTGGAAACTAATCTCACACACTGTACTTAGTAAACAGTTAATTTTCTTTCCAAGTTGAGCACCATTTATATCTCATATGTATATTAAAGATGCATAAAAGAAACTGATTTATAAATTCACGTGGGTGATATATGAGTTAAAGTCCCAGCATGAAAACAAATAGTCTTCAAAGTGTTTAACTGAAACAAATTTCATAAAGGGTATCTATACATGGAGGCGAGGGTGAAGTTAAGAACACCAAGAAAAGATAGAGAAACAGCAAGGAAACAGCAATGGCAGAAACCCAGTAGCTCCCTGAGCTGAAGGGGCCAAAGAGAGCACAGTGTTTATGCAAGTCCAGTCAGAGAGAGATCTATGGAAGTGGATAGCCAACAAGAGCTGTGGGTATGGAGGAAGAAAACCACTCACTGAGCAAGAGAGCAGTAAGTATTAACAACCAGACCAGCCTTTCCTTCTAGCTGTTATCTCCATCACGTACCTCCCGTTGGCTGAATCCAGTAGAAAATCAGAGGAAAATTGCTGACAGAATCTCTAAGGTTCAAACTCCCAGGCCACATATTAGGGTAGAGAAGAGCTGAGACTGAATAAGGAGGACCTTAGCTGGGGTGGCAGAGAGAATAAACAGAATGAAAAGCACAGATGAATAAAATGTGATTGGATTGCATGCTTAACTTTTAAAGTGCCTGATAGTGATACTATATAAAGCAATGATAAAACTTTTCTTTATGGTAACTGTTTCACTATATGCACAAAATTGTTTCATCCACCACATTTCTGCTTTAAGTATTTTTTAATTCATACAAATGTGTGCAATAAAGTGCAATTACAGCTCAATTAAAGTTCCAGTGCAATTAAAACACATTGAAAATAAATGACACAAAACAAATCTTTGGTGTTGTTTCTGCTTGCATTTACTGGGATTTTGGCTCTTTAAAGTACCAATCTGTTATTACAAATACAGTGGAAATACATGGATTTTCTATGTAGTTTACTCCATAAATAAATTATAATAAGTCATTTATCAAAATATTGCATTTAAATTGTATATAAAAATCTTGAATTTGAAATGGCAAAGAGAAGGTTAAAATAAACATTTGTACATTCAGATTGAAGGATACATCCACTAAAGATTTGGTAGCATTTTAATGGAAGAAACTGGGAGAGCTGACAAGCTCTCAAAATGTTCGAAGATGACATAGACATCAAAATCAGTAAATGAATTTAAAAATACTACTGCTGAATAAAACATCTGCTTTCATTTCCAACCCAAACAATGAATGCTACATGTACATTTATCTTCTAGGTTCTAATAGATTAGAATGTTATGGGAGGTTAGAATCAGGGCAGCCTACTAAAGAATAAACAAATATTTCCTTGACTCATATTAAGAAATTCAAAATATCAGACTAAGTGTTGCTGGTAACACAGGGAAGTCTACAATATTGCTTCCCATTTCTAATGTTTACAATTTAAATGAAGAGGTGAGACTTTAAGACATCAATATTCTGTTTGCACACACACCCACAATATACAATAGTACTATAGAAGAGTTTGGTAAGATCCATACATTAAGCGATAAATATATAGGAAATAATTTTTTAAAAAGTGATATTTTCATTGAACTTGTCAGATGTGTAATAATGAACTCAGAACAGAAGGACACTCAAAGAATGGAAAAAGGGCAAAAATAAAATTAGTTGAAACTACATATATACATGCACATATATATCATTTAAAGGGCACTATCTAAATGTTACATTTCTTGAATAGGAAATTTTGAGGGATGTACTGTTCGGTATGTACAGATAATTTTGCAAAAGCAGACAAAATCTAATTATGAGTGATCTTACATGGGAGATTATCCCAAAGGCATAATCTGATGTTCATCCCACAGGCAACAGGAAACCATCAAACTATTTCTGATGAGGAACTGTCTGATGAGAGAGATTTAGAATGAACCACATCAGTTAGAGAAAAGAAGCAGGAAATAAGACATTTCCAGAGGGATATAAGACTAAAATTGTAAGAATTAATGGTAATTTTTTTTTTTTTTTTTTTTTTTTTTGAGATGGAGTTTGACTCTTGTTGCCCAGGCTGGAGTGCAATGGCGCGATCTTGGCTCACTGCAACCTCTGCCTCCTGAATTCAATGGATTCTCCTGCCTCAGCTTCCTGAATAGCTGGGATTACAGGTATGTGCCACCATTCCTGGCTAATTTTTTTTTATTTTTAGTAGAGATGGGGTTTCATCATGTTGGCCAGGCTGGTCTCAAACTCCTGACCTCATGTAACCTACCCACCTTGGCCTCCCAAAGTACTGGGATTACAGTCATGAGCCACGGGGCCCAGTCTGGTAAAGATTTTTTTAAAGTGGGGAGAAAGATATTGGAAATATTTAGGAAATAAATAAGGTAAACTTGCTTTTTGTTTAGAACAAGACACGAGTGGACACAAGTGGAGAATAGAGAGTTAAAGATGAGTGAAAGATGACTCCAAGATCTCCAGTCATGGTGATCAGAATCACGCCAACAGTGGAAATCATGGTAGACAGCCGGCCACAGACCGAGCTCAGGCCCTGAGGCATAAAGCAACCTCAGAGGGCTGTTCTCAGAGCAGCTTTGGAGAGCAAACTTCAGTGTCTGTACTCACTCAAAAATCTTCAGACTGTGTGATGACCCAGGGAAATTTTGCAGTTGCTGGTTTTTAAATTGTATTATTTTTACTTTTAAGTTTTTATTCTTAATTGACAAATAATAATTGCATATATTTATAGAGGAGAATGTGATGTTTCTATACATGTATACACTATGGAATGATCCAATTAGGCTAACTAGAATATCTATCACTTCAAATACAATATTTGTCATTACTTTATAATGAGAATATTTAAAATCTTCTCAGCTACTATCTAATATCAATACATTATCATGAACGATAGTCACCATGCTGTGAAATAGAATGCCAGAGCTTATTTCTTTTATCTAACTGGAACTGTGTACCTGTTGAGCAGTGCCTCGCTCTTCTCATCTACCACATCCCTCTTACATCCTCTAGTAACAATCATTCTACTCTCTACTTCCATGAGTTGAAGCTTTTGAGATTTCACATATTAGTCAGATCACATGCTACTTGTCTCTCTGTGCCTGACTTCCTTCACTTAGCATATGTCCTCTAGCTTCATGTATGATGTTGCAAATGACTGAATTTTCTGTATATGGAAACTATAAAACACTGATGAAAGATGACACAAATAAAAGATATCCCATATTAATGTATTAGAAGAATTAATAATGTTAAAATGTCCATAGCACTCAAAGCATTCTACATATTTAATAAAATTCTTATCAAAATTTTTATGCCATTCTTCACAGAAATAGAAAATTCTAAAATGTCTGTGGAACCACGAAAGACCCCAAACAACCAAAGAAATCCTGACCAAAAAGAACAAAGCTGGAGGCATCATACTACTTAATTTCACACTATATTACAAAGCTATAATAATCTAAACAGCATCATACTGGCATAAAGATAGAAACATTGACCAATGGAATAAGACAGGGAACACAGAAATAACCCCACACATCTAGGATCAATTGATTTTTGACAATGGTGCCAAGAACACTCAAAGGGGAAATGTGGTCTCTCTAATAAATGGTATTGGGAATACCGGACATCTATATACAGATAAAGAAAATAGATCTTTATCTCATCCTCTTGACAACAGTCAAATAAAAATGGATTAAAGACTTAAATATAAGACTCAAGAAATTTTATGCTTTCTACATTTCATAGTTCCAACCTAATGCTTTAGGGCAATCTTGAAGACATTTTAGCCCTGATTAAGAAAATATTCCTTAGAGTTATATTTAAGCTTATATGCATTATAAGTATGTTGAGTATCTTGTGATTCCTAGGGTTCTGTGAGGCAGGATAGAAATGGTGGTGGTGAAAGTGGTGTGAGTAATAGAGGAAGATGGCCATCACTCCTTGCTCCCAGGTACTTATAATCTAAATCTGAGTTGAAGATTCAAGTTTTCCCTTTATATTTTACCAGAAAGTTTTTCAAAATTCTAAGTTCTGATAAGAACTTATTTTGTAGCCAAATAGCCTATCAAAAAATCTTTCAACATCGGCATCAATTATGTGAACCACAAAATATAAAATACATTAAATTTTACTTTTCTCTCTGACTTCATCTCTTAGAAATTTCAAGGCTATATATACAGTGTAGTGAGAAGGAGTCAGGGACATTAATCCACAAACAAAAGGCACTAGAGTGTAGTTTCAGATGCTGAATCAGAAACTCTTTTGTCTTATAGTGGGTCTTATGGTGTTAATATTTTTTGTTATAAACTTTTGAAAGGCATCACATATCTCTGGATTCCTACCTCTCTCTCAGATTGTTTTTAAGGATAAAATAGGGAGAAAGTATGAAGGCATGTGAATTGCTTTGAAGAATGTAAAATCCTATACATTCATGATCTCTCTATGTAGCAATATTGATAGCCCTTCCAGTCACTGAATACTGATACTACTTTTAATAAAATTCAATGAGTGTTTCAGGAAAACAGAGCTCAGACTTAATAGTTCAAGAGATTACATATTATGGGGCACTAGTTGCTGAAGTCTTGGATGACCTGAAAAGCCAAAATGGAGACTGTGAGACAAACCGAACTTTACCAGGTGGTCCCCCACGTGATATACCCAACTCTACAGGAATCAAAGTTCAGGACAGGAGTTGGTGTTAAAGCCTGAGACTTGTGACAACAAGGTGACTGCTTGGCTAAAAAAAGGATGAAGTAAGGGGAAAAGGTTTTCAGTGGGAGCTGGAACCCCTGAGAAGATGTAGCCGCTGCTGGGATGTGCCTGAAGCAGAAAAGTTAGGAAGAAAACCTCTGAATTTGCTGGGCGCGGTTGCTCACGCCTGTAATCCCAGCACTTTGGGAGGCTGAGGCAGGCGGGTCACCTGAGGTCAGGAGTTCGCGACCAGCCTGACCAACATGGAGAAACCCCGTCTCTACTAAAAATACAAAAGTAGCCTGGCGTGGTGGCACATGCCTGTAATCCCAGCTACTTGAGAGGCTGAGGCAGGAGAATTTCTTGAGCTCAGGAGGCGGAGGTTGTGGCGAACTGAGATCATGCCATTTGCACTCCAGCCTGGGCAATAAGAGTGAAACCCCATCTCAAAAACAAACAAACAAACAAACAAAAAATGAAAAAAGAGAAACTCTGACCATTCATTACTATCTACCAGTGCCTTTTTATTGGGGGAGATAAGATAGAAGCTTGTTGACAAGAAGGATCTGGAAAAGGAGACTGCAGGGATTAGGTCACTACAAGATAACAAATAGGGAGAAAGAGTGAAGAATGGATCTGAGGCCAAATTATCAGCATAGACAGAAAATAAGATAAAATAAATGATTTGAATGCAACAAAAATTACCATCTGATCTAGTTAAGAAACAAAAGCATAAAATCAATAAAATTGTGCTAACCTGCCTTATTTATATAGATGAAGTGCTTCGAACCTGACCAAGACCTGTCAATGCAACTTTTATATATAAGTTGAACTCTTCTCCTTAATTTAGGCAATAATTGTCTCCTATTGGGAAGAGTTTAAAAATCTAAAATCCTTCCAATTCATCACCCATACTACCATTAAGTGAGGCAATGATTCAAAATTTAAAGATAAATCATGTCAAATATTTAATTAAAAGCTTTAAATTCACTGGCCATTATGTTGCCGACAGGATTATGACCAAAGTGCTTTCAAAGCATTCCAAAATATCTAAAATCCAAGCCTTGCCTGCCACTGTGCCCTGTCTTACACCAATCTCCACTCACATTCAAAGTGCTCATTACATATACTATTTACAGTTTTCAGAAAGTTCTATTGTATTTGTCAACCTCTAAGCCTATTCCCGTAGGACTCACTTTGAAAGACCCTTAACTTCCATGTCCAGCCTACCTAACCCATAATAATATTCCAATATTTCATTTATGTATCAGCTTCTCTGTGAAATCTTTTCCAAAACCATCTAAGTAAAATTGATTACACGCTTCTGTTCTACTACTGGTCCCTGTAATCTGCAATAGCAACTACAATACTAGTAAGTTTCCCCCCTAGAGATGAAAATTAGATTTATATTTAACTTTTCCTATCTTAATTTTAATTTTCCCTACTTTCAAAAGACATATGCTAAATAATCTGTAAAGGGAACTTCTCTAGAAGATTGCCAAAATCACCTTAGAGTTTCTAGTAGTAGCTTTCATCAATAAAATAATATAGGACCACAGATTTAAGGATAATTGTTCTTGGAAGATGAAAGGGTAGTCCAGATTCGAAGGAAAGAAAAATGCCAGGAGAAAATAAAGACATGGCTCCTGAGATAAACAAATGTTGGAACATTACTAAATTTGAAAGCAACATTCTTGGGAAAAGGGAGCATTCTAACTGATAGCTTCAAATGGAAGTTTATAGATCTGGACTACAGTCTTAGAAGACTAACCACGGTTATAACAGGAAGTTACAATGAATGAACAACATTCTCACTGAAGAAGCACTGCAGCACTGGCCAGAATGATGAGCAAAAGTCACCATGACACTGACACAATATCTTTGGCCTGTGTAGAGGACTTCAACAGCTGTGGCTGTGGGCGTCAATGGCAGAAGTGGGCGTCAGTGGCAGAAGTGGGCAATGGATCTTCTTCTTGGTTTTAGTAGCTGACTGCTTCCATGTTGAGACTCTATAAGCCAATTTCAAGAGGAATTAGAGTAAAATGGGGCTACTAAGATAAAGTATCAGGCCATTGTGGGCTTGAGCAAGTAAATAAAAAATTAAATACATATGATCAGGGTCTTGCTCTATCACCCAGGCTAGAGTGCAGTGGCGCGATCATGGCTCACTGCAGCCTTGTTCTGGGCTCAAGTTAGCCTCTCACCTCAGCCTCCAGAGTAGCTAAGACTACAGGCTTGCACCACCACAACTTGCTAATTTTTTAAATTTTTTGGAAAGATGAGGTCTGACTTAAGTTGCCCAGGCTAGTCCTAAACTCCTGACTTCAAGTGATCTTCCCGCCTCACCCTCCCAAAGTGTTGAGATTACAGGTGTTTACCACTGTGCCCAGCTTGTTGATAGTCTTTATATTAAAGTTCATACAGTCAAGATTTATATTATTTTACACTACTTAAATATTACCTAATTATAAGTGACTGCTTACATATTTACCCCTTCTCCACTCTAATTGTTTGGAGGATAGGAAATAGATTTTATTTACTGAGTTTCTCAAGTGTTGTCCACAGTTTTTGGAATATACTAAATAATCAGTGAGATTTCATTAAAGTCATTAATATATAAACAAATCTTTTGGCTAATCTCACTTGTTTTAGATGGAGGCAAACTCAAGGAGGACAATAACACTAAAATCATCTTTCCATACATTACCAAAAAAGAAAAAAAATCAAAACATAACGATAATTATCTGATCAAAATCTATAATATCTTCCAAGTAGGTTTAGTGAAGAATATTAAGTGTAGGGATTGGATTATATAATCAAAAGCAGAAATCTATAGTTTTAGCTACTTTTATCCATACTATACAGATAAATAGTGGACAACAGATAATTATGTTCTCTGGGCTATAGAGTCAAGGTACATGCCCCATTATCTGAGTCATTCATTTTTCTAATATTTAAAGATAAAACTATTAAATTTATCTGTGGGAAATGTTAGAAGCTTATTGTGATCTCTGCATATTTATAGAGTTGCAACACCACCTCAGTTTTACATGGCTAAAGTTAAATACGTAATTTTTTTTTTCCTGAGATGGAGTCTCACTCTGTAACCCAGGCTGGAGTGTTGGCTCACTGCAACCTCCGCTTACTGGGTCCAAGCAATTCTCCTTCCTCAGCCTACAGAGTAGCTGGGACTACAGTCACGTGCCACCATACTTGTCTAATTTTTGTATTTTTAGTAGAGACGGGGTTTCTCCATGTTGGACAGGTTGATCTCGAACTCCTGACCTCCGGTGGTCTGCCCACATTTGCCTCCCAAAGTGCTGGAATTATAGGTGTGAGCCACCATGCCTGGCCTAAAGACACACTTCTATAATAAATAACAGATATTATAAAAGGAGACAAGGGATATTAAGAAGTTTCTTTAAAATATCCTTGATAATGTTGGTATCTATACACAAGGCTTTTCTGCATATTTTCCAGAGGACAAATTGCAAATAGAGAAATTGTAATAAAAAGCAGGAAGAGGGAAGTGAACATGTGCTGATGAAGAGGGAAGCTTGAAGAAATAGTCTACTTAAGAGTGTGATCTGTTCTGAAGCCAGAGGATTGTACTTGTTTTTACTATAGCAAAGCGTTAATTGATGAGATGAGGTAGGAAAAGTAATGCAACTGAAGAATTACTTAGGTGAGAAGCTCAAGTCCTCTAGCTTGCAAGGATAGTTCATCTTTAGGCTTTAAATAAATCACTCATGCAAATGTCAAAAAACAAAAAAAAAACCTCGTTATTTCCCTTTGCTTTTCTCCAGGGATTCTAAGAGAACTTAAGTTTTTCATCCTCACTTCTGACTCTAATTTTCTACTTTTACTTACTTCTTACTTTCTGCAAGTTTTATTCTTTTCCAAATAGCCCTTTTTTGGGAAACTTGCCAATCACTTAAATAAGAATGGAAATGTGGGAGGTTTTTATTGAAGTGTTGAAGTAACAGGAAGAATAAACTGCAGTAAAGCATTAAGAAAGGACTTACAATTAGAATTAGTAATCCTTGCTAATTATAGATTAAGTTGCAGAAACAAAATGAATCCAGAATCCAGTAGCTCAAGCAAAATAGAATTTTATTCCAATTTCATGTAATTGTACAGAGTTGAGGAGAGTCAGGGTAGTATGATAGTTTTTATGTCCAAATGGTGGCTTCTTGTGCCCACCATTTCCAAACCCAGGATAATGGGGAAGGGGAAAGCTCAGGAAAAGTGGGGTCTTCTTTCTACATATGACACCTACTTGTATATATCTCTTCTGGGCAAAACCCACTGGCCCCATCTGGTGTCCAGGAGAGATCTAGCTGCAAGGGAAGCTGGCAATTGGAGCTGTGTCTCTGACAATCACATGTAATAGGAAGAATTCATTGGTCTCTTCTATATTCATGTATCTCTTCTATATAATATATATGAATATAGAAGAGACCAATGAATTATAATATATAATGTATATATTATATATATAAATGGGGGAATCTTGTACCCTTATATATATACACATATATATAAATATATAGTGTATATATGTAAATGAGGGAATCTTGTACCCTTATATATATATATATGGTGTATAATATATATATAATGTATATTATACGTATGTAAATGGGGGAATCTTGTACCTTCACCACCTCCAAGAACTTATTGTTCCTACTTGTCTTAATAAGCTAAAACATCTTCTGTGTTGCGCAAAGAAATTTACTTCGTTTTATCTCACTTTTGCCTTCTAGACAATGCCTTGATGATTTACTATCTCATAACTAATAAAGTCCACCTTAGCATTTTTCTTAACTAAGAGCATATGTCCAAGTGAATAATTTTGTTTCTTCCCATAGGAAACAGAAATTCAGGTGGTAAGTTTTACAGAGGAATTTCTTTTTCACCACTGTCACAGGCAAAGCCCCCAGTGTGGAAGGCTGAATATAATCATAACATATTTTTAGAAGACACATCTTCTTTAGAAGACACATGAGGCTGATCCTATATGCAGGTTCAATTATAATAGGAGGGGTAAAAGCTGGACCCATTCAGAAAAGGAGGTGTGTCCATAATGCTCTGCAACATCAAATATATCTTCAACATGTTTTTATATTGTGCTTTTCCCAAATATCTTGCTAATCAGGTTAGCTTGTGTTCTAGTTGTAATCTTCTGTGCCCCTATTCATAAGTGCTTTGTAAACAGAACCTCACAAAATCAAATTGAATAAAGAAATTTGAAGATAGAAACATATAATCTCTGACTCCTTGGAGGTTACAATCTAGACAGAACAAAGACAGGAAGACGGACAATTGTGACACAATATAGTAGATACCTTATTAGAGGTTGGCAGTGGATGCCTGGGCTGGAAAAGCATCCTAGGAAAAGTAAAGATTTTCTTAGAGGAGTTGACATCAAATAATTAATGGAGGAAACATTAATATTAACAAGAGGACAGAATAAAGTGTAGCAAGAAAAATCCTAGCAAAATGATGAATGCCTAGGCTAGAAAGATCATCTCAGACATTGGAGATAGCAAGGAGAGTGTGTTGATTTAAATATGGTGTCAAGAAGACAATAAGAATATAAGAGACTGATGACTTTCATGTTTCACTAAAATTTGTGGGCTTTCACATGATGGCATTAGAGCGCCATTAAAGGATATGAAAATCTTCCTTTTTAGGAAGGGGTGGAGGCGTGGGGCGGGGGGGGGGGGGGGGCACCAAGATGGCTGTGAGAACGCAACACCGGAATGCAGCTACCAGCAAATGAGACACAGAGGGGTAAAGAACTTCACGATTCCAAATGAGGTGCCAGGTTCATTTTGGTGGGACTGACAGGAAACTGAAAATAGTCCAGGGAAGAAGCTGCAGGGCAAGAACCGCCCAGGGGGGCAAATCAAGACGGCAGGGGGCCACGTCCCCACCTGAAACATTCAGCCAGCTTGGAGGGTCAGGGGACTTCACCCACTCAGTGCTCCAATTCATATCCTGTGCTTACCTCATCTCTCCTACAACCCATGGTCCACGAGAGCCCTGCGAGACAGTGGGGCACTGTGGGTAGTTGATGTAAATCTGAGCAGTGGCTACCTCCAGGTGCGGCAAGTTTTGCAGTGACCTGGGCAGGAGTTTAGACTAAGGTCAGCGGAATGGTCCGTCCCACAGAAGGAGGCAGAGTTGAATGCAGGGAAACAGACCATAAGGCCTGGCAGGCCCTACCTCCACAGAACTCAAACTGAAGCCCTCACTAGAGAGCTTGGCAGCAAATACACCAGTTTGATCCCAACCAGGAAGATCCAGCAGAGGAAGGAGAGACACTGTTGGGAACGTGGGGCCAATCTCACCTGCAAACAAACTCCAGGGAAGGACCACCCACCCAGCAATCTGACTGGAACCAAGAGAGCCCAGCAGCGCCCTCTACAGGCCAAAAAAGATACAACTCCAACCTCAATAGAAAAAAACATCCACTCAGACTCCTCCTAAAATCACCAACTTCAAAGATCAAAGGGAGATAAATCCACAAAGATGGGGAAAAAAACAGCACAAAAAGGATGAACCCATCAAAGAACAGAACACCTCTTCTCCTCCCAGGGATCACAACTCCTTACCATCAAGGGAACAAAAAAAGACAGAGAAGGAATCTGACAAATTGACAGAAGCAGGCTTCAGAAGGTGGGTAATAACAAACTTCTCTGAGTTAAAAGAACATGTTCTAACCCAATGCAAAGAAACTAAGAACGTTGAAAAAAAGGTTAGACGAAATGCTAACCAGAATAACCAGCTTAGAGAAGAACATAAATGACTTGATGGAGCTGAAAAACAAAGCACAAGAACTTCACGAGGCATACACAAGTTTCAACGGCCAAATCAATCAAGCAGAAGAAAGGATATCAGAGATAGAAGATCAAATCAATGAAATAAAATGAGAAGGCAAGATTAGAGAAAAAAGAGTAAAAAAAAAAAATGAACAAAGCCTCCAAGAACTATGGGATTATGTGAAAAGACCAATCTACACTTGATAGGCATACCTGAATGTGACAGGGAGAATGAATTCAAGTTGGAAAATATGCTTCAAGACATTATCCAAGAGAACTTTCCCAACCTAACAAGGCAGGCCAACATTCAAATCCAGGAAATACAGAGAATACCACAAAGATATTCCTCAAGAAGAGCAACCCCAAGGCACATAATTGTCAGATTCACCAGGGTTGAAATGAAGGAAAAAATCCTAAGGGCAGCCAGAGGGAAAGGTCGAGTCAGCCACAAAGGAAAGACCATCAGATTCACAATGGATCTCTCAGCAGAAACCCTACAAGCTAGAAGGGAGTTGAGGCCAATATTCAACATCTTTAAAGAAAATAACTATCGACCCATAATTTCATATCCAGCCAAACTAAGCTTCGTAAGCAAAGGAGAAATAAAATCTTTTACAGACAAGCAATTGCCGAGAGATTTCGTCGCTACAAGACCTGCCTTACAAGAGCAACTGAAGGAAGTACTAAACAGGGGAAAGGAACAACCAGTACCAGCCACTGCAAAAATGTACCAAATGGTGAAGAACAATGATGCAATGAAGAAGCCACATCAACAAACGGCCAAAACAACCAGCCAGTAACAAAATGGCAGAGTCAAATTCAAATATAACAATGTTAATATTGAATGTAAATGGCCTAAATGCCCCAATCAAAAGACACAGACTGGAAAACTGGATAAAAAGTCAAGAACTATCAGTGTGCTGTATTCAGGAGGCCCATCTCACATACAAAGGCTCACATTGATTCAAAATAAAGGGATGGAAGAAGATCTACCAAGCAAATGGAGAGCAAAAAAAAAAGCAGGGGTAGCAATCCTAGTCTCTGATAAAATGGTCTTTAAATCAACAAAGATCAAAAGAGACCAAGAAGGGCATTACATAATGGTAAAAAGATCAATGCAGCAAGAAGAGCTAACTATCCTAAATATATACACACCCAATGTAGGAGCACCCAGATACACAAAGCAAGTTCTTAATGACCTACAAAGAGATTCGACTCCCACACAATAATAGTGGGAGACTTCAACACTCCACTGACAATATTGGACAGATCAACGAGACAAAAAGTCAACAACGATATCCAGGACTTGAACACAGATTTGGACCAAGCGAACCTAATAGACATTTACAGCACACTTCACCCCAAATCCACAGAATACACATTCTTCTTGGCAGCACATTGCACTTACTCCAAAAATGATCACATAATTGGAAGTAAATCACTCCTCAGCAAATGCAAAAGAATGGGAATCATAACAAACAGTCTCTCAGACCACAGTGCAACCAAATTAGAACTCAGGATTAAGAAGAGCACTCAAAACCACACAATCACATGGAAACTGAACAACTTGCTTCTGAATGACGAATGGATAAACAATGAAATGAAGGCAGAAATAAAAATGTTCTTAGAAACCAATGAGAATGAAGACACAATGTACCAGATCTTATGGGACACATTTAAAGCAGTGTCTAGAGGGAAATTTATAGTATGAAATGCCTACATGAGAAAAAGGAATGATCTAAAATCGATACTCTACCATCAAAATTGAAAGAGCTAGGGGGAGCAAGAACAACAACAACAACAAAAAAAAAAACTCAAAAGCAAGCAGAAGACAAGAAATAACTAAGATCAGAGCAGAACTGAAGGAGATAGAGACACAAAAAACCCTTCAAAAAATCAATAAATCCAGGAGCTGGTTTTTTGAAAAGATCAACAAAATAGACAGACTGCTAGGAAGACTAATAAAAAGAGAAGAGAGAAGAATCGAATAGATGCAATAAAAAATGATAAAGAGGAGATCACCACTGATTTCTCAGAGACACAAACTACCATCAGAGATTACTACCAACAAATCTATGCACATAAACCAGTAAATCTGAAAGAAATGGATAAATTCCTGGACACTTGCACACTCCCAAGACTAAGCCAAGAAGAAGTTGAAACCCTAAATAGACCAATAACAAGGTCTGAAGTTGAGGCAGCAATTAATAGCCTGCCAACCAAAAAAAGTCCAGGTCCAGACGGATTCACAGTCAAATTCTACCAGACATACAAACAGGAGCTGGTACCATTACTGTAGAAACTATTCCAAAGAATACAAAAAGAGGGAATCTTCCCCAACTCTTTCTGTGAGACCAACATCATCATGATACCAATATCTAGCGGAGACACAACCAAAAAGAAAACTATAGGACAATATCCATGATGAATATTGATGTAAAAATCTTCAATAAAATACTGACAATCTGAATCCAACAGCACATCAAAAAGCTTATCCATCATAATCAAGTAGGCTTCATTCCAGGCATGCAAGCCTGGTTCAAAATATGCAAGTCTGTAAACATAATCCACCACATAAACAGAACCAAAGACAAAAACCACATAATTATCTCAATAGATGCAAAGAAGCCCTTCAACAAAATTCAACAGCACTTTATGCTAAAAACTCCCAATAAACTAGGTACTGATGGAACCTATCTCAAAGCAATAAAAGTTATTTATGAGAAAGCTGCAGCCAATATCATACTGAATGGGTAAAAACTAGAAACATTCCCTTTAAAAACTGGCACTAGATAAGGATGCCCTCTCTCACCACTCCTATTCAATATAGTATTGGAAGTTCTAGCCAGAGCAATTAGACAAGAAAAAGAAATAAAAGGCATTCAATTAGGAAAAGAAGAAGTCTAATTGTCCCTATTTGCAGATGACATGATCCTATATTTAGAAGACCCCATCATCTCAGCCCAAAACCTCCTTAAGCTGAAAAGTAACTTCAGCAAAGTCTCAGATACAAAATCAATGTGCAAAAATCACAAGCATTCCTATACACCAATAACAGACAAACAGAGAGCCAAATCATTAGTGAACTCCCATTTACAATTGCTACAAAGAGAATAAAATACCTAGGAATACTAACAAAGGATGTAAAAGATCTCTTCAAGGAGAACCACAAACCACTGCTCAAGGAAATAAAAGAGGACGCAAACAGATGGACAAACATTCCATGCTCATGGTTAGGAAGGCTCAATATTGTGAAAATGGCCATACTGCCCAAAGTAATTTATAGATTCAATGCTATCCCCATCAAGCTACCACTGACCTTCTTCGCAGAACTGAAAAAAAAACTTTAAACTTCACATGGAACCAAAAGAGAGCCCACATAGCCAAGACAATCCTAAGCAAAAGAGCAAAGCTGGAGGCATCATGCTACCTGACTTCAAACTGTACTACAAGGCTACAGCAATCAAAACAGCATGGTACTGGTACCAAAACAGAGATATAGGCCAATGGAACAGAACAGAGGCCTCGGAAGCAATGCCACATATCTACAACCATCTGATCTTTGACAAAATGGACAAAAACAAGCCAGGGGGAAAGGATTCCCCTGTTTAATAAACGGTGTTGGGAAAACTGGCTAGCCATATACAGGAAGCTGAAAGTGGATCCCTTTCTGACACCTTACACTAAAATTAACTCCAAATGGATTAAAGATTTAAACATAAGAACTAACACCATAAAAACTCTAGAAGAAAACCTAGGCAACACCATTCATGACATAGGCATAGGCAAGGAATTCATGACTAAAACACCAAAAGCAATGGCAACAAAAGCCAAAATAGAGAAATGGGATCTAATTAAACTTAAGAGTTTCTTCACAGCAAAAGAAACAATCATTAGAGTAAACTGGCAACCAACAGAATGGGAAAAAATTTTTGCGATCTACCCATTAGACAAAGGGCTAATATTCAGAAATTACAAAGAACTAAAGCAGATTTACAAGAAAAAAAACAAACAAACCCATTCAAAAGTGGGTGAAGGATATGAACAGACAATTCGTAAAAGAAGACAAATATGCGGCCAACAAATACATGAAAAAGTGCTCATCGTTATTGGTCATTAGAGAAATGCAAATCAAAACCACATTGAGATACCATCTCATGTGAGTTAGAATGATGATCATTAAGAAATCTGGAGACAACAGATGCTAGAGAGGATGTGGAGAAAAAGGAGCACTTTTGCACTGTTGGTGGGAGTGTAAATTAGTTCCACCATTATGGAAGACAGTGTGGTGATTCCTAATGGATCTAGAAATAGAAATTCCATTCCAGCAATCCCATTACTGGGTATATACCCAAAGGATTATAAATCATTCTATGATAAAGACACATGCACATATACATTCATTGTGGCACTGTTTACAATAGCAAAGACCTGGAACCAACCCAAATGCCCATCGATGATAGACTGGACAAAAAAAGTGGCACATGTACACCATGAAATACTATGCAGCCATAAAAAAAGATGAGTTTGTGTCCTTTGTAGAGACATGGATGAATGTAGAAACCATCATTCTCAGCAAACTGACACAAGAACAGAAAACCAAACACCACATGTTTTCACTCATAGGCAGGTGATGAACAATGAGAACACTTCGGCACAGGGGAAGGGAACCACACTCACAGGGATAGGTGGGGGAGTGGAGGGGAGGGAAGGGGAGGGACAGCAGGGGTGGCTGGGGAGGATGTGGAGGGATAACACCGGGAGAAATGCCTATGTAGGCAATGGTGTGCGGGGGGAGGGAGGGATGGAGACAGCAAACCACCATGGCATGTATGTACCTAAGCAAGAATCCTGCAGGATACAGGATATGCACATGTACCCCAGAGCCCAAATAAATAAATAAAACATCTTTCTTTTAAAGATCAACTTGGTGGATTTGAATTGCACAAAATGTATAGTGACAAATTAAACACTATTGGTATTAGGCGTATGGTTGCCTCCCCAGCATTCAAATGTTGTAGCCAAAGAGGTTGGCTCATATTTTGGCCCCATCACTAGAGGCAACCATGTGAAAATTCTGATATCAGGATAGAGTATAACTTTACATAACTGTTTGTATAATTTACATACATAAATTTTAAAATATATAATTTGAATATATATATATGTATATAAAACTTTTGGAAAATAAATCAATAATATAACTCAACCCTGAAAATCATATAGCAGTCAAGGGAAACATTTCAGACCTACACCAGACCATTTAAATCTCTTCACAAAACCTCCTCAAGGCTTTTAATCACACCTAGAATAGAAAGTTGTTTACCATCTCCGAGGAAGCCCTCATGATTTGACCAGACTTTTGACCTCATTTCTTGCCAGTTTCCACTCACTTCTTGGATCACCCACTCCAGTGATCGTGAAAGTGCCGACTTTTTGCAAGTAAGTCCTCACTACTTAGAATAGCACCTCATGCCTATTGAGCCCTCAACACATTTTGGCAAATACATTTTGAATGCATATGGGCAGTGCAAAATAGCTGTCTAATTATAGTATTTTTCTAATGTCACATTTTCTGTGGGAAGTTGGCCAAATTGCCCCACAATACAGCACAAACCATGGATTTTCTCCCATTCTCTGAGCTATTAACATTCTTTGAACATCCTAGAGGGTGATATTGGTGTCATCTGTCTTAACATTGTTTTAAAGTACCAAGATGAGAAACCAAGAAAAATTGGGGACAAATGTTGATAAATCTGGAATAGTCTAAGAGTTCACTGTTTAAAAAGAGATAGCTTACCAGTTAGTGGTCATAATTGCAAGGATTTCAGTTCAGTGAAAGAGTGAAAAAAGATATTCACAGTATTTCTGTTCTTAAACTCACCTAAAACATCATATTTTATTGCTAGCCCCTATAAGGTAAAAAGAAAAAATGTTAGGCAAGCTATGCCTCTCATGAAAGTACAATCAAGTTGGTCATATTAAGCTTCAATATATACAAGTATTCAATTCATATGTTATAGGTCAGTGATGTAGCGCAGACAGTAAATACTGTGACTGTCTAAGGGGGGAAGAAAGAACAAGGCACTGTGATGTTAAATGCTAATGATGTAAACTTCTTAAACAGGTGGGATAAAATGGAAAATGAAAGGGAGAAGAGGGAGGGAAGTTAAAGGCATAGAGGCCAGCATGCATAAAACAGGTTCTCAAAAAAAAAAAAAAAAAAGAGTTGGCCTGCTGGGCTTAACATTTGGAAATGGTGGATTAGTAAAGAAGTATGCTTGAAATGTAAGAGAATCAGATTATGATGGAACTTAAACATTAGGATAAGTGGGTAAATATTTCTGATTAATTTATTTATGCAGATTGATAATTGCAGGAATTTATGTCATCATCTCATCTGGTTTAGCCTTTGCACTAACCTACAACTGGAATTATGTTTGATGACCCCAAGACACTGTAGTAATGTGTAAATAACACACAAAAGTCAGAATTATGAGTAGAATGAGAAGCTGTATATAGTATCTCAGAAAAAAAGAACAACAAAGACCACTGATTTAAAAATGCATCATTTAATATGAAGTGGTTGATAGTGTTTATACTTTATAGATAAAATTTAATTTCTACAAGAATGTGGTAAATTTATTTCAAAAAATATGCTCTCTGGGTTAAACCCATTTCTGCTGCTGAAATGTATTTATTGTTTATTAACTAGAGGAATGAAAAGTTTATGATCAAAGTGGAGTATTAAAGCTCTGTGAATTTTAAAAATTACTGGTTCTGGTGATGGTTTTATAGTATGATCCATACAGTAATATTGTTAATTAATACCACTTCTTCCTATTTAAAAGCCAGCTTAGTGAAGTCATAGCTTAGGTACATGTCAGTTTCTCTAATCAAGTTTCTAAATGAGAAAACAATTATAAAATTTGCATATCATGAAATTACCCTTGAAAAAATAGCCACAAACTGACCATAAATTACAATATAGGTTATTGGTGTAACAACTTCATATGTTAATTTTCACATGCACTATAGTTTGTCAACCACAGAATTTAAAGAAATCAGAAGTCTCTGTGTATATGCTTGGAAATTGAAGACATTCTGGCTCAAGGTAACTGTTGTACCGTAAGGATTAAAAGACAGAGAATATCTAAAATTTTCTTTCAAGTGCACTAAATTTACTTCATTTTGCTAACATTAAGTTTTTATAACATTAAAACATATATTCATATATATTTATTTTTAGAGATGGGGGTCTCACTCTGTCGGTCAAGGATGGAGTATAGTGGAGCAATCATAGCTCACTGAAGCCTGGAATCCCTGGACTGAACATGATCCTCTGCCTCAGCCTCGGCTGGGACTGCAGGCACTTACTACCACTTGGCTATAATATTAAAACATATTAATAGATCTGATATTCTTCTCTTTCCTTCTTGTTTATTTTTTTTTTGAGAACTGAATAAAAAATGCAGAGCTTTCCAATGTTATAAGTAAAATTTTGATGCTGCAAAAGAAATAGCACTTGAAGATAAATCCTCTCAGCAAAGCAGTTTACTTCTATAGAAGGATGTGGCTCATGGATGGAGCAATGGTGGCTGCACACTTGGACAAGGAGGGAAGGGGTACTTAATGCCTGACAGGGGTCGTCCGTACTGCTGTGTTGTTCCCCTATTGGCTAGCATTAGACCTCACAAGCTAGACTAATCCCAATTGGCTATTTTAAAGAGAGCAGGGGTCTGAGCTGGAGTGGCAGGGTTGGTGGTTTGGCAGGAAGGACAGTTATGAGTGAGTCACAGCAGGTAGCCGGAAGTGACCTAGGTCAAAGAAGGTGACCAGAGCAGGTGACTGGAGCAGGTGCCTGGGATGAATCAGGATGGAGCCAGGGGCTGGGGGAACAGATGTGAACTACTGATTAGAACTGGTGGAGAAGGTTGTTTACTGGAATTACAAGGAAGTTAAACTTTAAAATAGAGAATTAAAGAATAAGAGAGCTGAACATACTAATTATTTGAAGAGAAACTTGGGGTGAATTATAACACCAGTCAGTGTGCCATGGTGTTCCACAGTGCATTACACATTTGTTGGGAGATTTAGATAGTTTTTTTACATCCATTGAAAAATTTACATTTTGAATTATATTTGAATACTCTATGTATTGCATTCTTTGCAAACTCCTGTATTTTAAAATTATTATCTTGCTCTTTAAGTCTTTATTTTTAGCATCCAACACCAAAGAAATCTCTACAGCATTTAAAACGGATATCTCCCCTGAGTAACACATTTAATATCCCAGGTAGCCTTATTACTTCAATTTTCATCTGTAATCATCAGTGAAGTTCTTTTTATGTGAACATTTAAAATACTTAGCTTTGCTTTTGATTTCCTGTACTCTTATTTTTTACATTTTTATTATGCTTGTAAGACTTTGAAGATAACACCCACCAACATAAACAGCTCTGCAGCTGCTATGCCATGTTGTACATTTCTCTGACCTTTCCATTGGTTTATTTCAGTTAGTGAGATTAGTACTTAAGCAATAATGTATTTATCAAGAGTAAAATTCTGTATTTGCTATGGACATTTTCATTGTACTATATTAATCTACTGAGGTTAGTACATAGCTAATAGCACTAGTTAAAATTCTTGAAGAAAAATGATAGAAAAAGGTTATTTCTTCCACAAAGATATATAAAAATAAAGCAATTGAGAATAAAATTCTAAAATATTCAGCATGATATACAAATACTATGAAGCACCTATTACAGATATTAACACTATCTTAGAATAGTGCACAAACAACAATTTGATATTCAAGTAATAACTTGTTTTGTTCACTGAAATGCTATCTATGTGTAAAATTTGACCACAACTTTAATTTTATTAAGCAATATGAAAATAGCCGTATGCACACACTGCAGTGCAGTCTGGTTAAATTATGACAATGCTAACGTCAGCAAAGATGTAGAGCAATAGGAATTCAAAAACAGAAGGAGCGAAAATCTGTATAAACTTTGCAAAACTGTCAGCATCTTCTAATGCTGTATATATATATATCCGAAGATGAAGAATTTCACATAGGAATGCAGAAATTCATAGGTATATGAGTCAAAAGACATGTACCAACATGTTTATAGAAGCATTACTAATAATTGGCAAAAATAGAAATACCCCAAATATGTGCTAACAGCAAAATGGATAAATCAACATAGTCATATAATAGAATACTTGGTAATAAAAATGATAAAAATATTGCCACATAAAATAACATGGATGCATTTTCCAAATGTCTTATTGGGTGAAAGAAATTTTAAAAACACACACATGCAGTAGAACACACAGTGAGACTGTAACCATTATTTTAGTACCTTCACTGATCATGTGAATTAAGTTAGAAGCCGATTATATTTTGCATGCCAAATTATTTTAAGCGATGATAACAATTTCTCTCAAATATACACAGATGTTGCTCTCCTAGGCTTATCAATTATTCACTAACATATGAATCAGAAAATTGTCTACATTTTATTAATGAATGAATGCTTAATAAACTTTTTAGCAAAGTAAAAGGCATATAGTGAAAATCATCTTCTCATAAACAAATTACGAGTCTACAACTTGAGGAATTATCACAAACTAAACCCACCTAAGAACCTGTCACCTACCATAAGGTAGAACACTGCAGCCATTCCTTTTATGCTCTGCTCAATCACTACCCAACTCTCCAATACAAAGGGAATAATAACCCTGATTTTCAACATTAGGTTTTACGTTGGCTCTTTAGGTTTGCAACCAATCCTACTGCTAGTTAAATGAAGGCATTTTCTTCTCCCTAAGTATATCTTGGAGGGCATTAACAAGTTTCTATGAATCTTGTTTGTATTTTATTCCCTTCTTTTCTCTCTCTCATGCTTTAGACATTGGCATTATTATTTTGTACCTGATTCCCTTTTAAGTGGTTTTTAACACTTTCTTTCATACACCCTTTCGGGTAAAGAGTTATTTGAATCCTATAGACTAAAGCATTTTTGTGAGGGTTCAAAACTAAAAGAGAACTTTGTTATACATCCTTACTTTTACAGATATGAACCAGAGAAAATGCCTGAATGCAACTCAGTACTCTAAATAGAATAAAAGTAGATTCCTTCTTTTCTTTCTCTAGTTGTTTCAGCAGACAAAATAGCTGATAGCATCAAGATTTATATACCCCTTTCAGGAAGCTGATAGAATTAGTCATTGCTTTTCAGAAGTAATTATCAAGGACAGCTAAAATCCAGTCTCTGGAAGCGTCTTCGATCATGCCCAAAGCCTAAATCTCATGAAAGCTCTTTAAGTTAGAATGGGAAGCTTATGAGAATTTTCCTAATCAAAAGAAAAAAAGTGTCTTAGCCTGGGGATGATAAACAAAATGATTTTTTGCAGACAGTCTGAAAAATATGCTTTATGCAATTATGATATGTAAAGATATAAGAAATTCAATTTATAGCCTTCTAACTGAACTTTAAGAAGTTCTCGTAATTCATTATCAGTTTAAACTAATTTAAACTACCAGCCTTAGAAAGAATTATTTTCTTGTCCTTTACAGACATCCAGCGTATTCTGCCCTCAATGACCTCAGACCAAAAGATACAGACTCTTTCTATTGAATGAAATTTAATAAAAAGGAGTCATTTTATAACAATGAATAATGGTAAACTTCATCTTGTCATTTTCACTATTGAAACTTATGGCTACAGAAGGCTGCTCAGGGATATCCTGTTTTTAGAAAGTTTAATCAAAGTTGGCAGCCTATGCGGGGGTAGACATTATAGAGTAGTGTAAAGAATTTTCTTCCTGATGGGTGGTTGCACATGAAAGATCTTTGGGAAAGCAAGTTTTGTTTTCTTCCTAAGTGAGAATAGCACATGAGAATGTCTCTGAGTTTTTTAGCGGAAACCATGGATTTTGAACAAACATGGAACACATACGGGTTGTTCTTTTATGTCACAAACACTTTTACCATCTGTAATCTATTTATAAGTTAAAAAGAATAAATTCATCTTCATAAAAGAATGGGTTTTTAAAAAATTCAATTGGGAGAAGAATATTGACTATTTTTGGAAAAACCAGAAACTCATTGGTATAAGTATATAATATTGAGTCTCAAAGGGTTATTAATATATTTAATTACTGCAAAATACATTAAATAACATTGTATTTTAGTTTTTATGTTTATTTTTGTCTCTTCATAGCTCTGGTAATGTTTCAAATTTTAAATGATGTACTTAGGATCATACTATACCAAATAGAATCATAGCATAATTCCAGATCATTTTATTGTCAACTTTCCTCTATGAAAAGATAATTTTTACATTAGAGGAGGGGTTTTGATAAGAATATTTCACACAGAATCCATATTTTTATAAGGAGATTTTATGAGTGAAGATGGATAATGTAAGCCGTTTTTCAGTCATTACTCAGGCAATGCGTAAAGAATCACAGAAAAGTAAGAATCCATTCTTGTTTAAAGGACCTTGGAAAAAGACTCACCGTAACTTTTTCACTGTCAGAAAAGACTTGACTACTCACTGATTCAAATTTGTCATGCTTAATAGTAAGCCTAGTTTCCCATGTTCTGTCTTTAATATAAGAAAGTTATTTATTGCTATAGTTGTACAAAGCCCTTCACATACGTGAGGATTTATTAAATCTTCAAATTCCTTCTTGTATAGAGTCCTAGTTCTTTATTTTTCTAATTTTATTCAACTCATCTCTTTCCTTGAAATGCTTTCCTACTTTACATTTCTTACTTTGGAATATCACTCTTAACTGATAAAAATTCAAAGTACTATGACAATGAGCAGATTTTTGGTTTAGAAATAATATTAACTGTTCTAATAATTAGCAAAGAGTATATAAAATATATTTGATTTTGCTGGGTGCAGTGGCTAATGCCTATAATCCCAGCACTTTGGGAAGCCAAAGTGGGCAGATCACCTGAGGTCAGGAGTTCAAAACCAGCCTGACCAACATGGTGAAACCCATCTCTACTAAGAATACTAAATTAGCTGGATGTGGTGGCACATGCCTGTAATCCCAGCTACTTGGGAGGCTGAGGCAGGAGAATTGCTTGAACCCAGGAGACAGAAGTTGCAGTGAGCCAAGATCACACCATTGAACTCCAGCCTGGGCGACAAGAGTGAAACTCTGTCTGAAATAATATATATACACATATATAATATGATTTTATTTTAATTAAGAAGATAATACTTCCTTAAGCCCTTTTCCTTGCCATATTTTCTAATTACAATTTAAGTTCTCAACTGTTCCTTATAGTATACTCCTATAACCTTACTTAAATAGTGGCTAACCTTACACATACTAAACAGCAATGAAGTGTTGTTGTTGTTGTTTTGTTGTTGTTGTTTGAGATGGAGATTCACCTTGTTGTCCAGGCTGCAGTGCAATGGTGTGATCTCAGCTCACTTCAAGCTCTGCCTCCCAAGTTCAAGCAATTTTCCTGCTTCAGTTTCCTTAATAGCTGGGACTACAGGTTCCCACCACCACACCAGACTAATTTTTTGATTTTTAGTAGAGATGGGGTTTCACCATGTTGGCCAGGATGGTCTTGAACCCCTGACCTAAGTTGATCCACCCACCTTGGCCTCCCAAAATGCTGGGATTACAGGCGTGAGCCACCACACCTAGCCTGAAGTATTGTTAAGTAAACGAATATATGCCATCAAAAGTATATTTGATTCTAGCCTGAAGTATTGTTAAGTAAATGAATATATGCCATCAAAAGTATATTTGATTCTTTCTTTCTTTGCTTAGTAATACGTTTTTGTTTTCTGCTTTTCATCTATGTCACCACTTATATTTTATCATCAGGTAATTTTTAAACAAGGATGCTTAGCTCCTTAGCTCACCACAGTTAGAATCATTGTTAATACTTTAATTATTTTCAGCATTTTGTACATTTGGATTTAAAAACTTATCATACATATAGGCATTGCCATAATTTTTTGGATAAATCTCTTGCAATCAGAATTGCCTGTGTGGTGGGGCTTAAAAAGAAAAACTCTCTCCATAAATATAGAAGTTTCCAATATTTGTATTTAAATAAACTAAATAGAATATCATACTTTATTTTTCATCAGTGTCATAAAATTATAATGAATATAACATTTAAGTTATTCAATTATCACACAATTTGAAGCAGTATCTTAAGTCAATTCAGATATTTATCTGATAATTGCTAAAGCTAGAAAACATATGTAAATACAACAAATACACATTTTAAATAAATATAAAGTAGTATATTAGATGAAAATATGTCAGAGAATGCTGGTTTCCTGTTTTCAATATCCCCTTCTTCTTCAGTAACAAAACCCAACGTTATTTTAATGTTGCAATATACTCAAGGAAGACATTTTTTGGTCTTCCTTGATGCTAGATAAGCTATGTGATTATGTAAAGAACTATCTGGGACATACTCTTTGGCCCTTTCCTTCTGCTTCCTGTGATGGAATGAAATGAAGTTTCAACATATATCTTAGGCATGAAGTAACCTGGAACTCAGAAACCAGTGCTAGGGAAGAAAGAGCTGGAAGACAGAAGGTGTCTACATTCCCGATTACTGTAGAGTCACTATATACTATTCCAGGACCTGGTAATATTGTCTTTGTTTATCTGAAAGAAAATAAAATTGTTGTATGTAGAAGCCATCTGTTAAGAGTCAAGAGATGCAATCAAAGATAGAGGAACAAAAATGGAATTTTATTCCTTAGTTAAAATTATAGAATCGTGTGGAGCGGACCCTGTGGGCCACTGCTCTGATTCTGCCTCAGCACTGAAGGATGTAATCCTCTCACTGCTGAGACTGTAGGCAGCTGGTAGCCTTTGGCTCCTGCCAACTCCAAGAATTGTCCTTGGCTGAAAGAATCACTCTACCCAAAGTCACACCACTTTTCTGGGAGCAACCACTATCCAAGGACTGGTTCAGGTTAGAGTATAAATCCCAGGCCTTGAGACACCATTTAGGGCCACTTCTGAAAGGGCATTCCAACTTCAGAACTCTCCAGGGAGCCTGTGGAGGCTTCAGTCAAGTTTTCATGGCACCCTGACTTTGCCTCTGCTTATTCCTTCTTCTTTCCCTTTGATTGTCAGAGCACTTTCTAATAAACTTCCTAAACACTAATCTCCATCTCAGAGGCTGCTTCCTAGAAAACCATTCTGCAATGGTATCAATAGAAGGATTAAACATTAACATTTAATTTAAAGACCTTGGTTGGAATGGTGAGATAGGCGTTAGTGTTAAGTAAATAAATTCCTCATCTCTTGTATATGTGCATATTATTTGAAGTTTGGTAAAGTTTGAAACACAAAAATCAATCGACTTAAAAGCTTTTTGAGATTGAAAAAAGAAATGCTTCACTTCCTATGTATTACCTTAGAACTTCCTGGAATATTTTTCATTATGTGTATATAAAGCTTATTTAAAAATTAACAGAAGTCAGTTGAATTCAATGAATTTTTGATGGTTTGTTACAATTAATGCATATTGTCATACACTGAGGAAAGAAAAATATGTTTAAAAAGGATTTAGCTGGGCGTCAGGTGACTCATACCTGTAATCTCAGCACTTTGGGGGGCCAAGCTGGTCAGATTACCTGAGTTCAGGAGTTCAAGACCAGCCTGGCCTACATGGTGACACCCCATCTCTACTAAACATATAAAAATTAGCTGGGTGTGGTCATGCAGGCCTGTAATCCCAGCTACTGAGGAGACTAAGACAGGAGAATCACTTGAACATGGGAGGTGGAAACTGCAGTGAGCCGATATCACACCACTACCCTTCAGCCTGGGTGACAGAGTGAGACTCTGTCTCAAAAAATAAAACTAAAAATAAAATAAAAATGTCTCAACCCTGGAGAAACTCATGATTGGAAAGGAGAAACTGGTAAGCAAATAATATTTAAAATAACTATTTTAAGACCCCTGTCACCAATGAAGCATCAAACTAGCCCTGAACTCACTGCAGTTTTTAATGGTTGAACTGAGTTCAAACAGACACAAAGGAAAAGGAACACAACAGGTTCTTAAGGGTAAAGTATTTTCTTCACAAGCACATAAAAACTGTCTCAAATATGAGATGGTACATTCAATTCTTCTTTTAGCTTAGTACCATAAGCCTATTTTACTTTAGTTCAGAGTTATATTAAACATAACATCTATATATGGATGTTAATCATGAAGATTTTTCTACAGGGAACAAGGTACCCCAAAATTGTACCGTTTGCTACTCTAGTCAACGAGAATAGTAACACTCCCATACGTGCCTCAAACCACCTCTTCTTCAGTGACCTCCTGAACACCAATATTACAATAAGTACAGTTTGCCACAGGACACCCTACAACAGGACTCACTAAAGAAAAGTGTTTATTATTGAAATGGTTATTGTTGAAGAACAAAACAATCAGCAGATTGTTGCATTCATTTGAATGGTGCCAATGAATTAAGGCAAGCATACATAAATGAATAAAAATCAAAAGCTTTACTTTTGAAAAATTTTCCACATATGAATTAAGTTACTCAATAGATAGGCCTTCAGTGTTGGTGATATGAAAGGCACTCATTTGGGCAGCCGTGTTTTATTAAACTGCTCAACTTCTTGACCATAAATGCTGTCTTGAGATAACTAAAAACGAAGGAGAGTGGATTTGACAAGGGGTGTTCACACTTCTTAAGGACACAAATAGTATTTTTTCCATCAGAAGGAAAAGTGTTTACAAATAAAAGCAGGCTTTCTGACTATGATTAGACAATGATTTTTACTCATGCAGACAATCGCAATTCAAGAATTGACAGAGTTTAATGTTGTGGTCCTTGCGGTGCGTTTCCACGCAAATACAAGTGCAAATTGCACTGCAGTATTAAAGGGCTTGTCTTCCCTGGATGTCAAATAACATTTCTCTGGTTGGCACTGTAGTTATGATTTGATATACACCTGTGTCTGCTGCCACTTAATCAAGTAAAATTTTCCCTTGCAATAAAAGGTTTTGTGAATTTTACAGAAAAGCCATAATCATGTGTTTTTTAATGCAAAATGACATTTCATTCTTCTTGAGCAGGTAGTGACATTTCCCCTTTAGCTCTCCTGAGGCTCTTTTCCCCATAAATATCCTACCCTTCCTTAAATGGAGTTAGAAGTCATTTATTTTTTATTAAAACTCACTGACATGAAGTCAAAGCTTTTCTATCTAAGGATGAAAATTATGCCAATGAAATTGTGTACATTTTATTTTTAAAAAGTATTTTCAGACAAGAGGCCTAAGGAATTATCTAATTCTCCACTATCCTTTCACAATTTTAATATCTACTCTGAGAAAGCCCTGTGATGTTGGAATAACTAGTTCCCATGTTTTCAGTTATATTTTTTAATCATACTAAAAATTAGAAAAAGTTAAAATGTCAGATCATCCAGTGATCTTATAATCACTCAGAGTGCAAATCAATCACATTTACATGGCACATGATTTTTAAAGGGAAATATCCTATTGTCAACAATTGTTAGGCTAAATTATATTTGCTTTATTTAAACTATTTTGTTTGTGTTCATGGAGCACTTTTCAATTCATTGAAATTTTAGACCAAAATAAAAGTCCAACTCAAATACAGAATATAATTTTTTTTTATTATACTTTCAATTCTGGGATACCTGTGCAGAACACGCAGGTTTGTTACATAGGTATACATGTGCCATGGTGGTTTGCTGCACCCATCAAACTCTCATCTACACAGCAATCCCATTTGTGGGTATATACTCAAAGAATTATAAATCATTCTACTATAAAGACACATGCACATGTATGTTAATTGCAGCACTATTCACAATAGCAAAGACTTGGAACCAACCCAAATGCCCATCAATGATAGACTGGATAAAGAAAATGTGGTACATATGCACCATGGAATACTATGCAGCCATTAAAAAGGATGAGTTCATGTCCTTTGCAGGGACATGGATGAAGCTGGAAACCATCATTCTCAGCAAACTAACAGGAGCAGAAAACCAAACACCACATATTCTCATTCATAAGTGGGAGTTAAACAATGAGAACACATGAACACAGGAAGGGGAACGTCACACACTGGGGCCTGTCAGGGGTGGCGGGCTGGGGGAGGGATAGCATTAGGAATATAATCTTTTTAAAGAAAGAATATCATACAGCACACACATACCCACAAGAGACGGGTGGAGAATGATAGAGAGATTTATTTTAAGTAATTAGCTCAAATGCTTGTTGAGGCTCGGGATCTGCTTGCAGCCTGGAGGCCCAAAAAGAATTAATGTTGCAGAGTTTGATGACAGTTTAGGAAAGCTATTTCTTTTCCCTGAGGACCTCTTTTTATTTTACCTCAAAGCCTCCAACTGACTAGATGAGGCTCACCCACATTATGGAAGGTGATTTGCTTTATTCAAAACCTACTGATTTCATTGTTAATCTTACCTTAAAAGTACCTTCACTGCAACATCCAGTCTGGTTTTTGACCAAATCCTAGGACACTGCATCCTAGCCAAACTGACACATAAAATCAACCACCGCAGACATTAAATAGTGCAGTTGCTGATACAAGATTATTGATATGTTTTGGATGTTTTGTCCCCTTCAAATCTCATGTTGAAAAGCAACCGCCAATGTTGGAGGTAGGTCTAGTGGGAGGTGTTTGGATCTTGGGGGAGAATTCTCATGAATGGCTTAGTGCTGTCCTCACAGTAATAAGTGAATTCTCACCCTGAATTCATGCAAGATCTGGTTGTCTAAAAGAGCCTCTGGTGTCCTCCCTCTCTCTTGCTCCATCTCTTGCTGTGTGACACGTTGGCTCCCCTTCACCTTCTGCCATGATTGTAAGCTTCCTAAGGCCTGACCTGAAGCAGATGCTGGCACCATGTTGCTTATGCAGCCAACAGAACTGTGAGCCAAATAAACCTCCTTTCTTTATAAATTTTACAGTCTCAAGTATTACTTTATAGCAATGCAAATGGATTAACACTATCATTCTCCAGTTCATTTCACATGCATATGTAGAAATTTACATGCTGTTAATCTCTTCCTATTGCTATGATGAATAGAATACACAGATCTTAAAACAATGTGGTTAATTTGGTTATATTAATGAAAGAATTGGTTGGATCCTTCTGGAATTTGAATGATTTAGCAATCTGTTCCCACAGCACTAATGACCATGCCTATCGAGAGTAGTAGCTTTTCCAGCTCTGCACCTTCAAATTGATGGGCTTTAAGCATAGATTTAGAAACAAAATCATTTGTTAGTTTAGCACCTCACAGTTTCATATAACAAATTTTATACTTGAATGTCAAAGTATAAAATTTTTGAATTTTGGAAAATTCAAAAACTAGATATTTATATGTGTATTTTATAGTAATATTTTAATAATCGAATATACACTATAGATAATATTTATGTTTCAAAGAAAAATGGGAATAAATAGAAAAGAAGTTGCTCAGACCAGAAATCTGAGAATGTATACGAAAGGTATTCACTTTTACTACCCATCTTTAATATGGGCATCAAGTACAGACATAATGGTCTCTTTTCTCAACACACACATGCACATCTCTCCTTCTTTTCTATGCATTCAATGACACTGTGTATTTGTTATTTAGTGTATGTTTAATCACCATACCTCACTAAATTATTTTGGAGTAGGCAATGCATTCTTGTGGTTTAAAAATCAGTAAAAGTATGCACTTAATTTTTCGCTCATACTTATCTCTAAGTTTCCTAGTTTCCCTTCTTTCATCCATCCTCCCAGTGTTGTTATTTTTTTATACATTCCTCCATGTACATGTTGAATGCATTGTGATGGAGATAACTAGTGTCCCCTCAGTAGCTATCCTATATTTCTTTTCTAGTAAAATATGTTTTAGTTAGACCTAGGACTACCTTGCTAAAATATAAAAGCTACACTCATAGCTGCATTATGTCTAAGTTCAAGTAACAGATGTGAATGGAAGAGATATGAACAATTAAAAAGGAGAGTGTTCTCTTGCCTACACACTTTTATCCAATCCCATTGCCTAGCATTCAAATATACTGTTGGAAGAGAATCAACTATCCTTGATCATGAAAATATCACATGTTGAAGACTTTATAAGAACAAAATAGGAGTCTGAATCTTCAACCACATGGAGTGCTTCCTTTAGAAAACTTCCAAAAGGCATTAAAAATATCATCAAATAATTGTTTGTGGTTATTTTAATTTTATTTGGGGGACTCTGTATACTGGTCATCTCTTACCATCTTCTATGTCTAGCTTTAGCTCTGTCTCTAAAGAGAGATAGTTTATCTTTATTCTTTTAATTGTGTCCTTTTTATGTTAGTGAATCTCATTTTTTTTTTATTTTCATTACTTTACAATCTTTTCCATGTGTATATATTCCTTCTTATTATTTTATCTTTGGGGGAATAGGGAGGATTTTATTTTACCTTCTTTGATAGTTGGCCTAGCTTACATTTGATCTCTTGCTTTTGTTTTATGATTCCTACCTATTTTTGAAATTGTCTTTCAAAGATCTTCTTCAAAGAGCTAATTTCTCTTCCTATTTTTCCTTCTTCTTACTATTATTTACAGAAGATCGTTTGGCCCCAATTTTTATTTTTTATAAAATATTCTCCTGGTTAATATCAATTAATTTTGATAATTGTTGTGAAATGTCATCTACATTTTCCCTTATGGTGCCAGTTCTTTATTTTTTCCTGTTTTAAAACATGAACTAGTAAATGAATTGGATTATCTTAGACCATGTATCTGCAGAAAGTTTCTGTGGAAATGAAGTAGTGAAGTGATGCATAACAAAAGCTTTCCTCCTTCTCTGCTAATTCAGAGACAGACGGCATTTTTCAAGTAGAGCTCATTGGTGTGAATCACTGTAAAACCTGTTCTTCTCTGCTTCTCACACCACTCTTGTTTTTTTCATTTCCCACAACGTTTGTTAAAAATTAAGCACACAGATTTGGCATTTTAAACTGGATTGCTCACCTAAGTATTTGTCATATCTGCCATCACTTTCTTACACTCACATTTCTGGATTCTCTTTACCTTTACTATCCAAAGTTCACATTCAAGTGAAATGAATAGTAATGAGATATGGAAGAAAAAAAAAAAACAGTTGATCTATTTAGACAAACTCCTTGAAGGGACAGGGCAAGTCTTTGTGGATGACTATTCAAGGTAGAGATATTGGAAATACAAGCGGGTAGTCTTGATTTATCAATAAGGCATCATACTGAGATAGCAAGTTCAATATTAAGGGTTTATGGTGCAATTACTACATTTTCTACTGACTAAGCCATAGTCAATGTAAATGACTGAGGTGCTCATGCACACCAATAGCGTTATCATTTTTACCCAGAGGTCATAGCTGCAGAGTAGAAAATTTCAGTAATAGTGGACAAGTATATTTTGCTTAGTAATTTGATAGAACTGCCTTGGGCTGTCACCATTTGGAGAGCTTGGGGGCTTCTTATTCTCCCTAGCACTGGTTAAAACCAAGTCAACAAACATTGCTCAAAATTCTCTTTCAAATATATTCGAAAAAGTGTTGAGTATATTTCTTCCTTTCAACCATGAGAATAAGTATGCATTCAAAAACCAGGAATATGTGAAAAGATGAAGGTAAAATAAAATGCTTTCCAAATGTTTAAATGAATTTGGGAAAATACTTCTTTTACTTACATATATGCAAATAATCAGATAACTATTTGGAAGTGTTCTTTATTTTCAGATTCCTACGGTTTTGCTAACTACATCAAAACTTAGAGGAATATGGTATTTGCAATTCTTTATTAAAATCTAATCTTGAGACAGTCTTGGCCTACTTTTAAAATTAAAAGTTTTCATAGTTTAGTGAAATTCAGCTAAATTTTCAAAGATTGCTATCTTTACAGAAAAATTCCCTTATTTGCTATTGAGCCATTATATCCTAGTTCATGTAGGTTAAGGAATTTTAGTAATACAACTGTTAAACTTGCTGCTTTTATTTCAAGAAAATGAAAGTGGACTAGAACAGCATAGGTAATATAAAGTAACTCACAGATACACTAACGAAAGAATCTATTCTTATCAAAATACTCTCAGCATTAATGAACCTATTCCTATCTCAGAGACCAGGACCTTCTCTCTCCTCCCTTATGTTCCTCCCCCACCACCACTACCATATGAAAGCATTCAGTGGATGGATTTCATTTGGTGATGGTCTGAACAATACATATTTGGAATTAGGAAACATCACAGCACAGAACTGTGAAAAGACTTATAAATGAATTTACATAAGTTTGTCACTAACTAGTTGGTTGACTTTAGAAACAGGATTTCATCAAGTCCCTAAGACCTGTACATTTAATTTTATTTATTAAAAAATTGATTTTCTTAAAATGGAAACAGGATAGTTACATTATTACACAATAAGGCCAGTTTAACAATGTTAAAATATTACCATTAAATTATCAATGACTTGCATCTATTATAATGATATAATTAAGCATTTTAAGTCTCTTTGAAACCAATATTCCCCATATATTTGATGAGAGAGATAAAAATGCTAACAAAATAGATTAAATATTTGCATTTCAGACTATCTATAAACAGAAAAATCTATGATACCTAAGATTAGGTAAGGATGTAGAGGGAATCCATGTCATCAACAACATGTGGATGAACCTGGAGGATATATGGTAAGTGAAATACAGCAGACACAGAAAAACAAAAACTGTGCTCTCACTCTTATGTGGAAACCAAAAATTTGACCTCACAGAAGTAGTGGGGGGGGGGGGATGGTGGAGTGGGGAGAGATTGATCAATAGGTAAAAGTTATAACGAGTAAGGAAGAAAAAGTTGTACTTTCCTTTTTCACGGTAGAGTAACTACAGTCAACCAAAGTCAAAATAGCAAGAAGAAAGGATTTTGAGTGTTCCTACCACAAATAAATGATAAGTTATTGTTATAGTTACATTAATTATCCTGATTACTACACAGTATATATGTGATGTGAAGTATTACATTGTACCACATAAATATGTACAATTGTTACTTGCTAATATAAAAATAATAACAATTTATAAAGATTAATATAGTAGAAACTATCAGTTCCAGGTGCAGATCTCCTCATATCCCTGAGACTTTTTCTTTGTGATGCCTAGTTTTATCATGTGTCTGATTGCATAAGCAAGCCCTCATCTAAGACTGTCTTTGTGATATTGGACTCCAGGTACTAGAGCAGGTTTGCTTGAGTAAGCAGTGAAAGCAGAATAAATCTTTATCAATAAATGATGATGGCAAGTGTAAGCTCAGCCTCCATAGCCAGAGCCAAAAAAAAAAAAAAAATCTGTTGTAATTTATGGTTGAGTCTGGGACATCATCAAGAGTTGCATCTTTGCTTGGCTCATGCCCCTTCTACTTTCTCCTTCCTCTATTTCTTCACTGATTTTGCCTGAAAATGGTTCCTAAATTAATTACTGACAAGTGAATTCTCACCTAAAACTGTGCTGTCAGAAAACCAAGTTTAAGACAGATACCTTTTAAAAATAGAGAAATGAGACATAGAAAAGTCTGAATGAAAACAACCACTTAAGTACTATTTTTTTTTCTTAGAAAACCATCTGGATTTTTCAGTTTCATCTTAAAACTACCCCGAGATCTAAAAGCATGCTAATATTCTAGAAATATGGAACTCAAAGCCCTTCTGAGTGTGGTCTTAAACTGCCTTTCAATTCTTATCCAATGCAAAAATTCTAAGCATAATTTATATTTAAACTATTGTAAGCATCATTCCTCCAATGTCCCAAATTATACTATAATAATTATGTCTCAGTTCTTTTTTTTTTTAACTTTTTCCCTCACCAGTTGAAATACGACAAATATTTTTGAGCCTCAAACCAAAGTGGTATTGATAAATAATTGTTAATTTCTAATAGAGATTACTTGGAAGAAAAATAACACTTAACATTAAATTGTGGAGAAAATGAAACATTTGTTGAAGGAAAGAAAGGTTACTAGATAATTTCAACATGAATGAGAGTGAGGAAATAGTAAATAATAATAAGATCAAGAGCATTTTATAAAGTTTTGTATTTAAATTTAATCATTAGAAAAAGAAAACCTTACAAAAATGAATGATACATTTAAAATTATGAATAAAGAACAAAAAATAAAGTCCGATATCGTTATAAAAAGGAGAGAAATAAAAGGTTAGAAACATCAGAAATTAAAAGAAAATTGCACTACAGATCTTTCAGACATTAAAAAGATAAATTCTTTTCTGAGAGTGATGGACTGTCTTTTGGATAGATCACCAGAATAAAACATCTATCACACATGGGCAAAATAAAAAAGTAACTACCTAAAAGTGCTGAATAGTGGCGAGAAGCAGAAAAACTCTTATAAAATATGTATTCTTGAAGGGCAGTTAGAAAAACCTAGATTAAATAAGACACATTTTTGAGGCATGTTACCTGTAACTACATTGCAGTCTCAATGTGGCATACACAAGTTACTAGAGGTGTGAGTGGAAAAAGTATGATTTTTCTTAATGGGACTGTTAGTAAAACAAAGCCTAAGAAATCACGGCTACAAAAAAATGACTAAAGAATTCCATAAGGAAAGAGTCAAAAAGGGGTATCTAAATCCTCTCTACCCATAAATCTGTCTGACCCCCCAAATTACTCATGCAGTATGCCAACTAAAAGAAAGAAAAATGTAGAGGAGATCCCAAATGAAGCCAGAAATGCCACCCATGATCCAGAGTTTGTAGTTCAAGTCCAACCAAGGAAATGTCAAGAGAAGCAAAAATAATAATAAGAAACCCATAATCCATAATCCCACATATTAACATGAATAATGAACAGTATATTATTCACAAAGCCCCAAAAGAACAAGAGCAACAATTGAATGTGTATACTAGAGAAAAATGAGACTGAGGTGGACCAGAGACATTCCTTTCTTTTGTTAGGTTTTGTTTAATATCTACCATATCTATTCTAAATTAAGTGAAGCAAATTAGTCTGACAATGAATAAAATGATAGAGAAAAGTAGGAGAAAATTCAAGGAGAAAAATTGAAGTAAATAAGAGTCAAAAAAATTTTTCAAATAAGGACTACCTAAAATTAAAATAAACAAGTTA
This sequence comes from Ateles fusciceps, assembly GCA_036589455.1. Lineage (NCBI taxonomy): Eukaryota > Metazoa > Chordata > Mammalia > Primates > Atelidae > Ateles > Ateles fusciceps. The sequence goes on along the minus strand of JAZHEH010000572.1, from coordinate 12,262,453 downwards.
CTAGATGGAAGGAAGGGGAGAATGAAGTGGTAGAGGACAGATCTGGTGAGCTTGAAACAGAACATTTATCTCCAAGGTGAGAGATCAGAAAGAGAGAAAAAAAAATAGAGCCTCAGAGTCTATGAGATAATATCAAACTATGTAATATGTGTGGCATTTGAATTCAAGAAGAGAACAGCAGCGGACTTTGAAGACAGCACTTAATTGTTTTCTGGTTTGCATGGTTTTTTGTTGAGAAGTCTGAGTAATTCATATGGTTCTTCTTCTAATGTGTCTTTTTTTTCGTTTTACTTCTATCTTCAAGATTTTCTCCTTATCTTTAATCACCAGAAGTTTGAATATTATGTGTTTAGGTGTGTTTTATTGTTTTTCTGTTTTGTTTTTATTCTGATTGAGATTATCTGAAGTTTATGTATCTGTGCTTTCATGTTGTTTATATTTGTAAGTAATCCTCAGCCATTACATCTTCAAATATTTATTCTTCCTGGTGCTTTCTCTGTATTCCTTTTGGGATCCAGTCACACATAAATGGATGCTTGCTTGTTTTATTTTTTAAAACTTTTTTTTTTCCTTTTTCAAGTTTTCTTTGGGTAATGGCTACTGATCTGTCTTCAAGGTCAGTGAACCTTGCCTTTGCTATGTTAAATCCATTAAGAAGCCCATCAAAGGAATTTTTCACCTCTGATGCATGTTTATTTTTTTGTTTTATTTTTAGCCATTCCTATTGACTCATTCTTATATTTTCCCTCTTTCTGTTAATAATTCTGTCTACTTGACGATGTTGTCCACATATTTCACTATATTCTTTAACCTATGATTTATATTGTTTTAAATTCTCTCATCACACCCACAGCAGGAACTATATTGACGGAAGCCTTCTCTCATTATTCCTAACCAAATTCAGATTTCAGCTATCCCTGCCTACCTGTACCACACATGGAGATGACCTCTTGTTTCTTTTCTCTCTCCCAGTGCTAGGCTTCTGTTTCTTGTTACATAATGCTTGCCAGGTTTGTGGTGAGAAGTGGCTTGTCCCTTGTGTTCTTTGTCCAACCTCAGTCTTAGGAAGAACCTGTGAACTTGAGTATCAGAAATAGTACCTTCACAGCATTCCTCTCCCTCTTGCTTGTGGCATCCAAACTTGTATCTATGGCAGGTCTTGTGTGACAGATGGTTTCCTTTGCCAGAAAAAAGGAGACTTTTACTGGTAGTGGCATAAGGTAATAGGCCTAGGACAACTTTTGTCCTCTCCTACAGAATTAAAGGCATATTTTCTTCGATTTTCTTTTCCAGCAGTAATTGGACAGACTTTGTGTCCTATGTTTGGGTGGAATTACTACCACTATCCCAGTGGCTTAAGGTTTTTGCCTCACATAAGGGAAGTTTCCAGAAAGAGGTGCATAGTTTCATGGCTCTCAGGCAGCACTTCCACACCTGTGCCCCTGAAGGCTGCTCTCTCTGGTCTCCACTCCTCTCTCAATCTTTCTTTTGAATATATCTGGTGGAGGTTTTTGGAAGAAAGACTGAGTGAGTGCAAACTCCTTTTGTGTTTAAAGCTAGGAGGGGTCATATAAGTTAAATTAAACTGTAAGAAATGTGTTACAATGGTATCTAACTTGTTTTTCCCCCACATGTGTGGTAATCACTGATTCTTCCCTTATGTGCTGTGTCAAGTGAGCCAATCCTCATTGTCTCTCACTGGAGTGTCCCTATGGAGGGTTCAAGCTATCAACTCCCCTTAGCTGTCTGCTGGGCTCAAAAAAATTGGTATTTTGTAGTTTATTCTCCTTTTATTGTTAAGGCAGTAACAATGTGTGGGGTTTTTTTCCTAGCTTTCTATGTCTTAGGCAAAAATTGAATTAATGTAACAATATATAAGAAGGATGCAACAAAATGGCTGCTAAATCATATTAATGAATCACAACTCAACACATTAACAGATTATAAGGTGAAAAAACATCCAGCCCAGCCATCTCAATAGATGCAGTAAAAACACTTGCTTAAATTCAAGGCCCATACATATTCACACATAACAAAAGAGTAATGGAAGGCAACTTTCTTAATCTGCATAAGAGTGTGTACAAATAAGAAAGTGTACAGCAAGCATTACATTTAATTGTGAATGACTGAAGTCTTCTAGTCTGAGATTGAGAAATACACAATGATGCCTACTGTCACTATTTCTATGTAGCATTGTACCTAAGGTCTCATCAAAGCGGTAATAATAAAGAGATAGGACTAAAATATGCACTCATTGGGAAAAAAAACAAAACTGTTCTTAGACCGAGGTAAAATGATTGCAAATGAGAAAAAGGAAAAACTCTAAAAATAATTATTAGAAATAATACTTGATATTAGCAATGCTATTTTGATACAAACTCAATGCATTAAAATAGGGGACATTTTATTTTAAACCATCACATGTTTTGTAACACAAAGAAAGTATAAATGCATGATGTGATGGAAACCCCATCACTTGCTGTGATTATTAGGTATTACATGTCAGTGTCAAATATCTCATGTACCCTATAAATATATACACCTACTATGTACCCACAAATGTTAAAAATAAAAATTTTAAAAGCTGGAGCACTAGCATAATTAAATATTAACATATTAAACTACAGCAGAAGTATTAGAGAATAAGCCAGTCAGGCATGTTATAGAGACATAGACATGAAGAATTTCTTCATGACAAATTTATTATCCTCATTTGAACAGTGGGTAACAAATGGAATTTTCACCAAGAGATGTTGGATCAAGTGGACTTCTAGACACAGGAAGAAAATAGAATTTGAACACTACCTCACAGTATGTAGAAGGCTAAACAATAACACTTGTAGTAGAAAACAAACAATATCATCATTGCCTTGGGTAAGAAACATTTGTTAAATTAAACACAGAAACCATTAGCTTAAAGAACAAAATGATAATTGGATGACATTAAAATTAAGAACTTCTGTTAATCAAAATTTCTATTATGTGAATGTAAAAGTAAACCACATATTAAAAGAAGGCATTTACAATACATATATTTGAAAAGAAAACTTCATTTAGAAAAATGAAAGACTCCAAAATCAAAAAGAAAAAGAAAGACAGCTCGATTAAAACTGGCAAAAGATTTCAAGCAGCCACTTCATGCACAAAAAAGATATACAAATGTCCAAATATCTGGCAAACATTTAAAATTTTGTTGAATTACATTAATCATCAGGGAAATATTAACTAAAACCACAGCAAGATACCACTACACACCACCAACAAAGCTAAAATATAACACATTAAAATGTGAATGTTTTATTTTTTTTCCCCTATGCTCTCTCGATCTCAACCAACTAAGATTGAATGAAATGTTGTGTAACTAAAATTCTTGTACATTGGTGGTAAATTGGTATAGCATTTTATAAAAATATGTTTACTAAACTTAAGCAAACAAATGCTGTTATCCAACAATCCCAACCCTAAATACATATCCCAGAGAAATTTACTAGAATGTTTACATTGAAAATAGCCAATAATTGAGGGCAGCCTAGATGCCCTTCTACAATAGAGTGGATGAACATCTTCTATAATGGTTTCACAGGTTGAGATCTCTGGAAGAAGATTCTGAGATGGAGTATGGAGTGCAAGATGTTCTTTAGGAACCAATACCAGCAAAAGGAAGGAAAAGAAGTACTGATTGAACAGAGGCAAGTCGAAATGATTCCAGAACATTAAAGCCTCAGTCTGAAACAGGCTGACATCTCAGGCATGCAAACTGCCCCATCAGAGTTGTCTAGATTGGATTAAATTGGTGGGCATTTTGTAATACTCATCATCTCAGTAACAAGATGTGGAGTTTCTGAGGAAGTTCATAACATAAATGAGGGAGTTCTCTGCAGCTAAAACAGAACATGAAGGAGATGAGAGCTGGAGACTGTTTGCTGACACTGGGCCCTTCAGCCAGACAGCTCTGAGCACCCATCACCAGGTCAGCAATTACTATTATGGAATATCATATATTCAATGACAACTAATAAATTATTGTTCAATGAAATAGGAATAAATCTTACAGATATTGTGTTAGGTAAATAAATAGATGGCATAATTTCATTTATATAAAGTTCAAAACAAGAAAATTCGAACTTTATGTTCAAAGCCAATATATTTTTACATAGGGAGAGAGGTCAGTGACTGGGAGGACCCCAGGGACTTCTTGGGTGATGGTAACGTTGTATTTATTGGCTAACTGCATAATACATGGGTGTGCTCATTTTGTTAAAATTAATTCAACGCTATTCTGACGCTCATATTTCTGTAGACATGTTATATGCTAAGGGATGGCAAAATAAAGGGAGTTGATAGTTATGCCCCTTCAAACACAGCCAAAAACTCTCCTAGAGCAGAAACAAAACATAACACAAGGAAAGGTAGAAAGAATCTCACTGATCACAGGTAATTTTAAAACATCTCTTACAATTAAGTTGACAAAAGACCAGTAAATATAGAAAATCTAAAAAACATAATCATAAGTGTATGTGGTTATTACATATACATACATACATGAGCCACGATAAAAATAAATACACTTTTTAAAATATTCATGGAACATTCATCAAGAACTTCTCATATATTAGACCACAAAAGACAAAAGCAACAAAAACAACCCCAAGTAGTTTCCAAAGATTCAAATAACACAAACAGCATTTTCTGACTGCGATGAAATAAAACCATATATTAAAAACATATCAAAATTAAAAAAGGTCCTTCCACTGGTGAATAAAAATAATATTTTAAATCAAAGAAGAAATACAAAGCAAATTTAGTGAATTTCTGGAAAATAAAATGAAAATAAAATTTATCAAAATTATGGGCTATAAAATGCAGGTAAAATGTTTCCAGCTCTCTTATACACACAGCATGGTGCAGGGGGACTTGATAAATTGATACTTGCCAATATTTTTTTTCCTAGAATATTCTTTCTATTTTTTCTATTAATTCCACTCTTTTTTCAGATTCATCATTGGACACCCCCTCCCTTTTCTCCAAAACCAAATATAAGCTTGTCTTGTTTAATATTCATAGAAGAGATAAATAAATTGATTTAAATTCTGTTTGAGTCAGAGATGTGAGTAGACATCAGGACATCTTTGTACATCTTTTTTGACATTTTTATTTCCTATTATGGTTTATTATTATTTGTCAACTTTTCTTAATCCCCCAATTTAAAACAGAAGCTAGGCCAAATTTTATGTTTTATTTAAAACAGAAGCTATGCATCTTTAGGTATAGCGTACACTCAATAAAGTGCATCACTAACAGATGGTAAATAATATTTCTAACTAAATCAAAACTGTCTAAATGGTCATAATGCATTTTATTGCTCATCTTCCTTTTCTTCATCAGGTGTGTTTCTTAAATAAATTTAATATAAACAATTATGATTTTGTCATTTGTATTTCACATAAACCTCTCTAAACCCAATAATTCAATACAACTATACCATATTAAACCAAGTGAAAATTTTATTTCTGAATCAGCATTTCTTAATTAGTTATTTTGGAAATGCTTAATATTTTGGATGGGAGTAACTGACATATATCTTTTTACCAGTGTCTCTACATGAACAGCAATCACTGGTAGTAATTAAGACCGCTTAATTTTTGATGAGCATATTTTACTTCATTTAAGAGTTTCGCTATTACTTCTTTTGTATTTGATGATAGACTGATGACTTTTAATGTTATATTGAATTTTTTTTTTTTACAGTAGAATCTCAGGTCAGATCGGGTTAAATTTTCCCAAGTGCCTTAATAATTAGAAGAATGTTTCTAGTATGTGTGTGAAAACTATTGGAATAAAATTTAATATAAGTCAGCATGCCAAAAAATAAATGGTGGCAGCATTCCAGAAAGGATTAAATTCATTGAATAGTTGTTAATAAGGTTTTCACTCAGGAGTAATTCTTCTCTCTCATTTCCTCTCTCTGTGTTAGCAACTCCAAAAACAGCCCTTCCTAATGAATTATTGAATCAGCCAAGATAAAATAATAAAAATGAGCATACAAAAATTTCCATTAAATGATACAATCCTAAAGACTTTTACAAAGTCGTTTATTATGTAAAATAAGCTTAGATAGAAAAAGAACACAGAAACAATGAGATTAATAAATACCTCTCTATGATAAAAGACTTATGGAGATATACTAATTACATATAAATGTGTCCTTAGTCCTTAGTGAAGCTGCAGTTTGGACATGGAGTTTAGACTCCAAATGTAGAAGGCGGCAGAAAAAAGTATTATTTTTTTAATGTTATCAAGTATAAGGAGTCATTTATACAATGAAGAGAACTGATTGTTTTATTTCATGCAAATTAGTCACAGGATCCACAAGTTAGACATTTATAAGGAACAAATTCATAATGAGATACTAGTTTTGATAGTTAGGTCCTTCCGACACCCCAGATGAGAACATTATATTATTGTGGTTTCTTCTTTAAAGATTCACACATCCCCTCTTTGTGCTCCCACTGCTGAAATACACGAGAGGTGAAATATACTACATTTTTAGGTAAGAAAAATGTCAGTTGGAGAAAAATATGATGTTAAGGTCATTAAGTTAGAGAAAATAATTTCAGAGACTTCCTTTGTCTTATCTATTACCAATATGAATAAAAAATATCTCCTTCAAAAAATCCTGTGTTATTCAAATGTCAGCTACAGAGTTTTAAAAACTCATTTATCAAAAAATATGTTAATGAGTTGCTTATATATTTAATAAATCTTTTTATTTTAACCTCAAAGTGAGCAGTCAGGCATCTCATACTACTGAGGAGTATAGGTTTTATGGTTAGATGCACCTGTGTTTTAATTACTTTTCTAACCTGCTGTGTAATCTTGGAAAATTTAGTTTTCTGCTTTGAGCTTCAGTTTTCTAACACACAAAATGGACAAAATAACAGTTTTCTCACAGTGTTATTCTGAGAATTCAATAAGCTAACACATATAAAGGGTCTTGCAGAATGTCTGGCACATATAACTGCAAAACAAACAGAAATTGTTATTGTTAACATAATTATCATTAACACTATCATTATTATGAAATATTGCATCAGTCCCAATATCTTCTTTAGTTCTTTCTGAAATTATCTTTCATTATACCCTATAATTCTCTCTAAAATTCTGTAAACCCCAGTGTGCTGAGGTTATAACCTTCAACAACAATAACCTAAAAGAGATACAGCTTCCACTTGGCACATAGACTGTATACACTTTCTTATTTGCAGTGGTAAAATATGTGATCTTTGAAGTTTCTGAAATTGGTACATATTTCAAAGTTTACTTGGTAGAAGGAAGTAAACCCTGAATTTTAAAATCTTCAAATTATATATCAGAATGATAATATAGCAAAGAGCAAATGATGTATTTAGCAAATAATTGATAAATGCCTGAGTAAATGAAGTGAACAAACTGAGAAATGCTTCTTCAAAATGCCTTCCCTCATGCTGGACTGGACCATAAAGTTTTCCACTTTTTAGTGGTGAGTTTGGGACTAATATAATTAGTATACTAGTTATTCTTAGAGAATTCTTCCCCTCGGAAGTTCTAAGAGACAGGATCTACTTTATGCCCACTTGGCATTTTCTATTTTCCTTTTTTCTTAAAGAGATTCTGCACCTTTGGTGACACAAACAATTAATGAGACTGTTATAGTATATGTTCATTCATCAAAACATGCATTACTTTTGATTGTATTAAAACACAAAGGTGGGCCACGTGCAGTGGATCATACCTGTAATCCCAGCACTTTGGGAGGCTGAGGCGGGTGGATCACCTGAGGTCAGGAGTTCGAGATCAGCCTGGCCAATATAGTGAAAACACCATTTCTACTAAATATAAAAAATTAGCTGGGTGTGGTAGTGGGCACCTGTAATCCCAGCAACTCAGGAGGCTGAGGCAGGAGGATCACTTGAACCCAGAAAGCAGATGTTGCAGTGAGCCAAGATTACACCATTACACTCCAGCCTGGGCAACAAAGGTGAAACTCCGTGTCAAAAAAAAAAAGGTGGGGGGGGGGGGCAGTAAGCTAAAAACCACAGGGATCATCCATAATTTACCCACATGGAGAATTATGAGAACTGTGTAAATACGAATCTTAGGATTTTTCCATTTTAGGAAAATTTCTAGGCAAGGGGGAGAAGATACTGAAGTGTTTGTATACCAACTTCTGCTCTTCATGGGATTAAAGTTGTATTTCAGGAGTCTAATTCCCTGGTATGTCAGTGTGACCTTAGAGGGAAAGAGGGTTTCAAATAAGGTCCTCATACCCTGACATGCACAACTTAGCAATTGGAAGTCTACCACAGACTGCTTTACACTAACTCTGCAACTGTTACGAAAGTGGTTATAAGAGGCAGAGAGAAATAGAAACAGGCAGAGAGAGAAAAGGGAACGGGGGAGAGAGAGGGAGGAGAGAAGAGATAAATTCTTCAGTTGCCTTTTTTCTCTGCTAAATACCATCTTGACATTTTATAAGGATGACAAAATACAATTTTAAAAATTAGTATCTTTCCATTTTCTCATTTGTTATAAGTGGATATACAAGCAGATATTCACATCTGTATTGCAGAGCTCAGCAAAATTGTAAAAAAAAATTGAAGGCTGGTTTACAGAGAATGAAAGTGGAATTCTTGCAAATTTCAAAGTGATTTCAATGCGATTTTCTTTTTGTTTTAATTGAAAGTAGGCAAAAGTGAGAGAAATGTCATAAACAAGCAATTTGAACAGGACAAATTTTATTTGTGTATAACATCAGAGTAGCAGAGAAAGACTGGCATTTCTATCTGTGAAAATATTCATAGTACACGTCACAAAACTATTTTGTTTTCTGTTTATGTAGTTGCACGATACTTAATGATAGCAGATTATTTTTAAAAATGATTTTATGTCTTTCTATACTTTGTCCCCTTGGAATTTGTAATAAGTACACCTGTTTTATGATCCACAAAATTAGAAAGCAAATGCATGGACAAATATGTCTAAAGTTTCCAACAATCTCAGCAGCCATAACAATGACAAGTTAATGAGGTATCCAAGTTAATGAATGTTCTATGTGTGGCATTTGACACCCACCAATTTAATTCTTTTTTTTTTTTTTTTAAGACAGAATCTTACTCTGTCACCAGGCTGGAGCGCAGTCGTTCGATCTCAGCTCACTGCAACCTCCACCTCCCGGGTTCAAGTGATTCTCCTGGCTCAGCCTCCCAAGTAGCTGGGATTACAGGTACCCATCAATATACCAGACTAATTTTTGTAGTTTTAGTAGAGACAGGGTTTCACCATGTTGGCCAGGCCGGTTTTGAACTCCTGACCTCAGGTGATCTGCCTGCCTCTGCCTCCAAAAGTGCTGGGATTACAGCCATGAGCCACTTAATTCTTAGACTCATCAAATTTGGTAAGAGATTAAACTGTGACTAACATAGAAATAAGTACTTGTAGACTCCAAAACGTGTTACGATACTGGGAAAGAAGCAGATTTCAGATGATGATCAACCTAAAATTAAACAACTATACTTATATTTATATGTATAGCTATAAATATATAACTATATAAAGTATAAACTATACTTATAACTATACTTATATATTTTCTATACTTATATTTTATTAGAAATACACAAGCAAGATTCAATACAAACCCTAATGTTATATTTTTGAAAGAAATGACCTCATCATTTTATGCTATTCATAAGCATTCCAATTTCTAGTCATCTATATCCTGATATCCATATCTACCGTGAAGTGGATTGCCCTGTTCACTGATGTTTAGACGGTAATGATCCCCAAACAGAACTGTACCTTCATTTTATAAATAAACTTTTAATTTTAGAATAATTTGAGATTTACAGAAAAGTTGGAAAGGCATAATGAGTTCCTGCTTACCCCAAACCCAGCTTGCCCTACTATCAACTTCTTACATTATTATGGTATCTTTGTCACAAGTAATGAACCAACACTGATGCATTCTTATTAATGGAACACCATATTTATTTGCAGTCCACTTGTTTTTCCGTAATGTGCGTTTTCTGTTCCATGATCCAATTCAAGCTGCTACACTGCATTCAGTCTTCATGTGTCCTTAGCCTCCTCTGGATGAGGGAGTTGCCCAGACTTACCTTGCTTTCAACAATTCTGAGAGTTTTAAGGTGTGCTGCTCAGGTAACTTGTAGAATGCTTTCAATGTTTGTTTGTCTCATGGTTGGAAAAAAGATAGTATGATATTGGGGGGAAAAGGTCACAGAGGTGAAGTGGCCATTCTCATAATATCAAATCAAGAGTACACACTTCAGTTTGGTTTAACACAGATGGTGTTAATCTGATCACCTCACTAAGATAGTGTTTGCAGTTTTCTACACTGTAAAGTGTTTGTTTTTATTTTGTTTTCAATGCTCTATTCTTTTGAAACAAAGCACTGAGCTCAGCTCACTTTTAAACTTCCACCTCTGATATGATTTAGCTCTCTGTCCCCAACCAAATCTCAGCTCGAATTGTAATCCTTATAATCCCCACATGTGGAGGACAGGACCTGTTGGGAGGTGATTGGATCATGGGGGCGATTTCCTCCATGCTGTTCTCCTGATGATAAGTGAGTTCTCAGGAGATCTGAGGGTTTTATAAGAGGTTCTTCCATTTTCTCTGGGTCACTCTTGCCTGCTGCCATGTAAGAAGTGCCTTTGCTTCTCTCTCACCTTCTGTCATGATTCTAAGTTTCCTTAGGCCTCCCTACTCATGCAGAATTGTAAGTCAAATAATGTCTTTCCTTTATAGATTACCCAGCCTTAGGTCTGTATTTATAGCAGTGTGAGAATGGACTAACACAACCTCCTTGAGGAATGGGTATAAGTTATTTGATATTCTGTAATTGAGATTTTCTCTTCTCCCCCCAAGTACTTGATTATTCAATCATTATTTATATCAATAGACACTCATGGATATTTATTTGATATTTTGGCTTATAATTAGATAGCATGTTATATAATATGCTGCAGCTCTGGCTATTGGGAGCTCTTTCAGGTTGGATCTTGAATCCCTTTGACTTATCTTTGTTACTTTGTATTTCTGAGTATTTCCTCAATCATTTTAAAATATTCAATAATTCTCACAAAGTAGGGAACATGGAATAGCCAACATAAGTAATGACACCAGAAAAGCTTAGTTAGGAAGAAAATGCAATTCCCTAGGCACTATAATAAACTTAAATTTATGCTTCATTTCTCTTTGTGTAAAATACATGCAGATTTTGATATCTGAATGTACCAAGACATTTGTGTTAAGATATGTTTTACTCTGCCTTTTGGCATTTACATAATTTCAAAAATAATTTAGTTTTATTTACACTAGCCATGCATTTTAGTTGATTTTTAAATATATATCATGTATATTTATGATATTTACTATGCATTTTTTTCAATGTTCAGTAACAATAAATATTTAAAAATCAATAGTCCAACAATAAGATATATAAAATAACTAATTAGGAGTATTTTCCAGGTAAAGAAAGTTTATATTTTCAAGATAAAATTTAGTAAACTACATATCATAGATCTAAATCCATTACATTATGTACATTAAGTATTTGATTAATTGAATGAATAAATCTGGTTAAACAAAAAAGTCAATCAGCATATGTAATTTCCCTTGAATACCATTCCCAAATACAGACCCAGTCTTGGAAGGATAATCATCAGGATAAATTTGCTGTCCTTTTCACAGATTGTTTACTAAAATTGCATACTTTTCAACGAGCCTAAAAACAAGATAATATTGTTTCTTTTCTCATTTTAAATAACTTCTCTGTGAAATGGATATAACCACAATTTTGCCTCATGGGTTTCTGGGAGGATTTTGTTAGTATGACTGGAGATTAGATCAATGTCTGGCATATAGAAGCACTCTGTGAGTATTATCTATTGTTTTTGTTTCTGGAATACATTGAGAATATTTTTATAAATATACCTAAATTCTAATATTTTTAACCATTTTATTGTATTTCTTCCATAGAACGTGTGTCTATGATGTTTATTCAAATAATTGTTTATCGATGAGTTTTATATTTGTTTCAATATTTTTAATTATTTCAAACCTTACTGTCACTGTCATTTTTGTGAAAGTTGCCTTGAATATATATGTCAGGGAAGACAGGCAAATATGTGAAACTTTAATAAGCATTCTTAAGTAGCCCTCTGACATGCCTATAACTATTTATCGTCCAACAAAGTGCTGAGCTCAAATGAGACCTACTTTTGATATACCTAAAAAAAGGTCATAAAAAAAGGAAAATTGAGCTCATTTATATCAAATGAGACCTACTTTTGATATACTTAATCTTTCTTCTATTTTTATATTTATTGGTAAATAATGTCATTTTGTATTGTGATGCTCTCGATTGTCACAAAATTAAACATGTTTTCATATATTACTAACAATTAGAATGTCCTTTCAGTAAATTGTCTGATTTTGTTACTTCATGTTTATTCAGATATATTTTTAAAATCTTCTAAAGTTTTGAACTATTTTACTGTCAGTGCTGTGTTTCTCTTTTAACTTTTTAGATGTTGTTACTTTTGGGATCGGAAATTTGTAATTTATCAATGTGATCTACCTTTTTCTTTTGCTTTGCATTTCATATTGTATTTTAGATGACATTTGCTATTGATATGCCATACACTTCTTTTTCTGTATTTTCTAATATAGAAAACTTACTTAATTTTCTTATTAAATATTTAAAGTATTTTTTCTATTTTTTCTTGAATATGCAGGAATTTAATTTATTTTGGTGAATAGTGCATTACAGGTTTACATTGGTTATTTTATAAACAGCCAGTGACCTCAAAACGATTCATTGATTTGTTTATTCTTTCTCTAACATCTCAAAAAGCCACTGTTGTAGTAAATTATCAGATTTGACTTTTCCTGAGCCCACTATCTTGTTACATAATTTTTACAAAGTTATTTTTGCAATTTTCTATTTGTTATATGAGTTTTAGAATCAGTTCATCAGGTTGCATGAAAACACTGTACTGATATCTTCAAAATTGTACTACATTTATGTATAAATTAAAGAAGAAATGAGAAAATACAAGACCAGAAATTTCTGTATGGAAACATGGTATGTTTCTCTACTCATATGGAACTTCTGCTCATTAGTGCAGTTTTATATTTCTGTTTATATTGATCTTATATATTCTGATCAGTTCTATTCCAATTTATTTTATAATTTTACTGCTATGTTAGACGAAAACATATTTTATTTTGAATTCATTGTTTCTGAAGCAGAGTAAACTTAAAAATTTTATGTTAACATAACTGGTCATATTGTTAAACTAACTTAGTTTAATGTTTCTCAGTTAATTTTGAGATTATCACATTCCTAGGTTGATTATCATATTTCCTACAAAATGTAAAATAATTTTCTCTTCTTTTCTAGTATTTATGCTTTTATTTTTTCTATAACTCTTAATAAAAACTAGTGGCCTTTTAGTATGTAATAGTATTAGTGAGAACAACCATCCTGTTTTATTTTTACTTAATTTAAACTGCCTTTAATATTTTTCCCAAATACATTTGGAAATAAAATTGTCACAAATATATTTGGAGCATAGACTGAGATGAATAAATTTTCTCTTTAATATATTGATAGGTATTTTCACTTTGATATTATTTTTAATATTTAATTATTTTGTTATTGCAAGACAAATGGAATTCACTTGGCTCTATTATTTTAATAATCAATACATTTATTTTAATAATGTTTTATTTAAAATTTGCACATCCCAATGGATATATAAGATTAATTTGTGAGTTCTGGATTTACTTTATTGCTTGCTTTTTTGCATGACTTAAGGTTAGCTTTTCTTCCCCCGGACCTTTTGGTTTTTCGTATTTTCTATCCTGATCTTTTCTTTTGTATATTAAAAATATTAGTCTCATAAAGTAAATCGAGTATCTTTTTGTCCTCTTCTGTGATCTGAAATATTTTATGCAATTGAAATTATCTGCTCTCAGTGTTTAGAAACTAAGCACCTGTCAGATCCTCTGGGTCTGGTTTCCAGTTTAGGCATAAATCTATGACTTCCTTTCTTCTTATATTATTACAGATTAAATTTTGGAAGGCAAATATTTAGAATTTCTATACACATCAAACATTATACACTATGTCTAAAATAAATTGATAATTAATATTTAAACACTAATAGCTTGCTTTTTGTTTTTATCTGAAAATCTCACGATTAATCTCACTATGTGGTTTTTCAAACATGAATCCAGCCAACGCTGGGTGTAGAAAAGAAGTCAAGAGGACAGGTGAAAGAAAAAACCTTTAATTTGGTGAAACTAGAATTTTTATCACCATTAAGCCATGACTATTTGTTAATATCTGAGAAAATCCAAGCACAATTTATGTAATCTGTGCACACTTTAATCTCATCTGGAGGCAGGGAGGAAGGAGTGACCCGGTAATGAAAATTCAAAAAAGCCGTAGATGAGAATAAATAAGTAAAGTTGCTTTCTGCTCACTCACGACAGACTCCAGCTTGTCCCATAAACCAGTTCCACTAACTAGTAATATTACTTAAGTTTGCAGGATACAGTTCTTACTTCATTGAAGAAAATTTTTATAAACTAGTATAAATGGTGAGGCATAGTGGTTCACATCTGTGATCCCACAACTTTGGGAGGCCAAGGTCGATGGATGATTTGAGTCCAGGATTTCAAGACCAACTTGGGCAACATAGTAAAACCTCATCTCTACCAAAACTACGAAGATTAGCCAGGCATTGTGGCACATATCTGTGGTCCCAGCTACTTGAGAGATTGGGGTGGAAGGATCCCTTGAGCCAGAGAGGTGGAGGTTTCAGTGAGCAGTGATTGCACCGCTGCACTCCAGCTTGGGTGACAGAGTGAGACCCTGTCTCAAAAATAAATAAATATATAAATTTAAATAAAAAAAACTAGTATGAAGGAGATTTTATCTCCTCATGCATAGCCTTTTCCTATTTTAGAATCGTATCATTGCTTTACCATCACATTATCAAAATAATTTTTCTGAAACAAAGGAAACTTCCAAAAATTAATTTAAACCTCTATCTCTAATGAAATATTTTTAATTGAGATTTGATATCTACAAATGGCTGCCATTCTCATTCTGAGCTCAGTTTTACTCATCAATAACTCAGAAGATAAAACCCTTCTATAGTTATATTCCTAGTAACTAAGACTACAACTTGCTACATAGTAGATAATAGTATGACATATGTATTTCACACACATGCATGCACATACATGTGCACAAAAGACAGTGACCTATGTTCATGTTAACTTTTTCAGGTCTGACATGCTGTTGTGTTCCAAGTCATTTAAGTTGAGATAAAGCCATCTTGGTTTCTCTATCCTTTGCTAATTCAACCAATCTGGAATACAGTACTTCTGGAATACAGTACAATCTGGAATACAATACAACCAAGACAACAGTGTGTTGTCTTGATTTTATTATCCATTCTTCTCAGAGCAATATAGATGATGAAGAGCTCCTTTCTACCTAATCTCTTGTTTATATAGATGTGAAAGTAATAAATACAGCTAACTCTTCCTGCCGCCGACTCCCCTCCAGAAATATCTAGTTTGTGCAGAGGTATTAAGACATGATTTTGACCAATAGATATGGGACAGTAAAGCACCATTATTTTTCTTTTTTGGGATCCTAGCACCTATTTGCCAATGAGAACAAGAGCCAGTGAGTGAAACACAGCAACTTGGAAATAAATTATGTGTTGTTTCTTTAGGAGGCTACTACTTTTCTACTACAGAAGCAATGTGCTACAATTGACTTTATATTTACTTTTTTACATTGATTCTTCCATTTCACACAATATATGACACCTGTATGAGCCTAAGGTAAGGGACAAGGGTGACTGCTTCAGCATTTCAATATGTCAAATTTGTCATATTGTTACGTTACTGGAGAATAAAACAGAGGCATCCTTAGTTTTTTATAACCATGCTGCCAGGCTTTGACTACATTGTGCATAAAGTGAAATTCTGATGAAAGCCAGTTTGATGGAAGCCATAATCTGTAAAGTAATTTTTGGTATCATGTAAGAACCATAATATAGATCAAAATTCTGATGCCCAGTCATTCCACAGAGAGATTTGCAAACATTGAGCAACGCAGTGCTTATTCCACTCCCCCACCCTACCCACCCCCAGTGCAGGGATAATACATTTTCCTGAATTAACGGGGAAATACTTTTAGTATCTGTCTCCATCTATCTACAGCCCACCATCTAGCTCAAAGCAGAACATAAATGATATTAACAAAAATCTTCTTAAAAGCTTAACTGACTCTCACTTGTCTTGAGTTTTGAAGAGAAACTTGACTCTGAATGGAAGCAAGCAGGTGCTCTGAGGATGTCAAGTATGCAGTAGAAGTGTTTTTTTCCAAAAATCGGTGTTTCCTTTTGAGTTTTGCAAGGCAAAGTATAAAACATGCCTAGCAAGGATGGATTTCACAATTAATGTCAAATTTGTAAAAAGTGAAAATAAAGAAATGTATTTTGGAGAAGAATTTGGAAGATTTCTTCCTCACCTAAAAAATTCCAGTCAAGAAATCTCCACACTGTTTTCCATAGTGGTTTTACTAATTTATATTCCCAACAGTGTAAAAGTATTCTCTTTTCACTGCATTCACACCAGCATCTATTATTTTTAGGTTTTTGATTATGGCCATTCTTGCAGGTGTGAGGTGCTATCACATTGTGGTTTTAATTTGCATTTGCCTGATAATTAGTGATGTTGAGCATTTTTCCATATGCTCATTGGCCATTAGTGTATCTTCTTTTGATAATTGTCTATTCATGTCTTTAGCCCACTTTTTGACAGGATTGTTTGTTTTTTTCCTTGCTGATTTGTTTGAATTATTTGTAGATTCTGGATATTTGTCCTTTGTCGGATGTATAGATTGTGGATTTTCTCCCACTCTGAGGGTTGTCTGTTAACTCATTATTTCTTTTGCTGTACAGAAGCTTTTTTAAGTCCTGTCAATTTTTCTTGGTTTTTGTTGAATTTGTTTTTGGGTTCTTGGTCATGAAGTCTGCCTAAATCAATGTCTAGAAGGGTTTTCCCAAAGTTATCTTCTAGAATCTTTCTCATTTCAGGTCTTAGATTTAAGTCTTTAATCTACCTTGAGTTGATTTTTGTATAAAATCAGAGATGAGCATCCAGTTTTATTCTAAACATGTAGCTTGCCAATTGTCTCAGCACTATTTGCCAAATAGGGTACCCTTTCCCCTCACTTAATGTTTTTGTTTGCTTTGTCGAAGATCAGTTGGTTGTTAAGTATTTGGCCTTATATCTGGGTTCTTTATTCTATTCTGTTCCATTGGTCTATGTGCCTATTTTGATGCCAGTACCATAGTGTTTTGGTGACTACGGCCTTATAGTATAGTTTGAAGTCAGACAATGTGATGCCTTTAGATTTCTTCTTTTTTCTTTGTTTTGCTTTGCTTATGCAGGCTCTTTTTTGGTTCCATATGAATTTTAGGATTGTTTTTTTCTAGACCTGTGAAGAAGATTGATGGTATTTTGATGGGAATTGCATTGAATTTGCAGATTGCTTTTGACAGTATGGTTATTTTCATAATATTGATTCTCACCATCCATGAGCATGGGATATGTTTTTATTTATTTTTGTCATCTATAATTTCTTTCAGCAGTATTTTGTGTTTTTCCTTGTAGAAGGTCTTTCACCTCCTTGGTTAGGTATACTCCTAAGTATATTATTTTATTTTATTTTATTTTTGCTGCTGCTGTGAAAGGATTTGAGTTCTTGATTTGATTCTCAGCTTGGTCACTGTTGGCCATTTGATCCAGCAATTCTACTACTAGGTATCTACCCAGAGGAAAAGAAGTCATTATCTGAAAAAATACTTGCACACACATGCTTATATCAGCACAATTTGCAATCACAAAAATATAGAACCAGCCCAAATGCCCATCAATCAATAAGTGGATAAAGAAAATAATTTATACTATGGAATGCTATTCAGCCATATAAAGTAACAAAATAATGACATTCACAGCAACTTGGATGGAACTGGAGACTATTATTCTAAGTGAAGTAACTCAGGAATAGAAAACCTAATGTTCTCATTGATATATGGGAGCTAAGCTATAAGGAACAAAAGCATAAAAGTGATACAATGAACCTCGGAGACTCAGGGGAAAGGATGGGGAGTGGTGAGGGACAAAAGACTACACATTGGGTACAGAGGTATAAAAGGGAAAATTACTCCCTTTGAATTGCTTCAATGATGTCAAAAAATCATGAAGTCTAGTCATTTTCCTGAAGCATAAAGCAACTTCTGAAAATTTGCTAAAATATTGCTAGCACTAATATAACATTTAACATAAAGACATTCTAATATTTTGAATCCTGTTGCCTGAGTCTCTCTCATTTCTCTCTCTCTCTCTCTCTCTCTCTCTCTCTCTCTCTCTCTCTCTCCGTACATACAATCATAATGCACTGAATGAGTAGAGTATAAACAATGTTCTCCCAGCACAGTAAGAGGTAGGCTTAAAATTTGTTTGTGTTTATTAGTTCATTAGTTGTTGTTGTTGTTTTCCTAGACTAATAAAAGACTATGTATTTTAAGAGATATGTAATGTTTCCCAATGTAATGATAATTCAGCTTCTAAAAACTCTTCATCAGACCTCCAGATTCAAGGGATGTGGATTTATGAATACAGTCTAAGTTCAGTGAATGCCAATCCCAGGCCTACTGGTGATTTGTGGTGTGAAACTGGACAAACTACCTAACATCTCAGGACCATTTCCTTTCTCATCTACTAAAAGGAAACAGTAAAAACACTTCTCTTGAAGAAATTGGGTGTGATTCAACTAATCAAATGTGTTAAGGCATTAGGAAACACATTTCCATAAATCACATTTGTGTGGCACATTCAGGTTCAGATACAGTTGTATTCAAGTAAATTTTTAAAGCTTGCCCTTAATAAATCCACATTTTTTTTTCTCATTCAGGATGGATTTATCAGAGATGTACACTTAGTAAGGACCTAAAACATCAGCCACACACCTGTCCCCTGGAGATAGATCCATACACATATGCTTATTTGTTGAATGCCAAACAGAGAATAGTTATTGACCCAGGAGGATTACACTTCAGTGCAGAATGCCAAGTAATTAGAGAAGTGACATTGGACCATCATGTAGAGCCCCAAGTAATCATAAATGACAATGTCAACTGAAACAAGAGCAAGTGAATGAAAGCCAGCAGCTCACAGAAGCCCCTGAAAAGCAAAGCACCTGCAAAAGTTAGCACACAAACACCAGCCCAATACAGGATTCCAGCAGAATTCTGAAGCAATTATTGCTGCTTTTCCTAGCAGAAGTCAGTACTAATAATACAATTCTTGAGCCAAGTCAATAAAATCAAGTAAATGTTATCTTCCCATACGTCCTCCTTCTGGGTGGAAAATTACAGTAATAGCCATCCTTATCAGAGTAGAGTAAACATGTTGTATTACAGAGAATATGCTGTCATTTAGCAGGGGCTTAAAATGTTCACATTTTACTCAAGTAACAAACATAATATTCTAATTCATTGTTGAGAACCCATGATTTGTACCTACATTTTTTTTCAGTAAATGGTATAAATAACCAAACCTTTGAAAACCTGATTTTAAAAAATAAAGAAATTCTGAAACACACTGAAATTTGGATGATTAGTTTGGTTTACTTATGTTCACTTCATATTTCAAAGAGAAATATCCATATACGCACAACACACCAAATTTAGTTTTCTAAAACTTTTCAAAGACAACATTTCAATGGATTTTCTACTTTAAAATAGTTTTATAACAGTAATATTTTCTCAAGCACAATTTAGGTAGCAGATCAATGCTTTGGAGGACATGAAGAATACATTTGAGTAAGTGTTCACATTTAGTATGGTTACTTTTGTAAAAATTAGTAAAAATTGAGATTCAGATAAATTGAAAATTTATCATATGTATAAAATAATGTATACAATTTGTTTACTTAGAAAATGCAATACAACATAAATTATAAAATGATTTGTGACAATACACTGTATTGTGTAAAAGAATATTGATCAACAAGTGTTTTTAATATATATATATTAAATATACTTTTTATACATATACATACAGAGTCATTTAATCCTCACAAAAGTACATGAGGTATAAAACTTGTGCTATTATAATTATTTCATATAACACATTTCATCCTTGGCACCTAAAAATACACTCCAAAATAGTGGCCTAAAGAAAAAGATTTATTATTGTCCATGAGATTCCAGGTGTGTTGGGTGGTTCTGCTTACCTGTATGGGGCAAAACAGATCTCATCTAGATTTGCTCACCCATCTACAATCAGCTGGCAAGTGAGATGGAGGCTGGCTGGTAGAGCCTTGCCTCATAAGGGTGATTCAATGGCTCTGGTTCTGTAGTCTCTCCTTCAGTGGGCTTAGACAGATTAGTTCCCACATAAAGGCAGGAGTCCAAGAGAATGAGCAAGAGCATATGCCTCTAGGCCTAATCTCAGACCTGGCACCCCATCACTTCCCCACATTCTGTTGGCCAAAATAAATCACAGGCTAGTTCAAATTCAGAGTAGAAAAATAAACTCTACTTCTTGATGGAAGAAGCTATAAAGTCACACTGCAAGACTACATATAGTGGAAGGGAAAAACTGGGGCCACTTTCACAGTCAATTCATCACAGTGTCTAAATTTCAAATAAGAAAACAGAGAGAAATTTAGACATTTGAAAAAAATGCCATTTGAAAGCATATTAAACCAATCTAAATGTTATAATTTAAAATCTAGAAATATTTCTGTCTCCATATCTGTAAAGTTGCCAAGTATGTCCTTGAAAAAGCTTTAAACATACTCGCACCAATAGCCAAAGTAGAGTAAAATAAAATCACACATATAATTATTCCTGGCACTGCAATGTGAGATGAGATATAAAAACAAAAAAGTCTTCATTAGAACACTTACCATTCAGGTTGCTAGGGTAGAGTGGAAAGTTTATACAACACAAATATTTCAGTACAAACAATCCCAGCATCTAAAATGTCCTACTGTTACAATATAATTATAATAATGTTTACTTCATTAATCTGCAAACCCAATTACTTTCATAAAATATCCCAGCAGTTTCAACCTACTTCTTACAAATATCTTAAAGTAATAAGCTGTTTTTTCTTGCAACTTCATGACTTCCATAAAGCATACATTAATTTATAAACGTGTGAAATAAAGTAAATAAAGCCAAATTAGCTCTAATCAAGTAAAACACATTACATTTTAGAGAGTAAACCTAGCTAGTTATGAGTCAAATTCCATAAGATGTGATGGTCTCTACTTTTGATTAAAAATTAAACATCTCATGGAAAACTCTGGTGTGTTCCAATTGGAAATGTCTGTGAGCCGATATGGAGAGAAAACTGTATGACATAAAATTTCATTTCACAGAAATTTGACATTAGCACACACTTTCAAACGCATTAAAGTTAGGCATTGTCATGAAATATATCAGTTACCTATTGCTACGTAACAAAGCATCCCAATATTTAGTGGTTTAAAGTAACTTTTGATTTGGGTTGTTATTCTGTAGTTTAGTAACTTAGACTAGACTCAACAGGGATGCTTTTCTGCTCATAAGTAGGATTCCTTATTTATTTGTGGTTAGCTGTGGGTTTCCTATGAATTGTCTTATGCTAACCATGACTCAGGTATCTCACATGTATGGAGTCTCAGCCGGGACATCTCACTAACTCAACTCTGGTCCTTGTTGTCTTTATTCCTCCAGCCCCCTAGCTCATGATCATGGAGGTAAGAGGGAAAAAGGTGCAAAAAAGCAAGTGGAAGTGTACACAGCTTCATGAGACCTAGGCTTAGAACTGGGACCCATAACCACCAGCTCACTGTATTGGCCCAAAAAAAATCACAAAGATAGCCTATGTTCAAAAGATAGGAAAACCTTGAGAAAAGCTTTAAAGTCCGATTGAGAAAAGCTTTAAAGTCACATTCTAAACACATTGGTATAGGCAGAGGAATATGTGCGATCAGTTTTCCAAGTCATTTTGGTTGTCACAATAGGGGTTGAGAGTTACTTAATGGCATCTAGTGGGTGGAGGTAGGGATGCTGCTAAACATCCTGAAATGTGCAGGAATGTCTCTCACACACACACACAAAATTCTATGGCTGAAAACATCAGTGGTATAGAAATTGAGAGACCCTGATATAGAGGGCAGGAGTATACATTATCCTGTTCCAGATAGATGATGAATTCTAGAATACAGCCTAGAAGTTCATTACTTTAAACTTATTTTGTGGTACAGAAGGAAATGAAAATATTTCCCTCTAAAATACTGAGAATTGTTGATCTAAGAGAAAGGATAAAATTCAGAGGCAAATTGTGCCCTTCCCTCTGCCTTTCCCACCTAAAGATGGGTCCCTTTGCAGCACTTACTATCATCTCAGAAACAGAACTCAGAGACAGTGGCACTAGAATATCTAGGAACAAGCTCTACTCTTCCCATAAATTTACCTTCCCACATATTCCACCTTTTGGAAGCCAGAAGATACTCTCTCATTTGTCTTGTCACCATACAGGATTTATGGCTCTTTGATAAAATTCTATCTAATCAAGTCTTCTAAGCTGCTGCCGTAAGAGAGATGCTTTGAACTAAGGTCTCTTCCATTTGATGGGTACAGCACATGTTAATAAACTTCTATGTATCTGTCTTTTGTTACTCTAACTTCTGTTTTCAGCAGAGTATCTCAACTAAAAACCTAAAAAGGAAAAAAAATATATGTTTCCTTCTGTATTAGTCAGTTCTCACACTACTAATAAAAACGTACCCAAGACATCAGGTAATTTATAAAGGAAATAGGTTTATTTGACTCACAGTTCCACATGGTTGGGGAGGCCCTCACAGTCACGGCAGAAGACAAAGGAAGAACAAAGCGATGTCTTACATGGCGGCAGGCAAGAGAGCTTGTGCAGCAGAACTCTCACTTATAGAACCATTAGATCTCATGAGACTTATTCACTACCATAAGAGCAGTATGGGGGAAACTGCTCCCTTAACAGATGGGGACTACTACAAATCAAGGTGAGTTTTGACTGAGGACACAGCCAAACCATATCACCTTCTCTACAGTACTCATGGACATGAATAGCACATATTTCCTGTATTAGCTCTGTTTTTATCTATTTAATCACACCATCGCTGTATTACAAACCTATTTTTCTTCTTAAATATTCTTTTCTAAATTTTCTCATAGGCAGGCATATTTGGATAAACTGACAGTTTACTTTGCATCTGTCTTTCTTTCTTAGAACAATATCAAGAAAGTGTTTCTAAGTTGCTACATAATATTCAAATTAAAATAGGCCATAATAACATTCATTACATTTCATCGATTGGCATGGGAAGCTTTAGCCTAAACTATGGAATTAGGAGAAGGTTTTTGGAGAAAACCATGTTCAAGTTGAGGCTTGAAAAAATAGTTGAGTTTAACTAGATGTGTAATATAGACAGAAGTATTCTAGAAAGATGAAATAACATATATAACAGTCTCAATGGGATGAGAGTGTGAGAGTCTTGAGGAGCTCAGAAAAACCCGAATGGTTTAAATAAAGTGATGGAAGTGAAGAGTGTGGCAAGACGAGCTCAAGATTATGCTGGACGTTTTGAAAGCATGTTGAGATTTGAGATTATAAAACAAGAGTCATGAAAGGATTTTAAGGAAGGAAGAGACACCATATGTTCATATACAAATAATGGCCCTGATAGCCACATTCTGTAATTCTGTAAAGGGTAGACTCTATGACTGGGAAATACAAGGGAACCAATTTCCACTTGTCATCTAAATCCCATTTCTGCTGTAACCCTGTGTTGATTGGCGTCATCAATATGCTGGAGCCAAGATTGCCATATGCATCATTCATTGGTTAAGTAAGTTGTTTTGAAAATAGTCTGTCTTAAGAAGACATTGTTTCATTAACAACAATATTTGTTCTGATTGCTGAAATCCTCAGTCCTTTTTTTCTGCATAATAATTAATAACCTTGTAAGAGTGATGTCAGCATTGACCTGTATTCATAGTGTTGGAATTTTTATCCAGTACAAAAAGACATCTGATGACATTTATTGTAAATTTCTCTTTCTTAAATAATTCTTACACACACAACAAAATGGATTTTAGTTTTGAATGTATGAAAATTTATTTGGACACAATAGGCAGTTGATTATGCTTTTGTGAATGTAAACTTGAGAGCAAATAAACACTCAACGTTAGTAAATACCCTTGGGATTTTCTCTTTGCTACTGTGAATTTAATTAAATAGCAAACTTTTATACATATATAATAAATGTATACACACATAAATATATACATATATGTGCATGTGTATATATATGTAGTAAATTTCATATGCATATGAGAAATATATATTATTTCTATATTATATTTCTACATAAAAGTGACTTCGCTGAAGCGTCTCAGGCAGTTGTACATCAAATAGTCCTTTTGAGCAAATATTCCCAATTTGATTCATAATATATAATTCCCTTTTACTCAACTCTCCTACTCCAGTCTCGAATCAAATCCTGTTGTTTTTCTCACACACATCTTAAATCTGTTATCTCTTCTCTCTAACATCTACCATGACTGCATGTCCAAACTCGTGAACTTGTCTTCAGTCTCTTCTTGACTCTCCAGTTCACAGTCCCACTGCAGCCAGAGTTCATAATGCCAGCTTAATGATGTCATTTGTCCCATTCAAAGTTATTCACGAGCCCCTCAGCCAGGCACGTAACTACTTACCTGATCTGAACTCTTTCTTCTTCAGCCTCACCTTTCATTATATAATGTTTAAAAATGCATGTGCTCAAAAGTCTTCACAAATATAAGGCATTCACCACATGATTTCAAAGCACTGCACCTATTGTTCTGAATCCAGAATGTCCTAGATTGTTTTTCTGATTGATCTTCAGTATGCTGGTTGTGTACAAGTATCTCTCTAAAAATTTCTTTGATCACAATCTCATAAATTAATCCTTTATTACTCTGAATTCTTTCTTTAAGCATAATTACATTTTTGTATTACTTTGTTTATATGTCTAAAATCTAATATCTTTTTGAGGGAAAGAGCATTATCTTACTCAGAGCAGACCATTCTGATACAGTCATATTTAATGTGGAAATAATGTTGATGGATCCATTTGGACAGTCATGAAATGAAATATCTTTGTCTAAGTGCAACTTGACTTCATTACTAAGGATCTCTTCCCCCTTGTTACATGGAATTTAAATTTCCATTTAACAGAATATTACTTTCTCATAATATTTTATGAAGAAAATAATACTTGTAAGGAAATAAATGCATAAATATATCATTTTAAGTCTCTTAGAATTGGGAACTGTTCCTCCCCTCACATACTACTTACTTCCTGCAGGGGACTTTGTTCAAAGAACACCATCTCTGTGAGGGCTTCTCTGCCAACCCTGTTACACGTTTTGATAACAACCAGAAAGGTTCTCTCTATCCTCTTTCTCCATCTTCTTTTATTTTAGATTTTTTTCTTTTTTTTTTTTTTTTAAACTGAGTCTTGCTCTGTTACCCAGACTGGAATGAAGTGCTGTAATTATGGTTCACTGAAGCCTTGACCCCCAGGCTCAATCCTTCCACCTCAGCCTCCAGAGTAGCAGAGACTACAGACGTGCACCTCCATGGCTGACTAATTTTCTAAAGTTTTTGTAGAGTTGAGGTCTCACTATGTTGCCTGGGCTGGTCTTTCCCCATCTTAATATTATCTTCAGTGCTTACCAATGATATAATTGTGTGTGTGTGTGTGTGTGTGTGTGTGTGTGTGTCTGTGTGTGTGGTGTGTTGGTGTGTGTATACCTATTTCTGTTGCCCTCTGTCTGCTAGAATGTAAGTCCCAGAAGGAAGAGATTTTTGTCTGTTTTACTCACATAGTAAGTTGTCTACAAATATTTGTTGAATAAAATTTCTCTTTTTTTTACCCTCAACACATAACTAGAAACACAGATTAAACACAAGTAGTTTATCTGAGAAGTCATTTCAAGAAACACAGGTAGTAGGGTGAGTAAGGAAAGCAGAAAAAGCCAAAAGACAATGGTCATCAAAAGGTGTGTAATGCAGCAAGTCGCCCCTGTGGGTAACATCAGTTTCATCTTGAGAAAAAGGATAGAACATGCACTTCAGCATTATGCCATTTCATGGCTGAGAGAACTGAGGTGTTGACAGACATATCAGTCACTGTATTCCCAACTTACCACATGGAAGGAAAGAAGGTTTTGGCTACTAGAGGAAATCCTTAGGGAAAAACAAAAGCAGGTAGAAAATAAGGGACTGCATGGAGAAAGCAAAAGCTACAGCGTCTGGGCAAGGTGCCATCAGCATCTGCTACAGAATTATAAAGAAGTCTTATGAAATATTATGTATACTGAATATTGTGTTGTCTATATATGTACATAGTATATACTAGAGTATATATAGTATAGTGTCTGCACCAAAGCTTCCCGTATCTTTATAAAGAAAATGAAAGAAACAGATTTACTCAATAGATAAAAGATAAAATAACAATGAATTCAGAATTTTGCCCAACCTATTTGCTTTAATGAATTTTCTATTCATGTTCTATTTGGTCCTATCTCATATTTAGCTCTAATAATACAAAAATAGGTATCTTAAGTTAATTAGAATTACTAATCTGACCCAGAAAATGCTAAGGAAACTTAGGTTATGCAAATATTCGCAATACTGGTAGAGTTTAGGCCAGATGTTTTAATGAGCTCTCACTTCATGAACTGCCTCAAAAGCTCCGGGCCAAGAAGACAATTTCCACAGAAACTGTGGGAAGAAGTTAATGAGGCAAAACAGGTAACTGCCGTAATGAAGACGGAAAACAGGCTTCTAAACGTCTTGATATGACTGAACACACAATGACATGCAATGTTATTTAATTAATATTTGCTTTGGATGGAGACAAAGTTGATGAATAGACTTAACAAAATAATTTTATAACATTTAAATATTCTTTAAGTCCTAACACATTATAATGTAACTAAGGAATTTAGTAATATTAATTCTTAACCATTTAAAAATATGTTGAGTAAGCCATTATTAAATCAATAATGAATACTAGAACTATATTTACTGAATTTGGAAAATGGATTACATCTAAGTATTTTGAAAGTATTTTCTAGAAAGCCAAGAAGGGAATCCTTTTCAAACCTACTTTAGTTACACTCAAAACTGCTTAACTTTTCTTATTAACGTTTAATGTGTAACTTATTCTTGGGTGTTTTTATAGCAGCAATAATGCAGGATGTTAACTTTCTTGTGGCACTGTGAGTGCCTGATTTTATTAATCTGGATTTCTATACAAATATTTTCTAAGTTAGGCATTACATTTACCATTATTGATAAGTTTACAAATCACTTACAAACACAATAATATATAGAATTCACATACCATATGTTCTCACTCATCTATTTTTATATAGGTATTAAATTATGAAGATCACTTCACATTCTTGGTTAGATATAAGTGTAACAAGATACACTTATTTTCATTGATATTTTTAAACTAGGTATTACAATTTTAAGGAGATTGAGCATCTGCCTTTTTATTTCTCTTTGTTTTTTAAAGAATGCATTCTCATCATCATAATGACCTTTACAATATTTTTAATTTCACAAAGCTCACTTCAAAGATGAGAGGTACATTTGTACATATAAGAATTTATATAATTTATATTATACATTTGCATATGATTTCAGAATGCCTGGTGTATAATTAAATTTAGACTGACTGATAAACATATTGCAAGTAATGTAGAGCAATAGCCAAAGTATATTTTATAAACCCAGTCCATGTTACAGTGATTCAGAGATATTACAAAGTACATAGGAAAAAGTCAAAAAGGACAAAACTATTTTATTTGACAAAATAAATAAAATTGATAAATATTTAGCAAGTCTTGTAAGAAAAACATTCCTTTCACAACTTGAAAATAAAATGGATAATACGAATTAGTTTAAGCCAACAATTTTGAAAAATTGCTGTTAAAATAACTTACCACAATTGTCATAGGAAGCAATTGAAATTCTGTATTTTCAAACTTTCAGTCTTTTCTCTTGTATTCTTGAACTCATAAAGTACACACTTATTTACTGCATACAGTAAGGTTAATATTCTTTATGAGTCTGGTTTTATTGTTCATGAATGGGCCAAGTACTGAGAAGGTTAGAGGACACTTTCAGAAAATAGTTTAATTAGTGTTGACTTTGTATGGCCCATGTTGAACAGTAAAACAACATTTTTCCTTTGATAGAAGAAATCTCAGGAAAGTAAAATAACACTCTTGAAAAGATTACTATCACTTTCATTTCATATCGTAATCCGAAAGAAAAGAGCATCTTCAAAGAAAATTAATAACTGTAATTAATTAAACAGTCAATGCATCATAGGCAGTAAAATGTATTGCTAAAAGCCTTCCATTGATTATTCTCTAAATATCAGTCACTATTTGAATAATTCTGAAAAAACGCTGCCTGTCGATTTGCAGGGAATTATCTCACTCTCCAAAACAAAGGAAACAGCTGTAGAGAAGTTGAATAAATGATGACATGCAAAATATGTAGTGTAACTTTTTTTAAGTATCTTCATGGGCCTGTGGTGGGCTTGCTGATGTGGCAGCCTCCCATGAGCCCTGGGGCTGAAAAGTGGAGACAGTAAGGAGGGCAACAAGGTGAAGCATAAGCTGGCTAAGTGCCAAAAAGTTGGCAGTGTTGAGGAAGCTGTGTGGACGTAGCCACACTCCTGGTGGTCAAGGAAAGTGTGATGATGTGAGTGCCATGCAGAGAGGAGCCTACTTAGACCTCATGTCTAGTAGGTAGCAGTGAGGGGGTAGCTGAGCAGGGATGATGGAGTACCTAATAGCCAAAGTGGTGGGGAAGGGGCTGAGCAAATACATAAATGCATCTAGGTTTATGTCAGGTTCTTCCACATTAGAGAAGAATCTACAAATATGTCATGTGGGCAAACTGGAAAATAACTGAGATGATGCATTAGAATTGGAGGTTTTTCATGAAAGCGTTTTTATTCTAAATATAAAGAAATAGATATAGATGTATGTGTGTGCATATATGTATACATGTATTTCACAGTTGTCTCTGCTGAGAGGATCTAGAAGCAATGACATCTCACTAACAATGAGCAAAAGTACTTTTAATTTTTATTTATTTTTTAAGAGCCTTGTCTAACTGTGTCACCTCACCTAAAGTGCAATGGTGTAATCCTATCTCACCACAACCTCAAACGACCATGCTCAAGCAATCGTCCCACCTCAGCTGCCTGAGTAGCTGGGACTACAGGCATGCGCTACCTCACCTCGTTATTATTTTACTGTTATTTTTGTAGAAATGCAGTCTTCCTCTCTTCCCAGGCTGATCTTGGACTCTTGGCCTCAAACAATCCTCCTGCGTCAGCCTCCAAACTGCTGGGCTTATAGGCATGAGCCCCATCTCCAGCCTTAGACTTTGGCTTCTCAATGTCATTTTTCACTAAAAGAAACTACAGTTTGTGAGAGGAACAGCTGACTCCAGGACAGATTAGGAAAAAGTACAAGGTGAGCCCGAAGTATCTTCTGTAAGAAAAATTGAGTGCCAAAAAAATGATGGAAACATGTCAAAAGGCACAGAGGATCTTATATACCAAATCTAGGACAATTTGAGTATTGATATCAGACAAGGTCAGGAGCGTTCAGGGTTGCATGGTCCTAGACTGAAAATTTGAGTACCAAAATAAATAATGATAGTAACAGAATACAAATTCATTGATTAAAACAGGAATCCATGGCTGGGCACAGTGGCTCACACCTGCAATCCCAGTACCTTGGGAAGCCAAGGTTAGTGGATCACTTGAGACCAGGAGTTTGAGATCAGCATGGCCAGCATGGTGAAACCCTGTCTCTACTAAAAATACCAAAATATTAGCTGAATGTGGTGGCAAGTGCCTGTGAGCCCAGCTACTCTGGGAGGCTGAGGCAGGAGAATCGCTTGAGCCCAGGAGGCAAAGGTTGAATTGAGTCAAAATCATGTCACTGCACTCCAGCCCAGGTAACAGAGTGAGACTCTGTTTCAAAAAAAAAAAACAAAGACAAAAGACAACAATAAAAAGGAAATCCACAAGTCCATACTGATATAAACAAAAAGCAAACATCTGCAAGAGAAGAAAAAGTATATCCTTATAGTAGAAATACAACTAAAAGCTACAGGGAAAATAGCTTACAATTCACCATTTGACAAGTATAATGGTGCTTGATTCACATATAAATCTATGGATGCTTAGGCAGTGAGTAAAGGTTTGGGGGAGAAGCAGAATATTGGCCTAGATTTGAAGTATCTTCCTGATATAGTTTGGCTCTGTGTCCCCACCTAAGTCTCATCTCAGGCCATGGCATCAGAGGGTGCAAGCCCCAAGCCTTGGAAGCTTACATGTGGTGTTGAGCCTGTGGGTGCTCAGAGGCAAGAATTGAGGTTAGGAGCCTCCACCTAGATTTCAGAGGATGCATGGAAATGCCTGTATGTCCAGGCAGTAGACTGCTCCAGGCGCGGAGCCCTCATGCAGAACCTTTACTAGGGTGCTGCAGAGGAGAAATGTGGAGTTGGAGCCCCCACACAGAGTCTTCACTGGGGCACTGCCTAGTGGAGCTGTGAGAAGAGAGTCACAGTCCTCCAAACCCCAGAATGCTAGATTCATCCACAAGCTTTCACAGTCCACCTGGAAAAGCCAGAGGCACTCAACAGCAGCCTATGAAAGCAGCTTCAGGGGCTGTCGCCTGCAGAGCCGTAGGGGCGGAGCTATCAAGGCTTTGGGAGCCTACCTTTTGTATCAGGGTGCCCTGGATATGAGACATAAGAGTCAAAGAAGATTATTTGGGAGATTTAAAATGTGATGGCTGCCTTTCTGGGTTTCTGAATTGCATGAGGCCTGTAGCCCCTTTGTTTTGGCCAATTTCTCCTATTTGGAATGCCTGCACACACGTTGTATCTAGGAAGTAACTAGCTTGCTTTGATTTTACAGCCTTGTAGGCAGAAGAGACTTGCCTTGTGGCAGATAAGAATTTAGACTTGGACTTTTTAGTTCAATCCTAGAGTGAGTTAAGACTTTGGAGGACTATTAGGAATGCATGATTGTGTTTTGAAGTGTGAGATGGACATGAGATTTGTGAGGAGCCAGGGGTGAAATAATATGGTTTGGCTCTGTGTCCTTACTCAAATCTCTTCTCGAAATGTAATCCCCATGTGTCAAGAGAGGGGCCTTGGGGGAGGTGATTGGATCATGAGAACAGTTTTCCCCATGCTGTTCTCATGATAGTGAGTGAGTTCTCACAAGGTCTGATAGTTTAAAAGTGTGTGACAGTTCTTCCCTCCCTCCTGCCACCATATAAGACGTGCCTTGTTTCCCCCTTCCACTGTCATTGTAAATTTCCTGAGGCCTCCCAAGACATGTGGAACTGTGAGTCAATTAAACTTCTTTTGTTTATAAATTACTCAGTCTCAGATAGTCCATTATAGCATGTGAAAATGGACTAATACACTTTCCATCAGTTACAAATTGGAAAATACTGTCTTTCTAGTGGAGAAATCTGGTTGACACCAAATTTACCAAGTGAGTGAGGTTGCCAGCACCATTGGCAGAATGTTTTTTCATGATGCAATTTCCTGAGACCAGCATAGCATCACTTCCATGGGATTCCTACACACAATGTATGGCTCCAGTTTGATCATGAGGAAAGCATCACATAAACACAGTTTATACTTCAAAAAAAATCTGTCAGCATTTTGAAAGAATGGGGTAACTGAGAAACTGTGCCACATGAAAAAGACTGAAATGACATGGCACATAAATACCACACATGATCCTGGATTGGACTGGATTCAGGACTAAAAAGGAGGAAGAAACGTTGTCCATTAGAATATAAATGAAAATAAACGAAGAAATATGAATGAAGTCTGGGAATTGAATGGTGGTAGTGTATCAAGTTGATTCCCTAATTTAGAAGTAGTGTGACCGCCTGTCCTGGTATGCCCAAGACTATCTAGATTTTACCACTGAAGATTCAGCATCCTGAAAATCCTCTTCCCAGACCCAAAAGTTTATTGGTTTGATTACAGGTACAGAAGATCAGCGGAAGGCTTGGCATGCTGGCTCATGCCTGTAATCCCAGCACTTTGGGAGGCCGAGGTGGGAGGATCACTTTAGATCAGGAGTTTAAGACCAGCCTGGCCAACATGGCAAAACCCCATTTCTATTAAAAGTACAAAAAATTTGCTGGGCATGGTGGCATGCTCAGCTACTTGGGAGGCTGGTGCAGGAAAATTGTTTGAACCCAGGAGGTGGAGGTTGCAGTGAGCTGAGATGGAGATCATGCCACTGCACTCCAGCCTGAGTGACAAAAATAAAAAATAATAAATAAATAAGATTAGGAGAAGAATACCAAACCCCTAGCACAAGTCCCCCAACATGGAAAATAAAAGCAACACTGTTTTCAGTGTCAAAAGAATATAGCATTGATTATTTGTCTTTCATAGTCACTGCTGCCTTTTTATCCATGGCCACTGATACTGATAACCAGGATTTATGGATCTCACTTATGGACCACTCATTGTTACATCACCGTCAACAATGTGACCTAAGTGTGCAACATATGTGGGTTATCATCATGAAGTTAACAACCCATTCTTTGATGTCACTTGTAGATTAACTGTTGTGCTTTGCATCCAGCTAGTACTGGTTCAATGTTTAACTTTCCAAATATTAGAAACATGTTTTGTGTTTATATAAGGAAAATGGGAATAAGCACAATAGCAATGCCATCATAAAACACACCACAGAATAAGAAGATTTAACCCTACCAATTTTTTTAAGATAGAGGAACACATACAAATGGATTAGATAGGTAATGGGCAAAGGGAGCATACTGTACAATATGTAGAAAAAACTTGGGACTGGGAATACTAAAAAAAGAATGGTAAAAGCACATATGGAGACCGAATGTAACAATACTGGGATGAGACAGGCAAGGTCTTCTAAATCAATAAAATGTTTCATCCAGCAAAAGGACAAAAACGCTCGGTTAGAAATAGCAGCACTGAATTAACTTGGGCATACCACATTGGGCATCACTGTATCATTCCCTTAATTGATCTATGAAACTGAATCAGAGGTTGCAGCTAAATTATTTGAGCATAAACAAAAGGAGAGATTTTGATAACACATGTATTAGCCCTTTACAGTGAAGAATTGATTCTGTCGGATCTCACCAAGTATCAGGCTTTCTATAGTATACGAAGTGGTACGTCAGATCACAGCAACAACAAAAATGTTTCCCTAGCTTTTAGGTACTCTGATTTGAAAAATGGAGTTTCAAGTTATATTCTAGAATTACATTGAATATTCTAATGAAACTACAGAAAACATAACAAAAAATTACTAATAGCTAGCCCAAATAAAAATTAGGTTTTCTGTACCTGTTGGATATTCTGAGATGGTGCAAAGGAACATTTTGGCAATTTCTATTCATGACATAATCTTCTTACCAAATAAAATTAAATTTTCTTCTAAATGTCTTACATACCATGCACACAGCACTGTTAAAATAGGGTTTGGTCTGCCTACCTGTGATGTAGACGCTTTCATTATCTTTTTGGTAATTTTTAGTTTTCTCAATATGTGTGGAAGCATTTAATGAGATGTTTGACTTTATAGAAACGGAAGGTGATAGGCTCCTTCTCCATGTGCCAACAAGATGACTATCACCGTTGCCATCAATAATAAAAAATTATAATTTATTGTTCTGTTATAGCATCATATTTTTCAAAATGTGGGACAAGAACAATGTCTTCTAATCTGAAAATAATTGAGAATAAGAATTATTATGAAGATGGTAGAAAAACAAAAAATTATGTTTTGTTTCTTCAAAATTGGTGATTTTTGAAGAGGCCACAAGGGACCTAGAAAAGGCAGAACTGACTGCACCTTCCTTTTTCAATAATATGTGTGGGTTATAGCAAAACCTGTAGAGAAGAAAATCATTTTTTGGAAATGGTATTGGTTCAATACTCAAAAAAGACACTAGAAAATTGCAGTCAATTTAAAAAAAAAGAAAAAGACACCAGAAAAATGTAGTCAATTTAAAAAAATCCTCAATTTTCATTAAAAATAAAATTTATTTGGAATCCACCTTATGTTTCATAGGTTACAATTGCCACTGTGCTTTAAAACCAGTTTCCCTTAAAAAAGATATTTATCTTATGCAGTTCATAGTATAGACAAGGAAAGCCTATATAATTATGATGAATGTGTAGATGGGAAAGAAATGATTGAAAAATAGCTGGTCTAACAGAACAAACTTGTAGATACACAGAGGATGAATGTGTTTGAAGAGGTGAAAACCAATAATTCCTTTAAGTCCACCATCTGTAATAACTGTAAGTAAAATACTAAATGTTGTCTCTACCTCACACTATATATGAGAATTAATATGAAGCATATCAAATACCTAAATGAAAGCTTAAGCTACACAATTCTTAGAAGAAAACAGTGACATCTATGTATAATCTTGGATTGACAATGAACTATTAGAGATGACATCAATCAAAAGCACTATAAAACAATTGTGACATCAAAGCACATTTAAAAAATAAATAAGTTTGGTTTCATAAATTATACTGAAGGACATTATCAAGAGTGAAAAGACATCACACAGAATGGGAGAAATATTTGCAAATCACCTATCTGATTAGGGTCTAGTATCCAAAACATATAAAGAACACTTATAACTCAAACACAAAAGAACAAGCAATCCAATTAAAATGGGAAAAAGATTTAAATAGATTTTTATTCCAAACAAGATTACACAAGTGGTCAAAAAGCACATAAAAAGCTGTTCAACATCATTAGTCATTAGGAAAATGCAAATCAATGCAAAAATGAGATACCACTTTACAGACACTAGAATGGCTATAATAATAAAAAGCGTTTTTTAAAAAACAAAAAAATAACAAGTAATGGCAAAGATGTGGAGACATTGGAAGCCTTGTACATTG
This sequence comes from Ateles fusciceps, assembly GCA_036589455.1. Lineage (NCBI taxonomy): Eukaryota > Metazoa > Chordata > Mammalia > Primates > Atelidae > Ateles > Ateles fusciceps. The sequence goes on along the minus strand of JAZHEH010000572.1, from coordinate 12,227,218 downwards.
TTGGTAGAAATGTTACGTGGCTTAGTCACTACAGGAAAAAATTTTGTGTTTGCTCGAAAAGGTAAACCTGCAATTACCATATAATCCAGTATTTACATTCCTGGGTATATATTCAAAAGAACTGAAAATATGTATTCAGAAATACATACATATATATATATGTGTATGTATATACACACACATACACATCTATATGGCAGTTCTATTCATGCACCAAAAAGTGGAAACAACTCACATGCCCATCAATAAATGAACAGATAAATAAAATATGTGGTGTTCATATGGAATATTATTCAATGGAATATTATTCAGCCATAAAAAGAATAAAGTATTGATATCTGCTACAACATAGATGAACCTCAAAAATATTATGCTGATGTTTCTTTAGTGAAAGAAGTCTAAGAAGACAAAAGGTCATGTATTGTATGATTCCGTTTATCTGATATATCCAAAACAGGTAAATCCACAGAGACATAAAGCAGATTAATACTTGCCAGGGCTTCGGGGAAGGGAGAACGCTGAGTGCTATGGTTTGAATGTGTCCCCCAAAAATTCCTATGTTGAATTCTTAACCTCCAGAGTGATAATATTAGGTTAAGTAATATTAGATTAAGTAAGTCTTTAGGAGGTTGACTAGATCATGAGGGCAGAGCCCTCATGAATGAGATTAATACCCCTATAAAAGAGACTGCAGAGAGCTAGCTAGCCAGCCCTTCCACAATGTGAGGAAACAGTTGGAAACTACCATCTATGAGGAACAGGCCATAGATGAATCTGTAAGTGTCTTGATATTGTACTTTCCTGCTTCCGGATCTATGACCAAAAAAAAAAAAAAAAAAAAAAAAGTCTTTTTTTCTAGAGCCACCCTATTAATAGTATTTTTGCTTTTGGAGTCCTGACAAACTGAGACAGTGGGTGACTGATGAATGGGTACAGGGTTTTCTGTTTGGGCTGTTGAAAATGTGTTGGAACTAAATAGGCATTATGATTGTACAACATTGTAAATGGACTAGATGCTACTGAATTGTACACATTTTTTAAATAGTTAATTTTATATTATGTAGATTTTACCTCAATAAATTTTTTTAAATTAATATTCTTTTAAAAATCCTAAGTATCCCATGCTCTAGTGCTTTTGATGAGAGGATATGTAGTGTGATGTCACCACGTTAAACTGACACCAGAATCAATGGAGTGTGTACTTGACAAAAGCAGACCTGCAAGTCAAAGTGAAGGTTATGTTTATGACTATTCAGTTTTACTGCTATACAAAAGAAGCAAAACATGTCCTAAAGGCTGAAGATGGTTTAGAAGTCTAATATTATAAAAGAAAACAGAAAGTAAAAATACCTTACTGTATCATATGAAGGAAAGAAACATGTCACTGTTACCTCTTAAGAAGCACAATTAATACCTATTTGATTAGTCTCACTGTGTTTATTCATTTTTTAAAAACTTACATTTATGTATCTTAATACATAATTTAGCCTACAAAATATAAACGTTCAATAAAGATTTTTTAAATTATTCAAATAAACAATTCTATCAGAAGAAAGAAATCTTACAAAATATTGTTGTATTCATTGACATATTATTTATTTTGCTAACCATATTAATGAAAAATGCCAGTTAAAATAATAGGATTTTTGTAGAAATGCTACAGAAAAGTAAATACAGAATAACATATAATTTCAAATAAACACTTCTTTTTCATTTATTTATGTTAAAATAACCACATGGGTATACTTATCAATTATATATGATACATATTTTATTGATCTGTATGGCTGTGCCCTGAGTTGGCCTTCTAAAAAATTGGTTACCCTATTCAGAAGGTCGTATGGAGGTAATAAATAAAATATCATTGTTTAAGGAAAATTCAAACGAGTATTTAGGGGTAAAGATGTATTATGTTTCTAGCTTATTGAAATGGTTGAGAAAGAGACTGATGATAATGGGTATTGATATAGATGTAGTTATAGATATAAATCCATCTAATAGAATTTAGTATATATAAATTATACCTCAATAAAAATAAATTCAAAAATTCACTGTTAAGTCATTTTATTTGTTATACTGCCAAAATTATTTTAGTTCTGTGTCCTTTGTTCTCTGTCATAAGCAAACATATATCTGAAGGTCTTTGAAAAATAAAAAAATTTACAATGTTTTTCAAAACCATTGGTTAAGAAGTATGCTGCTAGCTTCTCCAGTTACAAAGCAAGGTCACATATTTGGATTTAGCAACCCCACAGAGCCTGGCATTGGGCTGCTGTAGCAGTGGGTGGACAGCAAGCAAGTCTTCAGCTGAAGGAGGTGAGGAGTTCACAAGCAGGACATGTGAGAGAGTAGAAGCTAATCTGCTTTCCCGCTGTGTGCCATTAGGCAAGTCACTTAGTATTTCTGAGCCCTGATTTATTCTCTGCAAACAAACAAAATCAAAATCTATGATTCTATCCAGCTTTAGATAATTATTTCTTTATTTCCATGAACAGGTGACATGAATATGACTATTTGACTCAGTGACGGATATAGTGAAGTTCAGACATATTTAAAAGAGCAATATTTTCTTTATGATTCATATTGCCACATTCTGACACACCAACAAAAAGACCGAGAGTGTGAAGGCAGAAACTACAGATGTTTGGATTTCACATTGGCTTATTTCCAAGAGGCTAAGCCTGACTGCTTTGAAGTAAAAAGCAGACAGCAAATCTCTGGAGGTCGAAGCGTCCCCTGAGATTTCTCCAATGTGTTTGGTTCTGGCAGGGTCATTCAGCCTTCCAGAACACCCTTTACAACCCAAACAATTGTCCACATTTTGAAGTGAAATTCAGAATTATTTTCTGTTCTGATCATTCAAACAGTTCTACCTATTTTAATGTAAGAACTTTTTAATAAAATTCATGTCATGTCCTTAATTTATCCTGAAAATTTTATAGCAAGAAAAATACAGATATAGATATTAATAAATACAAAGTTTTATTAGCATAAATTTATTCTTTCAAAATCTTCTTATTTTTTTATATATTCATGAAGAATATATAACTTTAAAAAGATGCATTTGAACAATTAAGGCATATTTCAACATAATTCTTATTTTCTTTAGAACATAATTCAAACAGCAGTCAAATCTATTCTTAGTACCTAACCAACTTGGTAAAGTTGCTTTTGGTAATTCATAGTGTAATTCTATTTTCATTAGTTCATAAGAATGGTAAAAGATAAATGTAAAATTACTTTGATATTCATGCTAGGAATTTTAGTAATTAATTAATATTGATTTTTATTTTGTTATTATCTAAATTATGGCTCCCATGATTCAACTAGACCTTCCGGGGAGGTGCACAGTCTTCCCTGGTTTGGAAAATATCAGGAGACAGAGGACATGCAGAAAGGATTTCTCTCAAGAGGCTATGAACTTTCAAGGTCCACGTTTTTAAAATTATGGCCCACTAAATAACTAATTCCATAAGACATTAATAGATTAAGAAAATAAAATCATTTTCTGGTCAAATTTAGGTAGTAAAACATCCTAGACTCCCTTCTTGAAGAATCACAATACTCATCTGTATTTTAAAGCTCTGGGAAGTTCCAAAGTGAAATAAACCAACTATCAAAATTACCTGTCAGTTTCTTTAGTTCATCTGACTTTGACCTGGGCTCTTCCTCCCACCTCCCTTACTGTGGGGGATCCCTGTACTCTAAACTCAGTTCTGGCACAATCTGTGTTGAACATCATAGGTGATCAAGGGTTGCCAAGGTATGTCCTGAGCTTTACCATAGACCCTCATTGTCTATGATTGTAGCCTCTATGGTGCTTTCTTCAGGGAAATATTAAGTCATTAAATAACCATTGATGCCCTCCACCCTTTCAAATGACTAGCTTGGTCTGTTTCTTCCTCAATCTTCCTCTGTTGAAAAAGTAGCAGGGTAATCTTAAAATATTCCTACATTTTATTTCAAATAACCATCAAATGAGGGAAGACAGATTCTTAAAAGTAAAGCTTGATTTGAAAATTCATTTGGAGGTCAGAAACAGTCTAGCATTGAATCAGGTTCAGTCTGATTAATGCTTTTCTAGTAATTCCTTAAACTGAATTTAATATTTTTTCATACCTTTCTTTTGTATAAAACTGAAGTACAGTCACGGAAATATTTCCAGCTGGGAAGGCCATACACTCAGGAGGAAGTCCAATTACATCTTATTTGCATTTCTATTGTTTATTTCTATTATTTATTTCTATTTGCATATCTATTCTTATTAGCCTATTGAATTTTAATCACCCACTGCATCACTTTTTTGTGTTTTCATTTTTGTTTCTTGACACAGTGTTTGGGGTGGTGAGGAAAGAATGAAACATTATGAATCCTAGTTTTTCAGTGAAAGAATGTGGTAGTAGTAATGGAGAGAGAAAACATTCTCTTGCCATCTCTCATGTACCTAATATGTGTTTTACCCTTTCACACTTGTGAGAATCCTATCAGGTGGGTATTATCATTTCCATATTGTAGATGAGGATTTATGCTCAGGGAGATTTTATTTAAAAATAAAACAGATTGGTGATCATATTTTCTAAACTTTTCATTATCAATGGACTACATATTATGATTCGGTGAAAACATACTATTAGGACCTTAAATACTTGATATAAATAAGGTTATTATTTATCTGGAGATATATCATTTAGTTTAAATGTAATTTAAACTGAAAGTCTTTGAAAAATAAAAAAAACTTACATTGTTTTTCAAAACGATTGGTTAAAAATAGTATGCTGCTAGCTTTTTGTGCCTTTTATATATGTGTAGATATATACATGTAGATAGATACATACATACATAGATTTGTATTATATTTCAATTCTGACATAGCATTTATATTATATTAATCATGATTTCCATAATCATTTGCTTATTTCTTCTCCAAACTGATCCATAATTTTGGTAGTGACCCCTTGGATTTTCTGAGAAGAAATTCCGATAATTTCCCTCTAACTGTTCTATTCATTTAAGTACAGTATTGTCTATCACTCAGAAAGGCAGCAACAATAATCCCAGACAGTCAGGCTTTGTGCACGGTGATGAATGATTCAGCATCAAGCAGTGGTAGGTATGAGATGAGTTATTTACAGACGCTTATGTCTGTCACCCAACTAAGTTGATCAATATCATTCAGCATGATACAGTACAATTCCAAGTGGAAACAAACAAATAAGTGGTTGTTAAAATCAAAACCAGCTAAATTCTTGCCAGCCAGTTAATTGTATTTTATGCTCAACACTTAAACCCTCCTACAAATTTACAGGTTTGCACAAGCAAATGTAAACTCTCTAGTTATAAATTCATTGATTAAGTAAGGCACTGCTAAATGTAATTTATCACTAGTCTTGTTGATAAAGTCAAGTTCCAGACAACCTGTGATATATATCAAAATGTTTTCAAAATTAATAGTAATGATAGCAACTTCATGAATGTTTTGCAATGATATTTAAGAGATTGTTCCAATGAATCCCATAATTCTTTTAGTGAATTAAAATGGGTATATTTCTTTGCTAAAATTTTAGTAATCTGTTCCTCCATTTATCAAAGGAAATAATTTAAAACTAATTGTCAACTGCATTTTGAGCAATAGAAGTAAACAAAAATTTTCTACTCTTGGAAGATTTTTATTTGAAAAGACCAGTAAATGAAATGCATTGATTCTCCATACTGAGCACAGATATGCTATACCACTTTTCTGAAAAGTAGTGAATGCAAATAAATGGAAGCTGGCTTTACAGGGAAAATAGGAGGTGAATAGTTCCTACAATATCTCATAAACTTATTATTTCTTCCACACATATAAACAGATTTCATGCCAGATCTAAAACCTATTTAGGTTTATGATATATAGCAATAAAAGCTTTCAATTACTTAAAGATAATTCTGTGGCCAATCCTAGGCGAAATGATTTACATACACTAAAAAGCTTCAAGCAGTTTTGAACAGTACCTACAAGGGAGGTCTAGCAAACCCCACTTTACAGGTTATGAAAATCGAATTCTAAAAATTTGGTAAATTGCTAAAAATGCTTAAAAATAACTGGTCCAAGGAGGATCAGACAATATCTCATCTGCATGGAATCTCTGCCCTCCGCTGCCTCTCTGATTCTCCTAATTGTGACTTGTAAACTGTCTGTGTAACTGGCAACCCTACTTTGCTTGCTGCTGCATAGACTCAGTCTTCTTAAGAAACAGTGTGAGTACAGCTGTATTTGAGGCAGGGTGCTTTAGAAATACCCAGCCACCTGGAAAACCATAACAAATATGACTTGGTAATCAGCTTTTTCCCAAAACTGGGACGTCTCACATGTCAAAAGTTGTAAGCAGTTCCTGGAGCTCCGACAAAATTACACCCAAATGAAATTTCTTCCTCATAGGGGAATTTCTAGAGCAATGAGTTACACTGGTGCATTTATAAACCACACTCCTGAGTGCATAGTGATTTTTTCCCCCTCTCTCAAAGAACAATCAATAAATAAATCCACAGACTTGCCTAAGGGGGAGTAATACAAATGCAATCCTTGCAGCAAATTCTATAGTCAAGATAGTAATTATAGAAAAAAAATTGACCTGATACTTTCACTCAAGAAATCAGACACTAGACTAGCTTAAATGTTGGGATGGAACCCTTGCTAAAGGTTTATGTGTGCATGGAAATGACTGTCCAGCTTCTTTTGAGTCTCCTGTCACTGTACTGAGTAGAGGATTCTCTAGGGAGCGGAGAAATCATGTCTAAGGCCCCTATATGTCATTCTCTGCATGGCTCTTGGGCACTCACCAAAGTATTGCAGGTACCAGTTGTGCCCAAGGCTGCGGGATGCCGACCAGCAATTCTTAACCCTCACCGAAGAATAAAACTGAATTGAGCAGAAATTCAAGGAAGAAAAAAGAAAAAAATGCCCTCCCTTTGGGTATTTTAGCTGTGGCCACATACTTCAAAAGTAACAACATGGGAAAATCAAGCTGAATTATAGGACAATCTAGGTGGCTTTTCACCCTGTGTTTAATTTAATCAGCTGGCTCAGTAAATTATACAAATCTTTTAATGTCCCTGTCTTAGTTTCAACTCCATGGTACAGGAACTCTGGTTAAATTAATTATAGTTGATCATGTAACTTCTTTTCTTAAAATGTTTTCCTATACATTAAAGTCTAACTTCCTCAGCATTTAATTCTAGATTCTTCATTACTCCAAATAGTTTATTCACACTGCCTTTTTTCTAGTTTCTCTGTATTGAGTGTCTATCTCCCACACAATCTTCTCTGCTTCTCAAACCACATAGATCCTTTATTATTTCTTCTTTAAAACTTTTCATACACATCACCACCTCCTTCACCCCCCTCTGCCTTTTAAAATGAATGACTCTCTGAGCCCTTTTTGTGTTCCCATAGCACTGTGTTCCTAACTTTAATGCAGTATCTAATTTATTCTCTTAGCTGTGGTTCCATTTGTTCTAGGACAGTATCAGAGCCTTGTTCATCATTGTGTCTCAGTGTTTGCTGAAGGAATCAATTAGTAAATATGCTGTTTATGGATGTATATCCATTACATAACATAATATATGAAACATAGCAGGAATTCAATAAATATTTTGGAGTGAATGAATGAATGAATGATTCTACTAACAATATACTTTATGACCCCAAGTAATATCTTTATATTGTGCTTAAGATATAAGCTGAAAGTAAACTTGTATTTTAGGTTTATAACCAGTCCTTTTCCTTAGGATCTATTGACCCCACTGTAGGGAATCCATGAGCCCCACACTTTGGGTGCCAGAACACAGGAATCCATGAGCCCCATGTTGGGCACCAGAATGTAGGGAGCCAACCCTACATCACCCATGGGTACCCCAAGTTTGGTGGCGACAAAGGAATGATAAAAAGACAGATTAAGAGAAAAAGTGGGACCAGGGGGCCATCACTTTATTACTCTGGAGAAAACAGCGAAGGCCCCGAGCTCTGATCATCCATGCTATTTATTGATTACAATCATTTTGATCTATAGGGTAGGGGTAGAGTGATGGTGGAGTGAATCAGTGAGTCGTAAGTAAATCCTGAGCTGGAACTGTTGTGTCGTCCTAAGGACTGATAACAGTGGTGGTTTGGGAGTTTCACAAAACAAGAATATGTGGTTATCTTTAGCTTATTATCTACGTACAGCTGATGGAATGTGGGCCTTACAAGGAGCCTATAGGTCTGGCTACGTCCTAGTGCTATGAAGGGGTTTTACATCCTTGAGCACAATATTTATGGTAACAGAGCCGAGGTCACCCTGCACCAGAACATGAGGCATAGAGACGCCTTCCTTCTCAGAGGCCTCCTGCAGCCTTCCGCAGTTTGTTGTTCCTTGTTTATATGTTACTCATAACCAATTTATGTAGGCACTCTGTAAGTCCTTTCTCCTTTGCTGTTTTCCCAACACCCCACCCAAGTGAAAAAACTTCTCCAAGTCCTAAGAAATTAGTAGGATGCCTTTAATTTAAATGGAGCGTCCCCTCTTAGGGTTCTACCGGCAAAAAATTGGTGTTGGAATGTGACTTCTCTTCTTTATTCAAATATACTTCATGAAAATAAGAAATAAATATTCAAAGGTAAACATCGAAGAAGGGAGGATACTGGTTTTATTTAATTATAAAATTACCAATGGAAAAGAAGAAAATAATATACATTTCAATGGCAAATAAACTTTTAAGAAAATTCTTCTCAAACTTTTTTGTGAGAGGTGTATGTGAAAACATAAATTACTAATTCCATCTATAAAATATTACTTCACTAAGTTTGGCTTAGTGATCTGGTCAAAATGTCTGGGATCTTTTCCCACCTATTGGAAAAGTTGGAGGAGATAAATAAATCACAATTTGTGAAATGTTGATAATTTTTGTAACTCTCAAAAGTCTATGGTAAAATTTTCTTGGGTTTTGTATAGGTCAAAAATTTCCATAATTGCAAATTGAAAACAACTGAAGTGATCAAGATCCAGATCTATCTATCTATGGAAATCTTACAGAGAAACATAAACTGAGATTATCCTTTCTCTATGGTTAAATATCCTTCTTATCTTGCCTAATAATTTCTTATTCCTATTTACTCTCCTTCTTTATGTTTGTTTCACTTTAAAGATATGTTGTATCACTAGAAATTATTAAATTCAGTTAAATTATGTCATTTGAAATAATAAAGCAATACTTAATTATAAGCATTTAATTCTAGACTATTCTTAATAATAAGTAGCATTAAATATGCCTAACAATGTCTAGAACCTTGTAGGTTTTAAATAAATTATAGGTTTATTTTTATAACTACCTATAATTATACATCTTTACTTTTATTTTATTAGTTTTATTTTTATTAATTATCATTTATAGATTTTTAAAAATTTGTAATTATTATATATCATATAGACTAGTATAAATGATATATCACCAATATTATTACATACAATAATATATATATATATATAATTATGATTATTAACTTCAAATTAGTTTTAAGGGATTTTTATAGAAGACATTAGCAGGACATCACCATAATAAAAATTTTTTTATTCATCATATTTTTAAAAGTAATGTGTGTCATAGTATGAATTTATTCTTACTGCATCAAAGACTGCATTCTGATTATCTTAGCTTGTAACAAAAATTAACTGTGGAAACCATCAATTACCCATGACAGTATTCCTTAATATGCAAATGTATACAAATTCTGTGTCATTCACATGATGTTAGATTCACCTAAAGGAAAGATCTCTTTATCACTATTTCCCAATTATTTAGGGGATAAAAAGGTAACATTTTACATGACTTTCACAAACTACAGAAATTTGAGCCTATGGAAATTATAGAATAATTCATGGCTTTTGTTAAAATTTATTCACGCTAAATTGGTTACATCAATACATGGATAATTTAACTCCTACATAAATTATTCAACTGAGTATGAAATTAGAATGTCTCTAAAGTAAAAACATAGCAGATGTAATGCTGATCATGTTCATTGCTCTTTATGAAACATGGAATTTTCTTACACTAAGATAATTTAAAAATATTTCAGTTTATCTGTGTAATTTTAGAATAAATTCTTTATGTGAAAGAGACCTAGTGGAATAGGAAACAGATAAAACTAATTAAACATTCAAAAAAGAGAGGGTTAAAAAACCTCAAGATAATTGGTATCTAGAAAAAAAAGATTCTTTTGAGCTAGAATTGCACAACTTTCCTGAAAGTGAAATGGGTTCCTCATATAGACCTTGCTTCAGCATTCTGGGAAAATTTCTTTTCCACTACAATCATGTGTTGCTTAGTGAAGAGAATACATTCTGAGAAATGCATGGCTAGGTGATTTCCTTGTTGTGTAAACATCATAGAATATATTCACACAAACCTAATGGTATAGCCTGATACATATTTAAGCTATTTGGCATAGCATACTGCTCCTAGACTACAAAAGTGAACAACATGTTACTGTAGTGAATACTGTAGGCAATTGTAACACAATGGTAACTATCTAAACATAGCTAACCATAGAAAAGGTACTGTAAAATTACAATATACAAGATAAAAATGATATACCTATGTGGGTAGTCCCATTATAATAAGGCAAATCTGTTATTATCTTACGGAACCACTATTGTATATGGAGGCTTGTCATTGGCCAGGATATTGTTATACAGTAAATGACTGTCCCCACTTTTGCTTTTTGGTAGCTATTTCTTCTCCTAAATCCCTTGAGGCTGATGAAATAGATGTTTGAAAGTAGATTCTCCCTGGGGACTTCAATTTTGCTCTCCAATTTCTGCTTGCTCATGAAAAGAAACTTAAAGATTGCTTTTAGGACTGAAAAAACAGATTTTCGGCCCAGAAATGTGATTTCTTTGATAACACAATGATCTCTAAATGTAGTAGGTGTCTGGTCTATTTGCTTGCAGCTGGTCCTCTGTTTCGATAACCATGCGCAAATTTCTTTTCTGGACTTAACAATTATGGAAACACTATCGTATTTACTGGCTTCATTCCTTGTCCTTAAACCTTGATTCTTGGGATACAAAAACAGCCATACTTTTTAGTCATGTGGAGCTTCAAATTTCTGGATCTTTCTATATTTTTCTTTTTCTGTTTACACACAGGAAACTTCTTACCCAGGTTCTTCTGTTCTTTGTTAAAAACAGCGAGGAACAGGTAAGATACACCAAAATCATTGCTCTCACCTCAAAGCTATAGGCACTGGAGCCACTTCCCTCAAAGGCACTGTAGAGCATTTTTCTTCCATGTAGCTGTAGATGACAATTTTAACAAAATGTGAGGCTAAGGTCTCACAAGCTCTCATGAGAGTCTCTATAGTTGTTATATGACCACTAGGCCAAAACCATATATGTTTAGGTCTTCTCTGTTGCACTCATTTCTGGTTTCAAATAATGTGTTAGGTAGGGTTCAGTGGAGGAAATAAACTTGTTATTCTAGGTATTTTAAGCATAAAGAAGAATATAGTAGAATAGGTTCTTACAGAATTCTGTAAAGAATAAAGAAGCATGTTCTGGCCCAAGTATCTTAGAAAACCAAAAGAGTAGAGAACTGGCTCATCATGGAGCTACTTTCTCTGAGACCATTGCTGGAGCAATTTCATTGAGGTCTACAGCCCCACTACCCTAGTATCTTGGACAACAAGAAACTAAAGGTTAGGTAGTTGAAGCCATAATCCAAAGAATTACAGTGTGAGAGCAAGAAACCAATGCAACCTCCACTTTTTCTTGACACTTAGAAAGCTAGAAATAAATGCTGGAAACTGCTTCTGGAAAATGACTACCTTATTAGCTGTGTGCACGGGGTTTCAGAGGAGTTCACCTTTCTTCAACTTGTGTCTTTCAAATTCACATTAAGGATTTTCTTTATACAATTTAATTTTGATCACGAACACTAAATCCAAGCTATTTTAGAGAGAGTCAACTCAAAAAGATGCCACAGTGGCAAAAGCCAAGGAATAAAAATGAGGTTCCATGTAGCATGACTGCTGGGGGCTGAATTTTGAAGATGTCCTCCAAGAGTCTTGCCCCCTTATTATTCAATTAATTGCTACCCTTGGTGCCAATTATAGGGGATTTTGCAGAAGCAATTAAGGTTGTGGTTCTTAAAATAGAGAGATTATCCTGGATTATCCAGGTAAATCCAATCTAATTCTATGAACCTTTCTTTAAAACAGAGAAAATTCTCTAGCTGAAGGCAGAAGCGATGCTGCAGAAGAGAAAGTCAGAGAGATTCAAAGCATGAAAAAGGCACTACCTGCTGTTATGGCTTTGAAGATGGAGGAATCAGGCCACCTGCCAAAGAACATGGCAGCCTCTAAAAATCTGAAAATGACGTCAGTTGACAATCAACAAGAAAACAGGGACCTCATCCTTAAGACCACCACATGAATCTGAATTCTGTGAACAACTTTCAAGAACTTGGGAACAAATTCATTTCCAGCAAAGGAATGCAGCCCTGCTGACATCTTGATATTGGCCTTAAGAGACTTAAGCAGAGAACGAGCTGAGCCACTCTGTGCCTAAAGTTCTGAATCAGAAAATTGTGAACTAATAAATTAGTGTTGTTTTAAGCCACTAAACATGTGTGATTTGTTCTGAGTAATAGAACATTAATACACTAAGATGCCATTAACACACTACGCACACACTCTCTTTCACACACACACACACACACACACACACTACAAAAAGGGGTGAGGGAGGAGAGGATTCAAAAAACACAGTAGTCAATCTTTCCCAGAGTTCTCAAAGAAAATTCCTTATAGGCAATAGACCATATAGATATGGTCTAGGTAAGCCTTAAATAAGTGTAGAGAGGTAGAGAAGGAAGGAATATTTATCAGTGAGGAAAATAACCTGATACAAGTAATTCAAGAGACTGTGAATCAGATCAGGGTATTTTTTGTTGTTCTTTTTGTTATTTCTTGAAGAAAAAGATGACAGAACTGATGTTGAAGGATAAAGTTGGGAGGAAAAAAAATAAGAACAGAATGTGGAGGGATAGAACAAGAGCCAGCTAATATATTTTAGAAAAAAAAAATCACATCACAATACAAACCACACACAAGAAATAGGATACCTATGATTATGTGCTTAGAAAAAAAAACTATCGAAATTTTCATGAAAATGTTTCTGCCTCATGGCTGGTGCATGCAGTTTGCTCTGTCATTGAAGTTTTCTTCCAACCTATGGAAATCTCCACCGTGGACAACAAGCTTCTTAACTTTTCTATACATAGAATTACTGCTGATGTCTGTCCGTATCAATGTTCAATATTTGCCTAGACTTATGGCCATGCCTAAACCATAGTACATATGAGCCAAAAGTAGATCAAGTAATAAAATTCAACATGACTGTGTAAGCCTGACAAAGATCAAGAGAGAAAAGCTTTGTTTTCATTCATTTGCATATTAACATTTTTACACATGGATATCATGTTTTCCCATAACTGAGAGAGTCTCCATCTCTCAGTTATTTCATGTGATTTTCTATTAGGCAGCAGCAGGATTTTATTCAGGTATATTTGATTGATCTTTAAAAATCACCAGATTCCCCCATTCTACTTTCATCTACAGGTTTTAATTTCCCAGTAAAGTATATCAGTATGACTAGAACACTCACGTATTATCTATGTGCATTCAGTTTTGCTTGCCAGTTGTAGAATGCTGGTGCTGGATAAGCATGTGTAAACTGAGAAATACAGTTGCAAAAATAAACACATATAAAGCCTTTTAGCAAACTGGTGGATGCCTGTGGAGCTGCCATCCTCAGATGGTGCATCCAGCTCATTCATGCCTCCAATTGGAACAGCGTTAAACAAAAATGCACAGGATTTAGGTCCAAATATTGGTACATGCTAGCAACAAATTCTGTATACTTCCTTCTTCCCTCCCACAAATGGCAGCATTTCAAGCTAAAATAGCTTAAAAAAAAACGACATCAAATTTTTCAATACATTATATCACCAACAACTGACTTGCTGTAATGTCAAACATATTCAAATTGGCAGAATCATTTATATGTGAGTAAGGATACGTCCTTAAATTTTAAAGCAGACATTTAGTAATTTTAATTCATTATTTTAATTTGACTTGGATGACTCAAATACCTGAAATATGAATTATTAAAGCTTTCTTTGTATAAATTAAAACTTTTCTTAGAAGGACGTTTTCTACTACTACATTAAGTTTTAAGTATGTCAGTAAAGGGAAGGGGCACATGTCCCCTATCTCTTTGCATAGCAAGAGTGACCTTTGCTCCAGCTCCCAAGTTCTTCATCTCCATCTGAGATTGCCTCAGCCTGGACTTTCATATCACTATCAGCATTTTGGTCAAAACCATTCAACAAGTCTCTAGGAAATTCTAAACTTTTCCATATTTTTCTGCCTTCTGAGCCCTCCAAATTGTTCCAACCTCTGCCTGTTACCCAGTTCCAAAGTCGCTTTCATATTTTTGAGTATCTTTACAGCAACACCCCACTACCCAGTACCAGTTTACTGTATTAGTCTGTTCTCACACTGCTAATAAAGACATCCTCAAGACTAGGTGATTTATAATGGAAAGAGGTTTAATGGACTCAGTTCCACAAGGCTGGGGAAGCCTCACAATCATGGCAGAAGGCAAAGTGGAGGCAAGACACATCTTACATAATGGCAGTCAAGAAAACTTGTGCAGGGGAACTCCCATTTATAAAACCATCAGATCTCATGAGACTTATTCACAACCACAAGAACAGTATAGGGGAAACTGCCCCATGACTAATTATCTCCACCTGGCCCTGCCCTTGACATGTGGGGATTGTTATAATTCAAGGTGAGATTTGGGTGGGCACATAGCCAAATCATATCAGGACTCAAGCAGTTTAGAAAGTTTATTTTGCCAAGGCTAAGGATGTAAGCCCAGGAGACAGGTCTTTCTCCCAAGATGATTTTGAGGACTTCAATACTTAAGTGGGAAAGGGCAGATATTGAGGAAAGAGGAAGAAATGTTTAAACTGTGTGGGTGGATAAGAGATAAACAGTTGCATTCCTTTGAGTCTTTGATTATCCTTTCACTGAATACACAATTTACATGTCAGAGGGGGAGTAAAGGAATCATCACTTACGCCTTCTTCTAGCTTAGTGAATCTGCATTTTTACATTAGAGGAAACAATTATGTATCTGTCTCAGGTGAGCAGAGGGATGACTTAGAGTTCTGTTGTTTGTCCCGTACCTGTGAAGATAAGCTATCAGTTTACATTGTCAGGGTAAAATTCAACAGAACTCTTTCAGGGTAAAGACCTTAGGGCCCATGAGGACTTTTCTAGTGGGAAAATTGTAAGGGAAGTATGTAGCTCTTTTATCTTTGTAGCTATCTTATTTAGGAATATAATGCGAGCCAGGTTTGACTGACGCAATCTCCGGCTTGACTTTTCCCTATGGGTTAGTGATTTCCCTTTGGGTCATGAGATTTTTTTTTTTTACACACACAAAAAATATATCTGGTCAGGTGCAGTGGCTCACGCCTGTAATCCCAGCACTTTGGGAAGCTGAGGCAGGCAGATCACGAGGTCAGGAGATTGAGACCTTCCTGGCTAACATGGTGAAACCCTGTCTTTACTAAAAATACAAAAAATTAGCCGGGCATGTTGGCATGTACCTATAGTCCCAGCTACTTGGGAAGCTGAGGCAGGAGAACAGCTTGAACCCAGGAGGAGGAGGTTTCAGTGAGCAGAGGTCATGCCACTGCACTCCAGCCTGGGCAACAGAGTGAGACTCTGTCTCAAAAAAAGAAACAAAAGAAAACAGAAAACAAAACAATCTGTCAGATTGCCACTGCAATCTGAAGATGCTTCTAAGATTTTGGAAAAACCAGTCTATAAACTACTGCAGACATTAACCATTGTTTTTCTTCTGTTTCCATAGAAATGTCTCTTATCAAAGATCTGTTTGCCTGTATCATATATAGAGGCTTAGGCCATTTATTTGCAGTGTCACCTCCTGGAATGGGACACAGTTGATTAACTGAACTGATCTATTCTCAATACCAAGAGACTGACTAGAAGATATAAGATGATATATTTAAATTTGCTCTTTCTGCTTATTCCAATTTCTTTCAACTCCTTTGTCTATTTTTATCAGACAACCTCTAATCCATAGCTCTTCTAATCTATCAGTTTGGCTCTTAGTATTTAAAACTTTTTTAAGTTTCAAAGAAGGGACTGAAGGAAATAAAAATATGTTACCCCAAAATGTATTTCTTTGGTATATTTTATGATGGCTGCCAGAGGGCCAGCAAATAGAAGTAGCCCTATAAAAGTGTCTTCTGCATCTGTAGAAAATCTGCTATAATACAGCAAGGCCTTACCTTGTCTGAATCTAGGAAAGATAAACTGAGAATGTTATAGCTTTAAAGGTTTGGGAAAAGACAAAATACTTATTATATATTCTTTCTGAGGGTTGTGATCTATGAGGTTTTATCTACATAACAAGACCACCTTTACCAGTCACATCTCCTCTTCTTTCTCTCCCATAACCTGTCTTGCCACGTGATAACCTGTTTGGGGCGATGTTCCGAGCCCTCAGTCTTTGTCTAACCTGAAGATGGTACATATGTTTCTGCACCTTATTGGGGTATTGGATTCTTCATTCTGAAGGCTCCTGTGTCATGAAAAACTATCATCAAATACATGTGTGTGATTTTTCTACTATTAATCTGCCTTTTGTGAGTTGATTTTTCATTAGACCTTCTGAAGCAAAGGAAAAGCTTTCCTTGTGTCCCTATAGATAGAAGGGGAAAAAAAAAAACTTAGAGGGTTTCATTACAAAATATAAATTTCCCTTGCCTCATTAAGTAACAAAATAAGAGAATTCAGACTTGATTTTCTAATCATTCTCTTCTGCTTGCATTTGGAAACATCCCCTGCTGTCACCTGAAAAATTCCTAACAATATTCTAAACACAGAGGACCTAAAAAAAACAAAACAAGTTTTATTTTAGTTTGCCTTACATTGTCATCAAGAATTAATTAGTTTTCTAGTTATTACAGGGAACGTTTTGCTTCCCAATCCAAAAAGAATGTGCTGCTATTCAAAGCTATTATGGCTCCCCATGCAGAAAACTTACATTACAGCGTAAACATATGGCTGGCCATTGTCTGGTGGTTTCTCCAGTTACCCTGTTTAACATTCTTTTGTGAGCACCTCTAAATATTGGCTTTATGTTTAAAAGGTGCCTAAAGATAAAACATTTTTCCCTTTCTGATATCTGTGAAGTCAGTCAACTAGGATTTCCAAACCAAATTAATATATCCCTGGAGGTCCTCGCCAATAAGAAATAAAAATATTAAGAAACAAACTTATGAAGCAGAAACGTAAAACAATTGTCATATAACCAAAATCTGAGGGCTTTTTGGAAAATCAAGGGATT
The DNA here is from genome assembly GCA_036589455.1 of Ateles fusciceps. Lineage (NCBI taxonomy): Eukaryota > Metazoa > Chordata > Mammalia > Primates > Atelidae > Ateles > Ateles fusciceps. The sequence goes on along the minus strand of JAZHEH010000572.1, from coordinate 12,209,750 downwards.
TCTTTTAAACTCAGCATCATCAAATCCTTCACAATTTTAGAAAGTATTAGCACAATTGAAATTATAGATAATCCTTGGATGAAATGTGTTGAATTATAACCTATGAAATTAAAACTTGAATGTTCATTGCAGCACTGTTCACAATAGCAAAGACCCAAATGCCCATCGATGGTAGACTGGACAGGGAAAATGTGGCACATATACACCATGGAATACTATGCAGCCATAAAAAATGATGAGTTTGTGTCCTTTGTAGGGACATGGATGAATCTGGAAACCATTCTCAGCAAACTGACACAGGAACAGCAAATCAAACACTGCATGTTCTCACTCATAAGCAGATGTTGAACAATGAGAACACATGGACACGGAGAGCATCACACACTGGGGTCTGTTGGGGGAAACAGGGGAGGGACAATGGGGGGTGGGGGAGTTGGGGAGAGATAACATGGGGAGAAATGCCAGATATAGGTGATGGGGAGAAAGGCAGCAAACCACATTGCCATGTATGTACCTATGCAACAATCTTGCATGTTCTTCACATGTACCCCAAAATCTAAAATGCAATAAAATATGTATTTTTAAAAAACTTTAAAAAAAGTTGATAATTTAAGCTTATCTATAAAGTCTCTTTGTTATAATTTATTCAAAATATTTTTTCACTAAAAAATATTTAAAATGAATTGTTTTCAAGAACTTTTCTAACGCTTGATGTTTTACTCACAACAGATATTACTCAAAGCTTGAAGAGGGCCACATGGGCTCTAATTTAGGAACTTAACAATTTGGGGGAATTTCTGGAAAGTTTTTGTGCTCTTGTTCACTTATAATAACTTTATGCAAAACAGGTTATCACAGTTAATTACCTTGACGTGGCTTGCATTGTGAATTTTAAGGAGGATAAAATAGATAAGCTCTGGAGAACTTCAAACACTTGGAGGTACAATTTAAAGGAAATGGGGTCAATATGAATTAAGGAAGTAGAAATATTTAGTAACTGAAAACACTCAGGTGTATTGACTAAGAATCTAAGTATGAAATCTACTTAATCACACAAGTCCCAGACCAATAATTACTGTTATACATAATTATTACGAATAAGAGATTCTCACTTGTTCTAACACTTTGAAAATTTGTCGATAATTGTATGTTTCTCCTCTAATGAGAAGCCTTAGCATGTATTTGTTATCCAGTCTCAAAGGAAATGAAAACTAAAAATGGTTCCAATCTAAGGAAAGATTACAAAGAGTATTTCTTGATGTGAATGTGATTTTCTTAAATTTATAATCAGTACCCGTCGGAAGTCTTTCAGACACAGGTGAGAAACGTTCCTACGAAATGTGGGAAACAGAAGCCTTATCTGTTATCTCTGACGTCACCATCCACAGAAACTTCTAGGATCAGATGCACCAGTTAATAAATACATTGCAGTGGAGATTTTTCAATGTGAGATTATTAGATAAGTATCCAGCCCCTGCTGCTTTCAGCCCCAGGTTTAAGAGGTGGGTCATATGCTCTTGCTTAAGTTTACCAGCTCAGTGGTATTTCAGCAGAATGGACCACCTGTCAGGCAGAAAATGTGACCCAGTGGGAGGTCTGCAGTAGCATCAAAGGTTTTCTTGAAACTCATTCATTTGTCTTCTTTCTATATTTAATCAGCGTTAGGAATGTTGGAAGATGGTAGAAATGAAATGCATAGCATTTTTCTCCTTGAGTGAGCATATTTTAGAGTTTGGGAGCCCTTGATTCTTCTCACAGGAGTGACTGTGAGCTGTCAGGAAGTAGCTTAAGCACAGCAGGAACCTTAATGAACAGTGGGAATAATATATCCATATGCGACTATGAAGACTGAGAATAAAAGGAAGATAATAGCAAAGGAAAGATATTATTGAAAACATGGTTTTAAGTGGAACTGTTGAAATGTGTTCCTCTTTGGGGAGGTGGCAACAATTTGTTATAGCACACAAACCAGCATGCATCATTTTTATTGTGCTCTTATGAGTTTGTGATAAGATGTCAGCGTCTGAACATATGAAAAAGCTAAGACGATAAATAGAAAGATTAATGTCCTCAGGAAAATGAAGTAGTAGGTGTTTAAGAGCACATGAAAAATTTTAATACTTTGTTTGTATCTGAAGCTTGTGATTTTTTATTTGATAAAAAGTAAGACACAAAATAATTTGATTTGACTTTGCAATGTATTTACCTTATTAACAATAGCTCATTGAAATTCAATAGCTATTGAGAACTTGAGACAAAAACAGAAGGTAGTTGGTCTCCAATTGTCAGAGGCTTTTGAACCAGAGCAACTCCATCTTGAATACGGGCTGGGTAAAATAAGACTGAGGCCTACTGGGCTGCTTTCCTAGGAGATTAGGCATTGTTAGTCACAGGATGAGATAAGAGGTCTGCATAAAATACAGGTCACAAAGACCCTGCTAATAAAACAGAATGAAGTAAAGACACAGACAAAATCCACCAAAACCAAGATGGTGATGAAAGGGACCTCTGGTTGTCTTCACTGCTCATTATATGGTAATTATAACACATCAGCATGCTAAAAGGCACTCCCCCCAATGTTTACAACTTTACAAGTTTACAAATTTACAAGTCCCACAGTTTACAAGAAGTTACCCTATATAGGCAATGTTCAGAAGTTACCCTATACAGTCTGAAAAGGGGAGGATCATCAATTCTGGGAAATCTCTGCCCCTCCCCACCCAGGAAAGCTCATGAATAATCCACCCCTTTTTAGCATATAATCAAGAAATAACTGTAAGTATACTCAATCAAGCAGCCCATACCACCGCTCTGCCTATGGAATAGCCATTCTTTTATTCTTTTACTTTCTTAATAAACTTGTTTTTACTTTACTCTATGGACTTTCCTTAATTATTTCTTGCATGATATTCAAGAACCCTCTCTTGGGGTCTCTTGGGCTTTACGTACTACCATTCCATGAACTGGTGCTCATGGAATGGTAGCACATAAAAATTTATATAAAAAGCAAATGTCAGAAAGAAAGATGTAAGGAGTCTGAAATGTTTTTATTTTAAAAGGCACTTTTCCTTTGGTTGTCCCAAATGAAACTTCTTAGGCTCTTATCCTTCTGTTTTTGACACAGAGTTTCGCTCTTTCACCCAGACTGGAGTGCAGTGGTGTGATCTTGGCTCACTGCAACCTCTGCCTTCCGGTTTCAAGTGATTCTCCTGCCTCAGCCTCCCAAGCAGCTGGGATTACAGGTGCCTGCCATCATGCCTGGCTAATTTTTGTATTTTTTTTTTTTAGTGTAGGTGGTTTCACCAAGTTGGCCAGGCTAGTCTTGAAAACTCCTGACTTCATGATCCACCTGCCTCGGCCTCCCAAAGTACTGGGATTACAGGCGTGAGCCACCGCGCCCAGCCGGGCTCTTATCCTTCTTTAGGACAAGGCTCCTAATACCTCAGGGATCAAGACACTACTCAGTTTCTCAAAGGAAAACACATTTGACTCTACCCATGGCTTGGGTGTGCTTCCCAGGAAGTCAACCATGAGGACTGGATGTGCTTACAAATGATTTATTAAGGATGGGACGTGTATTATTTTGTTTTCATGCTACTGATAAAGACATACCCAAGACTGGGCTATTTACAAAAGAAAGAGATTTAATGGACTTACAGTTCCCTACTGGGGTAGCCTCACAATCATGGTGGAAGCCAAGTAGGAGCAAGTCACGTCTTACTTGGATGGCAGCAAAGAGAGATTTTGTACAGGGAAACTCCCCCTTATAAAACTGTCAGATCTAATGAAACTTATTCATTATCACGAGAACAGCATGGGAAAGACCTGCCCCCATGATTCAATTACTTCCCCACCAGGTTCCTCCTACAACACATAGAAATTCAAGATGAGATTCGGGTGGGAACACAGCAAAACCATATCAGGAAGCCAGGAAAAACTGGAGAAAGAAATGGAGGAAGTAAGAACAGTGAAGAGGAACAAGACAAGCTGGACCAGGATTGCAGAAAAAGATCTAACTTCAATGCAATCCTAGAGCACAAGTTTGAAGTGTTAATTATGCCTCAGAATTTGTCCTCAAAGTCCAAGAACATGGACTGTGCAAGTCCCACTCCAAGCTTTGAATGTAGACTCTCTTCAGCTGGAACTAAGTGTGGACCACCACCACATGTTGTTGTTGTTGTTGTTTTAGTAGAGAAAAGGTCTCTACTAAAGGCCAGGCTGGTCTCAAACTCCTGACCTCAAGGAATCTTTCTGCCTTGGCCTCCCAAAGGGCTGAAGTTATAGGTATGAGCCGCCACTCCTAGCCTTAGCATTCTGAACACACTAGTGCCACTTTTAGCTACCACTTTCTTTTGTTGCATCTGTATAAAAGAAAATTGAAATAACCTATATAATTCCATCAGTATTATTATTTTATTATTATTATTATTATTTTTTGAGACAGAGTCTCACTCTGTCGCCAGGCGCCAGGCTGGAGTGCAGTGGCACAATCTCGGCTCACTGCAACCTCCGCCTCCCAGGTTCAGGCAATTCTTCTGCCTCAGCCTCCTGAGTAACTGGGACTACAGGCGCACGCCACCATGCCCAGCTAATTTTTGTATTTTTAGTAGAGACTGGGTTTCACCATGTTGGTCAGGATGGTCTCGATCTCTTGACCTCATGATCTGCCTGCCTCGGCCTCCCAAAGTGCTGGGATTATAGGCTTGAGCCTCGTGCCCAGCCCAGTATTATTTTTTACTCAATATATATGAATCCTTGTTAAGTTGCTATATCAAAGCACTGAAAAAATATATTAACAAGTAAAAATAAATTGTAAGATAGAAAAGTGCTATGAAAATACGAATAGCAATAAAACTGTCTTGGGATCATGGCCTACATGAAGGTATGTCTTTGAGGCCTTACCATTTTTCTTGACTCTTTCATATGTATTTTCTTCAAGTAGAAAATATAAAATGAACTTATTAACCGCTCACCTGGTAATTAGCCTTTAAAGTATACATAGCTAGTTTGAAATATGTGTGGTTCATTTGAAGGAGTTAATTCTTCAGAATTGTATTCTACATAATATTACCTTTATTGAACAATAATTCACTTTGTAAAATTTAAGCCAAATTTCATATTCCACTCTGAGATCCTTAACAAAGAATGAAAGAAATAGAAAATGTGCTATGTAAGAAAGTTTTGTCTAGGTCACTTCACCCTAGGCATGTATTGTCGTCTAGACAAGGGCTATTTCACTGTAAGAAATAAAATCCCCACTCTGGCTGTGTGACTGTCCCCAGCGATCATTTGCTCCTGTGATGTCCTTCACATTCAAGTCTTAGCAGCGACAATCTGGTCACTTCTTGGGAGTCCATAATGCCCCCAGGACAGAGTAAGAGGCCTGGCACTATTCCAGTTCATAAAATTGTACTCCTACTACCTAACATTTCCTCATATTTCCAATTAAATATGGCACTTCATTTTATCAAATCCCTATGTGTCAGTGAACAGTTGCTCTGTTCCAGTTTGTTCATCACATTCATGACAGGTAATGTTTACAAAGTCTATAAATTTACAACCTTAAATGATACTATGTAAATACAAACAAATCAATCTCATCACAGATCTAACTTTGACCATTTATGAGGGGAGCTACAGACCTTCCATGCCTCTTTCAGAACATCAGTAGTTTGCCTGGAATGGTATTTCAGCATTGTCCAAAATTTTGATGTCAAGTGACCTTTCTTGTTTAATGGAAAAAATAAAAATTTTTATACCCAGGGGAATAGAATCTGGATAGACTGTTGGTTACAGGAAGTGAATGATGAAAGCATATCACATAATACTGGAAAAGGCCATAAAGCCCCATAAATGCCACTGCTTTCTACGTGATTGTATCAAATAAAAGACAGACTAGTTCATTGATGAGTTTAACCCCTGCATATTTTCGACTCAAAAGGAATTACTTCTGCTCTAGCATAAAAATCTCAGTGAAAATTTCTGTCTTCATAGACCAACAGTATTTAATCATATGGCTATCTTTATACAGCTATCTTACATTTCGTTTCAAATATCTGCACTTTAAACTGTCCAGTAACACTTCGTTTAGCTTAATTCTCCCAAGGACCTTTAGTAATAATAGGTGGATAAGGCACCAACTCCAACAGGTAACAATGATTTTTCTGTGGTGTTTAAATAATACTTAGTCTGTAATGAAATAAGTTGAAAGCAAACATGCTATTTTACTGAATTCTTTTGCCATGTCTGAAGATCTTCTCCTTGCAGTTAAAGTATAAGGCCCTTAAGCTATATTTCTATATATTTTTTAGCTTCTAGTAGAATTTAGGGCATGAGGTACAGGTAACATGGGTACATACAGATGAAAAAATATCTGGCCCTCAGGGTTAACTGATTTGAGTAATCACAACCAGGTAATGGAAATACCAAATCAAATTGTAAGTTTTCTGATTCAGTATACAACAGGCTTCCAAATCCATCGCAGAATTCCTCCTGAGAGAGGGAGTTTGCCCTGAGGCAGTCTCAGCTGCCTTTTGGCTCACCTTTCTGGATAGAATATTTTATCAGGCAGAGCATGCCATTTCAACCCCAAATAGCTTTACTGATCAGAGAATGAACCCTTTTATAGAGGGACGGACATTAGAGATAAATCTTGTTGGTACATAGCATCACCACAGGCTTTTCTGACTGGTTAGGAAATCTACTCCAATGTACATATAGAACAAAAGCTTATTCACCTTTAGGCAGAATCTAATCAGTAACACTGTAATCACCAGCTGCATTTCAGTGTTGGGCATTTGCAGCACTTAAGTCCTTAGGGCAATTAAAATGTAACGACAAGCAACGTCTCCTCTTTGTATAGAACAAAGCCTGGCAAAGAGTATGTAGTCAATACATGTTCACTGATTTTGACTGCATTGCTCTCTGGAATCATAACATTTCTAATATGCTTATATATTCCTTCAAGGAAATATAGAAACATTAGAGAGAGGATGTGGGTTAAGCAGTTTCCACTTAGGAGGATCACAGAGATGCTGCAATCTTGGAAAAGAATTGGGTTTTACTGGCGGCTGGGAACAAATAGAGCCTATTGAGGAAAAAAGATCATGATGGAATAATTTTGTTTACCAAGAGCCTTATTCCTGAGGACATACAAAGATTAAAAATGGAAGCAGATTTTAGGTATCAGACCAAATATCATACACCTCACCTGCAGTACCTTATGTGGCTATTGAAGCAAGCCCATGAAATAAGTATTGATATCTCTCCTATAAAGCTAAAAAATACATTGCAGTCTGGGTGCAGTGGCTCACACCTGTAATCACAACAATTTGGGAGGCTGAGGCAGGTAGATCGCTTGAGGTCAGGAGTTCAAGACTAGCCTGGTCAACATGGTGAAACCCCCTCTCTACTGAAAATGTAAAAATTAGCTGTGCATGGTGGCATGTGCCTGTAGTCTCAGCTACTCAGGAGGCTGAGGCAGGAGAATTGCTTGGACCTAGGAGGTGGAAGTTGCAGTAAGCCAAGATCACACCATTGTAATCCAAGTTGGGTGACAAAGTGAGACTCCATCTCAAATTAAAAAAAAAAAAAAGACACCGAAAATTCACAAGCAAGTCTTTCATACCTTAAAACTCTTGCTTGACCTTACAGTTTATCCTGCTAATAATGAAACACAAGACTATATTAAGACAAGCTCATAAGAAATGTATGTTAGTTATACTTAATAAAGTGATTTTTTAAAAGTACATAGGGGCATGTTGTCAATGTCAGAGCTGAAGTGCAATTTTTAAGGGAAGAAGATTGAGATGGAAGTCCTACAAGGTTAAATACCTTTCAAGGTTCAAATGGCTCAGCCCAAGGCTGCGTATCGGCCAAAGCCAAAGTCTGGGATGGTCCTCTAGGAAGTCCTGTGAATACTGGTGAGTTGTTTTGGTTTTCCTCAATATACCCCTTCCTAGCTGGATAGAAATGTGGACCAACTAACTTTAGGAAGTTCAACTGGGTAGTGGGCATGAGGAAGCTTTGGGTCTTACACGCACTGTGAGAAGTTTGAAAAGACCAAAACTCTGAAGTTTCCTCATCAATTATAGAGAAAGGGAAGAAGAGCTCTGGCTACAACCTCAAATTCAGTAGTTTTTAACCCTGGCTGTGTTTTAACCTTTAAATTAGCTGGAGAGAATAAACACTGTTATTGGCGCTTCAGTCTCAAAGATTCCGATTTTAATTTGTCTACAGTCAAGGAAAAGCTCAGAGTTTTGGTTTTCAATGTTGTTTGTTCCCTGCACCCACCTCCCCACACCGCCCCCCCAACAAGTGATTAGTTTTGAAAGCTACATTGGAGAATGTTTCATAATTCTTTCCCCTCATCCTGAATGGAAAGGTAAGTTTTTGAGATATTTCAGAGACTCAAGAAAAGCATGAATACAATAATTGAAGCTTAAAGCCTGGAATTCTGATAATTTTTAAATAGCTCAAAACCACATTAAAAACCTCAAAAACTAGAACAGACAATTCTACCTTGCAAAGAACCGCACAAGAAAAAGCATTACAATTTTAAAGAAGAAATCAATCTAAATGTCACTTTTGATATGAACATTCTGATTTGGGTCAAAGAGATAAGCAGTTTTATTAACCTATATGTAGTGTTTAGAAAATTAGACAAAGGTAACATCAAAGGTGCATAACCAAAGGAGGAAACCCTATTCTTCTAAAATATTGATATTTTCTTTTGTCTTCTTGTGTTATTTGATTAGAAAACTTTTGATCTTTCTATTGACTATTGTGATAACGGAAAGGAAAAAAAGTAGTAAAGGGAATGCTTATAAGTTATGAACAGAGAAAGGAACTTAACATCTGATTTGGTAAAATAAAATTAATTTTCAAAACATACATTTAGTTTTACTGTACAGCAAACCATCTTAGAGACCTGAAATCCCTGGTTGTTAATAAGATATAAAAGGTACATTCAAGAGTTGCCTGAAGCTCATGAATGAGAGGGAGAGTAATAGAAGATAAGGAAGCAGTGAGAGAAAACAATAAGAGAAGAGAAATGGAAGAGAAGACCAGAAGGGCAAAACTTGCAAAAGAGAAAGCTGAACAAGAAAAGTTCAAACGCCAGAAGAAAAAGAAACAACTCATTGATATCAACAAAGAGGGTGATGAGACGGGTGTGATGGATAATCTTCTAGAAGCCCTACAATCAGGTGCAGCATTCAGAGACGAACGAAAGCAGATTCCAAGGAATCCAGATGACAGACGAGTACCTTTGGAAAGGTCGTGCTCTCGTCACAATGGAGCCATCTCATCTAAGTGATTCCTGATGCCAAAGAATATGAAAATATTTAAGTAAACAAAATGAGGCATTTTGAGAAGAACCAAGTATACACTCAGTGGCTGGAAAAGAAAATAAGTGCATTTCTGCAAAGATCAAGATAAGCTGGAGGAAGTAGTGTGCATTCGTAAAACTATTACAAGACTCCTCCCACAATTATTCTAATCTGAACACAGTTATCAGGATTACAAAATGTGTTCCATTTTAACAAAAAAAAAAAAAAAGGTACATTCTAGCCATTCTTCCTCTAAACATGTTGCAAGATTCAGATGTTTTTTAAAACATTTTAAAATGCAAGGCAGAAATAATCAGGTTCAGCATTCTGCTAAAATTATCAGTTTACCCATTTGGTTATTGAAGGCTCAATTTTGGCAAATCACCACACCACAAGATATATGGAGGCTTTAGTAATAAGTATTTACATTTGCAGCTACTATGTTAAATTTAGCACATCCCTGAAAATTAATGTGTTCTGCCTGCTGAGAGAAAGCTCAACCAAGATACTTGCAGACGCTTGGCATTGTTCATTTTGAGAAGCTCTACTAACCAAGCATTTGCCAGCTTTATTAATTCTTCCTGACTGTTGGGTTTTCCCATTGTTTATTTGTTTGCTGCCATTAGCAGACTTCTTTATAAATTCTCTCAATGCTGCCATATGTTGCTGCCTACCATCAGTCACGAGTGGACTGGAGCAGCCAGCAGAGGAAATTGAATTATGGCACATTGAGGAAGAGTGCAGCCATTTCTTCCTTACTGAAATACAATCTTTTCTTTTCACCTGGTGATATGGAATTAAAGAGAATTGTGCAATGAAACAATTGTGGTGCCCATCCAAATGGACTGTTGACTTTTTATAGAAGTTAAAGAAGAAAACATTTCATAGCTCATTTTGAATGTGTTTCCTTCTATTTTAATCCCAAATTGTAAATACTCTACACGTTTTGAAAATACTGTTTTTTTAAAAAAAAAATTTCTGAGTAAATCTTTAGACAACTTGATGGTTTTGTTGTTACTGATTGATTGTTTTAATAAGAAATCACCACAATTAAAAACTTTTCTTACAATCAGGAGAAATATATTGAAAGATCTTCAATAACATTTATGATTACATATAAGATAATATTTCTTAAATATTAAGGTAATTTTTTAAAATATGAAGGCTGGACATGATGGCTTATGCCGTAATCCTAGCTCTTTGGGAAGCTCAGTCAAGAGAATTCCTTAATCCCAGGAGTTTGAGACCGGCTTGGGAAACATAGAGAGACACTGTCTCTATTTAAAAAAATAAGTAAATAAAAAATTTAAATACTAAAATAATACAGATGGTGTTTGGAAATAACAGGTTATAAGGAAGAATTAGTTCAGAAAGTCAAATAACAAACCCCATATCTGCTTGAATACATAACATGTTTTTACTGTTAAGATACATTCATTGTTTAGATTTTACATTCTAGATATTTAGAGAAATATCACTGTGGAAAAACAGATTAAGTTTTAATCCTTTTTCCTGTCCCAAATTTGGTTTATTTTGCTAGTGAATTTACACAAACCATCTATGTTGATTTATTCCTTCAGAGAGTCAATATTTACTCTGTGCCTAGTAAGTCCAGCCGATAAAACAGCAGGTGTTTTGAGGGGGAGAGTATATTACACAAACATCAAGGATCTAGCAAAGGGAAGCAAACAGGAGATAAGAATAAGAGATAGCAGGTATACAAAATTGCGTTTTTACTCTAAAATAAGGAGGGAAGCTATTGGGCTAATGTAACAGGAGGAAAAGATCGATGTTTCAGGTGTATCTCTGGCTGCAATGTGAAAAATAGTGGCAAAGGAAAGATGAAGAAAAGAAAAGAAAGAAAAGAAATATGGAAGCAAGTTTGGCTCTATTTTAATCAAACAGGAGAAATTATGGTGGTGTGGTCCAGAGTAGTACCAAAAGAAGCAGGAGAAGGGAGACGAATTTAGGGTATACTTTGAAGGTAGAGCTATCAGAATTTGCTGATGGATTGGATCGTGTGGAAAAGAGAGGAGTCAAGGATACTTCGCAGGTTTTTGGTCTAGGAGCTATAAGTGTTGAATCACCATTTACAAGATGATGAAGACAAGAGAAGGAGATTTAAAAGCAAAATAAGGACTGTTTTCAACCAGGTTGATTATAGGATGGTTATTATAGACCCAAATGAATGTTTCAGATAGTCAGCTTCATATAAGAGTAGAATTTAGAGAGCAGTCTAGCTTTTTGAAACATAAATTTGGGAGCTATCAGCATGGAGATAAAATTTACAGATATGAAATAAAATGATACCATTTATAAAATAAATCTAGATATGGAAGAAGTGCACATAGTAAGCCATAGAGCATCTCAAGGGTGAAAGGTTGAGAAGAGTAAGGATCAACAAAGGGGACCTAGGTGACACAGATGGTGAGGTGGGAAAGAGCCTGTAGAATAATTATTTGAGAACAAGTGAAGAAAGTATTTCAAGAAAAAGAAACCAGTAAATGACTTCCAATTTTGACAATGGTTGAGTACCACAGGGGGTGAGGGTTACATTGAACTAGACTGGATTAGATTAGAGTAGACAATTTGGAGATTATTGGTGATTTGGAGAAAGCTGTTTTGATGAAACAGTGGAGACAAAAGTCAGGTTGGACTAAATCCAAATGAAAACGAGAGGAGAGGACACAAATAAGAAAAGTATAAATCACCCTTTGAGGAGTGTGGATCCAAAAGCCACTGAGGCAGATCTCAATCACTTTAGAAAGTTTATTTTGCCCCAGGTAAAGGATGTGCCCACGACACAACCTCAGGAGGTTCTGACAACATGTGTCCAAGGAAGTCAAGGCACAGCTTGGTTTTGTACATTATAGGGAGACCTGATACATCAATCAATATGTGTAAGATGTGCATTGGTTCAGAAAGGCAGGGCAACTCAAAGCAGCGGCTTCCAGATCACAGGTAAATATGATACAAAATGTTGCATTATTTTGTGTCTTTGATCAGCCTTCCACTGAATACACAATTTCTATGTTAGAGAGGGATAGAGAGACAGTCACTTAATGCCTTAGACTGATTCAGTGAATCTGTAATTTTACATAACCATAGGACAGAAAAAGCAATCAGATATGCATTTGCCTGAGGTGAGCAGAGGGATGACTTAGACTTGTGTCCTTTGTCCCAAACCTGACACCTGTGAAGATAAGCTATCAATTTACATTTCCAGGGTGAAATTCAACAGAATGATTTCAGGGTAAAGATCTTAAGTCCCACACAGAATTTCCTTGTAGACAAATTGTGAGGGAGGTACATAGCCTTTTTAAAAAACATGTTCGTAGCTATCTTATTTAGCAATAAAATGGGAGCCAGGTTTTCCTGATAAAGTTCCCAGCTTGACTTTTCCCTTTGGCTTAGTGATATTGCATTTCCAATATTTATTTTCTTTTCACCGGATTTTATCTGCATAGAAGAGAAGGGAAATGGGATAAACACACGGATGGAGGAATTGTGGGCAGATGAAAACGTGAATGGGCTGTATTGCTTGTTCGTTTGTTTAAGGATTCGGGATATTGTGCAATGGGGAAAAGGGAGTAGTATAGAGTTAAAACTGTTGAATAAAGAGAAATGTAGAAGAATTATGGAGCCAAGTCCTTAAGTAGGAGGAGCAGATGAGTCCTAGTTCACATGTGTTGGCACAGATCACTGTGAATAGCACAAGCCAATCACCCAAGGTGATAGTAGGAAAGATAGAGTGTACATACTCAGATGTCTGCAGGTAGATAGGTGTGATAAAAGCTTCTGATAGTTCTCTTCTTATTTCAAGTTTTCTCGAATATCTAAAAGACAAAGCCAATCATCTAGTAATGAAGAGAACATAATTGACCGGAGACATGTAGAGAAATAAAAAATACAAAATGGTCACTTAAAACCTTGATACTTGAAGTACAAAATTTGTAGTACCAGAGTTTAGAAAGGTAGAGCTACTCAGGGAAAAACTTTTACATATATGCATAGAGAGCATCTTCAATGACTCACTAATTATTAATCTGTGCATATAAAGTGAAATTCCGTACTGGATAAAGAACAACTTTCAGGGAAAGAACAATCATAGGGAAAACTGTAAGCTAAATAATCAGCAGAACATACTAAAGGGCAGTAAGTGTTCAAATTCTCACTAGCTAGAGTGAAGAAACCTTGTTGAATACAAGAGAACTGCAGCTGAATACACAGGAAGGCCATGCCTTTGTTGTGGCGCTAAATTAGCCCAACTGTATAGATGGTGATAGATCGCCTTTTAATAGCTTCTTTAAAATGTTGAAAGCTCAAACTCATCTGCCAAAAACTTAATTGAGTGCAAGAACAAAGTCCAAGACTCTTTAAAAGAAAACAACAAAAGTCAGCATTTAACACTGTAAAGTACACAATAAACCAATAGAAAATACCACATATACATAAAACAGAAAAGTGTGACCAATATTCTTGAGAGGACAAAAAGGGAAAGACCAAAAAAAAAAATGACAGAGATAATAGTTAACTGACAAAACTGACAAGGGCATTAAAATAGCAATTATAACTATATGTGCTCAATAATTTATTGAAATTAACATAATAGGGAAAGAAGAAGATATAAAAAGAAACCAAAGAGAATTCTAAAGAAAAAATGAAAATTGATGACATATTTTTAAGTACAGATTATATACTACAGAAGAAAACAAAGCAATCTAAAGTTATAGCAATAGAACATATCCTGAATGGAGCAAGGAGAAGAAAGGCTGAAAAAAGAAAAAAGAACAGCAGTTCAATGATTCAATAATTCTGAGAAAATGTAATGTGCCATACATATTTGCAACTTGAATCCCAAATCGTGAAGGTAGTTGTGTAGTCCACTTTTACACTGTTATAAAGAATGATCTGAGATTGGGTAATTCGTAAAGGAAAGAGGTTTAATTGATTCACAGTTCTGCATGGCAGTGGAGGCCTGAGGAAACTTATAATCATGGAGGAAGGCAAAGGGGAATCAAAGCAGGTCTTGTATGACAGCAGGAGAGAGAAAAAGAGGGAGGAAATGCTACACTATTAAATCATCATATCTCATGAGAATTCACTCATTATCAGAAGAACAGCATAGGGGGAAACCTCTCCCATGATCCAATCACCTCCCACCAGGTTCCTCCATAACACTGTGGATTACAGATTACGATTTTAGATGAGATGTGGGTGTGAACACAGTCACACCATATTAGTAAGGATCAGAAAAAAAATGTTTGAAGAAATAATGATCAAAATTTTTCCAATTTTGGTAAAAACTATAAACCCACAGATATACTAATCTTAATGATTCCCAAGTACAATAAGCAAAGCAAACCATACAAATGCATAATATAATCAACTTTCTGAAAACCACCAGTAAAAATAAAAATCATTAAAGCTGCTACTAATACAAGCACATTACATAGAAAAAAAAAGAATACTTCTTGTCAGAAATCATGTAAGCAAAAAGATGGAGGAATGACCTTTTTAAAAGGCTCAATCAAAAAGAATCTTATAAACCTAGAATTCTATATTCAGTGAAAATATTCTTCAAAAACAAAGGCGATATAAAGAATGTTTCAGATGGATGAAAGCTGGGAGAACTTACCTTCAGCAGGACCATATCTTCAGAAAAATTAAAGAAAGCTTTCAGGCAGAAGAAAAGTGATACCAGATGAAGACTTGAATATATGGAGGAATGCAGCATGGTGGAGATGGTAAATGTGTGGGTAAATATAAAACACAGTTTTTATTATAATTCAACTTTTTAAAATGCAATTGAATGTTTAAAGTAAAAGTAGAATAATACATTGTGGTGTTTTTAATGTATGCTTAAGTAAAGGGTATGAGAGCTAATCACACAGGAGAAGAGGAAAAGGAAATGCAGTTAAATTTCTATAAGTTCCTATATAATATTTGAAACAGTACAATATTAGTGAATATTGACTGTAATCAGTTAATTTTAGATATTGTAGGACCCAGAGAAGCCCTTAAAAAAACAGTGGTAAGTAGACACAAAAATTTAAAGTTCAATTAATTATGAAGAATGAAGGCAAAGCAAAGACAAAAAACAACAGATGAGACAAACAGAAAAAGTCAGCATGGTAGATTTAAACTCCAAAATAAACAGTTATATTAAATGTAAAAGATCTAAATATGTCAATTAAAAGGTGCATCTTATCAGATTGAACAAAGCAAGGTAGAATTATTTGTTGTCTAAAGGATACATTTTAAATAAAAAGGGAAGTTAAAAACAAAATGATAAAAATATACACCACTTGCTAATCAAAGAAATATGAGTTGTGAGATAACTCTCAGAAAAGTAGTCTTCAGGACAAACAACTATGTCAGAGATAAAAGTGGGTCATTCTGTAACAACAAGGCTTAACTCATGTAGAAGACATTGCAATCTTAAATGTTCAAAATGCATGAAACAAAAATTGACAGAACTGATAAGAGAAATAGACACATTTACAGTTGTAGTTGGAGATGTTAATGCTCCTCTCAGCAACTAATACTGACAGAACAAGTAGATTAAAATGAATAAGGATAGAGAAGACATGAACTACACCATCAACCAACTGGTCCTAATTGACCTTTATAAAATACCCCATCCACTCTATTGGGTTAAATAGTGTCTCCACCCAAATTAATGTCCACCTGAAACCTCAGGATATGTATTTATTTGGAATAAGGATCTTTGCAGATATAATTAATATAACGATCTTAAGATGTGATCATCCTGGATTGAGGTGGGCTCAAATCCAATGATACCATCCTTGTAAAGACTGAAAGAGGAGATACAAAGAAAGAGACAAAAATATCAAGGTATAGGTTGGAACATGTTTATGCTTTGTAGGGAAGCCAAAGATCATCTCTAACTCCTCCTTTTAGCTCTTAGTGGGCTCTGCAGCTGGATCTGAAAACCAAATTCACTTCAGGAAGATCAACAAGAGAAAAGTATACAGATTTTATTAGTTTTATGTGTACTGGGGATTTTCGCAAGAGAGTGAAGATCGAAGAAGTTGTCAAAGCAAGATGCTTTTATGCCTTTCAGATAAAGAAATATAAATTTGAGAAGAAATGGCAGGACAAGTAAAACCTGGCAAAGAGAGTCAATTTCTTGGGGGAGTCACCAGGAGATATATGGGGAGAGTGTAAAGCAGTTGGAAAATAAGAGTTATTTCATCTGGTATATTTATTCAGGTCCATTGCAATCCCCAATCCCAGTCTCTGGTGATAAGGGCTATTTTCTCACGTTGGTATGGCAAGGGTACCCCCTCCTACAGGAATCTGTGTGATTTGCTACATGTAGAAGAGACAAGCCAGCTAGACCTTTCTGAAACTATAACTTCTTCAATGTTTCAACTCAAAATAATAAGTATACAAATCTGGCATGTTTTAGGATGGCACATTCTTTACATCTGAAGCTTCTAAAACCAAGGAACACCAGGAATAATTGATGACCACAGAAGATAAGAAATAGAAATTGGAATGGATTCTCCCACGGAGCCTAGAAAAGGAACAAACCTTGTCAAAATTTGATTTCAGACTTCTGGCCTCCAGAACTGTGAGAGAATAAATTTATGTTGCTTTAAGTAGCTTAATTTGTTGTAATTTATTACAACAGTTGTAAGAAATTAATACGCCCACCCAATGACAGTGTAATACCCATTCTTTTTCTTTTCTTCAACTTTTATTTTAAGTCCTGGGGTATATGTGCAAGATACACAGGTTTGTTGCATAGGTAAACAGCTATTCTTCCCGATACTCTCCCTCACGAAATCCTTGCCCATGCCTATGTCCTGAATGGTACTGCCTAGATTTTCTTCAAGGGTTTTTATAGTTTTGGGTTTTACATTTAAGTTTTTAATCCATCTTGGGTTAATTTTGTATAAGTCATAAGGAAGGGGCCCAGTTTCAAATTTCTTCATATGGCTAGCTGGTTCTCCCAGCACCGTTTATTAAATAGGGACTCCTTTACCCATTGTGTGTTTTTGTCAGGGTTGTCGAAGATCAGATGGCTGTAGATGTGTGGTCTTATTTCTGAGCTCTGTATTCTGTTCCATTTGTCTATTTGTCTGTTTTTGTACCAGTATCATGGTTTTTGGTTACTGTAGCCTTATAGTATACTTGAAAGTTGTAATACCCATGCTTTACAAATATACATATAACTTTCACTAAAATTGACAAGTTGATCATTTTAAATGCATTGATATCTTGTAAAGAATCTTCCGAGGTGACAACAATATTAAATTAGAAATCAGCTCTAGAAAGATGTTTTGAACTTACAAGTATTTTGAAACTAAGCAAAAAACTCCTAAATAAATCACAGGTCATTATGATAGTGATTAAAGTTAGAGTTAAATGTTTTGTTTTAAATGCTTCTATTAAAAAACAAATCAAAATTAGTAACCTAGAAATCCATACTAAAAAGCTAAAAGAATATTAATAGATTAAATACAAATAGGTAGAATAAAAACAAACTCAATGAAATAGATACAGAAATCACAGAGAGAAAATCACAGGGGAAAGAAATCAATAAAACCAAAAGGTACTTCTCTATAAAGATCAAAAACCTTTGCCGGGCATGGTAGCTCACACCTATATTCCCAGGGGTCTCTGAAAGCTCAGTTGAGAGTCTCACTTGGGCCCAGAAGTTCTGCACTATGGTCAGTCATGATCCTGCCATTGCACTCCAGCCCAGGTGACAGAGCAAGATCCAATCTCTTCAAAAAATTATACTCCTCTATTACAATCATCATGAAAAAAACATAAATTGCTAGTATCAGGAATAAAATAGGAGAGAGAAATACATATCCTACAGACATTATCAGAACTTTGAAGGAATATTACAAGCAAATAATGGCAATAAACTTAACAATCTACATGAAATCGTCAAACTATTTGCAAGCCACAAAGTACCAAAACAGACTCAAAATGAAATAAAAATGGCTGCATATCTATCAATAAAATTGACTTTATAATGAAAAATAGAATGCAAAGAAAACCTCAGACCTGTATGAAATCTGTAAAACATTGTTAGTAAGTAATAACAAATCTCACATTTAGAAAATCAAAGGGAAGGAAACATATACCAATTCATATAAAGTGTCTAGCATTAATTACCTTGATACCCAAACTTGAAGATATAAAAAAGGTATTTATACAAATAAGTGAGTGTAGGTAGTTCTCATAATAAAAGTTTAATATATTAAAAACACTTTCAGTTTTACATATTAACATATGTACAGTTTACAATGAAACTGTTATGCATTGAGAGAAACTAATCAAGACCTAAATAAATGTTAAAATGTAACAAGATGATTTAAAACAGTTACTTCTTGTCATATCAAGTTATAAAGTCAATAGCAAATTTCATGGTGAATTTTTCTAAAAATTGACAAGCTGATTCTAAAATTTATATGGAAATTCAAATGAAATAGAATAACCAAAATAGTGACTAAAAATAAAATTGTTGGATTACAGGATTTACAGTAAAGCCACAGTAGACAAGATAATGTGGTATTCATGAATAGAAAGACATATAGATGAATGAAACAGTATAGAGAGTTTTGAAATATATTCACGTATATGGTCAGTCAAAGTTTACGCAATTGAGAAAGGATCATTTTTCAATAAATGATGCAGGGACAAATGGATATCCATTTATAAAAATGACCGTAGCCAATTGTTCATATTATACACAAAGAATAACCTAGCATTTATCATGTCATAAACACTAAAACTTCCTTTTAAAAGAAAAATATCAAGAAAAGTTTTGGAACTTTGGGTTAGAAAAATATTTTTCTTAATATGTTTTTTTTATGTGGTAAAAAATACATAACATAAAATATACCATCTTAATCATTTTTAAGCATACAGTTCGGTGGCATTAATTATATTTACATTGAAAGGACACAGATCTCCGGAACATTTTTATCTTGCAAATCTGTAACTCTATACCCATTAAACAATTCCCCCTTTTCCTCATTCCCCCAGCCCCTGGTAACTACCATTGTTCTTTCTTTATTTTTCTTTCTGTTTTTGAGACAGAGTCATGCTCTGTCACCCAGGCCGAAATGCAATGGCCAAATCTCAGCTCACTGCAACCTCCACCTCCCAGGTTTAAGCAATTCTCCTTCTCAGCCTCCCCAGTAGCTGGGATTACAGGTGCCCACCACCACACTCAGCTAATTTTTGTATTTTTAGTAGACGGGAGTTTCACCATGTTGGACCAGGCTGGTCTTGAACTCCTGACCTCAGGCGATCTGCCCACCTCAGCCTCCCAAAGTGCTTGGATTACAGGCCTTGAGCCACCATGCCTGGCTCACCATTGTTCTTTCTAGTTCTATGAATTTGACTACTTTAGATACTTTATTTAAGTGGGATAATACATATTTGTTTCCTTGTGAATTACTTATTTAATTTAGCCTAACATCCTAAAGCTTCATGCACATTGTAGCATGTGACAGAATTTTCTTCCTTTTTAAGGCTAATAGTCCACTGTATGTATAGATCACATTTTCTTTATTCATTAATTGATGGATATTTAGGATGTTTCCACTTCTTGTCTATTGTGAATAGCCCTTCTTTGAACCTGAGCATGCAAATATGTCTTTGGGGTCTTGCCTTAAATCCTTTAGGGCAGGGGTTCCCACAGGGGTCTCCAACCTTGGGGCCATGGACTGCTACCAGTGTGTGGCCTGTTAGGAACTGGGCCACACAACAGGAAGTGAGTGGTGGGTGAGTGAGCATGACTATATGAGCTCCTGTCAGAGCAGCGGCAGCATTAGATTTTCATAGGAGCATGAATCCTATTGCGAACTGTGCATGCAAAAGGATCTAGGTTGCGCCCTCCTTATGAGACTCAAACTAATGTCCGATAATCTAAGGTGGCATAGTTTTTCTCATCCATCTCCCCTTATTCCATGGAAAAATTGTCTTCCCTGAAACTGGTCTCTAGTTCCACAAATGTTGGGGACTGCTGCTTTAGGGTATATATACTCAAAAGTGTGATTGCTGAATCCTATGGTGTATTAGTTCCTTCTCACACTGCTATAAAATAATACCTGAGACTGAGTAGTTTATAAAGAAAAAAAGTATAACTGGTTCATTGTTCCACAGGCTGTAGAGGAGGCATGGCCAGGGAGGCCTCGGGCAACTTACAATCATGGCAGAAGATGAATGGGATGGGAAAGCTGGCACACCTTCACATGCTATGCTGAATAGGGAGAAGGGCTCAAATGAGCTCACCAAATGCTATGCATTTTCTATCCTTTTTGCTAAAATCCTGTCTTGGTTTTATAATAGCTTGTATGCTATCAATTCTCAACTGGTCTCTTAAGTTATCACAGAGGTATTCTGGTCCACATGTTTTTTACTCAGTGTCTCTGTGAGGAAAGGAGGACTTATAGCTTAGTCTACCATGTTGCTTATATCCAGAAAGATATTTCTTAAATTGGACACTAACGTATCATCTACTAACAGTTACAAGATGAAAATCTTGGCTCAAAAGATTTAAATGGATACATTTCAAGGTAAAATATAGAAATAACCGATAAAGAAATTATATAATTCCTCATCAAATAAATGCAAAGTAAATGTAAACTTATGAATCATTACACACATGCTTTAATAACTAAAATTTGTAAAACACTAGCAACTTCAACTTTTTCCAAGGATGTGAAGCAACAAGAACTCTTGTACATTTTTGGTTAAAATGTAATATGGTAATATCACCTTAGATAACAGTTTAGCGATTTTTTTCAACAGCTTAATGTATACTTGCCATACAACTTAGTTATTCCACCTTTATGTATTTACCCAAGATAAATGAAAATACATACCCACAGAAACACATGTCCCCTAATGTTCAAGACAGTTATAGTCATAGTACTCATAGTACTCAAACCCTAGAAACAATTAAAATGTTAAAATAGGTAAATGGATAAATATAACACAGTCTAACCATAATACAAAATACTACTCAACAATGAAAATGAACATACTACTAATGCATGCAAAATGATGAATACATCTAAAAATATTATGCTGAATGAAAAAAGCCAGATTCAAAGAGACTACACTATATGATTTTATATATGAAATTCTAGAAAATAGTAAAAGGAAATAGAACTAGATAATTGGCAATTTACCTTAAATTTTAAAATTCCTTGAATTGAGGTTCTATTAATTTTCCATCTATTCACATTTTTGTGAATATTTCATCTAATCACATTTTAAAAATTGCTAGGCTCCATTTTTTACACTAGAAGACTCTGACTATTCTATCAATTATTGTATTTTTTTCACTGTGTGTAGAAAATCATAACTACAAAAGCTGACCTATTTTTAACAAGCCAAATCATTGCCACATCCATGGATAAAAACACATCAATTGACAAGAATGTTTTAAGAAATAAATTGATTAGTTAACTTAATTAATTTAGCATTAACTCAGATTTTTAAATTTTATGTATATTTCTACTGTATATATATATATATATATATATATATATATATATACATATTTATGGATTTGTGATTGAGATGCAGTAGCCTTTTTCTTATTAAAGTATAGGTTTATTGATACATATTATTTTTCTTTCTATTTGCAATTACTATCATATTTTATGTTTACTTACAGGACACCCACATTTGAGAAAATTGCATATGCTTTCTATATTATAGTGAAAGTTTCCATTGGACATTTTTTCTTTTTAGAGAAGTTTTATTCTATGTAAGAGTAAATGTGAATTTTTTTCTAAGCAATTTAATTTTTTAAAGAATACTAATGTGATCTCAATGGGTCATGCTTTTTTGATGTATTAGCAACATTTGAGGGCCTGTTCTATAGAAAATGCCTACAACTGAGTGTCTGATTGTCTTGGTGTTTTCAACTTATAGTATATTACTACTGCAAACTAACAGTATTGTAGTTTATTTGTTACAAAAATGCCAAGGATTTGGTCTAGGTCCTGTTGCTCCCTCACAGAAAGCCAATCACAGAGACACCTACATTTGAGCACCTGTTCTATGGAAAGTACTTGCAAAAGCTGGGCATGCAAAAATAATTAGGAAATATGTCTACTTTCAAAATTCTTAGTATAATAAGCCTTACTAAATTTGAAATACTAGAAAGACAGCACAAAACAATTGCAATCTCTAAAAGAAAAAGACCTCAAGACTTCTTATATCTTTCAAAAGTGTTTTGAGAAATAATCCATATTCTAATCTATTTTCTAAATGTTATTTTAAGTTTTATAGATTATTTTTATTAAAGTCATACATGCACATAGTTTAAAATCTTACTGGCTTAAAATAAAGGGCAATGATTTCTTTCTCCATTGCTCACTTTGTTACCCTCATTTGAACAACTCCTATAAAATATTTATGCATTTCCATTTTTCTGATGGTTATTTTCAAATCTCTAAATAATATGCTCACATGGCCCTGTCTTGATGCTCCACTGTTATAGACATTTTATAAAATAAAATTTTAGGAAATACATTGTTCTGTCACCATCTAGACCTGGAATTATTTTGGTTGGTAGTCTATTAATTGCTGCCTCACATGAAGAATAGAATTTATATTCTGCATAATCATAATTTGATGTGATCTCTGACCATTAGTTACCTTCAAATGTTGAAAAGTTAATACACTAAAATACACATTATTATGAATGTATAAATATTATTTAATGTAATGTCAAATAGTACATCATGATGAGATGTTCTTTCTTGAACAACTATTTTGGTAGTTTTTATTTTTACTCTATAATAGACTAATGAGTTGATTAACTAATTTATACATTTTTATTATTTTTTATTTTTGCTTTTTCCCAAATATAGACTCTCACATTTTGCTGAGATCACAAGATGTTTTAAAAGTTTGTTTTTGTTCTCCTAATTGCCTCTCTTTGCACAGGGTTTGATTTCTGTTTATCTTGGTCTTTTTCTTCTTTGTTTTTACTTCTAAGTTTTCATAGGAGTTTTCTTTCTTTTTTTGAGATTAGGAGGGAAATATTTATTGTTTTATTATTAAATATAATGTACTTTGTATAATTTCCAAATAACATTTTTTTATGGTACTTTAGGTTCTGGGGTACATGTGCAGATCATGCAGGATTGTTACATTGGTACATACATGGCAAGGTGGTTTGCTGCCTCCATCCCCCCATCACCTATATCTGGTATTTCTCTTCTTATCCTTTTACACTTAAGAATAAGCAATGGAAAGGTTTTTGGCATTTCTCAGTATCTTACTGGATGTTGCTGACTGCCAGGAATTGCATAGGAAATAGTTGTTAAGCAGCTGTTACATGAAGGTATCACAAGTAAAACAAAAAATGGCTTTATTTTGCAGCACAAATACATTAGCTGAAGCATCATCTCATAATCACTTTCATTTCTGTAAGAAATCGTTCATAAATACGTGTGTTTTTGCATTCTTCTGGCGAAATGTAAACGTCTTTCTCTGTTCTCTTCAAGTGATTGTTTGGAGAATCAATTACTTTGTGGAGGTTTCCTCCATCAGTGCTTTTTGTTTCTTACCTAACTTCTTCCTCGGCCTCCACCCTCCAGCTGAATTGGGAGCCCTGCTGTTTTGCTATGTGCATATTCCATTTTCCAGCTGCTCTTCTATTCCATTTCACCCTTCAATCCTCTTACACACAATTTCACTCATTCTACTGTTCTACTTTACAAACTCCTTTGTTCTATTGTTTCACTTTAAAAAATCCTTTATTCTCATTATAATGTATGCTTAGGAAGGAGAGACTATAATGCTTGTTCTGCCTATGAGCAAGTGCTTTAGCTCCTAATTTTCCATCTATAAAATGAAAGTGGTTCAGATATTTGGCTTAAATTAGCATTCCCCTCATTATCTACCTCAGAATACTTGTTCCATTAAGTATTAATAGATATTTTTTGATTAAATAATAGATAATGCAAAATCTATTCACTGCTAGAGACTTACATACACTTTAGTATACACACATCTCTGAAAATCCAGTAAAGAAACTTGTTTAACATTTTGCAAACTGACATTACTCACAGTGAAAATCTATAATTAATGAAGAAAATATAATATCTCAAAGAACTAGTAGATTTGTAAAAAAGTTTACATATAATGACTCTATGAAGTTAGGGAAAAGTCTATGTCACAAACGCCTTTCCTTGGAAAATGGTAAATCTTCAAAGCACATTTGATTGATTGTTTAGAAATTGTTGTAAAAACACTCCAAAAAGAATCAATCAACAGAAGTGCTAAAGAGGAAAGCCCTCATGAATAGTCTATTCTTCACTGACGCTTGTAAAACATTAAGATACCTATTTATTAATAGTCAAAAGTGTAGACCCTGCCAAACATTCTTGATCATTGTGCAAATCTGTACTTACCAGAAGAAGATATTTTAAAAGAGATGACCTAATTGCTCTAATGTTTATAGGAATCTAAGAAAATCAAAACTCTGCAAAAAACATTTACAAATAGGTTAAATAATAATACTGATTATCACGCGTGCTTATTTTCTTGGAGTTTTCAGCTTATAGTGTATTATTACTGCAAACTAGCAGTATTGTATATTTGTTACAATCTAGGTCCTGTTGCTCGCCTCACAGAAAACCAGTCACTGAAACAGTGATTGCCAGGGAAGAAGGCTTTATTTGGGTGCTGAAGATCAGTCTCAAATTCATCCCCTTAATGGACTAAAATTAGGGGTTTATATAGCAGGGAAGAGGTGTAACTATGTGTGAGTATACAGAAATTAGGGAGGGATAAGGAAGAGAACTTGGTCAACTGACAGCAGGTGATCAGTTAGGCAATCAAAACAGGTGAGGGAGTTGGCTTTTCATTGTACAGATGTGGTGATCTGGTAAGTTTCAGTTCTTTATTACTATCTAGGGGACCTGATGGTTGGTTTCCTGAGAAAGGAATTGAGATAAGACATATGTAACTTTCTCAAGTTTTAAGACTGGGAGGGTCAATTTCTAGGTTTATTGAAGAGAAACTATAAACCTCAGTTCAGTGGGACAATTGGGCCAGTTTCATACTCAGCATTTAAATTTAAAACAAGGCTATATAAAACGTTATCTAGATATCAGGATTCCTGGAGTGAAGAGTAACTTTTGGTGGTTGAGAAATGCACCTAAAGTTAACTCTAGGTTTTTCTTCTTATTTCACATGGTCTGTACACAGATCCTGACTTCCAGTCAATCTCCATCTTGTCTCCTCTCTTCTGTGAAGCTGTCCTCAGCTTATACATGTTCCACATGTATAAGCTCATAAAAACCTCACTATTCTGAACTCTCTTAATATCCATAACATTTGATGCACAATTTAGCTATATATATATTTTTTTCTTTTCTTTTTTTTTTTTTTTTTTTTGAGGAGTTTCGTGTTGTCACCCAGGCTGGAGTGCAGTGGCATGATGTCGGTTCATTGCAACCTTTGCCTCCGGGTTCAAGCAATTCTCCTGGCTCATGTGTTTTGTATTATTTTATTATTTATTGGTTCTATATTCTTTAACCTCCCTATCTAAACTGTGATTTCTTGAAAGCATATTAATTTTATTCAACACCTACCTAATAGTCAACTCTTTATAATTATCAAGACGTTTGTTGATTGATTGGAATGCAAAGGGAGAATCAAGATAGTTCTTTTTAAGCCAAAATATTAATCATGTAAAATAAAACTTTAACTGAAGATTTTTGCATCATGCTCATCATGGATATTGGCCTGAAGTTTTCTTTTTTTGTTGAGTCCCTGCCGAGTTTTGGTATCAGGATGATGTTGGTCTCATAAAATGATTTGGGAAGGATTCCTTCTTTTTGGATTGTTTGGAATAGTTTCAGAAAGAGTGGTACCAGCTCCTTTTTGTACATCTGGTAGAATTCAGCTGTGAACCCATCTGGACCTGGGCTTATTTTTGTTGGTAGGCTATTAATTGCTGCCTCAACCTCAGCCCTTGTTATTGGTCTATTCAGGGTTTCAGCTTCTTCCTGGTTTAGGCTTGGGAGGGTGCAAGTGTCCAGGAATTTATCCATTTCTTCCAGGTTTACTGATTTATGTGCATAGAGTTGTTTGTAGTAATCTCTGATGCTGGTTTGTATTTCTTTGGAATCGGTGGTGATATACCCTTTATCGTTTTTTACTGCATCTATTTGATTCTTCTCTCTTTTCTTTCTTATTAATCTGGCTAGCAATCTGTCTATTTTGTCGATCTTTTCAAAAAACCAACTCCTGGATTTATTGATTTTTTGAAGAGTTTTTTTGTGTCTCTATCTCTTTCAGTTCTGCTCTGATCTTAGTTATTTCTTGTCTTCTGCTAGCTTTTGAGTTTTCTTGATCTTGCTCCTCTAGCTCTTTCAATTTTGATGATAGGGTGTCGATTTTAGATCTTTCTTTGCTTCTCATGTGGGCATTTATTGCTATAAATTTTCCTCTAGCACTGCTTTAAATGTGCCCCAGAGATTCTAGTATGCGTGTCTTCGTTCTCATTGGTTTTGGAAAACATCTTTATTTCTGCCTTCATTTCATTGTTTACCCAGTCAACATTCAAGAGCCAGTTGTTCAGTTTCCATGAAGTTGTGCAGTTCTGAGTTAGTTTCTTAATCCTGAGATCTGATTTGATTGCACTGTGGTCTGAGAGACTGTTTGTTCTGATTTCCGTTCTTTTGCATTTGCTGAGGAGTGATTTACTTCCAATTATGTAGTCAGTTTTACAGTAGGTGTGATGTGGTGCTGAGTAGAATGTATATTCTGTGGATTTGGGGTGGAGAGTTCTGTAGATGTCTATTAGGTTTGCTAGGTCCAGATCTGAGTTCAAGTCCTGGATATCCTTGTTAATTTTTTGTCTAGTTGATCTGTCTAATATTGACAGTGGAGTGTTAAAGTCTCCCACTATTATTGTGTGGGAGTCTAAGTCTCTTTGTAGGTCGTTAAGAACTTGCTTTATACTGGCAAACCAATTGCAACAGCACATTAAAAAGCTTATCCATCACAATCAAGTAGGCTTCACCCCGGGGATGCAAGGCTGGTGCAACATACACAAGTCTATAAACGTAATCCACACATAAACAGAACCAAAGACAAAAACCACATGATTATCTCAATAGATGCAGATGAGGCCTTCAACAAAATTAAACAGCTAAAACTCTCAATAAACTAGATATTGATGGAACATATCTCAAAATAATTAAAGCTATTTATAACAAACCCACAGCCAATATCATACTGAATGGGCAAAAACTGGAAGCATTCCTTTTGAAATCTGGCACCAGACAAGGATGCCCTCTCTCACCACTCCTATTCAGTATAGTATTGGAAGTTCTAGCCAGAGCAATCAGGCAAGAAAAAGAAACCAAGGGTATTCAATTAGGAAAGGAGGAAGTCAAATTGTCTCTATTTGCAGACAACATGATTGTATATTTAGAAGACCCCATCATCTCAGCCCAAAATCTCCTTAAACTGATAAGCAACTTCAGCAAACTTCATACAAAATCAAGGTGCATAAATCACAAGCATTCCTATGCAACAATAACAGACTTAAAGACAGCCAAATCAAGAACAAACTGTCATTCACGATTCCTACAAAGGGAATAAAATACCTGGGAATACAACTAACAAAGGATGTGAAGGACCTTTTCAAGGAGAACTACAAACCACTGCTCAAGGAAATAAGAGAGGATACAAACGGATGGAAAAACATTCCATGCTCATGGTTAGGAAGAATCAATATTGTGAAAATGGCCATATTGCCCAAAGTAATTTATAGATTCAATGCTATCCCCCATCAAGCTACCTATGACCCTCTTCACAGAACTGGAAAAAAACATCTTAAACTTCATATAGAACCAAAAAAGAGCCTGCATAGCCAAGACAATTCTAAGCAAAAAGAACAAAGCTGGAGGCATCACGCCACCTGACTTCAAACTATACTACAAGGCTACAGTAATCAAAACAGCATGGTACTGGTACCAAAACAGAGATATAGACCAATGGAACAGAACAGAGGCCTTAGAGGCAACACCGCACATCTACAACCATCTGATCTTTGACAAACCTAACAAAAACAGGCAATGGGGGAAAGGATTCCCTGTTTAATAAATGGTGTTGGGAAAACTGGCTAGCAATGTGCAGAAAGCAGAAATTCGACCCCTTCCTGACACCTTACACTAAAGTTAACTCTAGATGGATTAGAGATTTAAACATAAGACCTAACACCATAAAAACCCTAGAAGAAAACATAGGCAAAACCATTCAGGACATAGGCATATGTTCTTACTTCATGACTAAAACACCAAAAGCACTGGCAACAAAAGCCAAAATAGACAAATGGGATCTAATTAAACTCCAGAGCTTCTGCACAGCAAAAGAAACACTCATTAGAGTGAACCAGCAACCAACAACAGAATGGGGAAAAAATTTTTGCAATCTACCCATCTGACAAAAGGCTAATATCCAGAATCTACAAAGAACTAAAACAGATTTACAAGAAATAAACAAACCCATTCAAAAGTGGGTGAAGGACATGAAAGGTCACTTTTCAAAAGAAGACATATATTAAGCCAACAAACATATCAAAAAATACTCATCATCATTGGTCATTAGAGAAATGCAAATCAAAACCACATTGAGATACCATCTCATGCCAGTTAGAATGGCGATCATTAAAAAATCTGGAGACAACAGATGCTGGAGAGGATATGGAGAAATAGGAACACTTTTACACTGTTGGTGGGAGTGTAAATTAGTGCTACCATTGTGGAAGACAGTGTGGTGATTCCTCAAGGACCTAGAAATAGAAATTCCATTTGACCCAGCAATCCCATTACTGGGTGTATGTCCAAAAGATTACAAATCACTCTATTATAAAGACACATGCTCACGTATGCTCATTGTGGCACTGTTTACAATAGTAAAGACCTGGAACCAACCCAATGCCTATTGATGATAGACTGGACAAGGAAAATGTGGTACACATATACCATGGAATACTATGCAGCCATAAAAAACAATGAGTTCGTGTCCTTTGTGGAGACATGAATGAATCTGGAAACCATGATTCTCAGCAAACTGACAGAAGAATAGAAAACCAAACACCGCATGTTCTCACTTATAGGCTGGTGTTGAACAATGAGAATACATGGACACAGTGAGGGGGAGCATCACACACTGGGGTCTGTTAGCGGGGGATAAGGGAGGGACAGAGGGGGGTAGGGAGGTTGGGGAGGGATAACATGGGGAGAAATGCCAGATGTAGGTGACAGGGGGGATGGAGGCAGCAAACTACATTGCCATCTGTGTACCTATGCAACAATCCTGCATGTTCTGCACATGTACCCCAGAATCTAAAGTGCAATAAAATATACATATATATTTATATATATTTATAAAACTTTAATTACACATTACAGAATTTGAGAGAATGTAGAAATTCATCAATAATTTTGAACTGTTTTATTAATACTTAAATGAACATATGATAAATGTCCATAAATTTTGACCCAATGAACTGGAAAACACATTTGCATCCTAATTGAACATATATTTTGGCATTATTTACAGAACTTTGAAACATAACTATGAAGTCTCCACTTTAAGACCCACAACTACTCTAATGAATAAAAACAAATAAGAAGATAAATTCTCTACAATCTTTTGTACATTTAATAAAGCCAGTAACTACCTAAAAGAGATTTCTATATATGTATATAGATATATGTATGTATTATGTAAATGTTTGTGTCTGTATATATGTGTGCATATGTATAGATATCTAATATACATATTTTAGTATTTGGTCCATCATTGTCTATGCAACTTAAAATATCTCTCTTGATTGAGTAACAGAACTCATAAAGCCTATTCAAATATAATAAAAATTCCTCAAAATTTTGCAAAAAATATAAACAATTATCGAAGTATAGATAATGACCTCTATACTTTGTATAATTAAGATTTAATATGTATTATTCTTACCTTCAAAGATAACTAAAATAAAATTAACAAAAAAGTATAAATAAATGTATATTAATTTTAATTTATTAATGTTACCTATAACACTTAAACAATAGAAGAAAGACAAAAAGGTTATGAGTAATGCTTTTATAAGAAGGTAACAATTAAGCTGGATATATTAGCCTTTGTAAATTCTTGAAGGACCTGAAGTTACCTTAGGCCTTTTTCTTCATTTATTCAGTAAGTACATAATGTATGCCATCTATGAACCAAAAATATTTATGATAGTAGAAAATCTTCAGTTTTTAAAACTAGATATGGTTCATTAAACTTTCAAAAATCACCAAACTCTACATAGTGATAAATTTAGGTAATACTATGTTTGATCTAAAAGAAATTTTGAATTTAAAGCAGTAGAGTTTTGATTATAACTTGTAAAATACATTCCAGGACCTATTTTAAAAGTGTCATAACATTGTTTTGATTGATTGCAACAATTTTTAGAAAAAAAAGGAGGATTATTTTAAAGGAAAACTTTATTGTAAAAATGTGTTAGATTAAAAATAATTATTTTTATACAGTATAGCCACACCAAAGATCCACAGGCTTAAAACAGCATTAACTAAGATCTAAGATAAACCAAGGTCAAGCTTTAAAATGTTGCAGATCCTTTAGACATTACTTTTTTCTTCTTCCTTGCTGATTAAGATAATTATCAATATTCCATACCTCATACATTTAGTGCAAGACTTAAGTAGACCAAACCTATTAACTAATTTGTTTTTTGAAGGAAAACTTTCCCAGTTAACTAAGTATGAGATATATACTGTCACAAATTAGTTAACTTGATTACTGTTTTCTTAAGTATTTTTCTAGGAATCCTAGTCCAAAGAAATGTTCCTATAGTCAAAATAAATTTCAAGTCACAGACTCAGATGTTCAAGGAATATTATATTCTTTCTATACATTTCTTTCATTAAACACAATTCTCTTTTGAGCCTGTATTTCAACTGATTATAGAAATACAATTTTCATCACTCAAGGACCATAGGGGGATAAGGAACTTCTCGTAGGATTTGTCGTTGTCTATCACAGATAGTGTCTTCTGAGATGCCCTTTTCCCTTTCTGATGTTTGGTGACTAGGCCATGCAGGCCACTCCTAACTCATCACTGGAGGCTGTTCAGGGCTGCTGGCTCTCTGTGCCAGGTCCACGCAGGCCTCATTCACATAAGGAACATTCTTCTGCTGCATTTTCATGGAGTCAGGACACAGGCTCCCTGTGCTTTAATGTCTCAGCTCTTTGTTTCTCTTATGATACTTCTCTCTTCCATACAGTTACACACACACACACACACACACACACACACACACACACATACACACACACACACACACGAAATACCTTAGGGAGTTTCCAAAGAGGAAACCTAATTATATTGGGTATTCTAAACATTCTGAATCAGAAATCCTTCTCAATTTGACTTTCTTAAAACTTATTACAGGGCACTTTAAAACAAACAAACATCTATTAACATTCACCAGAACGAATGTTCCTAAGAACACAACTTGAGAAGCACCTGCATTCATCCTTAAAATATTTTGGTAGCAGTAAATGTGCAATTAAAACTTATTGCTACT
Organism: Ateles fusciceps; assembly: GCA_036589455.1. Classification (NCBI taxonomy): domain Eukaryota; kingdom Metazoa; phylum Chordata; class Mammalia; order Primates; family Atelidae; genus Ateles; species Ateles fusciceps. Next base: position 12,177,787 of record JAZHEH010000572.1, on the reverse strand, counting down.
GTTTAGAAATAAGGGAGAAAAATGTATAAATAAAGTTACTAAAGTGTTTCGACATGCAATTACAATTTTAAATTCTGTTCACTTTTATTTTTAAATGTTTTTGTTTTGGAAAGAAATATTTAATATAGGTGCTCAAAGAACAGAATAGGACATTTTATCATAAACCCAAATTAATGTAATTTGAAATAGTTTCCTTGTTTCAGGGAGTATCTCAGTCTTCCCCATGAATCTGACACCATTAGTAGATAATGAATATTCTTCATAACATCCCCTAAAGAAAGAGCAATTTGCTTGCCATGTCAGGTCATGCTTGGGCATTTCACTAGGTTTATATAAAGCCTTACTAGTTAGATCTCAAAAGTCTAAGACCTTTTCAACAGTTTGCCCTTTTAGGACTACTCCACAGTTAGACAATTATTTTAAAAAATGTTTAAGTATTTTTAATTCTCTAATGGGAAGTTAGAAAGTAGATAAGCATATATTTAATATCATCATAAAAGCCTTACTATACATTTTGGAATCAGTATCATGACGCATTTTATGCCCAAATTCATGTTCCTTGGGAAACAGTGTAGAAATTTATGATTCATGTTATCATAATTATCTTATGAAATTAACTCTGAATCCACAAGCAGAGCTTTGTATACTATAATTTAGTTTCATCTATAGATTTGACATTTTCCTGATTTACTTAAGGCTTTTCCTTCCATATTTCTAAGTGTGATAAAAGTGAGTAATGGTAATGAGATTAGAACGTCCTTATTTTTCTTCAGATTATCAATGACATCTGAATTTGAGAATCTCTGCAACAAAAAATACATTAAGCAAACTAAAGATTACTACCAGTAAGTGAGAAACATGTAAGTAGAGGGATTAGGTAGATCATGAAAATTTCCTGGATGATATGGCATGATAAATGTTTTTCGTGTCATGGAAATTGTGGAACTTTTAAAATCTTACTTTTTCACAATTGACATACTGAAAATGTTTTGATTTTTACTATTAAGCTATGCATTTTAAACATAAGATTTTAACATGTAAATAAAAAAACTGGCATCAATAACCCCTGTAATTTCATTTTTTCCATATATAAGGCTAATAAAAAATGAAATTAACAGACTGAAAAACAGTTGAAAAGCCATTCTTATAGGAGACTATGGAGAAAGAAGATCAGAAATCAGGGCTCTACCTCTAATTGGCTGTTTGCCATTTGGCCAGTAATTTAATTAATGTACCTAAATTAATCAAGTTATAAGAAATGCCTGTCATCTAAAGAAAATTTATGACTTAATTAATATAAAACTGTTATGACATGTGGCAATCAAAGTCCTCCTATAGTGTCAACTACTATATATTCATCTGAAGTTATTTTTTATCATTAAGCTACTGGCCCACCAGTATCTTAATGATACTTATGGGCCAGTAGATACTGGTGGGCCAGTATCTGATGGCCCATAAGTATCATTAAGCTACTAATGTCTGTTGCAGCATTGGAAGTGGTAAATGACTGAGATTTATTTATGTTTGACAAACTTCTGCCCTATAATAATAACAGAGTTCTTTGGACAATGGTCCTGGGCAGTATTCGGTTTGTCATTAGTGTAAGCCATTTGATGTTTTTAGAACTAGTATAGGAAAGCAGAAACAAACATAAACTCTATTATTCTAAAATGACAAAATCAATACCAATTTGAACAATCATGCTGAAAATCTTCCATGGGCAGCTTTCCATCTCTGCACTGATGATCAAGCAGTAACTCAGAAGTAATAGAAACTATAATTCTCACACCACAAAAGCTTTCAGAATGCAAATGGAGTGCCTTAAGCAGAGTCAATGCCAGTCATAAAACTGGGTAGGCAGATAGAATGAGAAATAGTAGCTCTCTATATACAAATGAATTTATATATATATATATAAAATTGCATTTTAGGTTTGGGGGTACATGTGAAGAACATGCAAGATTGTTGCATAGGTACACACATGGCAGTGTGATTTGCTGCCTTCCTCCCCATCATCAATGCCGCCCAGAAATTTTTATAAGAAATGTCATTGTTGCAGTAGAGATTTGTCTCTACCAAATTTTATTTTGATGGAAAAATTTTATCAGAATAATGACATGATCTGATTGTGTAACAGTAAAATGTAAAACTAAAGATAAAATTTTTCACTGACAGAAGAAAAACTAGGGGCTTAAAAAATGAAAATGTCTTATTATACATAAGATTATTTACTCTATTTATAATTATCACTGTAAACTACATTTTATTAAATGTATAAAATTATTTTTATATCTTTACTTTTTGTGATAGGGTACTGATTCTATTTATATAAATCATAAATAGCAATTTTAATTAGATTCCTAACAAGTGGGCTTTTTCATGGACCAATTTGTTTTAAAGAATGAGAAACATCCTCTATGTGTTAAGACCAGAACTCAAAATAATCACACTTTTAATACTTAATCCAATGACCACATTGTACCAGGGGATTGTTTAAATCGATTACGATTCATATCATAAATATATGTAGTTACAAAGCTGCTAATTGCCACAATCTGCCTTGAGCACATCATACCAATGATGTAATAATACTGTGAGGGCAATGTGCTATGTTAAATTATACTGATGCACACATATATCTATAAAATTATAATTTTGAAACCATAGCTACATATGAACGCAAAACAAAACTGTTTTTTTGCATGGACGTGATATATTGCACTATTTTAACAACATTTGTGGTGGTTTTTTTATTATAAAGAAATCTTGTTGAAACGCAGTTCTTTTGGAAAACATGAACATGATAGTTTTTCACATCTTTTTCTATACAAACGCATGCAATTACTTCTTTACAAAAAATATATTCATGTTGTTTTTTCTGCTTCTTTACGTTTTCCAAAATATTTTAAACATTTTATAATCACTAGATATTCTTTTATAGCACCCAGTTAAATAGGTTACATATGTGCCAATACTTATTTAATTCAGTCCTTCTATTTAGTAATATTTTATTGTGGTAGGAAAACAACATGAGATCAATTATCTTAACACAATTTTAGTCCACAATGCAGTATTGTTGACTATAAGCACAATGCTGGGCAGCAGACCTCTAGAATTTATTCATTTTGCTTTACTGGAAATTTATGCCCTTTGATTTAGAAACTCCCCATTTCTCTCTTCCTCAAGCCCCTAAAAACCACCTTTTCACTTTTTGATCCTATGAATTTGACTATTTTAGATACTTCATGTAAGTGGAATCATGCACTATTAATCTTTCTTTGACTAGCACAATGTTCTCAACATTCATCCATGTTGTTGCGTATTAGAGAATTTTCTTCCTTTGTAAGACTGAATAGTATTCCATGGTACATATGTATACATATGTATGTACACCACATTTTCTTTACCTTTTACTCCTCTGTTGATGAATATTTAGATTGTTTCCACATTTGGGGCCTTGTGAATAAGTGCTGCAGTAAACTTAGGAATGCTAATATCTCTTGGGAGATCCTGGTTTCATTTTTTTTTTTTTTGATAAATACCCAGAAGCGTGTTTATTATATACACTTCTTTGTTGAATTGTTGGATCATTTGGTAGTTGTATTTTTAATTTTTTGAATAACCTCCATATTGTTTTCCATAGCAATTGTATCATTTTGGATTCTCACCAATAGTGTAATTTCAAGGGTTTTTTAAAGGATTATTTTAAGGGAAACCTTCTCTCCATTGATATCAAAACTTTTTACCTTCAGATGAGACATTAGAATAGGCCATGATGCTAAGGTAGGCATTAGGCAGTAATATCAGTTTAGCAAGTACCTCCTCCTCAATATATACTTGCTGACATTTTTTTAAATTTACCAGTGTTACAATTATTAAATAATGGTGACCAAACAGAGTAAAAAGAACACAGTGTTGTTCATAAAATTAATTTTGCTAGTTGTATAATATGAAACTCTTAAAAATAGTTCCTGGATATTTGTACCTTTACTTTGGAGGAACATGGATTATACAATTAATAATAATCATATCACAATTGCTAATTTTCGTTTATTTTAAACTGTATTTTTTTTTAAGATGGAGTCTTGTCTGTTGCCCAGGCTGGAGTGTAGTGGCATGATCTCCACTCACTGCAACCTTGCCTCCCGGGTTCAAGCGATTCTCCGATTCTCCTGCCTCAGCCTCCCAAGTAGCTGGGATTACAGGCATGCACTACTATGCCTAGTTAATTCTTGTACTTTTAGTAGAGATAGGGTTTCACCATGTTGGTCAGGCTGGTGTCAAACTCCTGACCTCGTGATACATCTGCCTCAGCTTCCCAGAGTGCTGGGATTATAGCTGTGAGCCGCCATGCCCAGCCCTATATTTTTTATTTGATCACCAAAAACTTAAAATTAGCATTTCTCTGTAAACAATCAATCTATGCAGTTTGCTGAACTGGAAAATTATTTTCCTTTCTTTAGGAATTCCAATTTAAATTTAAATCCGATTCATCACATTACTAAGAATTTCTAAATCTCTAACACTTCTTGTGGTCCTTTATTAGTAATGTAGTTTAAAATTTCACCTAACTCAGCAATCTTTTCTGTAGTAGGTCTAATTTTTGGACTGTTTTTTTCAACTTCCAGAATTCTGATATTGATTTCTTAAAAACAAATGATGTATGCTAAGATAGAGCATATGGCTTCCAGAAGAACCTCATGGGAATAATGCCTTCAACATTCTTTGTACACTTATGTATTTTAACTTACTTCCTTTGCATTTTGTACCATGCCTTGACAATGATAAAGGCAGATTGAGTTTTGGATTCTGGTTCTCACTCAAATTTCACAACTCAATTCTTTTTTTTTCTTAATTTATTTTACTTTTAGATGCATACTATATCTGGCATTTCTCCCCATGTTATCCCTCCCCACCCTCCCTTCCCTCCCCACCCCCTGCTGTCTCTCCCCTACCTCTCCCCCACAACTGCCCCCAGTGTGTGATGCTCCTCTCCCTGAGTCCACGTGTTCTCGCTGTTCAACACCCACCTGTGAGTGAGAACATACAGTGTTTGGCTTTCTGTTCTTGTGTCAGTTTGCTGAGAATGATGGTTTCCAGAATTCACTATGAGGTTTATTACTTATCATTATCCTCTAAGATATGCCCCCCAACTGTGTTCTACAAATTCCATGTTATACTCAGTGATCTCATGTTGGCTTCTGTGCATATATTAGAATTAAAGTCAAGTGCCTTTTGTAAGGTTTCTAAAGCACATATATTTTCAGCACCTAAATATTAACATTATACATTTAAAATTTCAAAATGCGGTTTCCTTTACCCTATCTCTTTCAAACTTTCAGTATTCTCTAATGATACAATCCAGTAAGCAGAACTCAAAATCCCCTTAACTTCTCCACCTCCTTCATTCCCTACTAGCTAGCAGTGTCCAATTTCTATTTTGCTCTGCTACCTTTTTCCACCCATTCCCCCTAAAAAAAGCTCACACACTCCTGACTGCTTCAAGGCCCATTACATGGCATCCAGAAAATGTCTCTTATTTCTCCTAAAGTTGAACTCCTCTATATACTTTGCCAAAATACTCACAGAATCATAGAAAACATGGTGTTAAAGCAATCTAAGAGATCTAAACTAAGTCTTTCTCTGTGTTTTCCTGAAGCAGAGCTCTGTTTGCGTCTCCCTTCACATCTGACTCAAAATTCACCATGGCTTCCTTTAACTGAAATTAAGTTCAAACACTTCAGCTTGTCATTTAAACTTGCAACGCTCTGCAGCCAATTCGCCTTTCTGGCTTTATTGCTTTCCACTCCTATGATTTGTATACTCCAGCTTGGACATCTTAACCCCTTTCTAGTTATGTCTTTTTCTTTTCCAACCCCCATCTATCAAGATTTGATTTGTAGCACTCCATATTTACCTAATTTTACTGTAGCTAAAGAGAACTTCAATCTTTGAGTTAGCTATTGCTGTGTACATACACCACGGCTCATCACCGCCTTGTGTACCATACTAGAATAAATACCACTTAGTCTTTCTTCCACATCAAGACAGCAATCTCCTTGAAAAATTAGACTATCTATATTAGGCTCACATCTTTTTCTTCTATCAAGAACTTCTAACTGAGCATTACATATAGGAGTTTTGAATAAATCTTTGATGAGTGAGTGAATTAAATCAAAAGATAGCTTTTTATTGGCCTTCCAATCATCCTTCTGAAATATTTCAGAACCTGCACTGAGCTCACAAATTTCCCAGCCTCAAGAAAAAAAAATGTGTATATAATATACACTGATATTTTTCATGGGTCGGCTATGTTTTAATGACCATGTTCTAGAGATTTTTATGTTATTTGCTCCATACTGTTTTGTGCAGTTCTAGCACTATCATTTTCCCTCTCTGACTGGCAGTTCCGTACCTGCAAATGATAAAATCATAGATTCAGTGACTTCCAACAGTGAATAAATAAGATGATTGCAGTTTCAGTGAATATGGTAACTGCATTGTGATAAAAGCATCTTTACAAAATACACACTCAAAAACAAACAAAGAAGTGATGGAATGCTTTTGCTTTTAAAATTTCCTATCTATTTTACATAAAAATCCCACCTCACACGTTTTTCTCTTTAGCATAAAAATCATGTATTTATGGGAGAAAAAAGCTCTCTAACTGATTTTTATCATGGTGTTAGTGTCCTCAGTTTTCATATTTATAAAGAAAAAAAGCATGTTATTTACTACTTTATTTATTCAATTCATATTCAATTCATGAATTATTTTATGAAAGAGTATATACTTTTATAAGTCATTCTAGAATTCTGTATGTTAACTTCTTAGTTTAATTTCAAATTAAGGTAAGAACAATCCAATAAGTACTAAAATGTCATATTTCCTTTTAATCCTTAGCTACCGTATGATATAAAAATTTACCCCCCAAGACAATGAGTTTCACATTCCAGCTTCATATGATGAAGAGAATCTTATTCCATCTTTCTTCTGCCACAAGGAATGGAAAGGAGTGTGAAAGAGTTTAAGAATGCAAATTAGCACATCTGGAGAGGGTATAGTAAACATGGATGATGGTTAATTCTATGTGTCAATTTGGCTGTCTAAGGGATGCCCAGATAGCTGACATAACAACACTTCTGGAGGTGTCTGAGAGGTTCTAGCTAAAAGAGATTACATTTGACTCAGTAGACTGAGCACAGAAGATCCACCCTCACCCAATGCATCCAAAGCATAGAGGGCCTAAATGGAGCAACGAAGGCAGAGGAAGGGCAAAGAAGAAATCTTCTTCAGTTGATCTATCGTCTCCTGTCCTCAGACATCAAAGCTCCTGGTTTTTGGTTCCCCCCATCCCATACCTGCACACTCCTTTCCCTGTTCTTAGGCCATTGGCCGCTGCCTGGACTCAGAGTTCACAGAGTTCCCCTGGGCTCCCTTGATTCTCAGACCTTCAGATTCAGACTGGAATCACATCACTAGGTTTCCTGGTTCTCTAACCTTCAGATGGAAGATCATGGGAGTTCTTGTTCTCTTTAATCGTGTGAGTGAATTCTCATAATAAACATCTTTTTATATACCTGTAATTATATATGTTCTGTTGGTTCTAGTTTCCTGGAAAACCACAACTAATACAACATGGCTGTGCAATACTACTTAACATATATGAGTTTAAGCTTAGATTTGTTTCCATCTTAATAGCTATATTATAGGTATTTCGAAACTCCTGTGACCACATAGTACAAGTCTATGACAAAACCCTGCCTTTAAATAGCTAAATTCTGTTTCACTGTTTGGTATATCCATAGTTTTAAAATATGCCCTTGTAATGTGAAAAAAATTTATAACTTAGAAATATTTTTAATTAAATGCTGACTCTTGCCTTATATAAAATTACCAAATTTAATAATGTAGCTCATATGCAAGTATTTTTTTCTTTCTTCTTTAATCCAAAAAAGCACTTAATAAGCACCAATTTTGTACCAGACTCTATCCTTGTCACTGGAGATGTAAAATTAAGTAAAGCACCTTTCAGCTAACAGAGAGTTTATAGCTTAGAGGAAGGAGGCACATGTTTATATAAGAGAAGACAATCCCATTTCACTAGCATGATATCTTACACAATTAGGAAGGATATTAAACTGAGCCATATGAAAATGTAATTTTGTAAGTCAAGAGTGGTTGAATATCAAAAATTTCATGAAGTTCTGTTTATAGAAATGAACAAACAACTCTGAAGGAAGAAGAATGATGATTAGAAATAAAACAACTCTTGAATAACGAATCCACATTCTCTAGGCCAGGTGAAATACAAACTGTGTCTGTCCTAGACTTATTTGCCTTTAGACCTATTTCATCCTTTCTCTTTTCTTTGTCACAAAGGAAAGACACCTTTAAGCTGCGGTTTGGCCAATTGAGGCATTGTCAGAGGCTTGGAAGACAGCACTTCTATATCTCTTGAGGTATCTTCATCAGTGTATGTGTCTTCTTAGTGGCTAAAACTTCTACTGGGCAAACTCACCACTATTTTTGTTTTTTCTATATAACCAAAAACTCTTAGGCTATGGTAATATTATCTCCTTCTTTTGTCCCTTTAGTTGAGGATTTGCAGTGTCCTTCTGCTATTACAAATCCCTACTTGTCTTATTGCCTTGCCTAGTTTTTTGGTTTTTTAAATTACCTGCCTTAAATTACCTCAGATTTACATATGTGCAATATTTTGTCTTAATGGTAAACTCTGACTGATACAAAACAAGGTGCCAATGTGCTCATATCTCTTTCAGTTTCTCAATTAATTGTTAAGTCTGCATCTGCTTTGTTGGCTGGAAGTTCAAGGTTTTCCTCCTCACTCTGTTTTCTTCACTAACCTTGAGGAATAACGTGCTTTAGATACGTGTTGACCTTGAACGGGGGCAGGTCAAATTCTCATTGTTGAACAGCTGTTCTACAGGTGGACTTATATTATGTAATAGAAGATGGTGAGCCATGACTACTATGGCATCTGGCTGATTCACATTCTAGCATAAACCACGTGCCCCTGAAGAAGAATCATCCTATTCCTTCAAAGCTAGCTCAGCCAAAATGCCCCGTTCTTGGTTCTCTCGTTCCCTTTTCTAATGCTCAGGTCTTTGGACTACGCTATGTCTCAAGGGTCTGTTAGCCGCATGACAGCCAGCAAAGGAGTATCTGAGATGAAGCCCCACAACCTGCAAAACTTCTTCCCTTACTTTCTCTGAGTTCACGAAAAGTAAAAGCCTTTTATCAATTAGACCTGCAAACATAAAGTGAACTATGCAACTCCTTCCCCCTGGACAATCGTTCTACTCACACATCTTCCTGAGGAAGGCTGCTCTTCAGTGCCTTCAGGGGACTGACCGGTGATTCCAAAGTCTCTATGAGTAGAAGTTTTTTTCAGTGATTCGCAGGCTGTTTTCTGTTCTACAGAGCTGGCAAATTCCCTTTGCTAAAGAAAAAAAGAAAAAGAAAAAGAAGCTAAAAGTAAAATGTAAGACCTCTCTGATAAGATTTCCTTTACTCCAGGATTTCTGTTACAGGGGAATGATCATTCCAAGAAGAGACACAGCATTGTGAAACAACAGGGGTTCTTTGGGAATTCTAGTTATACATGGCTAAACTAGGAGTAGGCTAAAAGGCATAGAGGAAAATGATATGAAAGTAGGGACAGAAAAATCAAACTACTCTTTCCTTAAGTAAAATCTACTTCATATCAATATAATGCTTTTAAATCCACTGTGACAAATAAGATATTTGCTTTTTCTTAACACAGAGTAAGTGTAATTTTCTTCATATTCTTAAAGTGGTTCATCCCAGCACAACTCAGTTGTCGGCCTCAGTTCTCAGTTCCAATATTTATACTGATTACTGATCTGGCCCGAGGAATATACAGGAATGTGAGAAAAATTTGACTTGTTACCCTGAAGACTTTCATATCAAAGAGTTAATTGAATCAAAGTTATCTATTGGGATAGAGAGTAAAAGTGGAAGCCATGAAAACAATTTGAATTTATTCAAATGTACACACGTAAAATAGTCCTGAGCTTTAGTGGCTATGTAGGCATTACAGGAAACTAGATTCCAGACACATTAGAAACATAAAATTTTGAAATGTTGTGATAATACTAAAATGTAAAGAAAGGAGAAATATTACTGTCAGGATTCCAGACATTAAAAAAGAGATAAGGGCACTGGAATCAGAAGTACAGATACCTGGAGGAAAGATTTACCAAAGAAGTGAGATAATTCATTCCTGACCATAGGCCACTACTTCTGTCTGAATATCTCTGCTCTTCAGAGACATATCTTTCTTTCAAGAACAATGTCTGATCCACCACCATCCTAGGAAAGATAAAGGTCATACTTGTCCAGCCTCCTTGATTTCTTTAGAGACAAATGTGATTAAGCCTATTGACAAATCATTAAGCTAACGTTTTATACTGCTTCTAAATGAGCTTCCCTCATCCAACCACTATTCTTTTCTAGTAACTGTGAAGCCTTAATTTTAGCCAAGATGCTTTCTGCCAAGTAATTCTGACCCTGAGAATCATGTATTGACCTCTGACCTCTTGATGGCACTGATGGATAGACATGAGTCTAACAAAATATTTTATATACACCAGGTTATATAAAATATATTTAAGATATATATTCAAGACTGCTTTCTAGAAATACAGACATTAACATTTTTGCCCAGAAATTCTGACTCAGGGGGAGGGACTCTGTCTAAGAAATCTATTTTAGTGAAGTATCCCAATAATATTCTGATGAAGATTTTCTGTGGACCATGTTGAGATAGGCTGCACCAGGGAAAATAACCAGAAATATATGGATATCTGGGTTCGAATAGTTAGCCTTCTTATTCAATGCCAGCAAGTCAGTGTCCTTGCAATACTCTTTCTCCTAAAGAGCTATTGGCCTAAAAACTTTGTAATAAACACATTTCTAAAGAACTTGTTAGTGATTTTTTTTCCCCCAGGACTAGAACCTTGAGTTGCTGATGTCCTTTTAATGTGGGAAACCAAGCATGACTTTCAGAGCACGGTCATGCATGTTACACATACATATAAACTATCTACTTATCTGCTAAAATTGGGATTCAGATGGAATCAGCTCACATATGAGTAACATAAAAAGACATAGTAAGAAAAAATAAGCCTATGTATGTTTATTTTTATTTCTTGAAAGAAAAAGAATAAGTTTCCTTAAATGCCTCTAAGAGTTTTTCTGGGGTATAAACCCAACATCATTTAACTGGATTATGTTTCTCAAGCTCAGGAATCATTAACATTCTTTATTTACTGGGTTCTAATGAATCAGTCTAAATGATATAACGTTGAATGACAAAATATATCAACATTTTTTATCTTATAGCATTTTTTCTTTTCTGTAGTAATTACTCACTGATGAGAAATAAAGATTATAATAACTATAATTTCTTTATTGCTATTTTAAAGACAGGGAGATAATGTAAATAAGCCTAAATAACTAGATTTACCAAATATATATTGACTTGGCTGAAACCTCAAGTTTTGGACTGCATGGGGGAAACAGCAATGACTCCTCAAGTCATAGGAAGAAGGGGAAAATAGACATTTTGTAGGCATCAACTTAGGACTGAGCTCCTATTTCCAAGACACGTTTGGGGAAAGCTTTTTCTTGCAGACATTTTGCAGAAACTATCCCAAAGCAATAATGGCCTGAGTGCTTAAACTTTTGCATGAAATTGGTCATGAGATCTTTAAAACATTGATCGAAATGGCACATTCTTTTTCTTTTGTTAAATTAACTTTCTACATACGGATTTACATTGCTCTTTGTTTCCCAAGTATTGTGTATTCTTGGAGAAATACATGTACGTATTCTTATTTAAACTATTGTACAAAGGAAATAAGGAGTTGAGCTCCAGAAAGCTATCAAAGTAATGGACAAGGATTGATCTTTCCCTCACATTGCAGCACCATTAAAAAAGAAACTATTCTGGCTAGGCATGGTGTAGTTTGACCTTTAACACTAATATTACCACATGTGACAAATTAAACTACAGTCTAAGAAATGCTAAACAATGAAAAAGCTCCTCTTTTATTACATAATTTACAAAGAATAAAATGTGAGAAGACAACTCTCATCTACATACATGTACCTCCTCTATAAAAATTGAACTATTTTAATGTGAAATGATTGTCTTATTGGAGATGACAGGCAGGATTATACCCTTATGGGAAGAGTGTGGGGGAATCTGTTGAAGGATATATGCATTTCCACTGCCAATTACATGGAATAATATGAGACACAGGAAGAAACAAAATAAAACAAAACGAGTCATTGGAAAGCAGACCGAGACTATGAAGAGACATGTTTGTTTGTTTGTTTTTCTGCATCTTGCTATCATTGGCTTGGATTCAGAGGATTCCACGTATTTTTATGAGTGCTGTCAGCAGGTTAAGAGAAAGCAGTCTCTGGCATTGTAAAACTGGTTGAGAGCTAGATAAAAAAAAGTCTCAGACCTGGTAGATTAAAGCCATGTTGATGGAGTGGTAGGCATCATAGAGTGGGGACCACAAAGATGGACTGCTCAATAATAGCTGTACTGTCAAAAAGTCAATACCCAACATCTCCTCATACTCCATTAGTAAGCATGGTTATATAGACATTTTTATACTCTTCCAATCTCTTTAAAATGAGGCATTAACTCAGTTTCCACTGTAGACATAAGTTGCTCTCTAAGTATCATTCCCTTATTTAATCTCTCACATTTTAGTAGTGTCATTTACCATAAATTCTTCACTGGATCACAGGACAATCATATGCAAAAAGGGGAGGGTGAAAAACCCTTAATTTATACTATACGAAAAATTAACTTGAACTAGACTGTAGACAAACATACAGAAACTAAAACTACAAAAATTAAGAATTAAACATCGGAGAGAAAATCTTTTGACTTGGAAGCCATCGAACATTTCTTATATTGCCCACAAACAGCATAAGCCATAAAAGACTACAAGAGACACTGCTAGGAAAAGAAAGACAAGCAATGGGAGAAAACATTCAATAAGGACTGCTAGCCAGAATAGATAAAGAATTCTTACAAATGAGTAATAAAGGCAAACAGCCATGTTTTCAATGAAGAAAAGATTTGAACTGACATTTTATTTAAAATGATATACAAATGTCCAGTAACCACATAAAAAGTGCTCGTGTCATTGGTTATCAGGCAAAAGCAAATTAAAATTATAATGAGCTACCACTTCACATACCTCAGAATAACTAAAAATAAAAAGACTGAAAATATAAAATGTTAGCAAGGATGTTAGAGCAACCAGAGAGCTCACACATTATCAGTGGAAGCATAAAAGTGTACAATCCTATTGGAGCAATTCACGACAGTCTCTTCTAAAACTCAATGTAAATTTACCCAATAATCCAGCAATTCTACTCCCAGGTCTTTACTCAAGAGAAATGAAAACATATATTCACAATAAAGCATTTTACAAGGGTGTTTATAGCAACATTTTTCCTAATAGATTTAAACAGAAACAAAAAATTCTATCAATAGGAAAATAGAAAAATAAATATTCAAATGGAATATTACTCAGTAATAAAAAGGAATTCATACAACAACATGAATAAACCTCAAAAACTATACACAGGAAAAGAAAAGCTAAATATAAAACTGATAATGGCAAAATAAAATTCCAGAACAGGAAAAAAACAATCTATGATGAAAAAAATCAGAAAGTTGATTATATCTGGGAGAGTTGGGGCCAAATTTGATTGTGAAGAGGCGTGAGAAAATATTCTAAAGACAACATTCCATATATTGATATGAGTTTCTTTCACAAGTGAATGTATTTTTCATGAAAAAAATTACATCAAAATTCTGGACATATTAAAGTTAATTTATTGAATTGTATGTTCAAATGTTTGGGATAAAGTGCAGTATTGCCTGTAATTTACTCTGAAGCAAAAAATAAGTTTTTTGATGAATGAAGAATAGATCAGTGAATATGAATGTGTCTATTAAAGAAAACTTGTAGCAAAATGTAATGATTATAGAATAAAGGTGGTGGATACATATACATTAAGCATAATTTTTTTATAATTTACTGTATATTTTTAAAAATTTTTGAAAAATTTGGAGGAAAGTAAGGTTTTGAAAATATATTATAAAAAGAAGACATGGAATAAGCATATGTTAAAATATTCACCATCAATCATCAGAAAAACATTAATTAAAACACACTGAGATACTACTAGAAAGCTACAAGAATGGCTAAAATTTAAAAGGCAAACAATTAAGTGTTGCTGAGATTGTGGAGTACACAGGACCTTTCATACACTGATGATAGAAATGTAAAATTGTACAACCACTTTGCAGAACAATTTGGCAGTTTCCTTTTTTCATGTTTTTGTTTGTTTATTATACTTTAAGTTCTGAGATCCATGTGCAGATTGTGCATGTTTGTTACAGAGGTATACACGTGCGATGGTGGTTTGCTGCATCCATACCCCTGTCATTTACATTAGGTGTTTCTCCTAATATTATCCCTCCCCAATATCCCCACCCCCTGCTATCCCTCACCTAGCTCCCCCCAGCCCTGACAGACCCTGCTGTGTGATGTTCCCCTCCTTGTGTCCACATGTTCTCATTGGTCAACACCCACTTATGAGTGAGAACATGCAGTGTTTGGTTTTCTGTTCTTGTGTCAGTTTGCTGAGAATGATAGTTTCCAGCTTCATCCATGTCCCTGCAAAGGACATGAACTAATCCTTTTTTATGGCTGCACTTATGGCTGTATATGTGCCATATTTTCTTTATCCAATTTATCATTGATGGACATTTGGGTTGGTTCCAAGTCTTTGCTATTGTGAACAGTGCCACAATAAACATACATGTGCATGTGTCTTTATAACTGAATGTTTTATAATCCTTTGGATGTATACCCAGTAATGGGATTGCTGGGTCAAATGGAATTTCTAGTTCTAGATCCTTGAGGAATTGCCACACTGTCTTCCACAATGGTTGAACTAATTTACACTCACACCAACAGTGTAAAAGTGTTCCTATTTCTCCACATCCTCTCCAGCATCTGTTGTCTCCAGATTTTTTAATGATCATCATTCTAACTGGCGTGAGATGGTATCTCAATGTTGTTTTGATTTGCATTTCTGTAATGACCAGTGATGATGAGCTTTTTTTCATGTGTTTGTTGGCTGTATAAATGTCTTCTTTTGAGAAATGTCTGTTCATATATTTTGCCCACTTTTTGATGGAGTTGTTTGTTTTATTTTCTTGTAAATTTGTTTAAGTTCTTTGTAGATTCTGGATATTAGCAATTTGTCAGATGGGTAGATTGCAAAAATTTTTTCCCATTCTGTTGGTTGCCAGTTCACTCTAATGATAGTTTCTTTTGCCATGCAGAAGCTCTTAAGTTTAATCAGATACCATTTGTATATTATGGCTTTTGTTGCCATTGCTTTTGGTGTTTTAATCATAAAGTTCTTGCCTATATCCATGTCCTGAGTGGTATTGAATTTGGCAGTTTCTTATACTGTATAACCCAAGAATTCCATTCCAAAGTATGCAGCCAAGATAAATTAAAGCACATATCCATACAAAGACCTATGTCCATGAATCGTCAAAGTATCTTTATATATAATAGCCAAAAACTAGAAACAAACCAAATGTCTAACAACCAGTGAATGGACAAACATATAGTGCTATATACATACAATTGAATACTACCGAGCAATAAAAAAGATTGAATTCCTAATAGGTGCAATATCATGTGTGAGTCCAAAACCATCATGCTAAACAAAAGATACCAAAATCGAAAGAGTACATTTATATGAAAGTGCAGAATAGCAAACTGATGTTAGTTTCAGAAAGCACTGGAAGTAGAATAATTGACATCAAAGATGAGTGAAATTTTGAGGATGTTGGAAATATTTCAAATCTTTTCCATTGTAGTGGATGTACACATGAGTGTGTATATTTGTTGAAACTTGCAGAATTGTGAACTTAAAATGAGAGTATTTAATTGTAAGTAATTTAACCTCAGTATAATAAATGAAATATGAAAACACGAATTGCTGTTATGAGCTCTGCTGTGTAAAATGTAGAGAATTCCATGCTTGGGAACAAGATGGTAAAGTACAGGATGGTGGCTCCTCGAGTGTAAAGGAGACCAGTAGTTCCAGGATAGAACTCATTGAATCATCAACAATGAGTTCTAGCTCATTGTTCTCTACCTCTCCACGGGTTAGAGGTATGCTTGACATGGGAATGGCCTCTATCATCACTGAAGCAAAGCAGAAAGGAAAGTGAGGAAGGTAAAGAGAAAAGCTAGGGTCAAAACAAACAAACAAACAAATAAAGAAAGAAAGAAAAAGAAAAAATCTTTGTCCCAGTCTTAGAACTTGAGGGTTTTTTTTAAGGGTGATTGCATATCTCAGTTTACTGGGATCATTTCCTGTTCGTTACTACTGTCCTAATGTAGTTTCTAATAGTGCCCCCTTGTACTCTGGAAGGATATTGCAGGTCGAATTTAAATATTAGCCAGTAACCAAACTTGCCATGTATTCAATACTAATTATTAGAACCACAAGTAGTATGGCAGATTGGCTTACTGTTTCCTACCAAGTTTTGACTATTTCTTATATTTTTTAACTCCTGTGATTTATCCCCTTTTCAAAATTGGGAACATTTTTACAGATCATCTTTAGAATTTTTCTACCGCTTTGTAATTTGGACCATGTACCCACCTGTCAGATTTAAACCCCAGAACCATATGCTGAAAGCAAGCCCTTCCTCCTGACCTAGTACTTGGGACTCACACCTCATATCTTCTCTGATTGGTCACCTTATTTCATAGCAGAGTGGAAACCTCATTCTTCATGCTCTCTAAAATGTTTTAAACAATTTTATTAATTTTGTTGTTTAAAAAGTTTAATTATATGATTAGAGTGTAATTTGAAAATGTTTCCTAAAATACTGACATGAATTTACTCCAAAGTTGAGTTGATCTCATCCATTCTGGGTTATAATAGAACTGTATATTCCCTATCAGGACATTCTCATCTATGATTTTCTAAACTATGCATGATTTATATAAAATCTTCTAAAAATTGCATCCAAGGAAGGCTTTTGTTTTTTGTTTTTGTTTGTTTTTAGGTAAGGGAAAGAAGCCCTTGTAATGCACATTTTACAGTTTCCTCCTGACTATTCAAATGATTATGTCCCCCATTGCTGTTAAATCCTCATGAGTTTAGACTATGTCAGTTATCCCCAAGTATCTCATTCTATGCCTAGAAAGGTATACGTGTACAACAACGGTTTGCAAGCTAAAACAAATTTTATCTGTGATCTGACTCCATAAAATAAAAGTGAAACCAAGAGACAGAGAAAGAGAAAAAGAGAGCTATTGCAAGAAGTTTTATTGCCTGTTTGGGAAGTCCACAAAACCAGGAATCTTATACAGTTTATTAAGCATGCTGAAGACAAATCAATAATCAGTAATACAGACACAAGATAGCATTACTGTTTGCTATACCCTGTTTAGGAGAAATCACTATTGCAGTTCAGAGCAGTTCTAAAGCATACAGAAAATCAAATTTATTGAGAGGAATACTTTACTTTAAAAAGCCATGAAAACAAAATGTCAACACACAGAGATGTCAAAATATAAATATGTTTACTTTTACTATCCAAAAAGGATATACTTTTTGATCTATTATCATAAAGTTTCAGAGTACGTTAACACTGTTTCACTCTTCTTTTGCTCTATGTACCACTTTTCTGGGAATATCAAACATAACTGCATCTTTATCTTTTGAAAGAAAAACAGAAGTAATTATTGAAATTATCCTGCTGCTTTGACATTGTGTTTGTATTGTATCTAGTCACCAGCACCAGTTGCTAAGGGGTAAGTGTCTTATTTGCAGTACACTTTCATAAGTCATTTTTTAATTACAATGTGCAAGCTAACAGCAATATTAAATTGCTGGAGGAAAAGCGAAAGCAAGAATGAAACCCTATCTAAGCTGTAAAACGCAATGATTAAGTGTACTGTCTTCAGTAAGGTACTATAGAAGGTAAAACGATGAAATTTCCCTTCAAGTTTCTGAATTATACAGGGGAGAAATATTAAACAGCAACATTTAACAACAGCACAAGTGTCAGGGAGCCAGGAGGAAATTGTTAAATGCCCTTTACAAGGGCTTCTTTGTCTTACATTAGAAAAAAGTTTATTGGAGTTTTAATAATATTTTATAAAATTCATGCATAATTTAGAAGAAAAATCACACTAAATTATACTCTTTATTTATAACTTTAGGTAATGTGTCAGTTTTAGTCTTATTGTTTGGTAGCGGATTTGGAAAATGATCAAAACTAACACACAAACCCTTAAATTAAAACTCAGTTGAGAATTTAAAAAATCTCATAATCCTAATTTTTTAACTATAATGTGTTATTGCTTTAATAAAAATCTATGCTCTTCAACTGGCCTATATTTTCTTTGGTGGAGATTTTAGCTGCTATATAAGTAAAGTAAACTTAAAGCCTGGAAAAAGACTTTCTTGTAGCTGGACTTGCTTTTCAAATATTCACTCAAAGACCATGGTTTGATTATGCAAACAATGACCAAAAAAAAAAAAGGAAGAAAGAAACATGTATGCAGAAACTGAAGAAACAGTAATAAATGCTTGTATGTTTAAGATACTTCCCAATTTAGGTAACATTTTCCCAAATATTACCATGTACTTCACTCAAATACAGGTACTATCATCCCCATTCTACAGATGAAACAACCATCTATTGGTAAATTTAAGCTGGTTCCTACCCTCACTAGTCAATAAATAACAGAACGGAGTCAAGCCTAGTTCTTCTGTCTCCAAAACTGAATTGTTGCTGTAATTGTTGTAATTTACTGGTTGTTTGCATCCAAACTCTCCATGATCTGTTTGAAAAATGAGACAAGAGTGGCAACTAATTGTATAAACCAGGCATAGTTCCAGAACAGCCTCAGCTTTTGATAATACCACAAATATTTGGAATATCTCCAAAATTCATAGATTTATTACAGTCTTAAAAGTACATGTGTGACTCACACCTCATAGATTTATGATAGTCTTAAAAGTGTGTGTGTGAGTGTGAGTGTGTGTGTGTGTGTGTGCCTGTGAATGTTTTTACCAGAGTACGGATTTCAAAACAGACCATTTTATAAATAAACTTGCTTATGTGGAGCTAACCATGTTGGGGAAAGTTATTTATGGTCTTAGGATTTTTGGTTGAGAGTAACAAAACAACCTATTCGAGATGAAAAATGTTTATCAATGTTTGTCTGCTTTTAAATGTCCTCACACTCAAAATTTTAACAAACTCTTGCCCATATTTTGTTGTAGTCTTTTTCTAGTTTATTATATTGGAAAGGTTAAAATCAGCAACTGTGTTGCTAAGAAACTTCTTTGAAAGTGATAATGCCAACAGGTTTCCAGAAGCCCAATGATGACACATAAAGTCATCTAGGAATGATTGCTTTGACAGCAATTACGTTTATGTATCTTAAAATCTGGCACTCTCCCTCAAAAATAATCCTGCATTCTACCACATCTATGGTCATTTGTCTCATCTCATCTACCTGTCTTGACTCTTTGTGAGTGTTCACTTTACTCTCAAGTTATTTCTGTGTCTCCTCCCATTAAATGATGCACAAAATATATGATTATTTTATCTGGTTCTTGGCATTGTGCTGCCCCCTCTCCATCCCATCTAAATCCCTGCATCCCACATAAACATAATTGGTCCCCATTTTTCAACTGTGTTCCCTTATCTTGCTAAGCTATTTGCCTTGAGCAAGAAGCAAACAAAAGTAGTGAAAGAATTCAAATTTGGGGCCAGACAGACATGTATCCAAATCTCTGTCTGCCACCTACAAACTGTGTGAATTTTAGCAAGTTATCTGTGCTTTCTGGGCACCACTTCCACCTCTATAAATCGAGGAGGGAAGTGGGTGATAATATCTGCTTCAAAGAGTTGTAAGAAATAGTAAATCCACATATAAAGCACTAAGCCATTGGAACATAGTAGAGGTTTGATCACTGATATTTTAATTTTATGAACTACAACATGATTATCTTCTAACACTTCCAATATTAATAATGTGGAGATGATTCCCAAATCCATCTCTCTATGTTAAATACAAAGTTTCTTATGTTATCTATGTTTTACATTGCACCTTAAGTTTTTGAAATTTTGCCAAATCTGTTTTAATAAGATGTTAGATGTTATTGAAACTGTGTTCTTATTATCCTTAAAAATATGGATAAAGAGAGTACGTATAATATCTATATAATCTCTCACAATAAGATACAACGATAATGAAAGGAAAAAGAAAGAGCATAATCTCCCCAAATTTTATTATTGTTGTTTTTATTATATTAGCATTTTATTCTAAGACTGTTGCATGTAAAATGTGGGATAATGTATATGAGTAATTATTTCATATTCCAACATTTGTGTGTGAATTTTCAGTAAGGAAAAAAGAAAATACAAAAATAAAATACAAGATATAAAGTGAAAATCCTATGGAATTTGAAGTAACAGATGAAATAAATAAAATATTTTATCTTTAGATAATATTAAAATATATATATAATACTTACACCTAGAACATTTTAATATATGTGAGGGGATTGAATTTGCATATGTGTGTATGTAAACTATAAACAAAATAAAATGAATACATGTCCAATCTCTGCCTGACTCATTTTTATAAAGAATACAGTTGTTTCTACAGTTTCTTAGATGATTAATGATGGGGGATCAGATCCTTCTCTTCAGTGATTCTCAAAAATATATTTTGTAGCTGGCTTACATGGAGAGTTTCTTGTCTACATGCCTCTGATTGTACATATTCAACTGGTTGCCAGTCAGAAGGGGAGAAAATATTAGGACTTAGGTGGAGAAGAATCATTAAAATAAGACAAAAAACAATGTCCTTCTTTATTTGCATTCATGGATACCATTTCTATTTAGCATTCCATTCCATTGTCATTGTTAATGTGTATTTCTTTACTGGAGCACGCATGTAAAATCAGGCTATTTTGTAAACAGGCTTGCCTATGTAGAGCTAACCTTGACTGGGGAAGCTATTTAGAGTCTTGGGTTGCTTGCTCAAAAACAAAACAACCTATTCAAGTGGAAAAATGTTCAGTGGTGATAGAAACATTTATATGCTTCTACCACAGATAGATAAGAAACATATATCTAGATGCAATTGGATATATTTAGAAATATTCTTTACTGCCGTTGAGCTTGGTGCACCCCCCGCACTTTAACCATAATAGTTTTTTTTCCTAAATCACATTGAATTATATTTTGTAGTAACACTTCCATGGGCTGACTTCGGGACTGCTGGCATGGAGAGCGTGTCCTCTGGACTTTTTTGTGTCTTCTAGCAATATTTCTGATAATTGAATCTATCTCTTCAATCTGCTTACTTGTTAAGAGGTAATTAAGGGACAACATATATACGTTTTTCCAGATTTTGAACAAAAAGAAGCCATGTGTCATCCCCCTCTTCCAAATTACTCTTCATAGTCTCTCCCATTTAGCTGAAGCAAAAGAAACAGTTTGCTTACAACATGAAACTTCTCAGAGCAACTTTTGTCTTTTCTCTGCAGTTCTGCAAAGTTTTCCCACACTGCCTCCTGGCTTTTGCATTTTTCTATTTCTTTGTAAGAAAATTTTTATTTTATTTTCTGCCTCAAATATTTCCAACCATTGATACAGATTAGGTGGTCTTTGAAATTTCAAGACATGAACACTTCTATTACTCACAGATTAAACTTTTTAAAATAAACTGCCCTAATTAGAGAACTTACCAAAAATGTTAGTTACTTTTTAAAAATATATATTTCTACCAATAATAGAAAAAATACTTTCAAGATTTTCCATAAGAAGACTCAATTGAGTTTCCTCATATTACTTCCAGGGTCATGATTTTACTCAAATATTGGGGTCTCTATTGTATGGGTTTTGAGGGACCACCTCTGTTTCTTACAGAAATAACTCACAATAATTTTGATATATTTGAAAACTCTTGAAATGGTTCTTCAGAAAGCATCTGTCTATTTTATTAACAAAATAAGAGTGGGAGCATTGTCGGCTGAGGTAACACACAGGAAGTGTTTAAGAGAAAAGAGAGAAATAAGCCATCTAAAATTAACACCCATATTAAGGGGGAAGCAGAAAAAAAGAAACTAAGGAAGGAGAATAAAAATAACTAGCAATGTAGACTTGTAAGAAGAACAAGAAGTACATCTTAGAAAGAGAGAAAAATTTTACTAAGTCATATGCCTCCCCTTTTTAAAAATAACTTTCTTGAAATACATTTCAGAGTCATATGGATTTGACTGTATTTCCTGCCAAAGTGGGAAACTGGTCTCTAAAAGAAGTAACAGAGCAGCAAGTCACCCTGAGTGTTATGTGCTTTTAGATGGAAATCTGCAACACCCTGACAAAATAAAGACCAAGGTAGCAAATAGCCCTATTTCATGAAAGGTGCTATGAACAGAAAATTGAATATCCATGAAGGCCTGTGTGTCATTAAAGAATTTTTATTAAAGATGACATGACACCTCCTTTGAACCACATCAACATAGAGATAAAAAGTTTATAAAAATTACTTTTTTAAAAAATTAGGTAAGTTTCTACAGTTTTCTTTTGCTATTTTAGCTTTACAGTTTCTAAAATAAAACCTCTGTTCATAATTTTCCCTCACTCTTGTGCAATGTAATCTTCATTTTAAATAAATAACTTCATTCACACATATACACTCCAACAATACCCAGTCTCATCTATCTAGAATTTCTTGTCCCAAGAATGTTCTAGGACTGAGATCTCTCTCAAGTCCTCTTTCTCTATATAATTCCCTTCTCTGAAGGACACTTAAGTAGAACGTAGGTTGGCTTTTTGTCCTTCACCTCACTGCTGCAAGAGCCGACACTGGAGCTACTTGATGAGAAGCGGCGTAGATGGTCAGTCCATAGGTGTAAATATTTTCATCACAATTAAAAGTGGATAATAAAGCAGGAACAGAGCAACAATGTGGAAAAACAGGAGAAATAAACTCTAGACCCCCACTATAAATCGAATAGTAACTCCCATATATATGTGTTTGGTATGTACTAGGTACTTTTCTAAATTGTATAATATGTATATATTTAGTGAATCCTCCCCAAACCCTGTGGAGTAGGAGGTAAAATATTTCCCACTTCACAGGTGAAAAAACCATGTAAGACAATGTAAGTGGCTTGTGGAGGTTAAGATTGGCAGGCATTCTAATTTTAGAGATCACCCTCTCAACCATGACAATGTATCGTCTCCCAAGAGATGGGAAATATTTTGGCCTCCATAGGATGGTTTCCGGTGTGGGCTGTGACTCAGGGAAGTTACTGACTCCTCCTCTTATTGATGTTATTCTGGCCTCTGAGACAGTAAGTGAATCTGGTTCAGGTGTGTAATCACACAAACATAAATGTTTGATATTCTACCACTTTGTACCAACTATTTTAATTAAACAGGGAAAGCAGTTTGATGACAAAGGACACATAGATATTTTTACTCTGGAATTTTAATAAGAAAAAGTTACAGCAAAATATATGAGAATGAGATTATATGAGAATTTTAATAGGCAAATTATATGATAATTTTAATAAGAAAAGTTACAGGAAATTATCTGAGAATATTGTGGCCATGTTGATGAATGCCTAGCTCATTATCATTTAGTTGATGAATCCCTAACAGCTTCTCAGTAAGCCAGCTTCTCATGCAGTAGTCTTGCTGACAAGTTCAGAGGTGATTTTCTGCTGATAAGCACTGGTAGGATTTTTCCAGTTAATTCGGGCACCATCCCATTTTGACTGGTCACTGCCTATTCCTTACCACTTAAAACTCTGACCCCTTCATCACATTGCTAGTGTGTTCCAACACACTCTTCACTCCTCGCTATCCACACCCACACCTGTAGATGGGGTGGCAGATTATAGCCAGAAGTGGAAGTGAGAGAGTTGCTAGATACATTTGATTCTCTAAAATGAACAGGGCCAAACGAACTTTGTTTCCAGTGCAGAAAATCAAAATACAGAGGAGATGAAGGCACAATGTGTGTGCTCCATTTAACTTGTTCAGGAACTTCTCTGAACTGATATCTACTGAAATTTTATCTTTCCCAAAATACATAATGACTACAAACTCCTCTATAAAACCTCACCTTGAGTTTCACAATATTGGAGAGCATTTTTTGAAAATTGCAGGGTATAGAGAAATCATTCCAAGATTTCACACTGTCCTCAACTCTTCCAAAGATCAAGCCTTAAAAGAGTAGCCCTACAGTGGAGAAAGAGAGGTATGGTTTTCTCTCATTTTTTTCTAGTGTTTCTACATTCACACCGACTCAGGTAGCTTTTATTTGAAATTGCTCTGAGCTTCTTTATGTCCGTAGAATTTTTGTATCTGGCCATTTGTCCATTGTTTTGAAATCCTATTATTAGAAAACTCTAAATTCCTGACCAAGGCATTTATGGTTTAAATCAGCTGACCCAACCTTTTTGGTGCCTTGGACCAGTTTCGCAGAAGATAATTTTTCCAAGGACGGTGGAAGAGCTATGGTTTCAGGATGAAACTGTCCCACCACAGATCATCAGGTATTGGATTCTTATAAGGAGTGCAAAACCTAGATCCCTCACATGCGCAGTTCACAATAGGGTTCATGCTGTTATGAGAATCTAATGCTGCTGATGATCTGACAGGAGCCGGTAATGCTTGCTCAACTGCCACTCACCTCCTGCTGTGCGCCCCAGTTTCCTCATGGGCCATAGACTGGTACTTTTCCAGGGTCCAGGGGTTGGAGACCCCTGGCTTAAATAATCTTCTTATCTTTCTTTTTGCATGGTTGTCTCATTTCTTTCTGGTTTCCTTTGATTTTACATTCTGTTTCAATTCTTGTTACTCATTCTGTCTATATAACTGATTCTAATTCTTCCTCACAGAAGATTTTCTTCATTTCTATTTCACTTTGGAGCAATATAATTTAGATGCTGTGGGCTTGTCTTTACTTCAATATAGAGCATTTTATAAATAAGACCAAATTAGAGCATTATCAAATTAATATACATACATTGTAAATAACTGAAAATTTAAAACAGTAAGACATGAAGGGCAACTCCATCCTTTCATAGAAAATAATTTTTCTCCATACCCCTAATGTAGTTATCTGTGCTTCTATTGTCAATACCTGTTTAAGGTAGTGTTATGCTGTTCTTTGGCTAATAGAAATGACCTGGAACAAGAAGGTGAAATTTAAGTTTCATTTCCTCTAAATTTTAGACAGAAAGCTGCTAGAGCTCAAATTTCACAGTTTCTGTTTTAAAAACAAAAAACAATTTCAAAAACAACAGCAAAAAAGAAAGACTTATTTAGCTATACGATTATAAAAAATAAGAACTTCATGTTAACCATGTAGCTAACATTTTGAAGGCTGGTGATATGTAAGACCGCACTCTTAATTTCATATTAGCAATGTACTACCAACATATGTGTTATGTCTTATTATGGCTTATGTTTTATTGTTATTCTCATTACCACTGTTTGAAATTTCTCCCAGTAAGGTATTCATTTTTATTTCAGATGCTGAAAACTATATTTGATTGCCTCAAACAGTTATGTTTATTTTTATAGTGCATTTTAGTTATATTTTATTAAATCTTTTGCCTATTTCATAGACTACACACCTAAAAAATAACCCCAACTGAATATTAATTTACTACACAGTATAAAAAATGCAAAGGTAAATATTTCCATTCCTACAGCCTCCAAACTAATGAAGTTATCTATTTACACAGAGTTTGTCTACATGTAGCCAAAATGTAAAAAAAAAAAAAAAATATATATATATATATAACTTTTAAGAAGCATTTTCAAATTAGAACTCTAGAGTCCAAGGAATGACTCTCTGGTATGACCATTCACCTGCCAGACATTTTCCTTATTTTAAAGCTTTTGTTTGTATGAGTTGAGAAAAAGAAGAAGCAGAGAAGAACTTCCACAATAGAGAAAAGAGAGAAAATAATACTATTCTAATATTTCTGTAGAATGGGGTCATTTAAAAGTTTAATTGTGATAAATATTTTTGAAAGATGTTAATTTAAAAAGAAGGAAAATAAGGAGAAAGAGAAGAAGAAGGAGAAAAGGTGAAGGAGTAAAAGGAAGAGGAGAGGAGTATATAATTATATAGGGCATTCATCCTCTTCATGTGATGTGACTGAAAATTTAAACTGTGCAGTTATTTGGTTTATAGTTACATAAAAGGTAAAATATTAGCATAATCTTCCCCAAAGTTAAAGGATACTAGGTAACCTTGAAAAAGCTAAAGAAGTATGTGTTGATCATTTCATCTTTCTTTTTTTAATAGTAAAACTTTATCTTTCTGGTTTAAGATATTTAACACAATGATTTTGAATTCCTAAAAATGCTATACCAATTAACTTCTCTGAGGTTACGGTTAGAGTAACATCCATAACAACACCACCGCACACATAAGCCCACAAATTGTTAATTGTTTCCAATAACAAAAGCTTATTTATCTCTCATATAAATAAACACATATTATTGTCTCTTGTGGGGAGAATCAAGGGGAGACCTGTCCCACATCCAGGCTGAAGGAACAAATGGGCTGGGACATTGTCGTCTCCATGGTAGAGAAGAGATGGCAGTACTACTCGTGGCTTTCGAACTTTTTTTCAAAGGGGTACACATCACTACTAATCACAATTCACTGACTAAACCAAGACACCTGGCAAGTTGCAGTGTCTGGGAAAGTAAAATCTTCTCATTAAGGAAGAACAATGAAAATCACATGATTGTGCCTAATCATGGAAGAGGGGGGAGAGTCTTTCATAGGTAAGAAATATTTGGAAGTTGTACAGATGATCTTCAACTTACCATGGGGTTTACATCCTGATAAACCCATCATAAGTTGAAAATATCATAAGTCAAAAGTGCATGGAAAACATCCAGTTTACTGAACATCATAGATTAGCCTAGCCCCCCTTAAATGTGTGCAGAATGCTTACATTCTCCTACAGTTGGGCAAAACCATCTGGCAACTCAGTGCACTGCAGAGTATTAGTTGTTCATCCTGATCCAGCATTGCAGGAGAGGATCAGCTTGTTTTCTACAGAGTGCAGGTTGCTTTTGCCCATCCCAAAGTCAAGAAATCATAAGTCAAACCACAGTAAGTTAGGGACTGCCTGTAATGTAATTAACCACAAATACCTAAGCAATTAGAATTAGGACTAGTAGTTTTCAATCAAGAACAAAGATTAGTGGTTTCCTTTTTTTAATTCATATGTCAAAATTGAAATTTGTCACTAAGTCAGTATTTTAAAAGTCACTGCCCTTAGATATTTCATTGGAAATTTAGAATTTTAATATTTAAAAAGCACAGAGCTGTGTGGTGATTGTCTTCTCCAGAACATTTAAATTCCTCCAGCATCAAAGAGTGTTATTTACATACTTTTAAAAGCAACTCCATGCCTTTCTACATGGAATTCACTTTCAAACAAGAACATTTATTCTCCCCCTGTTGCCAGCATCATAAGGTGAAAAAAGTTTCTCAGAAGTTGTCTCACCACTAATGGGAATTTTTAATCAGGAAATATTGTCGTGTTAATCTAATAGACTTTAAGAACTCAGTGTCACTGAAGCCTGAAATACTCCTACATTTCTACATATAGAAATCTCTGAATAATGCAGTCCATCCCTAAAGAGGTATTATGCAAATGAATGCATTCAGTTAATATGTACTGTAAACAGATCACTTCTTCTTTATTCCTTTCTAAATCACAGCAGAGATTAAAGCTGTAATACTCTTATTACCTAACAAAATAGCTAAACATTTAAAGTAGATCTGCAAAGAGCTTCAAGACCAAGAAAACAGCCCCTTAAATTTGGATTGGGCTTTTCCTCCAAAGATTGCAGCATCTTCTTACACGCTTTGTCCTAAACCCCAAGAAGAAACATTTCTCTTAGAAATGTAAGTTACACTGGCTTTCTCTGGCCAGTAAAAGACTAGTATATATCTTACATTCCCCTATTACTAAATTCCAATCCAGTACTCACTGACAAATGCAACAGTGTCAATCCTACGTAACATACAAATTGGAAAAATCGAACTCAAGATGCAGAATCGTTAGTAGAATGTCGTTGATTGTTTACTTCTAATTTAGTGTCCTTTCAGTGAGCTAATGTCAATCTCTATTAGAACTCCTCCCTGCCACACTGACCGATTTTAGCACTAGTAAATGATTTCACGTGAGAATGAAAACTGAATAATGATCTTTTCATTTGTCTTTCCAACCTTTATTGAATACAGGCAATGAAGTAGGATGCTATGGCTTTGGCTATATAATTTTAAAGGTTGATTTTTATGATGGCATTTTGAGCCATGATAAAAATTGGATGATACTGACAGCAAAGCTTTTCCTCTCAATTATGCAGAAGTCAATTGATCAAACGCACTGGTTTCATTAAACATGCCCAACTTCCCCTTGGGATGGGGTATTGTCTGCCAGAGAACTTTCCATCTATTTCAAAGACATAAAAACCGAGCATGCATAAATGATAACTTTTAAATCGGCAAATTTGCTTTTCTTTTCTTTTCTTTTCCGTTTTTAATTTGCTGTTGAATTAAGGTTGTATATGTCTTTATTGTTCAAAAATAGAGAGAACAAAAGAACTCCAGTCCAGTTTTGTAGTGAAGCAGAAAAGTTCTGCAACCTCACACAGGGGAAAGAAGAGAGGGAACAGATAAATCTACACTGGTCACTCTCAAGGATAGGGAGACTCAATCATATACGTTACAGCTTCCTTAGAGAGGAAAATAGGCCTCAGTGCAGCACTGAAAGGCAAGTTTTAAGAGTGAAGAAAATGATTGGCTCAGAGTAGTGTAGCAGGCTGTAAGAAAATGTTGTCAGAGGGTCTTCTGTGTTCTTACTAATGGCCATTTTGACTTGCCATTGGTACATAATAGATGATTGTCCTTGAGGTGTGAAGAGGTCTGTAATGTTCCGAGTGGTAAAAAGAGTTTTCCAGCACCCAGCATTCTCTGAGACAGCTAGACCAGATATATGAATGTCAGGAGAAAAACAGAATGTACTAGATTCCAAAATCTGAGATATAGCCTATATATTCTTCAGATTTCAAATGCCTATTTCACTTGTTCTTTGTCTTTTTTCAATAATACTTTTCTGTTTTATTTCTGCTGTTTTGCATAAATGTCTTTTTTATTTTAATAAAACTCTCTTTTCATTCCTGCTTTTTTTTTATATTGAGTCTTCAGTTTTCTTTAGTCTTTTTTCTTTGCTGTCCTTTGTGACAACAAGGAAAAAAGGTGTCACTCTTTTTGTTTCCTGCTGCTGTTGTAACGTTTGATTTTATACAGAAACACAGGGTTGTCTAAGTAACTATGGGATTTATAACAAGAGTGAAAAAAAATCAAATTTATTTTAAAAGATAAGTTTCCATTTTCATCAACATGTGTCCATTTTTCCCAAAGAAATATGGCGTGATTAAGACTTGGTTAATATTTTCAGATGGTCCTTGCTGTGGTTTATAAAACAACATTGTTACTCTGTATTTTACTTTCTAAAATATTTTCACTGCATTTATTGATGGGCAATAAATAGAAATCATGGTAAAACTTTCAACTATAAAGGCATTGAAATAAGAATATGATTACCAAAATAAAAGTCAAACTCCCTGTAGTGGGGTGGAATGGAAGCCCACCAAATGATATGTTCATATGCTAATCTTCAAATTGACGAATGTTTTTTCTATTTGGAAAAAAAAGGATATTTTCGGGTGCAATCACATTAGGGATCTTGAGGTGAAAAAGAGATCACCTTGTATTACCTAGGTAGGCCTGAAATGTGATGCCATGTGTCCTTATAGGAACCATAAAGAAGAGGAGAAAACATAGGCACAGAGGCGATATGAAGACAGAGGCAGAGATTGGAGTGACGTGGCCATAAGCCAAGAAAGCCAAGGGACATCAACAGTCACCAAATGCTGGGGGAGGGAAGGAAATGTTCTTCCTAAGAATCCCCAGAGACAGCGAGCCCTGGTTGACACCTTGATTTTGGACATATGGTCTTCAAAACTGTGAGAGAACAATTTTTGTTGTTTTTAGCCATCCAGTTTCTAGAAATTTATTACAGCAATCGTAGGACACTAATGCATCTTCCAATGTATATATACACCTCTTTTCCTCAAGATCCTCTATATGAATTTTTAAGAGATTCATACACACACATACACACACACACATATATGGAGACCATTTTATAGACTGAAATAAGCATTTCATTTTATAGTTATTTAGAAGCTTTTTCTCAAAGCACATTTGCAACCACAGCATTTCCTTTGACGCCACATATAAATTTTCTTCAAGTTCTATTTGTGATTATCTTGCCTTGTGGCAGTGAGCAAAATGGAGAATGAGGTCTCTGTGTGAGCGGCAAATTTCCAACAAAAAAATGTTGTCCTTATCTCTCCTCAAAAATTAGAAATAAAATCCTATTATGGATATTTGTGTTCATTTTGGGTTTACTTATGTTTAAAAAGTGCTTAGATGAGTCAGAAAGAGATTTGTATTTTGATTGTGATATATAATAAAGTATATAATTCTTAATCACTGATTATATGTAAAACATTGATCCAATGAGTAAAATAAAGCATTTCAACTTTGTCCTTTGAGGTCTAACCCAACACAAGTATTTCTTACTGCACCCTGCCTGACCTCAGCATTCTTGATCTTTTCCGACTCTACATTTCTTTCTTTTTCCATTTATCATCTGTTGTTTGTACTATGCGTTTAATAATATTGATGATTTTTATTTATTTGTTTAATTATCTCACAGCGCTGCCTGAACACAGGCTCCATGCGAGTAGGAATCTTGGTATGTTCTGTTCCCTTCTGTATCCCGAGCACCTGGAACAACACATGATCCATGCTTGGTATGCACTCTCAATAAATGAATAATTAGAAACCCAGTTGCTCTCCTCTGCCAAGATCTATGGGGAAATGAGATCAAATTAATATGCTTGAAAGGAAGGAAACGTGAGTAAACAGCTGCTTCTGAAGATCAAGAAATGGGAGAGGGCATAGGAGGGGAAATGAAAATTTGTGATGGCTGTGGCTGTTGTGAGGCCCATTGTTATTAACAATGATTATGTTATTAGGGTCCTCTCCTAAAAATGAGCTAAATATTAAAAATTTTGAGGGGTGAAGTAAACCTAACCTAAAAAGTGTTAGTAACCCTGTATTCAAAATCATCCACATCTATCCGTAAGATTATTAGAAAGCCAAGAGCAGGAAACGAAATGGTCAATTGCATCGTTACAATTTGTTGCTGTTGTTCACAGTTCTACCTTTTCCCCTCATCGGGTTCTTCCATTTTCTTTAAGTGCTCATTTGGGTTGAGTGATGAGTGAGATATAAGTAGGTGTCTTAGTTTGTTCTGGCTGCTGTAACAAAATACTATAAACTGGGTAGCTTATTTAAAAAAATATGTATTTCTTACAGTTACAGAGACTGAGACATCCAAGATCAAGGTAACAGCAGATCTGGTGTCTGGTGAGGGCTTTCTCGTTCATACATGGCACCTTTTTGCTATGACCTCACATGGTGGAAAGGGAAAGGCAGCTCTCTGGGGCCTCTTTTATAAGGACACTAATCCCACTCATGAGGGCTCCACCCTGAGGACCTAATCACCTCCCAGTGCCTGCCCTCCTAATATTATTGCCTTGAAGGGTAGAATTTCAACATATGAATTTTGGAGGAATCATAAATGCTCAGACCATAGCAGGAGGATTGAGCTGGTACTATTTTCTCACTGTATGTCTAAAGACACCTGGTGTTTTGTCTTTACAATAACTTTAGAGGAGGAAACAGGTATTATACCATGTCACAGATAATGAAGCTGAGGTCAGAAATATTAAAGGACTTACACAAGTTTACATGGCTAGGTAACTTGGCAAAGGGTTTACAAATTTTCAAAACTGACTTTTCCATTCTTTGTCTCTCCAGTAATCTTTTTTTCACATCTGTCTTCTAGTTCACTAATTCTGTGAAATAGATTCTATCCTTTCATTTATCCATGTATTTATTTTTTCATTTAAACAAGTAAAGAATTTCAGCTCAGAATTGAAATCGGTATTCCCAGATTAAAATTTATGCCTGCCACCTAATAAGTATATGATTTTGAGAAAATTCCTCAGTTCTCTGCCACTCCCTTTACATATCTGTAAAATGTGGACAACAATCGATTGTCAGATATTAATTTCCATTATGGTTGTTTTACATTTACTCTTACATTTACAATTTTCTGTGCTCTTTATTATTTCCTGGATGTCTTATATTCATTCTGAGATTCCTTTTCTCCTGTCTGAAGCACATTAGAATTTATTTTACTGTGAATGTCCTGATGACAAACTCAGTTTGTATTTGTCTGCTCACTGCTCATAAAATATGGGTTGGATAGACATGATCAT
This sequence comes from Ateles fusciceps, assembly GCA_036589455.1. Taxonomy (NCBI): domain Eukaryota; kingdom Metazoa; phylum Chordata; class Mammalia; order Primates; family Atelidae; genus Ateles; species Ateles fusciceps. The sequence continues at coordinate 12,145,158 of JAZHEH010000572.1, read as the reverse complement.
TCAGCACATTGTCTTCAATATGACACCACTGTCTCTGGTTACCACTATTGCATATGTCAAGACAGCTGTCAATCTAACCATTCCACCATTAATATGAATCTGTTTACTGTGATTGCTCTTAAGATTTCTTTTTTCTTGGGTTTTCTATACTTTCACTATGTATAAGGATGGGTATTATTTTCTTTGATTATCTTGATTGAGGTTTTTTGGACTTTCCATATTGGTTTTGTGATTCTATCAATTCCAAACATTTTTGATAATATACCTTCACACTGTTTCATTGTCCTATTCTTTCTCCTCTACTTTTAGAACTAAAATTAGATTTATATTAAATCTCTTAACTTTGTTCTTTACATAACAATGCCTTTCCTATTTTATACATCTCTTTCTTATCTCTTTCTTTAGATCTAACTTCCACTTTACTAATTTCATACCTAATTTGTGTTAAAATTGTCCACTGAGTTCTAACTTCAGTTATTTGGGTTTTCATTTCTAAATGTTTTATTGTGCTATTTTTTGACAATTCTTGATTATTCTTTATTGTTTCTTATTTGCTGCACATATTTCAAGATTTGATTTTATATCATTAAACATAATAGTCATTTTAAAGTCTGAAGATTTTTGAAATGTACGTTACATATTTTACTATTACTATTTTCAACAGGCAAGGCTATTCAAGTATCTAGCCCACCATGTCATTAAACCAACTTGAAAATGGAGGTAATACTCCAAGCTCAGAACTGTTTTGAGGATTAAGTAAGCCTACGTATGAAACTCAGAGTTTGGCACAGAATAAGCATGTGGCACATGTAAATAGTTTTTACTATTCAAAAGTTTATGGCAATTATTTTAAGTTGAATCTGGGTTAGAGCATTAGCACTTTCCTTAAATCTTTAATGTAGCAATTATCAACCTCTGTTTTGAAAAACAGTTATCGAAAGCGCTGAGTATCGTTTTCTAACAGTTACAAACAAATGACATAACTTAGGGCAGAAAGACACCAATGCAAAATATTACATGCCATTGATGCATTTCTCTAATTATTCATATTTTTGGCTCTTCAACTACAGTCCTTTTCTTCCTTTGTAAAATGCCCTGAAAATGTATACATTTGCTCTGTGTAGCAGTCAACTCAGGCTGCTGTAACAAAATACCATGGACTAGGTAGCTTAAACAAAAGAAATTTATTTTCTTACAGTTCTGAAGACTGGAAAGTCCTAGATCAAAGTTCAGCTAACTTGTTTCCTGATGAGCATTCTCCTCCTGACTCGCATTTGGCGACCTTCTCACTAAGTCCTCCAATGGCAGAGAGTGAGAGGGAAGAGGTCTTCCCCTTTGCATGAAACCACAGCTCTATTAGATTAGGGCCCCACACTTAAGACCAAATTTGACTAATTACCTCTTAGGGATCCCATCTCCTGATACGGTCACACTGACGGTTACGGTTTCTACACATAAATTTTGAGGAGAAGAATTCATTCCAGGATACTCTGCTTTTTTTGTGGAAGTATGAAGACTCCTAGAAATGTAAATTTAGGTCACTCACACTGCAATATATTTTTTCACAATCTATTAATCTGTAAGATAGTAAGTATCTGATAAGGTTTGGCTGTGTCCCCATCCAAATCTCATCTTGAATTATAGTTCCCATAATCCCCCACCTGTTGTGGGAGGGATCCAGCGGGAGGTAATTCAATCATGAAGGTGGTTACCCCAATGCTGTTCTCATGATAGTGAGTAAGTTCTTACAAGATCTGATGGTTTTATAAGGGCTTTCCCCGCTTTGCCCAGTAGTTCTCTCTCCTGCTGACACCACCATGTTAAGAAGGACATGTTTGCATCCCCTTCCACCATTATTATAAGTTTTCTGAGGTCTCCTCAACCATGCAAAATTGTGAATCAATTAACCTATTTCCTTTATGAAGTACCCAGTCTCAGGCAATTCTCTATAGCAGCATGAGAACAGACAAATATACTATCATTGAATTTTACCAATTTAACACACTATTGCAGATATGTGTCTTTAAATCACTAAATTATCTGTTCCAAAAATCTTAGCTCACTATTCCAGAACTCCTTTTCTGAGTTATTGTGTCTGTGATATCTGGTCATGAGTTCCTGTCATAGTTAATACTGAATGTCTACTTGATTAGATTGAAGGATGCAAAGTACTGTTCCTGGGTGTTTCTGTGAGGGTGTTGCCAAAAGAGATTAACATTTGAGTCAGGGAACTAGGAGAGGCAGGCCAACCCTCAATCTGTGTGGACACCATCTAATCAGCTGCCAGCATGGCTAGGATAAAAGCAGGCAGAGGAATGTGGAAGGACTAGACTGGCTGAGTCTTCCAGCCTTCATCTTTCCCCCATGCTGGTTGCTTACTGCCCTTGAACACTGGACTCCACATTCTTCGGCTTTAGGACTCCTGGACTTACAACAGTGGTTTTCCAGGGGCTCTCAGGCCTTCAGCCACAGACTGAAGGGTGTACTGTCAACTTCCCCATTTTTGAGATTTTGGGACTTGAACTAGCTTCCTTGCTCCTCAACTTGCAAACAGTAAGAACTGAAGTGGGACTTCATCTTGTGATGGTGTGAGTCAATGCTCCTTAATAAACTGCTTTTCATATATACATTCATTCTATTATACCTGTCCCTCTGAAGAACCCTGACTAATACAGTTCCTGGGTGAAGTTACAGAGAAAAAAAACTAAAAAACGGAAATAAAAATACTGATAGAAAAAGAAAACCATCCTTGAGAGAAACAGAAAGTCAAGATACCATATAGAAAAATGAGTTTTTAAGAAGACCTAAAATTAAGCTATTTAATTTGTGGAATATATAATAATAACAGAAATCCATAAAAATGAGACTAATGCATTATCAGAAAAATGAGATGGCTATTCCAGAGATATTTTATAACTGAAGGTATATATGATAGCATAATTTATTTTGAGACAGGATGTTCTTTTTTTTTATTTTACTCTAAGGTCTGTGGTACATATGCAGCTCTTGAAGGATTGTTACATAGGTATATACATACCATGGTGGTTTGCTGCCTTTGTCTCCCCCATCACCTACATTAGGTGTTTCTCCTAATGCTATCCCTCCCCAATCTCCCCACCCCTGCTATCCTCCCCTAGCCCCCTAGTGTGTGATGCTCCCCTCCCTGTGTCCATGTGTTCTCATTGTTCGACACCCACTTATGAGTGAGAACATGTGGTGTATGATTTTCTGTTCTTGTGTCAGTTTGCTGAGAATGATGGTTTCCAGCTTCATCCATATCCCTGCAAAGACATGAACTCATTCTTTTTATGGCTGCATAGTATTCCATGAGGCAGGATGTTCTAATAGACTCAATATAAACTTTCGACTTGAATATGCATGCATTTGTACCTTGACTTGCCATAAAATTTAGCTGTAAAATATTGGCTATCTTACTCATTACCTTTTGTCTAAAATGATGCCACCCCCTGGAAATACTAATATCTAAGTGTAGACTTACTGAATGAATAAAATTAAGTAAGAAAACACAGAAGCATGTATATAACTGGTGACTATATATATATATATATAATTTTATATGTACAGGTATCTTTAGGTTTTATTCAGTTTTAGTTTTCTTATCTGTAAAATGTAATAATCTCCCTGGTTTGTTTTCCTTAAAAAATAAAATTATTTATATAAGGTATTTAGTTCAATGGCTGGCACAAAGTAAATACACAAGAGTTATATTTTTCCTTTCTTTTCTCTTTCTTATTTTTTTCTCATTTGTGCTTGTTCATTAAAATTCATCATTAACAAAAACATGACAGAAAGAAAAGAGGGCCAAAGGCAAAACACTGAGAAAATCTTACATTGAAATTTGAAAAAACTAAGAGAAACTAGTAAAATATTTAAAGTAGTCACAAAGGCAGGAGAAATCAGTTGAGCAGAATGTTCAGGATGTTGAGGGTAGATATTATAAATAAGAATCAGACAACAACAGTAAAGTCAACAGAGGAATGGGAACTTTAGAGTGCTAAGAAAACGGTATTGATTTTGTGATTTGAAACTTGCTGGTTTCTTTGAAGAACGGTTTTCACAGACTAGGGGAGAGGAAATCACATTGTGTGGAATGGTTGGAAAATGTGGGAAATGTGTTATGGTGACAGAATGAAGAGAAAGTGTGACTGTGTGCAGGAAACCAAGACAAAATGGGTTGTTCTCCTGCCCTTAAGAAAAAATATTTTACATATTTATGAAATGTAGTTAGTAAAAATGATTAAGAGTGAGAGAAGTAAGACAGGAAAGGAGTGGTCAAAGGCATAGGTGAAGACAGTCATTTAGCAAAGAAAGCACATTCCTTCCTTCTAAACAGACAGAAATGAAGGAGGAAGAACTGGCAGAATGAGACTGCAGAGTGTTGAAGAGTGAAGGGTGTTTTCAAAGGAAAATACTTTGGCAAGGAAGAGATAGGCTATGAAAGTGGACCATGGATGACTGATTTTTCTCAATGAATAGGAGGTGAGCTTCTCTCTAGGACAGTCAAAGAACACTGTTTTCTGCTGTGGAAGCTCATGGAAAAGTACCAAACAATATGTAACTGCTTTTGGATTTTCAGAACTTGGGATAGTGGTGCATACTTAGCGCTCAAAAATCACTGCTGAGTTGAAATATGTATTTCGGTCTTGAGGAGAATGGAAATGGTTTGGAAGAGCCAACATAAGAAAGCAAAAAGAAAACAAAACAAAAACAGAAAGAAAGAAAAAAGAAAGAAGAAAAAAGAATTAACACACAACAATTGAAGAGTTTCAGTGACAGCTCAATTGAAGTTAGAAGACATAAATTTGAAGTAGACCTAGCCTTGGAAGATAAGTCCTATTTTAAATCCTAAGGGAAGCCGGGTAATGAAATCCATTAAGAATACACCACCCAATTGAAAATTGAAAAGGAGATTAGGGAAGACAAATGTAATTACCCGACTTGTAATTTGGTCAAGACACCAAGGTTAATAACATTCTTCGTTTTTCGAAAGTTGCTGTGAATTTTTTAATACCTTATAATGGCCAGTGTCACAATTTTTATTCCTGTACAAGAGATGAACTCTTTGAGATGCATTTTTAAATGTTAAGCATGTATAGTAATGATATGTATTCACCATTACACATGTACATACATTTGTACATATATAAATATTAGAAAATAAATCTTTTAACTAGGTAAAATGCTTAGGTAGAAAACAGTTGGCTTTTCCATTGCAAATCTGTTGAGGAGTTTTGAGAAAACTAAACTCTATTACGAGAGTAAAAAGTGAAGAATAATGTTTAGGCCACAGGATTGTTTAGGGATTAACAGTATGGTCATCAAAGAGACTTCAGTTCAAGCCAGAGTGACATAGTCAAGTTACATATACTCTTTAAATTCATTTTCCTTCTTTACAATAAAGAAATAAACTATATTATATCACAGAAACTTTGAAGGATAAAGTAGAGCACATAGAATGTATAACATAAATATATTATCAATAAATATTGATTATATTACCTATTAATATTTAGTTGATGCTTCTTTGATCTCAAGTATTGATATATGAACCAGCAATTATAGAAAGTAAGATTCAGAAAATTTCATCACTCTTTGGTAATGTCAGAATATGGAACTACCTTATATATTTATTATGCTAAACTTTTCTGGTATACATGTATCTTTCTTGGTATAAATGTTGACCCTATTTGCATTTGTATAATAATGATCCATTTTATTAAGGGATTCTACTATTTGTTTAATTTTGAAGACAATGTTGAAGTGGTATTAAGCATTAAAACTACATAAATAGTGCACTGATTCTTCAATATCTCTTCAGAAATTATCTTCTCTCTTGAGTAAAGCATATTTGTGTTTGGCAAATTCCATATTCCTAAAAATATGAGAAAGCTTTAAATAACTAAACAAAATCAAATTGCTGAAATCAGGAGAAAAACAAAAAATACATATAGAGAGAGCAGGTTACTGGCATTAAAGAACAAAAGCAAAACTCACTTTTTTAATACCTTGAGGAACATTGATTTGACTAAGAAAGGCAATAAAATAAGTTCAATACTCTTCAGGCAATTCACATTGTAAAAGTACTGGAATGAATTTAATGATTAATTTCACTAGTATAGTTATGATCATTAACTATAATTTATCATAAAAATATAATTTTTTATTCTTTAATCATATATGACAACTAGTTTCAATATTAAAGAAAACTAACTTTCTAGCATTAAGAAAATATACTGGATGAAATAACTATAAACAATATTACACAACAAACTTAGTGTTGCTATACCCTTTCCTCTTAAAATGCCTTTAAAAGAAGAGTGAGAGGAAGTGTTTAAGAAATGAACAAAGCAGGGCACAGTGGCTCATTTCTGTAATTCCAGAACTTTGGGAGGCCTAGGTGGGAGGATCACTTGAGCCCAGAAGTTTGAAATCATCCATAACAAGATCTGGTCTCTACTGAAAAAAAAAAAATTAGCTGGGCCTGGTGGCGTGCCCCTGTAGTACCAGCTACTTGGGAGGTTGCAGTGAGGTATGTTCCTACCATTGCATTCCAGCCTGGAGGACAGAGAGAGATCCTGTCTCAGGAAGGAAGGAAGAAAGGAAGGAAGGAAGGAAGCAAGGAAGGAAGGAAGGGAGAGAGGGAGGGGAAGGAAGGAGAAAAAAGAACATAATCTGTCTTTATCAAGCTATAGTTCATATCCAGATGTTTTAGTCACATTCTTATTCAAACTAGCTTAAGCAAAATGCATTTGATTAGCCTCAGTAAGCTGGAAATCTGGGGCACAGAGCTATTATCTTAGGGATTATTAAATCTCTGTCTTTCACACACATGCTTAGCACTCTTTATTTTCTGTGCAGTTTATCTCTCTGTGTTGATATCTTTCCCACCTGTTGAAGAAAATGTCTGAACATAGTTTCAGACTTTCATCAAGTCAGCTTGAGAACTACTGAATAGAGAGAAAGTACTTTTCCCAGCACCTTTACATAAAATCCTGGACATCTATTTGTCTTGGGCTTTGTGTCCATTTGTGAGCTAATCTCTATGACCAGGATAATGGAGTTTTGATTGCTCAGGTATGTGTCACATGCACATCTGTACCTTGGCAGGAACTGGAAAACGATGTATGATTCGTAACCATATAAATCAGAACCCCACTGAACAGAGAAGAGACAGTCCCTAAAGCAAACGGAATCGTGTCGTCAGAAGAATGAAAGGAAGAACACTATATAGATAAAATTAGCAGCTACATAATTTTGTGATAGGTTTCCATTAAATTAATAAAGACAAAGTGGAATTACAGAAAACATTACACAAAAATAAATGTATTTTGCACAATATGTTATGCACTGTAATGAAGACCTTTTGTTAACTTTACACAGGACTTCTTTCAAGCCACTGACACTCTCTGTAAGTTATTGTCTCCAATTATAAAACTAGGAAGCTCAACTTATCTTCACTAGATTCAAAACATTATTGTTTTAAGGTAAGTCCAAAGGTATGTTTCCTGAATATTCTCAATTTAAATACTTCTACTTAAATATTAATTCAATTTAAATACGACTTCTACTAAAGGGAAGTAGTAGGGGTGGCTAGATAACTGGCTTTGGGGTCACATATATCTATGCCCTAGATATGTCATTTAGGAGATGTTTAAACTTGTACAAAGAAGCAGCTTCTTCTTTTATACAATGATGGTGAGGAGATAGCTATATTGCCTACATCATAAAAGTGCTTGTGATAAATACTTGAGACAATTACAGTGTCTGTTATATAAAGACCATTTAATAAATGTCAGGTTTTTTTTGTAATTACTGTTATTATCAGTTGTTTCCATACCTTTCAGAAAAGATTTTACACATTCCTCACTAGCTACAAGTCTAAATACTCAACATTTTTGTTTGAATATAAAAATATTTTTAAAAAATTATTCTTCAACCAATTTATGAGTTCAGTTGGTGATGAATCAAAAGTGAAGTGTTTTAAATATAACCTGCAGCAGCATCTGGGATTTGTAAAAAGCTCAAGTTCAATTCCATCTAGAGTATCTGGAATAACATGTTTTCTGTTCAGACTAATTATGTGGTCATGGAAAGAAGAATGCTACTGCTCACTTCTCTTCTTTCTCTTGCCCCAGTAAATGGGGAGAGGGGCAAGGGAAGCAGTCATTATGAACATCTCTCCACAGAATGATATCATTAAAAAAATTCTCATCAGAAAATGACACTTAACTGACATGAAAAGTTAAATACTGTTTTACGTTAAGTGGCCATCACCAGCATTTTCAAGAGCTAATTAAAGGAAAGTGCATTTCTTTTTAAAAAGTACTTGTTGAACACCATAAATTCAAAATGACCTTTAAGTAACTGCAGAAAGAGCGATGGAGAATCATCTGCAATTTCTATTATATCTTCTGATGCAAAGTTTTGACTATTTTATGAGTGATCAGCATGAGATGAACAGCATTGAAGTCAAAGAAGGAAGCAGGGAAAAAAGTGAAAGAATGAAGGAATACCAGACACACTGCCTATTTTTTCAGTTCTTAATGAGTAGGATTGGTAACTCCCATCAAACCCTCACTTTCTATTTATTTTTAATATACATATTTATCTGTAAAGATATTAAGTCAATACATTCATTCATTTACAGATGTACCATACACATATTTTGGTTGAATAATAGTTAATTCTATTGGAATTAAGATTGGTCCAAAACAAAGACCAAAGCCAAGTATCTCTATATACAGAACAAGCTGAATGAACTCTGTGATGTAAGAGTCCATCTAAAATGAAAATAACAAAAACAAGGAACTGTAGCCAATTCAAAAGGCCTGAACATATAGTGAGTATGCATGGGAAAATAGCAACACTTACTTTATATTTGTGACAGTGTAACTTATTATCACCACTTTGGAGGATGGGTAATATCCAGTGAATGTCCCCTGAGCCTGTAATTCCATGTCTCCACATGAACTCAGAGGAATACCTGCGTTTGTGCATAGACAGTGTGTGTAAGTATGCTCACCACGGCAATGTTTGCAGCAAACAGCCAGAAAAAGCAAACCATAAATACCTGTATGATAAATGGATTTTCAGCTGTGCAACACATTGGTAAACCTCAGAAATATTTTATCAAGTAAAAAAGCAGATAAAAATTACATGATTATATTTACATGTATTTTGTGAAAGACACAGATATGTAGTTAAAAATTAAATATATATATATATATTTGCCTCCAGAGATGGAAAGAAATTAATAATGAGACTGGGGAAACAATTGAGAATTCAACATTTTAAATAATCATGGCAAAAAAATTTGAAATAATGACAAGGTAGTGTATAAACATGTGAAGGCTCTATTATTCTCCTGATTTTCCATATGTTTTAAACCTTGAAATTGAACTCAAGGAACATTTAATAAGTTTACCTCTCTAGTTTTCTATTAAAAATGAATGTGAATATGAAAGATTCTCTTATAATCACCACTTCTACTATTGGTATATTTTGGAGTCTTCAAATTAAATGAAGAGTGATAAAGAACAACGATTTAAAATAAAAAGGGTCCTGTTGTTTCTATGAAGGTTAAGAAAAAAATGTTAATTTAAAAATAAAGCTACCCTTCTTGTGATTTATAAGACTAAAGTGAGCTCAAGTCTGTGTCTGTGTATGTGTGGTTAAGGGAAAGATAGGAATTGAAGATGTAGAAATAGCATGTGAGTGAAGTGACTCTAAATGTTTTGAATACTGAAACCACTGATCTTTAAAAATTAAAACACTTTTAGATAACAATGACTGCATTGCACCTTTTTCATATTTTTCTAAAGAACAATGAGCCTATTGAAAGTTGTTTAAAGTTTTATTTATTTATTTATTTATTTGAGACAGGCTCTCACTCAGGCTGGAGTACAGTGGCACAATCACAGCTCATTGCAGTGTTGACCTCACACCTCAGCCTCCCCAGTAGCTGGGATCACAGGTGTGAGCCATCATACCTAGCCAACATTTTTCTTAATTATACTAACTTGAAGTGCTTCATAAACATTTCATTTCACATGTTGAGATTTATTTTTGTCTTTAAGCTATGTATATTTGATTTGATAACACTCCAGCTCTATGTATTACATAGCTAGCAAGTGCTGTTCTCCTGACAGTAAATAAGTCTCATGAGATCTGATGGTTTTAAAAATTAGTTTCCCCCGCACAAGTCCTCTCTTTGCTCACTGCAATCCACATAAGACATGACTTGCTCCTCCTTGCTTTCCATCATGGTGGTGATGTCTCCCCAGCCACCTGGAACCTTAAGTCCATTAAACCTCTTTCTTTTGTAAATTGCCCAGTCTTGTCTTTACCAGCAGCATGAAAATGTACTAATATGGTAAATTGGTACCAGTAGAGTGGGGGCGCTGCTGAAAAGATTTCTGAAAATGTGGAAGTGACTTTGGAATTGGGTAACAGGCAGACGTTGGAGCAGTTTGGAGGGCTCATAAGAAGATGGGAAAATGTGGGGAAGTTCGGAACTCCCTAGAGACTTGCTGAATGGCATTGACCAAAATGCTGATAATGATATGGACAATGAAATCCAAACTGAGGTGGTCTCGGATGGAGATGAGGGACTTGTGGGAAACTGGAGCAAAAATGACTCTTGCTATGTTTTAGAAAAGAGACTGGTGGCATTTTTCCCCCTGCCCTAGAGATTTGTGGAACTTTGAACTTGACAGAGATGTTTAAGTTTATCTGGCAGAAGAAATTTCTAATCAGCAAAGCATTAAAGAGGTGACTTGGGTGCTGTTAAAGACATTGAGTTTTAAGAGGGAAACAGAAGATAAAAGTTTGAAAAATTTGCAGCCTGACAATGCAATAGAAAAGAAAATCCCATTTTCTGAGGAGATATTCAAGTTGGCTGCAGAAATTTGCATAAGTAACGAGGATCTGAATGTTAATCACCAAGACACTAAGGAAAATGTCTCCAGGGCATGTCAGAGACCTTTGTGGCAGCCCCTCCCATCACAGGTCCAGAGGTTTAGGAGAAAAAATGGTTTCATGGGCCAGGCCTAGGGTGCCTCTGCTGTGTGCAGCCTCGGGACTTGAAACCCTGCTTATCAGCCACTCCAGCCATGACTAAAATGGGTCAAGGTACAGCTTGGGCTGTGGCTTCAGAGGGTGCAAGCCTCAAGACTTGGAAGCTTCCACATGGTATTGAGCTTGCAAGTACACAGAAGTCAAGAATCAGGGTTTAGGAACCTCCATTTAGATTTCAGAGGATGTATGGAGATGCCTGGATGCTCAGGTAGTAGTTTGCTGCAGGGGTGGGGCCCTCATGGAGAACCTCTGCTAGGGCAGTCTGAAGGGAAATGTGGAATCAGAGCCCCCACACAGAGTCCCTACTGGAGCAATGCCTAGTGGAGCTGTAAGAAGAGGATGACCATCCTCCAGATCTCAGAATGGTAGATCTACTGACGGCTTGCACTATGCACCCGGAAAACCCATAGACACTCAACACCAGCCCAGGAAAGCACCCAGGAGGGAGGCTGTACCCTGCAAAACCACAGGGGCAGAGCTGTCCAATACTGTGGGAGCCCATCTCTTGCAACAACACGACCTTAATGTGAGACATGGAGTCAAAGGAGATCATTTTGGAGCTTTAAGATTTGATTGCCCCACTGGACTTTGGACTTTTTAGGGGCCTGTAGCCCCTTTGTTTTGGCCAGTTTCTCCTATTTAGAACAGCTATATTTACCCAATGCCTGTATCCCCATTGTATCTAGGAAGTAACTAACTTGCTTTTGATTTTACAGGCTCAGAGGCAGAAGGGACTTTCCTTGTCTCATATGAGACTTCAGACTGTGAATGTTTGAGTTAATGCTGAAATGAGTTAAGACTTTGGGGGACTGTTGGGAAGGCATGATTGGTTTTGAAATGTGAAGACATGAGATTTGCGAGGGACCAGGGACAGAATGGTATGTTTTGGCTCTGTGTCCCCACACAAATCTCATCTTGTAGCTCCCATAATTCCATGTGTTGTGGGAGGGACCCTATGGGAGATAACTGAATCATGGGGGCGGGTCTTTCCCATGCTGGTCTTGTGATAGTGAATAAGTCTCATGAGACCTGATGGGTTTAAAGATGAGAGTTTTCCTGTACAAACTCTCTGTTTGCCTGCTACCATCCATGTAAGATGTGATTTTCTCCTCCTTGCCTTCAACCATGATGGTGAGGTATCCCCAGCCATGTGCAACTGTAAGTCTATTAAACCGCTTTTGTTTTTGTAAGTTGCCCAGTCTTGGGTGTGTCTTTATTAGTGGCATGAAAACGGACTAATATAATCTCCAAATAATCTCTATATTCAATAATATTCCCAAAATATTTCACACATTGATAAATACTATTTAGACTATTTTCACCTATTGTATTAGATTGACTCTATTAGATTAACAAGGAATTTTATCCCAATATTGAAGATATCAGAAATTCTAGATTTCATACTCTGAACAAAGAAAATGCAACAGATTATAAAATTATAAACTGAAAATTTTCATGGTTCTACAAACAGACATGTTAAACTGTATTGGAGATATATTACTACTTAATCAATGGCTCCCAAATTCATTATTTGAATGCCTTGGATTCCTTGTTAAACCATAACATTTCTTGATGGTCTAAAAGTTTAATGGAAACTGTTGTCCACATAGTTAGTTCTTTTGAGGAGTGACTGGATGATGTGCATAGGATAAGTCACTATGGAAATGGAATAGAGCACACATTAGGAGACATACACTCGATCAGTTTGGTGGGAAAAGGTTGTTGGGTCCATAAAAGTCGAGGGGAAAGTTAGGTTCTCACCAAAAATCTCTAGAGAAAAGGCAAAAAGACAAATACTGCATGATCTCACTTATATGTGGAACCTAAAAATGGTGAACTCATAGAAGCCAAGATTAGAATAGTGGTTACCAGGGACTGAGGGTAGTGGTAGATGAGAGGGACTGGGGAGACTTTGGTCAAATGATACAAAATTTCAGTCATGCTGGCTATAGTTAATAACAGTGTATTACTAAGGGAGTAGATGTTTTGTTCTCACCACATTAAATATGGTAATAAGTATGTGGGGTTATTATATGGTAATTAACTTGATTTAGCCATTTCACAATGTATTCATTTTTTAAATATCATGTTGTACACCATAAATATATACAATTTTTATCAATTTTTAACTAAATAATTTTTTGAAATCCTTAGAGATACTGGGACAAAAGCTAGGCTTCTGCCTTAGGAGATACAGGCTTTCTAGACAATTTTATGTATAGCTTAAAGGTTATATCTACTCAAGCAAGCTAAGGACTTGGGGGGATGTCCAGGTGGCTCGTATCTTAGCTATAATTTTTCTTACACTGAAAATGTCTTGGTCTTAAGTTATAAATATTTATATATGCTATATACATAAAATATTTCATGTGTACCCAAAATATGCATATTTTGCCTCGAGCCTCACTATTCTACAATGAACCAGCAACACTTTAGAGGAACAAAACCAGTTTAAAAGAACAGATGTTTTCTACCTATGCTGCCACATTGTTCTTTACCACCATGAACTCTCAGGAAAGCCAAGTTCATATGTAGACAAGAGGAAATTTGCCAGTTGTGCTGATTACCATGTTCCAAGAAAAGTTCCCCTGGGAAAATAGTATTTTCTCCAACTAAATTCCAAATTTCTTAAGAATAAAGTTATTTAGTTGGGTCCATCCTAGTCTTCAACAGAGAACGTTTGTTAAACTACAAATACTTTAGGAAAGAAAAGGAGGCCAGGCTCGGTGGCTCACACCTGTAATCCCAGCACTTTGGGAGGTCGAGGAGGGCGGATCATTAGCTCAAGAGATCAAAACCATCCCAGTCAACATGGTGAAACCCCGTCTCTACTAAAAAAAAAAAAAAATTGCAAAAAAATTAGCTGGGCATGGTGGCACACGCCTGTAGTCCCAGTTACTCGGGAGGCTGAGGCAGGAGAATTGCTTGAACCCGGGTGGCGGAGGTTGCAGTGAGCCGAGGTCACGCCACTACACTCCAGCCTGGTGCCTGGTGACGGAGTGAGACACTGTCTCAAAAAATAAGAAGAGGATAGAACATGATAATGAAATAGGCAGCCATAGCCCTACACAATAAACAACTAGACCGTCAGAGAAAACTACATTGGCTACGTTAAGAATTTAACATGATGACAAAATCCAGATATGGATGATGTGTTCTAATGGCATCTTAAAGTCTGCCTGCTCCACCCTCAATTTGAAGCAGAGAAATGAAAAATCATTTCAGAAGAAACAGATAGTTATACCCAAATACAGGGATGAAGTCAACTAAAGTAACTACAAGACTAGGTTGAATATGGACTGTGATATGAAGACAGGCCTATATTATTCAGTTCTGCAAAGTGAAGAGAGACCATATTAAACACTGTATAAATTTGTATATTATTGTAAGGGAATCCTTTCTTCTTTTATCATACAACAAAATAGAAGACAGAGCTCCTTAAAATTAGAGCAAGGCAGAATTAAGATAAATGAAAGGATCCATTGTCATAAAAGAAAAGTGTTGTAGTCAGAAACGCAGATGAAAACCAAAGAATGGGGCAAATTAATAAGTGTTTCTATGATAAATTGCCATTAGAACACCTCGCATATATAAATATAACACTGGAGATGGCTGTCAGGCTCCTCTTGGCAGGGAAGCAGGGGGTAGTTTAGAATCATTATTGACAATAAACTATGAACAGTGTTGATGTACAACACATATAGAAATTCCCATGTCTCTATAAATAGTCAACACACTGGGATTCCACTTTTAATGAAAAATTGAGCTTTATAAAAAAGGAATAAAAATTTGCTGAAAGTTACTCTAAGATACACCATTGTGGCCTCGGGGATTCTCAATATTGCTGAGGCATTCAATGTTTTCCAATGCGTGAAATCTTTACTGGGCATAAACAATATATTCTGTACCACATATAGTAAATAAGACACAGATAGGTTCTGTCTCCACTGAGTTACAATGACTGAGGTAGATAATAAGAAATTATAATACTTTTGAAAAAAATATATTTATTATATTGCTGTTACAGCAATACTGTCTTAAAAGAAAAGACTATTATGCTATAGAACTAAAGAGTGGGAATATATAGCATAAGATAATGGGTAATCAACAGTGCGAATCAGAATAGGTTTCCTGGTCTAAAAAAATTTAGCTGAAAGCCAATCCATATAAATAGTAAGGCAGAGAGCTCCTTGACACTGGTTTTGCAATGATTTTTTGAATATGGAAACATAAGCAAAAAGTAATGAGTGGGATTGCCTCACATTAAAAGCTGCCACAGGCTGGGTGTGGCGGCTCACACCTGTAGTCCCAGCACTTTGGAAGGCCAACGTGGGCAGATCACATCACTTGAGCTTAGGAGTTTGAGACTAGCTTGGACAACATGGTAAAACCCTGTTCCTACAAAACATACAAAAATTAGCTGGGCTTGGTGGTGCAAACCTATATCTCAGCTACCCAGGAGGCTGAATTGGGAGTATTGCTCAAGCCCAGGAGGTCGAGGCTGCAGTGAGCCAGAATCATGCCACTGCATTCCAGCCTGGGCAACAGAAAAAGAGACAAATAACAATGTAAAAAGATGGTCAATAGAATGGGAAAAAATAAGTACAAATCATATATTTGATCAGGGATTAGTATCCAAAATATGTAAGAAATCCATACAAGTCAATAGCAAATAAATAAAAACAATTAAAACATGGGCAAAGGACCTGAATAGACATTTCCCCCAAAGAATATATACAAATGGTGGCCTGCAGGTACATGAAAAGTGTCCACCATCACCATCACTAATTATCACGGAAATGCAAGTGAAAACCACAATCACTTCACATCTGTTTGAATGGCTATTATAAGATTTAAAAAAAACAAGAGATAACAAAGGTTGGCAAAGACTTGGAGAAAAGGGAATCCTTGTATATCATTGGTCAGAGTATAAGTTGGTACAGCCATTATGGAAAAAATACAGAAATTCCTTAAAACATTAAAATAGAAGTAGCATGTGATTTGCCAGTTCCATTTCTAGATCTAAATCCAAAGAAAACAAAATCAGTTTCCAGAAGAAATATCTTCACTCCCATGTTTATTGCAGAATTATTCATAATAATGAAATTGAATATGCATATGAAATTATTCATAATTATGAATAATTACTCAAGATATGTAAACAATATAAGTGTCAGTCAGTGGATGAATGAGTAAAGAAAAGCAATATATGTATACCGTGGAATATTATTAAGCCAAAAAAAGAAGAAAATACTGCCATTTTTGACAATATGGATGAAACTAAAGGGCATTATGGTAAGTGGAATAAGCCAGAAAGAGAAAGACACACAATATATGGTATCATTTGTGCATAAAGTCTTTTTTAAAGTGAAATTTATAGAAAGAAAGTAGAATTTTGGTTGCCAGGGACTGTGGAATTAGAGAAATGCAGAGATATCAATTAAAGTGTAAAAATTTTCAATTACAAGAAAAATAACTTCTTGGGATCTAATGGATAGCAAGATGATTGTATATGTTGCATTCCTGAAATTTGCTAAGAGAACAGATATTAAGCCTTCTCACCCCGAAAAGAAGGCAACTATGTGAGATGATGGATATGTTAATTAGCTTGATTGTAGTAATTATTTCACAATGTATGTGTAGATCAAATCTTCAGATTGCACACTTTAAAAATGTACCATTTTATTTTTCAATTATACCTCAATAAAGCTAAAAATGTTAGGCAACAGATGGAAATAGTACTTACATATTCCAGACGAGATATAACTTTTGAGGAAGTAAATTTAGTATGACTGGAGTTTATTATTTGAATGGGGTTTAGTGCGACATAAAGTGAGAGAAGTATAAATTGGGACTTTTCACCTCATGCTAACAGATTAGGCTTTCCCTGCCCCCCCAAGGGCAATAAGAAGAAATCAAAGGGATTTTAGCAGCAGAGTGATAGAATTAGCTTTATATTTCAGAAAAGAAATTTACCCATAGGAAAAAACTTGGCTTAGAACTGGAGATTGTGAGAGCATTCAGTGAAATGTTGATAAAGTGATGTCTAAAATAAGTCATACCTTGATATGTGATGGTGGTGGCGAGGATCATGAGAATGGAAGCATTCGAAAGACGAAGCCTTGTGGCTCCTCAGGAAATTACGAAGAAAAGGCAGTTAACAAAGACTCCCAGGTTTCTAATTTGGCCAAGTAGGTAGCTCACGATATCATGCTGTAAATTAACAAGCATTATCAAAGAAGTAGGTTTTGCTCCCCTACTCCTGAGACAGGAAGATGGAGGTGGGGATTGGGATTTGTTTGTGAAGATGATAAATTCCTTTTAGGAATTTCTGAGTTTTAAGTAACAGAGAACATTCAATTTGAAAGAAGGGGGAGAACTAGAAAAGTACAGAAATCATAAAAAAGAAAGCTTTTATTTTTCTTTACAAAATAGAGTGATCCAGTAGCCACTGATAGAAGGAAGATGCATTAAATATGACAGAAAATTTATATTTGACTTAACTGTGTGCCAGACACAGGTGACCTTTGTTTGAGCTGCTCAGAGGAAGGTCATGAAAATTCTGATTATAGTGGATTGGGGAGAGGGTTGCAGGTGAGAAGGTGCAGATAATGTTTCTCAATTTGTGAGGAAGATACACAGAACAATAGCAACTAGGATAGTACCTGCACGTAGATGAAGAGGAAAGGCAGGGCTGTTGTTTGCTTTGTAAGATGGAGTCTGTGAGAACACTGAGAAGAAGCACATAGAGAAAAAAAAAAACTATAAAAATTATCTTATTTCACTGTCTGAAATAAGATAGAAAGCATACTATTCCCTAGAACAAGATACTGAGGTTCAAACTTCCTTGGTTGAGCTATACAGGTAAGTGAAAAAAAAAAAAATTGTCCTTATGATACTCATTCAATGCATAGCCTCTTCTATACCAATATAATTTAATGAAGGGCATTCAAGGCTAATAAAGTTCAGCCACTGTCAGATGCAAGCTGAACCTGTGAAAGGTCTCAACAATTACTTAATCATGCAGTATAACTTTTGTATTAGCATTGTCATGTTTGTCCTCTAAACTTCAGATCTTTCTTGTTTATACCTCATTGCAATTCCTTATCCCTCTAAAAGTTATTTTCCCCAATTATATTAATTACTCAATTTTCAAATGAAGTCCAAAAAGCCCCATACTGGCACTTAATGGCACTAAAGTTAAGAGAAAAAAAGAAGATAAACTGTTTTGGCACAGTCTTTCTTTAAAACCTGGCTTTGGGCCTTATTTTAAAATGTATCACTGAAGGTCTCATCATATTTCTTCTGTAGTCGATAAATGGTTAAGTTGTCATGCATTCATTATGCCATAAGCTGCACACAGATGCAAATGGATACCATTTATAATATTTTACAGTGTTTTGAAGTCCCAAGCCCAGCTAGAATGATAAAGACCTGGAAAATGTTAACCCACCTCAAAGTCTTTTTTTATTGCATTCTTTAATAGATTGGTGCAATTTCTGTGCATGCTATAAAAGTCAAGAAAGTATTTCCATGGTATTAAATGGTAACACATGGAGACCATTTCGTTTTTAGGAAGAATGTTCTCTACTTTGTGATTTGTGTTTTTTAAGGCCCTTTTCCTTCCTCTTGTTCTTTCAGGGACAGTTTGATTCAGAGTAATGGAGCGGTGGGAAATTAATGAGTGTGCATGAAGTCCAATGAACTCAGTATACTGCTTATCCTGTAACTATACTTAATCTAAATAACCTTTTTATGCTCTGCTGGAATGGCATTTTCAAAAGGCTATATAGTAGTAGATGAGCGTATATGTCAGTAAGGATTTGCTAGACAAATCAGATCGCACAGAGAAGTATATCTATCCATTACTATTTAATACACACTTCAGTTTGAAGGACAATTTTTTGTGTATGAGATCAGACCATTAACATTTACTGTCATTTGGACTATGTTTTCCAACTTTTCTACTTTCCCTTTTCATTTTAATTTCATTGTTTTTTCCAACAGGGGCTTTCAAACAAATCACCTCCAAAAGAAATAATGAAACAATTTATATATGCACAAGTCATTGGCTCAGTTATTTTTTTTACCAGACGTATATCCTCAGAAATCAAAGATTTCTAAGAGATAATGTCAACACATATGGTAGTATCCTGGAAAGAATTTAATCCACATACATAAAACACATGGCAGGCATGTTCTCTGGTAGCAACTTTTACTTGCTTTTTACTGGTATAGATTTCCTTTATTATTACATTTGGCAGAAATGATTTCATAAGCAGGATTTAGAAAATAGCTTTCTATCTTAGCTACTGCCCCTCCTTTTGTCTTTTGTGGAAAGTGGTATATATGTGAAAGTTATCTTATAATACGTTGTTTCTTCCAAAATCTTAAAGCAAACCTTATGGTACATTTGGACATTTAGGCTTTCTCCTTACTTCTAGTTAACAGGCCCAGTATTTTCATCCTCTCCTAAAACAGCAGGCACTGGTCTCTCCTGCCAGACCCTGTCCCATTGCCCAGTGTTTTGTCTCTGAGACATGGTTATTGGTTGCCTTCCCACCAGCTGTCTGATTTTCTTGATGCTAACCTCCTCCTGGCTGCCATTCTGCATGCCCACCTGCCCCTGTTACCCAATGTTTGCTTCCACTGCGATCATCTAGAGCCAGGCCCTTGGATTTACAGGCTCTGATCACCCTAATAAGCCACTCACCATCTGTATTCAGGTCAGTTCTGTAAGTTCCTCATTAGATGGGTGGATAAAATCAGAAATTCTGCATCCTTCCAATCTCTTATATTTGATTAAAGCCATCCAGCCATGACTTGAGAAGTTTAAATTAAAAATTCTGAAAAATTAGCCTTTTGATTTCAATGTTACCAGAATTGACATTTCCAGAATATTTTACAGTTTCAACAGCAATAGAAATTCCATTCTGGGATACCCTACTGTAACCTCAAAAATAGTTACTGCCAGCTGGGCACAGTGGCTCAGGTCTGTAATCCCAGCACTTTGGGAGGTTGAGGTGGGCAGATCACAAGTTCAGGAGTTTGAGACCAGCCTGACCAACATGGTGAAACCCCGTCTCTACTAAAAATATGAAAATTATCTGTGTGCGGTGGCAAGTGCCTATAATCCCAGCTACTTGGGAGGCTGAGACAGAAAAATTTCTTGAACCCAGGAGGCGGAGGTTGCAGTGAGCCGAGATTGCACCACTGCATTCCAGCCTGGGCAACAGAGTGAGACTCTGTCTCAAAAAAAAAAAAAAAAAAAAAAAAATGGAGCTACTGCCTTCCCTATGATGAAACACAGAACCAGGAGTAGAAAGAAGTGAGAGGAGAGACTATGTTCTTAAATGTTGCACCCTAGAGCTTCCTCTCCTTACCCTAGTCCCAACCTAAGATTCCCTTTACCAATTACCTTCAATTCTCTCATTATATTCCAACAATATCCAACAATACGACATTCTAACTTTTTCTTTCAATGTATTTTATATTCTTTCTGCTCTCCTTATACCTTGGAAAATTCACATCTGTAAGAAGTTTCTCAAGCTGGTTATCTTAGCTTTAGAGTCTGTTAATCTCATCCAAACTTCTTCCTCCTTTTTCCAAATGAATTTTATTAAAAAATTGCTTTCATCAAATTCTTTCTTTTACCTAAGAATATTCCAATAATTATAATTTCCAGTTCTATGAACTATAATATGCCCTGATTGAAACTAAAGACCTTTATAATTTGGGTTCTCAGGATGTAGTCTTCACGCAGGTGGCATCAGTAACACCTGGGGACTTGTTGGAAGTGAAAATTCTTGAGACTCACTCCAAACTTACTAAATCCTACAGGTGAAGTGGGCAAGTTTTGTTTCAATAAGCCTTTCATGTGATTCTAATGTTAAATAAATAAGAGAAACTGGTCCCCTTTTCCATTTACTTCGTTGTTAATGAATATCCACATGAAGTTTTCAAAAAGGAAACTTCTAATTAGATAAGCTGCACCCTCTTTTTAAGATAAAATAGCACCAGAATTGAATAACATATTACATAATTTAAAAATCAAATCACTTGACAATTGAAACATAGACTCTAAATTTTAAAGGAAAAATCCACGTTGCAATTATAGACTCTAAAAATTAGGAACTATATATTAATATGTGGAATCAGGCAAAGCCATCTTTAAATTAATAGTTATGTATCTTAATGTTTTAGTTATTAGACAGGAAAGAAAATAATACATGAACTAAACATTTCACTCAAGAAGTTAGAATAAAAACAACAAAATACTTGCAAGAGATTCATGACTTAAAAGTAGAATTAATGAATGAGAAAATAATTAAAAATACAATTATAGAAGAGTCCAATCAAATAGAGTATCCTTTGGAAAAGCTAATAAAAAACATAATATAAATACGCAAAGACACTAAAACTGCTATGGAAAGAACACTACACTAATACATTTAAAAATTAACATTAAGTGGAAATTTTATTTGAAAATATGAACAACCCAAAAGTAACTCAAATCAAAAGATAAAAACCTAAAAGTTGTTGAAGTTTTGTCAATGAATTTGCTCCAAAACTGTTCCCAGATCCAGAAATTTTATGGATGACTTCTTTCAGATCTTCAAGAAATAGTTTTCAAGAATTCCAGAACACAGAATAAGACAGCAGGATTTGCAATTTTTTTTACTAGAGTGATTTTTTAATGCCATCACTTAAAAGAAAACTCAATGAGAAAAAACTTCTGTCTTAGCTAATTCATCCAACTAACACACTAAAATAACAGGGAGATCATGGCATCCTAAATAAAAGCAAAGTTGACTTTATTCCAAGATTGTTTGAAAGATAATACATTTACTGTTACTGATCATCTCAGCAGGCAAGAGGGGGAAAACATACTTGTTAATTATCAAAAAGTCACATGATGAAAATAATATCTTTAATTTCTTAAAATTCTAACATCTCAGAGTTTATATCATTCTCTAATGAATAACCAACAACATGCTTAATTTTAATAAAATATTCTCATAAAAGAGAATGCCTACTAATACTTTCACTACTCAATATAATTTAGAGTTCTAGCCAAGCTAATGAGATAAAAATAAATAAATTTTACATTTTAGAAGGAAGGAGATTAAATTGTCATTATTTATAGAGGATAGAATTTGCTGCTGAAAGTAAACTAAAAGTAATTTGCTGAAAATAAAGTAAAAGTTATTACAATTAGAAAGAGAGTTTTGTAAGCTTACTAGATATAATATCACAGCTAGTCAACAGATTTCTCATTTATGACTTAGAAGTCATAATAATAACTTTAAATACTAAATGAATGTACATGCTGAAAAAAAATTAAGGGCATAAGATGAAAAGTCAAGAAAATACCCTAAAAGTAGAACATAATTTGGTATATATTAAGAATCATATTTTAAATAAAAAAAATGGGTGAATGATATACTAAATGGTAGACAATCTACTAACTACTTAAAAATGAACAGTAGTTGGTATTTTTTTTAAATTGAAAGAAAATATCCATGTCTGAATAAATATACTATAAAAACAATATTTCAGGCTTAAATTTAGATGACGTATGTAAAAGAGTTAGCAGAGTATTTAGCCAATAATAATTGCTATTTAGGCAGCTCCTACTCAAGTCCAAAGACTCTCTTCACTATTAGAGATACTTGTTTTCCAAATGTTGAGAAAAGTCAACTCTCATTCCCTGTTTTTCACTATTGTTATATCTCCATGATCAAAATTACCCCAATCAGAATGTGATTAATCTGATTTCCACTGGATTCTAAACATCTCAGTTACCCCCACCACCAGCCACAGTGAAAACCTTCCATCAGATGAGATATGTGAGCCATGATCCCAGTCTTCTTAAATACATTCTCTACTTAAACTCCATCCACATTATGTTAAAAGTCAATACAATTTTTCCTAGTCAACACAGTCTCCTCCAACTCCTCCATGTTTTGCTTTTTTTTAAAAGCCAATGTCTTGACTCTTTTCCCACCCCACCTCATTTCCCTTCTACCAACTAGAGTTGTCATTTTCATTTAGCCAATCCACATACTTCTCACTCTTTATGTTGCTGTACTCAAGTTTCCCCTCATTCACAAGAACTTCCCAGACTGCTCCATACTACAGAAGTGTCTTCCTTTTCCTTCCTTTTCCTTTTGTTACACACATAATGTAGCAAAATCTCTTTATAATCTTGTTTACTCAACTGTGTTATACATTCCTTGAAAATGCCCCACAAAATCCTGTGTAAATAATATTCAATAAATATCAGCTCAACAATTATGTAATTGATTTAAAGGACAAATCCAAAATTATATCTAGGAGGGTGAGATGTTTTCCAAGAAAAAAAACAAAGTAGATGTATCTCTAATTATGGGAGCTGCTAACGGAAAGAAAGACATTTTCTTTTCAAAGCAATGAACTCTAGAGACTCACTTATAAAAACAGGGTTAATGAAACAGGAAGAAAAAAACACCTTCAAAAGCATGACACTTAACTGAAATACCCCTTATTCAAACTACAGAAACTTTTTTAAAAATGTCATCATATCTAGAAATAATTTTAAATATAAGATACCCAGAAACTCATTCATGAACAGGCCAATGGAAAAATGCATTTTCAAAGCACTTAAAATATGAGGATGTCATAGGTATTCAAAATCTAAATCCTGAAAACATTCATTTGCAGTTCTCTTTCCTGTAGTTATCATTTCTTTCTTAGAAGGTCTCTGGCTGAGTTCATTTATTCTTGATGATGGCATTGAATAAATTGGCACCCAAAACAACAGAGAATTCTAAGTCAAAGGAGAGCAGCTTTCAAAAGCAAAGATAACCCTTGATGGATACAGCTCCCTGAAGAGTTATAACACAAAGGAACAGTCCTTGGAATTTATTCTTTTCTATTTCATTGACTTGGATAAAGATTCTCCTTTCTGATGACTTTTTAATTGAATTATACATTTCTTCTATAAAAATTCAAGAAAAAGAAAATTTGTTTGAACAATAACTATGTCTTATATATAGGTTAAATATGTAATGGAATTCATTGTTAGCAGTCTGATTCTGTGTGCTTGTTTGCTTGATTGATTGACTAAATATATGGTGTTTGCACTTGTGTGTCACAATATCGTGAAAAGAAATTTAGTTCTTTTTTTCTTTGCCCTCCCCCGGAACACTGTCTCCTTTGTAGGACCCCTTATGCAGAAAAATATAAAGAATATGTCTGTTTTTTAAAAACCTGTGTTTCATTGTATTCAAGTAAGGGATTAAATTGTTCTGAAATCAAATGGCTATTTCAGAAGCAAGTCCAGGTTTTTGGGTAATGATGGAAAAGTAAAGCTGAGGCAAATCATTTCTCTTTTCTGATTGTTACAGAATGAATAAGAACAACAGAAACAGTAGGGGGAAGAACCCATCATGCAACATGAACGACCACACAACATCATGCCATAAACCTCAGAAAATAATAGCCAAAAAAAGAAACAGAAAATTATGACAGTGCAGTTTCGATACTAGCTCCAGACTCATACCAAAGAAGTGTTACTGAGGACTAAGTAGGAAGTGAAAATATCTTGAGAATTTTTATTCATACCACCCACTATCCTATAGACACACACATACACGTGCACACACATACACACACACACACACACACACCACCCCACTACCACCACCACCACCACCACCACCACCACCACCACCACCACCACTACCACCACTACCACCACTACTACAGCCATAAATTGGAGAGAAGAAAGAGGCCAACTGTAGCAGCTAAGGAAACCATCAGAATAAAACCAGCAAGCACATAGGCAATAGCTTAATAGAGGCAGGGGAAAGTGGCGTGGTAAGCTATTCTTTTACATTTCTGCTGGAAAAAAAGAAAGATGTATGAATTGCAAAAAAAATATTATAAGGATTTAGAAATAGTAGAAACCAATTATGTCATGTTAAACATCTGGTACTTAATATTTCTTTTTAAATTGGAATTGTCCATTTTTATTTATTTATAGATATAATGCATGTTCTTTATATTTAAAGTGCTCTACAATAAAATACTTCTGTTTTTAGATTCAAACATCTAGTGTTTTTATTCTTAAACTCTTAGCAATGATACATTTTTATTTTTAAATTCCTAGTAGCTATCAAAGCATCTAATATGAGGAAAAGAGAAATCATTTTTATTTAATAAGCCTAAAATACATCTTAAGATCTAAAGATGATTATCTCATACAAAATAGCATAACCTTTAGGTTTTTATTTAGTAGTTTAAACAAAGTTTTAATTCTCAGTAATATTGTTTGGCTTGGCCATTTTAAGGCAAAAGTTAAGAGCTGGGTCTGAAGTAAACCCTCTTAGGCATTTGCACTGTAATCTCAAGTCTCTGAGGCAACTGCCTCAAGATGATTCTCAATATAACTACAAACCCAGATGGTGATGACCTGAGAACACTTCTGTAATAGAAAGGACAAACGAAGTAAGCTAGATCTCTAGACCTTGGCTTATCTCTCTGTGTAGAAAGACCATGTGAATTAATATGAAACAACAGGCTCATTTCGTTATAGTGAAATCATCAAGTAAATGAGCTAAAAATGTTCTGGACCAATTCAGGAAAGTAACTGTATAAAAAAGTTTCTGAATGTCTATAAATAACATTAGGCCTTGAAGGGTCTTACAATTTTTCTATTCATTACGATATTGAGGAGAAATTTATTATTGCTAAATAGTCAAAAATCCTATCAATTTTAAGAATGCAACCATAACTTTTAAATGTAGCCTAAATTAACATTCTTACCATGGCTGTTCAAATGTATAATTTTTATAAAGTTGTCCTCTAATTTTAAAATTATCAGAAATGTATTATTTTGGTGATTTTAAAATGCACTGCAATGCACATGACCAACTGCAAGCTTGAATAGTTAGTAACATTTAATATATATATGATATAAGACCTCAATAAAAAATTATAAGTAAATATGAATTAAAAACATTTATAAGAATCTTTAGATAAATAAAAATATTAAAGAAGAAAACATTATCTTCAGAAATATGTTATCCATCCTATAATTCCAAAGGTTTAAAGCAGATGCTGTTCTCTAATAATTTATGATATAAAAATAAAACAGTAATATATGTTTTATGAGATAAAGAGGAAAAAGAAAATCCATTTGATGTGTGTGCACATACATATCCATATACATATATACACACACATATAAATATACCTGTACATATTAATATTCATACATACATATAACACTAAACGTATGTGTAAGGTGGTACTATTGAGGTTAGTTGTTTATCAGTATGGGAAAGATGTAAAATGAAGGAGTTGTGTCATATAATCTCTAATATTTCTGTAATATCAATGCATGACACAGTTTTGAAATGCACACATTGAAGGATATTAAGGGAAAAAAATCATATTTACCAGATCAAGACATTCTGCTTCTCAAACCATATACATTATACTCTTTCCTCTCTGAGTTTCTATTGCATGCCCTACTAAAATTTTCTCCTATCATATAATTAATTAATGCTCGACTTAATGTTATGCTGGGCTATTCTTCAATATGCTATCCTAGGTAGATTTTGGTTATGACTCAAGTGAAATGTAATTTTCTAGCAACAGCCTCCCACTTGAACTGTTGTCTCAGTTCTCCTGCTAATCCACATAACCACTGTTCTACCACCTGCTGTACACAAACAGGAGAGCATAATTTAGTACTCAAGGTGATTCATTCTTGCTTATGTAATAAAAGCCAAACTCATTATGGCATCAAGGCCCTTTACATTGCAGCACCTATTTTTTTTAAATCTTATTTCCCTCACTGAAAAATCCCTTCACACCACACCCACACACACACACTCACACAAACACAATCACACACACACACAAATGTAACCTCTCTTCTTTTCACTTGCAACTACCCAGTGTTACCTCAGCACATCACCTTCTTTCCCTCCTCTAAGACTTGCAGAAATATACTTTCTACCCTACTCCTTCTAGAGAAGTTCTACTCATCCCTCAAGTATCAACCCAAAAATGCTTCTTTCATGCTGTTTTCTAGCTTCCCAGCCTAAAATCATTCTTCTCCCCCACTAGATATTTAAAGAACATCTTATTCATTCAGTGAACACTGAATAAGACAATGTCTGCATTCAAACACATAAACACTAATTGTAAGAATAAAGAAGGAATTAAAGAAAGTACTTATCCCCTTGCATGGTAATTGTTTATTTATCTTGAGCGCTATTGGGTCCCAGATACTGTGCATGGCCCTAGAATTTCAAAACGAATAATGCGGGCTCTGCCTGAAACATAAATACCAACTGCCAAGAATCTTGAATCAATCAAGCAAGTCCTTATCACTCTGTAATTTTCAACTATTTGTTTGCTGTTCTTTCTAATCTAAACCATAAAAGAAAGCAGAGAAAACTTACTTATATTTGTAACTCCAGAACTTAGCACAACATCAGTTACATGGTAGATATGGAAATATATTTTGAATTAATAGCTAAGAAAACAAATGAATGAAAAACATCTAAAAGAAAACAAAATAAAAGAAATATACAAAGCATAGCCTAATAAAAGGAAAAGAATATGTGAAATTGTTGTTAAAAATAGCATTGTCAGAAATAAAATTAAAACCATTACTGAGCCATCTGCTTCCAGCCAAGGTGGAGTAATAAGAACCAGATTTAAACTTCCACTAGACAAAAACAAAAATTATGAAATATGTAAAACAATTTTCAGGACAATAAACATCACATGAAAAAGAACAGTGATCTTTGATTGACAGAACACAAATGAAGTGACCCTACATTTGCCTCAGCTTTCTGCCTTGAGTTTCTAGGTCATAGCACAGAAAGAGGAACTCAGGTGGTGCCTAGCAGTCTTCCTAAGTTAAGAAGATGGAGCTGAGGGTCTGAGGATTCCAAAGTATCTAAAAATTTACAGAATGAGTACCGGAGAACAGAGAAATGCACAAGACAGAGTGCCAGAAATCTGCAGAAAATCCCCCCTTGATTATTCAACTTAGTGCTGTTTGGTATATAGAGAAATGTCTCGAGGCAATGGAAAGAACCACCCCAGAGGATCAGAGGTAACTGCCCTGTACTCACGCAGAGCTGGGAATGATCCATGTTCCCACCATCAAATTGGAAAACTTTAAACTTCGTGGAACACTGGATAAATACATACGTTTTTCACCAGTAGTGGGAAATAATTAGCCGTCTACTGAGGGTCTGAACACTGTTTCAGTTCCACCTAACATTTTTTTTTGATACGGAGTTTCACTGTCACCCAAGCTGACGCGCAATGGCGCGATCTCGGCAACCTTTGCCTCCAGGATTCAAGCGATTCTTGTGCTTCAGCCTCCCAAGTAACTGGGATCACGGGAATCCACCACCACGCCCTGCTAATTTTTGAATTTTTAGAGACAGGGTTTCATCATGTTGGCCATGCTGGCCTCGGAACTCCTGACTTCAGGCAATCCACCCGCCTAGGCCTCCCAAAGTGCCGGTATTACAGGCGTGAGCCACGGCTCCCAGCCTCACCTAACATATCTTAAAAGGAAGACCCAAAAGGATTAAACTGTTTTCAGGTAACTTTACTGTATACCAGAAAAAAATCTCAACAATACTCACAAAAATTAAAAATATTCAGACAAAAAAGAATTTCTGGAATTCAATAAAAAATTATCAAGCATAAAAGGAAGCAGGAAAAAATAATCCATAATGAGGAGAAAAATTAATCAGGTGAAACTGATATAAAAGAATATAAAAAAGATTTAGAATTAGCAGAAAAAATATTTAAATATTACACTTGTATTTCATGTTTAAAAAGTTAAGTACACATGGATAGTATAAAAAAAGACCAAAGCAAAACTCTAGACCTGAATACTAAAATGTGAAAATGGAAAATACATTGGCTAGAATTAATGATAGATGATGCGCATTGCAGAAGATTAGAGAACATAAATACATAGCTATGGAAGCCACATAAAATTAAATACAAGAAGAAAAGGGAAATAAATGGGAAGAACAACAGTAATTGTAGAAAAACATAAAGTGCCTAACATGTATGTAATTGTTACACAAATAAGAGTCCCAAAGGAGAATGAAAGGAGGCAAGACAGGAAAACAACTTTTAAATGCTGAAAATTTTTACGAATATGAGGAATTATAAACCTAACTATCCAATAAGCTCAATGAATTCCAAGAACAAGAAACATAAGCAAAACTACACCAAAGCACATCATAAATTGCTCAAAACCAGTTCTCATAAACAGAGGATGAAAAAACATGTCGTATACAAAGGGACAAAATATAAGGAGAATAACACAATTTCTCCTTGGAAACAATGTAAGAGATAAGACAGTACAACATTTTTAAAGTACAATGAGAGAGAAAAAAAAAAACTTTAGACCTAGTTTTTTTTGCCAGTGTAAACAACATTGAAAAGAAAGGCAAAATAAAGACTTTTCCAGTTATCCAAAAGCTAACGCCATACAAAATGGTTAGCAACTGAATGCTTTCCTTCCAAGAACAGAAGCAAGATAACAATATCCACACTACCAGTTTTATTCCACATTGTGCTGAAGGTTCTATTGGATGCAGTAGGTAAGCAAAAAATAATAATAAAGGTCATCTAGAGTTAAGAGGATAAATTAAACCTTTTTTTACAAATTGATGGTTGTTTTTGTAGAAGATTCAATATAATTTATATAAAAGCTACCAGATCTATAACATGAGTTTAGCAAGGTTTCGGAGAAAAACATTAACCTACAAAACAGCCCTATTTATGTATGCTAGCAACAAACATTCAGACACTAAAGATTAGAAACATCATTTATTATAGCATCAAAAATGTGAACTACTCAGTGAAACGTAGCAAAATATGTGAAAGACCTTAACACTGAAACCTATAAAACATTACTGAGAGAAATTCAAAAAGATCTAAATCAATGGAAAAATATATTATGTTCGTGGTTTGAAAGATTAAATATTTTTAAGATGCTAGTTGTCTCTAAAAGATCGACATATTAAGACAACCATTCGAAAATTCCCATAGGATTTTTATAGCAACTGACAAGCCGGGCCGGGTGTGGTGGCTTACGCCTGTAATCCCAACACTTTGGGAGGCTGAGATGAGTGGATAATCTGAGGTTCGGAGTTCGAGAACAGCCTGACCAACATGGTGAAACCCCATCTCTACTAAAAGTGCAAAATTTAGTCAGGCATGGTGGTGTACACCTATAATCCCAGCTACTCAGGATGCTGAGGTACCAGAATAGCTTGAACCCAGGAGGTGGAGGTTGCAGCGAGCTGAGATTGTGCCACTGCACTCCAGCCTGGATGATAGAGCAAGACTCCATCTCAAAAAAGAAAAAAATAATAGTTGCAGTATTGGAATAAATATGGATAAATTAATAAGTAGAACAGAATAGAGAGTTCAAATTTAGACCCAAAAATATACAGTCAGTTTCTTCTTTTCTTGAGACAGAGTCTAGCTCTGTCACCAAAGCTGGAGTGCAGTGACTGACCTCAGCTCACAGCAATCTCCACCTCCCACATTCCAATAATTCTCCTGTCTCAGCCTTGGGAGTACCTGGATTACAGGTGCGTGCCACCACTCCTGGCTAATTTTTTTTTCTTTTTGTATTTTTAGTAGAGATAGGGTTTCACCATGTTGGCCAGGCTGGTCTTGAACTCCAGACCTCAAGTAATTCACCCTCCTCAGCCTCCCAGAGTGATGGGCTTACAGGTGTGAGCCACCATACCTGGCCTCTTAGCTATTTTTGACAAAGATGCAAAGACAATTTAGTGAAAAAGAGAAGCCTCTCGACAAATATTGCTAGAAGAACTGGGTATGCATATGCCCATAAAGGTAGATTTTGACCCATACATCATACCATATATTCGGTTGGTACAAAAGTTAATCCAAAACATATCATGGGCCTAAATGTAAAACTAAAACTATAAAACTTCCAGAAGCAGACACTGAAAAAATACCCTTTATAGCATAGGTTAGGCAAACATTTTCTAAAGACAACATAAAAAGCATGATTTAGGAGATTTTAAAAACTTGATTAATTAGACTTTATTAAAATAAAAATGTCTGCTCTTCAAAAATCCCTATTAATGAGATGAAAATAAACTATTACAGATTGGAAGAAAATATTTGCAAGTTATATGCTACTAAAAGACTTTTATTATGAATATACAAAGAACTCTCAAAACTTAATGAGAAAACAAATAACCCAATAAACACAATGGACAAAAATTTAAAGGTGCTTTATCAGAAAAGTGATATGGGTGGAAAATAAGCACTTGAAAAGATACCAAAAATTATTAGTCAAAATACAAATTAAAACCACAATGAAATTACACTAGAGATCTACTAAAATGGAAAAAATTAAAATGCTACATCATACCAAGTTTTGGCAAGGATGTGAAAGAAGGAGAATTCTCATAAACTGATGAAAATGTAAAAGAAAACACTTTGGAAAAACAGTTTGCAGGTTTTTTTAATGTTAAACATGCATCTACAGTATTATCCTACCATTATACTTGTAATTTACCCCAAAGAAATAAAGGCATATGCCCATAAAAGACTTACACATAAATCTTCATCCAAGTTTGATTTGTAACAGTCAAAAACTGAAAACAACCTAAATGCTCATCAACAAGCAAACAGAAGGGCAGGAGGTGGAGCAAGATAGCCAACCAGAAACCTCCAGCAATCTTCCTCCATCACCCTCCAAAGGAGCACCAAATTGATCAACTATCCACATGAAAAAGTAACTTCATAAGAACAAAAATCAGGCAAGTAATCATGGAAAGAAGTACTGAGGAGGGTGAAAATGACAGTCTTGAATCACTTACACCACTTTTCTCCTCTCTCCTGGCAATGGCCACATGGCACAGGGAAAGGATCTGTGAACTTGGGAGAGGGAGAACATAGTGATTGTAAGACTTTGCATTGGAACTCAGCACTGCCCTGTAACAGCAGAAAGCAACACAAGGCAGAACTCAGGCAGCACCCACAGAGGGATCATTTAGACTAGCCCTAGCCAAGGACAGGTCATTCATCTCTGTGGTCAAAACCTGAGTTCCAGCAAAACCTGCCACCACAGGCTAAAGTGCTGTGGAGTTCTAAATAAACTTGAAATGCAGTATAAGCCACAAGGACTATTAATTCCCCGGGTAAGTCCTGCTCCTGCTGCTGTGCTGGGCTCAGAGCCGGTGGACTTAAGGTGCATGTGATCTAGTGGGATATTAGCTGAAGTAGCCAAGGGAGTGCTTGTGCCACACCTTCCCAAACCCCAGGCAGTATGACTCACAGATCTGGGAGAGACTCCTTTCTTCCCCTTGAGAAGAGGAAAGGGGAACATAAAGAAAACTTTGTCTTGCAACTAGGGTACCAGCTCAGCCACAGTAGAATATGGCACCTGGCAATGTCCTAGAGCCCACATTCCAGGACCTGGCTCCTAGAAGACATTTCTAAACAGAACCTGGGCGAGAAGAGAACTTGCTGCCTTGAAGGGAAGAACCCAGTTTGAGCAAGATTTATCACTTACTGACTGAAGTGCCCTTGCAGCCCTGAATAAGCAACAGTGATAGCCAGGGAGTACTCACCATGAGACTTGGGTGAGACCCAGGGCTTTGCTGGCTTCAGGTGTGACCCAGCACATTCCCAGCTGTGGTGGCTATAGGGTGGGACTCCATCTGCTTGGGATGAAGAGAGGGAAAGGTAAAGGGAACTTTGTCTTGCAGCTTAGGTGCCAGTTTGGCCACAGTTGGGTAGAGCACCAAGTGGGCCCTTGTGGTCCTTGATTCCAGGCTTTGGTTCTTGAATGGCATTTCTGGACCTGCCCTGGGACAGGGGGAAAGTTTACTTCCTTCAGTGGAGAATCCCAGGCCTGGAAGCATTTACCACAAGCTGAATGAAGAGTGCTTGAACCTTGAGTGAAAATCTGTGATCGCAAGATAGAACTCACCATGGGCCTGGGGTAGTGGCAACCATAGGAAGAGACTCTTCTGCCTGAGGACAGGAGAGCGAAAAAGTGGGAAGAACTTTGCCTTGTGGCTTGGATGCCAGTTCAGCTGCAGTAGAATAGAGCATCAAGTAGATTTCTAAGGTTCCCAACTACAGGACTGGCTCCTAGACAGCATCTCCAAATCTTCCCAGGGCCAGGGGGGAGCTTGCCACACTTCAGGGAAGGTTACAAGCCTGGCTGGATTTATCACCTGCTGATTGTAGAGCCCTTGGGCCTTAAGCAAATGTAAGCAGTAGCCAGGCAGTAGTCACTGTGGGCCTTGGGTAAGACCCAGTGCTATGCCATCTTTAGGTTAACTCAGCACAGTCTTAGTGGTGGTCACCACAGGGATGCTTGTGTCACCCCCTCCCCCAGCTCGAGGCACCTCACCACAGAGAGAGAGACTCCATTTGTTTGGGGGAAGGCAAAGAAAAAGAATGAGGGCCTTTGCCTGGTAATCCAGGGAATTCTTGCAGATCTTACCTAAGACCACCAAGGTGTTACCTCTATGAGTCTATAGGAGCCACAGCATGAGTGAGCTTGAGGTAACTCCTAAAGCAGATATGGCTATATTGACCAGAAACTCAAGTCACAACATCCAAGTCCCTTAATACCTGAAAAGCCTTCACAAAATGTATGGATACAAACAAGTCCAGACTGTGAAGACTATAATCAATAACTAATCCTTCAATGCCCAGATGCCAACAAATATCCAACAACAGAAACTTTGAAAACACAAACACATGGAAATTAAACAATATGCTCCTGAATGGTCAGCAGGTCAATTAAGATGTTAAGAAAAAATTTTAACAAATATTCACAAGCATCAACACCATCCAGGGGAACATGACCTTACTAAATAAGGTACCAGTGACCAATCCCAGAAAGAGAGATATGACCTTTTAGACAGATAATTCCAAATATGTGTTTTGAAGAAGCTCAATTAAATCCAATATAACACAGACAAAATATTCAGAATCCTATCAGATATATATAACAAGTTTGGAATAATTAAAAGGAACCAAAGAGATATTCTGGAGCTGAAGAAATGTAATCAACATACTAAAGAATGTATCAGAGTCTCTTAATAGAAGCATAGATCAAACAGAAAAAAGAATTAGTGAGTTTGAAGACAAGCTGTTTGAAAATACACAGTCAGAGGAGACAGAAGAAAAAAATTAAAGAGAATGAAGCACAAGTACGAGGTCTAGAAAATAGTCTCAAAAGAGTTACTGGCATTAAAGAGGAAGTAGAAGGTAGAGGAAGAGATCAGGTTAGAAACTATTCAAAGGGATACTAACAGAGAACTTCCAAACCTAGAAAATGTATCAATATTTGAGTATAAGAAGTT
Source organism: Ateles fusciceps (assembly GCA_036589455.1). Taxonomy (NCBI): domain Eukaryota; kingdom Metazoa; phylum Chordata; class Mammalia; order Primates; family Atelidae; genus Ateles; species Ateles fusciceps. Next base: position 12,110,653 of record JAZHEH010000572.1, on the reverse strand, counting down.
TATAGAATATCAAGAAGATTCAATCCAAATAAGACTAACTCAACATGTTTAATAATCAAACTCTCAAAGGTCAAGGATAAAGGATCCTAAAAGTAGCAAGAGAATAGAAACAAATAACATACACAGAAGCCCCAATATATCTGGCAGCAGACTTCCCAGTGTAAACCTTACAGGCCAGGAGAGAGTAACATGATATTTAAACTACTGAAAAAGAAAAAACTTTTCTCCTAGAATAGAATATCCAGTGAAATTATCCTTCAAACAAAAAGGAGAAATAAACTTTCCCAGACAAACAGAGGCTGAGGAATTTCATCAAAACCAGATTGTCCCAAAAGAAATGCTAAAAAGCATACCTCAGTCAGAAAGAAAAAGATGTTAATGAACAATAAGAAATTATCTGAAAATAAAAAACTTACTTGCAATACTAAGTACACAGAAAAACAGAACACAACTGTGTTGTGTAAATTACTCATCTTGAGTAAAAAAAATTTTAAAAGACCCTATGTAAAATAATAACTACAAGTTTTCAAGGCATAGACAAAATGAAAAGATATAAAGAGAAACAACAAAAAGCTAAAAAGTAGGAAGGATGAAGTTAATGTGTAGAGTTTTCATTAGTTTTCTCGTCTTAGTTTATTTTTGCAATCAGTGTTAAATTGTCATCAGTTTAAAATAATGGCTTATAAGATGTTATTTGCAAGACTCATGGTAACTTCAAATTAAAAAAAAACAGCATATACACAGAAAATTAAAAAAAAAATAAGACATTAAAATGTACCACCACAGAAAATTACCTTCACTAAAAGGAATAAAGGAAGAAAAGAAGGGAAAAAGAGAAGACTGCAAAACAACTGGAAAACAAATAACAAAATGCAGGAGTAAGTCCTCACTTATCATTAATAACATTGACTATAGATGGACCACACTCTCCAATTGAAAGACATAGAGTGGCTGAATGAATTAAAAAAACAATATCCAATTGTCTCTTGCCTACAAGAAACACACTTTCCCTATAAAGACACATATACTGAAAAAAAGGATTATAAAAGGTATTCCACACAAATGGAAACCAAAAAAAGAGAAGGAGTAGCTATACTTAGACAAAAAAAGACTTCAAGACAAAAACTATAAAAAGAGACAAATGAGATTATTATATAATAACAAAAGGGTTAATTCAGTAAGATGATATGATGATTGTAAATATATACACAGCAAAGACTGGAGCACTAATACATAGAAAGCAAACATTATAGCTAAAAGAAGAGATAAACCCCAATATAATTATAGCTGGAAACTACAACACCTCCAATTTTAGCATTGGTCAGATCACCCAGAAAGAAAATTAACAAGAAAAAAAAATGGGATTTAATCTGCCCTATAAGCCAAATGAATCTGATAGATATTTACAGAACATTTCACCCAGCAGCTGTAGAATACACATTTTTCTCCTCAGCACATGGACCATCCACAAGGATAGATCATATGCTAGGCCACAAAACAAGTTGTACTTTTTGGGTTAATAAAACTATATCAAGCATCTTCTCTGAACACAAAAGAATAAAACTAGAGGTCAATAACAATAGAAACTTTGAAAACACAAACACATGGAAATTAAACAATATGCTCCTGAATGGTCAGCAGGTCAATTAAGATGTTAAGAAAAAAATTTTAAGAAACAAATAAAAATAGAACATACCAAAACCTAAGATATACAATAAAAAGAAACAGTATGAGACAGATTAATAGTAATAAACATTTACATCAGAAAAGTAGAAAAACTTAAAACTAATGATGCATCTGAAAGAAGTAGAAAAGCAAGAGCAAACAAAACACAAAATTAATGGAAGAAAATAAACAAGATCAGAGCAGAAATAAATAAAAGTGAAATACGAAAATGAAACTGGTCAATAAAATGAAAAAAATTTATTTTATTATTTTTTAAAATATATATTTTATTATGTTTTAGATTTTGGGGTACATGTGAAGAACATGCAAGATTGTTGCATAGGTACATACATGGCAACATGGTTTGCTGCCTTTCTCCCCCATCACCTATATCTGACATTTCTCCCCATGTTATCCCCTCCCCAATTCCCCAGCCCCTGCTGTCCCTCCCCTAGTTCCCCCCCAACAGACCCCAGTGTGTGATGCTCCCCCTCCCCTGTGTCCATGTGTTCTCATTGTTCAACACCCGCTTTATGAAGAATGAAAAAGAAAAGACCCAAATAAATAAAATCAAAGACGAAAGGAAGACATTATAACCAATGCCACAGAAATTCAAAGGCTCATTAGAGGCTACTATGAGCAACCATGTGCCAATAAATTGGAAAATCTGGAAGAATTTGATAAAAACCTTGATTGAACTAGGAAGGAATCCAAAACCTCAACAGACCAATAACTAACAATGCTGTAATAAAAAGTCTCCCAGTGTTACAGTTTGGCTCTTTGTCCCCACCCAAATCTCCTCTAGAATTGTAGTTCCCATAATCCACACATGTCATGGGAGGGACCCAGTGGAAGATAATTTAATCCCGGTGGCAGTTACCCTCATGCTGTTCTCATGACAGTGAGTGAGTTCTCACTAAATCTGATGGTTTTATAAGCTGTCTTTCCCCATTTTGCTCATTCTCTCTCCTGACACTATGTAAAAAAGAAGGTGTTTGCTTCCCCTTCTGCCATGATTATAAACTTACTGAGGCTTCAAAGACATGCAAAACTGTAAGCCAATTGAACCTCTTTCCTTTATGAATCACCCAGTCTCGGGTATGTCCTTATACAGTGTGAGAACAGACAAATACAGTAAATTGGTACCACGAGAGTGGGTGCTTATGTTAAGATACAAGAAAATGTGAAAGTGACATTGAAACTCGGTAACAGGAAGAGATTGGAATGGTTTGGAGGGTTCAGAAGACAGAAAAATGTGGGAATATTAGGAACTTCCTAGAGACTTGGAAGGTTCAGAAGACAGGAAGTTATGAGAAAATCTGGAACTTCCTCAAGACTTGTTGAATGGTTTTGACAAAAATGCTGATAGTGAAATGGACACATAATCCAGGCTGAGGTGGTCCCCGATGGAGATAAGGAACTTGTTGGAAACTGGAGTAAAGGTCACTCTTGTTAGCAAAGGGATTGGTGGCATTTTGCTCCTGCCCTAGAGATTTGTGGAATGTTGAACCTAAAAGAGATAATTTAGGATATCTTGTGGAAGAAATTTCTAAGTGGCAAGGCATTCAACAGCATAGGAAAGTTTGAAGCTTGGTGATGCAATAGAAAAGTAAAACCAATTTTCTGGGGAGAAATTAAAGTCTGCTGCAGAAATTTGCATAGGTAATGAGGAGCCCAATTTTAATCACCAAGACAATGAGAAAAATATCTCCAGGGCATGTCAGAGACCTTTGCAGCAGCCCCTCCCATCACTGGTTTGGAGGCTTAGAAAGGAAAAATCATTTCCTGGGACAGGTCCATGCCCTGCCTCTGTTTGCAGCCTAGAAACTTGGTACCCTGTGTCTCAGCTGCTCTAGAGGTGGCTAAAAGGGATCAAGGTACAGATCAAACCATTGCTTCAGAGGGTGCATGCCCCAGGCTTTGGAAACTTCCATGTGATATTGAGCCTATAGGTGTACAGAAGACAAGAACTGAGGTTTGGGAACCTCTGCCTAGATTTCAGAGAATGTATGGAAATATATGGATGTCCGGAAAGAAGTCTGCTGCAGGAGTGGAATCCTCATGGAGAAACTTTTCTAGGGCAGTGCAGAAGGGAAATGTGGTATGGGAGCCCCCACACAGTCTCCAGTGGGGTACAGCCCCATGGAGTTGTGAGAAGAGGGCCACCATCCTCCAAACCCCAGAATGGTAAATTCACTAACAGCTTACACTGTGTACCTGGAAAAGACACAGACTCAATGCCAGCTCATGAAAGCAGCCAGAGGGGGGGTGGTGTACCATGCAAAGCCACAGTGGTGGAGCTGCCCAAAGCGAGGGCCTACCTCTTGCATCAGAATTCCCTGGATGTGACACATGGAGTCAAAGAGATCATTTTGGAACTTTAAGGTTTAATGACTGCCCTGTTGGATTTCAGACTTGCATGGAGCCCATAGCCCCTTTGTTTTGGCCAAATTCTCCCATTTGTAACAGGTGTATTGGCCCAATGCCTATAGCCCATTGTATCTAGGAAGTAACTAACTTGCTTTTGATTTTGAAGGCTCATAGACAGAAGGGACTTGCCTTGTCTCAGATGAGACTTTGAACTTGGACTTTTGAGTTAAAGCTGAAATGAGTTGAGATGTCAGGGTACTGTTGGGAAGGCATAATTGTGTTTGAAATGTGAGGACATGAGATATGAGAGGGACCAGGGGCAGAATGATACGGTTTGGCTATGTGTTCCTACCCAAATGTCACCTTGGATTGTAGTTCCCCACTAGTCATGGGAAGAACCTGGTGGAGGTAATTTAATCTTGGGGGAGTTACCCTCATGCTGTTCTCAGGATAGTGAATGAGTTCTCATGAGATCTAACGGTTTTATAAGGGGCCTTTCCTCTTTGCTCCTTCTTCCCTCCCCCTGCTGTCATATAAAGATGGAGCTATTTGCCTCCCCTTTTGCAATGATTGTAAGTTTCATGAGGCCTCCCAGCTATTCAACACTGCAAGTCAATTAAACCTATTTTCTTTATAAATTTCTCAGTCTTGTCCTTATAGCAGTATGAGAACAGACTAAATTACACCCAGCAAAAGAAAGCCCAGGCTCCAATGGCTAAACTGCTGAATTTTACCAAACATTTAAAGAATAACTACAACAAATCCTGCTGAAACTATTCCAAAAATAGACAACAAGGGATGATATGGTCTGGTCCTGTGTTCCCACCCAATTCTCATCTTGAATTATAATCTGAATTTTAATATCATAATTCAAATTGTAACCCCCATGTGTCAGAAGAGGGACCTCATGGGAGATAATTGGTGGTTACCCTTATGCTGTTCTTGTGATAGTGTTCTCATGAGATCTGATGATTTTATAAAAGGCTTTTCCCTGTTTGCTCAGCATTTCTCCTTCCTACCACCATGTGAAAAAGGATGTGTTTGCTTCCCCTTCCACCATGATTGTAAGTTTCCTGAGGCCTCCCCAGTTCTGTGGAACTGTAAGTCAGTTAAACCTCTTCTCTTTATAAATTGCCCAGTCTCGGGTATTTCTTCATGTCAGCATGAGAAAAACTAATGCAGTAAATTGGTACCAGGAGTAGTGAGGCTCTGCTGTTAAGATACCTGAAAATGTGGAAGCAACTATGAAACAGGGTAACAGGCAGAGGTTGGAATGGTTTGGAGGGCTCAAAGAAGACAGGAAAATGTAGGAAAGTTTGAACCTTCCTAGAGACTTGTTGAATGGTTTTGACAAAAATGCTGATAGTGATAGGGACAATGAAATCCAGGCTGAGCTGGTCTCAGATGCAGAGGAGGAACTTTTTGCATGACAAGAGTGTTATGCAAAAAGACTGGCAACATTTGGCTCCTGATCTAGAGATCTGTGGAACTTTGAACTTGTGAGGTGATTTAGGGTATCTTGTGGAAGAAATTTCTAAGTGGCAAAGCATTCAAAAGGAAGCCAAACATAAAACTGAAAAATTTGAGGCTGACTTTGCAATAGAAAAGAAAACCTCTTTTTCTGGGGAAAACTGAAGAAAATTTGCATAAGTAATGAGGAGCCCAAAGTTAATCACCAAAGCAACGGGAAATATGTCTCCAGGGCAAGTCAGAGACCTTCTCAGCAGACCCTCCTATCACAGGCCCAGAGGCCTAGGAAGGAAAAGTGGTTTTATGGGTGGGGTGTAGGGTCTCCCCTGTTGTGTGAAGCCTTGGGACATGGCACATGGCATCCTGTGTCTCAACTGCTGCAGCTCCAGCCAGGACTCAATGGAGCCAACATATAGCTCGGGCCAGTGCTTCAGAGTGCAAGCCCCAAGCCTTGGAAGCTCCATATGCTTTTGGGTCTGCGGGTTCACAGAAGACAAGAATCGAGGTGTGGGTACCTCCTCCTAGATTTCAGAGGATGTATGGAAGTGCCTGGATGTCAAGGCAGTAGTCTGCTTCCGGGGTGGAGCTCTCATGAAGAACCTCTTTTAGATCATTGCAAAGGGGAAATGTGGGGTCACAGTCCCCACACAGAGTCCCCACTGGGGAACTGCCTAGTGAAGCTGTGAGAAAAGGGCCACCCTCCTCTGGTACACAGAATGGTAGATCATGGACAGCTTGCATCATGCACCTATGAAAGCCACAGACACTTAATGCTAGTCCATGAAAGTAGCTTAGAGGGGGAGCTGTATCCTACAAAGCCACAGGGGCAGAGCTGCCCATGGCCATTGGAGCCCACCTCTTACATCAGTGTGAATTCAATGTGATACATGGAGTCAAAAGAAGTCATTTTGCAACTTTAAAGTTTTATGCCATCTCCAGTATTGGAGGTGGGGCCTAATGGGAGGTGTTTGAATCACACGGGAAGATCTCTCAAGAATGCCTTGGGCAATCCCCTCAGTGATAAGTAAGCTCTTGTTCTAAGCTCCTACAAGATCTGGTTGCTTAAAAGTTTGTGGCATTTCCCCCCCACCCCCCCACTCTCTCTCTTGCTCTGTTCTTGCCATGTGAAACACCTACACTCCCACTTTATCTTTTGCCATAAGTAAAATCTCTCTGAGGTCTCCCCCAAAGTACATGCTGGCACTATGCTTCTGTTACAGCCTGCAGAACCATGAGCCAATTAAACAGTTTTTTTATAAATTACTCAGTCTCGTGTATTCCTTGTGATACAAGAACGGCCTAATACAGGGGGTGATAGATACGTTCATTATCTTTATTATAATGATGATTTCATGGGTGTGTACACATGTCAAGACTACAAATTATACACTACAAGTATGTGTAGTTTTTGTCATTAATTATATCTATAAAGCTGTTAAAAATGTTGCTAATTAGTTGTGTATTAAGAGAAATCTCAACTAGTTCTCACATCTGCCAAAGTATTTTTTAAACAAATGTTTCTTTGTTTCTGTGCTCAAAGTTTATTTACAGTAATAATTTACTGATAATTTATTGATCACAACATAGTTAGCCTAAGTATTTTTCTAGAATTCATATCAAAACTACAATTTCTTATTATAACCCAAAATCACAAAGAAAGAGATTATAAACTTTGAGTTTGGGCAAAATAACTCATTACAGTGGAGTCAAAAGGATTTGAAAATGTTTCACATTTGTTAATGTCTGCTCTTTGATTTCAATGTCCATGCTCAATCTAGATAGACTGCTGAGTTTCAAAATGTCTTTAGATACATGTTTCTCCATCAGTGTCACAAATGCACTCACCTACTTACTCTAAAATGTATTTGCTCGTTGGTTATTCTCTAATACCATGTTTGGTTATGTAGTCAGAACTGCGTTTGTCTAAATACTGTGCAGTATTCCCTCTGGTTAGTGATATGCAGTCATTAAGTGATGCAGGTGTCAGCATCCTACAGAACTGTAAGTGAATCTCAGTTTTGTCTCCTTTTTTCAAAGTTTATTAGTGGCTTTCTTAAACTAATGTCTTTAATTTTCAGTTTCATCATTTTATTTTTTATTTTCTTAGAGATGAGATCTTGCTATGTTGCGCAGGCTAGTTTCAAACTCCTGATCTTAAGAGATCCTCCTGCTTCAGCCTCCAAAGTAGTTGGGATTATTAGCAGAAGCCACCATGCCTGGCTCCCATCTTTTTTAAACATAGTATAACTGTATTGAATTTATAGAGTTTTGATTGTGATGACATATAGAAAGCAATTTCACACAGTGCCTGACACATGGTAAATTTTCAAAGTGAATGTTTATATTTGACCTATAATTAAAGACAGATGTTAGAAGACATGGCATAATATAGAATCTTACAACCAAAAAGCAAATTTTGAATGTCTAAAATAATGCCACAATCTCACTAGGTTACACTTTTTGTTTTTTTCCTTTTATTTTCCTTATCAAATAAGCTTTCATATTAAAATATACACTGACGAAAAGGTTATATTTACAGAACACAATTTTAAACTTTGAAATTGGAAGTAAACATTATACAGTTTACAAACCATCAACTCAGCATTCCCCAAAGTGTATTCGGTGAAAATATAATCCTGCAAAATGCCCTTTGAAAAGAACTAGTCCTATGGTCAAATAAACACAGAGAATATGGCACACTGTATGTTTCTTCGGGGGGATTCAAAATACAAATAGTATAGTAAAGACTCTTAGAATTTTCACAGTTAAAAAAAAAAAGTGTTTCACTCGTTTGACCTTAGGTTTTTCAAATTTACCTGAATAAAAAAACTCATTTTTCACATAACATCAATGTATATTCCTCTTTGGGAAGAGTTGTCTTAACTCTTATCTTTTAATTCTTCTTTTCTGTTAAGAGACCTAATCAGTGAAAATCCTACTTCCACCTGTCAGTAGTCCCTGGTCTTGTAAACACCTGACTATGGTCAGGGTTTGGTAGTAAGGTCCCTATAGCTTCCATCCCCGCTGGCAGCTGTCTGCTAACTCAGTGTCTTCCTTGCTTGGCTACCAATGTAATTCCCCAGAGGTGTCTATCTCTCTCATTCTTCTCAGTTCGAAGCAACTAGACAGAAATTAGAATAGAAACAAGAATCCGGTATCACCCGTATCTGCACAACAAGAATCAAATTAATTTATATATCCTAATCAGGAGAGAATTATTCTCTCCTTTTTAACTAACTTATCTAAATTTCTACCTTTCCTTTAATGAACAATAACTTGAAATTTGCAAAACCCAGTTTAAGTGCATTACGAAAAATTACTATAGTGGTTGTATCGGTTATCTTTTGTCATGTAAATGCTGTGTGTTAAACCACACCAAAACTCAGAACCTAAAAACAGTGAGTATGTAGAACCAATCCCAGAATTTTGAATCAGTTGGTGCTATAGACAAAATGCTTATGTTTCCCCAAAATTTATATGTTGAAATCCTAACTCCAAATGCGATAGCATTAGAAGATGGAAATTTGAGAGGTAATTAGGTTATAAAAGTGGAGCCCTCATTAATGTGATTAGGACCCTTATGAAAATAGCCCCAGAGAGCCCCTTTGCCCTTTCCAACATGTAAGGATGCAGAGAGAAGACTGTCTGTGAACCAGGAAGCAGTCTGTCATCAAACACAAACTCTGCTGGTGCTTTGACCTTGGATTCCTCAGGTCCTAGAACTGTGAGGAATTAACTTCTATTGTTTGTAAGCCACCTAGTCTATAGGATTTTGTTATAGCAGCCCAATCATGCTGAGACAGCATCACTTCTGACCTCTTATAAGCTCACTCACAGACCTACTGTCAGCATAAATTAGGTAAATCATTCTTCTAATTTTGGTTAATCAGATGTTTCGTGGATGCTGGGTATTGGCTGGTCTAGCCCTTCTTTATGTATGTTATCTCCTTCCTGCAATAGCTCAGAATGGTCTCATAGTGGGACAGAGGCCAGAGAGAGAGGAATAAAAGTAAGAGTGTGCCAAGTCTCTTTATGGCTAGGCTAAGACCTGGCTCACAGTCATTATGCTATATTTTATTTCAAAACAAAGTCACTAGGTCTACCAAGATTCAAACAATAGTGAAATTGACTCTGTCTCTTGAAAAGTGGAGCTTAAAGTCATCACAAAGAATATAGATTCAGTGAGGGGTAAAGAATTCAGGGCCACATTTGCAATCAATCTACTATCATCTCATATTCTGTCTGGCCCCAATTTTATATCATTCTCATCTAGAAATCATACTCACCTTCTCCCCCAGGAACCCTATATCATGCTCAAAATTCAGCATCTTGTGATCTCTATCAGGTCCAGATAGTACAATTCAGATGTGGCTTATTTTGATTCAGAGATTTATAAAATTAAAAATAAAAATATTTATTTGTGCCCCACTATCACTGCCAAGCATACAATGGTGAGACAAAGACAGGAGAGTTGTATTAAATAGTACCTTAATTTAAAAAGTCAAAGATGGGAAATACATGAAACTCTGGATATTAAAAAATTCTGAAATCCAACTTGGCAAATGTTTCTACGTGTCCTGACATTTCGGAGAAGAGACCAGTTCCAGATTTGGCCTCCATTCTGCTCCCTTCATCAGGCTCCACAGTCCATTATTTTCCACAGTTTCACTGTCTGAGAACTTCTTCCTTTTCCAACTTTCTCCTCCTCCATTTTAAAAGGCTAAGGAAAGTTATGCCCTCTATTTTTTTTTTTTATCCAACTTTCTGTTCATAGAAGGATAAGGATCCAAAAGCCTTTTGCATTTTGAAAAATCTCAATACCTATTAGGCCAGAATGATGGCACTTTTGCCTACACAACCCATTAAAAGTGTTGTAGGCTGTCAACTAATTTAAATTCATTTATCCTCCACTCCTCTCAATAAATTATTTTTAATCACACTCATTTGAAGCATATTAAATATCTGTGAGAGACACTTTGTTCCTAGCAGTCCTTTTGTTCACTTGTGAGGGCCAGCTAAGAACTTCCTTAATTTTTCCATGGGGTTTACCGAGGCATCATAAGCAGTGTTGATTTAATCTATATCCCAGGTTATACAGACAGTACAACCTATAAGTTGACTTAGGATGGTTCAACTTACAATGATTTCATTGAGTAGAAACAATACTTCGAGTACCCATACAACCATTCTGTTTTTCACTTTCAGTACAGTATTCAATAAATTACATGAGATACTATAACACTTTATTATAAAACAGGCTTTGTGTTAAATATTTTGCTCAACTGTAGGCTAATGAAAGTGTTTGGATGCATTTAAGGTAGGCAAGACTAAGCTATTATGTTCAATAGGTTAGATGTATTCAGTGAATTTTTAACTTAAGATATTTCCAACTTGCAGTGGGCTTAAGGGGCTGTAACTCTATTATAAGTTGAGGAGCATCTAGCACTTTACTTTAATAAGATTTTCCTGACTAGAGAAACTAGAGATGAGAAACTGTTTTATTTTGTAGCCCATATGTCTGGCCTTCTCATCTACCCTTTAAGTCCTGCTTGGAAAGTGACCAACTTTTTCTTTAGTTCATCAATTTCTTGCTGCCCTACATGCAATTAAGAAAATCCAGTTGACACTTTCAACACTCTGCCTAGAGACCTCCTTAGGCAAATCCAAAATTCATCAGATACATTTTCCATCTTCCAAGTTACTGCAGGCAATAGTTTTGTCAATTATTTTGTAATAGCATTACACACATAATCATTTTGCCAAGCTTCCATTATACTTTCTTTATCTTGCTTCAAGTTTGTTAACAGTTTGCAACATTTTCCAAACCCCACTTGTAACCAGTTGCAAAACCAATGCCACATTTTCAAGTTTTTCTTGAACTAAAAAGACAAGTTATGTGTTAGCACCTAATCTTAAGTATCAATCTCTCTTACTTTTTATTATCACAAACAAAAATTTCAGTAAACCATCCCCACACTCAATGGTTTAAAGCCATAGTGATATATTATTGCTCACAAAGCTTTAAATAGGATAGATGGCTCTTTGGTTTTGATTGTGCTCACTAAGTCTTCAATGCACTGTGGGTCAGACTGGAGGAGGCTTGACTGATCTTGAGGGGCTCTCTCAAACCTGGGGGCCTGACTGATGGTTGGCTACTCTTATCTGTGTGATTTTCACATCTTCCAAAGTTTTAACCTGGGCATGTTCTCATGGCAAAGCCAGAGTGCAAAAAAAAAAAAAAAAAAGCATTCAAGAATTTTGAGTCCCAAGTTTGGAAATAGTACACAGTCACCTCTGTTTGCTAAACTTAGTCACAAGACCAGCTCAGATTTGACAGACAGCATCTCTTGATGGGAAGAGCTTCAAAGACAGATGGTGAAGCCCGTTGATAAAGAAGGTTGTGGAAAATTAAGTCAATTTTTACAATCAGTCTACCACACAGGTAAACAGAACTATGGTATCTCTTTTCTGATGTTCATGGTTTATCAGAACAGCCAAGAATTGTGGTTCTTCCTATTAAAGAAAGAAAGATAACCAACCTAGGGTTTAATCTGATCATAAACATAATTTACTATACATATAACAGTAAATATAAAAAAGAGAAGAAAATTAAAAACCTACCCACTCTAACTGAAGAAAATTGTTAAAGTTAATTTGATACTGTTTTCTTTAAAATGTTCTATATTCATTTGATATCGATCCATATATGTTTGTAAAGTTAAGTTGATATGTATAGTTAATGCATTCTGCATTTTTCACTTAATATCATAAACACTCAACCATCATTTTAAAATATGATTAAAACATCCAATGGCTTATTAATAACTTATATCTATTTAAAACTTCATTACAATTTTTCTAATACTGTGTGTCTCCAAGTTTTGTCAAGTTGATTTTTATGGCCTGAGAGATAATTTCAAGTCTTTCAGTGTTTCAGACTATATTGTTAGTCCTCCAATCTTCAGAATTTGTTTGAATTTTACTCTTTGATATATAGAGATACATGGAAGATCTTCTCATGTAATGTAACATTTTCATTAAAAATACCACTCTGTCATTATCAATTTTTAAAATTTTAATTCAACCTTTTTCTGATAATGAGAATATTTTACATTTGTAAAACCATGCTCCATCACAGCATTCTCTGATCTTCATTCTAAATTGTTTCCCCTTCTAATCTCTTTTCTAATGTCCTGATATTTTCCTTTATAAACCAATCACAATTTTAACTACAAATTTTTCTTGGCAAATAATCTCACTTTAATATTTTATATAATATATCTAAAACAAACCAATAAAGCCAGCTCTCTTTCTCTGACTCTTTCTAGACACAAGGTAATCAATATCTTGCTTTAGGACTGAATACAAGGAACTGTTAAATAAAATGAGCTAGGAACTGAGTGGCTAAAGAACTTTCAGTCCCAGGTGATACCGGGAGAAGTACTGAAATCTGTATTGTCTGAAGCCACTGGGTCCACCACTGATCAAAGTGAAAGGTGGTAAATTACGCACAAGTAGACCATGAAATGTATGCAGCAAATAAGAGTCAGATAGGCAAGCTGTACATTTCATAGAGAGTATTTTGAACCTGCTTGTAATTTTTACTTATTAAATAGCATAGTCTAAAACTATACTTTTTACTTTTTAGTCCTACATGTTCATTTTACTGTGAGATGCAATGAGCTCTAAAAAAGTGAAAGTATAAGTTTAAAAATTAAGCACCAAATTTCCATTTCCCATGAAATATTATTATCAACAGGTAAGATTTACAAAATGTTTTTAGACCCTCTCCTGTTAGGGCCATAGTGATACAGGGATATAAAAACAGAAAGCACAAATTTTAAAGAACCATTCGTTTTTACTTCAAAACATAGTCGCTTTTTATTTTAAAAGTTGGGATGAAAAATGACAACTTAATGTGTAGTTTCAAAAAGTGTGTTTCTTTACAAAAGCAAATGATACTTTACTCTGTATAATTTTGTATTCATATCAAAAATGATCATTTAAATATTCTTATGTTAATATTTCATGCTCTATTCAAAATAAAAAAAGCTATAACCATTAATGGTATAATCCATTAGCAAAAGAATTCTACAGTTGAAAATGCCGTATTTTTTATCAATAACATAGATGGTTTAAATAGAAACCCAGTTAATTTCAATAGTTTTGATATTTTTTATTTAAATCATGCAATCTAAAGATGCAGAAATATATTCAAGGTTGAAGGTAAAACATTTAACATTATAGTGAATGCTATTGTAAATTCAGTTGAAAAGTTCAACATTAATGTTAAAATTTTTATCATTATATTTTACTGAAATAATAAGAATACAAGCTTTAATGGAACACATTGTCAAGATAAAGCAGTGTTGTTTTGTTTTGTTTTGTTTTGTTTTGTAAACTAAGACATTTGTATAGTGGTATGCTCTTGGAATTAGCTGTTGGAATTGGTAGATATGATACAAATGGAGCCTATAGTTGTCAAAATTATCTCTCTCTCTCTCTGATTATTTTTAACTGGCTAACTTGATAATCTATATAAGAATGGAAAAAATTGGGACCACCAATTATTTATGCATTTATTTTGGGGTGTGTTTGTTTGTTTGTTTGGAGAGACAGAATCTTACTATGTTGCCCAGGCTGGTCTTAAACTTCTGGCCACTAATAATCCTCCTGTGTTGGCCTTCCAAAGTGCTGGGATTAGAGGACTTAGCCAGGGTGCTCAGCCTCGCCCTGTGATTTTACAGCTTTTTATTGACAATAGCAAAGAATCATAAAAAAAGATAACTTATTTGTCTTACTTTTTAAAGATAGTTTCTCTGAATAAAGAAAAATGGACAGTACAAATGAACTTACTTCAGATAAAATATTCACACATTTAAATTAAAAAAGCAATGTTTATAGTAACCTCCACTTAACAGCATATCCTCTGAATTTATTAAGGACTTCAGCAACTTTAGTGTATTTTTTCAGATTAAATTATTAGACATATACATTGAATAGAATTATTTTTTGTTTTCAAATAAAACCAATTTATTGGTTTGGAAAGTCTAGTCTAGTTCAAGCATTACATAATTTTAATTAATTTTAGCATCCCTTTTACTCTCAATAGTGTCCTGGTTCAGATGATGAATTAAATTACCTTCTTAACTTACAGGTAACTGAAATAAATTCCTCAGCTTCTACTTATTTATTCCAGTTACGTTTAATCCACAAAGCGAAACTGATTTTTGTGGTCAGGTCCTGAGAAGGATTATTAGGTAACAACCTGAGGTGAATGATCTGGCTACCGTATATAATACTTTCATTACTCTGGAGTTTAAGAGTGGGGCTTTTGAATCATTCTCATCTCCTCACATCCTAACTGATCTCATTCAAGTGAAGGAAGGCCAACTGGCATTATCTGACACCTTTCTGCTTCACAAGTGCTAGATAAAATAGGCTTTACTTTGCAAAGAGCTTTCATAATATAGGCAGTTGCCACTTTGCACAATAGTGTGGTACCATAAAAATGAAGGTGCAAACTGAAACCATGCAAAATGACCTTAAATAATTTAATAAACTACAATTGTTCTGTCAGCCTTTATATATATACATATTTTCAAAATCTGAAAAGCTCTTACTGTCAATTGCAAATATGTACGGAAAGGAAAAAAAAATGTTCAACATTTCCAAGGTCAGGTATTTTGCCTATAACAAAATTACATTCAATTCAGATTTTGCTTTTAGTATTATCAATTTGACCTGCATTTTGTTGCATTTTCATCTTTATTTTCTATTCCTTAAAGACTTTAGAGAAGAGTCTGGCTGGGTGCAGTGGCTCACGCTTGTAATCCCAGCACTTTGGGAGGCCAAGGCGGGCAGATCAGGAGGTCAGGAGTTCAAGACCAGCCTGGCCAACGTGGTGAAACCCCATCTCTACTAAAAATATAAAAAATTAGCTGGGCATGGTGGCAGTTGCCTGTAATCCCAGCTACTCTGGAGGCTGAGACAGGAGAATCACTTGAGCCCCGGAGGTGGAGATTGCAGTGAGCCAAGACCATGTCACAACACTCCAGCCTGGGCAACAGAGCTAAACTCTGTCTCAAAAAAAAAAAAAAAAAAAAAAAAAAAAAACTTAAGGACTTAAGAGTCAACTATAGATTTTAGAGAGTTCTTATAATCACTTCCTTGAATGCAAGGGGTGCATCTTGTCAATTCCCTAAACTGCATTCTACTTCAAAGTAGAAAGATTCTAAGAGTTTGTTAAAAATGAGAACTTCTACATCAGAAAAAAAACAGACAATGCAGAAAAACTTGACAGAAGGAACCACCAGTGATGTAGTACTTCATTCCGTTAAACCATGCTTGCATTCTTAGGCTAATTCTGGAAAGCCTGCCACCTCCATGTGAGTTTCCACAAATCAAAACTTGGTAATGTAGAACTGCTGGAGGCAACTCAGTTATTACTGTTTAATTACAACAAATGATTAGTTTCTCTCCTGGTGACTTCAGAAGGCAAATTTGTATTCTTGGGCAGCCTGTCAATCAACTGGAGTTTTGTTGTTGCCTTCCTTTTCCTTCTTCTTCTTCCCCCCAAAGAAGTAGTTCAGGGAAGACTCAGTCTGCTGAACTCAGCTACTCATATTTCTGGGAAAATTCAGGTCTATCATTTGATATATTTCTAGGCTTCATAACCAGTCCCCAAAATAGAAAAAAAAAAAGGACACATAGAAAGAGCAAAAAAGAGTAACACCTTCCTAGAAAACTGCCAAAATGGGGCACCAAATTCACCTCCTGGACATTTTGCTCATTCTCTTTATATCCACAAAAGCATCCCTCCCCCACATTTACTTGAAAGAAAAAAACAAAAAACAAAACAAACAAAACAAAAACCCATGGAAATCACAGAATTGCAATCCTATTTAATGTCATTGCCCCGGTGAATACAAATATGATTTGAAAACATAACTTGAAATGTATTTTCATAATCTACAAGGTTTAAATTGCAATCAATGCTTCTCCCTACTTCACCTCATATAATCTAGCTGTACTTAAAAATATATATATTCTGCATAGAACCGTTTGAAAATTATTAGCTCATTATCATTTCTCTATTTTTTAGTTAATCTGCAACCAGATAGTTTATATTCATCTACAATAAAACATTTCACAATCCTTCCTAGAAGAGGTTTTTCTTATCAATGGCCATATGATAAAAATACATCATTTGGCAATGCTTGTGAAATGAATAAACCAAAATTTATAGGGGATAATTAGTCTTGTCAGAATTTCTTGACTTAAGAAAAGACTTCACTTAAGCAGCTGTCTCTTACAGTTTGGCTCATGAATTTCTTCTCTAATTGCTCATTCTATTAGCTTAAAAGTCTTCACTATCTTTCAACTAAAAGAAACACCTTCCTGAACCCCATACAGTCTTTTTCCTGATGGCTTATGTTTCTGTTCCCCACAGTCATATTAAAATGACACAAAAATGTTTTCTGCAATGGTGTTCACTTTCTAAAGTTCTTTTGCTTTCTTCTTTGAAATGAAAAGCCCCTATTATTTTTAGACGAGAAGAAAATGTCTAAGTGGGAATAATTTAGATTTGTTTGATAAGAAACCAAAATTATCTTCTGTATGCTCTAACGCATATTGAATGTTTTTGAATATTCCATGTATGTTTGAAGAGAAATATTTATTTCCCCTTTTGAGAATACATACAAACCTATATATAAACACATGTAGTATATATACACACATACTCATGCACAAACTTGTAGAATGTTTTCTTCAGTTGTTATGCTCATTATTTCTGTCTACTCTGCTGAGTTTCTAAGATAGGTTTAAAATCTTTCAATATCAGTATTGGTATATTTATCCATGCTGTCTATAAATTTTTGTTCTATGTATTTTGTAACTCTGTACAAACAGAAGTTCATGACTGTTATATCACTGTTATTTTTACCACTGTGAAATATTTCCCTTTGCCTCATATAAATCATTCACTTTGAATTGTATTTTGTCTCATGATAACATTCTTCAGCTTCTTTCTTTTGATTAATATCTGCTAGCAATACATTATTCTATCCTTTCACATTCTATCTTTTTTATGTGTTTTAATTTTAAGTATGGCTCCTATATAGCAATGGATTGTGTTTGGAAGATTTTAAGACATTCCTCTGTATTTTGATAATAGAATTTAACTCATTTATTATTATTATTGTGATTTTTTAAAAATCTGTTTTTCTTTCACTCTTTTCTGACTGATATAGTAGTTATCTGCTGTTATAATTTTACATTTTTTCATATTATTTGGATGTTATATAGCCTTTTTCTTTGTGCTACTAGTAATTTTATATTTAAAACATATAAGTAAATCTCTAGAATACATCAGAAGCTACATAGCACTCTAGAACATCTGATGTCTGATCTTTTTATATTATCATAAAAAATTACTTAATTATACGTTTACTTGATTCTTTACACACCACTGTTCTTTATATCAAAATCTTGTATATTTTATTAGTTTAGCAGGATTTTACTAAAAACATCTTTAAATAAAACATGTTAAAAGGGCTCATGAGTGCTAAACTTTCTGAAGTTCTTTTTCTTCAAAATATGTCTATTATTCTCCAACTCTCGAATGCTAATTTAAAAACTCTAAATTCAAAATTGTTTTATGACAGTTGAAGATTTACAGTGTGCTGATGCCAACTTTTATTTTCTTCATAACTATTTTTAAAATAGACTATTTTAGAACAGTCTTAGATTTAAAAAAATGCAAAGATATACAGAGTTCAAAACAGCCCCAGCTCCACCACTATTAATACATTACCCTAATAAGACTAGTGATCTAATATTGATAATTATTAACTAAAGTCTATATTTTATTCAGAATTTTTCCATTTTTACCTAATGTTCACGTTGTATTCCAATGTCTCGTGTACATTCTATTAGTTGTCATGTCTCCCTAAGTTCTCCTTGGCTGTGATGGTTTCTCAGATTTTCTTTGTTTATGATAATCTTGACAGCTTCAAGGAGGCATAGTCAGGTATTTTCTTGGATGTCCTTTAAGATTTCTCTGGTATTTTTTTCATGGTTAAGGTAGAGGACTTCAATAACAAAGCGCCATTTTTATCACATTACAGAAAGAAGACATACTATCAACCTGACGTCATTGTTAATGCTGGCCTTCAACAACTGGCTGAATTAGTGTTTGTCAGATTTCTCCACTGTAAATTTACTGTTATATTTACTCCATTTTTGCTGTACTCTTTAGAAAGTTATTATGTGCTGCCCACTGTTAGGAAGTAGAGAGTTATTCTTCATCTTCTAAAAGGTAGAGTATCTATATTTGCTTATTTAAACTTTTTCTGGGTAAGAGAGTTGTCTCCTTTCTCTCACTTGTTTATTTATTCAATTATTTATTTACATCAGTATGTATTTATGGATATTTACTTTACACTTTGAATTAAAATCAAAAATTTATTTATTCATTTTGTTGCTCGTATTTCTCCAATATTGACCATTGGGAACTCTTTTAGCTAGAATCTGTATTCCCTTGAAGCTACGTCGCACACTGGAACATCTCAGAATGCAAAACTGGACAGCTGTTAAAAAAATAGTTAGGCAATTTTTTACAAAACTAAATTGCCTCATTCTAAGGCAGTTTGGCAATTTACAAAACATAGTCCCACAATATAATCCAGCAATCACACCAGTATTATTTTTGTTTTGCATTCCAAAAAGAAGTAGTCTTTCTTTTTAGTGCTTTCTTACTTTCTGGTGTTACAGGATGTTCCAGATTCATCTTCCATATTTCCTGCCTTAGTTTTAGAACTATTTCTTCAAGGAGAATTGTTTCATTTTTACTGGAAATTGGTATTAGAAACCAAGGTCTTTGTGATAGATATGCTTTTTTTCCCTGGGATATGATTGTTTCTAGGTCTTCTTAGCTGCTGGAGAAAGAAAAGAAATATATGTGTGCATGCTAACCTATGTGTATATA
This sequence comes from Ateles fusciceps, assembly GCA_036589455.1. Taxonomy (NCBI): domain Eukaryota; kingdom Metazoa; phylum Chordata; class Mammalia; order Primates; family Atelidae; genus Ateles; species Ateles fusciceps. Next base: position 12,091,158 of record JAZHEH010000572.1, on the reverse strand, counting down.
CATATCTATACATATTTATATATGTAATCATTTGTATCTATATTAAGCTAAACATGAGTTCATGCTGATATCTCCAACTCTAATATAGTGCCACATGGATTATTTTAACTTCCTCTAGTTAATCCGTAAACTCACTCTTTAACAATAAGAAACCTGCCTCTTACCATATATTTACTTGTTTAATTCTAGCATATGTATACATCAATATCATAATGATTATCTATGATGCTGATGGGAATTAATTTTATCCAGAGTACATTGCTGAGATACATATTTTAAAATTTTAACCTTACCAACTCCATGCATTTTTTAAGTTTATTACACCAGCAACTTTCTCCCATTATGTTTAGCAAGTTTTTAATACATTTATATTATAGTTAAATCATTTTATTACATTCCGCATTCTGTGCTGGGATTCTCCAACCTTCATTTTAAAATTTGCATACATTTAACTTCACCCTTAGTGCTGTAAAGTTCTATAGATTTGACAAAATGCAGAGTGTGTCATGTATCCGTATTTGCAGTGTCATGTCTATAATAGTTCCAATTCTCTAAAATTACCCTAGTGCTTCCCCTATCCAAGCCTACTCCTAAACCAAGAGGAAACACTGATCTTTATAAAGTTGCTGTAGTTTTGTTTTTTCCAAAAGGTCAAATATAATATGAATCAAATAGTATGTAGTTTTTTTTTTCACTTTGAAATATGTGTTTAAGATCTATCCCTTTTTTTGGCTTGATAGCTCAATTATTTTTATCACTGAATAATATTCCATTATATTGATGTGCTACACTTTGCTCATCCATTCACCTATGGAAAGACAATTCAGTTGCTTACAGATTTTGATGATTAGGAATAAAGCCACTATTAACATTCATGTGTAAATTTTGCATGAACATAAGTTTCAGTTGATAAATATCTAGTGATGTGATTGCTGGATTGTATGGTTAGTCTATGTTTTAGATTTGTAAGTTGCCAAACTGTCTTCTAATGATATAATTTAGTTTTGTAAGAAATTGCCAAACTATTTTTTAAATGGCTGTCCAATTTTGCATTCCACTGGACATTAGGGAATGAGAATTTCCATCGCTCTGCATCATTGTTAGCAGTTTGCATTGTCACTTTTTGGACTTCAGCTCTTCTAATAGGTGTATAGGTGTTTCTTGCGATTGTTTGTAATTGCCATTACATCCTCACAAGTGAAGTGGAGAATCTTTTTATATGTTTATTTGCTATTTGTATATCTCCTTTGATGTGATGTTTGTTCAGATAATTGGCCCATTTTATTTTATTTCAGATTCAGGGGTACATGTGTATGTTTGTTACATAGGTATATTGCATGCTGATGGAGATTCAACTTCTAGTCTAGCCATTACCCCAATAGATAACGTTGCACCCAATAGGTAATTTTTCAGCCCTTGTCACTCTTCTACTCTCCTCCCTTTTGGAATCCTCATTGTCTGTTATTTCTATCTTTATGGCAATGTGTACCCATCATTACTTTCCACATAAGTAAGAATATGTGGAATTTGGTTTACTGTTTCTGAGTATGTTCACTTAGGATAGACCTTCAGCTTTACCCATGTTGCTGCAAAAGACATGATTTCATTATTTGTATAGCCACATAGTATTCTATGGTGTATATATACCACATTTTATTTATTCAGTCAACCATTAATGGACACTTCTGTTGGTATGATGACTTTGTTTTTGTGAGTAGCACAGCAGTGAACATACAAGTGCAGGTGTATCTTTTAAATAACGATTTGTTTTCCTTTGGGTAGACACCCAGTAGTGAAATAATTCTATTTTTAGTTATTTGAGAAATCTCCATATTGTTTTCCTCAGAGGTTGAACTAACAAACATTTCCACCAGCAGTGTATAAGTGTTCCCTTTCTCTACATGCATACCAACATCTGACTTTTTAGCAGTAGCCATTTTGACTAGTGTAAGATGATATCTTACTGTGGTTTTAATTAGTATTTCTCTGATGATCAGTGATGTTGAGCTTTTTTTTTTCCTAAGCAAAAAGGAAAAATTTAGAAGCATCGCATTGCCTGACTTCAAATATACTGTAAGGCTATAGTAACGAAATCTGCATGGTACTGGCAAAAAAATAGACACACAGATTAGTGAAACAGAATAGATAATGCAAAAAAAATAAAGCCACTTACTTACAACCAACTGATCTGCCACAAAGTTGAGAAAAATAAACAATGAGGAGAGGACATTCTATTCAATAAATGCTGCTGGGAAAATTGGCAAGCTATATATAGAAGTATAAAATTGGACCCCTATCTCTCACCATACACAAAAATTAACTCCAACTCTCTCTAAATCTCCAGCTCTAGTATAGTACCACATGGATTATTTTAGCTTCCTCTCATTATTTGCAAAGACGGATTAAAGACTTAAATGTAAGACCTAAAGTTGTAAGAATCTTAGAAGAAAATCTAGAAAAAACTCTTCTGGACATTGTCCTAGGCAAATAATTTATGATGAAGACTCTGATATGGTTTGGATTTGTGTTCCCACCAAATCTCATGTTGAAATGTAAGCCTCAGTACTGGAGGTTGGGCCTGGTGGGAAGTGTTTGGATAATGGGAGCAAATCCCTCATGGCTTGGTGCTGTCCTTGCAATAGTGAGTTTTCATGATACCTGGTTGTTTAAAAGTAAATGACACCTCCCCAGACTCTCTTGCTCCCACTCTTGCCATGTGAGATTCCTGCTCCCTCTTTGCCTTCTTTCATGATTATGAGCTTCCTGAAGCTCTCCCCAGAAGCTGATGTTGACACTTTGCCTCCCAGACAGCTTGGAGAACTGTGAGCCAATGAAACCTCTTTTCTTATAAATTATCGAGTCTCAGAATATTTCTTTATCGCAACACAAGAAGGCCTAATACCAACTCCAAAAGCAAGTGCAATAAAAACAAAAATAGACAAATGGAAGTTAATTAAACTAAAAAGCTTCTACACAGCAAAAGAAATAATCAGCATAATAATTAGACAACCTACAGAATGGGAGAATATACTTGCAAATTAAACCTCTGACAAAGGACTAATATCTAGAATATACAAGGAACTCAAACAATTCAACAACAAAAAATAACGTCATTAAAAGTGGGGCAAAAGACATGAACACATTTCTCAAATGAAGAAATACAAGTAGCCCATTGTTTATGGATGAATTTTTAAGAACTCTTTCTGTATTTTACATACAAGTTTTTATTTTGTCATATATGTGTTTTAGAACTATTTCTCCCAGTCTACATTTTCTTAAATTGCCTTAACAGTGTCATTTGCAAAGCAAAAGCAAAAGTTTTTAATTTTTTGTTTGTTTAATTTTTTTTTGTTTTTTGGTGCTCTACAGGTTAAGCATATCTAATCAGAAAATTCAAAATTCTCCAAAATCTGACACTGTGAATGCTGACATGACATTACAAGTAGAAAATTCCACACATAAGTACTTAACACAAACTTAGTTTTATACATTAAATCATTTAAAAGATTGCACAAAATTACTTTCAGGCTATTTGTATAAGGTATGAAACATAAATAATAAATGTGTGTTTAGACATGGCTCCCATTCCCAAGATATCTCATTATGAATATGTAAATATTTCAAAGTCTGAAAAATGTGAAATCTAAACACTTCTGGTTTCATGCATTTTGGATACATGTATTTAAAAATAATTTTTATCTGAAATAAGTTGTATCTTGTATTTAAAACAACTTACATCTAAAAACAACTTGTATCTAAAAAAACTTGTATCTAAAAACTAATTACCAAAGTAAAGTCATGTAGTTGTCTTCTGTAATTTTTTCTGAATGTTTTGTCATTTTGTGCTACACATTTGGGTCTATGATTCATTTTGAGGTTAAGATATAATGTCTGTGTGCAGATTAAATTTTTAACGTATGGATGTCAAATTTTTCTATCATCGTTTGTTGAAAAGATTATCATTTTCCACTGAATTTTCTTTTCCCAGTTTTCAAAGTTTTGTTGATTATATATATTTGTGACTATTTCTGTATATTCCGTTCCATTGATCTACATGACCATTCTATTGCCAAAACCATTTCCTTGCTGTAGTTTTATAGTGTTTTGAAATAGAGAAATAAAAGTTTTTCATTTTGTTTTTCTTCAGTTTGTCTATTATTAGTCCTTTCCCTTTCCATAGAAACATTAGAATTAATTTGTTGATGTATACAAAATAGCTTCCTGGGATTTGGGTTGGAATTACATTTACACTATTGACCAAATTTGGAAGAATTTACATCTTAACAATATTGACTCTTCCAATCCATGAGTATATCTCCATTATTTAGATTTTATTTCTCTTATCAGAGTTTTGGACTTTTTGCATATAAATCCTGTACAGACATTGTTAGATTTGGCGTTACGTGTTTTATTTTGTGGCACAGTTGTGAAGAGTATTGAGTTTTAATTGCAATTTTAATTGTTTAACACTGATATCTAGGAAATCAATTTGTTTTTGGATGTTATCTTTTGATCCCATATTTGTGGGAGAAGGGTTGTTCTTAGTAACTCTTTATTATTCTCTTAATGTTCATGAGACCAGTAGTGATGACTGCTCTTTCACTTCTAGTATTGGTAATTTATGTCATTTCTCTTCTATTCGTATTTAGCTTGGCTGGAAGCCGGATTACTTTAGTTGACTTTTCCAAAGGACCAGCTTTAAGTTTTCTTGATTTTCTTTTCTTTATCCCTGTATTCGGTTTCATTAATTTCTTTTCTAATTCTTAGTTACTTCAGAATTGACTTCTCTGTTTACTTTAGAATTTTCCTCTACTCTGCTTTTCTAAGAATTAAGCTTATATTATTGATTTTAAATATTTCATCTTTTGTGATATAAGTATTTTATACCATACATTTTTCTCAAAGCACTGCTTTAAGAAAATGTAAGATCGAATGATAACATCCAAAAACAAATTGATTTCCTAAATATAAGTATCTTTTTTTAAATATAGGTACCTTTTTAAAAGAATGACTATCTTTTTTAAAAAACAGATTAGTAAAAGAAAAATTAAAGCTTTTGCTTTATCTTCATTTGTTCTTTCACTAATGCTCTTCTTTTCTTTATATAGATTTAAATTTGTGGCCAACGTTATTTCTTTTAAAAATTTTATAGATGGGTCTACTAGAAATTAATTCCTTAAGTTTTTTGTTTGAGTTCATCTGTATCTTATCCTCACTTTGAAGGATAATTTTATAGAATAGTATAGTGAATAGAATTCTAGATTTATAAATTTTTCTTCCAACATTTTAAATAGTCTACTCCACTCTCTTCTTGCTTGCATGGTTTCTAGTTAGAAGTCTGCTGTAATTCTTATTCTTGTTTTTCTACAGGTAGATTTATTTTTACCTGGCTTCTTTCAAGATTTTTAATTTGTTATTGTTTTCTATACTTTAAATACTTTTAAAAATCTAAATATAGATTTTTTTTAAGTATTCCTCTTGATTGATGTTCTTTGGTCTTCTTGTTCGTTTATATTGATGTCTGTCATTAATTTTTGAAAATTGTTGGCTATCACTACTTCAAATATTCACAGTATATTTTTATTTCTGCTTCTGATATTTCAATTATCTGTATTATAATTTTTGAAATTGTCTTATGTCTTACAGTTATTGGATGATTGGTCACTGTTTTTTTCTTTTTTTTCTTTCTTTTTTTTTTGCTTGTTTTACTGTTTGCATTTCAGTTTGGGAAGTTGCTATTGACCTAATTTCTAGGTATTTTCTTAGCTGTGTCCAGTCTACTAATGAGCCTTTCAAAGGCATTCTTCATGTTTTAAAATAATATTTTGTTGTTTTATTGATGGCATTTCATTTTGATTTTTTCTTAGAGTTTCCATCCCTTTGCTTACATTACCCATCTGTCATTGAACATGGTCTACTTTTTCCACTGGAGCCCTTAACATGTGAATCACAGCTATTTAAAATTATCTGTCTAATAATTCTAATATGGTATTATATCTGAGTTTAGTTTAGATTATTCTTTTATCTCTTCAAATTGTGCTTTTCTTTGCCTTTCATCATGCCTTGTAATTTTTTTGGTAACTGCTGGGCAAAATGTTTTGTATGTTAGAGACTGAAATAAATGGGTCTTCAGTGTGAGGTTTTATGTTAATCTGGCTATGAGCAGGGCTGTGTTTGCACAGCCTAGAGGCTGAAGTTTTTAAAGTTCTTTAGAGTTCTTTTCTCTCTCCTCTCTTAATTTTGGACTTTCACAAGAGCTCTTTCTCAGATAGGGTCCACATCTTGCAGTTCTTTTATCTGTAATCTACTGTTATTATACTGGAGTCCTGTTTGTCTGATGCTAAGGTGTATGGAAGAGGTAGCATTGCATAATTTTATAACTACATCTCAATCTTTTGTGCATTTGCATCCCCCGGTTGTGAATTTCACAAGAGTTTCTTCATTTTATTCTCACCCTTATATGAGACAGGCAGACTAGAACGGGCTAACAAGCAAGAAGCCTGAGAAATTCTTTTCTTTAAAGGTGGGATAAGGATATGGTAAAGTCATTTTCCCTACAGAGTAGATATTTGTAGTGGAGCAAGCTCGGGCTGTATTTCCCAATGGTTATTCTCTTTTTCCACTGCGAGAGCCTTTTCTTGGATCTTGAACAAGAGAAACTGGTGAGTTTCCTGGAAGTAAAACACAAAAGACCCTAGCACCCATGAGTCTTCACTTTCAAGCTTGTCTAGCTACACCATTGCTTCTGTAATTTGTCCATGTTCATGGGCTCCAGTGCCTTCTGCTCCATGTAAGAACATCTCAGCCATGACTCTTTAGATCTGCCTGTCTGTCCATACTTCTGGATGGAAGTTTGTTCTGTGACATCAGTTATCTTATGGGTTTGAGAAAAGTTACTGATTTTTAATTTGCTCAGCTTTTCTGTTGCTGTAACAATGGGAGTTATGAATTCTGAACTCTTTACATGTTACAGCTAAAACCAAAAGCCCCTTCATAGCTTTTTAGTGTAGTTTCATAAATTTTCTTATTCGTGACGTTTTCGTTTGGTTGCTTAATTTTGTTGTTATTGTTTGGTTCAGGTTGCTTTTTCTTGACTTAAAAAATTTTAATGTGAATTTAACCAACCTAATTATAAGTATATACCATTAAGTGTTTTCACTTAGTAAGATAGAGCCATTGAGCTAATAGTAGTTTGGTCCCTATTACTTTCACTTGGTCTTAGGAAGAAACACATCACTTAGAGTTGACATTATGTCCCTCTCCTTACCTCCTTTATCCTAGTAAAAACCTCAAATAAAAGGATAAGTGAAATGCTTGCATTTCTTTGAAAGAAAAAATAAATGATGATGTCTATGAAAGCTTTCAGTCCTGAGTCACACTGGGGCTACTTTCATTAGTACTAGATCCAACTGACTGAGAGATCCAACCATTTCTTGGGGGAAAAAAAAAAAGATTATTTGAAGTCAAGCCACGGTCTGTGTTGAATAACACCTATTTCTAATAAAGAATAAATTAGATTATAAAGGTCTTAACCAAGGGGTGTAAAGGCTATTAAAAGATGGGACCAAAAAAGCAAGGGAGTTTGACCTATATATATTTGGGTTGAGAGAGAGAGAGATTTTCAATATTTAATGTGGTGATGGTTAATTTTAGAAGCCAATTTAAGTGGGCTAGGAGATATTTAGATAGCAGGTAAAAACATTATTTCTAGGGGTGTCTGTGAGGGCATTTTTGGAAGAGGTTAGCATTTGAATACGTAGACTGAGTAAAGAAGATCATCCTCACCAATGCAACTGAACATCGTCCAATTTCTTTGGGGCCTTAATAAAACAAGAAGGCAGAGAAAGAGTAAACTCACTCACTCTGCTTAAGCTGGACCATCCATCTAACTGCTCCTGACCTTGGACATTTGTGTTCCTGGTTCTCAGGCCTTAGGGCTTAGACTGAAACTACACCACCAGCCTTCTTGGGCCTCCAGCTTGCAAAAAGCAAATCATAGGATTTCTGAGTTTTCATAACTGTGTGAGCCAATCTTCATAATAAGTATCTTCCTACACACACACACACACACACACACACACACACGCACACACAGGTAATTTGTCTTGTTACTCGGTGGAACCCTGATAAATACAAGTGCCATGATAATTTTTAATTTTGCTTCTGCTTTAAATAAATAGAACTCTAGAGCTTAAAACAACTAAATTATCTTGATCTATGCCTGTGGACCAAAGAGAAATAAAGTAAAATGACTGTAAATGTTCGAAGCTGGCCATGAAGCCATTCTACAACACCCCAAAAGCTTACATAGTTAATAATTGATAGAGAAAATATTATTGGACTGGATCTAACTAAAGCCTCCCATGTACTTTTCCCTAGAATGCTCTGCTCCCCATTTATTTTTGATTAACATTTTCATAAGTCAATTAAAGTGTTTTAGCCTATATAAAAACTAGATATTAAACAAAAGTTTCAATTATTAAACCCCTAGCCAAGTAAAAAGTGAATAATAAAATGAACTTAAATAAATTAATATCCACATAAACACACACACACACACACACACACATACACACACACACACACATACAAGGTAGTTAATTTTTGGTGTTATCTATCTTATATTCACCTACAATATTCAGAGAAATACTACCCACAAATACTTCAAAAGGTTTTACAGGTGATATTAAAATATGTACTGGGGTAAAAGTAAATATAAATTTTTCTTCATTGATAAATTGAGTCTGTTCTTTCCAAGTATCTCAAATAACATTTTTTCATTTATTTTTTTCAGCAGCAAAATTTATAAAGAAGATTTCTACCTTGTTATCTTAGAATCACAATTTCTAATGTACTTAACTGTTACATAAAAATACATTAAGTCTTTGACTACCTCCAGAGGTGTAACAATTTCTTTCAGATTTACCATTCATCTAGGTTCTGTCATTTGAAAGGAAAAGGAGAAATGAGTAAGAGTAAAAGAGATTAGGAAGAATAGGTAAAAGAAGGAAACTACCCTCTTCTTATTCATAATAATGTTCAGTCTAGACATTTAATTTGAATGATAATTATTAAACCATGATTTCTTGGTCTTTTGTCAAGAACTCTATGCATCTGATTGGAAGATATCAATAATGTTTTTGCAAAACTATGTCAATAATATTATTTTATTTTACAGAAGAAACCACTTTTGTTGATTGCATGTTATCTATAATCATAAACTAAATATAAAACCTTCTAACCTGAAGCATAGTGTTTTTTAATGCTAGATCTCCTGCCCCAGGTACTCTAAAGAGGTAGTGTCTACTGCTTGTGTTCCTATCAACAGGGTCTTCCTTGTAAGTAAAACGAGGTACAGTGGATATTATTGGTTGCATACGCAGCATTAGAACTCTCCTTCCCACATCTGCTATCAAGATTATCATTCAGGTATTCTACAGCTTTCAAACTCCACTCATTTTCTTCAGGGAAGATGATACTACCTTCATCTTCAGCTGTGCATCTGATTGACTTTATTCAGTTGCCTCCTGCCATTCACCTGGACATAGTCATTGCTTTAGTGTCAAGTCACTAGCAAGGCTCTATTTTAATATGCTGGTAATTAACCAGAAAACACATAAGTTAAATTGCTACTGTCAGCTTTTCTAACCACCAGGGTAGTACCTTTAACATGAAATTGCTTGCAGAAAAGAATACCATTGAAAAGGTCAAAAACAGGTCCTTCATTACATTCTGAAACTACTGAATCAGATAACACTAAATCTACTTTAACTGAATTGGTGCTTGAATAAATTCCTTTATTCAATATAATTCCTTTATACAATAAATTCCTTTAATTGTTAAGGCAGTGTATTAGTCCAGGTTGTCCAGAGAAACAGAACCAATAAAAGATCTATCTATTTATCTGTCTACTGAGAGATTATAAGGAATTGGCTCATGCAATTATGGAGGCTAAGAAGTCCCAAAACTTGCAAGCTGGAGTCCCAGGAGAGCTGACAGTACAGGTTCATTCTGAGTCCAAAGGTCGGAGAATCAGGAGAGCAGAGGGTCTAAGTTCCAGTCTGAGACTGAATCCAAGGCAGAGGATTGATGACTCCACTCAAAAACCCTCAGACAGTGAAAACAAATTCATTAACTTTTGTCTAGTCAAGCCTTCAGTGGATTGAATGAGCCCTCCAACATTGGGCAGGCAGTCTGCTGTACCCAACCTACCTATTCAAACGTTAATCTCTTCCAGAAACACCCTTTTAGATGCACCAAGAATAATGTTTAAATAAATATTTGGGCACCCTGTGGCCCAGTCAAATTAATACATAAAATTAACCGTCACAGTCACATTAAGCAGAATCTTCATCACTTGCAACATAAAATATTTTAATCAATATATAAGTTTTTTCATCTCTGAAGGATGAAGCATTTCTTAACTGTTTGATGATTTAACCCCAGCATTTTTTCACTATTTTAATTATCATTAATTGCATCTTATATATGTGATTACCATAAAATTTCCTCCTATATTTTATAGCCAATAATTATTAGAAGAATTCAGTAAGTGTAGAAATAATTCTTTAAGAATTATCAAGAAAGAAACAGGAAGAAAAGTGAACCAAATTTTTCTGACAACCCTAGGAAAATACATGAATACAGGCCCAATGGGAAAACTCAAGATCAAGGTATTGCTCTTTTTTCTTTCTTCATTTCTTTGTGTGTTTCTGTGCATGCACATGCAGACACCAATGTATAAGTCAATTATTTCTAAAAGGTAAATAATTTCAAAGGCCAGGATTCATCTAAGTTGGTATTTTGTACATCCACTACTCAGTATACATTTTCTAACATTGTGATTGGATGTAAGTTTTATATTACAGGAACTGCAGGTATCTACATGATATTATAATCACAATTTATTGCAATTTGAAAAAGTGAAATATAAGCTAAGCTGTAAATAATTATATATGAAAATATATGTATAATTATATATGAAAATATATGCATAATTATTTTCATATATAATTATTTACAGCTTAGCTTATATTTCACTTTTTCAAATTCCAGTTAGTTGAATAGATTTAAACCTATGCACTAACATATGGCAAAATTTCTGAGAATAAATGGAAGCTTTTGAACTCTTGCTACTTTATGAAAGACTAAGCCAAGTTCTGTCAAGGCCTCAAATACAGAAACAGGTAGATTCAAAGGATAGCCTACCAACTTATTAAAATATGACTATTTCAGTTAATTAGATATTGAAAAGAATTTGTGCAGACAGGAAGCATATTTTTTTCTTGTTTTATTATTATTATTATGTTACAGCAGCTATAGGCAGGCCCTCCCTATCAGTAGATAGAACAAAAGTGCAGTTAGAGATGTGACTTCAATAGTTTTGAAAAGTAACTCACCCCGAAATGACTTATTAGCCCATTAACACTTAAAAGCAGGATAGTTTTCAGATTGAGGTCACAAATGCACCTGTTGTTCTAATACCAAATTTCCTCTCTTATTGCAAAAGTGATATATTTTTATTTCATGATATTTAGGGATTATACAATAAGTAAAGAAAAAAAATAGAAGTCATCCACAAGTTCACTAGCTAAAGATCACTACTCCTAACATTTGGTTGAATATACTTGGGTTTTGTTTATTTATATATGTGTAAAAGTATATGTCATTTAAAACTTAATGTCATCCTTTAGAGGTGCAGATACTTGCTTTTATTTCTTTATAGCTGGGTTTGTTCACAGGTTTTTCTTTTCACATTTGTAGTGGAAAACAAATTTAAGTTTTTCATTTTAAGGGGATTGAAATAATTCTCATTAGCTGAATAATTTCTGCATTAGCTCACTCGTTTTTTCAAAGTTTCAACCCCTCCCTCTTTTCATTTTCTTTCTTTCCATAGCACAATGGCATTGTGGGAAAGCCTTCAGCTTGCACACAGCCTCAGTATATCAGCTGAGAGATCACACAGATAATTGTGTTTAGTTGTGAATATCTGTTCCTGACACATCACATCTGTCCTTGACCTTCTCTTGTCACAGGCAACACGTGGTAGTTTCTCCTGCAAAGCTCCCCTGCTGTCCAGTTGCTAGTTATCATGTTGGCCTATATTTCAACTTCCATTCACTTCCCAGTTTGAGCATTTACATTCCTCCTTACCCACCACCTCAATGGATTCTGAGAAGGCTCAGAAACTCACTCACAATCTCTAAAACTGTGTCCTGAGGACACTGAGGCAGCACAGTTAGACAGCTGTGCCTAAGAAGGCGTTCAGTTTGGTAATGTGCTCCCTCCTTCTCTGACTCACACTCCTTTTTCCCTTTCTTCTGCTTTCCTGGGATTGCTCTCACTAAATAAATGTTAGCACATAGGCTTCTGCTTCCAGATCTGTTTTCCTGAGAACATGTGCTAAGACAGGGTGCATCTATTTTTTGTGTGGGGGCGAGGCTAATCCCACATTTTCTTTTTTAAGTACATTGTGTTGTTTTGGATGATAGACTTACCCTTCTAAAATATTTTGCGTATGTAAATGTCAAATTGATTTTATTACACTGCACTCATATTACCTACAAAAAAAAATAAACATTTCATTCCTTTTTCTTGTATTAATAATTTTTGTGTGTCTGTCAAAGGAAATGGGGAGATAAGGTGCATTGACTTTAAATTTCTTATTTTAAATATAAAAGCATGGAGTGAGAACAATTTTTATTTGCCAAACCACTTGGCTAAGTTTACTATAAAATATTGGTAGCAGTGCACATGGCTCTGATTGAGTAATAACAGACCATTCATCAAGAATGAAAATTTTCTCTAAACTAGTATTTCAATATACAACTTGGCCTTCACTGACTGCTTAGGCTATCATCTCCTTCAAGTTATTCTTCAAATGATTCCATTTAAATTATGTCTTTTGTCTTATTTTATAGCACTCATCACCAATTGACATGCTACAAATTTTATCTATTATTATAATTTCAATTCACTAATGCATAAGCTCTATCAGGGCAGGAATTATTTTCTGTTCTGTTTAGTGCTATGTTCCCAATACCTAGAACAGCACAACTGAAATCTAGTAGGCATCTCTGCATATTTGATAAATGAATGTATTCTGATTTAGGGAAGATTCTTATTTCCTTATTTAGATATTTTAAGTAATGTTTTAAATACACAAAACGTCTCGGAAATTACAAAGGGACTTTATCAATTTATTTATACCTAATAAGAACCTATCAGATAGAAAGAGCAAGTTTTTTCTGTGCCCCTTTTACAGATAAAAAATCTACAACTTTTAGAGGTCATTCTCTTAGATAAGAGAATAACCATGACCTTTCCTGCTGTTTTTGAACCTTACGGCTGATATTATTGCTCTTTTAAGAATAAGTCATGTCTGATTATCACAGCAGCCAGTCCATTTTATCATGGCTACATACCTGTCATATGTTGACAGATATGCATAGTCACTGAAACTATGCAAACTGATAAATTTCCTCTGACACTGAAACGGTTTTAGCACATATGTATTCTCATATCCAACTGTTTACCTTCTCTACAGGCTGAAAGTTAAGGAAAGAATGAAGCAGGACAAGTGTTGAGTGTATTTGTTAGTATAACACACACATATGAGCATTTATATGCACAGACACTGTACCATTAGGTAGTATTTTAAAGGAAACAGATCACTAAATAATTTACTCCTATAATTCTCCCGTTGATTCCCATGAGAATCTGCTGATAACCCTAGCATTTTCATCATCCTAAATCTAATTTACCTTTTTGCCTCAACTTATCTATCACCTTTGTATTACACTGAAAAAAACTTCAATTTTGTGTGATTCAAGAACCAATCTTCTGATCCACTGCTCTTGCCAATTAATTAGTTAAAACTAAGTAGCATGAAAACAAATGTGATCATCTAAGGAGATTTTTATCTCCTGCCTTTACTCGAAAACAAAGACTGTGGTGAGAACTACTTTAGATTATGTATGGATTGCTTTAGTCAGTAGCAAAATAGGTAATTCCTCCCCTTTCTACAGTTATTTAAAAGCCAACAGTGGTTCCAATTATTCACCAAATATGTATATCTCATGTGTTAACCAGTGACAATACAAAATGACAAAAGAATAATGGAATTTCTCATTCAACTCAACGGGATTATATGCAATGCAAAGACGTGCTACTCACACCAAAACAATGAATACACATTGTGTGACACACAAGGCTTAAAAATAGAGATGTGTGGGTAGCAAAGTATCTGCTGTGACAAAGTTCTGATTTACTAATTATCTGCAACACAGTTTGGATCCCATAACTGCTACCCCAATCTTTTTACAATTCACCAGAGGGTGATTTTGGCAGGTTGTCAGCAGGCAAATAAGGAAATGAGTTGGGAAACATTAATAAAGGTTGAAAACAACAGCTTTTCATGCTTTGGGCTCATCATTCAAATATAACAAAAAAAATCTTGAGATGAGGAACAGGAACAATAGACTGAGAAGAAGGGAAAGAAAGAAGCAAATATTTATTGACAATAAAGTTACATTTTGAAGTTCTTGTCAAATATGTTTTTTTAGTGTTCTTCTTGAAGTTATATTTTTTCTTTTTTAGAAAATCAATAAAATTTTACTCCATGATAGTAAAACAATTTGCTCCTAAATATAGCAAAATCTTCATCCATTTTAACATCGAAAGCAATAACATATCATCAAGGTTCCAAAAAGAGGAACAAAATTGTAACAGCTATAAAGATATTTTTAAAAAAGAGCCAGAGCACCAATACAGAGAATAGGCTTTCTGTGATTAAAACAAGATGGAATTCATAATGTTACATGTTTTCTTTCATGTCCTAATGTGCATTTCTAGAATTTTTACTGTACTTATATGCAAAATATGCATATGCTGGGTTCAGTACATTAGACTACATATTGACTGAACGAAACCCCCACTTTATAAGGAAGTATGGATATCAGGAATAACTGGAGCTTACACTGTGTGTTTAGCTTAGAGGTGTATGTCAGTCATGTGCGATAGAAAGAACAAAACCTAGAGTAAAACAACTGAGTTTCAGCTTTTATCTCTTCAATTTACCAGTTCTGTGCCCTTGGGCAAACTTTTAACTTCTAGGAACCTCAGATTTGCTGTTTGTGAAATAGGCACATCCTTTAGAAAGTTGTTAACCTGAAATAAATGTGGATGTGACAGTGCCCAGCTCAATTGAAGAACACTCATCATAGTTTGTTATGTAAAATTCTAAAATGGAAACATAATGTTATGAAGTATAAAATAATATTTCTGTTTTAAGAAATCAATGATAGGGCATTACAATATTCCATATATTGAAATAAAACCTTTTATCCGCCATAACAAAAAATGAAAATTATGTGGGGTTTTTTTGTTTTTGTTTTTGTTTTTTTGATACTGAGTCTTACTCTATCATCCAGGATGGAGTGCAGTGGTGCCATCTCAGCTCACTGTAACCCCCGCCTCCCGGGTTCCAGTGATTCTCCTACATTAGCCTCCTTAGCTGGGATTACAGGTGTGTGACACTACACTCAGCTAATTATATTTTTAGTAGAGATGGGATTTTGCCATGTTGGCCAGGCTGGTCTTAAATTCTTGAGCTCAAATGATCCATCTGCCTCAGCTTCCCAAAGTTCTGGTATTACAGGTGTGAGTCACCCTGTGCCCACCTTGAAAATAATGTTTTAACTGATCTAAAGTCATAAAATTGATAGAATTAAAAATATAGAAAACATAATACAATGAACTCCTCTTTAACCCCATTGTTATATACAGTTTAAATATAATTTCATATGAAATATTATGAACTTGAAGCTTTCTTTCTAGCCCATCCCTAGTCTTATTTAGTCTCCTGACTAATGGGATTGCTCTTAGAATAAAAGTCAAATTCCTTACCAGCCAAATCCCTTAGAATAAAAGTCAAAGTCCAATTTACTTGCCAGGCATTTACCAGCCTCATCTTATACCACTCTCACCTTCATTAGCTGTGCAACAGCCACACTAGCCTTTCTTCAACTCCTTACTTCTGCCAAGTTCTTTCCTATCCCAGGGCCTTTGCACATGTTCTTTCTTCTGCCCAGATCACTCTCCCTCATACCTCATATAGCTGGCTCATCCTTCGGGTGTCAGATCAATTAAAAGTTCCTCAAAGAGGTCTCCCTTTCCCATCAGATCTAAAGTAAACCTATCACCTTATTCACTCCTAGTATTACCAATAATTTTCTGTTTGTATTTATCACTGTAGTAGTTTTCTAGGAATGCCATAGCAAAGTACCACGCACTGAGGGGCTAAAATAAGAGAATTTATTGTCTCACAGTTTCAAGACTAGAAGTCTTAGATGGAGATGTTAGAAAAGTTAGTTTCTTCTGGGGGCTGTGAGGAAGAATCTGTTCCATGCCTCTCCCTTAGTTTCTGGAGATGTGCTGCTAATCTTTGGCATTCCTTGGCTTACAGAAGCAGCACTTTGACCTCTGCTTCCATCTTCACATGGCATTCTCTGTGTGTTTACATCAGTGTCAAAATTTCCCCCTTCTTACAAGAACACCAGTCATATTAGATTAGGGACCAACCCTGTACCAGCTTGACCTCATCGTAACTAATTATAACTGTAATTATCTTATTTTCAAATAAAGTTACATTTTGAGATATTGGGGGTCGGGACTCGAACATACGAATTTTTAGAAGACAGAAATTAACAAATAAGGATTTATTCAAATTTATAGTTCCATATGTGACTAATTACCATTTCCTCTAACAGACTCTAAATTTATTCACAAAGAAGTGTTTTTTTTTCTTTTTATTTTTTTAAACATGTATAACCAATGCCTTCTACAGGATTGGCATCTGATAAACAGTAAATATTTACTATTTTTCTACCCATATAATTACATGATTTATAAAGTCATGTTCTGAGTTTAGTGATTTTGCTCTGGCTGTACCCAAATTTATCATAAAAATTTTATCCAATGCCATCCTAGGGCAAAGTTTTCCAAATGTAAACTATATGTCAAAATAAGGCAGACATAAATCTTGTTTTGTTTCATAACTTCCTAAATAATTCAAACCAAAATATGTATGCTTTTAGAAAGGAGATGAAAATATTGCTATAGTTCACTTAGTAATATTTCAACCAACATTCAATTTATTTTAGCTCTGAGGAATAAGATCTAAGAATAATAATATAATATAAAATATAATCCCACTATATTTTATGCTGGACCACAGAAATTTAGAATTCATCTCTACAGTTCAAAATATCACTCTCTATGCTGTCAGTGAAAGAGTTGTCTTTCCTTCTTTTTATATCCACCCAACTCCACCACCAGAGCCCTGAATCCAAACATAATCCTGCATTTGTTCTATTTTTTCCCAGCCTTCCCTTACTCATCCTTTCTACCAGTTCCATTTCCTATGCTGTCAAAAAACCATGAGTCTTTCATTTTAAGAAGTCTTGTTTAAATCTTCCAAATCTATTATTGGATCTGGTCTCTCAGTTCAACCTCCTTGATATTTCTCTTTAGCATCTTTAAATCAATCCTGTCACCTCTGCTAGATGAATCTTCAAAAAAATGCTATTTTCATTACACCACTTCTCTAATTTAAATCTGTGTTGGTACCACATCACCTATTGAATCAAGTTGAAGATTCTAACTCTCCATTAACTAGACTTAAATTGTTCATCCTTTATGCATTTCCACTGTGTCTCAAAATTAAGCCATTTGAGGTATTCTCCCAACAAATCTTGCCAGTTTCTAACTCTCACTTTATTTATGTTGCTTTTCCAAATAAGAAAGACCTACCTATTCCTTCCAGAAAAATCCAGCTATATCCTGTCATTAAATTCCAGGTTAGGAATTTTCTCTCATGGACTTGACTCTTGCGATCCACGCAATCTTCTCTGTCTGAAATTCTACAGTAATTTTAGTTTAAGAAGCAACATGGAAAAGATATATTTTTAGTCAGATGAGTGAACATTAAACTTTTGGTTCATCTGTGCTTTTTGGCATTCTTCAAATCTCAATAAATATATAACCATCTTCAGTACCATCCACAATTAAGCTTGAGCTACGTGAAATCAATAAAGGCATATCTTTCAACAAGACTGAGCCTATCTCATATATAAACTCTTCTTTTTATATATTTAATTTTTTGTACTGCTATTTTCTTAATAGCTAAGTACTTTCTTCACACCAACCTTTATATATAAACTAGGTATAATTGCAAGTTTTCATAAGAAATAAACTGCTCTTGTAATAAACCTAGAAAAGGTCTGCAGTGCTTAATAACAAGCCTTCGCAAACACATGCCAGCAGAAATCTTAGAAATCATCAAGCTATGGAAAGCGCATGGAAAAATATTGAATTTTCTCTTATCCTAAATGAAGTTTTCTTTGAAAACTTTTCTTTATTAGACAATCTACTTTAATATGAGCATGGTGGCTCACATCTGTAAAATCAGCACTTTGGGAGGCCGAGGCAGGCGGATCACCTGTGGTCAGGAGTTTGAGATCAGCCTGACTAACCTGGGGAAACCTCGTCTCTACTAAAAACACAAAAATTAGCCGGGTGTAGTGGCATGCACCTGTAATCCCAGCTACTCGGGAGGCTGAAGCAGGGAGAATCACTTAAACCTAGGAGGTGAAGGTTGCAGTGAGCCAAGATTGCGCCACAGCACTCCTGCCTGGGGGACAGAGGGAGACTACATCAAAACAAACAAACAAACAAAAAATGAATAAAAAAATAAATGAACATATTACATATTTCATAATATGTTAAAGTAGCTGTTTCATGCCACAGTTATTTATTGTCAGTTTATAACACTAATTAAGACCATATTCTTTTAAAATTCCAGGAAATTTTCTGGAGAAATAATTTTTCTCTTTTATGTTCAACATAGCTGATTTTATTTTTCAATATACTACTACTGTTCACATTATTTATACCATGCAGTACAGGTAAATTTTAGTTTGTTAATAGGCTGTCTATATGACACAGAAAACCATGTCTGCTTAAAAGAAAATCAAAATTTGCAATTTTCCTCATAAAACAAATGACATATTTCCTACTTTATGTAAAACTGAATTACTATTTTATCTGAGTCGACAGAATGTTTTGACATTGTTAAACCTTTTGGTGATACATACCATCATATTTAAAACAAATATTTTACCAATATTCTCTGAGATAGAGGCATGTTGCTAATATACTCCTCCAGCAAAGGCCATCTGCCTCCTCTCTGTTCTGCAGATGCTTGCTCACTGCGGCACAAGTTCTTTACAAGAACTAGCCTATTCATCTAAGTTAGTACTTACAGGCAAGACCGAAGCTCTACTGAGTTGACTATTAAAGTTTAATAGAGTTTGGGGACATCCAGTTTAACTATGATTAAATTAAGAGTTCCAGTTAAAGTGTGTTTTTGAGAGCATCATATTACCATCTGGTTCTTCTCTACCTGAATCATTCGTGGTCTATAAAATTGAGATATCGATCTTAACGACAAGAAATGATCATGGATTCTGACAGAACACAAACACAACATAAGCTTTTCAGCAGTACAAGGAAGTATGTTTTAAACAGCATGTTTTTTTCCCCCAGAGAATCCTATAACTGTCCCATGAAATCTAGCCCAACTCTCTTATTTCACAAATGAACCAACCAATGACTTTGAGAGACAAAGTGAGGGACTCAAGGTCTCACAGCAAAATCAACCAGTTCTCTTCTTAATATTGCATGTGATCCTCCCTTCATTCTGAAATTATTTTGTTAGATACATCCATACTGACTGACTGAACCAGGGTTTACAAACAAGCTACGAAAATACCTCAAATCTGGCATATAAGGGAAATAATCAGTAGGGGTGGGTCACAATTGCTTAAAATTAATAAGAACAGTGAAATAACTGATGGCATACAGAAATATTAACGAATCACTTTTCATCATGGTAACTGCTGGAAGTATCATTTGGTCTTTTTACACTTGTGGGTACATTTGCATTTCTTTCTTCTGTATTTGTGAGTAGTTCTAATTACAAACTAAAATCATGTTAAAAGTGACCATTCCAGAATCCTCTATCCTGAGCCACACCCTCCCTCCTCTGAACCCTTTGGAATAATCTTATCAGTGGTTTGGCATCTAGGGCTGTCTTACATGATTTTAAATGATTCAGACACTTCTTCTTTTTAGCTACATCATGATTGCAAGGGTCATGAGAACACTAACTATGCTTTATAAATCATTATAGTTCTAATAGACTCCCATCAGAGGTCTAATGCTCAGCAAAATACAATGTGCTATTAGACAATTAATAGATGCACATTGATTGCCTATTAGGGTCATCTGTCTTCATTGGGTTTGTGAGAGTGAGGTTAATATGTTCCAGATGCTGAAGGAAAGATCTGAATTGAAGGAATTGGCAATTGGTAATACTGAGCATTGATCATGTATCATAGGGAACTCTGACTGAATACAGACATGAAGGGGTCAGGCAGTTTCCATGCAAGGACTCTATAATGTCTATACCATCTCTCTGGCCTTACATATCTGCATTGTTTTTCTGGATTAGAGGTCAGAGCACTTTACAGACAATGTCATATTTACCTTTATGGTATTCTCTGACAGTTGAGAAGGGGCTAATGCTTAGCCCATTTTCCTCTATTGCCACAGGGAAAAATATAAGCAAAGAGCGTATGAATCATTTATACAGCACCACACCATAAGGCAATGAAAGAGGCAGGTGCAGGTCTCAGATGGTTGTCTAAGTCCAAATTCCATGCTCTATCTGCTAGATAATCCTGCCTTCCCTCTCAATAGAATACTTCCCTAGATAGTTCCTGAAACATTTATAGCAGAAGGCTGCAGAGTGACTGTTATAGAAGTTTGTGGAAAACTTCCAGGCATCTAAAAATGTAAGAAACGGCCACATTTCACTTTGGGTATTCACATTTGAGAAATGATGTGTTTTTTTCCTCCCCTCAGATATTCAAAAGTTTGATCTAAGGCAAAAGTTTTACTATTCTGCTCTAAACTGGAGGAATGAAAACATCCATGAATTTTCATCAGTTTGCTGTAGGCAGAAATTTGCTAGTTTGCAGGAAAATGGCTTAAAAATCGAAGCTGAGATGAAATACTTGAACTTCTTGTGTGAACCTATGAAAGCAATATTTTTCTTTATCAGCTGATATGGAGCTTTGCACAACCGTACATTACTTCAGTATAAAAATGGCTTTTCCTGTCTAAAATGTCACAAAACTATTTGGATTTTTTAGAACACATTCATAAAAGATTTCCAGTCCCCTTAATTTTGGCATATGTCATCATTTTCCTCTTATTCTTTATCTATTCCCATACTTAACAGAAAATCCCTGTAACTAACTTCCTTTAACCTTCACTGTAAGGTACACATGTGTGATGAGTGGAAAATGGGATAAAATTGGAGAACTTTTTCTTCCTCAGAGTGTGAAAAGCATGCAAAGGACAGAAATTTGCCTTCTACCTAGCAGGAAACTGTGATCATATTGAATGTAGTACACTCTACTACATTCTACTAAGCTCTAGTAAGTAGAGCCATCTGACTCAGTTGCCACAGGAAACATACCCACTAAGTCTGTGTCTCACTGAATTATCAGCTGCACTGTGATGATAACATGGTGTCATATAGGCCATTTGGTTGTCAGTTATAATCACCATAGGCTAACCAGAAAAATCCATTTGATGACACTTTGGTCTGACTATTTATCACACCCAGCTGGTGAGTCAGTTTTACCTGTATGGCATGCATCTAATCAAAGCCATTTCTCAAAGATATTTTTTTATTTCGGATCAATAAATATTTCTGGAGGCATCAATTACTTGAAAGTTGTTGTAGCACATGCTATAAAATATTTATGCTAATAATACTATTAGTCATGTAAACATGAATTTATAGATCCATCCAATCACAGGCATCTGTTTGTTTAAAAAATTAATTTGCATTATAAGATGTGTGCTTCCTGTTTAAAGGACTTATGGATGAAGCACTCAATAATCCTTTCACTAATATTCTTCTGCAAACCATTGTGAGCTTTCTTAATTGTTAGAATTTAAAGCCAACTAAAACACTAAACAAAGTGAACATATCAGAATGTTAAAGCGAATGGAGGCCCTGACTTTCATTACTTTTTGCTTATACGTATCTCTACATCACTTTCTAATATAGATCCTGCCTCAGAAATATTCTCTTGTCAGAAGGACATAAGTTTTGAGAGTCTTTTCAATAGTAATTCTGGAGAAATTGTACATCTTCACATTTTCTTGTTAGCTAATGTTTCCTGTCCTATTTTAAATAAGAAAGAATTGAAAGGTTGCTGAGTGGATTAGGAGCACAGGTTATCATTAGTGAATGAAGGAAAGCCATTGGTGTATATAAGAAGCACGAAATATTTATGGCTTCATTAGTATTACAATTCAGTGTAGATTCAGTGTAGAGTTTACTTAAACTCAATGAATTGACTTGTGCCAACCCACATGTGCTACCGCAGGTTCTCAGAGAAGCAGATGCCAAGACAGGATTAGATGGGCAAGAGATTTATTAGAGAAAATCTCCATGAAGAAAAGTTGGGAAAGAACCAGGAGAGTCTTGGGAGCTCTCAAACAAAGATGCTCATCTGACCCTTGTGGAGGACAGAGGGAGAGAAGATTGAGTGAAAGAAGGCAATTCTAAGAAAGTTTGTCAAGGTCAATGGCCAATGGGAAGGACTTGAGCCAAGTGACCCATCAGAGGATTCCCGAGTCTTCCATGAATGACCTAACCTGCTGCTGCTGCACGTAGTAAGTAAATGCTGAGGAAAGCCATGAGGAGATGAATTTCAGAGCTCAGCAGCTAGAGCCATTGCTTCATTATACTCCCTTCAGTTGGAACTCTGAAAGGCACAATTCAATGGTCGCCATAGTCTACCTCTTGCATCACGTAAATTTACTTCACCACATAGGATATGGGAGTGGCTCTCCCATGGTTCTCATGGGCCTCTCTTCCTGAGGAGAAATTCAGAAGGAAGAGATAGTTTTGATGCAATTAATCTCAGGACCACAATCGGTATTCAAACTCTGTCTTCTCTAACAGAATTCCCTTCACACTCTGTGATCGCCTGTGCAGGTTGTTAGTGCTATACCCTGTAGTGTGATCAAAACCTTCATTTCTGGGAGGTCTATATTCTTGGTAATCATGCTCTTCTCAGGCAGGGTTGCTGCATACGACCATTTACGTTTAGAAAGGGACAAGTGGGAACTTGGAGGTGCTCACATGTGTTACCAGGATTTCATACGTATTCCTCTCCACTCCTATTGTATCAGAAATAGCCCATGTCCCCATGTTGATAAAGGTCAATAGCCTCTGCCCACTATGATGATTTCTCTTCTACCTTGGTGGTTTCTGGGAACAAGGGGTCCATAGTGCCTAGGCAGCAACTGTAACATGTATTTCAAAGGGATCTCTTCTGTGTTCCATTGCAAGAGGATGGCCACTTTTCTTACAAGGACCTCCAACTCCACAAAACCCAAAGTGGTAGAGTAGAGTGAAACAAAATTCCAGAACAGGTAATTGCTAGTGGTGGTAAGGACGTGCCTGCTTCCACTCTGTGGCTTCTGGATCCATATATTCTTCCCATGGGGGACACAGTATCACATAAAGGTCTCTGATTTAATGCATATGCTACATTCTAATGATTGTTCCCCCATAATTTCAGAGTGTTGCTTTAAGGTTAATATTTGAGCTGGGTTTTTAAAAGCTGTTTCAGAGTTCTGGCCAGTTCTAGATGGTGCAGGATGTAATGTAGCCAGTGGATGTCATGGTTGTCTGACCTTCACCTCACCTCTTTCATTGTAAAGGATGCCCACTGGTTGGATGTTGTATGGGATTCCTTGCCTGTGGATCAGGCATTCTGTGAAGCCCCAGATGGTAGGGTTAACTGAGATTATGAAGACAGAAAAGTCAAGCTTATGTCTAGAATAGGCATCTATCCTTGAGAACAAACTACCGGCCCTTCCATGATAGAAGGGGCGCAATGTAGTCAGCTTGGTAGCAAGCAGCTGTTTGGTCCCCTCAAGGAATAATGCCATGCTGGAGTCTCAGTAGTCAGTAAGTAGTGTTTCATTGACAGGCCAGGCATTCAGAGACAGCAGTAGCTTGATTAGCCTTGGTAGGTAGGTAAGCTTGGTATGCTGTTGAGCCCATATGTAGACTCTGCCTCTGCCAATACGGTACGTGTACCCAACATGCCAAATCTGGAGTGACTGATAATGAAGGTTGGTGTCAACTAGCTGAGTTATATTTGTCACTTGGTTGGTCCGTGTCTTTCTATGGTGGACATTTCCATTGTGCATTAATGTGTAAAACAAAAAACGTTTACAATGTTTGCTGAGTTTCATATGTTCAACACCATGCCACTACTCTAAACCTCCCAGTCTCTGATATTCAGTCCTTTTCTTTTCAGACCCCCTTACTGAATGTCCAAGCCATTCACCACTCTCCAGGAATATCAAGGGTTATTCTACATTCCACACAAAGTCAATGACCAGGTACACTGCTCACAATTTTATCCACTGAAATTTCTTCTCTATATAATTTTCCAATGGTTGGAATGAAAGATTATCCACCCTTGGATTGCATCCCAAGACAAGAAAGACAAATAGAAAGGAAGTTAGCTTCCCCTGCACGCCATCCCATTTCTTGCAATACAAAATCCACCATAGGACAAAGGAGTGAGCAAGAGGAAGTGTACTCGTATAACTCTGGTGAGTGACATGGAGGTCTGGGCAACCCGGTCAGTGGTTTGCTAATGCTCTCTGGCCCTGAACTACTTTAATCACAAACATAATATTTTTATCTTAGTATGAACTGCTCCATACTAAGGGCATGTGCAACTCCGTGGCTTGGTGAATCTGACAGAATTCAGTTCATAATGTGCAGTTCTGGATGCATTGCTACTTGGTGTTGCATGTCCAAGTTTTGCGTCTCCACCAGGGCCCCACAACACAGCAGTAGCTGTTTTTTAAAGGGGTACATTTTCTTGACTCAAGTGACAGGGACTTGCTCCTGAATCCCAGGAGCAAGTAACAAATCTACAACTAGAGTTTGCCATAAGTTTCCTACTGCATCTTTTTTCACCACCGATACATTCAACACCAAAATGTCTGTCAGATTTTGAAGCACAGATCTTCAAGTTTTTATACAATTTATCTCCCACTCCTTGGAGTGCATGTGTCTTCCAAAGTTTCCAGCATAGTAGCCACCTTTTGCATTTCCTCTCCAATCAACATGATGTCATCCATGTAATGGATCAGTGTGATTCTGTGGAATGCCCCAGCCACATGATGGAGGCAGGAGATTAAACACAGAGTTCACATAGACCTGAGGCAGAATTGTGAAGGAATAGCATTGCCCACCCCATGGGAGTACCTGATTCTGCTCTAATCACACCATGAAGACAACCAGCTGCTAATAGTGATATTCCAAACTGAAGAAAGTAAAGGAGTGCTAGAGTTTGCTGGGAGATATTGAAAGCTGACACATCTCTGTCCCAAGAAAAGCCTTTTCATCTTAGTATTTCTACATTCAATTAGTTATATTACTTGCTTCGTGTAGGTAGCATGGCGCCATCCCCTCCCCAAAGCGTTTTTCATCAAGATCAGCTCATAGGATGGTTTCAGCTGTGCCTCAGCCTATTGTCCTCAGATGTTTGTGATCAAATGTGGAAGGATTTCCCCACACACTGAGCAGTGGACACTGGCTGGGCGTCCTCTAATACAATTCAATTCTAATGCTATCTCTCTGAACAGGTTGAGGGCTCAGCCTCCAAGATGGAACCCCATCAATACCAGTCACAAGTCTGGGCCTCCAGAACTTCTGACTGACTGGCTTCAAGTTGGGGTTCCCATGACCAACCCCAAATTTGAGTTCAATTAATCTGCCAGAGAAGTTCACCAAACTCAGGGAAAACTTACTTAATCAGTTTACTAAAAAGGATATTACAAAGGATACAGATGAAGAGAAATGTAGAGTGAGGTATGGGGGTGGGTGCAATGTGTTCAGCTATCCAGGAACTCTCTGAATCCTGTCATTTTATATTTTTATAGAGTTTCAGAACATAGACATGATTGACAACCATGTAGAAACATGACTGGATAAAATGGGTATGGTCCTAAACTACTGGAGAAATCCAGCAAGGTCTCCTTGTTCAGATTCTTCTTCATCCCTCTGTGCAGCATTTCTCCTTCCAGAGTGTAGGGCAGGACCTCTCTGGAATAAGGGCCTTTTGACCCACAATCAGATTAGGACCCTGCCTTGGGCAGGTACAAGGAGGACAGAAGATCAGACAGGGAGATTCTGTTTCCTGAAGCCTGCTCCTGAGGCCTGAAGCCTGCTCCTGAGGCCTGAAGCATTATAACAAACATTATAACAAAAGACTGTGACAAGGGCTAAGGGAGCTATAAGCCAGGAACCATGGACAAAAACCATATATATATATAAACATAATATCACAGCCATCTTCACCATTCCCTGTGGATCAAGCTCCTTTGTTCATTTGACTAGAATAATTGTGGCCTCCAGGTATCTGGTGTTTAAGCTCTGCTACCTGGCCTCTCCTAACATTAGTGCTGGGCTGCAGTTTCTCCTAACATTAGTGCTGGGCTGCAGAGGAGGCCTCCACTGAACTTTTTGATGATGCTGGTGCCCCTCTTACTGGCATGTTGATGTGGAGAATGATGTGACCACTGGGCTTCCTATGGAGCATAATTGTCTGCTGGCTCTTCTGGCCTCACATGATGTATTCACTCCAGCACACCTGCTTCCCAGCCTCTTTATTCCTGCCTTTAACATTTCACAAAGCAACTCAGGCAATTCTACTTCACTTAGTGCTGGAGGCTGTATTTTTTTTTTCAGGACTCCAAGAGTCACCCCACCAACAAGTTTGCCCCATCTCCTAAGATCCAACTATGGTGTGCCTTGTCCTGAGAAAATTAATGGCCTCACATCAAGAATACTTGCTTAGATGGTTTTACATTCTGGCCTCTTTGATCAAGTGCCTTGAAAAGCCCTTTCTAGGGGTATACTCCTGGCTTAATGCTAGCTGATTATTTCAACTCCTTCAGTGCATGTAGTTCTTTTTCATTCTTTAGAAGGTCCAATATGGTTATTCTGGTAGTTAGCACTCTCATCTTGCAGACAGAAGTGGTGAAGAGTGCTGCTTCTGAGGGGACCACCTTTTCCCTTTTGGAGGAGTGACCTCTGCAGGGTCTTTCAGTACTAACAGCTTTCTCTAAGGGGCAGTAACCCACCTCTGAGGCCCAGAGGGTTAATGGGAAATTTCAGAGGTAATATCCGCAGGGCATCTGATACTGTTTGGCTGTGTCCCCACCCAAATCTCATCTTGAATTGTAGCTCCCATAATCCCTATGTGCAGTGAGAGGGACCCACGGGAGCTAACTGAATCACAGGGGTAGGTTTTTCCTGTGCTGTTCTGGTGATAGTGAATATGTCTCACAAGATCCAATGATTTTATAAAAAGGCCACTGACAGCTTGCACTGTGCCCCTGGAAAAGCCAAAAGCACTCAACACCTGCCCATGAAAGTAGCCAGGAGTGGGGCTGTACCCTGCAAAGGTCATTGAGCCCACTTCTTGCATCAGTGTGACCTGGATATGAAACATGGAGTCAAAATTAAATTTAAAATTTAATTACCACATCAGATTTCAGACTTGCATGAGGCCTGTAGCCCCTTTGTTTTGGTCAATTTCTCCCATTTAGAATGGTTGCATTTACCCAATGCCTGTATCTCTATTGTATCTAGGGAATAACCAAATGGATTTTGATTTTACAGGCTCATAGTCAGAAGGGATTTGCCTTGTCTCAGATGAGACTTTAGACTTGGACTTTTGAGATAATGCTGGAATGAGTTAAGATTTTGGGTGACTCTTGGGAAGGCATGATTGTGTTTTAAATGTGAGGACATGAGATTTGGGAGGGGTGGGAGTAAAATGATATGGTTTGGCTGTGTCCCCCACCTAAATCTCATCTTGGATTGTAGCTTCCATAATCTCCATATGTAGTGGGAGGGACCAGGTGGGAGGTGATTGAATCCTGGGGGCAGGTTTTTCCCATGCCGTTCTCGTGAAACTGAATAAGTCTCATGAGATCTGATGGTTTTATAAAAGGGCAGTTCCCCTTCACATGCTCTTTTGCCTCTGCCGTGTAAGACATGGCTTTGCTCCTCCTTCACCTTCTGCCATGATCGTGAGTCCTCCCCAGCTATGTGGAACTGTGAGTCTATTAAATCTCTTTTTCTTTATAAATTACCCAGTCTCAGGTATGTCTTTATTAGCAGCATGAGAAGAGACTAATGCAGCATCCATCAAGATACCCAACCCATGTTTCAGGACCCCAGGTTGTCCCAACCAGCACCTTCGTCTTTGCGTAGCCAAGCAGGACATTGGGGAGACCTTTCAGATGTCTCTGAAGCTCCAAAACACTATTTTAGGCCTTCAGCTGTTGCACAGCTGTGTCTGCTCCACCACAGGCCTTTTTGTAAGATACCAAAGCTTGTTAACAGCCATCAGTCTCTTATTATCTCTCTGCAGAGCATCAATACAAAGAAGTAACAGGTGGCCAGAAGCAGTGGCTCACAGCTATAATACCAACACCTTGGGAGGCTGAGGTGGTCGGATCACAAGATCAGGAGTTCAAGACTGACCTGGCCAACATAGTGAAATCTCGTCTCTACTGAAAATACGAAAATTAGCCGGGCATGGTGGCCTGTAGTCCTAGCTACTTGGGAGGCTGAGGCAGGAGAATCACTTGAACCCGGGAGGTGGAGTTTGTAGTGAGCCAAGATCGCACCACTGCACTCCAGCCTGACAACAGAGTTAGAGTTCGCAAAAAAAAAAAAAAAAAAAAAAAAAGAAGTAACAGGCAAACTTTTTTGTCTTTGTAGGCCTTGTCAACTCAAACCTTTCAAATGCCTAACTCTTTATACCCTACCATAACATTTTATGCACCTGGACATTTTCCAGTCACCCCGAGTGAAATCCTTAGCAATTAACATCACCTTAAACAAAGGAGCATTGTCACGCCATCTACCAGACAGGATCATGTCCTCTTCACTACTGAACAGTGAGTAAGCCACTGAACAGTGAGTAAGCCAGTCTCAAATTCCCATTCTATTGCATATATATATATATATATATATATATATATAAAACTCTCAATATCACTTGTGTTATTTGGATACTCCAAGAAGGAGGTGATACTGAGACAGAATTAGATGTGTAAAAATGTACTGGGGAAACATTCATGATTGAAACTGGAGAAGGAGCTGGAAGAGGCCGGGAGAGTTGAGAAGTCTTAATGCAGGTCTGACTCTAGTGAGGAAAAAAGAAAGAAAGATATGTAGGTTGGGTGCCAGAGTTCCAGACAACATGGCCATTCTAAGAGAGTTTGGCAAGGTTATTTGTGAGTCTCAAGTCACAGCTGCCTGTCAGAGGAGTTCCCATCTGCCAATATCAGGGCTTTCTTTAGTCCTCACAGCACATTGTAGTGGTAAGTTTCTCTGGCCCTTACACATGGGGAAAAAAGTATGTCTTCTTCAACTGTGTATTAAGCTACTGAGGAGAAGTGTTTAGTTTCATCAAAATTTAACAGACGAATTTAGTGAACTTCATGATCTATAGCTCTTAAAATTGATAGCTCTTTTCTTATTTTGCTATGTTTGTGTCATTTCTGGAATTCATATATTCATTGTTCTATAATTTTAGAGTTATCTCTTTAAAATCTTCAAGAATTTCAGAGAAATTATTAAATACATAAAGAGCTTTATGATTAAATTATTATCTTTAAATTGTTGTGAATCCTAGATGAATTGGTTTAGGGGTGAGAGTGGTTACAAGGTATTGTTTTTAAGAACATACATTTTCAGTTATAAATTAAGCACAATCATAACAGTTATTTTGGTAAAATTAATCACTCTCCATATGGTATTACATCAATGTAGATATTATTTTTATAGATGCACAGCTTCAGTCTTTTTTTTTTTTTTTTTTCTTGAGACAGAATCTTGCTCTGTCACCAGGCTGGAGTGCAATGGTGTGATCCTGGCTCACTACAACCTCCACCTTCCAAGTTACAGAGATTCTTATGCGTCAGCCTCCCGAGTAGCTGAGACTACAGGCTCACCCCACGATGCCTGGCTAATTGTTGTATTTTTAGTAGAGACAGGGTTTTGCCATGCTGGCCAAACTGGTCTAGAACTCTTGGCCTCAAGTGGTCCACCCGCCTTGACCTTCCAAAGTACTGGGATTATAGGCATGAGCCACCATGCCAAGCCCAGTCTTCCCTTCAGATTCACTTTACCAGCTTTTATTTTATTTTGTCATATTCTTCCATGCATGGAGGCTTGAGATATGTGATTTTACCTGAATTTCCAACTTTAACAAAATTTCATCAGGATGTTTCAATTTTTTGAAGAACAATGTTTACACAATTTGGCACTAAATGTCTAGAAAAGAGCACCTAGATACTCCAAATTATGTCAG
This sequence comes from Ateles fusciceps, assembly GCA_036589455.1. Classification (NCBI taxonomy): domain Eukaryota; kingdom Metazoa; phylum Chordata; class Mammalia; order Primates; family Atelidae; genus Ateles; species Ateles fusciceps. The sequence goes on along the minus strand of JAZHEH010000572.1, from coordinate 12,060,589 downwards.
TTATAACTAATTTGAGATTATCAGTTCATATATTTGGCTTTTTCTGTTACTTTTATCATTTCAAGCTTTTTCATTTTTACTTGAGTTTTGCCAGTCCATATAATACCCTATTTTTTACATTACACATGAAATATGTATCTAATGACACAAATGTTTCTGGGGGAGAGACTCTTAGAGCAAAATAACTTTTATAAGCAAAGTCAATTCCTGAGTGAAATTCACATCTGTCTTTTCAAATGATTTCAGAGAAGACAATAAACTTTGTCAATACAGTACAATTGATTCCATTTGCCTGTTATTATTTTATAAGAATGGCCCATCTCAAAAGAAATTATCAAATTGACCGTGAAGAAATCCACACTGACATTAATATTGACATTAGTATAGCAGAAAATAATGTAGTCTGCTCTTTTCCAGTTGGATAGACACAGCCTGAGACAAGAGGCAAAGATTTTCACTAAATAATATGATGAGTTAATTTACTTTGAATCCTTTGTGAAGAGGAGAGATTTATCATGAATGAAATCCCATTGAGTCAGGGTTTTTAAAATGTTTTTATTTTACCAATTCTCAAAGCAATCTTTGCTAGATTTCAACTGAGTATATGAGTCAAAAGTATTCCCTTTTGGGTTGCTATGTGACTACTTGGACTCTTCTCATAAGAACCTGGGTTTGGATCATGTAGGAAATGTAACAACCGTTTTTGGATTTTTAACTTAAGGCTTTTAGTAGAAGCCACTCTGAGAGAACTGCTCCATCATTCATCTTTCTAGAGTCCTACTCTAGTTCAAGCTTATCCTACGAGGATGAAAACAATTGCCAAAGAACATACCCACATCCATTAGAAGTTCAGATATATAGAAGGAGAGAAAAGTGCACCCTGTCTTAGAATTCTTCAGAGAAACAGAATTGATAAATGCATATACCACTGAATAACATGGAGTGTGAACTGTGCAGTTTCACAAATACATGGATTTTTTTCAATCAGTATACTGAAAAATTTTGGAGATTTGCAGCAATTAACAACAACAACAAAAAAAACTTCCAGACAAACAGTGTGACTTAGAAATGTCAAAGAAAATTTTAAAAGGTTAGACATGTCATGAATGCATAAAATATATGTAGATACTATTTTATCATTTACTACCATAAAATACATACAAATTTTTTATAAAAAGTTAAAATTTTTCAAAACTTATGCACATATCTAGACCATACATGGTACCACTCACAGTTGAAAGAAATGTAAACAAATGTAAAGATGCAGTATTAAATCATAACTGCATAAAATTAACTGTCCATACCATATAACCGTAATAATTTTATTGCCACCTCCTCTTGCTAATTAAAGTGTTGTATAGGTTTAACATGCTGGGTGATGCTAAACATTTCCATGTGAACAATTCCTTTCTCCAGTAAATTGCATATTACATTAAAAAAATTATCTCTCATAATTGTCACATATTTTTCATGTTTAGTGCAACACTGTAAACCTGGAATAACACCATGAGTCCCATATGAAGTACCACTAGTGATTCTAGTAGTGCTCCCAAGAAGCAGAGAAAAGTCATGACAATACAAGAAAAAGTTGAATTGTTTGGTATGTACTATAGATTGAGGTCTGCAGCTGCGGTTGCCTGCCATTTCAAGATAAATGAATTCAGTGTAAAAACCAGTGTAAAAAAGAAAAGGAAATTCATGAAGCCATCAGTACAGCTATGTGAGCAGGCACAAAAACCTTGCACTTTCTGCAAAATACCTTTTTATCTTGTATTGAAAACGCAGCTTTAATATGGGTAGAGAATTTCTATAAGGAAGGCATACCTGTGGACTCTTACATAAGTCAAGAAAAGGGGGAGGTCCTAAAAGAAAGTGAAGGATTGAAAGCTGAAGAATTTAGTGTCAGCAAAGGATGGTTTAATAATTTTAGAAAAAGATTTGGTTTAAAAATTAGGATAACAGGAAAAGCGGTTTCTTTGCTAACCAAAAGGAAGAAAATAATTTCCCAGATACCATTAAGAAAATCACTGAGGAGAAAGAATATGTTATTGAACAGATTGTCAATGCAGATGAATAAATATTTTTACTAATAAAGAGAAATGAGCACCAAGATTTTAGGCAGGAAGGGACGGGGTGACTCTACTGTTTTTGTGCCAGTGCAGTTGAGTTTATGATCAGGACTGCCCTTATCTATAAAGCTGCTAAACTCAAGCCTTGAGGAAAAAGAGAAACACTAGTTCCCATTCTCTTAGTTGTACAAGGAGGCCTGGACAATCAGAATCCTTTTTCTGGATTGGTGTCATTGATGTTTGTCCCTGAAGTCAGAAAGTACCTTGCCAATAATGGACTGCCTTTAAAGTTCTTCTGACATTGGACAATGTCCCTGGCCACCCCAGGCCTCCTGAGTTAAGCACTAAGAGCATCAGAGTGGGCTACCTGCCCCTCAAACACAACATCTCTAATTCAGCTTCAAAATAAGGGGATCATATGGACCTTTAAGGCTCATTACACACAGTAATCTATGGAAAGGATTATTAACACTATGAAAGAAAACCCCAATAGAGAGAATATTATGAAAATCTGGAAGAATTACAACATTGAAGATGTCATCATTGTTATAGAAAAAGCCACAAAAGCCATTAAGCCATCAAGTCAAAAATAACTAATTCCGTTGGTGAAAACGGTGTCCAGATATTGTTTGTGACTTCACATGATTTACAACAGACACAACCAAGGAAATCAAGAAAGACTGTGGATATGACCAAGAAAAAAAAAGATGGGGACTGAGGGTTTCCAGATATGAATCTTGGAAAAACTCGAGAGCTAATAGACGCCACACCAGAGGAATTAACAGAAGATGACTTGATATGGATGAGTGCTTTTGAATCAGTGTCCAGAATAAGGAAGAAGACACACAAGACACAGTGCCAGAAAATAAATTGACATAGATAATCTCTCAGACATGTTCTGTTTATCCAAGCCTGCTTTTGACTTATTTTAAGACATGGATGCATCTATGACTCAGGCACTGAAACTAAAGCAAATGGTAAAACAAAGATTGGTATTGTGTAGAAATATTTTTAAAGAAATGAAAAAGCACAAATTCATACAGAACTTATAATGCATTTCTGTAAAGTTACACCAAGTATGTCTGCATCTCCTGCTTCCCATTTGACATCCTCCACTTCTGCCACCCCAAGAATGCAAGACCAACCCCTCCTCTTCCTCCTTCTCCTCAACGTACTCAACATGAAGGTAATGAGAATAAAGACATTTATGATGATCCATTTCTACATAATGAATAATAAATAGATTTTTCTATAATTTTAATAACATTGTTTTCCTCTAGTTTATCATAAGAATACAGTATATAATACATATACCAAATATGTGTCAACTGACTTTATGTTATCAGTAAGGTTTTTAGTGAACAATAGGCTGTCAGCAGTAAAGTTTTTGGAGATTCAAAAATTATACATGGCTATTCACTGGACAGGAGGCTTGACACCCCTAATCCACATGTTTTTCAAGGGCGAGCTGTATATTCTATTGGTGGTTTTTCCAATATATGATTTATTATAAGAAATTGACTTACATGATTATGAAGGCTGGGAAGTCCCATAATCTGCTTTCTGTAAGCTAGAGATTTAAAATAGCCAATGGTGGAGTTCTGAGAACTAAAAGGTGAAGGGCTAAGCAAGTCCCAGTTGAGGGCAGAAGATTGAGGTTCCAGTTCAAGAATTCCTCCTTCCTTTGCCATTGTTCTCTATGGCAGCTCATTGGGAAAGGTAATTTGCTCTATTCAGTCCACTGAATCAAATGCGAATCCCTTCTTGAAACACTCTCACAGACACACCCAGAAATAATGTTTAATCCAGGCACCCCATGTCTCAATTAGTTTAGATATAAGATTAACCATCACATACCCAAAGAACAGTCTGAGGAGTGGAAGAAAAAAATAATGAAGTAACAACCAGAGAAAGTGAACAAGCCCTTCCATTTATACTTACTGTATTCTTTATTTTTAAAACCTACATGCCAAAATGGTGACATTATTGTGTTTCCATTTTTCTATTTAGATATAAGGTTCCTGCAGGTTGAGAACAAATTTAGAGAGAAAGTTTTATATATTCCATAGATCAGTAGTCCTTTACTTAGTTTAGGAGAATCAGCTCATTTGCTAAAAATTGTTTGCAAAATAGTATGAATATGCATTTCTCTCTTAATGGAGGATTCTTAGTTTTCATCAAATTCTCATTGGGTCTATTTTAAAAAAACCTACAACATGAGACAATCTTAAGGATAATTGTTGTACTTCTTTGTTTTTTTCCTGTTTCTGTCCTATCTCTTTCACTGTTGTGGAGTTTCTTTAGCACTGGGGAAGTATTCACTTCCGGACTTCTCAACCTATAAGTCTAGTGCAATTTTCTTTGTTCCTCAGATCCAAATCTTTGCTTTCAGAAGATTTTTTCACCTTCTACTTCACATAGAAAAGAAGTCACATGATGTTATCATTTCAACATAAAAAGTGCTTTTTTTCAACAGGATAACTTTTTTTCTAAAAAGTTAGAACAGGTACTTCCTATTCTTCAATATTTATTTATCCACTCAGGACATCAATCACCTTTCTCCAAACTTCTGAGAATCCCAGCTACCATAATTAATGCATTTCCTCAAGCCTTATCAATTTTACCTATGCCTTAATGTAAACTGTCACCTTTTTGTGAAATTCACCTTCTTTCTCCTTTATAAATACATACTTCAAAATTTATACCAACAAAAATGCCAAATAGAATGAGTCTAACTAGAAGAAGGCATAATTAAATCTCACATTAATTAGTATAAGAAAGTTATCTTTCAACATTAAAAGAGAAAATATCAAAAAGAAAAAACTATGTTTCAACATACAAATTAAAAGAAAAAAAAACTTATGACTTTTTAAAAGTTAAAGTAAGCCAGGTATGGTGGTGTGCATGCCTGTAGTCTCAGCTACTTGTCAGGCTGAGTTGTGCGGATGGCTGGAGGTCAGGACTTTTTCTAGATTGCACCACTGCACTCCAGCTTTAGCAACAGAGTGAAATCTTCTCTCCAAAAAGAAAATCCAATGTTAAATTAAATTTACTGATAAATACAAACAAAAGGGTAACATATGCGGCAAATAACCTTAATACATAATTAGTTCTTACAAATCACTATCTCATGAAGATATGCCAAAGTATTTCACCAAAAGAAAATGCATAAAGAGGATGCATAGTTAATTCACATGCCAAAAAAAAGTACAAATTTATTATTGCATTCAACAAAGATAGTTTGAAAGTCTACCTTGTATCAGGTACTGTTTTAGGTGTTATTGACACAGCAATAACCATATCAAAAGAAAAAAGACCTTATGTTCTAATAGGAAAAGGTTGAAAATAAAGAAGATAAATATACAGTATGGCAATACATCTTCTAAAGCTGTTTTTAAGTAAGGAAAAATACTACCTGAGTTGGAAGAAAGTTAACAATAAATATAATCAACCTCAGTTGAATTAAAGTAACAATATAATTCAATTATTTGGGCCAGGCGTGGTGGCTCACACCTGTAATTCCAGCACTTTGGAAAGCAAAAGTGGGAGGATTGCTTGTATGGAGACCTGCCTGGGCAACATGGTGAAACTCCATCTCTACAAAAAATACAAAACTTAGCTAAGCATGGGGTGCGCACCTGTAGTTCCAGTTACTCTGGGGGCTGAATTGGGAGAATCACTTGAGACCGGGGGATGAGGCTGCAGTGAGCTGTGATTGCACCACTGAACTCCAGCCTGGGCAACAGAGTGAGACCCTGTCTCATATATATATATATGAGATTTTATATATTATAAAATATATAAATTATATATTTAATTATTTTTTTAAATCTTGAACAATGTTTAAGTGAATAATTGAATTTTATATATACATTATATATTATATACAGTATAATGTATATATAAAATTCAATTATTCACTTAAATATTGTTCAAGATTTTAAAAATATGATACCAGTGTGGGTGTGAGTGAGGGGAGATGGTTACTTAAAACCTGCTGGTGACAGTGTAAATTAGTGGAATCTTTCTGGAAAAATAATGTGGCCATATGCTGAAAGTGCCTTTTGAGGATTTAAGTCTTTATTTCAGCAATAGCATTTTTAGGAATTTATCCTGCAGAAAAAAACACATTGAACAAGTGGGAAAAAAATAAATACAGATGCTCCTGAACTTGCCATGGCATGATGTCCCAACCCAGTAAGCCATATAAAGTCAAAAAAATCATAAACTCAGCTGTTGTAGGCCAGGGACCATCTCTACGTAATGATGTTTATTACAGCACGAATTTTAAAAGCTAAATCAGGAGGTCATATAAATGATGAAGAATAGAGTTAATAAAATAACTTTGTTACCAGCATACCAGAAACACTACGCAGTTTTAAAATCATATTTTAAAGTGAATCCAATTATATTTAAAGTCGTAATAAGATATTATTATTTGAAACAATATAGCCCCTGTGTTTTTAACTATATGTTCTGTTTGAATTATATATTCAAGTCTGCAAATATATAAACCAAAGTGTTAGTTTTTTAGAAATTCTGGGTCATAGAATTCTAACTCGCTCATTTTTTTCATATACTATTCTATAATTTCTAAGTTTTCTAAAAAGAAAGATTTGCATATTAGACTTATAAAATTACAAAAATTGGTGTTATTTTAAAACAGATTCCAAAAAAATGATTGAAATATTCATAATTGAAAAAATTACTTTTAAATAGAACATAATGTTGTCATATTAATCTGCAAAAGTCCACAGCCATTGAGAGAAAAATACAAAGGTAAACCTTGTTCTAAAGCCAGTGTTTTTTGTGGGTTTATGTAAACTGATAAGGTCTCCACTCAGAGTGACTTATCATTGTATGGAAAGCAACAATGTAATTTTAAAACTTCTCTTGATTTATCAGAAATAGAATACTGAGAAAAAATAACGTCTAATTTTAAAAGTTTATCTTAGAAAAGATAATCAATTGTCTCTAATAATATAAAAAGCAATTGATCTATTTTATAGTTTTTGTATAAAGATAAAAATGCAAAATAAATGTGAAAGATCTTTATAAATTGCAAAATCTGTGCAGATTTATTTTCCTAATTATGCATAAAATGAGGTATTTCTTTCTTTTGTTACCAAGAATCCCAAATAATTAAGAACTTCTCAAATGAGTAATGCAAGGTTCTAACAGTCTACTCTGTAGAAAGGCTGCTTAATTTTTGGTTATAAAGTACACTGGACAAAAAGAGTTACTGTCCTGTAGAAAAAAGGCAAATTTAAAAATTCAAAAGAATATATTCTTGGCTTTAGAAAAAAATGCTATGCTTGGCATTCTTGTTAATAAATAAATTAGATAGATGGATGGATAGATTGATAGATAGGACACATCCATTTATGCATGTATGTGTATATGCATACATGTGTACATTCTCTGCCAATATGAATAACATTTAAAATCTCAAAATAGCTTGAATATAATTGAAAGGAGAATGTTTATTCCTTACCCAAAAAGTGATGGATTTAGCGTCAAGAGACAAATGTTCATTTGCTTGAATCTCTAAAAATTTAAATGATGCCAGAACTTCTTCCCCCACCCTTCCCTCACTCGCACCAGAATCTTTCTTTCTCATGACATTCCAGAAACTTAGTCATTTCCCACGCTTCTGCAGAGTTTGTGCTTTTCACAGACCTTGCTGAGATTGCCTCAGTTGTATGAGCAAAATGATTGGCATGTCTTGAGAAAGAATGTGAAGATTGAAAGTACTAGGCCAGCCACATCCTCCTCCAGGAATAATAAGAACGTGGCAAGGCTTTAATATCTACAAAGAGTAATACAGAAAATGCACTTGGACAAAAAGCAAATGATGGCAGCAATTATACCCTTAGAGATGACAGGATTTAAAGAAACAGTTTGATTACTCAAAAATAGCCATTATAATACCATAAAGTTCCTGGGAAATTAAGAAAATCTCAATATCTCCTAAAGAGGCACATCATTTTAGTGACAGAAAAACATTTATCTTTCATTATGCTTTTAAAGAATGATGCTAGCAAAAGACATCAATATTTGTTTGAAAATAGGATGAAAGCCATATTTGGCAGGAGCATGTTTGAAGTCTTTCCAGAACGTATTTTTGCTCTCAATGGGACAACGGAACTAGGCCTTTCCCCTAGTTTTAGAAAGGCATACACATGTTCATATGTGTACATGTTTGTGTCAAAGCAAATTAAAAATGTAACTTTAACAGATGGTCCTCCCTCCTCTCTAACCCAAGTCACTTTTTTCCCTGTTGATCATGCATAAACACAATTAGTAAAGAACACCATAATTATGAGCTGTGCTGATGCTTTGATGGGCTATTTGAGTGACCAAGAAAAAAAAAAGACCGTCAGGTGTCCTTTTTTATATGTGTTTATATATGTGAAATGTCTCTTTGAAAGCACACCGTTTCATAAATACTACATCATGTCAATTATCTGCAACTTCTTTGCCTCCACTCAGAAATATGTCCTGGAGAGTTTTTCATTGCTAGAACATAACTTCTTTTAACTATGCACAAGATCTATTGCATAATAATAGCTAAGATTTATTTAACATTTATTATACACACAGCATTTTGGTATTTTATCTGGACTGTTTCATTCAATTCTCATAAATGAGTTAGATATACATTAGGATTTCTAATTTACAGATAGAAAATAAAGTCACAGAGAAGTACAGCTACATTCTCAAGGTCACACTGTAAGGAAATAGAAGAGCTGAGTTTTGAATCCAGATGGTTGGATTCTTTTCTATAATATTTTACAACTCCTTTATAGATTCCTAATTTTTTAAAATATTCCCTCATTAATGGACAATTAGTTTATTACAAGTTTTGCTTAATAAATATTGGTTCTGTAAACATCCTTGTCTCAACTTCTTTATGTGCTCATTCGAGCACCCCTGTTATACACTTAGACGTACAGTTCCTAAGGTTATCCTTTAATACTTACCTTAACATAAAGCCTAGAAGTGAAGAGCTTTCAGCTATAGAATCAATCAGACCTAAATTCAGATATGTCTTCCAGTAAGGAGCTTTGGGGAAAAGGTCTTTGAAAACCTGTTTACTCATATGTACAAAGAGAATACTGATACTACCTCTCAAAATTTTGTTAGAGAATAGACGAGTTAATGCATATGAAGAGCTTAATCTAGTACCTAGTACATGGTGAGTATTCAGAAAATGATCACTGTTGTTATCAACTTTACTGGGAAATCTCTGTATCTCAAGTCTAAGGTAAGTGTCCTACTATCTATTCCCATTTTATCCTATGTTGCCCTATAAACCATACATCATTCCTTCCCATTATAACGTAAGCCAACTCTCACTCTCTATGTATCTGAAAGGTACCTGATACCATTCATGTCTCATGAATAAGCAAGTAATGCAAGTGTAGAAAATAAATTCCCCAAAGACTCTTCTAATTCTTCCTCATCTTTCTGAGTAGCAATCTAAGAATCTCTTAATCATATTTATTTCTTTATATTCCTTTAATCCGAACATAATTTTTCTTTGTTGTAGTATTTCGTGGGCCAATATGCTTTAATAAAAACTGAACGAAAGATAACCAATTTTAAAAGACTGAAATCCCTTTGAAATATACAACTGAGCTAAATTCAACCCCCAAAATGATACATTGATGTTCTGATCAGATCAATGTGACAACTATGCAGCTCCTGCAAGTCACAAAGTAAAAATGTGGTTCCAGCTCTCTCATTTAGTCAAGCACATGGATCAAAATAAGTGAAGAGTGAGAAATTTCCGTTTTATTCTGTGTTGTATAGATACAGCATAAAGTTGTTGCAGTTTGTTTTATTCAGTTTGCCTGGGGGAAAATTCATTTTGCTGTTTTAACAATATATTGAGATGGTTTAATGATGAATAGTATTTCAGAACTTTTAATCAGCTCACCACAATGACTAGAATAAATTGAATCTGTGAAGTCTTAACCGAGATGAGAGGAAATGTCACCTAACTTATAATGACTATACTAACATCACTTACTATCACTTTATCATATACCTTGAATTTTTATTTCATTAATTCTTTAAGGTTTTTTTCCATCCTTTTCTCCTGCCTCACTAGATTTTATTCTTCATTCATTTCATTATAACTTTGTGTCTTCATAACAGACTTCAACTCCTATATTTGGAAATTCTACTATCACTTGAATAGAAATTTGGGGTTCATTCTTATTAAGGTCAAAGGAACAAGTATCTGCAGCTGAATTGTTGCTCGCCAAAGTACAAACATGAAATGAAATATAGGGATAGTTTCCAAAATAAGAATGGAAAGAGATACACAACTTCAGGGAACTGGAAATAGACTGGGTTTCATCTGTCTGATCCATGTAATTTCTCCTGCTTCCCACTGTTTTCATCATTCTGTATATGCATGTTGCACAGTTTGTTGTAAGAAAACTGTGAGAGAATTTAAAGAAGGCAGTGGAGACTTAGGAGTTGGGTTCACTCCTGAAATTCATTTATGTCAACATCAGGCAGTAAAGCAAGTAAGTAAGTTGCAGAACTTAAAGACTTTATCGAAAGCAGCTTAGAAAGAGAGACAGAACATTAAAAGAATAAGAAGCAGAGTCCTGTCTGTGCCCAGATGCAAACTTGGAAAGTATGCGTCAGCTCTGGCAGCTTATGCCAAACAAGCAGTACTGTAAGGCAGAGGCAGATGTCCAAATGGCCTGAACCATCAGTCCCAATCCTACCACTGTGTACCCAAAACACCCATTAAGGGTTGATGCACAGCAGCCTTGGTCCTGTGCCCACTGTGATAGGTTCCAACTCTCCTTCCAGAGAGCACAGTGATTATTTCTGACTCCTCTCCTACTAACCACTACACTAATGAGTTTTTCCTTTAATGATCATGTGAGGTTTTGAAAGAAATAATTGGCTTAGCATAGAAAAGATAAATATTAAAGTCATGTCATCAATATTACTTTAAAAACGTCTCTGCGTGATATATCGAAGCTCCAAAACAAAAGTACAATTAGTTGGGTCTCTAATGGAAAATATGGGTGTAGTGAAGTTTTAAAAACTTCTCTGTGCCATACATCAAAGTTCCAAAACAAAAATATGATTAGTTGGGGCTCTAGTGAAAAGTACGGGTGTAGTGAAGTTCTTATGTTAACTCCAGCACCTTAGCCCTGTGGAACTGATAAAACTCTCAGCTGTAAGAAATGCTTGGTTCTCTCAAGAGACTCTTCTCATGTAAATTTCCCAGTTCTTTTGCATCCACCATATAGTCATTTTCTCTGACTAATCACAATCCATAATATGCTGGACATTTCCTTATATTTGTGCTGATAAATAATTTCATAGAAGTCTTAGTGTTTCTGACAGCCATTGTTCAGTTTTGTAGATTCTGCTTTTGCTAAACCTCTGTGGCTCTATGAACGGTTACTCCTAATTCGATACTCTCAAAGCCAAAAGGTATTGTGGCTCATTAATTTGCAACTGATGCTGTACTAATGCTCTCGGTAACTTCTGATTGCTTCCACGGGATTGCTTTCTGAGTTGCATTCCAACTACCCAGAAGTAATTGGTTATACTTCGTTCTTGAATAGTCTTCTAAAATAGCTTCCTAAATTAATGCTAAGGTGTTATGTACACATCTCTGGGTCAATGAGGTGTGGTTTACAGAAGCATTTATTCATTCATTTAATAATTTAAAAATCACTTATTGAAAACACATTGATGGTGAAGCAATATGAATGACCCAGGGCTATGAAGACATGGCTTATTCACATTACAATCTGGTAGAGAGAGATAACGTGTGAACCAGCATGTGTACAAAATATGATACACAGTGTCAAAAAGATTCAGGAGAAGAAAAAAGGAAACGGTCAACTCTACCTCAGGAGAAAGAAAATAATCTTTTCTACAGCCCAAGAATTCTTGGAGTACCATTAAAAGAATATTGTGTGCAGCTAAAATATGTATGATTAAATTAAAACTTTGAATATATAACATTAGGGACAAACAAGGATATTCAGTGAGCGTTCCAAAACTTTACCCTCCTCCACATCCAGAAGCAAAAAATGAATGTATAGCTTGCAAACGTTGATCTCAGATGGGAAAGTAAAGAACAACATTTGTTTCCTAGATCTTTTCTGGAAATTCCCAGTTTTCTTCTCTATGTTTCACCTCCCTGTCAGATTCTAGTCAAGTCAAACTTACCAACAGAAAGTTAGTGGTTGTGCTCACTTCAGAAGAGAATCAATTACATTTATACATTTCATAATTTTTAGCAATGCTAGACTTATGTTGAAAAGATTAATTTTTGTATTCCATTCTCCTTGAAAGTTACTCTTTTAAAGAAGCATACTTTAAAATATTTTAATATAAGAATTATACATTCAATATTCTCAGTGAAACACAACTGCATGCCATCACCCTTCATCTTTAACCCTCCAAACAAATTCATTATAAAATTGTAGCTCTATAGCATTAATTGATACTGTTTCCTATAAAAAGGTTTTTGATAATTTTCATGTTCCAGATCTGAAAATTCCATTCTGTGATACTTTTTGGTTTCAAAGCAATCATCAATAGAATTAGGTCATTTTTAGTTATCAGGCATGCAAAGACTGGTAACAACATTTGTTGGCAGATTCATAGGACTCTCTAGTTATGATTGATGTGATTATTTATAGCATTGGGATCTCTAAAAAGCATAAAATTCTCTTTCATACTCTCACCTTCATGCGGTCTATGAAAATCGATCAGTTGGAATAGTTCATATTCTACTTCCTATAAGAAATAAAGTCAGTAAAAAACAAAGGTAGATAAAGCTTGTCTTTACTGTGGACATGATAAAATCCAATTTTAAAAATAAGAGTTTTGATCTATAAATGATGATACTGAGTGCATAGCCATTAATTTAACAATAGAAGGAAGATAAGAATTATCTGACTCATATGGTCTGATAACGTTTTAGAAATTAAATAAAGTATGTACTTTTGTAGAAACCAAAGAAAGACAGTTGAAAGGATATAATCACCTATCATCCCTCCCTGCAGGACAACCACTATTTTCTAGTACACATGCACACACGCACACACACACACACACACACAGTACATGAACAAAAGCATTAACGAACTGTTTCTTCTCAAAGATAGAAAATGTCCATTAGAATCACTCTTACAGCTATTAAAACTGTTATGACATTAAAATAAAAGATAGAAAACAAACTCCAATGCACAGAAGTATTCAACTTTTTGAAAATCTTCCTCCACTAAATAATAATAAATAAATTTTAATTTTTGTAGTACGAAGTAACAGTGGACATTGCGAAAAGCTAACATACCCATCAAAAAGAAATGTTACCGCTGACAACGTGCATGTGTACTGTAGATTCTGTGTATTTCTCAGGCTGCGATAATGCCATTGAGACTGTGGGGGATATCAGAGCTGACACTGTGAGGGATCAAACCGAATTAAAAAATAAAAAAGTAAACCTTGTTAGTCACAAAAACAGTGGGAGCAGCAGGGAGGGCTGGGAGTGGCAAAGAGCTGTCCTTTTTCATCTTACCTCCTACAGCCCCAGAGGAAATATGTTGATTTTTGGAGCAATTAGTTGTCACAAGAACTCTACTCTAAGGAACCCTGTCTATTTCTTTACCTTCCAGGAACTATTATAATAATATTTTTAATTATTATAAAGCCTTAACCAAGATGCTCAGGGTGTTACATCAACACTTAAAACATCATCATCATAAACAATAACAATTAAAACTGCATAAAGTGAACAGCACAAAACAGCCAACAGAACACTGAGTACAATGGCACTATTCAATGAAAGGGCCCGTTTTGTAGTGTTCTCTGTAATGTGATATTACATAATTATATTCTGAAGTTCAAAACCAGAAGCAGGTCAAAAAGCATCAATCAACAAACTACAAAATGATCACACATCGGTCTATGGAACATTGGCCTCATATTTGGGGGAATTACCTAGTATACACTGTTTTCTTTAAAATCATGCCTTTAAAAATATAATTGAATGCCAATTAAAATGAAGAAAGAACCCACTGATAGAGATTCTGGCTGAAGAGAAAATGCCTGTAGGATTGATTGTGGCGATTAGTAATTTGCTTATGCCATTTATAATTCTATTTCAGCATCTGTGAACAAGGAGAAAAATTGTTTCTGGCACCAGAGAAATTACCTTAGGACGTACCAATGAAAGATTCTGCTACTCTATCAAGTAATTCACACAACACTGCCCACGAATCCACTGTATAGCCAGAGATACCAACTCTCTGGTTTGAAATATACATTTCCTTTGAGATATTTTAAGTAAATCATATTCAGTGACTTCTTCATTATAGAAATGGCAAATATATATAATTTTTTTCTTTTATAATTGAATAAACTTTTTATCGAAGTCTATCCTACACACCATAAGGTAAGGAAAGAATATAGTTATAGCTTGAGGAATTTTCACAAAGCAAGCATACTCATGCATTCACCACTCAGATGAATATATTGGACAATCCACTAACACAGTAACCTCCTTTCTGTCTGCTCCAAGTTGTTACACTATTCCCAAAAAGTACCCAGTGGGCTGCCTTCTTTGGCTATCTCTTTGCTCTACCTGGCTTTGTGCTTCATGGAAACAGGTTTATACTGCGCTTAGTGTTTTAGGTTTCTTCTTTTGCTCAATGTTATGTTTGTGAAATTCACCCATGATGCTGTGAGCAGTAATAGTACCTTCATTTACATTATTGTATAGCATCACTTTATGTGAATATACCATGACTATTTTGTTAAACTAGGTTTTAGGCTGCTGTCATGAACATTCTTGTACATATCATTTGATGCACATAGCTTTTCATTTCGGTTAAGTATATGTCTATGATACAATGTCACAGAGTTTCTGAATGTTCAGAATTTCATAGAGTTTGTGGATCTTCAGCTTCAGTAAATACTGCTCAACAATGTTTCCAAGTGGCCAGCTCATTTTACATAATGACTACCTGAATATAAGATTTCCATTTGTTCAGCATCCTTATCAAGAATTTTCTTTCTTTTTTTTTTTTTTTTTTTTTTTGAGACAGAGTCTCATTGTGTCCCCAGGCTGGAGTGCAGTGACCAGATCTCGGCTCACTGCAACATCCACCTCCCGAATTCAAACGATTCTTCTGCCTCAGCCTCCTGAGTAGTGGGGATCACAGGCACCCACCACCACGCCCAGCTAATTTTTGTATTTTCTGTAGAGACAGGGTTTCACCATGTTGGCCAGGCTGGTCTCAAACTCCCGACCTTGTGATCCACCCACCTCAAGCTCCCACAGTCCTGAGATCACAGGCGTGAGCCACTGTGCCCAGCCCTAAATTTTTAACTTTTATTTTTAAGTTAATTTATTATGTTTCATTTTTAATATAATCTCATTTTGGTTTTAATTTGAATTTCTGTGATGAATAATGATCCCGAGCAATGCTGTCTATGCATATTAGACATTTGAATATCTTCTTTTGTTCAGTACCTTTGCTCATTTTTTAAAAAGTTTTAAAAGGTAAGTCTGTATTTTTCTTAATTCAAAGAAGTTGTGTTTGTACTCCTGAACATAGGAGTTCAGGAAATGAGGACTGCCTTTCTCATGAATATGTATTCCCAACAGAATCTTCCACTCGGAGGCTTATCTTTTCACTTTCTTACTGGTCATTTTTAATAAATAGAAGCAATCAATTTTAATAAAGTCCACTCTAGAAGTCTTTTACTTTTCTAGCAAATGTTTTTGGCAGCCTATTTGAGAAATATTTATAAACCCAAAAATCACAGAGACAGTCTCTGTTATATTTTAGAAGATGTTTGTTTTACCTTTAAATTTAGATCTACAATCCACAGAGATGCTAATTTTTTTTCATCTCAGGTAGTGATTGAGATACACATTTTTTCATATGAATATTCAGTTGACCTAGAACCACTTATTGGAAAAGGACCACTTATTGAAAAAGAACACCTTTCCCCAATTTTTTTTCATCTCAGGTAGTGATTGAGATACACATTTTTTTCATTTGAATATTCAGTTGACCTAGAACAACTTATTGAAAAAGAACCATGTATTGAATCAAGAACACCTTTCCCCAATTGCACTGAGAGGAACTTTGTCCTAATTCTAGTGAGTATATCTGGATGCTGTGTGTTACTTTGTTTATCTTTACTTCATCACGCCACTGTCTTAATTACTGATGTCTTAATTACTGATGATTTAAAATCTAGATATTTAGTAATGTGACATTCCTCACTTTGTTCTTTGCTATTCTTGGTCTTTTGCTTGACACACATATTTAGATTCAGCTTGTCAATTTCCACCAAAAAATGATGGAATTTTGATTGGAATTCCATTGACTATATACATCAATTAGGGTATATTGGATATACAATACTAGATTATCCAGTCCGTGAACATGGTATCATTATTCATTCATTTAGTCTTCTTGAACTTCCCTTATGCCTTCTAGTTTTATTGGTAGATATCCTGAATATATTGTATTCAATTTATTCCTAGGTATTTGATGTATTTTAAAGCTATTCTAAAAGTTATCATTATAAAATTTTTATTTCCTAAAGTTTGCTTATATTTAGAAATCTTTGATGTTTATGTTAATCTTACATCCAGAAACACTTCCGAATTTACTAGTTAATTTTTACTAGTTAATTATATTTTATACAAATTATGATGTATTTTTTCTTTTCCTCCAATAAATTGCTATTTATTTATGTAGCTTCATTATACTGTCCAAGAGCTGCAGGACAATGTTGAACAGAATTGGTGATGGTGGCATTATCTCAATTTTCTCACAGAAAGTTTTCCATATTTAACCATTAAAAAGGATGTTTGCTATAGGTTGCTGCTGCTATCTTTTATCAAATTAAAGACATTCCTTGTTTGCTAAAAATGTTTAGTATGGAAAGGTGTTGAATTTTATCAAATACCTTTTCTGCATCTATTATGATGATCATATGGTGTTTTTCTTCTTTATTCTGTTAGCACAGTTAAATTACACTGATTGATTTTTGAATGTTAACCTAATGTTGGCTTTCCAGAATAATATGATGGATAATTTTCTTACATTTTCTACAATACTGTTAAGCATGAAAAAAGGTTTCATTATAAAAATAATGACTTTTTAAAATTTATCTTATTTTTACTAATTTCTGACTCTTTTCTATAAGGTATGCAAAACTACCTGCTAGAGATCACTTTACTGGTTTTAATTTACTCTCAGGTATGCTTTTGTCATGATCTGGGGAATTCATCCTTTCTTTGTCCATTATAGCTTATATAACCAAGTAACTGGTATCTCAGCATCTTAATATAGGAATAAATATAAAATGTTATAAATTTATTTTACTATAGTAAAACGGCTTATGCTTAAGCAATTTTTAAAATATTGTCTATGAACAGTTATTATTGCCTAATGACTGTCTATACAAGGCTTTTGTAATAATTCTGCTGTCCACTTTAAAATATTGATGAAAGCTTTTAGTGTTATCAGCAAAGATTTTCTGAGCTTCCTCAGATCTGGTTAGTAATTTACTTTTCAGCACCTCTTCCGATCTATCTTACAAATCTAGATGTCAAATGTGATACAAATAGAAGATATGCTTTATGAAAAATATAAATGCCACACAAAAATGTATAAGCTCAACCACTTTAAAAACATGCTGTGGCCTTCTACCCCCAAATATTTATACCTTTCAATAAAATTGGAAGTGGAGGGGGACTCCCGGGCAAGACGGCTGAACAGGAACAGCTCTGGTCTGTAGCTCCAAGTGAGAACAACTCAGAAGGTGGGTAATTTCTGCATTTCCTACTGAAGTACCCAGTTCAACTCATTGGGACTGGTTAGACATTGGGTGCAGCCCATGGAGGGACAGCAGAGGCAGAGTGGGGCACTGCCTCACCCAGGAAGTCCAAGGGTTTGGGGGAACTCCCTCCCCTTAGCCAAGAGAAGCCATGAGTGACAGACAGTGCTATCCAGCCCAGATAATACACTTGTCCCATGGACTTTGCAACCCACAACAGGAGAGTCCCTCAGGTGCCTACATCACCAGGGCCCTGGGTTTCAAGCACAAAACTGAGCAGCCATTTGGGCAGACACTGAGCTAGCTGCAGGAGTTTTTTTTTTTTTTTTTTCCATACCACAGTGGTGCCTGTGGAGCACCAGCGAGACAAAAGCCTACATTCCCTGGAAAGGGAGCTGAAGCCATGGAACCAAGTGGTCTAGCTCAGTGGATCCCACCCCACGGAGCCAAGCAAGGTAGGATCCACTGGCTTGAAATTCTCACTGCCAGCACAGTGGTCTAAAGTTGACCTGGGACACTCGAGCTTGGTGAGGGGGAGGGGGTGTCTGCCATTAATGAGGCTTGAGTAGGCAGTTATCCCCTCACAGTGTAAACAAAGCCACCAGTAAGTTCAGACTGGGTGTAGCCCACCACAGCTCAGCAAAGCCACTGTAGCCAGACTGCCTTTCTAGGTTTCTTCTCTCTGGGCAGGGCATCTCTGAAAGAAAGGCAGCAGCCTCAGTCAGGGGCTTACAGATAAAACTCTCCCTGGGATAGAGAAACTGGAGGAAGGGGCAGCTGTGGGCACAGCTTCAGCAGACTAATGATAGGATCAAATTCACACACAATATTAACCTTACATGTAAATGGGCTAAATGCCCCAAGTAAAAGGCACAGACTGGCAAACTGGATAAAGAGTCAAGATCCATCCCTGTGCTGTATTCAGGAGACCCATCTCACATGCAAAGACACACACAGGCTTAAAATAAAGAGATAGAAGAATATTTACCAACCAAATGGAAAGCAAATAAAAAAAATGCAGGGGTTACAATCCTAGTTTCTGATAAAACAGACTTTAAACCAACAAAGATCAAACAACAGATGCTGGAGAGGATGTGTAGAAATAGAAATGCTTTTACACTGTTGGTAGGAGTGTAAATTAGTTTATCCATTGTGGAAGACAGTGTGACAATTCCTCAAGGCTCTGGAACTAGAAATACCATTTGACCCAGCAATCCCATTACTGGGTATCTATCCAAAGGATTATGAATCATTCTACTATAAAGACACATGCACACAAATCCAAAGGATTATGAATCATTCTACTATAAAAGACACATGCACACGAATGTTTATTGCAGCACTATTCACAATAGCAATGACTTGGAACCAACCCAAATGCCCATCAGTGTTAGACTGGATAAAGAAAATGTGGCACATATACACCATGGAATACTATGCAGCCAGAAAAAGGATGAGTTCATGTCCTTTGCAGGGACATGGATGAAGCTGGTAACCATCATTTTCAGCAAACTAATACAGGAACAGAAAACCAAACACCACATGTTCTCACTCATAATTGGGAGTTGAACAATGAGAACACATGGACACAGGGAGGGGAACATCACACACTGGGGCCTATTGGGGGGTTGGGACCAGGGGAAAGATAGCATTAGGAGAAATACCTAATGTAGATGGTGGGTTGATGAGTGCAGCAAACCACCATGGAACATGTATACCTATGTAACAAACCTGCACATTCTGCACATGTATCCCTAAACTTAAAGTATAATAATAATAATAAATTTGGAAGTGGAAATGCTATATAAAAAGTGGAAGCATGTAAGTGGCAACAGATTTGCCTTTTCTAAGAAGCATTTGGAAAATAAATTGGTTGTTACATAAAAGGAACAATCACTAACCAAATGGAGTGAAATAATTTACAAGCAAGCCATTTAGATTTTAGAGTTGCCACATATTTTAGGTGAAGGATTAATAGACAGTATTTGGAATTTCAATAATGTCTCATGTTCACGTAGAAAAATGGAAACTAAACCAAGATGTTAGTTTGGGAAGCAGCTGCAGCTCATTTTAGAAGCATAGATGGACATTCCTTCAATGCTGTCACTAAGATACCAAATTTAGCACGAAACAATAAAACTCCAAAAAATCAAAGAACTAGGGCTTAGAAATTCATCTTCACTAAGAATGCAATGGTTTTGATAGGTTTGCTGTAATAAGTTCATATGATCCAGCTCAGCTAAATTGTTTCCTTTGGTGCTTTGCAGTAAAAAGTATTTTTCTGTATACTCTCTCTTTAAAGACTGTTAGCATAAAAATTCCATCTAATTTATTAAAATATTAAATAAGATTTTGAACATTAATTATATTCTTCAAACAGTTTCAAGGAATCATCTCCTATGTTTTTAAATTCCAACCAAGTAGTCTGTGCCTGCCATTCAGTGGTCAATATATAGTTAATAAATATTAAATATTTATAGTGTGATAAATCTTTGAAAAATGAAGTCATTCAACTTTAAAATTTTTATCTTTCAAAATCTTGATGAAAAAATAGTCCATGAATCAAATGCATTAGAGTATATGAAAAAAAGTCCGTATCTTTACTCCCACCTCTCATTTGTTACTATCATCTTTTGGGTATCCTTGGAGCTTTGTATTCATGTTTGAAACAACTATTTTATTTTAGTAATAAATGTAAAACTTTCTCATAAGCTCTCAAGAAAAAGCATCATTAAGATGCAAAAATAAAAAATAGAAATTTTTTTAAAGAGAAATATTACCTTTAGAAGGAGATTATGTTTTTCCATTCAAATTTTCTTTTCTGTGTCCTACCTCATTCTCTCCATGCAATCTCTAGTGGAACACTTGAAAAAAAAAAACAGTTTTTCCAAAAGTTGAATTAAACGAGCTTACTTTTTATTAATACTTTCTATAATAGGTTTATCTCATACTTTCACAAATATCCTGATATACAAAAACAAAGAAATTAGTTTTATGGGCCAGGCACAATGGCTTATACCTGTCATCTCAGAAGTTTGAGAGGCCAAGAATGGAGGATTGCTTGTGTCCAGATCAAAAAGACCAGCCTGGGCAACATAGTGAGATCCCCATCTCTATAAAAAATTAAAAATTAGCCAGATCTGGTGATACATGCCTATAGTCCCAGCTATTTGAAATGTTGATGTGGGAGAATCACTTGAGCCTATGCGATCAAGGCTGCAGTGAGCCGTGATCATGCTGCTACACTCAGCTTGGACAATGGAATGAGACCCTGTCTCAAATAAATAAATATATATATATTTTTTTATGACCTTATTTATTGAATAACTATGGGCACTCTCCGTGCATCTTCACGTTGTATTCATAGATCACAAATTGTCTTCTTCAGATTGTATAAAGCAGAACTGACCAGTGTTCAAGCTCTTTGATTAAACAAAATGTAAAGGAATACAACATTCCCCTAAAAGAGCAGATGCAGTGTGGTGGAGCCTTTCCACAGTGTCTGACAGTGCAGGATTACCGCTGTCATATCCAGACTCCAATTGCTCCCTTGTCAGCCTTTCAAATATTTCAGCACTTTTTTTCCCTTTAATTATTCATTTAAACAATGAAATAGGGAGGGAACTTCACCCACTTGGTTAATAGCGTTTGATTATAGGGTGAGAATGGAGAATCTTACTGGGAATTCTTGGTTTAACCGCACACTGAAAAGTTTGTAAATAAACTTTCCTATTAGCTAACAGAAGCATCTAAACTCACCATGTCACATTCATAATTTAGTCTAGAAATTTAGAGCTAGAACCGGGGAACACTATACCTGATAAAACAGACAAAATACTTCATTAGACGTTCACTGTATGTGTACACAAGAACAAAGGGAACACTTCTATATAAAAGATAAAATTTTGCTACTACCGTATCTTGAAAGGATCAACGTAATTAATCACATCTAACAACTGTGCTTGAATGAAAGGTGTCCTATTGTTACATTTGAATTGCAGTTTTTTGGTGTTATGCTGGTGACATTGGTGTTGAAGTTCATTTTGCTAGAGCAGTAGCAATCTAGAAACAAATATAACACATCATCAACTTTCTAACTAAAGAGAAATTAGGAATGAATTCAAAGAATTCCAAATGACCGAACCTGGTGGCTCAGGCCTTTAGTCCCAGATACTTGGGAGGCTAAGGCTGGAGGATTGCTTGAGCCCAAGAGTTTGAGGCTGCAGTGAGCTAGGATCGTGCCACTGTCCTCCAGCCTGGGAGACAGAGGGAGACCCTGCCTCCAAAAAAGAAAAAAAGGAAAATTTTCAAGCATATTTTGTTTATGCAATGTAAAAGTTATTTCACCATATACAGTGGTCCTCCTCTTATCTGTGGTTTCACATTCCATGGAAAGTCGAGAGTATCCATGTTGTAGAAGCTACCTGCTCATTAGTAGCCATCTCCTTAGTAGATGATTGTTGAATTGTACTGTAGTGTTTATGTTCAAGTTTTATTTTACTTAATCATGACCCCAAAGCGCAAAAGTAATGATGCTGAAAATTTGGATTCACCAAAGAGAAGCCTTGAAGTGTCTCCTTTAAGTGGTAAGGTGAAAGTTATCTTAATAAGGAAAGAAAAATAACCATATACTGAGGTTACTAAGATCTATAGTAAGTCTTATTTCTGTGAAATTATGGACAGTAATTTATTATAATTATTCTAATCTCTTATTGTGCCCAATTTTGTAAATTAAACTTTATCATAGGTGTGTTTTATTAAAAAAGAAAACAGAGTGTATATTGGGTTCAATATTATCCAGTTTCAGGCATCCACTGAAGATCTTGAAACATATCCCCCCTCAGGCATGGTGGCTCATGCCTGTAATCACAACACTTTGGGAAGCTGAGGTGGGTGGATCCCCTGAGATCAGGAGTCCGAGACCAGCCTGGCCAAAATGGTGAAACCCTGTCTCTACTAAAAATACAAAATTAGCAGAGTGTGGTGGTGGGTGCCTGTAGTCCCAGCTACTCATGAGGCTGAGACAGGAGAATTGCTTGAACCTGTGAGGCAGAAGCTGCAGTGAGCTGAGCTCGCGGCACTGCACTCTAGCCTGGGCAAGACAGAGGGAGACTCCATCTCAAAACAACAACAACAACAACAATAAAAATCCCCCATGGATAAGAGGGAACTACTGTATACTATATACAATATAATGCTCTATATTTTTATGGATAAGAATAGCATTAATATGAAGTACTCATTCCAAAGCATGGCAACTCAAAATGTTGAACTCATAAAATTTTAAGACACTAACATTAGCCAAATATTGATATTAAGCTATATCATGATTTAAATAAATATTATATGGCATGGTGCGGTGGCTCATGCCTATAATCCCAGCACTTTGGGAGGCTGAGGCTGGTGGATCACGAGATCAAGAGATAGAGATCATCCTAGTTAACATGGTGAAACCCCATCTCTACTAAAAAATACAAAAATTAGCTGGGCATGGTGGCACGTGCCTGTAGTCCCAGCTACTCGGGAGGCTGAGGCAGGAGAATTGCTTGAACCCAGGAGGTGGAGGTTGTGTTGAGCCAAGATCGCGCCATTGCACTCCAGCCTGGGTAACTACAGCAATACTCCATCTCAAAAAATAAATAAATAAATATTATATATCCATATATATAAAAATGTGAAATGTGTTCCTAAATGGGTTAAGATTTTTTTTTGATAAAATCTATTACAAAGATTAAAAATAAAACAAAATTCTCCTCAAAGAATTTAGAAGTGGCTACCAAAGTGCCTTTTGTGATATCTGGAAATAATTGCAAACATATGTGTAAACGTATAAATAACATTGCATTTCTGTGTTTTCACCTTATTGCAATAATTTTACTACTAGAAAACTGTGCATTCTTAGAAAGCAGATATTTTTTATTACACAATATGCATCCTTTGGACAAGATCAATCTTCATTCAAGGTGAAATCCATTAAAACCAGCTATTTCAGATGACTTTCCTATTACTCTTAATCTCATAGTAATCACTCCCTTCTTTGCTCCTCTGCTTTTTTTTACACTGTTCTATAATTCTGCCTGTGAATCCATGTCCCCTTTTGTTTACACAGCTGTTTACACCTAGTAGGTGTTCAATATATGTTTTTGAATAGTATTTAATGATTTATTTTACTTCCAGAGACCTTGGACGTTCGACTTGATGATATGACTTTCAGATGTCTCTTTTACCCATTCATTCTTTTAAATTATTCATTGTTAATCTCATGCTTAGAAGTCTCCTCAATCTACAGTTTTATCCATGCTGAATAATGTCACCAGAATAATCATTATAAAGAAATGCTGTTATTGTGCCATGCTTTTACACTAAAAAACATCCACACAACCTACTGCCTACAGGATAAATTAATTTATTCAGTCAGAAAACATTTATGGAGTGTTTTTTATGTGCTAAGATATTGTTCAATCATTCAAGTCCCTCTGAATTTGGCTATAATCAACATTTTCAACAAAATCTCCAAACTTTGACCTTCTTGAATCTAATACTGTAGCTAATTTTATTTTATTTTATTGTCTCCTTTATGCATATCTGTGCCTTCTCACTTTCCAAATTCAGCACATTAAGACTGTTCTTTTCTTCAGTGAGTAATCTAATTTTTAAGACATAATTTATCCTCTTTTTTGAAAATTTTACAAGCCATTTCAGATATGACTAATTTGTTTTCTATTGTACTCAACTGTCTTTTAATTGTAGACTGCCTTCCAATAGATTTAATTTTACTGTATTGATTTTATTATGGAAGTCAGAATATATAGTTAAAAATGAGGGCTTTAGAATTGGTTATATTCAAGTTTAAATTACCAGTAAGACAAATGCTAGTCATGTGATTTTGGTTAAATTAATGTCTGAATTAGTTTCCTACCTCTAAAGTGAAATTAGTAATAACTAGCTTCTAGATAGTGACAATTCAATGAGATAGCATTGGCATTTATTTATGATAATTTTTCTATGGTTTTGCAAGTTTTGTATTTATGTTTACCAACTAGTTTGCAAGCCCTTGAGAGGAAAAGGGCGTACTATATTTTATTATATATACTATTATAAGGAGAAGAATCATGGAAAATATTTCTGTAATAATCAATTATTTATTTAATTTTCCTATAATACACATGGGAAAACAATAAACCATGCATATAACAATATGACAGAAAGATAATACCTGATCAGTGGAAAATATGCCAAATTTTATATATGTTCATGTATGTGTGTGTATATTTTTATATATTTATATTTAAGTTTACAGGTATATAAATATACATGTATACTTGTACATACAGACATGTACATGCACACATAGACACACTCAAATATATGTAGATATGTACATAAATATACATATGAACAATGTTCATAAAAAATACCCATATATACATTTCTACACACACATATACTCACATAAAAACATAATTCAGATAAGAAACTATTTTGGCCATTCAGATAGGATTAATTTGTTTTCTATTGTACTCAACTGTCTTTTAATTGTAAGCTACCGTCCAATAGATTTAAGTTTGTTGTATTGATTTTACTATAGAAGATAGAATTATATAATTAAAAATGTGGGCTTTAGAATTGGTTGTATATGAGTTCAAATAATCAGTAAGATAAATATTAGTCATGTGATTGTGTTTAAATTAATTTCTGAATTAGTTTATTACCTCTAAAGTATAATAACTAGTTTCTAGATGGTAAGAATTCACTCAAATATATGTAGATATGTACATAAACATACATATGAACAGTGTTCATATAAAAAACTCATATATATACATTATTTGAATAAATTAGTCATATCTGGAATGGCCAAAATAGTTTTCTACCTGACTTTATTATGTTTGTATATGAGTATATGTGTGTGTATGTGTGTGTAGAAATGTGTATATATGGGTATTTTATCTGAACACTGTTCAGATGCATATTTATATACATATCTACGTACATTTGAGTGTATCTATGTGTGTATGCAATACATATATTTACAAATATTTCTAGAGAGCACAGTTCTGTTGGAAATGCATCTGAAGGTAATAATGCACTTTATCAGGGGCTAAAATATCAACATTTTAAAGCAGATTTCCAGACTTCAATTTGAAGAGGGCTCAAAATGGGTATTTTGAACTGATCAGGTTCAATTATATTAAAGGAATATAAATAAGTCAGTAAAATATATAAGAACATTTCAAAGATTATGCTAATTGTAAAATTATTTCTCTAAAGAACATTTCTTGATTTAGGGAGAATTTTAAGCTTAATCTTACATTGCATTATTAATCAACTGCATGAAAGGAGCAACTTCCATTTTTCCCGTTTTTTCTTTCTTCTATTAAATCCCAAGCACACAGTTCTATGGCATTGCCCTTCATTTGTTCTTCCCAGTTGGAATGCATGGCTAAGCTCTCAAGGGAATGCTCTTGCTATTTATTATTGATTTTATAGCTCAAAAATGTGAGTGGGCAGTGAATGGCTGGATTGCAGATTAGGAAATAACCACTTAGAAGAAGAAGCCAGCTGGACACTTGTGATATATTGCTATTTTCTGTCTGAATTTTATACCTAGTTATAGGTAGTTTACAGAATTAAGCTCCATATGGACAAAATGCTACTGAGGGGACTACAACATAACCTGTGCATAGTTACAGATGCTTTTCTCATTCTTGTGGGACACACTGCAGGAGAAATATGTCATAATCAGGGATTTAGAAATAATGAAAGATTTGGCTTTCATCTGTTTTTCACAGATTTGCCAGAGCTGAGATGAAGAAAACAAACATACACAAATGTTAGCTCTGATAGCATTAAAACAGACTAAACAAATGCTCCCTGAATGCGATTAGACACACACACACACACACACACACACACACACACACACACACACACACACACAAACTCTCACACCACTTCCACCAGCAGCACTGTAATTCCCAGCATAGAAAAGCTTCAGTGCTTTTAAGTGATGTTGAAATGAATTATCTGCTATAAAAGAAAAGAATCTTGATAAATTACCCAGTTGTTTTTCTTGACTTAATAATATTGCATTAGTCAGCTCAGGCTGCCATATAACAGAATACCATAGACTAAGTGTCATAAACAACAAACATTTATTTCCCACAGTTCTGGAGGCTGAGAAGTCCATGATCAAATTTCTGGCAGCTCTAGTGTCTGGTAAGTGTACTCTTTCTGGTGGCACATGGCCATCTCTTCATTGTGTCTTCACATGGCAGAGAGTAGAAACAGAGGGAAAGAGAGAGTGACTAATCCCATTTATTAGGGCTCCACCTTTATGAACTAATCCCCTCCCAAAGTCCCCACCTATTAATAGTATAACATTGGAAGTTAGAGTTTTAATGTATGAGTTTGAGGGTGGGGTTGGGAGGATACGCACATTCAGTACACAACAGTCACCTAATCTAAATATAAGAAATGCACATTTTCCAATGAGGTTTCCAAATAATAATGATTTTAAATTATAGATTAGCATTCTTTAAAATTAGTATGAAGAATGTATCAGCCAGGGTGCAACCAAGAAACAAAAATAATGTACTTGAGGCTGATATAAAATTTAATTCTTTAAAATTAGTATGAAGAATGTATCAGCCAGGGTGCAACCAAGAAACAAAAATAATGTACTTGAGGCTGATATAAAATTTAATGCAGGGAAATATATATATGTGATGAAAGAACTAAATAGCTAAGTAAGGGAGAGGAAGCAATGCTGAGATTGTAAAAGAAATAAAGTCACTGCTACTCACAGACTACAGAAACAACAGGGAGTGGGTAATATTATGGAACTCAGGGCCAGCCAAGGATTTCCAGGAGACTGGGCCCATCGTGTACCTTTCAAGCAGAGGCCGGACCCATGGAGGTGTTACAGCTACTGCTAGAAGCACTGTCTAAAGAAAAGAGGAAAGAGGAAAGAAGAAAAGCAACCTGACTTCTCCTCCAATGCTAACCAGCACCTCCCAGAAATTAAATTCATCTAGAAGCCAACTAACATGAGAGAAACACCTGCTGGATCAATACCCTTGTGATTTTCCTTTCTGGAGAAAAAGAGGAATTGCTCTCCTGAGGGTAAACCAGCCCAGCACCAGCACAGATATTTATCATTTTTATATTATAACTTGTCAAGCTTCAAATTATTTAAAATATAATAGAGTACCTTGAAATTCCAGATGCATATAGAATTTCACTGTCAAACTATAAAACAAAGAAACAAAAAAATTTGAAGTAAAAGAAAAATTGTTTGCACCTCTGAAAATTTAGATGCTTCTTATGTCAATGCCCACAAAAAAGTCAATTTTTATTATAGTTTATCAGGCAAAGATAATAACTACACTAAACTATTTGAACAAATATAACAATTAAATACTTTATATATACTCATCAATATAATTTAGTGTTTATATGATCAACTTTTCCTAAAATCAGCATCATCAGATTTAGGCAGGTAATGGTATATTTTATAAAACCATTATAAAAAATTATAAAAATTCATAAAACTATAAAATAAATTAAAAAATTATAAAATATATAAAATTATAAATTATAAAATAAATTATAAAATTATAAAATAAAAAATTATAAAAATTCATAAAATTATGAATTACATATCAATATACTCAATTTGGAAAGAAATAATTTTACAAATTACATATCAATATACTCAATTTGGAAAGAAATATCAGCTCTATTTATCTGTATTTTTAAGTTTTTATTATCATTTAAGAAAAAATTGACTAGCCATGTTAAGGGCAGCCCTAGATTTGACTTCTCTAAACTTTCCACAGTATGTGTTGCTCTAGGTATAAGTTAAAAGGGTAAAAATATGATCAAATCTTTTAAAATAAATTGAAAAGGGTATTTTCTGTGATATGGTCTAATTAAAAATTACATTTAAACCTATGAGAATGGGATCAATAAAAATAAGCTTGTGGCATTTTTCTCAATTTATTTCCTTTATTCCCTGGTGTTTCACCAGAGGCCTATTTCTTTAGGAAATTATTTCCTTGAAAATAGTCTTACAAGGTTCAAGAAGGATATTTTTAGTAGAAACTAAATTTTTACATAGATCTGGTGCAGTCATCTCCATTACATAACTAACTGTCATTACTATATCATGGTACAGAAAATCACAAACAGTAACACATCATAACCACATCACAGGCTATCATGATCTAGAACTTACATCAGTCCTATTGCACTTCTTTCTGACTGCCACGTGAACCTTGAAGATACTGAATTTCTGGTCTATCTTGGATTACCCTAAAAGACCATAAAATGCTGTAGAAAACTATGATAAACTGAATAAAACCAAGAAACACAAACTTCTAAAATAATAAAACAACAAAGAATGAGCACAGGCAATGCCATTGTAAACACGGCTCTTCACTGGAACTCCTGGTAAAGATACTAGCAGAAATGTGATGGACAGCACTTCTCTACAAAATGCTTTTTGGCAGGATACACTTGATTTTTTTAGATTACTCATATTTTTAAAACCTGGGATTTAAGGGTTTATTGGGGAATAACAGCGTTTGGCAATGTTGAAGAAAAAGGACCCTCTGGGAGCTCTGTTAATGGAATTGAACTTCTTTTGGTCTTCTTCAAAGAAAGAAGCATTTGCCTGTGTCTTGTGAGTCTAATTTGACAATTTGACCCTTTGTATTATTTCATTGTGCTTTCAAATTCTAAAGTCTCTTCATTAATGAACATAATGTTGGGAGATTAGAAAGATGCAAATGGAAAAATTACCAACATTAAAACTACCTCCACAAAACCTCAATAAAGCATTAGCCAATACCCTCTGAATGACTGACCCTACCCCTTCCCTACTGAACAGAATCTCCAGAATATTTTGAGGTTTGGGGAAAAAAACAAACATCCTGCACTATTCCCAAAACCACATTAAAAAAAATTCCGATACCAAATCTTGAATTACTGTCATATAGTCATTCCAACCCTTATATAAAGAAATTTGAAACATTGAACTTAGAATTCTAGCATATATGATATCCAGATCTTAAAGCTTATATCCATTAAAAGATAATTACCAATGCCAAATAAGACCTCCTACAAAACAGAAATGTGGCAAATCCTGAGTTCCTCATCTACACATCTTAAAAACACCCCTTAATGTCAGGAAAATATATCAATTATAATTCTGGGTTATGTATTTATAATTATTTAGAAATGCTTTAACATGTTTCCATTTTGGAAGATACTATGTATTTATAGTAATCTGTCATCTATTCTTCATTCTCAATTTATAAAAATTAAACAAATTAGAGATCTAAATAACCATCTGATAATAAGCAAAGTGGGAATATTCTGTTCTTAAAAGGATCTATAATATTTTTAAAAGATTAATCAAAATGGCATTAGTCAAAGTAGCTACAATGTTTTGATATAAAAGAATTTAATAGAAAGGAAATGAAAATCTCCAAATCAGAGATTAATATTTATTTCCCTTAAGTGGAAGAAATTCTAAATAGAAATACATTGTACATAAGATGTCTAGTTTAATGAATGAGAACAGATGAGGCTAATGGAGGAGGAGAAAAAGGAAGAAGCCATAAATAAACAAGTGAGAAATATCTTGTTATTTTCATGTTAGTTTTGTTGTTCTTTAGTCAAAATAATTTTTAATTAATATGACACACATATTCACATAAAATAAACAGAAAACTAAGCTTCCTCCATAATATGGACATAATAAAAGGGGGCACAATAGCCTTTAACCCATAATGAGAACCCATAATACATAAGAAAATACATTATAATCACACATTGTCTTAAATACATCTCTGTGCCTACACATAGCCCACACAAATCTTTAAAATATGCCCTCCCAAACTTTTATATCCAGATACTGAAACACACACACACAAAAAGTTGTAACTGTATGTATAATTCTAGGTTAATCAATAACACCTATTTACAGATACATACTACAGTTAGTGTTTCTTTTGTGTCTGCTATAATTAGAGGAACACAATACTTGCTCATATTTATGTGCACATGTGCAATCTATTTCTACCCCCAGATACATAAACATTTTCAGAAATCAAAGTGATGGTTTAGTTGCAGAGTGCATGAGTTTGGTTGTAAGAAAGAGTAACTTGTTTAATACATATACTAGAGTATCTCTTATAATTAAAGTAAAGCTAGGCAATCACACTTCAATGAAATAGAAACCTGACCAGCCATGGGTAAGTTGGCATCGCAACTTGTAGATTTTTTCCACTTGAACTCTACTATTAATGAAACATAGCCACAAATACTCAATACCATATTTCTCAGTTGCAATTTTATTTCCTTTTTTTTTTTTTTTTTGAGATGGAGTCTCACTCTGTTACCCAGGCTGGAGTGTAGTGGCGCAACCTTAGCTTACTGCAGCCTCCACCTCTCTGGTTCAAGTGATTCTCCTGCCTCAGCCTCCCAAGTAGCTGGGATTACAAGCACCCGTCACCACACCCAGCTAATTTTTGTATTTTCAGTAGTGATGGGGTTTCACTATGTTGGCTAGGCTGGTCTCAAACTCCTGACCTCAAATGATCTGCCCACCTAGGCCTCTTAAAATGCTGGTATTACAGGTGTGAGCCACCATGCCCAGCCTCAGTTGCAATTTTCAAATGACAAGATTTGAATAGCCCAGTTCAAGTCAGGCAGGTATTTTCATGTATACATTCATTCAAAAGTTGTTGATCCTCTACTATACACAGTGATAGTGTGGACCAGGTTTTCCGATTAGCAGTCCCAAGAGAGAACTACAACTGCATGGAGAATAGTAAAGATTATCACTATATCAACCACCAGAAATAGGAATCCAAACACTTTTGCCCACTGCACCCTGGGCTATAGTTTTACCAATTACCTGAGTCCAACGAGACAGAACATTCACACATAACAAGTTACATAAAATAGATTTATTACTTACAGATAGGCAGCAAGCAATAAAAGAAGCCTAGGATCCACTGTAATCCAGTCCCTCAAGGCTCAAGAAGGCTGCCTGGGGCAGATGGAGGAAGGCTGAACCTTGGGTGTTCCACTTGCATCATGGCTGAGGGACCCCAAAAGCTGTCCTAATCCAAGTTATATACCTCAGGGCTATATGACTCACTGGACAAAGATTTGAAGGACATCCTGCTTCCAGGGGAAGGAGGAGACAAAGCCCAGTTTGTCTCAAACAGCTTCTCCCTAGCTCAAGACCTTACATTGCCTGGTTAGGACAAGAACAAGACCCAGACTGTTTCGGGCAGCTTTTTGCCCATGTCTCAGAGTGAATGCAAACTCAGCACATGCTATGTTTTCCCTAGAACTACATGCAAGAAAGTGGGAGCGAATTCGGTCAGTCCAAAGCCATCCAGAGATCTGTCCTGCAGATATACTGAGGTTCAACACAGCAGACATGTCATGACTATTAAAGTGGGTAAGCAGGACCACACAGCAGAACCATGGTTGTCTAGAGCCTATACTTGGGGAGCAGAAAGAGAGGATCTGCTGATTGGAGAGCAGAAATGAGAGGCACTGCTGATAACCAAATCGGTGTCCACATTAGAGATAAAGTAAGTAAGGTAGTCAAAGGTTGGCAAATGGCTAGTTACTGAAAGACTGTACCTGGTGGTTACTATGGTTAGTTCTCTGGACAAAGGAAAAGAATTTGAAAACACAAATTAGTGCATTGCCTGCCTAACTATCCTAAGAAACCACTTCCTGGTTAGATATTTAAACTCAATGTCTTTATATTCTTTCATTCATCTGTTACTTGCTATTGGTAAGTAAATAGAAAGTCAGTGAATTCAAACACATCTTCCTGAACACTTTGAAGTTGGAAAGAAAGATGTCTCCATAACGGAATTTCCTTTTTTAGTCTAGTACAATGAGTTTACAAAATGTCAGTGTCCTATTACATGTTCTTATCTGTTGTGAAATTTCAGTAATAAAATATATTTCTGAAAAAGTTACTATAAATTTTCTTTAATACTGTGTAATATAAACTTACTTCTCTGGTCACTCACACTGGTAGTTTTAAGTCAAGGAAAACTTGAATTGTTGCAGGTACTGATAAATTACAATTTACTAATTTTCTAAACCTGTTGTGCAAGGCTTTATTGGGAAAATAGCATGCCACATAAATTTTTACCTTATTTTCACTCCATAATAGTAGGATCCTAATATAATTAATGGGATATTTCATCTTTACTAAAGAGACTTAAACCAATTATTAATTAATAGAAATGGCACGCAATTTTAAAACTTCTCCCTACCTCCCTTTGGCCCAACAGCAATACGTTAGCAGAATTAGAAATCAAACAATTTGACTTTTCCAATTAAATAAATCTAAGGCACTATGAGTTATGCATAATAAAGGAACATTTTTGAGGTCACCATCAGTGCACATAAAAATCAAACGCTGACTCATTTCTTCTCCAGAAAGACAGATTGAAAGATAGTAATCATAAGAGTGTGGAATTTGAAATACTAAAAGGAGTATGAGAAAAATAGAAAAATACAATTCAAATTAATAATTTTAGAAAGCTTATAACATTGATAGAAAAAGAATTACAGCATTTTACCTCCCTAAAGAAAGGCAAAAGAGATATATTGCCAAGTAAAAATCATCAAAAACTATATAGAAAGTAATTTTATAAAATTAATTTATTTTATAAATAATTATTGTATGCTTCCAGGTGGGTTGAAAAAGCAAATAGACAGTCTAATCTCACAATAAGTGCAGCAGGGACAAGAGGCCACTAGAGTTCAATGGGGTAAGAGCTCTGAGAAGGTTATATCTCACTGTGGTTTTAATTGGCATGTCCCTAATGATTAGTGATGCAGAGCATTTTTTCATAAACCTGTTAAACATTGTTATCTATTTTTTAGGGAGATGTCTGTTTGGGTCTTTTGCTTACTTTTAAATGGGGTTATTTGCTTTATTGCTATTGAGTTGTTTGAGGTTTTTTTATTTACTTTGGATATCAACCCCTTATAGATACTTTCTCTCACTGTGTAGACTGTCTCTTCACTTTGTTATTTGTTCCATTTGCTGTGCAGAAGCCTTTAATTTTATCTCAAATCAAATTAATTCCATTTGAAATTCCATTTGTCTGTATTTGCATTTGTTCTCTGTGTTTGGGGTTTATATCCAAAAAAAAAATCATTGACCAAAATGGAGCCTTTTCTTTTTTTTTAGTTTTACAGTTGCAGGTCTCATATTTAAGTATTTAATCCATTTTAAATTTATTTTTGTATATGGTATAAGATAAGGATCCAATTTCATTCTCTGCATGTAGATATTCAGTTCTCCCCCATACCATTTACAGAAGAGGCTGGCCAATCATGTGTTCATGACACCTTAGTTGAAAATAAATTTACTATAAATGCATGAGTCTATTTCTCAGCTTTCTATTCATTCCATTGGTTGATATGTCTATCTTTATTCTGCTACCATGCTGTTTTGACTATAATCACTTAATAACATTTTTGAAATCTAAATATGTGATGAACCCAGCTTTGTTCTTTTTATTTAAGATTATTTTGGCTACTTGAGACCTTTTGTGGTTCCATAGATATCATGTCACTCTTTTTAGAATGGCTAGTATCAAAAAGATGAAAGATAAAAGGTGTTGGCAAGGATGTGAAGAAAAGGGACACTTTGTAAACTGTTGGTAGTAAAGGTTAATACAGCTATTATAGAAAACAGTATGGCAATTCTTCCAAAATTAAAAATCGAATTACCATATGATCCAACAGTCTCAATTCTGGGTATATATATTCAAAGGAATTGAATTCAGTCTGTCAAAGGGATATTTTTTGCACTCCTATGTTCATTACAGCATTATTTACAATAGCCACGATATGGAGTAAACCTATGTGTCCATCAACAGATAAATGGATTTTAAAAGTGTAGCATATGTACACAATGGAATACTATTCAGCCTTAAAAATGAAGGAACTCTTGTCATTTATAAAAACATGGAAGAACCTGGAAGACATTATGCTAAGCAAAATAAGCCAAGGACAGAAAGAAAGACGTATATCACATCATCTCACTTGCAAGTAGAGTCTAAAACAGTTAAACTCATGGAAGCAGAAAACAGAATGACAGTAACCAGAGGCTGGGAGTGGGAAGGAAGGAGGAAATGCAGAGATGGTGGCCAAAGAATTTCAAGTAAACAGAAAGAATACATTTGGAGTCTATTGCACAGCAGGGTGACTATCTCCGATTATTATGTATTACACACTGCAAAATAACTAATAGAGTAAATTTTAAATGTTCCATCACAAAAATGATAAAAAGGGGAGGTGATAGATATGTTAATTAACTTGATTTAATTATTCCACATTGTATGCAAATATGGAAAATAATTTTGTACCCAACAAATATACATAATTTTGATTTACCAACTAAAAACAATAATAATTTTCTAAAGCAAAAGCAATTTTTTAATAAAGGACTAGGAGAAGGAAAGTAGAGGACTCCATGGAGAAATGTAGGCTGGGAACTAAACCTGTTTGGGAGGAGAGGGTGGACTCTGGGCTGCAAAGAAGAACTTTGCAGTTGAGACCTGGAGGGTAAGTTAGCCTTGGGAAGAAGCAGAGAGTGAACAGGGCAGTGGGGTTAGAAAGTAGGGTTTTCCAGCCAAAGGTACCATTGTATGCAGAGGGTCAGAAGATCAGGAAGACAAAAAAATAAGATTTGTTTGAAGACGCAAAAAAAAAACTGAGTAGGGCTGGAACCTACAGACATTAGAAACTGTAAAGTTTGCCAAGAAAGATGGAAATAACTACAGGTTTTCATGCAGAGAACTACCATGATTAGATTTCCAAAGTAATCTTTGAAAAACAATTCTTTACACAGAAGTATGATGGGATAGGAAGGAATAGTTAGTAGGTTTTCTCACTAAGGTGGATGAAATTTGATGTAAGCCCAGCAGGAGAGTAGAAAGGCAAGGAGATAAATGGATTCATACTAGAGATATTAGACAGTATTTTGAGGTTTATTTTGCTATAGAAAATTAATGAAATTGAATAGTAAAGGAAAAAAAGTGACGTCCAATCATTGATTAGCAATGCAGTGGTGCCAGATACTCTTTAATAACAAAGGGATGCTAGAAGAGCAGGGGCTATTTTTCATTATCATCCCAAAAAAATGTGAGGAGGAAAAAACAACAAGCAGATTAATGGGTTTCAACTTTAAATTATTCTAAGAGAGCTGAATAATTCAAAAAAATCACAATTATTCAAGATGTCATGCAAAATAATAAAAATAAATGAGAATGTTAGAGATGCCGTACCACAAAATAAAACACATAAAAAATGCAAATAATTAGATACATGAATTGGAAAATAGAAAGTTAAGAAAGGAAAATATAGATAAATTAGCTAATTTGAAAGGTGAGCAAAGGAGAGCTGAAGTTTATAGTGTCGATTTGACTACTAGTTAGTGATATGCAAATCTAATTAAGAAGTCCTGCAAAGAAAAACTCAAGAAGGAATTTAAAATTAGGTTTAAACAGCCTCAGCATGTTACAGGTTTTAAAACCACTTATATCATACACTGTGAAATATATCTCAGAAACTTATACTTGAGTATGCGTTCTTTTGAGATACTAGGTGACCAACCAAGACAAAACAAAATTGGAGAGAGTAAAACTTTGTTAAAATGAGGATATAAATCTAGTGAGACATAATTCTCCCCCCTCAGGAACCTAATGAAAAATGTTTTCACATATTAAAGCAGGCCACACGTATTTGTCAAAAATAAATCATGTCAAGCATAGTGCTTTTCTTTGATCTTTTAGGTAGGAAAATGTAGTATATGTTATGTGGAAATTAGTCTGACTTTGAACATTCACACTTGGCAAACAAAGACTGGCAAATGAAAAGACTGATAGCTCTCTGGCATATCAAGAATGTCAAAGAAGAAACTACAAAATTAGACAAGAGACTGTATTAAATATAAAAAAGTGGAAAACTTCAAAAGAAAGGAGTATTTCTTTTTGTGATTAAGAAAAAACCATGTGATGTAGACTTGCTTCTTTCAAATAATTTAAAACTTTATTTTTGTTGAAAGCAAATGTAAGAATTATGACAATTAAATTGATTCTTTCAATTATTCAACAAGATTTAAGTACCCACTGTGTAATAGGGAAGGAAGGCTCTGAGGATACAAAGATGAAAGGTTCTACCTGATAAAACTTTTCAGTTCAGCTTGGAACTGACAAGTAAACAAGCAACTTGTGATTGAGGAAAAACAAGTCCCCCGTGGAAGTATATGGAAAAACCACTAACTTTATGTATCAGAGAAATCTTCCCAGAGTAAGGATAGCCTTAACTGAGATTTCAAAGTGAATACAAGTTAATCAGTAAAGAGAGGAGATAAGCTTCATTTAGAGGGAATAGCCTGTGCAAGTGCCCAATAAGCAATTTTACAGCTTTCTGGCTGGGCACAATGGATCATGCTTGTAATTCCAGCACTTTGAAAGGCTGAGGTGGGTGGATCACCTGAAGTCAGGAGTTCCAGACCAGCCTGGCCAACAAAGTGAAACCCGCCTCTACCAAAAATACAAAAAATTAGCCAGGTGTGGTGATTGGCGCCTGTAATCCCAGCTACTATGGAGACTGAGACAGGAGAATCACTTGAACCCAGGAGGCAGAGGTTGCAGTGAGCCAATATCGCACCACTGCTCTCCAGCCTGGGCAACAACAGTGAAACTCTGTCTCAAAAAAATAAATAAAAGAAAGAAAAATTTCAGATTTCAAGTTAAAGTACAGAAGAGGAAGAGGGTAAGGGAGGGAGATATGACTAACCAATATGAATATTTTATGAATCTTTATCAGAATTAATTTTTTTACAGGCATTAAGACTTTGTGTACAATAGCATAAATTATCTAACACATCATAATGAATCAGTAGTTCATTGTACACCTTGTTGAAATAACAAAATTATTTCCAAATATCTTTTCCAATGTTGTGACTGACATATGACCATTTTTATTTCTGAACAATAAATGTACTGGATATTTGTATTGAGTTAATAATATGAAAAGATAATTGGTACTTTCATAATTTATTAGCCAATTAGAGCATTTTCATGTTCAGTGCTTTATCATTCTCACTGCTTTCTTTATGTGTATTTCTTTTCCTAGAAATGAAAGGTCATCTATAAAATCTCTTAACAATATTCATCAGACTCCTATCAAATAGCAAATTTATTCTTTAGTATTATTTACAACTTTCAAACTCATTACATGCTGAAAGAAAAAGAAATATTAGGAAGGAAGAATAAAGAGAAGAAAGGAGGAAGGGAAAGAGAGGAGGAATGTTATTCTGACCAAAAATGCATTCTGCTTCTGGTAATAATCCAATCATTAGCAGCTTAAATCAAGAAGATTGTACCTGTTAAACAAATGTGTATTTGTTCACTTGTTTAAAATAAATCTGCAAGAAATTGTTTACTGTTATTTGATCAGTGGTTCAACAATACAAAAACCAGCATCGCTATAGCTTTCATGTGATGAAAATATTTCCCTCATAGGAAAATACTAGATAATGGCTGTAGTTCTGAGCATTTTGACTACAGCCATGGTAGGAAAGACAGTGGAAAGAACAATACCACCCCATCTTTCCTTTTCAACAAAGAGTAGAAATCTTCCCGGAATCATCCAAGAGGACTTCCATGTATGTTTTGTTGACCTGAAATGTATCACATGGTAATGCTTAGACTCAAGGGAGGCTAGGAAGTAATTATGGCTTTTCTGGATACTATGTTGGTGTTAGCCAAGTAAACCAAGTGGACAGATATTGGAAATGAGTGTTGGACCCACTATTAATTTGTAATACAATAATGGAAGAATCAGAAATTTGATAAATGAATGAACGTTTTTGCCAGTTTTTTTTTTTGTTATTGTTGTTTTGGTATAGATTTAGTGGGTACAAGGGCAGTTTTATTTCATAAATATTTCGTGTAGTAGTGAAGCCTGGGCTTTTAATGTAGTCATCACCTGGATAGCGTACATTGTACCTATTGGGTCATTTCTCATCCCTCACCCCACTCCCACCTTTGCACTTTTCTGAGTCTCCAGTGTCTATTATTCTATACTCTATGTCCATGAAATCATGTCTCTTCAATGAATATTTATGACCTTTCAAGAACAGATGTTTTTAACTCAAATAATTACTTTCTTTTTGGAATAATCTTTCAACCTCTTTGAGCTTCAATACCTTTTATGGGAAGAAAGGAATAGCAGGCACTTGGTAACACAGCTTGTATTGTGAAGATCAAATGAGACATTGTATATGAAACTGCTGTGTCAGCTGAGGTCTATAAATTATTTGCTATTATGTTGGGACTGTGATAAGCTAGAAATATGGATATGAATAACTAAATAATGCATAGTATAAATAATTTTACTTCAAGTTCCTTTCTGTTGGATGATCTGAAAGTAAGAATAAAAGGCAAAATGAATGGCCAGCGAGTCTATTCAACCCAGTCCAAGGAAAGAAACTGTGTCTAGTATATTTCTTTTAATCACTTATTTGGCCTATTTCAGCCACCACATTCAATCCATAAGATGAAGATAAAAATCAAAAGATCTTTTAAACAAGTTTTTCTATAGAAAAATTTAAACATCTATAAATATTTATCCAGAAAAATACCCACTACAGACAGCCATATTAACCATCTTCAAACTTCTATTTGTTTATTTATTTTTTAAGACAGAATCTTGCTCTGTCACCCAGGCTGGAGTGCAGTAACTCAATCTCGGCTCACTGCACCCTCCACCTCTCAGGTTCAAGCAATTCTCGTGCCTCAGCCTCCTGAGTAGCTGGAACTACAGGAACGTGCCACCACGCCTGGCTAATTTTTTGTATTTTTAGTAGAAATGGGGTTTCACCGTTAGCCAGGATGGGCTCGATCTCCTGATCTCGTGATCCGCCCACCTCAGCCTCCCAAAGTGCTGGGAGTATAGGCATGTGCCACTGTGCCTGGCCCCCCAGCTTCAAACTTTTAAAAGGCTACTGAATAAAGAAAGTATTGAAGGTTTAAACTTTTATATATGGACCTTAATATTTGAGAAAACAAGTAATAGAGAAATAAATTTAATCTCAAATGTAAAAGAAAAAAATGGCAATTGTCAATGTAGCTGATGACATTTTCCAAAAATGGTGCCAATGATTTATTGTATCCCACATGCTATTCTGCAATAGAAACTTGTCCTTCCTGCACTCAAGAAATGAAACATTTTTATGTACTCTATTGAATCTGTGCAGACTCAGTGATTACTTGGCTATGGCAGAAGGTATGCCATGTAACTTCTGAAATGAGGTCATAACAAGCCTTGCAGCTTCCAGCTGTGCCTTCTGCAGGGCTTGCTCTTGAGAAACTCCACTTTAAGACCCAGCGACCATACTGTAAGGAAGCTGAAGCCCCATGGAGAGGCTAAATGGAGACATTCTAGTTGAAAGTCCCAGCTGAGCTCCTAGTCAACAACCAGTCATGGGTCTGTGTCTTCTTAGATGTTCTCCTTAGGCAAGTATTTGGATGTGTCTTGCTCCTCAGCTATCTGACAGCAAATACATATGAGCCACTCAGCTTTTTTGCAACTGAGCCCAGTCAACATATAGGAAAATGAGAGACAATCGTGGAGGGCTTCATTATGCAACAAGAGATAATCAAAATACTTAAAGATGAATAAATGACTGTTTCATATAGCATTCATGTTGTAATGTTTAATGAGTGCTTACTATATGTTATATGCTGTTCTGAAATATGTTATATACATTATGATATTGGTTCTTCACTTAATCACCATAGATAAGTGTAATTATCGTCTCCATTTTACAGATAAATAAACTGAGACATATAGAAAAGCAAAATGGTCACCTAGCTAGTAAATCCTTAACTGGTATTCCATTAGGACTCCTTCCAATATTTTAGTCGCAAAAACAGGCAAAGAATTTACCTTTGGTATACAAAGAGCTAAGCATTAGATTCTTGTTTCCAGCATGAGTGATTTTTATGCCTACCATTGTATGAAAGAGGGAGCAAACAGAAAAGAAGGGATGAAGGGAGGAGACGAAAAGACAGGATATATATATATATGTGTATGTGTGTGTGTGTGTGTGTGTGTGTGTGTGTGTGTGTGTATACATATATTATTTTTTTGAGATGGAATCTCACTCTGTCACCAGACTGGAGTGCAGTGGCATGATCTTGGCTCACCGCAACCTCTGCCTCCCAGGTTCAAGAGATTCTTCTACCTCACCCTCCAAGTAGCTGGGATTACAGGCGCATGCTACCATGCCCAGCTAAATTTTTTGTATTTTTAGTAGAGATGGGGTTTCACTGTGTTAGCCAGGATGGTCTCAATTTCCTAATCTCGTTATCTGCCCACCTCAGCCTCCCCAAAGTGCTGGGATTACAGGCGTGAGCCACTGCACCCAACTAGGTTATATATTTTTAATGCTACACTTACTACGTAGTTATATTAAGAATACTTCAGAGTAGTCATTCATTCATCAATTCATTCAAGAAATGTTTTAATATATGAAAGACACTGGTTAGACTCAGTTGATAATAATAGTGAAAAAACTAAAAAGCAATGCTCACGCCCTCAAAGAGCTCACATTCTCATGAATAGTGGATTTCTTGTTAAGGAAAGTACCTGAAAAGACTAGAAAACCACCTGAAGAAGCCATTAAAGACAAAATTCAAGAATAAGGAGAAGAGTTGCAATAGAAAGCTGTTAAGCTTCATTTTAGCCCCAAGACTTTATGATTTTACTTTGCAAGGAACTCATATCTACTTTTCATGGTCTGATAATCTAGGTCAGACAGATATAGTCCTGGTTAGCAGGAAAAAAAGCTGGTGGTGTCTTTTAATTCCAGGGAACTTTCTGTGAGCTGAATCAGAAATATTATTTTGTAGGGTGTTTTACCACCAGATTGCTCTTTTCTCCCCTAGACTAGGCTGACCTCAGAACCAAATGACACATTTTTTCTCAGTATCTGCACTGCCACATAAGTCCCTAATGACACCACAGCAATAGAACAAGGAGACTCAAATAATGTCTATTTTTGGAAGAAACTCGGGCTTTATCACTTTTTTGAAGGTGACATAGGAAAGTAGGGCAGGACTAATCACAGGTAAGATTGGCCTTAAAAAAAAAAACCTTTTCATAAAACAGAGAATGTTATAACAGAAATGAATCATAGAATTTGTAGGGAAAGGTAAGAAATCATTACTAACAGAGCCAAATCTTCAATAAGAGCAGTGAGAGATCTTTCCACTATGAAATGAGATATCTTTATAAAAAAAAATCTTCAAACTATTTCAGTTCTTTTTAAAGTAACTCCTAAATCCTCCCCACCCACTGAATGAATAAAACATTCTATTGTAGCTCATCTGAAGTGCATAAGTTGTGTTTCATAAGCAAAT
Organism: Ateles fusciceps; assembly: GCA_036589455.1. Classification (NCBI taxonomy): domain Eukaryota; kingdom Metazoa; phylum Chordata; class Mammalia; order Primates; family Atelidae; genus Ateles; species Ateles fusciceps. The sequence continues at coordinate 12,018,165 of JAZHEH010000572.1, read as the reverse complement.
CATTGTTTTCCATAATCTAAAGTGAATTTTATTTGAAAGAGCTTCCCCTAATAACTCAGAAAGTTTAAAAAATGCCAACTTCCATTTTTAGAAGGCCCTTTGATTCAAGTTATGGTGACTTTAGAAAGCTAAGTTACAGAACGAAAATTCTGCCATGAATGCTGCCAGCACAAGGCTGAGCTCCCCAAGGAGCCAAGACAATCCTTGTCAATGCTCTGAGGTAAAATTTCTTTTACTTAATCTGCATGGGGTTTTTTTAAATCATTTTTGATGAATGTGATTCTCATTCACTTCCACAGCCTTGGAGATGTTTTGACTCAGAGATCTCACAATGACTTCATTAAAAGGACCTGTAAAGTGCAGCTCCACTTGCCCCTGAAAGCTCCTACTGCCTTAAGAAGCACTGGAGCACACTTTCGGCAGATAATGTAGCATCCATACGCACAAGGCTCTGGCAGCCACTATAGATAAATATTTTTTATCTCCCTTAATTTTTCCCCTTTGTCTGATGTCTCTCTTCTAATTTACAAAAAGAGAATTACTTTATTAATTAGTCACAGTTTAAATTTTTTTCCACATGTAGGCAGTATTTCCATGCCAATTTTGTGCATTAGTCAGCCAGTACTTTGTGAATTAGGGGAGTTAAAGAAATAGAAGGAGAAAATACAAGTTGAGATCCTGATGTTTTTCCCCCAATAATAAAGACAGAAATTGCTTAAAGAACCCCCAATCCCTGTTCTCAATATTGGCTCTGAACTAACAGGATGATACAGAACATACTTATGCCTGGGAAAGCTTAGAAAATTTCTTGCTAAGTCCTCTGGCTCTGGAGAATTCCAAATGCCTGAAATGATTCCCAACATGCAGAGACCATAATGAAGATGACACAAACTTGACCCAGTGCAGTCAGATGTCCTGCATGTCAGGCTGCAATGGGTGAGAATCAACTCTGGTTGGTCTGAGTGCTGGCCCATGGTTGGATCGCCCCAGGCACATTATAGACAGAACCTCATTTCTAGGCCTGCCTTGACCTACTGTCATTCCTCAAGGAACATTTTAGATGTAAACTCACTCAACAATAGTTTAAGGGTGATCCTTTGCTACTTTGCAGCTAGCTAGGATCCAAATGGTCCACTGGTATCCACAGTACAGCAGTGATTTGCTTGTTCTCATGGAAGCATAGTGTAGTGAGAAGAGAGAAGATTTCTGTCTTCTCATTCTTGGACTATGCAAGAGAATAATCATTGCTCAGTCTATTAATACCTGGAATTTGGCTACACACTTTATATGTATTAGCTCATGTTTCTTTGCAACAAACTTATGATTCAGGCATTCTCAGCTCCATGTTTCACACACATGGCTGTACCCATCTGCAAGATGTGCACACATACACACACACACACACACACACACACACACACAAGCTTCTTAGGGCAAGTACATACTCATCCAAGTATTAGACATATTAATTGTAGTGTGAGCATTGAGATTTGAGTCTACTGGACTTTCAAGCATTTTCTCTTTTGGGATTCTGTTCTATTTGTACAACTTAATAAATGTTAGATTTTTCTGAGGGTAACTCAATTTTTAAAAACCTCGTTTATTCATCCTTACTATGAAGATAAAATACCTTCAGTTTACACAATTGCTGTAAAAATGAAATGCAGTGACATATGCATAAGCCATTTTTTTTGCAATGGTGTTCCACTCTATCGCTCAGGCTGGAGTACAATGGCCACGATTTTGGCTCACTAGAACTTCCATCTTCCTGGGTTCAAGTGATTCTCCTGCCTCAGCTTCCTGAGCAGCTGGAAGTACAAGTGTGTGCTGCCACACCTGGCTAATTTTTTTTTTTTTTTTTTTTTGTATTTTTAGTAGAGACGGGATTTCACTATGTTGGCCAGGCTGATCTCGAACTCCTGACCTCAGGTGATCCACCTGCCTCAGCCTCCCAAAGTGCTAGGATTACAGATGTGAGCCACAGCACTAGCCTGCATAAGGCAATTTTAATTTGTGCTAGGATATGGCCTTTACTATATATTAGTTCTTTTCTCTTTACCTTATTTCACCAAATGAATATAGTGTTTCCCGACATACTCTCACTAAAGAGGCTCTTCCAATCATTTTAAAGTGACCAGATATTTAAGTCACTCATAGAAAATGTCTATGCATGCATGTAAGACATGTATTTATGGATTTGTATTTTCAGTATTTCAAACGTTCATTATTTTTATTCATTCAGGCAGCTTTTAGTTCAACATGCATTCATTGGCTACATATAGTACTCTGTTCCAGGCCCTGTAGGTGGCACTGGAGCTAGGAAGATGGAAACACAGGCTCTCCATCCAAGGCGGTGCTGTCTTAGCCTGAGAAATAGACATTTGCAACACAATGTGGAAACCACTGTCATAGAAGCAAGAACTTACAGAACAGAAATCTGAATCAACATTAACCGTGTCTGAAAAGGCCTTTGGGAGAAGGAGCTGTCAGGCCAAGAGTAGAATGAGTAGGAGTAAGCCAGGCTACGGAGGAGGGAAGGTGCTGCTGGCCACCACATACGCAAGACACAGCTGAACCCGGGAAAGTAACGTGGCTTCCTGTGTAGCTCATTACTGACCTCTGAGGGAATAAACAGTTTAAATTGCACCATTCAAAAGTCCAGGAGGAACTGGCATTCTTATCTCACCAAGTCTACGACATGAGTTCAGACAATGGGAAATACCTCTGGTTCAGTAGAAAGCAGGGATACCTGATAATCAGCCCATTGGAAGGAATGTACTCACCACTGTGACCAAGGTGTTTAGTCACATAAACACTGGGAGAGATTCCAATCTTTACCTTGGCTGTCAAGGAGAGGTAAAAAAGATAAAAGAGCCAAGGGCAAAGAATCAAGGGTGAAATTACCCTCCTCTCCAGGAGCTGAAACATCAGAGGAAATGCAATCAAAAGCCTAATGACTAGGTTCATCTGAGAACAGTAGCACAAGGCAATGGGTCCACTAGACTGTGCCAGACTCACCCTGGGCCTCCACAGCACAGGCCCATGACTGGACACTTAATTCCTGACTCTGTGAACTTGCTGCCCTTGGTTGGCTGTTATGCTATCTTGAAAAACAAAAGGTACAATAGTCACAGCAAAATCAAACAAACCAGAGAGTCTTGAGCTTTAAATTCAAGCTCAGATTCAAATATCAATTTGGCCAGCTTCTCTGTATGGCCATGATTAATTTACTACTATCGTCTTCCAGCCTCTGTTTCTTCACGTGTAAAAATGAGCTGTAGCATCTGTATCACAGGAATGTCATGAGTAGGAAAAATAAATGGAAAATAATTTTGCAAACTGAAAAACACTACAAATTAATATGAGAAAAGGTTTATTTAAATCCGAGCTTGATATACAACCATTACTGTTTGCTTTTGATAACAAAAAGTCTACCTATAGAATACTTATTTTTGAGAATTTTAAAACAGAAGAAATTGACTATGGACATACGGAATGTTTGAACTTTATGATTTACTTGACTTGTGAATATACACTTCTTTTCTGAGCAATAGAACCAATTCAGTTCCCATCATATAACTTCACTGCAAAGCTAACTCTTCTATTTTCTTTTTCTTTTTCTTTTTTTTTTTTTTTTTTTTTTGAGGCAGAGTCTTGTTCTGTCACCAGGCTGGAGTGCAGTGGTGCGATCTCAGCTCACTGCAACCTCTGCCTCCCTAGTTCAAGTGATTCTCCTGCCTCAGCCTCCTGAGTAGCTGGGACTACAGGTGAGCGCCACAATGCTTAGCTAATTTTTGTATTTTTAGTAGAGAGAAGGTTTCACCATGTTGGCCAGGATGGTCTCAATCTCTTGACCTCATGATCCGTCCGCCTTGGCCACCCCAAAGTGCTGGGTTTACCAGCATAAGCCATTGTACTCTGCCAACTCTTCTATTTTCTAACTTTGGTTATTTGTACTGATTCCATTTACAGCAGCTATAATGCTTTTTATTTGTTAACTTTTTAAATATAACTGGAATGTGTAAGATCAAATCAATATATTCATAACAATGTCTCCACACTGTTTTATAATATAAATAACAAAATAAACTTACAGATGTAAAAAATAATTTTTAAGAGTTAAATTTAGTTGTTCACATTTTTCTGTTACTGGTTTGAAGCTTCTAAATGGAAAATGGCAACCGTGATGTTTAGAAATTATTCAAACTTTACATCTTACTTCCTCCATACAAGCCAGCCCTAGGCAAATCTAACCATGTCAGACTCCTGATAAAATTCCTTTGATGGCTCTCCATTGCCTTCACAATTGAATCTAACCTCTTAACTTGGCAATCAAAGTCCTTTTCATGATTACTCCTTATTTACCTTTGAACTCATCTCTACCACTAACCAGCCAACATCCTGATCCCCCAGCGATTTCAAAGTCATTGAAATCTCAGAAGTCTCATGCTCCATTTTTCCTCCCTGAATTTGTTTTGGCTGCTCTCTTCCCCATAAAGCCATTTTTTTCTATCACTTGTCTCATATTTACCTATAATACACCATCCCTGTATAAACCTTCAGGAATGCAATCAATGGCATCAACTCTCAGTCATTTTCCTGCTCCAATTCTTCCTGCCTCTAGTTTTGCTCTTGAACAGATCCTGTTCCTAGGGCAGCAAGACCACCATTGTCAGTCCCAGTCTTACACACTCTATTGCTGTGCTTCTCCTGAGAGGTCCAGCAAAAATCCCAGGGAAAACTCTGATTGGCCCTTCTTAGATCAGTACACAGCCTAGAACCAATGTCTGCGGCCATGGGAAAGGAGAATATTCATTCTTGCCAGTCTGAATCATATGCCCACATCTGTTTCTATGGAAGAGGAGACAATAACACCACCTCAAATCTATAAGCTACTATAGCAAAGAGAAATGGTGTGTTTCTGGTCCTCCAAAAGAAGGTGCACTGACATGATAAAAAAACTATGTAAAATAACATATACAATTACTTCTTTTGTAAGTGTCATCATGCTTCTAACCTAAGGAATTAAGTACTTTTATTTATTGTTAACAGTACTGTTACCAGTGTCTCAATTACTTTTATTTACTGTTACCAGTAACAGGTTTTTTTTTTAATTTTTTTTGTTATTGTTCTGTTTTTTGTTTGTTTTTGCATTCAACTGAATTTGCTTATTAGAGGTCAACATTTTAGTTAAATACATAAAAATAAGTAGTCCAATTATCATAGTAATGGTTAGGTAAAATTTGAATGAACTTTAGAATAAAGCATTTTTATACATAACAAATGCACACTGTGAAAAAACGAGTGATTTTAGCATGAAAGTCAACAAAATTAGAGTTACAATACACAGCAGACATCAGCCATAGATATTTCTAAAAGACAGCTACAATGCTGGGGAAAGATAAACAGAAGAAAAGGATGGAGGGGAGAGGAGGAAGAGGAGGAAGAGGAAAAGGAGAAAAGGAGAAGAGAAGGAAGTAGGAAAGAAAGAGAGAAAGAGGAAGAGAAAAACAGGGCGGCAATAGTAAAGGAAATAGAATATTTTGAGGACTATTTTTTTTTCTCTTCATATAACATGCCAAAACTTGAAACCTCATGGTGCAATAGTTATGTGTTTTAAATATCTAAGACACTAAGGTTGTCTGAATCTATTTCCTGGGAACTGGAAATAGGAAAAATAAATCCTTCCCTATGTACAAAGACTAATTACATAATTTACCATGGTTTTCTAAGGCAGCACGTTTTCATTGACATGCAAATTGAAGTCTTTTTTTTGCATGAATCACCCTGAAAGTACTAATTAGAACTTAAAATTCTCATTGTAAATCATATGAATCTTATGAAATATGCTTCTGCCTTAGAGAACCATTTCCTAAGGGCTACTATATGACCAGAGTGTGCAGCAGATGTTCTCAAACAGACGAAGACAACCTTTTAAAGTTCAGAGCAGCCCATGATAGCTGGGGTAGCAAAGTCCTATTGGATTTCTGTAAGTAAGCACTAGGAAAGGAAAATGTTTTGCACTAAGTGGTCCACCAGGCTTTTAGTTAGGTGAGCATCTGCACTCCTAGGTCATAGTCTCTGAAAGTAAATGAGTTAAAATCCCTGATTCAGTTAGAAAGACGCAAAAGTGATCCACTTACAATTTAGAGGAAACAATTAGCAGTAGGGACTTAGATTCCATTGGAACTCAATCTTTATTGATCTGTATGTAAACTATATGCGTTAGTGTCTGTAAGGATCTCTTCACACGGAGCTTGTTATGCTTACCTCAGGGAAGCCATGTGGCAAGCCTTAACAGTGTAATCACACTGCAAGAGGCCTTGAGTGCTGAATATATTTAAGATACGTTCTGAAAACACCTCTAAGACGGCTGGCTCTCCAGACTTGGCAAACAAAGACTTCCTGAGCTGCTGCTGCTGTCCATTGTCCTGATTCGGCATTACTCTCCTGATATTTTTTAGTTGCAGCTGTGAAATTTGAGCATCTTCAAGCTCAACAGTGATAATGTACACCATGTCTCAAAATCTGAACTATGAGAGCGTTTTTCAGATTTCAGCAAGTTTTATACCTCTTTCACATCATCCATGCAATAAAATATTCATTTTAAATAAAATTGAAAGGAAATCAAAGTGTAAATGTCAACAGTGTGTTCTCCAGCTTCCACTTATTTTCCCTTTGACCCTAATTAGTCCTTTACATTTCCTGATATCATCCTTTTTTGTTATTTTTTGCTCATAACACTAAAATAGCTCTGATCTTGAGTCTGTCTCATCTTCCCTTTGGTCATACTAAAATCATACGACATCAACCTTGCTGCCAACCACAGAGTTTCTCAACTTGATGCACATTTTGAATAGCAAAAGCTGGAGATAGAACCCACAAAGTCATTTTAACAGTATTAAGCCTGCCTTTCCCCTGAAGCTTTTTTAGCACAGCTCCACTACACATCAAGAGCTGAGATTTCGCTTAGGTGACTGCAGTCCTTCCCTTTCTAACCCCTTACCCCCTTTCAGGTGCTCAATGAGTGTTTCCTGTGGACTCTAGCTCAGTATTACAGTATTACTTGTTCTCAGAAAAGAATGCTTTACTTGAAAGAGATTTTAGCCATCAAAAAGCTGGTTTGAAAATAAAGTAGGAAATTAGGGTAGACCTCCTAAGGGCTTTAAAAACTATATTATCTTTCCTGTTGTTTGAGATTCCCTAAGGTTCAGAAACCAGAAGGAAAAAAACTCTGAAGATGCACAACTTTAGCACAGCACAACTTCTATCTTCCTTCTTGTTCCTCTTACCTTTGTAAAATTCACCAAAGAACAGAGTACATGCTCAGGGTTTTAAATGACATTATCAGCACACTCTGAAACAATGCACTTTTATTGTCAAAGAGGCACAGCTGTCAAATTTGTAATTATCTTATTATGTAACCCGAAATTGTTTCTGTCTCTCAACATTACCAAAAAAAAAAAAAAAAGAAATACTAAATTATCTTCTTAGGAAGTATATGCCCCATCATAGCAAAATAAAACATGATATCATCTTAATAATAGTTCATTTACCCTTTAGAAAGAAGATTACATCTTTATTTGGTGAAAACCCTTGGTAAAGCACAGGTGTGGGATATAAGATCCAAGCCTACAAGTGTCAGTAGGAGAAGCTACTATTAAGGTGAGGCTTAAACAAGCTTGTTTGAATAAATAGGATGGGTAGCTGGAGATTTTCTGGAAATAGAGAGACCAAAGACTATTTTAATGTGTTAGGGTTCAATGTGGGGTTATAACTATTATAAATACCATTCATGTCGTTCATATGTTCCCAAAACTCCCCCAATTCCACTACTCTTGCAGATATTTGAAGGATGAAGTGCATACCTGGGGTAAGTTGAACAAGAGTCTATTTCATGTCTGCACTGGCCACTAAAGTGTCTGCATGTAAGAAAAGAAAGAAATGAGAGGAAGAGGGGATCTGGAAACATGGGCACCACATTCTCTTCAACTTACAGAAGCCTGGAGGATTTATTTGGCTTCCTTCCGGTATTAACAGATGTCCAAGCAAGTCTGAAGGGATCAGGAAATCCCAACTGACATCTAGGTTACACTTGGTTATCTTATTTTCTAGCTGGGAACTTTCACCCATCTGTCAGAGTTTCAGGAATACAAAGCATTGAGGCATCTTATGAGAGAGTATTTTCCCAGACTGGCTGGGAAAGCCATGCTCTGTAACTTCTTGCTTCTACTGCCAGCCTTAATGACAATTTTAACAGGGACTAGATAAGCAATGGCCTGAAAGAAACTCACTATGGCTTTATGAACCTGTAAAAATCAATTCCAACAGATATAGTTAGTGCATAAGCAACCAGGACATTTTTACGCAATTGAGAGTGGAATAAAAAGCAATCAATTATTAAGTGGGTCATTTCTGTCACCATCATCTGTGTCTGACTTAGTCTGGAAATGTATCATAATACAATTTATCATTTAATTTAAATAAGAATAAAAACTAAAGAAGTTTTCTAGTCAAAAATACAAAGAGTTTCATCAATTTTCTTTGAATTAATTAAAAAATTAGCCACTGGAAGAATTATGATGTCAGTAACCATGACATACTTAGGGCAGGCAGGGAAATCTACCCCTTTGCCACCATATAAAAAAGAAAGGAGTATTTTCCACTAGAGATATAACTGCATTGATTCACTGTTAATGTATCCAAGTTACAGAAGAGGGAGAAAAAATACCCAACCCACTGACACACTTACTCCATTCTTTCTAACACAGAGGAGTTATAATGCTTCTTAGATGAGGGCTATAAAATACAGAGAGCTCCCCAGAGGAAAGAGTAGCCTAGGAACAAGGTTTTATTAATTGAAGAGTTTATTAAGCATGAATCAATTTCTCTGCCTCCTCATATACTTAGGCTTACTATTCATTTATAGGAATTTCTTGGTCCAGAATAATTTTATCTTTCAGGCCAGATGGAGGCTACAATGAAGAGTAGTTCTTACTACACACACACACACACACACACACGTGTGTGTGTGTGTAGTAAGAACTACTTGTATACATATATGTGTGTGTATACATATATACACACGTCACCCCCCAAAGACCATAGTTTCTGTCAGGTGAACTTCTCCATGTAACTATCTTCTCTGTATACCAGGAACCACCTCTCCTCTTTGTGAAGTCTTGGGGGAGACATGGCACAAACTGTTGCTAACCCTAGCACACACCAGTGTACCTTACTGGTTTCCCTATATCCTGTCCATGACTTTGGAAATCATTCCTTTTCTACACTTTCCTCAATTACCCAATTGATTGTTTCTTCTCACTCCTGCTGGAACCCTGACTAATAAAGCTTTTATAACTTTACATTATAAAATGCTATCAAAGTTCAAATGGTAATTAAATGAAAAATTTAACTTCTGAACATTTTTTTAAATGACAGCTGGGTTTGTTGATTATCTAATACCTCAGGCTTTTTTTTTTAATTCAAGGCAGAATCAGTTTTCATTTCTTTCCTGAATAAATGTTGAACCAGTTTTATTGAACTAGTTATGATGTGGGAGCTTTGTTCTGAGGAAGGTGCTCAGAGGTGTCTGTAGTTAGTAGCTACAATAGCTGTGAAATATATTTCTGTTTAAAATATGTATTAAATTATACTTCTGTGAAATCTGTATTAAAGTGAGAAGATAAGAAAAAACTATGAGATATGTTGTTAAAATTATTTAGATCATTTTACTTTATAACAAAAGTTTACTAAATGTTCATCTATGCTACAAATAAGGAAATTAAAGCAAAGAAGTCCCTTCAATCACTGTGAACTATATCATAATATGCATGATTGAATCAATGCGGTTTTTACATTTTAAATATATGTAATATTATTTAATGAATTAAAAGAACAAAATTGTGTTCTATCCAGTGTTCTGAATTTTTTTAAGTAACACATTTGAATGGAATTTATTTTACATATCATATCTTCATTATATGTTAAAAAACTAAATGCAACTCTATATTGATTCAATATTAGAAAAACATCATTATTTTAAATCTTTTCCAAGATCTTTAAATTTTAAAAAATAGAAAAAGAAGTCACAGCATTTTTCCATTCATCTTCATATGAATTTTCCCAATCAAATATGAAGATAAAGAATACATTGCAGGTAAAAGGGTGTAAGTAAAAAAGAAGTAGGGACAAGGGAACCTCAAACTATTATTTTTCTTTTATGCTCAATGGATTTTAACATTGGTACTCTGGATGCCAAATGGAAGCTTCTAAAATGTAGAATTACAGCTAGATTAGATTAAGCTGAAAATCCCCTTCAGCATCTCAGTGTTTTGTTTTTTTTGGGTTTTTTTTAATGTGGATGAAAGAACAGCTTCCTCCTCTTGCATTATCATCTTTTTCCTCCTTGCTGATGTGTTTTGGCAGGATGGGAAGTAGAGGTGGTGCGCATGGGCTACTCATATGCTAATCAATTACAATCTGGCTCCTCACATTTCTTTTTAAGGAGATCATCTCTTTTTCTACTTTTCTTTACACACTGGTCTGTGAACTTCTTGCTGTCACTAAATCACTTAGCCTGGACTAAGATATCTATTAGAAGTGACTTGAGTGGACAACTCTGGAAGCACTAACCAAAACCTTGGTGCATGCTGTCACTAAACTGCCACCACCTGACTCATTGACATGTTCTTGTGCCATGTACTTGTCCCTTCATGAACGTTATTCCTAACTTCTGTCTCTCCTTATTGAAGTGTCTCATACACAATGCCAAACCGAGTTTCCTAAGAGTCCAATTTTATAATTTCAGCAGCCAAAGATGTTCTTCATTGTATATTGCTTCCAGTCTTAACTTCTTCATGTAAACTTTCCTAGAGCTTCTGGGTTTGGTTGCTTTCTTCATGCTCAGTCAAATGCCGTACTACTTCCTAGCAAAAACCTCTGCTCTCGTCATAACAGATCCAAGGATATTACCTGCATCTTACTCCCAATAAAAACTACTCATTCTTGTTTGAACTATAGTCTACTGCCTTTCCTGTTTATTTGTTTTCAGTTTCCTTTTGTTGGTTTTACTGTTTCTTTTAAGAATCTTTTAGGCAGTCGGTACTGAGGAGATAGTGAGACAAAGCAAGTGGACAATTTGTTATCATGCACTGGCTTCTTAAAGCCATTGGCTTTTGACTTCAACAGCATGGGAACAGAGCGGCAAAAGCCACACACAGCCGCTGGTCCCTTCGATTTGGAGAGACAATTGCAAAGCCTCCTGCATCATCTGTATCAGTCAGTCAGGGTTCTCTAGAGGAAAAGAACTAACAGCATATATATATATATATATATATATATATATATATATATATATATGGGAGATTATTAAGTAGCATTAACTCACACAATCACAAGGTCCCATAATAGGCCACCTGCAAGCTGAGGAGCAAGGAAGTTGGTCCAAGTCCCAGAGCTGAAGAACCTGGAGTCCAATGTTTGAGGGCAGGAAGCATCCAGCACAGGCAAAAGATGTAAGCTGGGAAGCTAAGCCAATCTTGCTTTTTCACGTTTTTCTGCCTGCTTTACATTCAAGACATACTGGGAGTTGATTAGGTGGTGCCCATCTGGATTACGGGCAGGTCTGCCTTTCCCAGCCCACTGAACTAAATGTTAGTCTCCTTTGGCAACACTCTCACAGACACACCCAAGATAAATACTTTGCATCCTTCAATCCAATCAAGTTGACACTCAATATTAATCATCACACCTCCAAATCTATTGTTTATTTTTAACTTTATTACACTTTGGCCAGAAAACATTGCTCACATACTATTAATTCTTTGTTATTTCTAAAACTTCCTTTGTGGGGTGTGTTGGGGTCAAATTTTGTAAATATTCCATGTATAGCGAACAACTATGAGTTTGCTCTGTATACTGGGCAAAGCAGCACATGCATACACACACCTATGCATACATACACACATGCATGCATGCACACATAAATGCAATGAAAATAGTTCCTTACGTTCGCATCCCCCCATATTTTCTTGATATTTTTACCTCCTATAAGTTTCTATTAAAATGTATCCGAATATCCAAGGAATGCAGATTTCTCTATTGCTTCTTTTTATATCTGCCAGATTTTTATTGAAGTATTTTTACGTAAGTATTTATTTAAGTATTTTCAGGTTGTGTTTAATTGTGGGCTATCCTTTGGGTGAATGACGTGAATCTTATCTTGCCAAGTGAAAATTTCGGTGTAGCTCTATGGTAGGACTGTCATAAACCTCCAGACATATTGTATTAGAAAGATTTTTGAGAACAAATGGTGTGGTTGATACTCAGCAGATTATCAGAGATGAGCACGTGCTATTTGATGGTAAGGATGAAATCTAATTCATTTTTATGTCTGCATTGCTCAGCTAACTCTGTTTTTCTGGGAGAAAAACAGAACACAGGCAGCACATGGGCCTAGATATTTAATCCAGGCATTCACTCTAAAATTGTTTATTGAACGTCTACTATATACGATGTACTCTTCTAGACACTGAGGTTACAAATACAAACAACATAATTCTCAAAATCAACAAAGGGACTGTAGAGGTTTTTCATTTCAACTTTTTAGATTGAGGGGGAACATGTACAGGTTATTTACATGAATATATTGCACGATACTGATGTTGGGGTATAAATAGCCTCATCATCCAGGTAGTGAGCATAGTACCCAATAGTTCTTTAACCCCTGCTCCCTTCCTCCCTTTCCCCTCATTGGTCCCCAATGTTTGTTGTTTTCATTTTTATGTTCACGTGTACCCAATGTTTAGCACTCACATGTAAGTGAGAACATGTGGTATTTGGCTTTTTGTTTCTTCATTAGTTTGCATAGCTTAATGGCCTCCAGCTTTATCCATAATCCCATTATTTTTCATGGCTCCATAGTATATTATGGTGTTTATGTGCCAAATTTCTTTATCTAGTCCACACTGATTGGCACCGAGGATGATTCCATGTCTTTGCTATTGGGAATATGCTGCTATGAACATATATACTCAGTAATGGGATTTCTGGGTTAAATGGCAATTCTGTTTTAAGTTCTTTGAAAAATTTCGCGGCTGAACTTATTTTCATACCTACCAACAGTAAAAAACATTGCCATTTCTCTACAGCCTCACCAGCATCTGTTGTTTTTTGAACTCTTTAATAGTAGGCATTCTGACTGCTGTGAGATGGTATCTCACTGTGACTTTGATTTGCATGTTTCTGATGATTAGTGATGGTGAGCATTTTTACCTATGTTTGTTGGTCATTTGTATGTCTTCTTTCAAGAAGTATCTGTTCATGCCTTTAGCCCACTTGTTAATGGGGCTATGTGTTTTTTTGTTTTTGTTTGTTTTTGCTTGGTGAATTCTTTCAATTTTGTATAGATTCTGTATATTAGACCTTTGTCAGATACATAGTTTGAAAACATTTTTTCCCATTTTGTAGGTTTATTCTGTTGATAGTTTCTTTTGCTGTGCAGAAGCTCTTTAGTCTAATTGGGTCACGCTTGTCAATTTTTGTTTTTGTTGCAATTGCTTGTGAGGACATAGTTATAAATTATTTCTCAAGGCCAATGTCCAGAATGGTATTTCCTAGGTTTTCTTCCAGAATTCTTATAGCTTGAGGTCTTACATTTAAATACTTAATGCATTTTGAGTTAATATTTACATATGGTAAAATGTAGGAGTCTGGTTTTAGTCTTCTGCGTATGGCTAGCCAGCCAGCTGTCCAAACATTATTTATTGAATAGAGTGTCTTTTCCTCGTTATTTTTGTTAACTTTATCAACGATCAGATTGCTGTAAGCATGTGACTTAATTTCTGGGTTCTGTATTCTGTTCTATTGGTTTATATGTTCTGTTTCTGTAACCATGCTGCTTTGGTTACTGTAGCCTTACAGTATAGCTTGAAGTCTGCTAATGTGATGCCTCTGGCTTTGTTCTTTTTGCTTAGGATTGCTTTGACTATTCAGGCTCTTGTTGGTTCCATATAAATTTCAGCATAGTTTTTCCTAATTCTGTGAAAAATGATGTTGGTAGTTTGATAGGCATAACATGGAATCTGTACATTGCTTTGGATAGTAAGGTCATTTTAACAACATTGATTCTTCCAATCCATGAGCATGAAATGTTTTTCCATTTTTGTTAATGGTCATCTCTAATTTCTTTGGCAGTGTTGGGTAGTTTTCTTTGCAGAGATCTTTCATCTCCTTGGTTAGATGTATTCCTAGGTATTTCAGGTTTTTTGTGGCTGTTGTCAATGGGATTGCATTCTTGATTTGGCTCTTAGCTTAAATGTTACTGGTTTATAGACATGCTACTGATTTTAATACATTGATTTTGTATCTTGAAGCTTTATTGAAGTCATTTGTCAATTCTAGAAGCCTTTTTATGAGTCTTTAGTGTTTCCTAGGAACTGAATCGTATCATCAGTGAAGAGAGGTGATTTGAGTTCTTCTTTTCCTATTTGAATACCTTGTATTTCTCTCTCTTGCTTGATTACTCTTGCTAGAACTTTCAGTACTATGTTGAGTAGAAGTGGCAAGAGTGGGCATCTTTGTCTTGTTCCTGCTCTCGAAATGTTTCCAGCTTTTGCCTGTTCAGTATGATGTTGGCTACGAATTTGTCATAAATGGTTCTTATTATTTTGAGATATGTTCCTTCAATACCTGGTTCCTTGAGGATTTTTATCATGAAGAGATGTTGGATTTAATAGAAAGCTTCTTCTGCATCTATTGAGAAGATCACATTATTTTTCTTTTAATACTGCTTATGTGATAATTGATTTTCATAGATGGAAACAAACTTACATCTCAAGAATGAAACATACTTCACTGTGGTGAACTAACTTTTTGATGGGCTGCTGAATTCAGTTTGCTAGTATTTTATTGATGATTTCCACATCTATACACATCAGGAATACTGGTCTGTAGTTTTCTTTTTTGTTGTGTCTTTTCCTGGTTTTGGTATCACGGTGATGCTGGATTTGTAAGATAAATTGGGGGAGGAGCTCTTCCTGCTTCATTTTCTGGAATAGTTTCAGTGGAATTGGCACTAGCTCTTCTTTGTACATCTGGTAAAATTTGTCTGTGAATCCATCTGGTCCAGGGATTTTATTGGTTGGTAGGTTTTTTAAATTACCCATTCAGTTTCAGCACTCAATATTGGTCTGTTCAGTGTTTCAATATCTTCTTGATTCAACCTTACGAGGTTGTGTGTTTCCAGAAATTTATTCATTTCCTCTTGATTTTCTAATTTGTGTGCATAGGTGTTCATAAGACTCTCTGAGGATCTTTTGTATTTCCATGGGATTGGTTATAATATCAACTTTATCATTTCTGATCATGCTTATTTCTTTCTCTTTTTCTTTGTTAATCTAACTAGCAATCTATCAATCTTGTTTATCCTTTCAAAAAATCAAATTATAGTTTCATCAGTTCTTTGTATAGATTATTGGGTCTCAACTTCATTCAGTTCTGTCATAATTTTGGTTATTTCTTTTTCTTCTGCTAGCTTTGGAATTAGTTTGTTCTTCATTTTCTAGTCCCTCTAGGTGTGACATTAGTTCATTAATTTGAGATCTTTCTACCTTTTTGAGGTAGGTATTTAGTGCTACAAACTTTCTTCTTAACACTGCTTTCGATACATTTCAGAGATTGTGATATGCTTTGTTTCTGTTTTTATTTATTTCAAATAATTTTTCAATTTCTGCCTTAGTTTTGTTGCTTACACAAAAGTTATTTAGGAGCAAGTTATTTAATTTCCATATAATTGTGTCGTTTGGAGAGATCTTCCTAGTATTAATTTCTACTTTCATTCCACAGTGGTCCAAAAGACTTGCTTTATGGCTGGGCACATGGTTGATCTTGGAGTGTGTTCCACATGCAGATGAGAATGCATATTCGTGGTTGATGGATGGGGTATTCTGTGGATGCCTTTTAAGTCCAATTGGTCACATGTCAACTTTAAGTCCAGAATTTATTAGTTTTATTGCTTGATGATCTGTCTAATGCTGTCAGTGGGGTGTTGAAGGCCTCCTCTATTACTGTGTGGCTTAGTCTTTTTGGAGGTCTAGAAGTATTTGTTTTATGAAGCATGCTCCAATGTTGGGGTCATATATATTTAGGATACTTAAATCTTCCTGTTGAATCAAAACCTTTATCATTATGTGATGCCATTCTTTGTCCTTTTTTACTGGTTTTTTTTGTTTGTTTGTTTTTTGTTTTTTATTTAAAGTCTGTTTTGTCTGATATAAGAATGATGGCCCCTGTTCTTTTTTGTTTTCTACTTCCACAATAGATCTCTCTCCAACCTTTTATTCTGAGCCTACTGGTGTTGTTACATGTGAGATGGGTCTCTTGAAGACAAAACACAGGTGAGGTGTTTTTTTTTTTTATCAAATTTCCCACTCTGTGCCTTTTAAGTGCGGTATTAAGACCATTTACATTCAAGGTTAATATAGATACGTGAGGTTTTCATCCTACCAAGAAGTGGATAGTTGGTGGCTTTGTAGCTTCTATTGTGTGGTTGCTTTTTAGCATCTGTGGCCTATGTACTTAAGTGGGGTGGCGGTGGACTTTTGTTGTTGTTGTTGTTGTTTGTTTTTATGGTAGCAGGTATTCTTTTATTTTCATGTTTAGAACTCCCTTAAGGATCTCTTGTGAGGCTAGTCTAGTGGCAACACATTTTCCTAGAGCTCACTTATCTGAAAAAGATTGTATTTCTCCTTTGTTTATAAAGCTTAGTTGGGCAAAACATGAAATTTTGATTTGGCATTTATTTTCTTTAAGACTGCTGAAAATAGACCCCCAGTCTTTCCTGGCTTGTAAGATTTCTGCTGAAAGTCGACTGTTAGCCTGAAGAGGCTTCCTTTTCATGTGATCTGACCTTTCTCTCTAGCTGCTCTTAAGATTTTTTCTTTAGCATTGACCTTGGTCAGTCTAGTGTCTATATGCCTTAGTGATGTTTGTTTTATGCAGTATCTTACAGGTATTCTCTGGATTCCTTGTATCTGGATTTTGGGGGTTTTTTTTGAGATGGAGTCTCACCCTTGCTAGAGGTAGAAATCCAGATACAAGGATTTCTACCTCTTGCAAGACTGGACAAATTTTCTTGAATTATTATTCCCTCAAATATGTTCTCCAAATTGTTTGCTGTTTCTCCATCCCTCTCAGGAATGACAATAATTCATAGGTTATGTCACTTTATATATTTTCATATTTCTTTAAGACTTTGTTCATTTGTAATATTCTTTTCTCTTTATTTTTATCTGACTAGGTTAATGTGAAAGACTGGTCCTCAAGCTCTGAAATGTTTCTTCTGCTTCATCCTGTCTGTTGATAAATTGAATTGTATCTTGAAATTTCTCAGGTGAGTTTTCCAACTTCAGATGCTCTGATTTCCTTTTAAGACACTTATCTCTTCCTTCACTTCCTGAACTGCTTTAGAAATTTATTTCCGTTGATTTTCCACCTTGTCTTGGATTTCATTAAGCTTCCTTGCAATTCATACTTTGAATTGTTTATCTGTCAGTTTTGAGTTTCCATTTTGAATAAGAATCAATGCTGGAGAGTTCATGTGATCCTTTGGTGGTATCACGACATTCACATGTATCATGGTGTCAGAATTCTTGTACTGGAGGCTTCTCATCTAGAGATGCTAGCACTTCTAATTTTTGTAACTTTTTTCATGCAGATATGTACTTTCTTTTTTCTTTATTCGTCTATCTTTCCCCATAATATATTTTTTTCCTTCTCTTTCCCGTTACCTGTTCCCTAGGGGGTGTGATTATAAAGAATGCTAGGTAGGCTCTTTTGGCTTTGTTTCTATGGGCCAATGCACTTCTGTAGCAAGTTTTATATTGGGCTATGTGGTTTGACCTACAAGCCCATAGACAGCACTTATGGGTAAGAGCTGGTTGTGGCCAAAGCAGCTGGATATATCTTGATCCTTGTTTACTGGGAGAAGCTCTCTGTTGCCTCTCACAGTGGGCTGATCTGTGGAGTTCATAGTGGTTTGAGCTCCCTGGTTAGCCCCACAGGAGTGGGAGGCAACATGGGTAGAGCACGACTGTGTAGGTCCTACAGGTCCCCTGATGACAGGCACAAGCACCAGTGCCAAGGGAGAATCCAAGGGGTGGTCACGAAGAACCCAGAGGTGTGCCTAAGAGTGGATCTGGGAAACTTCTTCAGCCCATGTTCTCTACATGGGCGGCAGGGGAAGCCTAAACCCCTAATCCAGGAGAGTGGGTACTCCAGATGCCTGAAGATCTGCCTGGGCATAAAGCATACAGGGTCCTATTGTACCAGTCTCTGCACAGGAAGGGTGGAGAGGCTGAGGCTGCTAATCCAGGTAAACAGGTGTTCTGACCGCCTGGACATGAGGTGGAGAGGGCTCTACCTCACCACAGTCTCTGCACAGGAAGAGTAGGCTGGCTGAGGCTGCTGATTCAGATAAGCAGGTGTCCTGAATCATACCTAGAGATCTTCCTGAGCATGGAGTGGAGAGGGCCCCACTTCACCACAATCAGAAGAGGTTTTTTTTGTTGTTGTTTTTTTCTCTCAGGGTATGATGACAGTAAAGTAAAATCAGAACGGTTGCTATTCCTTTGCCCTATCTATTGTCAAAATTTTGATTCCCAACTAAGTTTATGAAAGAAAAGTTTAAATTGTGGGAAAATCAACAAAAGAAGGAGAAAGATAATGAATATAATATATAACGATGTGAATAATCATATTTGAATACTTTCTGTACTACAGCACCATTAGGTTACTTTATATTGCATATCTCAATGAATATTCTTAATGGTATTATGGTTGCTATTTCTATCTCCACTTTATAGATGAAAATAAAACACCAGAATACCTAAATAATTTTTTCAAATAACTAATAAGACGCTGAAAAAAGATCAAAAATATGTTAATGTCTTACAGCCAAAACCCACAAGGAATGCCTTCTAGTTGAAGAAGATTTGGTTTGTTAATTATTGCATCAAAAATCACGGGGTGTCTAAGTTGTCTTTGGCTGGGTGATTTTGGGGTGAACCTACAGAAGTGGGGGTTCACTCAAGGTTGTGTGCTGTCCAGAGGACCATCTATGATGGGTATCTGATAAACTTTACTGATGAGAAAGAGATATAATTTATAAATAGCAGTGGCAAACTTTGAACAAATAAAAGGAAGTTTGATACTTTGTGGGTGTCATAGTGCTTTGTCTCTGTCTGTATTTAGGATTATGAAATGGCCTTGATTTACCTCCTTTTATCATGATCTTGTCTGAGGTTAGTAAACTTGTCTGCAGTTAGTATTCTGTGAGATTGTTTATGTCTAGTCAGACAGTAATAAGACCTAGTGTGAGAGCCAGGCCAGCTTCTGAATGTGAGAGACTGCTCCTTTTTTCTCTTTTCCAATCAGAACTCAGAAAGTCATGTTTCTTCTAATTAGGTTGTATAACAAAAATATAAAGAAACCGGAAGAGTGATTTCTGCATGTCTGTTTTCTACCACATTACCACTACTTAATATGGACACATTGAGAACTATCAGAGAATAGAATGTTCTACTCCTGTTTCTCAAAAGGGAAAAATAATACTCTGAACCAAACTTAGTAATTCTATTAGGAACATAGACCTCTTAACCGAAGGGAGATATTTATAGGCTACTTTTTCATTGAAAAACACTGCCTTTTACCACAGAACAAAAGGAACCTTGTAAAACAATGTAGGAGTAATATTTGACAAAAGCTGTCTACATAGGTGCTATACTTTTCTGCCTTCACTAAGATTCTAGAACACATCTGAGAAGTATAAAAATTGACTCCGATGGCTGTAAAATTAAATATTTCAAAGGATAAGGGTGAAAAGCAATGGTCTTTCCTCCTTCAGAGGGAAAAAGTCTTTGTGCTTTATTAATGCACCGACAGCTGTCACTTATCCCTGATGGAAGCCAGAGAAGAAAATCTTTGAAAAAAATACATCTAGTTAAATATAGCGAGATGAATCTTGAGGGTATGGTTTAGAAAGAAACAAGTTACTATACAAATTGTCGCATGAATTATCCATCAAGTTATCTGGTGAATTTTGATGAGCTTTTAAAGAATGTATTTTTTCCTAAAGCAGTTACTCTATTAAAAGTGTTCACAGACAATACTCTTGGATGTTTGGGGAAAATGAATGTAATGATTCTGTTTCTATCATATTCTTGTTTAGCCACTTATTAGTTATGTGAAGTGATCAAGTAACTTTCTGAGCCTCAGTTTCTTTTTAAATAATAAAAATACCCGCCAGTCATCCCCCACAGGGCTTTCTGGTGATCAAATAAGAAAACACATATGGAAGTACTTGGTAAACTGTGAAGAAGCATGCATGTGTAAATTATCATTATCTAAGACACAATGTGCCCAATATCCACAAAAAGTAATCTCTACTAATTTATTTACAGATGAGGCCTCTTTCTATACTTTCACTTAATTTCCTTCAGTATGATCTTATACCTTAAACTCACTGTGTTAAATATTGGATTGTCCTTACTGAATATGGGTTTACACACCAAGTATATAAACTTAACACATTACTGTGAAAATTTAGAAACGTCACCATTTATTTTCAAGCACATATGAGCATAATGAAGGTGGCATCTGAAATGTAGAAAGTAACAGGACTGAAAAAAAACTTATTTCATACTTCCAACATTTACGTATTTTGGATGATTAAATTAGGTTTCTAAGGGCCCAGTTTATATTGTCATATAAATAATAAAATCATGATATGCTTCCTAAGTGTCATTACTTTTACAAAACTTTCCCTAGTCTGTCAGGATCGACTACAAGTAAATTTCATTGTATTAAAATGCTAAAAAGAGGCATAATTGAATGATAAAAGCTTGACTTTTTATACTTGATTATTTCTCATAATAATTATAACACTATTGCATTGACTTTAATTTTTAGAGTTTTTCAAGATAACAGAAAGAAAAGTAAATTCTGAGACATCTGTTGATAAACACACATACCCTTAGGAATGGTAAAATGCTCTGTCTCTAGTACATTTCTAGTTTCAGCACACTACCTTTGTGCAAATCAAAACACACAGATGATCCTTGCTATGGCAGAAATGTTAAAATAATGTATTAGGACCAGCTTGGCACACGTTTACCTGTTCCTTTTACCAGGCATCAAGTTAGAGCCAAATTTAGATTGATGCAGGTAGTTCGAAAACAATTTCTAACAAAACGATGTCTACAAACTTGTTTGTGACATGTTCTCTGTACCCACATAATAAAGTTGATATTAGATCCCTGGCTTTAAATTTATAACACCTGGTTGTGTTTATGACTCCCCTTGTCATTAAACTTTTAAATCTTTTAAGAAAATATTCCCATGAGTGATTTCCTGATAGGGACCCTTTAAGACAATGTCTCCATTTCTGAAATTAACACTTTAATTTTGGATCTAATTCCCTACTCTCTGGAGTTAACTAAATAATTGAAGTCAAGATTATTTAATTAATCTGAGTATTGTATTAGCTGTCATTATACTACTCTACTATTTGAGCTGAGAAAATACAGCTGTTGAGTCAACCCACAGGTGTAACCTTGTTCTTTTCTCTCTGATTTATATAACAGCTGTACTTTTTAGTTCAACTCCACACAGTTCAAAGGCGAGTCTTTTATAGAGTCCGCTCTTGCTGGAGGCCATTACCTAATTGGCTACCCTCTTGTCCAGATCTATCAATTCTCAGACAGGTTCTTCACAGGTGAAGCAAAGTGTAGGCATGTCACTATTAACGGAGAGACTCAGGCAAATATCATTGAGGTTCTGATCAAAAGATAAAGAAATATGCACACTGTTTTCTGATGTTATTCTCTGACAGGCTAGATAAGACAGGAGCAGAACAAGTGATTTCAAATGATCTCTAATGTTGGATTTGTGCGGCTGCTGTTACTGCTATTAGTGATAGTAGCAGTGACAGCTGAGGTACCATTAGCATCTTAGTCAAAGTCACATGTAAGTAAATGGAAAACTCTGGAATTAATTTATCAACAAAGATTAATTGAATACCTTCTATAAACCAGAATCTGTGCTAGGATTACAACTTGCAACATAATACAAGGACTACCACTGGGCCCTCCAAACCACAACCACTCAAAGTCACAATAACTAATTGACAGATACTGAGTGAGAACCACAGTTCATTGCACTGCTAAAGCCTGGCTACAGATAGATAAGTAATGAAGTAAGGTAATATCTAGAGGCTGATAAAAGATATTGCCCCGTAATTTCCTTATCCTGAATCATATCTTTATCCAGATTATGGGAACTTACATGTGTGAGAAACTATTTATCACAAACTTAATCTGATAATTGTGATCCCTAACAGCATTTATAAAGAGCACAAATAAAGTGACGGATGGTACAATTTTCTGAATATTAGACAGTCAGCAATTATTGATCGCTAAAGTAATTGTGGGATATGAAGTAAGTGTATTGTACTTCTAGAATCAAGGCACAAATGTATCAAAATATTAGCAACAGTTCAAAACGCAATAGAAGCCCTGAGTAACATTATAGAGAATGAAACTGTGCAAGTTGAGAGGAGAGGTGAGTGTAGACAACTGTGTTCAAAAAGTCTTCAGAGGGTAAAAGGAACACATTTGATTTAAGAGTAGAGCTAAAATAGAGGAAAGTTGTATGTGTAATCTTTGATTTCAGGTTATTTTGTTTACAAATTCCAAGCCAATGTTAGAATTAATTACTTCTAGGCAGGATACTCAGAATTTAAATAGTACTAACTAAAATGGGGTACACCATAGTAATTCTGGAAAGCCCAGTAACCGTCATCTGAGTCTTATCCCTTAGTATGCAACTAACCAGCTATGTCTTTTCTATGAAAACACATGCATTCATTGAATGATTCAAATATATTTATTAATTAACAAATATAATCAGATGCCAAGTACTAGGTTGAAAACTCAGCATGAATCTTGACAAGCAAAACATAATCTCTGCTTTCATGAATATTTTTCAGTACAATGGGAAAAGCATATAATAAACAACAAATAAATGCTATTTAAAAAGTGTGTAAGTGCCAAAAAATAAACAAGTTTCCATGATGCAAATAAATGCTGGATTGGGAGGGGCAGCAGTACTTAAAATAGTTGGAAAAGAAGATGTTTAAAAGGAAAATATTTACCTAAACCTGATGGATAAGGAGACAACTTTGAAAAGAGGTGCGGAGATTGCACATGCAAAGGCCCTAAATGGGGTCTTCTGAAGGTTCCCCAGGAGGGATTGTTTTGCAAAGGCCCTGAAGTCAGACAGACCTCGGAGGATTTTCAGAACAGTCATAAACCCAGTGCAGATAAAGCAGAAAAACAGCAGGAGATCAGGATGTTGAGACTGACAGAGGCTTATTAGATTCAACAATTGTAAGCCTCCTCAATAGATGCAGAAAAGTCCTTCAATAAAATGCAACATCCCTTTATGTTAAAAATTCTCAATAAACTAGATATTAATGGAACATGGCTCAAAATAATAAGAGCCATTTATGACAAACCCACAGCAAATATCATACTGAGGCAAAAGCTGGAAGCATTCCCCTTGAAAACCGGCACAAGACAAGGATGCCCTCTCTCACCACTACTATTCAACACAATATTGGAGGTTCTGGCCAGGAAAGTCAGGCAAGAGAAAGAAATAAAGTGTATTCAAAAAGGAAGAGAGGAAGTCAAACTGTCTCTGTTTGCAGATAACATGATTCTATAGCTCAAAAACCTCAGCCCAAAAGTTCTTTAAGCTGATAAGCAACTTCAGCAAAGTCTCAGGATACAAAATCAATGTGCAAAAATTACAAACACTACTATACACCAACAATAAATAAGTAGAGAGCCAAATCATGAATGAACTCCTATTCACAATTGCTACAAAGAGAATAAAATACCTAGGAATACAGCTAACAAGGAGAGCGAAGAACATCTTCAAGGAGAACTACAAACCACTGCTCAAGGAAAACAGAGAGGACACAAACAAGTGGAAAAACATTCCATGCTCATGGATAGGAAGAATCAGTATCATGAAAATGTCCATACTGCCCAAAGTAATTTATAGATTCAGTGTTATTTCCATTAAACTACCTTTGACATTCTTTGCAGAATTTTAAAAAACTACTTTAAAATTCATATAGAATCAAAAAAGAGCCTGTGTAGCCAAGACAATACTAAGCAAAAAGAGCAAAGCTGGAGGCATCATGCTACCTAACTTCAAACTATAACACAAGGCTACAGTAACCAAAACAGCATGATACTGGTTAAAAAAAAAATAGACAAATAAATGAATGGAACAGAATAGAGATCTCAGAAGTAAGACCGCACATCTACAGCCGTCTAATCTTCAACAAACCTGACAAAAACAATACATGGGAAAGGATTCCCTATTTAATAAATGGTGCTGGGAAAGCTGGCTAGCCCTATGCAGAAAATTGAAACCAGACCCCTTCCTTACACCTTACACTAAAATTATCTCAAGATGGATTAAAGATTTAAATATAAATCCCAAAACTGTAAAAACCCTAAAAGAAAATCTAGGCAATGCCATTCAGAAGATAGGCATGATGAAAACATCTACAGCAATTGCAACAAAAGCAAAATTTGACAAATGGGATCTAATTAAACTAAAGAGCTTCTGCACAGCAAAAGAGCCAACGTTAAAGTGAACAGACAACCTATAGAATGGGAGAAAAATTTTGCAATCTATCCATATGACAAAGGTCTAATATCCAGAATTTACAAGGAACTTCAGCAAATTTACAAGAAAAAAACACCACCATTAAAAAGTGAGCAAAGACATGAACAGACACTTCTCAAAAGAAGACATTTATGTGGTCAACAAGCATATGATGAAAAGCTCAACATCACTGATCATTAGAGAAATGCAAATCAAAACCACAATGAGATACCATCTCATGTCAGTCAGAATAGTAATTATTAAAAAGTCAAGAAATAACAGATGCTGGTGAGGCTATGGAGAAACAGCAATGCTTTCACACTGTTGATGGGAATGTAAATTATTTCAACCATTGGGGAAAACAGTGTGGTGATTCCTCAAAGACCTAGAACCAGAAATACCATTTGACCCAGCAATCCCATTACTGGGTATATTCCCAAAGGAATATAAATCATTCTATTACAAAGATACATGCATGCATATGTTCATTGCTGCACTATTCACAATAGCAAAGAAATGGAATCAACCCAAATGCCCATCAATGATAGACTGGTTAAAGAATAGTGGTATATATACACTATGGAACACTATACAGCCATAAAAAGGAATGAGATGATCACCTTTGCAGGGACATGGATGGAGCTGGAAGCCATTATCCTCAGCAAACTAACACAGGAACAGAAAACCAAACACCATATGTTCTTACTTAAGTGGGAACTGAACAATGAGAACACATGGACACAAGGAGGGGAACAACACACACTGGGGCCTGTCAGTGGGTTGGGGGGAGGGAGAGCGTCAGGATAAATAGTTAACGCATGCAGGGCTTAATACCTAGGTAATGGGTTGATAGGTGCAGCAAACCACCATGGCACATGTTTACCTATTTAACGAACCTGCGTATCCTGCACATGTATCCCAGAACTTAAAATAAAATTAAATTACATTAAAAACTAATTGTAGGCTTAGTGCAATTGGAGATGCATTGAATAAATAGAAGTGGCGATATCTTATGTATGCTACGAAAAGATGACTTTGGTGAGAGGGGGAGCCATAAAAGGCAGAATTCAAATCAAAGACTACAACAGTTATCTAAGCAAGGAAGGAAGAGGGCTGACACTAAAGTTAAGGTACAAAAGTAAATGATTTCAAGGTACGTATTAGAAGTAAAACCAATAGGACTGGCAGGTGGTTTGAATGTGGTAGATAAGAAGAGAGAGGAACCAAGGATTGAACAAATGAGGGTGTAGTGGTACCATTTGCTCAGATAAGAAATATTTAGGAAAGGTTAGATTCTGAAAGATAAATCAAGGGTTAACTTTTGGCTACTGTTATGTTCTGAATATATGTGCCTTCTCCTCAAATTCAGATGTCAAAACCTAACCCCCAAAATGATGCTATTAGGTTGTGGACCTTTGGGAGATGATAAGGTTAGACCTTTGCATCCTTACAAAAGAGGCCTGACGGAGCTTGTTAGCCTGTTTTTGCCTTTCTACCAAGTAAGCACACATAGAAGTCACCATCTATGAGAAACTGGCCCTCACCAGACACTAAATCTGCTGACACCCTGTATCTTGGACTTCCTTGCTTCCAGAAATGTGTGCAATAAATTTTTGTTATTTATAAATTACCCAGTCTAAGGTATTTTTATAGCAGCCCAAATGGACTAAAACAGCCATGTTACTTACTTTTTACATTCCCAAGAGACACAGATGTGAAGATGCCAGTAAGACTTGTCCTAATCTTGGAAGAGGCATTTGAACCAGAAACATTTAATTGGCATTTTTTTTTTGGCTATAAAGATAGTACTGACATTTTGGAAACTAGATGGCATCATCTAAGTGTATGGTTTAGATAGAAAAAAAATAAGACCTGGAAAAGTGCTAAAAAATGCTAATTTATAAATGTGTTATAAAAAGAGGCAGCCAACAATCCTGACTAAAATGAAATGACCAGGTAAATAGGATGAAAACTGGGAGAATATGGTGTCTTAAACCTAAAAAAATAGAAATGTTTCAAGGTGAAGAAGTGGTGAACCAAGTTAAATGTTGCCCAAAGGTCAAACATGATGAGGATAAAGAATCAGATTACAGGATTTGGCAACTTGGAGATTCGTGATTATCTTGACATTAAGTTTCACTGGAATTATAGAATTAAAAGCCAAATTTAATAGGTTGATTAGTGAATGAAAATAAATAAATAGATACAATATGTGAAGACAGCTTTGGGTTTTTATAAGCTTCCTACTTTAGGGCCAGGGAATTGGGGTTGGTGCCTGTATGGTATAGCATTCATTTATTTAAAGATAAGTGTTGCTAGAGATTGCTTTCTGGCAGAAATTATTAGGCAGACATAGGTGATGGGGAGGAAGGCAGCAAATCACACTGCCATGTGTATACCTATGCAACAATCTTGAATGTTCTTCACATGTACCCCAATACCTAAAATGCAATAAAAAACAATAATTAAAAAAAAAGAAATTATTAGGCAGAGATGATGGGGCTAATTTAAAAAGCTAGAGTGGATAGTGGGAGTGCCCGAAGTCCTTGAGAAGGAGATGTGAAATGCATAAGGGGTTGGACTTTGACTCCAGGGGGGCAGAGCCTGCCTCATCATAGGAAAGCAAGAGTCAGGCCTGCTGCATAAAGAGTCAGGTCTGCTGATGTGATCACAGTAGATGAGGAAATCTACTGACAGCTCCTATTTTTTTTTTTAGCAAATGGTTAGTTCGAAGAGTAGAGAGAGTGAATGAGGTAGGAAATTTAGGGAAAGAAGAAAAGTGCATCAGTTACAAATTTGTTTGGTTACGCGTACCTTAACATGGTCTTGGATTTTTTTCTATAGTTGCAGAGTGGCTGCTTCAGCCTCAGCCATTATGTCTTTGTTCCAAAATAAGGAAGGAGGGTATGTAAATAACTTGCCCAGAAACATCTAGATTTCCATATGTGTAATATTAGTTCAAATAGTCACATGGCCACTAATTCTGGGAAGAAGACTGAGAAATACAACAGTTTGGCAAGACATTTTGCTGCCTGAAACAAAATCATGGAGTCATTATTGCTGAGGAAGGAGTGAAAGGATATTGATAAGCAATTAGCAATGACTATGAAACGAACCAATAAAATAGTCATCTGGGAAAGAAAGAAAAGAAAGAAAGGAAGAAGGAGGGAAGGGAAGGGGGAGGGAAGGGGAGGAGCGGGGTGGGGCGGGAAGGCTGGGAGGGGGATGGGAGGGGGTGGCAGGGGAGGGGAGGGGGTGGGAGGGGAGGGGAGGGGGAGGGGAGGGGAGGGGCAGGGAAGGGAAAAGAAGGAGACGGAGGAAGGGAGGGAGGGAAGGAAGGAAGGAAGGAAGGAATTTACCAGCAAATCTCAGAAAGATTTCCAGAGATCACTGAGGTTTGGGATGATTAATTTCAAGTCACAGCTAATGAAGATATAACATCTAGTAACAGCCTGAAAGGTCAGATGCAACAGCTCATATCTATAATCCCAGCACTTTGGGAGGTTAAGATAGACAAATTGATCGAGTTCAGGAGTTCAAGACCAGCCTGGGAAACACTGACCCCCATCTCTACAAAAAGTATAAAAATTAGCCAGATGTGGTGGTGCACATCTGTAGTCCCAGCTACTCTGGTGGCTGAAGTGGGAAGATCACGTGAGATCGGAGGTCAAGGCTGCAGTGAGCCATGATTGCACCACTGCACTACAACCTGGACAACAGAGTAAGACCCTGTCTTAAAAAAAAATAAAAATAAATAAACTGAAGGAAGTGACAAAATGACGCAAGTGTGTATAAGGAGAGGACAGCCCAGGTGGAGGAAACAGCCAGCAAGGAGTTTGACTGATAGGTTGGGGCAGAGGGACTGAGGGAAGACAATTAGACAATGCAAGAAGGGAGATAATGGGGACCACGTCACACTGAGTTCTGTAAATTCTTACAAAGACTTTAGATTTTAGTCTTAATAGTGTAGACGTTTTTTGAGGAAATAAGTCTAATGATTTGGCTGTGTATTATGTTAAACTTGGATTGCAGAGATTCAAGGGTAGAAGCAGGGAGACCAACAGATGATGGCAGTCATCCGATGCAGACATAACAATAGCTTTAACAAGGGCAGTGGCACTGGATGGAGTGAGAAGTGCTTAGATTCTGAATCTGTTTGGAAGGCACAGCCAAGAGTCTCCCAATGGATTTAATGTGAATTCAAGAAAAAATGAAGGGTAAAGGATAACTCCAAGGCTTTCCCCTTTAACAATGAAAGGAATGGAGATGCCACCAAGTACAGATAGACAAGGTGTGGCCATGGAGATCAATCACATTTATTAAACTTGTTCGGTCGGTGATGTCCATTAGATATGCAACTGTAGACAATTTACTTTTACTTTCTTTTTTAATTGATTAAACCTCTGCAATATTTGGCACAGGAGATACTAAGACCATGAAGCCATGGAATTCACACTCTTTTTTGTTTTTTTTTAATTATACTTTAAGTTCTGGGTTGCATACGCAGATCTTGGAGGACTGTTGCATAGGTATACACATGCAATAGTGGTTTGCTATCTCCATCCCCCCATCACCTACATCAGGCATTTCTCCCAACGTTATCCCCTCTCCAACCTCCCCACCCCCTGCTGTCCCTCCCCTAGCCCGCACCCCCCAACAGACTCCAGTGTCTGATGATCCCCCTCCCTGTGTCCATGTGTTCTCATTGTTCAACACCCACCTATGAGTGAGAACATGTAGTGTTTGGTTTTCTGTTCTTGTGTCAGTTTGCTGAGAGAGATGGTTTCCAGATGCATTTATGTTCCTACAAAGGACAGGAACTCATCCTTTTTTTATGGCTGCATAGTATTCCATGGTGTATATGTGCCACGTTTTCTTTGTCCAGTCTATCTTTGATGGGCATTTGGGTTGGTTCCAGGTCTTTGCTATTGTAAACAGTGCTGCAGTGAACATATGTGTGCATGTGTCTTTATAGCAGAACGATTCATAAACCTTTGGGTATATACCCAGTAATGGGATTGCTGGGTCAAATGGAATTTCTATTTCTAGATCCTTCAGGAATTGCCACACTGTCTTCCACAATGGTTGAACTAATTTACACTCCCACCAACAGTGTAAAAGTGTTCCTATTTCTCCACATCCTCTCCAGCATCTGTTGTCTCCAGATTTTTTAATGATCGCCATTCCAACTGGCATGGATGGTATCTCAATGTGGTTTTGATTTTCATTTCTCTAATGACCAGTTATGATGAGCATTTTTTAATATGTTTGTGGGCCTCATAAATGTCCTCTTTTGAAAAGTGTCTGTTCATATCTTTTGCCCACTTTTGAATGTGTTTTTTTCTTGTAAATCTGCTTTAGTTCTTTGTAGCTTCTGGATATTAGCCCTTTGTTAGATGGGTAGATTGCAAAAATGTTTTCCCTTTCTGTTGGTTGCTGGTTCACTCTGATTGATGATTATTTCTTTTGCTGTGTAGAAACTCTTAAGTTTAATTAGATCCCATTTGTCTATTTTGGCTTTTGTTGCCATTGCTTTTGGTGTTTTAGTCATGAAGCCCTTGCCTGTGCCTATGTCTTGAATGGTTTTGCCTAGGTTTTCTTCTAGGGTTTTTATGGTATTAGGTCTTATGTTAAATTTTTAATCCGTCTGGAGTTAATTTTAGTGTAAGGTGTAAGGAAAGTGTCCAATTTCAGCTTTCTGCACATGGTTAGCCAGTTCTCCCAACACCATTTATTAAACAGAGAATCCTTTCCCCCATTGCTTGTTTTTGGCTGCTTTGTCACAGATCAGATGGTTGTAGATGTGTGACATTACTTCTGAGGCCTCTATTCTGTTCCATTGGTCTATATCTCTTTTTAGTACCAGTACCATGCTGTTTTGATTACTGTAACCTTGTAGTGTAGTTTGAAGTCAGGTAGCATGATGCCTCCAGCCTTGTTCTTTTTGCTTAGAATTGTCTTGGCTATGCGGGCTCTCTTTTGGTTCCATATGAAGTTTAAAGCGTTTTTTCCAGTTCTGTGAAGAAGGTCAATGGTAGCTTGATGGGGATAGCATTGAATCTATAAATTACTTTGGGCAGTATGGCCATTTTCATGATATTGATTCTTCCTAAGCATGAGCATGGAATGTTTCTTCATCTGTTTGTGTCCTCTCTTATTTCCTTGAGGAGTGGTTTGTAGTTCTTCTTGAAGAGGTCCTTCACATCCTTTGTTAGTTGTATTCCTAGGCATTTTATTCTCTTTGTAGCAATTGTGAATGGAAGTTCGCTCATGATTTGGCTCTCTGTCTGTTATTGGTGTATAGGAATGTTTGTGATTTCTACACCTCGATTTTGTATCCAGAGACTTTGCTGAAGTTGCTTATCTTCTTAAGGAGATTTGGGGCTGAGACGATGGGGTCTTGTAAATATACAATCATGTTGTCTGCAAATAGAGACAATTTGACTTTCTCTTTTCCTAATTGAATACCCTTTATTTCTTTTTCTTGCCTGATTTCTCTTGCTAGAACTTCCAATACTATATTGAATAGGAATGGTGAGAGTGGGCATCCTTGTCTAGTGCCATATTTCAAAGGGAATGCTTCCAGATTTTGCCTGTTCAGTATGATATTGGCTGTGGGTTTGTTGTAAATACCTTTTATTATTTTGAGATATGTTCCATCAATACCTAGTTTCTTGAGAGTTTTTAGCTTAAAGCGCTGTTGAATTTTGTCGAAAGCCTTCTCTGCATAGTCAGCACACTTCTCTGATAGAGGATAGTACATATTTTACTAGGCTTTACCATTTCCTTTAGAACTACTCTACCATATTAGTGTGAAAGCAACCACAGAGTATAAACAAGTAAGTGTTGCTGTGTTTCAATAAAACTTTGTTTGCAGAGAGCGAGTTGGATTTGACCTGCAGGCTATAGTTTACTGACTCTTGCTTTAATGGAAATTTAAGAGAAAAATCTTGAACCCCACACAAGATTATATAATCTAGTTTATCTCCAACTGTGGGTATAAATTGTCAACAAAATTATTTTCGTGATACAGAGACAGGCATTAAGTAGCCTTAGAAAGCAAAATAACATATTTATTTACTAACAGTTTTTATTTGTATTTATCTATTTATTGATTAGATCATTAAAAAAGGCTCCGTTTAGTAGAGATATGGCTTTACCAGCAGCTTGATACTTGATATTCTCCCTTTACAATATAAATAGAGAAAATCTTTGGTCTGAAAGACTTCTTCAAGCCAGAAATGCAGCCAGAGTCTAATAATATTGTTAAGCCTTTATCAAATGTATTTCTCAAGTTTCCAGTATCAATAATTATTTCTAGGGTAGATAGTGATGTGATATATTAATGTGATCTTTAATCACATTAAAGATCTTTAAATGCATTTAAGAAAAAAATGTGAATGGTTCTCTGAAAAAAGTAAAGCACAGTAAAGGTGATGTTCAAATATAATAAATATCTTAAAGCGGGCCAGTGAAGCACTGCTCTATTTCAACCCTTTCAAATGAAGAGGGGGGAAAGTAGTATACTGGTTGGTTGGCTTGTTCTTTTTTCCCATAGCTTACAAATGACAGGACCAAAATTAGAACCCTTGAATCTCACCCAAGTACTTTATCCACATCATTAAAATGGCCTGGTTTCCCTCGTGCTGGAATGGGATTGTAGAATTATTAATTAGGTGTTTGCCTAGAAAAACCACTGTGTTAACCTCAAACTGCCATTTCCTTATTAGGTCATAAACAGAAGGGGCAATAGAAAGAGTAACGATTTCCTTTCCATTCAGATGCATAGGGAGCCCAGAGGTGGATGTGCCACGAAGCTAATGAAGCTGAAATTTTCAGGTCTCTCACTTTTCAAGGCCCTAGTAATGTGTACACTTAGTCACGTTTTGCAAAATTTATAAAAATAAAAAATTTGTGTATGTCTTCTTATATAAGACCTTCCAAACTGTATATGCTTCGGGCTCTACAAAACCCAGATCTGCTTCCATGTGTCAAATCCTATGACAATTTCGTTCCAATTTCAAGAAAATAAAAGGTTTTATCAGCCAGACAACAAGCTTACTCTTCACTCTTTCTTTATCAAACATTTTGGAAAATTGTAAAATGTTGGGCTCTGCAATAGGTACCATGATCTCTGTGAGAACAGGGAATTCAATTCAGTTCAATCTGTGTTTACTCTTGGTCTAGAATGTCCTCTCCTAGATATCTAGGGAGCTCTCTTTCTGCCTCTGGGCTTTATGTCACTTTCTGCTCAACTGTTATTCCCTGAAGAATCCTCCCTAAACACTGTATCTAAAGTAGCGTCCCTCAACCCTGTCTCCTTACATGGTGTTATTTTTCTCATTACATTTATGACCACTAACATATTTTATATCGCTTGTTTATATGGCTGTTGTCTATTTCCCTCCTCTCCACATCCCACCTGCCAATGGAAACATCATGCATGAAGAGTCTTCATCTGTTTTACTTCATTGCTGCAACATCAATGTCTAGAACAGTGCCTTGTATACTGTAGAATATAAATAGAAAATTGTGCAGCAGATGAGTATTTATAGAACACTTAGTCTGTGTCAGGACTGTGCTAAGCACTGGGGGATTCAGCAGTGATATTCTCATCATAGACGTTAATAATTAATGGCTGGTGCAGTGAGTACTGCAAACAGTTGCAGGTGCTAATGGGGTATATACCAAGAATACTGGCATAGCCTACTGGAGCATGGAAGACCTCTCTGAGACAGTGATGGGTATTTTATATGACTCCAAAGGCCTGTAACCTATAGGTGGTTATTAAATGCAAGGGGAGGAAAAAAGTGAGGTCCTCTTTGAGCTCATTATAAGCAGAAACTTTCTTAGTATGAGAAAAATGCCACCATGCCAAATGAAATGTGCTACCTAGATATATACTGAATTTTCCATATGACAAGAAATATTCAGACAAGCTGTCAGATCACTTGATACAATAAATGAAGGGTTAGATTAGTTGATCTTGAATTTACTAACTCAAGGAGGCTATAATTAATTACTTTATTCTTTCATTACATAAATATTTATTAAGCACCTACTAAATGTCAGACACTGAAAAGCTAAAACTCAGAGTGTTGTCTCTGTGAATAAAGAATGTCGTAATTGGACTCATCTCTTCCTCTTTTGCTATATTTCAGCTCACAGACAACTGCTAGCTAATCTCCAGACCACATCAAGGCTCAAAATATTCAGCAATTCCCCTGCCCAAAAAGCAATCCAATCCCCTTACCTGGCATTAAAAGCCTGCTATTCTTGGTCCTAAACTTATTTCCCAGTAGTCGTCCACTCTGTCCTATGCTGCAATTCTGCATATTTCTCAGAAGCACACAGGAAGGCATATTTCTCTACAGTTTTGTTTATAAACCTTCTTCAGCCTTTGCTTTTCCCAGGCCCTTAAAGTTATACAGAAAATCCTCAGTCTGGGAGCATCAGCACTTCCTAGGGCTGGAACTAAATACGGACAATCCCTTATATGATGTGGACATTGCAAGTGGTTTGGGAATACAAGAGTTCCACATGTAAAATGAGCATCTACTGTGGGCTCCTGAAGTTCAACCTTTTGGGGCACTTTGCAGTAACGATCATGTGGCAAGGCTTCCACCTCAATTTTTGTTTGAGTTCCACTTCCTTGTTAATACTAGAGTTCTATTCTGAGCTCTGGCTTTCTTGGCTGGGACTCCAGTCCATGGCCCAATTCTTATCAGCATCCATCTAAGGCAGTCTGGGCTCCTGGGTCCCAGTTCCCTCATCCATAGCTGCTCAGCTTGGACTCCACCTAAGGTGGGCTGAGATAAATCTGTGTGGTGAAGATCTACAGATGGGAGCTCAGCCGGGCAGAGGTGTCACCTGGAATGAATGAATGTCGGCTGTGCCAAAGAGACCACTAATATAAAGACAGAAAGGGTGGTAAATGGAGTCAAAAACTGCCAAAGAAATGGAGGCATTCGGGAGCTAATTAGGTACTAAGAGATGAGCTGGTAGGTAAAGCCATGTGGGGAAACAGAGCGGGAGAGAGTGAGAGCCTTGCCATGATGGGGGCTGGTATGCCCAGTTTGTCTGTTGGTGGGTGCCAGCTTCACAACTTGTTGGTAATTTAGCAGAGGATGCAAGGTGAACTGCTGGTCTTGTTCCAAAGTGGATTCATCATCCTGAAACAAAAAGCTGACATCTGTGATCACTGAACAGCACAACAGCCTGGAAAACCAAGTCAACTTTCTTCTTAGACGTCAGACCCATCTCTAAAGAGGTTCATGTCCTCCATGCCACAGCCTTGGACTTAGAGTTTGATTGATGGTTATTCCACCCAGAGGTAAATCCTGTTGCAGGGCCAGTTTCTGCAACTTCACCTCCACCATTCTGCTCTTTGTATGTTTGTTGCCAAAAACTTATTTGCCTTGAGATCAAGCCTGCACCAGTAGGACAGCACATTTCGCCCTATCCATCTGAAAAGTCCTCCTCTTTCTGTTTCTCTTCTGTCTTCAAGATCTATCTCAAATCTTGTCTCCTGCAAGTCACTGGTACCATCTCCAAGTGATCTGTCCATCTATTGAAAAGTATAATCCCATTTTAAAATATCCATGGTGCGTCTTTCATTTACATAGCACTTGCTGTATGCCAGCTGCTAAGTGTTTGATACGTATCAACTCATTTAATCTTTCTAGTAGCCCTATGAGGTAAGCACTATTACAATCCCAATTTTGCAGACTAAGAAACCGAGTCACAGACAGCTTAAATAACTTGCTCAAAGATCCCCAGTTAGTAAGAGCCAGCTAGAATTTGAACTTAGCCAATTTAGCTTCAGAATTCATACCTTGAACTACCTCCCATTCTAGGGTGCTTCTCAGATTATGCTGAACTTGATTTGCAGACTATACCAGCTGTAAATACAAAGAAAGTAAAGACCAGATCTGCAGCTTTTTGAAGGTAGAGATTGTGTATTTTCCTCTTTAGTGGCTGGTCATGATATACGTTATACATTCTGTATCTAGCCACAGGCAAACGCTCTTTAAAGACATTGATACATACTTTATGCATATAAGGCATCAAGAAATGTTTATTGGTTACGGTGATATTGAAAATAATTTTGATAGAATTAAAGATAGCTCAGATATATCCATGGATTAATTAGCTCTTATCATCGCATGCAATCAGGAGTAGGATGTCCTTGAATAATTCAGTTAACCTATTTATTTTTCTTTGAAACATTCCAAATGATTTGCACATGCCACCTTCTATTTGTACAGGGCTTTTATAAATCAGTATACTAACACCTTGGGATGACATGTCCACGAAAAGTGCTAGAGAGAATAAAATTTGATATCTTTGCCACTTGACAGAAAACTAATTTATAAATAACTGTAATTTCTTCTAAATGAGGAAAGGCCTAGCTTTGGTCAACCCATGAATTATGGGATATATATTGTTGTACCTCTGCTGACAGTTGCCACACTTGTGATTTCCAGAAACTTGTCTATTCCTCTTGATAGCATGGCAATTCTACAGCAGAGTAAAAGGGGCAAAAATGTAAAACAACTTGACACCAAAGGATCAAATGTCCCCTAGCAAAGTGCCAAAGAAAAGATTTGGAGCTTTCCTTCGTGAAAATTGTAAAATGAAATAATAAGCAATAGGCAATTTTTAAGTTGTCAAATATCCATAATCATTATTATTTCTGAATTTAATACAGTGTGCTATGATTATTATTGCTTTCCTGCCTGAAAACATTATACATTTCCACTTAAACATACATTTTATAGTTATGAAAACCCACTAAAAATGATGTAGTCAAATTTTAAAATTAGGGGTTTTTTAACTTCTAATATGTAGTTTCCAATCCTTTCAACAAAGCTATTTTAAAGGATTTTTTTTTCTATTACCAATGCTGAAATATTTAAACATCTGAAAGAAATACGCAAATGTTTCTATGTAAAAAGAAACACTGTTCTTTGGAAAACATGAATTATATAAACTATAATTAGAGCTTCAAAACTGCAAGTGTTTAAACTAAGATTACAAATTGCTGTGTTAAAAAGATACTGAGATGCTCAGGGGGGAAAAAAATTAAATGCCGACTAACTAAATTAATTCTCCCACATCCCAAGCTGTTCTAGCTCCCTTATGCCTTTCCCCTCTGCCATCACTGATGATCACGTATCTGTTAGAACCTGCTTCTATAATGAATTCAAGCTACAATGAATTCAGGTTTGATTTGCCTCCTTTTCTTACCATTATGGTTGGCAGTGTCTACTTAAAAGTGTACATTTCTATTAGTAATCTTCAACTAAATATGGTGTATTGGAAAAGGTAAACTGAAATAAGTTAAAAAATGCAATCGAATTTAGGTTTCAAACCAAACTAAAACTTGTTATTTTTTTAAAAAAATAAAATGAGTGTTGTGCATTTTGAGGGATGCAAAGTAAAGATCTGGAAATTAATTGAATTTCATTAACCTAGGTTCATACCACTAATATGTAAGAAGGTATGGTCATGGGTACGAGTGGAATTAGGCTTGAATTTTCTGAAACAATCTCTCTAAATCTAAATAATGTGCACTTACACAGGTAACTACCAAATTGTTATTTATTTGGGGCTGCCTGGTCTGTTTTCCACACAATAATATTTCAGCTGTGTTTTAAAGTAAAACTTCAAGTTAATTTTAAAAATCCAAAAATGATTGAAAATCTCCATATACACATTAATTAGCCATATGATTATACAGTTAAATATTTTGGTCTGGGGCTGTAGGACTAGTGACCTCTGCCTTGATTTCTAAAAAGCCATTATACTTTATGCTTGAGAGATCACAGGAGTTCATTTAACTCTGTTACACTGCCAAAATATACTTTAAAGAAAAAAATCATGGCTAATTGTAGGAACAAAGCTATGTGATCAGTTTTCTCCTAATTAAAATCAATGCATGCTTCAACATCTGATTTCATAAACTCAGTTGCCACTGAAGACGCTTTGAGCACATTGTAAACACATGTCACAACTTTAAATAACAGGCAGCTTTAAACCTAAATTCTCTACTCATACTATCTCCAAAAATATAGTATACTTTTAATCCATTATAGAGCAATAGCGCCTAAAAACAAAAGCGCTTTATAAACAATGGGACACATCCTTTAGCAGATTGAATGGATTGGGGTAATAGTGGAGGCAGACCAAGAAACTGAAGAAAACATGGAAGAGAACAAGATAATTGCAACAACTGTGCTCCATATTCCTGACTTAGGGCAGACAGGCATTACTCATGGGAATGTTTAAATAGTTTGAAATATTCAGTCTATATTGCTAAGTGAGAAAGGCATTTGGCATTTGTCTCCAGGCTTTTGAATGCTTAGCCACTGAATGAAGATGACTAATATGTCATGGACATTGACTAAGTGATCTACATGAAATTAACCTTCTCTTGGAATAACAACTCAAGGTACCACAAAGCAAAAGGTAGGAGAAGAACCAATAATGAGTTTTTAACTGACTGAGAACAAAGCAGCACTGGGCTAATTCTTGTTTTAGTAAGCTGTTATGAAATTTAAAAGATTGACACCCCCCTCCACAATCACACATGCAAAGTTTTAAAAATATTATTATCCTTATAATCAGGAGTACTTCTTTCTCCATTACAATTCGAAGTTCAGAAGGAGAGGACTCAACTTTCTTTACACTCTTCTAAGTGTCTACCACAGGAGATTTAGTCCCAGTAGATACCAAATTAGAAATACTCAGTTCCTTCTATTACTCATCACTAAGGAATGCTGGAGTTCTTCCATTTCTAAGTCACATTTCCATGTTTCCTGTTAACATAACACTAAGTGTTACTGTAAAATACCAGTAATAGGATAGTGGGAAGAAAGTAGATTGTTACCTACACATCAATAAAATGAGGATTGTACCTAAAAAGATGACTCATTAAACCAGAAAGTTGTTCTAAATATTACCTATGTTGAAGTAAGACACATATAGCCTAGCACCCTAGACACCCTGCTGGTCTGTAGGAAAACAATTTGTTTGAAGAGTGCTCTTCCTCCAGCGTTGTAGCACAGGTTTACAAGACACAAATCAGAGTTAAGTAGCACCAGTTAAGAATCAATTTTCCTGGTTTAACAAAAGCCCAAAATGTTTACTGTCACTCTGAATTTATATTCACTCTTTGGAAGTATGTGCGATGGAATCTGGCAGGCTGAGAAACTGCAGAAGATATAACAGGGTTATAAGACGGCAATTTTATGGAAATCCAGTTATTAAATCAGATTTATTAAAAGTGCACTTACAGAAAAAGATTATAATGATTATAGAAAAATTTTAATCCATTAGTGCGAATAATTTGTTTTAGGGAGCATTTCAGCAATTCAGTGAGTGGCACCATTTTACAAAAAAAAAAAAATATTTCTAGAGTCTACATTGAAAAATATGAGAAACTTTTATATATTAAAAATAATGGAGAATATTTCTATATGAAGTACAACTTTTTTCACAACAGAGAGGAGAAAGTATATGAAGAGATGCTTCTTCCTGCATTTCAATATCACTACTTCTTTGATATTGATTTTTTTCACTTAATCTCTATAGGCTAAAGACAATCTGAACTTTTGTTCTCACTTTCCCTCCAAAGTATGCAGAAATTCACAGCCTTGATAGTACCTTACTGAATTTACCTTATCCCTTCAGCTAAATAGTCATTATGCCTATTTTCCTGAGCATCCACGGAATCACTACAACCTAGTCTACATAATTTGGTTAGCTCACATAGCTTTTCCCCCTAACCTGCGGAACTAACTTTCAAGATACCAGTCTTTTACTTTTTCTTTTTAATGTGTATGTTCTTGAGGCAATGACTTTTTAAATTTTCTAAGTTTCTTCCCAAGTCTTAGCCTTATCATATCAAAGAAAAGAGTTGAGCTTTTTTCACTAGAGCCTTTTTCAATAGATACTTGGAAATGTATGATCCCATAATTGATCAGTCAGGCTCAACTGCATAGTGCTGAAACCTAATAAATAATTCCTAAATTTATATAATATCTCATAGTTTACAATGCACCTTCACAAATACTATTTTATTTGATCATCACAAAAACCTTTGCGGTGGGCAGGGGCAGATATGGTCACCATTTTATGTGTGTAGAGTAAAATCATGATGTGATGCAATGGCAGAATTGAAACTAGAAGGCGCTTCTCAAATTTTTGTCTCTCATCTACTTTTCCCTAACACACATAGGTCCTATTATATGTGGGGAACTGCATAAATATTTGTCATGTCTTACTTTGATATGTTTATACATTCTAGTACCGAGATATGAGGATCTGCAGTGTTATTCAAATAAATTAGTAAATAAAGGTTTTATATCTTCTGAAGTTGGTGATACATAAGGAATGAAAAGCAATTCATCTTCCCCCCAGTATAATTAATGTTTCAAATGGCAAAACTAATGAGAAAATTTATTTTCAAACTATAAATATTTAGTATAAGGTCTTGTTCTCCAAGTTCCAGTTTTGCATTTACTTTTGATACAATAAATCAACGTTATAAAAACTTCATACTGCTGAAAAAATACATCCACTGTGTAATTTTGGTGAAGGAAGATTTCCACGTAACCTTTTAGTTTTTGATGCTTTAAATATTTAAGCATTATATACAAGTATATGACATATGTTTCTCATCCTTGATACCTTACCATGAAAATTGGGTGTTCATGTTATGGAAAAAAAATTACACTTAGGTGTAAATATTGTCAAAAATCACAGGCTGAATGCACATGGGAAATCACCAGCAAAGCCTTGCACAGCTTATTCAGATGAGGAACAGTCAGGAATCATGCATAATGCAGCAGTGAATCAGTGAACAACAGACCCAGAAGATCATCCCCACCAGAGCTGGACAAAACTCAGGAAAATCCACCTGGTAAACAAAACCCAATAGTTTCCAGTTATCCTGTAAGTCCAGACAGGTCTTAGTTGAA
Organism: Ateles fusciceps; assembly: GCA_036589455.1. Classification (NCBI taxonomy): domain Eukaryota; kingdom Metazoa; phylum Chordata; class Mammalia; order Primates; family Atelidae; genus Ateles; species Ateles fusciceps. The sequence goes on along the minus strand of JAZHEH010000572.1, from coordinate 11,977,444 downwards.
GCCAAGTGTTCATATTCAAATCTGAGACCAAGGAAGAGCCACACACACAAAAAAAAAAAAAAAGAAAGAAAGAAAGAAAAAATAATAAGTATAATTTGGCTCCCCATCCCCTAACTGGATGAGAGCTTATCAGGCCAAAGGGATGGAGAAGTGCACAATTATCCAGTAAATTAGTTTTGATAAAGAGAGTCAATCTGGATAATTGAGGCCTTGTGATTCACTTCCACTTGAATCATCCTGAACACATTCAATATAATATATAATTATGCAACTCTCTGCTTCAGCTCCTAGTCATGGATTCATTGCTAAAAATGTGCATTAGGATTCTGAGAGTATATTAATATGAGATGATTATACACATCCTCAAAGCTAACTTCTTTTGTGTTTTTTTATTTCTGAGCTTCTGGTTTCACATGGTGTCTTGTCTGTCTCTATATTAAGGGAAAATCGCAAATGTTAATCAAAGACTGAAAATTGAATTAAGCCAGTCTTCTCTCTACCAAATATATCTAGATGGATTTTACATTGCTTTGATGCATCTAATTAGTCATATTTCAAATATAGAAATGAAAAGATATTTTCATTCAGTAGACATTACAGATCCCTCAAAAACTGAGTTCAGAAATGATTTAATGACCTTGTATATATCTGGATTTTATCACATTTACTTGGCATGTTCTTAATTTTTTCCCCCAAAATGATGGCTTAGCATTCTTCTTCAGAAAAAGAAGCAGAGCAAGGGAGGAATAGAAGTCTAGTCTATTCATTTGGGATGAGTCAGAAATCAACATGCCACAATAAAGACGACTTTATGCTATTTCTCAGTGGAATGAAGTTCAGAAGATATCCCAGTGAGAATCCATCTCTGTAGGTTTCATGGCAACGCTGAAAATTTTATTATTTCTTCAGGCTTTCTCCTATATACGAGTATTAAATACCTCAAAACTTGGACTTAAATCATGTAATTGTGAAGGTCAGAAAATATTACTTTTTTATTATTATTGGAACAGATTCTCTGAGGCTGACTATGTTTTTTTGAGAATAATTTTAATTAGCTTTCTGAATCAATGACTTGTTTTTAATTCATTTTCTTTTTATAGTTCAACAAATATTGAGCACATGACATGTATTAGATGCAGTAATATGTGTTGGAGATGTAAAAATGAATACAGTCTCATCTCTAACTTCAAGGAACCAAAACACACAGGCACACACACATACCCCTTTTCAACAAAGTGAAGTGATGGTTTGCATAAGGTGCCATCAGAGAACACACAAGGGGAAATATCTTAGTTTGAGGTGGGAATAGTGAGAGATCGCAGAGTTCAGGAAGCCTCTTTAGAATAGATAAAGCATGAGGCTTGTCTTGAAGCACAAATCAATAGTCTCCAACAAACATAAGTGCAAGGTTGGAATTTACATGAACCTGAGATCAAGAGTCCCTCAAATTTTGAGCCTCTTTCTTACCTACCCCTCTTTCTGATCCTACTTCGGAGGCTCAGAAAGAAGAACTTTACATCATATTGGCTTAAAATAGATTTCATAGAAATATTATTCAAAACAATTCTTAAATATACATTTCGGAATAACTTGAATTGTTCTATGTGCTATATGGTAGCTAAATTCATGGGAAAATATAGACATGCAATGCTGGATTTCTTCTTGCTCTATACATGGTCTTAAATATACCTGCCGGGGACCCTCTTTCCATTCCAGTCTATAGGGTAGGGACCCAATCATTCATCTGATTGTTAGAGAAAAGGGGCATGTGGCTGGGCACGGTGGCTCACGTCTGTAATCCCAGCACTTTGGGAGGCAGAGGTGGGCAGATCGTCTGAGGTCAGGAGTTCTAGACCAGCTTGGCCAACATGGCAAAACCCTGTCTCTACTAAAAATACAAAAATTAGCTGGATGTGGTGGCAGGCACCTGTAATCCCAGCTACTCAGGAGGCTGAGTCAGGAGAATCATTTGAACCTGGGAGGCAGAGATTACAGTGAACTGAGATCATACCACTGCTCTCCAGCCTGGGCGACAAGAGCAAAACTCCCTCTCCAAAAAAACAAACAAACAAACAAACAAAAACAAGAAGAAAAAGAAAAGGGAAATGCATATACTATTTATTATTTTCACAAACAGAGTTTCTAAAATCTTAAAATGGGTAATTCCTTGGGACATGGTATAATTTACCATCCAAGCCAAAACACTTTTGAGAATGAAAGAAAGTGCCATTTATCATTTTACTGTAACAACAGGCATAAAGCACGACTGTTTCAGTCAAACCAGGATGCATGGCTACCCTAATTATTCCCACTATTCTCATCAACTAGAGAACTATGCAAAACTAGCAGCAGCTTTTAAAACAAAGGAAACCTCCTCCTCAACATCACCACTCCAGAAGCTTGGAACCAAGCAGAGACATTCTTTTACCTTGACCTCAAACAGCAAGGATTCTCGGTGATGTCTGTCTATGTTCCACTTTCCCAGACAAGGGAGTCATGACCACAAACTTGGATGTGTTTGGACTGTCCCTCCTCAACCACTCATGTGTATCAACAAAGGGTAGTCCGGGGGAATTAACCTCACACAAACAGATAGGTCTGAATAGGTCACATGAGACCATGCTGTGGAGGACTGCTTTCACTCAGTCTGCTGGAGAATATTGACTTTGAGCTACTCACTTCCTTCAGCAAAAATTTTTATTTCATTTGTCACTCTGACCCATCTCAGCTGGGTCATTTTTTTTTTAAAGATGTTAAAGTTAAAAAGGAACTCTTGTTGCTTATATAAGAAAGAAAACAAAGGTGGGGGAAAATAAACTCAAAACAGGTTATTTGAAGAATCTTCTCCTTCAGTAACTTGAGATATTTAAAAGGAGAACTAGGGTCAAAGAGTAAAGAAAAGCAGTAATTTAGATAGTACTTTTAGCTAACTTCTTGCCACTCCTCCCATTTTTACCCATTGACTGCCTCTTTGATATTAGTCTTCTTTCTTCAATCATTCACTCCCTCTTGATAACAAGGCAACTCCAGCTGATACAGAAAGCTTTAATATTGACTACAAGACATTTTCTCTCTTTATTTCAAGGGGAACATGGACATAATGTACCAAAAGGTGGTCATAAGTAATTAGGATTTCTCTACCATCTCTCACATGACCCACTGAGTTGGCTTTACCCTGCGGTTGAATTACTGCCTCCTGAACACCATGTTTCACTTTAATTATTCAGCATTAAATTCAGAACCTCAAATTTTTCACATACTGGGGAAATAAGAATGAATTAGGCATATTGTATACCATCAATGGAGTTTCTTATGACCACTTCGAGGGATAAAATATCATGATCAGAGGGTCCTATTTCCTAGACTTTCACTGCCACAAAGCAGGGAAATCCCATCACACAATGTGTCAACTCGATATGAAATTGAAAGTCTAGTAATTCTCAACATTGCCCTAGGGAGACAATCCACCAAAGGCCAGACTGTGAAAGCAGTCACCCTTCGCTGTGTCAAATGTCATTAACTACTATGATATTACTCTGAAAATAATCTATGCTTTCAAGTTTTTATGCAGTCATCTCACAGCTATATATTCTATCTCATTTATAATGGTAGTTCATCATTAACTGATTGTTTAGAATCCACTTGGTAAAAATAGTTTCTCCTCCTAAAAATTTGTTATGAAAAGCAATCTCAGAGCTAAAGTTTACAAATTCAGTTTACTTAAAAAATTGTTTTCATTTAGCTTATATTTTATTGCGCTTACTTTTTAAGAAAGTTATTTGTCTACATAGTTCAAAAACAAAAGAAAATAGAAATATATATAAGAAGATGCCTTCCACCTCATTCCCTATCTAACTCCCATCCTTTTAAACACACACAGTAACCACCATTGTTTATTGTGTATTTCTCCTTGTCATATGCTTATACAAGCCGTGTAAATATATATTTTTAATTATTCACTCATTTTTAACTTAAACATTAGCAGAAAATGCTTTACTTCCTTCGAAGTTTTATTAATTAGTTCTATAATTTTTCTCTTTTGTATTCATTAATCCCTGATTTGTGTCTTTTTCTATTCTTTCTAATTTTCCTCAAATTAATTTGCTATCCTCTTTTTTCCTTTTTGAGTTGAAAGTTGTAACAGAGACTATAAACTGGCCACCAAATTCTCTCTCCTGTTCTTCCTGAGTTACCTAATTCAACTCTATACCTCCCAATCTCCATAGCAGTTAGGAGTGCCCATATGAGCGATCAAGCCAATGGAAAATGAAGGAAAGTGATGAGATCTTTCTCGGGCCAGGCTTTTAAAAAGAGTTTGCATCTCCTCTGTGGTCCTTCCCTATTTGCTGGCTGTAGGCAGGTGATGATTAAACCCTAGGATATAAAAGCCTGGATGCCTGAATTGCTGCACTTAGAAGAGTTCCCACTGACCAGTAACCTCTACCTAGATCTATTACATAAGCAAGATATGATCTCCTTTGTCATTTGATTCTAGTTACATTTTGTATACATGTTAGTATAGGTAGTATGTTTAGCTCTTCTGATATTTAGAAAGCACAGTAGTTTTGCTGGATGTGTTACCATTATAATTGATTTATAATTTATGCACACCTATAGTGCTAAATTTTTAGATAGTATTTTTCTTCCCATATTTTTTAATAATAATAGCTATTTTTTATTTTCCTTTGAATACAACATATGCTTTATTCTTCTCTTATCACAATTTATTAAATGGAAGAAGCCCATTTTTTTCATATTAACACCTCTATAATTGAGACGTGTTTCATAATCCAGGATATGTTACAATTACAATTGGAGGTGTGGGGTGGGGGTGTGTGTGTGTGTGTGTGTGTGTGTGTGTGTGTGTGTGTGTGTGTGTTTGGACTCAGTGAGTGGCAGCTCTTTCCTCCTCTGTTATAACCACTGAAACTGACATTCTATACCATCACTCCACTCCCCATAATCATGTTAATTTTTGTTCTAGAAGCAGACATATTCAGTGCTCACTTCTGTCTCTCAGCTGAAGTTTCCCCAAGTTGACACTCATGACCTACCAGACAGCTCTGTGGCTGTTCCCTCTGCCTGCACAGAGGCAAACTGCTTCCTACAAGCATTGCATCCCTCTAGGTAGGCCCACCTCCTTTCCTTCTCAGAGACAAACTGAGTCTGGAAAGGCTTCTGTCTCTAGCCTGATGACCCTTAGTTTCAGAAACTCTTAAAGCAAGGACAAAGTTTTTCCCATTTTGTAAAGTGTATATTTGCTTCTCTTTTCTGAGATCTGTTTTCCCCCGACTCCTCTTTCTCCTCTGTGTGCTTCTTCCCTTTTAATTCCTTTTGCATGGCTTTCACCAGATCTCAGATGCTCCTGGCAGTTCTTACATATGTTTTGAAGGATGTACATTATATCTGTCTCCTGCTTCAATTGAAAAGGAAATTTGTAGGGTTTTTGCTTGTTGGTTTTCCATGCTCTTTATCGCTCTTTTTATGATTTGCAGGAGGAGAAGGATAAAATTGCTGACTTCTGCAGCCATGTTCGCACTGGAAGTCAACTTTATTTATTTCAGGGCAGTTCTCCATCTACAGATGTGATGATCCAAATGTAAAAGAAAGCAGAGCTTTATGATTTAGAAGTAAACTGAATTCACTTGAATATAACAAATGTAGTTTAGAACAGCAATTTATATCTCATCAATCTTAAATCTTCATGTGGTGGTAAAGACAACTTTATGAGACATGGGCATGTGTAACTTGATGCAACATTTGGAAATAAGAATAGTTAGTTATTTTCCTTGGAATTGTTTAGTAAGCAAGCAAATCCAAGATATTATTACTTTTAAAAAGTATTTTAAATTAAAGCATATGTATTTTCCCAGATGCTCAATAGGTCTATAAATAGAAATGTCATCTTTGTTGTGGAAAAGAGGATCGTACTTGTTTCTACTGATTTCTTTCTGTAATCCATCAGTTAACACCTGGAACAACACATTTGCAGCCAATGTGAAAGTGATTATCTATACATTTGCTTTTTAAAATTGCTAATCCTCAACTCAAGATATTCCGAGAAAGAATTTACCCACTTCTCTATTAAATAAGGATCAATATCATTCAAGGTTAGTAGCACATCAGTCAATGCAGAAATAAAACCTTTAAAAACTCCTCACCGCATTAATCTTTCCATAATTTAATTTTTTTCCTTTGGAAATGATCCATGAACAGTACCATTAAAATAAAACAAATTTGAGAGAAATTAAGTACAAAACTTAGTTTTATACCATTCTATATTCAAAGGATTATGTTGCCTGGTAGAATAGGGAAATATTGGCTCATTCAAATCCGAGGTCTAAACTATTAAAATGTTCCTTGTTGTTATTCCTTGATAATTTACTGCCATTACTTAAATATGTGATATGTTAGTAATATAGTAAATTTTTCTAAGAAAAATTTTCAACTATCTCATAAACATTAAAATAAATATAAAGATGTGTGGGCGTTTCTTCTCAGAAACCAGTTTTTGTTGCTTTTGACAGAATAGTGCAGCTCCTTGACCACAGAATAGTTATTATTTCAAGAGAACACACATCTTCAGGGGGAGTACATAAAGATTAGTGAGGAAAGAAGACCCACCTTAGCAGCCAGGAGGATTTGTAAAATTAATTCATGGATGATAAATGTCACATTCAAACTGACTGAATATTCTGTTACGGCTTCCAGCCCAGGGATGACAAATGAATGGCTTGAATGATACCAATCCCCCTTTTCACGGCCATGCCAGACATTGCTAATTGATGACAGCAGTCCTTCTGTATTTGAATGCAGCCTCAGAACCTTTTCAACATAGCATGGCAAGTGATCAGAGTGGGGCTCACTGGGAGCCCATTTCTCAATCTCGTGAAAGTGCCAAAGCCATGATTTGAATCTGGAAAGTGTGTCTCCTCAACCCTAACCATTATAATCCTTAATTATTGTGCATAGACAGTTTTGTTCCCTACATCCCAAACTAAAAATATCTTTTCTTGTTTCTATAAATGTCCTGGCTTTCTTTGGACAAATAATTAATGAAGTGAACAATTTGTAGTCTTCATAAAGGAAAAAATATCCCCCAGTGACTATGCCTGAGACTGTTTCTATTAGTATTACTGTTACTTCCATTTATACATTGGAAGATAGCCAAGGCCAATAGAGAAGGTTGGGCTAGAATGTATCACCAGAGACCAAGGTCATTTCCACCTCCAGAACCAAGGCAGGTGTTGCGGAGGGAAAAAAGTTTGAGCTGAACCTCAGAACTGTTTATTTGACTTATGGTAAAAGAAGGAAATACTTGTTATAAAAATCTATTCTTCTGTAATTGGATCAACAATTGATAAGACTTGTGCTTGCAATAAAACTGAACACTTTTTCATAGTTTAGTGGTTCATAGGTTGCTTGTTTCTGCCTTCTCTACTGTTAAAGCTAGTGAAACTCAAAGACAGCTGCTTTCCCCCTCTCAGAGTCATTGAAAATAAGACACCATAATAATCACATGAGCCTTTTATTTCTAGTCTTCTTTCACTGCAATCCTAACAAAAGTATTGTCCCTACAACACCCAAAGTGTTGGATCCTCCCTGTGTTATGTTCTCAGTGAAAATCAAAGACAGTAAAAAGTAAAAGCCCTGTGACCCTTTTAAGGCTCCTTCCACGAGTCTGTGAAAGAATTTTTGTAGAATTTTATTCCACAGTCCTCTAATCTCAATGCCTTAAATTGTGAAGGAACTCTTTTATAATCCTATTTTTTCTATTTTCTGAAATAAAGGGTGATATGATTTGGCTTTGTGTCCCCACTCAAATCTCACCTTGAATTGTAATCCCAATAATACCTGAATCATGGGAGTAGTTTTCCCCATGCTGTTCTTGTGATAGTGAGTGAGTCTCAAGAGAGCTGATGGTTTTATAAAGGGCAGTTCCCCTGCCCTCTCTCACATGCTCTCCTGCCTGCTGCCATGTAAGACATGTCTTTGCTTCTCCTTCATCTTCTGCCATCATTGTAAGTTTCCTGAGGACACCCCAGCAATGGAGAACTGTGAATTCATTAAACCTCTTTGTCTTATAAATTACTAGTCTGGGGTATTTCTTCATAGCAGTATGAGAACAAACTAATACAAAGGTCTTGTTCTCTGTTTGCTTATGAATTTTAAAACTAGAATTATAGTTTGTAGTACAGTATTGAAAAAATGATACATGTTTCTCTATTACTATATAAATAAGATGACACCGCTGAGTTCACCTGGAGTGAGTTCTGCTACATTTAGTATTCTTATTGTAAATGTGAGCCCTGAAATAGCTACATATTACCATTTCTATTTCATGCAGCAATTGTATAGTGCCCAGCCTCTCTAACTCAAAAGATCTCGGCATCTCCTGTACATGAACCTGTACATTGTTGACTTGCTTTTAATTTTTTCAAAAGGCAAAAAATGTTGAGCATTACAGTATACTCAGCTGTTGAGACACCTGTTATAGTCTGATGTTTCGACATGAACAATCTGTGGAAATCCTTTCTTTCATTGCACAGAGAATAAATCAGCCTTGTCACAAAATTATTGTTCTAGTTGTGCTAGCCCCTTCAGATCAGACATCTATTCACTTCTCACAGTAGTTAGTTCCTCTTAATAATTCTTCTCCAGCTTTCATGGCTGCTTTTGATATTGCTATTGCTCTTGCTCCAGCACTGTATAATCAATAGCCGGAAGAACCAAAAATTAAATCATTTAATGGATTTCTGGTTGAGTTCATTTAGGTCACTAGGTTTCTACTTCTGCTGGCAGCCAGCATGATTTTATATCCCTGTATTGTCATAACAATACACATTTCTACTTGGCTGCTGTCCTATGGCATATCATACCAGGAGGCAGTTTAGCTGTGTTTTCTAGGACTATGCAAAGATGGTTGATATTAGCTATGCTTAAAGACACCTGAAGAAATACTGGTACAGAACACATTTGTTTTCTTCCTCCAGAGAGAGCTATTATAAGAAACCACCCTTAACCTGCAGGCGTATACATTATCTGCTTCAATATGAGGCTTACAGCGTGAATACCTGTGTAAAACAGAGGTACTACAAAGACTTACAGCTTCAACCGAATACTATATAACCCTTAATGTTGTGCAGCAGATGCCTGCTGATATATCGGGTATACAGGACCAGCCAGAATAGAAATACATCAGTTCACATTACTACTCACATCCATAAGCAAATTCAAACTGAAGGATCATAACTACTTCTTATTTGGTCATTAAATTTTATCTTTTCAAAGGAAATGTCATGCTCATGAGATGGCAGATTCACTCCCTTGTTTTTCAGACTGTTCTTTGTAAGTAATTTGACCTAAAGAGAAAGGAGTCAATTAAATGGTAACTTTTAACCTCCAGAGTTGATCTCTGGCCTATCTGTAAGATATCTCACAAGGGTTCCACTGTCATCTTGTAAAAACCTTCTTTCATAAAGCCTAGAAGGCATTAAATAGGCACGCATGTGTGCCCTGGTTGAACCCTAGCTGACTAACAGGCAATCCACAGCCTCAAACCCTGGCTCACTGCTCCTCACTAAATGTGCCCATCAGCACCTGACTTGATCTGTGACCTCTGCCTCTGACCACAGGGTGACCAAGCAGTTCTCCCTCTTGCTGTTCAAGAATTAAGACCCTTCTATCCTCCTGGTTATAATTGGGAAGGACAAAGAGGACTCAGAATAGCCAATATCCATCAAAAAGGGAATATTTGTTCATTCAGTGTGTCAATGGTTCTCAACCAGGGGCATTTTTGCCCCTATCTTCCCCCACAAATACCTGGAGACATTTTTGGTGTCATACTAGAGTAGTGGTACCACTGGCATCTAGTGGGATATTAATGATACTATTAAACATGCAACCACGCACAAGATAGCACAAAACAAAGAATTTTTTAACCCAAAATGTCAATAGTGTCAAGGTTTAGAAACTGCAATGCTTACCAGTGAATAAAATACTTTGTGTCAGGCACTTGTCAGGTTCAGAATTGACCTAATGTAAAACTTTGAGGTAGTCTCATGTTTATTTTTTTCAGCAGCTTCGAGATCACTGTGGTAACCTCATCTCACAGACACCCAACAGACCTTGATTTGAACCTCTTCTTCCACAATAACCCAAAGAATAGCATATTTTATCCTACGGTCCATGTTCTAAGGACTTATTTTCCCAGTTCTGAAGTTTTAATCTTGTGAATGCTTCTGTATTATTACATTAAATCTTATTTTCAAAACTGTGAGATTTTGATGGAGAAAAACTAAAGACAAAGTGGTGCAGCTAATATTCACGTTTAACACCCAGCTTAATTATCTCTTTCCCGCTCTTTCTCTCTTACATGCACACACACACAAACACACACATCTTCCTACACACAAAAAAAATCCATAATTATCATAAACCCTTGAGAGTATCAAATTCTGGTTTTGGGGTAGGAAGAGGACATTTCTGTTTGATAATGATTTGGACAAAATATATTCCCAACATTGCCATTGCTGAAGTCTACTTAGGAATCTTAGCCTACTAAACAATCTTGATAAATTATCAATGACCAAGAGAGTCATTATGTGTTTGCTCTCAAGCAAAAGTATATTTAATCAGCTGATTTCAAACAGAGCCAGCTTAGACCAGGAAAGATAAAGATCACTCTTTTAATGCATGTCCTGCAGGGCCTCAATTGGCAATCTCTTCCATACTTGGCCTCAAATGCCATCTAAATTTCACTAACTTCCAAATTTATACCTTCTGGCCAGACCATTTCCCTGATCTCTAGAGCAATCTACATATTGTCAACTCAACTTTATCATGTAGATGCTTTAAAACCAGTTTCAATTCAATAAATCCCCAACTATGATAATTCCATGATTTCTGTTTTCACTCTATTTATGTCCAACTACAAGAAAGAGAAAAAAAAATCTTACCTACCTATTGTGTTACAGCCTTTTACTATCTCAACAAATTGTATTCATTTATTCAGTTATATAAACCAAAAATTCAGAAGTAATTCTTGAGACTCCCTTCTCCTCTTCCCACATAGTAAATCTATTACCAAATCTTGTAAATCCTCTCATTGTCAATAACTTTCACATTCCATTGTCTCTCCTGATACCACCAAAGCCATTCACCATCCATCGTCTCTTGGCAGTGCTGCCTCTCCCATACTCTGGCCTCCCAGTGCTCTCAGAAAAAGGCACAACCTGCCTTCTCCAGCATTGCCATGTGTTGTATCTCCTTTGCATTTTATGCTTCACTAGCTCAAGCTGGCTTTTTTCTTCTCAAACTAACCACACATTTGCCTATCTTGTGAAAATGTACTTAATGATGACTCTACTTGAAATGTTCTCTACCTGTCCCTTTGACTAATAACTCATATTCATGTTTCAGATTTCAACTAAACTATCCTTTCCTTAAGAAGACCTTCTTTGACTCTTGTGTGCCACCCATCCCTAATATCCACAAATTAAGTTATTTTATTCGTGGATGCTGTTAAAAAGACTTCTGATATTTAGCATAATTTCATTAAAAAGATAAATTACTGTTTGATTAAAGTGTGGTTTCTCCCAGTAGGCAACAAACTAAGCAATCTTTCCTGTGTTCCAGTTGCATAGAACATAGACAATATCTATTTGTTTAGAAAGCACATGTAATTCAGGTATGACATGCTTATGCCACAAAGTTAACTCTTTTCTTAACAAATGTAAATGTAAGCTCAAAAAATAATTTATTCCTTCCTTTATTATTCCTTCTTAAATACTTTATAATTTATAATGTGTCAAATGATATCGTTTATTCATAAGATATTATAACTCAGGGGTTCATAAATCAGAATACATACATTATAAGATGTTCACAAACAGCTTTAAAATTATATTCAACATTTTTGTGTAATATGCATTTTGCTGTGAATAGAGTTCAAATCTTTCATCAGATTGTCACCTTGATACTAAAGAGGTTTAAAAGCATGTTACCAATGTTTAACATTTTAACATTTACTGTTAAAATATCACTATTACTGGAACTACTAAATGTGGTTGACAATGTCTGTGATTGATATTGTCTCTTTAAAATAGCATTGTTATTCCTAGAATTATTTGGACTATATAAACACTTGGTTAATGAAAAAGGGACACCACAGATAAGTGGAATAAGAATGTTGTTTTCAAAACATGGTGTCAAGAAAACTGGATATAGATAGATACATGATAGACAGAGATTTAAATATACATATGTCATAAAAAGTAAACCTCATGCTATCTTCAAAAATCAATTCCAGGTGGATTAAAACTACAAATCTAGACTGGGTGCAGTGGCTCACGCTTGCAGTCCCAGCTTTTTAGGAGGCTGAAACAGGTGGATTGCTTGAGGTCAGGAGTTCTAGACCAGCCTGGCCAACACAGTGAAACCTTGTCTCTCCTAAAAATACAAAAAAAATTAGCCAGACATGGTGGCGGGCACCTGTAATCCCAGCTACTTGGAAGGCTGAGGCAGGAGAATCACTGGAACCCAGGAGGCAGAGGTAGCAGTGAGCTGAGATCACACCACTATACTCCAACCTGTGTGACAGAGTGAGACTCCCTCTCAAAAAAAAATAAAATAAAATAAAAAACTATATATATATGTGTGTGTGTGTGTGTGTGTGTGTGTGTTATACCTTAACAAAATTTTAAGTGATAACATCTTTTATGTGATAACATAAAAGAATATCTTTATAACTTTGAAGTAGCCAAACTATTTCAAATGGGACATAAAGTATTAATTAAAATAGAAAGATAAACCAGAATATATTGAAAGTAAAAAGTTTCCCTCAAAACAAAGCAGTAAAAGACAAAAAAAACCTATAACATAGGAAGTAAGTTTATAATATATTTTTTACCCAAAAGATGTGTATACAGCATATATAAAGAACTTCTAAAAAATCAACAAGAAAAAAAACAGAAATTTCATTTTACAAATGAACAAAAGACAAGAAATCACTTGACAAAAGTGGATATTTAAATGACCAATAAATATGTGAAAAGACATCCAACCTCATTAGTCATCAGATTCCAATCTACTCCTACCTGAATGGGTAAAATTAAAAATGCTGACAATACTGAGTATTGCTGAAGAGCTCTCAAACACCAATTACACTCTAATATTTCTAAGAGAAGTGCAAACTGACATAACAACTTTAAAAATCTTCTTACTAATGTTTTCTAAGGCTGTATATATAAATATTCTGTGACTCAACATTACCACACCTTGTATATACCCAGAAATAAGTAAAAAGACATGAATGTAGATATTTGTACAGCATTATTCACAGTGGTCAAAAGCTAAAAGAAATTTTTCATCAACAGTAAAATAAATACATTATGGTATAGCTAAAATATTTCTAAAATAAGCTAAATCTCTAAAATATATAAAATGGAAACATATACATAATTCAAAAGGAATAGCTATTGCTAGCAACGATGAAGGTTAATCTCATGAAGAAAACATTGAGCAAAAGAAACCAGGTCCAAAAAGTATACAGTGAATAATTCCACTTATATAAAATTCAAAAGTCTGGAAAACTTGTCAGCAATATGGGAATTCAGGATGGTGCTTACCTGTGGGAAGGGGGAGTAACTGACTTTGGAGGCGGCTAAGAGAGATGAGATCTCAGTGCCTTTGATACTCTACTTATTAATCTGGATGATATTCACTTTGTGAAACTTACCAAGATGTACATTTAACATTTGTAAACTTTCCTCAATGTATGTTATACTTACATGAATAAATTTATTTTTTAAAAGAGAACATATTTAACTCAACTAAAATGTCTGTATTAATAGAATAAATAAATGGTATGGTCTTATATGGGGTTGGCTTTTCTTTTTATTTGAATCATACAAAATGACAGTCAAATTACCAGTCAGTACAAAGTAGCTAAATTAGAAACTCTTTTCCCTTCTCTCAGGCACTTAGATCAAAAACAAACAAATGAAAAAGAAACAACAACAAAACATAGAAATCTTAAGGAAATGGATTTTCTTCACTTGATTTCTTTCAGTTGTTCCTTGTGTAACTCTCCTCATGGGATAACTGGGGAGGTATTAAAAATATATTGTTTAATTACATTTTTTTCAATTTAAGAGAGAGTAGTTGTCTGTAGTAACTGAGAACTAATTATCTAATGAAATATATACTCACATACTTGAGAATTGTAAAACTAGATAAAAGTTATATAAGTTTATGTAGAAATATATAAACAAACTTCCTTATTCTTCTGATAGGGGCACTAAGGTGTATCCATTTATTGTAGCAAGACAGAAATCAAGAGGGCTTTCACACCATAGGTTTTCACAATTTGGGATGCATGAAGAACTTTCCTCTTCTTTCTTATGTCTACTCTGGTGTCACATCTGTTACCAAGAAAAGATGGCAAATATATACGACTGACTACCAGTATGGCTGGGAAGTTGCTGTATATTCTCAGCTGCTAGAATTTCATTTACTGATTTCCTCATAAAATACTTAAGCCCCTACTATGTGTCAGGCACTGAGTTACAGGCATGATCCTTGTGTTCAAGGAGCTTGGATTCTAGCAGCCAAAAGAAAGGAAAACAGAAAGAAGAGAAAACCAAGTAAATAAAACAAATATACATTTTGATAAATCCTATAATGTATATGAGGGGGGAAATGAAATATAGAAAATTGTAACACAGGCTAGTTTTAGCCAAGCTTTCCATGACAGTCTTCATTGAGGCAAGAGATACTTAAGATGAGATCTGAAGGATAAGATGTCTATTCAAAGAGAGGATGTGAAGTATAGTATGTGCTAGGCAACACTACAGTAACTAATACTAATAGCTAATTCTCACTGAACAGTTAAGATTTGCTGGACAGTCTTCTAAACATTTCACATTCCATTCTCAGAGCAACCCTGTGATGTTGAAACTGTTATTTTCCATGTGTATGAGAAAATGAATTTAGGCACAGAGAGCTTAGTTAATTTGCCCAAAGCCTCCCAGCTGGCTAGAGATATGGTCAGAATACAAAGCCTGCCTGCAGAGTGCTGCACTATTCTTCTTCTATGGCAAAGAGACCATGATATAGGAAAGAAGATCCTATATTGGTGTGCTTTCCACAGTTTTGAAGATCTGTACACATGGAACAACATCAAAACCTTAAATTAGGGAAACAAATTGAAACCAGATTTTGCCTGGCTTTATAGACTGTGTAACAAGTTTGGCCTTTTTCTATGTTCATTGAGAAATCATTAAGGGACTTTAAATGATGTGTTATAGTTTTATAGTTCTTCACGCTGCTGTGTGGATTTAAAGGGAAAAAGAAGGAATAGGAACTTGTTTGGGGCAACTACCATAATCCAGAAGATAGATGAGGGTAGCCCCAACAAGGTGGTAACAGAAGAAAAATGGAAAGAAACAGATGATTGCAAGGTGTATTTTGAAAGCAGAACTGACATTATTTGCTGATGAGTTGTAAGAGTGAGAGGAAATCACAGTCCACAATGACTCCCAAGATTCTGGTTTTAAAAAGTATGTAAATGGAGTTTCCACTTACTGCATAGACTAACAAGAGACACATTGTCTGATAAATCAAGACTTCTCTTCTGCAATTCTTGTTTAGTTTGAGATGTCTGTGAGATATCTAAAAAGAGATGTCGGGTAGGCAATTGAATATGCAAGTGCAGAGCTCAGGGGAGAGATCTGGGCTGCAGATGCCACATGAGAAGTTAGTTGATGTGAGTTTCTTATATGATTGCAGATTGCTGCAGTCATCTAAGGAAAGAGCAGAGAAGAAGAAGAGGCCCAGGTGTGTCATGGGAAGATTTTGATGTGCATTAAGTAGGAGGAAGCAAAAAAGAAGTCCGAGAAATGTACCACAGGTAGGAGGTTAATCAGAAGACTGCCAGGAAGGGAGCATGTTTAAGGAGGGAGGAAGGACCAACTGTGTCAACATCACTAGTTAGAGTAAGATGGAGAAATATCTGTTGGATTTGGCAACATTTTGGGAAATTGTTATGGTCCAAAGCAGATTAAAAAGGGTTGGAGAATGAATGAGAGCCAAGGAAGTGGAGATAAGAGATATGGACAACTCTTCCAGATGGAAACCACTGTCGGCATCACTGGTGTAGATTGTCCCACAGGCTCTAGAAATTACTTTTATTAGTAAAAAACACAGAAATATGGTTCACACTAGGGAAATGGAAAGCATTAGCCAAAAATAGTAAATAGCAACAATCTGGCTTTCTAAGTTGTAAGAATCGAAGAAGGAGAATTATTTAAAATAAATTATCAAAATCAAGCAAGTGTGTGTTGTTTCTTTGATCATTTTGACTGGTATGATATTTGATGCAGTTAAACAGGACACATATCAATCAGTTCTGGTTATGGTATACATAGGTATTCAATCATCCTACCAATGTTTATTTACTACATTCTGGCATTGGGCTGGACATTAGGGTTCAAAGGCAAAGAAGTGAACAAAAGACAAACCCTATTCACAAGGAGCTAATGGTTTAGAAAGGAAAAGAAGAAACAACATCCATTATGGAAAATTTAATTTCATATCAAAATCATAATGTAAAATCAGATGCAGCAAAATGACAGGCTAAGGAACATGTGAAGTCATGCCTTTAATTTGCTATTTGGGCCCAACCCTTGAGACTTTTAACAGTTGTCAATCACCTGAAGTAGGACCATTTCCACAGTTATTTCAAACAATGAGGTAAATTATGCTAACAGTATGTCCACCTTATTCCAAATAATTACAGTCTTTTGGACAGAGGTATTGCTTTAAACATAATTATGGCATTTTAGAACATGCATTTCCTTGATAGCTAAAAATATACGCACACAAATCTGTATCTTTGCATACCTTGATTACTTAAACTTCCAAAAGAAAGAAAGACTAAAGCACATTACTGGATAGGAAACTTTTAATTCTTTTAAGTGAAATAAAGACGATTTATTGCATAGAACAAGTATTTTTAAGTATTATACAAATATCTATCATTTACATAAACTACAACAGCTTATACACTATCTTTACGATGTGTCAAGTATATTCAGTAGGAACCCTAATAAATTATGTTTCTTTTAAGACAAGAACAACTGTTCTAAAGCACTAACAGCCATAGCTAAATTCTTCATCAATGGCAAACATGTCTTGTTTCCATTTCTCATCTAAAATTGCCCAACCTCTTCAGACAAATCAATAAACAGTTTTGGCTGCTCATGTGGGAGAGGAACAGGGTAAGAGATCGTGCATTTCTATGAAGTGAAATTCAACAGAGCAGCTTCTGAAAGTGTGAGACAAAAATTGGAAACAATCCAAATGTCTATCAACATGAAAACAGAAAAACAAATTGTGTTAGATCCACATACTAATCAGCGATAAAAAAGAGCAAACTACTGATACCGACTCTATTTCTACAGGCACACTGGTGAATCTCAAGAACATTGTTTTAAGTACTTACTGTACAATTCCACTTGATTGAAATTCTAAATCAGATAAAACTCATCTTTGATGGTAGAAATAAGAAAGTAGTTGTATCTGCTGGGGATTACTTAGAAAGGATCCTGGGGAAACTTTCTGAGATGATGAAGCATCCTCTTTTTTACAAGTGCACACAATTGTCAAAACTGGAACACTTAAAGTCTACACATCTTATGCTATGCAAATGTGTAGTTCCTTTTAAATGAAAAGTTACTTTTTTAATAAGGGAAGAAAGATGATTTGGAAACAGATTGATAAAAGGCAAAGTATCCCATACTTCAGAAATCCTCTTTAGGATTTATAAATAATTACACCTTCTAAAATAATCTTGTTGAATTTATTATTATTTTTTAAAATTAAAAAGAGCAAGAATTACTGAAGATCCTATAAATATCTCATCAAGTTTTAGCCTTTCTATTGATGGAGGTGTTTAATATTCTTTTTCAGAGAAATCAACTGACACTTTGATGTTTATTTCAGAGATGCAAAATTCTCCCACATTAAAAAAAGTTCCTGCATCAACAATTTTGGAAATAATGAAGAACCTTGTTTCTCATTTTGACTTCTTTTATTCTTTTCATGGAACACTAAACTCAATTAAAGTTGTTGACATGTCACATTCCAATTTTTAATGTCATGATGCAGCAATTGACCTCTTTTACTCCAGGGTGTTTTTTTTTTTAATCGTGTTTATATAGCACATGTTGGCTCAAGACTCAGAGTGACAGACCCCTCGTGACTGACTTTTAATTAATTGATTTTACCAGAAATATCTTCTCAATACCGCAAGACATAGAACATTGAAACAAATACTGGGATTTAATGTTTTGAAATTCAGATGTGCTGGGCTCATGAAAAATTAAATAATAGTGGGCAACCCTTATTAAATTACCACCCATTGGATATGGGATTAATAAATGAAAAGGATGAAAGTTACTGGATGCCTGTCTGACAATTGTCTTGCCTGAATTGAGAGTTCCAGGACAACGTTATTTCCCATGAAAGTACCTCCCAAATTGGTCCTTCAGGTCACTATAACAGAGACCAAAGAGGGAGAAAGCTCTCAGTAAGTAGCACCATGATAAAATTGCCAGTTCAATTTCATTTTAAATATCTTCAAAGAATTCGCACATTTTTGAAAAAAAAAAAAAGATAGAGTGTGGTATATCCAAGGGGTTATTATAATTTTTTCATCTACAAAGACAGTAGCACACCATGAATGCAGATTGACCTTCTGCCCCATACCAATTTGCTCATCTTCTCACCAGGACATCAAGTCAATTGCACAAGTCCCCTGATGGGAAGAGCAGACTTTAGTGTGTCTGAAATACATTGTTTAAGTTATAGGTTGTAGAGCTCTGAAAAAAGCTGGAAAATAGAATTAGAGGTATAGAAAAGATAAAAAGAAGGATCACTGTCACAGCCCAATTGACTTTGTAAATAATGCTGGGCGCCCCTGGGGGGATTTATTGTTATCACCAAATTTACATTTTAAAAACCTCCAAAATTTGGTTGTTTGTGAAGATTTAACCTGAACCATAAATCCTACCCAATTATAACATGCGAAAAAGTGGTTGTTAGCTAAACAGTAGATCTCATTACACAGAACATGATACTTTATCTTTGTGTTGCAATCATTGTTTTTGCCAACATTATTCAATTTAAAAAATACTTTTCTTTAGGCAAAAACCTAGTGTCCGTGGTATAGGCATTTATTATTTCTACATAGTATTGCTAATGCGTGTAAAAAAAATAAATAAATAAATTCATAGTAGGCAACCAAAGGAAAATAAAATTGTAAACTAACATCCTTTTTTTCTAGATAATGTGTTTCTATTACATTACTTCAACTGGATTAGAAAACAAAAACAACTCAACCTCTCCTTTATTTCAGACCTAGTTTATATAATTGCTGTCATATTGATACAATTATATTAGAGTTCTTTTTGTGCATGGAAGAGTAGTCTCACAAATTATATAGCAAAAATTTTGTTTTTTAAGGATTGCATCAAGATCAATGTCATGACATCAAAAAAAAATCTTTCTGAATATTTGACTCTCCAAAAATATTACAAGAACTAAAAATAAACTTACAGACGTATCAGACATCTTTCAGAAATGAATTTAAGTGTGACAAGAAAATAAATTTATTTCACAGAAGGGGAAGAAAAATCTTAGTACATGCCTCCCACGGAGAGAATGTATTCTATTCCAAAGATGATGTATGAAAATACAGAAAGACTTTTTATCCACTACCTTTGGGAGACTTTAATGCCAGTTGGAAACATAAAATGTGCAGCTTTGAAAATAAAAATAAAAAGCTTGGAAGGGGGAAGATATCTAGAGTGGGAGAAATAGTATGGTTAAAAAAAATTGTCTATTAGAAAAATATAAATTGTGGGATAAACTGCTATGGGCTGATTTTCTTGTAGAAGGTGTCATAGAAGTCATCATTGTGATTTGCACCTTCAACAAAATAGAATTTCAATTAGGACACCCAAAAGGTGAAATACTCCAGCAGAAAAAAAAGAGTAAAAATTACTAGGGGAAGGAATGAGCATGGATTGTAAAGGTACTTTGTAAATACTAAAAACTTATCTAAAGGTGAAGGTTGATAATTATTGAACTATGATGGATGGTGACAAAGGAGAAGTTGGATGCTGAGAAGAGCATCTGAATTGAACAATGAATTTGAATGGATTTAAATAGGTAAGACAGAACCAGTCACATCAGGAAAGACAGATAAATTTGATCTTAAATCTTCATAAAGCATTGTGAAGCTTTTGTAGATTTTTAAGCAGGAGGGAAAACTCCAATGTTTTATTCCCCCTATCAGCTGTGTGCAAGATGGATTGTGGCAAGAATGCTTTGGAGACAATAAGATGAGTTATGAAACTATTGTGGTAATCTTTGAAATCATAAGAATCTGGAATATTCTAGGTCAGATTAACATTTATTGAGCACCAAGTATGGTCTAGGCACCACACGGGACTCTAGGAGTAGAAGGATGCAGGGATTCTGCTGTTGAGGAGCTTGCACAATGTTGAACCTCATTCTCCTGCAAGCTGGCAGTGACAATGTTGTGCATATGTAGCTTTGGACGTAGGAGAAGAGACACTTAGCCAAGCCTAAGTGGGAAAAGGTGACTTGAGTAGGTTATGCTTCGAACTGAGTCTTCAAGGTTGAGTACAAGTTACTAATGTCAGATGAGAGGAGTCAGTTTGAAGGAGGAGGCCTTTGTGATATAATACAGAAGACAAAGTACCCTGGGTCATATTATGGGGCTTGATACTGATTTTTAAGATAAAAGAATATTATTCTAATTATAAGAGCAGTATGGTCAGATGTGTGTTTTAGAAGCCTCAGTCAGACATAAATTAGGAAAAGATGAAAGTGGAAAAAGGGAATCTAGTTAGGATACTGTTAGAAGAATTCCAATGAGAAAGGACCGTTAGACTTGTGCAGCAGTGGAAGTGATGGAAAAATAAGAAGAGACTCTAGAAATATTTGAGAGTGAAAACAGAAGATACTGATTGGTTTATAGGGCTGATTGGATAGAACAAGTAAAAAAGAAAACATCTAAGACGATTACTGACATTCGTCTTTGTCAGTCAGCTCAGTGGGTGGGGTGCAGTAATGGTCATTCAGAATTGGAGAGAATGATTCAAGGGAGGGCAGGACAGTGGATTGAGTTATGAACAGGGTTAACCTGAGGTGCCTGTGAAACTCAAATGGGTAGGTGGGACAGACTGCATTCATCCAAACATCACTGGGGCAGTCCAGATAAAATGTAGACATTTGGCAATCATTAGTATTTAGGTAATTATCAAATGAGGGTAAGATGAGATTTCTAAGTAAAAGAATGTAGCCTGAGGGAAGTGGGCACAAGGTAAATTTCTGGGAATAACAGCAGCTAAGGGATTAGAGGAAGAAGGAGAGGTGAGGAAGGAGGCTGAGAAAAAACTGGCAAAGTTGTAGGAAGAAAACTCATAGCAGTCAAGAAGATAAAAGCCGAAGAAGTAGGAGACCAGCAAAGAGAAGCCTGTGCTGCACATAATTGACGGAAAACAGCGACTGACGTGATTCAGAGATGGTGCTAAAAAAAAATTGAGTTATAGTTCCTCACAAGGACTTAGTCCAGGAAACTGGGACAAATATGCTAACATTGATAGAAAACACTTGAGGTAGATGAGCCTAGAGATACCTTATGGGTGTGAGGTTTTTTTGCCTCTCCTCAATTGCTGGCCTGTCAATCGATGTGAGTCTACAAAATCCTGTATAGTTTGTGACTCAATTGCATTGAAACTCAACTCCATCCCTGTGTTCAAGGACTATTAGGCTCAATCAAGGAACTCTTAACAGTTGGTAGACTTCACAAATCAGAAGGAACAAGACAATTTCCAAGAAGGACTGTGATTCTTATAGTTGTTTCCTTTCCTCACTTTATAATGGTATCATTAGTTAGACTTCCAGACACTACATAAAGTGAAACCATTCACTCAGGCTGACACTTATACAGACTAATCAAATGCTTGTGAGGTAGAGCAAATAACTAACCATAGTACCTGAAAGAGGCTGAAAAAAATCATAAAACACACTCACAGTGTATTCTAAAAGCTGGCAAGTAAGTTTCCTCTTGGCATTGAGACAAATTTGAAGAAAGGTAATTATGCAGGCAATTCAATATCTACTGAAGAAGTGGGTGTGCTGAAAACCCTCCCCCGCTTCTCCACCAATGTGTAAGACACCCTAAAGCAAAAGCAAGCTTAAATTGGTGACAGTTTCAACACATGTTCTCCTCCTCTTCAGCTGCCATGTGAAAGCCACTCAGCCACACTTCTCACAATTTGCAAAATTATGCAGATGAGGACACCTTTGAAACAGTCATATTGAAGGGAGATTGGGATGCAGGAGTATGCAACACCCTTTCAGAGCTACTGCAGGGCAGCCCTGCCTCTCATTTCTGTATGTTTCCAGTGCAAGAGAAAGACACACTACCTGTGCATGATCGATGCGGGGAACCTTCTGGGTGGCCTTACCTGTCTCCCAAAGTTACACTGAGGACATCCCGAAGGTATCAACCTTTGTTCTTAATTTACGGCTAGAACTAAAGATCCATAAAACTGCTTGGTTGTAGGTATCTGTTTAGATTTAAGAAACACTACATAGAACAAAAAGAATGCCCTTAAATTCAGTGTGAAATTTGCTATGGGGTAGGAAGTTCTTAATAAAAAAGATATTCTTTATACCCTCTGTATTTCTTTTATGTCTAGCGGTCAGCAAAACCAAACACAAGAAGCATTAAGTAGACTACACAAATGACTTTAGTCTGTAGAGTTCATGGGTACAAGATGTGCAGTCACTAGAAAATAGTACTTTGTTCTTCAATAGCATCTTTAAGGCAAGGGTCGTGGAGTATTTACAAACATGAATTACCCCTGCAAAACTCTGTGAATCCACCCACGTTTTGCACTGGCCATCTTCAGAGAGATTTCACAGTAGCATGGACCACTGCATTGGAAGTCACTTGGAGAGTCAGAAATAAATCCTAAGACTTTAAGACTTTTTGCTGCCTGTGTTCTGCTCAAAGCATGATTTGACACTTCTGTCTTTATTTTGAATCTCTGGTTCTTCAAATATTAGATGTGACATCAAAGAGGAAACTTGTAAAAGTGAAATGTTGAGTCTGAAGACAAAAAAACTACTACAGTGATTTGAAGGTGCCCAAATTCTTCCCATTCAACATACTACTTTCAGGGTTAATGTTTTAAAATCCAAAGTGTGCACACTATTTCCTCGTTTATGCAGAAAACCTACTTTTTCTTTCTCTTTCTTGGTCTTTCTCTGTCTCTGTTTTTCTCTATTGCTCTTGTTCTCTTTTTCTCACTTACTCTTGCTTCCATTTCAAATTTTTAAAAAAAAACACACATATATTTATGACTTCCTTGGGTATTTCTTTTCTAGAAAAACATACAGAAACCTCTAGAAAATAAATGACACATAGGTGCTCAAATAAATGTCAAGAGGCCCATGTACCAAATCATGCCTCCTCTCTCTCCTGGAGAGTTCTTTAGTTTTTGCCTTTCCTCTGGGTGGAAAGTCTCAGCAGAGCTTATTTTGTCCTCTCTTCAAGGGTCTCTCACAAGTTTCCAATCAACATTCAGCTAGAAAAGCTCTGCCTCCATGCTCACTCAGAGGTTGTTGGGAGGATTCAGTATGTCTCAGGCTGTTGAATTGGATTCAGTTCCTCACTAGTTGATGGACAGAGGCTGTCCTCAGGTCCTTGCCATGTGGACTTCTCTATGTTAGTCAGGATTCTCCAGAAAAACAGAACCAATGGGAGATTCATTTTTATATAATTGGCCCATGAGTTTGTGGGGGCTGGAAAATCTGAAATGTGAGGCACAGGACAGGATGCTGGAGGGCAAGTTGATGTTGCAGCTCAAGTCTGAAGGCAGTCTACTAACAGAATCTTTCTTCCTCTCTTAAGACCTTCAACTGATTGGAAGAGGCCCACCCACACTATGGAGGGTGATCTGCTTTACTACAAGTCTACTGATTTAAATGTTACTCACATCTAAAAAAAATACCTTCACAGCAACATCTAGACTACTGTTTCACCAAAAACTGGGTACCATGGCGGCAATAGGCCAAATGTTTTTTGTTCCCCCCCCCCCAAATTCATATGTTAAAATCCTAACCCCCAATGTGATGTTATTAGGAGTTGGGCCTTCAGGAGTTAATTAGCGAGCCCTTGTGAATGGGATTACTGCACCTACAAAAGAGATCCCAGAGAGATTCCTTGCCCCTTCTGCCATGTGAAGTTATAGTGAAAAGAGGGGTTTGTATGAACCAGAAATTGGGTGCCTTACCAAGCACCAAATCTGCCCAACACCTTGATCTTGGACTTATCAGCCTCCAAAACTGATTAACAAATTTCTATTGTTTATAAGCTACCGAGTCTGTGATAGTTTGTTATAGCAACCTGAGTGGACAAAGACAATGACCTAACCAGGTTGACACTTAAAATTAACCACCATATGTCTCAATATGACAGCTTCTTTCATGAAAGCCTGGAAGCCAAGAAGGCCTTAAGGAATCTGTTGGCAAATTGAGAGGTACAGTCTTCATAACCTAATCATGGAAATTTGACAATATTTAATTGGTTAGAAGCAAGTCACTATGTGCAACAGGCATGCAAGGGGAGGGGATTATACAAAATCATGAAGACCCGGAG
The DNA here is from genome assembly GCA_036589455.1 of Ateles fusciceps. Classification (NCBI taxonomy): domain Eukaryota; kingdom Metazoa; phylum Chordata; class Mammalia; order Primates; family Atelidae; genus Ateles; species Ateles fusciceps. The sequence goes on along the minus strand of JAZHEH010000572.1, from coordinate 11,952,684 downwards.
ATAAGGATAATTAGATGCCATCATAGAAGTCTGACTATCGGCAGGACATGGTGGCTCATGGCTGTAATCCCAGCACTTTTTGGGAGGCCAAGGCAGATGGATCATGACATCAAGAGCTCGAGACCATCATGGCCAACACAGTGAAACCCCCTCTCTACTAAAAATACAAAAATTAGCTGGGTGTGGTGGCACGTGCCTGTAGTCCCAGCTACTTGGGAAGGCTGAGGCAGGAGAATCCCTTGAACCTGAGAGGTAGAGGTTGCAGTGAGCCAAGATCGTGCTGTTGCACTCCAGTCTGGTGACAGAGCGAGACTCCATCTCAAACCAAAGGAAAAAAATAAAAGTCTGCCTATCACACTAATCCGCTTTTAAAACTCTTATTAATAAACTTTGTTTCCATAACTTTTATTTTAAAATGCTTATGTAAATTTAGAAAACACAGAAATCTATGGAAATTATTACACAATTTACAAAAAACACTTTTGTTATTCTTGTCTTCTCACAGAGTTGAAATTATACTGTAAATGTAATATTAATCATAGACTTTTTTATTGAGCACTATCTCTTGATCTTTAACTATAACTTGGTATAAGCAGAACTCTTGACATATTAATAAGCAGATGCAGGTTTATAATGAGTTATTAGAAGGACATAAAAATTGAGAGGCCATGTGACCCAGTAGTTTTTGAACTTTTTAAATTATGGCAATTATATATAACATTATGTTTGTCATAACCATTTGTAAGTGTGCAATTCAGTGGCATTAGATACATTTATAATGTTGTGTAATTAGTACTAATATCTATACTCTCAATTTTTTCTTCATTCTCAACAAAAATTCTGTACTAATTAAATAGTAACTCCCCCCTTTCTTCCTCCCCCGCAGCCCCCGGTAACCTCTATTCTTTTTTGTGTCTCTATAAATTTCACTACCCCAAGTATCTCATATAAAGGAAATCATATGACATTTTCCCTTCAGTATCCACTTATTTCACTAAGCATAATGTTTTTAAGTCCATCTGTATTTGTAACATTAATCAAAATTTCATTCCTTTTTATGGCTGAATAATATTCCACTGTGTGTTTATACCACATTTTGTTTATCCATTCTTCTGTTGAAAGACACTTGGATTGTTTCCAGCTTTTGGCTATTGGGAATAATGCCACTGTGAAATCGGTATACAAATATCTGTTCAAGTCCCTGCTTTCAATGCTTTTGGATATATATCTAGGAGTGAAATTACTGGATCATATGGTCATTCTATATTTAATCTTCCTAGAAACTGCCAAACAATTTTCCATACCATTCCCAGACTTACGAATTTCAGGAAACAAACACACAAGCACACCACACACACACACACACACAAATTAGAATCAGCATAAAACTGTTCTTACTGTTGCCATGCAGAAAAGTAAAATCTTAAAAATATGTAAATAAAACTCTTTACTATTACCATATAAAACAAAGAAAGCATAACCACTAAAAAGCAAGATAAATATAATCTCAGAACAAAGAATCCTAGTTCAAACTTTCACTTTATTGTCCACTTGTATATATTTTTAAATGTTATCACTTTCTGTTTTTAAATGTTGCTTTAGTTAGATTTTGTTAGGGACAGCACTAGGCTATAGAGTGGCAAGTGAGTGTATTGAAGAGCCAGTGCAATGCCTCATGATTTTGAGTGACAATTCTCCATGGGTCTTTCACATTTCTGCACATACATCCTCTGAGCGCATTGTTAGCTTTTGTTATCAATCTGATTGAATACAACTTATTTATTAGATTAGGAAGCTGAGACCAGGAGAGATTAGATTTTTTTTAGTGCATTTTAAGTTTTGGGGTACATGTGAAGAACATGCAAGATTGTTGCATAGGTACACACATGGTAGTGTGATTTGCTGCCTTCCTCCCCCATCACCTATATCTGGCATTTCTCCCCATGCTATTATGAGAGATCACAGGCGCTGAGCTACGACTAGAAGGTACAGTAAATTCTTAGTTAGGTAAGTCCCCCACCCCCACCCCCCACAACCCACCATTCCAACTAAACAGCCAGAGGCATAGAAGGTAAATAATTAATCATCATCATCATCATCACTGGATGTTCACGAGGCTGCTAAAAGTGATTGAATTATTGAGAATTGGAATCTAGAAATTTCTCCTGTGTAATCCTCCAAAAACTGGCATTCCTTCAAACTTTGCCAAAATAGTAAATTTCTGCTCCGCCTCTCCCTTGCTTCCTTGGCATGGCTCGTCGCTTGCATAAACACCCTCGGCATGCCCTGCTGGCCCCGGGCCTGGAGGCGCTGCCGGGACACTCTCCCCTGTCCCTGTACTTGTACCACAGCTCTCTCCACTCACATGGTCCCGTTCTGATGAAACTGTGAGTGATTCCAGCCTTTTGAAATCATCAGCTCTTTCACACCTCTTGATTTTTTTTTCTAACAATTCTTGGACCAGAGCTTTTCTCAAAGCATCAAAGATGCTCAAAGTGTAAAATAATTTATTCCCATACTTTTTCTGAAGCTGTATTGTCTTCCCAGTTAAAATGACTCGGTTGTCATTAGAATGTTCCTCAGCTTCTTACATTTTAGTTGTTAAATGTTTTCTTCTTAAGTCATAAATAACAAAGTGTTAATAATTGTGAAAATATAGTTAAAATCTGCAAGTGCCAACTCCCAGCTACCCTTTAAAATCACTTAATTTAGAAGATTTTCAAATAAAGTGCTCCAGAAATATTAATCCTCTTGAGTAAGAACCTCTGAGAGAGAGGCCAGAGAACCTGAATATATACATATATATATATATATATATATATATATACATATATTTAAATCGCCAAGGGATTCTGATGTACAAGAAAACCTGGAAAGCAATAGTCTAACAACAGTGATCCAAAAAAAGTGAATATAAAAATCTAAATAAAACGACAGATGCAATTTATTATTAAATAGCTTCTTTTGGTTGGAAATACAATAAAATATCCCCTTGCAATTCCTAGTGTGCACCTAAGTGGATTAAATTCGTTAATGAATCTATCTGATATGCCACCTTTGCAGAGTTTCCCATTGAGTGATTGATGGTTGAGCAGAACAGAAATCCTGAGGAAAAAATAGTGACTTACACAGGCCTCAGAACATGAGACCTTTGATTAACTGTTTAAAGTCATTTGTAAAAAACTTGTATGCCATGGAGGGCAATTTGAATACAGATATAGATATGTTCTATCTATATCTATCTATCTATCAATACAGATAGATAGATAGACCAGTCAAGAGCTGGTCAAATCTCTTACATTTAAATGACCACTGTCCAGGGACAGGGAATTTCTATATCCTTATATGAAACACATTTGGCTCTTGACTGGGCTGAAGATACAGATGGATATATCTATATCGATAGTAGGTAGATACAGATAGATATACCTGTATTGATAGACAGATATAGGTATATAGATATAGATATATCCTACCTATCTATTTATAAGCACAACCAGTGGAGAGGTGATACTCCCAGGAAAGGGTAAAATATTGGCAACTGAGTGTATTGAAGAGCTAGTGCAATGCCTCATGACTTCTGGGTGACAATTCTCCATGGGTCTTTCACATTTCTACACATACATCCTCTTAGCAAAGGCATTATTAGCCTTTGTTATTATCTTTCCAAGAATGTTTGAGTAGCAAACAACTTTGAAAGATAGAGAGAAGGTCTCCATTGGGGCAGAGGGCAGATTTGTTTCTCAACCAAAATAATAAATATAGTATCTTTCCCTAGGGAAAGGGGCAGCTTTGTTTGCCTCCCTTCACAAGATTGAGGTTTCCCTAAGCTCAGGATGTATCACCCACTGCATTCAGAGAATCCACCTGGATCCCTGTGGGATTGCTGGGCAAGAGGAATGGATCCCGATGTGAAGCTCCCACTCCCTGCTGTGCTGGGCTGTGAGTGGCCAAGTCCTTCGTCCCAACCCAGGACTCTGTGTCTTCTGCCTGCACCCATGAAACTGTGAAAAGCTCACTTTTTAATTTGCCATTTGTGTAAGATCTCCAACCCTTCACAGTTCTAGACAGATTGTTGCATTTCTAAGTTCTGCTTTATAACTGACACCAGATCTCTACGCCCCTCATGCCATTTCCGGTTTCTGCTGTTTGCTTCCAATCAAGAATTCTCACTCTGCATCCGCGTTAGCAGCAGCACTTTTCTCTATAATGTGGGAGCAGAATCTTCAAATGAAATGGCTGTACCTACGAACTAGCTTTTGACTGAACACGGGTATGTCCTGTGGCAGTAACTTTGCATCAGAAACTGTAAGAAAAACCCTAGCACTGTCCTTTACTGTATAAAAGTGAAATGTCTGGTCATTCTGGCTCTGTGTATGACATTTATGGTCCTCTGTTGAAGGCAGAGAGCCAAAGGTGCTTCATACAAGGATACAGAAATTCCCTCTCCCTGGATAGTGTTCATTTAAATATAAGAACTTTGACCAGCTCTAAACACTGGCAGTAGAAGCTGGTGACTTTTGAAAGTGTAAAGGGCATTAGATAGCTAAGGACTGGGCTGAAGTATTTCAAGCTCAAAATAGCTCCACGTGGGAGCTACACTGTCATGTCAGCTTTGATTTGCAGAGATCAAATCCACCAACGATGTTTCCCCTTTAATCGCCACATCATCACTATGAAAAGCAAAAGAGCGAGTATCATTATTTCCATGCTACAGAAACCAATTGGCAAAGTAGTAAAGTAATATACCCGCTGTTATATTAATCATGGGCTAAGCTGAAATTTCCTCCCATTGACTTCTCTTGCCAATAGTTTGAAAGCTACTAATTTTAAAGCTGGAGTATAAAAATAAAAGGATATATTTACAGTATAGATTCCAAATCTTTAGTCTAGAGATCAGACTTGACAGGTGGGAGTTCCGCTTGCCAAAGAAAAATAAAGGTTGTTTTCTCTTCACAATTCTATAGGGCAATGTTTATCTGAGCTACAAGTGGAAAATTCATAAAAAAAATAGATTGGTCAAAAGTTAATTTTGATCTCTGGAGGAATTATTTAATTAACAGAACAATTCACCTTTCAACCAACAAGTATTTGCAAAATGTCTGCAATGAACCTAGTCTGGCACTGTTAGATGGTAGGGATTCATTGCTAAATAAAGGCACCCAATGATAGCAATGTGAGGCACCTGATGGAGATGTGGTGAAGGTTTACTGCAGAAAAGTCGGCCAGATACATGACGGATGTGCAGAGCATCTTCCAGTGGGAGGAAATAGTAGTTCTTTTTTTTTTTTTTTTTTTGAGGTGGAGTCTCCTTCTGTCATCCAGACTGGAGTGCAGTGGAACCATATCTGCTCACTGCAACCTCCACCTCCTAGGTTCAAGCAATTCTCCTGCTTCAGCCTCCCAAGTAGCTGGGACTACAGACACCTGACACCACATCCAGCTAATTTTTGTATTTTTAGTAGAGATGGTGTTTCACTATGTTGGCCAGGCTGTTCTCAAACTCCTGACCTCAAATGATCCATCCACCTCAGCCTCCCAAAGTGCTGGGATTACAGGCATGAGCCACCACGCCCAGCTGAAATAGCAGTTCTTAAAAGTTATAAGCCTGAGAATCCAAAAAGATGACGGTGGATAGTGGTCTAAGTGGACTAAGACCATCTGTCTTAGTCCATTTGCATTGCTATGACAAAACACCTGAGACTTAGTAATTTATCAATAATAGAAATTTATTTCTCATGGTTTTGGAGGCTAGGAAGTCCAAGATGAAGGTGCCAGTAGGTTTGGTGTCTGGTGAGCACCCTCTTATTGTATCTTTACGTGGCAGAAGGCACAAAAGAAAAAACAAACAAAAAATGCCCTAAGCTAGTTCTGCAGCCCTTTTTATAGACTTAATTAGTTCCTAACAGGTCCCACCTATTAACTAATACAGTAATCTCCCCTTATCACTGTCTTTGCTTTGCACAGTTTCAGTTATCTGCAGTCAACCACAGTCCAAAAACATGTGAGTACTGTACAGTAAGACATTTTGAGAGAGACCACATTCACATAACTGTTATTCTTTCATTACAGTGTATTGCTATAATTGTTCTATTTTAGTATTAGCAACTGCTGTCAATGTCTTATTGTGCATAATTTATAAATAAAAACTTCATTATAGGTATGTATATTTAGGGTTCAGTACTATCCACAATTTTAGTCATCCACTGGGAGTCTTAGAACACATTCTCTGTGGAAAAGGGGGAACTGCTGGACCATCAAAAGAGAAATTAAGTTTCAGCATAAATTTTGGAGAGAAGACATTCAAACCATAGCATTATGATCTGTCCAAGATTTATTCAATAATCACTACTAGAAGATATATAAACCTTCATCTGTCTCAGGAAGATTCTCTAACTATATCCCATCTCTGGAAATTATCATGAGGAAGGTGAGATTTGAAGGCTGACTTATTCCTTCCTTTTGTTTTTACCGATCTCCTTCATCATCTTTTTCCACTTCAGTAACCAAATATTCAAAGACAGGTCCTTCCCACTCTACCATCACACAGTGTTGAGACACTTAGGTATGCCATCCAATCAGTATCCTACATTCTAAACATCCATAGCCTCAGCCCCATTCACATAACATTTGTTACTCCTATAAAGTGTAAATCATGCCTCATTTTTCCCTCCTGACCTAAGCAAGAGAGTTCAGACTTGAAATACTGACACAATTCAGTCATTGGCTAAAGGCTGCCCCAGGGAGATATGAACTCCCAAGAGCTTCTACCTCAGGGATTGCTATGAATTTAATTGTGTCCTCCTATTTAATTGTGTCCTCCGAGAGTTCACATACTGCAGCCCTAACCCCTAATGTGATGACGTTTGGATTGGGGCATTTAGGAGGAAAGGAGTTCATGAAACTAGAGCCCTGATGATAGGATTAGTGCCTTTATAAGGAGAGATGGAAGACGGTGTCTCTCTCTCCTTCTCTCCCTGATGCTGCCATGTTAGGACAGAGAGAAGGCAGCCATCTACAGGGCAGGAAGGCTAATCATGCTAGCATCTTGAGCTGGAACTTTTAGCCTCTAAAACTGTGAAAAATTTAATTTCTGTTGTTTAAGCCACCCAGTCTATGGTATTTTGTTATGGCAGTGCAAGCTGACTAAGACAGTGTTTCACATAGCACAGTGGTTCCAATACCCAAGGCGTCATCCAAATGTAGTTACAGCTGTGAGCCATGAGAAGACAAGACGGAGGCAGAAGCCAAGGGATGCACAAGAAGATATGCTAAAAAGGGCCCCAAAGGACCTGGACAGAACACTGGTGAAGTTTTCCAATAAGAGTTAAAACATAAAAGAGAAATTGAGTAGGGAGTGAATGATTCTGCATGACTATCCAGAACACAGTTAGCTGTTCCATGCAGGATGGAAGAGGCAGAGTAGGCACTCTCTATAGTTTAAAGAAACCCAGTCGGGTGTGGGCCTCACTGCTACAGTAGTAATGGATGTCTAAAGTGTAATATTATGATTTTTTTAGTTAACACACAAATAGTATCAGACTCGTTATAGCATGGGCATTTCACATATATATCAAGATTTTCAAAGCTCAGTCATATCAATTCTTATTGCAGTAGGCTGTTTCATCAGAAGCTGGGAACACTCCTCGTGTTAATGAAGAGATGAAAATAGAGGGAATGAGTTTCATCTGGAGTTCTAGTTTTACATGGAGAGCATAAACTGGCCCTGTGCTGAATATAGTTTATTTTCCCCGCCAAAATCGGTTCAATTCATCACTTTCTGCATCCAATTCTGGCCTCAAAAGCTGGCCTATATGAAATTCATCAGCAGGTTCCTCTCCCCTTTTGCTTATAACTGATTTTAGCCATTTTGAGGGCAAAGGGAGTGTAAGTTGGCATTTATCTCTCCAGTTCTCTGTCTGCCATGCTTATAAGTCGTGGAGCTTTCCTAAGGGGAGAGGCACCATTCATCTAAGGCAGATCACTCCATACAGTCACCCCCTTGAGGCTGGCACCAGGCATGGTGAGAACTCTTCTTATTCTACTCAGAGTATTTCAATCTCTTGTTGATTTCCTTGAACTCTGCTGACGTCTTTACAAATTATTTCAAAAAAGCTAGTGTGTATGTGTGCACCAACTGACTAATGCCAAGAATCAAAAGAAAAGAGTTTCATAGACTGAACTTATTTGTAACCTTTCACTAACATGCATTACTCTTATAATAATCCTAGAGCAACCAAAGCAGGAACTAGACCATTGTTTCCACTTCCGACATTAGCATTATATATGTTACTATCTCCAATAACTAAAATTACACACTATTCCAAAACACAGTTCCACTAAGAGGACATTTCTGGAAATTACTGGACAATGATAGCCATTACCAAAGCATAATTATTGCTAAATTTCCCGTTGCTGTATTTTTTAATTCACAAAATAGACTGGTTCATTTATGCTGCCGAACCCTATGATACTTACACACCTTTATCTCTTTGGTATCATTCAAATTCATTGGATGGTAAAGCACTTACTGAACTGAAATCAAGATCCAAGATCAAAAATATCTTTGAAATATAGAATTAAGAATATATATATATTATTATCATTGGGCTTCCCAGAGCCAAGAGTGCATTGTACCACTTACCGTGCATTGTTAATTTCCAAGAGAAGTGACACTGCTATGTAATGCTTTCCAAATATATTTGACCACAGAACTTTTATTATTTTTACAAAATACCTATTAACACCTCTTGCAAAATGAGGATTTGGCAGAACTCTGTTAGAGAAACAGCACACAAGGGAGTAATGGTTCTCCATGGTCCACATCTCAGCCACCCCCTGGGCTGTCAGCAATTTGATGCCAGAGAGCTGTCACTTTATACCTTGCAGTTCCTTCTATATAAAGAAAATCCCCTTGTGACTCTCTATCACAGCCTTCACTCACTCATTCTTAGCATTTCACTCTCTACAACATTATTTGTGTGCACTAATTTATCGTATTCCATGTCCCCCTGCTAGGCATACGTAAGCACCATGCAGGTAGAGATGTCTATTTTGCACACTGCTATCTACCCAGCATTAGAGGAGTGCCTGGCATTCAGTAAACATTTGAAATAATGAAGGACTCCTGCAGAAGATGTGGTTAATATTTTGTCAGTTCGGTATAATTCAATATGTGTGTGTGTAGACTGACTCAATCAAATTACCAGAGAGTCTTTTAGTCCCAGAACGGAAAAGCTCTGTTTGTGTGGAAATATGCAGGTTGCACTATCATATTAATGAAGCTTTATTTTTTGGCTTTGACTATATTTACAAACAAAAATATTTTAATTATGTGTTACATTCATTATACCACATATAATCTTTTTAGAGAAAGAAGAGTGGAGAAAAAATATCAATAAACTGAATGGACCATTGCTACTATTTTCTCTGTAACCTGGGTCATTATACATTGTTCACGCATGCCTCACGTATATTGGTGACAAGGTTGATTAAAAGATGCTATATCAAAGGATATGAGGCTTAAAAGCAGAGAAGAAGTGTGTATTAATATTAGTTTTTCTTTTTAATCGGTCTCTATTGGGTAATTCTTGGTGGAGATATTCATAGTAACAATTGGCTAGGTTGGATGATGTAGCAGAAAAGAAGGATGTTAGGTATGTTATACAGCATGCACACTGCAGTATTTCACAGCAAACAGCCGTCCTGGAGGCAAGTAGGTACTGATTCAACTGAGCAATAAAGCAAATCTCATATGTTAGCCACCAACCCTCTGACAAGCCATGCCTGCCATGAACTGTGGGAGAGAAATGTGCTCATGCTTCTAAACTAATTATTCTAATCAAGGCTTTGATTCAGTGTGCTCAAAACAGAGAATATTGGCCAGGGAATTTCCCATTCAAGAAAGAATGTTGATCAGTATGAATCTGATGCTTATCTTTAAGAATAAGATTATATATCACACATAATGACACAATAAAATATATTCTACTCTAAGAAACTTAAATATATGAATGAAGTTTCTGAAAGAGGTTTTTAAATTCTGTTTAATCATCTTGTATCTTTCCTCTTTTCACTCCGTTTTTCAACCCTTGAAAATGGGAATACTACAATATTTAATGTTTAATGCTATAAAAATAACTGAAGGAAATAATATGTGTATTAGTCAGTGTTCTCCAGGGAAACAGAATCAATTCATAATGAGACCTGGACTATCCAATGGTGGAGGCTGACAATTTGCAACAGCTGTTATCTGCACACTGAAGAACCAGGAAACCTCATGGTATAATCAGTCTGTGTCCAAAGGCCTGAAAACCAGGGGAGCTGATGTTCTAAGCCGTAAAGCACAAAGACTGAGACCCAGAAGCTGCAATGCCTACGGATAGGAACAGATGGATCTCCCAGTACAGAAAGAGAGAATTCACTCTTCCTTCATCATTTTGTTCAATTTTGGCCCACCACAGATTAGACAGTGCCTTCCTACACAGGTGAAGATGAATCTTCTTTTCTCAGTCCACTGATTCAACCTTGTTCATAAGAACCCTCACAGACTCACCCAGAAATAATGTTTTCCAGCTATTCGGGCCTCCCTTTCCCCCAGTTAAGGTGATAGCTGACATTAACCATCACACTTGTAAAACCCAGAACATTGTTTCTATACAAGTACTTCAGTGAAGATGATCAGTGTTGCTCTATCAAGCATTTCACATAGGTAATGAAAGCCTAAGAAGCCAAATGACCCATTGACCATATTAGTATTTTTTAAATGATTTTAATGGTTGAATGGTAAAGAAAAGAACTTCTGAATAATGCAGACAGACTCTGAGGAGTGGTGAGTCATAATAGAAACACCATAACCCAACCAAGACGGAAATCTAGTGACTTGCAGCATCATTTGTCCCTTGAAGAGATAGCTGCTTGGAAATTTGGACTTGGCTTTCTTTTCTGGTCTCATTGAGCTGATCAGGGACAGTCCTTGAGTGGCTCTATGTTGTGTATCCATTTGAAACTGAGGGGTACCACTACTGTCCAGAATTGGGGGCAGATCTATGCTGTAATCAATGCTACTGCAGAAGGTTAAGACCAGGAAAGTGGTACTGAAAAAGGAACATCTCATCCAGCTGGACACAAAATGAATCGATCAGTAGAGTAGAACGAGAATGTACAAAAGATAAATGTAACCGTTTTTTCAACTTCTTTGCCTTCTGTCATGTTGAAGAAACAAGGCAGATTTATAATTTCTCTGCCTGGAGAAACCTGATCATGGTTTGTACTCTCTGCACTTTTTTCTAACTTAGCTGATCAGAGATATGTCCACTTAGTGCTACAGCTATGCTTCAAAAGCTATGTCTCTCCCACACCACTGAAGTAGACCTCAACATAATTACACATTTCTCACAATTAAAAATCAAGATCAATAAATTTGCAGTTAAAATTTAGAACTTACTGAAATAAGGTAGCATAATTCATTTTCAAAACCAATGTCACTGAATTGTAAATGAACACATTATAAAATATGTTATAGATAAGTAAACCCTTGAGAGTATGTTTGTGTTATAAAGGGACTATTTTCATATCCAAATATCTCCATTGACCATATGTGTATCTTTAAAATTAATTTTACTGGTTTAATGGTAAATTTACCAGTTGGATGGGCTCAATAGCCCATTTGAGTTTTACATAGGCTGACACAAACTGTATGAATTCTGCTTGAGAAATTTGGTTTGTCAGATGGTAGTGTGTGTCCCCTTCCATTTAAATGCCAATTGAATAAGGCTGTTGTCCACACATATTGTGACCATTAAATTAGCTGCACAAGATTACATATTCTTAATAAATTTTGACATTTAAAAATGAATTTCTGTTTTTAAGATATTCCAAAAAAATTTAAAGTTTTGTAGCTCACTTCCTTTTCATATCACTGAAACGAATGTGAATTATTTTACAAGAAGAGGGGAAAAAAAAGTGACTCAATCGGCAACAGGCATCCTGGTACTTAGATAAGGATTTCAGATGCCCTGGTTCTTGACGGACTGTATTTTTTGGTCTAAGATTTGATTTTTCTTGACCTCAAATATTTTCTCTACAGACACTTACAGGCAATGGATTTGAAAGTGCATTGTCCCAAGAGGAAATTCTCTTCCAAGAGCAATAGTTCAAAGATATGTGCATGGCTTTGTAAATGTCCATATTAACATTTTAGCTTGAAAGGAATACAATGATTCACAAACCATTGATATCATCTCAGCATGTTTCTAAAATTACATATGACCTATACCCTCATAAAAGCCAATAAGAATTTGTTTAATTACTACCAAAAAAAAGTTGTATCCTGCTGGAATCAACAAGGTTTGGGAAATTATGACTAATTTATTAAGAATCAATTCAAAAACATTTTAGCCCTCTGTTAATATACATATCAAATACAGACATAATATTAATAATTTATGCCTATAATTTCACAACCCCTGTAACCAGGCTACTATTATTTGCTAATGATATACATATACATATTTATATTTATATGTATACATCCCTTGAAAAATTAAATATATATCTATATATATACATCCCTTGAAAAATTATAGAAACTAAGAGCCACTATAAGTATGTACATACTCTTTCACTTCATGTGTGAACCTGTGTTTACAGAGCATTCAGATATTAATGGAATAGATTTCACTTACTTCCAAACCAAGGGGGTTCAAATTCTTCTTCCAAGTAAAAGAGCCCTCTGATTTCCATTAGGTTTTGTGATTGCACTTGGAAACATCCAGTGAGCTGCAAGAAACCAAATGGTATTGTCATGATGGTTGGTCCTGCTCAGCATGAAGTGAAGAAGAGGAATAGAGAAGCCATGGCCAGCACAGTGCTCCATAACGTTTGAAAATATATTGTTGATCTTCTCTCCATCACTCTCCAGCCTACAGATCCTTATTCTTACCACTCTTTATTGCTCTTACACTTTCATGCTACAGCAAATGCATATTCTATTCTTTTGTCCCTCTTGCCTGCCAACTGTTTCCAAGGACTTGTTGGACACTCCTTGGCTTTTAAGATAGCCTTGAACATGGAAGAACCTATTGAACAGGATTAGAAGGATCCTTGATACTCAAAAATGTTATCTATAAGAGGACACCCAACCTTCTTAAGTAACAGTAAAAACTAATATTCTCTTAGAATTTCTTATGCGTCTGGTGAGCCAAGATTCTCTTTGAAACCTCAAAATAATTTAAGATAAAACTATTCATGCATCCCTTTATTCATTCAAATGAATGAAGGCAAGTAACCCTGACTTACCAGTATCATGCTACATGCAAGGTATGCTGTGATAACCCAAAGATCCATTACAGTGCCTTTACAAAGCTCATAGAACAACAGTTTCACATATAAAGCAACAGAATTGTGACTTTAATCTTATGATACGGTTTGGCTGTGTCCCCACCCAAATCTCAGCTTGAATTATAGCTCCCACAATTTCTATGTCTCATAGGAGGGACCCAGTGGGAGGTAAATGAATCATGGAGGTGGGTGTTTCCCATGCTCTTCTCGTGAAAGTGAGTAAGTCTCATGAGATCCGATGGTTTTATAAACGGGAGTTCCCCTGCACATACCCTTTTCCTGCCACCATGTAAGACATGACTTTGGTCCTCACTGGCTTTCTGCCATGATTGTGAGGCCTCCCCAGCCTTATGAGTCAATTAAACCTCTTTCCTCTATAAATTACCCAGTCTCAAGTATGTCTTTATTAGTAGCCTAAGAACAGGCTAATACACTTTACATCCTCTCAACCACTAAGACACATGGCCCTAACCACATATCCCATTAAGGGACATGTCCTTTTCCAGTTAAATAATTGATCAGATGTTGAAACTTTAAGCCAAAGATCCTCATTCAAAGCCCTCCATTTTGTAGTTATAAATGTTGTTTCTCACTGCAACATTGGGGAAAGCACTTGTTCTCTCAGAGACCCAGTTTCCCAATTCTGAAATGACCTTGCATGATTAGGTGATCTTTGAGTCCCTTCCAGCTGTGGAATTTTTAATTTCTTGATCAAAATTGGTTCTGCATAACAGATGGGCCCAGCAAGATTTTTAGGTCAAGCAGCCTATGAAATATGGCCTGTCTATTCACAGCTCAGGACATGGGCAAAGTAGGGTAGTTTAGCAGAATAATGGGGTCAGTGAAAACAGGAACTCATTCTATGACATGATTTTCTTTTATACTATAATTCTGCTCTTGACACTTGGCATGCTTTTTGATGACCATTGCCCACTGCACCACTATATTCTCAAATGGTTAGAATCATCTGCTATTTTTAAGGTAGGGAAAGAAGAGAGAGAGAATTAGGGGAGAGAGAGTGGTAGAGATGTGATGAGAACAGAGATAGGCCAAGGAACCCATCTGGTGAATTACATAAACACAGAAACCCAAGAATATAGAGAATGGGTAGAGAGTTAGAAACCAAAGGAGGTGTCAATAATATTAAAAGATTCCTCTTCAATCCTTTTTGTGGATGTAAGATTTCCAAGCTGAAGTGTATTTGGAAGATTAATATGTTATGAAAAATGCATAAACTGAATTAAGGTAGACCTAGGTTTGGGGCCAAGCTATATAACATTAAAATTCTGTTTTAATTTAAGTGAGCCTCCATTTTATCACCTAGAAAATGGGAATAATAATACCCATTTGAAATTTAAATATACAATGTATATAAAGATAATGGCATTCAGAGCCATTCACAAATGAGCTTCCCAACTGCTTTTTGCTTAGAAAACTGCAAATCAAAGAAATTAAGTCATCTTTCCAAGATCCCCCAGCTGGTGATAGAGCCAACATACTAGAAAAAAAAGAAAAGAATGTCTTTCTACCTTCCTACTACTCTTTTTCCTTTCTTTTTCTTCTCAAATTGAGATTCTTTTCTCATTGCAGAAAGCCAAGAGTATTAAAGGTACTAATCTAAACCTTGTACTAAACAAAATGTTTATTCAAAACTTTATCCACTACTATTGCTACCTCACATACTTGCATTTCTGTTCCTTGAATCTGTTTGGTGTTCTTCATGAAGTTTGAAACAAAGGCATATAAGAGCAAGTCATGTATTAACCAACTTGGTATTACTTGGCACTATCATTTCTTTAAAACTTTTTACAAATGCTTTATGACATTACTAAGGGTCAAATGTTTTAACCTAATACCTTTATGAACTTGTCCACATTCATGACATATAGTATAACTTCTATTATTCATAGGGTATATTTGTATAACACATTTCTGAGAAACCCTAACCAAGCATACTATCTATGCATAGAGCCAAACACTCTATCTGTTGGATAGAGTAAACTTATGAGATGTGTTATAAGGCTAACCCTTATGAAAAGAGATTTTTTTCTGGATTTGGATTTATTACTGGAGCTTCCCTACATCACAAATCTGTCCTGTTCCACAAATAATACAGAAACCACTAAAAATGGATGTCATTAACTCACAGCCCCCAAACTAACAAACACACTTACATGCACTTTTCCTTCTTAGCGTGAAATCAATATTGTATACTGATATAACAGGGATTCTCCCACCCATGTTCTGCATGTCATCACTCTTCGTTAGCTTCGGTCCCTGGCTTGGTCATTTATAGCTTCTCTCTCTAGTATAATCATTGTGATTTCTCTCCATTGTCTCCTTTCCGTTCACCTCTAGACACACAGACATGTCTCATCTTAGAAAATCTTTCCCTGTTCCCCCATCCAGCTACTGTCTTATCTCCATCCTTTCCTTCAGAGCCAACTACCTTGAAATATCTTTTTATATTTTCCATTTTATTTTATCCACTTCATATGTACTCTTCATTTCACATCTCTCTTACTTCTCTCCCTACCACTTTCCAAAGCATTTGCCTGTGTCTGCTTTCGATAAATCTATTAGAGGCTTTTACTCTTTATGTGACCTCACAGCAGGATTTTTTTCACTAATGGCTACTTCCACTGTTTTTGAAATATTCTCTTTCTATCACTTTTAAGTCATCATAACCTATGATTGTTGCTGCTGTCATTTGTAATAATATTAGTAGTAATAGCAATAGCATATGATGACTCCTGAACCCCCTTTCTTTTTTTTGAGATGGAGTATCACTCTGTCACCCAGACTGGAGTGCAGTGGCATGATCCTGGCTCACTGCAAACTCTGCTTCTCAGGTTCAAGAAATTCTCCTGCCTCAGCCTTCCAAGTAGCTGGAATTACAGGTGCCTGCCATCACGTCTGGCTAATTTTTTTTGTATTTTTTTTTTTTTAGTAAAGACGGGGTTTTACCATGTTGGTCAGGTTGACTGCATTTCTGTCATGCATTTTTAATTCACTTATTAATCTCTATCCCCCACTATCAGTCTCCTAGCTCAGTACACTACCATCTATTGCCTGGACACATTCACCAGTCTCTTAACTGAACTTGGACTTTAGTCTCATTCCTTCTAAAACATAAATCCAACTATATCACTATCCTGCTTAAAATTAGCAATCTTCACAGGCTCAAGTCCGGACTCCACAACATGTCCATCTCCCTATCACTAAGTCTTAGCCTATCTCCTTTGCATTCTTTGGATTTTAGTTTAGATGCCACTTTTCAAGGTCTGGATCAGGTTCTTTCTCAGATGCACCCACAGCATCTGAGATCCTACATTTGCTCTGTGTCACAAATCACTGTAATTGTCAGTTTGCCTGTTTATATCTTTTTCAGAAACCAAGATTCAGAAGGATAGAGCTGGTCTATCTTGCTTTTGCCATGTCTTCAGCCTTCATCTCAGAAGCGAGCATGAAGTTCTCTTCACCAAAATTTCTGCTATATTGACCCTCCTCCCAAGGAAGCAATTTTTCCTTTGTTGAAACTACCCAAGCTTATCACCTTAACCACACTTATCCCCCGACACACTGCTTGCCTTGCCAACACTGTACTCCCTTCCCTATGTCTGGAGCCTCTTGCTAACCTAAACTCATTTTTTTTTTTTTTTTGAGCTAGGTCTTGTTCTCTCACCCAGGCTGGAGTTCAGTGGCACAATTATAATTCCCTGTAGCCTTAAAGTCCTGGTCTCAAGCTATCCGCCCACCTCAGACTTCACAGTACTTGGGACTATAGACACATGCCGCCATGTTCTAATAATTTGGGAGCTTTTTTTAATAGAGGAGGGGTCTCAAAATGTTGTCCAGAATGGTCTTGAGCTCCTCCCCTCAAGTGATCCTCCCAGCTCTGCTTCCCAAGTAGTTGGAATTACAGGCATGAGCCACCACACCCAGCTTGAACTCATTCTTTTGGATACAAATATTGGAACACAATATATAGAACTGTGGTAGGAGAGAAGCACACAGGCACTCACTCTCCCCTACGTGTTCTTTCCTCTCGATGTTTACCTATGATTTTCTATCTCTAGTTTGGGTGGGTGTTTTGTTTTTTTGTTTTTTTTGGTTCTTAGAAAAGTCCACCTATTTTGTCCAGATGTACTTAACAATAGATCTTTTCTCGAGACATCAATAACCACATCTTCATGAAAAAATCCCAACTCTAAACTTTTTCTGTATCTCAGCTCCGAACTCTTTTCTAGGCTCTAGATCTGCATCTTCGTCTGCCTCTTAAATATGTTCACTCGGATTTCATCACAATCTTAAATTCAGAATTTTCCAAATAAACTCAGCTTCTGCACCATGCTCTTCCAACTCCCTGCCTTCTATATGCAAAAAGCCAAGACCTTCTTTCTCAGCTTTCTTTCATTTGTTTTTGACTTTTGTCTTTCTCACTTGGAAAATTCCTCTTTTTATAAAAATAGCTTATATTTGTCACATGCCATTATTTTGGGCTATCCAGATCTGTGGACACTTGTATTAGTTTGCTAGGGCTGCCATAAGGACTACCCCAGACTGGGTGGCCACAGAATGGATCTATGTGTCAGCAAGATTGGTTTCGTTGGAGGCTTCTTCCTTGGCTGATAGGTGGCCCTCTTCTCCCAAGTCTTCACATGATCTTCCTCTGGGCACATCTGTGCCCTAATCCCTTCTTCTAAGGACCCCAGCTGTCTTGGAGTAGGCCCCAATCCCAATGACTATATTTAACTCAAATTACCTCTTTAAAGACCCTGTTTTCAAATATAGTCATTTGTTAAGGTACTAGGAGTTAGGATTTCAACATATGAATTTTGAAGGGGCACACTTCATCCCATAACAATACTCTTCCATAATTGAGGGACCTCCTACATTATAAATCTTTTCCTACCATCATTGAAGTCAAATTTCCAGACTCCTTTGCATGTGACTTGAGCTCATTGGTAACCTAGTGATGTAAAGAAGGCAGGACTCTGAGCAATACAATCTAGGGAAGACAAAGTAGGTACATCTAGTTTCCAAAGGCAGCAGTACCAAGATTCTAGCTTTGTATCTAGTGTTCAGCTATGACATAAGTGCTATTTCTCCTGGAAAAGGTCTGTGGTAGAGTTTGGTGTACTCTTCTAGAAAGTCTCCACACAAGTTTTCTGAACCTCTCAGAGAATCCATGAGTTATTTTATATCTTTCTTAAATTTATCTTGAGCTAAATTAAGAGTCTGTTTCTGTTCTTTGCAGTGAAGGATCCCAACTGATACCTTGAATTTTAAAGTGATTTACATAATCCTTCTCCTAATTGAAGTATTGTTACAAAAGAGATTAATCAGAATCTATCAATTACTAATATTAACTTCATAAAACTACCTTTTTTCTAGCTCTCGTTAATTATAAAAAAGGCAACTCATAGCTCATTTTAAGTAACCTAATTTGGATCTTATGAAGTGAATGTATCTTTATCTAGCCTTTCTGATTTACTTTCACTCAGTACAATAAATCCTGCCTATTATCACCAGGTGGATTTGTTTAAAGTACATTATTTTTTAACCAGTACACCACCATACCTTATTACTTTCAAAATCTAGCCATTGCCTGTATGATAAAGTTTATATGCCTCTTGTGTGCATTTAGGTTTTCCTCAGTCTAACTCAAGGGTACTTTATCTTCCATTATAAACTCTCTCCTCCTTTTAAGAAAAATAAAATAGAGTAACCAAATTTATTTAACACATACAGTGGATGGCATTCTCAAAAACCTGTTAATAGATGTTCTTTTCTTACTATTCATAAAACTCTGTAGGTTTATTACCTATAAGAAATCTGAGACTAGAAAAATTAGCTAAATTTTATAAAGTCACACAAATAATAAATGATAAAACTAGGTTTTGAAATCAAGTGTTCTCTAGCCTTTTCTCACCTTGTGATTCTCTTCACTGTTTCACATACATTTTCCAGCCTCTAAGCTTTTCTATGTTGTGCTGTGGCCTGGAATTTTCAACCAATGCCTCCTTTGCTTATCCAAATGTTCCTCATACTTTAGAGTCCAGCCCAAGACCTTCAGCCTCAATGAAGTTTCTCTGATGTCTTCAGCTAATCTGACTTTTCTCCTGAAACCTAGTATAGTTTTTA
The DNA here is from genome assembly GCA_036589455.1 of Ateles fusciceps. Classification (NCBI taxonomy): domain Eukaryota; kingdom Metazoa; phylum Chordata; class Mammalia; order Primates; family Atelidae; genus Ateles; species Ateles fusciceps. The sequence continues at coordinate 11,933,196 of JAZHEH010000572.1, read as the reverse complement.
TGATCACTATCACTTTCTTTGCTGTTTTGTTATATATAATATCCTATTAACCACTTCCTATGTATTTGCTTTTCCTCCTGTTTGTGAGAGTCAAATCTGATAGGTATGAAATTGTCATCCATTGCATGCCCCTAGGTACCCTGCACACTGCAAAGTACAGAGGGAGTGTTACTACACAGCCATCTAATTAAATATTCCCCATTCCTGGGCTATAAAAAAGGATATTAGCATCATGTTTTACATTACTTTTAGCCTTCAGGTGAAAGATCCCTCCCAGAGGCCTTGAATAAGCATATCTTTGATATTAACTTCTTTTTAAAAAGGGAAAATGTTCTTATACATTTTTATCATTTACCTTCCTTTAATAGGGACAAATATATTTTCCAAAACACTTTTGGTAACTCCAATCCGATAGGTAACAAATTCTAAATCTATTGATTCGCTGGGTGATTCGAGTTTAACTGAAAAAGAAAAAATAGTCTCTGATAAAGAAGAAGTTAGTGTATAGCAGTTTATAGCAGTTTATTATTATTATTATTATTCTTGGAAGTCAAATGGGATTATTTCATTGCCTCTGCACCATAACACACTGAAAGCAATAGACTTGCAGAGATTTAAGGTAGGTTTTTAAAAATGTGATTTTAAGGCCAAGGATATATGACTATAAGCTCCTTAAAAAATATTTTATGTTTCTTGTTAATCTGCAGACCACAACCATATGGAATTAGTCACCCAACCTCTGTAATTAGACTCTTAGACATCAGGAGACATAAGAAATAAGATACTCAAAGATGCACTGGTACATGACTATATCAAATTTGCTTTTGTAAAAAAAAAAAAATGTAGGTGACCATATGAAATGGCCCAATTACTATCCTCTTTTGTGTAGAATTCCAGGCTCCACTTTATCATTTTCGTGAATATGAAGTACAAAAGAATGACTGCTTGAACTATAATTTTGTGCTTTTATCCTCAGTAATGCAAGCATTCTTTCCATCAGTGAAATAAGATTCTAAATTTTAGTTTTGAAAATCTCAGCAGTAATTTAAAATTATTTTAAAATTCTGTAGAAGACTATTGAAACTAAGTAACTTAATTGCTCTAACATCTACTCTCTATTTTGATTGTACATGACAGCACCCCTTAAAAAGAGAGTCAACAGTACTGACTCTGGCTGCCTTAGTGATTATACAACTGTTACCTAGAAATGGAGGCTGGGAAATTCCAACACATTTTCTTCTTTATTCATGATGTAGCCCACGTCCACTTAAATATTTGTCTGGTGTCTTTTGGTGTCCAGTTGATGTGAGTAGATTGTCTGCGGGAGAATCAAGTCATACATTCTAGAGAGTCTTCGTAAATAGTTTTGCCTACAACTAACCATGGTATGATATGACACGATGATGGGAAAGCTGAAAGGGCTACACTAATTATGTTCCAATTATGTTATCCTGTCATATAGATCTAGAGTTATTAGAAGCCAAGAGTTTAGAAGCAATCATAAAAAAATCTAAAATTCCGTTAGCACAATGATCATTCAGGTTACATTTCTATTGCTTATGTTTTATCATGGGACTGGACTAATATGAATTGGTAAAGCTGTAGGCACTTGTACAGACTACAGAATTAGGTGTTTAGGAAACGCCCCTCAAAGTTTGTGTTGAGATAAAGCTAAGTCATTCCTTTCCTTTAACCTGGGCATACAAAACTCAGAGTGGAGACAAATGAACAACAACAACAACAAAAATAGATGAAGAAGATAAAGCCTGATAACATGTGTAAAATGTGTATGTCTTCTTTCCATCTGGCACATCTTTGAAGAGTCCAGGGTACATGTAGGAATTTCACATGTGAGAAAGATCACATATACCAGTTGAGGACCACTATGTGCTGGGCACTGAGAATTCAGTGCTATGGAGACACACAGCTTATGAAGAAGTTACAGTCCAGCAGAGAAGAAGCTCAATAAACCAATCAATTCACAAATTACCAACTAATAACATTTGCACTAACTGCTTCAAAAGCAAATAAAAAGTTTTGCATAACCATACATGTTACATTTGCATAGTCAGAATATATTTTCCCAACAGATAATATTGAGATGAGGCCTGGCAAATAATTAAAATTGACTTAACAAGGTGCATTGTGTATTTTAGATCATTTTATTGTTTCATTTTATTTTAAACATCAGAGAGCCCTGAGTATATCTAAAAGCTGTTTGGAAGGACTAAATAAACAGTAAGAGATTAAAGATAGGGAAAAGAGGAGGGTTAATGCATAGAGTAAATTCCCAGTGAAGTGAGGAGAGAAATGGAAGAACTGATCTTAGATAAGAGAAGAGATACCTCCTCTTAGAGTTTGTGCCAAATAATTTAAAATTTCAACTTGACTCTGGTGATTTGCTTCCTATGTTTTGTTTTGATTTATTTTTTTTTTTTTTTTTTTTTTTTTGAGACAGAGTCTCGCTCTGTTGCCCAGGCTGGAGTGCAAAGGTGCAATCTCGGCTCACTGCAACCACTGCCACCCAGGTTCAAGTGATTTTCCTGCCTCAGCCTCCTGAATAGCTGGAATTACAGGTGCCTGCCACCATGCCCAGCTAATTTTTGTATTTTTAGTAGAGTCAGGGTTTCACTGTGTTGGTCAGGTTGGTCTTGAACACCTGACCTCAGGTGGTCCACCTGACTCGGCCTCTCAAAGTGCTAGGATTACAGGCGTATGCCACTGCACCCAGCCCCAATGTTAATTACGTTATATGATTTCATATCATGTTAACACATCACCTTTTTACTTCATACATGATATTCACACATATATGAATCTATGAATATCCATGAATATATATTGTAAGGCAAAAGTGTGGATATACAGTCCTTGATATTCTTTCACATCAAACACATCTGCAAAGGTTGATAAAATTATTAATTCTTTATATGCAGTAAGTATTCTGCCCAGTTGCTTCTGCTAATATTTACAAATTTTAGTTCTGCCTGTGGTCATCCATCATCTGCATGGGCTATTTCTCTGATTTCCACATGTCAAGATTATTTAACTACTTTTCTAAGTGTGTTATTGTAGCAGTATTTTTTTTCTTTATTGATGTCTACATAGCCAATTTTCAGTAATACTACATAATTGCTAATCCAACCAAGATAAATTTAAACTTTTTCCCACAATATCATTTCAAAAAACACTTTAATGCATAGCCCAAGATCTACTTTACTCACACAGCCCAGGTGCTACGGCTCACAATGGAACTGCTTCTTGTGAATTTCTTTAACCCTTCATGTTCTGTTCAGAAAATTTTAGATTTGGGCTGGGTGTAGTAATTCACACCTGTAATCCCAGCACTTTGGGAGGCCGAGGAGGGTGGATTACTTGAGGTCAGGTGTTCAAGAACAGCCTGGCCAACATGGCAAAACCCTATCTCTAGTAAAAATACTAGGAAAAATTAGCCAGGTCTGGTGGCAGGCGCCTGTAATCCCAGCTACTTGGTAGGCAGAGGCAGGAGAATCACATGAACCCAGGAGACACAGGTTGCAGTAAGTTGAAATTGCACCATTGCACTTCAGCCTGGGGAGACAGAGTGAATGAGACTCTGTCTCAAAAAGCAAAAAAAAAAGTTTAAATTTGACTAAGAACTGCTTTAGAGATTATTTTTTTCTGCCATGCATGTAAATATCAACATTAAAAGAATTTAATTTGGTCTTCCTATTTTTTATGGCTTGTTGGTTTTTCCCAAAACGCCCAGCAAAATCTGCAGTACGTGACAGATGCTAAATAGATACATTCTGTTTGGACTTTGATATTCCACCAATGCTGGTGGACTGGCCAAGATCCCAAATGCTATTGCTGCTGCATTTGTATTAAATGAGATTTATAAGTTAATTTAACATAAAACCTCTCAAGGAAATCAGAACAAATTTTGTCACGGGGCCAAGTTTCTGAGTTTCACAATCATATTGAGGTTGACCATCACTGAGAAGGTCTGTAGGTTGTCTATATGCAATTTAAAGTCACGTTTCATGCCACTGTGAATACATCCTCCTCAAGCATAGACTGGATTTATAGATTTGTTTTTGTCTTTTAACAGGGCATTGTTTTATATCATACTGCTGAAATGGCAGAATGGTAATGGTTTTCTGTGTAGTTAATGGAAAATTTTTACTGCTTTTAGACTTCTTATATAACTACATTTTCTTCAGGTTTAAGTCCATTTGACTGTCCCTACTCTGAAAAATTATCTGTAATCTCTTGTTGAGTCTTTGTGTGGGAGCATTTCTAGATGACTGACTCAAGATCTTTTCAATGACACCAATAGCACATTGAGTCATAAGAGCTTTGCTGAGGGATTAAGTGTAGCAGAACAAGAGATGTTCTTGTTCTGTGCTGCATCCTCATCTAAGCAAACGAGTATGTATATAATAAATCTGCCCCCACCGAACAATTTATTTCACTCAATTTTCATAAAAAATATATCCGTAGAATACAATCAAGTCTAACACAGCCTGCCACACATTCACAAAGTCCCCGTAGAAACTCAGTGATATTCTTATGACAACCAATTCTACCTCTCAATAATACGCCAGGTGAAGTGTTTTTGTGAAACTAATTATGACTACCTCATCATTATTGAGGGACATATATTGAGAACCCATGACATTAAGTGACACTTAAAATTTTGAATAATAAGTATTGTTCCCATAGTAATTCCCAAAGCCTACTTGCAGAATAAAGTCCTTGATACTTTATTTCTCACTAGTCATTCTGCTAAAGAAAACTATCTTCTCGATTAGAAAAACCTTCATGTGGAAACTCTACAAGTAATAGCATTATCTACCAGAATCTTTGAATCACAGAGAAATGGGTGCTCAAACAAAGCACCACAATTTGAGTTCTTGCCTTCCTTTTCAAAACTGGTCATGATTCTCTTTGTTGTGTGTGTTGAAGACAAGCTCTCACAGACACTACCGTCAACTTCTACCTTGCCTTCTTATTTATTCTTCCTTAACTCTTCCAAAAGAAGAAAAGGAGCTTCATAAAAAGAAACAACAGCAGCAATTTTCAGGAGGACCAATTTATATCATTTACAAGGAGGCTTTATTGGAGCTCATAAACACCAATAGCAAAAAAGGTGCTTTTCATATGGTGAATTTTACCGTATCAAAATTTAAATTCATTTTTGTTTTTCCTTTTAAAGTATAAATACAAGACGAGATCAATTTCTAAACCAATCGGGAGAGAGAAAGGTGATTGTCAGAATCAACAACGGGTACAAAGATTTATATTCTTTAATGCTCCTGAAGCTCATGTTATGTCAACAGTAGAAAATTCAGTGATGAAAAAGAGTCTCATATTTAGCTTAAAGAAAGAAAAAAAGAATTATCTAGTAAATATCACTATAACAACATGCCCTGTCCTGGTAGCAGCAAGAATGTATTGACTAAGAACTATTGTAATTTTATTATTTGCATTAACTGTTCTATGGTAATGCTAGTATTTCAGAGAAAAATTCATTTACTAAAGATTGCATAGGTCAGAACCACAGTAAGAAAGATTTTCTCAAACGGCTACCTGATAAAGTTCTACTGCTTTAAAAAGAACAATGTAACAGACTGTCCTATATGGCATTTTGATTTCCTCAATTAGAAACGGCTAGTACCATCTCTAAAACTATTTTGTAGCCAGTGTTTTTATAGGGGTGGAATTGTCTCTATTTGTGCATATATGTTCATGCTGATGTTTAGTCTGTGGTATGAATGAGAACATTGAAATGACAGTCCTTGACACTCCGTTTCATTAACCTTGTCGAGTGCTGTGCCATGCCATGCTCAGATGGACAGTTTAAAAACTGCTGCTTGATGATGTTGATGATGATGGTAATGATGATGATGATGACAATGACCACTGGTAGGTTAGTTGGGGACCTTCTGTTGTCCCCTAAATATGATTTCCTCCAGTTGGTCAATTATTTTCCTTGCCCTACTAAAGGGCAATTATAAAGTGAATACTAAAAATCCTAATACCTTCTCAAAATAGCAAAGCTGGTAAAGGTAAATTATTACCCAGTTTAGAGAAGCTCACGTAGGCCAATATATACAAAAACATTTTTTAAGACATTTATATTTAGGAAAATATTTTTAAAAAACAGAGATAGCATTTTCATTGTAACAAAAAACTTAAAATATAAAATACATAAAGCAAAAATATGTTTTTATTTCCCTTTAAGACCTCTTCTCAATTTCTCCTCCCCTCTCTAAATGCTTTTGCCATAAACGGAATAATTAATATAAATATTCCTAGAAACATATTTCTTTACATTTAAATTTTGTGTAGCTGCTTGTGTAATCTCCAGTTGGCAGTCACATGCTTGATTCCATTTGGAGGAGATAAAGATATTCTTGAGCTATCACGTCCTTATTTTAAAATGCTCTGAGTTATCTCTTAGGTAAAATGGCACACTACAGAGACAGCCTCTCACGTCTTCCTTCTAATCCCTCAACCTATAAAGGACCCTATGCAACTCATAGCACCTGTCTTGCTGCTTAGAACTGAAATTAGAGAACGAGCCCCTCCTGGTTATCAAATACCTTCTCTTGTCAGTTTGCAATGTATTCGTCAATAAAAGTCCTGCTGCTGGAGCATTCAGTCAAGGTGGTCTGACTCCCAGCAAGATGGAATGGCAACCTATGGGGAACAATTGAGCCCTTTATAAGATGCCCAGGCTGCAGCAGAAGGGCCACCTGCCGTCTCACAGCCTCAGGGGAGGCTCGATTCGCTGCTGGTTCTGAAATAATTTAGAGGCCAGACTGGAGCCAGGACACACTAGCACTTAGCTCTTCAGTAAATGGAAATAATTAAAATAAGACTATTAAAGTATTGGGAAAGATTTTTCTTGCTGTAAAACTTGTATTTTATTAGTGTAGGATGACTCTAAACCACGTGTCTATAAAACTGTTCTTTTTCTATTAGAGATTGAGTTTTTTTACAGTCACAAACCTGAAAGCTGAGAGTTTTGTTCTTTGTGTCATATATCTGAGGTCTTTGATATTTCACTGTCCTTACTTAAAATGAAATGTTGATTGGATTTTTCCAGTAAGTGTCAGGTTGAACATGGAATACAATGACAATAAAAGTTACATGACTAAAAAATCTCAGCCATGAGCACCTCCACATGAAGAAAACTGGTTTGAGTTCGTAACTCAGTAAAGCTTTACCTTCAAAGGGAGGAATCAGTGATCTGGTATCAGTTAAGGATTAATCATAGGTCAGAAAAATAAGAGGAAATATATTAATGAGTACCATATTATGATGTGATACAGAATTTCTTGTCATCAAAATTAGAAACAAAATTGCTTGATTTTATTTCTAACATCTCAGAAAACAGAAAATAATTTGTGATTACTCCAAGACAAAATGAATGCTCCATTGAAAAAAGTACAGATTTTATAATGTGTTTTTATCAAAGAAAAAGAGCACATAATGAAGACTAATTAATAAATATGGAAGGTGAAGATCTAAAGTGAGCTTAAACACAAAGCTGAATAAAGGGTTGAACAACAATTTCCTTATTTTAAAACTTTACTAAAAAGCTGAAATATTTAGAATTATAACCTTCAAAATCTAGGGAACACTGTTTCTGCGTACATGATTCAGTCTGCTTTGAATGAAATGCAAAAAATAAAAAGATAAGTTTTCAGATAAAAGCAATAAAATAATTTCTAAGTAAAATTATCCAAAAATTTTGATTTGTAGCTTTTAACTTTATAAAGGCAAATTCATAAAATAATTTTATTAATAAACTTTGGAATATTAGAATAAAATTGGGAGGCTAAAGACCAATTTCTCTCACTCGTATCTGAAACACCTGAAAACATGGGCTAAGCCTTTAACACAGCAATTTAATTCTCACCTACCTTTACTCCACATTCATGAATTGTCTAACATGTGCCAGGCACTGTGCTAGGGACCAAGGAGACATATATTAAGAATGCCACCCTTATCCTTCAGGACTGACAATGTTAAGGGGAAATAGTCATGTGTAGATAAGTGATTACAAAAATTCAAATGCCGTAATAGAAGCATGGACAAGATAAAGTTATTTGGTCTTTTTGGGGGAGATAAAAATGACTAAGCATTCAAAATTTCAGCCAAAGATTCAAGGTTGAGCTGGAATTTTCCTAGTGAACAAAAATTTAAAAAGAGGAAGAGGGAGACAGACTTTCTAAAAAGTGGACACAGCAAGTACAAAGACATGACATCAAGAGAAAAAAGAAAAAAATTAAAACATCATGAATTCTGGGAACTATGCATGTGTCTGAAATGGCAGAATGCAGGACTCTGGAAGAACAGGTAGGTCATGAGGGCTTTGCATATTATCCCAAGGAGTTTGGACTGTATGTTATATACAGTGATGAACCAAGTCAGGGTTTTAGTAAGAAATTGGTGGGATCAGATTTGTGTTTCAGAGATTAACGTCTTGGTATGAATGAAATTATGAATGGCTGAATGAAAGTACAAAACCGTGAGTATATTGTAAAATACTTTCTTGCAATTCTTGACTCTGTGCATAAGGCATGGTTTAAGATAAAATCTTCAGGACTTGGTTTGGATGGAAATGAAACCATTAATTTACCCTAGTATTATAGTCTGCTCAAAAATGGGTGGAATCCTGTGGATTATTTTTCTGCCCCCCATTCTTATCACTAATTTATTCATCCCTTAGTTTCTCAAATATTTGCTGAGCATCTACAATGTACTAGACATACTCCCTGCTGCAATGAATACAGCCTACTCCATCCAGACGATAAGGAAAGAATTATGAAATTAAACTTACATTTATAAGCAGAGTAGTAATGCACAGCATATGATTCTATGAGAACGTTATACAGGAGCCTCATTTACAGAGTAGAGTTGGCTAAGGCCTGTTTGAGAAAGTGATTATTAATTAAGACCTGAAGAATGATTAGGAAACAATTAGATAAAAACAGAAGAAGGGAAATAATGTGCTAAGGCAGTGAGGCAGAAAAGAGCTTCTTTCATTCCAGAAATGAAAGAAGCCAGACAAGTTTGGGGATGAGTAAACAAGGAAGAGGACGGCAAGGGAGACACGGGGTGGGAGTTGGTGGCCGTGATCAGGGAATTGTAGCAAAGTGACGTGATGTAGCCAAGAGAAATCTGTGTGTATGAGTTCAAAGTCAAACCCAGGTCTCATAATTCCTAGTCAGTGCTCTTTCTTTTAGAGCCTAGAAACAAAAATAAATAAAATAGACATACAGGAGTTTCCTATAATTCAGTATCTTTTCATGTCACCTACATTGGAAAAACAAATCTTTTTGCTTCTAGTATACTGATTACTTTTTTTGGTACTATTTTTAAAAATGGATTATACAATCTCATGGTGATCTGTAACAATTTCATCTACTCTGGCTGGCCATATCATTTCCCAGAACTCCTGAGTAAGAATTCAAATAAAAAAGCATAAGACTATAATCCAAACATCAGACGCTCACCAGGATTATGAACAGGAAAAGAAAAAAAAAACAGGATATGAGTGACTAATAAGTTATTCATGAATTCAAACTATGTAGAATAATTAAAATACCTACTTTCATCAAATAAGCCATTAACTGCAATTTCACTATTTTTTGATGATCTAATTCACACTGTTTCAGGAAGTTTCCCTTAATCTATGTACATGATTATGTAGATCAATGTTTACATTTTTGCATTCCTATAGACATGCAGTGAAAATAAAGTGCATAAATAAGTGTCCCCTGGTTACCAGAAAATGTTTATATGTATGAAAAGTATTTAGACTATAATAACATAGATAAAGGTTTTAGGGGTTGAAAGACCAAGCAATTTCAATTCCCAATGTTTTTCTCTATTATTTGTGGGCATGGTGGAACTAATATTCCAAACACACGTCCTCCTTATAATGAATTTCTCAAGCTTCTCAAATAAGCGCAGTGTTTTAAAAAGTGGTAAGTTTCCATTATACGAAGAGAAATGTGTGATTTTTTGTTCACACAGCTTTTTATTCAAGTAACTCAGAGAAAGAATTTATTTTTCACCACTTCAAGCTTGTCATTTATTTAGCCCTCAGTGGGGAATAGTGTCTTTGCTTTGGTGGAACTGAGCAATTTGTAGAGGAAAGGATAAGTTCCCTGTAGTAAGTTCTGAGGCCAATCTTTTATAGATCTCTAGGACAGGCAATGATTGATTACCTCTAAAGATAAATACACTTAGTTTGTAAGCCTCATGTCTAAGTTAACTTAATTTTTATATCTGTTTTTACCCTTTCAGTTCTGCAATTACAATGTTAATTCTGTTCTTGATGAATATAAATTCTGATAGTAAACAATGTAGACTATTCTATATGCATGTCTTTTAATTTTGGATTTGGTGCCTTTAGTGGAAAAAGGAAAGTAAACTCTACTTAGGTGCTTTGATTGTATCTGGTATCTGTGGCCATGAATACTGCACAGTCTATAATACTCTAAGAACAAATTGGAATAGAAATATTCTAAGGGTGAGCTTTTGAGATATGTTTTCCATTCAACAAACATTTGGTGCTTAAGTATTTGTCTAAAATCATTCTGCTTTCCTGTGAGTGTACAGGGGAGGGGGAAGATCCTATAAATAAATAAATCGAAATAAAATAAAATAAATATATTAATATCTGAAGGTCACCATAGGAATATACAGATAGTTGGTTAGATAATGCATGTATTATACATAGAGATCATGTAGCAAGACAAACAGTGTACTAGGTATGATATACTTATTTCTAATGTATTCATTTAAAAACTGCTTCTATCATTTATCAGTTATTTATCTTAAGGTTGTTATTCACATGTTCACGACCTCAGTTTACCTACCTTATAGGGTATGTGGACTGACAATCTGTTATACATATAAATGCCAGCATCAATGAAAATTCTTTCTTTTCTCTTCTTCCTTTCCCAGAGCATGAAGAAATAGGAATAAAAAATGGGGAATGTAATAACACACAGGTACTGATTTATAAAGTAATCTTCAAATCAGAAAGGAGGAAAAGAAAATCAAAAGATGGTAGAGATTTAAAAGGGAGGAGAAGCAAAAGAGTTGTGTTGTGTGGTAAGCAGTAGAATCCAAGCATAATGTTCATTTAAAAATTTCTCCAAAATCTGTGCCAAGAATTCCCTAACCTAGTTACATTGAGAGGAATTAGACATAGATATACCCACAACACGGCAAGAACTAGAGTTTTTCAATGAGACCTGAGTTTCCATTTGCATGATGGAGCCTCCATCACAGAACCTGTGGTTTCTAGTTTCTGGTAACAGAGATTTTGTATTACATTAACTAATTGAAGATGGCAACAATGACAATCCTCAGAGCCTTTAGCCATTTTTTTTTCCAGAAATTTAAGTAATATCCTGAACTCTGGGGATAAATTAAGCTCAATGGTATATATCCATATAAAGGAGAAAGAAAAACATATTTTTGGATCTATAGTGCTTGAAAATGGTAAATCAATATCAAAGAATCTTCTAAACCTAGTCTGCATATGAGCAATCAATCCACAAATTCCTAAAAAGTAAGCTATTATGTGACTCTGTGGTGAAAAAAATCTCTCCAAACAATGAATCTCTTGCAATACAGAAATGCATCCTATTTTTCACAACTGAGAATCTGTCATTTGACATTTTCAAGTCAAGTGAATGGTCAAAAATGACCACCTTTAATCCAGATTTAGGGGATAATTGACATAGAAAGTTTGATTTCAATCAGAGCACTCCATGAGCAAGATTTAAATATCTACTTGCCTCAAATCAGTAGTTACCCAGCTAACAACTCACCAGGGGCAATCTGCTTCCAATATGCTTTGCTAGGACTCATCTCTTCCACCTCTTTTTGGACTTTAAATTGTTAAGTAACCTTGTCTGCAGAGTGATCTACTAGTATTCGATCTATTTCAAACAAATATTTCATTATTAATTAAACAGTAACAATTAAGTACTGGTGGTTGTTATTGACAAGAACAAAAACATGAATTCAGGCTTTAAGTTAGAAGTGAGTACTCATTTATAAGGAATCATTCAAATGATCCAGAATATGCATATATTATATTACATTTTCAAAATTAAATTTTTCTGGAGAATTCTCAGACACTGAAATTATACCTGCATTTTGTTTAATGATATAATTTGTTAAAAGTTGGCTAACGCATTAAATAACCCAGGTACATCTGCGTTCTAAAAAAGAAACTTTTTAAAATGAAAAAGACTTTAAGACTCCAAGCAATTAGCTTCAAAGGTTGAATAACAGACAGATGGTGAGGACTGTAAGGCTTTCCCAGGGCTTCCTGAATCCCATCCTGGAGTCAGCCATTCACTGTGTTTTCTCTTAACACATTTTTGGAGAATAAGCACCTCCATATGTAAGAGTTCTTATCATAATAGACAAAATTCCTGAAGCAAAATGTGATATAATGTCCTATTATTAATACCTCACTAAACTGTAATTGGTTATAATTTACAAGAATGTAATCTTTGACACATCTCTGTTCAAAGGCATAATTTCCATTATGTTTTGAAAAGTAATCTGGAATCTATGGCTTTGAGATGTACACAGGGAGTTCAGAAAAGCATTTTTTGTCCCCCATCTGACCCAAAATTCATTTCCAAATAAAAGAAACAAGAGTGTCCCCTGAAACCATAACTAAAAAATCAACACAGAACAGACTGAAACACATATGTATAAAGTCACATTAAGTTGTAGAAGTTCACCCTTGAATGAGCAAGATTTCAGTAATGAGACAATCAGAAATCGAATTGACAGGAACCTAAGCACATATGAGACAAGGTAAAAATATATGTATATTAAAAACCAACAGTATCAACCATACCTACCAAGATTCTTCAGCGTCCAAGGATTTGATTTGCTTCATCGGTGTATCATGTGTATGTTTTGGAGATGGATGTTCTATGCTAATTTAACAGATGCCCTCAATATCCATAGAATTATTAATTTCTTTCTGTTCTATCTCAGTATCACTTTGTGATTATAATGTAGTCTCTTAAGACACATGTCTACAAAGAAATAAAGTATTGGCCACAGGCTGTGTGTCCAAGATCCTGGCCAGTTTGCTGTTTATTGTAAGGAAATGTACTGATTTTCTGGTTTTATATTTCACCGTCTACAAATGCAGTTAACTGAGTCCAGCATGACAGTCACTCCCATCATTCCCAAAAAAATGTGGTTCTGAACCTACAAAGCTGAGAGTTAGATTAAGGAGCATAGTGAATTTTTAAAGGCAGAAGCACCCTGAGGTCTACTCTAGACAACTAGCCGAACTGCTTTGGTGATATTCTGATCCTGACACCCTTCTTAAAAATCTGACATGAACAGGATAAAAGTGAAACAATTGATGGAAAGAAAGAATAAAGTCCAGGCAGTCTGAGATTAGGAGAAATATTAACATGACTAGGAGTCGAGTGAGAGGAACAGGAGTAGGAAGAGCCTAAGGCAAGGCTTGCTGTGATAGAAAGAAAGCAGATTTTGAGCGAGCTTATTCATACTCAATTTCTCTGAGCCTGATCCTTTAGCTAAATAATAAGGATGCCTAAATTGCAGGGTTTTATGGGGTTTCTTTTACGGAGAAATTAAATCATAGATGTTAATCACAGAACCTGACATATGCTTAATACATAATTTATTTTTCCCCTTATCATAATTTTATTCATGTGTATTCATATTAGAAGACCCTGCCCAATCCAATAGAGAATTTGAAAACAGGCATCTCTAGTCTCCATATGGTCCTTTTCTGCCAAATTGCCTGTTTTTCTTGTGATATTGCTCTTCCACCATGAATGGAAGAAAGCAGGATGGATACAGCAATTTGTTCTCAGATGTTGGTAACTTCTATTGTTATTAATGAGTATTTCACAGAATCCAAGGACCTTTGAAATCTTTCTGTCCAACCTGTCACTTAGCTTGATCATTAGGCTTAATCTAGTGATAGTATAATTGGCTCACTGGTTTGCAAGTCATTGCAAAATATTGAGCTGGGAGAGAGCATTGTTTCACCCTGAGGATGAATGGCTACTTTGGAAAGCTAAGCATTTAGGAAAAGATACATCAACCCAGACAACTTAATTTATTTTTTTTATTCCAGTTGCTTTTGAGGTACAAGTTGTTTTTGGTTCCATGGATGAATTCTATAGAGGTGAATTCTGAGGTTTAGTGCACCCGTCACCCAAGTATGTTTGCAAACTATGCATCTGACAAAGGACTCATATCCAGAATCTATAAGGAAGTCACACAAATCAGTAAGAAAAAAATAATAATCCCATCAAAAAGTGGGCAAAGGACATGAATAGACATTTTTCAAAAGATCTTACTTTTAAAGCTAACTCCAAGGACGCCACTTATCCAATTTCCCACATGTTCCCAAGAATATAAACATTGCTTGAGGGACTAAGAGGTTTTAGTCTTTGTGTTAATCTTTCTTTTCAGCCTTTCTCTAGAGTAAAAAGAAAGAAAAAGTATACTTTAATTCTGTATCACTTAATTTTGGACAAGTGCTTTGCAATTTTAGCTGTGTTTGTGATAGATCATGTTATTGATATTACATCTTGTTTCCATTACACTGTATCAATTTCATATATAAGATAAGTGGCAATAGTGGGTCAGTATTTATCAAAAAAAAAAGAGTAAGAGAAAATGTCAAATAAGAAGAGTATGTGTGTTATTGCTCCACTGTATGGATCACAAGTCACTTGAGGAAATCCAGTTTCAAAGTTATAATTTAAGTCAGTCTAGTGACTCTAGACAGAGAAAATTTAAAAAAAAAAAACAGGTTGTGGCCATAGTGAATACAAATTCAAAAGAGAACTGGCTCCTGAAATTCCTACAAAGAACTATATGCCAAGTCTTAAGGAAACACCTATATGAAGTTCCCAGTAATGAAATCCTGCTGTCTCCACATACCAAGGAGAACTATGTGTTATATGGCCTATTCAGGGAATAAGCTGCTTTATTCCATAATGATTAGCATTAGTAGAGTGACTGCCTACTATGTGCCTGACACTGTTCTAAGCTCTTGTTATACAATAACCCCAATGAAATGGATACTATTATTATTCCCATTTTACCATTATGGATACAAAAGCACAGAATGTTCAGTGCCATACTCAAGTATATTCCACTTGAAAATGGCAAAGGTGAAACTTAAACCTAAGCAATTTCACTCTAGAGCTGAATTCTTAACCAAGTTCATCTATTGTTTTTCTTTTAAATACATGCATTCCTGCTGTCATACTATATACTATATCTGTTTCTAGGGGACAGAAAGCACATGCTTTCTGTAAAATCACATGGCAAATAAAACATCGGCTATGGGGGAAAAAATAGTGTTGAAACAGAAGTCACAAAGCCTATTGTACCCAGAGAACACAAAACAATAGCAATCTTTTTAAAAAAAACTCCACAAATACATTTAAAATATGCTTGGGATTGGTGTCTAGTATCACAGTTAGTTCTTTGCAACTTAAACCCTGGAGCTTATGCGCTTTCCTGAAATGTACCTCCTGGAGGTTATTTGCTTCTAATAGAGACATGTTCATCAGAATCAAAAATCTTATCCAGACTAGCCTATTTTGTTAATCCACTGTTTTAATAAGGAAAGAAATGTCAGCACATCGTTTTCGTGTACCCTTGTGTTTCACTGTAGCTTTACATAGTGAAGCGCAGGCATAGTTTGCACTAAAAGATACTTTTGTAGAGTTTTATATGGAGTTTATATATTGCTAAGGCTTTTCTTTAATTGTGAGAGAGCTCACTCCACTTAAAAACATTCAGAAAAATCATGTATGAATCAGTACCTCTTTCACATTATAACAACTTCATTATCTGTCTTCATCCATTCTTGCTATTATAAAAAATACCAGACACTGGGTAACTTATAACTCATAAATGATAGAAATCATTTATCATCAAGATCAAGGGACTGGCACATTTAGTGTCTGGTGAGGGTCCTTCTCTGCTTCCAAGATGATACCTTCTTGCTGTGTCTTCAAATGGCAGAAGGGCAAAAGGGACAGGACAAATGCTGTGTCCTCACGTAGCAGAAGAGATAGAAGGACGTACGGGTCCCATTCACAAAGGCAGAGCCTTCAAGACTTAATCATTTCCCAGAGGCCCCAGTTCCTGATTTCATTCCCTTGATGGTAAAGCTTCAACATATGAATCTTGGAGGAACACATACATTAAAACCATAGCACTCCCACATTTATCAATCACGTAAGAAGTAATCAGTGTAAAAACAAACAGTAATCATAGAAGAACAAACATGACTGTAACTAGTTGTAATTAGTTCTATTATTCTACATACGAAAATGGCTAAAGTGCTGATCACATTTACTTACAGTTTATATTACACATACTGTCTTTCATTTTTTTCAGCAAATATTTATTGACCATCTACCATACATGAGGCATGGTGTAGAAGGCTGGGGATAGAGTGAGACACAAGATGGACATGACACCTCCCATCATAAAGACCAGAATCTCTCTTAGGTTTTTCAGAAGAAATATCCTGCTGCGACTCCAGACTATCATGATTTTACCAGTGAAGTGTGAATGTTGGATTGTTGTGTTAACTAATTCACAACTAACTTTTTCTATTCCAGGTTTTGCTCCCAGTCAATGACAACTTTTTCACTGCACACATCTACATATATCTAAAAACTTAGAAAACAGATGAGCTAATCCAAATATGCATTTCTCAACCTACTTTTTTTTTAATATTACCACGAAACACCTCATCCATCTGACATGTTACACAAACTTGGTGCTCTGTGTGATTTAATTGTCCTAGAAACTGAAATACATCCCAAACTTGGAAATCCTATTTTAAAAAGAAAGAATTCTCCTAAGAGTCTAATATTCTAAGATTTCTGCTCTGATTTCTTAAATAAAATGCAGTGCCCAAAATATAACCTCACTGAGATCAAATTGAGAAATCTGTCTCCCAATGCCATTCCCACCCTTCTTACCATTCCAACCTCTGCAGGCTGATTTCAGACACTGAGCATGCTCATTATAATATTATATGGCACAATTTTCACTTGGAAAGGCATATTTACCACATGGGCCAGTTCAGGTCCTCTGAGACACTGATGCAAAGATGGCATTAGACATGCTCAAGAGAACCAGTAGATCTATCTCCCATGAAGGCCAGAGGAAGGAAGAGCAGAAATAGATGGGAAGAGCTTGCAAGTAGTGACGTAGATCTGACACGTGTGAAAGGAGAGGCAGCAGAGAGAATTGAGTAGGGATAGCTTCATACCACAGCACAGCACTGAGAAAGTCTCATCCAGGCCTGAGGTGAGTTCCTGCCTATTAGAAGAATGTTGCATTCAGGAGAAATGGCCCCACTCTTAGTATCACTGCTATGTTCAGTCATTGGCTGGTAGCAGCTTGGGGGAAAGCATGGCCTCAGCTCCCAGGCTCTCAGTCAGCAATACTTCCTACAGCAGGCCCTTCTCAGCAGTGGTCTTTCATGGCGTCCATGCTATCTAAAATGTTGCAAGAATTGGCGATTCTTTCCTAGAGATTAGTTAGAATAAACCATGGGAGGAGAAAAGCGTCTATCACTTGGAAAAGTATGTCTAACCACACTTTTGGAAGGTATCAGGGGCTGGTATTTTGTTGAGGTTTCAGTAATTCTATCTATTGACAGAGGCACTGTAGCCAGTTCTCCTGTGCTTTCAAAGGCAAGGCGAGTCACATTATGAGGCAATCAGGTGATAATCACTACTAACTTCTGCTAGTTTTTATGAAACATTATCAGTGCTCTCAGAATCTCAACTACCATGTATACACTCATTCATCAATCAGAATAAAGGCATTTATTGTCACCAATTATATTCATACATTTTTAGCATGAAAAAGAGAAATATACATCAATGAGAGTAAAAAGAACAGTTTCACATTATCCACATCACCCCTCCTGAGAGGTAGCAGAACTCAGTGCCAAGAGATGTCCCCACTCTCACCTGTTCAACACAGTACTAAAAGTCCTAGCCAGAGAAATTAGGCAGGAAAAAGAAATAAAAGGCATCCAAATAAAAAAGGAAGTAATGCATTATCTCTGTTTGCAGATGACAGGATCTTATGTATACAAAACCCTAAAGACTCCACACTATAAAACTGTTAGAATTAGTAAATGACTTCTGTAAGGTTGCAGAATAAAAATCAATATACAAAAATCAGTTGCATTTATATGCACTAAAAACAAACTACCCAAAAACAATTTCATTTACAATAGCATCAGAAAGAAAAAAATACATAGGAATAAATTTAAAGCACTGAAAGATCTATACACTTAAATTTGTAAGATATCACTGAAAAAACATGAAGACACAAAAAAATGAAAAGATAGCCCATGTTCATGGATTGAAAGTATTGATATTGTTAAAATATTTATACTTCCCTAAGTGATTTACAAATTTAATACAATTTCCATCAAAATTCCAAGGGCATTTTTTACATAAATAGAAAAGCAATTCTAATATCTGTATGGAATCCCAAAAGGTCTCAGATAGCTAAGGAGATCTTGAGAAAAAAGAAAAAGTTGGAGATATCATAATTCCTGAATCCAAAATAATATTACAAATTATAGTAATCAAAACTGTATGGTGCTGGCATAAAAAAAAGACATAGAGCAATGGAACAGAACATAAGAGACCAGAATTAAACCCACACATTTAGGGTCAACTAATACTTTGCCAAGGCATCAAGAATCCAAAGTGGGCTGGCCAGGCACAGTGGCTCACACCTGTAATCCTAACACTTTAGGAGGACAAGGTGGGTGGATCACCTGAGGTCAGGAGTTCGAGATCAGCCTGGCAAACATGGCGAAACCCTCTCTCTACTAAAAATACAAAAATTAGCCAGGCATGGTGTCAGGCACCTATAATTCTATCTGCTCTGGAGTCTAAGGCAGGAGAATTGCTTGAACCCGGGGCAGAGGTTGCAGTGACCCGAGATCATGCCTCTTCACTCCAGCCTGGGTGAAGAGTACAAGAGTACAACTCCATCTCAAAAAAAAAAAAAAAAAAAAAAAGGAAAGAAAAGAAAGAAAGAATACACAGTGGGGAAAGGATGGTCCCTTCAATACACAGTGTTAGGAAAACTGGATCTCTACATGCAAGATAATGAAATTGGACCCTTATCTTACAAAAACCAACTCAAAATTGATTAAAGACTTAAACCTAAGAACTGAGAGTGCAAAACTCCTAGAAGAAAACAAAGAGCAGCCTGGCACAGGCACAGTGGCTCACACCTGTATTCCCCACATATTGGGAGCTCAAGAAGGTGGATTGCTTGAGCCAGGCATTGAAGACAAACCTAGGCAACATGGTGAAATCCCATCTCTACCAAAAAAAAAAAAAAAAAATGCAAAGATACCCGGGCGTGGTGGTGCACACCTGTAGTCCCAGCTACTGGAGGGCTGAGATGGGATGATCACCTGAGTCTGGGGAGGTTAAGGCTGCAGTAAGCCATGATTGCACCATCACACTCCAGCCTGAGCAACACAGTGAGATCCTGTCTCAAAATGAGAAAGAGGAAAGGAAAGAATAAAGGAAAAGTAAGAGAAGAGGGAGAAGAGACGGGAAGGGAAGGGGGGAAGGGAAGGGGAGAAAAGAAGGAAAGGGGGAAGAAAAGGAAAGAAAGGGAAGGCAAGGGAGAAGAGAAGGGAAGGCAAGGGAAGGGAAAGGGAAAGGGGAGGGGAAGGGAGGGAGGAGGAAAGGGAAGGGAGGAGGGAAGGGAAGGGAAGGGAAGGGAGAAGGGAAGAGAAGGGAGGGGAAGGAAAGGAAGAAGGGAAGAGAAGGGAAGGAAAGGAAAGGGGAGGGAAGGGAAGGGAGAAGGGAAAGAGAAGGGAGGGGGAAGGAAAGGGAGAAGGGAAGAGAAGGGAAGGGAAGGAAAGGGGAGGGAAGGGAAGGGGGGAAGGGAAGGGGAAGCAAAGGGAGAAGGGGGAGGGAAGGGAAGGAACAAGGAAAGGAAAGAATAATTTGATACCAAAAGCATAGGCAACAAAATAAAAATGAAACTACTAAAAAGCTTCTGCACATCAAAGGAAACAATGGACAAAATGAAAAGGCAGCTTATGGAATGTGAGAAAATATGTGCAAACTACATATCCAATAAAGGGATAAGATCCAAATTATATAAGGAACTCATACAACTCAATAGCAAAAAAAAAAAAAAAAAAAAAAAAAAAAACCTGTTTAAAAATAAGCAAGAACCTGAGTAGACATTTTTCCAAAAAACATACACAAATGGCCAAGAGATATATAAAAAGATGCTCAACTTTAGTAATTATCAGAAAAATGCAAATCAAAATCACAATGAAATATCACCTCATACCTGTTGGGATGTCTATTATCAAAAAGACAAACAATAAAATGTGTCAGTGAGAATGTGGAGAAAAGGAAATCTTTGAATGCTGTGGATGAGAATGTAAACTGGTACAGCCGTTATGGAAAACAGTAGGGAGTTTCCACAAAAAAATTTAAAATGGAACTACCATATGATCCAGCAATACCGCTTCTGGTTATATATCCAAAGGAAATAAAATCACTCTCTCAAAAAGATATTTGTACTCCCATGTTCACTGCTGCATTATCCACAATAGCAATATATGCAAACAATCTGTGCCCATAAACAGATTAATAGTTTTTTAAATATAATATATACACTCATGACAGACTATTATTCAGTCATAAAAAAGAAAATCCTTTCATTTGCGACCACATAGATTAACCTGAAAGACATTATACTAAATCAAATAAGCCTAACACAAAAAGATAAATACTGAGTGATTTCATGTATATGTGGAATATTTAAAGAAAAGAAAGTCAGACTCATAAGAAACAGAAGTAGTAGGGTGATTGCCAGGAGTTGGGGAAGGAGGAAATGGGGAGATATTGGTCACAGGGTACAAACTTTCAATTGTAAGAGGAATACATTCTATATATCTAATGTAGAGCATAGTTAATAATGATGTACTATGTCCATTAAATTTGTAGAGAACAGATTTTAAATATTCTGATCGACAAAAAAGGGGTTAACTATGTGAGGTGATGGATATGTCCATTAGCTTGATAGTATGAATTGCTTCACAATGTGTATGATGATATCACATTGTGCACCTTAACTGTATACAAATGTGTCAATTATACCTTAATAAATCTGGAGGAAAAAAGATGGACAGCAGTCATCTCCCCTCATGTTTCTTAATTATGCTCATGATGGTTCCCAGCATGCTCTCTTTCTCCACATGTCTCGAAAATCCCCTACCCTTCTGTCTAACCACCCACATGATATCATTGTAAAATGATCTTAAGTTTCATTCACTATCTGGCCATAGTAAAACTTCAAATAATTATTAATTTCAAATAATTATTTTATAAATAACACTGTTTCTCAAGCTAGAAAGTTTTGAGTGGGCTTCTCACCTACCATTAAACTTTATAATTATTTAGTCACCAGAGTCCTTTAAGGAATCTATAAGCACCTGGTGACCAACCTAACACAATGCCTGGCAGGTAGATAAATAATACATTTTGGTTGATTCTAGATCAAAGAGATATAGCTTGCTGTTGGAGAAGTATATCAATAATTTCATATTTGTAATAAAACATTTTTGTAATTCAATTATTTAGAAGGCTTATAAGTTACAGAGCTAGTGTCAGATTACTGAAGAACCTTCCCTGACTTTATAAATTAGACCTTATGTCAAGATTACCTGTAAAATAACCTTTGTGCCACTGAAGCAGCATTTCATCTATTGTGCAAAGTCTGATAAACCTCTATCTATCTACCATTTCTATACAAATTCCCCGAACCCTTTGGAAACATTAATCATTTCTGAGTATATTATACTTCCAAAATAGTTGTCAGGAAAAGCACAGTGGAGAGTTGTAACAGTGTTCTGGGTAATCCAATTATTGGATACCTAAGTTCTGAGTGCCTCTAGAGAGCCAAACAAAATAGAGTCTATCACCCTGTGAAAGGCTTTCCCAAATTATCTTCATATTTCCAGAAAAGATATCTTCTCATGACTTTCTCTGATTCCAACAGCTTGTTCCTGCTGAATTGCGTTATCTTAAATGTAGAATTTAGTCCCATCCTTGATTTACACACATATGCACACATACAATCAAAACATCAACAAACATATTGCAACAGGTGACTTCTAAGTTAGCCCCCACAGTTCCCTGCCTCTCAGTATTCATCCCCTGTGTAATCCCTTCCATTGAGTGTGAGCTGAAACAAGTTACTGGCTTCTGACTGAAGGGATACTGAAAAGGTGATGGGATGTCACTTCCATGGTTAGGTAACGAGATTGCAACTTCCATCTCTTTGGCAGACTCTATTGCTTTCTGGACTACACACTTTGATGAAGCAAGCTGCCATACTGAAGAGACCCATGTGGCAAAGAACTGAGGGTGGGCGCCATCTAAAGCCATTAAGGAACTGAAGGCCTCAGTCCAACAGCTTAGAAGCAGATTTTTCCCCAGTCAAGCCTTCAGAAAAGACTCTAGTCCTGGCCTATACCTGATGGCAGCCTTCTGACAGACCCTAAAGTGGGGAACCCACTTAAGCCATACCCAGATTTCTAAACCACCGAAACAGTGACATAGTGACATACTTAATGTATTTTGGTCTCGAACTCCTGACCTCATGATCCACCTGCCTGGGCCTTCCAAAGCGCTAGGATTACAGGTGTGAGCCACTCTGCCCGGCCCCAGGATCTTTTTTTAACATAAAAGTTAATTTTGGTGGTGACTTGTTATGCAACAATAGATGACTAATACACATAAAAACCGAAACGCATACACATACGCCCTTTATGTTTGTCATATTTACTGGAGACCTGTAAAGGTTAAATAGGAGTTTATACCACGGACATTTAAAAAAAAATTGCAAATTGAATGTCAGAAATTATACCCATTCCTTCAACAGCTTACTATAGGGGTTTTGTTTTAATGTGATTTGGGTTATGTTGGGGGAGAGTTTTTTGTTTTTGGGGATTTTTTGTTTTTGCTTTTATTCATCTAACCAACAGCTATTCCTTCTCTATTTTTCTTCAGTTCTTCCCTCTCAGATTTCATTTCAGTTTCTGCAACTCCTACTCCCAGTTTATCTCCAGGATATTTTTTTTCCCCTCAAGACAGAGTCTTGCTCTGTCACCAGGATGGAGTGCAGTGGCGCAATCTCTGCTCACTGCAACCTCCACCTCCCAGGTTCAAGCAATTCTCCTGCCTCAGCCTCCCTAATAGCTGGAATTACAGGTGCATGCCACCACACCCAGCTAATTTTTACATTTTTAGTAGAGACAGGGTTTAACCATGTTGGCCAGGCTGATCTTGAACTCCTGACCTCGTGATCTGCCCACCTCGGCCTCCCAAAGGCACAGCCATTCTGCCCAGTCCAGGATCTTTTTTTAATATACAAGTTATTCAAGGCATTGCAGAAATAGGAACCACCTTCCTTATTGTTCATTTGTTTATTCAGCAATTATCCATTAAATCTGAGGCAGTATTCTCAGCACTAAGTTGACAGTGGTGAGTTCAAAAGGCCTGGCCCATGTCCTCATGTAGCTTATGGTCAACTTTCTGAGGACAAACACTGAACAGGCAAATGAACATATAAATGAATAATTACACATGAGGAAAGTGCTCAACAGATAAGAAACATGGACTGTGCTGAAGATAAAGGGAACAGACCTGCTGAGATTTGTCTTCATTAATCCCAGAAATGTTATTTCTTTTCAGGCAACATTTAGTTTGAGATTTGAAGAACAGGGATTGAGGGAGAGACACCTTGGATAGAGGCTCTCTGGGGGAAAGCCTGTGTATGAAGGCTTTGAGGGAGGACACAGTGTGGGGTGCTCTAAGAACTCACACATGGATAATTGGCTGGAGCAACTCTGAGAAAAAGTGGCTGAAAATGAAGCTGGAGAAGAAAGCAGAGGTCAACAAAGCCAGGATTCTGAAACTCAAGGTCAGGAGGTTGCACGTGATTCAACATGCAATGGGAAGGCATTGAAGGGCTGAGTGAGAGAAAGACAAGATTTGATTTACCTTTTTTGCAAGGATGGAGATGGTGAATGGAAAAAAAAAAGAATACAAATGTATTTATTGCTACTGAGCTGTACACTTAAAAGTAGGAAGGATGGTAAATTATATATGCACATTTTACCTCAATAAAAATAATTAATTTGAAAGATTTGCCTTTTGATAGAATCACTGTGGCTGCTGCATAAAAAAAATGGGTTGGAAGGGATATAAAAAGGAAGCATGTGGGCCAGTTAAGGAATATCTAAGAGACGCTGATATAACAGATAAGAGAGGGGGAAATGGAATTGAGAAAAGATAGGTTCAAAGATACCGGTAGAATCAACAGGTTTGGTAAGGGAGAGAAAAGAATCAAAGACAACTCCCAGATTCTAAATAATCCAGAAGGTAGTTGTGATCATATATAACATGTTCTTTTGCTTTATTACCTAGGGACATAGAACTCTTTAAAAAAACAAAAAGGAAAAGGAGTTCCCAGCAGTACTCTATATTGCTATTTGGTCTTTTTCAATACCTTTCATTAAAATATTTGGCTTCAAATTGCTTCAGATACTATGGTGGCACATCATTGCTGTTCCTTATTTTACATAAATAGATGGTAAAAACAAAATGGCCTTAATTATTTGTATTATATCTTCTTGCTTCCCTCCTGTGCATTGAAGCAATCGGACATAATTTGTCAAGAAAAAAAGAACCACAGAAAGTGTCAAGTATCACAGATGTTCGAAAGAGATCTTTTGCCCAGCACATCACAAGTTCTTTGGCACTTTTTATGTGCTTAAACATTTGGCTAACATTACCGCTGAATCTTCAGAAATTTCAGGACAGGTAAGTTTCATGCTCCCCAATTATAGAAGGAAAGAGGTAAAGAGGTTAAATGACATACTTCTAAGCAAAAAGAAGAATCGGACTCAAAGCTAGGAAAAGCCCTCAGAGTATCTTAATCTTAATTATATATTCATTATACTCAGCAGAAATTAAATATCATTAATTGATGCCTGTGTGAAGTGGTTTAAATTCAAGGAGGGACTTTGAGAGAACAGACCAGAAGGATGCTATAAGGGAGAGACATCTTATTTTGTGCTAACTGTACACCAGGTTTTCTGATATGCAGAATTGTTTCCTATTAACCACTGTAAGATCTTGTAGGTAAAAGGAGATGAAAACTGTACCAGCTTTACAAAACAGATGACGCTCTGTTTATTAATCAATAGGAAAAGGAAACATTATTTCAGTAACAGAGCAATATTAACTTCATGGATGCTTTGAAAGTAAAGCTATGAAGAAATTTAGTTGCTGCAGTGAGAAAACCAGAGGATAAAGGAACATGTAAGAGTGTGTAGGAAATCTGACATCAGGATTCATCCACAGTGAAATACAGTGCACAGCCCGCCTTTTCCTCATGCATCCTGAGTGCATTGCTATTCTAACTTCAGTGTGTATCCGAATTACCTGAAGGTACTTATCAGTCGTGCTTAATCCACTGTGCTATGCCCAGAGATTCTGCTCTAGTAGGTCAGGTCTGGGTCAGAATTCAAGAATCTGGGCTTAACAGGTTCCAATGTAAACAACAGTGCAAGGTTGATGCCTATCATAATTTGCAGCACGCACCCCAACACTGTCACTCTGTCTAGGTGAATATCCTCCTTTCTTCTGCCAGTCACATCCCCCTGAGCTGATGGGTTCCAAGCATCACGAATCACATAAAACAGTCATCCATGTCACCTCCCTTGTGAAGTGTTTCCTGAGCTCCCCCAAGCTAAATGAGCTTCTTAGTCCTTCCAAAGCTCTGTTTAATACTTTTATTATAGCACGTATGAAACCATATGATAATTACCTTCTTAGTGAGTCATTCCCCTATCAAAGTATGGGCAACTTAAATATGGTGGGTTCATTTTTACACCCCTGGCATCCTGCACACTTCTTGGCACAAAGCAGGTATTAAAAAAAATTTTTTTTTGCACGGGAAAGTGAAAATGTAAAAGAACAATGAAATTAAAGTGTGACAGGTCTTGGTTAGTACTTCTATGACAATGACTGAGCAATGCAGGCGTTAGAGGTGCCAACTCCCTCTGCAGCCAAACATCCATGTGTAACCTTCGACTCCTCTAAACTTAACTACTCATAGCCTACTGTTGACTGGAAGCCAAAAAACACATTAACCCCTACTTTACATGTTATATGTATTATGTACTGTATTCTTACAAGAAAGTAAACTAGACAAACTAAAGCGTTATTAAGAAAATCATGAGGAAGAGAAAGTATAATTACCATTCATTCGTTAAGCGGAAGTGGATCATCATAAAGGTCTTCATTCTGGTTGTTTTCACATTGAATAAGCTGAGAAGGAGGAGAAAAGGAGAAGGGGTTGATCTTGCTATCTCAGGGGTGGCAGGGGTGGAAGAGGTAAAGTAGATGAAAGAGGAGCCAGGAGAGGCAGACACACACACAGTCATTTTTATTGAAAAGAATCTGCATGTAAGTGAACGCGCACAGCTCAAATTCGTGTTAAGGGTCAATTTTATATGGTTTACCTAGATGAAAGAGTGTCTTATTTTGGGAAGGCTGCCATTAAAAAATACCATAGACTGAATGCTTAAACAACAGAAACGCACTTTTCACAGTTCTGAAGACTGGAAGACTGAAAATCAAGGTGCCTGCAAGGTAGATTTTACTCTGGACCTCTTCTCTTAACTTGTAGGCTGCCACAATCTTGCTGTGTGCTCACTTGACCTCTTCTTCATGTGATCTTGGGGAGAGAGAAAAAACAAGCTCTCTGATGTCTCTTTTTTTTTCTTGAGACAAAGTTTCACTCTTGTCATCCAGGCTGGAGTGCAATGGTGCAATTCCAGCTCACTGTGACCTCTCCTCCCAGGTTAAAGCTATTCTTCTGCCTCAGCCTTCTGAGTAGTTGGGATTATAGGCACCCACAAACACACCTGGCTAATTTTTGTATTTTTAGTAGAGACGGCATTCGCCATGTTGGCCAGGCTGGTCTTGAACTCCTGACCTCTGCAATCCGCCCTCCTCATCCTCCCAATGTGCTGTGATTACAGACATGAGCCACCGGGCTCAGCCTGATGTCTCTTCTTAAAAGAACACTAATCCAATCACGAGGGCCCCAGCCTTATCACCTTATCTAACCTTCATGACTTCCCAAAGACCCTCCAAATACAATCACATTGGGAATGAGGACTTCAACATATGAATTTTAGGGACACACATTAAGTCCATAACAAAAGGTAATAAACCAGTTATCTTAAGTTTGCTCTGGCTTGAGCTTCTTCCCTTAATATTAAACCACATGGAGTTCTAGATTCTGTATCTATAAAATGAGGCCTTACTTTCCCCATCACAGTTATTGTTGAGGAAACATGCTGAAAAGGCCCTGAAAATGGTAAAGCATTATACACAGTGGGGTTAATATAAGGTCCTCTTTAATTCAGAGGCTGCTGCAGTCTGTGAGAAATTCCTAAACTGCTAGCAGTGCCACACAGAAACTCAGCAGGACTGGCAATCAGTAAAGCTTGTATTTTCTCTCTTTGACTGCTTAGAAATTTTTGCCACGATGTAATTTTTATTGATTTATTTGAATAATTTGATAAACATAATTTAATCTGTATAATAATTGTCATTAGCTTTGTTTGCAGGCAAACTCTTTAAAGAGAATGCAGAAGGAAATTTCATGCATTGCATTAGCTTTTATTTGCCTTTTTTGGCAGTCATAACACAAGGTTGGCTCCTTATAGTGAGGCTTATGCTGAACTAAAACCCTATCCATTGCCCCAGTGGTATGCCAGGGGCCAACCATACTCTTTTTTTTTCTAGAAGGAAATTTTTACTGTTATGTAATACTCAGGTTTATGCCACATAGGGGATAACAGAGAGAACATATATCCCTAGAGCGTGGCAGGAAGGAAAAGGATAGGAAAAGAGGCTAGATGAATTCCTGGTCTTTCTGCAGTAGCCACTTACCCAGGTAAGCAACTTGTCATCTTGGGAAACATTCAGGAAGTAAAAGAGGAGATAAAGTCATTAAAAACTGCAGTGAGATAAACTATGGCAGAGATCATCTTTGGATGCCTTAGTGGAGTGAAAGGGGCCAAGAAAAAAATGAGATAAACTTGAAG
Organism: Ateles fusciceps; assembly: GCA_036589455.1. Lineage (NCBI taxonomy): Eukaryota > Metazoa > Chordata > Mammalia > Primates > Atelidae > Ateles > Ateles fusciceps. The sequence goes on along the minus strand of JAZHEH010000572.1, from coordinate 11,904,932 downwards.
TACTGACAAGAGTGGGTACTGCAAAAAAAAATACAGTTCTGTATAACTAATGAGGTGGGGCTAGCCTCTTCTTTGCAATGCCCAGGACTTCTTCTCTTACTTTCTCATGCTTTTTCTCTTATATTCCTTGCCTTCTTGCTGGCTGGTCTTTTCTTCCCTTGACTACTCTCTGTTGTACGTTGTGCATAAAGAAAGGGCAATGATGCTTTGGGAGAATTTCTACCGAAGTATCTTCACTTTTATCATCTCAGCACACAGTACACCCAGTCTCCCTAGCTCTGAGATCGTTCATTTATGATACAACATTTTGATTGAGACAGAGAAAGCCAAAACAAGGAGCACTCCTACATCTACAGAATAAGATAAATCTGATGACTCTGACCCACAGGCCTAGCCACCTGAAAATACCACATACAGACAGAAATAAATACTCTCTGAAGATTTCTTGCTGATCATTTAAATTTTAATTTGATCCAAAATCATTCCATGTTCTACATTTTTGTCTGATCTCACATAAACAAAATGGCAGTGTTATCAATGAAGAAGAAATGGAGCAAAGACTTTTTCAAAGCAAGATCACAGCTAAAATTTGACGGCAAAAGGCATAATTATAGGTTCAAGACTTTTCACTATTTCCATAACTTTTGTATTTACACAAAGAGCTAGAAAAGCAAAGCGTCTTATTTTGGGAAAATCAATTTCAAATTTAGCCTGGCCTTGCTTGTTATTTTGCATCTGATTTTTTAAAGAATACTATAAAAACCTGAAAGCAGACAACATTATTATCATTATTAGACCCACTGCTTTTGCAAAATAACTTCAAAAGCAGTGGGTCTAATAATGATAATATTGTCGTGAGATTATGTGCAAGTCTGTCTCCTTTCAGTTCTCCTTTCTTTAGTTGTGAGATTATGTCCAAGCCTGTCTCCTTTCAGTTCTTCTTTCTTTAGAATGAATTTTCATGTCCGCATTTTTTTTGTCCAGAATGATTGTGAACAACACTTTATCACTGGAATAGTCCAAAATTCCCTTTTTGAGTCACTTCTCCTTGTCCTTATGACTTATTCTTCTTGTCTCTAAAGCCCCTGATCCTAGAAACAAACACTTCTCTTCAGTTGATATCCTGTTGAGTGCTGTAGTCTTTGCAGTATTGAAATAGAGCAAACTATGTACCTAGGCTTCCAGACTTTGGAGCAGGTACTTAGTAAACATACAGGCCGATAGGCAAAAACAAGGAGAATTTCAATTTCCATACAAATCTTTGACTAATAAGGGTTTCTCATATTTCCAGGTTACATCAAGCTGACTCATGAAAGTGACATTGGGAGCAGCCTCAAGAGTCTTCACAAGGCTTTGCTTAGTGTATTAATCAGGGTTCTCTAGAGGAACAGAACTGCTAGGATAGATGTACATATGAAAGGGAGTTTATTAAAGGAGAATTGACTCACATGTTCACAAGGTGAAGTCCCATAATAGGTCGTCTGCAAGTTGAGGAGCAAGAAAGTCAGTGGAGCAAGAAAGTCAGAGTCCCAAAATCTCAACTCGAGAAGCTGACTGTGCACTTTCAGTCTGTGGCCAAAGGCCCAAGAGCCCCCAGCAAACCACTGCTGTAAGTCCAAGAGTCCAAAAGCTGAAGAACCTGGAATCTGATGTTTGAGGGCAGGAGGCATCCAGCATGAGAGAAAGATGAAGGCTGCAAGACTCAGCAAATCTGCTCTTCCCTCTTCTCCTGCTGCTTTATTCTAGCCATGCTGGCAGCTGATTAGATGCTGCCCACCCAGATTGAGGGTGAGTTTGTCTCTCCCAGTCTACTGACTCACATGTTAATCTCCTTCGTCAACACCCTCACAGACACACCCAGGAACAATACTTTGTATCCTTCAGTCAAGTTGACATTCAATATTAGCCATCACACTTACAAATTGCCATTTACCTGCGTGTTGTATTAGACTCCTGTAAGCTGGAAATGTCCTGACCACCACCTGCACTGTCAATTAAAGTAGAAAAACTTGTGTTTTTACCATACTATTTATTTCCGATTCTTTTCTTCATTCTTTGAATCACACATTGAACAAAAATATATAAAGTACAAATGATGTGCCATATATATGCTTATATTCTTGAAAAATAAATATTAATGTTCTACGCTTCAAGAAACTCATAGTCTAGTGGGGGAAAAAAGGCATAACCAGATCTATCCAGTTCAGAGAAAAATGTCATGCAAGCACCTTTAGAAACTTAGCACAGTACCTTCTAATAAATACGGATAAGGATTGTTTTTAATTAGGGAAAATAAACCTGAAATCAATAGTGATTACCTAGTACCTATATACAAACAAGTTCATGTGACTGATAATCACATGATGAATAAATGCTTTCATTTATTGAAAATCCACTCTTGAACCTGGCATTCAGTTTCTTTATAATCTAGCTTTAGTCCTCACAGAGAAAGAAGAAAATACAAATAAGCAAATATTTAATTTTTTTTAAAGCTAGCTTTAGACTATTTGGAAATATCACCTACTTTCTCTAACACAGATGCACCTGCAGCTTTAAACTCATTTCCTAGTACTTCTCTAAGTAAACAATGCACATTCATTTTATGATTCATTTATTATATATTTCTAGAGCACTGATGATATGACAGATTCTGTGTGAGAAAGCATTGAGAATGAAAGGGCAAGGAGAAGTTACTAAAAGAAAGAGGTTAGGATGAGATGAGGTTGTGATTCAGAATGAAAAGCAAATACAGAAGCACCCCCCTAAGAAAGATACAGTACATTGACACTAAAAAACTATACCTCATTCCAGGGAGCAGAGCAATAAGAATTGAGTCTTCAAGGGAAGGCAGTGCCACACGATGAAGCATGCTTACACTCCATGCCAAACAGAACAGACCAAGACAGCAGACAGGAGGGCCAGAGAACACAGGGAATGTGTTCTCTTGCAAAGAGCCAAGGGGAAGAAAATGAACTAAACAAGAACATTATGGGAATGAGGAGAAGTGAAAGGATTTGAGAAATGCTAGATGTAGAAAAGATATATTATGAGGGATTATTTAATCTGGTGTTGGGAAGCAAGAAGGGAAAATGAGATGAAAAACATGAGTTTCAGCTCCAAGCAACAAGATGAGTAATAATGGCGCCATTTTCTGAGATACAGGCCAGAAGTGAAGCTGTTTGGGAGGGCAGGGGGCAAGGGAAGATTAGGATTTCAATCTAGACTATGCTGGGTTTTGAGTCACGTATGTGACATTATACAGACACGGTCTCTAGAAAACATGAACCTTGAGCTCGACAGTGCACCAGATTGGAATAAAAGAAATCTCCCAGAGTTTTAGAGTAGAAAGAGAATGTAGGACAGAATTCCTCAAATACGATCTGAGCTTTATATTATTCAATTATTCAAAATTACATTTTCATATGCAATAACTACAGTTTTAATTGCTCATTCATTCGCGTTTATTAATCCATTTCTATGTCTTAGATTCTAGACACAGAGTACCAAACAAGATGTAATCCTGTTAAGTCGTGTCCTCAAACTCAAAATGTGCAGAAAAGCCTTTTTGGCACAGAAACTGAAAAGGCCTTCCCTCAGTCTCACATGGAATGAAGCAAAGTTTAGTGTCTGCAGAAACACGCCTAGAACCAGACTGGTTGGGTTTAAATTGCAGTTTCACCACCTGCTGGAGAAGATTAGAAAGTTTCTTAAACTTTCTGTGCTGCTTTTTTTCCCACCCATCTTAAAAGCAATAGTAATAATAGTTACTCTTTCATAGGGTTGTTATGAAGATTAAAACAAAGCACTTGGAATACTCCCTGGCACAGAACAAATGCAATAAAAGTGCCAGCCATTATTGGTGCTACCTAAGTACATTCAAGGAGCTCACTAGAAAAAGCACATGAAGAAGAAACTTACCACATAGCCATTGCTGACTTTGTATAATTGCCTGCCAGCAGGTGCCAGGCTAGTAGACTGTGAATCATAATTGAAACTGAAAAAAATAATTATAAAATTTTGAGCAATTTAAAGTTAATTTCACTAATATTACACAACATGAAGCATTATAAAGACTCCTGATAAAAGAACAAAAGAGAAGAATAAATGCTACATAATCATTTGATTCACCCTGGAGTCAGATTCAGTAGTTACACCCCAAACATGGAGACTCTCAAACACTGCAGTTTTCAGTAAAAAACAATGTGGCTGTACAACATGAATTTCTAATCTTGAAGCTCACTATTGAAAAATGCGGGCACACCTGCTCTATAAAGAGAGCTGCTTTAAGCCTTGCTGATCCAAAGACATGAGCTACCTCATTTCAAAGCACTCCAGATTTATCGACTTCTTTCAACACGCACTGGAGTGGAGCACTTTCCACTGGTTTGCACAGTGCTCATCTTCTATATTCAGCTTATTCTTCCTTCTCCTCTGTAAACAGTTGTGAAGTGTGATTCATTCTATTCCTAAAGGACTCCTTCAATCACAGCACAGGTCCCGAAGGAGAGGATGGCATTGGATCTGGAAAATAAGTTTACTGTGCTCTAACATGAGCTAACACTGCCTATATCATTCAGAATGACTGGCTTACAGTCATGGATGTGGTGGCTCCAATTAACCTGCTCCATAAATATGTTTTTAGTGAAGTCAGGCCAAAGAGATTAATGTATTTCAATTTGGAAATATTATTTAAAATTCACTGGTACTGAGAGAGATTAGAAATACTGCAATTGACCACACACACAGAGTCATGAACAAATTATTTAACAGGCAATGTAATAACTGAGAAACTATTCCTATCTTCCATTCCACCATATATTGAAAGCCACAACAGAAACTTGATAGGCTGCATGTATACTGAAAAAAAAAGGGTGGCGGGGGGAAGCCAGCAATATCTGGATACACATATCTCGTAGAAGATTTATATGCAGTACAATCCTATGGTGATTCCAAGGTAGAATTGACTAGAAACCGATATCTAGATTCTTCTTACTTACTATGTTTTGAAAATGCAATGAATAGGTACATTGGATATTTGTTTTGTAAAGGACTCTGAACATTAAAGTGTGAAGATAAAATTCAGTTTCCTACTGTTTTGTCTATACAACCACGGAATACTAGCCGTGATTGAAAGATCTTTTATCTGCAACAATCAATATTTATGAGACCTAACAATTGTCTTAGAGAGACTGACTTAATGAACTACATACAGTAACTTAAATTGACCAAACATTTCAATAGATTTGTCATGCAGTCCAAAATCAAGTAAATATGTCAAAGAGTTTTATATTAACTTGTAAAATGGATTAATTTCAATCTCTTTATGACAGTGCATTAAAAAATAATAACCCATCCTCATCTAAAATTTCTGTTCATCTGATCACAATGATCTTCATCCCTACCACACTCTTCCATCTCTGTGTGCTGTTCTACCAGGGAATTCTCTCTGTGATCTTCACCTGGCAGCAAGTCATAATTAAATAATTAGTCTTATTTAATTTTTATTTGACTTCCAATACTTATTTTTTCCCTTCAAACTCTTAAAATAATTGCAGTATTGAATTCTATCTGACAGAATTGTTGGGAAGGTCATGGAATGTCTGGATTTGTCAGCCAACTCATGTTACTTCCAAGTAATTCACTTTGCTGTTTACTAACTCAGAACTGGGTGGAGGGAAGAGAAAAAATATATATATATAAAGTTAAAGTCCTGAACTCACAACCTATGGAGGGTACTAAAAGTATAAAAGTGCTTCAAAGTACCTCCAACCAGTTGGCAATTTCAAGTTAGAAGGTTGAAGATCCTTAAAATTAAGACATGTGCAAAGAAATTAAATTAATTGGCACTGCAAGTTCCCCAAATTTATGCCATTTCTAATATGATATACCTAGTAATAAAAAACTGAAAATGTCAATAAAATCAAATCTGTCCTTCTGTATAAAGCAATGAGAAAAGAACAGTGAAACATAAAGAATAAAAGCACTAACACATGCCACAACCAATTGTGACAATCTTTATAATATCAATCTAGTTTTCAAGTTTGTCTAAAGCTGTCATTCTTACCATATTTTTTCTTTGATATACTTATCAGATTCATTGTTTCAAGTGTTTTAACGTAAAACCACATCACATCCACTGAACGCTCTGTTATCATTGTCTTCAAGCCATTATTAAAGAAGAAATTCAATCCCTGGGTTCAAAAAATCATCTTAAATATTTCAACACATAAAAATGTGAAATGCAAAAGTCAAAAGTTAAAAGAGCCAGTGTGATATTTTAAGTTACCTTTGCTATAGGCTGAATTGTGTTTCTCAAAAAAAGATATGTTGAAATTCTAATACCCATTACCTCAGAATATAATCTTATTTTGAAGTGGGATTTTTTACAGAGGTAATCAAGTTAAAATGAGGCCAATGGGTGGATCAAAATCCAATATGACTAGTGGCCTTATAAGAAGGGGAAATCTGGACACACAGGCAGACATGCACAGAAAGATGATATGAAGGGACACAAGGAGAACGCCATGTGAAGACAGGGGACTAGAGTGATGCATCCACAAACCAAGTAATTCCAGAGATTGCCAGCAAACTGCTGGAAACTTGAAAGAGGCAAGGAAGGATTCCCCTATAGGTTTTAGAGAAAGCATGCCCTGCTGACGTCTTAATTTTAGACTTCTAGCCTAAATAAATTTCTTTTTTTTAACTTTGTTCATCCAACATTTTATTTCTGGATTCATTCATTTAGCTGTAGTTCATCCTCATCACTGAGAAATAATTGTTTTATTTCACAAATTGTTTATTCCCTTTTTACTGAACATTTGGGTTACTGTCAATATTTCTGTTTTTTATTTTTTGCTGTTACAAACCAATGATGCCAAAAGCCACCTGTATATTTCTCATGGCACATACATGCAAGAGTTTCACAGGACTTATACATTGGAGTGGAATTGTGATTTCTTCAGGTATTTTTCAATGTTAATGAGACTTCAAATTGTTTCCCAAAGATGGTTGTACCAACTGGCAGTTCACCAGTTGTTCTACGTCTTCATGAACACTTCTTGATGTTATACTTACTAATTTTTGGCAATCTAGTAAGTGTAAGATGGTAGGTACACTTATTGTGGTCTTGATTTTCATTTTTCTGATGAGTGAGGTTGACCACATTTTCATGCTGGCCATTATTGTTTTTGTTTTTGTTTTTTTTTAAGTCTATTTATTTATTTATTTATTTTTATTTTACTTTTGGTGCATATTATATCTGGCATTTCTCCCCATGTTATCCCTCCCCAACCTCCCCACCCTCCATTGTCTCTCCCCCTACTCCCCACAACTCTCCCCTGTGTGTGATGCTCCTCTCCCTAAGTCCACGTGTTATCGTTATTCAACACCCACCTATGAGTGAGAACATCGCTGCTTGGCTTTCTGTTCTTGGGTCAGTTCACTGAGAATGATGGTCTCCAGATTCATCCAAGTCCCTACAAAGGACACGAACTCATCGTTTTATATGGCTGCATAATATTCCATGGTGTACATGTACCACACTTTCTTTGTCCAGTCTATCATTGATGGGCATTTGGGTTAGGTCCAGGTCTTTGCTATTGTACACAGGGCTGCAAAGAACATACGTATGCATGTGTCTTTACAGTAGAACGATTTATAGTTCTTTGGGTATATAATCAATAGTGGGATTGCTGGGTCAAATGGAATTTCTATTTCTAGATCCTTGAGAAATCGCCACACTGTCTTCCACAATGGTTGAACTAATTTACACTCCCACCAACTGTGTAAGAGTGTTCCTATTTCTCCACATCCTCTCCAGCATCTGTTGTCTCCAGATTTTTTAATGATCGCCATTCTAACTGGCGTGAGATGATATCTCAGGGTGGTTTTGATTTGCATTTCTCTAATGACCAGTGATGATGAGCATTTTTTCATATGTTTGTTGGCCTCATATATGTCCTCTTTTGAAAAGTGCCTGTTCATATCCTTTGCCCACTTTTGAATAGGGTTGTTTGTTTTTTTCTTGCATATCTGTTTTAGTTCTTTGTAGATTCTGGATATTAGCCCTTTGTCAGATGGGTAGATTGCAAAAATTTTTTCCCATTCTGTTGGTTGCCAATTCACTCTAATGATGGTTTCTTCTGCTGTACAGAAGCTCTGGAGTTTAATTAGATCCCATTTGTCCATCTTGGCTTCTATTGCCTTTGCTTTTGATGTTTTAGTCATGAAGTCCTTGCCTATGCCTACGTCCTGGATGGTTTTGCCTATGTTTTCTTCCAGTGTTTTTATGGTGTTAGGTTTTATGTTAAAATGTTTGATCCATCAGGAGTTAATTTCAGTGTAAGGTGACAGGTAGGGCTCCAGTTTCTGCTTTCTGCACATTGCTAGCCAGTTTTCCCAACACCATTTATTAAACATGGAGTCCTTTCCCCATTGCTTGTTTTTGCTGGGTTTGTCAAAGATCAGATGGTTGTAGATGTGTGGTGTTTCTTCTGGGGTCTCTGTTACATTCCATTGGTCTATGTCTCTGTTTTGGAACTAGAACCATGCTGTTTTGATTACTGTAGCCTTGTAGTATAGTTTGAAGTCTGGCAGTGTGATGCCTCTGGCTTTGTTCTTTTTGCTTAGGATTGTCTTTGCTATGCAGGGTCTTTTGTGATTCCATATGAAGTTTAAAGTGGTTTTTTCCAGTTCTGTGAAGAAGGTCATTGGTAGCTTGATGGGGATAGCATTGAATCTATAGATTACTTTGGGCAGTATGGCCATTTTCACAATATTGGTTCTTCCTAACCATGAGCATGGAATGTTTCTCCATCTGTTTGCATCCTCTCTTATTTTGTTGAGCAGTGGTTTGTAGTTCTCCTTGAAGAGGTCCTTTATATCCTTTGTTAGTTGTATTCCTAGGTATTTTATTCTCTTTGTAGCAATTGTGAATGGGAGTTCGCTCTTGATTTGGCTCTCCATTTTTCTGTTATTGGTATATAGGAATGCTTGTGATTTCTGCACACTGATTTTGTATTCTGAGGCTTTGCTGAAGTTGCTTATCAGTTTGAGAAGATTTTGGGCTGAGACAATGGGGTCTTCTAAATATACAATCATGTCATCTGCAAATAGAGACAGTTTGATTTCCTCCTTTCCTAACCAAATACCCTTTATTTCTTTTTCTTGCCTGATTGCTCTGGCTAGAACTTCCAATACTATGTTGAATAGGAGTGCTGAGAGAGGGTATCCTTGTCTATTGCCTGATTTCAAAGGCAATTCTTCCAGCTTTTGCCCATTCAGTATGATATTGGCTGTAGGTTTGTCATATACAGCTTTTATCATTTTATGATACATTCCATCAATACCTAGTTTATTGAGAGTTTTTAGCATGAAGGGCTGTTGAATTTTATCAAAGGCCTTCTCTGCATCTATTGAGATAATCATGTGGTTTTTGTCTTTGGTTCCGTTTATGTGATGGATTACATTTATGGATTTGTGTATGTTGAACCAGCCTTGCATCTCCGGGATGAAGCCTACTTCATTGTGATGGACAAGCTTCTTGATGTGCTGTTGCAATCTGTTCACCAGTATTTGAGTGAAGATTTTTACATCGATGTTCATCATGGATATTGGTCTGAAGTTTTCTTTTTTAGTTGAGTCTCTGCCTGGTTTTGGTATCAGGATGATGTTGGTGTCATAAAATGAGTTAGGGACGATTCCCTCCTTTTGTATTGTTTGATACAGTTTCAGAAGGAATGGAACCAGCTCCTCTTTGTACACCTGGTAGAATTCGGCTGTGAACCCATCAGGACTTGGACTTTTTTTGGTTGATAGGCTCTTTGATTGCTGCCTCTACTTCAGCCCTTGTTATTGGTCTTTTCAGAGTTTCAGCTTCCTCCTGGTTTAGTTTTGGTAGAGTACAAGTATCTAGGAATTTATCCATTTATTCCTGGTTTACTGGTTTATGTGAGTAGAGCTGTTTGTAGTAATCTCTGATGGTAGTATTTCTGCAGGATCAGTGGTGATATCCCCTTCATCGTTTTTTATTGCATATATTTGATTCTTCTCCCTTTTCTTTTTTATTAATCTGGCTAGCAGTCTGTCTATTTTGTTCATCTTTTCAAAAAACCAGCTCCTGGATTTATTGATTTTTTGAAGGATTTTTTGTGTCTCTATCTCCTTCAGTTCTGCTCTTAGTTATCTCTTGTCTTCTGCTAGCTTTTGAGTTTTTTTGATCTTGCTCCTCTAGTTCTTTCAATTTTGATGATAGAGTGTCTATTTTAGATCTTTCCTCACTTCTCTGGTGGGCACTTATTGCTATAAATTTCCCTCTCAATACTGCTTTAAAGGTGTCCCAGAGATTCTGGTAAGTTGTGTCTTCATTCTGGTTGGTTTCATTTCATTGTTTATCCAGTCAATATTCAGAAGCAAGTTGTTCAGTTTCCAAGTGGTTGTGCGGCTTTGAGTGTGTTTCTTGATCCTGAATTCTAGTCTGATTGTGCTGTGGTCTGATAGACTGTTTGTTATGATTTCTGTTCTTTTGCATTTGCTGAGGAGTGATTTGCTTCCAATGATGTGGTCAATTTTAGAGTAAGTGCAATGTGGTGCTGAGAAAAATGTATATTCTGTGGATCTGGGATGGAGCATTCTGTATATGTCTATTGGATCTGCTTGGTTCAGCTCTGCATTCAAGTCCTGGATATCCTTGTTAATTTTCTGTCTCGTAGATCTGTCTAATATTGACAGTGGAGTATTGAAGTCTCCCACTATTCTTGTGTGGGAGTCTAAATCTCGTTTTAGGTCGTTAAGAACTTGCTTTATGTATTTGGGTGCTCCTGTGTTGGGGGCATATATATTTAGGATCGTTAGCTCTTCCTGTTGGATTGATTCTTTTACCATTATGTAATGTCCTTCTTTGTCTCTTTTGATCTTTGTTGGTTTTAAGTCCATTTTATCAGAGACTAGGATTGCAACCCCTGTGTTTTTTTTGTTCTCCATTTGCTTGGTATATCTTCTTCCATCCCTTTATTTTGAGTCTATGTGTGTCTTTGTATGTGAGATGGGTTTCTTGAATATAGCACACTGATGGGTTCTGACTTTTTATCCAGTTTGCCAGTCTGTGTCTTTTGATTGGGGCATTTATGCCATTTACATTCAATGTTAATATTGTTATGTGTGAATTTCATCCTGCCATTTTGTTACTGGCTGGTTTTCTTTCTCATTAGTTGACTCATTTTCTTCATTGCATTTTTGGTCTTTGCCAACTGGTTTGCTTTTGCAGTGACTGGTACTTGTTCCTTTCCATGCTTAATGTTCCTTTCAGGAGCTCTTATAGGGCAGGTCTGGTGGTGACAAAATCTCTCAATAATTGCCTGTCCATAAAGGGTTTTATTTCTCCTTCACTTATGAAGCTTAGTTTGGCTGGATATGAGATGCTGGGTTGAAAGTTCTTTTCTTTAAGGATGTTGAATATTGGCCCCCACTCTCTTCTGGCTTGTAGGGTTTCTGCCAAGAGATTGGATGTGAGTCTGATTGGTTTCCCTCTGTGGGTGACCTGACCTTTCTCTCTGGCTGCCCTTAGCATTTTTTCCTTCATTCCGACCCTGATGAATCTGACGATTATGTGCCTTGGGTTGCTCTTCTTGAGGAATATCTTTGTGGAGTTCTCTGTATTTCTTGAATTTGAAATTTGGACTGCCTTTCTAGGCTTGGGAAGTTCTCCTGGATAATATCCTGGAGTGTGTTTTCTAGCTTGGATTCATTCTCCCCATCATATTCAGGTACACTGATCAAGCATAGATTAGGTTTTTTCACATAATCCCATATTTCTTGGAGGCTTACCTTCTCTTTTTATTTCATTGAGTTGATCTTCAATCTCTGATACCCTTTCTTTTGCTTGATCGATTCAGCTATTAAAACTTATGTTTGCTTCACGTAGTTCTCATGCTGTGTTTTTCAACTCCATCAAGTCATTTATGTTCTTCTCTAAGCTGGTTATTCTAGTTAGCATTTCGTCTAACCTTTTTTCAAGGTTTTTGGTTTCTTTGCATTGAGTTAGAACACGTTCCTTTAGCTCTGAAAAGTTTGTTATTATCCACCTTCTGAATCCTGTTTCTGTCAATTCTTCACACTCATTCTCAGTCAAGTTGTGATCCTGTGTTGTTGAGGAGTTGTGATCCCTTGAAGGAGAAGAGGTATTCTGGTCTTTGATGTTTTCACCTTTTTTGCGCTGGTTTTTTCCCATCTTTATGGATTTACTTGACTGTGGTGTCAGAGAGCTGCTTGATGAGGTCGCTTGTCTGCCTGTTGGGGTGCTACTGGATTTCTAGGGACTCCTTCAGGTTACTAGGGAAGCTTCCTGTGTCTTTTTTGTTTATGCTTACAGATTAGGCCCGCCTCTTCCGCTGACCTGTAGGCTCTGCTGGGTTGTCAAGAACACAGTCCCGTCCCATTGCTATGTAGGCTTCCTGTGTTTTTTGTTAAACCATGTAGCCCAGTCCCACCCCTCTAGTGGTGGGTTGTGCCCTTCCTCCACTGGGCTGGATCATTCAGGGTTCATCTCAGACAGTGGCATTGGCTATGCAGCCGACTGGAGTCAGAGCTTCAGCCCTCTGGGGTTTGTGGGGGAGGGTAGGGACCCGCCCAGCCACACCCAGCAGTCTCCCCCTTTCAGCTTTCTCTCTCTCTCCGGTCATGGGGTAGGGGCCACCCAGGTGCTCCCACTTACAGCTTACAGCTCCCTCTCTCTCCGGGCAGGGGGAGGGGGTGATAGCTCACTCTGCAGACTCTTATTCAACTCCGCACTTGTAATTCCCAGCACTTGACTGGCAAAGATCCCCTGTTCTGTGTATTGCTGAGGCTTTGGAGGAAGTGCTATATCTGGACCGGAGCACCAGAGGTGGAGCCTCCGACTCGCCAGTCAGATGCACTTTCTGGGTGAAGCAGCACTCCTCCTGCCTCGGTCTGCCCTGAGTGGGCTTTGCCCACCCTCGAACCAGACCCGTTGAAATGCACCTGGTACCTCGGTTGGAGCTAAGAGATCTCTGGGTTTCTGTGTCTCTCTTGCTGGGTGTTGTGCACTGGAGTTGTGTCTAATCTGCCATCTTGGATCATCCTACAATAAATTTCTGTCATTCTAAGCTACCCGGTTTATGGTTCTTAGATATAGCAAGCCTAGGAAACTCATATGCTTCTATTACAAAGCTAGTGCCAGAGCCCAGAAATAAATCCATGCATTTATGGTCAATTGATTTTTGACAAAAGTACAAAGAACACACAAGAGGGAAAGGATAGTCTCGTCAGTAAATGGTGCTGGGAAAACTTGATATCCACATGCAGAAGATTCGAATTAGATGCTTATCTCATACAAATCAACTTGAATGGATTAGACTTAAAGGTAAGACCTGAACCTATCACACTGCTAGAAGAAAACATAGGGAGAAAGCTCCAAGGTATTGGTCTGGGCAATGACTATTTGGATACGGCACCAAAAGCACATGCAATGAAAGCAAAAATAGACAAAGAAGATTACATCAAATGAAAAAGTTTCTGCACAGCAAGGGAAACAATCAACAGAATGAAAAGATTTCAACCCACAGTCTGGAAGAAAATATTTGCAAACCATATGTCTTAGTCCATTTTCTGTTGCTATAACAGAATACCACAGGCTGGGTAATTTATAAAGAAAAGGAATTTGTTTTTAGCTCACTGTTCTGGAGGCTGAGAAGATCAAGAGCATGGCACTGACATCTGGTGAGGACCTTCTTATTGCCTCATAGCATGACAGAGGGCATCACATGGCAAGTGGGCAAGAGCAAAAGAGCCGGAGAAGTTGACTTTACAACAAAGCCACTCCCTCAATAACAAGCCCATTCTTGTGATATTAGCATTAATCCGTTAACCCATCATGAGGGCTGAGGAATTAAGTTTCCAACACATGACCCTGTATAGAACACATTCAAACCATAACACCATAAATTTGGTAAGTTAATAATATCCAAATATATATAAGGAACTCAAACAACTCAACACCAAAAAAATAAATAACCTGATTTAAAAATGGGCAAAGAACCTGATTAATGGGTATCAGTGATATCTCATCAGTATATTAAAATGGCCATTATCAAAATGATAATAACAAGTGCTAATGGGCATGTGCAGAAAAGAGAACCGTTGCCTGCTGTTAGTGAGAATATAGGTTAGTACAGCTATTATGGAAAACAATATAGAGTGTCCTCAAAAAATTAAAAATAGACTTCCATATGATATAGAAATCCTACTGTTGAGTATATATTCAAAGGAAAGGAAATCAGTATGTCAAGGAGATGTCTGCACTCCCATGGTCATTGACTCTTTCACAATAGCCAAGAGTTGAAATCAACCTAAATGTCTATCAATGAATGAATGAAGAAAGAAAATGTGAGATAAATATATATATAATGGAATACTATTTAGCCTTTAAAAAAAAAAAAAAAAAAAAAAAAAAAACAGGAAATCCTACCATTTGCTGAACCTGGAAGACATTAAGTTACATGGAATGAGCCAGGCTCAGGAAGACAACTACCACATGATCTCATTTAAGTGTGGAATCTAAAAGAAGTTTAATTTATAGAGGTGGAGGGTAGAATAGTGGTTAACAGGGGCTGTGGTGGAGGTGGGGGGTGTAGAGGAAGAGATGTTGGTGAAAGTACAAAATTTTAGTTAGATCAAAGAAGTTCAATAAATAAATAAATAAAGCTAGTGTCCTTAGTGTCATTAATTTCTCAGAAAGCAGTTTTGTTTTTTTCAGAGCTTTATATTATACGATGCCATTTTCCTAGAGCAACATAGTGAGTGGAGTCAAGGGAAAAACATGAAACAGAAATGTCACAACATCTGGAAATCATATAATATTCACTTAGAAGAGTATAGGTTAATTTTTATTCAAGTACAATAATGGGAAACTTAAGATACATTAGTCTTGAAACAAAGCTATCATATATAAAAGACAAATTCAAATTATAGATTATTGCCAAGCTATAGTAAATATTTTAAACCCTAAAGCTATCACAAGTTCAAATTACCAAGGGAGATTAAAACCTAGGTGATCCATAAGAAGAGAGGCTATTTTTTTTCCCTCTTTTAGAATTATATCAGAGGGTGGAGGTTAGGAGAAGGGGAGAGGATCAAGAAAAATAACTAATGGATAGTGGGCTTAATACCTGGGTGATGAAATAATCTGTACAACAAATCCCCATGATGAAAGTTTACCCTATGTAACAAACCTGCATTTATACCCTGAACTTAACAGTTTTTAAAAGATTATATGATAGATTATTTTTTTAACGTAGGAAAGTCTAATTAAGAGGCATTTATACAAAATGGCCTGCAGAGGCTAAAAAAAACTGCCTGTATAAACTTTATCACATTTAACAAACCACTACCAGTAATTTCACAGAGGGGAATTACCCATTCTTTTCTTTCAAAATAAATTTTACATGTTAGCATAACCCTCTTCCCACTTCCTCGAAATTTTCAAGTTTGTAACAATTATAAGGATATTCAAGGTGTCTGCTTGCATGCCAAATGATAAAAACAAAGCTGGTGTGGGAGCTATCATACAAGGTTTTAATTCAAGCTATCACAAGCCAAGGTCACGCTTGATCTCAGCTCCCAGAGGTGCTAACAGGCAACTTTCAATGGATTCAAATTATGGGCCAGATCATTAAACGAGCTGACTGACTCACTCATTCTTGCTATTAATAAAGAACTCATCTTGGAGATTTTCCGCACGGCTGTATGGATAACCTGAATTTATGTGGACCTCAGCAGTTCAAAGCCTGAATTCATTTTCTTGAAACAAGCAGAATCTGAAGTTTATTAGCATGGAAAAGAGTTCTCTTTTCATTAGATTATTCTGAAGTGCTGTCCATTACATAATATGCCACGCATGTGGAACCTTTAGAATAAAAATTGTGATTGCCACTCAATGAGGGAGTATTTCTAAGATGTAACAGATTTTATAACTGTGAAGAAGGAAATATCTGCCTGTCTGGGTATCTTAGCCTTTCAAACATGCTCTTTAAATTAAAATTATAGCACATAGAAAACTTCATTACCTGTTTCAGTGGTAGATAATTGTTTCTCCTCTTTGAATATGTGCCCTTTTCAGGATAAGTACTCTGGACTATACAGAGCTGAACAAGTGGTAAATGGGTTTTCTCTGCTTTTCTGTTGGCTGTCCCCAGGCAATTACCTACACCCTATTATAAATTAGGGTACAAGAAATAGTGACCTACATTTTAATTAGGTCTTAAGTAATTTTTTACTTATGTTTTTAATAAATACAAAAGAGATTAAGTGATTTAAAGTCTTTTTCTTGCCAAATTTTACTTAAAAGATACTAATCAATGGCAATGAAATTGAATCGATCCTATTGAAATGAAATGGCTAGGAAATTTAAAAGAAATGATAAAAGATTGGTTCATCATCCTTAAAATTATTTAAAAATTGAAAATGACCCAAGGGTTCATGGTCTTTTTCATATTCTCATTTACTCATTTTTAATCCATTTATCAAGCAACTACTCTTGGGAGTTTTAGTCATATCTCACTCAATGGGGATGCAAAGAAAGCCTCCAACCTCATTTCACTGTTTAAATAGTGCAACCCAATATTGAGAAATAACAGTATTTTTTGGAAAGGTTGGAAAATGTGCACTGATGGTACCAAAGGGTGAGTCCCATTACTTCAATAAAAAGAGAGAGAAGAACCTTCACAGAACAGGACATAGCTGGTTGGCATCTTGAATGAAGAATAGAGCTTCAACAACTGAGCAAAGGAAGGAAGGAAGCCAAACATCATGGCATACCAAATGGAACTCCTAAGACTCTGACATGCTTGAAGCATAGGTTGTCAGTAGTATC
Organism: Ateles fusciceps; assembly: GCA_036589455.1. Taxonomy (NCBI): domain Eukaryota; kingdom Metazoa; phylum Chordata; class Mammalia; order Primates; family Atelidae; genus Ateles; species Ateles fusciceps. The sequence goes on along the minus strand of JAZHEH010000572.1, from coordinate 11,888,047 downwards.
CTGGGGAAAGAAAGATTAGCAAGAGGGACCAAAAGGATCAGAGGAAAGAGATGAAGTCATGAACGAATGAATGCGGAAGAAGTAGATATCTTTGTTGTCAATGGGATACCATTAATGGATTTTATCAGGGTCTATCTAATGTGACTTTTATTATTAAAAGATAATCCTGGAAGTTGATACAGTCGACTGATAGATCTGCATGTCTTCTTCTGGCCTAAAATGACCAAAAAATAAAAAAGTTACATTAACAAAATAAATTCCTAAGACTAAGCAAGAATGGCAGAATGGTAAAATAAGTGGCAACGGTGGACTAGAAATGTAAGAACACAGATAGAAGGGAAAATGTCAAGAGACTATTATTCCAAGGTAGGTGTGTTAGTTTGCAAGGGGTGCCATAACAAAATACCACATGCTAGGTGGCTTAAAACACTGAGGTTCATTTCCTCACAGGTCAAGAGGCTGTAAGTCCAAGATCAAGGTGTCAGAAGGTTTGGTTTCTCCTGAGGCCTCTCTCTGGTTTATACATGACTGCTTTCTTTCTATTGTATTTTATTTTGTTTTTATCATACTTTAAGTTGTGGAGTACATATGCAGATCATGCAGGTTACATAGGTATACACATGCCATGGTGATTTGCTGCATCCAACTCCCCATCATCTACATTAGGTGTTTCTCCTAATATTATCCCTTCCCAATCCCCTAAACCCCTTCTATGCCTCTCCTAGCTCCCCCCACCCGCTGACAGGCCCCAGAGTATGATGCTCCCCTCCCTGTGTCCATATGTTCACATTGTTCAACTCCCACTTATGAGTGAAAACATGCGGTGTTTAGTTTTCTGTTTTTGTGTCAGTTTGCTGAGAATAATGGTTTCTAGCTTCATCCACGTCCCTGCAAAGGACGTGAACTCATCCTTTGCATGGCTGTATAGTACTCCATTGTGTATATGTGGCACATTTTATCTAGTTTATCATCGATGGGCATTTGTGTTGGTTCCAAGCTTTTGCTATTGTAAACAGTGCCACAATGAACATACATGTGCATGTGTCTTTATAATAGAATGATTTATAATCCTTTGGGTATATACCTAGTAATGGGATTACTGGGTCAAATGGTAATTCTATTTCTAGGTCCTTGAGGAATTGCCATACTGTCTCCCACAATGGTTGAACTAATTTACACTCCCACCAACAGTGTAAAAGCATTCCTATTTCTCCACATCCTCTCCAGCATCTGTTGTCTCCTGATTTTTTAATAATCACCATTCTAGCTGGCGTGAGATGGTATCTCAATGTGTTGATTTGCATTTCTCTAATGACCAGTGATGATGAGCTTTTTTTCATATGTTTGTTGTCTGCATAAATGTCTTCGTTTAAAAAGTATCTGTTTATATCCTTTGCCCACTTTTTGATGGGGTTATTTTTCTTGTAAATTTATTTAAGTTCTTCGTAGATCTGGATATTAGCCCTTTGCCAGATGGTACATTGCAAAAAATTTTCCCATTCTGCTGGTTGCCAGTTCATTCTAATGATAGTTTTTTGTTTTTTTTTTTTGCTGTGCAGAAGCTCAGAACATATCTCAAAATAATAAAAGCTATTTATGACAAACCCACAGCCAATATCATACTGAATGGGAAAAACTGGAAGCATTCCCTTTGAAAACTGATACTAGGCAAGGATGCCCTCTCTCACCACTCCTATTCAATATAGTATTGGAAGTTCTGGGCAGGGCAATCAGGCAAGAAAAAGAAATAAAGCGTATTCAGTTAGGAAAAGAAGAAGTCAAATTGTCTCTATTTGCAGACGACATGATGTATATTTAGAAGAACTCATCATCTCAGCCCAAAATCTCCTTAAGCTGATAAGCAACTTAAGCAAAGTCTCAGGACACAAAATCAATGTGCAAAAACCACAAGCATTCCTATACACCAATAACAGACAAACAGAGAGCCAAATCACAAGTGAACTCCCATTCACAATTGCTACCAAGAGAATAAAATACCTAGGAATACAACTAACAAAGGATGTGAAGGACCTCTTCAAGGAGAACTACAAACCACTGCTCAAAGAAATAAGAGAGGACACAAACAAATGGAAAAACATTCTGTGCTCACGGTTAGGAAGAATCAACATAGTGAAAATTGCCATACTGCCAAAAGTAATTTATAGATTCAATGCTATCTCCATCAAGATACCATTGGCTTTCTACACAGAATTGGAAAAATACACCTTAAACTTTATATGGAACCAAAAAAGAGCCTGCATAGCCAAGACAATCCTAAGCCAAAAAAGCAAAGCTGAAGGCATCACACTACCTGACTTCAAACTATACTACAAGGCTACAGTAATCAAAACAGCATGGTACTGGTACCAAAACAGAGATATAGACCTACGGAACAGAACAGAAGCCTAAGAAGTAACACCATGCATCTACAACCATCTGATCTTTCACAAACCTGACAAAAACAAGCAATGGGGAAAGGATTCCCCTATTTAATAAATGGTGTTGGGAAAAGTGGTTAGCCATATGCAGAAAGCTGAAATTGGATACCTTCCTTATACCTTATACAAAAATTAACTCCAGATGGATTAAAGATATAAACATAAGCCCTAACACCATAAAAACCTTAGAAGAAAACCTAGGCTATACCATTCAGTATATATGCATAGGCAAGGACTTCATGACTAAAACACCAAAAGCAATGGCAACAAAAGCCAAAATAGACAAACTGGAGCTATACATGGTTGCTTTCTTGCTGTGACCTCATGGTCTTAGTCAATTTAGGCTGTTAAGCCAAAATATCATAAACTGGGTGGCTTAAAAACAACAAACATTTATTTTTTACAGTTCTGGAGACTGGAAGCCCCAAATCAGGGTGCCAACAGGATCAGGTTCTGATGAGAACCCTTTTCTGGGTTGTAGAATGCCAGCTTCTTGTTGAATCTTCACGTGGCAGAAAGTGGAGAGGGAAAGCAAGCATTCTTATGATTCATAAGGGCACTAATCCCATTTATGAGGGCTCATTTTTTTTGAATTTACCTAATCCTGATTACATCCCAGAGGCCTACCTTCTAATACTATCACAATGTAGGTAGGGGTCCAACATATCAGTTTTGGGGAACACACACATTCAGTCTATAGCACTCCTTTTTCCCTATGTGCACACCCCTGGTATGCCTTCTGCTCCTTACAAGGACACTAGTCATTTTGGATTAGGGCCACACCCTTATGACATCATTTAAACTTCATTATTTCTTTAAAGGCTTATCTCTAAATATAGTCACATTCTTAGATACTGGGTGTAGAACTTCAATATATGAATTTGGAGAGCACGAGTTAGTCCACAACAGTAGGGTAAAGCACCAATAGGTATAGTTATAGGGTTAGAGTTTGTCTGAAGGCATAGCATTCCTTTCCTCTCTGCAATCAGTGTGTACAGTATGCACAGTGAGTTATTAAGCAGCTGCAAATAAGCTAACAAAGAGTACAGATGCTAAGATCATGGCGAAGGCCATGATAATATAGGGCTATGACCTCCTAGAGGAATAGGGAAGCCCCAGTCTCAAAAAGCAAGCTTGCCATAATCAGGCAAATAGCAGAACATACATAGCAGAAGACTGCATTAATGCACAAAGGTATTAAGGCAATAAATTCTTCCAGAAGTCTTTTCAGACAGACATAAAGATGAAAGATATGACTGTACAATTACATGTCATGGAAGGTATACCGAGAAAGTTCAACATCTAACAGGAGTTTTAGAAAGAACAGGGCTGGGAGACAGAGCAAGACTTCGTCTCAAAAAAAAAAAAAAAAAAAAATAGAACTGGGAAAAAACAACTACAGCAAGGACACTGCCAAAGCAAGAAATTGTTTAAGTCCCAGAAATGAAGACAAATGGAAGAATTCATTTTAAGAGGGGGCTTTTGAGTTCTGAAGAGAATGCAAATCAACAGATTCACATGCAGACACATTGTGGTGACATTTCAGAATCTCGAGAATAAACACACATTTCTTAAAACCATCTAGACACATGTTTCTTAAAATCTTCTAAAGAAACAGGAAAGGAATAATCACATTACATTAGATTTAAGGATGCCAGATATAATACAGGATGTTCAGTTAATATATAAGTTCCAGATAAACACCAGGTAACATTTTAGTATTATAAGTATTCCCAAATTGCATACTGCATGGGAAATATTTATAATTTCAAAAGTGCTGTATTCATTGTGTCTCTGAAACTCAATTTTAACTTGATGTCCTATATAAATATTTGCTAAATCTGGCAACTTTAATTACATTCCTCATCCACAAGATAACACTGCATTGATATTGTCAATCTTCTACATATAGGATGTATGTCCAGCCAAATGATTATTCAGAAATGTTAACCCTACAAAAATCCTCTAAAAATTACTAAAGGATATATGTAGCAATTTCTTTTCTGTTAGCCTGGATTGCTCTCCCCAAATACCTGAACTGTTTCACCTCCTTCAACGTTTTCATTATAGATCATCTCAGTGGTCTTTCTACTCACCTTAAATAAAATTACAACACCCATTGGTACTTCCTGTCTTTCCCTTATTCAAATTTAAATCTTTCCATATCACTGATGAGTAGTAAGCATAGTGTGTGGTACAAAATCTAAGCTCCATGAGGGATGGCACATAGTAAGCACTGGATAAATATTTGTTCAATTAAATTGTTGAAATAGATCAACAGATTTCCGTAAACCTAAGCCACTAAATCAGTGTGTAGTAGTTATGGTGGTTAAAGGGGTAGGGGTGGTAAGAGAGAAAGCAGAGAAAAAAACAACTGGCTGGTTATATTGAGGAGAGCCAGGTACTGAATGAACGATAATAAATCCAGTCTTTGGGTCAAGATGCCCTATGTATAGATGGAGATGGAAGTTGAAGATGAAGTCTTCCATTTTTCATTCGAATGAAAATGTGCTATGCTGGAAATTTGCATTTGGGTGTTAAATATAAGTGACAGATAAACATGTAGATGAGCTAAGATTGTCCATTGAGTGTATGTAGAATGAAAAGAAAGCTAAGGATAGACACTCTGGAGCCAACAGTCTATATCAATTAAGGTGGAGAGAATTAAAGACTATCAAGAACATTCAGAGGCAGAAGGACAATGAAAGACAGTGGTGTTACGGTAGATGTGAGGGTGAGGATGAAAACTCAAAAGCCTCCACTTTCACTTATTCTCTTGGAATGCTGCCACCAGGCCCACGATTGACTGCTGAGACATCAATAAGCATAGCTGAGACTAGACGAGTCATGCAGATGTTCCATAGATATGTGAATAATAATAAATGCTTAGTAAGTCACTGAATTCTGAGGTGGTTTGTTACACAGCAATAACTAACTAACATAAACAGTAAAATAGGACTAGTCACTGAAAAAGAATGCACTGGGCTAATGGAAGGTAGGTTTAAGGAAGATAGTAACTATGAAATGCTCTTAGTGGCCAGACATGGTGGATCATGCTTGCAGTCTCAACACTGTGGGAGGCTGAGGCAGCAAGATCCTTGAAGCCCCAGAGTTTGAGGCTACAGTGAGCTACGATCATGTCACTGCATTCCAGCCAAGGTGACAGAGTGAGACTCTATTAAAAAAAAATTTAGAATTAAAAATAAATAAAAAATAAAATACTCTTAGAAAACCATGTGAAGGAAAAAAGAAAGCTAAAGTCAAAAGAAGGATTTCTATTTATGATCCTTAATCAGTTTTTATTCAAGGCTGTGAGAAAGGAACTGAAGGAGAATAAAATGCTTTGCATAAAGGGGAAGGCTAGAAAGATGATGATGAAGAAAATGCCTGGGAGGAAATGGAAAGCAAGGAAATCTAGAACACAAGTGAATCAATTAACTGTGGAAAGCAGAAGGGACTCTTTTTGTAGCAATAGAGGAACAGAGATAAGGGAAGACGAGGATAAAGGCTTTAAGTGGAAAGACATTACATGCAAACAATTTATGGATGAGTAGGGAAAGTTAAGGGAGGTCACAGTTGATAGCCTTTATTTTCTCTGTGGAAAAGGAGCCAAGGGGCAAGATCACTTTCTGCAAGAAAGCCTAGAGGGCTTACCATTGCATTTCTCAACTTTGGCACTACTGACATTTGGACCAGATAATTATTTGTTGTAAGAACCTGTCCTTAACATTGTAGAATATTTAGCAGCATCCCTGGCCTTCTAAATACTTCATGCCAGTAGCAGCCCTCCCAGTTGTGAAAACAAAATATACCTGCAGGCATTGCCAATTGTCCTACTTCATTAAACACCTCTCCAAACCCCAGTGGAGAGCCACTGGCTTAATGGAATGGGAGAGTGAGATAATCCAGGAAAAACTTGCAAAGCTCTGAGGAGTCACAATCATTTCCTACTTGATCAACTTTAAATAGATTAAGAATATATTCTGCGACATTTTCAAAAATAGATTAAGAATATGTTCTGCAACATTTTAAAAAATGCATACCTGATGCCACTTGAAAAATCTCCAGCTTTAGTGCTGTTTCCATGGTCAACAAAGATGTTCTTGCTAAATTTTCTCTTCTATGCTCAAAAGTTGAACCATGGGTTTTCTAAAGACAGAAGCCTATAACATATACTTGGAATAAAATTAAATGTTCTCCAAAAATAGAATGCAATTTTCCCTGTTTAACCATCTTCCTTCATTTTACCTGTCAGTTCCCAAACTCTTTGTTCTTTATGTGCAATAATGAATCAAGCCTCTGTATCCCAGACTTCTTATTAAGACTCCTTTTAGCTCAACTTCAAGGAAGTCCCACCAGAGCAGTACAATCTGGTACGATCTATAAGAGGTAGAACTGGCTTCTGGAGCCTTTTCTAACAGATTGCATGCAAGGTGACAGGTCTGACTATTAAACAAGTGAAGGGGAGATGATACTCACACACATCATTGTAAATTGTGGCTTCATTCATAAAACCACTTAACTTAGCTCTAATTACTCTGCTACCCATTCATGCAAGTGAGGCATCCAGGAAACAAACTTGATTGGTTCATAAACTCAGATTAACTGACAGGGACAGAGGTAGGCATATGAAAACCGAGAGGAGGCATTCAGAATGCAAATTCTCAACTCTGTATATACATCCATGTACAGCTTCTGCCTTAGAATCAATTGTAGAGCAATAAAAGCTACAGCTTTTCTCCTCCATTCTGATTTTGAAAGTCTGTGTGGCAGAAGAATGGGAGTTGATTCCCAGAATTACAGAGCTCACTAGTATAACTGTCAGCCTCTCTTAAAGGAAGGCAAACTTAGCTGCACTATCTGTGTTGGGGAAAGCCTTTTCTTTGTTGATGGCCTATTCACAGAATTGGTGTTTAACAAATATGTTAATTACAGCTCTAGACTACATGTTATGTTTGTCATGCATTTTGTGACAAGTTCTATTGTGTTTTGTGTTAATATTATTCTTCAGCAGATAACATTGTTCCTCATTCAGCCAAATCAAAATGTTGAAACTAGGCACAGCATCTAAGGAAAGAAAATGAAGGCTTCTTCCTGCTCACTATGTTTGATTCTGATGGGGACAACTACTAAAAAAACAAAATATTCATTTTATGTAAAGCAAGAGTGAAATCTCATTGAGTATTTTTTTACTGAGAGAAAAGATGAAAGAAGCAAAAGAAAGAAGAAAACAAAGAAAAGGATAAAAGAGGAGAAAATACATACTGATTTTATTATTCTAGGGGGAAAAAAAAAAACAGAGCTGTTAACTACTTTCACAGCTTGCACTAACACCCTGAATTGAGATTCTAGTCAAGGGGCAATTTCCATTTGTTATGTATATGTATGCATTTTTCATCTAACGTAACATAGGCTCATACAACATGAGATTAAGATAAATTGAGGTCTTTCTCTTTCCTTAATTTACTTTCTTATTCAATACACAAGGAACCTGCTTAAATATGAGAGATTTGACCTAAATTCCATTTTATCAAGAAGGTTACCTGAAGTTTACAATGTGAAAACAAGGCGGGGGGGGGGGGGCATGCATTTGATTTCCCAAAGTTCAAATCTAGGAAATATTAGCATAAGCACTTTGATGATCATGACAGTAAGTCTAGAGAATTAATCTCTAAAGCAATCAGAATTCAGATCTTCTACAGCTTTATAGATCAGAATGACCTATTTTAATTAACTATTCCAGATACAAAGAGACAGCTGCTTTACATAGAAGATTGGAGCTGTTATCTACTTTCAGGGCTAGGTTACCTTGAGTAAATTGCTCTTAAAACCTGACTTCATATGTGATTTTTTGAGTGATCTTTAAATTGGAAAAAAGCTATGTGGCCCTGCTGTCCGGCAGCATAGCAACAAGAATAAGAGTCACACTGCCTGGGTTTGCATTCCAGCTCCATTGTTTATTAGCTGTTTGATATTGGGCAAGTGATTTAACCTCTTTGTGACTCCATTTTGTCATCTATTAAATGTTGGCAACTTATTACAATAATAAATAACTCAATCAGGCCTATTATTACTTGTATAGCTATTATAATCATCATGTATCTATGATTATTTATAAGACAGCATAAAGACTTACAGATATATTTCATAAATTGTACTTCATAGAGAAGCAGTTATTATCTGTTGTGTTTCATATTGCTTACCTGCTTTATTCCAACTTTTTAATAGGTATATTCATGTCTATACAAACTGAATGAAATAATTAAAACAGTAAGTAATTGTTAATACTGATCATTTACCATGAGACATTGTTAAAAATGCTTTTTTAGATGTTATCTTATATAATGCCCACAATAAACCTATGGGGTGGGCGATCTAATTATATTTCCATTTTACAGATAAGAAAACTGAGGCATAAAGAACTTACCTAAGCATGGGCACATCGGCTCACACCTGTAATACAAGCACCTTGGGGGGCCAAGGCAGGATGATCACTTGAGCCCAGGAATTTAAGGTCAGACAAGCATTAAGTGGCAAAATGGGGATACTAGCTCAGGATGTCAGGTACCCATTGTCCCACCCTTAATCAATATCCTGAAACTTGTTTCCTAGATTAAGAAAGACTACCTATTGTTGTTATTTATTAGCCATGTATTTTTAATCTACTGGTTTGGTATGTGATGGGAGATGTAAATAATTATTGAGAATTGGATGAATACGTGAATTAATGCATTAATGATAATATATAAAAATTGAATCAAATAAGAAAGTACCTTTAGATTCTTTGAATCTGAGGAGGGCTAGATAAAGAATCATTTTTACAGATAGTCTAACCATTAGTTTTTATTTGCCCCCAAAGCCGAATCTTTAATATAGTTAATAATAGTGTATGTTTCTTTTGTTGGGGCACTATTTTGCATATTTTAACTTCCATTGTTGCAAGCTATAAGCCACCATTGGAAAAAAACTTTTCTTCCCAAACTTCCAGCACCAGAAACAGTTAAAAAGAATTTACTAAGTCAATGGGCAAATATTTCTACATGGGAATTGATATTTAATAACTTCCCTGAGTCATTTTAAAAAGAAACATGAAAAACTAAAATCATTATGAAGTCACAAAACATGGTAAAAAGAAAAAAAATCTATGAATGTCTAAGAATGTCATTTTAGCCAGCAGTTTCAGCCATTATTAGCCAAACTGTCTTCACACTTTCAGAAGCTAAACCATGTCTAATGATATCCTCACTAATAGCAGAAAGACATTTGAGTAAATTCATTTTTTAAAGGATCATTGAGTGCCTTAGCTAGTTAAACCGGAAGCCAGCAGTAATCAGAGAGAGGCGTTGCTTCTCTTCTCCTATGGTTTCTTCATTAGCAGTAGTAACAACGACAATAGCTAGTTCATAACTAGTACATTGTTAAGACGATCACCGGGGTGTCCTTATACACTCTATTTAATTTTGGCTTCCAGTTTGGTCAGTTTGTTTTGCGAGCCAATTGCCTCCCTTTCATACCCAGCTCTCCAGAGTTCGCCTAACTTATGAAAATCAAGCTGTTTTCTTACTGCTTCATGCATCACTGCTAACAACAGCCAAACAGTTGAACACAGAATTTAGTCTTCCACACTTAGGCTATGTGAGCATCTGAAAATTTACAACTTTATTTTTATTTTTATTTTTTTTTTTTGAGACAGAGTCTCACTCAGTCACCAGGCGCCAGGCTGGAGTGCAGTGGCGCGACCTTGGCTCACTGCAACCTCCGCTGCCCCGGTTCAAGCATTCTCCTGCCTCAGCCTCCCGAGTAGCTGGGACTACAGGCGCGCGCCACCACGCCCAGCTAATTTTTTTGTATTTTTAGTAGAGACGGGGTTTCACCATGTTGACCAGGACGGTCTCGATCTCTTGACCTCGTGATCCGCCCGCCTCGGCCTCCCAAAGTGCTGGGATTACAGGCGTGAGCCACCGCGCCCGGCCTACAACTTTATTTTTAAAGTCAGAATCCAGTCTCTTCTATTTCATGTCATTATATTTGCATTTTAATGTGTGCATTAGACTCTGTTGCTTTGTTTTTAAATGATTGTTCTTATGTCTTTGTGAAACATTTGGTCAGCTCTAAATATGGTGGTTTTTCTTCACTACTTCCCAAAATGTTTTACATGTTCTGTACCCCCCACACACACCATCACACATAGCACCTACATTACTGTTTCATACACAGTAGGCATCTAATAAATGCTTATTAATTAACAGCAACTAAACAACATAATGTATAGCTCAAACTATGTAGTAAACATGTAGATGCTGACAAACTCAGCTAACTCTATTATTTTAAAAGTTCAAATTTGCCCCTCCCAAACAATGACACCATGTAGTCCTTTTCATACAGTTCTTGAGCAGTGCAAATTAGTTCACGTTTCCATTGATTTATTTTCCAAACTAGACACAACAGATTACAGTATGCAATTTTTCCAGTAATTCCTTCCCCATGACAATTTTTCATATCTCTCTTAATCTATACACCTTCTATGTATATTTTTCTAAGTAGAAGTGCTATAAAGAATGAAATGGAAAGAAGAGGTAAATCTTTTGAATAATTATAGAATAAAATAGAGTATTGTTTTCATGCTTGAATGGTCCCAATTAGTTGCATACATTGATTTATTGTATTGATCATCAGTATAAACTCTATTTTAATTCTTCCCAGGGAATAAACACTGGATAATAAAGCAGTCTAATCCCTGCCCTACTGTAATTGATATCAAAATTTTGGAACAAGCCTTCTGCTTAAAACTTTTGAATGATTATGGAAATTATTCTATGAAGTTGGAGGGAAATCAAACTCCCCAACCAGAGAATCCAGTGATTTGTCAATATGGTGCTATTAAAATGAATAGAAATAAATGTTATTTTGGCATTTGTTTTTATAAATAAATTTTTATAATGCTACTCTTTTTTTTTAGAATATAAAATGATTTGAACTTTACAAAGGAGACTATGGAAGCCATAGACTGTTCTGTTTTTTTTTCCTTTTTTAGCAATTTAATTTCTTCCTGTCCTGATTCTATTACAGTGACATAAATTATAACAAAAATTTAATAAAGTGGACGGTTAAGTGGATTTAATCTATTTTCTTCAGAATAAATAAGATTAACCAGATAAGATGCAGATTTGAAAAATATTTTAACTGATAAGGTAAATCAGAAATCAAAAACATCCCTGAAACTACACGGTCAGATAATCAAGGGGAATAATTTTAAAATGAAGATAAAGGGTAACAAGCAATATCTTAGTGATTTCTTTCCTTGAAAATTAATTAACCTTTGGAAAGGCTTTCCATCAATGCTGTCTTTGTCAGTTAACGGAGTCAGACACATTCCTGAAGAGCAAATAATAGGAAGCAAGTCTTGGTTGTATTCAATCTCTAGGGCAGTGAGACTTCCCAAATTATTCTTCTCATTTTTAAAACCTACAATTTTTCTCTTTGGTCATTATTTCTTATTTGTCATTATGCAGATTAATACAACACATTAAAATCATCAAAATAAACATATAGCACCTGGAGAATTTATAGCAATGCTAAAATGTACTAACAATAAGAGTTCTCTATCATACAATTGGTTAGGAACAGATTTTTAAGTATGATGAATGTGGGAAGAAAAAACTTTATGGTTCTTGACAGGCTTTCCAAGTCCTTTGTGGACCCAGTCTAACAGAGATTAAAACTGATTTTTCTCTGGTTGCTAAATTAGCAAATTAGCCTATTTCTGAAAGAGAATAAATGCTCAATAGATAGTTGATAAACAAAATATTAAAATAGAATTTAACAGAATCAAAATTCACCTCTCTGGGACAAAACTGACATGAGTTAATTATCCCATAGTACTCATTTTTTTCGTATTTAAGAAAAAATTATTTTTCAATAACTGCTGCTGATCATTTTGTTCACTGTGGTTAAAATTACATTAGGAGTCAAATTAAAATATCATCATTCTTTAGAAATAAACCTGAACCAATTTGAACATTATTGTTTATAAGTAAGTCAATATTATCATCTCTGTTTGTGTATCTCTTTTATGGGAAAGAAAGTGATAATCCCACTATTGCCAAAATGTATTTGGCCTCAGACTCCCAAATACACCACTTCAGGTATGAAGAGAGCAACTGGGAATATGTGGGGACTGTAGGATTGACAGTTTCAATAAGAGGGGTTTTTAGATACGGTAGTTACATACAAGATCAAGACAACTCCAAAGTTCCTGGTAACCAAGGAACCTACCTGCTCACAGCTTGGGTGACAGGGATGTTTAAAATTTTGATGCCAGGCCTGGTGGCTCATGCCTATAATCCCAGCACTTTGGGAAGCTGAAGCTGGCAGATAGCTTGAGCTCAGGAGTTCCAGACCAGCCTTGGAAACATGGTAAACCTGTGTCTCTACCAAAAATACAAAAAGTTAGCCTAGTGTGGTGGCACACACCTGTGGTCCCAGCTACTCAGGAGGCTAAGGTGGAGGGAATCACTTGAGTCCAGATAGTAAAGGCTACAATGAGCCAAGATCATGCCACTACACTCCAGCCTGGGTAACAGAGTAAGATCCTGCTCAAAAAACAAACAACAACAACAACAACAAAAAATATTTGGAGTAATTCATTGAGTAATGATTCTGAGCCTGGTTATCCCTGAAAATTAGTCAACTTCACTATCATGAAGCAAAAGTAAAAATACACCTGAATGATTCCATTCCAAGTGAATTATCAAATGCTTCATGGGACAAGAACATAGATGGAGATTTCTTTAGTGTTAAGCATTTAAATTGCATGAAGGGTAAAAATTATGAATGAAAAATAATAAAAACAGTTATAAAACACAAGTCATTGAGTTTGCCTTTTTAGTGCTAATTGAGAAAATCAATACACCCATTAATTTATCTAATATCAAAATTCTTCTATTGGTTGGTCATATTCAAAGTAAAAGAATCTCACTTATCCCTAGTTAACTCTCCATTTTCTCATTTAATAGTTGTCTCATAAAGACTGATATAAACTTGATGAGCAGGAAAGCTCCTATGTCATCTACATGTAGACTATTCTATATCATCTATGTGGTTTTCCAAATGAATCCTTTTTTTATTAGCATTTAAATTTCCTAAAATATAGCATTTATAATGAACCAATTTCAGGAATATGAAAAAATAGTAATTAACTGCTTTGGATTTATTGCCTTCCAAAGAATGCAATTTTCATTGCTTGTAACACAAAGGATAAATGCTTGAGGGGATGGATATAGCATTTACATGATGTGATTATTATGAATTAAATGCCTGTAACAAAACATCTCATGTACCCCATAAATACATATACCTACTATGAACAAAAATGTAAAACTGAAAAAAGAATGCAATGTTTAATAGAAATTTTTCTTTATTGCAACACCTCAAAATTGGACAAGAAATATCATATCCCTATTCTCACTCCTGATTTATAGACAAGAAAAAAATCTAAGCCTAAAAGAGTTTCCCCGAAGTAGGCATTGTCATTGACTTAAGACTCCTGCCATTATACAATAGCTTAAAAAATACAGTGCTGCTAAGTACGTCAAAACTAACTGCAAAACCCAGGATGCACATGTCCAGATTGGAATCTGAAGTCCTCAACAATTGTAAGTAACTTTCCACATCCTTGCTGTTATCTGAAGTCGATATGTGCAATCCCTCTGAAGACATAAAAATGCTTCAATCCTCCTTTCTATATTACTTTAAACACAAACACACATAAGAATGCCACACAGCACCCTGCCTCCTTCCCACTCCACACACCCCAAACCCCACAGCCACAGAAGGATATGGTAGTCTTGCCAGATGAAAGTAACAGGATGCCTTTGACACTGAAAGGGAGTTCTTTCTCCAACTGCTTTTAGTCAATATCTCCCTAGAGATATTTTTTGAAAGATAGATAATAGATTATACACACACCTATATGTATGTGTCTATAATTGAAACACGTGTATATACCAGCAGAAGAGCAAAACACATGATACTATTTTCGAGTAGTACTTGAAAATGGTCTCGTCAGTTGGATAAGATAGACATTTCAGCAGGAGGGCAATACAGGCTTGGGATTTGCTCGAGTCTTCTGACAGTGGACAGACAGGAGGGTTAAAGAGCATGCAATTTGCTTTACCACTCCAGTTCTACAGGAAAGCAGTGGATACCGAGACTCATATATTTTCCTTTCTGATGGACATCGACGGTCCTACTTCTTCCAGAGACATGCTAGGCTGACACTCACAGTGTTTTATGCATGCCATTCCATAGCAATTCCGCCTAGGGTATGAATCTGTTAGGTAACAATGGCTCTCAGATTCACAACAAAAGCACTGACTTCAAAGACTCCTCACTGGCATTTTCCTCCAGAAGAAAATCATCTGCAATGTTTTTTCTATACAGATACTTTAATAACAGGATGCTGAAGTTTTGAAGGAATTCCAATTTAGGCAAAATGAAGAAAGGGAGGAAAAAATAACGATAATGATACTAAAGTAAACTCATACTTCAAAAGGCCTGCAGTGGCACTGTGTTTATTACAGCACTAGACACCTTATCAGTTATCCCCCTAAAGGTGTTTAAAATGGGCTTGGGAGGTTTGAACCAAACTCTGTTAGCAGTTAATCAGCCACAGTTTAGAATATATTGGCATATTTTTCTAGAGAGAAAGAAAAGGAAGAAAATGAAAGCAAAGAATTTTTTTTAAGGATAGCAGTTTTACTAACCCTGTGGAAAGAGATTTATTTTTAGACAAATGTAGGGTCTGACCTTTCATGTTTCAAGATATCCTGGCATAGTGTGGGCTTTCCTGTTATCTTTTGCTTCTGCTTGTCCCCTAGAGGCAAGTCCCTCCTATCAAGAGCCAGATTAAGGAAAATTCTGGAGGAAAGAAACAGGCAGGAATAAACTGGAACTAAAGCCCTTAACATCCATGAAGTGATTAAAATGCAGCCATGCCAACAAGACCACACTGCTGTTATCAAACGGACATTGACAACTTCTTTGAACTCAAGTCAATGGTATAAGGGGGAACATAAAAACTTTTAAGTTTGGGGTGTCTCCAGGAAATAGACTTAGATTTCTCAACACACACTGGCAGCGTTCACACATTACCCGTCGCTGACAGCGATCTCGCTCTTTGCTTGTCCTCTGCCAAATGGAGTCTAGGGCCGCATCCAGAAAAGCAGCATGCTGCCCAGGTGTATGGGATGACTGGCTAGTTTATCGATTTGTGATGCTTCAAAACTTGGCAAATAATTAAAAAAAACACCCTGTATCACAGATGACACACATTTTAATCCACTGTTGTTACTGATCAAAAACAGGTTCACAAACTAGATTGTTTTTGAAATCCAGTTTTCAAAGAAACTACTAGACAGGGGATTTTTTTTTCCATTTTGAGTTTAGCTATGACACTGAAGAGATACCTGACCTAAATGTTTTTCTGTGTTTTTTTTTTTGTGGGGAAGAGGGTAGAAGGTCAGGAGAGGAACATCCATGCAAAATAAAAATAGCATCTCACTCTCATGTTTACTTAAAAAGAAAAATAGTATGGAAAAAAAAGGACTAGCATCTTATTCTATTTGGTTTTCTTTTTGCTAAATTGCTAAATGAACAACCAACATCACCAGGCCCAAAATAGAACTAATCACTGCAATCAAATATAAGAATATTTATATTTTAAAAGATTTACATTTAAGCTTCATATTTGTGTTAGAAGACATGATTCTTTTCACATCCTCCTATGAAAACCAACCTTACTAAACCATCAAAAGTCTCAGTGGCTTATTCATCTGTTGAAGCATCAGCGCAGTGCTTGACAATCCATCATGGAGCCATGGAGAAGCAAGAATGGGGACAGTACAAAGGGCACTGTACCTTTGGAAGATCTAGCATGAAGAGTCCTTGACAGCTGTGTGCTGTCACTAGGACAAAATCCACAAGGTGCAAGCAGGTGTCACTATTGCAATTTAGTATTAGTGAAAGCATTTGAAAGCCGGTGTATGAGAAAGTGTGTTTGCTATCTCACATGGCACCGGCTTGGCATCATGAAGACTCTTGGCACATTGCTCATTGGCAGAGTCTGTAACATCTGAAAATAGTGAATGGAGAACCAGTTGGTGGTCCTCAGATGATATTCATCATCACCAGTGCATTTGAGGGTAGTGCCTCTGACCGTTACCCTTATAGCATCCATGATTTCCAAGCGTCAGTGTAACAACTCGAAATCCAACCACAGAATATTCTCCTTTGTGCACAAACGTCTTAAAAATAGACAAAAGTTATTCAAAGGATTGAACTAAAATGTTCTCATTTTTCATTATTAGGCAAAAAAATGGAATGACTCTTTTAATGTTTTATTATTTATATCTGTTTTTAAACAAATAGATATAATTCCCATAACTCAATAGTTCAATTGCCACCACCCTCCCAAGTACCCTGTGGGAGAATTGGTTAAGAATACTTATTTAATATAGTTCTAGAACTGAATTAAGAAAGACAATGAGCTGATAAATACTCAGTGTACTTTATATGTAATAACTGAATCTGCAAAGTCTTTGAGACATGGAAATATATCATACTTTCTGATTATAAAGTATTCTTTTAAAAAATTATCTGCATAGCTCACATTTCTTCTGCCTCACATTATCTCCATTTTTCAAAAAGGAACCCCAGAATCTAAACCGAAAGCATTCTTCTTAACCAAAACCATTTAGACAATTGGCAAAATATATGCAAAAAGGTCAACAAAGTGCTTTTATCTTTCAAATCAGAACAACCATAAAATGGGATAAATTTTTCAATGTGTTCATTATTTATACCATCTCCATTTCAAAACATATATGTTCTTCATTTTCTCTCTGGCTTCTGCTTTGCCATTTTCACTCTGTTGAAAGTTGAGAAATTAGAAAAACTACTTTAATTCATAAATAGGGATGAAGAAGCCCTAATTAAAATCCTGAGGGTTGGCCAGGCATGGTGGCTCATGCTTGTAATCCCAGCACTTTGGGAGGTGGAGACCTCACCCGAGGTCAGGAATTCAAGACCAGACTGACCAATATGAGTAAAACACTTGCTTCTACTAAAAATACAAAATTAGTTGGGCGTGGTGGCTCATGCCTGTAATATCAGCTACTTGGGAGGCTGAGGCAGGAGAAACACTCGAACCTGGGAGGCAGAGGTTGCAGTGAGCTGATATCTTCACTGCACTCCAGTCTGGAAAACAAGAGGGAAATTCCTCCATCTCAAAAAATAATAATAATAATAAATTTTTTAAAAAATCCTGAGAATCTAGTTAGGAGCATTTTCACCAAACACCAGCCCCCACATTTTTCTGGGATATATGTCATAAACAACAATTCAGAGATATTTTCTACTTTCAAGCTGTCACTGAAATTTCAAATAGTTAAAATGACCAGATAAGGGATGCCACAATGAGTCAACAGTGATGTGTATATTTCTTTTTCAACAGGTATATTTCTTCATTTCAAATGGGCACTTGGCATAAGTGCTTCTTAAGCTAAGCAGCATTCTTAAAGAAAAAAGTAAAAGGTCAGTGCTAACCCAACATGATTAAAAAGAAATACTCCATAATGAGAGGTTATATCAGTACTTTACAAAGCATTAGAAACTGCATTTAGGATATTAAAACAGTCCGGACATCATCAAGTTGAAAAAGGACACAGAAGTACTTCTAAAAATAATATAGGATCCTGGCAATATGAACTCTGAGGAGAGATTAAGTGAACAGATAATGTTTACCTCCTCAAAACTCACTTATGTAGGTAGAAAAGAACAATTTAATAGAATATAAATAATCGACTTGAAAGGGAAATGGAGAAGGAAAAACAACTGGAGATGCTACTAGTCAGAAACAAAGCCAAAAAAAATAGGCTTACCATGTTTTTGTTTTGTTTTGTTTTTCCTTGAGACAGAGTCTCACTCTGCTGCCCAGGCTGAAGTGCAGTAGCAGGATCACAGCTTCTGCACTCTATCTCCAGTGCTCAAGCAATCCTGAGCCTCCCAGGTAGCTGGGAGCCTCCCAGGTAGCTGGATCTATAGGCATGTGCCATCACAGCTGTCTAATTTTTAAATTTTTTGTAGATTCAGGGTTTTGCCATGTTGTCCAGGCTGGTATCGAACTCCTGGGCTCAAGCAATCACCTGCCTCAGCCTCCCAAAGTGCCACTGCACCGAGCCAAACTGAACCACTTTAATAATAAGTGTCAGATAAAGCAATATTCTTAGGCAGTAAATACAAGAAAGTAATGCAACCATATGCTTATTATAATAAAATCACTCCTTCTTCCCTCTCCAGCAATAATCTAAAAAGTTTATCTTGTCCTCCATCAAGATCAATTAAATATCCATTCATTGGTTCAGAGGATGGTCCTAGGAACCCAGATATCTGGTGTGTACTTAATACACAATAATTAAAAGTTGTTCCCTCTTATAAATTAAAATAATCCACATGTATTTTTGAAAATATCCACTGACTGTTTTGAGAATGAAAGAAGCAAGAGATTAAAGAGAGGAAAAATGAAAAGCAGACCTGTGAGCCTAATTACCAACTGAGTATATTTGCCAAATTCTCATCATGCATCCTTCCTGAAGAGAGAATTAATTAAACATTGTTTCAAAAATTCTGGCCCTTCTAAGTCTATGACTACATAAAGGCCAAACTTTTCAAAACACAGAAAGTTTAGTTATCTATACACAAAAATTATATGAAAAATAGAAGAAATATTTGTAATGCTTTCAGTAAAGACTTCAAAAGAAAAGAATATACAAAAATAATTCAATCATGCCTATTTCCCAATAGGCATGTTACCTGTAAATACCCACATAGGGTAAGCCATATAGAGTCTTTCCAATTATTAGGGTTAGTGGAAATCGCTTAAGCCAAGTACAGTAAATAAATCATAGCTCATGGTAGAAACTGTCCAAGTATCTTCTTCTGACTCCCAGAACATCACAGCAAAACTTCAATTTACTTGATATTAGTGAGAGAGAATCATACATGTATCTAGATTATGCATAACCCTATGCTTAATAATTGTTAGATACCTAGAAATGAAATATATTCCCCATTCTCAAAAAGGTTCCAGTGTAATCGATAAGAAAGAAGAAAAATGACAAGAATTAGGGAGAAAACAATGCTGCTTAAATAATTCAGTACAATAAGAAAACTTCCTTCATAATTAATAAATATTCAGTTAAAATCACCTGCTTCTCCTTCCGAGTTCAGCTCAAATGTTATTCACTCCTGGAAATCATTCTTCAATGTTCCTCTTCCTTGACTTAACAGAAATTAAGCCAAGGACCTTTAATATATGTTCTTATTACAGTTCTATTTAAGAACAAAGTATTTGTGCTTATCAAGCTCCAGGTTTTTTTGTTGTTGTTGTTCGCACTGTTTATTCTTTGAAATCAGGCATTATGTCATTTTTGTAGATACATTTCTAACAAGAGAAAACTACATCTTTATGTCTGACAAGTAGGAAATGGTTAATAAATATTAATTAATAAATAACACCTAGTATCTGCTTAATATTTTTAAATTTTGTTAAATTGCCAAGTGCACAGATAATAAGAAGTATTTCAATTTCAGAAAAATAGAATAATTTCAAAGAAATGTTGGGAAACCAATCACTTGAAATTTTAACCTTATCGCTTTAATTTCTTTTTTTTTTGAGACAAGGCCTCACTCTGCCACCCAGACTTGTATGCAGAGGTGCAATCATGACTCACTGCAGTCTCCAGCCCCTATGCTCAGGAATCCTCTCACTTCAGCCTCCCAAAGTGCTGGGATTAGAGGCATGAGCCATGCCATACTATTCAACAGAGTTTACTCTAATGACATTTCAATCTCTCCAATCTCAAATTCATAGAAAGTATAAAATTTTTCACCACTTGAATAGTCCAAAGACAGTAATTTGACTTCTCAATTCAACAATCATACATTTTTAGTACAAGAAAGGTCATCATTGCATATAGGAGTTCTCTGACATAAAACATCATGTGTATACCATATAAAAGACACATGAGAATTACTTTTTGGAACCTTTAAAGAAGGCGATAATTTCTAATCTATTTTCTAAGGCAAAGGTCCCAAAATGACCTATTTCAAAATACTGCCTAGAACTACATCAACTACTTACACTCAGCAATTGAAATGCTTGAATGGTGCAGACATCAAATACAAAAATATTATTCATTCACTTATTCATACCATCAATCAACACATGCATTTTGAGCACTTCCTGTGTTCTCAGAAATGGGTTAAACATTGCAAACACAAAGACAATTAAAAAATAGAAAAAGATACAGCCTAGTTCCCCTCCCCCCCGACCAAGCTCACCATCTAGCCACTGGAAAGAAATGGATACTAACCACACATTTTCAAACATGGTTGTAAAACTGAAACGGTGCAAATGATACAAAGAAGATGTACAAAGAGAGCTGAGTCTCTCAGGGCAGAGAAGGTCTTCCTGAGAAACTCACAGCATAGCCTAAATCTGAAGAAAAGTAGCCTCTTGGGGCAGAGGGAAAGGTGCAAAGAAACTGCCAGGCATGGAGAGCAGTATATACAAATGACCTGTGATAGGAAGGAACTGAAGCCATCTGAGGGACTGAAAAGGCCATTGGAGTGGAAGTGCATAAAACAGTGTCCTGCAGATGGAGGCCGTGAGATCCCCCGAACCAGCCTACAATCCTCTACAGATGGCAGTTAAGGTTTTTCTATTTATTCTAAGAACAGTGGGAAGTCATGGAATTTTTCTAAACAGAGTAGTGGCAACATCTGCATTCTGAGCCTATCACTCTGACTGCAGAGTGGAGTATAAATCTGCGTGAGGGTGGAGTGGCTGTGGAAAGTCCTTTTCGGAGGGATTTAGAGAGGTCTGGCAAGACACTGTCAGCTTGAAGAATAGTGTCTGTGGCATGGAAAGAGGAGAGAGACATTTAGGTGGAAATGTCTATAGCACTCAGTGATGGATTGAATCCACTTATGGGAAGTGAGAGCTAAGATTTATGAGTAAGTTCTAGCTTTATCTCCTTCCTTGTGCTTTAGAGATAGAGGTTATTATTATTTTTTTTTCAGATGAAAGAGTTTTGTTAGTTTTCAACCCCCAACTCCCAAAATGCACTGCATGAACCCTTCCTCTCACATCACACCCAGGACACCTGGTGAAGAGGAGGAAGGTTTTATGTCAGACACATGTGCACACAGATACATGATGGGCAGCCCATATCTAATCAACTCTGCTTAATATGGACCAAAATACATTGAATTTAGTCAGTTTAATCAAAATACAGTATCAAATAATCAAGGATTCTGGGCAGATGAATGCTAGGATCCATTTGACAAAGAAAACCTGTTTCTTTCCCTCCTCACTTGCTGCAGATGCTGCTTTATGAGTGCCTGAGACCTGAGCCGTAGCATCTCTCAACCATGCCACTGTGAGCCTGGGGAGACAATATCAACTACTAAGGCAGGAAAGAAATCATGGATCATGAATGTTGTCATTGAGCCATCCCAGAAGCCACAGACCTGAAGGTCATTTGTTATGTAAAATAATTATCCTGTTTGTTTGTTTGTTTACAGACTTTGGTAACTTCCACCAGACAAGGTATACTTCTGAGGCTGAAGTGCAAGAAATGTGAAATTCGAATCTTTCAAATGAAAAACGAAACCCACACTGGAATCAGTTCATGATATAGGACACATCCAAAACTCTACATAAGAATGTCCTATGTGCCCAATTAAAACATCTTATTTGATTAGCCTAGTTTTAGGAAAATATAAATACACAGAAAGAATTCCATATAAAACTGTTTCGAAATTTCCTAGAATGTTTTTGCTAGTACTCTAAGGAAAAAATCTTAATATGAGTTTATGAAAACTGCCTTACTCAAGAGGACATGAGTAGCCTTCTCTTGTTTAAAGATTCTTACTTTCTATGTATATGCATTGTTCGTCTGTTCTTTCAAGCCACAAATTCTTTAAAAAGACAAGAGTTTTGCTTTGTTTTGTTCTTTGCTTTTGTCTCCAATGTTATTAGAAATCCTATCAGAAAGTATTGCTTGAATTTTTATAAAAATAAATTATTACCACATTAGGATCCATGAGATTTGGTCGAATTTTCTTGGCCATGAAATAGATCTGTGGTATTTGGGCAAACCATCTGAAATGTAAGAGGCTTAATATGGTTTGGCCATGTCCCCATCCAAATCTCATCTTCAATTGTAGTTCCCATAATCCCCACATGTCCTGGGAGGGACTCAGTGGGAGGCAGTTAAATCATGGAGGCAGTTACCCTCATGATGGTCTTATGATATTGAGTTCTCACGATATCTATTGTTTTTATAAGGGGCTTTTCCCCCTTTTGCTCAGCATTTCTCCTTGCTGCCATGTGAAGAAGGACATGTTTGCTTCCTGTTTCACCATGACTGTAAGCTTCCTGAGGCCTTACCAGCCCTGCAAAACTATGAGTCAATTAAACCTCTCCTTTATAAATTACCCAGTCTCCGGTATGTCTTTATTAGCAGTATGAGAACAGACTATTACAGGTCTCATTAGCAGCAGAATCACACATCCCAAGAACTCTCACTATATAAAATAAAGAAAATTCCCCTCATTGGGCCGGACACAGTGGCCCATGACTGTAATCCTAGCACTTTGGGAGGCCAAGGTCGGAGGACTGCTTGAGCCCAGGAGTTTGAGACCAGCCTGGGCAATATAGTGAGACCCTACCTGTACAAAAAAATTTACAAATTAGTTGTGTATGGTGGTGAATGCCTGTGGTCCCAGCTACTTTGGAGGCTGGAGTAGAATTGCATTAGCTGGGAGGTCAAGGCTGTGGTGAGCTGTGATCGCACACTGCACTCTGATTTGTGTGACAGAGTGCAAAAACACAAATTCTGTATCAAAAACACAAATTCTCCTCATTAGAAAGAAGTGGGGAGCACAGACCTGTATGTGTTTAACTTCAACTTCATTCCTACTAGCTCCACCCCCTTTATCAACCTTATACCTCATCCTTAGGGAAAAAATAAAAATTACTGAATGTGATCATCTTTAATGCACCTTCCAGCTTTTAACAGTGAACAAAAATGGGAACAAGGAGGGTGAATGCTTTGTTAAATTTATTGCATGATTAAAGTTCCTTCAAAAAGCAAGATAAACTAACAACTTCATTATGGCACATGGAAACTTTGTGATTATTAAAACAATATGATTAGACTACTATTGTTTTCTGCTTTTACATTCTAGGTGAAAAAAAGTATCAGTCACTTCACAGACTTTAACATAAGCAACTCAGATCTATCTGAGTTTGGAAATGTTCTAGTCCATGTACAAAGTTAGAATAACAGATTTTCTGAGGCCCAAGAGAAATAGACTGAAACATTAAAATTTGGTCCAATTTAGATACTGAAAAGACCTTGCCTGCAAAGGCAAATATCATACCTTTGAGGTAGAATAGCAGAGGTAGAATATAATTTTATTTTGTTTGATAGTTTTAAGACCTATGTAGTTATCCTTTTTGTTTCCAACTCTCAAACTTTAGACCAAATATTACTGTTAATTATTCTGCTCAAATTGAGCGACACTCGAGTGTCAGAGGCCCTGGTGATTTTCATATAGAACATTGCCCCTGAAACACAAAGTCCTAAGCAATTGTAATTACTCTAGTTAATCCTCACTTCAGCAAAGTTGCTTAGTAGTCATTGTTCCATTTGCTGGAAAACATTTACCACAGTAAGCTAAACCTTTCAGGCAGTGCCAGAAAGCCTCAGAGGCCTGAAGTATTAAGCATTCCAGCTATAGCATCCACAATAGAAACTGTTAAACAAATGAGAAGATAAACATTACAAATAACTTTTTAAAAATGTATTCCATTCATAAGACATATGCTATCTTTTGCTGCCAAAGATAAATATTTATTTAAAAGATGACTTTTTTTTTGGTCTGTTGAAGTGACATCAGCAAGCAGAACAGCCCTGAAACCATTAGCTGGTTACCTGGATTTTGCACCCTCCCATGAACAACGGATACGACCTTTTACTGTGGTTTTAAGACTTAGGTGCCTGTTCATTAGGTTGGCAAACTTGTCAAAAGCCTCCAGGACTTTGTCAGTTATGTCAGAAACACTTACAAGAAAGACAGTACATGTCAGGACTCAACTCAGTCCTGTCAACCACTGCCAAAATGACAAAAAACCCTTCTGGGGAAAAGGGTTGTAGAGAAATATGAGCCCTCCCACTCGGATTCTGTTGACTCACCAACCCAGTTACACTTGTGCAGTTCAGAGCCATTCTGTCTCTGCTACTTGAATGCCTTAGTCTTTCTGGATGTATTTTCTGATGTATTTTAAGACTCCCAAATTCTTCTGAATGCTTTGGCAGTCAAGATGAAAGTTGATCAACCTTAGTTTGTCTTGACAAAGGACAGTTAAAACAAAATGCATGATTGTGAAAATCAGGAAACAAAAACCAAATTCAACTAAATAAAGCTGGGAAAATGTTCAGGCATAATAACTAAATTATTTCTATTCCAACAAGTTAACACAGAATTTAGGTAGCTAACATAATAGAGAGATGCATTTATTATTTTCATTGAGAAATTTACAACTTAAGGATTGGCAAAAGCCATATAAGTGGCAATAAGATAAACAAAACTATTTCTATTTAGACTTTAATAAGTGACATCTGTAAATGTTTCTGATGTAACTGAAATATTCCTGGGGCTGGGAATATTTTCATAGAATGTAAAATGTCTTAAAATTAGAATGCTTACATCATGTGAAAGAAATGGAGAAACAAAGTAACTCAGAATAAAAATTTTAAAAGGGTTAAGGATAGAAGTGCATGCAATAAAATGTATTCCAAATTCCTCCCAGAGCTGTCAGTGTAGAAGTCTGAATACTGCTCTTCCCAGAATTTCTTTCCAGCCACATTCCAGTTAAAATCTGCCAACAAGAAGGACTTGCATGAGATTAGAAGAAGAGAACAAGGAAGGTAAGAGAAGCATTGGTGAGAGTGTGGGCTCCTTAGATCCTGCTCAAAGCAAGGGTTCTGACAGCAACAGCGATGAGGGCAGATTCATAAGCTCTGGGTAAAACCACTTTATCCCTTTTGCTTCTCCAGCCCATCCTTCTCTTTGATAACCAATTCCTCATATTAAACCCCAACAGAGTAGTTTCTGTTTCCCTGATTAAAAGATTCCAAAAAGTGTTTCATTCATGTTTACCACTCAGTTAAGGAAGTGAGAAATAAAGGCCTATCATTCTACTAGCCTTGGGGCAAATGATTTCCATATCTATTTTATGAAAAATAACAGCAAAATTCCCCCAAGTGTCTTGAAGAGTAAACTTTAGGAGGCTGGCCATATACAAATAGTCTATTTATATAAAATAGCCTATTTTACACAACATGTATATATGTGATTGCTTCCAGTATCAACTCACATTGCATATTTAAAAACACAAACAACTGCTTTGATACCTTTAAAAAAAAAAAAAAAAGCTAAATGGGCATAGGACACTCAGATGTTAAATTTAAAGACAAACTAAAAATCAATTTGCAGCAATGCCATATATTTGAAGACATCTGGGAAATAACGTGACCTCAGGAACTTGCTGGAATGCTTCTATCGAAGATGACTGAATCAGTATATCCCTAAAGCTAAAAGACAGAGCTGAAAATAAATGGAAGCTCAGAATGTCAGCAGAAAAGCAAACTTCACAAGAAATTCATGCTGGAAAATAATTAATTGTACTGGTCATACCTGTCTACTTAGGAGAGCTCACAGCTCATATATGTTTGTTTGCTTTGGGTTTATTTTTAGGGCCCATATTGTTTCAAAAGAAAATTAAAGTGACTTGCAAAGATGAATATAATATAGCAAAATAAGAACACTCAAGAATAAGAATTAGACAGCAGAAAATAAAGACCGAGAAAATAAGATGGATTTAGAACAAAATATATATGGTAATAAAACTTTCTAGCAGCCAATAAGAAGACACAGAGATGATTCATTATAAGTTTTAGATTCTCCACAAAGTAGAAAAATGGAATAGCAGGTGCAACTATTCCTATTTCTGAGACAGGCAATAATATTAGTAATATTATTACTTATGGAGCACTTGTCTCTGCTAAACACTGTCCTAAACACTTTATATAAATTCATATGTTTGATCATAAACAAAAATCTTAAACAAGAAGTACTATTTTAATCTCCATTTTACAGATGAGGAAATGGAACTAAAGTAAGAACAAATGCCAGGCCTAAGGTTTTCAGCTAGGAAATACAGGAGTTGGGATTGGAGTCCAGACAGTCTGGCTCCAGAGTCTATCTTTTTAATCACCATCTTTATAAAACGTCCAAATAGTGATCCAAATATCCTTACAGTAAACCTGGAGATGGATTCCAGAGGGTCATTTTCTTGTATCACAAGACCTTTGGCATCAGACCAAAGCATAGATCTAGAAAATCAATTCTAGAAAGAAAAACAACGTGGCCCAGTGATACAGTTTGGATGCTTGCCCCTTCCCAATCTCATGTTGAAATGTAAATCCCAGGACTGGGGTGGTGCCTGGAGGGAGGTGATTGGATCATGAGAACATATCCCTCATGAATGGCTTAGCACCATCCCCTTGGTGCTAAATGAGTTCTTGCTCTGAGTACATGCAAAATCTGGTTGTTTAAAGGAACATGAATCCTCTCTCCATTCTCTTGCTCCCCACTCTCACCATGTGATGTGCCTGATTCCCCTTCACCTTCTGCTATGATTGTAAGTTTCCTAAGACCCTCAGCAGAAGCAGATGCTGGGGTCACACTTCCTGTACAGCTTGCAGAACTGTGAGCCAATGAATCCTCTTTTCTTTATAAATTACCCAGCCTCAGATATTCTGTTGTAGCCATGCAAAAATAGACTAACACAACCAAGTACCCAGCCCTTTGTTCTTTCGGCTTAATCCGTAGTTAGGCTGTTACCCAGGAGTTGTAAACACCAGCCCTTGGAGGGAACAAACAGGTAACCTAAATCAGACAGGTAACCTAAATCAATCGTTTAAGGAATAAGGACAATAACCAAAGAAGGAACTGTTTCTCAAGTCTGGGTATGTGTTGCCATGCAAAGATATGTGCCTAGTTGTGGTAGTTTTTTTTTAATTTTTTCCAGAGACATTTAGATTTTATGCAAATCGTACATTCCCCTGTTAAAATGTGTCTGTGCGTGTGCACTTGTGTAAACACACACACTGGACAGAGAGAACATGTCCATACGGTGGATTTGACCAACAAGTCTCGAGGTTATCACTCCTACTTTAGGGTAGCTCGACCAGTGTTTCTCAGATTGTATCTATATCAACATCTGAAAGAGGCATGGATCACACACACACACACACACACACACACACACACACACACACACACACACACACACACACACAAATCATCCTCGCCATGAGAACAAGGCCTTCCTATGGAGAGGATGTAGAGTTCCCTCCTTTCCTCCTTCCCCCGCTTTTCCTATACATCCCCCATATTCCATTCACTGAGAATCACTGATTCACAAAAATGAATCTGTTGCTTTTCTCTCAGGCAATCCTCCAGGAACGTTTGTTTTTCTCTACTAAGCTTTAGAAAAATATTGGAAGGGTAAGAGTTTGGAACTACATTCCCTTGGAAATACCACAAGTACCTAGAATGCAGCTATGTGGGTAGCCAGGTAAATGCAGAATCAGTATGAGAAAAATAAACCTCTCTACACATTCTTTTGTGAAATTTGCATTGTGCCTAACCAACTTCGTTTTGCTGAGAGGCAAACCAAGGGGTCAACAGCTCATAAGCAAAATCAAAGTTTTCTGTAGAATATAATTCTGGGTTTATTCACACAGCAATGAGACAGAGAGAGAGAATAAATATGAGTTTCCGTGGTTTTATGTCATAACTGTGAAAAAACATTGTAGTGTTACAATCCCTTCATTCATCTGCTTTTCTCAGCCACTATTTTTCCTAAGTCAATCATGTGGAAGATGTGCTCAGGGAAAAATTCTAAAAATATTTAACACAATAACAGAAAGGAGGAGATATTGTTTTTACTACATTCAGAATATCCCAATAAAGTATTGAAGGAACCAGAGGGGAGCAAATGGCTAAAATATAAATTCTGTTATACTATGCCTCCAATTTATTCTTAGTGTTATTAGTCAACACTGCCATCTCCAATCGCAAATAAGTTTGCTAAGGTTTCTTCACTTAAAGTTCCTGAGAACATGTAAAAGACATGCATAATTATCAGTACAACAGCTCTCATGTCATGTAGTTTTATGCTGAGTGCCTAACACAGCATGGAAGAGTAAAAACAATCTGGTCCACATCGAAGGGCAATGTGATAGGGTGTAGACAAGTGGAAAATTGGAGTATTCCCTAGAGAGATCCCAACCAAGCAGTGGATTATAAGAAATGAAAATCTGCTTCTAGAAAAGAGTACAGGGTTGCGAGGAATGACCATCATCTCCCATTTTCTGATCCTGGGCATCAGAGGACCGACCAGCAAAACTGCTCTCACTGTTTTAACACATGATGATCTCTATAAGAAATAAAGTCCCCAACACATGTTAGAGCAGATTGGAAGGTACAGTTACCCCCCAGAGCCCTCCTTGGTTTCATTATGCTCTTCCCATAGGCAAAAAAAAAATGTTCATCCCAGCACTATTTATAGTTCTTAAAACCTAGAAATATGATGTATAATCAATAAAGCAAGGATGGAAAGACATTATAATACAGCCAACATTGTGCAGCCTTTTAAATATTTTCTGAAAGTTTGCAGTGATAAGAGGAAATACCCATGCAACAACAGTAGGTGAAAAGGACAGAAGACAAAACTGATTACACAGAAGGGTCTCACGTATGTCAGCCTGGATATGGAAAAATATTAGCAGTGATTGCTTCTAGGTGGTAAAGTGGAAGGTGTTTCACCATTTTATTTTTTCCTTCTGTGTATTTCAAATGTTCTTCAATACACACTCAATTATTTTTATAGAACCCCAAAATTCAAACTTCTTATAGACCTATTGGCCCTAAAAATATGGATAATAAATGGACTGATGTTCTTCCTGCCAAGAAATTCTGCCTCCTACAGGTGAAAAGAAAAAGTACAGGGTAACGACAGTCAAAAGTCTTTAAGTCTCTGCCTGCATTTTCTGTTTCAGTCACACACAAAGTCCCCACCTAGTGATACCAAAACACCCAGGAACCGCCAACACCACAGAGAGGGAAACTTCATTTCTTATTGACTGGGTTTTCTTCATTTACCATCACATAAAGACAACATCTACTCAATTTGTTAAGGCAATTTTGTGATGAAAAACAGATGAAGTTAAAGTCATTAGCAGTGTTGCAGAAATATTTAAGATGTAACTCATATATTTTTTTGTAGTCTTTACCAAATTAATGTTATGCATGAAGGGTAAAAGGGAGACAATTGGATTGCAACAGAATTATATTTCTTTTGAATCGATGATACAGAAATGAATTGGGCAATTTGCAACTCTTCCTATAGTATTAAAAAAGAGAAAAATTTAATACTGCAAAGAAATTTAGGTTGGCAATTTGCAATTATTAGTCATTGATTTTGTGCAAGCACTGCCTATGCTGAAAGCTTCTGTAGGGATAA
The DNA here is from genome assembly GCA_036589455.1 of Ateles fusciceps. NCBI lineage: Eukaryota > Metazoa > Chordata > Mammalia > Primates > Atelidae > Ateles > Ateles fusciceps. The sequence continues at coordinate 11,857,888 of JAZHEH010000572.1, read as the reverse complement.
GATATATTTAAATATTGGGACTGAAGTTGGCTAAGCCTACACGTCTCTGATTAAATAATACATCAATTTCACCCATGTTTTTTAGTTCCTGCAACTATAAATTGTTCACTAAAACCATAACACAGAAAATAGTCTTTTGAAGTAATCTCTGAGAAAAATGAAATGCCAATTTAAGACCAGCTTTATCATTAAATCCATCTGATGATGTTATGAAATAACAGCGGCCAGTTTTGTGTGCTTAAATCATTAGAATTGGCAGTCCCATCCTACTTCACAGAAGAGGTAAGTGCAGCTCACGAAGGTTAAGTAATTTGTTCAAGATCACACAGACACCAAATTTTGCAAATTATCAGTTGTCCACCCTGTACTGATAGCCAAGGACTTTAGAAAGTAATGACATTCTTTTTATCTTACTGTCCAATTATGACTTCACAGCTCTTTCACTTATCTCTACTTACTTCATTCACTCTAATCATAGACTGGTTCCCTATACATAACCTTCACATCTCCAAACATCTAGCATATTTTCTCTCCTAAAAAAAAAAAAAAAATCAAACAAAACTTCTGATTCTTCCTGAATCATAAGATATCACTCCCTGGACCAATCAAATGTGGCTGGTGGGTAAGGTCTTATGAGAAATGGGTGCTCTGTTTCCTCCAAATGGAAGCCCATTTTGTTTCTGTAGAGAAAGAAATAGTTCCACAGAGGAAGGAGGGTCTTCTAGGTAGCAAAATCATCAGTATCCATTAGAGGGAAATTAACAATTATAAGTAACTATAATGAAGTACAGTTAGTGACTTAAACCATATGATTTTTATTTCATTCACTTAACTTTACCATTCTTTGCCACTTAACAGCAAAAGCTTTGTACCATTATATGGATAGAAATAATATGGAAAGAATAAAAAGACAAATTTTTAAATTTTGATCTTAAGTAGATTAGATCTACTAAGGCAATTAGCAGAAATAACATTCTCACTTTTGGTTGCTAGAGCTGCATTAGTGAATTTTAAAAATATATTCTTATGAATTCCAGTGGCTTGGCTTTAAATATCAATAGCCAAATCCCAGGGGAATTGGAGCATAAGAGGTAATGCCATAAAATAAAGTATGGAAGAATAATGACTATTTCCTCTGACAGAAAAAAAGACCAACTAAGGGTGCATATAAAAAGAGACATATCAGAGAAATTTCACCAGCGCTTAGATGCTGAGACGCTCCCAGTAAACCCTTGAGCCTGGGTGAGTTCTTAGAAGGGATGTGTGCTACAAAATAATTGAAATTGTGATAGAAGACAGAGGTGGTAATCCCTGAGCCGAACGGACAGTTATGTAGCTTTCTCAGGCTTGATCCAGGAGGCAGCAAACCTGTTAGGTATGCTGGTGATCCAATATGGATCCCAGTGGCTGATGCCTGTGTCCAGGTAAATGCTTCTGAAAGCAGCAGCCACAAAGAGTTCTTTCTACCCCTGGGTGCGGGGGAAATAGCTATTTCTTGAGGTAGGTGGCATAGGCTAGTACACTACAAGAGACATCCCAGCCTCAGAGAAGAGAGAAACTGTCATGCAGCTGACAACTGGAGGCAAGGTAAAAGTACTGACCTTCACCACAGAAGCATCTGGAATTACAAAAGTTATACCCAAAAGCAAGAAGGAGGAATCACACTTCAACAGAAGGCAATAAAGATCAAACGCCACCACAGACCAGCAGTGCACCTCATACCCCACCCTTAATGCCATGAAATTTAGGGAAGTTGCCCAAATGCAGTTGCTAACAAGGAAACAGCTATGAGTGAAAGGGTGGTAGTGGACGTAAGTTCTGAACTGAGAGAGTAATTACCCCAAAGTGACTGAGTTCAAAATTTGATGTCACTGTGTTGGCTTACAAGAACTAGAACAAGGCTTCTAGAGCTGAATAGAAATGAAAGCTTATGTGTTCAATAGGATTTTAAAGAAATAACCACATTATGTAAAATAACCATTATAAATATGTAATTTATTTATATATGCACTCATTTTATATGTCTATATATGCGTTTATGTGCATGTATAAAGTCATATATGGAGTATTTGATTTAGAGTTCTAAATTAATAAACTTTTAATTATGAAAATACTTAAATGAATTAGAGTCTTTCTTTCTTAAACTGAGCACTGCTCATCTGTGGAATTTTTAAAAATTTATGTCTGACTGCATTTCTCATTGCATTTCATAGTTTGGATACCATATAAACAACTCTTGAATGGATGTTCTCTTTACTATTTTACATATATTTTACTTACATCTGCCTGATTTTTTGACTGCCCCCATGAGTTGCTTTACAACCTCCTCCCTGTACGCCTGCCACCACTCTTGAAGGAGCTCCCTCAGACAGTGACTGGCGATGAGTGTGTAAATCATATAATGATGTGTAGACCATATCCTGCTTCTGTACAGCAAAACCAAATTCACAATTGATACAGATTTCATATGTCTATCTATTGACTGGTCGTTAGTAATAAAATGATGCAATGCATTTACACAACTCATTATATACTAGTGAAATTTTATTCTTATAGAATTGGACATATTGCACTTTTATTTTTCTGTATACGATTTATGCAAACACAGCTAATTAACACACCAATAGAACATAAACAAAAGTAAAAAGGCAATAATACAATTAAACAAACCAACTCTTCATTGTTTTAAAAAATAAAAGACTATGTCAAATAGAATGTCAAGGGAACACATCTTACTAATTTTATAAGACCGACATGATCTTGATTCCACTGTAATCTGAAATACAAGTAGACACATTATGATAAGTTACAAAACTATTACCCTATAGACACTAGTTATATTTATAATGTGAGTTATTACAATAAATACTAAAACAAAAATCTGTATCACATAAGGAAAGTAAAAATTATTTGAGAGCGTGCTTTCTTTAAACAGTGATTAGCACAGCAGATGCTCAGGACATTTTTTTAAAAGGCAGAAAAGGAACGCACCTGTTTGTTTCAATGCTACCATTTCTGCAGTTTATATCTTTTTCTATGTTGAAGCTGCCACATACCATCAACAAGAAAAGAAGGCAAGATATCAGGAAAAAAGAGTGATAGAGTCTCCTTATTTTAATTTGAAATCTTTCATATATATGAAATATATCAAATATATATGAAATATTATATTATAGGACATATATCCTATAATATCATATATATTAATAAAGGACTATAATGTCCTTCACTAATTATCACCTAATGGTAGACTCACAAAGAAATGGCCTAAAATAGGAATGAAAACATCCCTAGAGTTTTGTTCTTCTGTCTAGTGATAAAAGGTATTCCAGAGACATAGCCCATCATCAACAATAACCAGATACATAGCTATTTCAGAACACACCATAATGCTTTCTTAGAATGGGACTGAGATTTTTTCTATTACTGTGCTAATAGAACCAGACTCTAAATGGAATTTTATAAGAAATTCCATATAAGCAGTTTCAGTGTATTACTTTATTTCTCTTTAAAACTGAAAATTAGCTGGACATGGTGGCACATGCCTATAATCCCAACTACTCGAAGGCTGAGGCATGAAAATCGCTGAACCTGGTAGGCAGAAGTTGCAGGGAGTCAAGATTGCACCACTGCACTCCAGCCTGGACAATAGAGCAAGACTCTGTATCAAAAAAAATTAAAAATAGAAATAAAAATAAAACTGAAACTTCCCAACAATGAAATGGAGGCACCAGAAGTTTTCAGCAATAGGTAGTTAAAGAAAAAATTGTGTCATTAAAAAAACAGAGTAGGCTACTGTGGAGGCCATGGCTGTTGACCTCCTAAAGGTTTGCTGAAACATCAATTTGCAAAAGGCAGATTAATAGGATAAAAGGCATACACATTTATTTAATGTGTATACACAGGAGCCCTCAGAATGAAGACCCCATCCAACAATAAGGTACAGAAACTTATATACCACCTTGAGGTTATAGAAACAATGCAGGCTAGAGCATGGCCAAAAGCGGGTGATTCCAGTAAGTCAGGGTTAGGGGCAACACAGTTATGACAGGGAGAAAAAAGAGTCCTGACTAGCAAAGGTGGCCTTATTATGTAGATGAAGCCACATAGAGAAAAACCTTCAGAAAGAATAGATGAAGAATGTCTCTTTTCAGACCTTTAAAGGTGTCAGACTCAGTGAACCTCTCTTAAATGCAGGAAATGCCTGGCTGCATTAATGAGGATTCTTTACAGAGGCAGATTTCCCCACCTCAGTCAGTTGATCCCCTGGCAGCCATTTCAAAATATGTCAAAGAAAATATATTTTGGTTTAAAATATTTTTATTTCCTTAAGTCCTCATTTTAAAACTTAAAACAAGTTTCATATATGAAAAGCCAAACAGGCTTTTTATGTATATCTAACAACCTCGAACCCAAATTTCTCTAAAACGGTAACTATCTCCAAAATGATAGCTCTAGAGAAATTTGGGTTCAAAGTTGTTAGACAGATATAAACAAAAAGTGGAATGACAAATTGGGATAAACAGAAAAGAGACTATTTAAACATATTGTCCTATATCTTCTTCAGTCACTCAATCCTGAGAATAGATCAATTCAGTTAAACAGCTGTGTCCCATTCCAGGAGGTGGCACTGCAGATGGGTGAGACTTCTATATATATTACAGTAAAACAGATCTTTAATAAGAGGCATTTCTGTAGAAATGAAAGAAAAAGTTTAACGTCTGGAGCAGTAAGTCTACACAATAGTTTTTCTAGAGTCTCTGAAGAATCTTGAGGTTACAGTGACAACCTGACAAATTTTTCTGGAGTGTAGTTTGTATCAGGTATTCAAGTGAACTTTCTGAGAAGTTCATACATCAGCAGGCAGTCATGAAGATTGTTTATATATAAGTTGATGTTATTTCTCTTAAAGTTTAAGTTGTCTTGCTTCAGTTTGCAGGGCTTTAAGAAAAGCATAATTTTAATTTCTAGTGATTCCAAGAAAGAAAGTTGGGAGAAAATTTTTGAAAATGTTGAAGACTCCTATGCAGGAAAGAATTCAGGATCCCATCTAAATTGTAGACTAATAGTTTTAAAAATCAAAAGTAATGGGTAAGGCTAGAATCTAATAACAAGTGTACTGTAGTTTCTAATGAACCATAATTTTTCTCTCGCCAGTCACCTATTTTTACCAAAGGCAAATCATAGTAGAACCAAATTATTTGTAAAATAAATTTTAGTCTGTTTATACTTGGCCTGATTATTTGCACAAAATGCCCCAAGAGTAATTATTGGCCATATAAGCTCTTTTAAGTTGCTTTGTTAGACCTTTTTCATAAGGAATCTCAGGATAGACTTTTTAAAACCTTCACCAGCCTATTCAAGCCAAGTTTTTGCCATCAAACTGTCTGTAAATACCTGTAATTCCTCTTTTCTCAAGGTCCCAAAATAACTGAGGTTCTTGGGCCTGTCCGAAAGTAGCAATCTTTACTCAGCAGAGGTCAGGAACTTTGTAAAGGAACCACAAAGAAAAAGTACCAGGCCAGTCTTTCCAATGGGCTTTTATCAGCTCTATAAAGCCAACCTCAATTCCTCAAAGCAATCTGGTCATATCTCAAAATATGCCCTTTCAATCAAAGCCTTAGTAAAATAACCAGTGTCTCCAATTGTGTCTTGTTATAAAAGAAATCAGATTCTTATTGAACTGATATAAATAACTATATTGTCATAAATTATGAATACTCCCAAATAGTTACCAAATTCTGGAGAAATCAGGTAGAGAGAAAGAAATATGCTTCAAATTTTGCTCACAAGATTATACTTTTCCCACATGTTAAAAGCTTCAAGACATCTAGCAGGTAGTATCTGATTAACAGACCCAGACAAAAATGACGACATTAAATTCTGAAGACATTTCTATTTCATTTAACCAATAATTTTTAAATTATCTTTAGTGATAAAGATATTAAAGTCACATGAACTTGAAAAGTATTTGGGCTTATTTAATTTATGAGTACTCATTTATTTTTAAATTAACTTGTATTATGTATAGACAATATATAAACATATGTATAGACATATATGTAGACACAACATACAACATACACATGTATGCGCAAAGACTTTACAGTTTTGATTTTAGAATTTTAGCCATATGACAAGGAAAACTCACTAGTTTAAAAGGGCAGTTGGATTTAAACTATGCCTTTGTAAATAGAAAAGTTTAAAGTTTATCTGGAAGAAGATTTTACTGAATATTAGAGAAAATGGGTAGCAAATTTACATCTCAGAGCACAAAAAGACACAGAATTTAAGCTTTTTCAAGAAGGTTGACTGTGTTAAAGGAAGATTAAAAATGGACATCAAGGCAACATAAAATCATAGGACTCTACCATGGGATTTTATGAAGAGACCAGTTTTATTTAGATAGGTTGCTTTTAATTGAGTTTCTATCTTTTAACTGGATCACTGAACTCAGGGCAGAACGATACTGAATTCCATACCACTAGACAGAAATGCCATGAGGCCTGAGCCACAAAACACTTTCACAGTGCACCTCACTGCAAGGTCATTCCTCTAAAGCTGGTGGGCAACCCAGTGTCAATCAGCCCACTATGTGATAAGCTCATTCCCCATGGCAGTCTTCTCTCTCAGTAAGGAGTGTTTCCATACATTTTAGGTGCCCAGAACCATGCTTATCCAAAATATGCAAAGAAATAATGACCTCTTATAGTAATAACTATTTATTATAAGCACTTCCATCAGTGACTTCTAAAACTGTATCTCTTACTTAGCCATTAGACAGAGAGAGACCAAATTTCCTCACAATGCAAAGTAATTTCTCATACCCTCAAAAGCCAAAGAAATCAGGTAATAAAATATGAAGCAGAGCTTTAGACTTGAAAAGAATCTGCCTATGACTCTTGAACCTCCACAAGGAAGACAGAAGACCCCAAAAAAGGGGTGAGGGGCACCTTTTCTCTGCATTCCTTAAGGGGTGAATGACACCTTTTTTCTAAGTCCTTAAGAGGTCTGAGTCATCAGAACTCCTCTAATATGACAAGGAGAAAGAAAAAGTTGATAGAGTAAAAGTAAATGGGAGAAAGATTTTTAAGAAAGGAAGCAAACAGAAGTACCAAGCACAAAGATTTTGGGGATTTTGGGGGAAAAAAAGATTTTAATCAACTGAAAAAAAATTTCCAAATACAGCATCAAAAGAAAAAAAGCAAAAGGGCCTTTTAAATTTATATAGAGCTTGGGTATCAGCTTTTAATTAAGCATTCCTCAGAGAGAACACATGGCAAATGTCTTTTCAGACCTTTAAAGGTATCAGATTCAGTTAAGTTTCTTCTAGATCCAAGAAATGCCTAGAAAGGGAAGGCCTGGCTACATTAATGAGGATCTCTACAGAGGCAAATTTCTCCCACCTCAGTCTGACTGGCCCTGTGGCAGCCATTTCAAAACTATGACAATGAAGGCCAAACAGGTAATAAGTGGTATAACCAGTGTTCATACCTTGGCAGCCTGAATCTGAATTCTGGGCCCCTAAACACTGTACCATTTCATCATGAAAATGTGGATGCCTCAATTTTGACAGAGTAGCCCATGTTCACGCAAATCCTATACTCTTCAACCTACCTTCATGGTCTCCACCAAAATTGTACTAAGGGTCACAGTTAGCTAAAGAAATTAGTGAAAAGGAGTAATAAATATTTTTTTTCTTATGTTACCTTTTATCATGCAATCTTTTGTTCTGCAACTTGATTGACAAAAAAGAGTAGAGGAAGATGAATTTCTACCCCCAAAATGCTAAATCCAATATCCCCCAAGAAAATACTTCTCCTGCTAGACAACAACTCTGCAATTAGGTCTGCACACATTTCCAACAAGTGCCTCAGAGTGAAGTATCTCTAGATGAGAAGAGATTTTGTATATTTGCACAGTGGAATGCATCTGATACAAAGATTTAGAAGAACTTAGGGAGTGCTTCTGTCTGAGGGAGTGTGGTTCACATTAATCACACTGACTGACTTTATTGACAGCAACATGCATGGAAAGAACTGTAATTTGGAAAGTCCTGAAACTATGTATTAAATAGGACTGCACATTTTCTATTCTTTGGGAAACTAAAACCATTTCCTGTTTCTTCTATGAGAAATAATCCCGTTGTGTTTTTCTGTTCTCCACGACACATATTAGCTTCAGTAAACCATAGATCATGGAGAGGCAGCTCTGTTTGCTTTCAGTGGAAAGAGTACTGTATTTGGAGTCAGAGATTATGAAACTGGACCTTAATTTTGACACATTCTGGCTATGAGGTCTTAAGCTAATCGCTCACCATTTCTGACCTGCAGAATCCTCATCAACAAGAAGAAAGTGATACTAGCGTGTTCTTCACAGGACTGTTGGCTAAGTAAATAAACTTTGCATGGGACAGGGTAATTTAAAGCTAATTGTTGGTATCTAATATTAGTTTTGGTAATAACTAGAAGAAGAGTGACTAATAGTCAAAAATTGTGAGTATCTGAAATTTAGTACCTAATTGCCTAATGAAGCAATACTGATTTATTTACAAATAAGCTCCATATTTATGATATATAACCAGTGATTTTTCTTTAAAGAAATTTAAACAAAGACCTTTGGATATTCCCAAAGACTTAGACAACTGGTTCACAGAATGCTATTTTAAAAAGCCTTTTCTAACATTATTTTGAGAGTCTGGTAACCAATAAATATTGTAGTAGAAATGTCATAATTACCAACCCAGTTTCTTTAGCTAAGAGATTTAAGGGAGGAACTAAATACTTTCTGAAAATCCATCCTGCATTTGGTCTATTTGAGAATCACATTCATAAGACCAACTTGTGCTCTTCCACAATCCAAGACAAGAATTTAGCTTTAATGAACTTTCCATAAATCTGAGGGAAGAGAAATAAATTAGCATATCTTTAAGCAATTTAGACATGTTACGCATGTGAGCAGGTCAAAAAAATCTGTTCAAATGAACTTAGCTGAAAACAGACTCTTACAGCATGAAAATGCTTTGATGTGCCTCTTGGAAAGTTCGCTTGTAGCACTTCCACTTAAAAAAACTCAGTGTCAAAAGTGTTTCTCAAGACAAGGGGCACATGCAAAATGAAGAAACAAGCAAAGTTCTTTATGATAATTCCCTAGTTCCACTTTCTGGAGATTCTGTGCTCTCTATAGGAACCCCTTTCTTACCCCTGACAAGCAACAGTACTCTTAGCCATCTTGTTTCCCATCCAGCCAGCGAGAATGTATTTCTGATGAATCGATTTCTAAAAGGAAATAGTGACTTAGTATGTTACCTTCTCATGACTTAATATGTTACCTTCCTTAGGTAAATAATGGGAACAGTGCATCTCCCAAAATAAGATACTTTAGTCAGAGAAACATTAGTGTCTGGGAGATAATATTGATGAAATACATATGCAGATGCCCTTCTTAAGACCTGATCGGGTTTTCAGATCTTGAGATCCTTTTGGAGAACCTAATCCCAATGTACATGATGTTCTAGAAACATCCAGGTAGAAAACAGAACACATGACACTGTTCTTTTTACCAAATTAAAGTCCCTGGCAACATGGTTAGCACAAAAGCCAGCAAAATCAGAGTTGTATTTAAATAGCCCTTCTTTTCTCAAAATAAATTATTGCCAGAAGGAAATTTTCAGTTCTTCATCAAAATACACACTTGTGGATTCAGATAATAGAGAAGCTACTTTTATCTTTTATTTAAAAATAGCTCGATTTGGTATTACAACCAGAAAAGGATTGAGTAACAATGCATAACTAAATTTTAATTGGTGTATTTGTAGGCAAACCCTACCTGTAAGCCATGTGTAAAAATACCTTACTTTTAGCATTGAATGAGATACTAGAAAAATTGACATATTTTAGGCTAAAATGTTGATTTTTTTTTCATACTGTGTATTACAATTATTTGTTTGGGACTTGAATTTCTTCCCAAATGTCATTGAAACATTCTGTTAAGAGATCTTATTGTAAGAAAAGACTCCTCTCCAGGAAAAAAGAAATCCGAAATGAACCCATTATAGCACACCAGAATCCAAAATCTTTCCCTTTCTATTGAATTTCACCCAGTAGTTATTTTAGCTTCATTCCTTTTGTCTCCATTGCTCTATCGTTGTTGTTTGAAACCGTTTAATTTGACATGATCATTAATATATGATTGGATAAATGTACCTAAGAAATGTATAGCTTTGTATTTCTTATGTTCACAAACATACATTTTTAAAAATAAAGAAAAGTCTAATATAGTCCGCAAATCCTTTTCAAGGAGGGTGAATTTCCGAGGAAGAATGCATGGTAATGTGTAGATGGTTATCACACAAAGAGGAACATCAATTGCAAATGCCATGTTAAACAAATGAAATACAGTAAATTAAATGAAACTACTTTCTGTAACACTTTATGCTTCTATCTGTTAATTTTCAAGAAGGCACCATAGTGAGGCTCATTTCAATACAAAGTCATATTGCGCAGATGTACTACATTTATTTTTCTTTATGAAAAAATTATATAAAACTTTATAGCCTGCCCCCAGTTCTGTATTAGGAATAGCATGAAAAGCTTTTCTATGCCTAACTTCCCCAATCCTCCCTAGGTCTTTCTTTGACATTTTCTCTGACTTATACTACACAGTGTTTCAAACCTGTCCCTGAACCAACCCTACAAACAAGGGTCAGGGTATGAAGTGTCTTTTCTTTTGCCCCTCCTGGTACTCTTGACCCATCTCATCCAACATCCTCTAAGATGTTATTCTCTCAATTACACCCTCTCATCTGTATCTGTACCATCCTCAATGGCTCTTTTGCCTCAGCCTTTATCTATAAACAAAATGATAAATCTCTTTTCTGTGTTAAGAAAATAAAAAATGAAACCTCTAATTTCTTTCTTCTTGGGTTCCTGACCTCTGCAACTCCTTCCATCCTTAGCTGATTTCCTTCAAGTGTCTCCTCCCTTAAGGCCACCGCTCACTCCCCCAACTCCCTCCCCCGACCATTGCCCTCACTCCTCATTCTCTGCTCTGTCTTCTACCAATTCCACCCAGCTCACAGTGCACAGAACAAGCTTCTAAAAGCCAAATTCAAGGCTCCTTTCATCCTTAAATAACTTGACCTCTCACAGCCCGAGGCATTGCCTACCAAGTTATCCTTTTCTTTTTAAAACTCTCTTTTCCATTTCCTCTAAGTTCTCCTAAATTTCAGACTCCTTTTGTAAGTCTCCTGCCAGACCCCCCTCCAAGGCAACCTCCACAAATGCTGCTGGGGATCTGTCCTTGGTCCTCTTTTTTATTTCCAGAGATTCTCTCCCTAACTCTGCTCATTCCATTTGTCACATTCTCTGATCCTTCTTCCTCTACCCACCTCAGAAAATCTGTTGCTTCTCAAGACTCCTCCCATGGAACTTTTTGTTTCTGCATCTATAAAATGTCATCAGTAATAGCAATTACAATCTAACCATAGGCTATTAGATGATTAATGAGATGGTCCATGCAAAGTATTTGGCATGGTGCATGGCACAGCATCAGTAATTGTTGGTGATTGTCTTTGTACTTCCTTTATATACACTTCCCTCTAGGTAATCCCATCTACGATGAACCAATATTCCAGGAACTCCCAAATCTCTCAAGTAGATTCTGCTGCCCCTCTGTTCACTACGGAGCTCAAAGCTGTGCTCTCTTCATCTATTCAGCAAACATTTATTTAAAATACTCTACACATGAAGCACTCTTTTAAGAATAGACTATACAAAATTGGACAAGATTTTTAAAAAGAAGAAAAAAGTTTTTGAGATCAGGCTGCTCAAAGTCTACTAGGGAATCTGGACAAGTAAATAAACTTATTAAATAATGTAGTAAATGTGAGGGATGCAGGTGTACAAACGAGAGAGGATGTAGGTACAAAATCAAGGTGCAGCATTCTTTATCTTAAGCAAAAACTCTAGAAATAAACCTTCTGATAGTGACCCTGTTTTTATACCCAGATAGGGAACAGTATCTGGGTATAAAAATAGGGTCAGTGGTGGAGTGGCTCCAAGATGGCTGAATAGGAACAGCTCTGGATTGCAGTTCCCAGCGAAAACACAGAGGGTGAGTGATCACTGCATTTCCAAATGAATTTTTACTGCCCACAAACCAGGAGATTCCCATGTGGAAAATTACCCAGAGTCTCCAGCGTGGCTGTTTCAGCTGGCACAGAGGGTCTCCGCACAAAAACTCACACAAATCCAGGTGCCATTTCAACTGGCAACTGGAACACCTGAGAGACAGAGTCACGTGTTCAACTGAATAAAGGGGCTGAAACAGGGAGCCAGGTGATCTGGCTCAGCTGGTCCCACCCCCCACAAAGACCAGCAATCTAAAATGCTCTGGATTGAGAGTTTCACAGCAAGCACAGCTGGACCCGGGACAGTCTAGCTCTGTGGGGGGTAAGGGCGTCCACCATTACCGAGGCAGTCCACCATTACCGAGGCAGTCCACCACTTCTGAGGCAGTCTGCCATTACTGAGGCAGTCCGCCATTACAGAGACAGTCTGCCATTACCGAGGCAGTTCTAACTACACACCTGTAAACAAAACTACAAGAAAGTTCACACGGCAGCTGGGCAGAGCCCACAGCAGCTCAGCAACGCCTCTGCTGGCAGACTGGGACTAGCCTACCTCCTCACTGGACAGGGCATCTCTGATAAAAGGAAGCAAAATGACAGGAACTTATAAATAAAGCCCGACCTTCCCAGGACAGAGCACCTGGGAAAAAAGGCGGTTATGAGTTCCGCTGCAGCAGACTTAAATGTACCTGCCCAGCAGCTCTGAACAGAACAACAGAGCTCACAGCTCAGCACTTGAACTCCTATGAGGGACAGACTGTCTCCTCAAACAGCTCCCTGACCCCTGTATAACCAAAGAGACACCACATAAAGGAGAGCTCAGGCTGACATCTGGCGGGTATCCTTCCTGGGACAAACATAACAGAAGAAGAAACTGGCAGCAACCCTTACTGTTCTGCAGCCACTGCAAGTGATCCCCAGGCAAGCAGGGTCTGGAGTGGACCTCCAGCATTCCTACAGCAGGGGGGGACTGACTGTTAGAAGGAAAACTAAAAAACAGAAAGAAATAACTTCATCAGCAACAAAAAGGACATTCACTCAGAGACCCCATCTGAAAGTCACCAACCACAAAGACCGCAGATAGATAAATCCACAAAGATGGGGAAGAAATCAGTGCAAAAAGGATGAAAATACCCAAAACCAGAACATCTCTCCTCCTCCAAGGGACCACAACTCCTCACCAGCAAAGAACAAGGCTGGATAGAGAATGAGTCTCATGAATTGATAGAAACAGGCTTCAGAAGGTGGGTAATAACAAACTTCTCTGAGCTAAAAGATCATGTTCTAACCCAATGCAAAGAAACTAAGAACACAAAAAAAGGTTTGACAAAATGCTAAAAGATAAACAGCTTAGAGAAGAATATAAATTAATTGATGGAGTTGAAAAACACAACACAAGAACTTTGCAAAGCATACACAAGTTTCAATAGCCGAATCGACCAAGCAGAAGAAAGGATATAAGAGATTGAAGATCAACTCAATGAAATAAAATAAGAAGGCAAGACTAAAGAAAAACGAATAAAAAAAAAAGAACAAAGCCTCCAAGAAATATGGGATTATGTGAAAAGACCTAATCTACGTTTGATAGGTGTACCTGAATGTGACAGAGAGAATGAATCCAAGCTGGAAAACACTCTTCAGGATATTATCCAGGAGAACTTCCCCAACCTAGCAAGGCAGGCCAACATTCAAGTCCAGGAAATACAGAGAACACCACAAAGATAGTCCTCAAGAAGAGTAACCCCAAGGCACATAATCATCAGATTCAACAGGGTTGAAATGAAGGAAAGAATGCTAAGGGCAGCCAGAGAGAAAGGTCGGGTTACCCAGAGAGGGAAGCCCATCAGAATCACAGTGGATCTCTCAGCAGAAACCATAGAAGCCAGAAGAGAGTAGGGGCCAATATTCAACATTCTTAAAGAAAAGAACTTTCAACCTAGAATTTCATATCCAGCCAAACTAAGCTTCATAAGCAAAGGAGAAATAAAATCCTTTATGAACAAGCAATTACTCACAGATTTCATCACCACCAGGCCTGTTTTACAAGAGCTCCTGAAAGAAGCACTAAACATAGAAAGGAACAACCAGTACCAGCCACTCCAAAAATGTACCAAATAGTAAAGAGTGTTGACACAATGAAGAAATTGCATCAACTAATGGGCAAAACAACCAGCTAGCATCAAAATGGCAGGATCAAATTCACACATAACAATATTAACCTTAAATGTAAATTGGCTAAATGCCCCAATCAAAAGACACAGACTGGCAAATTGGACAAAAAGTCAAAACCCATCGGTGTGCTGTATCCAGGAAACCCATTTCACATGCAAGGATACACAAAGGCTCAAAATAAAGGGATGGAGGAAGATTTACCAAGCAAATGGAGAGCAAAAAAAAGCAGGAGTTGCAATTCTCATCTCTGATAAAATAGACTTTAAACCAACAAAGATCAAAAGAGACAAAGAAGGACATTACATAATGGTAAAAGGATCAATGCAACAAAAAGAGCTAATGATCCTAAATATACACGCACCCAATACAGGAGCACCCAGATACATAAAGCAAGTTCTTTATGACTTTCAAAGAGACTTAGACTCCACACAATAACAGTGGGACACTTTAGCACTCCACTGTCAATATTAGACAGATCAACGAGACAGAAAATTAATAAGGATATCCAGGACTTGAACTCAGACCTGGACCAAGAAAACCTAATAGACATCTACAGAATTCTCCACCTCAAATCCACAGAATATACATTCTTCTCAGTACCACATCATACCTACTCTAAAATTGACCACATAATTGGAAGTAAATCACTCCTCAGCAAATGCAGAAGAATGGAAATTATAACAGTCTCTCAGACCACAGTGCAATCAAGTTAGAACTCAGAAACTAACTCAGAACCGCACAACTTCATGGAAACTGAACAACTGACTCTTGAATGTTAACTGGATAAACAATGAAATGAAGGCAGAAATACAGATGTTCTTTGAAACCAACGAGAATGAAGACACAACATACCAGAATCTCAGGGACACATTTAAAGCAGTCTAGAGGAAAATTTATAGCAATAAATGCCCATATGAGAAGAAAGAAAGATCTAAAATCGACACCCTATCATCAAAATAGAAAGAGCTAGAGGAGCAAGATCAAAAAAACTCTAAACCTAGCAGAAGACAGGAAATAACTAAGATCAGAGCAGAACTGAAGGAGACAGAGACAGAAAAATCTCTTCAAAAAATCAATAAATCTAGTAGCTGGTTTTTTGAAAAGATCAACAAAATAGACCACTAGCCAGATTAATTAAAAAAAGAGAGAAGAATCAAATAAACGCA
This sequence comes from Ateles fusciceps, assembly GCA_036589455.1. Classification (NCBI taxonomy): domain Eukaryota; kingdom Metazoa; phylum Chordata; class Mammalia; order Primates; family Atelidae; genus Ateles; species Ateles fusciceps. Next base: position 11,842,420 of record JAZHEH010000572.1, on the reverse strand, counting down.
ACAAAAAAACGATAAAGGGGATATCACCACAGATTCCACAGAAATACAAACCACCATCAGAGATTACTACAAACAACTCTATGCACATAAACCAGTAAACCTGCAAGAAATGGATAAATTCCTGGACACTTACACCCTCCCAAGCCTAAACCAGGAAGAAGTCGAAACCCTGAACAGACCAATAACAAGGGCTGAAGTTAAGGCAGCAATTAATAGCTTACTAACCAAAAAAGCCCAGGTCCAGACGGGTTCACAGCCAAATTCTACCAGACATACAAACAAGAGCTGGTACCACTCCTTCTGAAACTATTGCAAACAATCCAAAAGAGGGGAATCCTTCCCAAATCATTTTATGAGACCAACATCATCCTGATATCAAAACCCAGAAGAGGCTCAACAAGAAAAGAAAACTTCGGGCCAATACTCATGATGAACATAGATGCAACAATCTTCAGTAAAATACCGGCAAACAGATTGTAACAGCACATCAAAAAGCTTATCCATCACGATCAAGTAGGCTTCATCCTGGGGAGGCAAGGCTGGTTCAACATATGCAAGTCTATAAACGTAATTCACCACATAAACAGAACCAAAGACAAAAACCACATGATTATCTCAATTGATGCAGAGAAGGCCTTTGACAAAATTCGACAGCCGTTTATGCTAAAAACTCTCAAGAAACTAGGTATTGAAGGAACATATCTCAAAATAATAAAAGCTATTTATGACAAACCAACAGCCAATATCATACTGAATGGGCAAAAACTGGAAGCATTTCCTTTGAAATCTGGCACTAGACTAGGATGCCCTCTCTCACCACTCCTATTCGATATAGTACTGGAAGTTCTAGCCAGAGCAATCAGGCAAAAAAGAAACAAAGGGTATTCAATTAGGAAAGGAGGAAGTCAAATTGTCTCTATTTTGCAGACAACATGATTGTATATTTAGAAGACCCTATTGTCTCAGCCCAAAATCTCCTAAAACTGATAAGCAACTTCAGCAAAGACTCAGGATACAAAATCAATGTGCAAAAATCACAAGCATTCCTATACACCAATAACAGACTTAAAGAGAGACAAATCAAGAACGAACTGCCATTCACAATTGCTACAAAGAGAATAAAATACCTAGGAATACAACTAACAAAGGATGTAAAGGACCTCTTCAAGGAGAACTACAAATCACTACTCAACAAAATAAGAGGACATAAACAGATGGAGAAACATTCCATGCTCATGGTTAGGAAGAATCAATATCATGAAAATGGCCATATTGCCCCCAAGTAATTTATAGATTCAACGCTGTCTCCATCAAGCTACCAATGACCTTCTGGAAAAAAACACCTTAAACTTCACATGGAACCAAAGAGAGCCCTCATAGCCAAGTCAATTCTAAGCAAAAAGAACAAAGGTGGAGGCATCACATTACCTGACTTCAAACTATACTACAAGGCTACAGTAATCAAAACATCATGGTATTGGTACCAAAAACAGAGATATGGACCAATGGAACAGAACAGAGGCCTCGGAGGCAATGCCACACATCTACAACCATCTGATCTTTGACAAACCTGATAAAAACAAGCAATGGGGAAAGGATTCCCTGTTTAATAAATGGTGTTGGCAAAACTGGCTAGCCATGTACAGAAAGCAGAAACTGGACCCCTTCCTGACACCTTACACTAAAATTAACTCCAGATGGATTAAAGACTTAAACATAAGACCTAACACCATAAAAACCTTAGAAGAAAACCTAGGCAAAACCATTCAGGACATGGACATAGGCAAGGACTTCATGGCTAAAACACCAAAAGCATTGGCAACAAAAGCCAAAATAGACAAATGAGCTCTAATTAAACTCCAGAGCTTCTGTACAGCAAAAGAAACTATCATTAGCATGAACTGGCAACCAACAGAATGGGAAAAAATTTTTGCAATCTACCCATCTGACAAAAGACTTATATCCAAAACCTACAAAGAACTAAAACAGATTTACAAGAAAAAAACAAACAAACCCAATCAAAAGTGGGCATAGGATATGACCAGACACTTTTCAAGAGAAGACATATATGAGGCCAACAAACATATGAAAAAAATGCTCATCATCACTGGTCATTAGAGAAATGCAAATCAAAACCACATTGAGATATAATCTCATGCCAGTTAGAATGGCGATCATTAAAAAATCTGGAGACAACAGATGCTGGAGAGGATGTGGAGAAATAGAAACATTTTTACACTGTCGGTGGGAGTGTAAATTAGTTCAACCATTGTGGAAGACAGTGTGGCGATTCCTCACCTAGAAACAGAAATTCCATTTGACCCAGCAATCCCATTACTGAGTATATATCCAAAGGATTATAAATCATTCTATTATAAGGACACACACATATGTATGTTCATAGCACTGTTTACAATAGCAAAGACTTGGAACCAACCCAAATGCCCGTCGATGATAGACTGGATAGGGAAAATGTGGCACATATACATGGAATACTATGCAGCCATAAAAAATGATAAGTTCATGTCCTTTGTAGGGGCATGGATGAACCTGGAAACCATCATTCTCAGCAAACTGACGCAGGAACAGAGAATCAAGCACAGCATGTTCTCACTCATAGGCGGGTGTTGAACAATGAGAACACATGGACACAGGGAGGGGAGCATCACACACTGAGCTCTGTGTTGGGGGAACTAGGGAAGGGACAGCGGGGGGTAGGGAGTTGGGGAAGGATAACATGGGGAGAAAAGCCAGATATAGGTGATGGGGGTGGAGGCAGCAAACCACATTGCTATGTATGTACCTATACAACAATCCTGCATGTTCTTTACATGTACCCCAGAACCTAAAATGCAATATATATATATATATATATATATATACACACACACACACATATATATATATATGTGTATATATATGTATATATATATATAATAAAAAGTAGGGTCAGTGAATGGGACAGCAAGAAGTCAAGTCCTAAGATACTGCTTCTTAAATAATTCCTGAAATCCATCTACAACTCTCTATTGCCATGTTCACTGCTTTCTATTAGTAACCCCTCTTCGATACAATTTGCCCTTTCTGTCATCTTCCTAACATACGAACCTAATCCACTTTGTCCCTTACGTGAAGACTGTCAGTGGATTCCTACCATCTACAGAAAAAAAAAATTAAATCTGTAGAAGGTAGAGAAGGATGGCTTTTCTGTTTTCAGTTTCATCTGAACCACATGTTTTATACTCTAGACAAAAGGAATTACACACCTGGAAACACCAAGAATGTATCTCTTCTCAGAGCCTTTGCATATACTTTTTCCCCTGCCTGCTGAATTTCTCTCCTCTCAAGGTGGTCTGGCCCTAATGCCAGACAAATAATTAACGGAGAGGCATTACGCGTTTAGAAAATCACAGGAAAACTGAGAACAGCAAGCCATGACAAAGTCCACAGAGGAAACATCGAGTCCAAAACCAAAGTCAGGATCACGGTGATAAGAATGTCGTATCCTAGAAATGATAAGGTTAAGTGGTGGAGATGGGAGAGGGGTAACTGGCAAGAATATACACCATTGCTTAAATCCTTTTTTAAGTTAGCAGTATCTGGCTTGTAGATGGAGCCAGGGGTCTTATAAAAATAGTAGCAAAGCATTCAGTAATATGCACTTAGCTTCTGTCTAGGGAAATATTGCTAATCTTTTGTGCATCTTTGTACAGTCTGGTATTTTTTGTGTGTAAATGCTTCCCTAAATTCTCCTCCTCCTCCTAGGCAGAGAAGCACTTCATTCTCTTTAGACCCATAAGATCTTTTAGTTCTTATCAAATTGGTATGACTATTCATTGGTTTCATGTTTGTCTTCTCAATTTAACTATAAATCTCAAATAACAGAAAGCTCATTTTGTTCGTACCAGCATTCCACGAATCTTTGTTGAAGGAATAAGAGAATAGGTAAATAAATGCCATCTATTCTTCCTCCCTGTGAAAAGGTTAATAGATTGCTGAGATAGATCTTTTTCATGAAAATCCCCAGTTGGAAGAATTAAGATATAAGTACATGCCTAGTGTGAACCCAAAGGTCTGACAAAAGCCTTCCTCCAGGGTGTAGGATATCAACTCTATCAAGAGCATCAGCTCATCTTCCTTCTTGGGATGCCTGCAAAGATAAGAGGACTTCTGAGGTGGGCCATTCCCTTAAAAATAATAACACTTTGTTTTCATAATTAGGAATAAAAACAATAAAATACAGGTTCAAGCTGAAGGTAAAATGTCCAAAGTTAACTAACTATTGTGTGAGTTTTTCTTGTCGTCATTGTATGTGGTTTCTTTTCCTCTTCTCACACGTTTGTGAACCTCCAAAGAATAGTTAGTTCCTGGTTGCAAAACTGCGATTACTTCTCAGCCTTTCACACATGCTTTGGGTATTCATTTACTGAACCTGATGATATTGTGTGAAACAACTGTGCTAAATTGGACTCAACCCTTCCACAGAACTTCAGCAGGGAATTGTAATGCATCTGCATAATATGATGTTGGGACTGAATTGGGCCATCCTGCAGTACCTTTTTAAAAAAATTTCAAGCAACAGAAACAAACTGTTAGGGAAATGTCCTCTCAATTCCCTCAACTATGCATTTAGCAGATTTCCAGTATCAGGCTTTATGTTCATTAACATTCATACCATTGTCTGTAACCTCATTTGTTTTGGTGTTTGCTTTGGATTTGCCTTGCTGAAATATTTGCCTTTATTCTTTTTCTTACTGCTTCTTCTGGAGCTTTGACAGTTCTTTTTGGTTTTAGCAGAATCTTCTAGAAAGATAATTACTAGAAACTTATTTATAAACACAATTTATAGATTCTTTTTCTAAATAGAAATCCATATATGAGGCCACTTTGTACTGATAGGAAAAAGTTTCTGAAAGATACACTATTTGAATATAGTACCTCCCCCAACCCAATCTCCAAGTCTCATTTCAGAACAGAAGAAATAGTTGTCAATACCTGCATTTCCTGTTGTGAACTGTTTCCTAATGAAGAGAAGAGAGTTTTCTCTTTCTGGGTCTAACTATAATCTGAGTGATTAGTCAGAACATGAGCTTTAGGTGTTTTTTTTTTTTAATTTTTCTATTAAAAATGGTAGGTTTGCACAGAAACACCCACACTCTTTTATTTGGCTCCCCCTTGTGATTAAATTACACATACTTCTAAGAGCTCATGCATATTGGTTTTGGGAATGCAAAGCAAAAATGTGGCTGTCTTTGCTTGAGTAAACTTGTTTGGCCCATGGTTTCATTATTATAATGTTCTAAGCAGATGAATAGATGCTATACAGTTTCAGACACCTTCATTTAAAAATCGACGTTTTTGTTCCATTTTGATATTTTATGTTTTTCATGTTTGTATCCATATGACGAAGGAGAATGGGAAGGAAAAACTCAAATAAGGTGAAGGGAGGGAGGAAGGAAGAATCTCTGGCTTTCCTTCCAATTCATTTTCTTAGTATTTCTGAAAGTCACCAGAAAATGTCCCACAGGTGTCTCTGAATAAATAATTCCCCAGATTTCTCCCTGACTCTCCCATATAAAGATGGAGATGCATCAGTAAGCTTTAGCATGACCATTGTTGATAGGATCGTATGGCTCCTGGTGCATCCCATTAATAGTGAAGAATTTACACAGTGTCCAGATAACATGTGCTGAAGTATGTGTGATAAAAGGTTGGGAGGCTATTCCCCTATATTAAGATTTCTCAACAGTGGCACTAATGACATTTGGGCACAGGTAATTTTTTGTTGGGAACAAAGAAGGATGACTGTCCTGTGCCTTTTCAGATATTTAGCAGCATGCCTGGCCTTTACACATTAGATGGTAGAGAACTCCTTCACCCAGACTGTCAGTCTTGACAGTCAAAAGTATCCCCCAGATATTGCCAAATGTCATCCGAAGGGTGGGGAAAGAATTGCCTCCAGTTGAAAACCACTGCCCTATATAAACACTTGTCTCAGTACAACAGCCATAATACCTCACAGATTTTTTAGAGCCAGGGAGATCACTCTTTAAATTTCTCCCCCAAGAGTCAAACACCGCTCTCTTTGGGCTTGCTGAGAGATCAACCTCAAGGCACACTCTGCAGTGTAGCCCTACTCACCCCACGTAGTGTGAGTTTAATTTTGAAAGTATCAATAAACAGGCTAAATACATTAGTCAGGTATATATCACTTTCTTGCTAATAGAGTTATAGTCTAGGCCCTGTTGTTCATGATTCCATCTGACTGGCTTCATAGTATGACTGGCTTATAAAGGATGATGAAATTCTCATGAGGCAGAATAGCACATGTGTTCCAGTTAAGAATTTAGGCTCTGAATTTGGACATTCTGGGTTTAAATCCTAGCTCTACAATTTTCCAGATGTCTATAACTTTGGGCAAATGACTGTTCTCTGCCTCAGTTATGGTCATCAATAAAATGGGCACAATAATAGTACTTTTCTCATGAAACAGTTATGAAGTTTAAATAAGAGACTACCTGGAAAACTATTTAGAAGAATGTTTAATAAACGTTAACTATTTTCTTACATCTAAAATAATAGCATATCTTACAAAAGTACCCTGCACACAAATACACGTACAACATATGCACACAAAACAACCAAAAGCATGTTTTCTTCTAGTCATTAAGTTTGTAATTAAATAGAATGTCAGGTTACATATTGCTTGATCTTATCTTACAACACTAGCATTCTTGATTTGCTTTTATTTCCATCTTAATCAGCAGATGCTTAAGTGGCATACTGTTCTGGTACTTTCAACCCGTTATTAAGAGAATATTTTGGTATTTTTGGTTACAATTAGCATTAACTGTAGGCTATAACATCAGTGGTGATTTCAGTGGTCTTAATTCTCCTGCTCCACGGCACTTCACCCACTGATACATTGTTCTTCATATTTATTCAGGTTTTCTTTAAAAAAAAGTATATATTCAAAAGTGAATATATAAATAACATGAGAGAGAAGAGATCAATAGGTTTTAAGGATTTATAGATTATGATGGGGAAAAAGAGGGTGAGAGAATGAGGTAATTGGAAGAATTTTATGATCATGAGGTTTCCATCCTACAGCGTGCATAAAACAGAAAATTCAGAAGAAGGAGCTATTGTTAGAGGAAAGATGATTAAGTCCAATTTAAACATGTATAGATGGAAAAGAGGGGTTGAGAAGAAGCCTGGTACTATCTTGACCTTGGTTCACAGTAAAGAATAAGAGCATTCTGGAATTGATGATTGGAGGAGACTTTGAAGAAAATCTGCAAAGGAATTTCCAGCTTAACTAAAATTTCTGGAAGCCCAGAGAAAATATATGGTTAGCTCTGTTGTACACAAATAAGTTCCCATTAACAGTGTGAATTTCCTTCTAGACTTACTATAACATCATTTAAGTTAAAAGGACTGAAGGCATTATTATGCACGTAAAACTAGAATAGGTTGCCATCACCCTTTTAACTGTTTTCATTTCTAAATATCACTGTCATTTATCTATAAAAATCAATAAGACAAATGGCATTTATGGTCTTCAAAGGCAGAAGAGATATTAGTAGCTTCATTTAGCTGATATGGGAACCAAATCGCAGCTAATTTGTATGACGTATCTGAGAACAGAATCTTATAAGTAGTAAAGGAGGAACTAAAACACAGAGTTTTAAAATTCATCCATAGTATCACCTATCCATTCATTTTGGGTAGATATTTAATAAATATTTGTGTAAAAGATGGAGAAATTAACCTCCCTGCCCATTACATCAAAGCAGATACAATCTCAAGGGACAGGCTTCTGTTGTCAGAAAAGTATTAAAATATTGCTTTATCAAAAGCTTTGGAATAGAATGTTTGACAAATTGCACAAGGGTCCCCCTGTCCATCAAACTCATAAAATGCCATTTGGGCAAGAATAGCGGATAAAATTATAAGTAGTCTAACATAAGCTTAATAGAAAAGAAAAGGGGTACATAGCTGTGCCTCTCATCCTCATGGGCAGTAGCCAGTTTGAGTTTCTATCCCAGACTATACCTAGGAGATAGGTAGGGAAATAAAAATGGCATTAGTCTTGTTTTACCAAAATCAAAACAAAAATCAGAAAACAATAGATTTACCTAAAATCATACAGATAGTCCATTAAAAAAAAAATAGAACTCAATCACTTTTGGCTATCCTTTCCAATCAGTTATGCTACCACCTATTACAGAAATGTGAACAATTAAATTGGAAAGTGGCTCAAAAGCAAATGAACACTCCTTTAATTTGCTGGACTCACTATGAAAAAGGAGCCACTTTGGAGCTTCACTATAATGTGACTCACTGTGGCAGAATTTAATATAGTAAGTTCATCCTTAGAATTAACTTCAGGAACTGATCTACCAAAATTCTTAAGGAAGCTGTTCATAACGTGAATTTGATTCACGATTGAGATTAAGCCTACGAAAGCTGCCACAGAAAGAAACAGCAGCTCATTAAATAAACTGACAATTGCCAATTTATTTCTTCTTCTCTTTTTCTAAATCTTATAGAGAATATTTAGCCATTGCCCATCTAATAATGTTACCTAGTCACAGCTGTAAAATAGGATAATAATAGTATTCTGCCTCATAGGTTTGTTAGGAGGATTAAATGAGTAGATAAGTGAATATTTTTAAGCATTTAACATATAGTAATTTGTTACAAAAAGAAAACAATAGTTCATTCTTTCATGCTGGGCTGTCAGTGTATCTAACTACAAAATTTACATTTTTTTTCAGACTTAAGCTGTTGCTTAAAGACAGAAAGATAAAGGAAAATACTGAAATAGAAAAGCATTTTTAACAAAGGTCACTTAAGAATCTGATCAAATGAAGTTATATATTAAAAAAAAAATCTTTCTTGCACTGAAAGGATTCTTTTTCTTTTTTTTAACACAAGGGAGAAGGAAACCATTTTCTCTATAAATATCCAGAAATGCAAAGGGACATAATGAGTAATTAACTGGAATTTCTAATTAAATACATACAGATGAGTGGATGTTTTTTTTTTATCATCCAGTAACATTTCTATGAAGTCACATTGTCTTACACAAGGATCTAAAATGCAAATTAATTATAATTCTGATGGCTTTGAATTTGAGCAGAAAGTGACACGAAAGTAAGAAGTTTTCTCAAATGTCCCTGAGGGTTTAAAGGTGTAGAAGTATTGAATGTGTATAAACAGAACAAGGAGGTTGCTGCATTCTATTTTCCTAAATTAGAAATTGACAGGACGAACCCAAGAAGTAGCCCTTGGCACTAGTTGATAGTCTAGGTGGGTGGTGAGCTAAGAAGTCATGACCCAAAGCTAAAAAGTTACTAGACCTGCTGAATGCATTCAGATAAAGAAATAAGAGTAAAAAGTAGGTCTTTCTACTTGGAAACTTTGAGACCCAAGTTCAAAGTAAAATATTTATTTAAACCATGATACTAAGCTTCATTTGAGTATCAAATGGCTGAACTACACTACATAAAGATTGTTATAAATATAAAGGGCTGTTACCCCTCACAATTACACTACTTTGGGAACAGAAAGAGAGTAGTATAGGAAAGGACCATAACAATTAAGTTACCCAGACTAAAAAGCAGTTAGAATCATCTTATAATTTTGCTTCATTTCTAACCCACAGTTACATTCATCAAATTAAGGATCTGAAAAGGTGATTTGAAAGTTACAAACTGAACAAATTGAACCTTTCCTAAATCAGTTTGCGTCAAGGTGATATTATGACTGTGAACTTCATAGCTTTAGTATTCAGAGGTCCCAATTAATAAGATACCCCTGAAGATGAAGCTGAAACCCATTGCCAATGTTGATTTAAGGACCAGTTTAAAATACTATCCCCCACAGAAGAGACTAAAATATTGGATGATCGTCATTAAAATGTTGTGGAAAATACAGTGTGTTTTTGAATTCACACTAATTTGGATTTAAGCACTGATTCACATATAATTGCTTACCACTTTGGGAATTTCTTTGAACATATTTAGCCACAAATTCCTCACCTATAAAATGAATACAGTAGCATCAACAACACAACTTACTGGGGAGTAAATTAAATAATTTATATGATGCATTTATAAGGTAAATATTCAACAAATGGAAGCTATTTTTATTGACCCAAAAAGGTTAAAACCCACTTTCCATTAGACATCTTACTCTCTATCATACTGTGTGTGTGAAATGATGAAAGCATTTCACAGATTCCATTGAAATTAAATAAAAGCATTTCTCCTCTTTAATTAAAGGGAGATGATATAAAGATTAGGGGCTCCTACCTCCACATATCTGTGCTTAATACTGGTGAATACTTCTGATAGGAATTTCCTCTGTTTTCTATTGAATATGTTATTACACAGCAATTATTTCAATGTGGTTTAAAAGCTCTTTTGAGATGCTTTTCTCTTGTCATTTTTATACAAGATATCTTCCTTATTTGACCACAATTAGCTTTAAGTTCAGGATCAATGATTTGCCTTTAACCTTTTATCACATGAGCTGCCCAAAGTCAGGTGATCCAACTTTCTGAAGCTATCAGAAAGGTGGATGGTAAAGGTGAATCTGTCTTCTTCCCTTTAACTGAAATAATATTCTCAGCCTCTATATTGAAAGTGCCACCTTTGTAGATTAACATATATATCCAATGACATAGTGTCTTAAAGTGCAGTTGGCACAATGAAGCAGCCCTTACTTATTTTGTTGTTCCACTCTGTTTTTGAGTTGAGTAGCTATACAGTAGACTTTTCTGTTGGAAATTGAATTACAGACCTAATTTATCTGTCTAATATTGGCTTAATCGGAGCACTGTCCATAATGGTCTGGCATAGAGCATCCACAGAAATAGCTTCCAAGCACAACAAGGCAATTTCTTCAAAGTATATATGAAAGCTGAAATAAACTTTGAAGTACACAAAATTAGCAGGAATAATTTATCTTACCTAACTTATTTTATTCTTATAGTCTAATTCTCCATGAATTTGGCTTACCAAATTTCCATATATGCTATCTTATGTAACGAATGAATGGAAAGCTAAATAAGGGGCAACGGATTAAAAGCATCACCTCTGTACCTCTGTATTTCTTTCTAATTAAGAAAGATGTTAATTGAAATTAGAATGACACAGAACCCTGTGCGGCAATCTCCCTGGGATTGTAATTGGTTTGTGGAACTGTCGCCCCAGGGTCATTCACTGGAATGATTCCTGCCTGGGGATTGACTGAAATTCTTCACCTAAAAAGCAAGCTCCAGCTGATGAAATAGGAGTTCCAGCGTGTAAGCGAATATATCCATGTACAAATTTGAGTTTTTTAATAAACATTTACAGAGAAAGTATTTGAAATCAGACCCTTTTTCTAATCAGGTTGCCCCAGTGGTTCTTCCCCCATGCAATTTCCCTTTCACTGGTTTTGGTCACATCTAGATCTTTCAATGGCTTCAAATAGCCTACAGAACAAAGCAGGGGTTCTCAGGACTCTTCAGCAACTGTTCACAAACTACCTGTCCACTACTCATTTCTCTTCTTCCTCTCCTTCTACCCACTGTACATTCCAACCAGAGTTTACTCCTGATACTCGCATGCCCTGGGCTTCCCATCAAATAGGTCTTAATATATTCACATTGTTACACTCACTGGACAACCCTTGTGCATTCTCCCCTTCTCTGGAATAACAAAGGTTTAGCAAATCCAACCCAACATATCATGCAATACTCAGCACAAATACTACATTTTCCAATACATTTTTAATTACTCCTCTAGGCTAAAAATAACATCATCCTGTTTAAATTCCCATACCTCTTTATCTGGATCTCCCATTGAGTTTCTCCCTCTCTACCTAGTAAGTGCTAAACTCCTTAAGGATAAAAACTACATCTTGTTAGTCTTTGTAGTCGTGTGTATTAGTTTGTTCTTGCATTGCTATAAAGAAATACCTGAGACTGCGTAATTTATAAAGAAAAGAGGTTTAATTGGCTCATAGTTTTACAGGCTCTACAAAAAGCACGGAGGCCTCAGGAAACCTATAGTCATGGCGGGAAGGTGAATGGAGAACCAGGCATCTTACATGGTAGAGCGGGAGCAAGAGAGGGGAGAGGTGCTACACACTTTTAAAACCACCAGCTCTCATGAGAGCCCACTTACTCATCATCACAAGAACAGCATCGAGGGGATGCCGCTAAACCATCTGTGAGAACTCTGCCCCCATGATCCAATCACCTTCCATCAGGCCCCACCCCCAACACTGGGGATTACAATTCCACATGTGATTTGGTTAGGGACACAGATCCAAACCATATCACCCTGCTATATCCCCAGTACTGATTCTGTTAGGCACCCATTAAGTATTCATAAAATAAATTTTGGATTCAAAAATAGATTTACATATTAGAAAGTTCAAATATGTATTTAAAAATCTTTATTTGGGATACTTTGGGAGATAATCTGCATACTCCTCTGCATTTATTAAGAAAAAGATTAAGGATAATTGAGGAGAAAAAAATTTAAAAATAAGAGTCATTAGAACATTAAAAAATTTTGAGTAGAAAATAAAGATAATTTACATCTTTTTGTCTTATAATACAAAGCCCTTAGTATATCTTACGGAAACACATAAGATGTACTATGATAAAACTGAGTATTTCAAATTTAATGTACATTTGCGATTCAATATTATCAAACTCTCTGCTAAAATAATTGTTGTCTCAAGTCTAATTTAAGGCAGTGAATATTGGTTTACTCCAAGAAAGGCAGAATGTTAGGAATTAAAGTGATAAAAATATGTAATATATCCTTATCCTCAAGGATTTCACAAGTAAGACACAATCAAAGAAACCTATGTAGGAAATAGAATATGCACATGCCAAGAAGGTGTATAAACAAAGAAATTTAATATTTGGAGGAAAAATGCTTTATTTAAAGAATTTGTGGAATTTTAAATAGACTTTGAGAAAGAGCAGAATGGCTAGAGAGAAAATGAGTAAAGAATTTCATGCAGAGATAAGAGCATACGCAAAGATATTGAGGCAAGACATTTTTCAGAATTATTCCAGATTGCCAGAAATAACAGATGCAGGTGGCTAATATGAGTTATAGTAACACCTAACATCTTTTGAGTGGTTCCCATGTACTGGCATTGTTATAAACACTTTATATGTCTTAAATTCTTCATTTAATTTTTGCAACAGTATGTGAGTTGAGAACTACATTTGCGTTAAATAGATGAGGAAAATGAAGCACAGTGAGTGGAATGAAAATAACAACTTGAAAGATCCGTTGAAATCATGATGTAAACTGGGTGGAGGAGGTAATGTTTAACCCTTCATCTTCCTCTAGTGAATGCATTCCTGTTTTCTAGAATGCATTCACTAGAGGAAGATGAAGATGGTGGAAAGAGAGGAGACACCAACTAGAAAAGGCATGGAGGTCAGAAGCAGCACATCTGTGCACATGCCGAGGGCAGGGGCAAGAGAGGACTGTGAGAAGCTAGTTTTTGTTGGAGAGTGCCATATAAATAAATAGGCTGGAGAGTTTGGCAAACATCATCAAGATTTTGCACCCATGCTGATCATGCATTTTATATAGGTCACCCTTCCACCTATGTGGGGAATAAATTTGAAGATAATTAAAGTATCAGCAGGGAGAATAAATAAGAAGCCATTGGCCTTAATATTCCAAGAAAAGGTATGTAGAAAAAAGGAGGAAAAATGTGCCACATTATCTTATCCTAAAGTGAGTGTCATAATTCCCATCCCACAATTCCGATTCCCAGTGTAACTTGGAGATTTCTCATATCAAGAGTTGGGGTCTATGTTTCCTCCCTTATAATTACAGAAGAAGTAACAATATCTGACTTCTATTTCTATGATGTTTGGGGGTTTGGGGGGAAGGGGTTATTGGGGGTTGTTTTGAAACGAGTCTCTGTCACCCAGGCTGGGGGTGCAGGGGCATGAACACGGCTCACTGCAGCCTCAACCTCCGGGACTCAAGTGATCCTTCCAACTCAGCCCAATAAATAGCTAAGCTATAGGTGCACACCACCATCCCCAGCTAATTTTTTTATTTTTTGTAGACAGCGGTCTCACTATGTTGCCCAGGCTGGCCTCAAATGCCTGGCCTCAAGTGATTCTCCCACCTTGTCTTCCTATACTGCTGGGATTAACAGCATGACCCACAACTGGATACTAGCCCTGGGAGCCCAGCTGCCATATTATAAGGAGGCCCAAACTATCCTCACGTGGAGAAACATATGGTAAGGCCACATGTAAATGTCTCCCAACAGCCCAGCTGAGATCCCAGGCAGTACACACCATTAACTGCCAGACATTTGAGTGAAGGTGCCTTCTGATGATTCCAATCCCCAGCCTTCAAGTCTTCCCAGCTGAGACCAGGATACCCTGAAGGAGAGATTCACTATCTGCTGTTGTTGCTTTTAGCCACTGAGTTTGAAATAGTTTGTTCCTGGAGCAGGAGGGAATTGATAAATTTCAGAAGAAGAAATCAAAAGAATTTGATGGTTTCTGAGAATGATAGCTCCACTGATTTAGGGCTCTCATGGTTGATAGAAGACTCTAAGACAAATTCTTAATATAATGGCCTAAAGGAAAAATCAAGTAACTTGATCTCCCTTTAAAATACAAAAAAAAAAAAAAATCATATTCAAAAATACTCATATATTAACGAATAAATTTCATTCTACTGTAAGCAAGTACATTGCATGTTCAAAAGCAGTATTCTAGAAATTATCATTTCAGGCAGTTAACACAATTTTGTCCCTAGAAAACTACAAATACTTGAAAATATTTAATATGCGGCAGGTTTTAAGGAAGATTATCTCTTGCTTTGTCTTCTTCATTTTTCATGACTCCTATTTATTATGTAGAAATATGTCATGTTTCCAAATAAGCTGCCCAAGATTACTGTAGCTAGACTTTTATGATATATAGCCAGATTCAGTAGCAATATGGCTGGATACTTGGTAGTTTTTAAAAACGTATTCCTTAGGATCAAAAGCTTAAACAAATGAACCAAACAGGGATAAAACTACTATAGAAAGAAACTTTTTTTAAAAGAAGTAATCTTGATTTACTCTCAAAATGTTTGGGTTTTGGGGAGTGATGGTCAGAGGGTAGTTCCATTCTACTAGATGACTTCTCTTCTTGCACCATAGCTAACATCCGATTGTTTTCCTTAAGAATCACAACACTTTGGAAGGCTGAGGTGGGTGGATCATGAGGTCAGGAGTTCAAGACCAGCCTGGCCAACATAGTGAAACTCCGTCTCTACTAAAAATACAAAAAATTAGCTGGGTATTGTGGTGGGTGCCTGTAATCCTAGCTACTTAGGAGGTTGAGGCACAAAGAATTGCTTGAACCTGGGAGTCAGAGGTTTCAGTGAGCCGAGACTGCGCCACTGCACTCCAGCCCAGGCGACAGTGTGAGACTCCATCTCAAACAAAAAGAGAGAGAGGGAGGCAGGGAGGGGAAGGAAGGAAGGAAGGAAGGAAGGGAGGGAGGGAGGGAGGGAGGGAGGGAGGGAGGAAGGAAGGGAGGGGCACAGGGAGGGACGGAGGGAAGGAGGGAAGGAAGGAAGGAAGGGAGGGAGAGAGGAAGGAAGGGAGGGATGGAGGGAGGGATGGAGGGAGGGGCGGAGGGAGGGGCGGAGGGAGGGGGGCGGAGGGAGGGGCGGAGGGAGGGGAGGAGGGAGGGACGGAGGGAGGGGGCGGAGGGAGGGGCGGAGGGAGGGGCGGAGGGAGGGACGGAGGGAGGGAGGAAGGAAAGAAGTTGAAAAAATATTTTTCCATAGTACCAAACTACTTCCATATATGAGAGAACACCAGACAAGCATCTTACTGAGCAAGCACTCAGAATTTTCCCTGTGCAACTAAACTAATTCAAGTCAAATGGAAAAAGAAACATGGAAGGCAGCTTATTCTACATCTCCATGACGCATCATTTGCATTAGACCCTGTTTCATTCTTACAAGTCTTCTCCTCTGATTCCTTTTAGTCCCCAAGCATGGCCTATGCAGTTGATCATCAAAGTTGTACTTAGTAATCAATCATTCATTGCCAGTAATTACTGCATAATAAAATGGATACATACTTATGTAGGGGGAGGAAATTTTTTTCTCTCCCATCACCAGGTTTAGGCTAAGGCAACTGTAATAAAAGATAGATGAACAAGAGAACAGCATACAAATTTATTTAATAAATTTTATGTGACACGGAAGGCTTCAGAAATAGAGATCCAAAGAAAAACGAAAACCTGTGTATTTTTAGGCTTACTTTGAAGAGTGGACAGTTGTGCAGAAATATGATTGGGCGAAGGGGGTGTAATCTAATTGTAGTAAATTGGAGGGAGCTTAGTAAGGTCTGTTTGTTCTAATTTTTCTCCATGTCCCTGTATTTTCAGAGATAAGGACATTCTTCCCTTCTAGTTGTAAGGAGAATACCTCTTGAGTGAGAGTCTTATGGCCTGCTTCAGAGGAGTGGGGGTGGGGAAAAGGTTAGAGAATGACTTTCCTATTCCTGCTATTTTCTCACATGACAAGGGACCATATTTTACATAGCATGTCCTGAATCCCACCTCTTAGCAAACACAGAGAATATGACATTCACTCACGTTAGTAAATCTCCTGAGAATGTAATACTAACGATAAGAAGAAATTACAGAAAACAAAATTTCTCTTTCTCTATCATAGACTCAGAGCAGGGGTAAGTCATGACACAGACAGCATCATAGTCTCCCTGTGTCACCATCCCAGACTTCCCTTTTCTCTAAAACTGTCTCTAAACAAATCCGCTAATGTGATTTTGGAATTAAGTTGATGAGTCATGGTCAAGAGATGTACTCATGAAAATATTAAATTTGTAGACCCAGGTAAGGTCATGGAACACCCTGTATAAAATACAAACTGTTTTAATCACACACATTTTTATGTCAGAAGCTCAACATATACATACTCTGTGTGTTCGTGTGTATCTCTGTGTGTTTCAGAAGCTAGTATTTTTAATATATGATAAAAGTATGGGATTTTAGTTTCTATTCCCATGCTTATGCAAAACAGTCAGCGGCATACTTTTTTAAAGTAATTGATGGCCGATATTTTATAATGTAACAGGAAACACTTGTTTGTTGCTAAGCTAAATGGACAATTGAGGTTATACATATTCATAAGGCTTTGGAACCTTTCCAATAAATGCTGCAACATGTTAAAAGAAAAATGGGCTTGCATTAAGCATATTTTGGTAATTGGCAATGCAAACTCCCAACTCCCCCGGGTATGCAACTCTTAAGGAATCATCTTCTAAGCCATGATGATTACACGAGCTCTAATGCACTGATTTTACATAATTAAATTTTAAAGTAAATTTAATGAAATGCTCAAGAATTTTAGAAAATAGGTATTACTGCAAACAGGGTAGCAAAAAAAAAAAAGAATGCCCACATATTTCTTCTATCTTCTTCTTATAGCCAGATTTAACATGTACTTAAAACAAGTACATGTGTATGTGGGTATACATATATACACTAAATATATACTATATATATATATATAATTAGTTCCACAGAAAAATAACCTCTTTTAAACAAGAAAAAAGCAAGCAAGAAAGAAATTTCAATGAAAAATAAAGTATATAAGGTTCTTCAAACATAGTGGAAACCACAGCTTACTTTGGAGAAACACGGTTTAAATCATTGCTTACTTTGGGGCTTTTTAATACACAAATGGATTTAATCTGGTTTTTTTTCCTAGAAAATAATTAGAACATAGTTTAAACTGTTATAAGCTAGAAATTCAAGTGGTTTAAGCAAACTGCAATGCCAATTCAATCAAATTAATGTTACATGAAATGTTTGGGGGAAATTTTGTATAAAAGGCCTGAGTTAAGAACTGCATTTTTATCTCATCCACTCATTCAACACTGTGCTAAGCAAAGGGTTACAAAAAACAATTATGACTGTGTGACTTATAATAGGAGATTGTTATGTGAGGAACCACGAGTCAGATTTTTTATTGCTGCCCTTGAAGAGAAGCCCTTGACAAGCTCCAGCGCAGCCCATTGTCAGCAGCGGCGCTGCAGTGTTTCCATGGCCCATGTCATGGCCACGTGTCACTGGCCAACAATGAACTGAAACAAAGAAACGGTAGCAAGCTCTACCTAAAGTTTTCTAAATATATTCATGGGAGCAAACTAAATATTTTTAAGAATGACCTGTATTTAGTAACTTGCTTACAAAGTATAAAGAATGGAAAAGTGAAGAACAGTGTATTTGCTTCACAACAAAGTATAACAGAGCTGTCATAACAAAGTATCACAAATTGGGTGGCTTCAAAGAACAGAAATTGTGAAACCACCATTGCAAAATTATGACTGAGACAGTGTAAGAGATCTGACCTAACCTACTCAATCTTGCTTCTAACCTCCAAGCCGTCCTTGTTTATTTCTAGGCATACGCCAAACTAAGATCGGGAGGAACTTAGTTTATAGTCTATAATTTGAAACAAAGACAGTAACAGCCCTTTCCCAAAACAAACCCCCTTCCTGCATGGGGACTAGACCACCTTTGCAGGGCTAACAAATTAGCCATGAGATTAGAAATTATGGTTTAGGAGCCATGCAGCTGGAGACTGCAAGATTCTAAACCTCCTCAAATTGCTCCTGGGGACAATATCACTCTTGTAAAACCTGAGAACAGTGTTTGAGATATTTTGCAGACCCTGCACTAGATGGATCAACTGGCACCAACCAGACTGATAAACTGGCTCATTTGGTTATGTGGCCCCAACCCAGCAACTGACTCAGCACAAGAGGCAGCTTCAACTCCCTGATTTTCATCTCCTACCGCACCAATCAGAACTCCCGCCCCGCTACCCACCAAATTATCATTAAAAACTTCAGTCCCCAAATCCTTGAAGAGACTGATTTGAGTAATAAAACTCTAGTCCCCCACACAACCAGCTCTGCATGAATTATTCTTTCTCTATTGCAATTCTCCTGTCTTGATAAATTGGCTCTGTCTAGGTAGTGGGCAAGGTGAACCCATTGAGTGGTTACAACTTGTCACCTCCCAGTTCTGGAATCTGGAAGTTCAAAATCAAGGTGTTAGCAAGGCCATGCTTCCTCTGAAGCATGTAGGAGAGAATCCTTCCTGCCTCTGCCCAGCTTCTGGTGTGGCTGTCATAATTTCAGGCTAATCATGAGAAACACCTCTTACAAATTAAACTGAGGAACAGTCTACAAAACACCTGGCACAGTCTCCTTAGGAGGCTAAGGAGACATGAAGACTAAATGCAATACAGTTTATTGGAATGGATCCTGAAGCAGAAAAAGGACATTGGAAAAACTAGTGAAATCCAAATAAAGCCTGTAGTTTAATTGACAGCAATACTATTAATGTTACTTTCTTAGTTTTAACAAACCTACTAAGACATTAACATTATAGGCGAAAGGTATATGAACTCTACACTATCTGCAGCTTTGATGTAAATCTAAAATTATTCCAAACATTTTTTAAAGTTTATCAAAAAATGATATTTTTATGTTGTATGTTTTCATTATATGAGAAGCTATCACATTAGCAACTTATAAAGTTGATCTGTTCTAATTAGAGAGATGGGGAGTATTTACCTCCTCTCTTTATTCAGTAGAGATCTTCCCTTTCATAAAGAGGCAAGTTTGAAATAGCAGCAAGTCTATAATGTGCAAACGTTATTGATAACATGTATATTCATTCGAAGGTAGTATTGCACAGGTAGTGTAAACAGTGGGCTGTGCTCAGGTATTGGAACCACAAAACTCATCTCTAGGATCCTCACCCCATGGTAAAGGCTATCTGAATTTTTCAAGGATTTTTTTACTCGGTTAAATTATTTCATCTATAAGACTGGAATATGATATATCTATAAGAAAGGGACAGCATGAAAATATATATTAATGCTAACTAAATGGTAGATGCTAACTATTTGGGGTCATTATTTGCATAGAGAAAAAGGAAGAAAAAAATGTAATTGTGAGACTGCAACTTTGGTAACAATACTTTTAACCTTTCAATTCAACGTTGATGGTGCAGGAGTGATCGTTGGCAGAGTCAAGAAGCAAGTAACTAGACACTTCACGGCAGCAAGTCACAATCATTGAGCCATTATTGACCTTCTCAAACAATTACTTATCTAACATCCTCCCTGATATTTCCCTGTTCTGTCCATAAAAGAATGCAAGAATTATATATTACATTTTGAAGTATACATATGCTCTCTATTGTCAAAAATAAAAGTAAAAGAGGTTATTTTGCACAAACAACAGCAGTTTCCAGAGTTCAGTATTAGCTAGATTGCAAATGTTCCCTTCTACAAGGGCAGCAAGCTTGAGACAACAAGTCTATAATGTGCAAATGTTATTGATGACATATATATGCAAAGCAAGCATTGCACAGCTAGCGTAAATGATGGCAAAGCTCAGGTCTTGAATAGCATTCAAACCATGAGAAAGTTGAAACAAAGTTAATTATACACTTAAATTAATATATAAAGGAGACTTCAGTGATGAGTTTGTGATAGGCTAGGACGCTAGAACGGAGAGCAGATAGCCATGTCTTCAAGTTTCAGCTCAGGGATTTCATGATCACGGAGGAATTTCCTGCACAGCCAGTCTTCACTCTGCCCAGATGCTTTTGTCAACCAAGAGCTCCCCTGCAGGTTTTATTCATCCCTGAATCTCAGGGCCAAGCATTGGCACATAGCAGGCAATATATTCACGTTGGCCAATCTAAACTGAAACTTTGTGAGGCTTTGAGAAAACACGAAGCACTGATTCCAGATTATTAGAGACTTGTATGCTATTCTACCAACATTTCCTTTCATGGTTTATTTTTCCTCTAGTATAATCTCCCTGCTCTCTATTCCTTTTATTCTCCCAAGCATCATAGATAATCTTGCCCCGTTACAAGGTTGTATATATCCCCCTACTAAATAAAAGTTACCCACTTCAGTATGTTTTTATCTCTGCTTCTTGCACATCATTATGGCAAAGTAAATGTAGCCAAAGTAAGTCTATCTCCCAATATTTTTCCATTAATTTATGGTTAACTTCACTAATCTCAATTTGTCTTCAAATAGATGTGCAATAAAATATTTGTAATGAAAATGTACAGGCATGTTTAGTTGGGGAATCACCTTCATATTCCACATGAGCCCATGCCTCTCCTAACTGAGGCTCTTCCAGCCTCTCAAAGGAAATGAAACAGGGGTGGGGAAAACCAGAGTGAGGGCAAGCTTTTAAAGAACTGACTGGGTCATGGATGTGCTGACCTTCCTGGAATGACATATTCTTAGTTTGAAAAGGGATATGAGCTGCGGGTAATTTGCAAATGAATGCATCTGCCAATGAATGAATGCATCAAACACAATGAAAACATTGTGTCCGAGATTATACCATATTGCTCGTTGCAGCAACTTCCACAGAATTTGTTTCTCCACCATCTGCATCAGTTCTATTCCACTATTGGACACGAGGCCTTGAAAATGCCAGCCACTAAGAATATCTTGTGAAAGAGGCTGTGTGAACAGTTATTATGCTTGTGTTACTTCCTTAATACTCTTTTTGATGAAAAAGAAGAAACCTACATCAGAAGCAGCACTTAAAATTCAGTTTGGAGAGTCTTCTGGCCTCTACAGAGTAGCTTTTCCCCCTAATCTGTCTTTTTTTCTTCTTTGTTATGTAATAACTTGTTTGGGCTAAAAGAAAGCTAAATTCTCACACCCATCTCTAAGGAGCAAAAGATTACTTTTAAGGGAATAAATGAATAAATTCTTCATCTAGAATTTATGACAGATATTTTATAAGTATGATCTAGTAACACCATTTTAATCTTGACATATATTATCCACAATATACCTTTTTCACTCCACCAAAGTACTCACCTTCTCATAACTTTCTTGCTTATGAGCAATTGAATTCCACTTGTATTTTTTAAGTAAATGTATTCCTTTTATACATATCTAGTTTGATGATCATATGTCAAAACTAGCACTAATAAAGCAAACTAAAATACCTAAGACTGAATTAATTTAACTGCTTTCTATAGTTGGGCCTACACTGGAAAAAATGGGAAGATGCACCATTAGTTGCTGTTGTGTCTCTTATTTTCAGAACATGTGTTTGCTGCAGAATAGTAAACAGACCCGGGGCTTCAAATCTTAAATTTATATTCTGGGCCCCGCAGGTAAATTTTTGATGGCATCTGTGTGTTTCTGTAATGAGATCCATAGCACCTGCAACACGTACTTTCCCCTTTGAAACGTGTGTTCAAAAGAAAAAACCAGTACATTGAAAATTAAAGAAAATACACAAGCATGTGTTACCATTGCTTTGATAAAATTCCTTCAGGAGTCTGGGAAATGGGCTTGACCAATTCATTACACTATTCAAATAAGTCCAGGAAAAGGCTGAATTTCTAGCAAACCTTTAAACATTTCAAGGGGGTTGCTGATTTCTAATCAATGTTCCAAGTATTTTCCAGTGTTATTCATTCATTCCTAAGAGGTTACACAGTGTACAAACCAATACAAAACTGTCTAAAGTTATTACACTATCTAAATACTGTGATCAGAGAGTACTTACAAAAGCACTATTTATGAAAATGCTATCACCATCAATTTACCCAAGACAAGTTGTGTGTCTGTGTCACAGCACAACACAGAGAAAACTCATACAAAATCCATCCAACAGAGACCAAGCCCGCATTCTGGAAAACATGGGTTTCCTTTCCTATTTGCAGGTATATTTTCAACAATTTAGGTTATTTGTAATCTGTAGGCCCCAGTTTGGGGACAGAACACTTCTCTAAATCTTCCCAACTTTCTGAAAGTTAAATCGCTTATACAAGCAATAAGAATAAAAACAGAAAATACAGGTAAACACCAATCTTTTCTGCATTAATCTCAGTTTTTTTTTCCTTCAAATTCAGTTCAAAGCAGATTTCATTAATATATTTCACCAACTCCTTAAGAGTGCATAATTTTAACTACATGGAGGCAAGACGACTCTACAAAAATGTGATTTATCTTTGCTAAATTATCAGTGTGACGTGGCATTACTTTGTCTAAATTAAACAGCCATGACACAATGGCTGAAGAATTCTACAATGAAAAAGTCATCCATTCCTGCTATTTTGTAAATATAGGAACATTTTTAAATGCACCCAATATACAATATTCTAAATTTGTCAAGAAAAACAGCTGAAAAAATTATGAATTAATTGTAAAAGAATGTTATATATACTGCAAGAATTAGGAGTTACAGAGGTAAATACGTGAGTGGATAGTTTGCTAGTTCAGCTCAATTGAAAAAAATCATGAATATTTTTTCTGATAAGTAACTTATAACAAGTTAGTGTGTTACTTACTGCATTAATAAAGCCTCCCTAAGTCACCAAATTTTCCACTATTTATTGATAAGAGGAATTTTATAAACCTTACTTGAGAAAGAGTCCTCATTAAAAACAATTTTACTTTAAACTAAAAAACATCATGGGTTTAAGACAGAATAATGAGGAAAAGGGGGGAAATTCTCAATATAAATGTGAGACCAGCTTCTTATCTATTCTGTTCATGAATCTAAATTCATGAAAAGGTTAAATTCTCCTGAACACTTAGAATTTTTTTAATGAGTTAAAGGCTGGTGTTTAAGGTAAAATACATATCTCTCCCTTTGATGCTTAAACATTCCTTTACTGACTGCTGTGAAATGAAATTAAATGTTTAGAAGCAAATTCTTTCTTAGTTCATTAATATAAAAAAGTTAAATTTTCTCTGGATTTCAAAAATTTAAATATATTGCCCTTGTATTTCTAACGGATGTTCTGTTGACTCATATGGGAATGTAGTCATATGCTGCCATTTGATCAGCTTTTCATGGGGATATTTGATAATCCAATGGTGCTTCTGCTGGATTGCACATGGAGACATGGGGATGAACCCACTAAGTACTGAGAAGAACACAGTGTCTCTTCCATGCACAGGATTTGAAAGTAATACATATACTGGGACTGGCAAGTGCCTGAGGGGAACCCTCTCTACCCATTGGCTGTCAGCCAGAGAACGGTCTGGCGTTGGGAGTATAGATGAAACCATTGTCTTTTTAGCTCCTAAATAAAAAGTTTCAATGTCGTTGGCACTTCTTTTATATTAGTTCATGTTACTTTGGAATTTGTCCTTTTATTGGTTCGATACTGAAGGGTGGCAGAATTTTTCACCTCAAAATATGTTACTTTGGCATATGGATTAGATTGAGCTAAAGGTACCTAAAAAAAAAAAAAACACGTGCAAGAAGGGCATTTTGACCATCCCCTTTATTTCCTGAAAGCAGGAGATAAAAACCTTCATATGGAAGATGTCCTCCCTCTATCAGGAGGAAAGTAACATTCTTATCAATAAGGATGAGAAATTGAGACCCAGAGAACCCTATTCAAACAGACCTTGTTAAAATTATTCTAATATTCTTTTAGTCTCCGCAGTTAGTTTGCTTTCCCACATTGCCTCTCTTTGTTCAACTGGTCTAAAAGCATTTAGATTTTGTCACTTATTTGGAACTTCATTTCCCTATGGGGGCTTCCATGTCATATAAAACTTACATGAAATAAATTTGAATGCTTTTCTCCTATTAATCTGTCTTAGGTCAGTTTAATTCTCAGGCTCAGCCAAAAAAAACCATAAGGAAGAGGTAAAATTTTGCTTCTACATTTTAAAAAAGTTACTATATCCTAAATTTTTACAAACTGCTTTGAATTTTTTAAACTTTTATGTTTCACTTTTTATCTCATTACTGTTTTTTGTAAACTAAGATTTTCTATTTTATGGTAAAGATGGCATCTCATGGTATCTAGTCCTTATACCAAATATTTAATTTTTTCTTAAATTTATTTTTATCTTATTTACTCTAAGAATGGCAAGCAGAAAACAGAAAAACATGGGATTCAGCTGGAAAGGGTTCTTTGACAGCACTTCTCAACCTGCCAGTGGTGGATGATATGGTTTGGCTATGTCCTCAACCAAATCTCATCTTGAATTGTAGCTCCCATAATTCCCACATGTTGTGGGGAAAAGACCCAGTGGGAGGTAATTGAATCATGGGGCAGTTTTCCCCATACTGTTCTTGTGGTAGTGAATAAGTCACACAAGATCTGATGGTTTTATAAATGGAAGTTCCCCTGCACAAGCTCTTTTGCCTGCCACCATGTAAGACTTGACTTTGCTTCTCCTTTGCCTTCTGCCATGATTGTGAGGCCTCCCCAGCCATGTGGAACTGTGAGTCCATTAAACCTCTTCATAAATTACCCAGTCTCAGGTATGTCTTTATTAGAAGCATGAGAATGGACTAATACAGTGGGGGGACCAGGTTTTTCCCTCAATTTGGGCAGATCCATACTGTTGTACTACATAATAAAAATAAATTTCTGGAAAATAAAATGAAAACAAGGCATGCAAAATAAAAACCTAAACCTTATTGTTAGAGTCAACATGATATAATATTACTCCTTCAGACTGTATTAAAAGTTTCTGGATACCTACTCTCTTTCTATACATCTCTTGCCATGATCTGATGTCAACAGTTTGCAACCAGCACCAGTCCCTGAATCTGGTCTGTGATTATAGCAGATCAGCTTGCCTCTTTCTCTCCAGCTGGCCTTTCCTCCAGAAAGTCTCTCTCTCCTTCAGATTAGGTCTGACTTCCCTATTATATGCTCTCCTAGTCCTCTGCATTTCTCCATACCACCAAATAATTGATTAATGAATGTATAACCAGTCCTTTAATTTGTGTCTCCCTTGCACAGAGGAGACAAGCTGGATGTTTTTTATGCAGGAGTAAACAGACGTGGATTTACTTTGAAGCTAATGAAAGATCAGGTTCAGGTCTCATTTGCTGGCAAAGGCACCTTCCACCTCTTCGTGAAAGTTGCAGAGAGTTACAAAGTGTTCTAGGTGAGGAGGGGGAACAGGTTGCAATCAGAAAACTTAGCTGTAGAAACATTTTTGGCAAATCACTTAAAGGGATCTTAGAGACTCAAGGCTTAAAGAATATGATATGGTATCTTTTTCATTATAAATAAATAATTACTTTGGCACCTAATTGTATATTTGAAATTTCACATTTTGAAAGTAAATCTCTGAATTATGTAAGTTTTAAGCCCCATAAACTCTAGACCTGTGTCAAACATTTTGTCTCTGAAAAAGAACACAGTGCCTTGCCTGGAGTCGTCAGTCTGTGAATATCCTCTGAATGAGAAATGATCAAATTATCAGCTAACTGGTTTGAAACTCCTCCACATGATTCCTGTGAGAAGGTACCACAAGAGCCCTTCATTCATCTCCTAGAAACCCTTTTCACTAGCCTACTTTCAATAAAGGTACAATAGGCCTTTAATGAAATTCAACACCCCCAGTGGATGCATGGAATCACAGATGGTACCTGCTATAGTTTGTGTGTTTGTCCCCCAAACCTGATGTTTAGATTTGATCTCCAGTATTGGAGATGGGGCCTAATGGGAGGTGTTTGGGTCACGAGGGCAGATCTCTTACGAATGGCTTAATGCCATCTGGCTACAATGAGTGAGTTCTCACTCTACGAGTTTCTACGAGAGCTGGTTGCTAAAAGGAGCCTGGCATCTCCCTCCTCTCTCCTGCTTCCTCTCTTGCCATGTGGTCTCTATAGGTGTGTCTCTGCATCGCCTTCCACCATGAGTGGAAGCAGCCTCAGGTCCTGACCAGAAGCAAATGCTGGTGCCAGGGTTCTTATAAAGCCTGCAGAACCAAGAGCCAAGTAAGCTCTTTTCTTTATAAATTGCCCAGCCTCAAATATTTCCTTACAGCAACACCAAGCAGACTAAGACACTACCAAACCCTATATATACCATGTTTTTTTTCCTATACATACATACCTATGATAAATTTATAGACACAGTAAGAGATTAATAATAACTAACAGTAAAGTAGAACAATTACAACAATATACTATAATAAAAGATATGTGATTGTGGTCTGTCTCTCTAAATATTAATAGATATTAAATCATATTAATATATGTAAATATATTATATATTAAATTATATTTATTAAATATAAATATATATCTTAAAGTACCACATGTAACTGAAACCACAGATAGGGGGAGATTACTGAATTTCTGACTGAATTAACATTTAATCTATACAGAATTCAGGAGGATTTTTTAAAGTATAGCTGATAACCACTTAGTAGTTTGTAAAAATCAACTTGGTGGTGGAATCAGAATGTTTTGGATTTTCTTTTTACAATGGGACAGAGGAATACAATGAAAAGTACATACAGTGCATCAAGAAAAGGCGTTGATTTATAAAAGCTTTGTGTCAACGGTGTTTGTATATGTATGTGTGTACTAGCCCTCTATGTAAAATGTATTTTTCTCATTTTTTAAAAAACATAAATTTTGGGTGCAGGCCTTCCCTATAGCCTTCTCTGATTAAAAAGATGCATAGAGTTCACTTAGAACTAAGAATATCCCTAAGAGTGTTTTTTGATGGTTTGCTTGTTTTGTATTTTATATTTTACACATATGCTCCTTTCTTGAATCATTCTTATAAAGATAAATCAGAAACTCTGGTTTTCATGACCCTTGAGAAAGAACATAAGGCTTATTCTATGACTTTAAGCATGCGATTTAAAAAGTTTCTTGACGTATTCAAGAATCTCTTGTACCCATTTCCTCAGCTCCTAAAAAATAAACCAGTTTGCCCTTGTAGCATGTTAGAGTTCATTTTCTGTTTGTTCTCCTACTGTATTTACCTTTCCTATAACATCTTCCACAACAATGATTGCCAAGAATAACCACAAAAGGATGACTTCTGAACCTGTGTCTCCAGCTTTGGTCACTCGAGTTCCAGACCCTAATAACTGCCTGTCAGGCACATCTATCTAGCAACTGGAAACTCCATTTTCCAACAAGTGATTACATTTCCAAATAAAACCTATTTATCGTCTCTCTATACTGAGATTAACAGTTCCACTATGTACCCAACAATATATTTTTTGGTTACGTGAATAAGTTCATTAGTGGTGATTTCCAAGACCTTGGCACATCCATTACCTGAGTAGTATACAGTGTACCCAACGTGCAGTCTTTTATCCCTTACCACCCCCACCACTTCCCCTGGGTCCTCAAAGTTCAATGTATCATTCTTTTGCCTTGGTATCCTCATAGCCTAGCTCCTACATATATGAGAACATACAATGTTTGGTTTTTCCATTCCTAGTTACTTCACTTTTAATAATAGTCTACAATTCTATCCAGGTTGCCACAAATGCCATTAATTCAGTTTTTTTTAAGGCTTAGTAGTATTTCATAGTATATGTGTAATATACACTATTTCTTTATCCACTCATTGATTGATGGGCATTTGGGCTGGTTTCATATTTTTGCAATTGAAATTGTATCATTATAAACATACATGTGCAAGTATCTTTTTCATATAATGACTTCTTTTCCTCTGGTTAGCTACTAGTGGGATTGCTGGATCAAGAAGTAAATCTACTTTTAGTTTTTCAAGGAATCTCCACATTGTTTTCCATAGTGGTTGTACTAGTTTGCATTCCCCACCAACAGTGTAAAAGGGTTCCCTTTTCAATGCATCCACTCCAACGTCTATTATTTTGATTTTTTGATTATGACCATTCTTGCAGGAATGAGGTAGCAATGCTTCTTTGTAGATTCTAGATATTAATTCTTTGTCAGAAGGATAGATTATGAAGATTTTCTTCCCTCTGTGGGTTGTTAACTCCGCTAATTATTTCTTTTGCTGTGCAGAAGGTTTTTTCATTAACTCCCATCCATTTATCTCTGCTTTTGTTGCATTTGCTTTTGGGTTCTTGGTCATGAAGTCTTTGCCTAAGCCAATGTCTACAAGAGTTTTTCTGATGTTATCCTCTATAGTCATTAAGATTTCAGGTCTTAGATTTAAGTCTTTGATCCATCTTGAGTTGATTTTCGCATGAGGATCCAGTTTCATTCTTCTACATGTGGCTTCCCAATTATCCCAGCACCATTTGTTGAATAGTGTGTCATTTCCTAACTTTATCTTGTTTTGCTTTGTCAAAGATCAGTTGGCTTTAAATATTTGGCTTTTTTCTGGTTTCTGTATTCTGTTCCATTGGTCTATGTACCTATTTTTATACCAGTACCATGCTGCTTTGGTGACTACAGCCTTATTGTATAATTTGAAGTCAGGTAATGTGATGCCACTAGATTTGTTCATTCAAATATCTTTGATTAGTCTTGCCCTGGCTATGTGGGCTCTTTTTTTGGCTCCATATGAATTTTAGAATTGTTTTTTCTAGTTCTGTGAAGAATGATCATGATATTTTAATGGGAATTGCATTGAATTTATAGATTGCTTTTGACAGTATGGTCATTTTCACAATATTGATTCTACCCATCCATGAGCATGGGATGTGTTTCCATTTGTTTGTGTCATCCATGATTTCTTTCATCAGCATTTTGTAGTTTTCCTTGTAGAGGTCTTTCATGTCCTTGGTTAGGTATATTCCTAATTATTTTAATTTTTTTGTAACTATTTTGAAAGGAGTTGAGTTCTTGACTTGATTCTCAGCTTGGTGACTGTTAGTATATAGCAGAGCTACTGATTTGTGTACATTAATTTTGTATCCCGAAACTTTGCTGAATTTATTTACCAGTTCTAGAAGCTTTCAGATGAGTCTTTAGGGTTTTTCTAGGTGTATGATCATATCATCAGCAAACAGTAACACTTTGATTTGCCCTTTACTGATTTTGATGTCTTTTATTTCTTTCTTTTGTCTGATTGCTCTGGCTAAGACTCTCAGTACCAGGTTGCCTAGAAGTGGTAAAGTAGACATTCTTGTCTTGTTCCAGATCTCAGGGAAAATACTTTCAACTTTTCCCCCATTTAGTATAATGTTGGCTGTGGGTTCATCAAAGATGACTTTTATTACATTAAGATATGTCCCTTCTATGCTGATTTTGTTGAGGGTTTAATCATAAAGGGATGCTAGATTTTGTCAAATGCTTTTTCTACATCTGTTGAGATAATCATAGTTTTGTTTTTCTCTGTATGTGGTGTATCACATTGATTGACAGACGTATGTTAAGCCAACCCTGTATTTCTAGTATGAAACCCACTTGATCATGGAGTATTATCTTTTTAATATGCTGTTGGATTTGTTTCACTAGTATTTTGTTGACGATTTTTGCATCTAGGAATATTGGTCTGTAGTTTTTTTGTTGTTGTAGTTATGTCCTTCCCTGGTTTTGGCATTAGGGTGATAGTGGCTTCACAGAATGATTTAAAGAGGATTCCCTCTTTCTCTATTTTTTGGAATAGTGCCAATAAGATTGGTACCAATTACTCTGAATGTCTGATAGAATTCACCCATGAATCCATCGGTCCTGGACTTTTTTTGTTGGCAGTTTTTTTTATTACCATTTCAATCTCACTACTAGTTATTGGTGTGTTCAGATTCTATATCTTTCTGATTTAATCTAGGAGGGTTGTATATTACCATATCTTCTAGTTTATGCACATAAAGATATTCATAGTAACCTTGAATAATCTTTTGTATTTTTGTGGTATCAGTTGTAATACCTTCCATTTTGCTTCTAATTGAGCTTATTTGGATCTTCTCTCTTCTTGTCTTGGTTAATCTCACAAATGGTCTATTGATTTTGTTTATCTTTTCAAAGAACCAGATTTTTGTTTCATTTATCTTTTCTATTTCTTGTTGTTGTTTGTTTCAATTTCATTTAGTTCTGCGCTAATCTTTGTTATTTCTTTTCTTTTGCTGAGTTTGAGTTTGGATTGTTCTTGTTTCTATAGTTTTGTGAGGTGTGACCTTAGATTGTCCGGGTCTTTTAGAGTTCTTGATGTAGGCATTTAATGCTATGAACTTTCCTCTTAGCACCACTTTTGCTGTATCCCAGAGGTTTTGATAAGCTGTGCACTATTATCACTCAGTTCAAAGAATTAATTTCCATCTTGATTTCATTATTGACCCAACAATCATTTAGGAGCAAATTATTTAATTTCCATGCATTTGCATGGTTTTGAGGGTTCTTTCGGGGGTTGATTTCCAATTTTATTCCACTGTGATCTGAGTAATTGATATAATTTTGCTTTTCTTCAATTTACTGACACTGATTTTGTGGCCTGTCATATGGTCTATCTTGGAGAATGTTCCATGTGCTGATGAATAGAATGTATATTCTGCAGCTGTTGGGTAAAAGTTCTCTTATGTATCATTTAAGTCCATTTGTTGTAGGGTATAGTTTAAGTTCATTGTTTCTTTGTTGACTTTGTCTTCATGACTTATCCAGCACTTTCAGCAGAGTATTAAAGTCCCCACTATTATTATGTTGCCATCTAATTTCTTTTAATTATTATTATACTTTAAGTTCTGGGATACATGTGCAGAACATGCAGGTTACACAGATATACATGTGTCACGGTGGTTTGCTGCACCCATCAGCCCATCATCTACATTAGGTTTTTCTCCTAATGCTCTGCTTCCCCTTGTCCCCCCACCCTGGCAGGCCCCAGTGTGTGATGTTCTCCTCCCTGTGACCATGTGCTCTCATTGTTCAAATCCCACTTATGAGTGAGAACATGCAATGTTTGGTTTTCTGTTCCTGTGTTAGTTTGCTGAGAATGATAGTTTCCAGTTTCATCCATGTCCCTGCAAAGGACATGAACTCATCTTTTTTATGGCTGCAGAGTATTCCATGGTGTATATATGCCACATTTTCTTTATCCAGTGTATCACTGATGGGCATTTGGGTTGGTTCCACATCTTTGCTATTGTGAACAGTGCTGCAATAAACATATGTGTACATGTGTCTTTATAGAATGATTTATAATCCTTTGGGTATATACCCAGTAATGAGATTGCTGGGTCAAATGGTATTTCTGGTAGTAGATACCAGAGGAATTGCCACACTGTCTTCCACAATAATTAAACTAATTTACATTCCCACCAACAGTGTAAAAGCATTCCTGGCTGGGCGAAGTGGCTCACGCCTGTAATCCCAGCACTTTGGGAGGCCAAGGTGGGCAGATCATGAGGTCAGGAGATCAAGATCATCTGGCAAACATGGTGAAACCCCATCTCTACTAAAAATAAAAAAAGTAGCCAGGCATGGTGGCATGTGCCTATAATCCCAGCTAATTAGGAGGCTGAGGCAGGAGAATCACTCGAACCCAAGAGGCGGAGGTTGCAGTGAGCCGACATCAGGCCACTGCAGTCCAGCCTGGGCAACAGAGTGAGATTCTGCCTCAATTAAAAAAACAAAGTGTTCTTATTTCTCCACATCCTCTTTAGCATCGGTTGTTTCCTGACTTTTTAATGATCGCCATTCTAACTGGTGTGAGATGGTACCTCATTGTGGTTTTGATTTGCATTTCTCTAATGACCAGTGATGGTGACCTGTTTTTCATGTTTGTTGGTCACTTATTTCTTAGGTCTAGTAGTAATTGTTTTATAAATGTGAGACCTCCAGTGTTAGGTGCCTATATATTTAGAGTTATATTTTCCTTTTGAACTAGTCTTTCATCATCATATAATGTCCCTCTTTGTCTATTTTAACTGCTATTGCTTTAAAGTTTTGTCTGATATACGAACAGCTATTCTGCTCACTTTTGGTGTCCATTTGCATGTATCAAAAGACTGTATCTTTCCTTCATTTATGAAGCTTAGGTTTGCTGGATACAAAATTCTTGACTG
Source organism: Ateles fusciceps (assembly GCA_036589455.1). Taxonomy (NCBI): domain Eukaryota; kingdom Metazoa; phylum Chordata; class Mammalia; order Primates; family Atelidae; genus Ateles; species Ateles fusciceps. Next base: position 11,809,601 of record JAZHEH010000572.1, on the reverse strand, counting down.
ATAATGGATTTTGTTTAAGGAGGCTAAAAGTAGAACCCCAACCCTTCTAGCTTGTAGAGTTTCTGCTGAGAAATTTGATGTTAATCTGATAGGTATTCCTTTACAGGTTACTGGTTGCTTTTGCCTCACAGCTCTTAAGATTCTTTCCTTCATCTTGACTTTAGATAAACTAATGATTATGTGCCTAGGTGACAATCTTTTGTGATTAACTTTCCAGGTGCTCCTTGAGCTTCTTGTATTTGGATGTCTAGATCTCTAGCAAAGCTGAGGAAATTTTCCTTGATTATTCCCTTAAATACGGTTTCCAAACTTTTAGATTTCTTTCTTTCTCAAGAATACCAATTATTCTTAGGTTTGGACCTTTAACATAATCCCAAATCTTGGAAACTTTGTTCAGTTGCTTTTATTCTTTTCTCTTTGTCTTTGATGGACTGGGTTAATTTGAAAGCCTTCTCTTCAGGCTCTGAGGTTCTTTCTTCTGCTGATTTGATTCTATGGCTGACACTTTCCAGTGCATTTTGCATGTCTCTAAGTGTGTCCTTGATTTCTAGAAGTTGTGATTTTTTATTTATGCTATTTCACTGAATAATTTTCCTTTCATATCCTGTATCATATTTTTGATTTCTTTATGTTGAATTTCACCTTTCCTGGTGCCTCTTTGATTAGCTTAATAATCAACTCTCTGAATTATTTTGTTGGCAATACAGAGATTTATTCTTGGTTTGGATCCATTGTTTGTGAGTTAGAATGATTTTTGGTGGGTGCTAAAGAATCTTGTTTGTCATGTTACCAGAATTATTTTTCTGGTTCCTTGTCATTTGGGTAGACTATGTCAGAGGGAAGATCCAGGGCTCAAGAGCTGTTGTTCAGATTCTTTGTGATGCTCCCCCTTTCCCCTAGGAATGGGGATTCCTGAGAGCGGAACTGTAATGATTGTTTTTGCTTTTCTTGGTCTAGCCACCCAGTGGAGTTACTGAGCACTGGACTGGTACTGGGGGAGTATCTGCAAAGAGTTCTGTGATGTGATTCATCTTCAGGTCTTGTAGCTTGGATACCAGCACATGCTCTGGTGGAGTTAGCAGGGGGAGTAAAGTGGATTCTGTGAAGGTCCTTGGTAGTGTTTTTGTTTAGTGCACTGGTTTTGTGTTGGTTGGCCTCCAGCCAAGGGGTGGTACTTTCAAGAGCATGTCAGCTGCAGTCCTACAGGGAGGATGCCAACTTGCCCTGGGGGATACCTGGTTAAGTAGTCAGGTTTCTCAGGTGGTATCAGAGCTATAGAGCTCCCAAGAGATTATGACCTTTGTCTTTGGCTACCAGGGCAAGTAGAGAAATACCACCAGATAGGACAAGGTATGGGCATGTCTGAGCTCAGCATCTACTTGGGCAAGGCCTGCTACAGCTGTCGTGGGGGAATGGGGTGCGGTCCCCAGTCCAGTGGAATTATATTCCCAAGAGGATTATGACTGCCTCTGCTGACTCATACAGATTGTCAGAGAAGTGGGGGAAAGCTGGCAGTCACAGGCCTCACCCCGCTCCCACATAGCCCACAGTCCTAAAGGCTGGTCTCACTCCCACTGTGCCCCACCAACAGCACCGACTCTCTTTCCAGGCAGCCAGTGACCAGGGCTGAGAACTTGCCCAGACCACGAGCCTCCTCAATGAGAAAGCAAGCAGGCTCACAGTATTTCAGTGTCTCAGGGAGTCTGCAGCAGTGATCCAGTTCCTTCAAAGGCTCTGTAGATTTTCTTGGCATTCCTGGTATGTTCCTGCCATAGTTCTTGGAGCAAAAGTTCATGATGTTAGTCTCCACATGCACATGCTGCTCTGTCCATCCAAGCAAGAGCTGCAAGTTAGTCCTGCCGTCTATCCACCACCTTAATCCCCAATAATCTAATCTTAATGCATAGGCACTATTCTAACATCATCACCTCCAGTAACTAACAGGGACTACCCATTAAAATTCTAGCATTTTCTACACCCCTCCCTTTCTCTCCATCCCTGTCATTGTTTCTGTTTTGGTTGCTGGCCTGGGCTGTTACATAAGTCTTCTAATGTCCTACCCTGGCTCTCACTTCTCCTCATTTCTCTCACTTCTCCCATGGACTCCAGATGGTTCTTTCCAAACTACAAAATTGATCGCTTAGACTCCTGAGTAAACTCCTCCAACTAATTGAGGTTGTTTCTGAAGGACGAAACTGCAGCAATAGATGTGTGACTCTAAGAGGAACCCACCCGCCCCAAGTTATCTAGTAACCCAAAAATAAAATAGGAGAAAAGGCAAATGTGTCATCCATTATTGTGCAGTGTGATGAAAATGTACAGAGCACAGGCTCAGTATAATCTGTCATCCAGAATAAGTCCTCCCATCATCTGAGTTGCCTTTAAATAAACCTTCTTACTAAGGTCATGAATGACAAGAATGAAAATAGCTGAAACTTAGGAATTCCTAAGTGGATATTTCAAGTGTCAGCGGTTTAATGTTTTCTCTAAGCTTTATTATGTTTCTTATCAAATCTGAGAGGAATAAAGAAATAGAAGCAGAGGAAAGGTAAAACCCATTGAATACCAATGCTCTTACTCTTTCTGAACAGTAAATGTAGGAATGTTTAAATAACAATTTCATCAGCTTTTACTTTAAATTTCATTCCTTTGTAGAACAAGAAGGAAAAAGGATCTATTCATTCAAGAAGAATTTTTTGAACATCAACTATGTACTTGGCATAGCATTAAGTACTGGAAATTTTTTAAATTAATGTCACAATCTCTGCCTTTAAGAAACACACATTGCAGTGGTGAAAATATGTAAAAATGTAATTAGCATAGCAAATACTTCTATTGCAACTACTATGTGCCAGATACTGTCCTAAGAGCTTTACATATATTTACTCATTTATTCTTCACAACAATCCAATGAAGTAGATCCTATTATCCCTATTTTATCATGGAAGAAAACGAGGCACAGAGAGGTTATCAACTTGCTCAGGTCCACACAACTAGGATATAGCAGGACCAAAACTCAAACCCATACACTCTGGTTCCACAACACTGCATTGCCTGTAAATGATAAGTTAAGAAATAGAAATATGCTCCTGATACTGTAGGAACAGGTTGAGATTTATTAAACAAGGTTTAAAGAAGTTATTTTAATACTAATAATGAACATAATATATTATAAACTAATCATAAGCTAATACATGTTGTACTCATTTGTTATGTTCTAAATACTTTACATGTGCTGACCTATTTCAACCTCATAACAATCTCATGAGGTTGATTATCCCCATTTTTCAAATAAGGAAAATGAGGGGTTTGGTAACTTTCCCAAGTGATATGGTTTGGCTGTGTCCCACCCAAATCTCATCTTGAATTGTAGTTCCCATAATCTCCACGTGTCATGAGAGGTTCCAGGTGGAGGTAATTGAATTATGGAGGTGGTTTCCCCCCATGCTGTTCTCATGATGATGAGTGAGTCTCATCAGATCTGACAGTTTGATAGGCTTCTGCTATTTCCCCTACTTGGACTCATTGTCTCTCCTGCCTCACTGTGAAGAGGTACCTTCTGCCATGATTTTAAGTTTCCTGAGGATTCCCCTGCCATGCAGAACTGTGAGTCAATTAAACCTCTATTCTTTATAAACTTACCCAGCCTCAGATATTTCTTCATAGGAGCATGAGAACAGAATAATACACCAAGCTTACACAGCTATTAAGTGGCAAGTTTCTATAGTAGGCAGAGTAGAATTTGGTCTTAAATACATATAGGGAGTAGCCAAGCCACCAAATCAAAGACCAGAAGCATGGGTGAAGCAGACACTGTGTTCAGGGATGCATGTGGAGACAAAGAGGTACCAGGACCACAGAGAAATGCACACGTCCCCAGCATATGAACTGCCAACACAAAGCTCAGAGCGAGAAGAATTAGGCAAAGCAGAAGATGGAGGGACCAGTATGCCACAGTTTGATTTTACCTCTAGAAAATAAGGGCCTTTGAAGGACTTTTAGACAAGGACTGACATGGCCAGGTTTTAATTTTAGACAGAACACTGATGATTGTTGATCAATTTGAAGGAGAAAAGATGGAGACTCTTAAAGTTGTCCAGGAGTCTCACTTCTAAAGTAGGACAATGGTGGAAGAGTCAAAAACCAGAAAGGACATAACAGCAGCAAGTTGCTCAAGTCACACCACAATCTCTTCTTTTTCTGAATGGTTATTTGATTATTCACACAACCACCCATCCACAGCCAGTCTCTCCTTTTTTTATGTAACATTAGAGAAATCAATCTATTTATAGCTAATCACTCTTACCTTTACTGTATTCTCTTCAACTACTGGCTCTCAAAAACCTTGCACTTAATTACTCCATTCTCACTGAAAATGATTATATAATTTTTACCAAAAAAATACATGACCAAAAGTCCAAACAACACGAAAAAGACTAAGCTTCCTGTGAGTTCGGTCATCCCAGTTCTGTTTCTTATTGGTATGTGAGTAAGTACAGAGGAGTTCTTGCTTTATCCAGACTGTGCTAGGCAGTTTGGGTACAACTCTACATTTAAGGCATTTTCATTAACTCCTTTATTATGTCAGCTAATATTAACATAACTAATAGTTGAAACACAATACATTATGCTCCTAGGGAGGTAGATTATGTTAACTAATAATGAAAACACAATACAAAAACAAAGTAAACAATGAAAAATAAATAAATATAAAAAGACTAAAAGATTACACCATTTTCAAAAACATTAGGCAACGGTCAAGACTGACATGACTACCTTTGGGCTGCAAGTAAACAAATATCACAGTAGCTTAACCAAAAAGGGCTTTATTTTCATGGCATAACAGGAAATGCAAAGGGAGGCAGATCAAGAAAGAAATAAAGGTCCCAGGCTCTGCCCAGCCATCTTGTTTTGTCCTCTTAAGCATGAGGCTCTTACCGTCATGGTCACAGTCTGGCTTGTGTATCTTCAGGCATCTGTGTGTATGCTTGGCTTTCTCAGCTAAACAAAGGGTGAAGGAAGAAAGAACATGTCCCTTTTTAGCTAGAAAACAATGTTTCCCAATAAAGCCCATTCTCTAAATTTTTGATTCCATCTCATTGCTCAGAATTCATCTAAAAGAGTCTGGGAAAATGACTACATCTACCTGGAATACCTTTCAACTCCAACAAAATCAGGATTCTATTGGAAAAGAAGAGAAGAATGGATACTGAGTACATACATTGGCAGAGTCTGACACCCTGAGAAATGCTGGTGGTTTTTTGTTTTGTTTTGTTTTGTTGTTGCTGTTGTTGAGATGCCCAGGCTGGAGTACCATGGTGCAATCTCAGCTCACCGCAACCTCTGCCTCCCAGGTTCAAGCAATTCTCCTGCCTCAGCCTCCCAATTCTCCTGCCTCAGCCTCTCCAGTAGCTGGGATTACAGGCATGTGCCACCAAGCCTGGCTAATTTCGTATTTTTAGTAGAGACAGGGTTTCTCCATGTTGGTCAGGCTGGTCTAGAACTCCTGACCTCAGGTGATCCTCCCACCTCAGCCTCCCTGAGTGCTGGGATTACAGACATGAGCCACTGCACCTGGCTAAAAATGCTGGTATTTGACAGATGGATGGAACTATAGAAGTACAAGAAGGGAATAGAGAGGTGCATTATGAGAAGCATATGGACAAGCCTGAGAGGAGTCACAGAATGATCAAATTCAGCCTCACTTTCCAATCAAAAGTTGACAGAAACATACCAGCTGCATCTCACAATCAGGACATCACTGGTGATGTCTGAATACAAATGGGACTCTTCGTCAAAGGAAGAATGAAAACAATTTAGTGTATCCAAGAGTATAGACACTAGAATGAACAGCATTAAGGTACATGGTACAAAGATGTACATAGAAGTTAGGGAGATAACTTGTCCTAGAGGGACTGGTTTACAAACATCATTCCTGCATTAAGGATCTGATAGAAGAAAACAAAGGGAACTCTCTTTCCTTTAAAGTTTCCCATCTCTTAAGTGGTGTTACCATCCATTGTAACAGCAGAGAATGAGAAAAAAGCCTCCCTCCTTCAATTACACATTCTGTCAACATATTTCCACCCTTGTGCTTCTGTATTAAAGAAATCATATTAAAAGCTATAATTGCAAGGCAGGTGGTCAACAGATCAAATAGGCTGCTTTTACAAAGTGCACACTCTGTTCTACCTAGTTCTCATCATCTGTACCCTACATCATTTTTTGCGCATTTTTATCATATTCTAAAAGGAAAGGCTTTGAGACAACATCATTCGTAATTCCCAGAGTACACTGGGGACCAAAAAAAAAGTGCTTTTGAGTATTCGAATAGGTTTTTTGATATAAGATGAGCAATCTTTTAACAAGAAATCTATAGAAATATTACATTGATTTTCTTGAAGTTATCGTGCATAAAGTATCCTAACTTCTAAGACTCAGAATATTAACCAATTATTCAAAGTTCAATTTGTCACCCCAAGCATACTTTGAACCTGGAATTCTTAATAAAGTTTTATGCTACAGATAAAAGTAAAATTACATTTTTTGTTTTATCTCAATACAGGTCAATTACCTCCCAGATTTTGATTAATCCACATTAAAATTTATCAAATGTGGATCATTGATTTCTTTAGCCTGATATAGTAACTAAAATAGAAACTTTGTCAATTAACTGTTCCCAGAGATTCCTACAATATGGATAGTCTCACAGATTTAGGCTCTTAGGTGAAGTTCCTTTCTACTCAGAATGTATTTTTTCCCTTTATCATGTTTAAAAACAAATACCTTGAAATCTAGTATCTGCACGGTATCAAATTCAACTGAATTTATCATATTGAACTGAATCCCTTTGGTAAAACTAAACCCAGTTTTGAGAAACAGAAGTTCTTTCTAAAAACCTGTTAGATTAAAATCTATAAAATGACTGTTATATTCTAGCTCTGTCCCTGCTCAAGTATACACATTCCTTTCAGGGGGTCTGAACATCCTATTAGGTGAGAAATAATTAGAGAAAAGATGAATATACATGATAATGTTCAGATCTTGGAGGGCACTAGGGGTTCTCCAAATACTGATTATTAAGTGGAAGAAGTAGTAAGAAGAAAAAGAAAGGATAGATTTCAGCATATTGTGAAGGACTTCCTATTATTAGGAATGGTAGTAAGTTTAATTAAATACTGAATTCATTTTCAGTCAAAGGGTTTAAACAGTTGAAACCCAACAGTGTTTCAATGGTCCATCAATTGACTGATAATAAGAAAGTCACCTCTTTGTCATCCCAGGAGCCACCATTCACATATTTGTCTGCACAAATGCCATTCCACCAGCCCGGCTCTGTAGAATAGTTGAGAAAGGTCTGCCTGCACTTATCAAGAAGATGAAGGCAATGTGAGTCACAGGAACGCAAATGATGGGCTAAAACAGCCAGATTTGAGGGAGAGAGTACCATTTGGCAACTCATCAGACTCAGGGTTTAAAACAAAAGAAATTGATTAGAATTTCAAGATTCCAAAATTGTGTGACCAGAGGAATGGTGCAGGTTTTACAGAGAGGGGATTTAAAATAGGGCATCCATTTTGGAAGAAGTCAAGAATAAATAATGCTACCGGACGATGACATGAAGTCTCCACATTGGAAGCTTAATGGAAATGATTGTGTATACATTTCATCAGTCCACTAAGACTGAAACCTTACTGAAAGTCCTGACTCTCTCATACCTTTTATTCTACACCCAACTAGTGCTGAAGAGTTTTCACAAAGCAGAATTTAAAACACACTAACTTAATTGAAACTAATCATGCTTTACATCATGTACTGGTTTCTCTCAACATAGATCTCGCCAGATTCTTGGTGTGAAAATTGTATTATCGGCATGAACAAGGCACTGGAAACCTGCATTAACTTCTGCCAGCCACTAGAATACCATTCAGAAAATTACAGCTTCCACGGCTAAAATGAGTTAATATCCTGCCAAATAGAAAGAAATGTGTTCTCTCCATGTTGCCAACAGATTAATTTAAATGCTTGTGGTAAAGACCACTGAGCCCATTCAAGCAGGATTATATTTGACCAAAGTTGCAATTTCATCAAAGAATATTGTAAACAAGAGCAGAAGCAAGATTCCCATTTGACATAATTAGAAATGTGTATAGATATGAAACTTCTCTTAGGAGAGAGAGAATAAAATGTTACAGAACATAAGGCTTGAGCTGTGTGTGTAATAAGAGATGACTTCAAACTTTAATGGAACTGTCTTCACTGTAAATGTTTGGCTGATATACAAAATATTATTACATTAATTATTTAAGCCAAGTTTGAGTTCTAATGTGTACTACAGTCAGTGTTCAAGAAGTGTTTATTGAATGGACGTCATGCTTTCATCTGCTCCATGAATACGTATTGCAAATCATGAAGCTTACTGTTTAGTGAGGGAAATTAAAAACCAATTCTCTACATATATAAATGTGTGTATTTACAAATTGTGAACGTGTTAGTAGCAAAGCCAATGTGATTCCTCAGTTGGAAGCTAGGTGAATGCATAGCAGGTTTCTATTCTATACTGAAGAGATACGGGAGCAGATACTTTACATCATTGCTATATCTCAGCACATAGCACAATGGCAGGCACACAGAACATTGGAATTTGGACTGAAATTAGAAGACTAAGTGAGAATTAACCAGGTAAAGTCTAGAGCTAGGCATGGGTACACTGAAAGAACCATCCAGGTCAAGGCGACATGTGAAAGATTTCAAGATGAGAAGGAGAATCAGGCATTTGAGGAATTTACAGAAACGCCAAAGTAGTGAGGGCAGGTAAGGCATGGAGGGGAAGCAAAGAGAAAAGCAGTAAGAGATGAAGGAGATCATACATGGCTTTACAGCTCACCTTAAAGATCTTGATCATTATCTTGAGAACAGCAGGAAATGCTTGAGTGATTTTAAGGTGTACAGGAGCATTATCAGATTTGCTCCTGCAAAACACCACTTTAGTTGCAGGACAGAATATGTAGATTGGATGGTAACTAAACAGATGCAGTTAGGAGGCAGTTGCAGGCAAGCCATGATGGTGGCTCAGGCTAGGGTGGTGGCAATGGGGATAAAGAGAAATGAGTAGATTTGGGGACTAACAAGAAAAATTGAATTGCTAATATGTAGCGGACAGTTACAAACAACACAAAGTCACTTCCTTTGAAGAGCTTAGATTCTAGTTTAAGGGAAAAAAATATATATATATATCAACAACAGCACCTTAAGAGACATTTATAAGCATAGAAATTAAAAATAGCAATATGATAAATAACAATAGAAATGGGTGAGCCATTAGATAAGGTGTTCAGGGAAAGTTTCTTTAAGGGGGAAGTGTTTAAGATGAGAAATAAATAAAGCATAGAATATGTCTATGGAAAGAATTAGAGACAAGACGTTCCAGGCAGAAGTAAGAGCAAGTACAGAGATCTTGTGATAGAAGTTATCTTGTTTTACTCAAAGAATGGCAAGCAGGCCAGGATAGCTGGCGCACAGCACAAGAGGAGGCTGAATGAGATGTGGTCAGAGACATAGCGTTCACTGCAATAGGAAACACAGAAGATTGAGTTTGGGATGGGAGGTCACGGGTGCAGTTTTAGACATGTTGAGTTTGAGGCACCTTTGAAACATCTAAAGAGAAACTTTTCAATAAGCACAATCTGGATTTGCAAAATTGGAGCTAAGAGATAAAAATATCAATTTCAAGGTTCTTATCATACAGATGGTAATTTAAACTACGGATGTGAATAAGATACACTAGGGAGAATACACAGAAAACAGAAGGGAGCAAAGAATCTCGGCATCTCAAGGAATTTTAACACTCAACAGCCAGGCAGAGGAAAATGAGTCTGAAGAGGAAAGACGAAGCTTGAAAGGGAACCTCACATAGCTGCTCTGAAGCCCAAGGATGGGAATATTTCAAGGAGAGTGGCCAAGAGTGTCAGTTGCTGCTGACAGGCAAAACCCATAGAGATGGATTTCAAGATAAGGATTTCACTGCTGGTTTTAAAGAACCTTTTGCTGAAGTAAAGAGAAAAAGCCAGATTAAAGTGGACTGAGGGGTGGGGAGTGAATGGAAAGGGATAGAGTGTTGCCACTTGGGTAAACAAGTTTTCTGAGAATTTAGGATCTCAGGATAAAATTTTCAAAGGAAAAAGTAGGAAGAAAAATTTATTCTTACGTGTTTTCCTTGTTTTTTTTATTTTTGAAGAGGAAGAAATTTAAGTATATCTGGATGCTGAGAAGAAACATCAGAATATACAGTTAGAGAAATTAAAGCAAAGGTCTTACTGATAGAGAAGTAGACATTTTCTCAGTCTTGTTATTAATTGAAAATTTTAACAATTACTTATTGTGAGCATATACAAAATCTAGGCAAAACAATATATTTTGTATATACAAATTCCTATTTTTTTCATTATATTTTCTTCATACTGTTAGAATATAGTAACAAAATTAAGTGTACACATTCAGTGTTTAGTGTGTGTATGTATACATATATAGATATGTGCATATACATGATTAAGATTTGACTTTCTTCACTATTTTATCATAACATTGAACATTGTGCATTCATGTTAAATGGAGATCTCTTATTAAAAGTTTCATTCATTTTGACACTTTCAACAATTAAAACACAGGAAAAAAAATAGGGAAAAACATTCCACATATATTTCAGTCAGCTGTTTCTATCAAAGAAATTTAATTTGAAAAAAATTAATTCATAGACATATTCACTACATCTTCACAATGGTATTATGGTTTGTATGACTAAAAATGAATGAATAGGAAAATTAACGAGAAATTTCATTCAGTTCACTCTCAACATTAAATGTTGCAGTCTGAAAAGAGATAGTATTCAAATATCTAATATAGGTTGTTCGAATGCCTAAATCATCAATTTAAAAAAGCAATGTACCATATGTATATTATTCCTACAAAATAGGTATATAATTTATAATTAGCATTTTTTTCTCTCTTGCAAAGACATAACATTGAAAATATATATGATGCAAGTTATTTTGAGTCTTGTCTGATAAGGTAAGAAGTTTGAATTCCAAACTATATCACAGTGAAAATCCTCTGAAATGTTTGTTCCACAAACAGAAAGTACATGATAAGGTATGAGGTTGGTGGGGCCCTTAAAGATTAATTCAATGTTCAATCATTCGAAATATTTGAGTGTCTCCTACATATCCAACAAGGTTTTAAAAGGTGAACCATAGGCCTGAAATAAACCCACTTCAAATCATGAAATTCAAGTCACTCCTCTGCATACTGATTTCTCTATCCAAAAAAGAATGTTGTAGGTGTTTCTTGAGAACATTCTGTAAGACTCTAGGTAGAACCAGCAGGTAGTAAATATGGTGCACTCAAAAATAAAGAAATAAGGAAAGCATTGAAGATTCAAGAAGCAAATACATCACTCAAGGATAATTAAGAGTATGTTTGTCAAGGAAACTTGTGGGAGATACTCAATGATTACATGCACTCACACACACATATACACAGCTATCACTTTCCTATGATTGTCAGTATCTGACTAATGCAGAATTTGTTTTCATGTATTCTTCCCATTGATTGGTCAATGCCACGTGCTAAAGGTATAATCGGGTAGTCGACCAGAGACATAATAGTGGTTACCAGGAGCCAGGACTTGGGTGGCTCACATTCTAGCAGCTCACAGTTAAGGAACTGTCATTGAAAAGACCAATCAAATAACCCCAGTAAAAACTGGGCAAAGGACACAGACAGACATTTTTCAAAGGAAGACCTACAAATGGCCAATAAGTGTATGAAAAAATGCTTAACATCACTAATCATCAGATAAATGCAAAGGAAACCACAATGAGATATCATCTATGCCAATCAGAATAGTCATTATTAAAAATGTCAAAAAAAAATAACATATTAACAAGGATCAGGAGAAAAGGGAACACTTATACACCATTGGTAGGAATGTAAACTAGTACAACCTCTATGGAAAACAGTATGGAAATCTCTCAAAGAACTAAAAACAGAACTACCATTTACCCAGCAATCTCACTACCGGATATCTACCCAAAGGAAAAGAAATTATTATGTCGAAAAGATACCCATACTCATCTTTTTTTTTTTTTTTCAGGAAGGATCTTGCTCTTCTTTCTCTCTTGCAAAGACATAACATTGAAAACATACATGATGCAGATTATTTTGAGCGTTGCCTGATAAGAAGTTTCAATATCACTGTGAAAATCCTCTGAAATGTGTGTTCAGCAAACAAAGTATATGATACTTTCTGCATCATGTACAGAAGTGCAGTAGTGCCATCTTGGCTCACTGCAACCTCTGCTTCCCAGGTTTAAACGATTCTCCTGCCTCAGCCTCCCAAGTAGCTGGTATTACAGGCACATGCCACCATGGCTGGCTAATTTTTGTATTTTTTTTTTGTGGTTGTTGTTTTTTCAGTAGAGACGGGGTTTCACCATGTTGGCCAGGCTGATCTTGAACTCCTGATCTCAACTGATCCACCTGTCTTGGCCTTCCAGAGTGCTGGGATTATAGGCATGAGCCACCACACTCAGCCATACTCATACTTTTATAGCAGCAGTATTCATAATAGCAAAGATAGGAAATCAACTTAAGTGTCTATCAACAGATGACTGGATAACTGTGGTGTACATATACACACACACATATATAAGTAAAAGAAAATGCAGTAGATATGCACACATATATTTTCATATATATACATGCATGTATATTTTGTATACATACACACCCCAGATGTTAATATAGAGATATATATATACACACACAGATGAACCATATATATATGTGTATGATGTGTGTGTATATATATACATGGTTTGCCTTCATATGTATATATGTATATAGTATATATACTACATATATGTAGTATAAACATATACATAACATATACACATAACATATATATAACATATATATGTATAGACGTGTATATAATAGTTTGCCTGAGTAGTATTCCAGGGCATATGGAACGATGTAGTTATATACATACATACATGTAGCATGCATGTACACATATACTATACACGTATATGTATATGTGTGTAGTATATGTACATCTATAACATATATACATATATATGTTATATATATATACTATTCATATATGTATATATACACACACACATCACATATGTATATGGCATGGAAACTCAGGCAAACAAAAGAATAAAATCATGTCTTTTCCAACAACATGGATGGAACTGGAGGCTAATACCATAAGGGAAATGACTCAGAAACAGAAAGTCAAATACCACATATTTTCACTTATAAGTGGGAGCTAAATAATGTGTACACATGGACATAGCGAAATAATAGACATTGAAGACTCAGAAGTATACAGGGTGGAATGGGGGTAAAGGGTGAGAAATGACTTAATGGGTACCCTGTATGCTATTCAGGTTATGGGGGCTATTCTCAAAGCTCAAACTTCATCACTACACGATATAGCCACATAACAAAACTGCACTTGTACCCTCTAAATTTATGCAAATAAAAAAGAAAAGATCAAGTCATGATATAAATTTGTAGAAGAGGATAAACTGCAGATTTAGCAGAGAAAAGGGTGGTTGAGCAATTCTGCCCACTGTGACCACGATGTGGGTGGCATTTGGCCTCAAGACCAAAGAAAACCCCAGATGGTTTCATCTCTGATGCTGGAAAGTATAAGAAGACATTCATCCCTTTCAGGTTGGAAATTTTCCCTGAAATTTAAACTGAGACAAATCTAAACTTGAAAGAAGCTTAAAAGAGTTAGGCTTAGAGATGGAATCTGCATAATTTTTAAACTGTGTGGAAATATAAAGTAAGAGAATTTTACCCAGGACCCTGAAATACTTGCACATAAAATATTCTCCAGTTGATGGAATATATTCAGAAGTTTAAACATAGGCACACACATAAAGACCAATAGAGAAAGACCATTTACCATTATATGCCACAGAGAGACTTTAATAACTGAGTATTTTATGAATATATCTAAAGGATTGAACTGTTCATCACAATGTTGACATGAAATCATTCAGTTTTCTCTGTAGTAATGAATACTAGCAAAAGGTAAGTACAAAGCGATGAACTGACGGCACCAATATTTCTCCTATACTTTCTGTTAATAATTATTCACCAGTTACATTTTCTTGATAACTCACAAATTCAAAAAATTGCAAGCATACCCACAGACACTCATGATTAATGGTAAGTTCAGTATTGCAAGGTTAGAGAACAAATGATTAACCACTTCATCACTGCCCTGCGGATTTCAAGAATGATGTCAGTGTGGAGGAGCATCTGAAAACAAACAGACTAACATTATCATCAATTGGTTTCAGGCAAACTGTGGTTCTTCTAAACCTGTGTTCCTGAATATTGACTTTTTAAAAGGTACTAGGTCTAACAAGTGACCTCAGAGGACTCGGTTACTCTGAACTACAGCCTAAATCCCAGAATGACTCAAATCAGGGAAACGTCTAAACTCTGGGTAATCTCCAGTGAGATCAGTCATTTCTAAAGAATCTGTGTAAAGTGCCTGCCTCAGACTTTGGTTCTTATTTATAATCTAAGTAATGCAGACATGACAGTTTCTTATGTCTACATGCAAAGTAAAAAGAAAAGGGAGTTTATTTAAAATGTACTAAGGACTAAGGGAAAAAAACCAGCACATTTTTATGTTTATGGAATCCTAATAGTTTAATTGTGAAAAGCTTGTGTGTCCATATCAAACATGCATCTGTCTTTGACATAATTCCATATATGCAAAATACCTTCACACATATAACACTTTGTGCTATACCTTGTGTATTTTGTTTATATTTTGTTTCCAAGGTCTTAGCTTTATGCATTGAGGATTATAATAAGTATTTAAAAATTGCTAGAGCCACTAACCCAAGCCATCTTTTTTTATTATTAAAGTTCTGGGATACATGTTCAGAATGTGCAGTTTTGTTACATAGGTATACATGTGTCATGGTGGTTTGCTGCACCTATCGACCTGTCATCTAGGTTTTAAGTCCTGCATGCATTAGATATTTCTCTAATGCTATCCCTCCCCTTGCCCCCCACCCCCAGACAGACCCTAGTGTGTGATGTTCCCCTCCCTGTGTCCATGTGTTCTCATTGTTCAACTCCCACTTATGAGTGACAACATGTGGTGTTTGGTTTTCTGTTGTTGTGTTAGTTTGCTGAGAATGATGGTTTCCAGCTTCATCCATGTCCCTGCAAAGGACATGATCTTTTTTATGGCTGCACAGTATTCCATGATGTATATGTGCCACATTTTCTTTATCCACTCTATCACTGATGGGCATTTAGGTTGGTTCCAAGTCTTTGCTATATACATACATACATGTATATAACACATATAGCACACGTCTATAGCACACGTATAAACATACATGTGCACATATCTTTAAAGAATGATTTATAATCCTTTAGGTATATACCCAGTAATGGGATTGACCCACAGCTATTTTCATCACAGTTTTTCAATCTTTCAAAAGCTTATGGTAATAATACTCTTTGATTAAAATTCTAATCTAGTCTTAGCACTCTACATTTTAAAATGACTAGTTACTTAAACTTAGTAATTTTCTTAGTTAACATATGTATATTTATACAATTTTCCCCAAAAATACATAACACAGAATTTTTAACTTTCTTCTAAAGCTATTTCTATCCAAATAGTCAGATTTTATGTGTATCTTGGTTGTTTTTAAAGCGTAAAGCTCTTTAGCTTACAAATATATCATCTAAGCAGACTGCCGTCCTCCAAGATTGGAGAATTTTATGGAACTTTCTTCAAAATACTTCTGAAATTCTTGGGATTAATAGTGACTGCTTCAGACAACAGGCAGAGATAAGAGGTATAAGAAATACTTTTATACGCATTTTTTATTTCTGTATGTATTGCCACCTGGGAGCTCTGGCAGAAGAAATGCATTATAGAAATATAATTTATTAATAATAATTTGTTTCAGGATGGTTTACAATGAAAGGGAAAGAGGAAAGGATCTGTGAAAAGCTATAAAATTCCCTGAGAAGGTGGCTTACTAGCAGTGTTAAGTATTTACAAGAATAAAAGGACAGCTCTCACAATTGTTTTTAAGACCAAAGAACTGCTTTGGTAGCTCGCAGCCATGGCTCAGCCTTTTTGCTAAGATCATGTGGGTAACTCCCAGCCAGGCTTGATAGCTTCTTCAGACCAGACTAAGTAATTTTCCGTGGTACAAATTTACCAGACCAATTTCTGTCTCACCCAACAAACAATAGCAGATTACACAAGCCCTTATCTGCTAAACGCCTCACTTTCCCCTTACTCATACAATTTCTTTAGCAAAAAGGACATCTGATACAAGGATGATTTAGAAATAGTCATTTGAACTTGAGCAACTCGTTTATTTGATTAAGTCATGTAAAGACAGGGAAATATTTATTCTTCCTGTATCAGACATAAGTCAGACCTTTGCTGATATAGGGTATCCAGATTAAAAAGGATGTGAGGAAGTTTTCACTGGTCCCTACATAAATAGCAAAAATCTAGAAAATATTTCCAGTGAGAAAAATTTAAGAGAAGTTTGTTGGCTTAGCCAAGAATGAAAAACTTCAAGAATTTACCAAATGTAAGTATAGAAATTACTTTCTTTGCTGGGATAGGGAAGGGACATTTACAGCTAATTTGTCTTAACTTTGGAGCATTCAATTAGAGGCATGGTTCTCAACCCTGGCTACTCATCACAATATCTCGGGAGCTTTAAAGAAACAACAACAACAACAGTAACACTAATGCATAAGGGGCATTCACAATAATTCTAGGGTAGTGAGGGGTATCCAAGTATGTGTAGTTTGTAAAACGCCTCTAGATGTTTTCAATATGTAATCAGGGTTGGAAACTAATGAATTAGAGGCTATTTACTTAGTTGAAAACAGCAGAGATTATCAGAGAATTAAAGAAGACATTTTAGGCCAGGTTTTTTATTTCATTTTGTATTTTTTGTTGGTTTTTTTACAAACCAGGGCATTGATCAACATCAAAACCACCTGGATTGCTGTGGTAAAATACACAGGACAGGCCCACTTTCCCCACACCTCTCATCCAGACCAAAGCTCCCCATGATATTTTTATAAAGACGTTTTCCTTGACCAAACATTAGTCTGTCTGCTCTGAGGACTCTTCTCAAGTAGGTCTCAACTTTGATCCCTGCCCTACCCCAACCCCTGCAGCCCATCCCCTCATCCTTGCTGGGCCTACATAACACAGTAGCCAACTTTTAACAAGGAACCTGTTAGGCCTGCTAGAGAAAATCCCCCACATTTCATATCCAATCCCCCTCATTCAAATTCTACATCCCCCGACATCCATCTATCCCTCATATCTGGTCACCCTGGCCTGCCTTCAGCAAGAATACTATTAGGTCAGTTTAGCAAGAATTTCCCCAATTCCCACTACCATTGATGTCTCTTATTCATTTTTCATCCACTGATAAATGCCCCCATTCCCACCCACCACCCCCACAACCTGCTCCTTGGCTATAAATTCCTACTTGATCTTGTTGTCTTCAGAGTTGAGCCTGTACTCTCTCTTCTTTATTGCAATGGTCTTGACAACTCATTACAGTAGTCCTGAATAAAGTATTCCTTACCATTTTCACAAGTGTCAGAATAATTCTTTCTCTAACAAATAAGATTCTGGGGCAGTGATATTGGCAGCCTTCCTCCTCCTACCTCCTGTCCACATTGGGAACCACTCCTATGTACCACCCAGGTGACACCACTCTAAAATGTGCTACCACTCAAGTATTATGAACTTCAGACTCTCAGTGTCCCTAGGGGAAGAGTGCAGTAGAAAACAGTATATATAAAAAAGGGATATATTATTTCTCCCCCAATAGATAAGATAAATGTGGCCTAGCAGTAAATATTGAAGGAATAAAATCCCTATGGGATAACAGAAATGCAGAACTGTAAAAATGTATAAAGGGTTTGATTGATGGTTTTGTTAGTAACAAGGTATGTATTAAACAGAGAGAGAGAGAAAGAGACAACAAAATAGGAAAAAGAAATACAAGCCAGCACTTTTAAAAGAATATGATTTCAGAAAGAGAAAAGAAATGTTAAAACTCAGTGCTAAACCTGGAATGAGATCTGTGGAATGCAGGCTAGGTGACAGATCCTGAATCAGGACCTACAGGTCCTAATGGTCCTAATGAAAGTGGATTGCCTTACTTTAAATATGTTAATAATTGACCTTGGAAATTAAGACCCAATCAGGCTGCAGCTGATAAATACATTCACCTCTGCAACAGACAATAGCTACTGTTTTGTCTTCCCATACAATGCATACTTATAACACATGAAAATCACCTTGTAATCTTTTTCATATAAAAATCTACAAAAATAACATTAAAATACATTAAGCATTTAAAATTTTTCATGAATAAAATAAGAAGGCAACTTTCTATCTTCGTGAAATAAATGTGCATGAAAGCAGACTTAACCAGATAACCTTGCAAAGTCTCTTCCATTTCTAAACCTATCTTTCTTTAGTTCATCAGCAAGTTTATGGAGAATCTATTTTTAGACTGATTTTATAGATGGGAAAATAGAGGAAGTAATGGTAAATGGACTTCCCAAGGTGTTAGAGAGGATGTCTATCGGAGTTAAAATTATAATTTACAGTCCCTTAATTGCCCAACTAATTACCAAGCCTGCTGTTAAAAGCACTAAGTTATATTTTTTGAATATAAAGTTTGATACACATTTCCTCTGATATCAAGAGAATTACATCAAATAGAAAGCCTACTCCACTTTTTATGGGTATTTCAAATTGAATTCTGCATCAATTACACGTGGTTTTGAGAAGTATGCTGCCCACAATATGTAGGATAACTTACTTGTACAGGACACATGGACACAGTTGTGAATTCTTTGACCTTTCTGGGCCTTTTGAATTCTCTTCAAGATGCAATAAAGATACAAAATACACCTGCATCAATGTAACCAAGAATTTGGAAAACCAAACTTTGTTACTATATGCATGATATAGAAAAAGTGAACAGTTACTGTTATGAAATATGTTTTGCACCAATTTGACATTTTAAAAGCACACTAACAAATGTACATTCATTTCAAGAAACGGGAATTGAGTGTCTCCCTCTATTCCAGGCACTGTGGAAGACACTGGATGGGAATGTGCAAGACAGTGTAAACTACTAAGTGGCCCAATCTGACTTGTATTCAGCAAACTCACTCTGGTTGCTGGCTTCTGAATAGACTCTAGGGGGTGTTATGGGATGCATTCACAAGTGATCCCCCCCAGAATTCATGTGTTGAAATCCTAACCCCCAGTACCTCAGAATGTGATTGTATTTGGAGATAGAGTCTTTAAAGAGATAAGATAAAATGAGGTCACTAGTCATATTAAGGGTAGACTACTGATATGGTTTGGCTGTGACCCCACCCAAATCTCATCTTGAATTGTAGCTTCCATAATTCCTATGTGTTGTGAGAGGCACCCAGTGGGAGGAAATTGAATCAGGTATTGAATTCCAGTGGGTCTTTCTTGTGCTGTTCTCACGATAGTGAGTAAGTCTCAGGAGATCTGATGGTTTTATGAAAAGGAGTCTTCCTGCACACGCTCTCTCGCCTGCCACTAGGTAAGACATGACTTTGCCCCTCATTTGCCTTTCACCATCATTGTGAGGCCTCCTCAGCCCTGTGGAACTGTGAGTCAATTAAACCTGTTTCTTTTATAAATTACTGAGTCTTGTGTATGTCTTTATTAGCAGTGTGAGAACAGACTAATACAACTAACCTTAATATAATATGACTGGTGTCCTACAAAAAAGAGGAAATTGGCCCACAGAGGGAAGACCATATGAAGACACAGGGAGAAGATGGTCATCTATAAGCTGAAGAGAGAGGCCCACAGAAGAAACCATCCCTGCTGACACATGAAATGTGATCTGGGACTTTATGCCGACAGAACTGTCAGAAACCTAAGCCATCCAGTCTATGTTACATTGTAAAGGCAGCCCCAATAAACTAATATGGAAGAAATCCAATGAAGCCACAGGAAAAAGCGAAACTGTCCAGGTATCATTAAAATTATTCTAAAATAAAAAGCATATTGTTGAATTCAGAAAACGGCTCTCTTTCCGATGCAGAATGTTGTCGAAATACAAAAGAATAGCCAGGGACTGGATGATGATTACTTTCTTGCTTTTGATATAGTTCATATATAGGATTAATACTTTCTATATAATATAATGCAAAAGTTTTGAATAAAATTTCAAAACTAAGAGAATAAAATGAATGGAAACAGAGTCCTAGAGCAGAAAGCTGCCAGGAGTGTCAAAAAATAAGAGTCTGGAAACATAATTTGAGTAGGTCTTTCAAGTAGCATGCCCAAGCACTGTCTGTACAGTTGTAGCTGGTGATGTTAGGTTATCATTAGTCTCATCTTGCTACTTCTGAGCCTACCTAACATCTACAGCCATGTTGTTTATTCATTTAAAATGTCAGTGGACTACTACAAAGAATAACTGTCCCAGAAGTTGATATGGCTCATAATTTTCTTTCCCTCATGTTGATTTTGGCTTAGCTTTCATCCATGATCTTCTAAATTAAAAGTTTAAAAATTGGGGTTATGAGGGGCAGGATTAGGAAAGGGTTCCCAGAATGACTCTTCTCTTTGAAAAACTAAAAACCCAAAATGTGTGACTCCTTTTCCATTATTTTCCTTGCTCCCAAATCAACTACCTAACAAGAAAAAAGAAAGGGTTTGAAAGAAGACATCTCCCACACAGCTGGTTATATATTGATAAATAAATCCAATTTTTTTCACATGCCAGAATGTGACCACTGGGAATCTTCCCAGTAAAACATTAACCAACTCTGTCCTTATTGAATCAAGGCAATGAGTAACAAAAGAGGACTTTGACTCTAATCTGAAGCCATAAAACAAACTGTAGGAGGCTTGATAATTCAACAGGAAGGAGATTACTGACCCTTCATAGACTGCAGCTCTTTAAATTAATATGACTCCTAAGAGAAAAGGTAAGGTTCTTACAGGTCAGGCAGCAGGCTGTCTTGTTAAAATTAAAGTTGAATATTAGTCCACTGAGTTTAGAAGGAAAACAAAACAAATACAAATAAGAAAGAATAGAATCCTCAGAGTGGTGTAGTAGAGTGTCACAAATCAGACACACTTATATTATTAGCTGAATTCTATCACCCTTAAATTCTCAAGCTATGGAAAATTAACATTTTAAGCCCCAGTTTCCTTTTAAGCCCCAATTTCCTTTATATAAATGGGATAATAATATTTACCTCCCAGATTGTGAAGACATAATAAAGCAGCATTTGTAAAGTATTTAATACAATCCTGGTACTTGGAAGACACAGTAACAATTACATTTTCTTGTCTTCCTTTCTGCCTTTCCCATGAATATATTTATAGCATTGCCTGAACCCTCAACTAACTTGTATCAAGGAATGTGAAGGCAAGACACTCTATTAAGTTTGTTGATATGTTTTCCAAACTTAGAAGACCAAAGTGACCTGGCAAACATTTCTAACATACTTTCTCTTCCCACTTTACCTTCGTTCTTTCTTATTTGCTATCGTAGTTTTCTGAAGTAGAAAATCTGTGTCATGCTAGTGACTATGTGAGAAAGGATCAAAGAAAAAAAAGAAACATTAATAGTAATACTTGACTCATTAATTTTATAAGAAATATGCTTAATAGTCAACTAAGTATCAAAATCAAAAACAAACTAGATTGAAATTATTTTTAGTTTGTCTTAGTGAGCTTGGGCTGCCATAACAGAATGCCACAGACTAGGTGACTTAAACAACAGAAATTTATTTCTGTAGACTGGGAAGTCCAAAATCCAGGTACCAGCAGATTCAGCATCTGGTGAGGGCTCTCTTCCCATCTTGCAGACAGCTACCTTCTCATTACGTTAGCACATGGCCTTCCCTTGGTGCATGTACATGGGGTTGGGGGCAACAGGGGAGATCACTTCTTATAACTACTCTAATTCCATCATGGAGGTCCCCACCATCCTTTTGACCTAATCTAACTTTAATTACATCCTAAAAGCCTCATTTCCAAATACTATCACACTGGTTTAAACATATGAATGGGAGGGGCACAATTCAGTCCACAGCATAGTTTATAAACAAATACATTTTTTCTTTATATTTCAAACAAATACAAGCATCCTTGTTGAAATACTCTAAGAAGTTTCATGAGTAAGTTGTCAGCCCCCAGTGCCTTATAGAAGGTAAGTACTCAGAAATTATTTCAAATGAAACCTGAGCAAAGACCTGCAGGAATAAGCTTTATTAAAGCACAAAAGAACTCCCAAATTTTAGAAGATCTCTATATCTATTTAGACAAAGCATTCAAAGTAAGCTCAAAAAACAAATACAGATATATTGAAAAATGCCATTTCCAAAATGGAAAATGTCTTAGGAAGAAAAAAAAAATACTAGTAAAAATGTTAAATTCCACCTAGTTTTGGATCTTGTAGGAGATAAGATTAAATCATACCACTGAATTACAGATGAAGAAAAAAAGACTTTGCAAGTGTGAAAAATAAAGTAATGGAACTGGGGGAAAAAGTACAAATGAGGGCCACCTACAGAAGAAGTCAAAATACATAGAAATAAAATTATCAAAAGAGATGAGTTAGGTAGGAAAGAAACCACTGCATAATTTGGAATTGGGACTGGCAACAAAGGTAAGTGAGATGCCTTCCAGCTGTATGGTCTCTATTCTGAGAGAAAATACTGCTGGGAATGAGAAAGGGGCAAGAAACACAGGAAGTGGCTATGGTTGTGTCAGAGTACTAACATGAACGTCAACAAGAATTCCTGACACTCCATCACCTCCTGGCAATAAGAGTCAAAATCATGACCCCAGTAGAAATGTCAGGCTAGTGCCCAAGGACATCTTGCCACTGTTTTCCATGAAGTCAACTCTTGGAGTTGGCTACATACCTTGCAGGGCCAGTGCAAAATGAAAATCTGTGGTCCTGACTGGGAACAGAAGTCAATCATTTCTTCCCACAGGCCTGTGACTCCACCCCACATCAGACTGGTGTAACCTGACAGATTCCATGATGCCCTTAGTATTTGAATGAGTGCAGCCTTGGGAGAAGATAGTCACAGCCTTATTCCCCTCTGAAACACTGCCAGGCACTTGCCTATCCCCGACTTTCCCTGAGCCAACACCCAAGCTCCCCCTAGAGGCAGAAGGCACAGGCAGAATGCAGACATCTCCACCCATGCCACCCAAAGTGCAGCAGCCATCCTAAGGCTCCAAGGCTCCGAACCCCCCACGTCACATTCTATTGTTTTATTGAACTTCACTTTAAAAACACAGATTCAGAGATACAGTTATTAAGAACTTCAAGACTGTAACCACATGCCCGGGTGAGGTGGCTCATCCTGTATTCCCAACACTCTGGGAGGCCGAGGTGGGTGGATCACCTGAGGTCAAGAGTTCGAGACCAGCCTGGCCAACATGGTAAAACCCTGTTTCTACTAAAAAAAAAAAAAAATACAAAAATTAGCTGGGCATGGTGGCAGGCCCCTGTAATCCTAGCTACTCGGGAGGCTGAGGCAGGAGAATCACTTGAACCCGAGAGACAGAGGTTGCTGTGAGCAGAGATAGCACCACTGCACTCCAGCCTGGGCGACAGAGCCAGGGCTCCATCTCAAAAAAAAAAAGAAAAGAAAAGAAAAAAGTAACCGCAAAGCATTAAACCTCAAAATCTAAAACATCTACAAAATTTGAAAAAGATGGGACTGTTAAAATTGTTTGCTGTTTGCTCTGTTTTCTTGACCGTATGTCAAAGACATGGGACTTTTTCTTTATAAAACTAGTTATTTTTATCATCATTATCATTGTAAAATGTTACACTCAACACAGTAAAATAAGTCTCAAGTAATACAGAAGGATGGAAAAGTAAAAATATCTCAACACCTCCTGTCCCCAAAACCAAGAGTTAACTCTAGCAGATTTTTCAGTTACACTCGTGGCTCCTGATGTAGAGTTAAATAAAATATACCTTGAATTCTTCCTTTGTCAATAATGAAAATGAAGACTATAGTTTTCAAAATCTTCTATACCTTTCATGTTCACTTTTCTTTTTTTTTTTTGAGATGGAGTTTTACTCTCGTTGCCCATGCTGGAATGCAATGGTGCAATCTCGGCTCACTGCAAACTTTGCCTCCTGTGTTCAAGCGGTTCTCCTGCCTCAGCCTTCAAGTAGCTGGAATTATAGGCATCTGCCACCATGCCCCGCTAATTTTTTGAACATCCTCTTGGTCATATTTAGCCATTGCCCTGGTGGTATATCAATTCACACTCTCTCCTTTTTTATCCTAAATACCTGCTGGATAATTTTTCATAATAGGGTATTATGTGCAATGGTCTGGGTTTACACATGTTCAAATGTAAATTTGGATATTATATGTAATAGACAGTTTGAATTATAGTGAATAATTACAAGTTCACAATCATTTTTGCTATAACTTTTAAGTCCCGGTTGCATTGCCTTCTAGCACTCAGAGTTGCTGAGATAATTATTCTCTTCTTGTTATAAACAAATGATCTCCATGTCTCAAGAGCTTTTAAGAATTATCCTATTCCTCTGGAATTCTGAAATTAAAATAGAATATTTCTACACTTGTCTTTTTCATGAATTCCTCTTAGTATTCAGTTTGTCTTCAAGGTCTCCCAAAACCTGAACTTTCTACCTTTTAGGGAGGATGTCTCCTATTAACTTTTATAATTATTTCATCTTCTATAGAGATTATTTGAAGATTTGATAGACTTACATTTATACCTTGCATCTCTAAATTTTATTCTGAATTCCAGGAGATTTTGTCAACCTTATCTTCTATACAACCAATTTTGTTTCCAGCATGCCCATCCCATTATTCATTCATCCCAACTGCTTGATTAATTTTAACATTAATTGGCATATCATCTGGCCTTAAACATTTGAGTGTGGTAATTGCTACAAAGTCCCTATCAAAACTTTCTTCATTTTATGCAGAGAATGGGACCCAGTTACGTCTGTGACTGAAATACCAAATTTAAGTTATTAAGTTGAAAAAAGTTTGAAAATAAGTGTAAACAGATTCAAAGAATAATTACAATGTCTCATTTTTGGAACAGGCAAAGATTACATGTCATAAAGAAAAGACAGTGATGTAAATTAAACTGACTTGGGAAGCAAATAAACTACAGTTCCTTAAGGGGAAAAACATTAGAATAAAGTAATTATTGCAAGAGATAGAAGATACTTGATTGACTAAATATAGAGAAAGCTAGACAGAGTGGATTAAGAGTAAGTTATGAAGAGATGGTGGTTAAAACTCTGCACATGTGAAGGATATTAATATCTGATTACTGTTCAAAATGCCAGACACTAGTATAAAGAAGATACAATTAGACATAGCCTTATTAATTAACAGCTTACATTTTCAAGGTGCCTCATTACTGTAATTACTCACAACAGATCAAGGTAAAAATTTTCTCACATCTTCCTGTGAATCAGCATTAGTAACAGAGATTTGAATCCTCAATTCTGTATTTAGTACCTTTAACTATTTTGATCTCCTGTTACTTGAGCATATTTCATAAAAAGAAAGAACCAACATATTTCTACTTTAGGTAGAAGGTTCTATTGATTTTGAACATATGGGCCATATCATTCAATGTAGCATTATAGTTTCTAGTGAATAGACTCAATACATGAGAAATACATACATTAATAGCTACTAGGTTAAAACCAGCACAATTCTTAAGAAGCTGCCATAGTTTGGTTCGTCTTACCTTTTAAAATCTCATCTTGAAATCTGACTTCCAATGTTGTAGGTGGGGCTTAGTGGGAGGTATTTTGGTTCATGGGGGCAGATCCCTTATGAATAGATTAATACCCTTTCTGAGGATAGGAGAAAGTAAGTTCTCACTCTATTAGTTCTTGTGAGAGCTGGTTGTTAAAAACACCTCCTCCATCTCCCTCTCTCTTGCTTCCTCTCTCACCCTGTAACCTGTGCAAATGCTGTCTCCTCTCTACCTTCCATCATGAGTGGAAGCAGCCAGAGGCCCTCACCAGAAGCAGATGCTGTTGCCACGAAGCCTGCAGAACCATGAGCCAAATAATCTTTATGAATTATCCAGCCTCAGGTATTCCTCTATAGCAACACAAATGGACTACAACAGAAGCCTACCTAACAAAGGTTGTACCATTCACTGATGTATTACAAATCACTGAAATGACAAATATTAATAGCCAGCTGTTAAGAAAGTTAATATTTTCTATTATACCATCATGGAAATCTGATCAGTCAAATGTCTATGGATTTAGATTTACTTGAATTCGTTTTGTTTTGTTTTTAAATTTAAAATCCTTCAGAGTTTATTTTCTCTGAGTCAAGAAGCATAGCATTCTAGCTTTAAAGGAGTTTTTTAAATAGGGATTATTCCTTAATAAAAAGTATACAGTCGGGTCAGCTTGTGGTTTTCAATAAGAGATACTATAACTAATGAAGAATGAATCAAATAGTACTTCCAATTATCTTCTACCCAAGAGAGTTTGATCTCATTATTTTGTTTGAATTTCTAAAGCCATACTTCCATCTTTCCTTGGTCATGTTCCCAGAAACATCTGATGTATCTTAAACAAATAAATAATTTGTAGCTGTTGTTTCAGATGAGTGAGGAAATCACCAAATTAGTATTTTCTCTGGGTCAACATGTGCTCTGGGAAATGGGATAAACAGTAGATGGCCTGAACAAAATTGGAGACTGGCCAATGGAAAAAAATAGTGAAGTCTACTCTTTGATGTATTGGAGCACTTATTAAAGGAAAAAAAAATAGCTAAAAAGGAACTCACCCTTTTTCATCAATATCATGTTCTACGAGAAAGAAATGAATTATCCAAAGAAGAAAATTATGATTCTTCTCACATTTGAAACATGGAAGTTTTGAAATGCAAGACTTTCAGAAACCCATTCTAATCTAGTACTGAAATATTTCTTGCAGCAATCATAATCATACATTTTTAATTGTGTTGACTTCTCAGAAAGACTAGATAAAATTTGCCATTTTGGGGAGATCCCTATAGAATAAGTTAAAACTTGTGTTGGTCTAAATTCCATCATGATATCATTAAATTCTCATTGCAGTCTGTCAGCTTGTCCTGTACCATTTATATGGATGGTTAAAATTGCTCCCGTTGCTCTGTGGGTTGTTGTTTATCTCCTTTAATATGTCAAAATAGAAATTATGCTTTTAAAGATGCAGGTAAAGTTATTTTAAAGGGTTTTCTTTCAGTAATCGGAATTAATTTGTTTTAGCAACTATTATAATTTTAGATGAATTCTCATTGCTAAGGCAGAAGAAAAACATCAGTGACAGCACACATTCCAAGTAATCTGCATTTATCTGCCATTATGAGTGAATTTGGGTAATGTCTCAGACTTTTACCTCTTTATTTTACACATTAGGAAAACTGAGGATGAGACAGATTAGAAAATGCAGCTTAATGTCAGCAGCCAGCTATTATATTTAGTTACAAAGCTGAGACTAAAACTCAGACCTCTGACTTTTAGTTGGTTAGCCTTTCCGCAGTATCATACTGCATCTCCCTAAAATAAAAAGATTTTTAAAATATATTAAGTGAGATGGGAAAAGAAATTCATAGTAACCAAGAGCTTCTAAGCAAACAGTAGTTGTAGATTAGCCTTGAAAAGGGAGAGTTTTTTCTACATTTCTCATAAAGTCATGTTTTAGATTTTAGGTTGAATAATTATGTGTCTGCCTACAAAGGATCATAAGTAGATTGCTAGGTGTGTGACACATCGAATGATTTAAGTCCTGAAGATCAAATTCTTTTATTTTCCTTCACCAAATGGCTCTTCACATTCTATTTCTTGCAGGGTAACCCACTTTCCAAATAGATGTTACTGCCATAAATAGATCAATGAACTCATCGTAATAAATCATTATTAGGTTTTCAAAAAATAAATATTAAAAGGCTATGATAATTACATAGCTAGAATGTAGGTCTTAAACATCTTGACATAAGACCAATGAAAGACAAATCCTTATTTTAAAACATTAACATGGCGTTACCATTGGCAGAACTACTAGTTGATAGGTGACATCACATCTTTAAGATAAAGTAAGATTCTGAGGGAAACATAAGATAAGTCATTCAGTAACAAAAAGAAGAGCTTACTAGGAATCTGGGCAAAGGAAAATCTGTGGCTAAACAATAGATCCTGAAAGGCTGTTCACAGAGAGCGCACAATGAAAAGGAATGAGGTTAGAATACAGCACGGACATTTGGTATACCTGCTCACCTCTCTAGAACTTGTTTTAAATTTCACATTCAAGCACACTTATTTCAGTTATTTACTCTCTGCCATGAGGTTTGGGAAGATAGGACTCTGAAAGGTGAGTAAATAATGCAGTGACTTGACGACAGAGACCAAGATCAGTGTGGAGACTGGGAAGCCACAGATTTACTGGAGGAGAGTCTAAGAGGGTCAGAGACCCTTTCCAGCTCAGAAAGCCTGTTAGTTCAACCTTTAAAGCCAACAGGAGATTTTATGAAAGGCAGCAGAATTTAAACCATGGAAAAAGGAGAATAATGGCAATAAAGGTATTTTATCTAGTTTGCCCTTACTGAAAAGTCCAGAAGTAAAGACACAATAAAAATATAATGATAGATTTAAGTCAGTAAGGCTGTGTAAAAAGAATATGGCAAATAATGAGATAATATAATACAGGATTCAGTCTTGAGATAAGAATTTTCTCTTATCAGGTATGTGCAACCTGATGAAGTAAGTATAATTTTTAACCATCCACCCAGGTTTTTGTTTTACTTTTAGCCATTGATTTATGATAGAAATAAGCATTGAGAAGGAACCTTAAACTATATCTTTGTTCTTCAGGATTCATTTGAAAGCAGAGAACTGTGAATTTAACCCCCTCGTATGTCTTTAATATGTATGTCAATAGAGCTAAAATCAAAATTGCTTTAAATCACTATCTGAACTGTCTGCAGCTGTAGTCACACACATAGCGTTTAACCAAAATATAAATTAAGTCAATTTAATATCACCATTCTTGGAATATTTTCTTTATGAGTCATAGTGACTAGATAGAAAAGCATTCACAATCAAGTTTTTAAAATACCCAAGAAAATAAAGGAAATTATAAGAATATTATTTTTCCCCTGAAATAAATTTATTTGACAATATTAAGAAAATAGAAGGGAGTAGTTTCTTAAACACCCACAAAGAAACTTATTTTTAATGAGGATATACATCAAATAGTGTTCAATAATATAAAAATAAACAAGAAATCACTTATAGAAACAATCAAGGAGATATAAAACTGCAAAAAATTAAATCTCTATGACAAAAATAAATAATTAAGAGAAAACTAAATGGGGTAAATAACAGAAGGAAAGATACCAGGCACAAAGAGAGAAAACAGAGATACAAACTGAAAATAATAAACTTATTAGGAGAAGTTAAAAGAGTAAATAGTTCAAAACTGGTAGTTTTATATATAGAAAAAAAAAAATTCCAATCAGAAAGAAAAGAAAAACCTAAAGTTTTGCCCAGGCAAATTTAATCAGAAGTGAACAACTAGAAGTATCTCAATAAAAACTTAAATTTCAAAGATAAATAAATAACCCATGAAGCATTCTAGGAGGACAATAATTAAAATAATATTAGCCTCAGGCTTCTTCTCTGCAAAAATGAATGTCAGAAAGTAATTACATGAAGGCAGGCAGTGAAATTGGGAAGTGGCCACAGGGTGAAGGACACTCCTAGCTGAACTTTGTAATAATTTTGACTGAGCAGGAATTTTCCTGAACAGAATCAGGAAGGGGAGTGTAGGGAGGAGGGGGAGAGGAGGAGGGCGAGGGGGTGGGGGGGCAGGGGCGGTACAAATGAGAAGTGCAGATACAAGCGCAGAAACCACAGGCAAGGATGCAGGCATGTGGGGAGGGCAAGGCCTAAGAGCCCTGCTTGCTTTCTCAGTGGGAGGCTTGTAACTTGGACAAGATCTCAGCACTGCACATGGAACATTCTCCAAGATCGATCATGACAGGCCACAAAACAAGTCTCAATAAATTTAAGGAAATCGAAATTATATCAAGTACTCTCTCAGACAACAGTGGAATAAAATTAGAAATTAACTTCAAAAGCAACCCTCAAAACAGTACAAATACATGGAAATTAAATAATCTGCTCCTGAAAGATTTTTGAGTCAACAATGAAATCAAGATGGAAATTTAAAAATTCTTTGAACTGAACAAAAATAATGACACAACCCATCAAAACCTCTGGGATACAACAAAAGCAGTGCTAACAGGAAAGTTCATAGCTTTAAATGCCTACATCAAAAAATCTGAAAGAGTGCAGACAATCTAAGGTCATACCTCACAGAACTATAGAAACAAGAAGAAACCAAAACCAAATGCAAAAACCCAGCAGAAGAAAAGAAACAACAAAGATTAAAGCAGAACTAAATGAAGTTGAAACAACAACAAAAATACAAAGGATAAATGAAACAAAAAGCTGGTTCTTTGAAAAGATAAATCAAATTGATAGACCATTAGTGAGATTAACCAAGACAAGAAGAGAGAAGATCTAAATTAGCTCAATTAGAAATGAAATGGGAGATATTACAACCAATATTACAGAAATACAAAAAATTATTTAAAACAACTATAAGCACCTATATGTGCACAAACTAGAAAACCTAGAGGAGATGGTAAACTCCTAGAAATACACAATCCTCCTAAATTAAACCAGGAAGAAACAGAAGCTCTAAACAGACCAATAATGGCTAGTGAGATTGAAGCAGTAAAAAAAAAAAAAAAAAAATTGTTCACAAGACAAGAATGCCCTCTCTCGCCACTCCTATTCAACATAGTATTGGAAGTTCTGGCCAGGACAATCAGGCAAGAGAAAGAAATAAAGGGTATTCAAATAGAAAAGAAAGTCATATTGTCTCTGTTTGCAGATGACACGATTGTATATTTAGAAAACCCCGTTGTTTCAGCCCAAAGTTTCCTTAAAATGTCAGCAAAGTCTCAGCATACAAAATCAATGTGCAAAAATCACAGGCATTCCTATACACCAAAAACAGACAAACAGTGAGCCAAATAATAAGTGAACTCCCATCCACGATTGCTACAAAGAGAATAAAATACCTAGGAATACAACTTACAAAGAATGTGAAGGATCTCTTCAAGGAGAACTACAAACCACTGCTCAAGGAAATAAGACAGGACACAAACAAATGGAAAAACATTCCATGCTCATGGATAGGAAGAATCAATATTGTGAAAATGGCCATACTGTCCAAAGTAATATACAGATTCAATGCTATTACCATCAAGCTATTATTGACTTTCTTCATAGAATTAGAAAAAAACTACTTTAAATTTCATATGGAACCACAAAAGAGCCTGTACAGCCAAGACAATCCTATGCAAAAAGAACAAAGCTGGAGGCATCATGCTACCTGACTTCAAACTATATTACAAGGCTACAGTAACAAAAACAGCCTGGTACTGGTACCAAAACAGACATATCGACCAATGGAACAGAACAGAGGCCTCAAAAATAACACCACACATCTACAACCATCTGAACTTTCACAAACCTGACAAAAGCAATGGGGAAAGGATTCTTTATTTAATAAATGGTGTCGGGGAAAACAAGATAGTCATATGCAGAAAGCTGAAACTGGGTGCCTTCCTTAAACCTTATATAAAAATTAACTCAAGATAAATTAAAGACTTCAATGTAAAACCTAAAACTATAAAAAACCTAGAAGAAAACCTAGGCCATACCATTCAGGACATAGGCATGGGCAAAGACTTCCTGACTAAAACACCAAAAGCAATTGCAACAAAAGTCAAAATTGACAAATGGGATCTAATTAAACTAAAGAGTTTGAGCACAACAAAAGAAACTAGCATCAGAGTGAACTGGCAACCTACATAATGGGAGAAAATTTTTGTAATCTATTCATCTGACAAAGAGCTAATATTCAGAGTCTACAAGGAACTCAAATTTACAAGAAAAAAACAAACAATCCCATCAAAAAGTGAGTGAAGGATATGAACAGACACTTCTTAAAAGAAGACATTTATGCAGCCAACAAACATATAAAAACAGCTCATTATCACCGGTCATTTGAGAAATGCAAATCAAAACCACAATGAGCTACCATCTTATGCCAGTTAGAATAGCAATCATTAAAAAGTCAGGAGACAACAGATGCTGGAAAGGATACGGACAAATAGGAACGCTTTTACACTGGTGGTGGGAGTGTAAATTAGTTCAACCATTGTGGAAGACAGTGTAGCAATTCCTCAAGGATCTAGAACCAGAAACACCATTTGATCCAGCAATCTCATTACTGGATATATACCCAAATGATTAGAAATCACTATTATAAAGACACATGCACAAATATGTTCTTGCAGCACTATTTACAATAGCAAAGACTTGGAACCAACCCAAATGCCCATCAATGATAGTCTGGATAAAGAAAAAGTGGCACATATACATCATGGAATACTATGCAGCCATAAAAAAGCATGAGTTCTTGTCTTTTGCGGGGGACATGGATGAAGCTGGAAACCATCATTCTCAGCAAACTTACACAAAAACAGAAAACCAAATACTGTATGTTGTCACTCATAAGTGAGAGTCAAACAATAAGAACACATGATCACAGGGAGGGGAACATTACATAACAGGGCCTGTCAGGGCATATTAAAAAGATAATATTCCAAATCAAGTGAATTTCATACCAGAAATGAAGGTTTGATTTAACATACATAAGTCAATAAATGTGATACACCACAGAGAATTAAAAACAAAAATCATATGATTATCTCAACTGATGCAGCAAAAGCATTTGACAAAATCCAGCATCACTTTATGATTGAAACCCTAAACAAAATCAGCATAGAGGGGACACACCTTAAGGTAATAAAAGCCATGTATGATGAACCCACAGCCAACCTTATACTGAATGGGGAAAAGTTGAAAGCATTTTCCTTGAGAACTGGAACAAGACAAGAATGCGCAGTTTCAGCACTTCTCTATTCAAACTATTACTGGAAGTCTTAGCCAGAGCGATCAGAAAGAGAAAGAAATAAAAGGCATCCAAATCAGCAAACAGGAAATCAAACTGTCACTGTTTGTTGATGATTTAATCATATACCAAGAAAACCCTAAAAACTCATCCAAATGACTCCTAGATTTGATAAATAAACTCAGTAAAGTTTCAGGATACAAAATCAATGTATACAAATCAGTAGCACTGCTATGTACCAACAGCAACCAAGCTGAGAATCAAATCAAGAACTCAACCTCTTTTATGACAACTGCAAAAAATTAAATACTTAGGAATATACTTAACCAAAGAAGTGAAAGATCTTTACAAGGAAAACTACAAAACACTGCTGAAAGAAATCATAGATGACACAAACAAATGAAAACACATCCCATGCTCATGGATGGCTAGAATCAATATTGTGAAAATGACCATACTGCCAAAAGCAATCTACAAATTCAATGCAATTCTCATCGAAATACCACCACCATTCTTCACAGAACTAGAAAAAACAATCCTAAAATTCAGTTCAAACCAAAAGAGGAGCTCACAAAGCCAAAGCAAGACTAAGCAAAAAGAAAAAATCTGTAAGGCATCACATAGCCTGACTTCAAACTATATTATAAGGCCATAGTCACCAAATCAGCATGGTACTAGTATATAAACAGGCACAGAAACCAACAGAACAGAATGGAGAACCCAGAAATAAAGCCAAATACTTACAGCCAACTGATTTTTGACAAAGCAAACAAAAACATAAGTGGAGAAAGGACACCCTATTCAACAAATGGTGCTGGGATAACTGGCAAGCCACATGCAGGAGAATGAAACTGTATCTTCATCTCTCACCTCATACAAAAATCAACTCAAGATGGATCGAATACTTATATCTAAGACCTGAAACCATAAAAATTCTAGAAGATAACATTGGAAAAAACCTTCTAGACATTGGTTTAGGCAAACACTTCATGACCAAGAACCTGAAAGCAAATGCAATAAAAACAAAGATAAATAGATGGAACTTAAACTAAAAGAGTTCTGCACAGCAAAAGAAATAATCAACAGAGTAAACAGACAACCCACAGAGTGGGAGAAAATCTTCACAATCCCTGTATCCAACAAA
Organism: Ateles fusciceps; assembly: GCA_036589455.1. Lineage (NCBI taxonomy): Eukaryota > Metazoa > Chordata > Mammalia > Primates > Atelidae > Ateles > Ateles fusciceps. The sequence goes on along the minus strand of JAZHEH010000572.1, from coordinate 11,775,245 downwards.
GGATTAATATACAGAATCTACAAAGAATTCAAACAAATTAGCAAGGAAAAAAAATAAACAAGCCATCAAAAGTAGGCTATGGACATGAATAGACAATTCTCAAATGAAGATACACAAATGGTCAACGAGCATATGGAAACATGCTCAATATCACTAATTATCAGGGATATGCAAATCCCACAATGCAATATCACCATACTCCTGCAAGAATGGTCATAATTTAAAAATAAAATAAAAAATAGGCATTGGTGTGGATGTGGTAAAAAGGGAACACTTCTATACTGCTGGTATGTAAACTCTTACTGTAATGTAAACTATTACAACCACTATGGAAAACAGTATGGAGATTCCTTAAATAAATAAAAGTGAAACTACCATTTGATTCAGCAATCCCACTACTAGGTATCTCCCCAAAAGAAGTTATTATATGAAAAAGATACTTGCACAGGCATGTTTATAGCAGCAGAATTCACAATTGCAAAGATATGGAACCAGCCTAAATGCCCATCAACCAAGTTAATAAAGAAAACATGATATATATATATGATATATATCATATATATCATACATATATATGTATATCATGTGATATATATATATCATATGTATATCATATATCATGGTTTCTTGATATATATACATATGATATCATATACATACGTATATATGTAATATACATATACGTATACACATATTATAGATCATATATACATATATAGATCATATATATATATACACATATATACACCATGGAATACTACTCAGCCATAAAAGGGAACAAAATAATGTCATTTGCAGCAATCTGGATGGAGCTGGAGACCATTATTCTAAGTGAAGTAACTTAGGAATAGAATACTAAACATCATATGTTCTCACTTATAAGTGGGAGCTAAGCTATGAAGATGCAAAGGCATAAGAATGAATAATGTACTCTGAGAACTTGGGCAGAAGAGTGGGAGGGGAGTGAGGGACAAAAGACTGTACACTGGGTGCAGCACACACTGCTCATGTGATGGGTGCGCCAAAATCTCAGAAATCACCCCTAAAGAATGTATCCATGTAACCAAACAATTATCATTTAAAAAAAAATAAGATTTAAATAAAAATTTAAAAAGAAATTAATTATATGTACAAAACCTTTCATTTCAAAAAAGTATTTCCCTAATTAATTTTATGCTAAACATCTTTAATATCAAAAAGATGACTGGACGATATCTAAAATCTGAAAGATTCAGAATATCATCCTGTTATTTTTCCTACAGAATTGATAATTATTTTGAGTATACAAGCATATCCCATGAAATATTTGGGACATACTTATACTAAAAGAAAATTCATTGTTCATCTGAAATTCAAATTTGACTGGGTACCCTGCATTTAATCTGGCAACCTTATGCGTAAGTGAATTGGGTTGAGGAAAGAAGAACCAAATTGGCTATACAGAAGGACTTTTTAAATAGCTATGAATTTAGGCTATCAAACTACCATGTTGAGGCTACCACAGTAGTATCAAGTGGTTATCTCCTCTGAAATATCTCTAAGACATCTACATCACCTCTAGGGTTCTATTCTGCTGGAACTCCTATGCACTTGGAGCTTTTCCAACACATCTAGCATCTGATTAAAACACGGGAGAGCCTTACTTCATATTGTAGTCAGCTATTTGGAACCATGTTTGTAACTTGTTTTACTCCCTAGAGACACTCAGTCTCTCTCATTGTTCCATTTCAGACAAAATTCCTGAAAAAAAAATCTATTTCTTTATTTAGCACAGAAATCACTTTTATTCTAGAGTTCCAAAGTAGAGCCCGTATCCTCTTCTCAAATCAAACATTCCTGCAATCTTCATGTCTAGCTTACAATTGAACTGGGTCTGCATCTCCTGAATAAAACTTGTTATTCTCAACCACATTCCCAAAAGACTCAAGTTTCTGGCATCTTTTTCTATTTCCTAATAGTTCCCCTCTCCCTACACTTGCACTCTTTTTTAATGTTTTCAGCATGCACTGCAACACGCTTTCCCCCTGTGTGGACCAAAGCCGTACTATAGAAACAAGTAAATAAGAACCCCAACTGGCAACTGTAGCCAAGTTCACTGAAATTCCTACCACAGAAAAACAGCATCAAGCATAATGACAGTCAGAAGTGTGCATTAAACTAAGAAAGTAAACCAAATTAAATTCCAAGAATATCATTTAATTAATATAAAATTAGCTTTAGCATTCGCAGTTTATTATATGATAGAAAAAATAAAGCTCTGTTGGTATTTGTATCTTTTGTTCTAAGATTGCATTAAAATTATAACTTACAGCTTTTTAAATTTATAACTATAATTTTACAAGATTCCAAAGCCTCAAGAAAATCAAATGCTTTCTGTAATATTCTACACTGCTAATAATTGGATAATGACATTCTAAAACCCCTCTAAATGTTGATGTGCCTTTTGAACCTTAATTCACTCAGCCTATACTGATCACCAGGTTTTTGCATAGGACTGTGCTGCAATCTTTGGAGATATCAAATGCATGGGACTGGAATACAATCTTTCTTTGAATTACAATCTAATTATCAAGGGAGGATTGTATTATATGCATAAAATGTCAAAAATGTAAAGTACCTTCAATGACAGTGCAACATTTTCTAAATTTTTCAACTAAAGCTCTTAACATCTCCTACACATGTGCTTAAAAGGTGTTATATGATAAAAATTAATTAAGAATGGAATTAAGAATTCAGCAATGCAGTTGCAGTCTGCCATGCTTTCACAGATGAGCTCTTCTTTAATCCGACATACGCTTTCCCTCTTGCCCCTCTTGCCTAACCAGGTTTGCTCAAGCCATAATTACAACAGAGTTTGTTCCGTAGCTGCAGTTATCTGTATGTGCCATTTTTCACAACATCTCCCACCTTTTTACAGCTGATGAATTTGTCTTTAAATGTCTACATTCGCAGTTTGGTTCTGTCAGGTTCAATTAATTACTGCAGGTAATAATTCCGGATCTCATGACCTGCTTGTTTCTCCACCTCCTTAGTGACTGCCAAATGGAAAAAATATACATAATCAGAAAATAAAGACTAAAGTGGGTGGAGGATAAATTAAGGAATAACCTATCAAACAGAGTAAGAAAAGCATAAGCATGCAGAAAATGCAGTAATCCCTCATTAGAACTCCCTTAGCCTTTTCCAGCTCACATGCCCTCCCTGCGTCTACAAGGACCTCAGCATTTCAATGCCTAAGAAGTCGTTTGAAGTCTTCCTTTAAATTGGGTTTTTTGTTTGTTTCTATCATACTGTCTTCCACCCCTACTATCCATTCAGACACCCGTGGAAAAGTTTTAAATTGAAAAGCCTTGTAGAGTAAGAGCTTATTGTGAACTAAGCAATTCTTTCATTTCTAGAAAACTTTTAATTTTAAGCACAAAAGGAAATATGCATGTCATGATTGATGGTGTGATGAGGCATATTTGTTTATGACCTTCAAAAATATGTTTCAAATGCCAAAAAGAAAAGAAGTTTCTTAATATGCTACTGTAACTAGGGGAGAGGGAGGGCGCCCCGAAGACGCTTTCGGTTTCCCGGTGTGATGTTTTCCCCATGTGACCAGGTCCTTGACCGCTCTTACCCAGGAATGGGGAAGGGGTCCGGAAGATGCGGTGAGCTTACCGTTTCTATAAATATCTTGGACCCAGAGAGTTTAGCAGAGAGCAATTTATTAGGCAGAGAGAGAGAGAAGAGAGGAGGAGAGAGCTCCCACACTGCCTTAGGAGAAGATCCAAGGGAGGAATCTGCACAGGTAATGGGCAGGGGGTTTTAACCCCAGACTTATTTCCGCCCCATTCATGTTCTCGTCCAATGAGAGGAGTTCTTCTAAATTTCCTCTGGAGTGATTGATCTTCGATTCTGATACTGGATTGGCTGCTAGGTCAGTAACAGAGGCCCTTCCTCCCAGAGCTTTTCGCGGGCTTTTTGAACAAAGAGGCTCATCTGGAATTTCTACCTAGCTGGTGTCTGAGAAAGTCAAAGAACTTTACATTCCCGGATGGGGACGTGGATGGAGGCACGGTGCTAGAAAATTCCTGCCTTTGAAATCACGCCGCTTGTGGCCTCAGTTTTCCTTAACACAGTCCCTCACTACTTTTAGTGTACTATCTCACTGTGTTTCAATCACTGGTTTGTCATTGTATAAACATTTATAGACAGAAATCTACCTGTCTTGGTTAAAATTCCAAATCAATTAAACTGTGGGAAAATCTCAGACTGAACCTTAGTGTTAAGCAGGACAATATATATTTTTTTAATTTCAACTTTTATTTTAGAGACATGTTTGTTACATGAGTACATTGCACCCATATAGTGAACATAGTACCCAATGGGTTGTTTTTCAACCCACAGCCTCATGCTTCCCTACCCCTTCTAGTATTGTTTATTGTTCCTATGTTTATGTCTGTGTGTGCGCATGGTTAGCGCCCACTTACAGTGACAGCATGGATATTTTTTCTATTCCTGTGTTAATTTAATTAGAATTATGACCTCTAGCTCCATCCATTTTGCTGCAGAGAACATGATTCCATTCTTTTTTTTATGGCTGCATAATATTCCCTAATGTATATGTACCATATTTTCTTTAATCCATCATTGATGGGCATATAGGTTGATTCTACATCTTTGCATGAATAGCATGGCAATCAGCATATGAATGCATGCATATTTTAGATATAATGACCTAGGGGAAATATAATTTAAAGCAATAACACTTTGCTATAAAATTGAAGACTTTTAAAATGCTCTAGTTGTTTAGTTAATGTAAATAATCAAACATAACTCAAACCCAAGATCCCTCATTTCATTCAACAGTATACTTTTTATCTAACTTAAACTATACCTGTCTTAGGTCCTCATTTGAAAATCCATAAAGTTGAACTTAGAAAGTCAGTTTTCATAGTGAGAAAATTTCTAAACTCCATCAAACATTTTTCAAAGCCAAAAAAGTCAGTCCTTTTTGAGAATAACAACTCTTTTAAAAAATTTTACACCATGCAAATAGTAAAAGAATCATTTGATTTACGTATATATTAATGATATGCCAACATAAGGAGATTCTCAGTCTTGGTTTAAACAAACAAGATAAACAAAAATGAATCGTTTGCATATTTTAAAAATTTATTTTATGAAAGCACTTGCGGATTATAGACAGAGTCTAAGCTCCAGTGTCCAAGTTTACATAAAACATCGTTTGGGGAAGCTTTTTATAGAGCTCCAATAAATGCCAAAACTTCTACATGGGCCCTATATTTATTATGGCAAAACCCAAGTAATTTTCAAAAGAACGAATTCAAGACTCTTGATCAATTAGACATTTCTGTTTTATAAGTTTGATCTTTAATTTTTTTTTAAAGAATGGAACACTGCAAAGTTCACCAGAAGGAGCAAACAGTATTTGAAGACCTCTTTGAAAAGTCTCCCCCAGGAACAGGACAGATAGGCGCCTGCTGTACCAGTCAGAGACACCCCCCTACTGTGATGTTAATAAGATGAAGGTTACTAGTACAAAAAGCCACAGTAATTATAGGGAGACGTAAATACTTCTTTTTTTATTCACAGACTGCCCCTCCATGCAGTCTGCGTGTTAAGGCAAGAGTTTTTGTTACACTAAATGCACATGTGAATTAAACATTTCTTTAGAATTTTGCCTTTCACTAACAGGTCAGAGAAGAGCCACAATAGGGACAAATCATTGCCAATCGTATAGGATATTAGAAGATGCCTACATCTCCTGATTCTTTTGTTCCGCCTTTCAAGAAAGTTATTTTGCCACCAACTTTTCAAATACCTGTCACAAATATTAAAGCCAACTGGTTTCCAGAAACATGTGGATTAAAGGGATAACAGACTAACTAGACCATTTTATATGCACCCAAAAGGGCACCCAAAAGTAAAATACACAATAGGGAAAGAGAATACAGCCATGGAATTCCTGTAAAATTTCTTTGACATCTCATTTGAGTCTCTTCTACAGGAAAATCATGTCAAAAAAAAGAGACAGAAAACAACATTGGCAATCAGCCAAGTGTGAAGTCCTATATTTAGTAATCCTAAATTATCACAATAATCATGTGATTATTTAGCTTAATGTGGTTTCCTGAATATATAACTGAAAAGAAAAAAAAAGGATTCTGATCCGCTGAATCCAAGAATGTATGAAATTCTAAAATGAAGTTCTTGTGCAAAAGCTTGGCATGAGTCTATTTCCCTAAATGAATCAACTGACAAGCAGGGAGATTGTCGGGAAGTGTTTTTTTTTTTTTTTTTTGCAAAAGGAGCAAGCATATATTTAAATCTCTAGTTGGTTTAACTAATTGGTGTGGAGTGAAGTAAATTAGTGGCCCTAATGCAGACAGTTCAAAGCCTGACAATATGGGAGCATGTAGGTTATGATTTGATCCTATATAATAGTGGCTATGCCCTAAACTCAGATTCTGGAAAGAAGATAAAATAAGCATGTGTCCCTGACCTTAAGGAGAATCACTTCTAGGCCAGTTACAGCCCTCTGCATATATGATTCACTTAACATTTGCCTGCTTTTCAGAACTTAAAAAACAGGATTTTTTCTCCAATGATACAGAAAGGTTGAACCATTGAGATGTAATCTGCTACAGATAATAAGTGAAAAGGGCTAAATATGCCATAGATACTCTCCTACAGTTCTTTACCAATGTGCTCTGTGATTAATAATTCCTTTAAAAAGTCAGGATCAAGGGTGGGGTTGGGGTAGAGCTAGGAAGGAGTGGTCAAAGGGAACGTCATTCTTGGGACAAGTTTCTTCTTTCATGATTATTGCATAAGCACAACCAGATTATATAGATACATAGAATGTCCTTAGAACAGAAAATCCCAGAATTGGAAAGAAAACAGTGGTGCCTAAATCCATCTCTCCCCATAAGCAGAAAGTGACCCTAAAACATCTGGGATTTTACGGTACTTAATGTTTCCAGTGATGAAGAGCTTTCTGCCTTTGACTAACCCACATCATTTTTGGACAGCTGTGACTATGAGACAGGACTACCTTTTACACAATCAATATCTGCCTCCCTGTGGCTTCTCTCCATTGGTTTTTTTCCCTAGGACTTCATCCAAATTGCCATGAAAATATTGAACAAGGAAAGGTCAGCATCCTCCCCCCCAGATATGCAAGGATCACCTGGTTAATGCTACTTGCTTAATCTCCTAAGGCTCCCCTAATTGTTTGGTTTTCTGTGGGAAAGCAGCTCCCCTGAATCTAAGGATAGTATCTGTGTGCTGCCTATCAAACGCAGAAGAGGGATTTTACAACCTATCAAACTCCAAAGAGGGATTTGGCAAGACCCATCTGAGTGATTTCACTTTGGCTGTGAGTTATTAGCACTTCTCTTTTAAGTACCAGCAGACCATCTTTTCTAGAATTTGGCTGGGGATAAAGGCGGGGATGCCAAAACTGATTTCATATACTTCTCAATGTAGTCCATGGTTAACCATAGGCCTACTTAAAAAAAAAAAAATTAAATCTCAGCATCCTTATAAAATTATAATGATGCCATGGTTCCAACATTTGAGAGAAAAAAACTGATTTGACACTCAATATGTCCACATGGGACAAAATCTCTTATGAGAACATTTACATTTTTAGTGATATCTTACAACATCTTAAAATAACAACAACAACAAAAATCCTTTGATGTGCAGGAGGACCAATGTTTTAAGATGGTGTTTTTAGATCTATTTCCATGGAATATGCATGTCAACCCTTCTTTTTCCTTCAAGCTCCTTCTTTGGCTTCAGGATCTCCATGCTTGCTTTTCCCTAAACTTCTCTGACTTTTCTTTGTTAGTCCCTTTTACTATATTCACTTGTCTGTTATTATTGGCGTTTTTCTTATTTTCTCTATATTATTTCCTTCAATAATATCCTCCCATGGCTTTGGCAACAGCCAACAAGTCAATAACTTTCCAAACTTGTATTTCCAGCCCTGACAGCTTCCGGGAGCCCACTCATGAGTAATACCCCATACTCTGTCATCCCTGCCTTTGGATCACGCTGCCCTCTCCACAAAAGGCCCCTCCCTCCCACTGTTCCTACTGGCATAATTTAGCTCACTCTTCATAGCGCAACATAAATGTCCATTTATATTTTTAATTGGCTAACACTTATCTCACTCATGATACCTGCTATATGGATGCATATGGCTTATTCCTAAGCCATAAGTTCATTGAGGAGAAGAACAGCAGCATATTCACCTTTCTATTTCTAGGACTTAGACTATTACATAAACTATTCTAGGGGCTAAATAAAATATCAGTTGAATGAAATAGAATATGAAATGAGTTTCTCACTAAGCTGAAGCGTTGAGGTGCTGGGGCTCGCAACTCAATCACTGGATACGTAAAGCAATGCTTTTTCATATGAGTATTTGGTGTGCATGCTTACAAAGCATGCATGGTTTACCCTCTCAATGGCCTGTGTTTAATGCTCCCTAGGTACCCTGAGGCTTGGTAAGCTTTGAAAGCACTGCACCAAAGTTAAAAGCCTAGCAAGCATGCACAGATAATGGCATTTAAAGTTAGAACTTCGCCTTCCTGTTAGAATAACCCAAGTAGCACATTCTCACAATAAAACAAAATATTTGTCAATGTTCATATGATTTCTCAGTGAAATATTCTGCAAGCTATGAAATGCACCCACCTCTAAATAAACATATTAATGCATAGCATCACACCGCATCCCAAAGTAAAACTGAAAAATAGTGTCTTTTCAATGGAAATTAACATGGAGAATCTCATGTCCCACAATACTTCCTGTGTCTTCTAAATTCCCACGATGAGACGTTCCACCTGTTTGTTTAGAATGGTCTTGATGTTAGTCACAGTTACAGTGAGAACCATGATTTTTTACAGAGCATTCCAGGATGTGAAGGAGCCACAGAGAGATGGGTGTTAGCAGGTGCATGGACAAGATGTAAAGGTGGATGCTGAAATGATCAATGGAGCGTGTGTGCGTGTGTGTGCGTGTGTGTGTGTGTGTGTGTGTGTGTGTGTGTGTAAAAGAATGAACAGATTTGTAATGAGATGAAGAGCACAAAAACAAAGGCAACCCATAGGATATGATGAGAATTATTCTTTCTGGGGAGTATCACACACTAATGGGAAACACATTTAACTGAAAAAGAATGGATATGTTAGGAACCAAGAACAAATGGGCTTCAACCATGTGCTTGGCATGGGCTGGGTGCTGCACACCGGTTGACACTGGACATTAGAAGAAAGCTGATCTAATACCTATTTAGTCTCTACTTTTTAATGAAAATATTTATTTCGAGATTAGCAACTTCCTCTCTAAAGAATCTTATGTATCCTCTATGAATAGTTTGCAGCTATAAATGAAAGAAGCCAAATGAGAGTTTCTCTGTATTAACCTCACTTCCAACTTAGAGATTCTTGAAAATGATATCTGAATCCTATCATTACTTGTCTTTTCTTTGAATAATGCATATTTGGATAATGGGGAAAGTAAATGTGCATAACGTGGCAGAGGATGAACAAGGTTACATGAGTATAAAATATACTCATTAAGGAAAAAAGTTTATCATGGACGATCAGCAATATTGGATGGGACAGTAAAATGAATATGTACCTATGTATAATTAGAGAAAGTATTTCTTTCATCTTTCTCCATTCCCTGTGGCACTTAAGTGCACAAGAAATGTCCTTTGAAGTCAATGAGCACCGTCTACTGGATTTGGAGGACTCGATGTTGGGAACAATTCAAAAGGAGTTTCATTTTCTAAAGTACAGATGAATGTCTTAAGAATTAACAATGTAGAACACAATAGGTAAAAATGAACAATGTGATAAAAACAAACTTGAACAAGCTGCTCTGTGGCCTTGGATTTCTAATAATTATGCTCTTCTCTGAACCTCCTTAGGGCTCAGGTATAATTAAAATAGCAATTACTGACAACAGTAAGACTTTCCATCACAGATATATGAAATAACTAGCAGCAACAAAAATGAGGATGAATGTAAAGATTATGTTTAAAAGTTTCACATCATACTTCACAGAATGATAGCTTTTTAAAAGAGTATACCTCCGGGTATATAATTTGCAAGTACATAAACATAGAACTTCCAATTTAAGAATGCCCCCAGGTAATGAGAATGAGTGCTACCATCATATGACATTAGCAAACCTCTGAAATAGTATAGCACTGGATTTCTTAGCTTTATCTTGCCAATGTTTACTGATAAGAATGGAGGGGAAATCCATCCCAGGCCACTCTTAGACCACAGCCTCCAGAGCACGGTGCTCAACCCCTGGCACAGGGTGACATGTCTGATGTCACTCTGCTATATTCTCTCCCATCTCAAACTTTTTCTCCTTCTGAAGAGTAGGGTTATGAAAGTCTAAGACCAAAGTCAGCATCATCGCCTGCTTCTAATCAAGATATTTCATTGTTTTCTGGAACACAGACAGATCCCTGTTCTCCCTCCAAAGAGACAATTTCCTAATCTGCTTGTCACTAGAAAGTACCACCATCCTTTACTCGACACATCTTTCCAGCTGAGTTGTATGTACAGGTCAATACCATTTCATGGACAACCTGGGACCAATCCCATTTATGGATTTACAATAAACATTAAAGAATATTACCATGGCTACATACATGGGGAGGAAGGACAGACGCTAAATTTCCTGCCGATTGCCATTTCCTTTTATAACAACTTGGTGGTCATGCAAATTAGTATAACTCTTGAATGCCTTTAAAGAAGCAGATATGAGTTTAGTGGGAGTTGTGGCTCATTGACCTTAGTGGGAGCATATGACTCAAATCCTCTGAGTTTTATAAGGTGATGAGTTAGGTTAGGCTAAAGCAAACCTTAGAACATAATTTGATCAGTTTTTCTTCTATCAGTGACGGATGCTTGATAATCACTCTCTGCCTATTATATCAATAAATCAACTGCAATTCAATTTTAATCTGTAAATAAAGTTAAATCAGGGCTATGAGCACATTACACGCCTGCATTAGCTACTTAGAGATGTCATTACTGTCTGTGGTTGAGCCAAATGTAGATATTTGAGTTTTTAAATTCCAGTTTTAAAGAAGCTGGGGAGAAATTTGTTGAAGGTTCTTACAAGAAACACCATACACTCAGAAATTTGTACCTGCCTGAAATTGCGAACATAAATTATATGGTATCAGAACAAATAAGTATTTCTAGCTTCAAGCACCAAGTAATATTATCTTCAGATTGTCAGTAGGCATGCAGGGAACACAATATAGAATGAAGTTAAATGCTCTTCATGGAGAAGAAAAATGGGACAATAATCCCATCTCAGCATAAGAAATTAAAGCTAGGAAAAACATCCAGTGTGTCAGCCTGCTGTGTTGTGCTGTGCTCACAGTGGACTCCGTCATACAGGCAGTGTTACAGCACCTAGCACGTTGTGAGTGCTCAATAAATATCACAGAATGATATTAACCAGTGCAAGTCACCACAGGCTCTAAATCTCTAACATAATGGGACATGTCTATATGAATGTGAAGTATAGCCGGCTGGATGAAAGCAAACGTCAACCCAGGAGATAGAAAGGAGGCTGGCCAAGCCTCCGTGAGAACGGTGAGAGATAGAACCACCCAGAAACAAGAACCACCTAGAAACAATGGTGACCACTGCACTTAGTTCTGTTTGCGTGGACAGATCCTCAGCCTTCTGTGACTGAAATCAACTAAGAAAACCAGAGCGTAATTTTATACCAGTCTTGTTTGACTCACTACACTTTTGTGACAAGTTACTGATAGGTAAACATTCCAGAATGATAAATATTCTCCAGTTAAGCTGGGCTATAGAAAGTCATGCACACGGAGCTCTTTCCTCCTTCCTTTGCTGCTGTGGCTACAGCCATGAATATGCTCAGGCTTCAGAAAAGGCTTGCCTCTAACATCCTCCACTGTGGCAAGAAGGAGGTCTGGCTGGACCCCAATGAAACCAATGAAATTGCCAATGCCAGCTCCCATCAGCAGATCTGGAAGCTGATCAAAGATGGGCTGATCATCTGGAAGCCTGTGACTATCCATTCCTGGGCTCCATGCTAGAAAAATACCTTGGCCAGCCAGAAGGGCAAGCACATGGACAAAGGTAAGCAAAAGGGTACAGCCAATGCCCAAATGCCAGGGCAGGTCACGTAGAAGAAGAGAAGGAAGATCCTGCGCTGGCTGCTCAGAGATACCGTGAATCTAAAAAGATCGATCACCACATATCACAGCCTGTACCTGAAGGTGAAAAGGAATGTGTTCAAAAACAAGCAGATTTTCATGGAAGGCAGACCAGGACTTCAAGAAGCTCCTGGCTCACCAGGCTGAAGCCCACAAGTCTAAGACCAAGGAAGCACCCAAGCGCAGTGAAGAGCGCCTCCAGGCCTAGGAGGAGGAGATCATCAAGACTTTGTCCAAGGAGGAAGAGAACAAGAAATAAAGGTTCCCCCTTTGTCTGTACATACCGGTCTCCATGATTACATAAATCAGCCATTAAAATAAAACAAACAACAAAAAAATCATGCGTGCATAATCTGAATAGGAATATGTATGTAATTTTATCACATGAATAAAAGTTAAAAGAAATCACCCATAATGCCTGTTAAAAACCCGAACTTAGCACAATTCTGCTCCAAATTAAACTTCAGCACGACTTCATATAGATTTTAGGATATTAATCATAACGTAAAGATCTGGACAGGTATTAGACTTTTAAGATAAATGTAATTTTCTTATATCTTGTTTAACTCTTGTGTTGCCAAAGCCACTTCCTTCTTTGAATTAATTATTTAAGCTATCAAGCCTTAGACATTGTTTGTTTCCTTGGTTATATTGTAGGGAAAAGTCGAGGAAAATAGAGCTCACCGGGATACTGGGCACCAATGTAAACACACTGCAAGTCTAATTCCACTGGTAAAGCAGCCAAGAAAACAAACACCGATTCATGTGCAGAGTTCACAGCACAGGATAAGGGGAGCTTAAGCAAAGCCAGGAGTGGACTTCAAAAGGATTCACACTGTCTGTATCTGCTTTTCTGAATTGTGTGTTAATATAGGTTGAATGGGTAAATCCTGGATATATTTGTTGGAGATGTGTTTTTTATCTCGGGGTATGGGGAAAAAATAGTGGAAAGAGAAAGAATAGTTATATATATGTACACAAACATACAGGAATATATTATGTATATATGCATATTATGCAGTGAGATAACACAAAATCTCAGATTTAGTGATTAAACAAATTGGAAAGTTCAAGTGGCTCACTCTACAACATACAGGACAGTATATCCAAAATAGCTCTATCTGGTCAGACATGGTGGCTCACACTGTAATTCCAGCACTTTGGGAGGTCAAGGCAGGCAGATCACTTTAACCCAGGAGTTCAATACTAGCCTGGGCAACATGGCTAAATGCTGTCTCTGTAAAACATTAGCCAGGCATGGTGGCACATGCCTGTGAGCTACTTGGGAGGCTGAGGTGGGAAGATTACCCGAGCCTGAGAGGTCGAGGCTACATTGAGCTATGATCATGCCTTGCACTCTAGCCTAGGTGACAGAGTGAGACCCTCTTTAAAAAAAAAAAAAGGCCAGGCACAGTGGCTCATGCCTGTAATCCCAGCATTTTGGGAGGCAGAGGCAGGAGAATTATGAGGTCAGGAGTTTGAGACTAGCCTGACCAACATGGTGAAATCCCCGTCTCTACTAAAAATACAAAAATTAGCTGGGGGTAGTGGCACGCACCTGTAATTCCAGCTACTCAGGATGCTGAGGCAGGAGAATCACTTGAACTTGGGAGGCAGAGGTTGCAGTGAACCGAGATTGTGCCACTGCACTCCAGCCTGAGTAACAGAGAAACTCCATCTCAGGAAAAAAAAAAAAAAAATAGTTTCATCCATCTTACTTCACAGAAAGTCCTGGAGCTGAAGCTACTAAGTTCATATTCAGACTCTAAATCTAATCAAAATAGACAAAGCACCAAAACAGTATTTTCAGGATCAAATTTGAAATAGTCTCGTAAGAAAGGCCCTAGAGCTGTGCCTTCTGGATTGTCAAGATCACATTCACTAAAGATTTGGTACTATTTTAGTATCAAGTATGTTCTGTTTTGCAGACTGCGATACTGTTGTATTAGTCTGTTCTAACAGTGCTATAAAGAAATAGCTGAGACTGGGCAATTTATAAAGAAAATAGTATTGGCTCACAGTTCTGCAGGATGTACAGGAAGCATGATGCTGGCATCTGCTCAACTTCTGAGGAGGCCTCAGGAAACTTACAGTCATGGCAAAAGGTGAAGGGGGAGCAGGCATCTCTTACATGGTCAGAGCAGAGGGAAGAGAGAGAGAGAGAGAGAAGGCACCACACACTTTTAAACAACCAGATCACACAAGAACTCATTATTGCAACAATAACACTCAGAGGGATGGTGTGGAACCATGAGAAACCACCCTGTGATCCAATCACCTCCCACCAGACACCACCTCCAGCACTGGGGATTACATTTCAACATGAGATTTGGGTGGGGACACAGATCCAAACCATATCACTACTAAAAACCAAAGCTTTACTAAGCCAATAGCAAGGCCTATCAAACTCTTTTAGTTTTTTGTTCATCAGTGGGAAGAAGGTAAAACTCACAGACAGTAGAATGACTCCACCGTTCCCACTCATTCCCCCAAAGCATCCAACAAATGTGTGACCCATGCATCAGAATCAGTGCCAAGCTCTGTTAGTACCTCTCCCTCCACTCCCTGCAAATCTTAGCCACCAAACTCATCCTGCATAGTACCACCTTTCCACAACAATTCCAAGTGTTGGAAAAAGGTACCATTTTTCAAAATAAAATAGGCCTTCTTCTTATTTATGGTAATTTTCAGTTAAAAATCATGTTAATTTTGCCATAAAATTCCATAGTTTCAACTAATTTCCATAGTTTTCATTTTTAACATAATTTTAGAAAACTGATATTTAACAAATTTATTCCTATTTTGCTTACCTGGGTTTCCTTACCCTGATGAGCAACTACAGCTTATATTCAAAATCTCCTATTCCCTTTCTTGAGAAAAGTGCCATATAAAAAAAATCGATATACAGTCTCCTTTCAGAGGAAAGAATATGATAATGTCCTCTGTTTTGTGACATAAGCCACCAATCTTTGTCAAGCATGGAACATTAACAAAAGTGAAAATGTGGAACACTGTCCAGCACAAATTGAGAAAGGCTCCTAATTTCTCTTTACCACTAGATAAGTAGATTCTAACCTGATAGAAGAAAGTTAATGAGTAGAGGATATTGAAATCTTGGAGACATGTTGGCCACATGTTTCACCACCACTAGCCAAGCTGATATATATATATATATATATATATATATATATATATATATATAATACTCTTATTTATTTTACCTCACAATAAACAATGGAAGTACATTCTATACTCAGTAAAGCACAATTACTTAATTATTTCCAGAGTTATGGAATTTAAATGGAAGAGCATTTGTCTAAAGAGCATCTTATCTACTATAACATGCCTGACAATTAAGTAGTGGTTCACCCAGACTATGGTAGGAAAATACTTCCCAGAAGTCAATGATACCACAGTACAGCCTTAATCACTAGAAGTACTTTCCTTTTACCAAAATGTTAATAGTAGTTACCCTCACGGAAGTGGGATAAGGTAAGAGAAGCAGGGCTTTCACTTCTACATTAATTGGATTTTCCATAATATATTAGTCTGTTTTCACACTGCTATAAAGAACTGCCTAGGACTGAGTAATTTATAAACAAAAGAGGTTTAATTGACTCATAGTTCCTCACAGCTGGGCAGCCTTCTGGACACTTATAATCATGGCAGAATGCAAGGGGGCACAAGGGCCTTCTTTACAAGGTGACAGGAGAGAGAAAGCAAGCCAGGAAGGAACTGCCAAACACTTTTAAACCATCAGATCTTGTGAGAACCATCACCTCCCACCAGGTCCCTCCCTTGACACATGGGGATTACAACTGGAGATGAGATTTGGGTGGGGACACAGAGCCAAACCATATCATATAATAACAATATTTTCATTTTACAGAGAGCAGGTTATCCTCAGTCTTTGCTTCTTTGTAACAAACAGTCTCAATTCCTCCACAAGACATTTTTCTGGGTATTGTTGGGAGAAAATTCTTCATGGATCTTCCACATTTCTGCACATCTTGTAAGCAGAGACACCAACTGTCTTTCTTCCTGACAAATGTTTTCAACAATGTTTGTGTAAGGAAGAGTCTTAGAAGACAGAAATAAGGCAGACATCCTTATTACCCGTTATAATAGATTTGGGTTTCCTAAGGTTAGGGTTCCCCCTCCAGCAAAGCAACCCAGTGTATACACAGATGTCACCTGGCTCTCTTTGTATTGCCCTATAGGAATTGGGGCTTGGGGGACAGATGCCAAAAGGCCTGTAGTTCTGGGTACTACTATTACTGTGAATAATAAAGTCTTTTGCATCTGACCCAAGAGTCTCCTGCATTCTTTCAACATCTATAAAACTGCATCAGTCTAACTAATTAAAATCTCAAGACCTTTAACAGGTTTTAACACATACTTTACACAGTTGAGTTGAAAATATGTTCTTGTTCTTGAGGAGATTATAATCTAAAAATGTCAAACTTGTAAATTTTTGAAATACGTATAATTGGATAAGCTTAAAACTGTATTTGAATACTTTCAAAAATATAAAGAAGAAGAGAGTTATAATGGTCAGAAAATCTATTCAACAAAGAGTAAACAGAATCAACAGATACATCAAGGAAAGAGGAAGCATCTTATGATCATGAAAGATGTTTTTCTTTCAGTTGTGTATAAAAACTTGAAAGGTTTTAGAGATGGCAATGATATTTCCCCCCATAACCTATAACTCAAAAGTTCCCAATATAGTTTGGATATTTGTCCCAACCCAAACCTCACGTTGAATTGTAATGCCAGTACTAGAGATGGGGCCTGGTGAGAGGTGCTTGGATCACGGGGGGTGGATCCCTCATGGCTTAGTACTATCTTCATGATAGTGAGTTCTCACGAGATCTGGTCATTTAAAATATGTGGCACCTCCTTCCCTACTTTCTCCTACTCCTGCCATGTGAGATGCCTGCTCCCCTTCATCTTCTACCATGATTGTAAGCTTCCTGAGGTCCCCCCACAGAAGCCAAGCAAATGCCATCACCATAATTCCTAAAAAGCCTGCAGAACCATGAGTCAATGAAATCTCTTTTCTTTATAAATCACCCAGTCTCAGATATTTCTTAGCAGCAATGCAAGAATGGCCTAATACAGCTCCTAAACATTTTGCCTTTTATGTTTGTCTATTGGGTATTGATGAGTCATATCATAAAAGTTTTCCTCGCCTGCTGACTCCACTGGGTCTACCATGGTCTATTTTTATTGCTCCCCTCCTGAAGCCATGCCCTGGGCTCAATATGTTGAGGTGCTGTTATGGCAACAGCTGAGTCCAATGACTTGGAAAACTTCAATTCAATCAGCTCTACCACTGCTGAGACATTTGCCTTCTTCGGCCAGCACCTGGGGAAGTCAGATTTCTTAAACTAATTGAGCACTTAATAGACAGCTATAAATTAATCACATCGAGATGGTGCTAATTATTTAATTAGCTCCCAACCAATCCAATCTAAATAATCACTTAGGATTCAACTGCTAAATTTCTTCTTTAAAGTATTGATTAAAATATGTTATAAATTACGTATGCAGATAACATTTCTAATTTTCTGAAAATCCAGGTATATAACGAAGGAGTACGTGTGTTTCTGATCAGTTTCCTTTTTTTTTTTCTGCAGCATATACAACAGTAGCTGCAATTCATAGCCACCTAAATAAAGTAAGGTCAGAACAAATTTTCATCCCACCAGTCCCATGGCAGACTGATGAGCAGAAAAGCTCTTTGCTCTCCTGTTTTTTCTTTCCCCTGAACATCCTGACTGGCAGGCTGGTAGATAATCCTGTTCAGATTTAATGTGTAGTTACAGGATTGAGGGAAACTGACTTAAGAGGCTTGCATCTGGGCCGGGACATATCGTATCGATGCCATATTTAAAGATGTTCCCTCTGTTCACCTCTGTGAAGATAAATGTCTGAACATTGAGCTTAAAAGCAAAAAGGGAGAGAGACACTCAGAGATGGGTGACGAATTGTCAAACTGTGGAAAAGAGCTTTCACCAAAGAAGCATGTTTGCTTTGTACAGAGGCGCAGAGTAAAGGGAAAATGACGAAAATAATTAAAATGTTCTTCCTTCTCTAAGCTCTGTTAGCTGGAAACCAAATTCTTAACGGCTATAGAGGAAGCTCAGCTATTTTAACTCATGAAGAGGAGCCCTCCTGAGCAACAAGAATGATAGAATTCAGCCTCCTGTGCCCAATAAAAGAGGCCAAAGGCCTGGCTGTGCAATTCATTTGGCAATTCATCAGCTCCTATCCCGTGAAAAAGCATCTATAATCATAAAATGCTATTGCAATCTTTTATCAGCATTTAACCTGATAGTCACTCTTTTCTCAAGCTGGAGTATAAGAAGCTCATGAGTATGGAACTGTCTAATGTGTCTTTGCTTTCTTTCTCTGCAAGGCTTAACTCTAAGTCTTTTCATTAGAACAATTTCAACTAGTAAATGTTCATTTGATTTGCTAATGGCATTTGAGAGTTTAGATAGCAGTTTAATGGTGGAATTCAAGCTTTTAAGCATGAGAATTTAAAGGTGAAGATATGCCCTTCTCTTAAAAGCCTAAAAGCCATCAATTATCCATTTAGTTTGTCCAAGCACAATTTTGGAGCCTAAAGAGACAGACAACAGGTGGCCTAGGACTCTGGAAGTGAACGTGAAGGGGCAGCAACATCGATACCCCCTAGTTTCCATGAGGTCTGGATTCTGACAATATACCGCTCCATTCTACTGAGTTGCAATGAAATGTCTTTTTTTTTAATGAGCAAATCAGTGTAACACTAACCTTAAGGTATGACTCTTTGCAATAAGCTGAACTACTGTACTGTTGAAGTACCTGTGAACTTCTCGTTTTCTCTTTCGACAAAGCTGCGTGACTTGTTTTGCGGTTCTCTCAGTATCAGTATTTGCTCTCAACTTTGGTGACTTTTTTTTCAAAGATTCACCACTCTGCACTTCAGGCACCGCATTTAAAAGTATGCATCAAAAGACAACATGCCAGTGCTTCCAATGACATCAGACAACTTTAGTATAATTATCTTTTTCTACAGGTCACAGTTGCTCATACCATAAACTTCATGAAAGCAGGCACTGTATGTTTTCTTCCTTCTTGAGAAGGAAGCACCTAGAATTGCATCTGACATATAAAGGACACTACAGGCCAGGAACAGTGGCTCAAGCCTGTAATCCTAGTACTTTGGGAGGCCAAGGTAGGTGGATCACGAGACCAAGAGATCGACACCATCTTGGCCAATATGGTGAAACCCCGTCTCTAATAAAAATACAAAAATTAGCTGGGGTGGTGGTGCATGCCTGTAGTCCCAGCTACTTGGAAGGCTGAGGCAGGAGAATTGCTTGAACCTGGGAGGCAGAGGCTGCAGTGAGCCAAGATCATGCCTCTTCAGTCCAGCCTGTAGTCTCCAGAGACTCTGTCTCAAAAAAATAAAATAAATAAAAAATAAAAGACACTATAAATACTTTCAAAAATGAATAAATGAGTAAAACCAATTCTATTGTATTTGTGATTTTAAAAGCCTTCTATTAGTCTCTTTTACCAGATAGATTTTTGCTACACCTAAATCATCTTGGTGAGTGTCTCTATGTAAGGAGTTTCTTTTCTGGAATTCCTCCAAAACACAAACCCTCTGATTCTGACTTCAAATATCTTTAATGATTTCTTTAAAGAGCAATAAAACGACAGGCTACTAAAAAAGAGATAACTGTACCAATCCTGCTCATGAATAGACTTAGCAAGCATTTAAGGAGCCTTAACATCAATCTTCCACAGCTAGATTTATAACACATTCATTTTACGAATCCCTTTGACTTGGATTCTAAAGCCCCTAGGCACAATTTTTCAGGGAATTCCTATGACACACATACATTAAGCTAAGAGCAGGAAATACAGTTCTCCTAGAGGCTGGTATTCACCTACTTTGATTATTCTGCATAGTAAGACAGGTTAGGTTGGCAGGTCATTATCTGATGGATACTGCCAATGATAGGGCAGAAAACAGGGCAAGGGGGCCTTAACATTGAATAAACTTAAACATATCCAAGTCATGGGAAATATTTTATTAAACTAACAGTAAAAACTAGAGTTAGTGCCTTCAGCATTCATTCCAGCCTAACCACTGAATATTCATTTGTGCCTTTTTTGGGACATTTAATGAAGTTATGCTTTATGAAGAAAATAACATGGTAAAATGAGCTACTACACTTTTCATTTTGCCTTTGAGATTGGCAGAATTATTTTTTAAGGTCCTCAGGTCTCACTGAATAGGCAACAATTTTCCAAAGACTTGAGTGCATGAGCCAAATATGACCTTGAATGACTTTGTCACAGTTCATCTCTTAATATACAAATCAAATATCTTTACCACACCTCTACAATTTTTTAAACATTGTTTTGATATATATCCCTTGACATGTATATTTGCCAAGCCCATCAGCACTCCCCCCAAAAACACTTCACAATTAAATGTAATTGTAAATGAAATCAAAGGGTCATAGAAGTCTATCATTGGTAGATACCATGTAATCATCTTGCTAATCCTCCCTGCCACTGTATGTGTCATTATATAGTAATCCTGACAAATTCTGCTTTAGTTTCTCCATATATGGGGAGCTCGGCAGCTAGCAAGATACACTTCATTACATAAGCGCCAGTAGATATGAAACAATTATTCCCTATAACAGTAACTTTCATTTCTACATAACTTAATACAGTTTGCACTGCATTTTCACATACATCATCCCATTCTAGCCCCATGATACTATGGTCAAGTAGGAATTATTAATCCTAATTTCCAGGTAAGAAAATAGAAGCTCAAAAATATATAAATATAAAATTCTAATAAAACGGTCTAATTTTCACATTTCAATCTATGTGATAAAACAGAGTATAGATCTGATAAATATATGCCCTCGGGATCTGCCTTCATTTGCTCCAAAACACATCCCTGGCTTGAGACAAACATTGCTTATTTAGATCTTGATCAGGCTATAGAAGTAGCACCTTATCCTGCTTAGAGAGGTCGGGGGTATAATTGCTACCACTGGAATAAGCATGGTGCTAGAACAGCTGTTCCTGCAGAAACCAATATGGCTTGGCATATTAAAGATCCATAAAGAACATATGAATGACCTATCACGTCTTCACAACTAAAGGTACTACATGCAAAACAATAAGCTGAGTAATGGAAAAATGCCCTTTTGAGAGGATTTTTTTTCAATAATTGATAAAGCAACAAGCAATAAATGGTATCTCGAGTACAATCATCATCTTAAAGTAAACTTGTAAGAGTAGATTCTATATTTTACAGTATTTTCCATCATCATAGGCATTCTTGAATGTGTAAGTACTGTTCTACCATTCAGCCAGGAGCTACATCCAAGGAGTCCAGTCACAAGGTTACTGATTTTCCATCTTAGGATACAAAAGAAGTCACTTCTTCAATTAGAGTACAATGACACTAATGAATGCACTCTGGTTGTTCCCTTTCTTACAAGACTTTCTTATCTGGCAGCTCCAGTGATGTGATGAGAAGGCGATTTGCAAGTCTGATTTGGAAGTTTTTTTGATCACAAGAGACTAGGGAGTATAAAGTCTCTCCTTACAGTCTTAGGGACATTACAAAAAATTAGCTCTGGTAATGTATTGAAATTATTCAAATAGAAATAGACTCTTAACTTTGTGATCCTTCCTTCTTAACTTGCACAAGGACTGTGATGTAAATGAGAACTCTTATGGTTATTCTCTAGAGACTTCTGTTTAGTAACTGAATCTCTTCAAATTTTGTATTATACAGCTCTCTCTGGTCAGTGGGCAGGAATAGAAATAGAGATATCTTCAGGGCTTCAGATATTCTATTCATATCCTTGATGAATTTGAATCAACAGTTCTAAACAAGTTGTAATAATCAGTTGGCAAGATTTGAGTGCAGAAAAGCTAACTGCTTTACTTTATCATTTTGTACATATACATGACACCACCCATCATATTGCTCTCCCATATTATCTGAACATCTTTAAAGTAAAATAAATACTCATATTATAAGAAGTGTTACTTCTGGTCTACATATACTAGAAAGTAGAAAAAAATCCTAGATAAACACTGTATTAAGCAAATTACAGCACCAAAGTGTTATTCATGGAATGAAGCATAATGATAAAAGCAATCTACTGATAATATCATGGATAAGTGAATGTGGAAACAGTCAGAAAAATATTTCTTTGCTTTATGGTGCAAAAAAAGAATATATGCAGCCTACTGGTCCCTGAAAGACAGATGCGTATAATGTAGCCTGTTCCACTATAGAGCACATTCTATTAGACCAGTGGTAAGGCTGAACTTCATCAGTTTTTGGAGGGGCCACCTCAACTCCCTTTCCATCTGGGTGATTGAGAGCACTGCCAGGTGGAGATTGGCCAGGTGCACTGAAGGAGAGTAAGATGTCAGAAAGGCAAAAGGTAATTTGTTTTCTCCTCTGGGGTAACCTAGATATGTTCTTTTTCTCCAAACTGTTAAGTTTCAAGGAAATATGCCTACGCCAAGTTTTGAATTATTAACAAGCTTAACATCCATGTGCCACCTAATGCAGATGCATTTGGAGGTAGGTGAAGATCAATTTTCTGTTCCTAATTTTTAATTGAGTCTAATGACCAGCATTGACCTAGAAGGCCTTCAGTCTTGGGAGAAAAAACATTAAGCAGATCTGGAGAATGAGATACTTCTCCTTGCATGAAGATTTTTTATTTCAGACTCTGTCCCTGAATCTGCCAACATGACAATGCTCTTCAATAATAAAAAGATGTGTTCTGAGCTTTTGCAAAGATGACATCTGCTTGAGTGACAGCCTCTTCCTGCACACTGCTTCCTCAGCTCTAGTTACACAGCAATCTGTCAGCCACTTAGATGGCATGCACTCTTTAAAACATTAAAGAGTTTATATTACTTTTTTTAATCTGGTAAAATAAATAACAACTGGCCATAATTTTTTGGCAAAATTGCTCTCCAAAATAAATAACACTATTGAAAGGTTAATTACGTGATTAATGTGTATTTTCCTGCGATACTTGCTTTTCATTTAGACAGGGTGAAGAATCTCTATATCTTATTTTAAATCTCTTCCTTTACTTTCTCTGTTTGTCCAAAGAGATAATTTCTGATGGGTCTTCAACACATAAATCAAAACATTTTTCTACTTTTTTGTTATTGTTGTTTAAAAGATCTGCTTTCATTATTGACAAGCAGATAACTTGATTGAAAGTGGATGAGCCATTTTTCACTCCCCTCCAGGTGGGTAGAGCTGGGAATTATTTCTCATCATTAAGTAAAAAACATTTTACTTTTGGTTGGCATGAAAATGACATAAGTGCTCTCCTTCATTTTCTGAGGCATCTGGAAAGTGAAAACCTTTCAGCACAAGACACAAACTCAATCTTTTACACTCCCATTAGCGTTAAAGGTGACCATGTGGGCAAATTCACACGCATAACAAATATGCTTCATTCAGAATCCAGTTAGCAATCAGCATTGTGTTGCTTTTCCAGAGCAACTATAAAAACATAAAATAATGGCAGAAACTCAGCTTGTATGTTTGGAAAGAACTGTGAGCATTAAGGATAAGAATATTGTCTATTTACTCCATCTGAAGACCTTCGACAAGATCGGTGGTAACCCTACAGACAGACTCAAGAGTGACTGTACTGTAGTCAACAGGTCTCTTAAGTGAAATCGGTCTTTTGCCCTCCTCTGCCTCTGAAGGTTTCAAAACGTCCTGAGGAAGTGGATAATATATATACAGGTATGAACAATCAAATGAAACTGCAATCCACAAAGTCAAAGTTTTCTAAGAAAATATGCTGTATGTCACCATGCACAGATGGATCTGCCAGCTAACTCTGGCAGAAGGAATGAAATATGGTGGACTGGGGACAGGGGAAAAGGTGGAAGGAGGAAAAGATAAGGAGAGAAAGTAAAATAAGCAGGAGTGTACTGGATATATTTCCAAAGGAATCAACAGAAATGTGGTCACTCATGATTCTGTTTTTCTAAAACATCTACAAAACTTTTTTTTTTTTTTTTTATACAGAGTTTTGCTCTTGTTGCCCAGGCTGGAGTGCAATGGTGCAATCTTGGCTCACCACAACCTCCGCCTCCCGTGTTCAAGCTATTCTCCTGCATCAGTCTCCCGAGTAGATGGGATTACAGGCCCAGCTAACTTTGTATTTTTAGTAGAGATGGGGTTTCTCCATGTTGGTCAGGCTGGTCTCAAACTCCCAACCTCAGGTGATCTGCCTGCCTCAGGCTCCCAAAATGCTGAGATTACAGGTGTGAGCCACCGCACCCAGCCAAAACTTCTCTTGATCTAATAAATCCAGCGAGAACACGTTTTTATTTTCCTACAAATTTGATTTCCTTTTTTATTCCTCAAAAATAAATAAAATAGGTATGTCTAAATCGATTGTAATAAATTAGGGAGGAAGACCTACCAGAAACAGAAGACACTAACAAACATCTTTCATAGATAAATAGGAAATTGGGACAATACATTAACAGGTATTTTGGAAGAAACTTTTAAATTTAATGCATTCACAAAATTTACAGCTATGCCTCCTACTTTGTTAGGGATACAGTCTAAGATTGCATAGGCAAATAAAAAGTATCACTCTGGTTTAATATGGGGTGGTGTGTCGAGAGGACTTGCTGGGGTATAGTTATCTGAATCTCCCAATGGGTCAGCTGAAAACAGAACTAATGTAAGTGCTAGTCAGAGAAGTAGAATTAGGAAAGACGAAGACAGAAATAAAACCAAAAGAAAATGCACAGGCCAGGCACGGTGGCTCATGCCTGCAATCCCAGCACTTTGGGAGGCTGAGGCAGGTCAGGAGTTTGAGACCAGCCTGGCCAAGATGGTGAAACCCTATCTCTACTAAAAATGCAAAAAATTAGCTGGGTGTGGCGGTGCATGCCTGTAATCCCAGCTACTCGGGAGGCTGAGGCAGGAATATCACTGGAACCTAGGAGGCGGAGGTTGCAGTGAGCCAAGTTTGCACCACTGCACTCTAGCCTGGGCAACAGAGCAAGACTCCATCTCAAAAAAAAAAAAAAAGAAAGAAAGAAAAAGAAAAGGCCCACTGATCCTGTTATATTTGTTTGTTGTTGTTGTTAACAAAGTACTATAAACTCTGCCATTTCAAACAACACAGCCATAGTTTCTGTGGTTCAGAAATCTGGGCACAACTCACTAATCCCTCTGCACAAGGCTGCAATCAAGGTGTCAGTCACCCTCATTCTCATCTTGAACTCAGGTTCCTCTTCTAAGCACCTATGATTGTTGGCAGAATTCAGAATTCAGCTCCTTGCAACCTATGGGACCGAGGCCCTCAGCTTTTAGAGACCACCTATTTTTCCTGCTCTGTGATGCTCTTCATGGGCAATTTATATCACAGTAGCTTGTTTGAGGTTATCAGAAAAGTCTCTCTAGTGCATGCTAACAAGACAGAGCTGTATATGCACATAGGAAGGTAGGGAGACAGACAGATACACTGACCTAATTATGGGAGTAACATCCCATCATCTTTGTCATATTTTACTGATTAGAACCAAGTCACAGGTCCCACCCACATTCAAGAGGAAAGAATTATACAGGGTATATCCATGGAGTTACCCTAAAGGCTATCTGACACAGCTATGAAAAGAATTCCCCACAGCTCATAATACAGAGAAGATTTCTTACATTTCCAAGGAGACTTTTCTTGGCATGCAACTTCCTAAACACCAAACCAGTCCTGCAAAAATATTTATTTCTGGTTCTGATTGTTTCTCAAAAACGAAATGAGAAATATTCTCATATTCATTGGAATCTAGTTGTTCATCACTGTGTAACATTATGAAACAATGATGTGAACCTAACTGATGACTATGTTTCAAATTATGGCTTGGCTGATAATATTCTAAGATGTCTTCAAAATGCCTCCCTAATGTTTCCCCCTTCTCTGATAGGAATGGTTTATCATGTGAAAACAGCTGTAAACATGCAATGAAATGGCCTTATGAGAAAGTTAATATTTCTATCCAGCACCAGGATGGTCAGGATGGAAAAGGCTAGAATTCAATGGTGTGTTTGAACAGGTTAAGGAGACAGGAATGTCCATGCCTCTTTTTAAATGCTGAAAGATTCCTATAATATATGCTGCTTTCAAGAAAAAAAAGAAAAAAACAGCAATGACATCTTATCCAACTCACTGAAGCTAGTATTTGATGAATTATGCAAAAATAAAATTGGTTAATGCAGGGAATTTTTTAGATGCATATTTTCCATAAGCATCATTTAACTTAAAAGCAAATAAAGGTACATTTTTGCTATCATTCTGATGTGAGCCCAAAGCGATATTGAATTTATTTATTTATTACTATTGATGGGATTTCTCTGTTGTTTTTCATAGTGTATCATCTATGATGTCTAGTTCTGTTTTCTTTAAAATGGAGAAAGCACACATACACTAACAAAATACAGATTTTTTAAGTAAACTTTCCAGATTTTAATATTTATACATCTATTCGAACAGCAATTATTAGCAACTCACATCTACTGAACCTTTCAAAAGCATTTTTCAAAACAATCAACTCCCTTCCATTCTGTACTTATATTTTATGAGTAAAATGCAATTAACTTGCAAAACCACCATAACCAGTGCAAATAACATTAATAGGTTTAGGACCAAGGCCTGCTAACTTTTGGTAATGGTCTTACCCTTAATAAAGCAGTCTACTAGGCATAGCACTCAGAGTGCTTTGGGCAATAGCACACTCCAAGAAGGAATGAAGGGTGTCATTTGATCCAGTAGATTCGTCAAGGGAAGGTCATTTAAAAGAGCTTCTGCTCTTCAAAGAGACAATCAATATGCATACATTAAATAAATATTAGTTGAATTTCTACTATGTGCTAAATCATGGGAATAAGTGCCTGCTACTCCTCAAAGGAAAAAAAAAATGATTGTTGCCCTTGAAGATTCCAATACAATTACTTTGAAAGATACCATTGCATTTATGTGTTTATAGCATACAAGGGGTTGCTATCTGTTTTAACCCAAAAAGCTTTTGACGTTAGCCTGGCTTCTGGCAGGTGCTGAAGAATAGCGAGAAATTCGCTGAGGTCCTAAGGTTATTGCTCGATGATTTATGACTCATCAGTCCTTAGTTGAAAGTGCCCTGTCAAATTCATTTTTAACACCAACAAATATGAGGTTGAATTGTAAAATAGGTTCCATTTAATCCAATTTATTTTATGTAGCTGTGCTCAACAATTCATGAAGGGGCCTCTGCTATGTAAGAAATTCTTTCAAAGAGTATCAGAGATGAAAATTTACCCAAGAAAAACCACAGGGGTACTCGACTCTCCCTCTCCTGTACCCTGCATTTAATCAGTCACCAAATTATGTCACTCAAAACTGTCCGTCCCGCCATAATTTATGTCCCTGCTTCCCCCACCACGATTTGCTATGTCACGGCTTTAGTACAATCCTAATCTCCCGAAAAATTAACCATCCACTTCCTGATCCCCATCTTCTATGTCTAGCCCACATCCACAGGGCTTCCAAAGTTCACAAATCTGCTATGACTCTCATATTTAGAGTCGACTATGACTTTCCACATTCCAAAGAATAGTGACTAAGCTTCTTAGCCACTCAATCCAAATGGGATATGGATTTACCATATTTTACCAGCAATATCCATGATTGTTCCCACCTATGTGGTCTAATTGCATCTCCATTTTTCTGCAAGAATACAAACTTTTTAAAATCATTTTGTATCACTGCAATTCTGTTCTGTTTTCCTCAAAATTTTGGCAGACTTCTACACATCCTTCAAGACCAACTCTTACCCAAATCTTCCATGCAGAGTTTAGCCACAAAATTTTAGGCAGCTCTCTTTCATAGCATTAATTCTGCTACACAAGTATTTACTGAATCTCAAACACTGGGTTGGGTTCTAGGCATATAGTGGTAAACAAGAACACCGTTGTGTACTATTTTTATTTATTGTCTCTATTATGTTTTAAACCCTGGGAGAGCAGGTCCATATCTTATTCAGTTTTATATCAATCCCAACTATGTAATACAAGGCACCCATACCAGGCATGGCACATATTTTTAATGAGTGACTGTACATTAATGGCATTAAATATAACAATAATATTATTATTGATTTTTATTAAAATGTTTCCCATGAACTGTCCTCAGGATTTTAGGAAATACATGGGGACGGTATTCTGAAGTGAACAGCCTTGTTGCCGCTTTGAGCTTTTCATTGCAACATTTTTCTATGCTTATTGAATTAAATAAGCCCTCGCTAGTTTAAAAATCTAAATGGGTAAATATGTCTTCATGCTGTTCTCATCATGTGTGGAAGTGCAGAAAATGTGGAAATCAGTCCACCATTTGGTATCATATACATATAGTAATTAATCAGAATGGCGTGGATTTTCAATGAATTGGTTATTTCTTGTTTAGGCAGTAGCTTCAGAATCACATTTATCCCTTGAAATCTTCTATTCTAATCGGGGTAGAAGGTAGATTAATTCTATCTCTTAATACAAATGTAAAACTTTTCATATAAATTTCAACTCAGGAGCACACCTAATTTCTTTACTGCTTACACATCATGTACCACCTTTACAATATGCACTATAGTGATAGCGTAATTGACATGTGGCTAGAACATTTTCCCTTTTAGTCAATTGAGATTTATATCAAAGGATGTAATATAATTTTAAATATAATTGAGGATCATAACTTTCTGTTCATTCACTTTCTTGAAGATCTTATCTACCTTTATCTGGCAAATCTCTAATGATAGCTGTTAATTTGATTGTATGTATTAATATACAATTGTATGTATTAATACCTTGCCATAAGTGTTAAGACAATCCTTTACCTTGCAAAAAAAGTAAAGATGAGAAGGGGAAAGAGCCAATATTCCTAAATTAATCCATTATGAAAATGAATTTTCTGTTATTTCTGGATATTCTGGCAGAAAACTTCAGTGAAACACCAGTTGTAAACATTAACATGTTTTATTAACTTGGAGATGTACAGTTATCAAGACCAACTCTGATAAAATGTGTAATTCTTCAGAATGCACTGCTGAAATAACAATTTGCTGTGTGTTTGGTTTACTCACTAAAATCCCTGAAAATATTGGACATTTTGATCATCCTAGCCTGTTATAGCTATAAATTTTCCACTACTAATTTCAAACAGTTGAAACAGTGTCACATGGACACTTTCAAAAGCAGGATGATAAAAATCTAAGATTTTGTTGGGAACAATTAAGTAATTTGGGATTCCAAATAGTGTATCATAACAGCTATTTGGTATCAAGGGACAAGGTGATCTTTCTAAAAAAAATTATTACATACCACTAATTTTATGTGGATATGAATTGTCTAGTTATCTAGAGATTAAAATGTATAAAATTATGCTTGGTGAAAATTGAGAACCAATGTGTTAACAGCACTAATTGGAAGTTAATAGCACTCATTGGAAGGCATAGATTGTTCCAGAACAATGAACAACACATGTTGGAGGAGCATAGAAGAGACTGTACAAATGAAGGAAGGATGGAGAGAAGTTGATGGTCCTCGCAACAGATTGGCTGGTTAGCTGCATCCAACACCCATCCCGACCTATCCCTTGGTAGACATTCAAATATCTGTAATATAATTATTTTAATGACTAAATGAAGGATAGCACAAATAAGAGAGAAAGTGGCTGTAGATCCTTGAGAAGGAAACAATATTGGCATATTTTTAAAACTGTTTTAAAATATTTACAGGCTTTACACTGCCCTAGCTTAGAATTCTTATACTTCAAATTAGTGACATGTTTTCTAAAGAGATGTGTTAGGTGATGATCTAAATTGAACCACATCTGAGATTTGCCTTCAAAACCCCTTATTTAATCAAAGACACTCATACATGATCCTGCAGTCTCCATCCCTGCCTTTCACATATAGAGACACAAAAGAAGGAACAACGCAGCAGCTGAAATCAGAGACTGAGATGCTGCTGTTCAGAATGAAGATATTAGCAGAGAGGACAAAGCTAAATAAAATCTCAGATTCTTATCATCCAAGTTCATTGGCAGACTTGGAATGTAAAGTTTGAATAATAAAACTAAAATGTTTTTATTGTGCTCACATTTATTTAGTAACTTGAAGTTTGGGAATAATTCATAACACTGTCTTTATAATACCACTATCCTAAGCATTGTTGACCACCGCATATGTGTCAGTTGCATGGCATATATGTAAATCTATGCTTCCAAAACACTTGAAAGTGTATTCGTTTTGGTTATTAAGTGTCCCAGGCATTAGTTGGGACTTTTTTGGTTGCAACTAACCAAATGCCAGTTTGGATTAAGAGAAATGGAAAGGAATTAACGGGGCCAGGCACGGTTACTCACGGCAGTAATCCCAGCACTTAGGGAGAGGGAGGTGTGGAGTCACCTGAGGTCAGGAGTTCCAGACTAGCCCGGCCAACATGGCGTAACCTCATCTCTACCAAAAATACAAAAGTTAGCCAGGTGTGGTGGCACACACCTGTAGTCCCAGCTACTCAGGAGGCTGAGGCAGAAGAATCACTTGAACCCGGGAGGCAGAGGTTGCAGTGGGCTGAGATCACACTATTGTACTGCAGCCTGGGTGACAGAGCAAGACTCTTACTCACAAAAAAAAGAAAGAAAAGAAAAAATGAATGAATGGGAGGATATGAAAATAGACTTCTGAATCAAAGGAGAAAGTGGCCAATGGGAGGGCACCCCTCATCTAGAGGAACTCCAAACAACTGCACACCCACTGCCATGTGCCCATTCCCTAAAACCCAGGAGGAACCATGAAAACCCCTGTGACATGGGAAGGTGTCCATGTTGTGCCCACTCTCCTCCCCTTGACATCTTGATACCACTGTCTACTGACAGCACTTTTGTTAACTTAAATTTTGGAGCATCAGAAACAAAAAACATACATAAGTCTAGGAAACAGAAAAATAACCTTTTCTCCTTTCTGTCCCCTTCTCCCACCCGACCCCACACCACCTTAGGTAATATTACATTTTAGAAGAAATTTTGTCCAAAGTAACAGAAACTTTGAGGAAGTGAACATCAATTTCATAACATAACTGGATAGGCTGTTTGTGTTCCATAAATTTACTCTTCCTTTCATAATTTCAGTACCACTAATTTTTCCTCTTCTATGTGTTTTAGCTAACTTCTCTCTTCAAACAGTACATATACTTTTTTTTTTTCTTTTTTGAGACAGAGTCTCACTCTGTTGCCCAGGCTGGAGTGCAATGGCACAATCTAGGCTCACTGCAATCTCTGCTGCCCAGGTTCAAGAAATTCTCCTGCCTCAGGCTTCCAAGTGGCTGGAATTACAGGCACCCACCACCACACCCAGCTAATTTTTGTATTTTTAGTAGAGACGGGGTTTCACCATCTTGGCCAGGCTGGTCTTGAACTCCTGATCTCGTGATCCACCTGCCTCAGCCTCCCAAAGTGCTGGGATTACAGGCAAGAGCCCCCACACCCGGCCAATACATATACTTTTAAGTATATAACAACATACATATATACATTTATATGGCATATTTCCATTATTCTCTAATAAAAGTAAAATCATTTTGGGGAAGTTGTTCTCCCTAACTTCTGCTTAGAAAGAAGCAGCTTTATTTCTTTGAGAGAAGTCTTTAACCATCCTCAAATAGCCAAAGAAACTGTAGCTTCTTTCTTCCTCATAATACAGTTGAGTATCCTTATGAGTTGCTGGACAGCGGGCTCTGGGAATAAACTTTCAATGTGCTAGTTTATGGTACCACAAAGCAATCCCTTTAGGATAAATCTTAGACTTTCAGTTTTCTATCCCTTCCCTTCTTCTTTCCCTATTTCTGTTCAGGATGGCAGCAAAGCATACTGGGGGATAGGGAGAGTGGTAAGTAGATCGTCACTGGTCCCTGATGAAGCCTGACTAGTCAGGTCTGTGTAGAAAGCTAGTGGCCAGCAAGGTAGTGAGTCCCACATGGATACAGAGCATCACATGTGTACCCACAGCCATTACCAGTGAATGATCCTGGCCACTTGCCCCTGTGAAAGTTGCCCATGTTCTATGGAGTCCTGAGCCATACCGCAGGTCTTATTAAGCCCTTATCCCTTTACCATACAATCCATCTCACTGTCCTCTTCCAGAACTCCATCCCATTGCCTTCCTGAGATGCTGGACCACCACGGGCAGCTGCTCTTTGAATAAGCATGCCACCATCTTCTTCAAACCCCTCAAAGTCTCAGCTTCTCTCATACTTTTGGAAATATTTTAAGCACCCTCACATAAGTAAAGGAGAGTAGGGGCTCTGTGAGCCTGACTTCCTCTTACTTCTGGATATTTTTCTCCCCCTACAATTCTCAAGATTGAATAAAGTAAGCTTCTGCTGCTTCTTTGGTATCATTACTTCTTCCTATACTACAGAAGAAACTCTAATCTGAACAGAAGGGGAAAATATTTTGGATTAATAAATTATTCTAAAAGTATCTGTATTCATCTGTTTTTATGCGCTGATAAAGACATACCCGAGACTCGGTAGAAAGAGAGGTTTAATTGAACTTACAGTCCACATGACTCAGAATCACAGCAGGAGGTAAAAGGCACTTCTTACATGGCAGCAGCAAGAGAAAATGAGGAAGATGCAAAAGCAGAAACCCCTACTAAAACCATCAGATCCTGTGAGATTTATTCATACCATGAGAACAGTATGGGGAAACCACCCCCATAATTCAAATTTCTCTCACCAGCTTCCTCCCTGAACACAAGGGAATTATATGAGTACAATTTAAGATTAGATTTGGGTGGCAACACAGAGCCAAACCATAGCATTCCACCTCTGGCCCTTCCAAATCTCATGTCCTCACATTTCAAAACCAATCATGCCTTCCCAACAATCCCTCAAAGTCTTAACTCATTTCAATGTTACCCCAAAAGTCTACAGTCCAAAGTCTCAGAGAGTCAAAGCAAGTCCCTTCGGCCTATGAGCCTGTAAAATCAAAAGCAAGCTAGTTATGTCCTACATACAATGGGAGTACAGGTATTGGGTAAATACAGCCATTCCAAATGGGAGAAATTTGCCCAAACATAGGGGTTACAGGGCCCACGCAAGTCCGAAATGCAGCAGGACAGTCAAATTTTAAATCTCCAAAATGATCTCCTTTGACTCCATGTCTCACATCCAGGTCATGCTGATGCAAGAGGTGTGTTCCCATAGTGTTGGGCAGCTTTGCCCCTTTGGCTTTGCAGGATACAGGCTTCATCCTAGCTGCTTTCACAGACTGGTGTTTAGTGTCTGCAGCTTTTCCAAGTGCATGATGCAAGCTGTTGGTGGATCTACCATTCTGGAGTCTGGAGGACAGTGGCCCTCTTCTCACAGCTCCACTAGGCAGTGCCCCAGTAGGGACTCTGTGTGGGGACTCTGACCCCACATTTTCCTTCTCTACTGCCTTAGCAGAGGGTCTCCATGAGGACCTTGCCTCTGCAGTAAACTTCTGCCTGGGCATCCAAGCATTTCCATACATTTTCTGAAATCTAGATGGAGGTTCCCAAACCTCAATTCTTGTCTTCTGTACACCTGCAGGCTCAACAGATGGGAACTGCCAAGGCTTGGGGCTTCCACTCTCTGAAGCCACAGCCCAAGCTGTACTTTGTCCCCTTTCAACCACAGGTGGAGCAGCTGAGACACAGGGTACCAAGTCCCTTGGCCACACACAGCATGGGGACCCTGGGCCAGGCTGATGAAATCATTTTTTCCTCCAGGCCTCAGGGCCTGTGATGGGAGGGGCTGCTGTGAAGGTCTCTGACTTGGCCTGGAGACACTGTCTCCATGGTCTTGGAGATCAACATTAGGCACCTTGCTACTTATGAAAATTTCTGCAACCAGCTTGAATTTCTTCCCTGAAAATGGGTTTTTCTTTTCTATCACATAGTCAGGCTACAAATTTTCCAAACTTTCATGTTCTGCTTTCCTTATAAAACTGAATGCCTTTAACAGTACCCAAGACACATCTTCAATGCTTTGCTGCTTAGAAATTTCATCTACCAGATACCCTAAATCATCTTTCTCAAGTTCAAAGTTCCACAAATCTCTACAGCAGGGGAAAAATGCTGCCCATCTCTTTGCTAAAACATTAGAGTCACCTTTACTCCAGTTCCCAGCAAGTTCCTCATCTCTATCTGAGACCACCTCAGCCTGGATTTTATTGTCCATATTGCTATCAGCATTTTAGGCAAAGCCATTCAACAAGTCCCTAGGAAGTTCCAAATGCTCCAACATTTTCCTGTCTTCTTCTGAGACCTTCAAACTGTTCCAACCTCTGCCTGTGACCCAGTTCCAAAGTAGTGTCCACACTTTGGGGTGTCTTTTCAGCAACACCCCCACTCCACTGGTACCAATTTACTATACTAATCTGTTTTCACACTGCTAGTAGAGACATATCCGAGACTGGGAAGAAAAAAGAGGTTTAATTGGACTTATAGTTCCACATGGTTGGGGGAGGCCTCAGAATCAAGGCAGAGGAAGAAAGGCACTTCTTACACGGTGGCAGCAAGAGAAAATGAGGATGCAAAAGTGGAAACCCCTGATAAAACCATCAGATCTCCTGAGACTTATCCACTACCATGAGAACAGTATGGAGGAAACCCACCTGCATGATTCAATTATCTCCCACAGGGTCCCTCCCACAACACATGGAAATTATGGGAGTATAATTCAAGATGAGATTTGGGTGGGGACACAGAGCCAAACCATAGCAGTATCCATGTTTTGATATGTCAAATTATCATCTTCCAGTCCCCAGCACATACCCTGAGCTCCAGCCACCTTAAACCTTGTTTTTCTGCTGATTGTTTCTGCCACGAGGAACATACCAGCTCCATTCCTCCACCTGAGTAACTTTTCCTTGTCCTCTGAGATAACCTGCAAAGTGAGTCTTCCCGAGATAATCTTTCCTGCTTTGTCCAGACCAGAATACATTACTCAGCAGCTCCTTTCAAAGCATCCTACCCGTTGCTCTCACTGTGCCATAGCTGCTGTCTATATCCATACTGAGCAATAGAAATATAATGCAAGCCCCAAATCCAAGTTGCATATGTAGTTTTATATTTTCTAGTAGACACATTTTAAAAAATTAAAAATAGGCGAAATTAATCTTAATATATTTTATGTAACCCAACATATCAAAAATATTACTTTAAAGTATAATCAATATTAAAAAAATTAATGAGTTTTTGTTCTAAATTCTTCGAAATCCACTGTGTATTTACATTTACAACACATCTGAATTCAGAGTAGACATATTTCAGGGGCTCAGTAGCCACATGTGGTTAATGGCTCGTGGGTTGTTGGACCACAAATCTACATGTGGTTGAGTTTGTCTAACTAGCACTGGTAGGTACTCAGGAAACATTTGTAGAATTAACTGTTAAGTAAAGCTCTTCTTAACAAGAATTCTGGGTGAATATTAAACACTTCTGGGAATTCTAGTTTCAAGAGAGAAAACTGGTTGTGTTAATTAAGTCATTTGTGGGAAAATAGAAGTGAGAGAAACCCAAAAGAAAAATAGCAAAGAAGAAAATGAAGCTAATATGTCATCCCTGCCACTCCAAAAATTTTACTGAAAAACATTCAAAACACTTGAGAGTGTTGGTCTGCTCAAAGGGATAGGAGGCTGCTTTTTTTTTTTTTCCATATTTCTGTTCTGGCTCAGAAGAGAGGAAAATTTAGTGATGTGTCGGGCAAAACAGACATAGCAAATGAGACATCGTGCTGGAACTAGCAAAAGACAGTGCTCCAAAAAGGTGTTTGCTTCCATGTGGGGCAAGCTCCTAATTACAGATCCGCTGCTGCTGCAGGGAAGAGGCTGGAGTTAGCACAAGAGCCTTGGAACACATGGGATTTTTCAAGAGACGCATCAAGGCTTCTAAAACGTAAAGTTGTTTGAGGCTACCTTCTGGCAAGTTGCATTAGTGAAACTTTAAACCTCCAGACTCAGAAGTGAAAGGGATTCAGACTCTGAAATAGTTGCATTTAGTTAAATAAGTATGAGTGGAGCAGAAGGCAGAAGTGTTACTGAGGGAGGGGGAATCACTTGTTTTTTCGTTTATTGTTCTCGTTTTAAATTGTTGATTTTTATAACATTTTCCTAGGTAACACGGAAAAATACTTGTGGTAACCAATAAAGTCCTACTTTTGTATATAAAAAGCAAAAATTAGCAGCATGGAGTGGTTTTATCTGGAAGACTTTGAGTCCTTTATTGGAAATTCTTGACAAAAATTGGAAAAGCACCATCTACAGGTGAATATCCTACCACCTGAGGCTACCGACTTGGCTCAGGTTCCTCACAAGAGTTTGAGAGAAGTCTTAACTCATTTCACTTGTGGATGGCATCACAGAATTTTCTCTAGTAAATGACCTGGTAATTTCAGTAACTGATTTACTTTGTTCACAAAATGCCAACATTTATTCAATTCAATGGAGGGAAAAATCAGGCCAGAGTTTGGATATTACATATTCATAGACAGTTTGATTAAAGTGCCTTTATTTTCAACATGCAACAAGATCCTTATCTGTATATTTTTCAGTATCCAGCTTTTAGTCATTGAGGAAAAAAATTGGCACTGGAATAGCTTAGTAATTGAAATCTACAAACAATCTAGCATTTCAATCTAGCAAAAGGTTTCCCTTTACAACTAACAAGAAGCACAAAAGACTGATTTACATTCCACTATGGATTTCTCGTGGTCTCCATTACCCTTGTTATCACTGTCCCTATTAGGACAGATAATTGAGAAGTATGTGCACCTCGCCATTAAATGATGAGATCTCATTCTTTACCTCCCACCCAGCACAAATTGCTGCTCATCCTCAGTAAACAGCTATTTACAAAAATGATTTAAATGCTTATGCACATAGCTCCATGCTGTATATTATGGTGACACCCTTTTAAAAATGGATTTTAAAACTAGTGATATGGAAACTGGTCTCAGTAATAAGAGCCCTCCTGAGTTAGAAGGTTAATTGTTGAAGGGAGATGCTCCCTCAGAAACATGTCATAGATTTTTATTCTATAAGGCACAATTGTGTGTAGGATGCAAGGGAATAAGAAAGAGCAAAGGAAAAACATTTGTGTTTAAACAGGCTCAAAGGCAGAAAGGATAAGGAACAGTTTATTAGGAAGGGGTCATCTCACAGTTTTATTACATTGTTCATAATTTTGGTCTAAAAACTGGCCATCCTAAGTGGTCTTGTCACTTTGCATCAGACATGAACTAAGAATAAGATTTTGTTGGAAGGTCAGAGAAAATCCCAAAAGGCTGTCCCAAAAGAGCAATACTAAAAGGTAATGTTGGAAGACAAGAGGTGCCACACTTGAATGTGGCAGCTCATTGGTGGCTTCCAGCGGGACTCAGTTATGAGTGTCAGAAAATCAGTAACAGATGGGGAAATGATCACTTAAGTTTAGGCCTCTGGAATAATTAACAGGTTCAGCGTGTTAATACAAAATGTGCAGCTGAAGCAGAGGAAATAACTGAAGTTTCCTAGAGACCCGCAGGAGAAAGGTCTTGTGTAGACATAGTTTCATTTTTTTTTCTGGTTTAAATAAAGGGTCTGGCTATCATGAAAATTGCTCAACTTTCTTACAATATTTTATCTATCCATATTTTCTCTCCCATAATCATCCCCCTTGTGTTATAAATTGTCATGCCTGCCTATAAAGATGGGCTCATGCTGAAATGAGACTCCGCATTGGAGTCAAATGACGTACAATCCCATCCCAGCTTCGCTACTTACCTGCTCTGCTGAGTCTCAGGGTTTCAGGACTGTCCTGTATAAAATAGGGAGGCTAGTATCTATCGCACAGGATTGCGGGTGTCAATTCTCTGGTTGATACTAAAGGATCTATGAACTTTTTCCTTCCTCCCTTATCTGGTTTACCTCTTTGGTGCCCCCAGCTTTCCTCTGAGTCCAAATTTTCTACCATTCTCAATGCCCTTCAGAGATTTACCCTCCTCTCTTTAAAATAATCCCCCAAATTGCACTCATTCCATTCCATAAGGCTTTGCTCAGTTAAGTAGATTAGAACCTAGGACTATAAACATTCCCTCCCCTGCGCAAATAGCAAAACTCTGGGAACTAAAAATTCCAGCTTTACATGGAATAGAGGGGGTGGCTCCTTCCCTTTGACTCCTCCCAGCCCAATTAGGCCCTTTAAAACAAGAGGATCTGGGGAGAAGGCACTAAAGTCAGCAGGGTCTGGGCAAAGGCCAAGACTTTTTATTTTTCCCTCCCTCCATCTGTTTCTGGTTGTTGCCAGGAGATACCTAGGGAGAGATTCTGCAGGTTTTAATCAGGAAAACGCAGTTTCCCTCTAATCAAGTTTACATTTTTTTCAGAGGGGTAGAAAATTTAGCATCCTAAGCCTTTTAGGAAGATGTCTCTGCTGTAAGAGTTCTTATCCAGAACTACAGATTTCTTTGTGTAATTTCCTATGAATTAGTTCATTGAGTCTTAGAAGATGCTTGTGTAGATTTTAAGAGTCACAATTTTCCCATTCAGATGTTGTGCTAGTTTTAACCTGTCAGGTTATAAATATCCAAGTGAGTTCTTCTCTATTTTTAAGTGATATTTTTTTCAATCAGTTGCCCTAAAAATACAGTCAGGATGCAAAGCCAGCAAACCTAGTAAATCCTTCCAGTTGCAGCTTTTCAGATAAGTCATCTCTTATAGCTTATGTATCATTGTAAGTCTGAAATACTAGTAAATCCATGCAATTACTATAACCAATAGAGGATAATTAGATTCATTTACTTATTCACCATATGAAGCACCTTTGTAATAAATACTCATTGCCTCTGGAATGCATGCTAAGGGCATATGGCAAAGGGATAAGAAAAGTCACTAACACATAAATCCTAATCCTTTGCTCTAAGACTGTGCTTCTCAGAGTGCAGTCCCAGACCTGCAGCAGCAGTATCATCTGGGAACTTGTTTAATATGCAAATTATCAGAACACAGCCCAGATCTACAGAATCAGAAAACCTCTAGGGGTGAGGCCCAGCAATCTGTTTTAACAAGGCCTTCAGGTGATTCTGATGCACACTGGAATTTGAGAACCACTGCTAAGACTCATCTCTACTAAAAGTGTATTACTCATTTTTCTTAATAATCTTGTATTTAGGGCTGGGCATGGGAGCTCACGCCTGTAAACCCAGCACCTTGGAAAACTGAGGAGGGAGGATCACTTGAGGCCAGGAGTTCAAGGCTGCAGTGAGCCATGATTGCACCACGGCAGCCTGAGCGGCACAGCAAAACCCCAACTCAAAACAAACAAACAAGTAACCTCATATCTAAATAAGTACATTCCACATTTATCAGAATTGAACTACATAACAATTCAAAGATGCCTCTAGACAGAATGGACATAATATCTTCCTCATGAAGCCCCATCACACAATTAACTCCTACCCACCTCTCAGAGCTCCTCCTCCAGGAAGGCTTCCTTAACCCTCACGAACTCTGTAGTGTGTCCTTCTGCTTTCTCTCACCACACCTGCTGCATTAGTCTGTTTTTACACTGCTGATAAACACATACCCAAGACTGGGAAGAAAAGGAGGTTTAATTTGACTTACAGTTCCAGGTGGCTGGGGAGCTCTCATATTCATGGCGAAGAGCAAAAGACACTTTTTACGTGGTGTCAGCAAGAGATAATAAGGAAGAAGCAAATGCAGAAACCCCTGATAAGCCCATCAGATCTCGTGAGACTTATTCACTATCACGAGAATAGTAAGGGAAAGACCCCGCCCTCCATGATTAAATTACCTCCTCCTGGGTCCCTCCCACAACAAGGGGAATTCTGGGAGATACAATTTAAACTGAGATTTGAATGAGGAAAAAGCCAAACCATATCACCTGCGCTTCCCCCATCTTGGCAACTACTGAACTTTCTGGTAAACTTTCTATGAGGGTGCAAACTGAATATTGTTCTCCATTGATTCTTCAGTGCCTACTGCAGTGCTTGGTGTATTATGTGATCAATACATATTTAATGAGTCAATAAATAAATGATGTCATATATTAGCAGACAGATTTAGTTATGAGATTTATAATTATGATACATTATCAATTATATAAATTGTTTTCAGAAACTCAAAGGAGAAAAAGACTTCATTTGAGAAAAATTTTCAGTCTGTTATTTTTCCACTGTCAATTAGCTACTTTGTTGCAAGTTTTTGATGTGATCAGCACTCAAAGACGTATTTGTTTGATTGGAATATTTGATGCTGAAGAAGACAGTTTTTCTTGTGATTCTTCATTGATAATTTAAAACAGGACACAGTTGGATTTTTATCAACATCAAAAAGGCAATAAAAGAGGCAGATAAATGATATATAAAAAACACTGGGCCAGGTGCAATGGCTCATGCCTGTAATCCCAGCACTTGTGGGATGCCGAGATGGGTAGATCACTTGAGACCAGGAGTTTGAGACCAGCCTAGCCAAAGTGAAGAAACCCGGTGTCTACTGAAAATACAAAAAATTAGCCAGCCATGGTGGCACACGCCTGTAATACCAGCTACTTGGGAGGCTGAGGCAAGAGAATCCCTTGAACCCAGGAGGCAGAGGTTGCAGTGAGCTAAGATTGTGCCACTGCACTGCAGCCTGGGTGACAGAGTGAGATCCTATCTAAAAAAAAAAAAAAAGAAAGAAAGAGAAAGAAAAGTAAAAAGAAAAAACAGTGGACTTGGATCCCAAAATACAGATTGCAGTCCTGTATCTGATAATAATAATGTGTCTCATTACTTCTGGAAAGTCAAATCACCTCATTATTTCATCTGCAAGATGGGATTTAAGAATAACTGCCTAATCCACAACAAGAGATTAGTGAAAGAATCAAAGTAAATGGCAAATATGAAATCACTTTTCAAATTTCATAGCACAATACAGGAATGAGGTGTCATTATTTGTTACCTTTTTTCAAATGGTCTTGTTGGGTTAGTTGAAGCTTAATTAGCTTCATCAGTGGAGGTGAAGAGTTAAGACTCTACAAGGAGACAGATACATTTTCTCTGTGGTACAAGATCACATCCAGTAAAATGTACATTTAGCCTCTTTGTATAGAGAGTCCAGTACCTTCCCTGACTACTCTAACTGGTCTTCCACAAAACCACATTTTTTCTAAAGCTTTTAGGCATTAATGTCACCAAACCTGTTCTAACAGTCTTTGATTAGTAATCATAAACCCCTGCTGAGTTCTTAATGAGAATTCTAAACTAAATTCTAAATTAAATAAGTTTTCATTATACTACAATTTTTTTTTGAAAAACCAAATAGCATAATTATGAATCTAAAAATTACATAGAAACAAGGAAATAATCTGCAACCAAACTAGAGTTTAATCACATTTTAGGTCAATAAATGACTGGATTATCTTCTCTTTTTCATTATCTAAATTCTATCATTATGTCAAGTTCATAAATCTGCCCCCAAAACTGCCACCCCATGACATTTTCCTCCCATTATATTATTATTATTTTGTTGTTGAGACGGAGTCAGTCTGGAGTACAGTGGCACAATCTCGGCTCACTGCAACCTCCACCTCCCGGGTTCAAGCAATTCTCCTGCCTCAGCCTCCCTAGTAGCTGGGACTACAGGTGCGCACCACCACGCTCAGCTAAATTTTTGTATTTTTTTAGTAGAGACGGGGTTTCACTTTGTTAGCCAGGATGACCTCGATCTTTTGACTCGTGATCCACCCACCTCGGCCTCCCAAAGTGCTGGGATTACTTACAGGCTTGAGCCACTATGCCCAGCCCACCTCCCATTATATTCTTTAATGTTTGTGGTAGAGATTGTTAATGCTTACCAAATACTGACAACATACAATCTTGTAATTCCAAATATTCCTTAGAGTTAATTTGGGTCAGTGGGCTAGTTCTGGCCAATGGACTGGAGAGGGAGTGATATGTGAGTGAAGAGTTTTTGTGCTTCCCCCCGCTTCTCTACTCCCTTGTTGAGCTACCTTAGAAGCCACAGATGAGATTTCCTCCAAATGTAGAAGCACACCAGATCCTGGAAATCTGCATGGAGAAGAGGTATCCTAAAAATTGTCCCGACATGCACTGACTTATGTGCAAGTGGGAAATATGTGCAAGTGGGAAATATGCTTTTATCATGTAAAGCCCCAGCATAACCTGGCCTATCCCCACTATTAAAAGTACATAGTAGGCACTGCACAGATTCACAGTTAATTATATGTCATTCTACAGTGTCTTCAATTTTAAAAATTTAACAGAAATAGGTAGTTCAATGTTGGTCCTCAAGGATCTATAGCACAGCAAAAGAAACAGAATTATAAATACACGGATTGATGATACATATGTGTCTGTGACTAAAGACACGAAATAAAAAGACATTTAACTCTCTCTATAATGGAGAGAGGGAGAGATTCCAGAAAAGCTTACTAAAGGAAGTAACACTAAAGAAGTATTTGTTCCTTTCATGAAATATAGTGCATGCTTGCTTCTGCCAAGCACTGAATTGATTAAATTTTGAAGACTAGCATTTATCAGAAGAGGGGAAAAAAGGAAAGGAAGAAAGGGAAAGAGAAAGAAAGAAAAGAAAGAGAGAGAAAGAAAAAAGAGAAAGAGGAAGGA
This sequence comes from Ateles fusciceps, assembly GCA_036589455.1. Classification (NCBI taxonomy): domain Eukaryota; kingdom Metazoa; phylum Chordata; class Mammalia; order Primates; family Atelidae; genus Ateles; species Ateles fusciceps. The sequence goes on along the minus strand of JAZHEH010000572.1, from coordinate 11,732,223 downwards.
AGGAGGGATGGAGGGAGGAGAGAAGGCAGGCAGACATTCTTAGCACAGGAAGCAATAGGCACAAAAAGAAGGTCAGAAACAAGCGAGTTTCTTCAGAATATATACACGATTTACATTGACAGGTATAAAATATAATGATGATAGGAAACAAATATGGAGAGGTGATCATTTCTAGAAGGGTCTTATGTACCACTATTAGGAATTTTGACCTTTTATAAGGGTCTTATATACAACTATAAGGAATTTCCACTGTCAACAATGGAAAGAAAGTGGGAGGCATATCAAATCTATCTCTTGGAAAGCTCATGGTCTTGTCATTTTTGTTTAGGAAATGATCATGAAATGAGAGATCCTAACTAAGACACTATTCTGAGAGAAGAAGTAAGAGATTATGAAATGTAGTAATGTGCTAGTAATATTCAACAGCCAGCTCTCCAGAGGAAAAAGAAAAATCCTAATCTGTGGCCATTTTTAAGCTCCAAAATGATGCCATTGGACATGAAGCAGGGAAGAGATGTTCACAGTTGTACAAGCCAGCTCTAGCATGCAACTGACATTGAGAGAGCACTGTCGTATCACCTGCAAGTAACTGACACATGTTAAGTTCATAATTAATAGGTAGTTATCAAATAAATGAATGATTATGGGAATAGAAACAGAAGGGAGAAGGCACATTATAGAAATATTTATAAGTAAAATCAAAAGCATATGGAGACCAGAGATTTTAAAAGATGACTACTGGGATCATAATAATGGAACAGATACTTAACCTTTCAGCCTCAGTATCCTCATTTATAAAATGGGAATAATAATATTTTCTTCAGCATAGCACATGAAATATTTCACCCACATACAGGAAAGAGTATGTGTGAAGAATAGGGTACATAAAATAACTTAATGTTTTGCAATAACCATGTATAGTTTCTTAGTTGGAGTATCAGATCGGAAGAATGACTGGGTAAAGATGAGGTTGAATAAAAGGCAACCTCATTTGGAGGGATTTATATGCACCATACTGGCATTTATAGACTACAGACCATAAGTAACAGAGAATCCTTCATAAATAGCAAAGTGCAGAGCAACAATTAAATGTGCATGTTTGGATCATTCTGGGTACTGTACAGGCTATGATGTAGTGATGGAAGCCTGTTCAAACCAGAAACCTATTTGTAGTAGCCCATTCAAGGTATACAAAGATAAAGGCATTTGTAGAGGGTTTTGTGAAAAGGAGACAGACTAAAAATACACAGAAGGTAGGCTAAGTGGGATTTGGTGACCATTAGGTATGAACGGTGGGAGGGAGTACTGACTGTGGACACCACCCAGCAAGAACAGTGGTAAAGTAAGAAGAGAAGGTTTGATAAGGACGTCCTTAAGTTTACCTTTAAACCCACTGGACTTGATGTTCTTGTAGATGCTTGGGTGGCAACTCTAGGAAGTCTAGAATTCCAAGAAGGGCTTGTGAATTTCCTTTTAATGAGAAGTATCTCCTTCAAACACTCCTATTTTGATAAGGCTTTTACGACTTTTTTAAAAATCTATAAATTGATAATGAAGGAATGCTGGAAAACATAAACGCACCTCAGTCACTCTAAAACTCTAAGATTCAAAAGAGAGAGAAAGCACCAGAAATAAGTGTATACCTCCTACCACTAGGGAAAATAATGTTATCTAAATTTTCAGGTAAAGTCACAAAGATGAAATTGGGTGAAAAGTCCTCAAATGTCTCTTCATTCTTGTATTCTTCAATTCTAATCCTACCTTTGGAGAAGACTACGGGAACCTGACCGTATTTGTCTTCTTCACATAAGACCAGAACCAGTTTCGAGATAATAGTTTCCTGGGTTGCTGTTCAAAACCAGAAAGTGGGGCAGTAGAGATCCAAGCGGGGTTTTTTTTTTTTAAAGTGTACTTATTATAGCCCACCGGGGATGTTATCTGGAATGGCAGCAAAAAGTCTTTAGAGAGCAGAGAAACGTTCATTGCTGATTTTATAAATCTCTCCAAAGTTCCTGAAGGCTAATTCTATTCTCACCCAGAGTTCAAAGTCTGACCACCAGACAGTGTGGTTTGAAGTAGAAAAGTAGGATGGAATAATTTCTATACTTTGAAGTCCGGAGAAAGGAGGATCATTTCAGAGGCTTGAAGCACACATACCAAACTCTCTTTCTTTCTCAACACCACTGCAATCAAAGGGCGGGGTTGAATAGAACTTTAAAAACCTTAGAGGAAATTATCTTGCTGCTTTCATATCTAGATTTGCTTCCTCTCAAATTATAATTCTTTCTTAACGTGGAAAGCCTATTTACATTGCCCAAAAACATAGTTAAGTTTTAAAAATGAGTACATGCAAAACATGATTATTCCATTTATCTGGCACGGCTGAAATATTTTGCAGTGGTTTTGTTTCCAAAGGAAAATGAAATTTGTGTATTTTAAGTTCAAGACTTCTAGAAAGTTACAAGTTATAGGTAATGTTATAAAAGACCACAATATTGTCACGCTACGGTTTTCCTTTTCCCCAACAGATAATGCATTGGGTTGTATGCTTCTCATCCACTATGTTGGACGAGATCATTAACAAACCTTCCTGTTTCTCCTCTTGCACTCTCCAGCCTAACTTTTTAAAGGTAGCCAGAATTATTTAAATTGCACATCTTTATAATTAATGGTTATAAATGGACTCTCATGTAGTTAATGGCTTTCTAGAAACTGTGCACCCACGGTAGAGTTTCCAAAGAATGCAATTTAGTTGATGAACAGACCTAATGGTTTAATGTAAGTTATTTGATGGGAGAAATGTGATTGTGGATTCTTGGATCCATGAGATCATGAAGACAAGTGCCTTGCACACGACTGACATTTTTTCTCTTGAAGAGATTGTCTATCTCCACTTAAAACATGGATACGCAGTCTTATTAGCCATTCTACACCTTCATGTGTAATGGTGTCTGATTATTATTTCAAAGAAAAAAAAAGAGAAAATGAAGAAAGTTACTTCTGGATTTAGCATTTATGGCTCCCAGAACAAGAAAATAAAGACTGGTGTTAACGAGTTGATAGCTGGGCTGGGAAAAATGTAAAGGTAAGATCTGGGAAATTAAGTGGACATTAGCACAAAACTTTAAAAGGAAAATGCAACTTTTAAGTAGCACGCAAGTAAGTTGTAAGTCTCTCATGATAGGTGTCTCCAGAAACCCAACCGATCTCAGTATGATTGATATATGAGAATGACCTTGAGGCAGGTGTGAGGCTGGTGGTTTTTTGTTGCTTGCTTGTTGTTTTCATGACTTAAAGGGAAGTAGTTCGAGGTTTCAGTTGCTGCGCTGCTAATCTTCTCTAGGCTAGCGTGAAGTGAGCACTAAGCTGGAATTCCTACCTGTCTTTGACAGATTACTAAAATAGCTGCCCTCGGAAGGCTGGCGCTTTCAGGTGTAACTTACTCATTTGCTGCGTCCTCCACGTTGCTCCCCAGATCTGCCACTTTTCTCATCAGGGCGACTGCCACAATGTTAGCATCAGATCTGCTTAATGTCACTCTCCTGTAAATGGACCACAGTAAACATATTGGGCAGTCTACAAGAAACACTGGAGATGAACAATTTAGCCTTAATATCTGTCAGGGAGAGCAGGGACCATCTGGACAAGGCAGTTAATGACCGGCATTACAGCAGCATGCATTGCTAGGCTTAGCTATAATCTCTGGGCCCCAGTTTAACAAACGTAGGGGAAAGAGAGGGAATTTGAGCAATACAGCGAAAGATCCCCTAAGGTCCTGAAAGAATGAGAGGAGATTCAGTCTTACCTGGCAGTAACTAAAATATCCACACACTGTCACTCTCAAACAACAAACACAGTCCAGTTTAGGGCAAAATAGAAGAGGATTAAGGTAACTGCTTTGGAAATTTAAATTCTCCTCTTTTCCCTGCCCTCCTGCCCCTCCCCCACTCACCCAAAAAAAGAGAGGTTTGCCCGCATTACTCAGAAACCTGAAATCTGCTGTTGACCATAGAGAATCAATTAATTATTGCTGGGGCCCATGTTGTAGACTGGTAAAAAGAGCCCCTATTTAGGATCAGCTCTAGGAAGAAGAATGCAGGAAGGAGAGAAGCTTTTATCCAAAGGCGAAAGACTGAGATTCATTCCAAGTAGTCCTACAGGTCAAAGGGAAGTGGCCCCAAATCATAAAAATTCATTCCTAAAAAAGTACATTTAATGTTTTTAAAAACTAATGCTACAATGGTTTCATGATAGGCCATTTTATCTATTATGTTGAAACTGAATTTCAAAAGCATTATCCATTTAGTTTTTCAGGAACTAACGAAGTAGAGAAAACGTTTCATACAATTTGATGGTTTTGTTTATTTTTTCCGTCAAGATTTTAGTTATCAGAATCATGAGTCTAAACAACAACCAGAAAAATACAACTTTATATACACAGTCAGAACTTCATGATTTCAAAATGAAGCAAGTATTCTTGAGTTTGAGATTAGGCCTTGCGAATTTATCTACGCATTTAACAGGAATCTTTCCAGGAACATTTGCACAAACTGAACAGCCACATGTCCTCTACATACATCAAGGATGGAAAACACCTGGCTTATCTGCTACCATGATCCCCATGGCGTTACCATGGCAAACTTTCTTAATTGTCCATAACCCTGTTTCCTAGTGCACCAGACAGAGCTTCCAATCCTTCTTAACACATCCAACTGCAATCATTGTCTCGAGAGGTGAGCTGAACTTATTTTATATCCTCTACGGTATTTTTATCAGAGATTCTATATGTTTCAGGGGAAAATATTTTGGATGGGAGAAATGAAAGGAAGAAAAGAAGGAGAAAATGCATTATTTTGTGCTCATTATATATAAAATGTATACTTTATATTCCTTACATATTTAGCTCTCACAACAACATTTATGTACTTGATTTACCAACAAGTCAAAGGCCAAGAACCAAAAGCAACTCCAAGTCCTCCCACCCTTCTTCATGTGATTATAGTATAAATTAATTTTACTATTCCATAAAGAGGAGAGGAGATGATTTGAAAAAAATAATTTTTGAAAGTATAGCATATCCTCTAGCAATTATATCAGATATCAAAAAACTGGCAAGATAAGAGAAGATAAAAGAAGATGTTAAAGAAAAGGTGTGTGTAGCTTTTATTCAACAAAAATGGAGCAAACAACACCACTTGGAGTATCCATGAAGTTATGATTATCCTGAGTCCAAATACTGAGAGTGCAGAGTTAAAAATAAGAAGGAAGAAGAAAATCAAGCTGGATACAGTGGCTTACATCTTTGAGAGCCTTAGCCACGAGGATAGCTGAGTCCCGGTGGTTGAGGCTGCAATGAGCTGAGACTGCACCACTGCACTTCAACCTGGGTAACAGAGCCAGACCCCATTGCAGAAAAAAAGAAAGAAAATTATTCCATCTACATGTCCATCTCATGAGTCTTCCAACCCTTCCTGAAAACTCTCAGAAGCTCCTCACAGACTGCAGATTTTCTGAAAGCATCCACTCTTTTTTTTTTTTTTTTTTTTTTTTTGGTTAATAGCCTATTTATTACTAACTCAATTTTGGAGCTCATTATTGGTCTGTTCAGGGATGCAATTTCTTCATTTCAATCTTGGGAGGCTGTATGTTTCCAATAAATTACCCATCTCTTCTAGGTTTTCTAGTTTGTGTGCATAGGTGTTTGTAGTAGTGTCTGATGGTTATTTGCATTTATGTGGGGTCAGTGATAACATTCCCTTTGTCATTTCTGATTGTGCCTATTTGCATCTTCTCTCTTTTATTTTTTGTTAGTCTAACCATCAAACCAGCATCCACTCTTTATCAACACTGCACTCCTCCTGAGTTCAGCTTCACTGATGAAAAGAGTGCTGCCTGAAATTCCTCCCATGGGAGAAACTCTGGTTCTATGATTGGACCAACAACTGAAAACCCTTCCTCAGGACACCACGGAGACTGAGGTCCTTTTCCATTTCTTACCAAAATCAACATCCTTTTCTTTTAAATTGTTTATAGTTTTGCCATCTAAAAGGAATGATGCCTCACAGCATCAGTGCCTTTCATGGTGGGCTTTTGCAAATTTTTGCCAGTAAATTGTTTTTACAGGTGAGAAACTGAGGTTCCTAGACGTTAGATAACTCACTCCATGCTACATGACTAGTAAGGGTTTCCTCAACATTTAAACCCAAATTTGCCCATTTCAAAAAAAAAAATGCATTTTTACTTACACAATGGTGGCAAGTAGAATTCGATGAACTTAGAGATAGACACTCTCAATTCAAAGACACTTTGCACTGCTCTCTGCTAACTGTGTTTATTGTGCATAAATCTGCTCCTGGCCACTTCAATCATAAGTTTTGTTTTCAAGGGATCTGCCCCATAGAAACTTCAAGCATGGCCTTAGTCTTACAACCGTTTCTGGTTCCTCGAATACTAACAAATCACATTTGTAGCACTTCATAATTTAATAAAGGTAAATTATCCCTTAAAAGTAAGAAATAGTATCCACTTCTTAATGACTGAGAAAGAACTAAAGGTCTTACCCAAGATCACGGACAAGGAAAAGCTCAAGACTTGAACCTAAACTTGTGATGACAATTTAAAACTTTCTTCTGTTAAATTATGCTATAGATAAGTTTGATATTCACCAGAAGAGAGACAAAGAAAGAGTAATGAGAGTTGAAAGAGCCAAATCAGGAATGAGTTATTGATGTGGTGGCATTTGAACTGTCTTAAAGGAGAGTATTTTAACATGTAGATATAGGTGGAAAGGAATTTCAAGTAAAATGAGGATAAACAAAAAGACTTGACAGAGAATAATAGATTTGGGGAGGGACTAATAAATTCTATGCATCTTGAGCAAAAATAAAGTAGGTTAGCACCAGATTACAAAGGAGGACATAATTCATGTCAAGAAATTTGGATATTTTTCTTTGGGTGAACGATAAAAGATACTATAATGAACCATTTTATGTTTTGAGAAGATATTTTACTTGAAGCAACGCAAAGACTAGGTCAGAAATAGCAGGGAGCAAAAATGAGGTGTCTGGTGCTAATCAGGTGAGAAATTCGGTGAGTCTGAAATGAAGCAGAGGCTCAGTGGAAAGGGAGGCCCCAGGCTGGATGGAGGACAGGAACAAAGAGAAGAGTTCATGGAAGACTTTGAGGTTCCTGGTTTGAGCATCAGGATGACTTGTGAGGTAATTAGCTGACATCAGTGATTTAAGCATTTAGGGAGAAAATTAATCAGCTTGGCTTTGAACTCACTGAATTTAGGCGCCTTCATCCCAACAGTCTGTTGGAAATACAGAAGAGCCCTATATAAGGTGAAATGAGAGGAGATAAATGCTAGAGTTGTTACTTAATAGGTGTTTAGCACAGGCAACAACAAATAGGGTCATTGGCTCTGACAATGGTACCTAAGAGGGAGTTTTGAAAAATCTTGTTGAAGACTTGTGAATGTGAAGGGCTTTGTTGGCTTAAAGAGCTTGCAGTTTTATTATAGAAAGCCATTGTGTGTCGTATTTGATCATGAAGGTTGGAGTCAAAGGCATTAATACCAAGAGCTGGAAGAAGGTGGGTTTGGGAGTTTCTTTGAGCACGTCTGTGAAAAACAAGTACAGAAGGTGCCATCACTGCTGGCCTCATGTGCAGCCTGCAAATTCTCCTTCTCAGTTATAATAACAGCACTCAGCCGTGTGGCACGTTTTCACTCTTGGAAAGAAGTTTATTTCCAAAATTAGGTTTTTCTTCTAAAAGGTTTTTGAGTCCTACGAGATAATTAGGAAGCCATGCCTCAAAACAGAATCTGATGTAACTCGCTTTGTTTTCACTTTCAAAGGGTGGTTTTTCAGAGTTTGTCAGACTTGCAAGCTCTGAGGCAGGCCAAAAAAATAATAAGTTTTAAAATTTCAGGGTAGGGACCATGACTGGTGGAACATTTTATTTCTCATGGCACCTAGCTCAAAACTGTTCACAAATAAATAAATAAAGACAAGTGCAAGTCTTGAGAATGTCAAAATTATACCTTATTGGCAGGTTAGGATGAGGAATGGGGGAACCTGAGATACCAGATTTTAACAGGGAGACTTTACACTTAAGGACTAGTTCTCACACAGGTGTTGTTGATACTGCAAAACTTCCAATTGCTAGAACTTCTTTTTTTCATCTATTTGAAGCAAATGCTAAGTGAAAAATGACAGGATGCTACGCCTTCAAGATAAGTCTGTGCCTGTTGGAGAAGAGTCTGCTATTACCACTGCAACAGCACTTCACCAGCTGAGGCTGGCAAAACAGAGGAGAAGCTGTGCCCCCACCTGGGAATGAAGAGCATGTTTCTCTTCAGCATCCCAGGGAAAAGAAAAATACTACAGTGACCTGCCCTCACATTAGATTAGAAATGCACAAAGCAGGGCTCCTCTCCATCTTTCAAACCTGATGTGCTCAGAATTGCGGGTGCTATCCCCTGGCGTCTTGAACTCACCCCTTCCTCCTTTCTTCTCATCACATTTCAAAATCCTTCCCTAGGCTTCTGAATCGAACTGGGCCCTATCCCATGTGGGGAGATTTCTTTCACCATCTCCATCCAGCCCACTTTCCTCTCTCACTCCTTTAGCTTTACACCCTTCCCTGGGCACCAAACTACCAGACCACTTGGCATTTGTGCTTTATCCACCAGCCTTTTCGAGCATTGATGTTTTGCCTCCCCAGTAAAGACTGAAGGCAAATAAATAGCATCCCAACTTACTTTGTATAATACCAACGGCCTGGTGAGTATGAACTGCTTAACTTGTTCATCTCTTTCCTGAGAATAGATTCATTTTTACATAATCATACGTTAAGTTTTTTAATTCAGCACCCATGTAAAGATAAATTATATTTTACTTGGACAATAAGTCACATAATCACTTTCCAAAGCAAATATTTTATAAAATCAGGTGGGAAAGAGGAACAATTCAACCCCCCGGTGGGCAGCAGGAGAGAAGACCACATATAAACACAGCATTTATCAGAATCTACATTTTAAACTTTGCAACTGTTGATGTTTTAGGATGGGCTTTCCTTCTGGGCTTCATAAAAACTGAGACCAGCTAGAAATAACTGGTATAATAAAACCATGAGAACTGTGAGTGTATTTTCTTCTTTTTTTTTTCTTCTTTTTCCTCTCTTTTCTTTTTTTTTTTTTGGGAGTGTATTCTTCAAAGAGCACTGACTATGCAAGACAACAGCACATGGGGTTTGTGGGTCCCACCATCAAGTGATTGGACACTTTTTGAGGATAATTAAAAGTTCTAGAAAATTCTAGGATTATTTTATCTTTATAAGTGCTGTATCTTGGCTATGCCAAGTCTTTAAAAAGCATTATAAAATGGAGTTTTATTCTCCCTTCCACCACTCGACTTCACAGACCACTTGAGTACAGAGAAGAGGTGGGATGATTCTCTTTCTCCTATTCTCTGCTCCAATTAATTTGTCACAGGAGACTTTTGTATCCCTTGCTGTGTTTTGGCCCCTGGCTCCACTGCAGGCTATGCAGGTGATGACCCTGGAACAAAATGGGGACATTCTCTGTGCCTAATTGGAGGCAAGTTCACACGCCCACTCCTTCTCCAAGCTAGGCCAGCTTCTCACTTCCTCACAGAGCTCCTTAAACTTATAGAAAGCAAGAAGAAAATACAAGATTAGCAGAGCAAACCGCAGAGCAATGGCACCAAATGGAAGCCTGGCCTAACATCAGCAGCATTTCTAAGAACTCACAATTATCTCCCCCCTCCAAAAAAAAAAAGAAGATAAAATGACAAATATGCCAAAGCAAATTTATGTTTTACCAAGATATGTGTTCTGGTATTTGAGATCCAAAAGCTAGTTCTTTCTCTTGCAGATTTTCACTGGGAAGTTCAAACTTGCTTCCATTCCTTGATAACCCAAGGAGGTAAGTGTCGTTGTTTCCTATTGCACCAGTAACAAATGACCACAAGATTAGTGGCAGTTTATTCTCTTACAGTTTCGAAGGTCAGAAGTCTAAAATCAAGGCACGGGCACAGCTGCACCAAGCCCCTTCCTTCTGGAGGGTTTAGGAGAGAAAGGGCTTCCTTACCTTTTCCAGCATCTGGTAACTGCCTACGTTCTTTGGCTCATGGTCTCTTCCTCCAACTTCGAAGCACATCACACCAACTGCTGCTTGCACAAGCGTATCTTTTCCTCTATGACTCTAACTCCACTGCTTTCCTCTTATGAGGAACCTTGGGATCACATTAGCTCCACCCGATTTGTCCAAGGTATTCTCCCCATCTTGAGATCCTTAACTTAACCACATCTGCAAAATCCCATTTGCCATCTTAAGTAACATATTAACAGGATCCAGGGATTAAGACATAGACTTCTTTGATAGGTAATTATTTAGGCCACCACAGTTGCCAAATTCAATCTCTGATCAAGTACATGTACAGAGAATTTATATAATGTACAAATAATCAAGATTTGGCTATAATTAACAATCTCAGAGTGTTACTCAGCTCAAGCTGCTTTACAAAATACCACAGACTGAGTGGTTTATAAACAACAAAAATGTGTTACTCAAAGTTCTGGAGGCCAGAAGTCCAAGATCAGTGTGCCAGCAAGGTCAGGTTCTGGTGAGGGTATTCTGCCATGTGCAGACTGCAGACTTCTGTACCTTCACACGTCGGAAAGAAGGTGAGTGAGTTCTCTGGGGTCCCTTTTAAAAGAGCATTAATCCCTTTAATGAGACCTACACCTCGCCACTCTGTAATACCATCACATTGGGGGTTAGGATTTCAACATATGAATTTAACGGGAGGAACACAACCATTCAGTCTATAACAGAGTCTCCAAAAAATAAATCAAATGACATTTTCAATCACAAGATAACATACAGCTTAACTGCAGAGAGTTCCAAAATATACTCTTCTTCTAGCCCTAAGTGTTTTTTTCCTCTTCTCCTATGTTATTTGGGTGAAGAGAAAAGAAAAGAGTATTAAATATCAGGGAAAATGGGCCTGGCACAGTGGCTCATGCCTGTAATCCCAGCACTTTGGGAGGTCAAAGCAAGTGAATCACTTGAAGTCAGGAGTTCCAGACCAGCCTGAGCAACGTGGCAAAACTCCCTGTCTAGTAAAAATACAAAAATTAGCCAGGCATGGTGGCAGGCACTTGTAATTCCAGCTACTCAGGAAGCTGAGGCAGGAGAATTGTTTGAATCTGGGATGCAGAGGTTGCAGTGAGCCAAGATTGTGCCACTGCACTCCAGCCTGGACAACAGAGCAAGACTCTGTCTCAAAAAAAAAAAAAAGGAAAAAATATATTTTTTTTTGTGAAGAAAGAAAAAGAAAGAAAGAAAAAGAAGAAGAAAGAAAGAAGAAAGGAAAAGAAAGAAAGGAGAAAGAAAGAAAGAAAAGAAAAGAAAGAAGGAAAGAAAGAAAGAAGAAAGAAAGAAGAAAGAAAGAAAGAAAGAAAAAAAGAAAGAAAGAAAACTGGCTGAGATGGCAGTTTGTATGTGGAAAAACTTCAGAATAATTCGAACTGGAAAAAAAGAACACAAAACTTTTTTAAAAAAGACTTTGATGAAACGTTTCAAATTGCAAAAGTGAAACCTATTCGCTTTTACAGAATTGGATTCTCATATCTTTATGTCCTGGGTACTTCTTTTTCCAGACACATTGTGGTAGTGGAGATATAAGCTCAGGAACCACTAAGCAAATTCCAACAGATTAGCAAAGGTGATTTAGATATATTATGTTGATTCAGATATCAATGTGCTATGAGAGATTACTTCTACTGATCACAGCAGCTAAGAAGACTGAGTATTAATCAGCTAATGTTTGCAGCTCTTGGGGGGGACAGAGGTAGTAGATAGAAACTAAGAATTAAAAAGAGAACAAAAGGAGCATTAGTCAGATAGGTAGGAATAAGTAAACATCATAAATTAGGTTAATAGCAGGACTCTACATCTTTCTTTCCGTCCTACCCTGAAAAAAACCTGAAACTGAAGCTTAATGCATTTCATGCATATTCACATACATTCATTTAACATATGCTCTATTCAATATTAACTAAAATCAGTTCCCACAGTCTTTAAATAAAGTCCAGGATAAAGTCCAAATAAAGTCTTTAAATTTTAAACCTGTTTAAATATCTTGGCCTAATCCTTCTAAACTTATTCTATTCATTTGGAAGTCAATGTGTAATAACAAATAAAATAGAAATAGGTAGATACCCAAAAACCAAGGTTGTAGGTCTCACTCTTCTGCAAACCCCCTCCACGACTTCAAACAAACCTCTTGTCTCAATGTGTTTCAATGGCTTTACCTGTTAAGATAAAATAAAATGTTTAAATTAGTTAAAAATCATATGATTTAGTAAATCAGAATTTGTAATGCATCCTAGATACTATATAGTAAGTATAATTTCTCCATTGATGATAATTATGCCACCTATACCACAAAACTAGTTGTAACTTGGTAAAAAACAAAATGCAATTCACTTTTAAAAATACGTTTGCTTGGGCCACATAGGAAAATATAAAAGACATCAGTATTATTAGGTCTAACAGTACTGGGTCTTATAAATATGTTATCTATTAATAATAACAGAGGTTGGCAAACTATAGTCACAGGCCAAATCAGGCCAGCCATCTGTTTTTGTAAGTTTTATTAGAACATTGCAAACATGCCCATTCATTCACATATTGTCTATGGCTAATTTCAGGCTACAGTGACAGAGTCACTGTGATAGAGAAAGTATGGCCCACAAACCCTAAAATATTTACCATCTGTTCGTATACAAAAAAAAAAGTTTCGTGACCCCTAGCTAATAAAATAAAGTGATACAGTGACAGTGATAAATTCTTTATCTCACATTAAAAATGTGAGGTAAAATCAAATACAATTTTATAAAGCACAGTTAAAGCAATTGATTTTCTTATTGTGTGTGTGTGTGTGTGTGTGTATATATATATATATAGTTTTACATGTTATAGAAAATGTGCTATCTCTTTAGCAAATACTTTGTGAAAATACATTCTTTTAGTTGGTTTTCTTTTCCGGGAGAGGAGTTAAGTTGCTATTACTTTTATTATGTTAGGGAAATAAGGATGGAAAACATTATGCAGCAGGAATAAACAATCTCCCAAATCTTAATGACTTGTAACCACAAAGGCTCATTTCTCATGTCCACTGGGCCAGCTGGGGGATCCATGTGTCCTCTCTCTCTAGGAATCAAGCTGACAGAGACTCTTCCGTGGAGAACTACCCATTACTGTGGCAGAGGGAAACAGAGCACAGAAAAATGGCACAAAGTGTTTTAAAGCTTCCACCCAGAGTGATATATTGACTCCAATCACATTTCATTGCTCAAAGCAAGTCACATGGTCATGTTGAATTTAAAGAGAATGAGTCAGTGCAATTCTATCACATGCCCAGAAGGAAGAGAGCCAGAATATCTGAGACAGACTCAGGACAGTCACTGCAACCCTGCCAAAAACAGTCTGAAGGAGAGATGTAGTTAAAGGGCTCTTGCTTGTGGAGACTGCACCAAAGAGAGCATGACACTGTAATTTCACTGTGATTTACCAAAGTCTAGATTCTCTGGCTCTGAGGTCATAGAATATTGGTAAAAATGGTAAACCATTCTTACAAATCTTGTGACAAAGATTTCTTTAGCAGTCTGAAGAATTATTCTTCTGACTGAAATGTTAGGTTTTGGTGTTCTTTTTTCTGAACTCTTGGGCATTTCCAGATTCCATTTATTTGATGTTAATAATAATTCCTTGGTACTTTCCAATACTTAAAAATAGCCACTGAAGTTTATCTCTGAGTATTTTTAATGTTTATAAAAATTTATTTGGCACACAAGTAAAATGTATTTTTAAAATCATTTTTCCACTATTAGAAAGTATATTTAGGCTGGGCATGGTGGCTCAGATCTGTAATTCCAGCACTCTAGGAGGCCAAGGCACAAGGACCACTTCAACCCAGGAGTTTGAGACCAGCCTGGCCAACATAGTGAGACCCCATCTCAAAAACAACAAAAAAAGAGCATTTAAATCATAGTCTATTTTAGTTTCTAAAATTACTTTCCTGCATTTTTGAAAGAAAACAATCAAATTAGAACTCACAAATTATGTGCCAAATTATTTTCATTTAAAAATCTATTAAAAGGGAATGAATTTGGTTTGACTTAACATGTTGCATTTACATGTTAGTTACTTAGCATACCGGAGTGGTCAGACATAATTAAAGATTTGTGCTAAGACTCCCTTTTGAAAGTTACATCTTTAAATGCTATTGATCAATAAAACTTCCAATGCAACATATCAGAAAAAAGGATATCACAAAATCATTTTCATATTGCAACAAAAAAAAGGAAAATTTTTGTTTCAGGTTAGTCCGATATGGGATTCAGAGACTCCATAGTAAATCCCTATATTTAGTGAACACTCTTAAACTCTTGTTACAGTACAATTAATATCTAGTAGGTAGGCATGAAACTGTTCTACACCATCAGTATAGGATTTTTTTTGCAATGATGGCTTAAGGAAAACAATTATCAATAAAATATATATTGCTTTCTTGGTCAAATATAAGTTGATTTTATTTAATGCAAAAAACAAGATTATTTTCAGTCTGAGTGTCTTCACTATTGATAAAATAGGCTGTGGATGGGCTCCTCTAGCTAGAAGGACCATATGCACAAGAAACTGCTCGCAGTGAACATGACATATGTCATACCATGTGCCAAATACCATCCTAGATCTGGAAGTGACAATTTTCTCATATATACTGGCACTTCGAGCTCTGTAGCTATGGATTCAATTTCTCCATAGAGCTCAAATGTGTGTTTCTGAAAGCTTGGTAGGAGATTTTCTGGCAATTAGCTGTACTACATTTTATATTTCTTATGTAGTATCCTTTAATTAATATGCTTTGTGGACTATTTTTGTTGTACCTCTCAAAGGTCAGACATGAGCTTGAATAATGTAGTCTATAGTCTTCAGATTTCTAAGGAAAATGGAACCATACCATTGGACAAACAAAACAGATATAAACTTTGCTCCTTTATCTATGAAATTAACCTAGTTTCTCCAGAAAATGAGCCTAATTCTACTGTCTCTATGTACCTTACCATTCTAGTCAATTCATAAAAAAATCCATATGCTGAATGGCCAACTGCCATATTTATTAATGAAATCTATTGATCAAAAAATTTGTTTTTAAAATGCTTCTAGCAATTTATAGGATGAGATGGTTTCTGATATATAGAGGATTCCTGCAAGGTTTTAGTTGACTGATTTTTATTTCAGAATTTTATATGGAAATTTTTCAGTTGATGCTGATGTTTCTCCAATTCTTTTATGTCATTTCTACTTTTAAAAATATATACCTGTGAAACTCAGAAACACATGTCTAGATTCATTTACCAATTTGCATGTAGCATATCAACATTAGTAGGTGATTTCTAGCAATTGATAGACAAAATGTAACATGGAGCATGATTGCTCTTCTCTTTCCCTCATTCAAACTTCCTATTTAGCATATTTAAGGTTTTACGATTTTTAAGATTTAACCAGATTCATGTGGGGTTTTTTAGCCGCCTATTGCTCTTTTCACTTGTGGTTACTGTCTTTCCATTGTTACCGTAAGTGTTGGTGACACCTCCCATGCATTCTCACTCCTTTCCACTACTTTGAAAGGTGTCCGAGTTTTGTCCTGAATCTCTTTGCTAACAACTGCCAGGTCAACATATCCCCCTTGTTAGAAATCAAATTTTGGGGTGGTGACAGGATTATTTTGGCCTCTTCCAATTTCTATTATGCATGTCTAAGAGTTATTTACTTTCTATTTTTAAAATAAAGTGTAGGTGTGTTTAGTATTCCACGCCAATTCCTTCAATTAGTACATAAGCCTTAATTTGTGTTTCTAGTAATAAAGGTTTATATTTCAATGTGATGTGACTTTTTTCACCTGCTTTTGAATATGCAAAGTTTTTGGGGGAATGGATATAATTGAATACATTGGCATGCTGGATATTTGAAGAATCGGTCATTCACTTACTTGATCATTTATTGGCTTGGTTTTGGATAAATTGGTCTGCTTTCCTAAATCAAGAACATCTGGTAATGAGGAAGATGGAAGAGGTGCATGTTCTATTCACACATATACACGTCATGAGTTACTGTATTTTTCAATTCAAATATTGAATTGAAACTCCAAGTTTCAAGTATCATGCTGGGAAAGCAACATTTCTGCCTCATTTTACCCTAGTTGTCCACTTGGCAGTGGCTCCCACAAACAAGTATTTCCAGTTTCATCCCAGATCATGGTTCACCTCAGCATCGATCACAGTGGAAAGTCTTAGACCTAGGAGTTCCAGTGTGAGGCTTTTTCTTCTCTGAGAGCAACAGAGATGTGTGGGACAGACAATACTTCTCCCTGCAAGCTATGAACTTCAGCAGTTAACAGGAATGGCAGTGTAGGACATAAAAATGGAAAGCTGAGCAACACTAGTGCTTATTCCTAGGTTTCAGGGGTAAATGACGAAGTTGAGCCCTTTAGAGGAAGCGTTCTCTAGGCCTGGCTGAGTCCCAACCTGGCCCCTAATCTTCTAGCCTCAATCAAGCCACAGAACCCTACCTCACCTCCTTCCAGGTGTTTCTCCTGCTCACCCCTCCCTCCGGAATCCCTTTCCTCTAGTCTGAATTTCAGTCCAAAGAGCGGTACCCAGGCACAGCTGCACATTCAAGTCATCCAGGGAGTGTATTTTAAATTTCAATGCCCAGACCTTACCCAAAAATTATTATTTGATCTTTTTGTGGGGCCCAGAAATGAGTTTTAAGACTTGACGCTCCCCAGGTGATCCTAAAGTACACATATCTGCAGAGATTGCTAAACCTTTCCACGTTACTTTCCACATTATAGTCATATTTGGGAGGCACACTGCAGTGAACTGGGAAGGCTGCTGGGGGCTGGGGATGGTGTGGTGGTTTGTGGTGACAGCGAGCAGTGAGAAGTTCTGCTTGACCCGATCTCACTCAGCTGTTTAGCTAATGAAGCTCTACACAGATAAGCCACGTGTGGCTTTCCTGTTTATTTGTGGGAAAAAGATTTGGTTGCTGTGATCTATAGCAATAATCGGGGGAGTTTCTACAGACTGGTCAGAGATGATCACGACATGTCAAGTGCTGAAGTGCTGTCCAGCCCAGTCCATGGTAGGCGTGGCCCTCCCAGTATGTTTCATTTGGAGATCACCCACAGCACACACACACTTTCCAAACTGTCCATGGACTTGCTAGAAAACATATGTGCACTTAGAAGGCAAGAACCATGTAGGAAGATGGGAACTATGTATTCCTCCTCTTAGGTAGCCTAAACATAGACCCACAGGACACTTCTCATAATATTAACTGACTAGTTAAAATCTAATCATTCTGATCAGCAGCCATCATTAAAAGCCCATAATCAAACTCATCAAGTAGTGAAATTTGAAGAACAGGAAAAAGGCTACAACCTCACTGACAAGAAATGATTGGTTTTAAAAGTTACTGTCTTACTTGAGTAGGCAGCTAATAATCATTCCTCCCCACTCCGATCAGAACTGGGATGGAGGAGTGGAAGGTCCAACACTGAGCACTCAGCTGCCACCACGTCGCCCTGTAGGAAGCTAAACAGACAGCGCTGTTTAGGAAGAATCAGCAGCAGATTGTCCTGGATTTAAATAAATTGGCTTCACGGGGAGTGGGCATAGCACATGCTCACACATGAGCACACCAACACAACAAGCTGCAGAGCTTAAGGCAGGAAATGAGGTAGTGATGGTGCACAGACACTGTCATGTCCCTTTTCCTTGGCCAAGAGAGGGGAGCTGCCTTCTTTTTATATAGGTCCTTTGCATGCCATGTTAGGTCTTTATATACCATGTCAGGTCTTTGTGAATGGTTTAGATGATAATAACACAAGCCCACTGGGTAAGCCCAGTCAAAACCTTTTGAGACTTAACACTGTTATGACTCTATCTTGAGCTTTTTTTTTTTTTGCTTTGCTTTTGTTCTGTTATTGTTGTTGTTTGGTCTGAGCCACATTTTCACCTATGAGAATTAGAGTGCACAGAAGATTTTCTAGTATGATGCCTTTAAAAAAGTATTGATGGCACCTGCCTATAGGTATAAGCAAAAAACAAAAGATTGGGAATGCATAGGATAACCTTCCTGCAAGGAACATCTTTCCTTCTATTTTAAATTCAGACTTTGAGGTATAATGTTGCATGCCTCCAGGAGGCTGAGGCAGGAGGATCATATGAGCCCAGGAGTTTGAGACTATAGTTCACTAAGATTGCAGCTGTGGACAGCCAATTCACTCCAGCCTGGGCAACATAGCAAGACCCTATCTCAAAAAACAAGAAAGGCAAAAAAGAATTCAGACTTTGGTGTCCAAGAGGTAACATTATCCATGCATGCCATCCTAAGTAGTGGAATAATCAGAGGAATAATAACCAGCTGGGGTTAGCCGATGAAAGCTCAAATAAAAAATGTGGCTTACTTGGAGGAGGCAACCATTACCTTTCCATTTCCTAGTTTCAAATGTTATAACATTTACGGAAAGTTGAGGGAGCATGAGTCTCATTCAGTCAGGATATTGATCGAAGGAATTGATCCCCTCTGTTAGTTAATGTTGGCCCGTGCCCTGTTTTCTCTCATGGAACAAATGTGACTCAGGTTGAAATTATCAGTAGATTATATGATAAAAGTAGAAAAACTTTGGTTACTTCACTGCAAAAATATGGGACTCCATGTGGGAGAGAAGTTGACTGCTCTGTAAGATACCACAAGGGTCAAATATAAGGCTGTCTCAAACCAAACAAAGCATTAGGTGAGATGAGTGGCGGTCCATGTTTCCCCTGGCTTCGTCTACTCCCCTTGAGTTCATCAGAATCCAAGAAGAGCTGTGTGTCTGGGCATTCTTCCCAATTGAAGAGGCTCAGGCTGCAGAAAAAAGCAAAATTGAATCTGTATCTGTCTAGGCATAAGAGACCAACTTGGGAAGATGGGAGCAATCCCACAAAGCAAGAGCTACCATGATCAGCCCCACCTTTCTCCAATCTCACTTAAAAAAATGCAATGCAAGGCTGGGTGTGGTGGCACATGCCTAGAATCTCAGCACTTTAGGAAACCAAGTCAGAAAGATTACTTGAGGCCAGGAGTTCAAGAACAGCCTGGGCAACATCATGGGACCCCCATCTCTACAATTTTTTTTAAGTAGCTGGATGTGGTTTCATGCCCCTGCAGGCCTAGCAATTCTGGAAGCTGAGGCAAGACAACTGCTTGAGCCCAGGAGTTGGAGGGTGTAGTGACCCACAATTGTGCCACTGCACTACTGTACACCAGCCTGGGCAATAAAGAGAAACCCTGTCGAAGAAGGAAGAGGAGGAGGAGGAAGGGGAAAGAAGGAGGAGGAAGGAGAAGGAAGAAGGAGGAAGGAGAAGAAGAGAAAAAGAAAGAAAAGAAAAAGGCAGTATTACAAGACCTAGAATTTTATGTTTACTCAATCGTTGTAATTATTTGGTGATGTTTGGCAGAAAAGATTCCCCCTGTTATTATATAGAGAAATGAGCCCAGAACAAAGATGGGATAAGGTGCAGTGCAATAGAGTTGCACTACCATTTACTGTTTAAGATCCCCACTCCAACTTTCTTATAGAAAGGTGATTTTAAACATCAAATCTCTGATTGATCTAGGAGGATTGCAATGTATGTATCTGAAAGAGCCCATGAAAATGACTCTTATCCTAGAGGGATACAGGGAACAATTTCCTCCAAGCTCGAAGTGGAAGGTAAAATAGAAAGAACACTGGGGACGTGGCATATCAGCAATTATCTATTGCAAGAGCAGCGTACATTTACAAGTAAGGGAGCCAATGAATCACAAAGAGTTCACAGCACAGGCTGTTTTTATTCTAACCAGGTAGCTCAATCCCTTTTAATTGTTCTGGTCAGAACCTTACTACTGACATTTCTAGAGTGTACTTAAATGAAATAGAAACAAGGAAATTTGCTTTTTGGCCCCCTGGCAGTAAGTGGCAAGAAAGTTTAATTTTGGAGGTGCTGTTACAACAACTAACATTGCACTGGGGACACAGAAGAAATCAGACCCATTTGCTCAAGGAAACAAGCGCAGAAATGTTCATTGAAACATTGTCTATCGCAACTCAAAATTAGAAACAAGACTAAAATGTCCATCTGGCTAAATGAATTGCATGAATATTGTATAGAACATGATAGGAGAGGTAAAATAAATAAATTTGAACCATGTGTTTCAAAATCATAATATTGAGCCAAAAAAGCAGGTTACAGAACAGTACTTCATAAAATGTCACTTGCTAAAAATCCCTATTTTATTTATGGATATATGTGGTAAATAATGATAAAATGCAGGCATAGATGTGATAAACAACAAACTTAATGTAGCACTTACCTTGAAGGAGATCAGAGGTCTCCTCCAAGGTGAATGAGAAGAGAGAGAAAGGGATACCCAGGTGACTATAATTGTTTCTGCAGGTTTTATTTCTTTGAAATAACTAACATAGGTTTAGAAAAATGTCAAGATTTGATTGAACTTGTTGGTAAGCAGGTATTCAGTGTTATTTTCTAAACTGTTCTGCATGCTTGAAATATGCCATTAAAAAAAATACCAGAAAACAGTATGTGTGTTATGGGGCAGGCAGATTACAGTGGAAGAAAGTAATATGCAAAAAAAAAAAAAAAAAAAAAAAAAAATGGGCAAGAAGCAGAACAAAGTTATTTATGATGGACAAAATCACTGTTTCTGGATTTAGCAATTAGGTTTGATAAAGAGGTAGTCATTTTTAGAAGAATAGAGTGGAAGAGCTGCCTTATCATAATGAAAGGTCATACTATTCTTTTAGTGTTGCATTGTAAAATCCATCATTAAATAAGAAAAGAAATCAAGGAAAAACCAAAAAATGTGTCATAAATGGGGTCTTTTTACACAGCAATCAAATTAGAAAGACATGTAAAAGTTAGAAGATGTTGCATGAGTAGATTAATTAGAGAGGAAATTTGGATTGAAGAAACAACATGTATTATAATTATTATTAGAAAAAGAATTTGTAAAGTTAGTGAATTTAGAGGAAAGTGTATATGTTACCAAAATATTTTAGGAAAACAAATATAAGGAGAGAAAACAACAAGAAGTATAGAAGTTTTGCATTTTTGCAACAAACATCAGAGCGAGAGAAGAGATACAAAAGGACTAGAGGAATTTAAGCCAATTAGGTTCCAGTTTTCTCTAAAAGAAACCACAACCCTCTTTGCCTTCACTGGGCCTCTTTGCTTTTTGATAGCATTTTACTAAGAAACCATCTGAAGAACAGTAACTTGTTCTTCCAGGCACAGAAGCACTTGATGAAGGTAGTTCCATCTCAGAGGAAAGTTGGAGAAAGCATGAACAGGGATGTGTGGGCGAAACAAAAGGTCAGAGTGAGGAGACAGAGAGGGAAGCGGATCCTGGCTCTGGATCCAGACCTCCAGTTGTGTCCTCATTATTGCTGCTGGGAACATGCTTGGCCTGGTCATTCTTCTTCAGAGGCATGTATGCTCTAGAAAAGTCTCTTGGACTTTTTGCAGTGTCATGATATTTGTTCATCAGAACATAAAATGCAAAATATGCCCAAAGACTCTACCAATCCAATAAGCAAACTAGCAAGCAAAAAACCCTTAAGTCTGTTTTGTTTAGTTAATTAGTTTAGTGAGTGTCCTGTGTAAGTCAGCCACCAAGTAGAATTTGGAATCCAGAACAGAACAGTGAATTAACACCCCCCTCTTCCGCAAGAGCTCAAGCAAGTGTGCACAACAGAGTTAGGAGGGGCAGCCTGCAGAGAAATTTGGAAATCATACTCAATCTTCTACAGAAGGGGCCAATGCAAGTCCTCTCCACCTCTTTCTCTACCCACTCGGTCCTCATCATTCTTTTCCAAAATAGCCCAGCACAGAGCATGAGACAAGAGTTGCAGACACTCATCCAAGCTCCTCCACCAGCTATGTGACTTCGAGGCCCAGCAAGGCTGAGGACCTTGATCAAAACTCCACAGGCAATTACTGGTGTTTCTCCATTATCACTCCTCTTTATATATCACTATCTTGTAAAAAAATAGCATTTTTTCTTTCTGGCACAAATTAACAAATAAATAATTGGCTCCTTCTTTTTAGTTAGTTTAACTAACTAAACAAAACAGATTTAAGGAAGTTTTTTTGTTTGTTTGTGTGCTTGGTTATTGGACCAGCAAAGAGTCTGGGCATATTTGCATTTTTTTCTTCAGTAACCAAATTCCATGACACTGCAAAAAATCTAAGAGACTCCTCTAGAGCCTAAATTTCCTCTTGAGTATATTTTGAGATTTAGAAAGCCTTCCTAAACATGGTCAAAATGTTTTGTTTTGTTTTTTTGAGACAGGGTCTTGCTCTGTTGCCAGGCACCAGGCTGGAGTGCAGTGGCACAGTCTTAGCTCACTGCAACCTCTGCCTACCAGGTTCAAGCAATTCTCCTGCCTCAGCCTCCCAAGTAGCTGGGACTACAGGCACGCGTCACCACACCGGGCTAATTTTTGTATTTTTTAGTAGAGACGGGGTTTCTCCATGTTGGCCAGGATGTTCTCGATCTCCTGACCTTGTGATCCGCCTGCCTCGGCCGGTCAAAATGTTTTAATTGCATTCAAACAGGCCATACTATGTTATAACATGGCCAAAGCCAAAGTAATTGAGATTGAACAAAACAGGATGCTTGCTCTATTTTTTTATATATATATATATTTTTATTGCATTAAGAAACATACACACATAGAGAATCTTTAAAAGAACAGAATGTGGTGTTCAGTGCTCTGGTAACAAAAAGTTATTCTGTTTTAGCATTTATTTACTAGTCATGCTTAATGCTGACTACACAGGCAGATCACCTGGAGTGCTTTTAAAATATCCTAATGCCAAGGCACCATCCCTGACCAATTAAAGTGGTCTCTCTGGACGTAGGCACTAGGCATTGGCAAATTTTAAAAACTCCCTAGGTGATTTCTAATATGCAGTCAGAGTTGAGAACCACTGATTTAGACATTGCTGTCCCAATTAATATTTAAATAGTCACAGCCCGTTGGCTCCACTAATCCAGTTGCATTACCAGCGGCATATAAAAGATTATTTTTTAAATACCATATGAAAAGGAAGATCAATGGGCTCACAAAGTACAAGTTACTCTGTAATCCTTCTGATGAACTGTCCATTCTGGGAGTCCTCTGGTGTTTTAACTCATCGCCCGGGCTTTTGTAGAACTGAAAGTGTTAATCCCTTTTCGTGGACTCTAGTGCAAACCTCAATACTGAATAATCTACTGAGTTGTGTGTTTAAGATCTTTGCTTCATTAAGTCACCAGATATTCCTGGCAGCAGAAGAGTGGCAAGATGTCAACCTGAGCTTTGCTGAGCCAAAAGAATTAGCTTTTACCGTATTTCTAAAGATGAATGTGCTCTTACAGCATGTCCATTAGCCCCGATACTCTAATGAATGTATGGCTTGACAGACACAATAATTGGCATAGTTCAGAGTGTAAGAGAATCAATTTGATGAATCAGAATAAGGTCAAGTGAAAGAAGAAACAAGGATTTAGTTTGCACATATTTCTAACCATAGCAACAAGAAAGTTTAAATAGTAAAAAAACAGGATTAGGTAGTCTTTGATAATCCATCAATGTGGGGGGCCCTCTCATTTCGCTAATACTAATCAATAGAAAGGTGGCTGACTATAAAACAGTGGCATTCAAGTTCCATAGGAGTCCCTGCGTATCCTAGCAATGTTCTTTTTTTCTTTAGAAGTCTGGGAATCTTATCTGTGGCAGCTAATCTCTGGAATTTCTGGCCTTATCTCATCATTATTACCCAATGAGATAATTCACTTGGAATAGTATATGATTTTATTTCTCCATTGGGTTGATCATTACTTTTTCTCTGAAAATATCAGCCCTGACCTTAAATGTATCAGGGCTTTCTCTGTTGGCCATGGAAACATTTATAGCACTCAGGTATAATTCTTCTGATTGAAATATGTTTTGCTTCCACTCTTCAGTGAAACAATAAAGGCAGATTGCAGAGTGAGCCCTTTTATTCCTCCTAAAAGGACCTGCTGTGAAATACAAAAGAGAAATACAAAAGTAAATCACTTAAAACTAACATGAGACCTGCTCACTCCTGCTGGGTCATACTAAAAGAGACTTCCTTCTTTCCTGGCAGTAACGAAGGGAGGTCTAATTTCTAACCAAGCTTGACAAGTGTCTGAGACAAGGTTTTAGTCATGCTTGGCTTCCCCATCTCAGGAATCTCTTGTTTAATTTAACTCGATGACTTTGGATTGTAAAGGAGGAACTGATCGTAAACCTGAGTTAGATGAAAAGAATCCAAACAGAAACTTAAAACCATTTCTACCTCCTCTGCATTCTGACTTTACCATAACGAAGAAAAACAAATCAAGCTAGAAGAAAGGGATCCCTTTCCCCGATAGACTCAGATATTTGAGGGTTAAAAAACTGGAATTGATTGTGATAAGCTATTTGGAACTTTTGAAAGGTGCTTTTAATGACTGATAACTATCTCATGGCCTATTTTTTAAATAGATTCAAACAGATTTAACAAAAACACAGGCAGAAAGAAAGGTGATTGGTCTACTACTGATGGGCAGGGATGATGGGCAGAGCTACAGGGTTATAATGCTGAGCTAGCCAAAACAATACAGGGTAAATCTCATCTTCTTCAGTTACCCACCTCTGTATTTTTTCAATTGGTAAATTAACAAAAATGTTTCATGTGAGTACTTTGTTCTTCACATTACAAGACATACAGAAGAATTAGTGGCCACTCCTACCTCAAGCACCTTAACTTCTGCTGGAGAGATCAAATCACCATTAAACAAGTTATGTTTTAGCAGTGACAAAGACTGTGGGGTATGTTTAAGGGAATTATGAATTATAGAGTCCAATGCCTTCTCTTCTTTGTTTCAGCAGTTTTCTACTTCACAAAGTTAAGGAACAATTTGACTTGTGCCTATTTGGGGACTGGTCCTTATACCCTTGGGAAAATTCTCTCTGTGAATTGTTCTTCATTTTATGTCCAATAAACCCAATCCAACCCATTCCGACATTTTCTGGTGGCTTTCACAGATTTTTGATCCCATTCACAGTGAAAAATGTGTTTTACATCATGATATCACACACGCTATAGTCATATACCTGATAGAAAATTCTGATGAACTGTTGTAGGCTTTACAATACATGATGCCCTCTGAAACTTTCTATTTGATTTAACTTTATTATACTTTCTTAAAAAAAAAACCTACTGATCATGACCCTCTGAATTGATTTTACAACTTACAAACGGGGTCATTCTGCTAAGGTTTGAAAAACATCATTTCAGAGTCTAGATCTTTAAGTGGGATGGGCCTAGTGAAATGGGTCATGGATTTAAGAATCAGACATCCCTTAAATCAATTACAGCTAGTTTTCAGACAGGGGCTTTAACAACATAAGTTGGTTTCATAAGCACCTGTAAGCATGGGTCATAGATATATGCTTAAATCAGCCCTAAGTCCTCACGTACCTCATACTTTCAGCTTGAGCGAGTCAGAGATTTGTTTTTCCAACTTGGCAACCCTTTGGGTACCACCTCCAGCTTCTAATAATAAAACTGAAGCTTCATTAGACAAAATTTGTTTGGATATGTAGCTTCCACCACAGTCTCAGCATTGCTACTTAGGGTCAATTTAGAGAAAAAAAGTGCCCCTGGGCATGAACAATCCACTGGTTTTCTTGTTAGGCACCACAAATTCAAGGCCAGACCTCTCCAATACACTTCTCAGAAATATGAATATCTTTAAAACATTTGGCCTTAGGATCCTAAAATTATGGATATCTTTAACTGAAACTAAAATTAAAGAGATAGATGGGAAAGATAAACATAATCTGTCTTAATGCTGAAGACCAAATCCAATATTCAAATGCATAAAATTTATAATGAAAAAAATATCTAATTACTTTGAGTCCAAGGGCAGTAGAAATTCCTTGTTAACAAAAGAAGCACATTAGAGATATTCTGTGTTATTATAGGAAAGACATATTTTATCTCATTATTTACACAGGCGACACAATTAACCAATTGGATTAGTAATGGACCTAGATTTTTTATCATTTGTTTGCAATCTGACATGCCAGGTGGAAAAATGCAAAAATTATTATTCATTTAGTAAACAGTTGCTGAGCATCTTCTGCATACCAAATACTATCCTAGGCTCTAAGGAAGCAGATGAGCAAGGCAGGCACAGTCATAAAGATCTGTAAGACCTAAAACCACAAAAACTCTAGAAGAAAACCTAGGCCATACCATTCAGGACATAGGCATGGGCAAAGACTTCATGACTAAAACACCAAAAGCAATTGCAACAAAAGTCAAAATTGACAAACGGAATCTAATTAAACTAAAGAGTTTCAGCACAGCAAAAGAAACTAGCATCAGAGTGAGTAGGCAACCTACAGAATGGGAGAAAATCTTTGCAATCTAGTTATCTGACAAAGGCCTAATATCCAAAATCTACAAGGAACTTAAACAAATTTACAAGAAAAAGACAAATAACCCCATCAAAAAGTGGGCAACGGATATGAACAGACACTTCTCATAAGAAGACGTTTATGTGGCCAACAAACATATGAAAAAAGCTCGTCATCACTGGTCATGAGAGAAATGCAAATCAAAACCACAATGAGATACCATCTCATGCCAGTTACAATGGCAATCATTAAAAAGTCAGGAGACAACACATGCTGGAGAGGATGTGGAGGAATAGGAATGCTTTTACACTGTTGGTGGGAGTGTAAATTAGTTCAACCATTGTGGAAGACAGTGTGGCGATTCCTCAAGGATCTAGAACCAGAAATAACATTTGAGCCAGCGATCCCATTACTGGGTATATACCCAAAGAATTATAAATCATTCTACTATAAAGACACATGCGCATGTATGTTTATTGAAGCACTATTTGCAATAGCAAAGACTTGGAACCAACCCAAATGCCCATAAATGATAGACTGGATAAAGAAAATGTGGCACAGATACATCATGGAATATTATACAGCTATAAAAAAGGATGAGTTCATGTCCTTTGTAGAGACATGGATGAAGCTGGAAACCATCATTCTCAGCAAACTAACACGGGAACAGAAAATCAAACACCACATGTTGTCACTCATAAGTGGGAGTTGAACAATGAGAACACTGGACACAGGGGAGGGGAACATCACACACCTGGGCCTGTCAGAGGGTAGGGGGGGAATGGAAGAGGGAGCATTAGGACAAATAGCTAATGCATGCAGGGCTTAAAACTTAGATGATGGGTTGATGGGTGCAGCAAACCACCATGGCACATGTATACTTATGTAACAAACCTGCATATTCTGCACAAGTATCCTAGAACTTAAAGTATAATTAAAAGGGCTGGACGTGGTGGCTCACGCCTGTAATCCCAGCACTTTGGGAGGTTGAGGTGGGCCAATCATGAGGTCAGGAGTTCGAAAACAGCCTGGCCAATATGGTGAAACTCGTTTCTACTAAAAATACAAAAATCAGCTGGGTGTGGTGGTGTGCCTGTAGTCCCAGCTACTTGGAGGCTGAGGCAGAAGATTCGCTTGAACCCGGAGGTAGAAGTTGCAGGGAGCCAAGATTGTGCCACTGTACTCCAGCCTGGGTGACAAAGTGAGATTTCATCTAAAAAAAAAAACAGCATAATTTTTAAAAAGAAAGAAAAATCTGTATTTTGCCTGGCATGGTGGCTCACACCTGTAATCCTAGGAATTTGGGAGGCCAAGGCAGATGGATCATTTGAGTTCAGGAGTTCGAGACCAGCCTGGCTAACATGGCAAATCCCCATCTCTACTAAAAATACAAAAATTAGCTGGGCATGGTGGCAGGTGCCTATAATCCCAGCTACCCAGGAGACTGAGGCAGAAGAATCATTTGAACCTGGGAGGCAGAGGTTGCAGTGAGTCGAGATCACACCATTGTACTCCAGCCTGGGTGACAAGAGGGAGACTGTCTCACTAAACAAATAAGTAAGTAAATAAATAAGGTCTGTGTTTCATTGGATGCAAGCAGCCTAAGCACAAAAAGAATAAATAAGGGAGGTGAGCACCTATAGTGGTAAGGGTATGGAGTGAATTGAAAGAGGTGATATGATGTAGCATGAGGCTACTACTGACAGATTGGTTAGGGAGAGCCTCTCTGCAAATGTGACAATGTAATCAACAAGTATGTGACAGTAGAGGGTGGGCACGGAGTGAATGGAGGAATGAGCAGTGTGCACCAAGGAACAGGCCTGCAGGGCAAGTGGTACCATGGTGTGGTAGGCAAGAAGGGGAGCAGTGCAAGGTGGTGTCTGGGAGAAGGCAGGGAGCACATCATGTTTGGATTGTAGCTTAAGTATTATAGAATGCCTTGGGAGTATTTCAGGCAAATCTGACCCAGACTTTTAAAAGACCACTCTGATTGTCATGTAGAGAGTGAATTGCAGGGAAATGGGAGTGGAAGCCAGGAGGCCAATCAGAAAGCATCTGTGGTAACCAGGAGAGAGAGGCTATTCCTTTAGACTAGGGTGGCAATGACAAGAGCTTTATTGCTCGATGATAATGGATGATGTAGCTGATCGGAGGGTGAAGGTAAAATAGTATACATAAAAAGTGATCTGCAGGACATGTCCTTGTGTGACTGCCTCAAGAATAAAGCAGAAAACAAACACAGGGATAGAGGAGATTTCACCTTTCATTCCTGTGTACGTTTTCAAGATGGCAACAATTTTGATTCTGGCATTTTCTTTGCAGTGAAAGTCTCAGAAACCACCATTGTTCTTGGAAGCCTTGTTAAAATACGGGATCACACATGACAGGGCTCAGAAAGAGAATGTGCTTGAGAATCGTTCGTCAAAGAGACTTGGTTCCATAAAGAACTCATCACAATAGAGTAAGAGATTAAAATACTAAAAAGAAACTCGGAGAACTCAGAGAGAAAAACAGTAATTAATAAATAACAAAGAGGAGTTTCTAGAAAGTTAAGAAAGAAAGAGGAAACAGAAAGAAACTTTAAAATGTTCCCAAATGTTTCGGTCAAAAGTCTTCTTAACCCAGCAGGCAGCAATATGGAACTACGACTTCTGCAAGTCAGGATGGTATTTCAAAAGGCCCCCAGAGATCATCTAGCCTTCAAAAACATTTGTAGAATCAGACTGAATTCAACTCAATTTTACAGAGAAGGAATTTTTGCCTTTATCCTTACTAAGAGAGCTCTGTTGGTGATTTCAACTCCGCGCTAACCACAAAATTTGATGCATTAAAATAATAATTCAATTTCGAAAGTGCCTAGGAATACGTCTCTGCCATCCATTTCTCTCTATGAGTTTATGTTCTGGGAATCTCTTTGTTTGTAAACTCTTTTCGTTATTCAATATGTGGAGATATACCTTCTTGTTATAAATTAAAACTCATTGAGGTTACATTTTCACAGTTGGAGGGTTTTACACCTTAGGTTACTTTAGAAACCATTACTCAGATTACCTTTAAGTTTCGTTACTTAGTTAAATAAATTATCCCTATTTCCTCCTCTTCTGGACTCACACTTTTATAGTCTAAACCTGCTCTTCCTTGAGGCACATACTTCATTTTGTCCCTACTTTGGCTTGTTGCCTTTTCCCTTCATAGCAACCAGAATTAATCAAAATTTCTCCTCTACAGGTTTCCTTAACATCAACATTGTAATAATATAGCTTTTTATTTCAAAAAGAAATATAGTTACGATTCCTTGGGCTATGATGTACATAATTTCTGTAAAATAAGCTTTTATAAAACCCAAGATACTCTGCGTCTTTTTTTTCCATACCCACGTGATCGAATTTTATAAATACTTTCAGGTTTATACCATTTATAGCATCATATCTTTCTTGTCCACTTCAACCTGACTCATTGCTCTTGGCTCATTCCTAGAACTAACATCCAAAAAGGCTAAAACCACAGGAAGTAGGAAACCGCTAGAGAAGGGATTCTTGTTACGCCAAGAGCCAATCTCTGGTTCTTCTCAGCTATGCTGTGATTATTCCAATCAGTATCTCTGAAGTTAGACATATGAGTTTCAGCTCTCTATTCATCTAACCATTCTTAGAAATAAAACTTTTCCCATCCCATCTGTTCTTTATGATTGGCTCTTCAAAACATAAGATTAAGTAGGACAAAGAGGATCTTACATGTATAATTTAAAGTAAATGGGATTTGAGACCTAAATTATTCAATTAATTGCTTAATTGTTCACTTTCAAGTAAGAGAGTGATTAAACAAGAGGGAGAAGAGAAGACTTCTATAAATAAAATACAATTTTTTTGAAAGCCTGGCAGAGTTTTAAAAATAAACCCAAATTGTTCAATTGTCTCCACATTTTGCCAGGAGTATAACCCCAAACAAAAATTGTGAAAAAGAGTACCTTAACTATTCCAGGGCCATTCTCTCCCATTACGTGGTCAATAGGATCTTAATCACCTTTGCATAGTTGACAGTGGCAGGCAAAAAAAAAAAAAACCTAAAATTGAATGATATAAAACAAGCAAAAATGAATGGATAAAATCTACACTTCTTGCATGCTGCAGCTGCCAAAATTATAATGCATAACGAAGATCACGTCGATTTTTTTCTAAATTAAACAAGACTCTCTGTGTCTGCCCTCTAGGGAAGGTTAATTAATTCATATCAGGGGAGAAATAATTCCTCTGGCTCTTTCCTTCCCCTTCCAGATGGTGGAGGAGGGGGAGATTGGGACAAGCCAGAGCAGCCTGTCCATTGGCAAGCACAGGGTATCAGGGAGTTTTTTAATATGCAGAGTTAGGCTCGAAGAGACCCTGAATGTTGCCCTTGATAAGGTAGAAGAGATTTGCTGGAAGCCGTGGTGTTTCCAGGAGCCAGGAGAAAGGCGAGAGATTGGATGAGAGCCAAATGCACTGGAGGCCAGAGACTGTCAAAGAGAGTTACGCAAGGATTTTCGACAGTCTATGAATTGGCCTGATAATCTATTATAAGTTGTTTGTATTACAATGCCTCCTACATCTTACAGATGCATTAAAAAGTTCACTATACATGTGGACTTTTTAATTTGCAAGGGGACCGGGGATCAAGAAAGAAGAATATGGTCATGTTTTGAACACCGAGGCATGCAATAGGGTGGCATACTTGGAATGGCGAAGCAACTCATAAAATTGGCAGCTGCAGTTAAAGCCAGAGATGCCTAAAGAAATCAAAGAAGAATGCAAGAGTCCCATGACATATGGGTTGGGCTTCATTAAGACGATGTCACTTGCATTTAAATATAAAAAAGAAAGAAGAAAGGACAGGAATAGACAAGGAGCTGGAGAAGAAGTGAGGAAGGAAGGAGAAAAGGAAGAGAGGGAGGGAGGGAGGAAGAAAGAGAAAAAGGTACCTCACTGAAATTTCAATATTTGTTCCTAGGATCTTGAGATAAAATTAACACTCTCTATAAAATATGAACTTTCTGGCACAAGTATCT
Organism: Ateles fusciceps; assembly: GCA_036589455.1. Classification (NCBI taxonomy): domain Eukaryota; kingdom Metazoa; phylum Chordata; class Mammalia; order Primates; family Atelidae; genus Ateles; species Ateles fusciceps. The sequence goes on along the minus strand of JAZHEH010000572.1, from coordinate 11,700,561 downwards.
GACTAATACAGTAGACTCCCTGATAGGATTTGGCTCTGTGTCCCCACCCAAATCCCATGTCAAATTGAAATCCTCAGTGTTAGAGGAAGGGCCTGGTGAGAGGTGATTCAATCACGGGGACAGATTTCCCCTTACTGTTCTCATGATAGTGAGTGAGTTCTCACGAGATCTGGTTGTTTAAAAGTGTATAGCACCTCCCCTTCACTCTCTTCCTCCTGCTCCGGCCAGGTAAGACACGCCTGCTTCCCCCTTGACCTTCTGCCATGATTGTAAGTTTCTTGAGGTTTCCACAGCCATGCTTCCTGTATAGCCTGTGGAACTGTGATTCAATTAAATCTCTTTTCTATGTGGTACATATACACCATGGAATTCTAGGCAGCCATAAAAAGTAGCGAGATCATGTCCTTTACAGGGACTTGGATGGAGCTGGAAGCCATTATCCTCAGCAAATTAATACAGGAACAGAAAACCAAGTGCTGCATGTTCTCACTGGCAACTGGGAGCTGAACGACGAGAACACATGGGCACAGGGGAGGGGAACAACACACACTGGTGCCTGTCAGGGTACAGGGGAGAGGGAGAGCGTTAGGATAAATATTAATAGCTGATGCATGCTGGGCTTAATACCTAGGTGATATGTTGATAGGTGTAGCAAGCCACCATGCCACACATTTACCTATGTAACAAACCTGCACGTTCTGCACATGTATTCTGGAACTTAAAATAAAAATAAAAATTTTTTTAAAAACCTCTTGTCTTCATAAATTATGCATCTCAGGTAGTTCCTCGTAGTCATGCAAGCATGGACTAACACACCCACTTATCCACAAGCCATCAAAATACATTTCAAGACCCCCAGTGGAGGCCTGGAACTGTGGAAAGCACCAAACGATTTACATACTACGTTTTTTCCTAAATGAACATGTTTATGATAAAGTTTAATTTATAAATTAGACACAGTAAAACATCAACAATAACTAATAATAAAATAGAACAATAACAACAATACACCATAATAAAAGCTAAGTGAATGTGGTATCTCTCTCTCTCTTTCTCTCCCTCTGTCTTAAAATATCTTCTTGCACTGTGCTCATTTATTTTCTGTCCATGACTGACGGAAGGTAACTGAAACTGCAGAAAGAAAAACTGTGGATAATGGGAAACAACTGTATAGCATCAGCCAGAGGCCGAGTGTCCTGGCCTTTTAAAATTGGCCCCACTTTAATAAGAGTTATTTAGGCAGATGCTATAATTACATTTAAATTGTTTTCCATACACCATTAATCAATACTATTTTTTCCACAGGTTTGCTGGTTTCATAAACAATAATTCTGTTTCTTCTATTTGGTTTTCCCCACTTGTGAGTAAGCACCATATCGTGCTTTAAAAGTATGTTAAAATGGCAGTTGTGGTGGCTCACACCTGTAATCCCAACACTTTCAGAGGCTGAGGCAGGAGCATCACTTGAGCCCAGCAGTTCAAGACAAGCCTGGGCAAAATAGGGAGACCTCATGTCTACAAATAATTTTCAAAGATTTCTGGGTGTGGTAGCACATATCTATGGTCTCCACTATTCAGGAGGCTGAAACAAGAGGATCACCTGAGCCCAGGAGGTTGTGGTTGCAATGAGCCATAATCACTCATACCACTGCGCTCCAGCCTGGGTAAGAGAGAGAGACCCAGTCTCAGAAAAAAAAAAAAAAAAAAGTATGTTAAATACTAAGTCAATCTCTTCATTCAGCCTAATTTTGCAATAATGAAGTTGAAATAACAAAAAGTAAAACTTATAAATCCTATTGCAAGATGACTTGAATTTTGTAAGCTTAGATAGGGTGATCTGTGTGTGTGTGTGTGTGTGTGTTTGTGTGTGTGTATGTGTGTGTACACACATACACACACACACATATACATGACATGAACCATATTTTTACGTAGCTTTTGGAGTTGAAGAAACAATAACTTGACCAACTTAGTACGCAGAGCATGTAGCTTTGTGTTTTTCTATAGCAGAAAAGTTGGCAAACTCCAACCCTTTGGACCAAAAAAAAACTTTATTGGACTTATTCATTCATTTGCTCTACAACAGCAGATATAGTTGCAACAGATACCACTATATGGCCCAAAGAGGCTAAAATTTTTGCTGACACTTCACAGAAAAAGTTTGCAGATACCTGCCACAGCACATTATCGCCAGCAGTTATTATCATGGTCTGTTTAGGTGCTCAAAAGTATTTAATGAAAATCTGAATTATATAAAGGTTTATTAAGGTTAAAACAGTCTGGAATTTTTCCCTCTGCTGCTTCAGATCCATTTTTTACTCTTAGCCAGCTCTGAGCTCTGGAAACTCGCCCCGTATGGATGAAACAGCAACAGAGTCCTTTGCCCGTGGTTTCCTGTTGGATGTGGGAGTTCATCAAGGGGAGTTCAAAGGGTGGAAGGCTTTAAGTTGCTCCCATCCCCCAGGTGCCGTCCAGCCTAGCAGCTGTTGAGTTGGTTGTAACCCTCCAGACTCCTGTCAGTCAGTCCCCCTCTGAAGGTCTAGCCACTCATTATGGGTTATGGTCACTATTCCTTTTCCTGAACCCCTCAGACCTAGCATAAGGTCCGGCAGATGTTGGTAGGGGGGCTTCAGCATTCTTTGTCAGTGTTCCTGCTCTCATGTGTAAATATGTTGTTTGGTGAGGTCTCCTGGGTTACCCCATTGGAGTGGCCATTTTCTTTCAGGGACTTTGACTGAAGCACAAAGTCAATCTCAAATGCCTGTACCCATGTAGATGTGGACTTAAATACTATGCATTTCAGTAACTAGCTGTGTAAATTTGAGAAAGCTCTTTTGCTTCCCTAGTCTTCTCTGAAAGAGACAGATAATAATACCAACTGCAAAGAACAGCTGCATTACAAGAGCTTCTGAAGGAGGCACTATGTATAGAGGGGGAACAACCAGTATCAGCCACTTCAAAGGACCCATCAGTAAGCTGCATCCAGATCCATCTTACCTGCAAGGATATACAGAGACTCAAAACAAAGGGATGGAGGAAGATTTGCCAACCAAATGGAGAGAAAAAAAAAAAAAGCAGTAGTTGCAATTCTCATCTCTGATAAAATAGACTTTAAAGTAATAGAAACCAAAAGAGATAAGAAGGACATTGTATAATGGTAGAGGGATCAATGTAACGGGAAGAGCTAACGACCCTAAGTCTATGCGCACCCAATATAGGAGCACCCAGAAACATAGGGCAACTTCTTGGTGACTTACAAAGAGAGTTGGACTCCCACACAATAATAGTGGGAGACTTTAACATTACATTGTCAATATTGGACAAATTAATGAGACAGAAGGTTAAGAAGGATAGCCGGGACTTGAACTTAAACCTCAAACAACTTAATAAACATTTGCGGAACTCTCTACTCCAAATCCACAAAATATACATTTTTTTTTCAGTAATACATCACATTTATTCTAAAAGTGACCACATGGTTGGGAGTAAATCAATCCCTAGCAATTGCATAGCATTTCATAGGTTTAAATGAAATATTGGTTGGCTGTTTGTTTGTTATTTTCCTCCCTTATTCCTTCCTGTCTCCATTGTATAACACAATTATTAGTATAAAAAAAGCTTTTAATATCCATTTGTAGACTGCATTCTAGCCTGGGCAATAGAGCAAGATTCCCGTTCTCTCTCCCTTTTTTTTTTTTCTTCTTTTTCTCTTTATTTCATTCTTTTTTTCTTCCTTCTTTCTCTTTTTCTCTTTTTTCTAAAAAAAAAAAAAAGAAAGGAAAGGATATCCAAAATCCTCCAATTTGAATATTTTATGCTTCAGAGGGACTTACAGGAGGTAATATAATATGCTTTACATGGGTATGGTGCTTCATAGTTGATAAAGTGTAAAAAAAAAAAACAAATAAAAAATAAAATAAAAAAGAACAGCTGCAAGAATTGAGTGGTATGTTGATAAAGTGCTTAATACAATGTGGGACACTCAGGAAATTCTCAATAAATAGCATAAATGGCAAGCAGTATTGTTTTTCAGTTTAAACATCGATGACATTCCCACATTAAGAAAAAAAGGATTTCAATAATTAAAGAATGCATCAGAATGTTCATATTATCTTAATAACTTTACAGTCAATTCTACTAACATTTCTTCTTCAGGCATTTTGCTTTGAATGACTACATTAAAGCAGTGATTCTCAATCTGCAACAATTCCCTCACCTTCTCCCACCCCAGGGACACTGGCAATGTCTGGAGACATGTTATATTGTAATAATGGGGTGAGGACGTGCTACAAGCATCTAGAGTGGAGAAGTCAAGGATGCTAGTAAATACCATGCGATGCAGAGGATGATCTCTCAAAACAAAAAATTTCTGGTCCAAATAATGAGAAACCCTAAATTAGTGGATAATATTAAGCCAACTTTCTGGGGGAGCCCAGAAGAATGAGGAATCCAGTCAACCTTATATTCCATACACTTTTCAATTTGCAATAGCTATTCATGCTAAGTAGGGGGTCGAGAGTAGAGTTTTTCTAACATTTCAGTGCTAACAGGAAATATTCATCATAAATAGGCGAATCCTTTAAAAAAAAAACTGTTTAAAATTTTTTTAAGCAATAAAATTTCCACTGCTCATTAAACATGAAAGTGAGCCAGTGGTATTAACATCCATTTCAATAATTTTAAAATGGAGGAAAGCAATTAAGCACTTTGTTCATCATTACAGAATTTAATCATAATGCAGGTGGCCTCAGTTATTAATTTTCTCTTTTTCCCCATCTTCTCTCCACTCCTCTGGCCTCTTCCTCTAAATCCTACAACACAGCAAGGCATTTCTGCTGAGATACATCACTTTCCACTTTGCCCCACAATGTCACACACTACAGGTGTATGAGGTCTTTCAGCAATCAGTCAAAGCAGTAGCATATTTTTGTTGGTTTGTTTTTGGTTTTATGGGGTGGGGGGTGTTGTTTGTTTGTTTGTTTACAAAGTGGACAGACATTCTTCCCACTTTTTGTGTTGCAGCTTAACAGTGTTGGCACCAAGACAGTATCTGATAGAATCTCTAGTTCATCCATGCTTTCACTTTTTACTTAAAGCCATCCTTCCCACCCAGGCTTCTTACACACACACTTCACAGAAACTCAGAATCCACAGGAAGGAGGCCACGGGCTGGCCTGGAAGACAACTCAGCTACAAACAAGACTCCATGCTGAACTCAAAATCCCTACTTCTTTCTGAAGATTAAGTCTTTGTTATTGGGTCAAGCTTGACTGCCTCCTCCTCCTCTCCTCAGAAGGCATCCTCTCCCAGGAAATTTCTTCCATCCTTTGTCCTTCGTGCAACGAGGGGGCAGTGCCCTGGAGGGTTTCAGAAATGACCAGACATGTCTGTATCCAAGGTGTCTGGCTCAGGCAAGACCCCAGCTCATGGTATTCATAGTATCCTCACCTCTCATGTAATCAAAGCCATAAGCTTCAACCCTCCCTGATCCCCAAAATTGCTCAGAAGACCAATATTTGGCTTGCTGAACTATTTATTAACTCTGATTTTTATCAAATAATCATTATCCAAATATTTAGTTTGATAAAAAATTAATACTATCATAGAAGTCTCCCAAGCGAACATGTTCAATGGACACTATGGAATATCCCTAGAAAAAGGCATTCAGATGATTCTTCAGGTACGTGCCTTGATTATGCAACTTTAGGGAAAAACACAATAAAACCCTATTACAAGTTGCCTTCCTATACCACTAATCCAATTATACTCTGGGACAAAATTGTATTTCTGTGTTAAGATGAAATATACCTTATTTCTCCTTCTATTATATAGAAAGAATATTGGGTTATTTTCCTTGATACAAGTGACTTAATGGTGATGAATCACACTTGACTACCTTAAAATTAACTCCCAATATATTGCATTATTTTCAAATATATGAAATAAGAGCAAAAAACCTATTTTTTGTATTAAAACTCCTATTTTCTTTTACTGTGTTAATGTGCAGAACAAGGGCAGTTCATGTATTATAATTACATCTTTTTCTCTCTCGATTCAGCAGAGGACACACTAGATTTTAGAAGCTCAAACAGAAAGACCTTTGAATAGGTTTAGAACTGCGAAGATGAAATGCAGAACTGAATGTACAAAGACGTAATACTCGGGGTCATTCTTGGGCTTTGTCTCCAGAGAGTCACTTCCAATGGCACCAGAAAGGTTTGTATGAGGCAGCTGTCTGCCCACAACAGCGGGGTGACTGTCTATGATTGTGGAATCTTGGAGATGGTATGCTGCCAAGGTCAAAGAATACAGAAAGAGGACCATACAATGACTTACGTTCTGAGAAAAAACGTTCTGCTACATCTAAATGTGGATACAAGAGAAATGTGGCATTTTAGCAGTTTTAGGAAAATAGAAGGTATTTCATAAACTAAGCCTATGTTCTTCTCAGGGTCAGCTAATGTGACTCCAAAAACCATTCTGCTTAGTTAAACATGCATGAAGAACTTATATTTTGTGTAAATGTACTTCCCAGTGTGATTAGCGTTTTTTCAAGGAGATACCTTATTGAATAGGTTTTTCAACTTCACATGTTCACATTCTTGAAAGACTAATGGATCCTTCATTAAAGACATCACAGTTTTCGGGTGTCATGCTTGAAGACACACAATGAATTGGTCATTAAGGAAATTCAGCCATGCAGAAAGGACAGGAGAACAACTGGTTGACTCTTCTAATGACTCAGACAATGCTGGCAAAGCTGCTTTCACTTATGGCTGGCTTATAGTTGCAGAACAAGCATTAACTTTTCAGACACAACAAATAGGTGAAAGATTCAACCACCTCAGGAGCAAGTGTCCATCTCCTGGAAAAACAGTTTGCATACTGGCGTTTTTCATCAAAACAGACCTATTCGCATGTGACTGCTGCCCCATCCTATTGCTTTTGGCTGAAAACTTTTGTGCATCTTAGACATAAGTCAAAGTCATCATACCTAGGTACCTAATTACTTTCTCATTCAATCATATGGATTCAAAAGAGCGCACCTTTAAGATTATGGTATTTTGCAAAACAAATGCATGTTGCACTACCTTCATTGCTCCGTGTGGCTTTGTTTACCTTAGGCTGAGTCCATTTTGATTTCTTACTAACAATGACAGCCCACTGTGTCTGGGGAACCAGCCCTTCCCATGAAAGTCTCAGGAATGAACAGATCTGTATTCTTTCATGTGAGATTGTCTAAATATTTGAACTCAAGATTTTTCTGTGTCTGGCTAAAAGGTGAATGAGAATTAGAGAGGAAACCCAGTGTCTGACAGTAACTTCACAAACCCCTTCTCCTCCCCTTCATCATAAGGAAAAAGGTTCTGGTGAAGGTTGTTCTTTCAAGGATAAGCTGACAATTTGCTAAGCCTCTGTAAAAGTACTCTGGCAACTTCTTGATTAATTTTGAGATTTTTTTTTACCTGATAGTGCTTCAAGGCTAAAGGAGCTTCAAGGAGGTCATAGGAATGTAAGATCATAAGAAATGCCATAATAGGTCAAATTAATGAGCCAGTTAGTGCAATATGCTGTCTCTGAGAGTGGCAACAAGGTACATTTTGTGCCTGTTGTCAACTTCAAAATATTTGAGGCTATAAGCCAAGTGTTTCTCACATCCTGACTTCCTTTATTAATATGTAATACGTCTTTATCCATAAATTCATTTAAACCCATCTGATGATGTTTTAAATCATGCGCTACTTTTTGTATCATGAGCTTTATAAATGTTCTCTCTAATTTTGCCTAAACTGCTTGCGTTACATTTTCAAGCGTTTCCCGATTGGAACTGATAGACCAGTGACTGTGGCTGTGTGCACTTCATTTGATTAAAGTCTCTGTACTGAGTTGACTAAATGGTAAAGCCTTTCAAACAGGCAGTGGTAGACTGTCCACCTACAACTCCTAGCACTTTCGGCCAGCTTTTTCTTATTGCTCCAGGGTCAATGCGTTCTATCTTACACTCTACTGCAATGTTTCCATTAGTTAGTTTCTTGGTAGGCTTGGGCTGCTATAAGAAAATACCATAGGTTGGGTGGCTTAAACAATGGATATTTATTTTATTCTCACAGTTATGGAAGCTGGGAAGACTGACAGCAAGGTGCCAGTCCATTCAGTTCCTGGTAAGGCCCTGTTCTTGGCTTACAGATGTCTGCCTTCTCACTATGTCCCCACATGGCAGAGAAAGACAAAGTGGGCTCTGGTTTTTCTTCCTCTTGCTATAAAAGTGCTAATCCCATGATGTGGGCCCCATTCTCAGGACCTCATCTAACTCTAATTAGTATCTCAAAGGCCCCATCTCTATATACCATCACATTAGGGGTTAGAGCCTCAACATATGAATTTGAGAAAGACACAAACATTCAGTCCATAACAGTCAGCTAATTTCCTCTTTTTACCAGAAAGAACTAATCGGGATTCTTCTCACTAAATAAATGAATAAGCCGTGTTTCTCAGGACTTAGCAACAGAAGCTGCACCACCAAGGATGTATGGTGTGCACTCGACATGGGTCCATGAGCAGCTGGGCTGTGGAGATGTATTTTTAATTGGTGACAAAAAAATTAGCAATTCAAAAACCCATTGAAAAGGCAAGAATAAGGAACAAAAATGTGTATTGTGTTATTTTATCCGCAACAATAAAATAACTTTGGTACAAGATCTGTCTGGCATGTTCCAGAATAAATGAAAACCCAAATGAAACAAAATGACATTCTATCAGACTGAAAGGAAGTGAGCATTTAATTTTTAAAAAGGGAGAGAAGAGGAATCCATGCCTGGAGTTGCAGAAGTTCAAATGAGGGCCTCCCCGCCTCTGCTAAACTGCCTCCTATCTTGCCCCACTGCTATCATAATTGTTGTTTGGTTAAGAATAGAATGGCTCAATCTTAGAGCCAGAAGGGATGTGAGAGATTTTTTTCTTGTCTTATAGGTAAAGAAACTGGACTCCAGTGAGTTTAAATGGCTTTCTTGCAGCCACACAGCTGTTTTTTTGTTTTGGGCAAAGATAGGTCTTAGATGCCAGTATGTCGGCCACCAAGCAAGCATGGACAGCAGGGCTGCCCTGACTCCATGCCTATAGACGGGATCCGTTCCTTCTTGGGACCACTTAAGGTCACTACCAGGATGTCTTCTTGCAATAAGACTTTCTTTTCTTCTAAACTCACCCATCACATGCACTTACTTGGTGAGTAATTAAAAAGAAAAAGGCAAAACAAATACACCCAAATCCTACCTTCATTTCTCAATCTATTGAGTAATCCAATAAATTATTTACTTTTGGATTACTTGGGTTAAACAGCATTCCCTGCATACTAGATGAGATGTCTTTGATCTTGAGCTTGTTTTAAATAAATAGTTCTATCAAAATAGAATGGCCTTAACTTACAGCCCTGGGAATAAACAAATAGTCTCAATCAATGATGCTGAGACAACCATTTAATATTTTTCAAGAAGCCAAGAAAAGAAATATTTTTATGCTTACAACATTAAGTCAGAAATAGCCTTTGGCACATATTTCGCTTGGTCTTTTCAAAGGTTGTGGGAAAATATGGGGGAAAAATATATAAGCAAAATTAGCAAGGCTACCATGACAACAGCAAGCATGCAGAGGCGAGCTAAAACCCTGGAACTCTCAGAGGGAAGGAGAGGTGGGTCCTTAGGATAGTTTATCAGGAAAGAGGCATCAAGCATAAAGAGAATTATTGCTAAGTGGACAGATACTGGAACAGATATTTGTTGTAATGGATTTCCTGTGGTGTGAAATTTTATCAAAAGGGCACTGTTACTGGGGGAGAGACCATTTGTCTGAAATTATAAGTGGTTTTTGTTGTATTAAACTCAATGTAGAAATAGACGTCCGACACATTTATTTCTGTGGACTGTCATTTGTTTTTGTTTAATGCACAGAAGAAGCTGCATGTTTGAGAGTAAGGAAAAAAAATATGTAGAGAAGTTTTTTTTTTTTAATTGAGTTCGCCAAAGTGGCTGAGTCAGGACCCGAGAGTAGACATCGGGCCTCCCACTGCTGTTTCAATCACAGCATGATTTTTTTTTCTATTTAACTTGCAAGCCTTGAAGGCTTACATTCTTTCATTCAATCAGCAAATATTTATAGGTAATTACTGTGTGCTGGTCTTCCATAGCTGTTGGGAACACAGCGCCAAACAGGAAAGAGAGCACCATGACCTCTGTGTGAGGGGGAACAAGAACAGACACAATAAACAAGTCAACCAATATACAAACAAGAAAATGTCTAGACAAGAGGAGCAACAAAAGCAAAGGCCTTGAGTCAGGAAAGAGTATGGCATGTGTCAGGGACAAGAGGAGGCAAGTCTACCTGGAGTAAAGTCAGCCAAAGAAAGTATGGTGTGTGATGAGGATGGAGACGTAAGTAGGAGTCAGACCATTGGAGCGGTGCAGTGGAAAGTTACCATTCATCTCCAACCAGATGTTTTTGAGACATCTATGAGAACTACCTAAAAACATAACTGATCTATCATCTGGATTGTTGTAGTAAACATAGATTCTTTTTCACAAGGAATGTTGAATCTAAAACTGATAAGACATGAGAATAGTGTGGATGTGGGAATATAAAGGAAAGGAAGCAATAACAACTCCATTGTTTTTAGCCCAAGGGAGTGAGTGGATGGTGCCATTTACCGGCATGGGCAAGCCAAGGAGAACAAATTCGAGGGAAAACTGCCTGATGGACATGTTAACTTTGGAGTGTCCATTAGGCATCCAAACAATGTGGTCAGGTGGACAGTTACACACATAGTCCATAGCTCAGGGAGAAGACCAGAGATGGAGCTATAAATTTGCAATGCATGTCATCAGCCTAGCAAAACAATCGGCCCAAATGAAATCACCTAATGTGCAGAGAAGAAACAGGATCCATAGCCTAGCCCTGGGCATCTTTGATGTAGAAGAGAACAGGGAGTGGAGGAATTAACAAGAAGCCTGAGATGTCACAAAAAGATAATAAGAATGAGGTTAGTGTGTAGCAAAGAAACCAAGAGAGAAAAGCATTTCCACAAAGATAGAGTAATCAGCTAGGTCAGATACTGCCAAGGGACTCAATAACAAGGAAACACAGAAATGTATGTTGGATTTGACAACTGGAAGCTCACTGGTGATATCTAAGACTGGTTTTCCTGCAGTGACAGGGATGACTACAGTTTTCAGGGGGTTGGATCATGAATGAAAAATGTGGAAGGAAAAGTATATTGACTATAGGTAAACATCTGTTCAATAAGGAAACAGAGTTTTGTTCTACAAGAAAATAGGAAAAAAAAAACTGAATACCTACTGAAGTAAAGGCATACTTTGTTTTATTGTTCTTGACTTTATTGTGCTTTGTAGATAAGGCATTTTTTACAAATTGAAGGTTTGTGGCAACCTCGCATTGAGCGAGTCTGTTGGTACCGTTTTTCAAATAGCATGTGTTCACTTCATATCTCTGTCACATTTTGGTAATTTTCATATTTCAAACTTTTTAAATTAATATTCTTTATATGTTGTGGCAATCTGTGATCAGTGGTCTTTTATGTTACTATTGTAATTATCTTGGAGAGCCATGAACCATGTCCATCTAAAACAGCGAACTTATTTTTCAAATGTGTATGTTTTGACTGCTCCACCAACTGACCATTCCCCTATCTCTCTTCCTCTTCTCAGGGACCCCCTATTTTCTGAAACACAACAATAATGAAATTAGACCAATTAATTACCCTACAATGGCCTCTAAGTGTTCAAGTGAAAGTGAAAGTAAAAGTCACATCTCTCACTTTTTTCTTTTTTTTTTTTTTTTTTTTGAGACAGGGTCTTACTCTGTCGCCCAGGCTGGAGTGCAGTGGCACAATCTCAGCTTACTGCAACTTCCACCTCCTGGGTTCAAGTGATTCTCGTGCCGCAGTCTCCCTGAGTAGCTGCAATCACAGGTACCTGCCACCACACTCGGCTAATTTTTTTATTTTTATTTTTATTTTTCTTAGTAGAGATGAAGCTTCACCATGTTGGTCAGGCTGGTGTCAAACTCCTGGCCTCAAGTGAACCGCCTGCCTCAGCCTACCAAAGTGCTGGGATTACAGGCGTGAGTCACTATGGCCAACCTCTCCCTTTAAATCAAAAACTAAAAATAATTAAGCTTAGTGAGGAAGGTATGTGAAAAGCTGAGACAGGCCCAAAGCTGGGCCTTTTGCATCAAGCAGTTAGCCAAGTTGTGAACGCAAAGGAAAGGTTCTTTTTTTTTTTTCCTTTACACTTTATAGACGTTGATTAAACGAGTACACATGTAAAGAACACTTAGAACACAGCATGACACAAAACATAATGGCCATTTATACTCACTTTCTATGTGCAAGGTGGATCGCTTTACACACAGGAAAAACTCCATATATCCCCTCTTCTAAATATACAATCCTGAACTCCAGGACAACAAATCAAGGTGCTGCTTTGCTTGCCATCAGCCTTCGCTATCACAGATACTTCTCTAGTTAGCTCTGCTTGGGTGCTTGGGTCTTACTGTTCTGGCCCTTGCAAATACCACAAGTATGGTTAAAACCAAGAAGATATGTAATGCTCTGCAGGTCAACATGCCCCTCAGTCTGAATACTGAACAGTCTAGTCAGGCCTTGTGTCTTTGTACAAGAGTTTATTAAAGGTCTTTACAGAGCAACATCCAGATTCCAGAATGCAGCTGCCAAGGAGACCCTGTTACGCTGTGGGGGACTGGCTGGAGTATGGCAGGCGGCTCTGGCTTCCCACCCTTCTGTTCTGAGATGGGAATGGTTGGCAGAAATGTTCTCATGGGAAATTAAAAGTGCTACTCCAGTGAACACATGAATGAATAGAAAGTGAAACAGCCTTATTGCTGATATGGAGAAAGTGTGAGTGGTCTGGAAGAAGAAGAAACCAGCCACAACATTCCCATAAGCCAAAACCTAGTGCAGAGCAAGGCCCTAACTCTCTTTAATGCTATGAAGCCTGAGATAGGTAAGGAAACTGCAGAAGAAAAGGTGGAAGCTACGAGATTGCTCCATGGGGCTTAAGGAAAGAAGCCATTTACATAACAGTGCAAGGTGAAACAGCAGGTGCTAGTATAAACCCTACAGCAAGTTATCCAAAAGAGTTAGCTAAGATAATTCATGAAGGTGGCTACACTAAACAGCAGATGTTCAGTGGAGATGAAACGGCCTGCTATTGGAAGAAGATGCTGTCTAGGATTTTCATGGCTAGAGAGAAGTCAATTTGTGGCTGCAACACTTCAAAGGATAAGCTAACTCTCTTACTAGAGGCTAACACAGCTGGTGACTTTAACTTGAAGCCAATGCTCATAGACCATTTCAAAAATCCTAGAGCATTTAAGAATTATGCTAAATCTACTCTGCCTGAGCTCTATCAGAGGAACAACAAAGCCTGAATGACAGCACAGCAGTTCACCACATGGTTTACTGAATATTTTAAGTTCACTGTTGAGATCTACTGCTCAGAAAAAGATTCCTTTTAAAACGTTACCACTCATTAACAATGCACCTGATCACCCAATAGCTCTGATGGAGATGTACGAGGAGGTTAATGTTGTTTCATACCTGCTAACACAACACCTATTCTGCAGACCATGGATCAAGGAGCAGTTTGACTTTCAAGTCTTATTATTTAAGAAATACATTTCATAAGGCTGTAGCTGCCATAGATAGTTATTCCTTTGATGGACCTGGACAAAATAAATTGAAAATCCACTGAAAATGATTCACCGATCTAAATATCATTAAGAACATTTGTGACACACAAAGGGAAGTCAATATATCAACATTAACAGGAGTTCTGAAGAAGTTTATTTCAGCCCTCATGGATGACTTTTAGGAGTTCAACACTCCAATGGAGGAAGTAACTGCAGATGTGGTGGAAATAGCAAGATAATTAGAATTTGAAGTGGAGCCCGAAGATGCGACTGAATTGCTGCAATCTCATGATAAAACTTGAGCAAATAAGGAGTTGCTTCTTATGGATGAACTAAGAAAGTAATTTCTTGAGATGGAAACTACTAGTCAAGATGATGTGAACATTGTTGAAATGATAACAAAGATTTAGAATATTACATAAATTTAGTTGCTAACAAGGATTTAAAATATTACATAAATTTTGTTGCTAAAACAGTGGCAGAGAGGATTGACTCGAATTTTGAAATAAGCTCTTCTGTGAATAAGATGCTGTCAAACAGCATCACATGCTACAGAGAGAAATCTTTTGTGAAAGAGTCAATCAGGAGGCCAAAGCAGGTGGATCACTTGAGGTTAGAAGTTCAAGACCAGCCTCACCAACCTGGTGAAACCCTATCTCTACTAAAAATATAAACATTAAGGTCAGGTGTGGTGGCTCACGCCTATAATCCCAGCACTTTGGGAGGCCAAGGCAGGCGAATCACCTGAGGTCGGGAGTTTGAAACCAGCCTTGCCAACATGGTAAAACCCCGTCTCTTCTAAAAATACAAAAATTAGCTGGGTGTGGTCATGCATGCCTGTAGTCTCAGCTATTTGGGAGGCTGAGACAGGAGAATCGCTTGAACCTGGGAGGTGGAGGTTGCAGTGAGCTGAGATCACATCACTGCACCCCAGCCTGGGCAACAGAGTTAGACTCCATCTCAAAAGAAAGTTTTGTTTTTATTTTTTAAGTCAATCAATGTAGCAAACTTCATTATTGTCTTATTTTAAGAAATTGCCACAACCACTTCAGTCCTCAGCAACCACCAACCTGACCACTCAGCAGCCATCAACACTGAAGCCAAACCCTGCACCAGCAAAAAGATTGTGACTCACTGTAGGTTCAGGTGATTGTTAGCATATTTTTAGCAATAATATATATTTTTAATTAAGGTATGTATACTTTTAGACGTACTGATACTGTGAACTTAATATAGACTACAGTATAGTATAAACATAACTTTTATATGTTTGGAGAAACCATGAAATTTATGTGACTTGCTTCATTGTAATATTTGCATTATTGTGGTGGTGGGGAACCAAACCCACATCTCCAAGGTATGCTTGCAAATATAGAAGAAAAAGATAAAAAGACTCAGGGTCTGTAATCATGATCAAATTTATTTTTACCTCCAACTCTTTTTAAACGCTTCTCTTTTTCCTGAAAGAAAACTTGGGCAGTCCCATGACTTTTTCAACTACTCTTAGCAATTGCAAACTCCTATAGTCACCTAAAGTCACAAAACATGATCTCAGTTTGATAACTCTAATCACAATCTCCAGGGCCATTTTGAGTCAAAGCTTCCAATTTCATTCAAAGGAAAGTCTTATATATAAACTATAGTTTTATAAAAATTTCTATATAGAGGTCCAACCTTAAATCCAATAATTCCCATAGAAGTAACGTCATGTAAATTCCCTGGATGAGACAAGAAATGTTAGACAAAGGAATGAGTTTATTTTCTCTTTCTCAATCCCCCCCTCTCCCAGGGTGAGCTACTCTTTTTCATGCAGCCTGAGGTGGGAAGGAGGAAGAGGGAGGAAGCAGAGACCATGAGAAATAAAGAGTATATGAAAGAGGCCAGGTGCAGTGGCTCATGCCTGTAATTCCAGCACTTTGGGAGGCCAAGGAGGGCAGATCACGAGCTCAGGAGATTGAGACCATCCTGGCCAACACGGTGAAATTCTGCCTCTACTAAAATTGCAAAAATTAGCTGGGCATGGTGCCACGCCTGTAGTCCCAGCTACTTGGGAGGCTGAGGCAGGAGAATAGCTTGAACCCGGGAAGCAGAGTTTGCAGTGAGCCGAGATCGTGCCACTGCACTCCAGCCTGGAGACAGAGCCAGGCTCCATCTCAAGAAAAAAAAAAAAAGAGTATAGGAAAATGCTGATAGGATTGGCACTTTGTAAGCTGGCTTTGTTGTCTTGGCTTAGTGGATGTTTAAAGTTGTCTTTTGTGAAACTTGCTGCACAGGTTTCTTAGGATCTTTGACACTTGTGGCCTCTCACTTGCCTTTCCCCCCAGAAGAATGTGCTCTATTCTAGCAGGTCCCTGATCTCTCCTCAGGTTATCTCCAGCTTCTTCTCTGCTGAAGCCTTTTCAATCCTCTAAAGATGATCCTATTAGGTCAAATCAACAAGGACCTCCAGAACAGCTTTTTCTCACTTAAGGTGCTCAACAAATCCCCAAGAAACAAGCATATGTTTTTTGCCCAAACAGATCCTGGGAATAAAGTTAGACCTTAGGCAGCATCAATACGTCTTCACTTCGGTTTTCTGAACCATTCCATCTCTGCCTTTTAAGTGTCTCACTGTGGGGTCACACACCTGAGTTAAGACATCATCATGCTTTCAAGTGGTGTCTTGAAGGTCCTCTCACACACCTGAGATGAGAGATAGCGGAGAAGGGAAGACTGATCTCACAGGGGCTGCTTATGTTCAAAGAAATTTTCTCCAAATATTGTTTATAATCTGAGCATGTAGAATTCAAGGGTCATGTAACAACTTTTCTAAAACTCCTTTGAAAATTCTGCGTATTCCTACTGTGGAGTGCAGCATCCATCTTTTTTCTTTTTTTTTTTTTTTTTTTTTTTTTTTTTTGAGACAGAGTCTCACTCTGTCACCTGGGCAGGAGTGTAGTGGCATGATCTCAGCTCACTGCAACGTCCACCTCCCCGATTCAAGGGATTCTCCTGTCTCAGCCCCGCAAGTAGCTGGGATTGCAGGTGCACACCACCGTGCCCAACTAATTTTTTGTATTTTTAGTAGAGACAGGATTTCATTATGTTGGCGAGGCTTGTCTCAAACTCCTGACCTCGTGATCTGCCTGCCTTGGCCTCCCAAAGTGCTGGGATTACAGGCATGAGCCGTCGTGCCTGGCCACATCTATCTTATTATGATACTCAGCTGACATTGCAAATTTAAATCCTCTTGCAGATGATTTTAAACACAGAAAAAAATCCAGAGAAAGCTCATAGATTGATGTGAATGATCAAGAGGGAAACATTGATGATCCAAGAAAGAAAAGGAGTAACTACCAAGCCTGGCCTGAAAAAATTTTAAATTTAAATATGTAATTTCAGGCCCCATGCAGTGGCTCACGCCTGTAATCCCAGGACTTTGGGAGGCCGAGGCAGGTGGATAACTCGAGGTCATGAGTTTGAGACCAGACTGACTAACATGGTGAAACCCTATCTCTAGTAAAAATACAAAATTAGCAGCACGTGGTGGTGCGTGCCTGTAATCCCAGCTACTTGGGAGGTTGAGTCAGGAGAATCACTTGAACTCAGGAGGCGGAGGCAGTGAGCCAAGATTGCTCCATTGCACTCCAGCCTGGGCAACAAGAGTGAAACTCCATCTCAAAATAAATAAATAACTATGTAATTTCATCTCATTCTCTTGTGAAGCAAATAAAAATGCTTGCATCTGTATAAACTAGTTATCAGTAATACTTACACTATCTTTACATCAACAACATTATGACAGAATATTTCCAAATATTTTAAAGATATTATATACATTTAATGTTTTAAAATAATCTTACTATGCTTTTTTTATTAATAAATATTTCAAAACGTCACAAAGTCTACCAAGTTGTAGCAGAAAAGCAAAATTGGTACAGGCCTATAAGTCTTTATTTGAAATTCCAAAATCCAAAAAGCTCTGAAAACTTTTTTTCATAAGTTTTGATGACAAAATCTGATCTGAACTGAGGAGAGCATGTTCTCTATTTATCTTATTTACTGCAAATGTTTGCATTTTCTGGAAAAAATATTAATGTGTTTGATAGTGGGGTTTTACCTAGACTTTGCTGATAGTATTGATTGCATCATATACAATATATGCACAATATTCTCTTTCTGAAATTTGGGGGAGGGAGAATTTGAGTTCTTAAAAGCATTTCAGGTTGTAAGAATTTTGGATGAGAGATTGTAAACCTTTTGTATAAACTAATATGCATTATTTTTGTGGTTTTATGCATTTGAAGAAGCCCAAATTTACAGAATTTAATTATAATGCAGAAACTCTGCCTTAGAGTAGTAGAAGAGAGACCTTTCTGTAACCTTGCCTTACCTATATCACTAATAGTGTGCACAGACTCCAAGGAGCAAATTAAAGCAAGATAGAGTATATTGTCTCCAAAGAAAGCTGGGCTTTTCTGCTGCCTTCCTTATTTCATCTGGCCTACAACATTAAGCATGTTAACAACCAGAACACTCCTGGCAGTCGTTTGACCAAGCCGGCCTTCAGGTCCCTGGAGTTCATGCAGAACTGCACAGTAAATCTATTGTAGTAATTTGAAATATGTATTACTAATACAAAGGAATCTACATTTAATCCATCTCTAAAAATCATATTTAAAAATCATTGGAAGGGAGGATAAAGTTTATGGGGCATAATCCTATCCGTGTGGAATTTTGGCTGGCCATCAAAATACCTTTTGATACCACAAATCTGTTTTAATCTTTAAGAAGTTCTGCACTGAACCAAAAAGATTTGCAAGAGTGATGGTGCTAAAATATGTGCAGTCGACCATGGTGTTCAAGTCCTGCGCCACTCACTGTTATCACCCAAGGAAAACACTACCTTCCACCTCTTGATAATCATGACCACGCAAACGTCTCATTTCTTCTGTGTTAAATCTTACTCACAATTACATTAGACAGTAAACATAGACATGTGTAAATACCAGGTAATATTTCTCAACCTGAGTTTGGGAAACAAAAATCTTTTCAAACCTTTTAATGACAACCCACTAAAGAACTGAAAAATGTGCACTTGGCAACACAACGCTGCTGTATTCCTTCCTCTGGACGCTTGACTGCGGTGAAAATAGGATACTCCAAAAAGACGATGTTGAATAATGAAAATGTAATTTTGCTTAGAAATCAATCAAATGTCTAAATGTGATTAGAACTTCTGTCTAAGCATCAAGTGTACAGTGGCCAGCCTGACTTCTAAAATATAAGTTCAGGGAATAAACTATGAGCTTAACAGAAAGCTATAATATAGGTGCTGGTTACATTCCCCCAAAATGATGTCATACAGAGCATTCCACGTGAGAACATTCCTTTGATGTCTGTATCGCAGAGTACTCAAAATATTATTTTCTGTTAAAATCATTAATTTTTATGGTTTTTTTGTTTTATCCTGGTTCTTAGTAAGTGTGCTGTGCAAGGATTATTAATATTTGTTTAGGTTTTGTCTATCAATTTTCTTTTCTGCATGAATTTCTAGCAATTATCATGACAGAGAAGAAGGGAAAAGGAAAGAGAAGAAGAGAACAAGATGAAAGTAAATGAGGCAAGAAACTGTCCCACTTATGTGCAGCAGTCAACGGATATAAATACTAATGACTGCTTAATTTTGAGATGCTGGAGTTTTCTTTTTCTTTCTCTTCAGCTCACATTCTGTTGTTCTTGGTTGTGTTGTTATTTAGTCTCTATTTTGATTTTATTACAGACTCTACACATTGCTGACAGTAACCATTTCATCCTATCTTTTGAATTTCTGATACTCAGAATAAATGAAAGTAAATATCCAAAAAGGCTTAGCAATAACTTACTAAACATCCTTACCACATATGCTTAAAAATAAGCAAAAGCCAACAGCTCATCAAATGAGAGGCTGTGTAGCTGGTGTTGCATTTTAGACTTTCAAACTCCATTTGTTTTGTTTTGTTTTTTACTATTTATTTATTTTACTTTAAGTTCTGGGGTACGTGTACAGATCACGCAGGTTTGCTACATAGGTATACACGTGCCATGGTGGTGGTTTGCTGCATCCATTGCCCTGTCATCTACATGTTTTGTTTTGGTTTTTAAGATATAGGATGCCCTTGGGAGGCCGAGACGGATGGATCACGAGGTCAAGAGATCGAGACCATCCTGGCCAACATGGTGAAACCCCATCTCTACTAAAAATACAAAAATTAGCTGGGCATGGTGGCACACACCTGTAGTCCCAGCTACTCGGGAGGTTGAGGCAGGAGAATTGCTTGAACCCGGGAGGCGGAGGTTACAGTGCGCTGAGATTGTTCCACTGCACTCCAGTCTGGTGCCTGGCAACAGAGCGAGACTCTGTCTCAGAAAAAAAAAAAGATATCAGATGCTCAATTGTACTAGAGTAACATGAAGATGAGCAGAAGCTATTGTTGGGAGTTTTCTTCCAGAAAATAAACTTGCTTTCCTGGGTTTTAATGTCCTGCCTAAATAATATGACTTTAGAATGTAAAGCTTGCAACTCAATTGTAGCAATTGTTTACAGACCTGATGTTAGACCACTGCCCAAATTTGCACTGTGTAATGTAAAGGACAGTGCTGCTGAGGTCAGAGCTATTGTTACAGCTTTATTTGCCATATTTTTAAGTGGGAAGTGCATGTTTCAGTCAAGTTCACTATTTTGGTTCCAGTCTAATGCACAGCTTTCATAACTGAAAAACATTTTTAAAATAAAAATTTTAAAAGCAGAATCAATAGAAATAATGAAAATACCTATTCAGTCGTGATTCCCCCTACAGGTTAACATGACTGGAAAGAAACCTCCAGCTGTAAAGAGGTACTGCACCTCCCTAAATGTTTTTCAGTTCTGGGTGGGAATGGAAAGCAACCTTACTTATACACCTTCTCCTTTTTCTCTGACTATAGTGCTTTCTAATTCTACTTAGGAGCGTGTCTAATTGATTTTTCCAGTTTAGCAAGGCTCGCCCTAAGTCATTTCCTTTTTCCTCTTTTTTTTTTTTTTTTGAGACAGAGACTTGCTCTGCAGTCAGGCTGGAGAGTACAGTGGCACAATCTCGGCTCACTGTAACCTCTGCCTCCCAGTTTCAAGCGATTCTCCCGCCTCAGCCTTCTGAGTAGCTGGGATTACAGGCACCTACCACCACGTCCAGCTAATTTTTGTATTTTTAGTAGAGACGGGGTTTCACCATGTTGGTCAGGATGGTCTCAATCTCCTGACCTCGTGATCTGCTCACCTCGGCCTCCCAAAGTTCTGGAATTACAGGCATGAGCCACTGTGCCCGGCCCCTGTTTCCTCTTTTGCGGTAAATAGACACATCCCTGCAGAAAGCCTTTCCATCCCATGATAGTCTCCTTGGACCAAGCATACTCTAGTCCAGCACTGTGCAGCCAGGAGGATGTCTGTTCCCGTAAGAACCCACATTATAGTGTGGTAATTAACAAACAAGGGAACGCAATGCAATAACAAAAGAAAGCAACTTAAAAGCTAAGAAAACCTAGCTTCAAAGTCCCTGAAAAATAAATACACTTTAAGACAGTCCTATTTGACACTTTTTAAAGAATTTTTGAACATTTCATAACATAGAAGCCTAGACTCTCACCTTTTGTCTACTGTTTGAAAATCTTTATTGTTGAAATTAAAAGAAATTAGAGAATAAAGGTCTGTTCTTTATTAAGAAAATAATTTCAAGTACATCCATTTCTTGACCTCACTACTCATTATTTTCCATTAAGGGCATTACATTCCACTTGGCATAGCAGTCACTTGAATACTAAACTTCTGCCCAAGAAAGCATACACCCACCTTTTATTTTTTCATTCATACTAAATGAAAATTATTTTTTTTTGGCTTACATTTCCTTAAGTTGATTTTTAAAATAGCCTTTTTGATGTGTACTCAGGCCAATAAAACCTCTCTACCACTCTGGGTCATTCCAATCCCTTCTCAAAAATCGTGCTCTTACCTGCCACCATGACAGTGCTGTGGTTTCCATTTTTGTTTTCTTCTCTCTCTCGCTTTTCTTTTCTTATAATCTGTCAGTGGATTGGCAATGGAAAAATATGAATACATCACCTGATTATTAAACACACTAAAAAAAATGATGTTTGATTTGTTTTGTTTTTAATGTGCACTCAGCTCAGAGGGGAAACAGTATTTACATTTTTAAAGTAGTGAAGATAATACTGCACATATGTGGGAGGAAGCTGTGTCTCACTTACTATAACTAGGTTAAGGATTTTACTGTATTACTATATAGCAGACAATAAAAGCAATGGATATTGATATCTAAAAAAAATCACCATTTAATCATCTTAAACTTCATATGTATAAGTAAACTTTTATTTTTTTTTTGTATTTTTTTTATTGCATTTTAGGTTTTGGGGTACATGTGAAGAACATGCAAGATTGTTGCATAGGTACACACATGGCAGTGTGATTTGCTACCTTTCTCCCCCATCACCTATATCTGGCATCTCTCCCCATGCTATCTCTCCCCAACTCCCCACCCCCCCACTGTCCCTCCCCTAGTTCCCCCCAACATACCCCAGTGTGTGATGCTCCCCTCCCTATGTCCATGTGTTCTCATTGTTCAACACCCGCCTATGAGTGAGAACATGCGGTGTTTGATCTTCCTTTGTGCAATAATTCACTTATTGTTCAGTCACAAAGTTTAAAATTATGTATACTTCCTGAAGATGAGTATAGGCAGGAGGGAAAAAAGGTAGCTTATAACAGCTACAGCTTCTCTCTTACTATTCACCATCAATACCTTCAACTGAAAACCAGCTCACAGAAACGCAAAGGTAAAACTGTGTATTAGTCCATTTTCACACTGCTGTAAAGAACTGCTGAAGACTGGCAATTTATAAAAGAAAGAGATTTCATTGACTCACAGTTTTGCATGGCTGGGGAGGCCTCAGGAAACTATCAATTATGGTGGAAGACAAAAGGGAGGCAAGGACCTTCTTCACGTGGCAGCAGGAAAGAGAAGAGCTAGCAAGAGCAGGAACAACTAACTGCCTCATATAACCATCAGATCTCATGAGAACTCACTATCATGAGAACAGCATGGGGGAACCACCCCCATGATCCAGTCACCTCCCCACCGGGTCTCTCCCCTCAACATCTGGGGATTACAGTTCAAGATGAGATTTGGGTACGGACACAAAGCCTAACCATATCAAACTGGTTTGTGTGTTTTGCAAACACAACCTCAGAAAGCAGCCCCTAACTCACCTTTCAATTCCCTCTCCAGTTACCAGGCACACAGATGACAGGCTTAAGGGCCATTCGCAAAGATCCCAGTTCTCCACTAACTTTGTGGGAGGGTTGTGCTTCCTATCACGTCATGTGACTTGTTGTGGCCAAAGAAATGGAAGCACAAAGGAAACATACCATTTAGCAGAAGTTTTAAGGACCACGTTCTCTAGTCCCTGGGAAGTTCATGTCCAAATTGAGCGTCCACTGGCTTCTTCTATCCATGAGTGACAACAATGAGTAGTGCCCCTTGTCTCTGATTCACAATGAACATATAACTTGAGCAAAAAATAAACTTTTGTGCTAATTCACCAAAACTTTGAGATGTGTTTGTCTTACAGCAACTTAACCTCCCCTTATACATCATCTCATTTAGAAACATAAGCGATTCCACAAGAGACAGCAAAAATTAGCAAACATCATGACAGGTTTTCAAAATGACATGAATAAAATATTACTAAAAATCTATAAAAAGTTGTTCTTATTAAAATATAAAGATTTTGAAATCTAAAAATCTATTGCTTTTCATTAAAAAATAAGTTTTTACATATGAAAAAAAGCTCATCATCACTGGTCATTAGAGAAATGCAAATCAAAACCGCAATGAGATACCATCTCATGCCAGTTACAATGGCAATCATTAAAAAGTCAGGAGACAGCACATGCTGGAGAGGATGTGGAGAAATAGGAATGCTTTTACACTGTTGGTGGGAGTGTAAATTAGTTCAATCATTGTGGAAGACACTATGGCGATTCCTCAAGGATCTAGAACCAGAAATACCATTTGACCCAGCAATCCCATTACTGGGTATATACCCAAAGGAGTATAAATTATTCTCTTATAAAGATACATGCACATGCATGTTTACTGTGGCACTGTTCACAATAGCAAAGACTTGGAACCAACCCAAATGCCCATAAATGATAGACTGAATAAAGAAAATGTGGCACATATACACCATGAAATACTATGCACCATAAAAAAGGATAAGTTCACGTCCTTTGCAGGGACATGGATGAAGCTGGAAACCATCATTCTCAGCAAACTAACACAAGAACAGAAAACCAAACACTGCATGTTCTCACTCATTAGCGGGAGTTGGACAATGAGAATGCATGGACGCAGGGAGGGGATCATCACACACTGGGGCCTGTCAGGGGGTTGGAGACCAGGGAAGGGACAGCATTAGGAAAAATACCTAATGTCAATGACGGGATGATGGATGCAGCAAACCACCATGGCACATTTACAACAAACCTGCACGTTCTGCACATGTACCCCAGAACTTAAAGTGTAATAATAATAATAAATTAATAAATAAGTTTTTAAACTGTAGTGATGTTTTCAGCAGTTGTGTTAAAATAATATTTAACAGTAATAGTGATAAGATTTACATTTGCTTAGCACACTGGTTAGGCAAAAAATAAAGAAAACAAAGAATGAAACAAAAAGATTTACATTTACACAGCACTCCAAAACAGTTTAAATCTGTGTTTTGTGTTAATTTAATTATGATTGAAGGATGTCTCATTAGAAGGTTCTCAGTTTTATCATGTGCATTGTACAGAAAATAAGACAATTCCAATGTCACACTGATTGAAATGCACTTTGAAAAATAATAGGAGAGTAAGTAAAAATATTAGACTTAGTGACTAGAAGGAAATCAAATACTATTTCTATCAAAGAGAGAATATGGTCTTATTCTAAATGCTCTAATGCAATATCTATAAGAAAAAGAAATAGCTCCAGGTTAGACTATTTGTCAGAATCCTAGGAATGTCTCAAAGAAATTATTATGAGGTTCAAGAGCAGTAGCTCGAGGTCTCTGTGTGCACTCACATGAGATGGCAGGGTTGCAAATCCCTGCTGAATGGTGTGGCTTCATCAGGCCTCTCAGGAAAGTAAAATCACAAAGAAAGCCACCAAGCGCTATCACCTACAAACCATGAGATATGACAGTGTCAAAAAGTGACTGATCATTCTACAAAGCTGGACAAACGACACTTCTCTGATGGTTTCAGGCAATGTAATTAACAGAAAAATGTGTGAACTGGAGGAAATATTAGGACCTAAGGTCATCCAATAGCATTTAAAACTCAATAAAGGAGACAATTATTCGTCCTATATAAGTGTGTGTGTGTGTGTGTGTGTGTGTGTTCATTCTACACGACTGACCATTATTTGACAAGTACCTATCGAGGACTTTTTTTTGGAGACAGAGTGTCACTCTGTCATCCAGTCTGGAGTGCAGTGGCATGATCTCAGCTCACAGCAATTTCTGCCTCCCAGGTTCAAGCCAGTTCACACCCAGCTAACTTGTATTTTTGGAGGAAATGGGGTTTCACCATGTTGGCCAGTCTGGTCTCGAACTCCTGACCTTGAGTGATCCACCTGCCTCGACCTCCCAAAGTGCTGGGATTACAGGCAAGAGTTGCTGCACCAGGACTGTATTTTTAATATAGAAAGAGTATACAAATCAAAGACTAACTACCAAATATTCGTCCTCACTGTTTCTAATTAACAAGAAATGAACATGAGCTGACTCAAAACCTCGTGGGATATTTTACTTCAATGTTCTTGGTTAGAATCATTATTTCCTTAACCCCTTTTTCCCTCTTGGCTGTCTGTAGCTCAACTATTCACTTTTTTCGTATATTAGGCTCTGGCTGTATGCTTTTAAATTGGAATATCATTATTATTATAAAGTTGTCGCAATATTTCGTCATGCTGCAGGGTAGAGAGAAACTATATCGCAGGGGCTTTGTGAATATCCTAAATTAAGAACAGCAAATGTTCAGAAATTGAGGTTTATATATAAGAAATAAATGGAGGAGGTTAATTCTAAATAATTGTTTATTCATTCAAGTAAGAATCTATGAAACCTTTACTATAATCAAAGCATGGGCTGGATTCCAAAGTGCTCTAGAGAGCATATATCATGCCTCCAGGGCTTAGAGTGCTTGGCACAGAATAGGTTGTAACTTTTTGGAGACCCAGGATGTTTTTCAAACATTTTTGTACCGTCCATGCTGCCAAGTAGAGAAAATTTTACACAATAAGTCCTCAGTAGGCTGGGCGTGGTGGCTCACGCCTGTAATCCTAGCACTCTGGGAAGCTGAGGTGGGAGGACTGCCTGAGCTCAGGAGTTTGACACTAGCTTGGGTAACATGCTAAATCCCCATCTCTACTAAAATTAAAAAAAAAAAAATTAGCTTGGTGTGGTGGCACGTTCCTGGAGTCCCAGCAACTCTGGAGGCTGGGGCAGGAGAATTGCTTGAACCCAGGAGGCAGAGGTTTCACTGAGCTGAGATTGTGCCACTACACTCCAGCCTGGGCAACAGAGCAAGACTCCATGTCAAAAAAAAGCAAAAAAAGAAAAAAGACAATAGGAAAAAGTAACATTTATCAAGTTTTAACCATATTACAGATAGTATATATGTGTATATATACTTGTATGTTTTTATTTTTTTCTCTCATCTATTGCTAATACTGGTCTTATGGAAAATAAAGCCTACTATCTAGATGTTTTAGGATGCAAATAATTAACTAACAAGGAAAACCTACTCACACTGGCATAACGGTTTCACATATCAAGAAGTCTTGGTTGGTTAATTCTGTTGCTCATCAATGTCCTGAAAAACCTCAGTCCTGTTCAAATGGTTTTTCAGTCATACTCAGCCTATCTCCGTGGTTTCAGAAGCCATTCCTGCTGTCTGCTGTTCTAGACAGGCACACAATCTTCAACAAAAAAAAAGAAGAAGAAGAAGGGTATCTCTTCTGGTGTGTCTTTTCATCAGCAAGAAAATCTCTCTCCCCTCCAACCCATCCCTCATTAGCTAGACTGGGTCACGTGCCTTTCCCTAAACTTTTCATTGGCAAAGGGAATGGGGGTCCTCATGAATGTTGGAGTTGATTATGGTTTAGTTGGGGATGGGGCTCTCTGAGCACATGGCTATGCACAAAACAGTTGGCAAACAAAGCACAAGCTGGACATGGAGGGTAAAAACCAAGAGCGTCTGCTAGCAACACATCCCTTTTCATGTACAGTTAATCTACTATCCACAGATTGAGATTTGAAAATTCATCTATTCTATCAAATATACTTTAACTCCCAAATCATGTTCACTGCATCTTTTCAGTTATTCCCAGACATATGCAGCAGGGGATGAGGGATGGTAGACATGAAAATTTTGAGTCACCCAATGTGCACTTCCGTTCCAGACTGAGGCCAAACATGGTGACTCTGTGCCTTCTTGTTTCAGCTCCCGAACTATGAACAAGTGTCCTTTTCACAGTCTATTTGAAAATGCCATGCTTTTTGGAATTGTGCTTTGTTGATTTCACCATTTGAAATGGCTCCCAAGCATGGTACTGAAATGTTGTCTAGTGTTTCTAAGTGCAAGAAAACTATAATGTACTTTATGGAGAAAATATGAGTGTTAGATTCATTTAAGCATGCCTTATTATTCTGTTACCCAGGAGTTCAATGTTAATGAATCGACAATATATGCTTAAGAAGGTGTTACAGAAACACATGTAAAACAAGGTTATATATTGATCTGTTGACAAAAGTGGTGTAACCAGAGGCTCACAGGAACCTAGCCCTATATTTTTTCCAAAGAGCAATGATTCAATATTTGCTAATTTAGTGTTTATGGCAAATTTGCAGAGCATAACTACCACAAATAATGAGAATCAATGGTGAAATGAAACTGAGATGTAACTAGGTCAAGTCACACAGCCATAAATAACAAGCCAGACTTCAAATCCAAATCCTATCCACCTTGTTAGGGACTTTAAATTTTATTCTGAAAGCAATGGGAAGACATTAAAAGGTTCTAAGTAGGGAGAAACATGAAGAGATCTGTATTTCTGGAATGTCGTTATGGATGCAGCCTGGGAAACAAATGAGGAAGTAGGAAGATTGGATTTGAGGAGACCAGGTACGAGAGTTTTTGTACTAATTAGAGGAGGTGATCATAGAGATGACAGTAGAAGAGGAAGCCATGAACTTAGGCATCAATTGCTTTCCTCTGAGACAACAGAAAATAGACCCTCACAAAAATGTAAACACTAGTCACCAAGAAAGGAAGTAAAAGGAACATAATTTTGAGAGAGAAAGGGGTACAGGATACAGATTTTTAAGAAGGAAAGAATTGTCCTATTTTAAAATATTGCTAGGTACTGGCTAAGTCTGGCCCATTTTCAGATTCTTATCTGAAAATCTTAGCAAGAATCTAGTTCATAGTCTCTATTAATCTTAAAGCACTGAATTTTAATAAGTGGAAAAATGGGATTCCTAAGGTTTCTCAGTTGCATCCGATAGGGAGCTGCCCAGTCATTTGTGATTTTACACATCTCTTGGTTAAAACAAAGTTACAAACACGTAACTCAGCATTGGGATGTATCATGCAAATGCTTGACTCTCCCTGGAGGACTCTGTGTCCCCAAAGTAATGACAGAATTGCAATTGAGTTATAAATATGATATTTCCACCTATGATCAACAGTAAAACTTTCCTGATGTAGTATTTAAAAATATATCCCAAACCCCTCAAAGCCTTCAGGACTACTGCATATTTGAATGAAAGTAAGATGAGAATTTTGATCTTAATTTATACTATCATGTCACATTTTCATTGAGACATGGTAGAATTTGAAGTATTGTCAAGTCTCCATGGAATTGTATGAGAGAAGGAAAGAATAAGGAGAGAAAGAAAAACATCCACGCTAAATGATGGTGAAGACTAGAATGTTGGGACACGTATAATCTTTTCCTTATCAAGTGTTGATATCCAGCACATTCTCATTTCTAGTTCTACAACATGTGAACAATTATCTCACAACAAGTATATCATAATACATTGTGCTGCACAATATCTAAAACATGAATGCTAACACATGGCCCCATGCAAACCCTTACACGTCATACATTTGAATCACATGTATATATTATTATACGTAAATGATATGCACACCCTTGGATGACCTACTATACAAGAAACTTTTAAAATAAACTGTCCTTTGAAACTCAGCCTTTCAAAGGGCTCATAAAAGCCTTTCAGGCAATACTGTCAGTTAGAAAGATAATCAATAAAACTAGAAATAAGTGAATCATTTTAGAGTATTTTCCAAATGTTAACATTAGAAAGAGGCACACAGTAAG
The DNA here is from genome assembly GCA_036589455.1 of Ateles fusciceps. NCBI lineage: Eukaryota > Metazoa > Chordata > Mammalia > Primates > Atelidae > Ateles > Ateles fusciceps. Next base: position 11,671,375 of record JAZHEH010000572.1, on the reverse strand, counting down.
GATGTATTCAGTTTGATTCTTCCTACTGTTGACTATCCTGCACGTGATTTGTGCTGAGTATCCCAAAACCAGTATAGGATATTTTTCATATTACATTTATCAAAGTATTAATAAATGCTAGCTGCTGCACCAGAATTTTTTTTTTTTTTTTTTTTTTTTTGAGATGGAGTCTCACTCTGTCACCCAGGCTGGAGTGCAGGGGCACAATCTCAGCTCACTGCAAACTTCGCCTCCCTGGTCCAAGTGATTCTCGTGCCTCAGCCTCCCAAGTAGCTGGGATTACAGGTGTGTGCCACCACGCCTGGCTAATTTTTGTATTTTTTTAGTAAAGACAGGGTTTCGCCATGTTGGGCAGGCTGGTCTCGAACTCTTACCTCAGGTGATCTGCCCACCTCAGCCTCCCAAAGTGCTGGGATTACAGGTAAGAGCCACCGGCCACTGTGTCTGGCTTGCAAACAGATACTTCTCACATCAGAATCAGTGAGTGTCTTCTTGGTTGGGTGTCTTCCACATGGTCTCTTCTTCCATCTTAGGCCATGGGGTGCTCTTCATTCAGCTGGTAGATGGTGAAAGACACTGTGGGGTGCCAAAGCTCACCTGTTTCTTAACCACACTGGTTTGGATGTCACTCTTCTTCATACTCCATTAGTGAGAACTAGTCAGGTAGCCCCACCTAGGAGGTGCACTGGGACTGGGACATGCAGCTGGGAGCTGAGCTGTCACTGCCCAATAGCATCTCCTCATTGGACACACCCCATAGACTGCTCAGCTATGTGTCTCAGCCACATGTGACATTTGCATTTCTTGCCAATATTCTTTGCCTTTAAAGATCCAAAATAGGTTACAGATGGAGTCAAATCACCACACATATTCCATATGCAGTGAAACTTTCTTGTTATGGGACAGAAATATCTGTGATGCCTCTTTCATAATATGAAATTAGACTTCAACTGCATCTGGATCTTTATATAAAATAGTACTGCTACTACAAATAATAATTATGATTACCATTGAAAATTGGGGTGAGAAAAAAAAAAAAATGTCAGAATATACAAAGAATATTCTTTCTTTCCCATCCCACTCTTCATTCCTCTTGAAAGTTTTGGCCAGGCACCATGGCCCACACCTGTAATCCCAGCACTTTGGGAGGCCAAGGCAGCCAGATCACGAAGTCAAGAGATCAAGACCATCCTGGCCAACATGGTGAAACCCCATCTGTACTAAAAATTCAAAAATTAGCTGGGTGTGGTGGCGTGCACCTGTAATCCCAGCTTCTCAGGAGGCTGATGCAGGAGAATCACTTGAACCCAAGAGGTGGATGTTGCAGTGAGCTAAGATCATACCACTGCACTCCAGCCTGGTGACAAGTAAGACTCTGTCTCAAATAAAAAAGAAAGTTTTAAACCTATGATGAAACATATTTTCCCATTTTCTAAACAAAAAATTATAGGAATGTTAGGTGCTACATTAATGAAGAGTCACTTATACATTAGAGCCCCCATTAGCATCTTGCAGGCTGAGGCCCAGCAGGATAGTGACCTCGTTTATTTATACTTTTTCAGATCTTACCAAATCGCTAAGATTCACAAGATTCACACCAACATCCAGACTCCACTGATCAGAATGCGGTTTGCTATGATTATAACTTTAACCTGTTGTGCAATCCAAGACTTGCCTTTTTTCCTCAGTGTTAGAGAATAAATCATGTGCCAAGGAAAGTAAGTGCTTACAATTTGATTTCATATCAATGGGCAGTAAATAGAAGATTTGTGTGAACTATAAATGTAAAAATTACCTAGAAATGATCCTAGAGATATTTTAAGTAAAAAAGAAAAAGAAGGGATCTCATTTAAGATGAGGCAGAGATCTCATAGACAGTAAGAAAGAAATGAGCGGGCGGCGGAGGTTGCAGTGAGCCAAGGTCGCGCCACTGCACTCCAGCCTGGCGCCTGGTGACGGAGTGAGATTCTGTCTCAAAAAGAAAGAAAGAAAGAAATGAGATGCCTTTGGGCTCAAAAGAAATTATGCTGAACTTCAACAACAGGATCAGAAGAGAAGAAATAATGCAAAAATGTTGAGGAGCACACTGGCATGGTTAATAAAAAATGTTCTTGTTCTTGAAAGACCATTTAATTGACATAATGATACTTCTTTTTTTTTGAGATAGAGTCTCTCTGTCATCAGGCTGGAGTGCGATGGCATGATCTAGGCTCCCTGCAACCTCTGTCTCCCAGGTTCAAGTGATTCTCCTGCCTCAGCCTCCAGAGTAGCTGGGATTACAGGCACGCACCACCACACCCAGCTAATTTTTATATTTTTAGTAGAGACAGAGCTTCATGATGTTGGCCAGGATGGTCTCAGTCTCTTGACCTCATGATCTGCCTGCCTCGGCCTCTGAAAGTGCTGGGATTATGAGGCGTGAGCCACCACACCCGGCCCGATACTTCTTTAAAAGCCTGATAATGATGGGTGGTAATGCAATGAAGTAAGGGATGTGTCTTGTGAGTACTTTCTAATAGGCACCCAGCAAATGATACCAGGTAAGGGTTCTGGGACTGATAGAGAGAAATCATAAGATGGAAAGAAATGAAACAAAATGCTTTTGTTTTTCCCAGCATGGAGGTTTATCTATGGTTCAAATGGAATTCAGATTTAACAAAAAGCAGGGATCAACCTTAAACAATAATTTTGCCTCCTTCAAATAATTGTCCTGAAATTATTTCAAGCCTTAATTAGAAAATCTGAAAAAAAAGAACTTTCTGGAGAATGAGATTCTCCCTAGTCTGCTGCTTTTAGAGGTGCCACCCTGAGTACATCCCCCATTGCTCCTAGCTAGTGTACACCATGCACTCAATAGAACATTTTCAGATTGAAAATGGCATTTATTGGTTGTCAAGATAACCCTTTCTTTAACAGCTCAATTTGGCATGCCTTTGTTTTTAATTTAAATCAAATGAAAATTAATTTTGTCTTCAAAATTTCATGCCACTTTCTGGGATGACTGGAGCTACCCTGGAGGGTGATGAAACTGGAATTTGGGATCACAGTTCTTGGTCTCCAGAGAGAAAGAAGCAATTGCCATAATTTCAAAATCATTTCATTAGTGAATATAGATGGTCTGAATTTTCAAATCTAGGGAGCTAACCATATGCTCCCCTCTCCTCTGAAGGAAACAGTGGCAAATTGCCACCATCCAACCCAGAAATAATGGAAGATGTCTAGCAACAAGGAATTATAAATACAAATATAAGCATACTTCATGATGCATATTATTTATTTAATATAAATGTATGGTCTCTGGGTTAATTGCAAAGTTTTTTCTTTCTCAAAGTTAGAGAATAATGTATCTTATCTTGGAGTTACTAGTAGGTCAGGCAGAAGCCAAATGCTGAGAAAGAAAAATGCATTGCAAAATAGGCACTATAATCTACAGGAGAGAGTCACTCTACTATGTAGCAGCCTTACCTGTGATTTTTATTTTGTGGATTGTTAATAGGACCTCGGGTTCCAGTGATGGCAATATTCACTGGGGACCAGATTCACTCCCTAGGTTCAAATTAACAGCACAGTGTTGCATATTTCTCGAGAAAGATATATAAAGCTGTCAAAAACACAGCATATTGTTAAATCATGTGTTAAAAATAAGTTCCAGAAGTCACAGTAAAAAAATTCAAAAACTGTAATTGTGCAATGGAAATATTATCCCTAAAAAATACACATTGTTTTCCAAAACAAAATCTGCTCTCTGTTTAACATTTCTGTATTAAGCCTTTTTAAAAGCATTCTTGCATGGAATTCAGAGAATTTAAAGCAACTTTCACACATGATCTGAAAGCTCCTGGCATCCCTGGGAGTCTAGGAAGGTAAAATTATATTCTCTTTACTATTTTATAAAGAAGGAGGCAGTGAGCAGATAGATTTTGTGGGTTATCCAAAGTCACAAGGCAGAAAAGGGGCAGACCCAGGAATCAAACCTCTAACAACAAATTCTGTCCTAGAAAGGGGCCACCAAGTGAACACATGATCTAACATTGTCCTCCTACTTTCCCACTTGTCTAAAGCATGCATGGCCCAAGCAAACAGAACCCTAATTCATTCTTAAATTTGTAAGGTAATAAGCCTAAAATGAATTAAAAGGCATATCATGCCATGGCCTTGGGAAAAAACATCCTCTCTCATTGCCATTACAGAGAGAGACGAAATCATATCAAAGTAAGCTAGACAGTTGAAAGGGAATAGGAAATAAAAAGGAAGTGGCCAAGCGGTGCTGGTGGCAGCTGTCTGAAAGGGAACATCAGCAGGATCAAATAACAGAACTTTCTTAGTTGATTCTTGAAAGCACAAACCAAAAAAAAAAAAAATCATACACACTGTTATGCTGAATCTAAATACACATCCACACACACAGTTTAGTTTTAGAAGGTATAATGGTGAGCCTCTCACAGGCAGACCAGATTAAGCACCAAAACTAAATGCTTTTGAAGTCAGCGTAGACAGTCACTTACATGGCCTAGTTTGAGATGAGTTGAAAGCTCACGTCTCTTCATGCCTGGTATGGGGCCTGAAATCTCCTCCAGTAAAGTCATTTCTGAGGATTCCAGCTCAAATGCAGATATATGACAAGGGAAGGATAATATTAATCTAGACTTACCCATTATTACAATAGTTTGTCAGGATATGTGGGAAAGAATCAGGCATTTTAAAATGCAGAGAAGGGAAAACAGTAAGGAAAGGTCCAGAGGCCTTTACGGCACCTGCAGAGTGTAAGGCCTGCCACTAGGAAACCCAGGCAATTGCTCTATTTGGTTGAAACACCGCCAGTTCGTGGATGCTAGAGAGCAGCCTGCTAGGTGGTATAATAATGAATTCGTTTGGCTCCAAAGCAGCATGTCAAGTAAGTTGGTCGAACCGCATGCAATTGATTACTTGTTTGAAATCTTTCAGAGAGTGCCCCTTGCCTCTTCACCCTCCCTCCTACCCCCCAAGTGAACGACTCAAGTCATTCCTCTAGAAAGCCATGGCCTAGGCAAGATAATGGGTCCCGTTTTTATGTTTCAAGCACACCATATAGAAAGAGATCCCACTTAGAATCTTGTTATATAGAGTTGTTCAGAAAGTTGGACAAAACAACCGCAGAGCAATTATTGTCCAAATCAGGGCACCCCATTGACTACCACAGCTCAACATGTACAAAAGGAACTGGAGGTAGTCCAAAAAAAAAAAAAATTCAAAGCAGTAACCTGTAGCTCAGATAGTCAAAACAGAAGACTTAGCCTTAAAAACAGAATCGAAGGGCTTGTAAAGGATCCATGTACAAGTGAGACTCTTCTTTGGCTCTTAGTCTATTTCCAGAACTCTCAATCTTGAGTTGTTAAAACAATAAAGTGGCCAGGCATGGTGGCTTGCACCTGTAATCCCAGCACTTTGGGAAGCCAAGGAGGATAGATCACCTGAGGTCAGGAGTTGGAGACCAGCCCGCTCAACATGGTGAAACCCCATCTCTACTAAAAATACAAAAATTAGCTGGGCATGGCAGTGCACACCTATAATCCCAGCTACTCAGGAGGCTGAGGCAGGAGAATCACTTGAACCCAGGAGGCAGAGGTTGCAGTAAGCCAAGATCGCATCATGGCACTCCAGCCTGGGCAAAAAGAGAGAAACTCTGTCTCAAAAAAAAATAAATAAAAGGAGTATGGTTCAAGGTGAGGGGTCTTTTCGCCCTTCACATACCAGCTCTAATGACGAGAGGAAGAAAAATGCAAATATGTAGCTCAAAGTTGGAAAAAACATATGATTTCCCCATTCATTGTGTAAAATGTTTCCTTCCTAAGAGAGCATACTCCGCCCACTAGTTTCTTTAAAACTAGAACTAGAAGGGAGGGGGGATTATTTAGACCTTTGAATTAAACATATCAGCTTGAAGCTGGGCCTGTAACCTGAAAATAAATAAACCAGCAGAGTCAAAACCAAATAGCAATTAACTTTGAAAATAATTAACTGGAACATCTGTGCTATCAAAGTGACCCTTTCTTCAGGAACAAATCCTAGAAAACATAAAATAGTATAAATTGCTTAATTAGATTTTTGGCTGTCTAGGTAAGTGTGTTTTTACTTCAATGTATTATGCTTCCCTGATGGTAGCCAATTTTTCAACACTGTATATACCCTTTGTACTTAGGAAAAGGTAATTACTTGGAAATTAGTGAAAAGATAATAATAACTCATTCATTATTATTGACTCTGATTATAGAGAGTGATATAGGGAAGGAAAGTAGAGATATAAAGACCCAAGTTGTATTTCTGACTCTGAATTTGATTATACATAGTCATTGAATTTGACTGGAATTCTAGTTAGCCTGTTTTTGAGGTATGGAATGGATAGATCATGAACTATGACCAACCACTGAATTAACATTGTGTCAGGTAAAGATGTATAAAGTCTCATTACTAACAGTGGCAACATTTAAAATATATATGTAATCACCGTGTCTATCATTGGTTCTATTTTTTAAAGTATCAGTAGATCATGAAATAAAGTATTTTATTTCCTCTTGACAGATAGCAAATGAAACTGCCAATATACATATGAGAAGCAGATGCTTTCCAAAATTTTGCTATGAAGGCCCTTGAAGAAAGTTAGCCATAGGATGACCTTCACCATTAGAAATCATGAAGCTGAATATCTCTGCTTTTCATGCAGTTTTCTGTATCAACAGATACCATCCAAGGTGGGATTCAGAGCATGAACACAGGCATGATTTAATCAAAAGTCCTTGGTGCCTAGTCCAGCATTTCAACTTAAGAATTGAAATCCGGTCTCTGCCTTTTAAAAATCAAATCCATTCTCTACAGAAAATTTTTACAAAACATCTTGGCACCTGCATTGCTGAAAATAGAACCAATTCTATTTAAGAGAAAGTAACAGCAAATCAGAGATTTGGGCAATGGCAATAAAATGCAGTTAAATGTGGTAGTGCCAGGTTTTAGTCCAGAGACAAGGGGTTTTTATAGCACATTATAAACTTCTGAAAGGAGAGGTTATTAGAGGATCAGTTCCCTAACTGTGTGGTTCTAGCAGGCTCTGCTCTGTCGCACTCTTTATTCTCCTGCTGGGGAGTTCCGTCTTCTGAGGTGCAGAGCACATCCATCAGCCTTTTCAGCTGTTAAGGCACTTCATTTATTCTAGTGTTCCCTTCATCGTATTCCCTTGCCCCTTCCCCTGTGGACCTCAGAGATCTACAGTTCTCTTTGGCCTCTTAACAGGTGTAATGGATCACCAGCTGAATGAACCATCGTCACATAGCCCTTCTTGCTCAGAAATTATTTCTCTCCTGCTTCAAATGTTCTTCCTTTTCACTTAGTGGCTTTCCTTTTGCTGCTATTCTTGTGGTGTAGTCGCCTATATGCAAAGAGATAAAACTTAGTCCAAAATACTGGTTTCCCTTTTGAACTGGTCTCTTGAATACTGGTCTTTTGATCTTTTCCAACTGACAGTAGATATATAGAGAAAGATAGATCTATATTCAGACATATATCTGGAGATATATGTAGATATCTATGTCTGAATATAGATATATATATCTAGATATATGTATATAGATACAGATATATGTGCATAGAGATATATGTATATAGATATAGATATGTCTGTATACATTTCCAATGTGCAAATATTTGCTCAAGAATAATGAGTTATTATTATTGCATGTTATTGGTGTCCTTCATAGATTATTATTAATTTGGAAAATGAGCTCTATTATTAGTGTTAGAATGCTTTCATGTTCAAAGTCACTTTCCTAGCTTACACCTGTAATCCCAGCACTTTGAGAGGCTAACACAGGTGGATCACTTGAGGCCAGGAGTTCGAGCCTGGCCAACATGGTGAAACCCTTTCTCTACTAAAATACAGAAATTAGCCAGGTGCAGTGGCACACACCTGTGGTCCCAGCTACTCAGGAGGCTGAGGCATGAGAATCGCTTGAACCCAGGAGGTGGAGGCAGTGAGCTGAGACCACACCACTGTACTCCAGCCCAGGTGACAGAGCAAGACTCTGTTTCAAAGGAAAAAAAATGGAATGAAAGTCGCTTTCCTAAACACAATATTCAGTTTTAGGCAAAAAGAAAGCTACTACATTTTGTGAGTAACCAGGGAAAATAGGAGGTACCAAAATTCCCCAAAAGAGGCAATCCTGCACCCTTGAGATTTTTAGTCACCTTGATGTGTTGATGTCCATATATGTTCCACACTATTTTCATTAATTAATGATGATCCAGCTGGTCGAATACCTCCAGGAATAACTAAAATATGTACTAGTAGAAACACTGGGTTGGTGGCTGCAAGACCCAGATTCTAGTTTTAGATCTATGTTGATTAATCAAATGGCTTTGTGAAAGTCACCTAATTTGTGGGGCCTCAGTTCCCTTGTCTGTATTAAGAGCGGGGGTGGAATCGATCACCAGGATCCATTCTAAGTCTAGAACTCTGGGAGAAATTTTCAACTAGCTCCTCCTCCTGTTCTTGCCGGACTCTGTCCTTTATTTGCCTCATATATTCTTCCCTTTCCCTTTTGCTCCTTTTATTCTGTTTTTGCTGAGTCATTGTCTTCCTTTTCTCTAGTCACAGCTCATTTGTTATAAAGCATCCCTCTTTATCAGTTCTGTTTCAGGACAGCCTTGAGTAGGGAATTTTCTCAGCTTTTAGCTTTGAAGTCCTGTTGGTTCCCTACTATGTCCTAAAGTGAATGTACATTTGGTACCAGGATTAACCGAGCCAACAGGGTGGCCTCTGAGAATTAAGAAAGATCTTGTAATAGAATAAAGGTCTCCAGAATACCCTCGGCCCTCCTCCTGTCTAATCCCAATCCAGTATTACATAATGGAGAAAAGTTTAAAGTTAACCAATTCCAATTGCAAACATGGGAGCAATGTAATTAATCACCAGGACAGATTATTTTTGTTTAGGAAAACATACTGAGGGTCTTTCTTGATATGAAAAGTGGGTTCCCTCTGCTCCTTGCACTGAAAAATAGAGAACTAAATTGGCTTTGGAAAGATATTTTAAGTTTCTGCCCCTGAAATGGAAAGGATGAGTGCTCCCAAAATTAAGGAAGAGGGCATATGTAAGGCAGCTTAAGGAAAAGAAGGATTTCTAAACACCACTCAGTTTTAGGGGCCAGTCATAGTCATTCATGACTACAATCTCAACATTTTGGGAGGCTAAGGCAGGAGGATTGCTTGAAGCCAGGAGTTCAAGACCAGCCTGGGCAATAAAGCAAGACCTCATTCCACAAAAAGTAAAAAAGTAGCCAGGCATGGTGGCACATGCCTGTGGCCGCAGCTACTCAGGAGGTTAAGGAGGGAAGACTGCTTGAGTCCAGGAGTTCAAGGCTGCAGCGAACTGTGATCACACCTCTGCACTCTAGCCTGGATGGCAGAGTGAGACTCTGTCTCTAAGAAAACAAAAAGTAAATATAAATATAAATAAACTTTAGGAAACAGTTAGACCTAAGTGTTGAATGTATTCTGACGATTTACTCTGTTTACCACCAGCATCTTCTGCTGCTGCATTCTAAAGCTACAGTAAAAATCTGCTGCCCATAACAGGCTTGTATTGCTGATACTTTAGGTAAAAAATAAAAGAGGTGATGTCCAGTATGTGGCGAACAGTAGGAAAGTGGAGCCTCCAGAACCATGTGAGACAAGGAATGGGAGGCAGGCTCCAGCATATGCACATGGAAGAGAGGTGTGAACTCTCATTGCCGTGGGCAGAGCCACCCGGACCACTGCTGAGCATGCCGGGAAGCTCCCAGGGCCCTATCAGTGCGTGGCATGGAAGCTGGAATCACTTTATTTGAATATTGAAGTCTACAATGCCCCATGAAGTCTGAAGATGAGAACCCTTCAAGGCGACAGGCCTCAGTCCATCCCTGAACCCTTTCTCTCACCCTCCCAATAGCCCTTCCCCAATGCCTCATTTTCTTCTACTTGTAGCAAAAACCATCTTATCGATTCAAAAATGAACATGTCTCCAGAGTACAGCCATTCAACATCCAGTAATCAAGGAGAAGGTTATGCAGCCTCGGGCTGGCTAGTGCCCTCTGCTGGCTTTGTGGGAGTCTAGTCATCTCCCTTGTATACCAACACTTCTACAGGACAGAGGTATGGGAGAGTCACTGTCTTCTAGACCAGATGCCTATAAAGCTGCACACAGGATTGGGACCAGCTCCAGGTAAAAAGTACGTTGTAGATGCAATTCACTTCCCTCTACATTTTCTGAGAATTGCAAATTAGGACAAACCACGATCTTCTCCCTCTTTCTCTCTTCCTTGGCTCTTTCTCAATCTGTATTACCCTTTTACACACACACACACACACACACACACACACACACACACACATGCACACATAGACTAGAAGAGTCATTTAATATGAGAACATGAACGTCTAGAGATATGGATTGGCTGTCTCCTCACCCAAATCTCATCTTGAATTATAGCTCCCATAATTCCCATGTATTGTAGGAGGGACTTGTTGGAAGATAATTGAATCATGGGGGGCAGTTTCCCACATACTGTTCTCATGGTAGTAAATAAGTCTCACAAGATCTAATAGTTTTATAAGAGGAAACCCCTTTCACTTGGCTCTCATTCTTTCTTGCCCACCGCCATGTAAGACATGCCTTTTGCCTTCCACCATGATTGTGAGGCCTCCCCAGGCCTCCCCAACTGTGAATCCATTAAACCTCTTTTTCTTTATAAATTAGCCAGTCTCAGGTATGTCTTTATCAGCAGCATGAAAATGGAATAATAAATCTAATCTTTATAGGTTGCTTAATGATGAAATATATATTTTACTTCATTTTTTCAAAACAGACACAGCTTTTTGTTTTTTATGCTTATCAGTGCTTATCATAAAATAATTAGAAATTGTAGAAATAAAGAAAGGAAAAAAAGGTCATTTGAGATGGTACTAGCCAGATGACATAGTTTACATTTTAGGATATAATCTTCCCTGTTTTTTCTAAATATGTTGTTCATTTTTCTCATCAATTACTCATAGAATTTTACACCCTGCTTTTTTCAACTAAATATCATGGATCTCTTTTGCTATCAATAAATAGATATCTGCCTTCTCATGACTAAGTAATATTCCACTTTATAAGAGTACATGAGTCATTTTGCTGTCCCATTTATGAATACTTGTTCTTTTACTAATTTTTCCTGTTAAAAATAACACTACAATGTTTAGCCCTGTGTGACTATTGTGTTCGTTGAACTAGTTTCTGATATAAAATTCCTAGAATTAAAATTTTGGCACATAATGTCAAATAACTCTCTAGAAAAGGTAATCCAATTTTTGACCCTGACGAGAATAGTATAAAATAAAAATTATCCTCCCCACTCTTCTTGCCAACATTGGACATCGTTAATTCTTTCAATTTCTGATAATTTTATTGTAATGTGAATTCATTTGATTACTGCAAATGAGATTAAAGAGCCTTTCATATGTCAATCAGCCATCTTCATGTCTTCTTAGGTGAATTTTTTTCTTTACGTACTAAAAATATTAGTTCTTTTATTTTATATATTTTGCAAGCACGTTTCCAGGTGGCAATGGTCTATGTTGTTATTGCCTGGAGAGATTTTTAATTTTTATGCACCCCAATCTATCTCCCTGCCTCTTTGATGCCATGCTTAGAAGTGCTCTGCACAAATCAAGATTGTAAAAATATTCATCTGTATTTTCTGTTACTTTTCTTTTTCATATTAAAACATGTAATGCCTTTCAAATCTGATTCCTATAAGATGTAATTTTTAAAAGCCACATGGTCAGCAGATTGTACAACAAATTTCTCATCTATTCACTATTAAAATGCCATTTGTATCACATATTGAAGTACTATACTTACGTGGATATTTTTCTAGAACTCCCACTCTATTGTGTTAATCTGTATATCCTTGTAATCTGTAGAGGGGTCATGAAGACACTCTACTCCTCTTATGCACAATCCCTTCTGGTTTCTCTACACAATACCCACACATTTTTTAACTGTTCTATTTTTATATCCTCCCAAATTTTCTATTTTTGTGTGCTTTCTGCTTCTTGTAGAGGCCCTGCTATGCCCACACTATTTCAATTACAATAGCATTCCATTATGTTTTAATACTAGAAAAGCATTCCTCTCACTATTCTTTTTTTCTTTCCTTTTTAATGTTTTTCTCATACATTTCTTCATCCAAGTCAATTTTAGAATCATTTGCACTTTCAAAAAATATCCAGTGCTGTTTTAAAAAGAAAAAAAAAGGCACTGAAGTGAAAATCAGATTGAGTTGTCTGAAAGAAGAGAGAAATTTTGACAGAGTAGAAAGAGCCAAAACCTGCACTTGAGGTTTGACTCCCAACTAAAGCTATAAATTTGGCAAGATCTTTAGCTCGTCTGAACCTCAGCTCCTCATCTGAAGATGCAGTTAATAAAACCTACATGTAGCAGGCATCTCACATGCTCCTTGGCCACCCACCATTGGAACCCCATTCCTAAATTTGGAGAATTCTTTACTTAAAACTCTTGTGAGATGCACCGATAACTCTATAGAAAGCTAATAATGCCGAGAACTCACTCTTCCACCCTCTTTTGTAGTGATGCTCAGTCAAGACATCTAGGTTCTGCCAATCATAGGCACATGCCCTGGTTGGAATTAGTAGCTGATAAAACAAGGAAAAAGGTCCATGAGGAAGAATCTCTAGCCATGAAGGCATCTTCCACCGTGGCTGGGGTCTTGGAGCAGTCGCATCTGTGACATAAGCACACAGTAAGCAGCTGTGGTGTCCTCACTGAACCTGGCTCTCCAGCTCTCCCAGAGATCCCAGAAGGATCTCAGTATCCTCTCCTGTTTGAGCCAGCCAGTCGGTTCTGTTGTTTGCAGTTATAAATCCTCCCTGACACAATTCATGCTGAGATAGTGTACAATGAGATTGCACAATGAAATGAGATAAAGCATGCATTCTCAGTACTTTTCTTTCTTCTCCACCCTGATCTGTCTACTAAAATGTTAATGGACTGCACTAAGGAGCTCCCTTCTACTCTGATTTCCGGTTGACTTCAGCCAATAGAACGCCTCAGCATGAGATGTGATGGAGGAAGGAGAGCTGGGGAAAAGCATCCATTCCTTCAGCTCTCTCAAGGGCTACTGCTCACTGACTGCATGGTTCCATAGAGCTAGAATTCCTGAGTCAGCCATGTCTCTCTGAGTTCCATCTGCCCTTCTGGCTTAGGGGTCATGAATACCTCCTAGCCTTGAGGTGACACAGGATCCCTTCTGGTTTTTCTTCTGTGCAATACCCACAGATTTTTAATTGTTCTATTTTTATATCTTTCCCAAATTTCCTATTTTTCCTCTGCTTTCTGTTTCAATCTGGGGTACCAATATGCAAGCAAAAGCTCCTAGTCCAGTACCTGCCTTATAAGAAGGCTCCAGAAAATTTCCATGAATAAAGATACAAAATGCATTTCTCTTCTCCTATTCAGTGGATGTGGTAGTGCAAGAGAGCCAAGAATAAGATACGAATTAATTGTATGTATATCTGCAGTCCTCTGGTATTTTCAAACAAATGTTATTGGAGTTTTTTACCTCCTGAGTCTCAGAGCAGAAAATCAAAAGCAGGTCCCTCAAACAGAAATTTTCCCAGTTTAGCATTCCCAGTAGACCCTCATGCCAAAGTTTCTGGAATCTTTGCCAGGGTATGCATTTAGGCACATTCCTAGGTGTCAGAGTGCGCATACATGCATAAGAATGTCACCACCGCCACCTTCACCACAGCCACCTGTTCCCTGCTCCACTCACCTCTCAAATCAAATGGGCATCTATCATAACCTTCAAGATCCCCCCTTCCCCGCCCCCATCCCCATTCCACTCACCAGTACTCAGGTCTAGCTTTCAATGGATTACAGCAATCTATCAAACCGACTCTTTGGAGCAGTAAAACTTCCCTTCAAATGCTCTTTCTGAATTCATATAATAAATGATCATAGAGGTTCCTTGACTGTCCAGTTTTTTTTATCAATATATGAGTGTGAAGTGCAATTAGCCATTGAAATAAAATTGGTAATGAATGCTAATTACTTCATTCTATGGGTTTTGGGGTAATGTATTCCAAGGTTTTTCTCATTACTTTGAGAAATTGAGAGGTGGCTCCATAGCGATCTACAGAAATTCTGAAACGTACTTAAAGCATCAGACATTAGCTGAAGCTCTGTATAATTGGATCTACTCTGCACCCCTTGCATATAAGTTTTCTTGATGCAGAGCCCTGAATGCATAAAGAAAAGAGAACGTGGAAAGAAGAGCAGCTTCAATCTGCTTTGCTGTCATTTGGATCTTTTGAGTTCTGAATTCTTTTGGCAGCTCTAATATAACAGAAGAGCTTTTCCTTCGGCGACTATAAAATCCCAATTTGGAATGTTTTTCTCACACATTTATGTGAACGTTGCCAATGGCTACTTTTCACAAAATTAATTCTCACCCTCAATAATGATTTACAAAAGTTTATTGAAGTACTGATAGTAAATACTAGGGACTGTAAAACAGAGGTCTTTGCCACAGAAGAAAAGTACCTTCTCTACCCACACAAATGTTCAGGAATCAAACACAAACAGTTTCATTCGATGTTGAAATAAATTTTGAAAAACGAAAAATGTCACCTCTTATAATTTATTATACTCTATGTTATTATCGGTAATTTTTGTCGCAACAAAAGCAAAATGAAATCACTCTATAAGGACCGAAAATTCCTGACATAAGGAGGAACTTGTTGTTGGAAATATACAGAAATCAGAAAAGCTTTTAGCACATTTTACACCTGAAGTAAAGCTAGATTGTGGTCCTCCCTCCTCTGCCACTAGCAGACCTCGAGAAAAGTCACTTGACTTCTCTTAATCTCTCCCATCTGAATGATGACTGAGTTAGCCTAAATTGTTTCACAGAGCCCTCCCAGTACCAATCTTGGTTTGTTTTATAATTTCCTATAAATATCCAGTAAATTTCACCAAGGCAGAGTCAAACTAAATCAAATTTAACCGCTCCTATTCTTTAGTAGAAAGGATTTTAAAAATTCACTTTATTTGAAGGTTTGCTTCAACTTTTAAGATTATAATAACAATAACGATTAAATTTGAAAGTCCTAGTCAGAACTCAAAGTTTGCGTCACGTAATACATGTTTTTCTTTTGTGCCAAGATATCTGCCATAGCACTGGTAAGGAGACACTTCTTAACAGGTAGCAGCTACCCTAGTGATGTACAGTGTCCAGCAGAAATGGTCTGAAAAAATGCCCGCTTTTCCTTACATCCTATTCTGGTCACAGGATATTAAAGACAGACTCTTGCCATCTTCCTTTGGGGGCTGCAAACTTTGTGTGGATCTTCACTGGTCCTCCTGAGACAGGAGGCATGACGCTGTTGCCCTCACCAGGGTCTCACCTCTCATTATTTGGTTCTGAATTGCCCCAGGCTGTGGATGAGAGACTATGGAGAAGGCAGTGTGCGTCCATCCGCAGCCTGGAACACTGGCACAACTAGCCACTTACTCTGGTCTTCAGGATTGCTGGACGATGAATAGCACTATGTGGAGTCATATTCTGTTTTATTCTAGTCCATTTATTTCTGATGAGCTCAGGAGCAAGTGGATTGAATACATGAAGGTCAGCCAGCATCATCGCAGGGTGAGAGAGATGAGAAGGCTGAACTTCCAGCTCCCAGCACTAGTTAATGGAAATAATAGAACCAGAAGTGATTGGTAACAGTTTGCAATGAATGACCTCCCTCTACAAACTAACATACACATGTTTCCATTTCTTTCCTTTTTAACTACTACTATTAATAGGATACTTGCATGAATCCATCAATCCATTAATCTGCTTTTTTTTAGAACCAAAACATGCATAGGAGAAGGTTAATCTGTCTTCTCTCTCTCTCCTTTCTCTCCCTGAAAACAGAAAACAGTACCAGCAAGAGCAGCAGTAGAAAGGCAAGGGAAATCTGGCCCAGAATAAATTGGTTGTGCTGAAACATTTGTAATTAAGCATGATAACCAATTACAGAAATACCTAGGGTAGTTCAGTGATTCTTTCTCCCACATCAGAGGTCTCCTAATCAATTTGAAATAACCAAACGCTATAGAAAATAAGCAAGATCACAGCGTTTGCTAATGAGTCTCAAAAACGGATTTCACTGCATGAAAATGTTCATTGTCAGGAGAAAGACTGTTTTCACAGTCTTGCAGGTCATTTGCATTTGCATTTGATTGGAGAAAAGTCCTTTGTTCTTTTCTCCCTTCTCATATCCTTTACAAACGTACCGATGTTTTTTCTTCTGGTGATTTAGTATTTGTGTATGAGTGTTGTACCAAGCCCTAAAAATACACCAAAATAAAACCTTTTGTGCTGAAGTAGCTAGTATCCACTTCAATTATTACTTAATTTCACTGCATTGAATGGGTTTCCTGGAACTTAAATGAGCTGATTTATGACATTGAGAGAGGTCGCTGGACAGAAGTTGCAGTTGTAGAACTCTAAAAGCATCATGAAAACCACATACTATATCGTGGACAATGCCATTTAAAGAGCTCTACACTGCAAAGCCCAGCAACCCTCTCATCAGAGATTTGAATGGGCAAGCATTTTGAGGGCTCCCAATTCAAACAAAAAAAACCAGACCATTCAAAATCTGTGATGGTCCATCACAAGCCAGATGAATTTCTGCCATTTCCCCAGAAAAGAAACATGGAAAGAAAGGTCATGGAGTTGGAAGAGGAGAGAACATGACACGTGATACTTCCGCTTTCTTAAAGGCATCATTACATAAGACATCTGCAGCGCTGTGCTGGTCAACGCTAGATCGGGTGAGTCTCTTAGTAAGTTTCATCTGTAAGTCTCTTAATAAAGCTATAATTTAGTCAAAAGTCTCCCAAGTTCATGGTTTAAGTAGTCTTTCCAAAATCATGTTAGGGGAGTCTATGTCTCTTCTCTCATCTTTCTCTTCCATCCTATCCTATTCCACTACTGTACACTCTATGATCCCTCTCTTCTCTCCTCCTATTCCCTGTTCCCTCACTTCTCTTTTCTCTTAGCTGTTCTAGCTCTCTGTATATTTGCAAAGCCTGTATGACTGAAAGTATGTTATCACTTCCTGTCTTCCTCAGGACTTAGACAGCATGTCCTCCGACCTGTGCATAGCTCAGCCATATTCACAGCGATCCTAGCCTTGCCCACTTGCTGTCATGTCTCTTAACAGAAAATCACCACGCCCGCAACTCAGTGTTCCACTCAGAGAGGTGCCTAGTTTGTGCTAGCTAATTTAATCTTTCACATTTTTAAAAATTTTTAAATAGAAGACATTTTTGTTCTGAATTATTCTCACGATTCTTGCTTATCTTTTTACACTTGACAAAGCACTCACACTTTTCAAGTTAGGAGACTATTTATCAGACCCAGTACAAGAAAAAAATGATCTAATTTCATCCTTGGCAAATATGAGAGTCCTATGTCTTCCTAAAAACCTTCTGCAAAATTCTTGGGTCCAATCCTTGAAATAGTTTTGGTTTCTGCCTTACCTGTCTTCCTTTGCTTCTTCAAGATTTCTTTCTTTCATCCTTACTACCCTCCTAATACACACCTGCTCTCACGTGCACACACAACCAAGGGGAACTAACAGAATATTAACAAGTAAATATAAAAATATGTACCTTTGCTTGCCATGTTTTTTCTTCAGCCCTTCTCAGTGCTGCTTTATTTGTATCTTTCAAGTATCAGCTCAATTGTCTCTTCCACAGAACCTTGTCTGAGCACACTGAGTGGAGTTCATCTCCTGCTTCCACCCTGCCACTGTCACTTTCCATCATATAAGTTTAGTGGCTTTTATCAGTATTCAAAATTATCCTGCTCATATATTTGTGTGGACGTGTATTTATATATAAACCTCTGTATATGTGCATATATGCATATGCATGTATATATACTGTAGGAAATAAGAATAAATAAAAGGTTTCTCTTCAAAGCTTTCCTCCTAGTTTATTGAGAATAAATAACAGTTTCTTAAAAGGTTAATTTACTTTAAAGTTTTTGCTAATAATCTTAAAGTAGCTGTTGGTCATAATAAAGAAATAAGTGCATCTCGTGTTCTTAGTTCTTACCCTTTAACCTAGGTATTTGCCCTGACATGCCTGGACAAGCCCAGGCAAGTCTTAGGTCATCACTTATCCCCCTTTCTTATTTGCAAATGTTATCGCTTCTCTAAGCGTCCCTCAAGTTACTTCCTCTTTTCCTTTGTTTTCCTCTACGCTTACCTCTCTAGAAAATTTCCAAGTTTTTAGCCAGTCAGGTCAAACATAGAATGTGAGGTCCCGTTCTAGCCAATGGAAACTGGACACAGCAGTAGGGCAATTGAGTCAGGTTATGAAAGTTATAAATGTCCCTGTCTCCTTTGTTCAGGTGTGCTCTTGTGGCAAGACTGCCAGTGAGTTGCACTCTTCCTGCAGGAAGTGAACTAGCCTTGCTGAGTGATCCATTGTCTCAGAGTGGATTTTTCCCGATGCTATAAACCCGTTTCCAACATATACACATTTGTGTATGTGTATATATGTGGGTGCATATACACATATATGTGTGTGCAGCATTCCCAGGAAGTAGTCCCCAAGTTTACTGTGAGATCCCAACAGAAACAGGAAACTTCAGAGCAGCCAGACCCTGTGCCTTTGAACCAGCTACCCACACCAGAGTCCTGCAGCCGTGACAACTTGTTGCACTTTCCATTTCCATCTTGAAGGCTTTAGTATCATATCGTCTTAATAATCATTATACTTTACACTTATACACTCCTCTAGACTCTTGTAGAACCTGTCTTTGGTCTCACAAGTGTCCTCTGGACCTGATACTCAGTACTGCTTCTATGATGCTGAAATCAGCCCTCTTTCTCCACCGCAATCTCTGTTAAGTCTTACAAGATACTACAGGAGAAACCTCCGCCTAGTGGATATGAGTCCTTCTGTTCTACCCATCACTATCTTATGAAGCCTTCTTTAAAGAAAAGTTTTAAGTCTACAGAAAAATTGAGTAGCAAGTACAGGGAGTTCCCATATCCCTCCCTCACCCCCAATTCCCACACAGTTTTCCCTCTTATTAACATCTTGCATTACCACGGTACACTCATTACTGTCAGTGACCCTGCATTGACACCTCATTATCTGCCAAGTCCATAGTTCAAATTAGGGTTCACCTTTGGTGGTGTACATTCTGTGGTTGTGTGTAAACATATAATAACATGCACCCACCAATAGAGTATAATGCACATTCGTTTCACTGCCCTAAAAATCCCCTGTGTGCCACTGATTAATCATTTCCTCCCTCCCCCTGAACCTCCGCCAACCTCTGATCTTTTTACTGTCACTATAGTTTTGCCTTTGCAAAATGTCATGTAGTTGGAATTATACAATAGGTAGCCTTTTCAAATTTATTTCTTTCATTTGGCAATATGCATTTAAGGTTCCTCCATACCTTTTCATAGCTTGATAGCTGATTTCCATTTATCGCTGAATAATATTCCACAGTTTGGATGTACCACAGTTTGTTTACCCATTCATCTATTGAAGGACAACTGTAAACATTCAGGTATCTGCATAGACCTAAATTTTGAACTCCTTTGGGTAACTACCAAAGAGCATGATTGTGGGATCATAGGGTAAAAACATCTTTCGTTCTGTAAGAAACTGCCAAACTGTCTTCCAAAGTGGCTGCACCATTTTTCATTCCTGGCAGCAGTGAGTTCCTGTTTCTCCACATCCTTGCCAACATGCGGTGTTGTCAGTGTTTCGGATTATAGTCATTCTAATAGGGGCACAGTGGTATCTCATTGTCGGTTTCATGCAGGCTTTTTCTTACTGGTGTTTTCCTCTTTTAAAAGAAACTGGACAACTCAATGTTTTACCACGCAAGCTATGACCTAATCAGGAGCTCACTATTAAAAGCTTTTCCTTAAGAGTTAGCCAAAGTTTTTTCCCCTATAACTTCTAGATACTAATGCTAGTCAAACCTCTGAGACCATGAAACTCCAGACAAATATCTTTTCTTCATTATTGCACTTCCACTATTTTTTTTAAAAATCTATATTTTCCCTGAGTTTTATCATAGAAGAGTACTCATTTAACAGCATAGATTTAAAAATTTTTGACATTGTCTAACTGCATTCCAATTTGTCTATATACCTCTGAAAATATGGAACCCATAATTGTCCATAAACCATAAGTAAACTGTACATAAACAGATGGGGTCTGACCAATACCAGGGGGTAGGTCTTCAACTTCCTCCTTCCCTTCTCCAAATAAGTCTAAGATTTCATTGACCTGTGTGGCTACCCTATCACAGACAACCTTTTCCTAGAATCTGCTACATTCAGTTGCTAAGCAGGAAGATTTTTTGCTTTTGAGGTAGGACTTTACCTGTATCCCTATTAAATTTCATCTTGTTAGAGGAAGCTTGTCAAAATGTTTTCAGATTCTGATTCTGTCATCTAATACATTTGCTATCCATTCCAGCCTCAGGTCATTTGCAAATCTGATAAGCATACATTCTATGTATTCATATATATCATTGATACATGAATATAACAAGATATGGCTAAAAGCAGAGCTCAGCAGTCCACTGTTAGAATCACCTTCAGGCTGGCATCTTCCCATTAATCAGCATCCATTGAGCCACTCTGTACAAGGCACCGTACTAGGCACTGCAAGGGATGTAAAGTGGCCCAGTTTACTCCTTCCTAATAAAGATGTTTTAAAGGATTCTTAGTAAAGAGAAGACATGATGAAAGAAGTGTTTCTGGAAGATAAGCCTGATTGTATTGTCCACTAGGAATTGAGGTACACTAGAAATAGGAACTTAATACTTTCTTATAATATTACAAATGGGAAAAGAACAGTCTGAACTACAATCGTTATTTGAGAAGACAAATTATTGTTCACTCATGAGATCATAGCAATTTGTTGTACATCTTTCTATAAAAATGAAGCAACCCCCCTAAATTTTCAGATGAGAGTAGGATTTACTTTTATTCATCTCAACAAGCAATAGATAATATGCACACTCTGTGCCAAATACCGGGCTAAATGATGAGTAAACCAAGATACAAATATAATTTTCTTCTTACCTTCTCCATTCACTCAAAAGTCAGATACATACACAGCTTATACACAATCAACCATAATATATGTGCTATATTATTATATGATAATAATGTATCCACAGTCAAGGAATACTTTCCAGAAAAAAATGACTATTGGATCAGAAACCAGGAGAATAAGATGTTATTTAATGAAATTCAGATCTTTTATGAGGTGGGATATTACAATCAAGATGGTTCAGTGGATCTATCACATCTGTTCACATCCTCAAATTCCAGAGAGTGAAAAAACTCAAGCAGACATGTTGGTCAAGTTGCTTTCCTATTAAGTATAAGGATTTCTTGTCCTTAAAGTTGACCAATGCTTAAAAACTTCAAGGAAAAGACAGAAGCAATTTCACTCACAACAAAATAAAAAGATGAATTACTAGCATTCTTAGGAAGAATTAAACATGAAAATGATAAATGTTTGGCTAAAAATAGGAACCTAAATGGAAATGAAGGAGCACTCCTTTTTCTGGGTTATGTGCCCTTCTTGGAATCTTGTCTTTCTAATGCCTTGCCCTAGGCTAATTTGTCTGGAGCAAAGTTCACTTAGGGTATGCACAAAAGAACAAAGGATGCCATCACCAAGCAGGAAGCTTCTGAATACATTCCCTCTGTCTATAAAGTCCAAAGGCTCTGGAATGTCTGTCAAAGCAAGTTGTAACTTTCACTTCCTGTGGTGTGCACTCAGAAGAAATAAGAAGAAAGACAAGAGAAGGTGAGCCTTGCAGCCCATCAGTAAACCAGTAACTCAGAATTGCAAGCTAGCAAATAATGCATGCCATTGAGTCACCAAGGATTCAGAGACAAGCTCATTACTGCCCTCACCATTCACAGACCATTCACTGCTTAACGGCAGCTCCTCTCTTCTCATGTTGCCTTTCTAAAACTGCTTGGCAGAACTTCTCCAAATATAAGCACATCATCAGTCCTTAAACCAGAGTGCCAGAGCGCTTTCCCACTGTTACTGGAACTAGCCCAGGATATTTGAACAAAGCTTGAGGAAATCAGTCCTAATTTTTTTTTAAGCATTTGACTCTTATTCTTTAGTTTTGCAATGCTGCCATTCATCTCAGGCAGGCACTTTGAAATTCAGTGTGATGTTTCTTACTTTAATGAACTAATTTGATAAGCATCATTAAGACCAAAAAAAATTAATACAATCCAATCAAATAATTCTATAGATAGCTATTAAATGTCAAAACATTGCTAAATAGTTTAATGCAATGGAGGAAAAAACTACAAGAAACATACATTAATCTCCAAGACTCTTATTGGATTTTTTCTGAAATAATATACAATTGTAGAATCTTTGAAAAAATATGTAATATCTATCCCCAATTCTATTGTTTCCTCTACACGTAACTAATCAATAATAATTTCCTTTTAACCGGATTCTGTGTCTTCTACACAATTCACAGTTAATTTGAATAGTGTTTTCCTAGTCCATCTTTCCCCATTGAGCACTAGTCAAGAAACATTTTTTTAGAGCCTTCTACAGAGCCAGATAGCTATTAAATGTCTGTTGTCTTAGGCCTTGAGAATAGCAAGACAAATTATCCTCAGCAAACCAATGCAGGAGCAGAAAACCAAACACCATGTGCTCTCACTTATAAGTGGGAGCTGAACAATGAGAACACATGGACACAGGGAGGGAACAACACTCACTGGGGCATGTTGGGGGATGGATTAGGGGGAGGGAGAACATCAGGATAAATAGTTAATGGATATTGGGCTTAATACCTAGGTGATGGGTTGATCTGTGCAGCAAACAACCACGTACACGTTTACCTATGTAACAAACCCACACATCCTGCACATGTACCCCAAGAGCTAAAAAAATAAAATAAAAATAACAAAAGAACACCAAGGCAAAAGTCAGAATTCCTTTCGCTAAAGAACTCACTGTTTTGTCAGAAAAGTAAACATGTAGAAAGATAACAACTGTTTGATATGACTCATAAAAAAATAAAAATATTGGAATAATACAAAGCAAAGAATAATTACCTATGTATGGTAATCAAAGCAAAAGAATCATATAATTTATATAGACCTATTATGAAAATTCTGAACTCCAACCTGACCATTCCTGGGCATGATGCACTAGCCTTTCTTTGAATAGTAACTCCAGCTCAATCTGGTCCATACACTCCCTGGATGACATGCCAATCAAAAAAAAAAATGGTAGAGGATTCTAATTTGATTCTGGTTCAGCTGCCTGGATTCTCCTCTTAGACTAACATGGCCTTAGACCATAAGGACAATGAACATTCTGGTCTAATGATTTCAGACTAGGAGGCTAGTACCCCTAAAATGTATCAGCAGGTCAAAGTTGGGATACTTTGGATCTTTATAAGTTTTATAACAATGTTCTCTCCTAATATCTCACATTTCTGGATTAAATGTCTGAACATAACAAGGCAAGTTTTGGAAAATGGTAAAGTAATTACTACTTGAAGAGGAAGATGGGACAATTTGTGACATTGGAGAAATAGCAACAATCCAGGAAATGAGAAAGGGAACATCTTATATCCTGGAATGTTCAGAGGAAAGAGAAGCTTCCCACTTGTGCCTTCCTGGGGGTGTGTGGTGGGGAGAAGCCCCAGTGAAGTTCTCCCAAACTGTTGACAGTACATTAAATTTAACTGGCTGACAAGGTCTACCATGCCCTGCTAGATAGCTCTAACTACAGTTTGCTCACCATTTTTCTCACTGAGACATCCATCAGAAAAAGCAAGGAAGGCCCCAGCTCCTGTACCTTTCATGCAAAATATACATTAATACCTCTTGATTCCCAGCCAGTCTCAGTCATTCTATGGGGCACACCAATGCCACCTGGCTAGGTATAAAAAACAGAAAAATATTGAACTGACTGTCCTAGGTCATTCCTTCCAAACACTCAATTACTAAGACTGAACTGGGAACTCAAAGGCTTATCAGTGAGCCAGAAGGCAACACTGGAAACACCGTCAACCTGTCTCTAACATAGATCCCACCTGGCGGGGCTTCAACAAATAGGAACAGCGCTTCCTTTCCAAAGGCCCTATGTGTGCCCCCCAGAATCATATTTCTTGTAACTGACTCTTGGTGGAAGATAATTAGCTCAATTTGAACTTGTTGAAGTTTGGGAGTCTGTGAAGCAACTGGGTGGAGATATCTAAAGCTTCTTGATCTAAAAGCAAAAAAGATCTAAAAGCAAAAAGAATGAAGCCCATGTCACACTTTTTCCTACCCTGTCTCCCTTCTGCTTACTGTTCTCATCCTCTCTGAAAAAAAGCATTTTCTTCATTGAATTTCCATAATTAGTTCCTTTCATAACTCATTTTTATTTCTCCATTATTTGTAAAATATCCATCAGATGATTACCCACACACGTGTGCACACTCACCCACACATATATGCAAAAATGTAAATGTATTTGACCGAGTAATTCAGACCCTTGCTGCTCAAGGTGTAGTCCATGGACGGCAGCATTCATGTCACTTGGGACTTGAATAGAATTGCAGAATCTCAGGCCCCACCCCACGCCTTCGAAATAAGAATCTGGGCCTTAAGGAAATCCCCCCAAGATTTGTATGCACATTGATGTTTCAGAAGCATTGTTCTAGATTGTCTATTATTCTTAATCAAATATAAGCACATAGAGGGTGCAAATACATATCAAAATAAATATATCTAGCTTACATGCATATAATAGATTGCTCTGTCTAATACCTTTCTAAAATATAATGATCTAACTCAAATAAAAGGAGAGGTGTATGATAAGGCTGAGGTGGAAATATTGCTGTGCACATGGTTAATGCTGGCCATGTATTTAGCAAGTGGTGGCTAAACAGATGACTTGTAAAGTTCCTACTCAATAGTTCTGTAAGTGATAATGTAATAAAGAGCTTTGGACTGAAAGTCACGAGATGTGGCTTGAAGTCAGGCATTAGTCTGCTATGGGATCTGGGGACTTTCAGTTAATACCTCTGAACCAGTTTCCTCCTCTGTACAATACCGAGCCTTCTGTCCTTACTCCACAGTGTTGGTGTCAGAATCAAATACAATATTACATAGCATAGGAGTTGTGAATTATAAGCAAAAGTGAGGTGGTATTGTTTTAGGCTAGCTTCTACATATATAATTATACAGAGACATGTACTGTTGTATATTCATCCACCAGAATTCTCAACATAAGTCATGCCTATTTTTAAATTCTGTATTTCTGAATCTAGTGATATTCATTGTAGAGACTCATATGTTACAAATTCATTTCAGATAAAAGGAAAATATAAAGATTAAAAATATTTACTGACTGCCCACTACAAAAATGCCTTGACCTAACTTATTTACACATACGAGTTTATTTTGTTCCCTAAAGCAAACCTATGGGGCAGAAACTATTGTTATCAGGCCCATTTAACAGATACAGAGACTGAGGGGCAAAAGTTTCAATAACTTGTCTGAAATCACATAACTATTAAGTGACATAGCCAAGACGTGGTAGGGCATTCTGGTACCAGAACCCATGCTCCTACCTAAAGTGGTATCCAAGCTCACCACTCATTCATTCCTGCATTCAACAAATCTTTATTAAGCACCCATCATCTGTCAGGCCCTGTTCAAGGTGCTGAAAATACAGAGATGAACAAATATACATTCATGTCCTTGTGAAACTTACATTCTCATGGTAGGAAACAATGAAAAAGTGACCAAATAATGTATAATAATAAATCACATAAAATTATATGAAGTAAAGTAATGGAATGCAGTGAGAAAGGAAAACAGAAAAGGGTAGAGCTTATATTAGACTTGGAAAGACTCTCTAATGAGGTAACTTTAAATTGAGATTGAAAAATGTTTTCTAATGATTTAAAAAAAGCAAAACCATAAATGCATACATAAGCATTGCCACAGTAAACATAATAACCTGCTTATTATTGATAGCATTTGACAATTCAGAGGATGCAAATTTATGTCAAAAACTATTATTGACCCACTACATGTAAGGAATCCATGTCGGAAGTCAGACCATAACCTATTTTCCCTATCTTTCTCTTCCTCCTTTGCTGTAAAAACCAAATATGGAAAAGGAATTTATTTACCCCCCATTGTCTTTCCAATTTCCCAGGGAAGGCATAGGCCTACTGACTCTCTTGCCCTCCCAGGTGGAATATACGTTGTTCTATAAATACATGTATACTATTGTCTTGCAAGAAC
Organism: Ateles fusciceps; assembly: GCA_036589455.1. Lineage (NCBI taxonomy): Eukaryota > Metazoa > Chordata > Mammalia > Primates > Atelidae > Ateles > Ateles fusciceps. The sequence goes on along the minus strand of JAZHEH010000572.1, from coordinate 11,644,963 downwards.
AGACAGGAAACAATATGAAGCCACTTCCTACCAAAGAATATTTGTCTCCTCTCACAATCACAAAGACTTTGATTTGCACATACGTAAAGAGAGCTATCCATATTCTTTGATGTGAGCAATTTATGGAACTCATTTACTGTGAAATTAAAAAGGGAAAAAGATAAACATGGTTGATGACTTTTGTCCATAGAAGAGAAAAAAAAGGTAAAGTCTTTGATGACTCTTAGTTTAGCTTAGAGATCTTTAAGAGAAAAGTACACACCAACATACACACACAGAGGAGACAAATACACACAGAGACAGATACACTTGCACGTGTGCACACTTAAACATACAAGTGTGTATACATTACACATATGTATTATGTGTGTATATATTGCTTTATATTCCTCTTCTTTCTATAATTATGTAAATCCTGAAGAGAACCCATGGAAAAGATGGTGATATGGAGAAGCTTGGCTTATTTACTCTTTTATTCACCTGTGAAAAAAAAAAGTTTCCAACTACATAAGTGGACTTGAGAGAATATCATTGCATTTAAAAGGTGGTAACATTGTTCTCATGGGGAGGTTCAAGGTGAGACCACATTGAGGGCAAAGTGGGTCACCTGGAAAACTGGTTTGAAACAACAATCATATTTATACATCAAATATAAAATGCATGTACATAAAATATAGAATTATATAAACATATGCTTATATGTTCATATCTATGTATTGTATGTATACATACATATGCATGTACATATATGAATATATGAAATGTTTTATATGACTTCAAGTTTTATTTTAGATTAAAAGGGTAAACATGCAGGTTTGTGAAATGGGTATATTGCATGATGCTGGGGTTTGGGGTACAAATGATCTCTTCACCCAGGTAGTGAGCATAGCACCCAACAGGTGCTTTTTCAGCCCATGCCCTCTCTCCCGTCCCTGTATATATGAAACTTAAGGAAGATGCAGTGCTATGTCCCTTTTCCAATGGAATGTCATCCAATCATCACCCAGACTAGCCTTAATCTTATGAATTGAAAGTTTCTATTTTGAACCCTAATTTTGAAGGGAGAATTTTTGAATTAATAGACTTCATTTTTTTAGAGCAGTTGAGAGGAGTCAAAACATGCTATCCCAAAATATGGCACTTTGGCATTTGAGAAAACAGCGGAAGCAGGAAGGTCTCTCTAAGAAGGTCTCTCTGACCTTTTCCTTCCCTTCTTCCCTGAAGCAGGCCATAAAGGCAGTATCTGACCTTCCTCTAAGTAGGTCACAGACCCTCATTCAAGAGGTTCCCACTGTATACTAGAGGAAAGGAATGTCACTTAAGGACACAGGGAAAAATCTGAATAAACAGGCCTTGCTAAATTCACCCCAGTTTATTACCATTATAACATACTCATTTGTCCTCTGATCATACTTCTGCATGGCTGTCCATAAAAATATACAGTTTCCTCTGTTGTTTCATGAGGTTTTCAATTCTGAAGGCTTCTGTGTCACATAGAACTTATATTAAATACATTTGTATGCCTTTCTCTTATAAATCTCTCTGCTGTTACAGGGATCTCAGCCAAGAACTCAATAATGGGTAAGAAAAGTAGTCTTTTCTCCCCTACACAGTTTTAAGTTTACAGAAAAATTGAACAGAAAAAAAAGTTCTCATAGATCTCCCCCTTCCCCTTCACACACACAGTTGCCCCATTATTAACATCTCATTAGTGTAGCACATTTGTTATAATTTATGAGCCAATATTGATACATTATTATTAACTAAAGTCCGTAGGATTCAGGTTTTATCAAATGTATAATGCAATAGTCCACCATGCCAGTATCAGACAGAGTAGTTACACTGTCCTAAAATTCATCTGTGCTTCACCAATTCCTCCTTCCTCCTCAGCCGTCCCACCCCTGTCCCTGGAAACTACTGGTCTTACTCTGTCTCTGTTGTGATGCCTTTCTAGGGATGTCAAATAGGAGAAATCATACAGTATACAGTCTTTTGAGACTGACTTCTTTCACTTAACATTCATTGAAATTTTCTCTATGTCTCTTCATAGTTTCATAGCCCATTTCTTATCACTGAATAATATTTCATTGCATGGACATACCAAGTTTATGACCCTCTTCACCTATTGAAGAATATCTTATCTCCTTACAAGTTTTGGACATAATCAGTAAAGCTGCAGAAGAGAGCATTTTTAAAAATGTATCTCTACCTCTTCTTTTCTAAGGATCCTAATTCTAGAAAAGTCAACCTACCAGAAATCCCTCTAGAGTTGCGCTGTTGCTCATGTATTTTAAACCATGGCAAGAAAAAAAAATGGGAAATTTTAACAGTGACCTTACCTTCACAGAACACACACAGAAAATTATTTTAATGTTCAGCTGACACTGAGGAACTTGAGTATACACTCAGTTATTTCTATCTAAATGTTATTAGATTGCCTAAGCAACTTATATTTTCTTTCTTCTCAGGAAATGTATAATGATGGTCCATAACCTGAAAAATACTATGAATATCATATGTATATGTGCTCAGATGTCATAAATGCATGCACAATGGTTCTGTTTGTAGAGAGGAAAGGTATTTTTCTCTAAAAAAAAATCTACCTATTTGTAAAAATAAAATTTAATAAGACATGTTTGAATTATCATACGCAACTTGCCAGTTTCCACAAATTAATTATATCAATGTCTAGGACTGCAATTCAAGCTAATAATTCTACATAATTAGAATTTCATTTATAACATATTGACAGCCTGATTCCTTGTTTGTTCAAGGAAGTTCAAACTAAGCCCTCATTATCCATTATTGATAGTTATCCATAAAATAACATTATTGTATCTTGTAAGTCTTATATTGATTTTTTAACCCAATGTCAGCTATATTGAAAATATAAGTTCTAAATTAAATGGACAGATCCCTTCCTGCCCAATAAATGTGGAAACAAGACGAGGGAAGCCCAATTACTGAGCAGGCATAGGGAGGTGGATGGTGTGTGCCTTTGCTCATTGTCTAACCACACCAGCTACAGAGTAGCATCTTTGCTCCTGGCCGTGTGCCTCCTCCGAGCACCTGAGGCATCTGACCTCATTTAGTGCTGTGTAAAAACCCAGGAAGCGGGCACAAGGCTGCCCTTTTGCATTAGCGTGGGTCACCCTTAGTCCCTCCATAATGAGTGATTTAGCTCAGCCTCCATTTGTCACTAGGCTGCTCTTCATGTAGGTCCCCTTAGCCTGGATCTAAATGCTGCCACAAACTTTATTATATCACATTGCTTTTTGCTTAAAATAATGTCTGCATCATTTCATTGCTAAACCACATATAAATCATTTTTATCCCAAGTCCACTCTGTGGTATCATTTAATATTATTCCAACTATTTTGTGCCTTTTCCCCCCCTTTTGATTTCTAGCCAAAAAAAAAAAAAAAACTGTCCTACTTCCAAAGCTGACATCAAGGACCTTCCTGCCTAGAAACTGAATTACTAGATAAATCTCCCTAACTTATCCCCCAAAGTATTCATTCTAAAATGGCTGAGTTCTTGCTCCCATATATAAAATCCTTATATAAATATTCACTTACGTGTCTGTGTTTTTTGAAATATGCCTTAGTTTTGACTTCACTTTGTCAGGTTTTTATATCAGCTTTTGTCTTCTCTCTCTCCATCTCCTTTTTTTAATAGAGGCTAGATAAAAAAAAATTATCATGTATGTGAGAGTTGCTTTTCCTTGTAACTTCTTAAACAACAGGTGAGCTCTTTCAAAGGCTGTCTTCCACCAGGTGGGTACTGTTCTTCAGCATTCCTCACCTCTTTCAGGTATAATGGAGTGGTCCCAGATAGTAGAGAAGGCCAAGGGTAAATGTTTTATTTCATTTTACCAAGCCAAAAAGGTGCTAAAGGTGCTAAAGGATTTAAACATTAACAGATTTTGAATAACAAATTGGTAACTCAAAAGCAGCATTTTGGTGAAGTTGATTTCCATAATTCCTTCTCTCTATGTTTTATTATTAGCCTAGTATGAGGCAAAGGCCGTAATCACTTCTCATCTCTAATCCCTGAAATTATGATTTTTCTTGTGATTTTTCTACATAAGAACAAAGTGTTTTCTTAGAAGAAATGACAGCAGTAAGCTGCTGTTGATAAACAGAAATTCACATACGACCTGGCAATGAAATATCTCCCATGTGGGAGATATCATAACTACAAGTTGGGACACTGATCAGGGTAAAAATATATATATATTTAAATATAAAATTTTAAATGTCTAGCTGCATAAAAACATAGAACAGGCAGTTGCAGTGGCTCACGCCTGTAATCCCAGCACTTTGGGAGGCCAAGACAGGCGGATCATGAGGTCAGGAGATTGAGACCATCCTGGACAACATGGTGAAACTTCATGTCTACCAAAAGTACAAAAAACTAGCTGGGCTTGATGGCACATGCCTGTAATCCCAGCTACTCGGGAAGCTGAGGCAGGAGAATCCCTTGAATCTGGGAGTTGGAGGTTGCAGTAAGCTGAGATCGGGCCACTGTACTCTCCAGCCTGGCAACAGAGCAAGACTCCATCAAAAAAAAAAAAAAAAAAAAAAAAAAAAGAACAAACCCATTCCAAAAAGCCCATCACAGAAACTGTTATATGAGAGAAAGAAGGAATAAGACTGGAAAAAGAAAGCGATTTTAAATGCAATTTGGTACTTTAGAAACTAATTTCTTACTCTGAGAAATCAGAACACAGATTTCCATGCTGTGTTATAAAAACATAAGTAGAGAGGACAAGTTTTGCATTTTAGTAATTGGAAGTTGTGATCCACGTCTTTGTCTGAGGAGAGATGATGAATTATCTCCTTGATTGAAATGCCAACTTGGCAAGAGAAACTATTAAAACTTTTTACAGAAGAAGTTTGAATCTATAGAAGTACAAGAAAAAAGAAATAATGATCTCATATTTTAAACCTTCACAGATTATTAAAACATGGCATTTGAAGACCTAATGTTTATAAAAGTGTATTTTCCAATTGACAATTACTTTGCAAAATTGGTATTTATTGAGTCATCTTATGGTCGGTACTGCATATTAACAAGAAAAGGAATCAAATGGCTCTGAAATTCATTATCAGCAACAGGAAGGCAAACATTCTCCCAACAGACATTGAAGGGACACACTCTCCTCCTCCCTATAGCCCAGTATGGAGCATCCCTTAAAACCAGGTTGGTGCTTTGAATACTCATCATGGCCATGTCTGAAGAGCCTTCGGTGATCAGGCTAAGCCCTAATGATCATTGCTGCTTTACCCCTATTGGAAAAATGAAAGTTGGCAAGAATACAAAGTTACATGGCTGTGTAATCACAAACCTAACTCACTAAAACGCCCCAAACTTCAATTCTGGACAGTTATTTTTATTCCTATCCTTTTTAACAAAGTTATTCAAAGAAGTAAAAGCCCTTTCATGGCTTCTCCAGTGTATTCCCCCCTTTCAACTACTTCACATTTTTAGCTTTTTTTTTTTTAACAATTGGGGTCATATACTACTTAATATTTAATATTTTCTTAAGGTTATATAGAAATACATGCAAATATTAAAGAATTGTCATCACACTACTCATTTTTTTCACTCATCAATATAACACAAATGTTTCTCTTTTTTGAGACGGAGTCTCGCTCTTGTTGCCCATGCTGCAGTGCAATGACACAATCTCAGCTCACCACAACCTCTGTCTCCCAGGTTCAAGCAATTCTCCTTCCTCAGCCTCCCAAGTAGCTGGAATTACAGGCATGTGCCACCACGCCTGGCTAATTTTGTATTTTTAGTAGAGACAGGGTTTCTCCATGTTAGTCAGGCTGGTCTTAACTCCTGACCCCAGGTGATCTGCCCACCTCAGCCTCGCAAAATGCTGGGATTACAGGTGTGAGCCACCATGCCCAGCCTTTTTTTCATGTTATTACATATAACTCTACCTTATTCTTTTTGATGGTTACATAAAGCCCATGTGAAGATTTATTCTACCATTTTCTTATTAATGGACATTCATGTTTATAATCAGCACAAACACGCTTTTGAACCATAGCCATAAGAAAAATTCCTCAAAATGATATTTCTAGGTTATAAGAAATGAGCACTTAGAATGTTAATAGCTATTACCAAACTAATTTCCAAAGGTCTTATAAATGTACTTTAATACTGTAGGGAATGAGAAGGTCATATTCATGCCGCAGATTAGCCCAGTATAGTACAGCCCAGAATGTTTATTTTCTTTATATTATCCCAGTCTAAAAGCCAAAAAGGGATGTTATGTGTTGATTTTCTTTTTTTAATTAATGCTGAGATTGAGAACTTATATCTGTTTATAGGTTGTGTCTAGTTCTTTATCTCTGAATTGCCTATTCATATTCTTTGTCCATTTTTCTGTTAAGTGGTTATTGTTTTTTCTCAATGTACTGATGTCTTAATGTAGTGATTTAATATCTTTAAATATTAGGGATATTTGCTACATACACCTATTACATATGGGACAAATATTTTCACATTAGCTGCTTGTATTTTAGCTTTTCATTTGCTGTCCTTTAGAGAATTTAGAATTTTAACAAACTCAAATCTGCCCATGACATTTTCTTTATGGGGTCTGGTTTCCATGTCTTACTTAAGAATGCCACTCTAAGCTTATAAACACTTTCTATACTTTGTAGTTTTTGCATTTAGATTTTTTATCTATCTGTAGCTTGTCCTTTTCATATGGTGTGAGGGAGGAATCTAATTTTGTGTTCTGCTTCTGAATACCCAATTGTCCAAACCTCTCATGGATTTGAAATACCCTGCTTAACAAGTACTATGCTCCCTTATGTAGGGATGTGCTTTTGGCCATTGTCTAGTTGGGTTTCATTGATCTGCCTGTCTATTTATCTTTTGATATCATTTTGTTTCATTGAAGCAATTTTTATCTCTTCCAGTATCACTGAACATACCTCATCATTATTAATTCTATTGGATTTTTTCATATGAAATTTAATGTCAACTCTTTAGATACTGATTAGTATTGAAATATATACATACACCTACATACACAAATATACATATGTATATGTGCATACATATGTATATATGCATATAATTTGAAATATATATACATATGTATACATATATATTATATATAAACAAAGGCGTGTGTGTGTGTGTATATATACACACACACACATATATATATACACATACACCTATATATGTGTGTGTGTATATATGTGTGTGTGTGTATATATATATAGGGGTATATATATATATACTGGTGTATATATATGTATGTGTATGTATGTGCATATATCTATATATGTGTGTATGTGTGTATATATATATGTGTATGTGTGCATGTGTATATATATATATATATATACACACACACCAGTAGTTTTCTGGTTTCCCTAGTGGATGCTATATATATATACCTTTGTTTTTGTTTTTATGTATTTATTTTGAGACAGGGTGTTGCTTTGGCACCCAGGCTACAGTTCAGTGGCACAATCATAACTCACTGCAGCCTCAACTTCCCAGCTACCCTCCTGACTCAGCCTCCCAAGTAGCTAGGACCACAGGTATGCACCACTACACTCAGCTAACTTTTTATTATTAGCTGAGATGAAGTCTTGCTGTGTTTCCCAGGCTGGTCTTGAACTCATGGGCTCAAGCAATCCTCCTGCCTCAGCCTCCCAAAGTGCTGGGATTACAGGCGTGAGCCACCACACCCAGCCAGGATTGAATTTTTATTTTTATATTCATTTAGTAAAAATTAACATCTTCTCATTATTAATTATTCTTACCCAAGGAAGATTCTTCAAACTTCATTTTGTGTAAGAAAAAAAATGTTTTTAAAAATGTTTTCATGGGTCCTGAAGGACAAGCATTGATGAGAGTAAATTTTAAGTCAACTGTCTAACAGGATATAATTATAAAGAAACTATGAAGTTAACTTTATGAATCTTTTAAATCTACACTTTGCTCTAAATGAGGAGAAACGTGTGTCATTTTCAGGACTATGTTTTTTGTTTTTTGTTTTTTTTGCTTTTCTAACACTGCTTTTGCTTTTGTCCCCCTGGGGGTGAAGATGCTGGACTAAATTCAGCATGAATAAAGATTTGTCACAGAGATAATCAAAAGATTGAGGACATGTCATTTAAGATAGGCTCAGTTTAACTCAGGTTGCAACAATGAATGGTTTCCTCCTCTCTGACCAGTGAATAGGATGACCCAGTGCAATGAGCTCAATACATGAGCAATGGTGTGAAAAGAGAGCATTTTGTCACCTTTCCTTATGACCCCTTTAACCCTGTTGCTGAGACTATCAACCAGGGAGACAATTAGTACCAGTTACACTCTAGTCTTGTGACATGGACAGCTATTCACTAGGAAAGAGACCAATTCATTTCATCCAGGTCGCTGAACAATCGCTGGATCATAAAGACTTTTAGTCACTGTCAAGCTGAACTACATTTCAACTACCGGACCTGGTTTTGTGAGTCCATCTATCGCTGCCATGCCAGCTGGTCACCCATACAGACATTGCATTAAATGCAACAGCCCCCAAGATGATTTATAAGTTGTCTTCTAAATACAAGTGTATGTATTGGATATGGGGGGGGGAAATTATACAGAAGGAATATATAGATTTTTTTATATCTCCTGCCTCTTCATTATAATATGTCTTATTGAATGCATCATTATTTACTACTTGCAGTTATAAAGCTTAAGTCACAGATAGTTCTTATTTCTCTTCTATCTCAATTTCTCTTGGCTCAAACACTGCTTGCTTCATATAAATACTGTACAACATAGGAAACAAAGGAGCCAAGGTTTAAAAGCACACCAAGAGTGTCTTACAAAAGACAGAGGTTTGTAATATCCAAAGGTCTAAGTTACAAAACCTTTTATAACTGGTCTTTTTCTCTTCTTCAGACCTAGATACAAGTTTAATGAATTGGTTAATTGTCCACCTAGGGTGGACAATAAGAGATGGTGGTTGTATAAAATAATAGAAGCCTGAAGGGTTTCGGATGCTGTGTGGGGTTGGCAAAATGCATAGTTTGGATACTGGCTATGCCTTATAAATAAAATATGAGGTCTGAATGGGATAAGTTTTCTGAGCCATTCCTGAAGAATAACCAGTGTTTCAGCATCTTGAACATTGAGGTTTTTTGCCACCCAACATAAATGAAGATAAACCAGTCTTCTAGGTTAAGGAAAAGAACAATTTTATGTGTGTGTGCAGCCAGAGTTAATCTTGAATGAACAGCAAATTCTCAAGTTGAGAGTAAATATGGATATCTCCATCACTTTCTCAGATTAATTATATTTTTTAAACTGAATTAATTTTATGGGCAAATCAAAAGAGATTGCTTCACTTGGAACAAGTACTAAATGAAATCACAACCAGTAGTTTTCTGATCTCCCTAGTGGATGCTGTAATGGAAATGGACAAAGGGTCTGTGTATCAGATGTCAACATGCCATGCCGAGAAAGCATGTAAATGCACCAAGAGATCCTGTTTTTGAAGTCTCCTCTTTAACATTCAGAATCAAAATGGTAACATCCATGATGGAGAGGACGATGGTACCCAGCCCCTGCCAGCCAGGAGAACTCTCATGAAATTCAATGTGCAGTCATGACTTGGTATCAGAAACCTCAAGGGAGTCAGCATCTTTTCCATTGTGGCCATAGTCTTGTAACAAATCATCTATTTAAAAATGTAGAGCCATTTCCTTACTTCATTTGAAAGGACTCCTCTGAGATAACTGATAAAATGCAATTCATCTTCCAAGGTGGGGAGGGGAACATGTCAGTGACAAGAAAACCCTAATTTGAAATTAGAAAGAATCACAAACTCCAACTGAGCCATGCTGTATTTTTATAAAACTAAGCTCAAAGACAGAACTGAAAGTTACTTTTTTGCAGGAGGAGTATTTTGTAAGGACTATATGAATAAACAACACCAGGTATGAACCTGAGGTTTGCAAGGTTTTAAAATACTGCTCCATGTTGCAGCTATGAAAAGCATGAGCAAATAAATTGAAAGAAAGCTTCAGTTGCCTATAGGAGCACATTACATGGGGCGTGAAAAATAGACTCTAGTAACCATTGCTCAGTACAAGAAGCAGCACCTACTGAAAAAGAGCAAAGAATTTATGCTATAAATAAAATACAGAGCCTCAGATACAAAGCTGTGAGAAGAGGAGAATAATTTTACTTGTTTAATGGGAAGTATATTCAGAACGTTTATTGTTTTTACTCTTGCTTTCTCTCCACAGAGTATATAACTTGAGCTTGTGTTTCTGTCCCAGGAGAGAGAGATGACCCTCTTCTTGATGCTTTCCCACTTTAGTTTTCATCTTCCATAATTTAAGAATAAATGAATAAAATGGAAATGGACTTGAATACGACACACGATTGAAAAGAATGAAGTGGAAGTGCCTAGCAGAAGAGCAAAATGTATTAAATGGTTGAATTTACTTTCATTGATCACCTTGTATGCCCTAAGCCCTGAATTAGGCACGTTACATAGATGATCTCAAGTTTTTTTAAACCAAGAGGTTTTAAAAAAATTACAGTGAAATCGAGGTGACAACAATCGAGTTTAAGTAAAAATTTCAGGTACAAAAATGACATTCAAGAGCAGGATAAATCACAAAAACACATAGAAAACAAGATATTTCTATGTTCAGTCAATAATGAGCAGGACAGGAATTCATTTAACAAACGTTTATTAGTAACCTGCCACAGGCAACCCAAAGCACTACATTGGCTGTTGGGTTACTAAGATGGTAAATCAAGACAAGTATGAAAGGAAAGCCTGCACCATCAGAACACAGATGAAGAATGAATCGGGAGACACCGTTCTTGATTTCATTTCCATAGACTGTAATGGTAATAGCGTCTAGCCGTTCAGTACTGAAAAGCACACTGGTATTTTATTTCTCAACTAGATCATAAGCTCCCTGGAGGCTACAACCATGTCTTGTAGGTCCATTATCCCCAGCACAGTCCTAGATATACTCTATAAAAGCTGGATTATTGGGTATTGGTATTAGAAACTAGGAGAGTCTGGTATACTTGAATAATCAATGTTCAACATGTTTTAAATTCAAGATAACCTTATAACTGGGGTTTTTGGTCACCCCAGTTATAAGGCATGATGTATATTCAACTATCAAGGAAGTAATACAGTGATAAACACCAGCTCTACACACCCAGTTACAGTGTGGAAATGGGCAAAAAGAGATGAGGCATTTTCAGGTTTTCCAGGACTTGTCATCCAGAGGAGAATATTGCTTTAAGGCCAATTGATATTCCCTGACAGTCATAATTGTTCCATTTTATATGGTATGCATTCAGCGTTGTTTGTCTTCTTTGGCCCAGAGGGGAATTGGGAATTCAAGCCAGTCATTTGAGAATCCATGCTGTGCTACGGAGAAATCCTGCTGCTATATCCTATGGCTGTGTTGCTGCTGTTCCTGTTAGCTAAGTCCTTCCTGGCTCAGCAATGCTGTGTTACACTACACACAGCTGTAGGGAGAGGATCATGCCAAAAACCAACAGTCAGGGTGTTTTTATAGACCTAACATTTACTCAGTGCTCATAATGTGCCTGCAAATATTCTGAGCTCTTTACAAAGATCCATACAAGCCTCACACCAACCCTATTGGATGCATACTGCAATTATCTCCAGTTTAAGATGAAGAAACTGAGGCAGAGAGAAAGAGAGATTAGGAAACTTGCTGAAAGCCACACAGCTATTAAAGGGAGATACTGGGATGTAGATCCAGGCTCTGAGGCTGCTAAGTCCAGAGTCTCAACTGTCCTACATTTTATCAGACTTCAGAGGTCCCTGCCATGACATCACCTTTGCTGAAGGCCTCTGCTCCTGCTTGCTGGAATCCCTGGCCTAACAGCCGCCCCACTGTTCTCTACATGCCTGCTACATGGCACAGTGGGACCTGAGCACTGCATCCCTTCATTTCACTTTCTCATCCTCATGTGATCTGGATCTGTGTCGCCACCAAATCTCATGTTCGGTTGTAATCCTCAGTGCTGGAGGTGGTGCATGGTGGAAGGTGACTGAATTGTGAAGTTGGATTTCTCATGAATGCTTTAGCACGATCCCTCTTGGTACTGTCCTCATGATAGTGACTTCTCTTGATACCTGGTCATTTAAAAGTGTGTAGAACGGGCTGGGCATGATTGCTCATGCCTGTAATCACAGCACTTTGGGGGGCTGGGAGGTGGGGGTAGATCCCCTGAGGTCAGGAGTTCAAGACCAGCCTGGTCAACATGGTGAAATCCCATCTTTACTAAAAATACAACAGTTATCTGGGCATGGTGGTGGGCACCTGTAATCCCAGCTACTCGGGAAACTGAGGCAGCAGAATCACTTGAACCCAGCAGGTAGAGGTTGCAGTGAGTTGAGATCACGCTACTGCACTCCAGCCTGGGCAATGATAGCAAAGCTCCATCACAAAATAAAGAAAAAAGAAAAAATGGGTAGCACCTCCCCCTCTCTCTCTTGTTCCTTCTCCAGTCATGTAAGACGTGCCTGCTCCCCCTTCACCTTCCACCATGATGGGAAGTTTTTTGAGGTCTCCCCAGAAGCTAAGTAGATGCCAGCATCATGGTTCCTATACAGCCTGTGGAACTGTGAGCCAATTAAACCTCTTTTCTTTGTAAATTACCCAGTCTCAGATATTTCTTTATAACAGTGTGCAAACAGACTAATACATACCCTAAATCCTTTCTCTCCATATCACCCCATGTGTCATGTGCCCACCGCATACCTGCCATACTTCCGCCAGTGGAGTGATACTATATCCTGGGGGAATCCCCTGTTTAATCTTCTAATCCTTTCTCAGGAGTATTTTCAAAGTAGGGACAAAAAAAAGAGGCTATAGATACAGAAAGATACCAGGCAGATGCAAAGATACAAGAAGGTTTGGTGCAATTAGATAAGCACAATTCCTTAGTTGTCTTTGCCAAGTGTAAGATAGCTACACACGAATATTCCAAAGCCTAATAGTGAGACAATACCTATGTTACATAAGGGAGTGAAAATAAAAGTAACTAGGGATCTTCAACACCAGAAACACCATAAAAAATCCTCTGTGTGACTGTCGAGACAGGCCTTCATGTTCTTCATGTTTGTAAAGATCTATCCCTGGTATAATAAATATCACTCCCAAAAGTCACTTTGAAAAATTCCGAAACTGCTTTCCAGACTCATTCATAAAAAGTGTAAAAAATGTACCGTGCACTATAGTCAGCATTAATGACCACAGAAGGATGATCAATTCATTCCCGTAGCCTCCCCCGCTGGTGATGTGGGGTAGGCTGGGCTGCTGGGGGAGCACAGCACTCAGGCCAGACACAGCAGGCTGAGAGTGTGGGGGACATTAACATTTCTCTGGACAGAATCTTTGGACTTCACCTTTTCCCTTCCTGCTCCTGGATGATACACTATTAGATATAAACTCAGAAGTGTAGCATTATTTATCTCCACATTCCTCACCTGAAATGTTAGTCTTTGCCTTATTATCAATTCCACCACGAGTGTAGGTGGCTCCATAAACTATAAAGGGAGTAGAGAGAGAAGGTTGAAGTTACTGTAGGGTTTGATGTCACTTCTTTACTAGGTAGAAAACTAGACTTATGACTGTCAGGTGTGTTTTTATTATTTCACTTGTAAGGAAATAAGAGGCTCTGAGAGAGGTTATCTGTGAATGATCATCTCCAAATGGGCTTCATATTTTTGCTTCTGTTTCATTCAAAATTAAGTAGAGTGACCATATAATTACTTATCATCGAAGCCCAAACACTTTTGACAGTGAAATAAAGCACAATTAATAATTAAATCAGTATAACTAGTATACCGGAACTATCTCAGACAAACTAGGATGGATGATTACCCTAAAGCTGGGCGATCCTACTACAGAATGCTTTTCTACTTGGAACTGAGATGGGTAGAGTTTACCAGTAGTGCTCTCTCCACACGAGCTGGGCCACCTGACCAATATTTCACGTGATGGCCACACCAGCTACAACCACAGCATCTCCTTCACCACGGATGTACTCTCCATCTCTTGTTCTCTCTTGTTATTACCACTCAAAAATATGGCTGTCCATGTAAGTATATATTAGCTTGAATTCAACATATTTATTATTTCCCTGGCTGACTTACATAATATGGCCAATCATCCCTGAGTTCTCTTTGCAGAAAACTACATGCAGTTTAATTGCATGGTTTAGTTTGCGATTGTAGTATCATTAACTCAACAAGCTTGTCAAGGAGTCAAAAAGAGGGACCAACCAATACATTGGCTACGGCTCACACTGTGGATGGGAGTTCCCAGTGAATCAAGCTTGATTTCTATTCCCTGGGAAGGTGAAACTGAAAGTTGGGCAACTATTTATAGAACTGAAACAAGCTGGATGAATTTGTCTTTAAAATCTTCCTCAGTATCCAAAGCATGGAGATCATCGTAGCTCAAGAAATGAGTGAGTCCTCATTCTGCATCAAATTCTCACAGTACCTCATTGCCATCATAATCTAATAATTTAATACCAATGGGTTACCAAGCATACAGTTATTTGACCTGTTGACATTTTACTTTTAACAGGCAGTTTGTAAAACGAAAATGTCTTCAAGGCCCACAGAAATAAATCTCCATATGAATGACTTCAGATATTTGACCTTCACCAGTATTTCCTGAATTATTATTACCCAGGGAAGAACACGGTGTTTGATTTGATATGATGCAACTTGCCTGCAAAGCTACCTGGCCATCTGCATCACTGGGAACCAACTATTCCACATACATGAATTACCAAACTATCGAAGCACAGCTATTCAGCTGCCAACCATCATCAACTCATTCTTCAACTTCTTAAAAAAGTGTTAGTAGCATTCTAAGGGAAAGTGACTATAAATTAACTTTTCTTGAGTTTCAGAGTCATCTTTGTGAGGCTTCATCATAGCATTTCCACAGTAATACCCTCCGTGTCTGGTTGTTGTTTTTTTTTCTTTGAAGTAGCGGTTGTTCTCCTTCCACTCAAGGTCAGCTGTCACTTCCACTGTCAATAAACTTCCTTCTAACATTATGTCACCTCCTGTCCTTCTAATTTATTGCTGCAAAACTGCTAAGTGGCCAAAAACTAGATGTTGCATATAATTAAGGATGAACTGTTAAGAAACAGTCATTTGGATACTATCTTTGTTTTTCTGCTTTTGAATTTGGAACTAAATTGTCAAAAGTTCAAAATGAACCTTCTAAGCAGACTGGGACTATCATCCTTTACTGAGTCTTCCTTCTAGCCCTTTCTGTAAAAAAAGTTATTTTCTTCTCTTATTTGCTAGTCATTTCTTAGCATTTTGTGATTTTTACATCTCTCTTATTAGTTGAATAAATCCAAAATATAGGGTTCTCCATTTTTTACACTATATTTTAAGAGCTTCACAAGAATAAGAAAGTCAAAAAACTAAACAGGTGAAAACCCATTTCCAAACATCTGGTCTATTCAAGAGAACTACAGAAAATGAATCACGATTGCCTGAGCTGGGCTTCAAGATGATCCGAGAGGGGAATGGAAACGAATGCACACAGCTGCCAAGCATTCCATTTCAACCTCATGTTCCAAATTTCAAAATTCTCGTGCTGGAGGCAAAGTCATGCCAAATTCCCTCATCCCGTGACATCAGGCATTCCTGAATTACCTTTGTTTTGAGTTCTCCTGAAAATAACATCATAGAAGGTCCAGAACGCTGATCAGAACAAAATAATGACTGGCACCCCAGGCTGAATTACACAGATCACAGGATGCCATTAACGTGAATGTGACTGTCATTGTCATCTCTCCCAACCTGCATACACCAGAATGTCGTCAGCAAAACAAGGCAGAGCACAGAGGTCATTACCTGGCTAATTCAAACAGAAATAAATGCCTCTTGTTTTTTGGCTACATTATAAAGGGAATCCAGGTGGAAGTGTCTCTCCTACCTGGATTCTCTAACCAATTACCTCAAACATACACTTCATTCCGAAGCCTGTCAAAGAATATCCAGTCCTCAAATTTATAAACAATAGTATCTCTAAGCAAATTACTGAAGTAACATTTAAATCCAGCTGTCAATCCCTCCAAGGTAAAATTCATAGCATTTTATTCTACAGCTAGCTATGCAGAGGAGGGAAATGGCTGAAAGAAATGCTAAAATCCCAAGCACAAATTTGCTATAGAATTAATATCACAATTTGTCACTGATAATGAAAGCATATAAAACAGGTCCTGACAGCATGTTATTTCTGTTGCAGATCATTCTTTATAAAATCCAAACAAGGTTTCCCTTGCAACCGTGGAAATTATTTTTTCCTTACATTTACAAAGCAAAATAATATTAATATTGTGGTTAGTAGCCATCTGCTTCATGAGAATCCTGCGCAATCATTAGTCTAAACTGATGGCATCATGGCAAGCTGCCACATCCCCAAGAGGCCAGCCTGTAAAACCCATCCCGCATCTTGGAATTAGCCTCAAATCCAAGAGGGCAAACCACAAACCCAGAAATCGGCTCTATGGGAAAATCCATGTCATTAAATTCTGTTCCTAGATATTGAACCCCAAAATATTTTCATACCCCAGTCTATATTCAGAGCCATGCATCAGCTGGGCAGTCACCAGGCAGTAGCAAATAAACATGAGGCATTTGGGTCCAATGCCAAGTCCAGCAGAGAAACTAGCAACCTGTATTCCACTCAACAACAGTGGTTTTCACTACAAAGTCAGAAGAGGATCAAGCTGTGAGGAGTTCAGCTTATCACAAAATCTCACTGAAGTCACTGTAACTTTTTAGTTTAAAAAAAAATAAAAAATACTGCCACAGAGGCAGCAACACGCAGAGGGATTCAAAGGAGGTATGAACTAAGTAATATTTCTCACACCATAAAAACTTGCACCAGAAATATCTGAATTTAAATGTTTCATCCGATAGGCTGTGTACTCTCTTGCCATTTTTACTAGCCTGTTCTAATGATTTTCATTTAGAAATGCAAAAGGAGGCTGTATTTTTAACATTTAATCAATCCTCAAGAACTCTGTATGTTTGTAATCACGGGCCATATGAATGCTAGCAGAGTAAGATACGTGCCCAAAAATGATTCAGCAAGGCACACTGTAACTGCTCTTTTCTGGTATCGTAATCACGTAATCATTTTCTTTTTGGGTAGCCTACATGCTCCAAACAGCGGGTGGAAAGGGGAAGAAGAGGTAATAAGGAATGAAGAAATCAAATCAGGATATCACAGTTAAATGTAATCTTGCAATACTTATGCAGATAATTCAAGTTCCACCAAACCTTTTGCCTCATGTAGAAGTTTATGGGAAAACCTGAGTGCAGGACTGCAGGATGCATGTGATGGAGTTAGGGTCTAACTACATGTACACATGGAACATGTCACACTGTGAGAATCTACTTGTTTTCAGTATAAAAATGATATTTTTTGATAAAACTTAAGTGGAACCTACACACATTTGTAGATAAATGTACAAATAAAGCTAATACATGAAACCACCATCTTTAAGCAGAGCCATACAACTTGCACGCACTTATCCAAAACCCTCATTGACAAACTGTCAGAGACTTTTTTTTAAAAAAAATGACAAGGCAGAGACATATAACATTGTGCGATGTGTTAAACTAATCTTATATGTACCATCAGTTATTTGAAATAAAACTCTTAGAAGAATCATCCATTTAATTTTGAACTGTCATATAAAACTATCAGGTCTTCCCCCTTGTCTCGTGGCGTCTTGAAGGTCTGAAGGAACCTGAGCAGAGGCAAGCTTTGTGCTTCCTTCTCTTCCACTTTAGGTAGATATCATATTAAAATGAACAAAAGGCAAAATGAATCTTAAGAGATGAAAGGCTGAACTGTGAGGATCAGGCAGAGACAGGAAGAGTCTACCACCCATTACTAGAGGTGGTAGAAACACTCGTTAACTAGTTGGATATCATCATATCACTAGACAGTGTTTGGGCTCCAAGCACCACGATTCACGGCGCAGACCCAATCCCTCCAAGGTAACAGCCCCAATTTGGTCCCCAATAGGATAGCTCCGCACTTAATTTTCACTAAAAAAAAAGATCATATTTTGCAACATAAACAGCAGACTAGCAGAAACCTTACCCTCCTCTTCTATTGCACATAATCTCTCACCTCCACACAAAGCCACGGGCTTCTTTCCGTCCTTATCAGCTGCAACTTGGGTCATATTCATATCTAAGAATAGAAAGTGTCTCCACAACCATTTGAAACAAATATGAGACCTTGAACCTCATTAAGTACATTGAGTTCAAATCACACGTAAGATTTGGGTTCAGCTCTGACCGCTCACTGGCTCAGTGATTTACACATGTTATTTAATCTCTCTGAGATACATGTTTCTCATCAATAAAGTGAGATTATAAATAAAATGAGTTGCATGACTTTAGAAAGTTTTCGTAGGGATCAAAAGACAACTTATAAAGCACTGCTTGTATAGTTCCTGGCCCATAATAGGTACTCAATAAATGGAGTGATTATTGTTGTTCAAAAACATGAAGTTCTAAGTTTTCTGAGAATTTTAGGGTCTTGTTTTTAAGTTAGAGACAAGTAAACTAGAAGAATAAGCTTTTCAAAACAAAGCGCTCAGGATTTAGAAGTTTTCATCTCATCCCCAGATTCTATTTCTAATAGTTAAAGATAAAGTACTCTTGTGTCTACTATAAAACTACCAGAAGAAAACAGAGAAAACACTTTGGAACATTGATCAAGGCAAAGAATTTATGGCTCAGACCTCAACTGCACAGGCCACAAAAACAAAAACAGACAAAAGGGACCATATCTAACTAAAAACCTCCTACAGAGCAAAGAAAACAATCAACAGAGTGAAGAAACAACCTGTTGAATGGGAGAAAATATTTGCAAATTAGTCATCCAGCAAGGGACTAATATCTAGAATATACAAGGAACAAAAATAACTCAACAGTAAAAAATTATAATAATAATTTAAAATGGACAGAGGATGCAAATAGACATTTCTCAAAGAAGACACACAAATGGTCAACAGCTATATGAAAAAGCGCTCAACGTCACTAATCATCAGGGAAATACAAATCAAAACCACAGTGAGATATCATCTGACTCCAGCTAGAATGACTATTGTTTAAAAGACAAAAAAACGGATGATAAGAGTGTAGAAAAAAGGGAACTCCTATACACTGCTGATGGGAATGTAAATTAGTACAGCCACCATGGAAAATAGTATGGAGATTCCTCAAGAAACTAAAATTAGAGCTATCATAAGATCCAACAATTTCACTACTGGGTGTTAATCCGAAGGAAAAGAAACCAATATGTCAAGGGAATACCTGCACTTGCATATTTATTCCAGCACTATTCACAATAGCAAAGATATGGAACCAATTTAAGTATCCATCAACGGATGGCTGGATAAAGAAAATGTGGCATATATACACTATGGAATACTATTTGACCATAAAAAATGAAATCAAGTCATTTGCAGCAACATAGATGGAACTGGAGGTCATTATGTTAAGCGAAATAAGCCATGCACAGAAAGACAAATATCACCTCTTTTCAGTCATATGTGGGAGCTAAAAAAAGTCTATCTCATTAGGTAAAGAGTAGAACGATAGTTTCCAGAGGATAGGAAGGATGTGGACAAGAGAGGAGATAAAAAGGGGTTGAGAGGTTAGTTACTGGGTACAAACATACAGTTAGATAGAAGGAATAAGTTATCATGTTCAATAGCACAGAAGCATGACTATGGTTAACCACAACACATTATATATTTCAACATAGCTAGAAGAGAGGACTTGAAATGCTCCCAACACATCAAAATAACAAATACTGGAGGTGATGGATACCCCAAATACCCTGACTTGCTCATTACACATTTTGCATGTAACAAAATATCATGTTTCCCATAAATAAGTACAAATATTATATATCAATTTTTTAAAAAACCTCTTGTTTTTAAATCCATTCTGCCTAACTTCAAATAGTAGATTCTTGTTTAAGACTTTTAGCCTGTCTGTATTTGCCTGCCCTACCTGGAAAAAATAATGGCCAATGTAAATGCACCCTCTACTGAAGAGAACTGGAGTGAACATGCGAGGAGTAATGGACATGAAGCATTTCATAATCTGGAAAGTGCTGTATAGCACAGGCTATTACATGTGGCAGTGATGTGCCACACTGATGTGGGGTGCCAGAGTTCAAGGCTCCACTCTGCTACCAGCCAGCAGTAGCAGTGTGAGAAGCCATGGTCATTAAGCTCTGTAAATCTCCATTTACTCATGAGCATGATAAGAATGACTACTTCACAGAGCTGTCAAGAGAAACAGAAGAATGTAAACAAAAACTTTTAATACACTGCCTGGCACATGGTAAGTGTTCAATAAAGGTTAGCTACTAAAATGTATTATGGACCTTTTTGATTTACAAAATATTGAGTTCATTTTCCACTTTGCAATTAGAAAGGTTTCATTTGCGTTGCTTTAGTTTTTTTAAAGATTAATTATTAGCAATTTTGATAACCACTAAAAAATTTCAAAACATCCTTTAAATGTCTTTATCTGCATTCTTAAGACATCGTGGTCTGTGATATTTTTCAAAGAAGACTTATATCCCCGATTTTTAATGGGCTTAGTGAAATCTCCTTCATGGTAATCTTCATGGAGATACATGATTACACTTATAAAGACTTTACTAGTCATAGAAACAGTAATAATCGCTTTCCTCAAATTCTTAAATTTTACAAAGAAGTACCACTTCATATCATACTGTAATACCAATTAATAAAAAGACATTTTAAAATATTCAATGCCTCATCAAGAAAAATCGGCTTTCCCTGTGGTTGTTCTTTAAGACTATTATTCAGAATCCGTAATGGGCAGCAACAGTCTCAGTGGAAAGAGCTTCCCTTTGTCCCCCTAGTGGCCACATACAAAATAACAACAGGTAAAGAAAAGGTTTTCAGAGCTACTGGAGTAAGAAAACTTCAATGCCTTCATTTTACAGAAGAAGAAACTAAAGCCAAGAGATGAGGACTTGGTCAAAACCACACAATTTTTCAGCAAGCCACCAGCCTATGAAAAAGGATTTTGGATATTATGAATATTATGACGTCTGGAAAGTTACCCCCAAAATGGACTTACCTAAGATTTTACAATTTTCTTGTCAAATGACACTGAGAAGCTTTATTTCCAGTTTTCTTTTTCCTTCTCAGGGAGATAATAAGTACAGTTTCCCAGGGGCAAAGATAAGACCTCAGCTGTGACCAAGAATTCTGCCTGAATCCTTGGTGAAGGATTCCTTTTTGAGGAATAAAGCCTGCCCCCGAGGGTTCAGAAGTGTACAAAGATAGCTCTCCACAGAAAAGACCAGCGAGAGTCAGTGCATCTTTTCAGATGGCCAAGGGCCACAATGAATAAGACATAAAGGTCAATAAATAAGTTAAATTCCATTTTTCACAACTTTAAGGTACCCACAAATAGGGAAAAATTGGAAGCAGGCAGGGTACACACGTGGCAGAGGATAAAACTGAATTGTCCTGATTTGAAAAAAAGAAAAATTACTTGCATTATTAGTAAGCCTTCTGTTAGCCCAAAAATTTAACAAAAGTACAGATTTTGTTTGAATATAAATTAAGGAACTGAAGCCATTATCTAGATATTTTGAGGCAGATAATAAAGAAGACAAGTCACATAACACCCAAAATATGTTTATCTTAAAATTAGAAATTTCAGACTACAGCAGGTTTTAATTTTTGCATTGTTGCACATAGATTCCCAGAAAGTTCTGTCAATCAGGAGGCATCTACGTGATGGTTAAGAGCACAGGAATTCACCTCAAAGTGTATGTTTAAACCTCAGCTCGGACTCATACTAACTGCGTGATCTTAAGCAAATTACCTGACCTCTCATTCCTCAGTTTCCTTATCTACACACAAGAATGATAACAGTATCTACTGCATAGCCTGTCAGAGGATTAAATGCGAATAATATACACGGAGAACAAGTACTCAGCACATTGTATATACGCAGTAAATGTTAGTTACTGTTCTTATCAAAATATTGAGGAACCCATTTTCTACACTTTAAGCCTGAAGAGAAAGCAAAGATAAGCAGTGAATAAAAGTAGCTTCAGACTGGATCATAGGAGGCATGCTAGTCCGGCCTCTCTAGCTCTAATGAGATGTCTGGCTTCGGAAAAAAATCTCTCCATTCGTGTGATTCTTGTTTTCTCATCTGCCAAAAAATAAGAGGTTGGATCCAAGTTGAAGAACCTCAAGTTTGACAAAAATGTAAAAGATCACTCTGTTCCAAATCTCATACTTGAGCTCATTTACAACAAGTGCTTGTCCAGATTGTGACTGAATGTCTTCAGGGATGGGGCTCACCTCTATCCTAAAGCTGCCAGGCTCTTTCATCTTGAACACAAATGTCTTGAAAATCCTTTTGCATGTTGAGCTGAAATCGACCATCTGCATGTCATCAGGGCTGCAATACCAATGGTAAAAAGTAGCACCATTCTTTGATGTGCTGCTGAGAAAGAAGAGATACTGAGAATTATACCATGACATGATGTTTTCTTATCATGTCAATCATAAGAGACATCAAAATTTCAGAGTGGTTAAATTACGAAAATATGGGTGTCTTAGAATCAACTAAATGCACTTATCATCCAGTGCCTTCACCAGCTCATCCTAATTGAAGTCTATGGCACATTAAAACCCAGTCCGATTTTCTTCCATAGGACAGTTCCTAAAGTATTTGCAGAGTATCTATGACCAACTTAAACATTCCCTTTTCCAGTCTTGCCGCTTTTAGCTCATATGCAAATCTTAAGACTATAAACCATCTCCAGCTTCTGTCTACAGAACCCATTCTAGTTTATCTGAATCTCTTCTTATTCATACATGCAAGCACTAAAGCACTTTTTCTACCACCCTAGACAATGACTCTGCCGTCAATAATTCAATAGATATGCACTCTGGAACATGTCAACAATGACATCAAGCCAGAGTACTATAGGTATTCTATGAAATGCAGTGAAGACATCAGCAAAAGGGGGGAAAAAAGTATATTTAAGTGTAGTATTCAAAAGAGGAACAGAAGGCTGTAGGTGAGGTCTGCTCTATTCTGAAGGAAATAGACCTAGCAGAGGGTGGTCTTCTTTCCACCTTCTCGTCTAATCTTTGTCTTCTTTTTGACAGCCATGATATACTGTAAAATTTTGATGTTCTCACAATCTATAAAATCCCAAAATATTTTTTAACACATGCTATTATATTGTCTTTCCCACTCCAACCTGTCACTCTTCCCATCAAATGCTTCTATAATTGGAAGGGGGTTGGTGGGAGAGAATTATTTTTCCCTCTGGAAGAAAGTATAAGATGTTCTGTTTATTCTGGTCTATACCACTTACTTAGAAGAATGTTCTGATGCAACGCTTTTCCTCTTAATGAATTGTTTCTTCTGAACAAGGACATGCCCTTTCATTGCCATAATACAACCTCGATTTTCAATCTACCAAACTTGAGTTGTACATATCTGATCAGGCAAATTTATATTTTACTACAAAGCAGTGAATAAAATATAAAAAGAATTCAGCAACACTGAAGTCCACACTACCTACTCTGAAATACCCAGAGTACTAAAATACCCTCTGTAGGTCAATAACATTTTGCTGCTGTGCATTTAGCTCATTTGGAAATCTTCTGGCTTATTGCAATCTACCTAGTGATGAGTCAAATATAATGATCAAGAGGGAAATGTCTTAATGCATCCTGGGATCCAACCCACTTAAATACAGTACTGGAAGCTGTCCCAGGATTAGAAAACCTGGATAAGTACATGAACTTTGTGTGAATTTATTTTAGCTTGTATTGAGATGTCTATGGCTCTTACAAAAAGGGAATTCCATCGAGGTTTCTTGTCTCCTTTGTTTCAATTCAGTAATATCCAGAGTGGTTAAAGCTTTTTTTCCCTCCTTAAATACAGTATGTGTATGGGTGTGGGTGTGTGTGTCTGTGTGGGATGGGGGTTTGCGCACATGCGCACACATGCGCAGCAGAGATAGGGGATGGTCATTCATTCCTCACTGAAATCTGTTTGCTTGTGCACTCCATGATGATCAAGCCATAAGCATTGCACTATGTGGCTTTTCCATGCAGCAACACATTTAGTATTAAGTTTTAGGTCGAAGATTTGGATTGGTTGATCAGAACTGCCGATGCCAAGATTCTTAATTAAGTTCATGGTTTAAAAACTAAATTTTTTATCCTAATCAAGAATAATTGTTAATGATCGTGAAAACGTTTTTATCAGATAATCGTTGCATAAAGATGTGTATTATCTAAAAGAAAGCCAGAAAACTTGTAATTATTTATGTATATACATCCCCATTATAAAGATAAGATAGCCTCTTAATCATCAGAAGAGAGATTTAGTGGAAGTTGGAAAATCCTTCATCAAAATTAATATCCCTAGTAATGGTTTATGAAGGAGATTTAAAAAAAAAAAAAGAAATTGAAACTTTGCAAGCTGTGAAAGGAGAGAAGTACCAGTGATTTTGACTGAGGCATATAAAGTAATGAAGTAGCCTAAAAACTGATGAGATGCTTCAGCTATACCGAACTACTGAACGAAACAAGAGGATATGGGGGAAAAGGACACTTTCTAGATTGTCTTTCCAGTGTACAAGGACATTCCTTAAATGCTCCCTCTCTCTTTGGTCCTGAGGGTGCCAGCCCCAGTTGATGGGTACAAGACAATGCTACCTGACCAATCAGGGCCATTTTCTTTTTTTTTCTTTTTTTTTTCAAGACAGAGTCTCACTGACACCCAGGCTGGAGTGTAGTGGCACATTCTCCGCTCACTGCAACCTCTGCCTCCTGGGTTCAAGTGATTCTCCTGCCTCAGCCTCCTGAGTAGCTGGCACACCACCACAACCAGCTACATTGTTTTGTATTTTTAGTAGAGTCAGGGTTTCACCATGTTGGCCAGGCTGGTCTCAAACTCCAGACCTCAAATGATCCTCCCAACTTGGCCTTCCAAACTGTTGGGATTATAGAGAGGCATGAGCCACCATGCTGGGCCTTAGGGCCATTTTCTAAGAAATTGGAAAGGGGGCTGAAAGAGAAACCCTCTTTCCCACAGGTAAGCTCTGGAATTGTTGGGGTGCCGCTCTGCCCTGTGGGCTGAAGGATGAAGGAGGCAGTTGTGAAGGGAGACGAAAGGAAAGCAGAAGTTCCCTGAGGAGGAGATCAAGCTAGGGGTAGAATGCTGGCAGCTTCCCATGCCTGCCCCTGGGCCTTTCCAGAGACTCTGCAGAATTTCTACTCTTAACTTTCAGGAGAAACCCTATTCAATAATAACAGAGACCTCTTCATTTGTTTAACTGTCTCTGATGGGCTACTGTTACTTGCCAACATGTTTTGGCGTGATGATAGAGAACAAAGCAGAAACAGTACTTACACAACTCCAAGTAATCATTTAACCTCAGTCTCAGTTCCTGGTCTCTAAAATGAGGATAAAATAATTCTGAATATTTACATCAATCCTGTATTTGAAGATTAATGATTATTGTGACAAATGTTACTAGAAAGCCTCAAAAATCACATAAAATCCTTTAGTACAAGTGCTGTCTTTTATATAATTTAATGCTGCCACCTGAACTGTTGAGAAGGAAACAGATTGTCCGCTCATAAAGTAGTTGTTCTAACCACCTTTGACATGTAGCTTAATGGGGTTTGAAGAATAGTATACTGCAAACAGTTAGAGATTTCCTTTGTGAGATGTTAACTGGTTCAACAGATAGAAAATCAACTTCACTATCAACCCTCTTATACTATAATAATCAGCCAATTTGCACATTTTTTTCTGCTAAAGGTGGTCTTAAAATACGACTTATTTTATTGACATATTTATATATTATGTATTCATGTATTAGCCTACTACCATATATGCTAATAAATTATACCTGCATATATAATCTGTGGGTCTCTGTGTCTGCATATACACCTGCACACCCTTTTACCAGTAATATTTCTGCTTCTTGCGTGTTCCAGTTTCACTGCCTTGGACATGTTACGTAACCTGTTCTCTCTTCATCAATCTGATTTCTCTTTCTTAATAGAGAAAATATTACACCACTTGTTGAAGGAAGAATTAAATAAAACAGTCTACAAAAGTACTTTGTAAGCACTAAAGAACTACACAGACACACAGAGCTAATATTTCCAATTAAATGTGTAAGAAATTTCATAATCTGAAGAATGAACTATGAATCTGCAGCTTTCTTCTCCCCATTCTTTCTTCATAGGTGTTTAAAGAGCTGTCGAAAAACAAAATGATCAGTCTTTTTTTGCAAATTGGTATCAATTCTTCATTCAGGGAAGGTCTTTTCCAGAAAGAAACTCAAGTCTTTCCGTCATCCATGTGTGGAACATCTGTGCTAAAACCTTTCCATGCACACTTCTTTGAAGTACTGGCTGCCTAGAGGAATACTTTGATTTGGGCTTTATTTAAATGCCTGAACTTCTACTGGAGAAACAAAAGGTTTTCTAGTAAGAGCTCAGTTGGGAACAGGACCAACCTCCAGCCAGTTTAACCACTCAGAGGCCAAGCAGCCTGGCACTTCTTAGATCTCTGTGCAGTGGAAATCTTCCTGAGAACTTGCAGCACAGGCCAACAGCTAGTTTGGGAGGCTAGCAATCACTGTGGTAATTAGATTTAACTTTCCTAATACAACAGTGGCTGATCCCATCATGCTTGTGTCTCCTATGTAGAAAATCATTACTCTCATTTAATAAGACTTTGACAGGTTTCATATTTTTGTGGCTTAGTACCTTAATAGTAGATATTACCTCTTTGTAACTATCAGTCTAGCCATTCACACAGCTATGTGTACCAAAGAGTTTAATTTGGTGGTTATCCTACTTTGGTAACTTTCCAGAAGGATCATCAAACGTGAGGCAGACCTTGAATATCATTCACTGAATACCCCCCTCTTCTGCAAGTCGTTTGTATGCTTGTATCCGTTGATTTAGAACGATGGCATCAGCCATAAGTCATTGGCAAGCCTGAGGGTCTGGGTTTTGAGTGTTTCTGCAAGCCCAGGGAAGCATGGCTTCGTGCTACGGCATCCTGGGGTCACTCCAAAAGAATAACAGAGATCATGGGGCTACGTGAAAACGTGTCTTCCTGGAAGAAGAGAAGGAAAGACACGTACGAATCTATCCATGTCTGCTTGCGTCTGGAGAACGCCTGTTTATGTTGTAAAGAAAAGCCATCGGTATTGTCATCTCAGGAGACCGGCTTGTTTTATGTGTGTGCATGTTATGCGTGCTATCACACGAAACTGGCCAACTGATAGCGTGAAGAGGTACTGTGTCCCTGGGAATTGTAATTGCTTGGTCGGCGAAAAAAGAACATCAGATCGTTGCTGATAACCGCACAAGGTGCATTTTGATAGTATAAAAGAGGAAACAGACGGAGTCATACAAGTTCTGAGTATATCTTAAACCCCCGCCCAAGAAAAAAAGAAAGAAAGAAAAAAAGGAAGGGAAAGCCTGGGGCTGGAGGAGTGTTCCAGGGAGCGAATTGCTCAGGACTTCAAACACTGGGAGTCATTCTGTCAAGGGGGAGGGGGCGGGCGGGGGCAGGCTCCGGGCCTCTTTAACAAAGTCCTCCTCTCTTTGCTCCCTCCCACTTCATTCACTTGCAAATCAGTGTGTGCCCACAAGAGCCAGCTCTCCGGAGCCCGTAACCTTCGCATCCCGAGAGCTGCAGTTTCAGCCGCGACAGCGAGAACGGCAGAGCCAGCGACCGCGGCGGCGGCGGCGGAGGCAGGAGCAGGCTGGGCGGGTCGCAGGGTCTCCGCGGGCGCAAGAGGCGAGCAGAGGTGGGTTCGGGCTCCGCTGGCTGTGCCTACATCTCCATTTTTTTTTTTTTTTTTTTTTAATTCTGTAGCGTTGATGGAAGCCAATCAGAGGGAGAGCCCTCTCCGCCCGGTGGGTGCCGCGCGCGGATTTGGGAGGGATGCTCTAGCCTGGGAGCCCGGGTCGGGGCGGGCGCGCGGGTCGGGCTTCGCGGGCGGCGCTGCTGCCGCTGCCCGGGACCGACGCCGCTTCCCGGGGGAGCCTGGGCGCCGCTCCTCCGCCTCCTGGTAAGCCCGATCCGCCGCGGGGCTGGGAGGGGGCACCGGGAAGCGGGCGCCGGAGAAGAACCCGCTACCTCTCTCCGCGCCGGCGGAGGCTGTCAGGGGAGCTCCGGCATTTGCAAAGTTGGCTGGTCAATGACCAAGGGCGCCGGTGCGTGCAGGACCCGCCGAGCCGTTTGGGGCTGGATGTATCTCCACCTGCCCGCATGAAAAGGGTCTGTGCGGTGACTGCTTGGGCTGGGTTACATTTCTTGGCTTTGGGGGGGGGAAAGCAGAAAATCAGGTAGTCTGAAAACTCTGCAATGCTCCCAAAAAGGAAAACTTAAACTAAAGGGACGATTTGGCTGGGAGAAGGAGCCAAAGAAAACTGTTAGCTTGCACGTTCCGGGCAACGCCTGCGGCTCATCTAGGACAGAAATGCTTAGGTTGCAAGGAAAGTCCAACATTGGACTCGGAAAATGGAGCACACTGTCCAGGGAAAAGTCATGTGGAAGGCGCAGCTCGCTCGTGCTGTTCCACTGCTGGCCAGCCTCAAATCTGGCGGAGAAAGCCTTTCCCGGGCTGACTGGAGAGTGCTTGGAGTGCGCTTGGTTTTAGGTGCCAGATGCAGAGAAATTGGAGCCCCCAGTGCGTTAATCCCAGAATTTAATAAAAAGGGACGCTGCAATGTTGTGGACTGCAGCAGTTGCAGAGCTGAGATTACTTCTTCTGTAGTTAGATTCTTCTGCCAAGAGTTACCGTAGATCACGAGATGGGAGATGCTGGAGAGGTCAGCCTGGTGCTGAGAAGTGTTGTCACTGCTGCAATAAAATCCATATTTTATGGGGAGTTAAATGCAGGTCTCTGTTCGTGCAAGGGGGTGGCCACCTGAGTCAACTATGACTTGGAACATTTAAGAACCAAGAAGTTTAATCATCTGGAATAGCCACACGTTTCTCTCTCCCACTCTCATTTAAAAAAAAAAAAACATTTTAATTATGATAGTCACGCTATAGAGGTGTATCAGACCGCGTCTGTGCCAGTCTTCACTTTCACTTTGCAAAGCACGCAGTGGGAAAGAAGGAAAAGGTTTTCCCTGCAAGAATGTTGAGGAGTGGCTTTTGTGTACATATATGGCTGCTCTGGACGGGTGCAGACCAAAATATGGGCTTTCTGAGTGGTTAATTATCTGGGGGTTGCAAACTCCTCCCTGTTGGAAAAGGAACCCGGGGATATGCCTAGTTAATGCACAACTCTTCCAAGAAGGACTAACAAATACGCTTATATGAACGGTGCCAAAGGCTTGCTTATTTTCTTTATTTTTTTTTTTCTTGTTGAAAGCTTTACCTGAAAAGGAAAGCCCTTAGGATTTTACTTTGAGAGACGGGGGGAAAAAAATCTCTTACAGTTTCACTTGAGACTTGAGCATCATGCTTTGTGAAATAGTATTTGCATGGCTCTATGCTTGCTATTTTAGAGAACCGCAAAACCAGCTGTGGGAAGAAAGGGGTATGATACAGCAAATGTCTTCATTATGTCATAACCAGGAGGGCAAAGTTTATGCCAGAGACTGGATTGTCAATGCAAAGCTCAGAAACTTAAAAGAAATTCAACAATCGACTGGAAAATGCAATCATATAGGAATGTATCTCATCCCCTTTTGCTCTTTGGCATATTCTAATTAAAAAGGTACTGAAGGAAAATAAAAGGCAGATCTTTCCCAGCTAATGTAATGGTTCATGCAATACTTGTGAAGCAGAGGAAGTAATCAATTTCTTCAGAAAAACTAAGAGGCAGCAGCCCATTTTTTAAGGAAAATGGCATCGATTTAGTTCTACTGTATTTGTGTCTACAATTATCTTTTGCTACCATTACAAGAAAGTGACAGGCTGGTATCTCCATAGGGACTTTTAGTCCCTTTACTATCTGGCTTTTACACCAATTTATTGCACTTACATTTTGTACTGCTAACTCTGCAAAGATAATATATGGAAACATAATCATTTTCTACCAAGTTGCCTACTATCAAAAAACGTGTACCCTACTTCTTCCACCCACCACTTCCATCAGCTTTGCAAAGAAAAACTTACTGAGGCACTCTTCTTTTAAAGAAAAAATTTGTCTTGCAAAATACTGCTTGAGACACTTGAAAACAGCTGCAAAATTTCTAGAAAGCACAGCTACAGTCACAGGGTATTATATGATACTATGTTATTGTATCAATGCTTTGCAACACGTTCTGAAATTTTAATTGGGACTAATTGAGTGAGTGTCCCACATAGGGATTTTTTTAAAAAAGGAATGAAATGTGACAAATATTCTGAGTAAAACCACAGTCTTTCTAAGGAATTGAAATGTGTGGTCCCCCGCTTCTGGCCCCAGAGTTGCTTTGCAGTCATGAATGCCAACTTACTAAGGCTGCATCCTTTGAACTGCTGAAACTTTTTTTTGTTGGAAGGGACCTCTCAGTGGGTCACTCCATGCATTTCTCCCCTGGAGTTCAGTTGGAAAGTGGATTTTGTTTTCTAAGATAATAAGAGTATAACAACGTTTTCTCTGTAAACAAGTTAGTATTCTCTAAGCACTATCTTAATATTTGTGACAGGTCATATAATTATCATTGCCATTATTTCTGTACTTCCTCTAATTTAGGGGACTTACAAATATTTTTATGGTTTTCTGGATATCTAGACTTTTGGTAACTGCTAGATGTTCCAAATGAAAGCAGTGCCCAATTAATGAAGAATTTACCATCATCAATATAAGATTTTCTTATTTGTGACCTTTCCAAGACTCTACTTCCTTACTTCTAATTTACTCAATAATAATAATGACATTATATTTAGAGCCCCAAAAGTTCTACATGAAGAGTACCCCCCCCAACAACAAAAGAAATATTTGCAGGAAAAAAAAATGCAGTTACTGTTTCAGAAACCCATAAACATTCACACGTTGTGTTGAACTAAAGGCATCTAATTCAAATAATTCCCCATTCAAATAAATATATTTTAAACATCCAAAAGATGTTTAGATACCTGTGTCACCCTTACTCCAGGTATTTTCTGCTTCATTTCTTTCTTTGATGTATCATAACACATTTTAGGTAACCTACTCCTTAAAATACTCTGCCTGAAACTTGGAGTAAGGTGACTTCTGGAGGGTGAATCAGCCTCTTCTGCTGACAGTCTGCAGGTTTCAACTTCCAATTTAAAAATCTGTTCTAAAGTTTGAAATGTGTTCCAAATAAGATAACATCCGGCAGAATCCAGTTGCCTTGTGCTTCTTGCTTAGTCACGGCTGCTTATTCTTCAGTGTCCATCAGAATTAGGGTCTCGCTTATAAAAATAACAAGCAGTGACTCAGTCTGAATTGCATTTTTAATAGTGTTTCAACCTAGCCAGTGTCTACTGAGCACACTTTATTTACTTCACAAAAAAAGTGAGAATGTGGATAATCAAACCTTCCCTGATTTAAATATTTTTCTGAATAATGATTCTAAATTCAAAGACTCAAGAACATTGTGGTAATAGGAGAATTGCAGAAAGAAGAACGCACACATATACACACGCAAACACAACACCCAGTTGTGACAGTGTTCCAAGAATATTAGAGAAAAAATATAGAAGTAATGCATTTGGGCTGATTTTCTTTTCTCCTTCTTTCTTTTTTTTCATATTGTTTTCTCCATTGGGATTTTTATTTTATTTTGAAGACAGATGAGTGCTTGAAGCACTTTCCTGAAACTAAGTAGTGATATTTTTGTTCAAGCTTGCCTCTTACAAAGATTAACTGGTCTAAGTTTTTTTAAAGTTTCTATTCCTATAGAAGCCTCTGTTTTTCAAAACAATCTTATGAGGAACTTCAGCTTCTCTCTAATTAACTATTGAACCAAATGTATATAGTCTTTGTCATGCTATCATTCACAAAATAGGAGGTAAGGGAAGAGAGGAGAGTATCAATAACCCTTCAGAAAAGTGCTACACCTGAATTTACTGCAAAATAGTTGGGTCAGAGGGATCCAGCTACAGCCAATAGTCTAGTTGTTCAAAATTGAACTATCCAAGAAATTTTCAACTCCTCCAACAAAGAAAACTAACTGAAGGATGAATGCTCTGAGCACACATTCATAAATGTAGAGTAGACACATATGCAGAGACTACTGGAGATTATTTCATCTTATTTCATCTGTTTAGCTTCTTACACTAACACCGTTGGGTGCTGGTTTCTTCTAGCGATCACATCACCTTGCTGTGATTTATAAGAGGTAGAGCTTAATTAATGCCATAGTGTTAATATTAAATTTGATTTGTCATGTAAATGGGCAGCATGAGTTGCAAGCTTTACTTAGTATATGTGGTACTGCCTTGTGAGAGAAATGACTTATGAAGAAGATGAGGCCCATAAAGCTAGCATACCACAGGGTATGATTTATCTTCGTGTTTTAGTACTTGAAAGAATGCTGTGTTTTTCTCTTTCTCTAATTTCCTAAATTGGTAGGTCTGGCCAGAAATATCCAAGAGACCTAATACGTTATAGGAAGAGAAAACAGCAAGAAAAATTAACTTGGGGAACTGTCCAAGTGAGTAAAATGGAAAGAGATGAGGAGGTACATTTTTACAGCAGAGGGAAACATAAGAATAGAAATAGAATCAAAAATAGCCAATTTTACACAGGGTGCATTTTCCTTTTTATAAATGGTGGTACTATTCAATGTCACTTTATAAACATAATTACATCATTAACATATTTATACACACTACTCTTCTCTACCAGAAAATGCAAACTTGAAAATTACCTTTAAAAAAAAAAATCACCATCTAAGGGAGATAACCCTGGATGGATGGTAAATTAACCAGAAGAGTATCTTTTTTAAAGTGGTCTGAAATTGCATCAGAATCAAGGAAAAAATTTTCTTAGTGCATTGAAGAATATCAGCTCTTTTCCTTCTATTATCTTTATTGTCCTGCCTGCTAAATAGAAAAACTATGTGTTCCTCTGATGCCTGCAATCCAAAGTATGCAGTAACAATATAGACTAAGTATTCTACTTGGCATCCATTTGGATCCTGTGTTGTGATACAGCATGATGAAAGGCAGAGCTACAAGACAGCATGCCCCCAGCTCTTTACATGGTATATATGCATGTGGTATTGACCATGTAAAGAGCTGGGGCATTATTTACATGGTATATATGTGTGTATATATCCATGGAGATATATATATATATATATCTTCATATATATATTTTATTTCATCTGTTTAGTGTCTTTACACTAACCCTGTTGGATGGTGGTTTCTTCTAGCAGTCACATAACCTTGCTGTGATTTGTAAGAGGTAGAGCTTAATTAATGCCAGAAAGTTAGTATTAAATTTGATTTGTCATGTAAATGGGCAGCATGAGTTACAAGCTTTTCTTAGTATATGTGGTACTATCTTGTGAGAGAAATGACTTATGAAGAAGATAAGGCCCATAAAGCTAGCATACCACAGGGTATGATTTATCTTTGTGTTTTAGCACTTGAAAGAATGCTGTGTTTTTCTCTTTCTCTAATTTCCTAAATTGGTAGGTCTGGATATATATGTATATATCCAGCAAAGATTGAAAAAACAACATTCAACAGTATTTTGGCTCAGAATTTTTATACGTCCAAATAATAATGATAATAAATAATAAACTAACCTCTGTCACACCCTGTTCTACGTATTTTACATGCATTTCGCATAGCAATAATTACACAGTAAATCAAAATGACACTGCTCTACTTGTATCCTCTTTACTTAGCCCTTTTTTGGTTTGAATTTCCAGGGAATCTCCGTTTGAGCCAAGCACTTAATGAATGTGCTGTTAACAAACACTTGCGAGGTCTTAGAAGTAAAAGTGTGACTCTCTCTGAGAACTGCAGAGCAGCAGAGGGCATGGGAATGATTTGATTATTTTGACCAGAGCTTGGCAGATGTGAAGTCTGAGGGAGATGTTTTTAAGTTCTTCATGTTTGATAAATCATTTGCAAGCATGTGTCAGAATTTATAATTGTAGAAAACATTGTGTGGGCCATTTTTCTGAACATAATGATGGTACTTTTTATAAGAGAATAAATTATCTTATCCTACCTTCAGAGTGATCTTTATGAGGGAAGAGATGTTTCAGGAAGGTAGCTAAAATGACACTTTTCATTGCATTGACAGGGAGGGGACATCTCAACCTCACAGCACCCACTAAGAGCATCAGTCCATCCTCAGCTCATTGATATTACCATGGATGTAGCATTTGGGACTCTGGGTAGAGCTAAGTAAGATCATGTTTATGTCCTTCCTTATCTGATAAGTAAGAGTAATTATTCTCTTTTATGACCACAATTATTTTGTTACTTCATTAGTATCACAATTTGGTATTTGTTCTGAATGATTTACCAAGTAAAATTACACACACACGTGCGCACACACACACACACACACACACACGCACCACTACCATGCCACCAAAAATAATCCTTACAAAAACAAGAAAAGAAAGAGGGAAGGAGGAAAGGAGAAAGGGAGGGAGGCAAGGAGGGGAAGGAGGGAGAGAGGGAGGGAGAAACCCTCTTAATACAGTCACATTGTATATGGTTGACATTGATAAGCCATTTTCATTATATTCAGTTCATTCTATTGCCACCATTCAAAAAGGCATGTAGTTAACTTAGCCTTCAAGGAAAGTTTGATATTAGAAATGTAATCAGAGAATGTGAGACACAGGAAGGAGCTTAGAGATGACTTTATCTAATACTCCATTTAACTATGAGATAACTGATGACCAGAGAGATGAATGACTTATCCATAGATATATTTGATTTGTTTTGTTCTCTTATCTCTATCTTTCTCTGTTGTAGCTTGATTTCTAGTTATTGGATGTTATTGCTTTTTATCATCACCACTTAATTCTGGCATTAAAAATGAAAGAGGAAATTTAAATCTACAATATTATTATTTATAAGTATTCTGTGAAGGGACAAATGTGGAAACTTACAGTGAAAATAAGGATGTAGGCTTCTTTAGGAATTTCATGTGTTCCTACATTTTGTAAATTTCCTATTGCAAATAATTAACATTTTCCCTCAAAATATTGACCACTGCTAGGGAGACATATGACAAGGTTTGGGGTTTTGTTTTATTTGTAATGGGTTGATGGCAGTCTTGAGTAAGCCTTATCTAAATCTTCGAAACAAAAAAATTATTGGTTAGAGGTCAGATATGAAAAATAATAACAACCTATTGTGTTTCTCATAAATCTCAATGTATTTGATTTAAAGAACTTAGACAGTGACCTTCCCACTGCTTTGAAGTTAAAATGTCAGTTCTTTCTTGGAAGTATGGGGAAAGATTATGATGACTTTTTTTTTGGCAAAATTAAAATTTAGCAAGTAACTCAATGTCAATGCTCTCCTCTTTAAAAAATAAAACTGTTAATGTTCCGTGAAATCCAAAAGTCCGGGACCGCCGGTTTATACGATGACTCACATGATGTTGAAAAATGATTGACCTAGTTCTCTTTTTCTTATTTGGATGAACAAAAAGTAAAGGGGAATTATAGTTATATTTAAAACACCAAAAAGACAAACTAAACAAAAACCATTTAATCAAAAGGTATCCTTGGATCTCTTAATTAAAACTTACAGAGATTAATACTAAGGTTTGGAATGCTAATATGATCTTTGAACATATAACAGATCCTCAAAAAAAAATATGCTTTGCCAAGCTCATGGCCAGAATGTGTCATTAATACTGAATTTGCCCATTTGATTACATAATGGATTCAGTGGGAAATGAAAAGTTTTACATTTATATCTAACTCTATAAGCTCACCTTAACCACATAAATTATAAAATGGGTTAGAAAAAAGAAATTTTGTATAATTGTAGACAAACAAAAATATACTAACATGTTGATCTGTATTTTGAGTTATGCATTTTTACTTCAAAAAGCAATTGCTTTCTAGTGTATAATATAGATTTCAGTCATGAAGATGAGCTTATCATATTTTTAACTACAAAGTTTAAACCTCCTTTTGCAGAATTAAAGAGAGGGAGAGTTTCATTAATCTACTATCATCCATTTTAAAATATTTTCAGTATAGGCTTGGTGGCTCATGCTTGTAATCCCAGCATTCTGGGAGGCCGAGGCAGGCAAACCACCTGAGGTCAGGAGTTTGAGATCAGCCTGGCCAACATGGTGAAACTCCGCCTCTACTAAAAACACAAAAATTAGCTGGACGTGGTGGGGAGCGCCTATAATCCCAGCTACTCAGGAGGTTGAGGCAGGAGAATTGCTTGAACCCAGGAGGTGGAGATTGCAGTGAGCCGAGATGATGCCATTGCACTCCAGCCCGGGCGATAAGAGCGAAACTCCATCTATATATATATGCAACTGCTCAGTTTTGAACTCAACAAAATATTCTAAGCTCCCCTTAGCAACAGGTTCTAATTTAACACCAATCAAAATGGTGTGTGGTCAGTCTAATTACCAATGCAAAATGTTAAAATCTACCATGACTGTTATATTACTGCTGACTCCTCATTTGAACCAAGTTCAGCTACTTTTCTCCAAACAAATATTCTTATATTAAGCTACTTGTTTAAAAGTATCTAGTAGAGATATCGTCAGTGTTTCACAAAGAATTAATTCTATGAGAGTGGCCTTGCGTTAAATATCAGTGCCGCATTTTCACTCTCTGATTCACCTGCCTTTTTATAAAAAGAGGGAGAAAGAGCGAGCGAGCGAGCGAGAGAGAGAGAGGTTTGAGGTGGGTTCTAATTAAGACAACAACATGAAGTAGAGTCAGTTACTAGTTAATGTACCCAGGAGGAGGTGGTTCCAGACCTCCAGATACAAAAAGTACCTGCTCAGCAATACCTTTTGCATTCATAGCAAATGTGATTACCTGGAAGAAAATTGCATTTAAGATAAGAGTGCAGGAATGTCAAATGCAAGTGCTATATTTAGATACTTTGTTTTATGATACTTTCTTTTCTTCCTCAAGTTCACTTTTACTTCTAATGCCACAATCCAAAATATCTTTCCAAAGAGCACTGTGGTTTGTTTTTCTTAGAAAACTTTTTCTGCTTGAATTTAAATGGGCTTGTATTTTGTGTTCTGAAAAGCAATGAAATTAAATGGAAGAGATGACCTCAGTATATGAGTGGACAGAGCAAGGTGTTTAGTGATTATCTGATAATCACTTTCTCCCCAAATGTAACACTTAGGAGGATGGGTATTTTATTTAAAATACGAAGTTGGAAGCAACATAAGAGTAAACTGCTCTCAAGCAACCGAGTTTAATTTGATATAATAAAAGATTTCTATGTGGTGGGCAGAGAAAGTAGAAATTATTGAAACCCTGGGCTGGATTAATTGGGCACTATAGAATAAAAAGTTTGCTTTGTACTTGTAAGGTTCTGAACATTAATTGAGCATATGTTTGCTTCCCAATTTCTCACGAAACCAAAATGGATTTTTAAATGGCTTTTTTCTCTTTTTTCTTTGTATGATAATCTTTTCATCATGGCTGGTTAAAGAAACCAATCACAGAAGACAAGAGCCAAACCTGTCCCATTCTGTGATTTTTAAATATGCACTAATGTCTATAATCTATAAAAGACTTTAAAGCAAGAAGTGAAATTTGGACTGCATGTTAAACTCCACAATCCAAAAAAGCAGTCACAGGGCTCTGACTGCAAAGGAGATGCTGAGTTTGTCAAGTACTTTCCAATTTAGGTTTTACCTGATTGACAAGTGTTCCATAGAATG
Source organism: Ateles fusciceps (assembly GCA_036589455.1). Lineage (NCBI taxonomy): Eukaryota > Metazoa > Chordata > Mammalia > Primates > Atelidae > Ateles > Ateles fusciceps. The sequence continues at coordinate 11,606,951 of JAZHEH010000572.1, read as the reverse complement.
ATATTCAGCTAAGACTTTTGGAAAACCCATTATTTGATTCCCTGCACAGCAAAAGCCCACCTGATACAAACATAAGATGCTTTATGGAATAGATAAATCCAGGTTGGGGGGGAGAAGTGAGAAAATGGTTTAAAAATATCACTTCTCCATCTCAAGATGAGAGTTTTAAGATGAAGGCATCACTTGTAACTGTAAGCACATAGGGAAGGCTCAATAAATGCTTACTAGGTGAAATTCTTCTCATGTAAGCTACAAAAGCATCTTGTAAATATTTTTACAACTGATTTCTTTTTCAAGCTCATTCATGCCAGTGAAAATGCAACTTTCCTATCTCATGCTAACAACTTAATTTTTTATAATTCTGACTGCTTTCAAATGAGCCTATTTCAAAGGAAGCCTATCAGTCGTGTCCTGGGAGCCAGAAGGACTAACCAGGTTGATAGGGCAGCCCAGCTTTCAACACCAGGGACACCACCCCTCGCCTTCCTACAGGCAGACTTTTTTTTTTTTTTTTTTTTTTTTTTGAGACAGAGTCTTGCTCTGTTGCCAGGCACCAGGCTGGAGTGCAGTGGTGCAATCTTGGCTCACTGCAACCTCCTCCTCCTGGGTTCAAGCAATTCTCCTGCCTCAGCCACGGGAGCAGCTGGGACTACAGGCGCACGCCATCACGCCCAGCTGATTTTTGTATTTTTTTTAGTAGAGAGGGGGGTTTCACCATGTCGGCCAGGATGGTCTCGATCTCTTGACCTTGTGATCCACCTGCCTCAGCCTCCCAAAGTGCTGGGATTACAGGCATGAGCCACTGCACCCGGCCCAGGCAGACTTTTTATTAAAGTTGGTATTAAACATTGTTGCCTGGAGCCTGACTAATAATTTATGCCTTCCTAAGCAGATTAGCAGAAGTCTGTCATTTTTTTAATTCTTAGTTTGTGTTTGGAAACAGAATGTACCCCTGACTTTATACTTTCAATATATTTTATTTTTTAAAATTCATACCTAAACAATGTCCTTACCAAGATTTTTTATCATGCAGTTTTAGTATCCATATGTGTCACCACATATTTTCTATAATAAATTTAAAAATTGCTTATTTGCTAAGTGAATGACCTTTTTTTCTCCTCTCATCCAAATAATCCTATATGTTCTTTGTAAAGTATTTTGAATTTTGTTATTTAAGGAGTAAAAATAAGAAAGATTGGGAAAATGGAGTAGAATAATAAAATCTAACACTTAGCACTTTTAATATTTCAGGCATTATTCTAAATATCTTACATGAATTTAATATTCACAAGGCTTTCAAGTAAATACTGTCTGTCTTCTCAATTTTAAAGATAAAACTAGGGAACAGAACAGTTAAACAATTTGCTCAAGGTCATACAGTTGGTTCTTTTTGGAGCTAACATTAAATCCTGGCAGCCTTGAGAACCCACATTGTTTTAACTATTGCATTCTTGTGTTTTTTATGCTCTGTATACACATATTGAGATCATAGAATAGATAGATGACAGATAGATGATTGATTGACAGAATAGATGGAAGATAGGCAGATAGATAATAGGATAGACAGATTCAAATGTATGAATCTCAAATACAAAAAAGACAAAGGTATAGGGATTTTATATATACATATATATGTAACATGTACACATTACTCAGGGCTTCAAAATATAGTTACAAAGAAAACTCATTTTCTTTCATCCTTCAGTGAGTGTATCAGTATATTCTATAACAAGCGAAATCAATTAATTATAGCCCAAAGCAACAGGTTTCAGCCTCACAGAGGCCTTTTAGCTTTAGGCCTGTCTGTTCGCTTTAATTTGAGTCAGTCTTATAATCACTTACTGTTGGTCCCAAGGGAAACCTCGCAAGGGTGTTTGAAAGGTTCAGATTCATCATTAATTACTTTATTCATTCTATAATGTTTATTGAGGGCCTCTGTGCTCAGTTCTGGAGAGAAAGCAGGTAACAAGACAAACATACATTGACTAGCAATTTAGGGCAAATAGATTATTTCCTCATACTCTATCCAAGACCAATAATACTAGCTTTGTTTAAAATGAATAGGATATTCAGAATTGATTCTATTTTCTATTCTTCCGTACTGACATCTTACATTAATACAGAAATTAGCTTGGAGTTGCAAGATTTGTAAGGTTTCTATTCATCTTCAGGTTTAGCTTTGAACCTCCTACTCAACTTAGAAAGAAGCACCATACCTGCCTTCACCACCAAAAGCTTAACATAGTTTTATATTTTTGATAGGTATGCTTCAGAATATTTTCATGGTGGTTCTTTCACGAATCCCTACAATTTTCCCAGTGATCTTGCCATAAAGCACAAGCCATACATATACTGGTCACTCAAAATACAGTTCAGCAAGAAATCACGCTACATGAGAAGACTAGTTAAAATTTAGGATTGAGGTATTGGGGATTTCAATTCAACTCAGCCATTTCATGAACACTTTTGGGCAAGGCATTGTGTTGAGTGCCACAGCTAATGCCACGCTTTGATGTCAGATGATGTGCAATATGTGGTCAAGATGAAATGGAACCGTTAAAAGCTGCTCTTTTAGAAAGTTATTTTGTCAGAATTCAAGTCTTTTAGTAATGAAATAGATTGGGATCTACCGCTGCTAACTCTGGAGTTTAATGTGTTGACACTCACACTCTGTACTAATATTTAGCTGACCAGGGCTCCCACTCATCTTCACCTGGCCAAATCTTACTGGATCTTCAGGACAAAGACCAAGAATCCGCTTCTCCAAGAGCGATCCCTAACCCCCCACCTACCTGTCTCACTCTCAGCTGAGATTTCTCATGGTGTGAGTGTGTAAGACCCTTTACTTAGTCTAAGTGTAACTGTAAAAATATCTTTTCAAAAGTCTCTACATGGCTGTCTAGGTCTCACCTATCACACTGTAAGCATCTGGAGAACAAGGCCTAGCTGTGTTTTTGGCAAATGGCAAGAACACATTAGATGTTTGTTGAGAGAACTCTTTATGAATCTCTGGACTACATTTATATACTTCCCTACATTTTTCATGTTGGAAGTTAGTTTTCTTTTCCAGTAATTTGATTTCATTTGGATACATTGTGGCAATACACTTAAGAAGCAAGAAGGTTGGGGCCAGCCTTCTAGACTGTTCAAAGGGTTACCCCCAACAGAAGGGAATTATTCCCAAGATGACCTTGGTGCCTTTGGTCAAATGTCTGAAATACAGTTACAGCTCTGTAAGTAATGGGTCTCCTAACAGAATAATTGAATGTCTTATCTGAAAGTTGACATTTTTTTGGTCACTCTACTCCAAGGCATTGAATTGTTTGCATGTTTTGTTTATTTGTTCAGGGTGAAAACTGTGGTTGTATATTATTTCTTATTGGTGTAGGCTAGTATGATAAACTTTGCTTATCTTTTAGTTTATTATCAACCCATAGTAGTACATAAAACTGAATCTACAAAAACAAACTATGGAAAACTCTTATGCATGTGTTTCATGAGCAAAATTACCTTTCCTTCAAATTCCTACCTTGGAAATATTTCTTGAGTTTCTACAGGAAGTCTAATACCAGATTCCATGTACCTTGTTGTAACCTTGAACATGGCTATACCAAAAAGAGTGAATTAAATTCAAATGATTATGTAGTCCAATTTCATTCCTTAAGTGGCCATCAATGCATGGAATAGCATCTTCATGAATATTGCTGGACAGTGAAACATGCAGTTCAACCCAGCTCTATCTGAGCATGCCAAATGTTTTGTAAGTTTGTGAAATGAAGTGGGAAAGATTTGGATGATTTCCTTATATTTCCCCTATTTAATGTGATATCCATCACTCTGAAGCCAAAGGTATATAGAGAATTTTAAACTTACTAATCAATAGAATAGAAATTCATTTTCTTTTTTTTTTACATAAATGAATGTCCTAGACTAGAGTAGATATCCTGGTAGCTTCTGGCAAATTTTCTACTGCATCTCAGTACTGTGGGAAACTGTAACTTCCAATGAAAAGGAGTAGAAACTATGGACTCAGAAAAATGAGATCAGTGACTCCCAGAATTGTGTTTCAGCCTCTGCGCCGTTCTCTTGCTTAAAGCCTTCCAATCAGTAACCTCTCTTATTAACACAAGAAATCTAAACTGGGTAAGGGCATCCTCTCCCACACTGCACATCCCCAGCTTTAGAATGAGAAGTAGAGAGTTAAAGAATTTTCAGGAGTGATTAAGCTAGTGGGAGTAAAAGGGAAGCCAATAAGTAACCCTATTAACGGGAAGGGCGGTCAGAAAAGCAAGCTACAGTCATTCATGCTCAGCATCCTAAAGATCTGATTGCTTCTTACACTGGTTCACTAAGTGTTTTCAGCTGGTGTATTGGGACACTTTGGACTATGAGTAATAGAAAATCCCATCTCAAACTGGATTACAAAGAAGTAAAATTATTTTTTTACATAAGAGACAGTGTATTTGGAAAGCAGGCTCCAACTGATCTGTTAGATCAGTGATATAACCAAAAACTCAGGATCTTTCTCCCTTCCGCTACCCTCAGCATGGAAGTCATTCACCTGGTGATTTGCCTCAGAGTTGAAGATGGTTGCCAGTGGCCATTAGAGCTACACCCTTACTTATTTTTGTCTAGTAGAAAGAGAAAAAAAAATCTTTTTCACAATTAAGGATTAAGGGTAATGTCCTTCAGCCCACTGTGGCAACTCAGGTCATGTGACCACTCAATACAATATTAAGTGCTGTAAATTCTAGGTGCTATTTAGCTTTTTAGACTAAAGACCCATTCTTGGGAACAACTTTTCTTAAAGAGTGTGTGTGTGTGTGTGTGTGTGTGTGTGTGTGTGTGTGTGTGTGTTTGTACAAGGAAAATACTTGAACAAAACTGGGATTCCATTTGGAAGAAAGAAAAAGGTGAGAAAGATACCGGGTAGTCAACAAACACCATCTACTATAATTTAGTCACTTACAGTCAGTATTTCCGGCCCAGCGCTGCGGCTCATGCCCATAATCCCAGCACTTTGGGAGGCCGAGGCTGGTGGATTGATTGAGGCCAGGGGTTCAAGTTAACATGGTGAAACCCGTCTCTACTAAAAATACAAAAACTAGCCGGGCGTGGTGGCGCGTGCCTGTAATCCCAGCTATTCCGGAGGCTAAGGCAGGAGAATCGCTTGAACCGGAGGCGGAGGTGGCAGTGAGTAGGCGAGGTGGCAGTGAGCGGAGATCGGCCATTGCACTACAGCCTGAGCAACACAGCAAGACTCCGTCTCAAAAAAAAAAAAAAAAAAAAAAAAATCAGTATTGCTGATACGTAGTTGTCGGAAATAGATGCTGGAAATAGATGCTCAGTGCTGCAAAGAAAAATTAGTACTGGGACAAAGAATCTTTCAGCAAGGCAATTTTTACTTCCTGGACTGCAGGAAGGGTACTGTTGCTAGCCATCTTGCCACAAGAGTACAATGAATAAAGAAAAACACAAATTACTGATACTAAGTGAAAATATAAGTACAGTCATCAGTATCTGCTGAGAATTGGCTTCAGAACACCCCTCCTTCCCCCCGGCAGATACCAAAAAATCCAAGGATGCTCAAGTCCCTTATACACACGGTGAAGTATTTGCACATAACCTACACACATCCTCCCGTATCCTTTAAATCATCTCTAAATTACTTATATACCTAGCACACTGTAAATGCAATGTAAATAGTTGTTTTACTATATTTTTGTACTTGTATTATTTTGTTTTTTTAATGGTCTTTTTTCTGAATATTTTTGATCCATGATTGGTAGGATCTGTGGATGCTGAACGCACAGATACAGAGGGCCAACTGTATTGTATAAGCAAAGGATTCAATGGAATTCCATTTAATAAACTATAGCTTTAGCAGTAATAGATAACAAGACCCAAACCGACGTATTCTGTTCAGTGAGGGTTACCTGCAAAATGGCAATTTAGAGCAATACTAACTCTTTGAATGACCTCTGTTCCTTTCCTTTATTTTAGCCTGTGTGTGAAATGGGTTTTTGGTGTATTTGTTTTGGGAATAGACTGACTAGAAATACATCACTGTCCAAAAAGAAAACTTTTTTTTTCATCTGGGGGATTTGAGGCTTAACTAGCTAGAAGGAAAATATAATTTCATTTTGTTCTCATAGTCTCATTTAGAAAATAACCCTAAGAGATTCAAAGGACATCATGCTATGTGAACACTTTCCTTGCTCTGTGGGGTGAGGGGATTTGGTTTGGACTTCAACTTTAGGAGTGTGTTCTGAAGTGTTTCTTAAGCAAAACTTTGCCTTTAGCTCAGTCCTAACCACTAGAGCTTTAAGAAACTTTTAAGAAGGTGTTTTTCAAAAATGGAATCACAAAACAGTTTTCTTTCTTACTATAAATATCCCAAATCCTTCTTTAGGAACTTTTTCTTTTTTCTTTTAGGTTTTATTGGAAAGGCAAATAAGCTGAAATGCAGATGTTTATCTAAATCCAAGTCAAAACAGTATGAGAACTAATTATAAAATATAAAATGAAAAGCCAACAGAGTTCTACACCTATTATCTGGGTAATTTAGGCAAAAAAAAAATGAAGTTCTGGGGTTGCTTTTTACGCATTCAGGTGTTTGCGACGTGTGCCCCACAACAAGAACGTTCCCAAAGTGGAATAACATCTACAAGTCTTACATTTTGGTCTTGATCTTGTTTGTATTCCCCTAGAACTGACCTCGCCAAAGTGTGAATTCACCTGTCTGCAAATGTAACTAGAACAAAAATGTTTCGTTTGTTGTTGGGTTTTGTGGGTTTTTTGTTTGTTTTGCCTAGCAATTTGGTGACAGAATTAAGAAACCATAACCATAAAAGCTCCCTATTTAATAAGGAGACTAGCTATATGTGTGTGAAATTTGGATAAAAGGGGGCATCTTATCACTGAACTCTTCAACTGTCTTAGTTTTGTATGACAAAAGGAATCCCAAGTTGATTGTGTAGATGTAAGAACTACCTTGTCGAGGCCAGGCACGTTGGCTCACGTCTGTAATCTCAACACTTTGGAAGGCCGAGGTGGGCGGATCATGAGGTCAGGAGTTTGAGACCAGCCTGACCAGCACAGTGAAACCCCATCTCTACTAAAAATACAAAAATTAGCCGGGCATGGTAGCATGTACCTGTAATCCCAGCTACTCAGGAGGCTGAGGCAGGAGAATCACTTGGACCCGGGAGGTGGAGGTTGCAGTGAGAGCCAAGATCATGCCATTGCACTCCAGTCTGGGCAACAGAGCAAGACTCTGTCTCAGACAAAAAAAAAAAGAACTACCTTGTCCAAAAAAGATGCCTATTGGACATTTCTCTGGTACGGTTTCCTCCAATAAAATGAGAATAATGATAGTTTTGACTTAATCAAGGTGTTGTGAGGAATAACTCAGTTAACTGCAAAAAGAATTTCCACAAGGGGCCTATCATGTGGAAACACCCCCAAATGTCAGATGTTTCTGCTGCTGCTACCGCTGTTGTTACCATTATTTCCTCCAAATTTTCAATCAACTTGGAGGTCTTGGGTATTTTTAAGCAACCTGCAAGCTTTTTAAAAAAATTTTCACTAATTGGAATGAGCCATGACGTTTTTTGTGTGTCACAAATATAATGTGCCACCGGGGGCAATATTCCCATAATTCTACTCACTGAAACGTGATTTGGCTGAAACCGCGGTGTGCCAAATGTGGCTGAAATTCAGAACCCCTCAGAGACTCTTCAGCACCATTCCCTAGAAAATCTGCAAGCCGATTTCATTTCTCATTTGGGCTTAGGAAGGTGTGAACCAACTACAGCCAAAATTGAGTAAGAATGGGAGATGTGAAATCTGGGAAGAAGTTTGTCGTCTTGGCCTGAGGGTATTACTCTAACCTGTTTGCCTGCCTGCTCTTGTCCATGGGGTAATGACAGGAAAAAGCAACAGATCACAACTGTGTCATCAAAAACTCACAGTGTTCACAAGAATGTGCACACACACACACACACACACACAACAGCTCCACCACCAAAAATGCCCCAAATAAAATGGGAGAATTGACTTACAGTTCTAGAAATCAAAGCAACCAGCGAGTTGAAGCTGCTTTAGCCCACGTAGTTGCCCTGAACACCTTCCTTTGCTGTTCCCCACTCCTATTTTTCCGGTAGTCATTCATTCGTACTTAGTCATTCATTTACTCATTTCCATCTTCAACAAGTACTGATTGTTTGTCTACTATGTACTAATTACAGAAGATAAAACGATAAGCGTAATTACTTTTCCTTCACCGAGAGCTTTACGTCTCTAGAAAAATTCTCGAAACGATGTGGTAACAGTTATTTTGAATGCAAACTCTTCAAATCTGAAAACACAGATGCAAGCTACATCACTGGCTAGATAATAGGGATGATATCTATAGATAATAGGACGGGAAAGAATGTTAGAACCCAAACAATGAAAGTACAGAATGAAGGCTGCAATGCACCCATCAGAAAATCTCCCAAGCAGCACACGTTGCAGATATTCAAATATAGAGCAGATGCATTTTACTGCAAGGAGGAAATGCTTAAAATCAAAACTGTATCTCCAAATCACACTCGAAGGAATTAGCTGTTGGTGTCTCTATCCTGTGTGGAGCTCAGCAAGAAAATAGGGGTGTTCCTCAGCTCTCAGGTGAAAGGCTGTAGAGAGTGGGTGGTGGGTTGGTAGGGTGGTGGGTAAAGGAGAACGGCAGACTGTTAAGTGAAAGAAACAGCCCAGTCCATGCAATAAACTGCTGCTTAAACAGGTTTACGCAGAATGTGATTGTATGTCTTTTTAACAGCCTCTAAAAGTCCTTTTTTTAAAGCCTTTTTGGAAGTAGTTTCCTCTTTTCCTGTTGGATTGTCAGTCGGCAGATGCCTCTGGGAAAGGGGGATCTGCTTTTCTAAAAGGCTCTTAAATAATGTTGGTTAAAAATTGCTTTAAAAGCTATCAGCTGAATGCCCTCTTCCCCCTCACCCTCCCCAGCCCTATCTGATTTGTCAATTACCTCCTTCAGAAACTCTCTCGTTCTCTGACACCTGTGCTGACATAACATTCCCCCTTCTGGCAGGTACCTGCCAATTCTCATTGAAAAATTATTGCTAAACATTTCAGCACCAGCTCCCAAGAAGAGTTCCCCTCCTCTGCCCATTGGCGCCATAGAAACGGCCATTGTTCCTCGTAATTGTGAGTCCGAGGCTTCTACTTTGTAACTCCCGGTCCCTGTGGCCTTCATGAGTTCTAAAATGACACAACTGGGGAGGACCTGTGTTGAAAGGGCAGTGATTTACCAGAGGGGCCCTTGATGACCAGAAAGGTGCACAGAAAGGAATCTGTGCCTTAAAAAAAAAACAGGCAGCAGGCTAGGAAAAAGCCAGACACACTGAGCAGTGCTTCTGACTTCAGAAAGAGGTCACAGGGCATGTCAAACCACTCAACCACTCTTGTTTTTAACGTTTTTCAGGATTAAATTCTGCAGGCCATTTTTCTACATCCTAAGGGAACAAAATATCATCCATATATTTTTAAAAGGCATTAATTAAGTTTAGCTCTGACACCCAAGAGTAATGGTCCCTGACCTAAGCCCCAACCTCCAACTAGGGGATTTGGATGAGGCTAATGGCGGTTGCACAATCAGATCTGTGTCGCATATTGAATATAGGTCAAAGGATGACTGCTCTCCGCAGAAAACAAAAATAACCTTTCTAAGACACCATTTCATATTAGCATAGGCCCATATGTTCAGGATCAGAAAGAAATTATGTTGTATCTAAAAGAAATCACATTGGAAGAAAATCACATTCAAAGCTAAGGCATTTGGCAATGGAACTACATTTTTGTAAGCCTTTATTTACTGATCGCAGATAAATCTTGACCTGAAATTAAGGAAAAAATGTGAGCATGTCTGGTAAAGTTTTGGAACCTAGATGAATAAGTTGATGAATTCTGTAGCATATTCATCTTGCTACTTTCAAAATGTCTAGCTTCAAAATGTTTGAAACTTTGATATAAAAACTTCACAGTTCATATTCTTTCCTGAGATCCAATGGAAATGGATTAAGTTGCCTATATGAGTGATTAGGTTTTACTGTTTTTCATCTAGTTTCTACAATTGAAATTACACTCCTGCTGCTGAGGAAGTATCTTACCCACTTTGGGATAAATTGGCAACTTTTTTTCTACTATAATTCTCATTGAATATTCTCTTGAATGATGTCTATAATTAACAATATATTTTCAACTATAATTAGAAGAAAAGCACCAATCAACTAGTTAGTGATGCTTTCTGACACTTTACTTGTTTATTGAAAATAATGATTTTTTAATCCTTTAAATACAATATCACATAGAATTAGATACTACATTTATTGAACCATAATAAACTGCTGTGGTATGAATACTATTCAACCTACATTTCAATATGGTTTCTACACTGGGTCCCTGAAATAATTTAAAACATTTAATTTTCTCGTTTTACTATTCACACCTTTAAGAATGCTGTGAAGGTAATAGGTTTGGGGGTACCAACAATATTTAGGTAATAAAAAATGTAAAACCAAATAGCTTGAAGTCAGTTCAGTTCTACCATGTAAAATAATCACTGACTGGAGCAAATCAATGCTTTGAAGATGTAACCTAATAAAAAATGTAACTCTGATAAAGTTAGGTAAATTGAGAATTCCAGATCTGGTGTGCAGAAGACTTATTATTTATTCCAAAATGATTATTTTAATTTCTCCATGTCTATTTTTTTTTTCATTGTGGGTAAAGTCTGCATGTCCCAAGTAAAGAGCTTTGCCACAGGATTGCAGATACAGGATGGAATCAAGTCTAAGAGCCAGGGCCTTCATCTGGTACTCATTAGCAGGGTGAGCTTGAGTAAATCACTCAGTCTCTTTTTCTCTCCATGACCTACCTCCTAACATTACTGGGAAGATTAAATGAGATGGATGGTAAAGTCTTTGCACAGTTCTTGACTCACATGTAAGGAAACCAGGCAGCTCCCTTCATAAAATCAAACCTGGATTATCCATTTTGACAATGGACAGCAAATCTCCACATAGGAACCGAGAGACAGATGACCTAAAACCTGTGCTTCCTGACAATGACCGTGTGTTTACGCTCATCATCGTAAAGCAGGAAGAAGGCTCTTTGATTTTTTTCAAAATCTATGCCCTCCTACAGCAGGAGTATAAAGGGGTCTTAAGGTGTTTTTAAGTTCTACAAGATAGTCTATTATTTAAATCATTCATTTAGGCACACATTCAGTGAAGTTTTGGAACTTAAAATACATCTGACTTTGAAAACTTTGGATCTGTTCTAAAAAATGAAATAATTTCAGAGTTTAAGAAGTTTGCTTACACACTAATGCTGATTTTGTCAATTCAGTTGCACATAAACATTACAATACATGCTTTGAGGAAAAAAACACTGTTGCTCCAATTCAGGGGCCAGCAATCTATGGCTCTCAGGCCAAATCCAACTACTGCCTGCTTTTGTGTGACCTGGAGGCTAAGAATGGTTCGTCCATTTTAAATCATTAAAAAGAATCAAAAGAAAACAAGTATTTCATGATATATACTGTATTACACATAATTTTATATAAAATTCAAATTTCAGTGTCCATAAATAAAATTTTTGGAACAAATCGTGCATGTATCATCTGTAGCTGCTTTCACTCCACCATAGCACAGTCACGTGGTTCCAGCAGAGGTGAGTACGGCCCACAAAGCCTAAAATCTTTACCATCTGGCCCTTTAGAAAGAGTCCACCAACTCCTGCTGTAATATAGCAAGACCTGCCACCCCAAAAAAAAAAAAAAATGTAACAAGGGATATTCAACTTAGAAATAGGTTTTATACCAAAAATTCATTTGGAAGTCATTTGTCCATGAAAACCAAATATTAAATGATAGTTTGATTCCTGACTAGTCCAAAAATGCTGATTAACTTATAATTGATTTTAACTGTAGTACTAAAAGCCTGTGTTATGAAGTTTAGAAATTCGTGGCTGTAAGTTGCAAAAGACATGAGGAAAAGATCTCCATAACCTTTTTCTGTTGAGAGACTGTAGCGAGGCTCATGTCTGGCTTTAGGGCCCTTCTCCCTGGACGCTGTCGTGCTCTTTGAGCAGAGAGACCTTATATTATGCATGTTGATAATCCTTACAATACTCAGCCCAGGGCTTTTATACCTGCAACAATATATCCCTGTTAAATGAAGTGGGGTTCCTACATTTCTATGTTCTGTGTATAGAACAGTCAATTTTCCATATAATCTTTGTCTCTCTTTTATTAGTAGGCAACATTTTCATAAATTTAGATCCTTTTTAAGAAAAACACATTGAACAATGAGAACACATGGACACAGGGAGGGGAACATCTCATACCAAGGCCTGTTGGAGGGTGGGAAGGCTAGGGGAGGGATAGCAGGGGATGGGGGGTTTGGGTAGGGAAGTTACATCAGGAGGAATACCTAATGTAGATGATGATGATGGGGGATGGATGCAGAAAACCACCATGACATGTGTATACCTATGTAATAATCCTGCATGATCTACACATGTACCCCAGACTTAAAAGCATAATAAAAAAATAAAGTAAAGAGAAACATTTTAACTTTCAAATACAGTGGTTTTCAACTTTTTAAATTGTAAACCACGATAAGAAATACATTTCACATCACAGCGTAATGCACGCATCCATGTATACTCATAATTAAAACAAAGGATAATCAAAAAAAGAATTTTTCTACATGCAGAAGTATCTGTTCTTTTATATTCTATTCCATTTAACTCTTTTTAAATTCGCATCAGTCTTACCAGATGAGTTTAGTGGCCTACTAATGGGTCATGACCAACAGTGTGAAAAGCTGGACCTATATTATTTCCAAATAAATAGCTGGATACTCACAAGTAAATTGATTCAATCAATCAGTTATTTCAGGACTATTAATTGAGCACTTTAATAAGCACGTGGGCCAGACACCATGCCAGACACTGGGATGCTGTGATCGACAAGACACCCTCCCTGACCTCAGATAACTGAATGTTTAGGTGGTGAGGTGAAAAACAGTAACTGATATTGAGGGGGGTGAACATTTCTCAGCTCAGTCACGGGTACACATAGGTTGTAGTATCAAACCTCCAGAAGTAAAAAAAGAAATCCAAGTCCCAGACCCTGCCTTGCCTCTATTTAACTAATATTTTCATTATCCTTGGATTTAAGGCATGACTTCCTGTTTTGCTATTTAAATGTAATCACTCCCCAAAATTTAAACCAGTTTTTGCAAGCAGAAAGAACTTTAAGCTATACTTAGCTTAAATACAGATAAAAATTGAATGTAAGTATAGACAAAGCTAAAATTCAATATTTAGAATTTTTCTTGCTGAAATAGAAAGGGCATTTGTTTTTTTCTATTGTCATGAAAGTCTTTTAAGTTTAATTCATTTTTATAACCAAATTGATTAAAAAAAAGTATTATTATAATACATTTGAAATTCTAGAACATTTAAAATCATGGAAATACCAACTTGAAATATACTTGCAATATGTTCTTGCAACCATTACTATTTTAAGCTTAATTATAATACATTATCCAATGAAGCAATTAGACATTTTATCAGCAGATAAATTCACAAAAACAGCAAAAAGGGACACAATACTCAATCACTGTATTTAAAATTATAGCCAAAAGAAAACTATACCTGAAAGAGGTTTATCTCACATGTCTCAAAGATTTATAGTTAATTAAAGTAAAACATGGGTAGGTAATTCCAAATGCACAGCAATTGCATCCATTTAACAAAAAGCTCATTTTACTGGTCGAAATTGTAGGTATGAGAATGCATAGGGGTTTTTATTTTTAAAGAAATTAGACTCACTCTCATTTATTTCGACAGAAAATTCCTAAGTGTGTTCTTGCTATCTTCCCCCATCTTACCCAAGCCCAGGATAAGCTCTGGGTCCCTTTTTGTGAGCCCCACGTTCAGCCCATCAGAGCACAGTCATCTCTTCTGCCCAAATATGTCCAAAATCCATCTCCTTTCCTCTCTCCACTTGCAGAACCTAAATCGAAACCACCATTTATTTCCTCCTGCCCAAACTCCAGCAGAGATCCCCCACCTTGCATCCCTGCTTTCTCTCTCTGCTTTCTCGCTCGCTTCTGTGAAATCCAGGGTCTAACACAGAGTCATCTATTACATCAGATCATGTTACTCCTGCTGCTTCAAAAGCTCCAGTGGTTCCCACAGCACTAACCCAGCCTCATTTCCTACCACATCTCTCTTTCCCCAGCACACTGCACTCCAGTCACATTTAACTTCTTCTTTCTCAGATGGGATGGTTAATTTTATGTGTCACCTTGGCTGAGCCAAGGTGCCCAGATCATTATGCTGAATGTTTCTATTAAGGTGATTTTGGGATGAGAGTAACACGTTTTTAAATTGGTGGACTTTGAGTAGATTAGCCTCCTTGATGTGGGTGGGCCTCATCCAATCAATTGAAGGCCACATAGAACAAAGACTCAAACACGCAATCACAGCAAGAAGGAATTCTGCCAGCAGATGGCCTGTGGACTCAAACTGCAGTTCTCTTCTGAATCTCCAGGTTACCTGTGTTTTAAAGTCCTACAAGATAAGCCATCAGATTTTTCTGGACTCACCAAGCCTCCATCTACAATTGTGTAAGGTATTTCCTTAAAGTCTCTCTCTCTAGGTAGGTAGGTAGGTAGGTAGGTAGGTAGATAGAGAGAGAGAGGGGGGAGATACACATACACACAGCCACACGCATCACATCCTGTAGATTCTGTTTTTCTGGAGCACCCCGAACATAATACATCAAACATACCCAACTTTCTCTCCCTGTAACACTTTTGCTGTTGCCATTTATACTCTCTGAAATGAGATTCTTCCATTTCTACTCTCTGAAACGTTGAGTCTTTCCAACTCAACATATGACTGCCTTCTTCACATCATTCATGCCTTCTTTGAGTTGAGGCATGAATGATGTAAAGGAGGCAGTTATATGTTGAGCTCACCCAGATACACCATCACATTACCCAGTTTCATTTCCTGCACGGAGCTTCTCACCCTGAAACGACTTCTGTTCATTTATTTATTTGTATATTGCTCGGTTTCCCCCTGATGGATTCTAAGTTCCAGGAGGGAAAAGACCTGTTATGTATTGTTTCCTGTTGGGTCCCCAGCACCTAAAACAATGCCTGGTACAAGTATTTAGTAAGTATTTATTTAATAAATGAATCAGTTAAAATGTTAAAAGTTCAAATAACTTCTGTGCATTATCAATCAACCATCAGAATTTGTTTTGTCCTGGAGGTCAATATCCATTCACAGTTCATACAATGAAGAAGACAGTTGTATATCACATGATAAAGTTTTTCCCCCTCTTAATTTCCACACATATTGTAGTGTTTAAGCCTTAAATGGGTACACTCAGATACTTAGTAAAATTCTCTTAAACCTCTCTTTTATTTTGCATAGTTTAGTGTAATACATTTCTTAATAAATTAGAGCTAGAACCTTATTCTTTCTTTATAAACTTTCACAAAAACATTCTTTATATTTTTCTATGACACATCTTCCATGTTGTACAGTATCAAAGGGTGTTGTCAGTGTGTGGACTTAGTTTCAAAGGTTGTACCTGGTAACCAGTTCCTTTCTTGAAGTAATGAGACAATGTTGTTCATGTTGCCAAAACCAAAGCAAAATACTGATTTTTTAAATGTGAGAACTCAGGAAGCAGGACTAGCTCCAACAGATATGCTAAATCCACTTAAAAGTGTTTGGAATATTTTAACTTCATAAGCACATTATCACATGCCTTATATCTCATAGTATCTTATACTCTTAGAGTTAGTGTAGGTTATTAAAGTGAGGGAGGCCAAATTCTCTATTCATTTATTTATTCTCTCATCTGTTCATTCATTTCATTATGAAGCATTGCTAAGCACCAAGTACTGAGCTAGGTGCTAAGTATCATTGGTGAATAAAATAGACACGGTCCCTGCCCTTGAGAAGCTTACAGTCTCATGAAGGAAGAAAAAAGAGGCAATCAAATAAGTCAATACATATGTATATAAAACGATAATGCACACTATGATAAAGATAAACCTAGGAATAATGATAGCAAATAACTTAGGGGGTATATTCGCTCATAGAGAAGTTATTAAAAGACTCTTTGTAGCAATAATATTTTATCCCCCAACCTGAAGAGGAAAAGGAGGAAGCCAAGAGAAAAACCGGGGATAGAAAGACGACAGCTGGCCAAGAGTCCCAGGACCAGCGGTCAGCATGGGTAAGGAGTGTAAGGAAGTAAGCGACTGATCCACGTTAAGAACTAAAGAGATCTTTTTCCATGGGGCATCATCCTGAGCATCTTCTGGAGTTGTTCTTTCCCTTAGCCTTTGACTAAGATCTTAAGTTGTCTTGCCTGAATTCTCACCCTATCCTGGACACAGGCTGTGTGTGGCGGCCGGGGGTGGGGAGGGGGGGACATTTAAATAGAAACCATGTAGTTTGTCATGCAAATTGAATCTCTTGAACAGAATTCGATTTAATAGATGTCTTGAATGTTCATTTTGCAGGCACAGCCTGGCTGCACATTGACGAAGTCCTTTGTCAACAGCAGCGACTCAGTCCATCCCCCAGTCACTCACTCACTAGTCAAGCACTCCAGCGGACTGCCAGAACCCTTTAGAAAGTAAACACTACTGATTAGATAGGTTGAATCAATGCTCTTCCTTACATACCAATAGTGTTGATTTGGTAGGCCAGAACCAGAAACCTTTTATTGGTCTCGTGTTCAACTCACATAATTTCGGTCATCTGCAGTCAACTTTAATTCTATTCGGAAAGAATTAATGCCCAACAGCTCCAAGCCATGGCATCCCGGAATTAAGAGAGGAATCGTTCTCTAGAATTTTCAAAAAATTTTATTTCATTGATGAAGATTTTATCTTTTTTTCAGTATTTTTTCACTGACCTTTATTAAACATTTTATTAAATACACCTGAGAAAAGACTATCATTGGAGATTGATGACTCACGGAAGAAACTGGAAGGAATCAGAAAGCCTGATTTAGAGTTATGGTAAAACTTGATGATGGTGCCATCTTGCACTTGATCTTTTATTCACAATTTGCACAAGCTAACAAGCTTAGGCACATTAGTCATTTAGTCAATCCAAATGTTATGTGAGGTAGACAACCTTGGGTTGTAGAGTATTACATATGAAACTTAAAATTCCAATTTGGCCATTACGAATTAGGAGTTTTTGAGACAGGTAGTTCCTCAAGTTATTTCATTTTCTTTCACTTGTAAAAGTGGGGATCAAATCTGCTGGACTTGTTGTGTGGATTATATGAGAAACCATATGTAAAAATCATCAGGGCGGCTTTCTCTCAGATAGTTAGCTTTAGAATGTGTTAGCTTGCCTTCCTCTACCGACTAACATTTTGAATACAATTATATAATACCTTTCTCTATTGTAGTTTTAAAAATGGGGAAAACTTCCCTTCTATAAAACTTCTTATAAGAGAAATAAATCTTAAAATGACCCAGGTAACTTTTTTTTTTGGAATAGAGATATTCACCACTTCTAGGTATGTTTTAATATTGGAAATATATAACTGCTAATATCTGGTATACAATGATGAAACTCTGACAATCAAATGAACATCCCTTGAAGCCAATTTTTCCTTATTCTAAGAATGTACTCCTGCCATCTTGTAAAAGTGATTGATATAGGTATAAAAGTTTGCCCTGCACATAAATCAGAGAAAGTGGATTAGATATAAGTATGTTAAGTTCCTTATTTTTCTATTTTTCATATGAATCAAATTTTATGCATTTTTCATTTTGTCTGGGATAATGCTACAGAAAGTTTTTTAATTAAAAACTTTCCAAAGGAATACATTAAATTGAGCTTAACATAAAGGGGTTTTCTGCTGATGAATCAGATATCCGACCAATTAGAATCACCTCCTGGGTGCCGAGTTCAGTGCTAAGACTTTAGTACACTTTATCTCACTTAATCCTCTTAATATCTATAAAATGTAAGTATATATTTACATATATAGAGATCAATTCATTACACAGATGAGAAATTGAGATGCAGAGAAATTAAGAACTTATTTAAAGTAGAACAATTCTTTAATGGTGATTTTATAACCTAAATCAAAGTCTGTCTAATTCCACATAGCCTCTATTACACCTGGCAAAAATAAAACTAAGCCAATCTACTATAAATTTTAGGTCATCTCCTATTTTCATTATTTTGTGCATTATCCTAATTAGTACCATGATCCTTAGATATTTGAGGGACTATATTTTCTTACAAAGTTATCATTTTTTTGAGACGGTGAAGTCCTTTGTTCTTTTGCAATACCAACTCTCTCTCTCTCCCCAACTTTCCCTCTCTCTCTCTCTTCTCTCTCTCTCTCTCTCTCCCCAACACACACACACACAGAACTTTCTTTTCAGCCATCTCTTCACTCTCTCAAGCTACACAGTGTCTTTCAGTACCTGAAAAAAAATACATCTCATTTTCTTTCCCTGTTGACTTATGTGCAAGTTCATTGATACCATCTTTATCTTTAGCATAGTAGAGATTTGTTTAGAAGCTCTTTTAAAAATGAACCACATTTTAAGGACATAGTTTCATAGTGGGAGATAAAAATTGCTCTTAAGACTTGATGTATTTTCATCTCTTTCTTTAACTGCTTTGTTCACAATGTTCTGACTTCATATTTATTTCTCCTTGAAGAATTTGTCGTCACAAAAATTAATTACTTTGCTGCTAATAAAATTAGGATTTCAAAAAAATGGAAGCTTTGTAACATTATCCCTCCTTCTGGGAAACATACTTGTGCTCTGTAATGTGGAACTCAGGAGTTTTATAAATCCAGTACTTTGTTTAAATAGTTTAATGAGATTCTTATTTTATTCTTTTTTTGTAATTATTTGTAGAATGTGCAGCTCTTGGTGATTTAATTCTTAAAAAACTAATTAGTGTGCTATGGAATGATTTGTCTTTTGTTAATTTCTATTAACATTACATTTTGGTTCTGGTGGTATATGTTGCACTGTGTTCCCTGCGGGCAACCAGTGGATGAAATGCATATTTAACCCTGTCTAATATAATCATTACTAATGAATGAACAAGTGAAAAGAAAGAAGAATGGATATTTTGATGCACCCTTCATTTGGAAGGCTAAAGTCTGAAATCCTATAAAGGAATTTAGAATGTAGTTGCCAAAATAATTATTTTTTTAAAGCTGTACTTCAAATTGAGGAATACTGCCTGCTGCATAGAGATTCATCAATGATGGTGATCATGACAATGGTGGTGGCAGTGGCGATAAACAACAATGAAAAAATAATTGTCAACACGTACTAAGTGCTTCTGTGGGCCCAACCTTACGACATTATCCCACTTAAACCTCATGGTAACCCCATGTACTAGTCTGTTTTCACACTGCTGGTAAAGACATACCTGAAACTGGACAATTGACAAAAGAAAGAGGTTTAATGGACTTACAGCTCCACATGGCTGAAGAGGCCTCACAATCGTGGGGGAAGACATGGAGGAGCAAGTCACGTCTTACATGATGGCAGCAGGCAAAGAGAGAGAACTTGTGCAGGGGGAACTCCTCTTTATAAAACCGTCAGATCTCGTGAGACTTATTCGCTATCATGAGAACAGCATGGAAAAGACCTTCCAACATGATTCAGTTACCTCCCACTAGGTCCCTCCCACAACATGTGGGAATTCAAGATGAGATGTGGGTGGCGACACAGATAAACCATATCATCCTGTAAGACATGGATGATTACTATCCCCATTTCATAAATGAGAGAACTTAAACTTTGAGAGTCTAAGTAAATTATCTATAGTCATATGCACAGCTAGAAGACACAGTTAAACTCCAAGTTTCCAGAGACAACATTTTAATTACTCTCACTAGTGGTTTTTTGTTTGTCTGAGACAGAGTGTCACTCTGTCACCCAGACTGGAGTACAGTGGCCCAATCATGGCTCACTGCAGCCTTGACCTCCTCAAGCTCAAGTGATCCTCCCACCTCAGCCTTCCAAGCAGCTGGGACTACAGGCACATGCCACCCATCCCTCTAAATTTTGTATTTTTTGTAGAAACAGGATTTTGCCTTGTTGCCCAGGCTGGTCTCAAACTCTTGGGCTCAAGCAATCCACTCTCCTCAGCCTCCCAAAGTGCTGGGATTACACACATGAGCCACTGCACCCAGCTCTCACTACTGTTTTTAGTATTTATAAATTAACATGTAATCTTACAATATTTATATTTCATTCACATTCTCTGTATTGCTTAACTCATAATTTTAAGGCAATGGTTGTCGACTAGAGGCGATTTTGCTCCCCCAGGGAACATTTACCAATAGCTGGAGACATCTCTGACTGTTACAACTGGGAGGTGCTACTGGTGTTTAATGGATAGAAGCCAGGGACACCACTAACATTCTGCAATTCACAGGACAGTCCCCCACAACAAAGAATAGTCTGGCCCAAATGTAAACAGTGCTGTAGTTGTGAAACCCTCTTGTAAGTAGTTGTCCAGTGAATGATTTTCTGGTAATCGTGCCTTTATATGGCTCGATTTCTATTCTAACTGTTCTATTTGATGCATAAATTACTCTGGACTTTGTGTTTATAGAAGACACTGCATCAGTGCGGAGGGCTTACATCATCCCTCAGAGTCTCAGAGGATGTGAGCCATGTATTCTTCGGGCTTGTTGATATTATTACTCTTACCATAGACACAACATGAGAGATCGTTCTAGACATACACTGTATTAGTCATTCCCACATTATGATAAAGAAGTACTGAGACTGGGTAATTTATAAAGAAAAGAGGTTTAATTTGCTCACAGTTCCACCAGCTGTGCAGGAAGCATGGCAGGGGAAGCCTCAGGAAACTTACAATCATGGTGATTGGCAAAGGGGAAGCAGACATCGCTTACCTGGCCGCAGCAGGAGGAAGAGAGACAAGGGGTAGGTGATACACACTTTTAAACAGCAGATTGTGTGGGAGCTCACTCACTATCATGGGAACAGCAAGGGGGAAGTTCACCCCCATGATCCAGTCACCTCCCCCTCAGGCCTATCCTCCAACATTGGGGATTACAATTTGACATGAGATTTGGGTGGGGACACAGAGCCAAACCATATCAGCGCCCCACTGTGTTACATATTCAAATGTGCATAATGATACTGCATGCTGGGTGCAATTTTCCCTATAGAGTATTGTAGGTAAGGAACCTGAATAGCACAGAGGTTAAATAACTTTCCTAAAATTGCACAGCTAGTAAGTAAATGAACCAGAATGCACATTCCAAGTACACACTCTATTCAACATACACCAGATATAATTAGCAGGAGAAACACAGAGTCCTAAGTCCTACCCTAATCCTTTACTGCACTAAAAATAGGGTTTTTCCTGAAATAAAGGGCTTTTCTCAGGTTAGATAAAACTAAGTAGCCCATTGGATAGAAGGTTTGAGAAGAAATATTCTCATTAAAAAGAAAAACACACTTTGAATGGTATATACAAGAGTATTTATTCATTTATTTATTTTTATTTTTTTAAACAGAGTCTCACTCTGTTGCACAGGCTGGAGTGCAGTGGTGCAATCTCTGCTCACTGCAGCCTCCGACTCCCAGGTTCAAGCGATTCTCCTGTCTTAGCCTCCCATGTAGCTGAGATTATAGGCATCTGCCACCATGCCTGGCTAATTTTTGGATTTTCAGTAGAGATGAGGTTTCACCATGTTGACCAGGGTGGTCTCAAACTCCTGACCTCAGGTGATCCTGAGTGCTGGGATTATAGGTGTGAGCCACTGCACCCAGCCTAGAGTATTTATTTCTGATGGCATACAAGTGATCATCTCTTCTAAACAGCCACTTTCTTTTCTTGGAAGAGGAACCCAGGGCACAGAGAGGTTGTGTAACTTGGCCATGTTCACACAGCATGTTAGGGAAGTCCCCAACCAGAGTGCAGTTCTCCTACTTGTTGTCCCTTTTTGCTTCCTCTCCCAGGGTCCCCACCTCCTTCCTACCTACATGAGAAGAAAACAGTCAGTTCAAACTCCTCTTGAACATGAAATGCTTTTCCAAGCTAGGTACACAAATGTATCATCTTTGCTATTTTCAGAAACTGTTTGGGACTGCAAATATCTTGTGAAAAATTAGGCTTTTGAAGATGAGACAGTGAAATCCCACTATACTCATTATTATGCAATCAACTCACTCTGTGAGACTAATTAAGGATTTTGAAGTATTTTGTGTTTCTCAGAATCGAATCGAATGTGAAGAAAGGTGGTCTCATGGCTTTCATAAGAAAGGGGTGAGCCTGCTCCAACCACAAAAGGGCAAACCCTGACAACGCCCAGTCCCCGGAAGCTGTTCCGCTTCTCCCTGTACCACACATCAGGTTATAGCAGACACACTCCTCCTAAAACGAGGCCCCTCAAACTCCAAAGCACACAAATCTCCCTGCCTAGCTGATACGCTAACTCGGAGAGAAGAGTGGAGGTATATCCTCACCCTATCCCACTTCACCCCCTTTCTGAAACTAAGTTGGGGGGAGCGACAAGGAAAGGAACATATGGCAGGAGAAAACCTCCGCCCATCAAACCACATTCTCCCAAACCCTCCTCACCCTCCACTCCACTCCACGGGGAGTGTGGAAGACAAGCTACTGGGCCTTGGGAAACTTGACATCCTTACATTACATATGCTTTCAACTCATATTTTTTATTTGCCCAGTTCCATATACTGTATACGAGTATAAAGCACATTAATATAACAACTAAACAAGCATATATGTTTGGAAGTTATTTGCTTTATAGCTTTTGGAGTTCTGAAAGAGAACTATTTCCTGACTTTTTCCCAGTGTTCTAGAATAGAATGTACACCTCCCCCTCCCAGCAATACATCAGAGGCAAACACCCTAGTTCTTCACCTCTTCCTGAAACCTCACAGAGCAAGGCTTCTGCCAAGGTTCCTCCAGAATTTACATCTTTATGACCTCCAACCCCCATTTTATTTCTGCAGGGAATCAAATATAGATTCCCTCTCAGCCACAAGCTGTGGCTGTGCTTTTCAGACATTCCCTGCTCATCAACACGGCCGGGCTCCACGCTCCATCCCACCTCCTGAGTTAACAACCCCGACTTTAACCATCCTACATCTAAACAAACAAAGCTTAAGGAGCCAGTATTATTGCTTCTTGCTGCTGCAACACATTACCACAGGACTAGGTTAAAAATACAGACTTCTTCTCCTACAGATTTATAGGTCAGAGGTCATAGGTGACTATAGTGGGCTGAAATCAACCTGTCGGTTTGCTTGTGTTCTTTCTAGAGCCTCTAGAGGAGAAGCCACTTCCTTACCATCTCCAGCTCCCAAAGGTCACCTGTTTTCCTCCGCCCCTTCCTCCATTTTCAAAGCCAGCAGCATAGCATGTTTCAGTCTCTCTTTGTCTCAGACTCGTGCCTCACTGTCACATCTTCTCTGACCCACCTGCCTCCCTCTTATAAGGTCTAAGGATCTTTGTGATTATATTGACCCACCCCAGATGATCCAGGATAATCTCCGCAGCTCAAGGTCCTTAGCCGCATTCGCAGTCTCTTTGGCCATGCCAGATATTAATAACATAGGTTCCATGGATTGGGACACAGGCCTATTTGGAAGGACTTTGTTCTGCCTGCCACAGATCACCAGTGCCAAGGTTCAGGAAGTGAATCAGCTGGAGAAGGAAGCTTCATTCACCTGGATTCCAAACTTTGTGGAATGGGAAAAAAGTATGTCCGGGGGCCAGACATACATGGGCTCCCACCTCAGCTTTGCCAATAACCCAGTTGTATGACCCTAGGCAGCGGTCCCAACCTTTTTGGCACTGGGAACTGGTTTCATGGAAGACGATTTTTCCACAGATGTGGTGGGATGAGCAGAGGGTATGGCTTCAGGATGAAACTGCCCTACCTCAGATCATCAGGCATTAGCTACGCACTCACAAGGAGCATGCAACCTAGATCCCTCACATGCACAGTTTCCAATAGGGTTTGCGCTTCTATGAGGATCTAATGCTGCTACTGATCTGACAGGAAGCGGAGCTCAGGCTGCAATGCTGGCTCACCTGCCACTCACCTCCTGCTGTGTGGCCGGTTCCTAACAGACCAGTTATCTTCCCTTGGCCCCAGAGGTCGGGGACCCCTAATCTTAGGCATGTTATTTAATCTCTCCATGATTATTTCCTTTCCTGTAATGTGGGGAAAATAATACATCTCTCATAGGGCATAAAAATACAAAAGTACTTTATATAATGACAGACTCTTAGTAGATGTTCAATTGAGGTTAGTTCTTCCTCCATTCTGACACAGCTCTCATCACCTGTGATACTACCTAGCGCTTGTGTGGCATTTCCAAGGTTAGCAACTGCCCAAACTATATCATTTTATTTAATCTACAACACAGCTCGAATGCTCTGCCCAGTTCTCCAAAACCTGAGTTCGATCAAAGTGAAGAAATTCGGTCAGTGATAAAGGAAGACAGAGCAAAACAAAGACTGCAAACCCACTGTTTTGACTCCAAATCTGGTGCTTTTCTGCCCTGCCTAACAGACCGACCACTTGTTATCCACTTCTGGTCACCATACTGGTTAGAAATTGAATGTTTGGCCAAAATAGATTTTGGGGTAGGAAATGAAGCATATTGCCTGTTATCTTTGTGAAGTTTGCAGAAAAGCAAAACAGAATGAGGAACTGGAGGCTCAGGAAAATATTTTCTCTCTGGAGCTGTTAGGCATTTGTAACAAGTTGTGAAGGCAGCTTGGCTCTTACGGCTGTAAGGCTGGTGCCAGTTTGGAAGCTTTTATAGGTCTCTAGTTCCCCTGATATTATTGGCTAAACCAATAAGTGTGGTTAATTTTTTTATGTAAAATGAATTCTAACTCTGAAAACACTTGTGAGAATTCAGGAAACTCCCAAGTCCCACCTAAGGATTTTTTAGTGCAAGAATTAATTATGACAAAGAGAAATCCAATTGTGGACCATCATCATAGCTGAATAAACATTTCTCGGTACTTAATATCACAGAACATAGGAAGAAGTTTTGTGTTCTTATTGTTACTCTTAATTGGTATTATTAAGGAGCAGCATAATTATGGGCTGAGGGTTTTTGCCCTTAGTGACGTAGGGACTTTTCTCTCCATTCCCCTCGCTGGTGATTATCAGGCCAGTGACTTGGATCCTCACATGACAATTAAGATTGAGTAGTGTCATCTGTTTCATAATTAAATTCTATCTTCCATATCCTTTGAATGCTGTGTGGGCGTTTAATTGGCGGATGCTATTTCTGCTGCCACTGTGGCGTGTCTGAACAACAAAGTCAAAATAACAGTGATTCCACTCCTTGCAGAATACCCCAGTTGAAGAGAATTTGCTTTCTCTTTGGAACAGAAAGAGCCCTGAATTTTGACACAGCAGTGAAGAAGCTGAGAGCCTCTGAATTCCTGCAGGTTCTCACTCAAGGTGACGTTTAGGGTCTACCATTGCAAATTAAAAGATCAACTTAACATACATGAGAGAAAAGTCATCTCTGTCCAGTAGATGACTTCTCCAAAGACACAGAGAACTCACTAGGGGATGGTACACAGGTTTGTCTGTATAATCATCACAGGCAGAGAAAATATTTTTTGAAAAGCCTGGCTTATTTTCCTTCACTTACTAGAAAAAGAGTCTCTGAGAGTATGTTTTAAAGTATTTATGTTAAACACTGTTAAAATACACTTCCAGTTTATTTATTAACAGAGAACTCAGAAGCATTAGGCTTCCTCCACAGACATATCTACCTGTTTAATCTTTAAGAAAGCAATGGAAGGTGTTTAACATCATGAGTAATGTACTGAACGAAAAATGAGAAAAGAAACTTACAGGCAAAGCAAAGAGAAACAAATCCTCCATGAAAAAATGAAAATGCTATTTTTTAAAAAACTAACTTATGATTTAAAAAACATCTGCAAAATAATATTGATTTTTATCCTCAAGTAGAACAGCAAATCCATTGAGTTTAATCAAACTCAAAATAATTCTAAAGAGAAATTAGAGATGTATACAAAGGAAGCTAAACAATACAGTATAGCATCCAGGCAAAAATATTGTATGCTAATTAATAAACAATTGTAGGAGACTTCATGAATTGTGAATGAAAAGATTAGTATGAATCTTCGTGCAAAATGCTTAAACCCGTGTTAAGATGAACAAACTCTTTAAAATGTAAAACCTAAGCACATAAAAATATGCAGGAAACACAATACAATATGCTCTTTTTAATATTCCTCTAATCACATGATTATATTTTAATTATAGTTTTCATTCGTTGAAAGTATATTCAAATGCAATATTTTTCTTTTCTTCTGGATAACAGTCTTCATTGCCTTATTTTCATCTTAAGGTGATTCAGCCCATAATGATTTAGAGGCCAAATGTTCAAACTCTTTTTAACAGATTACTCACGATGCAATTAAAATTAAAATATGTGCATAAAATTGATATTTCAATAAAATCATTGTGTATCTCCACAGTGGTTTAGCAATAAGGAGAGAAAGAGTGGCCTGAAACTCCCAAGATTTTGTCGTCCTTGCCCTTTGGGAATTTCTTTCCTTTTTAGTATCCTTAACAGATTACCGTTTTGGCGGGGTCAGAATTCCCATGAATTATATTTAAAGCAGTTCCAGCTTATTTTGAATATTTCATGCATGTTTCGTGTCTTAGTCCATTTTCCGTTGCTCATAACAGAATGCCTGAAACTGGGTAATAGATTTAAAAAAGGAATTTATTTCTTACAGTTTGGGAAGATGAGAAGTCCAAGGTCAAGGGGACTTATCTGGTGAGGGTTTTCTTGCTGGTAGAGACTCTATGCAGAGACCTAAGGTGGCATAGGGCACCACATGGCAAGAGGGCTGAGTGTACTAGCTCAGATCTCTCTTCCTCTTCTTATAAAGCCTCCAGCTCCACTCCCCATGATAACCCATTAATTCATTAACCCACTATTTCATTAATCCATTTATCCATGAATGAATTAATCTATCCATGAGGGCAAAGCTCTCATGACTCAATCACCTCTTAAAGTCTCCACCTCTCAGTAATGCCACATTGGGGATTCAATGTCAGCATAAGTTTTGGAGGGGGATAAATATTCGAACCATAGCACTTCCTTTGTAGCTCAACCTCTAACATAAAGAGATAAAAGGGCGTTACCATGTCCAGTTTTAGACCTTTGCTCTTAGAAGAAAAGTATTCACTTAAGGAGTAGAGTAAGCCTACTATA
Source organism: Ateles fusciceps (assembly GCA_036589455.1). Lineage (NCBI taxonomy): Eukaryota > Metazoa > Chordata > Mammalia > Primates > Atelidae > Ateles > Ateles fusciceps. The sequence goes on along the minus strand of JAZHEH010000572.1, from coordinate 11,579,553 downwards.
ATTATGTTTCTTTTCAAATCACCCTGATTTGTTTCTCTTGTTCTACAGGAATTATTTTGTATCTTCCTGTTCTTGACCTCCGTGTCAAATGACTTTTCAGACTTCACAACTTAGGCATTACCATTTAGCTTCTACTTCTGGTCTCACGCCACTGTGTTTCTCACTCTTTAATTAGAAATGGTTAATTTGACTTCTTGTCTTAAGGCAAGGAGAAAATGAGTCTTAAACAGTATTAAGCTCCCATAAATATTTCACTTTATGCTAATTCCTGTGCTTCCAGCTGAGCCGTTTGAAGTTCTCAAGAAAGTGTTTCTGTTCCCCTCAATTAAATACATAACTGGAAAACAGTAAAACAATTATCTCTTTTACTACCATGCACATTATTTTCCAAACTTTCATTCTGACATTTTAAATTTCTCTTCCACATTTATGTAACCCAACCCAGTGTCATAGGTGCTGCCCCCAGGCTGGATAGACTCTTCAGACCTAGGCTTTGGAGAAATCTTAGAGCTCCCTCAAGTGGACACATATGTCTCATGCACCCTTAACCTCTAGAAAACGTTTTTGGCTGCACTCTCTATCCAGGACAGAAGTATTTAGCCGTCCCAATTTAGAAACAGAAGTGGTTTTTCTTGTTTAAGCTAAAAATATTCTGAAAAGAAATAAAAGTTCAAACAAGTTTGCCAAGCAAATGGATTTGCGTGGCCAATGAAAACATACCAAGTCAGGCTTTTTAGTTATTGGTTTTGCTTGTGAGAATGTAACTTGGAATTATTAATTGCAATATCATCTGTTCATTTGGATAAAATGTTATTTGTTGAGGAATTATAAATGCAACACTTGTACAGCACTTATACTATGGCCACATATACTACACACCAGGCGTTGTTCTAAGAGCTTTCCACATATTAATTCATTTCATCCTCACAACATTCCTCCAAAATAGGTCCTTTAATACTCCCTGTTGTACAAATGAAGAAACTGAGTCACAGAGAGGTTAAATAACCTTTCAAAGGCTACAGAGCTAGAATATGGAAGAGCCAATATGCAAACCCAGTCAGGCAGTCCAAAGTCTACTATACCATGCTGTTTCTTACCATGTAATGAACAACTGAATATACAAATACACACACATGCGTACATAGACATATCTCTATAAGCACACTTATACATGCACATAAACACACTCACATGTTACACATCCTCACACATATATACATGCAAATGCATACATATACCCATACAGAGAGTATATATTATTAGGAGCATATTTTATACAAAAAAAAACAAATCATGTAAAGTATAAAAGCTAAAAGCTAAGAGAGATTAAATTACCAACATTGTAATCAAAGCTTTAAAAACTTTGCTTATCCAACCTGGGCAGCATGGTGATGCCCTGTCTCTACAAAAAATACAAAAATTAGCCGGGCGTGGTTGTGCACACCTGTAGTCAGGGGGCTGACATGGGAGGACCACATGAGCCTGGGAGGTGGAGGTTGCAGTGAGCTGAGATCTTGCCACTGCACTCCGGAGTGGGACTCAGTCTTTAAAAAACAAACAAACAAAAAAGAAAACTATGCTTATCACATTGCCTTATTATTGCTTATCATTACTCATTACAATTTCTGGTCATCTCATCTCATACTCGAATTCGGTTACTCCGACCTTGCTCCAGTAAGACCATTGAAAGCTTCTTTTCCATGTGGCTATGACACTTGCTGTTTTCTCTACTGGAAACTTCTGCTAGTTCTTCCCATGAATGGCTTATTGTCATCAGTTTCCTCACAGAGAGGTTCTCCTTGACTTTATAAAACACCCATGGCCTCTCTCTCTGCTACTCAGCATCCCTTTACCCTGTCCACTTTATTTCCATAGGCCTCACCAATTCGAGTGTGTTTCCTCTATTAGAACGTAAACTCCATGAGTTTACGCCATGAGTTCCTAACACAACATGTTAGGAACTCAAAAGATAATTCTCAATGAATAATTAAATTATTAAATGCTCTGTTCTGATGGCTTTTGAATGAATGAAAAATTGTGGTGATAGTCTATATCACAAATAAATTTTTTTGTGTTTTTCTGTAAAGTGTGTTCTTAATATTTTGACTAAATATTGAATTTTAAAGTCTGAAATGTTTAAATCTCTAGCCTAATAACAATTGTGTTTAAAGGTATATTTTTATTCCTTATTAACATGTTACTCTTACCTGATGTAACAAGAACTGATGATACACTAGTTGTTTCAGTACATGCAAAACTTGAGCTAAAATAGTACCAGAAAAGAAAATTGATGAATCTGTAAATTTCTATAAACTGGGATAAAATTTTAAAATACTGTTTTTCCGGGTGTATTCATGGACTGTGTCACGATTTTAGAATCTTATCACATATATGCAGTGTATGTCTGCTAATTAAGTCCTATATTTCAATTTAGCAAAATCATCATAGATTGATAATGGGAAGGCATTCACAGAATACCTACCTTAAAAGAGTGTTACTAATAACTAGATGTCATTTTCCTAATACTTGCCATTCAGAATCCTACACAACTGATAGGTGGGGAATCGAATCCCCACCTCCATTCCACCACTGGGTTCTCACTGTAAATCACAGAATGTCCACATTCCTTCCTTTCCATTTCTTTCCTTCACTTCTGTGACTCTTCTCACTCCCTACCACAAGTATTTAATCAGTTTTTGTAAAAATAGACCTGTCTTCTTTTCTAGGCTCCAGGCCTTCTTTCTTAGGCCTGTCTTTCTTTCATCAATATTATTATATTGGTGATTAGCCCAAATTATATATAAAAACATATACACATATATACATGACACATAAATATACATATATATGCATACACAAACACATGTGTAAGTTTGCACATATGCATACGTATATACTCTTTATGATATCGAAGCTACTTTAAAATTGATTTCTTGCTCTACTAGCCTAAGTAACTCAAAGCATCCTGTCCCCCAAGTACTCCATGATCCACAGGTGTGCAATACAAGGCATCACTGTGGTGGGGGAGGGAGTTTGCCATACTGTAGTCAATATCATCAATTAATAGATTAGTTCAACCTATTTTAGATTTTGAGGTACTGAGTGAGTCGCCAAATACCCAGTTGAGAAGATCATGGGGTAGAAGAAAATTTTTGAATCACCCATTCAATACTAGGTCCTACTACCATATAATCAATTTCTTTAGAGTTTAAATATATTTTTATGATACCATATTCTTTCACCTTTTCTATTCCTTTTTCTTTTTTTTTTTTTTTTTTTTTTTGTACTTTAGGTTCTGGGGTACATGTGCAGATCATGCAGGATTGTTGCATAGATACATACATGGCAACATGGTTTGCTGCCTCCATCCACCTGTCACCTACATCTGGCATTTCTCCCCATGTTATCCCTCCCCAACCTCCCCAACCCCCCACTATCCCTCCCTTGGCCTCTCCCAACAGACCCCAGTGTGTAATGCTCCCCTCCCTGTGTCCATGTGTTCTCATTGTTCAACACCCGCCTATGAGTGAGAACATGCAGTGTTTGATTTTCTGTTCTTGTGTCAGTTTGCTGAGAATGATGATTTCCAGATTCATCCACATCCCTACAAAGGACACGAACTCATTGTTTTTTATGGCTGTATAGTATTCCAAGGTATATATGTGCCCCATTTTCCTTGTCCAGTCTATCGTCAATGGGCATTTGGGTTGGTTCCAGGTCTTTGCTTTTGTAAACAGTGCCACTATGAACATATGTGTGAATATGTCTTTATAATAGAGTGATTTATAATCCTTTGGGTATATACCCAGTAATGGGATTGCTGGGTCAAATGGAATTTCTATATCTAGGTCCTTGAGGAAGCACCACACTGTCTTCCACAATGGTTGAACTAGTTTACACTCCCACCAACAATGTAAAAGTGTTCCTATTTCTCCACATCCTCTCCAGCATCTGTTGTCTCCAGATTTTTTAATGATCGCCATTCTAACTGGCATTAGGTGGTATCTCAACGTGGTTTTGATTTGCATTTCACTAATGACCAGTGATGATGAGCATTTTTTCATATGTTTGTTGGCCTCATATATGTCTTCTTTTGAAAAGTGTCTGTTCATATCCTTTGCCCACTTTTGGATAGGTTTGTTTGTTTTTTCCTTGTAAATCTGTTTTAGTTCTTTGTAGATTCGGGATATTAGCCCTTTGTCAGATGGGTAGATTGCAAAAATTTTTTCCCATTCTGTTGGTTGCCGGTTCACTCTAATGATTGTTTCTTTTGCTGTGCAGAATCTCTGGAGTTTGATTAGGTCCCATTTGTCTATTTTGGCTTTTGTTGTCAATGCTTTTGGTGTTTTAGTCCTGAAGTCCTTGTCTATGCCTATGTCCTGAATGGTTTTGCCTAGATTTTCCTCTAGGGTTTTTATTGTGTTAGGTCTTAGGTTTAAGTCTTTAATCCATCTGGAGTTAATTTTTGTATAAGGTGTGAGGAAGGGATCGTTCCTTTTTCTTTTTCTTTTTTTTCTTTTTGCTTTGTGTGCCATTCTTTCCAACCCAAAGTTAGAAAAATTCCATTTTTTTCAGTCAATCCATTATATCAGATGCAACACCAACAAAAGTAATTTTGTGATTTGAGTGTCTTTTCTGTGCCCATAGAAAATATTGCCTTGTGATTTTATTTCAAAGTTGACATTTATATAGCTATCTGCCATTCTGATACAGCTAGAGTCTTCTTCTATTTTATTTTTACTATTCTCCTTTATTCTTTAGTCTCCAGTTTGCTCTAATGACAGTGAAAACGAAGTACTCATACAATTTCTCTGCAAGCAGCTACTGAGCTAAGTGGGGGGAAACAGCGAATTTTATGCATGACTTACTACACAAACCCTTTACTTTAGAGAAGCAAGCCCCAAATAAGTGATTTATTTGTAGCAATAAAAACCAAATGAATAAATCTTGTTTACAGAGAACACATGAAAGACAGTCTCATTTCCAAACATATTTTCTGGTTTTTTTAACCCCAAAGGAAAGGCCAAAAACTGAATATACTGAAACACAGGCAAGAAGCAATACGTTAGCCCCATTCTAGAATGTTAATTTTTTTATTTACAGAATTTAAATTTATTATAAAATAATTGTTTTACAGTTTTTCTTTTCTTTTGATCAGAAAGGAATTGTGGACATTTTGAGACATTCATTAACCATATTTGTATTAATTTATGCCCATTATTTGTACTAATATGATTGATATTTGCATCTCTATTTGCTTTTAATTGCTAAGAATTTATTCTTTTTTCCATTCAGTTTTTGAACTATAGAAAACATTGGTCAGATTTTTGAATGAGAACCAGATGTCTAAAAATATGTAACAATTTATTATGCAGTATAAATTTTTATTAATGGTCTATATACAAATAGCAATTTTATATTCTGGCAAATGATTTGTGTTTTCTATAGTCAGTTGGCTAAATGTAACTAATTTTGTTTGATCATAGGAAAATTAATGGGAAAATTTGAAGACATTCCTAAATAATGAAACATTCACATCAATTATCCTCATTGCAGTCTACAGTTTACTAATAACCACCTCAATCAAGGTGTCTTTCACTGAAACAAATCACTCAAGTTTATTTCAGTTACAGTTTATAATGACCCATTGAAGGATCATAATATACTCCTCTAATTAATAAGGGATGGGAACACAATGTGAATGAAGGTGATGGGAAGCAGAAAAAAGAAGCACATTTCTCTCTGTTCGCCTTAGTTCCCCAGGGCGCCCTTCCCAGGCCCCGCCATGTGGTGAGTTCAGGCATCCTTCATTGCCACGTGTTGTGTCCTACCGCAAAGACCATTAAATCCTCTCCAACTTTGGCTGGCCTCTCTGCTATTAATCAACTGGAACTGATTTTTTTTAAAAAAAAGTGGGATTTAAAAAAAAAAAAAGTGGACTCTGCTTGAGAGGGATTCCCTGCTCCTCATCTCCCAGTGTCATTTTGTCCTCTCTTTGAACTTGAGTGTGCTGGCTGTGAACCTGTTTTGATCAGCAGAATTTGAAAATCTGGTGCTTCGTGCTGGGATTTAATGTCAATATTTGTGCCCAACATCTGAACGGAGAAGGGGGTCCCCATGCACTGTTCTCTCCTCTAACTATCTTTCATCACAGTTACTGCCTTATTCGATGTGATTTCAGATGCTTAGGGAATACTGTGGAATCATGCCGATAAGATGGTAAGGAGCAAAATTTATCTCATTTTGGAATAAAATCCACATAGATTTGTGTGTTTAAGAATACACTGCCACTTAGCCATGTTATATTTCTGAACATGCAGAAAAATAACTTTTGGGCAAGGTAGTATGTTTAAGAATGAATGAATCCATTTTGCTTCTTTAAACCTTGCTGTGTTTCAGAGAGGACAGCTGAATGATACAGGTTCATATAAGGAATAATATTTAGTAAATAACGATCAAAGACATGTCATCTGGAAAAGAATGAATCAGGCACCAGGTTTAGGGCCCATGTTATCACAAGACTAAAAGGAGCTCTCAGTAGACTCTCAAGGGCATTGCACAAGGTGAGCAAATCTGTGTCCTTAAAAGGATGGAGGTGTCAGCAGATGGCGATGGCCACATGGTTTCCCACATGCTATCAGCACCCTAGATCATATGGCGGACACTTTGAACCACGCTATCCACAAGCTATTTATTTATTGTCCAGAGAGATCATACTTCATGTTGCTCACATCAGGGTCAAGGGCAGGCTGAAGGCAGAGTCCAGTCTCTGTCTTATGTAAAGAGGTTTATTCCTCACCAACAGTGATAAATCTGAGCCTCTCTCCATATAGAATTTCCAACCCTTAACTCAGCATTTTTGATAGGCCGGCCCCCAGACAACCTTCATCATATAATTAAAAATTGACTTTTCATCCCTGAGACAGAGGTAAGAGAATGGATCTGACCATTTTCCCCCAATATGTCTTTGTGTGTGATACACATGTCACATCCTCAATTCTTTTCACACCTTGTTATTCTTTCACATTTTTTTCTGGGAGACAAAGGAGAAGCAGCAAAGCAGAATGGGCTTCTCAGTCAGAATATTATGGGATGCATTACTGATTCCCGTATTATGCATTGTGCAAATGTGGGCAGCCTGTTCAACTTCTTGGAAACTCTGGAGTCAGTTTCCTCCTCGGTCGATGGAGATCATGAGGTCTACCCTGCAGGAGTGATGCAATAGTTAAGTATTCCCAAGATGTTTTAGTCCCCTTGCCTAGTGCCTGATACCTAAAAGAAGGCCAATGGATGTTAATTCCTTTCTCTTCTTTTGGCTCTTCTCTTTAATGAAAATGTGAAGGAACAAGAAAAGACATACTCTGAAATTAGGACCACCTAAATCTTTGTTCAGAAATTCTTTAAATTTTTGCTTTTTACATAAGTAACAAATTGATTTTTTTTCTTTTTTCTTTTTTCTTTTTTTTTTTTTTGAGATCGAGTCTCGCTCTGTCTCCCAGGCTGGAATGCAGTGGCGCAATTTTGGCTCACTGCAACCTTTGCCTCCCAAGTTCAAGCAATTCTCTGCCTCAGCCTCCCGAGTAGCCAGGATTACAGGCGTCCACCACCATGCCCAGCTAATTTTTGTATTTACAATAGAGATGGTATTCCACCATCTTGGCCAGGGTGGTCTTGAACTACTGACCTCCTGATCCACCCACCTCGACCTCCCAAAGTGTTGGGATTACAGGCATGAGCCACGGTGCCTGGCCACAAACTGATTTTTTAAATTATCTTAAGGTGTACATTTAGGGATTTTTCAGTCTGGTATGTAACTGTCAGAGGGTGGCAGCTGACGATAATTTAATCAATTTCTGTTGTGCATTTTACGTATTCTTAAAAACAATCAAATTATTGTTATTCCTTTCACATTCTAGGCAGAGCTAGAATAATGCCTTGTGCTCTCTGGTGAGAACTAAAATGTACCCATTACAAAGTATATTACTATTTCAAAGAAAGAGAGGCCATGTGTAGGGGTGGCCTTCCCTGTCATCCTCTCCCCAGACCCTCTCACTTCAAACCTGCTCTACTTTCCCCCATCAAGCTATCATGGTTCAGCTGTTCCCGTGAAAGGAGACGGAAAGAACTGTCTTTCTAAATTATTTTTCTCTTCTTTTTTGTTTTCACTATCGTAATCAAAACAATTACTGCAATCATGGCAGTAAGTAAGAAGGTAGTGAAAAAATCATATGTGTTTTAAGAGAATGGAAACCATAAGTATTAAAGTAAAAATAGACATAAAAGCTTTGTTTAAATACTGAGATATTTTCCTTTGTTTTGTGCTGAGTCTTCAAAATCTGGTGTGTTTGTTATGCACGTCTCAATTCAGACTAGCAATATCTCAAGGGCCCAATAGACACATGTAGCTAATAGTACCGAATTGGACAGCACAGCTCTGGAAAGTTTCGCCTCTTCTCTACGCTGTGTATATGTCAGCTATTTCCTAACTTTGTTCTTAATGGCAACATAGGATATTCAAAAGTTAAAAGCTAGTCTGAGTTTTTGATCATACATTTACTTCCCTATATATGTTAAGGAAAAAGTAACACACTTAGGTAATCAAATGCCCAAATACAATTTTGACCGATGGCTAGAAGAACAATGCCAGTTCATCCTTCATAAACTAATAGGGAATGATACTGCTGGTTAGGGCATCTATTTTAACGTACCATGGCATGTAGTTCCAGAAGTCATAACTGTTTCTCTGCAGGGCATCATAGGGTAGATACATATTGAAAACTGCTAAATGTGAAAATTTGGAAAAATAGTAGGAGAATCATAGAATTTTATAGTTTTAAAGGTCCCTAGAGGATATTGTGTCCAGCCTTCTTATTTTATAGTTAAAGAAACTGAGGTCTAGAGAAGTTAAGAAACTTGCCAAGGGCCTCAGAATGTATTGGGAACACAGAAGAACTGGATCTCTTGGCTTCAACTTCAGACTTATTTTATTTTACACATAATGAAAAGTGGTTCGGTTATTGCTGAGATACTTCTGATGATTACCAAATCCATATTTCTAATCCATACTATTTTAGTGGAAGTTTACTTCTCCATCTATGTTTAAAAATAAAATTTATCTTATTAGAAAACACTGATATGAAATGTGAAATGATATAAAGAAGCATCCCTAGAAGTCTATGGAAATGCGTATTTGCAAATGAATGGCTAATAAAAGCAACGGTAAAAGCAAGGTGAATTTAGGGTTTGCCCCAGTTATAACAAGATGTGTGACCTACCAGCACGGCTTCTCTTATCCTCACAGGCAGTTTAAAGGTGGCGCATGGGATGAAAAGTAAAGAATCTGACAAGGCAAAGGCATCACATTAGTTTTAAAACTCGCTTGCACAAAGGATGTCTATTAGAAGAGTCACAGAGGAATCCAAAGCTCTTTGGTGCTGAGATGAAACATGCTCGCCAGTATCACCAGCCTTTACTTTATGAGGGGATGGTCTACCCCCTCTCTCTAGACCAGGAAAAAAGCCCATAATCTGAACGGAGACAATTCTTCAAATGATCTTTCTGATAAATGAATAGGATTTTACTTTCTCTTTTTATTCAATATCATTTTATTACCTCTGAATTTTTCTGCAAAGTGGGGGAATGAATTGGACCAGCATGTCTCAAAGTATGAGCTGATGAGCATTCACTCCTCCAAGACAATGTAGGGTAAAAAGAGAGTCCCAGGCCTTAGAAGTCTGTAGAATGACTTTATATATAACTGTCATGAGCTCCATCCTACACTTTAGCATATTAAAGGCTACGAAAAGACATGTGGTAAAGATAAAACGATTGCCTTTTTTAGTCCAGATTTACCCAAGTTATTTGACCATAGTGATTTTTTTCCTTCTATAGCATTTACATATATATCCCATGGAACTAGAGTCCTGTGAAACATATCTTGGGAAATGTTAACTTTAGGTATTTCTTTCTTCCATTTGTGGGAGTAAGAGGCCCTCCCAAGACCAGAGATGCTGATTCGTGTAGGGCATGAGGAAAAGTTTTCACCAACAGTCGTACTCTGAAGCTCCCTGGCTCTTAGAGACCAAGGTTGCAGGATGCAATCGGATCATTTAGGGCCACTCTTGGAGCAGAAAATGAGGCTAAACCAGTGACACTATCATCCTACATCTCACAGGCAGCAACTCCATTAAGAAGGATTTATATCATTCTAATATAAAGACACATGCACACGTATGTTCATTGTGGCACTGTTTACAATAGCAAAGACCAGGAACCAACCCAAATGCCCATCGATGACAGACTGGACAAGGAAAATGTGGCACATTTACACTATAAAATACTATGAAGCCATAAAAACAGATGAGTTTGTGTCCTTTATAGGGACATGGATGAATCTGGAAACCATCATTCTCAGCAAACTGACACAAGAACAGAAAATCAAACACCGCATGTTCTCACTCATAGGCGGGTGTTGAGCAATGAGAACACACGGACACAGGGGAGGGGAGCATCACACATTGGGGTCTGTTGTGGGGGACTGGGGGAAGGACAGCAGGGGGTGAGGAGGTTGAGAAGGGATAACATGGTGAGAAATGCCAGATATAGGTGACGGGGTGATGGAGGCAGCAAACCACATTGCCATGTATGTACCTGTGCAACAATCCTGCATGATTTGCACATGTACCACAGAACCTAAAGTACAATTTAAGAAAAAGAGGACTCTAAAAAGGAAAAAAAAAGAGACTACTACCCTCTCCTAGGAAAACTTCGCTCTTCTCAGACAGCCCACCAACTACCAAGAAGAGACACAGCAATTTTTATTTATTCGTATGAGTTCATTCTTTCCACAACTAGAAGATATAATGCTAGGATTCATTCCGATTGTCTTCCAGGCTCATCTGGCATCACAGAGTGAAAGTTAGAGAAAATGGGTGTGTGGTGATAGTGTCACTCTAAGTTGCATGTAACAGAGTTGAATGTCATGAAATGACTTTTCTTCCATTGCTACATTCTTTCATGCTCTCTGAATCTCTTTCCCACCCTATCAATAACAACTTGGAGAAATTCCTTAACTTTCTGATTGCCTTGTCATTTTTATAGTCCATTCTGGTCCTGTCCAAGTGGAAGTCCCAGTGTCATATCCAATCTAAAGCTTTTTCAGTTTCTTGGCCTCACCCAAGCTGCAGCCCCAAGGAAACTGGATTGGAGAGAGATTGTTTCCCTTTTCCTCATTCCCATGAATCTTCTAGTTCTAACTCCTCATCATCAGGTGCAGAGAGGAGAAACTGGACAAAGCAAGTGTTTCTTATCTTACTGGTCATGGTATCTCTCAGTCCATCTTCGCTGGCAGTCAGTGCTGTCTGTTAGCCAGCATTCAAATAAAGTTCTCCCAATGTGAACCAAGGCTGAGTTTTCAGGCATCCAGCAGGGCTGCCCGACTGCACAGTTTCCCAAGATGAGAGATCCACACCAGCTCAACCTCCTCCAACCCTTGTGTTTGCATCTCGTGGGCTCTTGCTGTTTGGATCCCCTCATCCAGAAAGCATTCCTCATGGATAGAATACAGGCATCAAGGCCTGCGGTCAGGCTCTCATCTGAAGTGTGCCATTGACCCAAAGGGTTAGCTTTTAAGGGGCTTGCTATTAGTTGGGCTAATGCCAGCTGCTATAACACATAAACCTGGAAATTAAAGTGCTTTAACCGCCAGACATTTATTTCTCTTTTAAGTAAATCCCGAAGTGGGTGTCCTTAGTCAGATGATGATGACTTTCAGATACTCCTGCTCCTTCCATCTTATAGTTCTGCCCTTCTCTAGAGCCCTGCCATCATCAGCATTAAGCTGCTGAACAAAGAGTGTAGAAGACTGCTTGGGAAGTTTTTATAGGATAGGCCTGGAAGTAGGATATACTGTTTCTTCACAGTCCATTAACAGACCTTTGTCACATGGTCAAAACTAGCTGCAAAGCAGGTTGGAAATTATAGTCTTGCCATGTGCCTAGAAGGAAAAAGGAAATGTTTCGGTGACTTTATTGCAGTATATGCCATAGAGTTGTTCCACTCCTCCATTACATTTTCCACTCTCCGTGGCAGCAATAGGTGTCATTCAACAGGGTCCCTGAGCTACTCTTGGCTCCTATTGCAAAGCACCAGCCTTACTTCCCCTTGATAATTAGGGTGAATCATCCCACAACACAGTGGCATCGATTTTCCCTTTTGGCCCAGTGGCCTGCAGAGCCTAATAATATGGCAATCTCAACATTCAATTAAATGGGCCCATTATTATGTCCCCTAGTGGAAGTAATTTTCTTTTGCATCATGAAATCTTTGAGCTAGCAGAACCCAAATCTGTGAAATTGGAAAACAAAATATTTACAAGTAAGATTTACATGTAATAATGAGAACTACCATTCTACCTATAAATTCAGTTTATGGAGACATTGAGCTCTAGGTTGAGCTCTAAATCAGCTCAATGTTAATCACTAGATCAGAGCATCCCATGGGATAGTAACCTAGCCTCACAATGTTGTCCCTCAACTGTTGCTGAAACTGAGTTCTCAACAGGCCAATCCACTCTTTTGGGTAACGAGGAACATGGTAAAAATCAGAGAATCCCATGGGCATAAACCCAGTGCTTTGCTTTTTTGTTGTTGCTGTTCAAAAACAGTGTTGGGTAGCTCACTATACAGTGAATGTTGCAATGTAAGTCCATTGATAGTTAGCAGTGGCAGAATCGTAGCATGCAGTGAAAGCAAATCTATGTCCAGAATTAGTGTCTTTTATGAGAAAGGAGATTTGATAGAACTAACCTGCGATCAAGATGCTGCCTGGTCCTCCCCACAGAATAATAAGAATTTTTTGGGGGTGGGGGGTTGGAAAAAAATATATGCCACATTTTGATCATGTGCAGTAGAGATCACACCTGTAATCTCAGCACTTAGAGAGGCTGAGATGGGAGGATCGCTTGAGCTCGGGAGCTTGCAATCAGCCAAGGCAACATGAGACCTCGTCTCTACCAAAAAAAAAATAAATAAATAAGTCAGGCATGGTGGCATACACCTGTTAAGGTAGATGAGCAGTCACAAAAGATAACTGCACTTCAAGTTTCTATCACTCTAAGTCTTTGGATTCCTTCTATTATGTTGTACCAATGAATCCCTGGCACTGATAGGACAGTTTTGAATCAACCAACCAAGTCAATAGAACCAAGAATATCTGCTAAGGGCACGCATGCACAATCTAAAATTGTGTTTCTCTCTACCTGGTATAACACCCTTAGAATCTATTTCTTCTCAAAATCTTGCAGTTCTTCTGGTGTGAGAGACCTTCACTCCTGGGTCTAATTTTGAAATTGGCCAATGAAACCTGCTGAGGTCTACTGCTAGATACAGGTCTGGAGGCAGTGAGGGCTGGTAAGGTGGGGACATGAGGAGAAGTGGCACACCTTGCAAGGTCACCATCCCGATTAGGTTACTAAGCCATCTTTAAGCCAGACCATATCAGTCTCAGCAGACAAAGGAAGACGGCCTGCATTGTCCAGCAATGAAGCACAGCGGGTGGTTGGGGTTTCAGGATAGTCAGCTCATCTGAATCTTCAGTGTTTCTAAAGATTTTAGTAAAAATATTTCTTTCAGTTTCTACTTGCAGCCCCCTCTCTCCCTAGGACTCATATCTGAGTCCCTGGGGGTACAAATCCAAGTGACAGCATCCTGCCGTGCTCAGAACTGTCCTTTCCATGTGATGACTGAGGCTTCTTAACTGGTCCAAGCTTGCCTGCTTGACACTTCCCTCCCTGAGAACGAGTTCTCTCCTGGGAGGCATCATAGCATCTCCAGCTCAGACTCCTGGCAGGCTGACCACAAGTATGCCAGGCACATCTAGACCTGTTATATCCCAGAGGTAAACCCAGCTCATGCTGAAACAGGGATCCCTGCTACACATATTTAAAGCAAACCTCAATTCTATCTACTCTTTGCTCAACATCATCAAAGACATCTCATGAATATGTGCAAATGAAATGTTTGCTTCAAATCTCATGTATAGGTTGGGCGCCAAGCCTATAAATATTACTTTTAAAGGAAAAGTTCATGATGTGAATTTGAGACAGCTTTAACGTTCATTTCTTTTTATGACAATTTTCAAGCCAATTTTGTGCAGACTTATTTTTATGGCCAAATCAAACTCTAAGCACTGGATTACCTGCCCAAAGATGTTAAATGTGCTGCAGTGACTTAATTTTGGTGTCATGTTTATATATTTTTAATTGTATTTATTAGGAAATGCTTGCTTATTTTTCTAACTGAATTAAGCCAGACGTGTGTATGATAAAGATGAAAACTCTTCCCAACTCAGTTGAAACTGATTACCAAGATAATGTGGACAAGGATATAGATGCCACTCCCATCCTGTGCAGAATTTACAGGGGGAGTGAAGGACAACCTCATCAAATCAAGAATATAAAAGGTGGTCAGAGGGAGGATTCTGAGATGAGATTATCGAAGGAATTCCTTTGGAAGGCTCTGTTGTTGCAGACTCCCCACCCACCTTCGTAAGAGGAGCTGCTACCTTCCCATCTGAAGCCTAATTAAGAAAGACTTCATTAATGGGGACTCAATGGTACCACACAGAGAGCTATGAAGTGTGTTCCCTGCAGTTGGGAGGCTCATGCTGGAGAGAGGAAAAGCAGGCAAGAAATGGGGACTAAGAGGGGCTGATGCACTATGTAGGTGACAGAGCCAGGGTCATTCTGCTTCACTGGGATCAGCAACAGTTTTTCAGTATACAGATGTGTGTTTCCCATGAACCAGATGTGGGCTGCTTGGGAAAGAACTGGCATGGGGTTGCCTTGGGCTGTAAACAATAGAGCTGTCTATAGGAACAAGGTGGCCTCAACAGAGTGTCTTGAAGTGCCAGGATCTAGGAAGGCAGCCCCAACCTAAGTAGAACCATCTATACCTGGGGCAAGGTACTTACTGTAGGAGAAGAGGGGCCAGAGTTAGACAATGTCTGAGGACTCCGTCAAAGTCTCCAAGAGAGGAAAGGTACACTCTAACCATATGCTGAGCCCCTCAGAAATAGCAGCTTGAACAGCCAGGCCCAGAAAATATAAAGAGTCCCATGACCTTGCTATTTATCCTGACTAGCAACTTCGACACTGACACAGAGCAGAAAACAAAGTCAAAAATGGGGATCTGTGGCTAGGAAAGAGGAAATAGAACCGCATCTCTTTCTAGCATGAAGCAAGTCCCAGCAGAGGAGGGAAGATTCACACCAAGCTAAGTTTGGAGGTTTGATGACTGCATGTGTATGACACAGTGTAATTGCTGAATTGAGCCTATCTATCTACTAAGAAAGGCCAAAATGGTTGTGGACCCTGGAACAAGGGCAGATTATTTCCACTGAAGGAAATTTCAACACACAGTGGAAGATCACTTTGCATCGTCATTTCAATTCTTTTCTCTGTTATAATTATAAATAGACCACGACTTCTCCCTATTCTTCTTCTCTTTCTCTCTCTTTCCCTTTCTTTCTCTTTTCCTCTCTCTTTCTTTTTTTTAATATATATATATATATATATATATATATATATATATATATTTTTAAGACGAGGTTTCACCATGTTGGTCAGGCAGGTCTTGAACTCCCGACTTCAGGTGATCCACCCGCCTTGGCCTCCAAAGTGCTTGGATTACAGGCGTGAGCCACTACGCCTGGCCTTCCTCTCTCTTTCCCATCAGCTTAGGGGCCTTTGTCCAGGATGAAATGTTAACAAGCCCTTTCCTACCTCTACAATTTCCACAACTTGTGTGTCCCAGCTCATGGGGGTTCAGAGGGTTGCTGGCTAACGGGACATTACAGGTTTTTACTTTCAAGTTGCATAGTAGTTTAACTCATCAGAATGGCAGAAAGTTGAAAACTAATACAAACCATAATTATTCCTCCTCATGGATTTTTATCTATAAGAAATAGTTAACCTAAGCCATGAACCAGTTGTCTATATAGCCAGCCCCTCAAAGCATGTTTTTAACTTTCTTCTCACTTAATCTAAAAGTTATCCACAAATTTCTAAAGACTCCTAGGATGAGAGTCAACCTCTGCTGAGCATACGCCATAATTTCTAGAGCAAGTCTCCTGACTCAAACCATCTTAATATTTTCTTTCTTTTTTTTTTTTTTTTTTTTTTTTTGAGATGGAGTTTTGCTCTTTTCACCCAGGCTGGAGTGCAATAGCACAATCTCCACTCTCTGCAGCCTCCACCTCCCAGTTCGAGCAATTCTCCTGCCTCAGCCTCCCAGGTAGCTGGGATTACAGGCACACACCATCATGCCCAGCTAATTTTTTTTTTTTTTTGTATTTTCAGTAGAGACAGGGTTTCACCATGTTGATCAGGCTGGTCTCAATCTCCTGAGCTCAAATGATCCACCTGCCTCGGCCTCCCAAAGTGCTGGGATTACAGGCATGAGCCACCGCACCCGGCCTTAATATTTTCTTAATGGACTCCAACATAGGGATGTGATGAGAGCAACATAGAGTGGCACGTGCTTTACTGTTGCTTAATTTTTCTCACTAAGGAATAGAAATTTGTGTTCTGCATCCCTCACCCTATTCCTCAGCCAAATGAGTTAAAATTTTAGATTAAAATGCCAAGGATCATTTATAAGTGAGAACCTACCCTGCCTATGTTTCAACTGGGGATGAAGCGGGATGTCAGGGGGAGGAAGCTCCACCTATCATCTGTACAGTAGAAAGCCGGGTTTATAGACATCTGTGTTATCTGGTGTTTCTCCAGCGCAGCCCAGGTGGGCCATACTCAAGCCACAGTGTGAAGGTGACCCTAGAGCATCAGATTTGTAAATTTTGAGTGACAAACTTGATTTTGGGCAATAAAATAATTTAGAACGCTTATTGGGTAGAATGCAAATATGCATAGGTGTTTAAGATAACATTCAAGACTTTTTTTTTTTTTTTTTTTGAAGCAGAGTCTCGCTTTGTCACTCAGGCTGGAGTGCAATGGCCTGATCTCGGCTCACTGCAACCTCCACCTCCAGGGTTCAAGTAATTCTCCTGCCTCAGCCTACCAAGTAGCTGGGATTACAGGTGGGCGCCACTATGCTTGGCTAATTTTTTTGTATTTTTAGTAGAGACAGGGTTTCACCATGTTAGCCAGGCTGGTCTCGAACTCCTGTCCTCAGGTGATCTGCTTGCCTCAGCCTCCCAAAGTACTGGGATTACAGACATGAGATACCGCACCCAGGCTGAAGACATTTTTAATTCTGCATTTTGGGTTCTGCCCTCATACCTTTCAGGGATTTTGTCTCAGGACATCTTTGCAGAAGAGTTTGAGAATGAGTTGGCTACCATAAAATCAAAAGTTATCAATGATCAAGAGTTATCAATTCACCAAACCTTTACCAAAAATGACCTAATAATAGCTACTAGGTATCTGCTCCTCTGTACACCTGAATCATTTGGTCTCCACATTAATACCACAGAACCTGAATATGGTCACTCCTCAGTTTAGAGGTGAAGAAGCTAAAACTTTAAAAGGTTAAGTAATGTGTCTAAAAACTTGTAAGTAAAGTAAAAGTTTCAACTTGTATCCAGCTGATTCCAAAGCTCATTCTCTTAATGGGAACATTCCACCTGCTTCTATCTGGTGGTATATTGGTTTGCTGCCCCCACATTGTCTGGAGAGGATTGCCTTACACAAGAAAACACCCAAGGATGCTGTGGCAGGTGTCTTGGTGCCTCACAGGCAATTGCAACTGCAATCGCTCATCACAGATAAAGTGCCAAAGTCATTTCTCTTTAGTCATAAGCAGCAGGAAGCGTTGTGCATGCAGACAGCAATCTGTTGAGCTATGAAAAGTGATGATGCATTCTGTTTTTAAAAATATTTTTAAATGACTTTAAATGAAAACAAATATTTTCCCATTAGTGGTAACATCAGAAAACATAGTAAATTTCAAAGTACCTGTGACCAGCGCTGTAGGATGAACACTGCCTTGTTCTTAGCGGCTTTTCTGGTTTATATAAAGTGTGACTGACTCTAATTGCATTCGCAAAATAAAGGATTCCTGTAAAATTACCCTGCAGCTCAAACAGAAACAACCAGAGAAGGCCCAACCAAGAGCTGTGAGAGTTTATTTATTTGCTAAAATTTTATTCTGGAGATTTTTCTCTATATGGTTCAATGTAATTTAGTTTTAAAAACTAAAAGCCTGTCTTATGTAAATGAGGGTGCCTAGCCAACATAAATTGTTTTAAAGGTTTTTATTAAGTATGTGTGTTATATATTTCTTCTTTTAAGCAATTACACTCTCTACTCTGGCCAGGAAAGCTCTCTTCCTAATGATATTAAAACAAGAAAAAGGATTCATTGGCATGAATATGATATTTAACTGTTCAAATTAAAAGCAGACCTCAAAGCAGCCTTTCAAAGCAAGTATTTGAAATAACTTCTCTGTGAACTAAAGCTGGTAATGACTTAGGGGAAGAAAACCACCTCTCTGTCCTTTTTCCACTCATTTCCAACTACTCTGGGCTAAGGTAGTCCCTGCTAATCATACATATTTAATTTTCATCGAACTTATCAGGCACCTTAATTTAAAAAGAATCCCATAGTAAAGTACTTACTCAACACGATGAAAGTTCCCTTGCCTTGTGCAATTTCTATTTCATGACAGCCTTCTCTTTATATAGTTCTTTTCATCTCTTTACTTTAAGGACTTGTTTTAGACTCTAATTATTCTTGAGACTTCGGGTTAACACTACCATTAAATCTTGTATAGGTAGATGATAAATTGGTGGGCTAACAAGTTGTACTGATCTTTTTCTCAGAATTCTTCTTGTTTGAACTCAACCATCATAAAGCAATATTAAGAAATATCCACATTCCAGAATCCTCTCACAAGCAAAACATACACACACACACACACACACACACACACACACACACACACACACACAATTATTCTGCCCAAAAAAACCTAGGTATTTTGAGAGATCATGCATTGTCTCTAGAAAAGGATTTATGTTGGTCCTTTGGCGGGCAATTTGGGAAAAATTTCTAAATAATTTATGTCATAGTTTGTAAATTTCATGCTTAACGGCTTTAACCATTTCCAAAGGATCTTAGTCTCCCCATTCATCCCCTCAATGAGAATTCATTCAATTAGTGTTCCCTTAAAATAAAGATGGAATGCAGAGAGGTTTTTTTCCTAAAAAGAAAAATCCTTCTCAACACAAAAATAATGATGATGTGAGGTGACACATATGTTAGCTAGATCTACTCATTCCACAGTGTATATACTTCAAAACATCACGTTGTACCCAACAAATACATTCAATTTTGTCTATTTTTCAAATAAATTTGGGGGGAAAAATGATGAACCTAACCACTGATAGTCTGTGTTCCTTTCCTTCAAAGCACGAATGAGGATATCCTATTTTCTGCCTTTTGGGTTTTATGAGCTGCTGTAGGTGTTCCACACTGCGTAGTTGCAGCAGGCTGCCCTCTGTCCAACATGCAATGCTGCTTGGGATCATTCATGGTTTGAGCCTGAGCACAAACCACCTATATAATTTTCCCCTTTCATGTCATTCCACTGACCTCAATCAATTGATTTGGTGACGAAATGAAACACGTTCATGGAGAAGCTGAGAAAGTATACAAAGTACACTTGTAAGGAGAGATTCCCCATCTTTTCCATAATGTCGCCATCCAGAACGAGGAGGGAACAATACTTGAACATCACAGAGACCAAACCATTTCCATATGTCAGAACCAGAGAGCCTGGGATCAAAGTTATACTTGGAAAAGAGCTGTAAGAAATGAAAAGCTACCTAGCAGCATCTGTAGTTCCCTTAAAATTCAACCTCCACTGGCTTCCTCTGAACCCATCAAGATCTTAAATATTTAAAGAGAGGCTAAATTCAGTCCAAGCATGGTGGCTCACATCTGTAATTCCAGCACTTTGGGAGGCCAAGGCAGGCAGATCACCTGAGGTCAAGAGTTCAAGACCAGCCTGGCCAACATGGTGAAACCCTGTTTCTACTAAAAATACAAAAATTAGCCAGGCATGGTGGCAGGTGCCTGTAACCCCAGCTACTCAGGAGGCTGAGGCAGGAGAATCGCTTGAACCTGGGAGGTGGAGGTTGCAGTGAGCCGAGAGAGCACCATTGCACTCCAGCCTGGGCAACAGGAGTAAGACATCGTCTCAAAAAAAAAAAAAAAAAAAAAAAAAAAAAAAAAGGCTAAATTCAGAAGGTATTTAAGAAGTGGATGGGCCTTTCTGGGTCCTGATGAGTTCAGTGCCTCTGGGAACTGCCCAGTGAGCCAGCAATCTCTGTGGAATCCAGATGACCCTTCCCTCTAGGGATTGGACCAACACTTCATGCAGCTCTCTCCCAAGAGGACGCCAATGAAGGAATGTTTTGAACCCAAGTCAAAAGGATGCCCCCAAGCATAGTTTGAACAGGACTCCTACCCTGGTATAACTACCAGAGAACAACTCACCAGAGAAATTGACCCTCCACAATGTAGAACACAGATTTGGTTTCAAAACCAGAGGATACAACACCTCAGGCAGAGTCTATTGGGGTCTGGATTGGGGTCAATTTCCTGGAATTGCTATCAGAGAAGAACTGGCTGCACAAACAGGCCTCTCAGAGTCCAGAACGCAGATATGATTTCATAACCAAAGAGCTCGGCACTGTGGCCAGAGTTGTAGACTTGTGAATTCCCTTGCAGAAGGGCCCAAGTCGGAGACGCCACATGACTGCATGACAAAGAAAGGCAACTTGTGCATGGCCCCTAACACTGGGGTCACTTGCCTCCCTCCAGTTCTTTCAGGAACAACCAGTCATGTGTACCAGCTCTTCTTCCACCTCACACATGCTTTGGTTCTTGAGTTCCCCCTGGGGTCCGAATGAGCCAGGCACCAAGGGTCACGATGCTCCAGCCACCAGGCTGTGATGGGAGGAGAGATCTCTCCACCTCCTCTGACACTTAGGAGTCACGTGTCAACAGGCCCAGCTCTAGGAGGGGCATTCTCCACATCCTCCGACTCCTTTCCAGCCCCCACACCAAGGAAGATGCCAGGATGACAAGGACAGTGACACATGGCCTGGCAGTACTGCCCTGTAAGGACTCTACACAGCCTCAACCTGGTAATCCTAAGCACCAGTTGCAGGGAACTGGTCGCAAGACACATCTCACCTTATGCAATGGTAGTACGATGGGCCCCAGGGAGTGATGGTTAAATGTCAAATGGCCAGGTGGAACAGGGGCACCTGAGCAGCCCATGCAGCCTGCACACAGCTGGTCACTCCTGTGGCAGCAGCAGCCATGACCAGATGCAGAGCCATCTCAGCCACTCGAGCAACCACACAGCTCTCTGCAAAACCCATCCTTTTAGTCAATACCTGTCAATCACAGAGTTTCAGGGAAAGGCACAAGCCTGCCTGAATCCAAGTACACAGGAAAAGATCCCTCCACCACATGAACCACCCCTCAGCGAGGAAGAATTTCATGCTCTGCCTGATGTGATGGAGAACGTCACCAGGGTGTCAGCTTTGGGAGGAGCAAGGCATCCTTCTCACCACCGTCATCCAGGGGTCTTTCCTGGACACAAATTCAGTGTGATGCCAAGAAGGGCGAACAATGCACGTGCTGTGTTTGGCAGCAAGATCAATACGAGAAGAAGCATCAACCACTTAGAAACCCAACGGGAGCATTTTGACTCAGTCTTGTGGGCAGCGCCTGACTTCTGCTCTCACTTAACGGCCTAAATGATTGTTTCAAAGCTCCCCCACTGCCCCTGGAAGACATCATCAACACCAGGCCATGAATGTCTTCATGGCATCCTGAAGAACCAAAGCATTTTTATAGCAAGCATCACCTCCTCCCTGCAATCCTCACCACTTGGGCAGTCTGGACTATACAGAAACTGGAACCAAACCAAACCAGGGCAAGGAGACTAGTCTAAGGGGGGACACATCCACACTTCTGTCCTTCTGGCAAGTTCAGAAGTCACACCTAAAGGCAGGTGGATGTCTAGAATATGGGGGGAATGCTGTATTTCCTTGTTCTGTGAGTTGATAACAAGGAGATTTTAATCTCAGCTCTGAAAGTTGAAAGGGGAACTTGAAGTCACATCACCACCCTCCTCTTGGGAACTGATTCCACAAGTTTATGTCCATAATCCTGAGTAGGCTTCATGATCAGTTTTCTCTCTGAACATTGAAATGTAGAGAAAACGACAGGGGAAGTTAGAATAGCAACTCCATTAGATCATTGAACAAAGCGTACGAATGTTACTCTTCTCACGTTAGCATTTCCATATATGTTAACTTGTACATCTACCCATGAAGCTGCCCTTTTTATTACAAATAAATATGTCAAGTTTAAATAAACAAATACAAATAAAAGTCCTGAAGTAAGATTATTTTTATTTTCATATTCCAAAATGACACTTCAGAACTTTAGCAAAAATTCCAGGCCAAGCAAAATAAAGACTGCACCTAATTTCCTCTTTCCCATATAGCTGAAGCTGTATTTTCTAGATATTTTAGTCTGTATCCATCAAAAAAAAAAGTCTGGGACAAAATTGGAGCCTTTCATGCTGATCCTTTGCATCTTAATTAATGGTTGCCCCGACCTGGAACACCAAGTATTGCACTTCTGGCATTATTTGAGGGTGGCTGTGATTCAATTAATTGAAATTTTTTGCTGTGGCTAAAGAAAATGTGAAATGAGGTATTTATAACCATGGATACCTGGTTTTTATTTACAGTCATATGAAAGAAATTCTACATTAGCAATAGAACCACAACATCTTCTAAAGACAGGATGTCAGAAATACTTGACAGAATACTTTTAAGGTGTGTTACGTGTGTGTGTGTGTGTGTGTGTGTGTGTGTGTGTGTGTGTGTGTGTGTGTTTTATATTCATCAGAAAAATGCTCATTTTACAAAATCGTTTTACTGAGTTGTGGAAAAAATAAACAGCTGCATTAAGTCCATTAAACAATTGCTAATCAAACAGTAAGCCTAGATGCTCCAAATGGAGTAATATCTGAGTTTGACAGTAGCTTATAGAGCTAAATTACATTTTAGCTTAGTTTTCATATTCAGGGAAACTCATTTAATAATTAGTAGGTGTGCAAATATACTGGGACTTTAGGTTCTCATTTTATAAGGAAAAATACATTAGGAAATTCTATTTGTCCTTTCAGATGAAATAAATAAGAGCAAGTCAATGGCATGCTTAAGTACCAAACCATGCCTGTTCATAGGTATAAAGTTTTCTTTTCTGAAGAAAAATAATACATAGAAGAAAGAGCTTTCTGTTTTGTTTTGTGTTTTAGGAAGGCTGCCTTTTATGATACTCGGACTTAACATTCTTTACTGATACCAACTCAAAGACAGTAAATTGTTACATGTGCTAGTCTCACGTGGCTCTTTGTAGACAATAATATTAAAAGCAATACTGGCTGATATTTATTTCCTGATTAAGTAGCAATGTGCTAAGTGTTTTATATACTTTATATCTTAGTCTCTCAGGCTGCTATAACAACAACAACAAAATACCATAGACTAGGTGGCTTATAAACAACAGAAATTCATATCTCAACATTTTGGAGGCTAGGAAGCCCAAGATCAAGGCATCAGCAAATTCAGCCGGCAGGAAGATCTGGCTTCCTGATTCATGGACTGTCTTCCTGCTTTGTCCTCACATGGCAGAAGGGGGCAAGGGATCTGATATGGTTTGACTGTGTCCCCACTTAAATCTCATCTTGATTTGTAGCTCCCATAATCCCCGCATGTCGAGGTAGGGACTCAGTAGGAGGTAATTTAGTCATGGAGACGGTTACCCTCATGCTGTTCTCATGATAATGTGTGAGTCCTCACAAGATCTGATGGTTTTATAAGGGGCTTTTCCCCCCTTTTGTTGGGCACTTCTCCTTCCTGCCATCGTATGAAGAAGGGCATGTTTGCTTCCTCTTCTACATGATTGTAAGTTTCTGGGGGCCTCCCCCAGCCCTGCTGAATTGTGAGCCAAATAAACCTCTTTCCTTTGTAAATTACCCAGTCTTGGGTATGTCTTTATTAGCAGCGTGAGAACAGAGTAATACAGGATCTCTCTGGGATCTCTTTTTTGAGGGTACTAATCTCATTCATGAAGGCCATGCCTTCATGATCTAATCACCTTCCAAAGAACTCACCTCCAAATACCATCACACTGGGGATTAGGTTTCCACATACAATTTTTGCAAGCATACATATATTCAGTCAATAGCTCTATATCATATTTAATTTTTATAACAAACCCATGGAGGCTTAGAAGAAACCTAACTCAACTATCTCATCTGGAGTGAAATTTCAAATAGTACAGCCAAAGAGGCCTGTTCCAAATTCAATGTCATTTCCCAGACCTGTACAGGTTGTGCCAGAACTTGTGGATTTGAGAAATTTGGCAATCAGTTTCAGAAATATGGAAACAAACTATAACAGGACTGATATAGAGTTTTTTTTCAGAAGTGGTTCTGAGTTAAATTGTTGATATTTAATAACTTTTCAGAAAAAGATCATGGGATATGTTGGTGAGTAGATCTTTAAAAAATCTGCTTTCTTAAAAAAGAAAAGGTAAATACAGTAATCCCTCCTGATGTGAGATTTCTCTTTCCATGGCTTCAGTTATCCACAGTCAACCACAGTCCAAAAATATTACATGGAAAATTCCAGAAATAAATAATTCATAAGTTTTAAGCTGCACACTGTTCTGGACAGTGTGGTGAACCTTGCCCCCTCTCACACCATCCTGGTTGGATTGTGAATTTTCCTTTTTTCCAGCTTATCTATACTGTCTACACAACCCACCTGTTAGTCAGTTAGCCCTCGTGGTTATCAAAGACTGTCGAGGTATCACAGTGCTTGTGTTCAAGTCACACTCATTTTATATTTTCATGCCCTAAAGTGCAAAGTAGAGATACTGGCCATTTGGAAATGCCAAAGAGAAGTTGTAAAGTGCTTCCTTTAAGTGAAAAGGGGAATGTTCTCGACTTAATAAGGAAAGAAAAAAATTGTATGCTGAGGTTGCTAAGATCTTCAGCAAGAATGAATCTTCTATTCATTCATGAAATCATGGAGAAGGAAAAAGAAATTTGTGCTAGTTTTGCTGTCTCACATCAAACTGCAAAAGTTATGGCCACAGTGCATGACAAGTGCTTAGTTAAGATGAAAAAGGCATTAAGTTGTGGGTGGAAGACATGAACAGAAATGTCTTCCAGTTGACAGCAGTTGGGTTTGATACTATCCTTGATTTTAGGCATCCACTGGGGGTCTTGGAATGTGCTCCCTGAGGATAAGAGGACAACTGTACCAGTTATGCTGTGTAGGAAAACAATTTTCTTAATACTGATAGTGATAATTAGTGGGGTGTACGCATTTTATTTCTCCAAAAGATTTCAAACTTATTTTTGATATTTTTTCTTCTGATTTTTTTAATAAAGCTACTGAGATAACAGGATGTATCTTAGAAAAATTGATTTCATTTTGTTTTTTAGCAGATCATTCACTGCTTTCCAATATCAGTCTTTACTAACACAAGTAATCATCATTAATAGAGAAAATGGAGAATCTAAAAGAATAAAGTGGAAAAGTTGGTAGTCTATTAAAATTAGAACTAAAAACTCAGTATCATCAAAATATTTCTTTTTCTACACAAATGCTCTATTAAAAAAGTATTTTTCTGTAGTTTTCAATAATCAAAAGCTCACATTACTGACCAATTAAAAACGCAACATCCGAACATTCTGATATTCTCCCATGGAATAACTGAATAGATGAAGGAAATTGAAAAAGGCTTGATTTGATTACTTTGAAACATCAAGCAGCAATGAGCAATTATTTTGAGCAACAGCTCCCAGTGGGAATTGGCTTTGCCTTGGCCCTCACTGCATTCTCCTGCCCATTGTTTATAATTACACAAGCGCACTGTGACAGTGCCGTCGTTAAATTAGAAATGGGGCGTCTTTGACAACTGCAGTAAAATGCGACAAAAGACTAGTGTGATTTTTTTTTTTCTGCTTACCTTCTTCTTTCACTTATTTAAACATGCATTAATTAACCCGTTCTGGCAAATGTTTAGTAAACATTGAACAACAGCATTTCTTTAGTGGTATAATTAAAATTCTCTTTTAAAATGTTTTGCGTGATATTTTATGTGCAATTTGACTCTAGTAAACAGAGGTTCCAATTAAAGTTTTTAAATTAAGGTAATCAAAATTGATAAAACATCCAGCATCCCATTCAAACACATTGTCTTCCTCTGTAGAGCAAGTTTAATTTGATGGTCAGTTATCATGAACTTGAATTAGTGAAGATGTCCACACCTTCACAAGCCCCCTTCTATCTTATTAATAGTTAGTCTCAGGGAAAAAGCCTTTTGGTGTTGCAGTACCCCTTTAAGTTATTATATAAAATTTATTAAATTAATTATTCTAAGTTATTATACCAAGATATTTATGAGAAGCATCTGATTTAGGTTATGAATTCTCTGCAAATAAAGTTACACAAAACACATTGAACGAACAAAGCTATCCAAACAGCAAGTGGAGCTTTGGTTATTTCTTTCCATTATAACTTGGCGTAAAGGGTTACACCTCTGTAAATACTGCTATCCTTTTGGGGGAGAAGTGCCATGGTAGTTTTTCAATGCTAACAGGCAAGTGTCTGAAGCACATAAAAATCTGGATCACTATCCCTTGTTTGCTGTGTGTGTGTGTGTGTGTGTGTGTGTGTGTGTGTGTGTGTGTGTGTGTAGTGGGAAAGGTGAAGAGAGACAGAAAAGAATTCATTTTGCCTGTAATGCATTGATTGACCTGAAGTGAAAGATATTTTCAGGGAAACTTTAAATTCCCCATCTTTAAATTATTCATACTTGTTTTCCTTTTAGTGATGCTACAAACAACTCCAAAAAAGCAAAGCTTTAAATACCAGAACCATCGGTAAATAGTAAGTGATTTACTGGCTCTCAGGATTACTGAGGTCTCTAATGATCTTTTTTAATTAGTGGGGATTAAAACAGATTCCTCCCCATCACTTTCTTCAGACCTTGGGGTCTGCAACTGAGCTGAGCGAGGGTGAGAACAGAAAGGCATTCCCTCTGGCTCTGAACTTAGAACTGGAGCTTGACACCCCAGAGGTAAGAACCACTTGTGCTTTTGTAAGAGAAAGAGCAAAATAAAGTGTAACTCCCCCTCCATGGAGAGCTTGCCTGATTCTGAGGTTTTCTTAGCAAGCCCTCCCTTGTGGCTCTTACACTGAGCCATCTTTCCAACCTGCCTGGGTTTTTTTGTTCTTGTTTCTTAGTAATAAAGGTGATCTATTGGTCTTCATCCAACACTCCTGTATTTCTTCATCTTTGGAGTTTGGAAGAAAAAGGGAGATGCTATTTATCAGATGCCTCCACTGAGACCCCAAAACTTTACTATTCTTGATTTAAAGAAGAGGAAATTGGAACACATCGTATCAAGTCACTTGCCAATGTCTCATGGCTAATAAGTATTGACGCTGGGATAAAAACGGGTAAACTAGCTCCTCCTGTGCTTCTAAACACTGTGCTATTCTATCCCTGAGGATGAGCACGTCGGCCCTAATTTTATATATGAGAAACAAGAGCTGAGAGAGGTGGAACAGCTTGCCTGAGATCACATAGGAAGAAAGAGAGTGAGATCTAAACCCCGGCTCTTCTAAATATCACTATCACAACTTTCCACAGGAATTTTCCTCGTATTTATTCTGCACATCCATGCCTTTGCAAAATAAACATTCAAAAGAACTTGGACCTTCCTTGAATGACTCAAGGTCATTATTATGAAAATCAGTGTGCTGTATTTGAAACATGGTGATATCTGCAAGTGCTGTGAAGTACTCGCATGTTCACTTTGATAGTCATTAGTCATATCATCAGTTCCTGCATTTAGTCATTCTTACATTCAGCCATGCGCGCCTTCATCTAGACATTCGCTTATTTCACTAATGTTTATCTGGTGTTACTATGTGCCAGGCACTGCTCTTGGTACCAGGATGTAGGACTTCATCACTCTCCCAAGACCAGCCCCTGACTTGTTCTGTTCTGTGCTCAGTTCTTCTGCCTGCCTGTGGTAGCTACTCTGCCTGTGCCTTTCAGCTACCCCCCTCCCACTAATGTTGAGACTCCAGCCTCTAGCACTCTTTACCTCATCCCTTCAATTTGTTGGGGATTTAGAAACCTGATGATAAATTTGTTCAAATTTTGTCTGAAATGAGAGTAAATACAAC
Organism: Ateles fusciceps; assembly: GCA_036589455.1. Classification (NCBI taxonomy): domain Eukaryota; kingdom Metazoa; phylum Chordata; class Mammalia; order Primates; family Atelidae; genus Ateles; species Ateles fusciceps. The sequence goes on along the minus strand of JAZHEH010000572.1, from coordinate 11,551,230 downwards.
CTAGATTCTGTTTCCATAAGCAAAATACAAATGAGATTGTGGATGTTATGACTAAGAAGGAGCCTCTAGATTAGTTGGGTTTCATCCGAATTCCGCCACTCTCTAGCTATGTACTCTGGGCAAAGTATTCAGTCCCTGTAAGCCTGTGTTTATCTCTAAAAGAGAGGATAAGAACATGGTCCCCATCACAAAGGATTGTTGTAAGACTTACACATGTGTGTAGAGCATTTATCCCATTACCTGGCACATTTGTTTGCTGCTCTTAGTTAGCTTGTAAGTTTTGTGACAACTATTTTTACCCCTTGGAGACCTGCATTGGTGTTATTTTTTATAGGATCCAAGAACACACAATTCTAAAGCCACAGCTAGACTGAGCACCTGTCACGTGGGCAGCAGCCTGGCCCACACCCCCTTCGAGTGTATCCAGAGTGAGGGCACCCTAGACTGATGCATGGCTTGGGATCTGGCTTCATTGCATATTCACTGCATGACCTTGGACAAGGTATTTGACCTAAGTTTCAGTTTCTCATCTGCAGAAATTGGAAGAATATTATCCACCTCTCAGGATTGTCGTGAGAATTCATGAAAACACCTTTGTGATGTGCTTAGCAAAGTACCTAGCACGTGACAAGTTCAGGGGTAGAATATAGCAACTGTTAACCAGCAGTATTATTTATGAGTTAGACACAGTGTAATTAATAAAGACTTACACATATCAGCCAAAATTAATTTAAACATCTCTATGTATGCAAGTATTAGCCTCTAAAAATGATCTATGATGTGCCAAGTTCACAATTACTTAATGGTAAACTGAACCATGTGATTGCTTTTGCAATTTAATAAAGTTAAATCTGCTTTGGACTTCCCATCCTCACTAAGATACCTTCATCTCCTGCAGGCACATAGCTGCCAGCCAATACTCTCTGGCTGCCCTCTCTTTGAGCTGTTAAGAGCCAGCTCACTGAAATCATCCATGCTAATTTATAAGAGGATTTTGACATCTCCCAGTCTTGTTTAAGCTTCATTGTCTTAAATGGCCATGTGTCTAAAAAAATTAATGTATCTGCCAGAGAACCTAACATATAAGCAGAGAATAATATGAAACCCAGTCTCTCCTACAATTCTGCAATCTAAACGTATAGTTTGCTAGAGAAATGTTTAAAATTCATACCATGAAGAGCTAATTAAAAGTATAAGAATGCTTTCTCTTCTTCTTGTTTACATGAGTAAATCTTTTGGGAAAAAACAGGGTCCCCATGCCCAAAGGGCCCTCAAGAGCCAGACGAGGTGCTTAAAGGAATGAAACAAGTGGGTCTAGGAAAACCCCAGTGGGAGGGAGGTGGCAAATGGCATTGGAACACAAGGCACCAGCAGGGGAGCACAGGAAGGAAGTGGGGACCGTGGCAGCCCAGGAAGCCCTTGTGTTGCTATGGGAGGCAGCTCCCTCCACTTCAGAAGTAAAGGCCACCAGAATTTTTCAGGTTTCAAGTGAATCCAGAAATGAGGATCTACTGATTTCTTCTCTGTGGTTTTTTTTTTTTTTTTTTTTTTTTTTTTTTTTTGAGATGGAGTCTCACTCTGTTGCCCAGGCTAGAGTACAATGGTGCAATCTCGGCTCACAGCAACCTCTGCCTCCCGGGTTCAGGCAATTCTCCTGCCTCAGCCTCCCAAATAGCTGGGACTACAGGCCCACATCACCACTCCCAGCTAATTTTTGTAGTTTTAGCAGAGACGGGGTTTCACCATGTTGGCCAGGATGGTCTCGATCTTTTGACCTCGTGATCCACCCACCCCAGCCTCCCAAAGTGCTGGGATTACAGGCATGTGTCACCGCACCCAGACAGATCCACTGATTTCTTGAAGAGTAGCAACTGACTTAAGTTTCTTAAGTGTAGAATAAAAGGTATAACCAAAAAATGCACAAGAAGCAAATAGGTTTCAAGGAGCTAAGACCTTTGGCAGTTTAAGTCATTGTAGTCACCTTAATGTTCATAAGTAAGGCCTCACATGAATTCATTCATTTCTATCCTCACAGCTATCTTATGAGATAGGTACTAATATCCTCCCATTTTGTAGATAAAGAAATTGAGACACAAATTGGTCCCCCCTTTGTCCAGCTAGCATTGTGAGGGGCTAGGATTCTCACCCCAACATGTGGCACGCTGGAGTCTGCTCATCATCATATTCTCATATTTACATAGTCTAGTAGCTCTCATAACAAAACAGTATAGACTTTTCCCCCCACATGTGGTAAAAGAACTTTGTCTTTATGCTCTGATTTAAGTTTTGATCCATTTTGTTTTTTGTTCCAAGTCAGTATTTCAGTCCCCCACTACATATAAAATGCCATTTTATGTGCTGTGACACATTGGGTTTTATCTTTATTAATGCAATGTGTGGAATATTATTTCAGAACAAGGGTAATGCTGTTAAAATTGCTTCATCTGGAAATACATCCGTTTGCAAACAGATTGGCATATTATTCACAAATATAAACATTTACAAAAAAATATATCAGGCATCATTTGATGGCTCTTGCCGTAATGATTCATCGGCACAAGAGAAGTGCCTGGTGGTGAGAGGTGCCAAAGCTGTTTGACACATTTCAGTGGAGTTCATTACACACACGAAACGGAACCAATTTTACTCAACAGTGACTTTGACATTTACAGAAAAATGAAATGGAGGTTTAGAAATGAAGACTTCATGTGAAATCCCTACCAAAACTTTTAAATTGGTTCTATCCTTATGTTACCACTTCCAGAAGATCGGCCATGTTCTATAGACACATTTTTATTCACAGCAGGTGGCCACCTATTCAAAACAAAGTTTCTTGGGTTATCAGGAAATTGATCTTGAGCAAACTTAATTGGCTATAAAAGTCTTCTCTCAGAATAAATATCATATTTTTTCAGATTTACTTGTAGGAAGGCATGTTTCCCTTTGGCTTCACTCTGTTTAATTCATCTTGAAATACAATTCTGTTTCTTTAATTTTCTAGGCTTTCCTGGATTAAGTACCATTTCCATTCTTATCGCACACAAAGACAGCGCAGGACTCTGAGATTTCAGCCTCAGAGTTGTAATGCAATAAGAGAGATATCAAAAAGTCATAAATAACCAGCTGTTTTCTATTTCATTAATGCTAAAGAAAATGTACCAAAAATTGATAAGGGATTTATGATACATATGCTAAAAAGAGTTCTATGTTTATGGGTTAGGAAGAGTTAAGTGTAGATCATCCAGGATAGGATGACTTAAGTATAGGCCATATTTACAGAAATATAAAGTATTATGCTACAGTATGCCTATGCAACACCATTTAGCTGAAGAAACAATTCATAATAGGTTTCAAAACATTCTCTCACTATGGTAACTGGTTAAATTACATTAATAATGTTGCTTTACTCAATGCCTACTGTGCTTTCAATGCCAAAGTTAAGACTGCATACCTAAGAACAAATGTGCTTGGTTTAATTTGTAAGACTAGATAGTATTATAGCAATATTGCACTGATTAGAATTAATCAAGAACACCAGAACAAATCTATGTCAAGTCTGAATTTTAAAACTTGAATGTAATTATACTGCTTTCAAATCTGTCTTATATTTATATATTTGTCTGCAAATAGTGTAATAAAATCAGTATCGCAAAGCCAGGTAATACATTTGAGTCATTCAGGCTGTTATCAAACCTAAGTCACTGGAGAAGCAATTCAATCAATAAAAAAAATTTCTAATTAGCATGTTAATTATTTGTGAATAAAAGGTGATTCCAAAGTACACTAGGGAACTTGAGGACATATTAGTTTTTCTTCTCATTCTATATATCCCTATGAAATATTTTGCACTATTAATTTCCAATAATCTAGGGGAAAAGGTTTTGCTAATCAAAAGAAAACATCAGCCCAGCCTTTGCATTAATTATCACATATTCTAACTTGATAGGACTTGAATTAATGAGGCCCAGGCTCCCCAAAATGGAACACATTAAATAAAATCTGGACTTGACCGTGTACTCTTGTGGATATTGAAGTACATATGCATATCGGCTGCCAGGCAAAAAAAAATTTTCAAAGCATGCAATTACTGAAGCTACATGGGCCTTACCCCGCTATCCATAAACATCTCAATTACCTTCTAGTCATCGGTAAAATAAGGTTCTGCAAAGATTCAAACTAGATTTCTTGACCACCAACCACTTTTGCATGTCAAATTTCAGAGCATACAAATGATTACCTATAGAAAATAGAAAGTTCCTCAGAAAAAAACTGAGATTCCAACAAAAAGAAAAGTAGAGACACAGTCTACTAAGTAGCCTTGTAAGTCCACTGCTAAACTGTCATTAAACTGTAATTAGGTAGCTCACGTCTTATTTTTAGAGAGTTGTTCATGTTTCTAATTCATTGGCTGCTAATGCTAAGAGGGAATGGAGGGCAGGATGAAGGCAGCCAAAAGGTACAACATCTACTTTGTTCAGCACCGTTTAGTCTTCAGGTATTTCGTGATTTAATTGCTGAACTTAAAATTGCCTGCTATTTTAAGTTCAGTATCTGAGAATGCCCTTACTTCTTTCCCCTTTCCATTTACTTCCTGACGTCTACAAAATGAGCCACCACATCTGATTGCCACTTGCCCCATGATTCTCCTCTACTTTGCCTGCTCAGAAATCAACAGTTTCACACAGTTCTCAAAGTTGGGCTACTTTGAGGCTATCGTCTTCCTTTGCTTGAACGCATGACCATTCTGCACTGTAAGAAACCTGTTTTTTGCATTTAAGGGTATGCTTGCAACATACCAATTTTTTCCCATTTAATGTTTTTTAGGTTAAGTAAAATCTAAAATTTGGACACCATTTTAGTTCTCTTTCTGTTGCTTACAACAGAATACCTGAAACTGGAAAATTTATAAAGAAATGAATTTTATTTCTTAAAGTTATGGAGACTAAGTGCAAGGTCGAGGTGCCACATCTGGTGAGGATCTTCTTACTGGTAGAAACTCTCTGCAGAGTATCACATGGTGAGGGGCCTCAGCGTGCTAACATGTGTCTCAGGTCTCTCTTAGTCTTATTTTTTTTTGAGCTGGAGTTTCGCTCTTGTTGCCCCAGGCTGCTGGAGTGCAGTGGTGCAATCTCAGCTCACTGCAGCCTCCACCTCTGGATCCAAGCAATTCTCCTACCTCAGCCTCCCAAGCAGCTGGTTTATAGGCGCCCACCACCATGCCCAGCTAGTGTGTGTGTGTCGGGGGAGGGTGTGTTTTGGTAGAGACAGGGTTTCACCATGATGGCCAGGCTGGTTTTGAACTCCCGACCTCAGGTGATCCACTAAGCTCAGCCTCCCAAAGTGCTGGAATTACATGTTTGAGCCACCATGCCCAGCCTCTCTTCTTCTTCTTATAAAGCTATCAGTCACACTCTCATAATAACCCATTATTCCATCAATCCTTGAATGGGTTAATCCATTAATGAGGGCAGAAGAACCCTCACGATCCAATCATCTCTTAAAACCTCCACCTCTTAATACTGCCACATGGGGGATTAAATGTCAACATGAGTTTTGGAGGGGGTAGATATTCAAACCATAGCAGATATCATTCATTTTAACTTGTCAAATTCTTTTCTGATATACCAGTAGAATAATATCAGTATGTTAACTACCAGTACCATTTTTACAGGAGCAAAATTACTAAATTAAAGCTAGTTCTGATTTTTTTTCACCTGAGTAAAGATGACTTTTAAAACCTTAATGTAATAAAATGGAAAAGAAGAAAATATAGATTTAATGAATGAGTCCAACCTCCGGGGAACTTTCTTTTTGGCCCATATTCTTTTCCTTCATGCAACAGTGGTGATAAGGCTCACAGTGTCTCTGCCTTCCCTGTCCCTACACTACTACTGTTAAATGCTGAATTGAAGTCCACAGAAAACAATTAGTATATAAACTACTTCAGGTTTTTCAAGTGCTTCTATTCTTTAATTTTAAGAAAATTTTGACTTGTGTGGAGATGTTTTCTTGATCAATAAAAACGTATGTAGGCCTAAGAGGGACCCATGCTATCTTCTGCAGATGTTTGCAATGTGTTGTAGATGGATTCTATACATGCAATACAAATGAGAATAACAACAATAATTAGTAATTATAATATCTAATACTTATTAATACCGTACTAAATGTCAGGCACTGTTCGAAGTGGTTTGCATGTAATGCCTCATTTAATCCTTATAACACCCCCATGAGGTAGATAGTATAATTATTCCCATTTACAGAATAAAGAAACTGAGGTACATTGAGATTAAACCATTTTGCCAAGTTCACAGAGACTAATGTTGCAGACCCTAGCACTGATGATCATAACCACGGTGCAATCCTGCCTATTACAACCCAGCAATCCCATTACTGGGTATATACCCAAAGGATTATAAAACATTCAATTACAAAGACATTCAATTACATGCACATGTATGTTTATTACGGCACTGTTTACAATAGCAAAGACTTGGAACCAACCCAAATGCCCATCAATGATAGACTGGATAAAGAAAATGTGGCACATATATATGATGGAATACTATGCAGCCATGAAAAAGGATGAGTTCATGTCCTTTGCAGGGACATGGTTGAAGCTGGAAACCAGCATTCTCAGCAAACTAACACAGCAACAGAAAACCAAACACCACATGTTCTCACTCATAAGTGGGTGTTGAACAATGAGAACACATGGACACAGGGAGGCGAACATCACACACTGGGACCTGTCAGGGGTTGAGGGGTAGGGGGAGGGATAGCAGGGGGTAGGGGAATTGGGGAGGGATAACATTAGGAGAACCACCTAATGCAGATGACAGGGGAATGGATACAGCAAACCACCACCTTGACACGTGTATACCTATGTAACAAACCTGCATGATCTGCACATGTACCCCAGAACTTAAAGTATATTAAAAAAAGGAATATTAAATGAGAATTGCTAAGTTATATATTTAACAGTTTAAAGGGGTTTTAAAAAAACTTTATAATTTCACAGAGAAATCTATCCCTCTAAAAAACTAACATTGAATATGAGTTTGAGCATTGATCATAGTAATTCAATTATGTATATTAAGTTTTTAATAAGGAGGCATCCTGTCAAGTTGATACAAAAAGAGCTGGGCTGTAGCAAAATTAGGGGTTGTAGCCTACTTGGAAATACTACTTAAACTTTTATCACTTAAAAGCTCATTACCAACTAAGAAAAAAACGAAATACTTGACATTTTGGTATCTGTGATATTAAAAAGAACTAATATTTAATATTCAAGTGGCAACAGCTTGTAGAGTTTGCACACAACACCCACAGGGATCGATTTTTCTCTAAAATGGCCTTCATGAGCCTGCCTTTTAAACAGCTGACACCTCCATTCTCCGCATCCCTCTTCTTGCCAGCACCATGGGGCGCTCACGGAGTGCAGCAGCAGACGTGTAATTCTTCACTGCAGGATTTGTCTTTGCAAATAATGGAGAATGAGGGAAATTAAGAAAAATGTAATTTCCATAGAATCAACCTCAGTGTAATCTTTGCTACTAAAAATGAATAGATGTCTTTGGAGGGCTTTTCTCCATATGCCCTCTCAGTCCCCTTTACACACAAGCTATGAGGAGAGAGAAGAATCATTCCTACCTAATTGATCATCAGTCATTCCACACCTGTACCAAGGCTGCATGGTGACAAGTATACTGTTGCCTGGCATTTTTTCAGTATGACTAATTGTCACAGAACTAATTTACTTACCTGTGGAATTTTCAACTTCCCCAGCCTGCTGTCAAGAAGATGCATAAGAATGGGATAAAGGATTTAAAATGCTGGATATTATACAATATTTCACTTATCTTTCAATAGAAGACTTTGACTAAGCCAGGTATTAGGTGGCTATAATTACTCATGGCTAGAATAAAAAACAAATGACAACCTTGTCACATATACATTTACCTGGTAGAATGACAAGAATCAAGTGAACTCATTTTTTCTGATGTAGAGAAAAAACTACTAATCAGATTACCTAAAACACGTTCTTGATCTGCATGGTTTGGAGTAAACTTACCATTCAATTACTAATAAGTTCCGCATTACAAAACACTTCCTTTTTGTTGTTGTTGTTGTTGTTAGTATTATTTAAGACAATGTTTTTTCTCATATCAAATAGTAAAATAAAGGAGTAATTTACTGGCTTTTTTTCCAAAAAAATGTGGAAAAGTTTATAAAGGAGATAAAGGCATATACGACTTTAACTTCATAAACTAGTAACCAGCTTGGGACATCTATACCAAGCAATCTGGCCACCAGAATTTTTTAATGCTGGATTGTGCTTTTGAAAATGAGTATTTCCCATGGAAAATTATTACCCACAGTATAATACCTGACTTTTCTGAAGATCTTATCCCTGATGACCCTCACTGTGGTACTCAGATATGTTTGAGGCACCTGTGAGAATTACCTAGCAACTATGCAACTGCAATTTTTGTCATAACAGATATAAATGTAATTTGACCAGTTTGAAAAAATATGCTTGTTTATGATACAATAAACATTTACAAAGTTCAGGATTTCCTATGGAAATTTGAATAGAATCACTCATTTAGTCTCTTAAATACAAATTCTATAGGTTGCTTAATCACTCATCCTGTAGTATTATTAGGTCCTCTAAGGAAAAAAAAAAACGTTTTCGGGTCAAGATTGGGAAATGTTGGATTAATTACGTATAGGCTTAGCTTCATTGTTGCAAAATATCACTTTAGAAACTTTATTCGTGCACTTTGATATGCTAATCTGCACTCCGAAGAGAGGGCATATGGTCTTTTCCAACCTCATTTGACCCAAAGGTCCTATCACAGCTCATCTCCGAAGCCAAGAGTCCGCAGAGCAGGCTCTGCCTTGACTCACGCCTGGCACACCTCAGGGATTCAATCCATTTTAGCGAAGTTCCAACATTATCCACTTTCAATTGAATTCAAATGGTCTGTGATGTTCTTTGCCTTCAACTTGTTCATGAGGATAAATATGCAAATAGAATCAGAAACACAAACTCATTTTTTCTACCAGATCTCAGCCCACATATTCCAAGGTAAAGGAGTAGCGCAATAATCCATTCTGGCACATTGACCTACAGCGACACTATTCCTTAAAATAGGATTTTTAAGCGATAGAAAAGGAGAAAGAAAACAACAGCTTCCTACCCAGCACATGCCTTCCGTTTAGCATGTCTGGAAGACCGTCTCCTTCCTTTCAAAACTGATAGCCAACTTTTTTTGTTGTTTTGCTATTCAAATGTCTGTCCTCTTTTTCCAGCCTATTTGCTCTAACACTGAATTTTAAGCATCTCTAAAAATGCTTGATATGTTATTATTCTTTCCAGATATCCTCTGAGAGCCAAGCAAAGAACGTTAAGGAAGGAAGGAGGAATGAGGCTGGATACAGTGCAGTGAAAAAGGCAGTTCCAGGAGAGGGGCACTCACGACCCAGAGACTCGACGGTGCTATCAGCATGAGAACTTACCGCTACTTCTTGCTGCTCTTTTGGGTGGGTCAGCCCTACCCAACTCTCTCAACTCCACTATCTAAGAGGACTAGTGGTTTTCCAGCAAAGAGAAGGGCCCTGGAGCTCTCTGGAAACAGCAAAAATGAGCTGAACCGTTCAAAAAGGAGCTGGATGTGGAATCAGTTCTTTCTCCTGGAGGAATACACAGGATCCGATTATCAGTATGTGGGCAAGGTAGGATTCCTTTGATATTCTGGGTTTAAAAGCCTGAAGAAGTTACTTCTAATAAATAGATGGGGAGGATGGGAACTATTCCCCCAAAAGATTGTTGCTTATCTGGTAAGACTTTTTTTTTTTTCCACTTGAGTAGTTTCGGGAAGAAGACTAGCAAGAAGCTGAGAAATGTTAGCCCTGCAACAAAGAGAGAGAAAATGCTCCAGTTGAAAGTGAAACACCCACAACCATTCGCATAGGATTATCATAAATCCTTTAATTTTTACTGTAGCTTGAAAAATGTGGTCTGGCTATTCTATAAAGTAGGGTGTATTAAAAATAGGAATGGAGAGATTAAGCTGTAAATAAAGGAAGGCTCCTTTTCCTCTCATTCTAAAAGCAAATATTCTGAGCTATAGTCCTTTGGCCAAGTTCAAGTTAACAACCTCTTAACTCTGCTGCCTATGGCACCATCTATTCTTGGCCAAATGGAGCCCTTTGCTGTCAAAACCCACCACTACCTTAGATTTGGCAGCTGCTGCTGCTACTGCTAAGTCTTATCTCAAATAGTTGGCAAAAAAACAGGTATTTCAAAATCTTGTGATCTAACTGTGGCAAAATTTGTAAAGAGAAAAATGCTATGTAAAGGTCCTCTTTCCAAATATCATCTGACCATTTTACTGACTCCAGAAAGTAAAGTGAGGAGACATCACTTATTATAGCCCTCACAGATTACTGGAGCTGAGTCAGGGGAACAGCTTGGTTAGCCTGTCATCATGAGTTTCGTTGGAATTTTATCATCAGCTCCAAACTTGTTGCAGAATATCTGCATACTAAAATGATGTTGAAAAAAACAGCGTTACAGGTTGGTACTTTGTAGGTTCTGTGCCTCATAAGGTAATATTGATTTTTAAAAAACCATTGTCACACATCCCTTCATAAACAAACTGAGAATGAACATAAAAATATACGTGAGAAAATGCATTCATTTATGATTACAGCTATGATTTTAAGACATCTATATTAGGATATCATGCAAAAAAAAAAATACTTTTTGCAGATTCCAAAGGCTGCATGTTCACACTTCAATCTGTGATCAAATATCCCTGAATAACCATATGTAAATATTCTTTTTAAGTATTTACCACCATAAATGAAGGAAAGCCATCCATGGCTTAGGCTGACGTAGCCAGGAAGTGTTCCAATGATGTGAATTATTTATGTGGAATAAAGTAAGAGAGGAAGTATTCAGTGAAGGGGCGAACATCAGCACAGATCCCCAAGGATCTAGCCATGTTTGCTGTGAAATTCACACTCTGTGTGACTCCTAAAGACAGTTCAGCTGCTTGTACTTCACTCCATTTCCTTTGTGAAATCTGAAGAACACTAGGTTAACTGACTGATGGTTGTAAAAAATCATCATCATCTTAAAATCTTTAAAGCACTTTTTACAACACAAATAGCATCGTTGCCATAGAAGATCAAGTTTTAAAAAGTGCTTTATCTAAATAACGGCTCCCCCTTTCTCCTTTCCAATTTTCTTCTCCAATTATGATGCCGTTTTACAGCTATAATGCCACATATTCTTTAAAAAAGAAAAAATGGCCAGGTTATGTCAGGATACTAGAAACAGCAGTGGATAAAACCACGTAAGAATCAGTTTTACAATTATAATTGTGAGAAGGAATATTGCCATAGGGAAAAGTTACAAGCTGTGGACTCGAGCAGATCTGAGAATGCGTCGCTGTGCTGCCAGTGCCAATTACGTGACCCAGGACAAGTTATTAACCATCCTGGGCTTTAGTTTCTTCACCCAGAAAGTGGACGCAGCAATGCCTACCTGGTGGAGCTGCACTAGTGGCAGGGACAGAGTAGGTACATAAAGAAGTTACTATTATTGGTAAAAATCCACAGTCTATGTTCTTATTCGATCTACGTGCAATGCAGTGAAGTGGCATATTGACTTTTATATAACTGCAGAAGTAAAATGAGGTAATTAACAAATCTCAGTGGAAAATATAGAGAAGCATTGGCAAATCTCTTCACAGCTACAGCTTTGACTAGATTAGTTAGATTTGAATAGTTTATTGGCAGCTAGATAAACTTCCCTCCCTCCTCATCATCTGTCCTTCCCTGCTGCCCCTCCCTCTCCTCCTTGTAGTTATAGTACGGGAGATATTTGCCGGAAAAAAAAAAAAATCAAGGGTCACAACTGAAGTTATCCTAGCTGCCACCATGGCTGTATCAGACACGTGTTAGAGGTGGATTTGAACTGTTGATAAGGCATTTTCTCAAATTCCTCTTTGAAGTTATAGGATATCAACAGATGAAACAATTTCACTAGTATTTTTTTACCACAATTTAAAAAATAGAAAAATACATTTTTTAAAAAGAAGATAAAGGAGAGAGTTGTCCCTCATTTGTGACCATAAGTTGGTCCACCTTTAATTTACCTGGAGTAAAAGAGACACCTCATGTGATTATCCAGCTCATGAGGTCAGGAAACTTTTGGCAGAAAAAAAGTGATTACACCAGAGCAGAGGTTCCAAAACTTTCTTGGTTCCCAGAGTCCTTCTTCACAGTGACCTTAGACTCAAAGAAATACCTCATAGTGCCATGTATTAAATAGTTAGACTCAAACAACTTAATAAGTATTTTTGTTCTAACAACTTAATAGTTATTTGAAAAACCAATACACATAAATTGACAAACTTTATTTTCCTCTTAACCACAGTTACAAATGGTATGTGTGCATCTGTTGAACACTGCACAACTTCTCAATCGGATTGGACCCAGCCCCCCTCGTTTCCTTTTCCATCTTGATTTTTGCACTGTAATTGCTTTTTGTCACAGCCACTATGAAAAACCCGGCTTTACAAATATAAATCACTGAAATGAATGCAGCACCACCTACTGTTGAAACTGTGAACTACCTTGAGCTAGTAATTCACAAGGGGTCTGCAGAGGTCATGCTGCTGTATTTGTCTCCTCTTCCCTCCCCCTTTTTTTTTTTTTTTAATTCTTTTTTGAGCTGGGTTCTTGCTCTGTCACCCAGGGTTAAGTTCAGCAGCACATTCTCTGCTCACTGCAGCCTCGACTTCCTGGGCTCAAGCTGTCCTCCTGTCCCAGCCTCCCAACTAGCTGAGACTACAGCATGAACCACCGTACCAGGCTATCCCTCCAAATTTTACAATATTTCCTGTTCAGCTCCCTCCTGCAACTCACATTGCCGCAGCGCATACTCCGGGAACATTAAAATAGTTAGGCTGACATAGAAAGGTGTACCAAGGCTAACAGAACCTTTAATTATGCTATTTGAGCAGGTTACTACTAAATAAAAATTACTCAGAGCCTATGGTGGGTGCCTAACATTCAAAAGATTGATGTGTATGTGGAAGGACAGAAGCATTAACTGAGGGAAAGTAATGCTGTTGAGAAACTAACACTTAAAATAGAAGAAAGAAATGTTTACATTATAAACATCTGTTTCTCCTTGTGTTCATCTGAAATAATGATGATGCAGATTAATTGGTGGTAAGTCATCGTGAGGATGGTGGAGTGAGAAAAATGCGAGAATTAGTGAGGGAAGCAAAGGGCTTTCAGGTGTAAAGGGAGAAAAAAGAGAGGTCATAGGTGGGCGCAGGCGTCACAACCGCCAAAGAAGAGTCCAGGGGCTGGAATGGCAATGACGAGAATAGACGAGATGGTGCTTGACAACTGAAGCATAAGCAATGGCAGAGACAGACCTGCCTCCTCCCTCCTCCGTCTTAACTTTCCTCACCCTTCCACTGCGTTCTAGTGCCAGTAGATTAATGCAGAGACAAGGACAAGATGGGGTGGGGGGGGATAGTGGTGAAAGCCTATTATAGTTGAAATATTGACAAACCAAATTCTGATTTATGAGAAAATGTCAACTTCCACTCACTTAAAATGGTGGTGGCAGGAACAGATAACAGGAAGAAATGAGTGGCCCTGTATCCAGTAAGTTTCTGAGTTTGTGAGTTTAAGATATAAAAACGGACGTGATTGCTTTCTAAACTGCATCTCCACGTGGGGGCTGCTTGGAGCTGCTTTAGCTTGAGTGGCGTCTGCCTCACCTGGGAACTTGTTAGGAATGCAGAGTCTTGGGCCCCACCTCCGATCTGAGTGAATCAGAAATCTGCATTTTAACAAGATCCCCAGGTGAACTGCATGCACGTTAAAATTTGAGAAGTGCCGCTTTTAAAAATACCTTCCCTGTCTCACCTCCCCAGAAATTCTGATTTAGTTGGTTTTTAATTCTTTATGATTCTAACATGTTGCCAAATTTGGGGACTACTGGCCCAGGAGGATATTATTGCCAATCATGATAACAAAATGTGGCAAGTTTAGTGATAAATTGGGCATCCACAAAGTATTATCAAAATAAAAAGAAGAAGAGCCAACCAGGCTCTGGGGCTCAGCAGAGCTTCCTAGGTGTTTGAACCCCATCTAAAGACAGAGCAGGTGTTAGCTTACACTGCAGAGGGAGAATTGCCAGGACCTCCCAATTAATCGGATGTAGAAGCCAAAGGACCAAAAGCTGGAGTTCAATGAGCCAGAGATTTAGAGACTGACCAGCAGAGTGAAAGAGTCCTAACACCGACAGAAAACACAAAGAAGTACAGATTTTCTTTTCAGGCCCAAGAAAAGAGTGTTTTATTTTTATACAAAATCCACGTGGGTTATCTTTGGCTTATGTAAACTTAATATCATAAAAAAATGGAGAGAGGCCTTGTAATGCCACATTTTCAGAGATCCTTGTACCCCTCGACCCTGTTTTATGTAACGTAGCAATTTCTTGATGATGATTGGTACATAGGCTAAGATTACATTCCATAAGAAAAAAAAAGCACAGGTAGATGTAGATACAGATTAGATTTTGAAGACACAGGCATTCATTAACACAAAGACGAATTTCCTTAAAATACCAGAATGATACCTAACTTTAGTCAGAAGATTTGCACAGTACATTAAACAGCCACAGCAACGCTTAATTCCCTTCTCCTCCATTTTATCTTCCACAATGTTCTTTAAAACCCCTCCTTCCACATAATGCATTCATAAGATCAACCTCCCGCTAAAGCATCTGAGATGCTTCTAGTTTTAGTAACATGCCAGGAGATCTGTTTTTATGGAATTTAATAAACTGTATACTTTCTAAGATATTTTCTGATGAAAGTTGGTGATGGTTTTGGGGGGACAGTTTTCAAAAAAATTGATAGGCTGTATTTTTTTAAATATGATGAAAATGTGGGTTCTATTTGAGGCTCTAACATACAGGCCTTCCCAAAATGCCTTTCTCCTCAGTCTTTAAAATTAATGTCTACTCAATTCAACAAAGCCACTCTTCTCAAGATAATTAGACAGTAATGTTTTAACGGACCATAAAAATAAAAGTTGTCAGCCATACACACCTTTAAAATTAGAAATGAGCAATTATTTCCAACTATAATTACATGATCCAAATTAGTAAACATGAAGGAATATTTAATCCATTCCTGAAAGGTTACTTACAAGATGCCATCGTCTAAATGTTGCTTTGTTAATTCTTTTTTTTCCCCCCCCTAAAAAGAGCATAAGCTGAAGAGTTGAAACCTCCTGACACTAATTCCGTGTGTGATTCAGAGTCCCTGGACCACTTGTTGCTTTAAACAGCAATGTCAGATGAAAGCACTGTCATAGCTGATATTTTCTTAGCACTACTCTGTCCCAGACCCTGTCCTAAGTACTTCAGGTGTCTTATCCCATTGGATCCTCACAGCAACCCTAATGCTTGGGTATTGTTTCCATCCCTGTGTTACAGATGAGTAAACTAAAGCTCAGAGCAGTCAAGTACTTCAGGCCATTGTCTCACACTGCTAAGACCTGACAGATGATACCGTCTGACCACCTACCTACTCAGTCATATACCTTCCCCTACATGTCCACTTTGCAAAGCCATTTTGAAGCACAAGTGAAAAAAAAAAACAGAACATGCATTGGCACTCAATGATTGCATTCTACTCAATACCACAAATACTTCTTGAGAATCTATTGTGCTAAACCCAAAGGTAGAGAGAAAAAAAATTTTTTTAAAAAAGGTTACTTTGAAAGAGCTCACAAATGTTTGCATTATTGTTATGCACATTCACTTTACTTTTCTCTTTTTAATTTCCAGAACACATCAGTGATATTCAAAATAGTTACATGTGAGCATTTTAAAGTAGATATGCAATTAGTGATCTTTCTGGTCATTGTGATTCTAAGTGTCTTTTTCTTTCCCTTGAAAACCTTCTCTAAACTTCTGTTCTGGTTCAGTGACCTGCAATCATCTTTTCCCCCTGAATCAGGCAAGTGCCTTGGGCACATCTGTGTCTTCATCATTTAAATTTAAGCTCAGCCATTTAACTAACATTTGTATATTTCTACGAGTTAGCATATTTAAGAGAAAGTGCATGCATACACTTGCTCATTGGATGTACTTCTTAGAAAAGGTTTCTAGAAGTAACTTTCCAACAGCCACTGTTGGCAATAATCCTCCATTTGTTTCCACTGAAAGTGAAACCAACTGATTTCACTTTCTTAATGACAAAGCTTCAGTTTGCTATTTGTTACTAAGAAAATGTCTTGTATAGCAGCAATTTTCTGACTCTTAAACTCCCCTCTGTGCACAGTAGCTCATGTGGAGAGCAGAAAAGTTACAATGTCTGGCCTTGGTCGTAAACCCAAGGCAACTCTTACCTTGGGCAGCTGCACAGCAGAGTAATAGAGAAAGCCATACAAGGAACCAATCCTACATCCTCCAACTTCCATTTCATCATGCCTGTGGAATCCTATAGCCTCCAGACTTGAATTCAATTTGTTGAACAAAATGGAGGGATCGATCTGGGCGTGTGGCTTACGCCTGTAATCCCAGCACTTTGGAAGGCCAAGGCAGGCGTACCACTTGAGGTCAGGAATTCGAGACCAGCCTGACCAACATGACAAAACCTGTCTCTACTAAAAATACAAAAATTAGCCTGGCATGGTAGCACGTGCCTGTAATCCCAGCTACTCAGGAGACTGAGGCTTGAGAATCACTTGAACCTGGGAGGCAAATGTTGCAGTGAGCCAAGATCACACCACTACTCTCCCAGCCTGGGCAACAGAGTGAGACTCTGTCTTTAAAAAATAATAATAAAGAAATAAGGAGTCAAAGTAAATAAAAGGTGAAGAGATTGGATCCTTTTTGTTTCCACTGTAGCTGCTACCTCCACACTCCTACAGGTTAAACAGAGTTGGAAGTTGTTGGAAGGTTAGAGAGGCTCCCGTGCTCATTATGGACAAAGCCCCTTGAATCTATTCTATAGGCATTGTTCAGTATTTATTTCAGCATAACTTGATCGCAGTATTAGGAAACCATGTAAATACTGATTGCCCCAGAGTTCTTCATTTTTTGTCATAATATGGGTCTGTAATAGTAACAGTAATATAGATAAGCCGAATGCCAGCATCCTACCTTACATTACTTTTAAAATCAAGATCTCTAATTGTTTTCAACTTCTATTTTAGATTCAGAGGGTACATGGCAGGTTTGTTAGCTGGTGATATTGTGTGAAGCTGAGGTTTGGGGTACAGCTGATCCCATCACCCAGGTACTGAGCATAGTACCCTATAATTAGTTTTTCAGCTCCTGCCCCCTCCCTCCCACGTCCCGCTTCAGTCTACTAGTCCCCCGTGTCTATTGTTGCCATCTTTACGTCCATGACTACCTGATGTTTAGCTCCCACTTATAAGTGAGAACATGCAGTATTTGGTTTTCTGTTCCTGCATTAATCCACTTAGGATAATGGCCTTCAGCTGCATCCATGTTGTTGCAAAGGACATGATTTCATTCTTCTTTATGGCTGCATAGTATTCCATGGTGTATATGTACCACATTTTCTTTAGTCTACTATTGATGGGCACCTAGGTTGATTCCATGTCTTTGCTATTGTGAATAGTGGTGCACTGAACATGTGAGTGCACGTGCCTTTATGGTACAACAAAAATTTCTAATTTCAGTTTTGACTAAATTTTATTTCAAAAATCAGATAATACATTCCTGACATATTGTAATCAACCATGGATAGATTCCTAAACCACTGGTGTTTTGCATTTCCACTGATATGAAAAGCCAAAAATACACTGCAACCAGAATTATACGTTTGACTTTTAGAGGTCTCAACCTCTCTAGCCAAAATTTTAAAATGCTTTCCTTATGTCCCACCCACATTTTCCAAAAATAAACAGCCATTTGGGAGGGGCCCTCCCTTTGATAGCCTTCATCAAATTAGGAGATTATGTTTAGATAATGTGCCATTGCACCCTAGAGCAGGCAACTCTGTGTTTGTGTAGGCTGCTGGGAGCAAACTCCTCCTCCTACAAGTTTGATTTTGCCAGTTATTAAGATGACAATAAAATATAACCCTCATGAACATGCTAAATGTATCAGTGTTCTTTGCAAACCTTTCTTTCCATCTAAATCGAAGATAGATAAAAAAGAAGTACAGAATTCCTAAGAAAATTTGAAAGAGCTTTTTCATCACAATTATTAATAAATAAGTAAAAATAATGGATATTCTCAAAGGCCAATGTAAGAAGTCAAATCTGAAATTGTATGACCTGGAATAAGAGAAGAAGCATGCCAAAATATGTCCGGGGGGAAACATTTACAATTTCTTCCAGTTTCTTATTCACAGAGAATACAAATGCACAAAAGAGGGACATTTTAAAAGATTAAAATATATACATGTGAGAAAAATATGAATAAGTATTTTAGGTGAATTGATGTGTTTCAAGGACTTGAGAGCAGTGATGAGGGAATAACAAAAAGCTTGAAATCTCACTCTGAATGTGGGATTTAATGCTGACTACAGGGAATGGAGATTGGAGTTAAGAAGGTAGTTGAAGAAGTTATCTCAGTTATGGCCTTTTTGGAATAGATTTGGAGAAAAAAAATTTTCATTCATTCAACAATTACTTGCTAGAGAGTGTAAGTGAATAGCATGGGCGGAATGCCTAAGTTTCAGCCTCAGCTGCTTTTCTGACTACATGTGTAATATTAGGCAAGTTATTCAGTCTCCCTCTGCCCCCTCGTTTCCTCAACTGTTAAATGAAAGGAGTCATAAAATTATTGAAGTGAAGATTAAATAAGTTAATACACAGAAAGGGCTTAGAACAGGGCCCGGCATATCACACTTACTAGTAAAGAACTAAGGCAAGACCCGTGTAAGGAGAGAAGGTGCCCTGCTGTGAAGTGTGCCTTCAAAGAACAGGTGAAATGAACAGAAAGAAGAGCTGAAGGTGAACAGGTGATCCCACTCATGGCCAATGTTGTGAAGCCACGTGTTATGGGTCAGAAGATGGTGCCGAAGCAGTGAAGGCAGCTGAGTACGATGCATCCACAGCAATTCAGGGCATGAGTAAATATAAAAATATGAAGTTGCCTTTATTATTCTAACCATAAGAAAAATAACATGCACACGACCCCTCACATTGTTTGATGATCCCTGGTAACTGGTAGATTCCCTTCTATTTAAGGATATTTATCCTTTCATTTGAAAACATCATCACTTTATGGTACAATCTGGGGTTTACATTATTTCCATTGCCATGGATGTTGTTATAGAATCTGGTTAACTCTTGTTTCTTTTAAGGCACCCAAGTTTAAGTTTAAGGCACCCAACAATTTTTGTAGATGACCTTTTCACTTGGGTTATAATAAGGTTTTAAGTAGGAATTGTTATCACAGTTAAGTTACGATTAATATCGTAATCTCCATATATAGTAGAACCAAAGTTTTGTTGTGAGACGATTACTGTTGGTTTAATTATTTAATTTCCCTGAATGTTTCACCTTTTCAAGAGCAAAATATTTAATTCTTTAAGGTTGAACTTTGATCTTAAATATATTGAGTAATATTTTGAATTAGATCCCACGCCTACTCTTTCAATTAGTACTTCAGATATTAAATGTAAACTTTGGAATACTTACATCTTTACAAACTCTCCAAGACCCTAGCCTACCTGTCTTACTCATATACCCAACAGTGCCTATCACATATTTTTGCACATAAAAACAGCCAGATACTTCTTGAATTAAGCTACAGTGAACACAAAATATTTTTTAAAACCACCCTGTTATCTAAAAACTGCCTTCTGATTTTTCCAGCGTTATTGAGGTATAATTGACGAATAAAAATGATACATATTTAGGGAGTATAATATGATACATAGTGAAATGATTACTGTCATGCTAATTAGCACGTCCATCACCTCACAGTCACCATTGTACGTATATTTGTGTGTGTGATGAAAACATTTAAGATCTATTTCCTTAGCCAATTTTAAGTATACGGTACAGTATTAAATATAGTCACCATGTTCACATTTAATTTCTATGCCTCCCGATTGATGGATGTAATGGTTTGATATGTATATCATTGATAGTGTTTTGTGGCATTGGGTTGACAATGGAAAATCTAATGTCTTTAAAGTTCAAAGATGTATTGGATAGTAGACATATAAACCAAGTATATTATGAAAGTCTTTCCGTGAAAACTACCCCTGAAATATCACATCAAAATGGCACAAGTATTTTATAATACAAAAGAAGAAAACTCAAGCTTCCTTAGTGCAAAACAAATAAACGAAGACAACACAGTGGTCCGTGCACAAACTAACAAGAAAAATAAGAAAAGGCATAACAAATAATATTGTATCATGAAAGCTGGTTCCTTTGAGACTTTTACAAATTAAAATCGAACATTATTTAGGGTCTCGGTAGAAGAAAATTTGAAACAAAATGAGAAAAAGGCAAACAGATTTGGCCAACGGAAAGCAAATTTCTTTTTCCTAAAATTGCTAAGAAGCTACACTGTACAGACAATTCAAGTGTTCAGTAGAAGAGAAATCATTTAAAACCTGAGATTGTTGATTGCAACGAATCACAAAAATATCAGCCATAGAGAGAAATGCGATAATATACGGGCAGAAAAATTCTATGCAATGACATTCCTTTTTTAACCAACTATATCTTTTCATCAACATATTTTGAGTTCTCACAGAAGACAATCATTTCTGGAAAATAATCTCATCTCTTTCCACTACTTATGAGTACAAATCAGAAAAGAAGCACAAAAGAGGAAATGCAGAGAAAATCCTGCTTTAAAATACAGTTATGCAAAACTTTAGCATGCTGGATTGTTTTGTTTTCATAAATAGTGAAACGTAAAAATCTGGCTCATTTCCTTATTATTCTGGAGCATGAGGTTTTATGAGGAGTCAGGGGCATTAGAGGTCAATGAGGATCAATACCCCCCAAGAAGCAAAGTTCCCCTTTAGGAAATAAGAAAAGCATTATACTTGACCATTGAACAACTTAAGGGTTAAGGGCATCCACTTGCACAGCTCAAAATTCTTGTATAACTTTTGACTCCCCCAAAAACTTAGCTGCAAATAGCCTTCCATTGACTGGAGCCTTACCAATAGCATAGTCTATTAACACATATTTTGTATGTTATGTTGATTATATACTGTACTCTAAAGTAAGCTAGAGAAAAGAAAATATTGTTTTAAAAAAATCATGACAGGGCACAGAGGCTCAGGTTTGTAATCTCAGCACTTTGGGAGGCCGAGGTGGGTGGATCGCTTGAGCCCAGAAGTTCCAGACCAGCCTGGGCAACATGGCAAACCCCATCTCTACGAAAAAAAAAATTACAAAAAATTAGCCAGGTGTGGTTGCATGTACTTGTAGTCTCAGCTACCTGAGAAGCTGAGGTGGGAGGATCTCTTGAGACCGGGAGGTCAAGACTGCAGTAAGCAAGATCATGCCACTGCACCCTAGCCTGGGTGACAGAGTGGGACCCTGTCTCAAAAAATATATATGACAATAAAAATAAATAGGCTGGGTGTGGTGTCTCATGCCTGTAATCCCAGCACCTTGAGAGGTAGAGGCGGGCAGATCACCAGATCAAGAGATTGAGACCATCCTGGCCAACATGGTGAAACCCCATCTCTACTAAAAATACAAAAATCAGCTGGGTGTGGTGACATGCACCTGTAATCCCAGCTACTTGGGAGACTGAGGCAAGACAATTGCTTGAACCCAGGAGGCAGAGGCTGCACTGAGCTGAGATCATGCCACTGCACTCCAGCCTGGTGACAGAGCGAGACTGTCTCAATAAATAAATAAATCATAAGGAAGGGAAAATATATTTACTATTGATGAAGTGGAGGTGGATGATCATAAGGTCTTCATCCTCATAGCCTTCATGCTGAGGAGGAAAGAGGAGTTGGTCTTGCTGCCTCAGGGGAGGCAGAGAGGCAGAAGAAAATCTATAAGTGGACCCAGGCAGTTCAAATTCATGTTGTTCAAAGGTCAACTATACTTTCTTATCCTGTTTGTGCCTTGACTATTCTATCCTCCCAAGCACATATATCATGTTAAAAGAAAAAAAGGCAGCTATTTAGCTTGTATTAAAGCTATGATCTTGCTGATGGCCAATCCACTTGCCTCTTAAAGGAAGTAGAGTCTTCAAGTCAAATCGAGAAAATTAAGTGACTTGGGGCAAACTTGAATGATGGTACTTCGTTTCGTTTTATCTCCTTTTCAGCAGTAGCCATTGCTTCCCTGAGTTTTAAAATGATAATGTGGCCATCAGAATCTTAACTACCATGCAAACCAGCAAGTAACACCTAAAGAAAGGGAAAGTGTTCCACAATGGTTGAACTAATTTACACTCCCACCAACAGTGTAAAAGCGTTCCTATTTCTCCACATCCTCTCCAGCATCTGTTGTCTCCAGATTTTTTAATGATCACCATTCTAACTGGCGTGAGATGGTATCTCAATGTAGTTGTGATTTGCATTTCTCTAATGACCAGTGATGATGAGCATTTTTTCATATGTTTGTTGGCTTCATGTATGTCTTCTTTTGTAAAGTGTCTGTTCATATCCTTCACCCACTTTTGAATGGGCTTGTTTGTTTTTTCTTGTAAATGTGTTTCAGTTCTTTGTAGATTCTGGTTATCAGCCCTTTGTCAGAGTGGAAGACGGTGTGGCGATTCCTCAAGGACCTAGAAATAGAAATTCCATTTGATCCAGCAATCCCATTACTGGGTATATATCCAAAAGACTATAAATCGTTCTACTATAAGGACACATGCACACGAATGTTCATTGCAGCACAGTTTACAATAGCAAAGACCTGGAACCAACCCAAATGCCCATCGATGATAGACTGGACAGGGAAAATGTGGCACATATACACCATGGAATATTATGCAGCCATCAAAAACGATGAGTTCGTGTCCTTTGTAGGGACATGGATGAACCTGGAAACCATCATTCTCAGCAAACTGACACAAGAACAGAAAATCAAACACCGCATGTTCTCACTCATAGGCGGGTGTCGAACAATGGGAACACATGGACACAGGGAGGGGAGCATCACACACTGGGGTCTGTCGGGTGGAAAAAGGGGAGGGATAGTGGGGGGTGGGGAGTTGGGGAGGGATAGCATGGGGAGAAATGCCAGATATAGGTGATGGGGAGGAAGGCAGCAAATCACACTGCCATGTGTGTACCTATGCAACAATCTTCCATGTTCTTCACATGTACCCCCAAACCTAAAATGCAATAAAAAATTAATTAATTAATTAATTAATTAAAAAAAATAAAAAAATAAAAAAAAAATAAAAAAAAGAAAGGGAAAGTGCAGGGTAGGAGAGAGAGAAAAGAGAATACAACACAAGAGGAAGTATTCCTTGGCAGGCTACGAGTCATCACAGATTATCTTGTAGCAGAGTTTCATGGCAGAAAAGTTGTAGTGAAGATGGGGAGCAATGATAATATTGTCTCAACTGTGTCGGGCTTTACAGCTTATAAAATGCTGTCACGTGTACAAGCATTCCTCAGGTGATCCATATAACCGCTCTTTCTAGTTGAACATGATTCATTCCTTTTGTGTGTGAGCAAACACAGGCTCAGAGGAGGTCAGGGACTGCAGGGCCATTGCCAGCACAGTACCAAAGCCGAGGCTAGTGTTCAGCTTTTTTGAGGGGTTTAAGTCTGATATCCTTCTCGTATATCACATTATTAAGATATTACAGTAGCAGAGAGTAGTTCAGATATGGTAAACAAATGAAACAATGACACAAGTGGGAGGGAGAGGAGCAGAAAGGTTCATGGCACTGACATAACAGTGAGGACACCTGCCCCAGCAGGGCCATCAGATAGTAAGAATTTCTGTTCACTAGTGCTTCAGTTGGTTTCTTTAATTGAAGGAAGAGGAGCGAGAGAAGGAGAGCTTTTGAAATAGAGGAGGAAGAGGAGAGAAGGAGAAGAAGAAGGACAACAGAGAAAGGAGAAAGGGAACTTTCAAAATGAGGAGGAAGAGGAGAGCTTTGGAAATCTAAGCTGGTTTCCAGCAAGAAAAATTCATAAACGAGCTCATTATCTTTTTTCCTAGAATCATTTGCCATTATTTCCCTGACGGTATGAGAGGTTATGGAATTCAATTTACTCATCATTTATTGTGTGCACACAGAATGCTTGAGAGTTATGAATTTAAGAAATAGTCACTTGTCTTATAGAGATACATAGCTTTAACTTTTTAGATCCTAAGTAAAAGTCAACATAAAAGAATATAATATCCAACATTTTTTTTTACCTTTCAAGAAGAACACGTTTTGGAAAAAGTCCATTTGCTATTAAGGAACACATTTTTTAAAATTTCTGCCTTTGAATTATCATATCTCAAATGTCTGCATTTCATCTATTGATATTCTCCTCCAAGGTATATGTATCAAAGAGAAAGAGAGACGGAGAGAGGAAGAGAAAGGGGGCTGGGGGGGGGGAGTGTGTGTGTGTGTGTGTGTCCTTTTTTGGCGATTGCTGAAGAGATTACACTATAAGGCAAAAAGGTAGCATTCTAACTGGTGAGTTACAATGCCTTACTAAATCAATTTTTGCCTGGGATCTGGCTCCCAGCTTGATTTACCACTGGCTTTTTGAAAATGAAAATGTTAGACTAAGCAGGAGCTGAGACTAATGTCACAGTCTGCCAAGGCAAGAGGGACTTTGGACTTCAAAAGCCAAGCATAAAGCAGTAAACAGTGCCTTTTTGGGGAAATAACTTTATGCAGTTAATAAACCAAAAGGCATTTGTTTAATTGACAAATCCCAAATGTACAATAACATTTATTATAGTTTGTATCATTTGTGCCAGTAGAATTTACAAATAACTTAGCCTGGGGTCTGATATAATAAATACAATGAATACAGAATTCTTTATAATCAGTGTAGGGAGAGTTGCTTTGATGTGAATGAGAACAGGCTTTGGAGTCAGGCAGGCCTTGGTATCCTTGTTGGCTCTGCGCTTAACTTTGGATAAATTACCTAACCTCTCTGGCCTCAGTTTCCTAATCTGAAAAAAATGGAGAAAATAAAAATTACCTCCTGGAGTCATTGTGAGAATTAGTGGATGTAGCACACAAAGCATTTTTGCAGCACCTGATACACAGTAAAGCATCCAGCAAGGGTTAGTTTTCTTCCCTCCTCCACTAGGATTCTGGAAGGACCACATGCAGTTTTAGTTCACCTTGAATTTCAGAAATATGGAGCTACTGTCTTAGTTTCTTGTCACTGCTGTAACAAATCACCACAAATTTGTGGCTTAACACAAGATAAATTTATCATCTTATAATTCTGGAGATCAGAAATGGGTTTCACTGGGCTGAAATCAAGGTATCTGCAAGATGGCCTGATGGAGGCTTCAGGGTAGGATCCATTTCCCATCTTTTCCAGTTTCCAGACACCACCTACATTCCTTGACTTCTCCATTCATGGCACCTTCCTCCATCTTCAAGGCCAGCAGCACAACAGCTTCAAATTCTGTCTCTCTCTTCCTCTCTGTCTCTCTCTGTCCTCGGCTCCTATCATCACATTCCATCTCCGACTCCAGCTCTTCCCTGTATCTTTCCCCTTGTCAGGACCCTTGCAATTACCCTGGGCTCACCTGGGTAAATCCAAGATTATCTCCCCATCTCAAAATCCTTATCTTGATCACATGTGCAAAGTCCTTTTTGCCATATGAGGCAATACAGTCACAGGTCCCAGGAATTAGGACATGGACATCTTTGGGGAAGCGGGGTGCATTAGTCCGCCTACCACCACTAAAATCGCACTAAAGTTTTGTTCGTTTGAGTTACTCTAGTACTTTTGACATGAAATTCAAGGTATTGAGTGTAAAAAATAATTGTCAAGGGAATTAGTAAATTTCTGCTGTGTTTAGGCTTAAAAATGTCTTTTGCTTTTAGCACTTTGTCAAAAATTCTCCTCCACATAACACAAGGTCTGTTTCAGGGGTTATTAAATGTAACAAAAGATAAAGAATTGAACTGAGTAGGGTTATGCAGAATATTTGCAAATATAGACCCCTTATGATATTATTTAAGTGTATTTTAAAAGTCACAAGGTACACATTGAAAAGAAAGATGGAAGGATGGACGGACGGACAGATGGATGGAAAGACAGATAGATGAGAGAGAGAGAAAGACAGAGACAGACAGACTGATATAAAAGCTTGATCAGTATTCTCAAATTTCTGACCTGAGGGGACATTTGGAAATATCTGGAGACATTTTGGCTGTCACAACTTGGGAAGACGCTACTGGCATCTATTAGGTAGGCACCAGGGAGTCTGCTGAACATCCTCTAATGTATGGGACAGCTCCCCAAACAGTTAACCAGCCCCAAATGCCAACAGAGCAGAGGTTGAAAAACGCTGAATTAGATAAATCTTTGTAGCTCAAAACATTGTTTGGTACAGAGTAAGGCTTTCATTGATGTTTATAGAACTAAATGTAAAAACACAGAAAAAAAATGTGTTGTGGTCAATAGAGTAGGCCACCTGGACTCCAATCTTGCTCTTCTTCATTGTGGGATGCTGAGAAGTGATTTACCTCCTATATTGCCTCAGTTGCCTCATCAGTTAAGAGGGGGATAAGAATAGAATCATGATGAGTAATAAATTATGTAATCTTTGTAATTAGTTCAGGTCATGTCCTGGCCCATGGTATGAGCTTAACAAATGTCTGCTATTATCATTTTCCCAAATACCAGCCAGACCAATTGCCAGAAGATGAATCACACAAGCGAAGACTTTAAAGATAAAATATTTACACTGTTATAAAAATCAATTAGGTGTGGCTGGCAAGATGGCAAAACAGGAGCAGCTCCAGTGTGCAGCTCCCAGCAAGATAAAAGCACAAGGTGGGTGACTTCTGCATTTCCAACTAAGGTACCCGCTGATCTCATTGGGACTGGTTAGACAGTGGGTGCAGCCCATGGAGGGCAAGCCGAAGCAGGGTAGGGCATCACCACAACCAGGAAGCACAAGGGGTTGGGGAACTCCCTCCCCCTAGCCAAGGGAAGCTGTGAGGGACTGTGCAGTGAGGAATGGAATGGTGCACTCCAGTCCAGATACTACACTTTTCCCCACTGTCTTCACAACCCACAGACCAGGAGATTTCCCCCCGTGCCTATG
Organism: Ateles fusciceps; assembly: GCA_036589455.1. NCBI lineage: Eukaryota > Metazoa > Chordata > Mammalia > Primates > Atelidae > Ateles > Ateles fusciceps. Next base: position 11,523,942 of record JAZHEH010000572.1, on the reverse strand, counting down.
TGACCAGAGCCCTGGGTTTCAAGTACAAAACTGGGGGGGGCCATTTGGGCAGACACCAAACTAGCTGCAGGAGTTTTTCATACCCCAGTGGTGCCTGGAATGCCAGCAAGACAGAAGTGTTCACTCCCCTGGAAGGGGAGCTGGAGCCAGAAAGCCAAGGGGTCTAGCTCAGCAAATCCCACCCCTACAGAGCCTAGAAAGCTAAGATGCACTGGCTTGAAATTCTCACTGGCAGCACAGCAGTCTGAAGTCAACCTGGGATGCTCAAGCTTGGTGAGGGAAGGGCCATCCACCATTATTGAGGCTTGAGTAGCCAGTTTTCCCCTCATCATGTAAACAAAGCCACTAGAAAATTCAAACTGCCCACCACAGCTCAGCAAAGCCTCTGTAGCCAGACTGCCTCTGTAGATTCCTCCTCTCTGGGCAGGGCAACTGTGAAAGAAAGGCAGCAGCCCCAACCAGGGGCTTATAGATAAAACTCCCATCTCCCTGGGACAGAGCACCTGAGGTAAGGGGCAGCTGTGGGCGCAGGTTCAGCAGACTTAAATGTTCCTGCCTGCCGGCTCTGAAGAGAGCAGCAGATCTCCCAGCACACAACTCAAGCTCTCCTATGAGACAGACTGCCTCCTCAAGTGGGTCTCTGACCCCTGTGCATTCTGACTGGGAGACACCTTCTAGCAGGGATTGACAGACACCTCATACAAGAGAGCTTCAGCTGGCATCTGGCAGGTGCCCTTCTGGGATGAAGCTTCCAGAGGAAGGAACAGCAGCAATCTTTGCTGTTCTGCAGCCTCCACTGGTGATACCCAGGCAAGGGTCTGCTCCAGCAAACTCCAGCAGACCTGCAGCAGAGGGGCCTGACTATCAGAAGGAAAACTAACAAACAGAAAGGAATACCATCAACATCAACAAAAGGACATCCACACGGAAACCCCACCTGAAGGTCACCAACATCAACATCAAAGACCAAAGGTAGATAAATCCATGAAGATGAGGAAAACCAATGCAGAAAGGCTGAAAATTCCAAAAAATCAGAATGCCCCTTCTCCTCCAAAGGATCACAACTCCTCACCAGCAGGGGAACAAACTGGATGGAGAATGAGTTTGATGAATTAACAGAAGTAGGCTTCAGAAGGTAGGTAATAACAAACTCCTCTGAGCTCAAGGAGCATGTTCTAACCCAATGCAAGGAAGCTGCTGACCTTGAAAAAAGTTAGACGAATTGCTAAGTAGAATAACCAGTTTAGAGAAGAACATATATTATCTGATGGAGCTATAAAACACAGCGCAAGAACTTCATGAAGCATACACAATATCAATAGCCTAGTTGATCAAGTGGAAGAAAGGATATCAGAGATTAAAGATCAACTTAATGAAATAAAGCATGAAGATAGGATTACAGAAAAATGAATGAAAAGGAACGAACAAAGTCTTCAAGAAATATGGGACTATGTGAAAAGACCAAAACTACATTTGATTGGTGTACTTGAACGTGACGGGGAGAATGGAACCAAGTTGGAAAACACTCTTCAGGATATTATCCAGGAGAACTTCCCCAACCTAGCAAGGCAGGCCAACATTCAATTTCAGGAAATAAAGAGAACACCACAAAGACGTTCCTCGAGAAGAGCAATCCCGACACGTAATCATCATATTCACCAGGGCTGAAATGCAGGAAAATATGTTAAGGGCAGCCAAAGAGAAAGATTGGGTTACCCACAAAGGGAAGCCCATCAGACTAACAGTGGATCTCTCTGCAGAAACCCTACAAACCAGAAAACAGTGGGGGCCAATATTCAACATCCTTAAAGAATAGAATTTTAAACCCAGAATTTCATATCCAGTCAAACTAAGCTGAGAGATTTTGTCAACAGCAGGCCTGCCTTATAAGAGCTGCTGAAGGAAGCACTAAATATGGAAAGGAAAAACCAGTACCAGCTACCTCAAAAAAAAATACCAAATTGTAAAGACCATCAATACAATGAAGAAACTGCATCAACTAAAGAGCAAAATAACCAGCTAGCATCATATGTCAGGATCAAATTCACACATAACAATATTAACCTTAAATGTAATTGGGCTAAATGCCCCAATTAAAAGACACAGAGTGGCAAATTGGATAAAGAGTCAAGACCCATCAATGAGCACCATGGGTATTCAGGGAGACCCATCTCATGTGCAAAGATACACATAGGCTCAAAATAAAGGGATGGAGGAGACTTACCAAGTAAATGGAAAGTTAAAAAAAAAAAAAAGAGCAGGGGTTGCAATCCGAGTCTCTGATAAAACAGACTTTAAACCAACAAAGATCAAAACAGACAAAGAAGGGCATTACATAATGGTAAAGGGATCAATGCAACAAGAAGAGCTAACCATCCTAAATATATATGCACCCAATACAGGAGCACCCAGATTCATAAAGCAAGTTCTTAATGACCTACAAAGAGACTTAGACTCCCACACAATAATAGTGAGAGACTTTAGCACCCACTGTCAATATTAGACATATCAGCAAGACCAAAAATTAACAAGGATATTCAGGATTTGAACTCAGCTCTGGACCAAGCAGACCTAACAGACATCTACAGAACTCTCCACCCTAAATTGACAGAATATATATTCTCAGCACCACATCACACTTATTCTAAAATTGACCACATAATTGGAAATAAAACACTCCTCAGCAAATGCAAAAGAATGGAAATCATAAAAAACGGTCTCTCAGACCACAGTGCAATCAAATTAGAACTCAGGATTAAGAAACTGACTTAAAACCACACAACTACATGGAAACTGAACAACCTGCTCCTGAATGACTACTAGGTAAATAATGAAATTAAGGCAGAAATAAAAAAGTTCTTTGAAACCAGTGAGAACAAAGACACAACATACCAGAATCTCTGGGACACAGCTAGAGCAGTGTTTAGACGGAAATTTATAGTGCTAAGTGTCCACAGAAGAAAGCGGGAAACATCTAAAATTGACACCCTAACATCACAATTAAAAGACCTAGAGAAGCAAGATCAAACAAATTCAAAAACTAGCAGAAGACAAGAAATAACTAACATCAGAGCAGAACTGAAGGAGACAGAGATATAAAAACCTTTCAAAATATCAGTGAATCCAGGACCTGGTTTTTGAAAAGATTAACAAAATAGATGGACTGCTAGCCAGACTAATAAAGAAGAAAAGAGAGAAAAATCAAAGAGACACAATAAAAAAATGATAAAGGAGATATCACCACTGATCTCACAGAAATACAAACTACCATCAGAGAACACTATAAACACCTCTATGCAAATAAACTAGAAAATCTAGAAGAAATGGATAAATTCCTGGACACGTACATCCTCACAAGACTAAATCAGGAAGAATTCAAATCCCTGAATAGATCAAAAACAAGTTCTGAAATTGAGGCAGTAATTAATAGCCTACCAACCTAAAAAAGCCCAGGACTAGATGGATTCACAGCCAAAGTCTACCAGAGGTACAAAGAGGGGCTGGTACCATTCCTTCTGAAACTATTCCAAAAAATGGAAAAACGGAACCCTCCCTAACTCATTTTATGAGGTGAGCATCATCCTGACACCAAAACCTGGCAGAGACACAACAACAAAAGAAAATTTCAGACCAATATTCCTGAAGAACATTGATGCAAAAATCCTCAATAAAATACTGAAGAACCAAATCTAGCAGCACAACAAAAAGCTTATCCACCACGATCGAGTTGACTTCATCCCTGGGATGCAAGGCTGGTTCAACATAGGCAACTCAACAAACATAATCCATCACATAAACAGAACCAAGGACAAAAACCACATGCTTATTTCAATAGATGCAGAAAAGGCCTTTGATAAAATTCACCCCTTCATGCTAAAAACTCTCAATAAGCCTAGATATTGATGGAACATATCTCAAAATAATAAGAGCTATTTATTACAAGCCCATAGCCAATATCATACTGAATGGCCAAAACCTGGAAGCATTCCCTTTGAAAACCAGCATAAGACAAGAAAGCCCTCTCTCACCACTCCTATTCAACACAGTATTGGAAGTTCTGGCCAGGGCAATCAGGCAAGAGAAAGAAATAAAAGATATTCAATTAGGAAAAGAGGAAGTCCAATTGTCTCTGTTTACAGATGACATGATTGTATATTTAGACAACCATCATCTCAGCCCAAAATCTCCTTAAGCTGACAAGCAACTTCAGCAAAGTCTCAGGATACAAAATCAACGTGCAAAAATTACAAGCCTTCCAAAAACCAGTAACAGACAAACAGCCAAATCATGAGTAAACTCCCATTCACAATTGCTATGAAAAGAATAAAATACCTAGGAATACAACTTACAAGGGATATGAAGAACCTTTTCAAGGAGCACTACAAACCACTGCTCAAGGAAATAAAAGAGGACACAAACAGAAAAGCATTCCATGCTCATGGTTAGGAAGAATCGATATCATGAAAATGGTCATACTGCCCAAAGTAATTTATAGATTCAATGCTATCCTATCAAGCTACCATTGACTTTCTTCACAGAATTAGAAAAAAATTACTTTAAATTTCATACAGACCCAAAAAAGAGCTCGTATAGCCAAGACAATACTAGGCAAAAAGAACAAAGCTGGAGGCATCATGCTACCTGACTTCAAACTATACTACCAGGCTACAGTAACCAAAACAGCATGGTACTGGTACCAAAACAGATATCTAGACCAATGGAACAAAAAGAGCCTCAGAAATAACACCACACATCTACAACCATCTGATCTTTGACAAACCTGACAACAACAAGCAATGGGGGAAAAAATTCCCTAGAACCAGATATATCATTTGACCCAGCAATTGCATTGCTGGGTATATACTCAAAGGATTATACATCATTCTACAATAGCAAAGACTTGGAACCAACCCAAATGCCCATCAATGATAGACTGTATAAAGAAAATGTGGCACATATACACCGTGGAATACTATGCAGCCATGAAAAAGGATGAGTTCATGTCCTTTGCAGGGACATGGATGAAGCTGAAAACATCATTCTCAGCAAACTAACACGGGAACAGAAAACCAAACTCTGCATGTTCTCACTCATAAGTGGGAGTTGAACAATGAGAACACATGGACACAGGGAGGGAAACATCACACACCAGGGCCTGTTGGGGGAGTGTGGGGTCTAGGGGGAGGGCTAGCAATAGGAGAAATACCTAATGTAAATGATGGGTTGATGGGTGCGGCAAACCATTATGGCACGAGTATACCTATTAACAAACCTACACATTCTGAATATGTATCCCAGAACTTAAAGTATAATTTAAAATATTCGTATATATATATATATATAGTACTTTAGGTTCTGGGGTACATGTGCAGATCATGCAGGATTGTTGCATAGGTACACACAGGGCAATGTGGTTTGCTGCCTCCATTCCCCGTCACCTACATCTTGCATTTCTCCCCATGTTATCCCTCTCCAACCTCCCCCACCCCCTGCACTGTCCCTCCCTTGGCTCCCCCGAATAGACCCCAGTGTGTAATCCTCCCTTCCCTGTGTCCATGTGTTCTCATTGTTCAACACCCACCTATGAGGGAGAACATGCAGTGTTTGGTTTTCTGTTCTTATCTCAGTTTGCTGAAAATGATGGTTTCCAGATTCATCCATGTCCCTACAAAGGACATGAACTCAGCGTTTTTTATGGCTGCATAGTATTCCATGGTGTATATGTGCCACATTTTCCTTGTCCAGTCTATCGTCAATGGGCATTTGGGTTGGTTCCAGCTCTTTGCTATTGTAAACAGTGCCGCCATGAACATACGTGTGCATCTGTCTTTATAGTAGAATCATGTATAATCCTTTGGGTATATACCCAGTAATGGGATTGCTGGGTCAAATGGAATTTCTATATCTAGGCCCTTGAGGAAGTGCCACACTGTCTTCCACAATGGTTGAACTAGTTTACACTCCCACCAACAGTGTGAAAGTGTTCCTATTTCTCCACATCCTCTCCAGCATCTGTTGTCTCCAGATTTTTTAATGATCGCCATTCTAACTGGCGTGAGGTGGTATCTCAATGTAGTTTTGATTTGCATTTCTCTAATAATCAGTGATGATGAGCATTTTTTCATATGTTTGTTGGCCTCATATATGTCTTCTTTTGAAAAGTGTCTGTTCATATCCTTTGCCCACTTTTGGACGGGTTTATTTGTTTTTTTTTTCTTGTAAATCCATTTTAGTTCTTTGTAGATTCAGGATATTAGCCCTTTGTCAGATGGGTAGATTGCAAAAAATTTTTCCCATTCTCTTGGTTGCCAGTTCACTCTAATGATTGTTTCTTTTGCTGTGCAGAAGCTCTGGAGTTTAATTAGATTCCATTTGTCGATTTTGGCTTTTGCTGCCAATGATTTTGGTGTTTTAGTCATGAAGTCCTTGCCTATGCCTATGTCCTGAATGGTTTTGCCTAGGTTTTCTTCTAGGGTTTTTATTGTGTTAGGTCTTATGTTTAAGTCTTTAATCCATCTGGAGTTAATTTTAGTGTAAGGTGTCAGGAGAGGTCCAGTTTCTGCTTTCTGCACACGGCTTGCCAGTTTTCCCAACACCATTTATTAAACAGGGGAATCCTTTCCCCCATTGCTTGTTTTTGTCAGGTTTGTCAAAGATCAGATGGTTGTAGATGTGTGGTGTTGCCTCCGAGGCCTCTGTTCTGTTCCATTGGTCTATATCTCTGTTTTGGTACCAGTACCATGCTGTTGTGATTACTGTAGCCTTGTAGTATAGTTTGAAGTCTGGGAGTGTGATGCCTCCAGCTTTGTTCTTTTTGCTTAGGATTGTCTTGGCTATGTGGGCTCTCTTTTGGTTCCATATGAAGTTTAAGGTGGTTTTTTCCAGTTCTGTGAAGAAGGTCATTGGTAGCTTGATGGGGATAGTGTTGAATCTGTAAATTACTTTGGGCAGCATGGCTATTTTCACAATATTGATTCTTCCTAACCATGAGCATGGACTGTTTCTCCATTTGTTTGTGTCCACTCTTATTTCCTTGAGCAGTGGTTTGTAGTTCTCCTTGAAGAGGTCCTTTACATCATTTGTTAGTTGTATTCCTAGGTATTTTATTCTCTTTGTAGCAATTGTGAAGGGAGTTCGCTCATGATTTGGCTCTCTGTTAGTCTGTTATTGGTGTATAGAAATGCTTGTGATTTCTGCACATTGATTTTGTATCCTGAGACTTTGCTGAAGTTGATTATCAGTTTAAGGAGATTTTGGGCTGAGATGATAGGGTCTTCTAAATATGCAATCATGTCATCTGCAAATAGAGACAATTTGACTTCTTCTTTTCCTAATTGAATACACTTTATTTTTTTTCTTGCCTAATTTCTCTGGCTAGAACTTCCAATACTATATTGAATAGGAGTGGTGAGAGAGGGCATCCTTGTCTAGTGCTGGTCTTCAAAGGGAATGCTTCCAGTATTTGCCCATTCAGTATGATACTGGCTGTAGGTTTGTCATAAATAGCTTTTATTATTTTGAGATATGTTCCTTCAATACCTAGTTTATTGAGAGTTTTTAGCATAAAGCGCTGTTGAATTTTGTCAAAGGCCTTCCCTGCATCTATTGAGATAATCATGTGGTTTTTGTCTTTGGTTCTGTTTATGTGGTGAATTACGTTTATAGACTTGCGTGTGTCCAACCAGCCTTGCATCCCCCCGAATGAAGCCTACTTTATCATGATGAATAAGCTTTTTGATGTGCTGTTGCAATTGGTTTGCCAGTATTTTATTGAAGATTTTTGCATCTATGTTCATCATGGATACTGGCCTGAAGTTTTCTTTTTTTGTTGAGTCTCTGCCGGGTTTTGGTATCAGGATGATGTTGGTCTCATAAATGATTTGGGAAGGATTCCCTCTTTTTGGATTGGTTGGAATAGTTTCAGAAGGAATGGTACCAGCTCCTCTTTGTACGTCTGGTAGAATTCAGCTGTGAACCCTGTACTTTTTTTGGTTGGTAGGCTATTAATTGCTGCCTCAACTTCAGCCCTTGTTATTGGTCTATTCAGGGTTTTGACTCCTTCCTGGTTTAGGTTTGGGAGGGTGCAAGTGTCCAGGAATTTATCCATTTTTTCCAGGTTTACTGGTTTATGTGCATGGAGTTGTTTGTAGTAATCTCTGATGGTGGTTTGTATTTCTGTGGAATCTGTGGTGATATCCCCTTTATCGTTTTTTATTGCATCTCTTTGATTCTTCTACCTTTTCTTTTTTATTAATCTGGCTATCAGTCTGTCCACTTTGTTGATCTTTTCAAAAAACCAACTCCTGGATTTATTGATTTTTTGAAGGATTTTTTGTGTCTCTATCTCCTTCAGTTCTGCTCTGATCTTAGTTAATTCTTGTCTTCTGCTAGCTTTTGAGCTTTTTTGATCTTGCTCCTATAGCTCTTTCAATTTTGATGATAGGGTGCCGATTTTAGATCTTTCCTTGCTTCTCTGGTGGGCATTTATTGCTATAAATTTCCCTCTAGACACTGCTTTAAATGTGTCCCAGAGATTCTGGGTACATTGTGTCTTCATTCTCGTTGGTTTCAAAGAACATCTTTATTCCTGCCTTCATTTCATTGTTTATCCAGTCAACATTCAGGAGCCAGTTGTTCAGTTTCCATGAAGTTGCGCAGTTCTAAGTTAGTTTCTTAATTCTGAGTTCTAATTTGATTGCACTGTGGTCTGAGAGACCATTATGATTTCCGTTCTTTTGCATTTGCTGAGGAGTAATTTACTTCCAATTATGTGGTCAATTTTAGAGTAGGTGCCATGCGGTGCTGAGAAGAATGTATATCCTGTGGATTTGGGGCGGAGAGTTCCGTAGATGTCTATTAGGTCTGCTTGGTCCAGAGCTGAGTTCAAGTCCTGGGTATCCTTGTTAATTTTCTGTCTCGTTGATCTGTCTAATATTGACAGTGGAGTGTTAAAGTCTCCCACTATTATTGTGTGGGAGTCTAAGTCTCTTTGTAAGTCGTTAAGAACTTGCTTTATGTACCTGGGTGCTCCTGTATTAGGTGCATATATATTTAGGATCATTAGTTCTTCCTGATGCATTGATCCTTTTACCATGATGTAATGCCCTTCTTTGTCTGTTTTGATCTTTGTTGGCTTAAAGTCCATTTTATCAGAGACTAGGACTGCAACTCCTACATTTTTTTTGCTCTCCATTTGCTTGATAAATCTTTCTCCATCCCTTTATTTTCAGCCTATGTGTGTCCTTGCATGTGATATGAGTTTCCTGAATACAGCACACCGATGGGTCTTGACTTTTTATCCAACTTGCCAGTCTGTGTCTTTTGATTGGGGCGTTTAGTCCATTTACATTTAAGGTTAATATTGTTATGTGTGAATTTGATCCTGCCATTTTGATGCTAGCTGGATGTTTTGCACATTAGTTGACACATTTTCTTCATTGTGTCAATGGTCTTTACGATTTGGTACATTTTTGAAGTGGCTGGTACTGGTTGTTCCTTTCCTTGTTTAGTGCTTCTTTCAGGAGCTCTTGTAAGGCAGGCCTCGTGGTGAAAAAATCTCTCAGCAATCGCTTGTCTGTAAAGGATTTTATTTCTCCTTCATTTATGAAGCTTAGTTTATCTGGATATGAAATTCTGGGTTAAAAGTTGTTTTCTTTAAGGATGTTGAATATTGGCCCCCACTCTCTTCTGACTTTTAGGGTTTCTGCTGAGAGATCCACTGGGAGTCTGATGGGCTTCCCTTTATGGGTAACCCGACCTTTCTCTCTTGCTGCCCTTAGCATTTTTTCCTTCATTTCAACCCTGGTGAATATGACGATTATGCGCCTTGGGTTGCTCTTCTTGAGGAATATATTTGTGGTGTTCTCTGTATTTCCTGGACTTGAATGTTGGCCTGCCTGGCTAGGTTGGGGAAGTTCTCCTGGATAATATCCTGAAGGGTGTTTTCCAGCTTGGATTCATTCTCTCCATTACATTCAGGTACACCTATCAAATGTGGATTAGGTCTTTTCACATAATCCCATATTTCTTGGAGGCTTTGTTCATTTCTTTTCACTCTTTTTTCTCTATTCTTGCCTTCTCATTTTATTTCATTGAGTTGATCTTCAATCTCTGGTGTCCTTTCTTCTGCTTGGTTGATTCGGCTATTGAAACTTGTGTATGCTTCACGAAGTTCTTGTGCCATGTTTTTCAGCTCCATCAAGTCATTTATATTCTTCTCTAAGCTATTTATTCTAGTTAGCATCTCATCTAACCTTTTTTCTGTTTTCTTAGTTTCTTTGCATTGGGTTAGCACATGTTCTTTTAGCACTGAGAAGTTTGTTATTACCCAACTTCTGAAGGCTGTTTCTGTCAGTTCATCAGATTCATTCTCCATCCATCTTTGATCCCTAGCTGGTGAGGAGTTGTGATCCCTTGGAGGAGGAGAGGTGTTCTGGTTTCGGATGTTTTCATCCTTTTTGCGCTGCTTTCTTCCTATCTTAGTGACTTTATCCACCTGTGGTCTTTGTAGTCGGTGACTTTCAGATGGGGTCTCTGAGTGGCCATCCCTTTTGTTGATGTTGAAGCTATTTCTTTCTGCTTCTTAGTTTTCCTTCTAACAGTCAGGCCCCTCTGCTGCAGGACCGCTGGAGGTCTATTCCAGACCCCGCTTGCCTGAGGATCACCCACGGGGGCTGCAGAAAACCAAGGGTTGCCACCAGTTTCTTCCTCTGCTATCCTCATCCCAGAAGGGTACCTGCCAGATGTTGGCCTGAGCTCTCCTTTATGAGGTGTTTCTTTGGGTATATGGGGGTTGCAGAGTTGCTTGAGGAGACAGTCTGTCCCTTATAGGAGCTTAAGTGCTGTGCTGGGAGCTCCATGTTCCATGCAGAGCTGCTGGGCAGGTACATGTAAGTCTGCTGCAGCTGAATTCATAAACGCCTCTTTTCCCAGGTGCTCTGTTCTAGGAAGGTCGGCTTTATTTGTAAGTTCCTGTCATGCTGCTGCCTTTTTCATAGATGCCCTGCCCTGTGCAGAGTAGTCTAGTCACAGTCTGCCAGCAGAGGCATTGCTGAGCTGCCACAGGCTCTGCCCAGCTGCTGTGTGAACTGCCTCGGTAGTGACAAACTGCCTCGTTAGTGGGGATGCCCTTCCCCGAACTGAGCTGGACCGTCCTGGGTCCAGCTGTGCTTGCTGTGAAACTCTCAATCCAGAGCATTTCAGATTGCTTGCTCTGTGGGGGTGGTACCCGCCGAACCAGATCTCCTGGCTCCCTGTCTCAGCCCCCTCTCTTTCAGTTGAATGGGCAGCTCTGTCTCCCAGGCATTCCAGGCGCTAGGCAAAACAGACGCCCAGACTTGTATGACTTTCTGTGCGCCAACTCAGCACCGCCTGAAACCACCGCGCTAAAAACTCATGGCATTTTTTGGCCCGGGCATCTCCTGGTCTGTGGGCAGTGAAAGCTTATTTGGAAATGTGGTGAGAACTCACCCTCTGTGCTGTTCTCGCTGGGAACTGCACTCTGGAGCTGTTCCTATTCGACCATCTTGGATCCTCCTCCTATATTCATATATATTTTAAAAAAGAAAAAAATAAATTATTTCTGCTGTATAAGAAAAGATAAATTTTGGGGTCATAAGAGCCAACATGGTATAACAGAAAATGAACTTGAGATATGAAGGCAGCCCAATCCCAGGTTTTGTCAGAAAAATTGATTTTCTAGATTTTCTTTTTTCTTTTTTTTTTTTTTTTTTTTTTGAGATGGAATCTCACTCTGTCTCCCAGGCACAATCTCCGCTCACTGCAACCTCTGCCTCCTGGGTTCAAGTGATTCTCCTGCCTCAGCCTCCTGAGTAGCTGGGCCTACAAGTGGGCACCAAAATGCCCGGCTAATTTTTGTGTTTTGGATAGAGAAAGGGATTTGCCATGTTGCCCAGGCTGATCTCAAACTCCTGAGCTCAAGAAATTCACCCACCTCAGCCTCCCAAAGTGTTGGGACTACAGGCATGAGCCACTGTTTCCGGCCGTATTTTCTAGATCCTTTTTGAGCTCATTTTGTAGATCAAAAAATAAGCTGGCCAACCAAAATAAAACTCACCAATCCCATTTATAAATGTAGTCACCAAGCGTTACTTGCACCATGCTCTGGCATGCAGGTCATTTTTCCATCCCAGCTATCTCCACAGGGTTTGTACTGGGAACTGGGCCTTCCATCTACTGAAGCTTGTGTGATAGGGTATCCCTGAACCCAAAGTAGGGACTTCACATTCCTGAGTGCCAAATACACACAGAGAGACTTATTTCTACTGCCCTGAGCCACATGAATCTGAATCCCTGGGGCGGAACAGTGGCAAGGTTGTGCGTAAAGGTGAAAGCAGAGTGGGTTTTTCCCACTTCCCTCTTGGGGAATCATGCAGTGAGAGAGAAGGCTGTTTCATTCCCAGGAGGCTTTCTGTGCTTCTCCAGAGCAAGAAGGGGGTGGATTGATCCAATAGATGGTCCAATAGAAGGACAAAGCAATCCTGTAGCTAGAACTACATGTCCTAAGGGTGATAGAGAAGACATAGCCAGACCTCCGGGGGCAGTAGGTGATTCCAGTGGTGGACGTGAGATGAAGCTAGTCACCTTGATCACTGGAGAGCAGAGGTCATGATCTGCCAGAACCACAGATGCCACTGAGGAAAGTAATAGATGAGAGATATTGTCTATAGACCAGAGGGTCAGAGGGCAGTATGAGGACTGTCCTTGGCTCCCAAAGCCCCAAATTCCTCACTGAAAAAGACCATGCGGCTTCCTCTCCTTCATACATGCAGATGTCATCTTGGACTGCATCAGGAGCAAAGTAGGAAGAGAAAGAAACCAGAAAGACTGGGATTTATCCAAAAGAGTTATCCAAAGAGACCATATTACTGAATCAGGCAGACTTTATTGGGATTGCACTAAATTACTGAGTCGATATTCAACCTGTACTGAGTTTCTAATCCTCAGTGGGACTAGAGCTTGAGGGAAAAGCTATAAACAAAAATAATAAGAAGGAAGCTCCATGTTTCCTTGCACATTTGAGTGCAGTGTGAGAAATATGTGACCCTGCAATGTAAGGGAAGGAGTGTTTCTATTTTTGCTGACTTTATGGCTTTTATTACCCCAGGCACATACTCAAGGCCTCTTCTGATTTTCTCCCACACTGAGCCTTGAAACCATGCCATGCGCTTATATCGGTTGCTAAATCATTTTTCTCCCCCATCGGTAGTCTGAGCTTCTCCAAGAAGTCTTCCTAAACCATCAAAGAGCTTACACGTTCCCTGATTCAGTCTTTTCCAATTTACAAGTTCCTTCTGTGCGATTTACTTACCTTGTTAATCCTAATACCTAATGAGAGTATAGTGTCTAGTTTCTGCTTTTTTCTGTATATTTTATTACAAACTTAAATTGCAAGTTTGTAGAAGGCAGAGTGTAGATGCTTTTATTTATTGCCTTATGCAACTCTTCAGACCAATAAGTGTTTTTAAATGGTCGTGGTTGGCAGAGTTAAATTATTTTATTATGAAATAATGTCTCTGTGAAATGGAGCATTTCTCTTTAGTTTCTGCAACAGGAAGATACTTGAAATATGGTTCAGTAAAATCTTGCAGCTTTTATACCATTAACAGATGACTTCTGACACAGCACCCAATGTATTTATGATGGTCAATGAATTCAGTGTACTCACAATTGGTCTATTCTTATCAACAAATCCAATACAAGTTGGCTTTACTATTGTATTGAGATTGAATTTGTTATTAAAGAAATTTTTCAGATCTGAGGCAATAACTTGAATTACATCCTCAGATTGTTCCGATTAGACCATGTGTCTAATGTTTAGTAGTAATTGCTCAATTATCTTGCCATTTCAGGAATGTATATTTTTGATCTACAGAATTATCTTAAAGTCAAGTAAGAAAGAGAATGGAGGACACTGAGATTTAGTAAGTGTCTGCTATGTGCCAGAAAGCTTCACTGATCATTAATATCTTATCCAATTTAATCTTTACAAGATTTATTTATTCATTCAATCATTCATTCCTTGCTATTACTGATTATTAGTATCTATAATGTGCCTGAATGTTGAGCTCTGAGGATACAGACGTGACCTAGACAGGTTTGGTGACTTCCTTTATGAATCCTCAATCTAGCTAGGAAAACAGCTATAAAACACATCATCAATTCCATTCTATCAGCACAATAGAAGGTGTTGATGGCTAAGTGAGGAATGAATTGATTACGTATAGGAGGAGAATCTAACTTAAACCAGCAGCTTAAGGAAGGCTTCCCTGAGGAGAGAAAGATTAAACAGACCTGGCACAGGAGTTGGCTTAACCAGGTGAGGATGTTAAAAGGGATTGATGTCAAGAGAACCACATGTGGGAAGGTCTAGCTACGAAAGAGCTAGTTAGTGATATATCTTCAAGAAACTGCAAGTAGGGTGTGGCTGGAACCAGGAGAGTTACGGGGAGAATGATGGCTGATGAAGCCAAAGAGAGGAGAAGCAGAGGCTCTGCTGGGCTTTAGAGGCCGTGTTAAGGGCTGGGGATGAGGACTTTACCCCAAGAGTAAAGAGAGGACACTGCAGGATTTAATTAGAGGACAGTGGCATCTTCAGAGATGGTGTTGTTCTTAAGTTGATATAATTACAGAAAGGAAAATCTAAAGAAAGCCAGCCTGGGTGTGTGTTTGGAGGGCCTCCTTACAATAGACCAATGAGAAAAGGCAGTGGCATGGAACAAGGTGGCAGCAGTGAAAATGGAAAAACGTAGGTGAATCAAGATATACATAAGAGGTAGAATTGACTAGAGTTGGTGGCTTAATGAATGTGGGGATAGTGGCAGAGGGGGATGCTCTAGGATGACTCCCTGGTGGCTTTCACAGAGATTGGAGGAGGAAAATGGTTTCGAGAGAAGGTGATGAGGTCAGTATGAATGTGTTGAGTGTAAGTTGTCTAAGGGACTTGCCCAAGAGGGGACAATTTCTTCTTGATATAAACTCTACCCAACTATTTTCTAGATCTCAAGAAAATGCTCTTCCCTGGGTTCATAGATAGATTTGGGCACTGATGGTACAGAGACAGCAATTGAATCCATGAAAATAGATAGAAGGTCTCATGTGGGGAGAGCATGTGAAAGGAGGGAAACAGGGACCGAAGACACAGGCCTACAGGATGCCAGCATTTAAGGGGCAGATGGAGGGCCGGGCACAGTGGCTCACGCCTGTAATCCCAACACTTTGGGAGGCCGAGGAGGGCAGATCACGAGGTCAAGAGATTGAGACTATCCTGGCCAACATGGTGAAACTCTGTCTCTACTAAAAATAAAAATAAAATAAAATAAATTAGCCGGGCGTGGTGGTGCACCTATAGTCCCAGCTACTCGCGAGTCTGAGGCAGGAGAATCGCTTGAACCTGGGAGGTGGAGGTTGCAGTGAGCCAAGGTCACGCCACTGCACTCCAGCCTGGGGACAGAGTGAGACTCTGTTTCAAAAAAAAAAAAAAAAGTTGGGGGGGGGGCAGATAGAAGAGGCAAAGTTAATCACTTCCGTTCTTTATTAGGACTGAACAGAGACTAAGATTCGTTCATTTATTTCACTTATTAATAGGAAAGTCAGAAATCAGATCCAAATCCCACCACTTTCCCAAAATCCACCTTTGGATACTTCATGTTTATGAATTCAAGAGTAATTTATTGGAGGTTTTCTCTGAGCTAGGCCATCTATTAAGCATCTTACATACATTATTTTATTTATTGTCAGAGCAACCTACTTGTAAATTAAGTATTATTATTATCTCCGTAACATAGATAAGGAAATGAAGACCTGGAGATTTTAACTAAGTTCCCCTAAGGTTGTGTCATGAGAACGTAGCATGAATTTACACTCACTTCTTTCCTTTGTCTGTGTCCCTGCTTGTAACTATTATGATTGTACTAGTTAAGACAGTGGCTCTCAAACTTGAGCACTCGTCAGAACTACCTAAGGGGCTTCTTAAAACACAGTGCTGTGTGGAATCTCTTGAGTTTTTTATTCTGGAGGTAGATGGCGCCAGAAGTTTCTATTTCTTTTAAAAAAAAAAATACTTAAATTCTGGGGTACATGGGCAGAATGTGCAGGTTTGTTATATAAGTATACACGTGCCATGGTGCTTTGCTACATCCATCACCCCGTCATCTACATTAGGTATTTCTCCTAATGCTATCCCTCCCTTACCCCACCACCACTGTACAGGCCCCGGTGTGTGATGTTCCCCTCCCTCTGTCCACGTGTTCTCATTGTTCAACTCCCACTTATGAGTGAGAACATGTGGCGTTGGTTTTTTGGAAGCATTCCCTTTGAAAACTGGCACAAGACAAGGATGCCCTCTCTCACCACTTCTATTCAACACAGTATTAGAAGTTTCCATCTCTAACTAATTCCCAGGTAATGCCAATGCAGCTGGTCCAGAGACTGCACATTGAGAGCCACTGAGTTAGGGTCAAGGCAAAACTACAATAACAACAAAAAAACTTCAAAAATAGAATGGCTGAAGTGCAATACCTTTTTTCCTCTTTCAATTACAGGCTGGTGGGATATGAGGTTATTCTAGAATCTGAGTTCCTTCCACGTTGTGACTTGCCATCCCCTTGAGCACTGTCCTCATCAGCCTGGTGGAAGCCAGGTCACTGCCTCACTTACATTGCAACCTGTGGGGGAAAAAAAAAAAAATAGGACTAGAGCAAGCCAATTCCTGCTAAACCAGGGACACCGAAGTTGCACCCTTTCCATTCACACATATTACAAAGTGAAAACTGAATCACAAGGTTGAATAGCCACACACTCAGCTGATGCACAGCTGGGAACCTGCTGTAATCATATGCTGCCATCAACTTTTCAATTGGTAAAATAATCATCACATATAAATGAGTTAACTTATACCAAATTATTAACATTCAAATACAGCATATTGTTTCATATGGAATTTTATTAAAATATACTTTTATAATTCTATAATCTCTAAAACAGAATCGACTCTAATCCCTACTATGTACTTCAAGCAAGGTTCTATTTCTTCCTGATATAAACTCTACCCAACAAGCTTCTCCAAGCCTTCACAACACTAAGTCTCTTTATTAGCATTACGTATACATGCATTATAAATAAAGATGTATGTATATACGCAGACGTCTGTACATATACATAGATATTGATGCAGTGAAGACTCAATTGGTCATAACTTGATCAAAGATTTATTGTGCTAAAGTAACATTCCACCTATTTAACACAAAGATGTTCTCTCCCTGCTGTAATTGCTGTTTCTCTCCCTCAATCCCAATCATACAGCATGTTTTCAACACCACTGTTCTCAATTGTCTTGTGATAGCTCAGATTAGCAACCATAACATTTCTTAAAGAGCAACGTTACATTTGCATTACACCCTACAAGCATATTAGCCATAATTCAATTTTCCATTTTAGCCAAACATCACTTTATACCTTTCCTAAGCCCATGTAAGGCTGCTGTAGGTCCTTTCCTATGTGTGTCATCTAGGTAAGCTTTTGTTTGAACTGTTTTTTGGTGGGGAGAGGAAGTTCTTTTATTTAATTTTTTTTCTTTCTTTCTTTTCTTTTTTTTTTTTTTTTTTTTTTTTTTGAGATGGAGTCTACCTCTGTTGTCCCTAATGGAGTGCAGTGGTGTGATCTCGGCTCACCGCAACCTCCACCTTCCAGGTTCAAGCGATTCCCCTGCCTCAGCCTCACAATTAGCTGGGATTACAGGCACGCACCACCACACCCGGCTAATTTTTGTATTTTAGTAGAGACAGGGTTTCACCATGCTGGCCAGGATGGTCTTGATCTCCTGACCTCATGATCCGCCCACCTCGGCCTCTCAAAATGCTGGGACTACAGATGTGAGCTACAGTCTTTTTTTAAATTTATACTTCAAGTTCTGGGGTACATGTGCAGAATGTGCAGGTTTGTTACATAGTTATACATGTGCCATGGTGGTTTGCGGCACCCATCAACCCATTATCTACATTAAGTATTTCTCCTAATGCTATTCCTCCCCTAGCCCCCTACCCCCAAACAGGCCTGGGTGTGTGATGTTCCCCTCCCTGTGTCCATGTGTTCTCATTGTTCGACTCCCACTTATGAGTGAGAACATGAGGTGTTTGGTTTTCTGTTCCTGTGTTAATTTGCTGAGAATGATGGTTTCCAGCTTCATCCATATCCCTGCAAAGGACATGAACTCATTGTTTTTTATGGCTGCACAGTATTCCATGGTGTATATGTGCCATATTTTCTTTATCCAGTCTACCATTGATGGGCATTTGGGTTGGTTCCAAGTCTTTGTTATTGTGACCAGTGCCACAATAAACATAAATGTGCATGTGTCTTGATTTATACTCCTTTGGGTATATACCCAGTAACGGGATTGCTGGATCAAATGTTATTTCTAGTTCTAGATCCTTGAGGAATCACCACACTGTTTTCCACAATGGTTGAACTAATTTACACTCCCACCAACAGTGTAAAAGCATTCCTAATTTCTCCACATCCTCTCCAGCATCTGTTTCCTTACTTTTTAATGATCACCATTCTAACTGGCATGAGATGGTATCTCAATGTGGTATAACGACATTGAGATGAGTGGTTATAATAACCAGTAATGATGAGCTTTTTTCATATGTTTATTGGCTGCATAAATGTCTCATTTAATTTTTATTTTAGATTCAGAAGATACATGCACTTGTTATGTATTACATGTGTAATGGTAGGGGTTGGGTTTCTAGTGTACCCATCACCCCAGTATTAGACATTGTACCCAGTAGGTGATTTTTCAACCATTACTTTCCTTCCTCCCCACTTTGGAGTCTCCAGAGTCTATTTTCCCCGTCGTTATGTCCATGTGTACTTTTTGTTCAGCTCCCACTTATAAATGAGAACATGTGGTATTTGATTTTTCTGTGTCTGTGTTAGTTCGCTTAGGATAATGGCCTCCAGCTCCATTCATGTTGCTGCAAAGGACATGATCTCATTCTTTTTTACAGCTTTGTAGTATTCTGGGATGTATATGTACCACATTTTCTTTATCCAGTCAACTGTTGGTGGGCATATAGGTTGGTTCCATGCCTTTGCTGTTGTGAATGGTGCTGTGGTAAACATATGAATGCAGGTGTCGTTCTGATACAATGATTTCTTTTCCTTTGCATAGATGACTGAATGATTTACTGAATTGCTGGATCGAATGGTAGTTCTCTTTTCAGTTCTCAGAAATCTCCATACTGTTTTCCATAGAGATTGAACTAATTTACCTTCCCACCAACAGTGTACGAGTGCTCCCTTTTCTCCACACCCTCGCCAACATTGTTTGGACTGTTTTCCATCTCAACAATGCATATGCTTAGGAGATTCCATTTGGTCCCTGACTCAGATGGTGACTTGGGGACACACAGGAAATGGGAGCAATAGGGCAGCATTAGCTGGCTTCATAGACCACTAAAAGTTTTTGTTATGCCTTTGAATTTGATTTAAGGTCCAGTTGGGAGTTGGCACATTTAGCGTGTGAAAACATGCTGTGTCCCCAGGAAACCACAATACCCAGCAGGCAAAGGTGCTGCCATGGTTTTGGTGTCACCCACCATGGAGCTACGTCTACAACCACAAATCCCTGTGTTTATTTGCCAAGATGCTGATATTTCTTATATATATATATCTGCTGGGTACAGTGGCTCACACCTGTAATCTCAGCACTTTGGGAGGCCCAAGACAGACAGATCATTTGAGGTCAGGAGTTTGAGACCAGCCTGGCCAACATGGTGAAACTCTATCTTTACTAAAAATACACAAAAAATTATAGCCAGGTGTGTTGGCAGGCGCCTGTAATCCCAGCTACACGGCAGGCTGAACCAGGAGAATCACTTGAACCTGGAAGGCAGAGGCAGCAGTGAGCCGAGATCATGCCACTGCACTCCAGCCTGGGTGACAGAGCGAGACTCCATCTCTAAATAAATGAATAAATAAATATTGAAAATCAATAGAGGAAACAGACGGAGACCAAGAGCTCCCTCTGGCACAAAATGCTATAGGTACAGTAGTAAAAAGTCTTACCAGCCACAGGTGAGATGAGACTTTCTGAGGCAAGTGGATAATTTTTACTTGATGGTGAATCGTTAAAAGTGAACCAGATGATTAAACTTAATGGAACAGCCACATTAAACTGAAATTAGTAAAAACATGCCTCAGGCAGCCTACAACCTTTTATTTGTTATTGTTTAACTTCTGTCTTTTACAGTAGCCATGATGGATGACATCACAAAAGAAAAACTCCAATTAAATTTTTGTGCTCAGTAAACCCCTAATGTCTGGTTTTCACCACCACTTTCACAGACACTGATGTCTTAGGTTTCCTTTTTTTCCCCAAGTAAAGAACTGGCCCCAGGGGAGTTCAATGGCAGCGGAGGAGAGTGGCAAGAAAAAGCAGAGGCTTTGGAGGTTTCTGCTCTGTGTACTCTGTCAGACCCAGAAGACGCATTTTGGAGGGAGGAAGCGGGAGGAGGTTAAATTGCTTTTTTACCAGACAATGCAAAGAGAAGAGATGCGTTTTCCCACTAGTTTTCAAATATTGATAAATCAGAACTGTGATCTGCAAAGCCATCCTAGCCCCCGCTCCTCTTTGACGTTTCCTCTGCCCTTTTACTGCGTCTGGGGTGTTTGTTCTGTAAGTCATCGAAATGGTCTCTCCTGACAGCTAAAAATAAGTTTCTGATTACTTTCACCTGAATAAATCTTGTGCGCAGATGTGGAATTCACCTATTAAATGTGCAACAATTACACATTGAAACCGATGAAAGAACTGGTAGAGGAGCGTGTATAATCTAATGGAATACAGAATATAATAAATCACATGTAAAAACACCAATTGCGCCCCCCCCCCCCCGCCCAGTTAAAGAATACTGGCTTTTGATCACAGATTTTACCTTAGAGATACCATGTGTCTGTAAAATTGCATTTTCAAAGTCTTCTAAACAAAGTTCTCAAAGTCAAAATAGGAGCAAAAACATGCTGATTATGAACTAAGAGTTAATAACAGTAGCACTCTCTTAAATTTGGGAGGCACTTTGTAATTTATAGGACACATACCATGCTTTTATTGCATGTTTACATGGTGGTTAATGTACTATTTGCATGTGGTCTTCAATTAGATCTTCACAACAGCCTCGCTGTGTAGCTCTTATTATCATCATTTTGCAGATAAGGATCCTGGCTGAGGGAGGTTAATCGACTCTGCTGTGGTCTTACACTTGCTGAGTGAAAAAGAATGAACATGGCTCACGCCTAGGACCGTGCCCCCCGCACTGTGCCAGGCTGCTGACCACAGCTGCCCTAGAGCAAGGATCTGCCACGCAGTGACGTAGGTTTCCTTACTCATGGGTTAATGAAATCGCTTTTTAAGAGCCTCTTCAGTCATTCAAATTTGACGATGGAGAGTTAAACTTTCCCCAGTGGCTCTTTCTGTGTCATCATGGTTTCAACGTTTCCTTAGCATATCCCATTACTCAAATCATGGGATGCTCTTGTTTTACATTTCTGATTGCATTTATCTCACTTCTAAGCAATTTCCTCCCCATTCGAATTTATCTCCCATTATTTCTGCCAAATTGCTTTCAAGGCTACTAATTATATGAATAATATTCTCTTCCCCGAACACCACGATTAACTCCCTTTAGCTGTGTTACATTAGACACATTTCTCTACCTCTAAAAGGGAGGAAGTTGCACCACACAATCTATAAAGCCTCTTCCTGTGCTCACGTGTTAATCTTCAGGCTCTCTCACATGAGCTGTGTGATTTTGGAAACAGCACACACCAGATTCTCAGTTTTCTTGACTCTACAATGATGGATTTTAAATTAGTTCATGTTTCCCAAAATATCTTTTTTGGAAAACTGGTATGGGGGGATATCAATATAAGTTACACCCAAAAAGGAGTATTTAAGCAAGAAAGTTAGGGAAAACTAGCTTACACCAAATCAAATATAGTTTCGAACTGCAGACACTCAGAGCCTTTGACACGTTAACCATGACTCCAAGAAAGGGGCTGTATATAAAGTATTTCTTTCCCTCAGCGCTTCCTGTAAATGATATTCAGTGGAATACTTTTAGACTAGGTTAGATTATTTTTAAAGTATCTTTTTGCCCTAAGAGTCTCTTTTCATATGTGTAATGCTTCTCTGAGCACTTTGTGCAGTATATTAATCAACAGGAGGAAGGTTTGGCATTGCTGTTGTTGGTGCCGTTTGTAGCATGGCCCGTACTCTGTTTAGACAGAATTGAAACAAGGTAGAGAGTAGCAGCCTTCCCACTAAGACTGACTTCTCTATGTACCATGGATGCTTATAATTCTGGGGGTTTACAAATAGTCCTCCCTAATAAAAAGGACTTTTTGAAAATTTGCAAATAGTGTTCGATTATCTGAAGACCTACAGACCTAATTTTATATACACACACACACACACACACATCCTATCCTATGTATATATATATAATTTTATATATATATAGAAAATTATATATATATTATATATATAGGACAGGATATATAATATATATAGAAAATTATATATATATTATATAGCCTGTCCTATATATATATATATATATAATACGTATATATAATTTTCTGTATATATACAGGATAGGATATATATATATGTATCCTAATTATAAATGTGTGTGTGTATATATATCCTATAGACCTATAGTTAGGTCTAAGTACCATCTAAAGATATCATCTAATCTTTTACTGGGTGAGAAAAAGGGAAGTTAGGAAACATTAGAAATTCGACACTGTGGATATAACATTTGGGACAGGAAACATGGGACTACTTATCCAAGTTAGAATTCTTATCTTCTATTTCCATTGTATCCTCAGAATTCACTTAATTTCACCCTTTACTCAGACCCATATCACTGACAGATAACCATCGGAATCTCTGCTTGATTACCTTTAGGAGCAGGGGAACTCACTACCTCATAAGACACTTTCAATTTTAGGTTGACTCTAATTATTAGAAGGTCCTTTCCTATCTTATACTAAAATCTGAATGTGAAATGTTATTGTTCCAAGTGACCTGTAAATTATCTAGTCAGGTGATTTTCAAGGTATTGCCCATGGCAGCCCTTAGGATATTTCTCAAATGCTTCGAGATGAATTTCATAAATAAATAAACATCACATCTTCCCAGAAAAAATGATTATAATCTCCAAGACTCAAGGAGGTTGCTGAGCTTCCCTAAATTCACCAAGATAATACATGTAAGGTAGAAACGGAATATACCCAAGTCTCTCTGATTCAAAAATCAAAGTCCTTTTCTCAATAGAATATTGCTTCTCTAATATGTTTGTGTACATACAAGTGGGGGCGAGAGTGTATTAGTGGAATGTGAAAGCTGTAGTAAAAATAGGAAAATAGTGAAAAGAGTTTCATTCCAGCCAGCCTAATATGTCCTTGGCTACCTTACTATTGCTCTCGCCTTTTGTTTTCCCCTCTTCAAAATAAAGATTACTAAATTTTCTCCCAAACTCTGATCCAGTTCTGGAAAATGCTATGGTTATAAGGACACATGTTCATTAATGAAGGAATTTACCATTGAGAGGTTACGTAAATGGTAAAAAGAAAAAAACCTGCAAGCCTTAGAAATAATTGAATAAAAGTTAACATAGCATGCACCAAAAAGACAAAAACAGTTTAGGACCACATGCTTGACTTTTACTTTCTTTAATTTTTTTTTTCTACACTAGTTACATTCAGACCAGGATAGAGGAGATGGATCACTTAAATATATCCTTTCAGGAGATGGAGCAGGAGATCTCTTCATTATTAATGAAAACACAGGAGACATACAGGCCACCAAGAGGCTGGACAGGGAAGAAAAAACCTGTTTACATCCTTCGAGCTCAAGCTATAAATAGAAGGACAGGGAGACCCGTGGAGCCCGAGTCTGAATTCATCATCAAGATCCATGACATCAACGACAATGAGCCAATATTCACCAAGGAGGTTTACACAGCCACCGTCCCCGAAATGTCTGATGTCGGTGAGTGAGATGTGACTTCAACCAAAAACTGGCTCTCCCCTAGTGCATCCGCTGAGTAAGGAATCCCATGAGCTCCAAGTACTGAGCTGAATGAATTTAGATGCTCACTTCTTCAATCCATGTATGTCCTAGTACCTGGGTGGGGAAAAGGGAATTTTTCCTTTTCCCTGTTTCCTAATATTACTTTAAGTGCATATGTTTCCTAATATTACTCTAGTCTCATTTTATTTTTTTTCTTTTTTTAAATTATACGTTTTCTGGGGTACATGTACAGATCGTGCAGGATTCTTACATAGGTATACGCATGCCATGGTGGTTTGCTGCATACATCCCATCATCTAAAAATTAGGTATTTCTCCTAATGTTAACCCTCCCTAATCCCCCCACCCCTTGTTAATCCTCTCCTAGCTCCCCAACCCCCCAATAGGCCCCAGTGTATGATGTTTCCCTCTCTGTGTCCATGTGTTCTCATTGTTCAACACCCACTTATGAGTGAGAACATGCGGTGTTTGGTTTTCTGTTTCTGTGTCACTTTGCTGAGAATGATGATTTCCAGCTTCATCCATGTCCCTGCAAAGGACATGAACTCATCCTTTTTTATGGCTGCACAGTATTCCATGGTGTATATGTGCCACATTTTCTTTATCCAGTCTATCATTGATGGGCATTGGGATTAGTTCCAAGTTTTTGCTGTTGTAAACACTGCAGCAATGTGTCTTTATAGTAGAATGACTTATAATCCTTTGGATATATACCCAGTAATAGGATTGCTGGGTCAAATGGTATTTCTATTTCTTATTTTTAAAACCACATCTCCTCTAAAGAGATTCTGAAAAGTGGCAGGGTAGGAGAAGGAGGTCGGAAGAGAGACCATCTCCTTTCTATCCCATCCTGAACACCCATTCTCTTTCTTGGGCTGAAAGACAGCAACCTTCTCCACTTCCCTTAGCCCACATTGGTGTTAGGGTCCAAGTAACAACCTCCCAGATAGAAAATAAAAGCTTAAATTTACAAGCCAGTCTAAAAAGTAGTGATGGTTGCTTTAAGTAACTAGTAACTGTATATCTGGGAAAAAGATTCAAAGAACATTTTTTAATCCATAAACAATAGGAAGGTTATGGCTAGGGAGAGGACCCTTTATTACCTGGTGGAAATGAAGAGACTTTCATGACATACATAGAGTGAATTAATACTTTATACACAATTCCGCTACTTATTTTAAATAAGTAGTAGATTTAATTTGTTTAAATTAGGAGAAGTAAACAGGATTTAAATTAAGAAAAAGAATTCTACTGACATCACTCTTAGCCACATTGAAGTACTTCCTGGGAGACAGTGACAAATTTTAAACTACTTATATAAAGAATTATTTTTATTTTCACTCTGTCAAATTCAAAAGAGCTGAAATTACATAACTTTAATTTGATTCTGTCAGTTAGATATCAGAGACATGGTAGTTCACAGATCCAAGACATAGAAAATAACCAATCCATGGAAATCATTGTAAAACATCTACATTTTTCTTATGAAGAAATTGCTTATCTCATTATGTAATGCCACTTTGTTTTGTTACAAAAATTGCAAGCCTCACAAAGCAAAGAGAGAGATGATTGGATTTTGTTCTTCTTCTTCTTCATCACTGGTTATAGCAGCAATAGCATGGCATTCTTTAAAGAGGAAAGTTTCCTCCTTTCCTTTCCTGGTAAAAGGCAGAAGAATTCATGAAGAATAGTCTCTTCATCAGCACCATTCAGGGCAACTGTAACCAGATATGCAGGTATTGCACTGCACAATTCTAGGGGGGTGCCATTCCCTTTTGATGCCATTCTAGAATTAAATTTGTATTACAAACATTTAGGGGTAGTTGACAGTAACACGTATTGAGGGGTCAAAAAAGCCTTTTTTCAGTTTGCACACAGTCACAGTTAAGCTGATATTCATCATCCTTAACTGATACGTCATTATTGTGATTATACAAAGGCATCTTCAAGAAATTACATAAAGGTAGTGGGAAAACAGCGTGGGAGCAAAAATGGACTTTGGTATCAAACAGAACTGAATTTGAACTCTCTCTACTAAGAGCCAGCAGTGTAGCCTTGGGCAAATTATTTGATTTCTCTGATCCTCCAGTTCTGTATCTTGAAAAAATAAATAATAAATGTCAACTCCTAAGGGCTATCACGAGGATTAGATGAGAAAACAGGTGCAGAGCCCTAGTACAAAATCTAGCAACGAATAGACATTTAAAATGTCCAGATATCATATTCGAAAAGCAAACAAATTTTGTGTTAATGTTAAATAAGAACTTGAGTGTTTGTTGACTTCACTCTCACTCTAAAAATCGTAAGGTGTTCTCATTCTCCCCCGCCTCCCTTGCCAAATTGCAAGGATATGTACTCTGTTTTGTGCATCAGCAGTATACATTCAGGGTAGCCAACCCTAACATGTTACAATCTATTTGTTCAATAAGTGAAATTGGCTAGCTATTACAAAAGCAATGTAGAATTCCTATATTCCCTAGATGTAACTTCCCTTCCCCTTTCATGGAAGGGGAAACTCTATCAGTATGCTTACTGGTTATCTGATACAAATAACAAAAAACAGCAATTAAGTGATCTTAATCGGAGACGCTTATCCTTTTGGGAAGTCACAGAGTCCTTTGAGAATCATATAAAATCTACGAACCTTCTCTTCAGTGAAATAGGCATGTAGGCATACACATGAACATCTATGTGGAATTTCAGGGGGTTAGGAATACTTTGAAGATTGTTAGGTGACTGTGGTCTCTAAAATAAGAATACTGATCTGAAATGTAATAGCCTTCTTTGTACATACAATTTAATTATAATAACCTTTTGGAATGACAGATTCCAGATGTTTGTACTCTGCTGTTGCAATTCATTGATTCTTTATGTAATCCATAACTACAGCCTTTAAGTTTCAAGGTCTTTCAACCGTTTAGAATTGTCAGATAGATTTATCATTTAGGATGCTTTTATTAGTAAATAACAGGAAACCCAACCCACACTAGTTTAAACAACAACAAATAAGTATTTATTGGTCACGTCATTTAAGTCCAAAAGTAAAACGGCCTTTGGACAGGATTTGATCCGAGTTCTAGCTGTTTTTCTGTAATTTTCTATTCTGTTCAACTTTGCCCTCAGGCTGGCATTTCTAAGATCACAAAATAGCTGCTTCAAATATATATCAGCACTTTAGAGTCCAAGAAAAAGAGTATCTATGACAGAATTTCCAGCAAAACCATGAGTGGCCCCTGATTGGACAACCCTAAATTAATTCCTGTGGACAAAGGAAGCAAGACGCTGATTGACTGTCCTGGAAAACTTGAAAGAATCAGTAAAGCAAGAGTCCAGTCAAATCCTGCCATTGGAAATGGGCTGAAATCAGTTCCACCTGAAGTCATGATCATTCCCATGCTTCTCTGTAACCTAATCCTTAAAATATTTATAAATGTTGATTGCATTTCTTTAAAGAATCCAGTTCTTCTTCTCCTAGCATTCTATCAAAGTTCTCCACTCCTCAACATGATATTTCCATACAAAATTCAGACTGTGTGGTTTTTAAAGTGTGTGTCAAAGATTGATATGAACTCTTGATGTGTTTTCACTTTATGTTTCTGTCATTACAGGTACATTTGTGGTCCAAGTCACCGCAACGGATGCAGATGACCCAACATATGGGAACAGCGCTAAAGTTGTCTACAGTATTCTACAGGGACAGCCCTATTTTTCAGTTGAATCAGAAACAGGTTAGGCTTTTTGATCTTTCTTTTACAATCTGTAATTTTAATTGGCATGCTCAGCTGAGCTAGCTTATTTTTTAATAAAAATAATCAGTATGATTGGATTTTCTTACATTCATCTACCAAACGCCAATGATATATTTATAAACATGACATCTCAATCATTTTAATCAAAAAATCTGACAATGAATCTTTCACCCACCCTTTATATGGTGTAGATTGAGAAAAAATATGCATTGCCTTACTTTTCTTCCAGTTTGGGGCAAAGCTAAAAGGTCAACCCCTTTTTGATAGCTATTGGCTTGTTTACAGATATTCCAAAATTTTTTTTCTAAATATTTAGTAGGATTGTGTCTCTCTATTCTGCTCTGAAACTAGATGTAGCCATGCGATTTATTTGGGTGAATAAAATGTGATGATGATACAAGTCGCTTCTAAGTAAAATTTTCAATCCGCCACATTCCTGTCCCTTGCCACAGTGATCATGAAAACCAGTGTTGAGATGTAGTCTGTAGCCTGAACGTCTGAGTGGCATGGTGAACAGAGCTACCTGCTTCCCTGTCTGGAGCACGAGGAAAAAATAAACTTTACTTGTGTGAAGCCACTAAGATGTTGCATTGCTTGTTACCGCATCATTGCCTAGCCCTCTGACGCAGTCCTAATCAAAGTGAAATGCCATCTGGAATGCTTTTGTCAACATCTCATTTTTCTGTTTTCTGTATTTTCTCCACAGAGTAGCATCCTATCTTATAATGAGTTGTTTTTAGCAAATATCATTTTACTGTCCAGTAAATTTTACACTTTTTTATCATAATGAGTCAATTTCCTTTTATACATTTTTTAAAACATCCATTATTCTCAGTAGAAAGCAAATCCTCTCTAGGTTCCCACATCCACTTGGAAATCTCCGTCTTAAGTGGTGCGATGAACTTGGAAAGAATCCCAAGGAGAAAGAAAATGTTGAGTTGAAAAATAATGAGGATGAAAAATTAGAATTATTCATCTTAAAGGACAAAAGGCTAAGGTGATCTCCTGTATTTAAATGAGAAGTACTATTATTTGGAGAACAGAAAGCAGGTGCACTTTCACTGAAGCCAGGACTATAGGAATAAAATTGACCTGTTGTCTGAGGTATTCTTGTTAAAAATTTTAAAAAGATATTTTTGCTTTATTAGTTGTTAAGCACTAGAATGTGCTTCTGCAGAAGGTTATAAAGGCTTCTCCAGTGAAATTTGAAAGAAAGTTAATTTAAACATAAACCTTACATAGAAACTGGGCAAACTTTTAGAAGTTCTTTCACTATTTTATAACTACCTAACAAAATTAACCTAACTTAAAAATTTTGGTTGTCATTGGGGCCAGTTGAACTAAAGTTCATGTCAGCTTTAGGAATTCTAAAAGGCTGAAAGACCTTGAACCTTAATTCCAAAATTCTCTAGGATCATATAAGATGATCGTTATGAGAGAACTGATGTTATATTTTCCAAAGACCATAGTTTTATAATTTAGAAAATCCTCAGAGCATTCATTACGGTAGGTATATTTGAGGGATAATTAGCCAATCCATAATGGGGAACTCAAGAGTCAGTTCAAGCATGTGGCTTTCCTAAGAATTTCCTCATAATTCACTTCAATGTCTTTTATCAAGCAGCTATTGTAGTACACCTCTATACCACAAGCCATTTTAGATTTTGTTGTGTCATCTTATAACACTTGATATTTATACATCCATAATGTAATTATAATATTGAGTGTTTTATAACCCTTAATAGTCTATACTATTGCAGCACCTGACTTGCAGTTATTTTTATTCTCCTTGTATTACAGGCTTTTTTAAATGTATCTATCTCCCCTGTGTGTGGTTGTAATATCCTTGGGGATAAAGGCTGCATATAATTATTTTTATATCACCATGACATCTGCACAATGTTTTGCATATTGTGGGTGACAGTTTATGATTGTTTGCATAAATAAATGATTCCATAAAGTATACTTAATGCATCCTTTTGACTCTTAAATTTCACATCCACAGGTATCATCAAGACAGCTTTGCTCAACATGGATCGAGAAAACAGGGAGCAGTATCAAGTGGTGATTCAAGCCAAGGATATGGGCGGCCAGATGGGAGGACTATCTGGGACCACCACAGTCAACATCACACTGACTGATGTCAACGACAACCCTCCCCGATTCCCGCAGAGTAGGCACATTTGATTGAATGAGTTTCTTTAATGCGCTTTTATAAAACTTGAACTTTAAGAATTTTTATTTGCCATTGTCATCATTGTTGTCAAAGTTAGTGGACTTAAGAAGAACTGGCACTTTTATTAAAAAATGAGTTGCCAACATGGCATGCACTCCGGAAATGTGAACATTTACGTTCCTCTATTGGTAATTAGCTGAGTGATTTCTGCTGTTGCTGTAAAGGCAACATCATTGTTTCATTTTTCCTTATTAAGAAAACTACCACAGACATAAATCTGCTCATGCAGAACGTATGTATACAAGCATGCTGCAATTTGTTAGGAAAATTTTGACTTTATGTTCTGTGAATTTAATCAGGCATGTAATCTCTTTTAAATCCTCACAAAGCTTTGTAAGGGGAGGATTTATCATTTTACTGTTTCTAAAAATATAACTGTGGAGGTACTTAATCCATTTGTAATCATAAATCGTTTTCTACATTATGGTTAGTTGAGATACCGAAAGTTGTATCCAAAATCGTTAACTCTTGTGGAAAGAAGAAGAAGAAAAACAACATCCATGAATACCAGTGTGGTTTCAGGAGTATGCTAAAAACTCTCATATAGAGCTACCCAACAGGGAACTGGTTTTAACGTAACTTTTCTTCCAGGAACAAAATCCCTTTGGAACTATGGTCTCCTACAAAAGCTAGCTCAATTATTGTATAGAAAACCCACTTGTTCTATCACAGCATTTTTAAAAAAACTAATCAGCTAATATGGGCTTCCTTTAGAATAGAGATATACATGGATCAACCGGAAGTAGTTTTATTTTCTTTATTTTTTCAAGTTTTTCATCAGTTAGCTAAATGCAAAAAGATCAAAGTTAATTGAGGAATATCTGATACAACAAGTAGAAGAAAGGTTCTGTGAGGCCTGGAATTTTCCTTACAGAGGCCTGAAATGAAAACTATCAGGCCCTATGTAACAAGCCTGCACGATCTACATATGTACCCCAGAACTTAAAGCCTAATAAATAATTTTTTTAAAAAAGTATTCATAATGAAAAGAAAAGAAAACTATCAGGATCACCAACAGTTTGCCCAAAAACCTCCTTTTTAATATGGAGATTCCCTGGGGAAGAATAACATACAGATTCCCTCACACCTCGGTGTCACAGGAATTTGTTACTCACTCTGCTATGCTTAGGGAGCCTGTGACTTGTTATTGAGCAATATGCCAAGGCAAGGGAAAGAAGAAGATACAAAGGGGCAGGGGGCCCTAAAAATGGACGTTGAAAACACTAGAGAAATACTTAACCTGGGGCGCACCAACTCATACCTGTTATCCCAGAGCTTTGGTAGGCTAAAGGAGGAAGATTGCGTGAGGCCAACAACACCAGCCGAGGCAACACAGTGAGACCCTGCGTCTACAAGTAAAAAGAAATTAGACAGGCATGACGGTATGCACCTGTAGTCCCAGCTACTCAGAAGGCTGAGGTGGGAGCGTTGCTTGAGCCTGAGCAGCAGGACCACTGCACTCCAGCCTGAGCAACAGGATGAGACCCTGTCTGGAGAAAAAACAACACACATGCACACACACACACACACACACACACACACACACACACACCAACTCATTTTGAGTCATATACTTGAGTCAAAAAACTTTTAAAAACTTTTTAGCCTGCTTTATCATTTTACCAAGTATGAACTCAATACTTAGGAGATTACTGTTATTGAATGCCTACACTTTAGTAGTGCCACAAAATGTTTAAATTCTTTTCAAATCATTTGTATGAATGGTTGAAAAATGTAATGGAAAAGGTAGAATAAGCTTTGGTTTTACCATTTGATATTTTTGGTGCTAAGTACATGGTGACCTGGCAGATGCAAACTGAAACTCATATATAGTCTGAACTCAGCTTCCAACAGGAGCATATTTTTTTTAAAAAGGTGTCTATCTAGGAAACATAGGTTTCAAATTAGTAATACAAATATAAGTATGGGAGAAACCTATACATAAAATAATATAGTACTAATATTTAAAAGAGTCAAAAGAAAAAAGTTAGGAGTTTTATCACTTAATGTATTCACCTATATCTCTAACTCTGCAATTAGGTCCAGCTCCATGTATGAGTAAAAGAATAACTACTTGGATACAGCCTCCAACTTGCTATAATTTCTTTCCACCTCCAGCTATTATTAGCAATGGTAGAAGGAACGCTTTTAAAGAATACCTAGTAATTAACTTAAAGTTGCAGTTCAGATTAAATTCTTCTCTACTCTTTCTGTTAGATTAACCGAACAAAAAGCTTTGAAATCTTCTGTGCTTCCTGAAGCAGTTCAGTTGTTCTCACAATCACATCATAAACTTAGGAGCCTGTTTACAGGACAGGAAAAGTGTTCTTCATTTGCAAGGAGACAGGTCAAGAAGAAATATTCTTAACAACCATGAAAGTGAAGACATAAGGGGAACAGGCCACCATTAGCTATTTTGAGGAAAGCACAAATCTACCTGACGGTAATGTCTTAAAGAACAGTTAGAAAATGGGTTTTGTTTTTATGATGATAGAGTTAGTCTATGTTTGACTTATATCTGTCTGGTGATTAATAGGTACATACCAGTTTAAAACGCCTGAATCTTCTCCACCGGGTACACCAATTGGCAGGATCAAAGCCAGCGATGCTGATGTGGGAGAAAATGCTGAAATTGAGTACAGCATCACAGACGGTGAGGGGCTGGATATGTTTGATGTCATCACCGACCAGGAAACCCAGGAAGGGATTATAACTGTCAAAAAGGTAACGCCACTTCTTAAACACCATACAAAGTGAGCCCATTTACTTTTCTCCAGTTCCCAGGTTACCAGGGACAATTATATCTTACATAAACATTCCCTTAGATTTTTATTTTACTTATTATTTTCAGAAAAAATGCTAATTCTGGCCAGGCGTGGTGGCTCCTGCCTGTAATCCTAGCACTTTGGGAGGCTGAGGCAGGAGGATCTCCTGAATCCTGGAGTTTGAGACCAACATGGCAAAACCCGTTTCTGTTAAAAATACAAAAATTAGCCAGGTGTGATGGCGGGTGCCTGTAATCCTGGCTACTCTGGAGACTGAGGCAGGAGGATCGCTGAGTCCTGGGTGGCAGAGGTTGCAGTGAGCTGAGATCACGCCACTGCACTCCAGCCTAGGTGACAGAGTGAGACTCTGTCTCAAAAAAAAAGAAAGAAAAAAAATGCCAATTCTAATGACACAGAGATCTCTTGGGTTGGCTTTCAGGGATCTAAAATGATATGCATTCCTGCTAATTCTATACATCCAGTGAATTTTTATTAAGAACCTCCTAAGTAAATAAGTAATGTAAATAAGTGATATTCATAAAAATACATAAAGTAGGCCAGGCGTAGTGGCTCACGCCTGTAATCCCAGCACTTTGGGAGGCCGAGGCAGGCGGATCACAAGGTCAAGAAATCGAGACCATCCTAGCCAACATAGTGAAATCCCATGTCTACTAAAAAAATATAAAAATTAGCTGGGCATGGTGGCACGCGTCTGTAGTCCCAGCTACTCAGGAGGCTGAGGCAGGAGAATTGCTTGAACCCGGGAGGCGGAGGTTACAGTGAGCCGAGATCATGCCACTGCACTCCAGCCTGGCGCCTGGCGACAGAGCAAGGATCTGTCTCAAAAAAATAAAAAATAAAAATACATAAAGTAAATACTTTAAATGAACAGTAAATAAACAAACAGCACCAGACACTGCTCTGGGTGCTAGAGGTGCACTGGCACATACGACAGATGTTCTCTGCTCTCATGGAACTTCCAGTCTAGGCAGAAAGAGACAAGGAGGCAAGTAAACAAAGAAACAAATGTCCAACTGCAGATTGTGATGCACGCTGTGAAGGAAAAGAGCACAGCAAGCAGTGGTCAAGATGACTCGCCTCACAGAAAGAGGATATGTAAAGACCACAAATTTAAGTTAAATACCGTAAATTTCCTGTGACCGCTTTAGCTACTTTTTGGGACACAACGATAAATCTTTTATGTTCTGATTTCCATTTTTTTCCAAAGTACTGATTCATTATTTTATCCCCCAAATTCCCTAGCACCACAGAGCAGTATACAAAAGTATGGCAAAAATTCAAAACCAGTACATGGTATGCTTCAAGACTAAAAATAATACTAATTTTGGTTAAATTTTTATGATCTCGCTTTTATCATGTATGGTGTAGTATTCTCTCTCTCCTTTAGCATACTATTGTCTTTTCTAACAAATATAAACACTGGTGGATGTAAATAACAAGGTATTTTTTCCTCCCGAGCTTTGGATTACGTGTCTTAATGTCTGGAAACACAATAAAACATGTTTCAGTGACACTCAGACTAATGTTTTATACTATAATATAATTAGGAAGCCCATTAGTGCGCATTAACCTTTTTAATTTTCTTGGTGCCTTATCAGATTCGAACTGAAATTTTGCCTAGACGACTAAATCACATTCACTAACGTCTTGATTAATTGCATTTCTAGTGAGCCTTGTCATATTATCATCTAAAACTAAAAGTCAGCAATAAGCATTTGGGTTCACCATGTCTCCAAAACAAGCTACTTTTCCTAAAGACCCTTGACAACAATGATTATTACCTTCTTTGGTAAATAATTAGCCCAATGCCCTTATCAGGCTACCATTTGGAATATTTCATTACCTCATGCAAAAAAAAAAAACAAAAAAAACGTTAATCTATGTTGTCTGAATGATGGCAAAGGATTCACAATGCAAACCCGTGACTCTCAATTCTGCTGCACCATAGAATCACTGGGGGAAGTGTTTAATAATCTAGATTTTAATTGGTAACCCCGGATATGTTGGTTTAATGGTCCAGGGTGGGGCCAAGACGTTGGCCAGTTTTAAATACTCATCAGTAATTAAAGCCAGATGTGAGAACATCTGACATGGAATAACCCACTGCGTATTTGCCAACTTGCCTCCGATGGCCCCCTCTAGTGAAACATGAGGATTTTTTAAATGGGGACAGAGTGGCCTCTACCAGACTCCCCGCTTCCAAGTGCCCTTCCTTCCTGGTACAATGCCTTGCACCTCAGTACTCACTTTTAATGAACAGTAGGCATGGTTTCAGCCCATACATTTTTCAGGGCTATGTGGCATCTGAACTCCTTCACAGATTTGATAATTGTTTCCTGCCTAACAGCCTAGATGTAAAAAAAAAAAAAAAAAATTTACATATTTTCTGCCTTTGTCCAGTATCACACTAATGTGTTTCTCTAAACAATATGATTGCATTCATTTATCAGTGATTTACACCAAAAATGTTTCATGTCTTGGCTTTCTGCATCTTGGCTGCTTTAAATATGTCACTTCTTCCCCTACTCCCCCACCCCCAAGCTCTTGGACTTTGAAAAGAAGAAAGCGTATACCCTTAAAGTGGAAGCCTCCAATCCTCATGTTGAGCCACGATTTCTCTACCTGGGGCCTTTCAAAGATTCAGCCACGGTGAGAATTGTGGTGGAGGATGTAGATGAGCCTCCCGTCTTCAGCAAACTGGCCTACATTCTACAAATAAGAGAAGATGCTCAGATAAACACCACAATAGGCTCCGTCACAGCCCAAGATCCAGACGCTGTCAGGAATCCTGTCAAGTAAGCATACTTCTGCGACGTGCCTCTTTCATAAGCTTCAGTCAATTTATATTCAAACAAATGCCTGCACTTTAGAAAAGATGAATCCCTTTTGTTCCAATTAGACAGTTGTGTTTTCCTGAAAACCTATTCTAAAAGCACCTTTAACTCTCTTTGCTCACTGCATAAATATTATTTTGGCAGAAGTACAGTAGTCCCTTGTTATCCCTGGGGGATTGGTTCCCCAGGCCCAACCCCATATTAAAGTTCACAAATCCTGAAATTCCTTATATAAATGGCACAGATTTGCATATAACCGAAGCACATCCTCCCCTATGCTTTATTTAGGTCATTTCTAGATTACTTAGAGTACCAATTCAATGTAATTACTATGTAAATAGTTATTATCTTGCTGTTTTGATTTGTATTATTTTTTATTGTTTGCTTTTTGTTTTTTCCAAACATTTTTTATTTGTAGTTGGTTGAATCCATAGTTGCAGAACCTGTGGATACACAGGGCCAACTATGTAAATCTTTAAAAAACACACATTTGGGAAGGACAGCAAGCTATAAGGAGTTTACTGCTTAAATAGAAATAGTATAAGGTGATGCAGCTGAATGATCTGGGATTATTTTTCAAGATTTGAAATTTTTTTAAGTTTAAGATTTGTCAAAGAGTGGTGTAGAAAAAGTATGATTTTTAACAAACCAGGTGCTGGGCTTGAGAATCTGTTTTTCAAGTGTGGAAAAACCTATTGTGTAACACTTAGAGACAGAATTATCCCCTATTTGGATGTATTATTCCTTTTGCAGGTGTAGATAAAAACAAGAATCATTTCATGGTCTATGTCTGTGAAATCCTAGGGAAATTAATAGAACAG
Organism: Ateles fusciceps; assembly: GCA_036589455.1. Taxonomy (NCBI): domain Eukaryota; kingdom Metazoa; phylum Chordata; class Mammalia; order Primates; family Atelidae; genus Ateles; species Ateles fusciceps. The sequence goes on along the minus strand of JAZHEH010000572.1, from coordinate 11,487,396 downwards.
AATCCAAATTTATGCTATGTAAACTAGCTCTGTTTTCCCTGTGCTTTCCTTACACCTTACTTGTAAATCATCTTGCAAGAAGACCTATTGCTCTTTGGGACCACCAATGCTTCAGTATTCTAGAATCTTAACAGGAAAATGCTGGAGTCAACCAACCTCCAGCCTTCAGCCAGTAGCTTGGTTGACTAAATGAGAAAAGTGCTAGCCGGGCATGGTGGCTCACTCATGTAATCCCAGCACTTTGGGAGGCCGAGGTGGGCAGATCACTTGAGGTCAGGAGTTCAAGAAGAAAAATGCTACACCAGAATAACATTGTGTCAATTATTCCCCATAAACAAAGTAAGCAGACTGAAAAACTAGAGAAACTCTTGCCATGAGTTCACACATAGATTCTGGTTGGGGTGTCAGCCAAGTGCCAGGCACGTTCTAGGCACTAGCGAATACATCCCTCATCCCATGAAGCTTACCTTCTAATTGGGGCAGACAGAAATAGACAATAAATACGTAATATGTCAGGCAAAAGTAAATTTTAAGCAGGAATATCTATGGAATTTTGTTCTGGACAAAAAAAATGTAAGCAGGAAAATAAGGCAGAATAAGGAAATAAAGAGCCTCTGGAGTACTATCTTAGATTATGGGGTCAGGTTTGGCATTCTTGGTAGGGAACCATTTAGTGAAGATCTGAATGAAATTAAAGGGGTACCATGTTCATACCTGGGGGGGAAGAACACCCTAAGAAGAGAGAAAGCAAGGGTAAGATCTGGTACCAGAGCTTGCTTGACAGTTGAAAGAGAAACGAGGAGGCCTCACCAGCGGGAAGAGAGTGCGCGAGGGAGGCGAGGTCGGGTATGAGGCACAGAGAGATGTGATAGCTGATGGTGAGTGTGGCAGGTACTGTAGGGCTTTGTAGTTCATGGTAAAGACTGGATTTTATTCTGATTGCGATAAGAAGCCACTGGAAACCTTTGAGTAGAAGAGTTACCTAATCTAAAACTCCATTTTTAAAAGGATAACACTGGCTGCTGCATGAAGAATCTTATTGGAGATAAAAGAACTTGGGGCTTTAAGGCAGCCGTCATTTTCTAACTTCTTCCCAGCTGAGCCCTTTGTTCAAATGAAACGTCATGACAAGCCCCACATCTCAAACACAAATAAAGCCTGGCTTACTTTCAGGGAACAATTTTAAATCACTGGGCAAATAAACTCTTATCACCCTACTGGAATACCTATAAGACACTTTGAATTGGGCTATGGTCATCCCAGGGTAGCCACATGTGAGCTCCATGGATCAAGTGTTTCTCCACATACATTTAATATTATTAATAAGGAAAATGAATGATAGTTTTCACTAATATAGCACAAATAATGTAAGTACTTTCACAACTACTCTCTCACTTGGAGTTTGTTGTAACTATACAAAGAAAAAAATCTTAGCAAGTATCAAATTCAATTTGAAAGTGTTAATGCTGGAAGATTACAAATATAAGCTTTGGTTATCTCCTTGGTAGACCAACATGTTTTTAATTAAAAGAGAGAATGTTCTGTGAATTCAGGCTATATTTTCATATCTATATTACTTTTTAGACCAACTACCATTTTACCCACTGCATTATTTTCTGTTTTATGAAAGAAAGTAGTTAGCTTGTCAGATTATGTTGGCTGTCAGCTAATTTTTAAGTTTTTTGCTGCCAGCCTTTCCTTGGTACATATGGATTTGATACCTAGATATAGATTTAAGACTAGAAATACACACACACACACACACACACACACACACACACACACACACACATACGTATATGTATATAAATGGTATTCCAGTGTCCTTTTATAGGATAAAATTCAATCTTATATTAGAAAAGTACATTCATATATAGTTTTTTATTATTCAAGACATAAACGTTGAACAACTAAGTGCTAGACAATATGTTAGGTGCAAAATTAACATAGAGAATTCTTCCCCAGAGCACTGATTTATCATTACGCAGGCACAAATCTTTAATTCTTTAATCACATAAAATTGTTTTCTTCTAATAACTTCATCTCAAATTCCCTTTGGTTTCTGTGAAAGAATCTTGTAATATGTCACTATAAATACAAATTATGAAAAATTTGTGCAAACACACCTCCTTTCCAGGAAGAACCACAAATCTTCCTGATTTGAGGATCCACAAATTATTTAATCACAGAATACAATGAAGTCCTAGGGAAAAAAAAAAGAGCTACCTAGCAGAAGAATCGGCTATAATCATGATGGGATTGATTATCTTGTTTCTTATCAGTGATAATTACAAGTAATGTGACTGGACAATAAATATCCTTGATATAAATTTAAATTACCTTGGAAAGAAAAAACAACAAAGAGTCAAGGCTTTGTGTACAAGCGTTTTCCCTCAATGATGTGGGCATTTTAGATTTTCTATTAATTTTTAAGTGTTCCAACAAAAGGAAAAAATACAATTTTGGAATTCCCTAAATAGTTACTTTCTCTTTCAAATTGAAAGCTGCCTTCAACCAAAAATTCTCACTCTTATCCTTTATGTCAAGACTTGACAGGAAAATATGATTACTTGTAAAATTTAAAACAACAGCAGGAGGAAAAGACACAAAGAACAAAACAAGATTATTGCTGTATATAATTGTAGCAGTTTACAGAAGCAGCACATCTTAAGCTTAGCATTTTCCATGAGAAAAAAAAGTATGTAGGTAATTATTAAATGTCTTACAGTCTATGAATATTGAGATTTCCTTTTTGTAATTAACTATGTGCTATAAATATTTATCATTCTCAAATTTAAAACAAGAAGTGATCAAGTAAGTACAATACTGTTGCCTAAGTTCTTAATAAATGTTGATTCATGACATAATTGGCAAAACTATAGCTGTTTTGTTTGTTTCAACCCTTTTGATAATAAAAACGTAAGTTCATACACATTGAAACTGAAATTCAAATTCAACTTGGTATTACACCCATTGTGAACTTCATTAATTCTCTTTAAAATCAGGTTTAAATGTCCTATGATAATTGAGTATCTATTTCATTTAGACACTCACTAAATGACAAAAATAAATTTTATGAAAATAAAATATATTGTTCATTATAATTCACTACTCGTGTTTTAAACCAAAATAATATATTCAAGTAGAATCTTGGATGCAGTATACTGTGGCAAATTAGTAACAAGGATTTATTTTTCTTAGTGCACTCATAATAATTCCACATATGTCTGCCTAGTTAGGTCATTTACTTAAACTGAATTTCTACTGAGGCAATGTTTTTAAACCTCATAAAGTTTTAAAAATCCAGCTGAAATGGGCAATTTTTTTCCTAATCGCCTTAACATATCAACTTTCTTCCATTTTCTCTGTAATATCCCACTCCCACCTTGCTCAAAAATATAGTGTATTAGTTCCTTTTTACACTGCTGTAAAGAACTACCTGAGACTGGGTAATTCATGAAAAGGTTTGACTCCCATTTCCACAGGCTATACAGGAAGCATGACCAAGAGCCCTCAGGAAACTTACAATCAGAGCAGAAGGAGGAAAGGGAAAGGAAGGGGAAAGTGCCACATACTTTTAAACCATCAGTTCTCATCACTCACTCACTACCACAAGAACAGCAAGGGGGAAGTCTGCTCCATGATTCAGTCACCTCTCACCAGGTCTCTCTCTGAGATATTGGGATTACAATTTGAAATCAAATGTGGGTGGAGACACAGAGCAAAACCATATCATTCTTCCCCTGGCTCCTCTCAAATCTCATGTCCTTTTCACATTTCAAAACCAATCATGTCTTCCCAAGAATTCCTCAAAGTCTCAACTCATCCCAGCATTAACTCAAAAGTCCAAGTCCAAAGTCTCATGCAAGACAAGGCAGGTCCTTTCAGTCTATGAGCCTGTAAAATAAAAAACAAGTTAGTTACTTCCATACCACGAGGGTACAGATATTGGGTAAATGTTCCCATTCCAAAAGGGAGATATTGGCCAAAACCAAGGGGCTATAGGCCCCATGCAAGTCTGAAATCCAGCTGGGCAGTCATTAAATCTTAAGGCTCCAAAATAATCTCCTTTGACTCCATGTCTCACCTTTAGGGCATGCTGATAAAAAGGATGGGCTCCCATGGCCTTGGGAAGCTCCATTCCTGTGGCTCTGCAAGGTACAACCCCCGAGGCTGCTTTCATTGGCTGGCATTCAATGCCTGCAGCTTTCCCAGGCTCAGGGTACAAGCTGTTGGTGGATCCACCATTCTAGGGTCTGAAAGAGAGTGGCCCTCTTCTCACAGCTCCACTAGGCAGTGCCCCAGTGGGGACTCCTTGTGGGGGGTTCCAATCCCTCATTTTCCCTCCACACTGCTCCAGTAGAGGTTCTCCCTGAGGTCTCTACCACTGCAGCAGACTTCTGCCTAGACATCCAGGCATTTCCATACAACCTCTGAAATCTAGGTGGAGATTTTCAAACCTCAACTTCTTGCCTTCTGCACACCTTCAGGCCCAACATCATGTGGAAGCCACCAAGGCTTACACCCTCTGAAGCCACATCCTGAGCTATACATTGTTCCCTTTTAGCCACAGCTGGGGCTGGAGCAGCTGGAACATGGGATGCCATGTCCCAAGGCTGCACAGAGCAGCTGGGCCCAGGCATTGCCCATGAAATCAATTTTTTCCTCCTATGCCTCTGTGCCTGTGAGAGAAGGGGCTGCCATCAAGGTCCCTGAAATACCCTGAAGACATTTTCCCCCTTGTCCTGGCTATTCACATTTGGCTCCTCTTTACTTATGGAAATGTCTGCAGCAGGCTTGAATTCCTCCCCCAGAAAATGGATTTTTCTTTTCTACCACATGGTCAGGCTGCAAATTTTCCATACGTTTATGCTCTGCTTCCATTTTAAATATAAGTTCCAGTTTCAGATTATCTCTTTGTTCACACATGTGAACATACACTTTTAGCAACAGCCAGATCACTTCTTGAATGCTTTGCTGCTTGGAAATTTCTTCTGCCAAATACCCTAAATCATCTCTCTCAAGTTCAAAGTTCCACAGATCTCTAGGGCAGAGGCAAAACACTGCCAGTCTCTTTGCTAAAGCAAAACAAGAGTGACCTTTAATCCAGTTCCCAATAAGTTCCTCGTCTCCATCTGAGACCTCCTCAGCCTGGACTTCATCGTCCATATCATTGTCAGCATTTTGGTCAAAACCTTTCAACAAGTCTCTAGGAAGTTCCAAATTTTCCCACATCTTCCTTCTTCTTCTGAACCCTCCAAACTGTTCCAACCTCTGCCTGTTACCCAGTTGCAAGGTCACTTCCACATTTTCAGGCATCTTCATGGCAGTGCCCCACTTTCCTGGTACCAACTTTGTGTTTTAGTTCATTCTCACACTGCTATAAAGAACTATCTGAGACTGGGTAATTTATGAAGAAAAGAGATTTAATCGGCTCACAGTTCTACAGGCTGTATGGGAAGCATAGCTAGGAGGCCACAGAAAACTTGTAATCATGGCAAAAGGTAAAGAGGAAGCACTACACTTTTAAACCATTAGATCTCATAAGAATTCACTCACTATCACAAGATCAGCAAGGGTGAAGTCTGCCCCCATGATACAATCACGTCCCATCAAGCCCCCTCCTGTGACATATGGGGATTACAATTCAAGATTAGATTTGGGTGAGGACACAGAGCCAACCCATATCACATAGCTATTCTAAAAACTAGTAATACATTTATGAGTAAGACAACATTTCTCAAAATCCACTAGTCTTCCACCAGTGTTAGGGTTGGAATGCTTGGTTTCTAAAATGCTACTCTTGGTTTTCCTTGAATTTGTTCAAACTCTCCTTAAATATTTATCAAGTTCCTAGTCGGTTCCAGGCACCACTGTGTGTCTCTGGTCTCCCACTGATTTAAGAGATGTAACTGATTCTGTCTTTAGTGTTGTTCTTCCTCCGCTGAACATCCTTTTCTTAGATAGCTGAATGGAAATCTGGGATCAGTCCAGCTCCCAATCTTGAACTTCATACTAGATATCTCTTCCCAGACTTCTCTCAGGCACCTCAGCCTCATTATCAAAAATGGAACTTACCCATCTCACCGGAATCTTACTGTTCACTCCTCTTCTTTCTGTTTGTGGCAGCACCATCCAACCATTTCTCCTCCATTCAACCAGTGATCTTTGTTAACCATGATTTAGATTGTGGCTCTCCCCTGCTTAAAACCCTTTGTAGCCAGGTGCGGTGGCTCATGCCTGTTATCCCAGGACTTTGGGAGACCAAGGTAGGGGGGATCACTTGAGCTCAGGAGTTCAAGACCAGCCTGGGCAAAATGGCCAAACCCTGTCTCTACAAAAAAAATACAAAAATTAGCAGGGCATGGTGGCACGCACCTGTGGTCCCAGCTACTTGGGAGGCTAAAGTGGGAGAATCGCTTGAGCCTGGGAGGTCAAGCAGTGAGCCAAGATTATGCCACTGCACTCCACCCTGAGTGACAGAGTGAGAGAACCCCCATCTCAAAACAAATGAACAAACAAAAAACCCTTTGTTAGATTCTCATTGCGTTTAGAATAAATCCCAATTCCTTACCACAGCCTTCTTCTGCAGTCTAGACTCTGACCGTCTCCCCAATCTCATCTCCTATCTCCCTCTTCTGCCTTACTTACCTTGGCCACACTAGCCATCTTTTGCTTATTTCAACAGAAGATTTTTTAAATTAAATGGAGAGTAGAAAATAATCAACACCCTACATATGCATACAAACACACACACCCGTATATTAAAGTCCTCAGGTTCTAAAAACTTGAGTTAAAGATGAAACAGTTACTATGTAAACTTGATCCAAATTTATACATAGTAGAAAAGAAATTTAATGGTGATCCTCAAAATCATGCAACTTGTCTAGTGTAGTGAGTTTACTATTAAGACCTCCATTGTGAAGAGCTAATTTCTCAAAATATTTTACTTAATGTCAAGTTGTAGATATTCAAATATGCACTGAGAGATAGAAAAAATCCATGCCACAGATATTCTGGGACATGATGTGTCCCAGATGTTTTATGGTGTTCTATGATGTGGGAATAGGAAATAGAAGGAAAAGCCTTACTTAATTGCACTCTGCATTTTCAGGTACTCTGTTGATCGACACACAGATATGGACAGAATATTCAACATTGATTCTGGAAATGGTTCATTTTTACATCGAAACTTCTTGACCGAGAAACACTGCTATGGCACAACATTACAGTGATAGCAACAGAGATCAGTAAGTCCTACCTGATACCACTGCTGCCCCCATTGATAGAGTGAGTGTCCCAGCAAGGGCTGGGGAGCATAGCTTATCACCATGTACTGACAATCTCACTTGACATATATATTGAGGGAAAGAGCCCTGGAGTGATTTCCAGTAATGCCTCTTCTAGACATACATTGGCTCATTCATAAATGGAGAGGCAACCATGGAAGTTCTGCAGTCTGGAAACAATAAAATGGGAATGTATCTCACAAATGAGACTGAATTGGTATAAATTAGAACATTACATAAACAGCTGCAGAAAAACAGACTCTCAATTAGACATTGCATGGGGAGCAAAAGATGAGAGGGGTCAAGTATATTGTAAAATGTGAGCATTGTTTAGAAAGTTTTTAGATATCAATTCTCTAGCTTACAATAGAATTTCTATTTCAAAGTCTTTATAGAATTAAGAGATAAATTATCACTTTTCCATGGTATACCAAAGTGAGTAATATGAACTACAAAGTAATCAATACAATGATTGGAATGAATTTTATGGTGGCCCCATGAAACTGAAGGCAAAGAACAATAGTGCAAAAAGAATGCTTCAAGTGAAATGATTATACACAGTGAAAACTAATGTATGTTGTAAACACAAGGTGCAGACTGAAGAACAGTAGTGGAATATGATCTTTAAAATCGAAGTTTAATGTTTACAAACAGGCTTCTAAATTATAGCTCACCTTTTAGTTTTTGTGTTTAATTTTAAAAGTTCTAAACATTTTTAGCTCACTTTGGGTATCTAGTGTGAAATATTCCATATCGAACAGTTTATTACAGTTGTATTTTCTGTCAGTATAACTCATGAGATTTGAAGTGACTAAAGGATGTTTGGTAGGATAGTAACCAATACGGGCAAAATAAAGCATTGCTTTTAGATAGTGATAAGGACAGTGCATTAGAAATAAGCTAGGAATTTGCTCTTTAGAATTTATGTCAAGATTTAGCTTGAAGTTTATGTTAATTTATGTTAAGGGGCGAGTGTGGATACCAAAGACAGAGCATCTTTAAAGTTTTTAAATTATAAAATTATTTTCCACTGAAAAGGACCATTAAGACCATGAAATTTTATTTTTTACCAAAGCAGTTATTTCGTAAGTATTTTAAGCTTTGTACCCAAAAATTTGTTTTTAAGATTTAATATTTCTATGACACATTTCAAGTATTAGTGACTAAGATCTCTTAAAAGTTAATATTCAGCTGCTCTAACTTTCGAAGAATAGTGTGAGTAAAATTTTAGACACAAGTGATCTTAAAGAATCTTACTGTCAAATCTTCTTAACAACCTTTGATATAACAGAAACCAAGAGCTTGTATAAAACCAGCTCCTGCTCACCTCAGGGCCTTTGCATATACTGATTCCTCTACCTGAAAAGCCAGAAATATTCACATGGCTTAAACCTTCTCTTCATTCATGTCTCTGGACAAATAATGTCTCGTCAGAGAAGCAGTTCTCTGTCATCATTCTAAGTAGCACCTCTATTTATCTCAATCATTTTTCCATGCTTAATTTCTCTATATCATTTACCATCTGACACATTATACATTGATGTGTTTATGGTTTGTCCATCCCCATTAGAATAAAGCTCCAGGAAACAGGATCTTTGTTATATTTCCTACATGCCCCAGCATCTCAAGTAGAGGCTGCTATATATTAGATATTAGATGCTCACTAAATACTTACAAAGCAAACAAATAGACATACAAGTGACGTAAATGAAGAGAGCCGAGTTGATAGATACTTCTAATTCTTACACCAGGAATATGTCTTCCATACTATGCTAGAAGATTATCATAGAAGGAAACCAAAATCCTTCATTTATCTCAGGTCTGCAAACATCGATTCCGCTCTATCATTAATTCCAGATGAACAGCCTGGGCTTTCAGCCTGGGCTTGGAGTCAGACAGACCCAAGTTTGAATCTGGACTTCACTCTTTACTTCCTCTGGAAACACAGATAGATTACTTAACTTCTCCATGCCTCAGTTTCCTCATCTACAAAATGGGGGCAGTAACTGTCTACCTCAGAAGTTTGTGAGAATTAAATAACATCATATAGCAAAGGGTTTAGCATGACATCTCGCTCTCACTCAGCACTCGAACTAAAACAGTACGATTGGTAACTATCCTTTGGTCTTCTGCTGTTTCATTCATTTTCCCTCTTCTTCCTTTTGTCCATCTGCTCCCCATCTGCCTGCTTCCTTGAAAATCTACCTCAAAAAGGCCTTTCCTGGTTTTGTGTTACCTTAAGATTTGTTATTCAGTTGAACCACGTCAACACAAGTAGCTTTGTCCCCCCAGTTAACTTCAACAAGTGTATCCAACTCCAGATGTACCAAACAATCTAATTCTACTTTTTGTGACCACACTGGTACTTAATGCCCAGTAGTACAGCAGCTTGGGGGAATCCGTGCATGAATGAGAATGAAGGAGTTGAGTGGGTGTTCTATAAAGGGAATTGGCAATCAACATGTAAATGCCTTTTTCTTTCTTTTTGGTATGTGACAGATAATCCAAAGCAAAGTAGCCGAGTACCTCTATATATTAAAGTTCTAGACGTCAATGACAATGCCCCAGAATTTGCAGAGTTCTATGAAACTTTTGTCTGTGAAAAAGCAAAGGCAGATCAGGTGAGTTTCATTAAAAAGTACATTCAAGTTGAAAGATTAATTTAGATCTTCCAATCATTCAGATGATTCACAGGGCTGAAGGAGAGTTGTGAATTATCTATGAAGTGAATGCTACGGAAATTAATGCTATAAATAAGAACCAGGACTTACATATGAGAACTAACAGTTTTGAAGAACTGGAAGTTCATCAAAGACTGATGCTGATTCCAAATCGATCTCAAGTTTTCATTAAAATAGATTAGTCACAACTTTATTGTAAAAATCTTTGTTGGTGAACAGATAGTTTAATTACCATATGTACTTGAAGTAATAACTAGAACATATTTTATAATGGCCTATAATTCATAATTTCACTTATTTACTTTGACTATCTGTATAAGTAATACAAATTCATGAATGTTTTACTGTTTTACACATTTGTCCCCCACATGAAATAGGTCTTTGCTGCCAGTGATATAAAAATTATGTTTCGGTTTATTAAAATTGAAGTACACTGTTAAAGTACATGTGCAAGTAGGAAGCTGAAGTTACCAAGTTCTATATACTCATTTCCTTTTTTTGTTTTTTGCAAGTTCATAGCTTACATAATGCTAAGAGTGCCTTCTAAACAGACTGTCCAAAGAGCACTTCTACTTTGTGAAGTTGCAATGTTGTCACAGACTATTTGGGAAATTTTATAGCTTTGCATCACTCAAGGCCAGATGTTTCTCAATCAGGGTGATTTCCTCCCTGGGAATATTTTCAGTATCTTGGGAGAGTTTGACTGTCACACTAGACGGTGCTACTGGTATCTGGTGGGCAGAGGCCAGAGTTGCTGCTGAACATCGTACAATGCACAGGACATCCATCCCCACCACAAAGAATCATTCCCTGCCTTTTGGTTTTCTAACCCATAATAAAACAGATTCACTGTACATGACTTAGAGGCTATCATTTTTGTAATTAAAATTTTAAATCATTTTGTCAAGTAATTTATTGCAAAACTGTAAGAAACACTTTTGAGTTATCAAAACTTTATGACAGCATTCTGGTTTTTCTCTTAGTTGATTCAGACCCTACGTGCTGTTGACAAGGATGATCCTTATAGTGGACACCAATTTTCATTTTCTTTGGCCCCTGAAGCAGCCAGTGGCTCAAACTTTACCATTCAAGATAACAAAGGTAAATGAGTTCAAGTTACCTTCTCTATATCCATCTATATCCATACCTGTATCTGTATGTATATGTATATCTGTATCTCTATCTTTTCCCATCACAGTTGATTCAATACATGACACAGTATCCACATACATTCACCACTTTATTTTCCATTCCAGACAACACGGCGGGAATCTTAACTCGGAAAAATGGCTATAATAGACATGAGATGAGCACCTATCTCTTGCCTGTGGTCATTTCAGACAACGACTACCCAGTTCAGAGCAGCACTGGGACAGTGACTGTCCGGGTCTGTGCATGTGACCACCACGGGAACATGCAGTCCTGCCATGCGGAGGCTCTCATCCACCCCACGGGACTGAGCACGGGGGCTCTGGTTGCCATCCTTCTGTGCATCGTGATCCTACTAGGTAAACTGGTTCTCCCTGCCTCCTATCTCCCCATGGTGAGGGGCTCACACTGTTACTGTGACACTCTAGATTTATCTGCCTCCCCCATTAAGGCATACAGCCTGATCTAGGTGAGTAGAGTTACATGCTGAGAATCTGTGTTGTACAATGTGAACACATTTTTTGCTTGAAAATGGCTTTGGAAACTGAACAGACGTGAAAGTTGCTCGTGTCTTTGCTTGCCCAGGAATCATTCCACGGAAAGAATCTCTTGTCTATCAGACTGGGAATGAATCTTGGGGGGTTTCAGGGCAATATCAATGTGCCCTTTTCATTTGTTGTATAATTTTTTTACTTGGAAAACGTTGTTAAGTGTCTGGCATGGAGTGTATGAGGGCCCTTTCTATAAAGGTAAAGGTTAAAGTTCTACGGGAAAGTGGGAAGAGGAATGTGATGACTTTTCTCATCCTGGAAAAATAAAAGCTATAAAAATTTTTTAACCCAGCCAACTAATGTTGATCTACCATTTATACGATTACCTTCGTAGCATTGCTCTCTGATTGCCACATACATAAGGTCTATTTCTCACATAACCATGAACAGCCTCTGTGATTGAGGAAATGAGTATAGGGGCCCCAAAAGATGAATGTAATAAAAATGAAAATCAGGGTCTAACAAGGATTCAAATGAAATTTTTACCCCTAACCAACTAATTAAGCCTACAAGTCGAGCTCAGATTTCTCAACAGGCCCTTGACTGTTTTGCGAACTAAGAAATCAAGTATTTGTTAATGCAGCCTTTCCAAAAATAAAAGCAAGATTTGTAAAGCTTGCCTATATAGTAAAAAGAAAAAGTAAGAAGTTAAGAGTCAACCTGAATTATACAGGGGGTAAACTCTACTTAAAAAAATGAAGACAGAGTGACTTTGAGAAGAGTAAAAGAGAACCTGCATTTCGCCAAGAACAGAATGCCTAGGGATCCCTGCTCGAGAGCTCCTTCACTTTCCACATCAACCCTGCTAACTCTAACAGAAGCCTTGAGACTCAGCTGCAGAACTGTGATTCTCTTTGTCAATTAAGATTTGGGGATTTTAAGATATGAGAGTAAATAAAAACTGACAGTGTGCAAAGACAAATCAGTGTTTCTAATGGTGTGAGTCTGTGAATATTGTTTTGGAAGAGAAAGATATGAATGTTCTTTTTGATGAAAACGGTTATTTTTTAGAAACCTTGGATTGGTAGGGCTGAACCCAAGGAGTATTCCATGGACTCTTTTAGTCGTCTATGGAAGGAGAGATAACTCACATCTGACAGAGGTGATTCTTCCTTTCTATCATCATCTACCCATTTTCTCTTCCCCCGTTTTCTTCCTTCTAGTCAACTCACTGAATCTTCCCCCTCTCATTTTCTTCCTCCAATGAATTCACTATCTCCTCCTGACTTCTAATTGGCCTCGGTACCTCCCACATCTTGTTTAATCTCTTCGGAATTCTATACCTAATAAAAAAAGAAGAAAGATGGGATTTAGCCTTTTACTAGGTACACACCATAGGTCAGATGCTGTGCAAGATGCTTTACAAAGGTTTTTCTCACCTAATCCTCAGCACCATTTGGCGCATACTTATCTGTACCCTAAATATGAAAACTGCAGCTCCAAGATGTGAAGTAATGTAGCCACATCACGTGTCTGACACGCGGTAGAGACTAAAGTTTCCAACCAAGTTTTCTTCCCCAGGCTTGATGCCTGAAGACTGCACTCTGCTCTCTTTTCAAACTTATGAAATGCAGGGCAATTTCCAGGTCGAAAGACGGCCCAAACTTTAAATGTGGCAATTGAAGAAAATGGAGGAAAATTAAGGAGAGCCACATTGATATAGGAGGAAATCTGGAGTCAAGAAAGTAGATCATATGCTAATGGATGTTTTATAAAAATAAAGCAACAGTGAAAACAACTAGACAACCACTACATCTCATGTCTTTTGGTGCCTTAGAGTTTGCAAAACTTTCACATTTATTAACTCATTCCTGACAATAAGACTGGGTACTGCACTATTGCTTTTCTTTTACAAATAAGAAAATTGGCTTAGAACGGTCAAATCATTTAATTTAACCCAGACCTCTTTACCCTCTAGTTTTATGATGAAAGTCTGAACACAAATTTGCCCAATTGTCCCTCTATCCCCCCCAGAAAACTTACTGCTGTCCTCTGGTTTTAAAAGGGTAAGGGGAAGGGGGAGACTCAGTTCCTGCTGAGGGCACCTCATCAGGGTATCACTTTCTAAGAGCGCCCCATGTGCTTACCAATCACATTTTGACATTTTATAAAAGTTCGCTTTGAGAGCTCTCCTTCTAGACAGCGATACTCTCAAGAAATTCTGTTCAGATGTGCACTGGGCTAATAAGAAAAGATATAGGCCATTTTCACTGTAGAAGAATTAGACTGAATAAATGCCTTTGATTTCTTGAATGTGCCCTCTCCCTTTTAGACAGTTGCACTTCCAGATGCGCATAGAACTAAAATAAAAGCTATAGATACCTTAAGCCGGGGAAGAATTAGGAGGTGATGATAAATGCCTGCCTCTTGCCTTACATGACGGAATGAGCCCGTGTACATAAGCGCTTAATTCTTGGAGAGATAGTTGGCTTGATTCTATTCTCTAATCCCAATGGCTGTCCTTACTTACAACCCTCTGCTTTGCAAATCCATGTCATTTTTCACACTGGCAACCAGTATGAAAGGTAGATCACGAGCATCCCTCTGCCCAAAGCCCTGCAGTTCTCTTCATGTCTTTGTTCAAATTATGCAACTTCCCTTCAATAACATATACAAAACTGTGCTGGCTGGGTGTGGTGGCTCACACCTGTAATCCCAGCACTTTGGGAGGCTGAGGCAGGTGAATTACTTGAGGTCATGAGGTCGAGACTAGCCTGGTCCAACATAATGAAACACTGTCTCTATTAAAAATACAAAAATTAGACAGGTGTGGTGACAGGCGCCTATAATCCCAGCTACTTGGGAGGCAGAGGCAGGAGAATTGCTTGAACCTGGGAGGCGGAGGTTGCAGTGATCTGAGATCGTACCACTGCATTCCAGCCTGGGCGACAGAGCAAGACTCCATCCTAAAAAAAAAAAACAAAAAAAAAAACTGCTGTATGATCATATGGGCTCCTCAAACATATACAGTAGCACTTTTCTCCACCTTGTTCTGTTCTGCTCCTTCTTGTTCATATTGCACTTATCACCTTCTAACAATATCCTTATTTATGATACACATTGTTTATTTTGTCTCCATCCAACTGTCCCCACCCCCACCCACCCACTCACTCAGTGCCTAGAACCGTATCTGGTACAGGGTAGGCACTACATAAATATTTATCAAATGAATGAATCAATAAATACCCTGAATGGATGTGACACATTAGGCATCAGGATACTTTCTGGCAACAAAAGAGAGTGTGTACAATTACAAAACCATACACTTGAAAGTGGCAAAGTTACATTTCCTTTGGAAATAGACTATACTCCAAACATGCTTCAGAGCATGGCAATTACGAGTGCAGGCTTTTTAGTCTGACCAACCTGGATTTGAATTGCATGTACATGTAACATCTTTAAACTCTAACTTCCTCTTCTGTAAAATGGGGTTTTAACGAGGGTATCTACTTTCTAGGACAATTGTGATAATTAAATGAGATTCAGTATGTTAAGCACTTAGCACAATGCTTAGCACATAGAAAGCTCTCAATAGGTAACCAATTATCATTATTAATACTAATGAAATTTTAATATATAGATACATGGGTGTGCCTACATCTATTATTATATAGGGAGTTATGTATACTCACTAAAGAGGCATTATTCCATAATTCTTATTGCAATAATTCAGTTTTCATGGCTCATAAAGATTGGGCCTTGTTATGGATGACATAGTAAAGCAACATTACCGCAACTTCCTGTAATAAACTCCTCTGCACAAACCCAGTTTAACAATGCACTCTGTGGCCTAGATGGCTGTTTTCTCTCTAAGCTTTTACTATGCTTGTATTTTTTTCACCCATATGTCCATTTGTAGATAGACGTGTCTCTCTACAGGTAGCCAGCTGTGTTCCACCCAGCCAGCTGTGAAGAAGATCAGGGGCTGTTTAATCACAATTCTTGCTTTGCCTCTAATTTGAGTTAGGAGGGAAAAATCAAAAGAATGAACCTTCTCAGTAATAAACTTGTATAACATGAACCTTGGAAAAATAAAAATAAAAATAAATCTCATATTATTTCATTTAGCTCAAAGAGAAATAATATGGCATGTGGATTCTTACGTGCCAACTTCAAGTTAACCAATCTCGAAATCCAAAATGGCTTTCTGAATTATATCCCGGTCTCCAGATATTTTCTGGAATAATATCACTTTATATGTAGGAAAGATATGCAAATATTGACATGTATACCTTGGGTTTTAAACTAATCTTATACTTTTCTCAGGAAAAAAAACAACAACAAAAAAGGCATAGCGCAAAAGTTATTTTAGACGTGGAGTTATGCAATCCCTTCGACACATCCCCAAAGGTGCCAGTCTTGTTTTTATAACCAGTTTCAGAGCATTTTAGGTGTTCAGCATAATTTGCACCCTGATTGCAGTACATTTCACTGAGGCTGAGCTTCTTTTTTTATATCTTATTTTTTTCTTACCTTGAAACTAGTTTGCCATTTCAAAGTAAAAAGGACCTACTGTCAAAATATGATGGTGTTTTTATCCTCTACTTAAATTATAACCTTCTTTCAAATATTTAGTCCATTTTGTGGGTCCCGGTTTGATCATGGATGCAGGCAAGTGCATCCTTAAAGAAATAAAAGTTGAGTCTGCATTTTCTAGAGAACTTTTAAAAACTTCACATTTGAGCACGGTGTTTCTTCCTGACATTAATTGGGCAGCAAATTAACTTTTCCTTCCCTTTCTGTTTTGTTTTTCTGCTTCCAGTGACAGTGGTGCTGTTTGCAGCGCTGAGGCGGCAGCGAAAAAAGAGCCTTTGATCATTTCCAAAGAGGACATCAGAGATAACATTGTCAGTTACAACGACGAAGGTGGTGGAGAGGAGGACACCCAGGCTTTTGATATCGGCACCCTGAGGAATCCTGAAGCCATAGAGGACAACAAATTACGAAGGGACATTGTGCCCGAAGCCCTTTTTCTACCCCCGACGGACTCCAACAGCTCGCGACAACACCGATGTCAGAGATTTCATTAACCAAAGGTTAAAGGAAAATGACACAGACCCCACTGCGCCGCCATACGACTCCTTGGCCACTTACGCCTACGAAGGCACTGGCTCCGTGGCGATTCCCTGAGCTCGCTGGAGTCAGTGACCACGGATGGAGATCAAGACTATGATTACCTTAGTGACTGGGGACCTCGATTCAAAAAGCTTGCAGACATGTACGGAGGAGTGGACAGTGACAAAGACTCCTAATCTGTTGCCTTTTTCATTTTCCAATACGACGCTGAAATATGTGAAGTGGCTATTTCTTTATATTTATCCACTACTCCGTGAAGGGTTCTCTGTTCTACCCGTTTTAAAAGCCAATGGCTGCCGTCTGTGTGGATCCAATGGTAGAGACTTTTTTCTAGTATACTTTTATGAGCTTCCAAGGGGCAAATTTTTATTTTTTAGTGCATCCAGTTAACCAAGTCAGCCCAAAAGGCACGGGCCAGAAGGGAGGACAGGGAACAGTATTTCCACTTGTTCTCAGGGCAACGTGCTCACTTCCGCTGGCCTGGTGATTTACCACACGCCCTGTCAGGCCGGCCTACTGCCCTAACTATACATTTCACAGGCTAATGGGATAAGCGACTGCGCTTTAAAGATAAAAATATCATAGTGAAAGAAATGAGGGCATATCGGCTCACAAGGAGATAAACTACATGGGGAGTTATTTCTGTCACAAAGAATTTAAAATAACACTTGCCCATCCTATTTGTTCTTCAAGAACTTTCTCTGGCATCAACTACTATTCAAAACCTCAAATCCATCCATATGTTAAAATTCTCATTACTCTTAAGGAATAGAAGAAAAGTAAACAGTAACATCCAAAAACAACCACAAACTTAGTATGACTTCATTCCTTCCACTAACTCATAATTGGTTATATCCTAGACTAGACATGTGAAAGTTTGCCTTTGTATCATATAAAGGAGGAGGGGAAATAGCTAATAATGTTAACAAAGGAAATATATTTTAGCATACGTTAAAAGTTTTGGCCACCACATGTATCATGGGTCACTTGAAATTCTTTCAACTATCAGTAGGCTAATGTCAAAATTGTTTAAAATTTCTTGAAAGAATTTTCCTGAGATAAATTTTAACTCCTTGTCTATAGTTGTCAGTATTATTCTATTATACTGTATATGAAAGTAGCAGTGTGAAGTACAATAATTCATATTCTTCATATCCTTCTTAAACAACTAAGTTGAATTAGTAAAGTTAGATTAAATAAAACTTAAATCTCACTCTAGGAGTTCACTGGAGAAGTTAGAGCTACACTTGAACCTAATACCCTGCCCTTGACATCTGGAAACGTCTACATATTTATACAATGTGATAAATTTGGATAAACAACGTTGAGATTTGATGAAAACCTACATATTCCATGTTTGGAAGACCCTTACAAAGGGAAAATTGGATTCCTTTAAACAAAAGTGTAATTAAAATGATAGTTGATTTTCAAAAGCATTAATTTTTTTCACTGTTTTTAACTTTGCTTTCATGATCACCCTGCCATCCTTGACTTTGAACTAATGATAAAGTAATGGTCTCAAACGATGACAGAAAAGTAATGTAAAATCCATCCAATCTATTTCTCTAATTATGCAATTAGCCTCATAGTTATTATCCAGAGGACTCAACTGAACTGAACTAATCCTTCTGGCAGATTCAAATCATTTCTTTCACACAGCTGTTCTAATGACGTTATCATTAGAATCTTACCTTGTGTAGTCATCAGAAATTTCCAACGTACTGTAATGAAAACAAACATCCTTCTTTTGAAAACCTAAAAGACAGGCTCTGTATATATATAGACTTAAGAATATGCTGACTTCACTTATTAGTCTTAAGGATTTATTTTCAATTAATATTAATTTTCGATGAATAATTTTGGTGTCATTTCCATTTGGGGATACTGTCATATCAGTACATATTTTCTGTTTGGAAACACACTGTTGTTTAGTTACATTTTAAATAGGCGTATTACCCAAGAAGTTAACATGGAAACTTTAAAAGAAGAGAAGTGTAGCATTTTGGATTACCTGATTCGAGTGAAAATTTTTTACAATCATATTATTCCTGTGTCTTCTGAATGGTTTCCAATTTTATAATGGACTGCCCTATATATTAACAAGTATTTCATGCTTGAGGTATTTCTTGCTTTCGGGGTTTTATTTTCTCTAGTTCTTCATACACACACACACACACACACACACACACACACAGAGGAATGCAAACAAAAAGCTATATGAGGTCTTCACTCCAATGAATTGATATGTATCATAGTCACAGGTAAGTGTTGAAAAAAGTTTAGTAAAGTTAATAAAAACTAGTTATTCATAGCAATAGAACAGCACCTTAATCACACAATTTACTGTAAAATTAAAGAGGTCTCTATTCTTATGTTTTATGTCATGTAACAAATTGAATCAAGAAAGATAGTCCTGTAAGAAGAAAGGTATCTTCTGAAGTTGAGGATTGACACTAGCAATTTCCAATGTTTAAGGGAAAGATCTGCATTCTCCTAATAAGTGAAAGTAAGTTCTATGGCAGAATATCTGAGATGTAATTGGCAAGGTCCTTTATCACTCCCTGAAGATGATACAGCATATCAAGAACAGGTTAATATGACTACTTATGGAAATAACATTAATCTCTTATCACAAAAGCTGATGATGAAGTAAATTTATAGGAAACTGGATGATTCCAGACTGGGCTGAATATTCAGTACCAGGGTACTGTAAGTATCAAGTTGGAGTGGCATTTTCCTATAATTCAGACTCTTTGACATCGTGGAACCAATAGGAGCCATAGTTCCATCAGTCTCCAGCTTCCTCTCACTTCCTTCCCTCCCCCAAGTATCAGGTCAAACATCATTGCCTGTACAGGTTTTGTTTTGTTTTGTTTTTAATTGCTAGGTCCCAGGCAACATGAAAGATTACTGGAGAAAAAAATAATTTTCAGCTCAGTTTTTTTTATTGTCTGTGTCCTAATTTTAGGTGTTGGTGATAGGAAAGATAGAAGGAGAGTGGGAAGAAGTAAAATTTTAATATTCGTTTCAATCACTGAGAAACTAAAAATCATTAAACATAAGAAGATTGCTTTTGTGGGTTGTTTCGAGAACATTGAGATCTTTCTGATGATATGTTTTTGCCCTCTATTCAAAAAGAAGAGTTCCTTTAAACTACTAAGATGTTCCCAGAATACGCTGAATTTTAAAAAACATTAAGCCATTGTTTAAAGCCCCTTCACTTCCTGGCCACTTTCTGCTGAAAGGCCTAAAAACAGTTGTGTCCAAATAAGTAAATAAATCAAATGGGAAAGAAGAGAAGATGATTCCATAGAACCGCAAGAGAGGAAATCTGGGCACACTAAATAAATAGATGTTCCTTCCAGAACTCTCCTGCCTTTACAGTTTGGGTACATAAAGGGATGTTCAGCAACGAAATTACTCCCTTTTCAGATGGAACAAAACCTTCCCATTTAATTTTAACTCAGTATTTTTAAAAAATGTCTGGTTTAGTTTTTATTTTCAGTTCCCAAAAAGTTAGGCAAAAAGTTCTTAAAAATTGAATCTATATCTTAGAAGCATCCAAATTTTATGAATCCAAATTAACTTTAGAATGTTTCCATTACTTTCACTTTTACGTACACAAATTTTCAATGTCTTGATCGGCTGAACAATAATCTCACATCAAATGCTTTGCCCGGAAATAGATATTCCATCAGGGATAATGGTGTGTAAACTATGAACTGGACAATTCTGTATACTCAAGAACCATTAAAAGTATGCAGTTGAAAAGAAAGAGCAAAGTTGATTCCTGGGTGTAAACTAAATATTTAAACCGGATACTCATCCTTATCAGCTAAATTCATTTTCACCAGGAGCAGACCACCAAATAAATTATTTTATTCTAATCACTAGTTTTGAAGCAGTGTGATTACTCTGGAATAAGCCTCTAAAAAGTCATGATTCCCCACCATTTTGAAATGTATCCTCTAACAAGGATCATTTTAGCGTAATCTTAATTTTTAGGTTTGATCAAGATGTAATCTTTTTTGAACTGTGACATTATAAAAGGGGACTCAAAATCCAAGCAGTCTGTGTTTAAATTAACACTACAACCTTCCTTATCAGAGTGGAAAAACTAACACTTGGTATGTGAATCTTCAGGAAAATGAGCTGTTTCCTAAGATCAAACAAGCAGCTTCCTTTTCCAGAGAATATAGAATTATACTGTGGTCTCCTTAAATGTTCAGTAGCTCTTATGGTCACAGCATTTTTAATCTCCCCTATGGCATCTTTATGGAATAATTTTCTAAAGGGATAATTCTCTACTAAAAATATCAGACCCAACCATATTTAATGTGGAGAGCAATACCCTCCAGAAAATACATTGACTCTTACACTTGTTAAAAGTTAATAAAGAAATAGCTCATTTTTAAAGCCAGAAGTTTATGGTCTCTGCATCGTCAATTTAATTTAAGCATTGCTGAGACAATCTTTAATCTACTCCCCATTTTGTAATACCTTATTTATGGTGCATTTTCATTTTTATTTGGGGGAAACGTTAGCCAAGCAGAGCTGACAGATGAAAGTGTTGAAAAGAGGTCAAATGGAAACAAAGGCTCTTACCCACTGTATTTCAGACAGGACTTGAGGCACTTAGCTGAGGAGCCACTGGGTTATTAGATTAATTTCAAAAGAGCTTTACAAGTTGCTTAATTCCATTTTTTTTTTTCAAAAACCCATGAACCACAAACTCAAATTTATCCTCAAATGGGATTAATTTGACAAATGAGGCATGGACCCAGCCTTGTGGAAAAAGCATTCCACTCTAATGAGGTCTTGGTCTTTCTTGTGAGGCTATGCTATTTATGTAAATATGTCTGGAGGCACCTTCTCTAAGCTTTTAGTTTTCTATGATCTATTAGTTTAGTGTTTATTAAGGAATCAAATGTATAGAATTACTAGGCATTCGGGGAGAATTCTGTGTAGCAAATGTAAAACTGATCCGCTCAGAAGAAACATAGGAATGCTTCAAATCCACTGTACTGTTTTGTTTGAGATTATTTTCATTGCTTTCAGAGTGAACTGCATAAGAATCGGCCTTATAGTAAATGCTATGTGCGTCTTCAGTAGTACCAAGCTAAGGCAATTTGGCATTCTCCCACTGTGATTTGTGATTTTCAAACCCAGAAAATAAAAGCTTTTTGGTATTGATTGTTTTTAATTAAAAACACTTGCAAGTATAAATTGAAACTGATGCCACCCTTGAAACTGACTGGCGGGCATGCTCGGTTCTTGTTTTCCTCAGTATCGTTCATGTCTTCGGCAACAAGAACACCTGATGAAAGCAAGCCCCTGCTCAGCTTCCACTGATATTTCTAGGTAGGGAGAGTTTCATAACCTCGCAGTTTACCTGAGAAAGTTTTCTGTGTTAGAAGAATGGGGTCAAGAGTATTCAGTTTTAGCTCAATGTGGCCGAGCCTTTTGTTGCAGTCAAATGGCAAATACGCACTCCTTGAAATGGCTTCTTTTATTTTGTTTTCTTAGACTTATAAATTTGAAAAGAATGCAATTTAAAAAGTGATTTCTCACAAAGAGTAAATATGCCTTTTGCAAATCAATTTTTGTAACAAGTTATTTATATGATATTACTTAATAAACTGGTTTTTTTCTAACTTGTTTTTTTTTCAATTCTCTCAAACTATTGTTTGTAATCACAGATTTTTTTAATATACATGCTGACACACTTGATCTTTCTGAACCTGCTATTTTAACCTCTCAGAGAGCTAACAAAAGCTGACTTATTGTACAACAATTAGCTTGTAAACAATAGTTTTTCCCAGCCAGCAATATATATCATTGGCACTGCCCTGCAGACTTCTTACTGCTGGGACATCAACAATTCTACTATTATTTATGGAATTGCTTTATTGAGAAGAAAGCTGTTTATCCTCATGGTAATTGCTTTAGATTTAAAAAAAAAAAAGGGTGGGGGACAATTCTATATTCTTGCCCCTCCCAAATCTTCATCCATTATTTCACTCCCGTAAAAACAATTGTCTCTGGGTCTCTGATTAAACAAAAAAGATAAAGCAAGAGTCGGATCCAAGGAACATAAAAATAGAACCCTTCCAGCATCCTGATACTATGAGTAAATAAAATGTTTTTAGCATATTTAGAGCTGTAATATTTAACATGCCTGTTCTTTTTTAAGCTGCCTCCCATTTCTACAGAGGATATTTCATAATTTTTTTAACTGTGAGAATTCATAGCTTTGCAAAGAAGATTCTCATTTATTCATTCATTTGTTCCATATGTATTAGGCGCTCCACCGTGTGCTGCCAAATATTTGACAGTAAGTCAGATTGGTGTACTTTCCTTCCTCTCCAGAAGCTCATGCAAGAAGCTCATCATCACAGTACACACTAGAAGATGCTGTGGTGATGGCTCATGAGAGGTACTGATGATAGTATCCTTAGGAAGGAGAAACTGTTTCTGCCCAGGTAGAGGGGTGTGGGGGAGGTCTAGAAATCGGTAGGATAGAGGTAAAGTGAAATAAGAAATCAAAGAGAATAGCAGGGGAAAGAGAAAGAGATATTTAAGCCATGTCACTGGTCTCAGCTGAGGTTCCTGAAAGGGACTGGTCTTGGAAAAGTCACATGACATCAGAACACAAGGATCGCAAATGCCAGAGAAGATGACATTTGTTGTTTTGCTTTTGCTTTTGGTTTTTGGGTTTTTGTGTGTTTGTGTGTTTTGCCATTTAGTTTCAAGTTAACTTGGTCAGAAACAGAAACCCACAGAAGGGAATGACGCAATTAGAAATACCATTTTTGAACATGTACATTGTCCAGTAGTATGCACAGTGCTCTACAGCCAAGTCCTTCCCCATCCACCTCACCCTGTCCCCCAACTCTGCAACACCCCCAGGGGTATATGGTATCCCTGAGGCAACGACAGAGCAAATGAAGTCTGCAGGATTCTAGAAAACTTCCCTGACCTAATGGTAAGGTAGGCAGGAAGTGCAATGTGAGGTCTCAGACCTGCAAACATTTAGACAGAGTAAGCTTTTCCCACCACCCTAACAAACCACTTCCCACAATAATTATAAATTAGGGTAATTAACCTGGCAGCGGCAACAGACAAAATCCAACATCTCCATAAAGTGTATTCCTCACTCTCGCAGAGTTCAGGGTGGTTGTAGATCTTTCTCCCCCCTGTAGCAACGCCATCTGGAGCACACTGCCTGCAAGGTGACCCTGACAAGCAGCATTCAGCCACCTGGCCCCAAACTAATTAGGAAGAGGCAGGGAAATGTAGACAAGCACATGTGTATCCACTGAGCGCTAAGAGCCTCAGCCACATACAGCCTCAGTCTCCGTCAATCTTGCAAGATCTTTTCCAAATTCCCCTCAATTTCAGTCACCATAATAAACTACATCCCATAATAATCATGAGGGTGTTATTATCAGAGAAGGTAGGAAGTTGTTCACAAATGCAATCTTCAAAGTAAAAACCTTTTTAAGAGGTGTTTATCCACCATCCCTCACTCCAATGGCCATGCAAGACATTGCCAATCAATCGACATTTTTTCATGGATCGTCTAGATAAAACCTTAGAATCCCTAAAGCGAAGGCCCCAAGCAGCCACCAACGGCAGCATAGTGTGACCTATGTGCCATCCAAACCTAAGCGACTAAAAAAATTTGTTTTCTTTCATTCTAAGTTTTGTTGACTACTCACCACCACCATTTGCAAAAAGCCTTCTGGTCTTGTGATTGCCAAAAGTTTGGAATAATTGAAGAAGCTAAAAAGCTGTGGCATACATCTTGATAATAAATCTGAACCAGTAAGTAGGTATCTCTTTGCACAACTCAGACATTAATTTCAGCTGGGTTGAGACATCTCCCTTCAGCGATCCTCCTGAACTTTTACATTCATTCTACCAAAAATTATTTGAGAACCTACTCTGAGCTAGGCACAGATCAAGGTGATAGGGATACAGGGTTAAACAGGACACACACCCTGTTTTGTGTACTCCTCCATCAAAGGCTGCCATGGTTTAATATCCTGTCATTAATCTTAATTTTCCTGACTCAATATTTTGTACTGAATTACAAAATTGGGATGGTAATCACCATTGGTAGGTTTCATTTTCCTGAATTCATTACTTTTCCAAATATGCTATGAATAGATACAGCTCTTTAAAAGAAGTAGATTGTCTCCTACTTCTCTCTGTAATATACTTATTCCTTTTTTAAAATGTCTTCTTTGACATACTAGATCATCTTTATTGCTTCCTGAGCCATTTGGTCCCCAAACCTTAACTTTTAACGGCGAATATGTCTTGTTTGCACATTGGTTTTTTTTAAAAAGCCTCCTTGCAGTCAGTAGGATAGGTTTTATTAAAGCTTTTCACTTTGCTTAGCAGCCTGATAATAATGCCTTACTTTTATACAGCACTTTAGAATAACTATCATCTATATTGCTTAATATAACTCTCACAAAAGCTCAGTACAATAGGTTCCAACATTCACAAAGAAAGTGGGGGTCATTTGCCTTTAGGTCCCCAACACAGGAATTTGAATTAAACTCACTTCTTTTAACTCAGAATCTGCGATCTGCCATCGAGCCCCACATTTTTCCCTTTGAATGCATAGTCCAATCCTACCCATTTGTGAGAATATTTATTGGGAGAAAAAAGGATACTTCTTTTCCTTTATACAGATTCAGAGGATGTCGGACACTGCTGTTGGCTGCAGCCTGAAAGATATTCCTCTTCATAACATTAGTCCAAAGCCTCTGGGAAGAAAAAAAAAAAGAGCCTGAAGAGCAAAATTCTGCTATTAACCCCCAATTACCTAGCTGATTCCTATTATAAAATTAGAGCAGTATTCCTAAGGAAAAATATCCCCAAGACACATAAAATTCCACCCAAGACTACAAAAGCTCTAATTGCTTTTATAAGAATAAGCTGGCCGGGCGCAGTGGCTCTAGCCTATAATCCTAGCACTTTGGGAGGCCAAGGCGGGTGGATCACCTGAGGTCAGGAGATGGAGACCATCCTGGCTAACACGGTGAAACCCCGTCTCTACTGAAAATACGAAAAAAGTAGCCAGACATAGTGGCATGCGCCTGTAGTCCTGGCCTCTCCGGAGACTGAGGCAGAAGAATCACTTGAACCCAGGAGGCAGAGGTTGCAGTCAGCCGAGATCGCACCATTGCACTCCAACATGGGTGACAGAGGGAGACTCCATCACAAAAAAAAAAAAAAAGAAGAAGAAGCTTGATACTATTGAAACCGCAAATATCAGATTGTAGGGTGGGAACGCTCCGTGAAAGGAGAGGGAAAAGGAGTGGAGTTGGGACTCCGTCTCTCCTTAGGTGATTTACACTCTATGACTGAAGGAGTCGTTGTGGGGGGAGGAAGAGAGACTTGCTGGGTCCCTGAGCAGCCGTGGAATCCACTTCTTCACCCCAATAATCACCACAAAAGCCACTGCTGTTAGGTGGGTATCCGTGTAGCAGAAAAGCAGCTACAAATCTTTGATTCCAAACTAGAAGAAACATACTTGCCTAATTTTTCTATAACTGAACTTAATTTCTGTGTTAAACCCTGATTCTTCTGAGGACCAGAAACTCAACTTCAGTCATTTAGGGTTTCTTTCCACAATCATTACTGATATTACAGCTAAGTTCTAAGGAACTAAAGGTGACGTCAAGGGTTGAAACTTGGAGGAAGATGAGACATAGTCAAAGCTTGAAGTTAATCTGCTAAGAGAGCTAGAAGGAGGAGATGGATTCCGGAAAAAACATGGTAATTCTCTATCCTAACCCTCCGTCTGTCCTCTCACCCACCACAAAATGAGAAGACAAAAGTTTATTGATTAGAATTTTTTTTTTTTGTTATTGTCATTTTTTTCTTATTCTCAGAAGGTCAGGATCAAAGCTTAAGAAAGACACCTGATTCTTTCCTGACTTATGGCTTTGGCAGAGATTCAGAAAGAGCTGAAAGTTATCTCAGAATGCCACTATTTCCAATTTAGTGCTAATTTATGACAATGTTTTCTTATGTTTTACTACCTCAAGCATTATTAAATGTATTTATAGTACTAAAATATGTTAAATAGTATATTAAGGATTGAGCTCATTTTCAACAATTTTTGAACATCTCTTGTGTGGTAATTACTAACCACTTTATGTGAAAAACATTCTGTCTTCATCGTAAATCAAGAAGAAAATGACAAACTATTTTTTAATTTATGAATACATTTATATAAAATCCTACAAAGTTACAAAAGTTAAATCACAATTAAATAAATATTTATTAAGTAATTTGTACTGAAAACAATAAATGTGTTAAATCCAGATTTTCAGCTCCCCTCTTGGTCTGATACGGTTTGGCTGTGTCCACACCTAAATCTCATTTTGAATTGTAGTTCCTATATTCCCCACGTGTGGTGGGAGGGAGCTGGTGGGAGGTAATTGAATCGTAGGGGCAGTTACCTCCATGCTGTTCTCGTGATAGTGAGTTCTCACGAGATCTGATGGTTTTATAAGGGGCTTTTCCCCACACCGTCACTCTGCGCTTCTTGCTGCCACCATGTGAAGAAGGATATGTTGCTTCCCCTTCTACGATGATCATAAGTTCTTGAGGCCTCCCCAGCCATGCTGAACTGTGAGTCAATTAAACCTCTTTCCTTTATAAATTACCCAGTCTCTGGTATGTCTTTATTGGCAGCGTGAGAGCAGACAGGATCCAAAGACATACATTTACCTTAAAAGAACAGGGAAAAATAAAATGATACAACTGATAGCTAGCAAGTGAGAAAAGGCTGAGGGACAGATTGGTTTGGGCATTAGACCTGAGCTGGGCCTCCAAAGAGCACTAGAACCTTTAGCAAAATCACCGGAACACTTCTCTAAAGTGCAAATTCCCCCGTCCAACTCCAGAAATAATCGGGGCTATTTTATGCACTCCACAGGACTAGGCATTCCTAAGGGATGAGAAGGGAAATTCTTATATTTTTAATATTTTATATTGTATTTAAATTGTATTTATTAATTTAAATATTTATTTTAATATTAAATATACTTTACAATTTTCCCATACCTGTTGGTTGCAAAGCATGGTCTTGTCTAGCAAATAAATAATAAAGGGATTAAAACAGATGCCCTTTCTGGAAAAGCTTGCAGGTTTCTAATTAACATACCAGTAGTAGTTCAGATGCATTTATTTAAAACCTCAGATGAAGCTTCCCACAGCCCCTCATTTTTTTCAGAACTTTTCTGGGTACTTTCCCCGCATCTGTCAGTCAATAAGTAGATTGAAATCCCTCTAGAGTTGATTCACCAGTCCTCCTAAGCATTTGCTTCTATTTTTCTCTTTTTAGAGTCAGCTGTTATTCTATGAGCCTCGGCTGGGGAACTCCCTCTCTCCCAGGGGCCAATCAGAATTCCACTTCAATTAGCTTAATTGGAGAAAGACAAAACCAAATTTTCAATTAAAGTTCTAAATGAGCTATTAGAACAGACTATTTTTTGTCTTCCAGAGTAAGTTCTCCTAATAGTCATTTTTTAAAAGGTAAAAATCTTAAAGGAGAAAAAGTGGTCACAATTAGATCAATTACTGCTATTAATCATTTCTCCTAGTAACGTTGGGCCTTTTCACTTAGGTGATTTGGAAGTAAGACAATTATTCATTTTTTATTAACTTTAATTTTATTAAATTAATCTATTGTTTAAAATGCCAAATAGTTCTTCAAAGCTTATGGCAAAAACTCTGCACTCCACTTCCAATTTGTTACTCATAGATATCCCCTCAGCTCTTCCAGATAGCTCTTCTGGTATTGACATTCTTCTTTCTAAATAACAGCAATCATTAGAAGCTACCATGTTCGTAGATGAAAAGGGGTTAATATCAACAATTTTAGATGGTTCAACTTAACACTACTAGTTCTGGGGTTTATAGTTTTGACTATTGTCTACTGACTTTTCACAATGGAGAGTAAGGATTTGGACCTATGACATTCCCAATAGTCAGTCAGTCTCTCTCTCTCTCTCTCTCTCTCTCTCTCTCTCCCTCCCCCCCCCCCCCCACCTTCCCCTCCCTCTCCCTCCCTCCCTGCCTCTCCCTCCCTCCCTGTCTCTCCCTCCCTCCCTGTCTCTCCCTCCCTCTCTGTCTCTCCCTCCCTCTCTGTCTCTCCCTCCCTCTCTGTCTCTCCCTCCCTCCCTGTCTCTCTCTCCCCCATCCCCATTCCCTTATCCTTCCAATATAGTTATAGCACAATTGGTAGTTCAACATTCAAGGTTTCTATTATGACTCCTATGTAAATATTGTTCACAGTTGAGTCTTATAGTGCACTATAATTTCACTTTCTTGTTCAACTTTGTTTTTTCCTGAAATTAACTGCCTCTTTTCTTAATTGGTTACTTTTCTGTAAACCTCTCATAATTCAGACATAAACTTCCTGACATGATCCTTAAATTTCTCTCAACTATGTAAGGGAATCTCAGCTTGCTTTGCATTTTTCTTTGCAATATCACTCTCCATCTCTTTGAAATCATAAAATTTTTTTTATGTTTTCTTCTGCTCCCTGCTGCTTATCTGGTTTTTGTTTTTCCTGAGTTTCTTTTCTCTGTTTGCTTTGGTCTTTGTCTTTTAGATAAGAAGTCTTCCTCAACTGTCTGGTGATCCTTAGCTGCCTTTTCATAGTTAATAAGAGAGGTGCCAAAAAGCTAATTAGAAGCTCTATTTGTCAGCTGGCAGGCCTCGCCACAGAGTAATTGAAGAAAACTGATGGTTTCATTGGAACGCCTAATTGCCAGCATTTGTAAATCTTTCATTTTGGATCCATCGGTTTCCCCTGAGAAGATTCCTTCAATCTCCTTTCCATGGGTGTAATTCTGGCTACCGGTATTCAAAGAGCTTTACAGGGGTCCCAATGTTCAAAATACAGATTTTCACTTAATCTACCTTTGGAGTACTCATCACTGCCTGATGTTCCTGCATGTGGGTCCTCTTTGATTCCGCTTTTCTGGAGAGTAAATCTTCTACCTTCTGCTGGGATGGGGAAAGGATGCTGAATAAGTCATTCAGCTGTGCAGGGTAGGGAAGAGGATCTGGGATCTAGCTGCTCTTATACAGATTTGGAGTCAATCTGTTTTAGCCGCACTCCACATCCTGGCAATCAAGGATACTTGGCATCTCTGATTCCTGACCTTGTCTGAGTTTTGCATTATGAATCAACTTGCTTCTTATTGAATCCTACCACTGTGCTAGCAATTAGGCCTCAGTTTCTCCATTCTGCTATGTAAATTACCATTCATTTATCCTTCTTTCATTGCTTAAACTTTTAGAGACATAATAAGTGGCGAGTGCAGTAATCAGAACGAGGTAAGAATGGCCAGCACTAGGACAGTGGTATCAGCAATTTGAGTTTTACACTCATGGATTCATGAGAGATTTTAAATGAGTTTGTGGTTTGACTACATTGTGGACCATCCCTGCATGTTTCTGGACTGAGCATTTATGTAGCTTGTGGTGCTATTATACAGAGGGTCTAAGAAAAAAAAATATTTGAGGGAAAGATAATGTGTTCAATTTGAGCATACTAAATTTGAGATGTTTATGCAGCATTCAAGAGAAGTCAAGCAGCAGTTGAATACATAGATTTGACGTTTAAGATAGCAATTTGGGATATAGATGTGGCTTTGAGAATCAGCAACATAGGGATAATAATTTCAGGCAATGAATGGATGAGATTGTGCAGGGAGAGTCCCTAGGGCATGAAAGGAAGAGGGGACATGACAAAACCTACCAGAACACCTGTATTTAAGGAATAAACAAAATCAAAAGAACTTGCTATGCAGACTGAGAAATATTTACTCAAGAATTAGAAGAAATGGACCAGGCACATTGGCTCACGCCTGTAATCCCAACACTTTGGGAGGCTGAGGTTGGTGGATCACGAGGTCAGGAGTTTGAGACCAGCCTGGCCAACATAATGAAACATCGTCTCTACTAAAAGCAAAAAATTAGCCAGGTGTGGTGGCAGGCACCTGTAATCCCAGCTACTTGGGAGGCTGAGTCACAAGAATCCCTTGAACCGGGAGGCAGAGGTTACAGTGAGCCAAGATTGTGCACTCCAGCCCAGGCAACAGTGCAAGACTTTGTCTCAAAACAAAAAAGGAAGAAGAAGAAATGCAGGGAGACTTGGTGTTTCCAACTTCAGAAAGAGTTACAATAAAGATGGAGAGTTAGCCCAGAGGTCAACTAAGCTAAGGACTGAAAAGTTTCCAATGGACATAGAAAAGGAGGTAACTGAAGACCCTGACTACAGCAATTTCAGTGGGAGATGATAGGTCCTCCGCTAAGTTGCTATGGGTAAGGATGGGAAGCTGGTGAGCTTTTCCAACTCTCTGGCAGTTAAGAAGTGATGAAAGAAAGTATGCTGGTGAGGATGTAAGGTACACATCCTCTAAGATGATAGACTTGGAGTCAGGAAGTTTTGGTGTTCCTGTGGAGAAGTAGGCATAGTTACCCCTATGGAGAATAAAAGAAAGAGATGACTGAGAAAGAAGGCTTTCCAGATAGTATTAAGAACCAGGTTGGTATTCAAGACCATGAATTTGTAATAACCCTTTTCTCTATCCTAATATGATTAAGACTTGAATCATCTTCTTCTCTCCAAAAATATGACAGATGTAATGTGGTATAAGGCCATTCACCTTTCCATTAAACTTGTAAGCTACATAGAAAATGTAGGGAAATGGTAATAATGTATTTTTACAGAACAGTTCAATGACATATTCAACAATGTTGAAAATTCAGTCTCTTGACAATCTAGTTCACAGTTTGGAAGATCTTGCTTCTTGACAGAAAAAGCCAATAAATGCTTCCCTTAGACAACTTCTCTGTTTATTCCTGCTTCCTTAGTTTCAAGGGTTCTTGGATAATGAGTAGGTTGCCATATGTGCAAAATCTGCTTGTCTAATCATGAGATCCCAATGTTGCCTTGCACTGACACCTTTTGATTTAAATCTGTATGATTATCTTAGGAAACAGGACCTCTTTAAGAAAGTCAGACTTATCTCATTTCACTTGGAAATTATTTTTAAAGCATCAGTGGTCGGTTCCTCTACCCACAATCAAATTTGCCTAGGTCTACATTCTCCATACAAGAGTGTCCTTAAAATTCTCCCTGGTTATCAATTAGTAATGTATAATGTTTTTGGGGGAATAAAGTTGTTAAAGGGACACCTGGTGTCATGTTATTATTGTACATAAGGATCAACTTTCATCACCATTTACAATAATCAGTCTCCTTTATTTCTGCTTTGTTGGTAAAGACTTCTAGGAAATGATACATACATGGCCAATATGATACAGTATACATCTTTGTTATCTACCAATGTATCTGCTGCGCTACATACACAGTAGGCTTCCAATGAATATTTATTGAATACCTGAATGAGTGAATTTTTCTATTTTTGAAGAATAGTTACTCTTTAATATCTACTCTTCAAGAATGTCACGCTGTGTCTAAAAGTAAGCAAGTGTGACAGTTGTAATATTTCCCTAAGCTTTTATGGCTCAAATTGTGCACCCTTTCACATTCGCTTTCAGGTAGCAAGTGCATTGAGCATCTTTTTCATGTTTGCAATGATCCCACACATTATAGATTCTCAGAGTCAAGTGATAGCATGCATTGACCTTGAAATCCCCAGATACATTATTGGATAGTGACTCAGGAAAAGACGTTAAATTTTTTTGTGTGTTGAATATCGCAGCTGGGCTTCTTAATCAGGAGGAAAAAGGTTGAGTACCTGGGGGACAAGTGTTATATACACAGTGAAAGACAGTGTTCATCTCTTCTGAATACGTGACAATGGAGAGGACAGTGGTGCTGAGCAAATGCAATGTCAAGGGATTCATGTGGACCATGAAAAGACACTGCACAATCAGTGCTGAGGTGGAGCATCTCATCCAGCAGCTTTGAAAAAATTTTTTAAGTTTGTCAAAAGTTAGGTTAATTTTTTAAAAGATTTGGAATTTTCTTTGTAAAAAAAAAACACTGTGGGTCAGGCGTGGTGGCTCACACTTGTAATCCCAGCACTTTGGGAGGCGGAGGTGGGCGGATCACTTGAGGTCAGGAGTTCGAGACCAGCTGGCTAACATGGTGAAACCTTGTCTCTACTAAAATACAAAAATTAGCCAGGTGTGGTGGCACACACCTGTAATCCTAGCTACTTGGGAGACCAAGGCATGAGAATGGGTTGAACCTGGGAGGCAGAGGATGAAGTGAGCCAAGATTGAACCACTGCACTCCAGCCTGGGCAACAAAGCAAGACTGTGTCTCAAAACAAAGGAAAAAGGAAAACATTGTGCTGAGCACAGCAGTGGTTCATGCCTGTAATCCCAGCACTTTGGGAGGCAGAGGAGGGAGAATCACTTGAGGCCAGGAGTCTGAGACCAGCCTGGGCAACAGAGCTGGACCTATTGTTGGGGTGAGGGTGTGACAAAGAGTGACAGTTGAGAATCGGCAGCAAAAAGTTCCCACTAGGGGAAAAAAAAATAATCACTGGTTTAGATGAAAATAACCATTTTCCAAAGGGGAGCTAATGGAATGAACACTTTTTACATATATAAATTGTTTTCACTTCACTGTCAACCTCCCAAACACCCCAGACATTTAATGTGAGGTTTGCTTTCAGTGTATTTTGGCACTAACATCCCTGTTTCTGGATCCATTTATTCGATTGTTTCTAAAAGCATTTGTTCCGCACCTGCTCCATGCATCCTCCTTTGCAAAGCTCTGTCAGAGATAAAAAGAAAGCGGCATTCTTGCTTATCCTAGAAGAGTTGTTAAATATTTTCATGCTGGGAATGTTTCAGCATTGCTCATTTAAAAATGGCTGTATATACTGTCACCAGTGAGAAGAAGAAATTATTTGATTCCTCTACCTATTTTACCCATAATGGATGCTTGTTGGGTGGCTTGAGTTAATAAATCCCCAAGGAGAAATTAGTAGACTACCTTTCCATTTGTGGAATTGGATATGTTGAATCATACTTCTAAGTATTTCAAGGTGTTTAACTTTACATAATTTTGCATGGAGTGAGGAAAGAATAACAGCTAAACAAGTATTCCTTCCCATTTGTAGTAAAAAAAAAAATTTTAATTAGAATAATTGTCCAAATGGCTAGTGTTCTTTATCATATGAATTACTAATTCTTTCATATTACTAGAGGACAATTATAAAAATTAAAATTTTAAGTATTTTATTGATGCAAAAATAGTATTTGATGAAGCTAAAAGTGTAATATTTTGACATATCTTTTGATTATTAACTTCTTATTTCTATTTTCTATAGAAGAAACCTTTATACTTTTAGATAATTTTCAAATTCAAAGGAAGACAATAGATCCTAAGTATACTGCTAGAGCAGTGGCTTTTTTTGTTTTTGAGACAGGGTCTCGCTCTGTCACCCAGGCTACAGTGCAGAGGCATCATCACAGCTCACTGCAGTCTTGACTTCCTGGGCTCCGGTGATTCTCCCACCTCAACCTCAAAGCAGCTGGGACTACAGGCACATGCCACCATGCCAGGCTAATTTTTTATTTCTTTGTAGAGACAAGGTCTTGCTATGTTTCCCAGGCTGGTCTCCAACTACTGTACTCAAGCAATCCTCCCACTTCAGCCTCCCAAAGTGCTGGGATTACAGGTGTGAGCCACCATGTCCAGCCTTAGAGCAGGGTTTTTATTATAACTTTCATAGCATTCATCTGATTAGAACACTAAATGATATTACTAACAAATCTGCTTCAAATATTTTTCTCAAGTATCAAGTAACTGGTAATTAAGCAGCATACTTAATGATCAGAGTTCATCATCCTTTGAAAATGTAAAACCAAATATAATTAAATATATAAAAGGAGGACATAAAACCCTACAT
The DNA here is from genome assembly GCA_036589455.1 of Ateles fusciceps. NCBI lineage: Eukaryota > Metazoa > Chordata > Mammalia > Primates > Atelidae > Ateles > Ateles fusciceps. Next base: position 11,452,714 of record JAZHEH010000572.1, on the reverse strand, counting down.
TTTAAAACTTTCTTTAATGTTTGTTGGATTGCTTATTATGGGCAAGGTACTCACTAGAAATAGAAAACATTAAGACCTGAAAATGTTTATAATCTGGTTGGAGAACCAAACAGGTAAGCCAGTAAGTACAATTCAGCATTACTGTAGTCACCTGGTGAGGTTATATGTCAAGCTTTGGCTCCCCAAGAAATGACAACCCCATCCCGGCATGATTCATTTCTCTTAGCTATACCTGGTTAGACAAACGCTTTAGGTAGGTCAAGTTCATTTCCATTAATTACACCCAAACAAAAGTCGACTAAGAAAATGATGATGAGTAGTAGTTTGGAGTGCAAACAGGCAACAGGCAGATCCCAGAGCTCCAAGCTCCAACACCAGTATGCTGGTAGCTGAAGGCAGTGCATCCTGTCCTCCCATCTCCAACATGCAGAAGCTACTCCAGCTGAGTAGAAGTTGGTGACAGCAGATCAAGTCCAAAGCAGCACAGGTGGGACAAAGTCCCCTGCCTTACTAGCTACCAAAGTAGTGAAGGCTCCACAAGGGCACCCAACCACTCCCCAGTGTTCCCTCTCTCTGGACTCAAAATTAGCATTACCTGAACTGCCTTGCTATCTTTCCTGCCATTAGACTGCTGTTAGGTCAAACCTGTAAACCTCAGCATCTCCACAAACTCAAATTTCAAAGAAAGAGATAGAGGGGTAATTGGACCACCTTTCCCAGACAACTCTGTGTTTCCTATGCAAATTGCCCCATTTCTGCTTCAAAGCTGGTCATCCCCTAAGTCAATAATGAAGACTGAGTTATACTTTGGGTGCTGGGCTGGACCCTGTCTAATACAAATCTGCCTGATCCTGGTCTAAATCAAGGGTCTCTCTGCCTGCTAGGAAAGTGGTTGCCTGGGTCTCTGAGTGATGGAGGGAAAAGTGCTAGGGTACTCAACTTTCTAAAAATGAAGGGGATTGTGAGGGAGAAGTGTCAGTGTCTCACCCATAAAACACTTTTGAGGAGAGATGACATTCAAGTTGAGGTTTCAGGATGAATAGCAACATTTCGGATAGAGTTGTCAGAGTAATCTTCCAAGCGCAGAGTAGTGAAAAAAATGTTTCATTGTAGTAAAGGCAAGTCATTTAGTATAACTAAGGCCAACGATAAGTGTGGAAATGTTGAGCTGGAAACACGGTGCCAGGGAGTTTGAATTTTCTTCTGCAGGCTGTAGGATGTCCTTGAAGGAGATAGAGTAGAAGATGACATGATCAAATTAGGGATCTAGATAGTTTAAAATGAGAGCAATTTAGAGAATTAAAGCAAAGCTCAGAGTTAGAAGGCTATTAAAGTAATTTAATCAAAATGTAATGAGTGTTTCTAAATAAGACCACTCAGTGAGAATAAAAAATAGGGGAGACATTTTGGAAGGAAATGTGACAGAGACTCATTGACTAGCTGAGGATGAGGAAGAGGGAGGAGTGAAGGCTAGCATGACCCCTGGCTCTGGTGACTTTGAGAATGATGAGCAGGCGTGAAGAAAAAACACGTGCTATGTTGGTTTTACCACTTGTTTGCAAAGGTGTTGTAATGTTCCCTGATTTCTTTCCATCCAAAATTCATCAGATTTTTCTGTGGAGTGTATTAAGCTAGTGAGTGATGTTTATGTATTAGTTTTCCATTGCTGTGTAAAAATTACTACTGACTTAGTGACTTAAAACAATACCCACTTATTAGCTCACATCTCTGTAGGTCAGAAGTCTGGCATGCCATGCCTAGCTTCTCTGCTCAGGGTCCCACAGGGATAGGATCAGCTGGGCACGACTCTTCTCTGGAGGTTCGGGGGAAGAATCTGCTTCAAAGTTCATTCAGATTGTTGGCAAAATCCAGTTGGTTGCAGCTGTAGGACTAAAGTTACCATTTACATGCTGGCTGTCAGCCAGGGAGGAGTGTCAGCTTTCAGAGGCTACCTGCATTCCTGGGCACGTGGCCCCCTCCATCTTCAAAGCTAGCAGTGGTGTGCTGAATCCTCAAGATGCAAATCTCTCTGACTTCCTCTTCTACCACCAATCACAAAAAACTCTGCTTTTAAAGGGCTTGCGCGATAAGGTGAGGAGCACCCAGGTTGTCTCTATTTTGCTATTGACCATGACATCATCATGGGCATAAGACAAAATGAAGGCCACAGGGGTCATCCTAAAACTCGGCCTATCGCACCCTCTAAACAGAGCTAAAGAAGTGATTCTCCTCCAAGGCCTGGTGGTATGAAGACGTATATTAAGATCAGAGTAGAGAGTTGAATTTAAAAATAGAATCAGCCAGATGGAGAAGTCAATGTGTCTCTGAAGAGAAGATCCAAAGCAGAGGCTGCAAAAGGCATATGGACCCTGAAGAGCAACAGCCAGGAATCTGGTTCTAAATAAGTCAGGAAAAAGGGAAAGAAGTAAGGTTGAAGTAAGAGGGCGACTTGAACAAAGCATCTCGCCTCCTGCCCAGCCCCTTGTGATAGTGACACAATGATTTTGAAAATAGTGAAAAAGTTCTGTTGACACTTGAACAAGGGAAAATTCTCCCACATGTCATAACCTCAAAGAGTTACAGTTGAGGTGGAACAAGATGACAATAAGTAGAAAAGGTATTGGAGAAATCCCAGCGACATTCTCCAAGTTTGAAGGCCAGTATCAAAGAAAAGGGCAGACGGAGCAGGAAGTGTATCCCAGGGGAAGCACGATTATTTGGAAGCAAATATGCCAGGACCCCAGGAGTACAGCCGACCTACCTAGTGGAGAGTTGGTGGCCGGTGGGGCTGGATGACATGACAAGCGGAAGAAATTGAAAAGAACGGCCACTGCTTGTGCCTGGAGTAGAAGGTTGAGCCACACCAAAAACTTAAGCATAGATATTTGGCCCTTGGAAAACAGTCAGCAGAGATTCAACATGTAGATAAATGGAATTTATGAAAGAGAGACTAAAACAAATGGAAGAAAAGCGGTCCTCAAAGAGATCATAGCTAGCATTGATTGAGACTGCACTGTGTTTGAGGCACCATGCTCAGCACTGAACTCGCATCATCTCTGCCTGTACTCCTTTCATTAGTCCTGGGGTCAATCACAACCTTGATGAGGGCTCCTCCAACACTCTGCCTCCTCAGTTCACAGCCAGTTCACTTCTCGGAGCTCCAGGCCATATTTCAGCTGCTTCCTCAGCATCTCTATTTTTGCTGCTCCTAACCCTCTCAAACACAGCATGTCCAAACTTGCCATCTCCCCAGCACAGTCCTGGTCTCCTTCAGGGTTTCCTATATCAGGAAAACCATCCTCCTGCCTTTCTGTTTGTGAACACTCAAAACCTAGGTGTTATCTGTAGTGTATCCTTTGCTCACATTTTTATAGCCAAGAGGTCACCAACGTCCAGATATACTGATCTTTTAAATATCTTCCTAATCCTTGTTCTCCATTACACCCTGATCCAGATAGCACTGTTTCTCGTTTGGAGTAACTTCCCAACTGGTCTTCCATATCCACTTTTATCCTACCAGTCCATTCTCAATACTGCAGCCAAAGAGACCTTTTCAAATCATAAATCTGAGTGTTTCACTCCTGCCTAAAACTATTGAGTGTTTTCCCATTGCCCTTAGGATGGAGTAACAGTTCCCTAACACAGGCTACAAAACTGCCTGGTGGGGCTTGTGCTGTGCACTCTGCCCTCTCTCACTGCACTGGCCTTCTCTCTTCCTCCGACACCCATCACCCTGAAAGTCCTCTGTTAATGCTGTTCTCATCCTTGGGATGCTCTTTTCCACCCCAACTTGATTAACTTCTTACTCATCCTTCAGCTCTCAGCTGGGTTCACCCAGTTCCCTTCATTTTATTCACACACTGTACCACATAACTTTCATTCATATATCATTTATCACATTGCAATTACATATTTCCTCTGTGCTGATTTAATGTCTGACCCCAGTAGACTGGAAGTTCCATGGGGACAGGAGACTTTTTTCTCCCGTTGTGTTCCCCGTTTTATTGCCATCACTTAGCACAGCACCTGGTAAGGAATGAATGCTCAGTAAATACGTGTTGGTCCAATGAATGAACGATTTACTGAATGAATGTTTCATCTAATTCTAGAAGAGGGCCAGACAGGCTCTACCATACTTGGGTTTCTGTATATTTGTCTTTTATTTCATACAGCTTTATGTTAGGAATTTTGATCTAATTGTTTTTAGCACTTAACCATCAATGACAGACCGTTATTGTGGATTGCAAACTTTGTAAGCTTTTTCATTACAAGTGCCTTTTTCTCATTTATTAGTTTTTGCCCTCATTTCAGTCTTGGATCATGGATAATATTAACATTGCAGCCCCTGCTTCCTTTTTTTTGCATTTGCCTTTGTTTATGGGGCTTTTTTTGCAGGGGGCACAGGAGTTCGCCTACCTTTGATTTTTTTTTTTTTTTTTTAATCTTGCTGAGTTGTTTTTTTTTTCTTTCTCTCAAAATCTCAGCAGATGTTTCTTCCACTTGCATTTATTAATCTGATCATATCTTTGGTCTTAATTCTACATTCACTATACATTTTGTTTTTAATACTTACATTGTCTTTTGTATTTTCCTATGTGATCCGATTTCTCTATTTTGTTTTTGTATGGCTTTCTGTTTATAATAAATTTTTAGTTTTTAAATGTTATGCTTTTGAATAATACATTTAAACAACCTGAAGCAGTAGCCATACAGACTTCCTCAAAAGGAGATGAGGAAATTATCAGGCATACCACTCCTCCCAAATTTATACACCCCTCCATATATTGATTTGGTCAGTTATATTGTTATTTGAAATTATTCTGATGTTATCTTTATGCATTAAAATAATACACTTAAACCTTCATCATTTGAATTATCAGTATTAAAATTTCTCAAGCTCTGTAATGAAATATTAAATAAGAGGAAATGAAGAAATATACGCTTCATCCCATCTCTACTTCCTTCCACCTCTTGACTGTTTTACTAAGATCATTATTTCTAATCGGTTACAATTTTTAACATTCATTCTTTTCTAATGCCCTAATTCCTAGTTGTTTAGACTTGGTACTCACATCAGTATTCTCATTTCCTATTCCTGAGCTCATCATTTTCATTAATCTCTTATCTCTTGGTTAGCTGGATTGCATAGTTAAGTACATTTTTTTTTTTTTTTTGCCAAAAAAGAAAGCTAATGTGTACCATATTTCCTGAGTGCTTTTGTGTGTCAAAATAATGTGTTTTCTATATACTTGAATGACATTTAACTGAGTATAAAAGCCTCAGAGCACATTTTCTTTTCCCCAAAGACTTTGTAATGATTGCCTCACCATTTTCTAGTATTGTTGCTATGAAATTTAATACCAACTTGGTTTTCCCTTGATATAAGTAAATTACCTTATTTTCTGGTTTGGTTACAATCATTTATTCAACAAATATTGAGTATTATGTAATAGGTACTATTCCAACTGCTAGGTGTATATCAGGTTCTGTATTGTTGACGCCCAACAACTTTACCATTATTCATTGTCCCAGAACAGGAAGACATGGTATGTACCTTCAATCCACAGAATCAAGTCTTCTTTTATAGCAGCAATTTTTTATAGCATTAAAATCTTTTGGGGGGTGGGTCTATTCTGTTCTCTTCTTCATGCAAAAGTATTTAAAATTCATAATTAAATTCACTTTTTGATGTGTATTGTCTAATTGCCTTTATTTTGTTTTTTCCCCTACTCATCCCACCTGCTTTTGTGGTCTTTCTTTTTTGCTTTCTAGCTGTCAAATACCTGTACGTTAGTCTATGCTAGGTTCTTTCTCATTATGACTTTTTTTTTTTTTTGAGACAAGGTCTCACTCTGTCACCCAAGCTGGAGTGCAGTGGTCTGATCTCAGCACACTGCAACCACCACCTCCTGGGTTCAAGCAATTCTCCTGCCTCAGCCTCCCAAGTAGCTGGGATTACAGGTGCCCACCACCACCCCTGGCTAATTTTTTTTTATTTTTTGGTAGACACCAGGTTTCACCACGTTGGCCAGGGTGGTCTCAAACTCCTGACCTCAAGTGATCCACCCTGTGATTGCAGGTGTGAACCACCATGCCCAGTCACATTATGAGTCACTTTTAAACAAGGGAAGCTCCATCTTGTTCAGTTTTTTGCTCAAGAGTTGTGTGAGGAAGGAAAAGGGAAGAAAAAGCCAAGTCGACAGGAGTAATATTGTCTTGGATGACTTTCTCATCAACTCTGCTGTGCCTTCACTGCAAGGACATTTCTCTTCCTAGCGACCCACGTTCCTTCTGAGAATGAGCAGAAGGTTTTTGTGGCTCACAGTGAAGCCACATAAGGCTCTAGTTCTCTAGACAGTGACTTGGCATTTACTTTCATTCTCCTCAGCTGACATGGGTTTACTAATCAAAGGTGACTCCATACCCAGAGCAGATATGCCACAGGGCATGGGGGTTAAGAGGACAGGCTTGGCATTTGAACCCAGGCTCTGTAACTGACTTGTAAAATTGGGATAATAATAGTATCATCCTCATATAAATTATCTTTGAAGATTAACTAAGTTGGTACACGTAAACTACTTAAATCAGTACCTAGCACACAGTAAGCACTCACTAAATATCAGCAATTGTTATGTGGATATTGTTATCAGTGGTATTATTCCATCGTGTGCCGCCAGCACATTTCCTGGAAAGTTCATGGATTTTTCTCCTTCCAGTCTCTGGTCTGCAGTTCCTCAGGGTAAGATATAGAATTAGTGATTCCCAATAAGGGATAACTGGAAAAGTCCCTTGGAGCTGTGCCACCTGCTGTTGGAGAACTCTGCAATGTGAATGGACTATCCAGTGGGAATCTACATTTGGCAACTTCTGGAATTGGGGCCAAATCCTCCTATATTTAGAAGCAATTCTTCATAGTTTGGGGTTGTGTCTATCTTCTGATTTTGCTAATGATGGACTCTTGTTAGAATTTGTGTTGCTTTCAGTTAATATTAAAGACTGGAGCTTAGTGCAATTATCTTTATGCTGTCATCTTCAAGCAGAAGCTCTTAATATTTTTAAATCCTGAAATATTTTTAAATAAGTGAGAGAATGGCAAACTCCTTTTTCTCCACTGAAGCTTAAATATGAAGACATTATAAGAAGGATTTAAGAGTTCTTAATGCAATGTTCATAAAAGCACAGTCTAAACCTCAAAATCAGTTCCTAAGGGAGATTATTAAATCTTATTCCACTTTTGCACTTGTGACTAAATATTTTTTATTTAGAAAATGGTTTTGCATGAGAAATGGAAGTATAATTTTAATATAAAATCTTACTAAACACATTTCAAATTATTTAAAATTTTCATGAAATTTTAACTGAGTATAGATATATATTACCTTTTTATATGTAAGCATATATTTTTATATATAGTGTGTGTATATGTAAATATAGATATTCAAAAGAGATCTATCTATATAAAAGATATATTTTTCTTCAAATAATATAAGCCTGGTTTCAACCTGTCTTGCCCAGATGAGTTTGAATTTTATGGATTTTACTTTTCCCTTGAGTCCATGTCTTAGCAGATTAAGAAAAGCAAAATAGTTAAACTAGTTAAAGGTTATTTGTTATTTTCATGGTGGTGGTGGTGGTGGTGATAATGAGGATGGTAATGATCTCACATTTATAGTGGGTGGGCACTATGTTTATAAATTATTTCATTCTCTTGTCAAAACAACCACATGAGGTAAGACCAATTATTATGCCTACTTCACAGATTAGAAAACCAAGACCTAGAAAGTTAAGTCACATTCCCAGCATCATCCAACCAGCAAGCAACAGATTTGCCAAGCCAGACTGGCTCGAAATCCATGTTCTTAAATAATGAGTGAAGTCATTCCCCCATCCTCTAATACTACCTCTCCAGTAATATGGGTACAACAATACTCATAGGAGGAAATAAAGTGTATTTTCAATTCAAAAATTGGCTCAATTTCACCTAATTCAAAAGAGAGAGAATCTTAACACACACTAATGCTCTTCTCACTACAGCTCTTGAATATTAGAAAACAGAAGTTATGTGTTCCAGAATAAGTGAGAAACTTTTAAGCAATATTTTTAAATTCACTTATAATTCTTTCAAGACCTATTTTCCCTGTCCTAAGAAAGAAGCAGAGGAAAATGCTCTCAAAAATATTCTTTTCCATGGGTAGCCAGATCTTCTGAAGCATAAATGAATCTCCAAAAAGATAATCACTTGGCCATTCAATTTAGGGAGAAAGAAATTGCTCTGAACAATGATGCATATAAACTGAATTTTTGAGGTGTAATAAATATGATTCTCCTCGAAGGAATTTTTTTTTAAATCAGGTTGCTAAAGTAAGTCAAAAGAGACAAATATAACTCTTTGCTTCTATATGTGGAGGTTAATCATAAAATGCATCTTTGTTTTAAAATCCCATGAATGTTGGAATACAAGAGCATCCAATGTCAGTTCATAAATGAACCATTCCCTTTGAAACTTTGACAAATGGCTCCCTGATGTTGCTTCTGTTTGCTGAGGAGCGAGGCAGTGGCCTTCTGGGGCAGCATGTTAAAGATATTTCTATGAGATTTATGTGGCACAAAGCACTCTCAAAGACAAATCAATGTATCCGAGTAGAGCATTCTAATATAATCACAATGATTAAGAGAAGTGTTTCATCAACACAGGTCTGTCATTTCTTCCTCTCATTGTATGAGCTGCCTAAAGGTTTTATGTCCCTAAAACAAGGCTCTGAACAGCAGTGTTCAGTCACATTTGATATTAACAGAATTCCATAAAATCAGTCATCACTCTGGATGCATACTCTTAGGAAAACCATTTGAGTTCAAACTTGGTGAGAGAAATATCAGAGAACAAAACTAATAAAGAAGCAGGGGGGCCAGGCACAGTGGCTCACGCCTGTAATCCCAGCACTTTGGGAGGCCGAGGCAGGCAGATCACTTGAGGTCAGGAGTTTGAGACCAGCCTGACCAACATGGTGTGAAACCCCATCTCTACTAAAAAATACAAAAAGCCAGGTGTGGTGACAGGTGCCTGTAATCCCATCTACTCAGGAGGCTGAGACAAGAGAATCTCTTGAACCTGGGAGGTGGAGATGGTGGTGAGCCCAGATTGTGCCACTGCACCCCAGCCTGGGCCACAGTGCAAACTGTCTCAAAAAAGAGAAACATGGGGGTCTTTAAAGAGGTAATTAAGTTAAGATGAGGTCAGTCGGGTGGACCCTTATAAGAAGAGGAAATTAAGACAAAGGATCATACAGCAGGAAGACCCCATGAAGACACTGGGAGAAGGTGGCCATCTACAAAGGAGAAAAGCGTCAGTAGAAACCAACACTTTGATCTCAGCTTTCTGGCCTCGAGAAAATAAATTTTTGTTTTTTAAGTACCCAGTCTGTGTCATACTTTTGTTATGACAGCCCCAGTAAACAAATATACTCTACTCCAGAGTTCAGGAACATTGGCAAATAAGGCTGGACACACAGCGATGGGGCCAAAGAGTCAGCCATATTAGTGATAAAATTCACTTGAGAATATGGCTTTAGATCTAGCAGTCATAGGGCTTGCATGGAACGGAGCCCCTCAAAATAGGCAGCCTGCCCTGGAAACATGTCATACAGAGGAGCTGAGGAAGTGTTCCATGGATGAGCAGATATAGAAGAGGACTCTCAGGCCAGGCTCAGTGGCTCACGCCTGTAATCCCAGCACTTTGGGAGGCTGAGGAGGGTGGATCACCTCCTCAAGGAGGGAGGTCGGAGTTCAAGACCAGCTGGCCAAGATGGTGAAACCCCACCTCTACTAAAAATACAAAAAATTAGCTGGGCGTGGTGGCAGGCCCCTGTAATTCCAGCTAATGAAGAGGCTGAGGCAGAGAATTGCTTTAACCCGGGGGGAGGAGGCTGCAGTGAGTTGAGATCGCGCCACTGCATTCCAGCCTGGGAGACAGAGCAAGACTCCATCTCAAAAAAAAAAAGGACTCTGTTGGAGGAGTGAGTAAGGGGATGGGGACGGGCTGAGAGTGTTCCTCCTGTCCTTTTTTCTCTCGGTGGGGCAGCAAAATCCCTCCCTTCTCTGGAAGTAGGAGAAATAGAAAATGAGTGTCTCCGTGCTCTCACCCGCAGCGGATCTCAAGCTTTATTTTGCCATGTGCTTCCTAGAGAGGTGAGGTCAACTCTGATCATCTTCACTTGGAAAGGCCATATGTAGCTAAAATGCCACAGAAGGAAATCTCACTTTCCTCTGCAATGTGCTCATCTTTCTATAGTTCTTTCCCTGGAGGAATGACATCATCTTCCAACCCTGGGCCAGGCTGTCAACTTGGAGTCATCTAGTTTTCTCTTTCTTCCTGTTTCATGGATTCTTCCTCTTAAATGACTTGCAAATCCATCTGCCCCCCTCTAGTCCATGGTCAGGGCTTCAGTCAATCCCCTCATTACCCTCCCTGCTGGATTCCAGCCCAATCTTCTCTACTGGCTTCTCTGCCATGTGCTGTTCTTCACATTGTCACAGAGTGAAACGCCTAAAAGCCCAGTTGGACCACAACAGCCCATAAATTAAAATCCTTCTAGCTCCTGAGAGATCTGCCTGATCTGGCTTCCTCTACCCCTGGGTCTAGCCAGGACCAGGGGGGAGCCAGAATCCAGGGGTCCTCAGACATGGGAGATACCAGGCTTTGATGATGAACAGCGGGAAGACAAGTTCTGCACAAGGTCTTGGGGGGAATCTCCACTGGCAGTGAGGAAGTTTATCTCCCACACCACCTGGAGGGGACATCCTGGAGGTGAAACCCGAGCCTTCCTCCTCCCCTCTACTCCTTCCTCCCCCACCAGAGCAAGAAATGAAAGAACCAGACCAATATATCTCTGTTTTCTGGCATCTGCCTGCCCCTAGAGAAGGTGTCATACTCTTAGGACTAAGGGTAAATGTTCATGTAGAGGCTTTGTCCCTGCAAGAGAAAGTGTGCACCCCAAACACCAGCTATAAAGCAGTGAGTTGTTTTAATTCTCAGGGGCAACCTACGGATGTCCATTTGACTCTCACACTAAGCCTCAGCCTTTTAAAGTTTTGTCAGCACTGAAGATAATATGTTGATCTCCATCTACCTGACTCTAGAGTTTCCATTCTGAACCTGCTTAAGGAAAAATCTTTCAAACTCACTCAACGCTAACAGTTTTGAAGACCTATGATTCTGCCCCTGGGTTATGGGTCTGTGATGTTAAGAGATTATAAATGGACGTGGTAGGAAATGTCATAGTTAACGACCTTTGCTCATAAAAGGGGTGAATTATAGCAGAGAGGCCCCTTTGATCATCAAGTAATTAGGGATCATCTATGACAGGGGCTTGCAGTCTTTATCACTGGCTGTTTCTGGACCCTGTTGCTCTCGAAAAGCTCTTCCTTTTGAGTTCCCCATTTACATCAATAATATCACTTTCTTGATAATCGCCTGACACCAGAGCTCTGTCACTACTCATCCTCCTTTAGTTCTTTCCAATGAAGATATTAGCAAGCCATGAAGATTCTACATCATTCCGTCAGCTCCTTCCACTTCTTAACTGTCACCTGTCATTGTTGCTTCTCGTTGGAATATGGCAATAGCTTCCTAACCGGCCTCTCTGAATTTTGTCTCCCTCTTCTGAAATTCAACTAATTCATTGCTAACAGATTGATATTGCCGAAGGGCATATTTGGTAATGCCTTTTCCCTATTCAGAAACAGTCGAGGAGTCCCCACTGGCTTCTGCATTAAATCTGATTTCATCTGCTGGAATTCAAGGAAAGCTCTTCACAGAAAGCCTCCAACTTCTCCTTTCAGCTGTTTCCCAGCATTTTTGTATTGCAGACTGGCGTCACCATCACACAGCTCAATGCTTGTCTGCCATTTTGCTTTTGCTGATACGTTCCTACATCTGAGGATATCTTTTATTTTCCCCTGAGATGGAGCTTTGAAAATAAGTAGAAATCACAGGCAAATCACCACTATTTTGTGAAATCTCTTATCCTCCCAACCCTGACAGAAGGTTGAGCTTTTCTCCCTTTTGACACCACAGGATCAGAGTATTCTGTGCTTTTCTTACCCCGTTTATTTTGCTCTACCACTGAGACATACATTGATTCACCTCTTCCCTCCAACAGCTGCAAAATTTTCTGCGGACAATTGTTCCATTCCTATTCTCAGGCATGTGGTTTAGGTGGAATTTGCTTTTCCATTGTTTTCAAGCAAAACACACTGCTTACTATCTCCTCCTCTCTTCTATTTCAGAGTCTTGATAATTTTTTTTTTTCTTTTGCTCTGTCGCCAGGCTGGAATGCAGTGGCGCGAGTTCGTATCACTGCAACCTCCACCTCCTGGGTTCAAGCGATTCCCCTGCCTCAGCCTCCCAAGTAGCTGGGACTACAGGCACGCGCCACTATGCCCGGGTAGTTTTTCGTATTTTAGTAAAGAACGGGGTTTTACCATGTTGGCCGGGATGGTCTCAATCTCCTGACCTCATGATCCACCCGCCTCAGCCTCCCAAAGTGCTGGGATTACAGGCATGAGCCACGGTGCTCAGCAAGTCTTGATAATTTGTTTAGGGAAGAAGCTAAGACTTGATTGAGAACCATGAGGCCTAAGAGATATTGGCTGGGACTTTGAGAATAAGAGCCTCCATTATCTTCCAAAGGAACTCCAAGAAGACTCATCCTCACTTTCTCAGATGTTGTAGTGAGGATGTGAGATCTAGAATTGTACAAGTCATTTTGGTAGCATGAAGCGGGGGCCAGCCCAGAGAGAAATCGGACACATAGAGGAGGGGACAGGAGCTAAAACAATCATGGAGAAATGGTGATACTTTGAACCTCTGGGTAAAACAGCACTTGGAGCGAGGCCCGATTTTGTACTTTTCAATGAAGTTGATAAATGTCTAATGTTGTATAAGCCCGTCTGACTTTGGTGTTCTGACTCCAGCAACAAATCTTCTGTCTTCATACTAGACATAGGGTGTCTTTTCGTGGGGATAGTTTAAATCTGCTGTAATGGATTTCACAGTACCTTACATAGCAGCCTTTTAATAGCCCTCTTTTAATGGGATTGATTTGTGCAGTGGCCAAAAAAAAAATGTTTCCACAAACTTAGGCAACACTTTTGAAAAGAAAATAGAATATTCACTGTTTGCTGCATTGAACTGGATACACTGATATTTACTAAAAACACATTTTATCAAACAGATGGATTGTGGAAAATAGCTTGCAAACACCATTTGTAAAATTTCTGGTTGTTTAGAAAAGTAGCCAGCAAGTTCTTTTCCTTACAGTAGAGATTTTGTAAAATAAAAGATAATTCTCATACATCGTCTACAATAACTCCTGAAATTTTATTGTCTAGGCCATTTCTATATTTAACTAAAATGGCCTAACCCATAGATAGAAATGGAGCCACACATATCTTTAATAACAAAAAATAAGGGGTCTGAGTTTATATGCTTTACTGCATAGAAAATCTATTATAAATTTCAAAGGCCCCAAGGGTCATTTCCAAGGCTTCCAGAATTTCTTCTAGGTATGTTTTATCTTAAAGGCTGGACAGAGACAGACTCTCTGATAAATGTGTGGCTTCAGGTAAAAGTCTCACTATTTTACTGTGTCTCATTCCTGGCAAGCTGGAGTCCATGCTCAGAGGTGGAGAAACCAGAACAGCACAGTCTGCTATATGAATTTTCTATTGCTGAGTAACAGATTACTATAAATTTAGCAGTTTTAAACAATGCCTGTTTATTAGCTCGCAGTTCTGTAGGTCTGGAGCTTGGCACAGCATGGCTGTGTTCTCTGCATAGGGTCTCACAAGGCTGACATCAGAGTGCTGACTGGGCTGAGTCCTTCCCTGGAGGCTCCAAGCCATTCATTCTGCTTCCAAACCACTCAAGCTATTCGCAGGATTCAGTTCCTTGAAGTTGTAGAATTGAGGTCCCTGTTTCCTTGCTGGCTGTCAGCCAGGACTGCTTTCAGCAGCTCAAGGCCACCCACATTCCTTGGCATGTGGCCTCCTCTATCTTCAAGCCAGCAATGATGTGTCAAGTTGTTTTTTTGTTTTGTTTTGTTTTTTTGTTTTTAAACAGGATCTCGCCCTGTTGTACAAGCTGGAATGTGGTGACAGGCCACAGCTCACTGTAGCTTCACCCTCCCAGGTTCACTCCCACCTGAGCCTCCTGAGTAGCTGGGACCACAGGTATGAGCCTCCACACCCAGCTAATTTTTTTAGTTTTCTATACAGTTCTTGCTATGTTGCTGGGGCTGGTCTTGAACTCCTGGCTCAAGTGATCCTCCCACCTCAGCCTCCCAAAGGGCTAGGATTACCGGTGTGAGCCACTGCACCTGGCCTCAAGTCCTTCCTGTGGTTTGAATGATTGACTTCTTCTGTCTCTGACCTCTAGATCCAAATTTGAAGGGCTCATGTGATCGGGCCAGGCCCACCCAGATACTCACTCTATCTAATGTCAACTGATTTGGGAGCTTAATCACATCTGCAAAACTTCCACAGCAGCACCTAGATTAGTGTTTGATTAAATAACTGGAAGAAAGTAGGAATACATCAGGACCAAGAGCCTTGAGGAGCATCGTAAAACTGCCTGTTATGCCTGCAGTAATCAAACATCAGCCCCCTCCAAAATGGGCCACCATATCTCTTCAGGAAATAACAATTCTCCTATACCTTGGTTTTCTTCTCAATCTGGACTAGCCTGGGTCTCTTTATTTCCCCCTCCCACCCAAGTGATATGGAAATCAAGCTTTACACCCTTCATTTCCCCTCAGATCTGTCTTTGTTAGCTCAGGCTGCCATAAGAAAATGCCACAAAGAAATTAATTTTCTCACAGTTTTGGAGGCTGGAAGTCTGTGATGAGGGGTCCAGCATGGCTGAGTTCGGGAGAGTGCCCTCTTCCAAGTTCACAGATGGCCCGTCTTCTTGCTAGGTTCCTCATGTGGCACAGAGACTGAGCAAGCTCTCTGGTATCTCTTCTTATAAGGACACTAATTGTATCATGAGGGCCCCACCCTCATGACCTCATTTTAACCTGATTACCTTTCAAAGGTCCCATCTCCAAACACCATCACATTGGAGGTTAGAGCTTCAACATAAGAATTTGGGGGGGGGGGGGGGGACACAATTCATAACAGTATCAAAATAACAAAAATTTCACTCATCACACCAGAGATCATGAACACTTGGGTACAAGGACACTCCAAACCATACAGAACAAAAAAGTATTTTTTCCTACCACTTCTTCCAGCCTCTTCTCCCACTCCATGCCGTCCCCCACAAACAGCAACAGCAAAGTATGTCTGGAGACACATTTCTATCTAAGCTGGATTCAGACATGTATGCTCCTAAAATAGGCTTTTAACTCTTCAGTCTCAAGCATCTACCTCCAGGTTAGAGTTGACTTTGCCTAGTTCTCTGGAACAGTGGTCCCCAACCGTTTTGGTCCCAGGGACCAGTTTCATGGAAGGCAGTTTTTCCATAGACCAAAGGTGGAGGATGGTTTTGAGATGAAACTATTCCACCTCAGATCATCAAGCATTAATTAGTTTCTCATAAGGAGGGCACAACCTAGATGCCTCGCATGCACAGTTCGCAATAGAGTTTGCACCCCTATGAGAATCTAATTTCCCTGGCTGATCCAACAGGAGGCAAAACTCAGGTAGTAATGCTCACTCGCCTACTGTTCACCTCCTGCTGTGCAGCCCAGTTCCTAGCAGGCCACAGACCGGTACCGGTCTGCAACTGAGGAGCTGGGGACCCCTGCTATAGAAGGAAGGGTGGGCACAGACTTAGATCTCATATAGACTGTCAAAGTAATGAGCTTACCATAATGGCTCTTGAAAATTACACTACTTTGCAAACGATGATTCTTTACATTAGTTTCCTATCTCTGCTGTCAGACATGTGCACAAATTTAGTGGCTTAAAAATAACACGAGCATATTATCTTCCAATTTCCAAGATGAAAAGTCTAAAAAAGGATGACAAAGACTACATTCCTTCTGGAATCTCCAGGGGGGGAATCCATTTCCTTGCCCCTTCCAGCCTCCAGAGCCCCCGTGTCTGTATCCTCATCTAGTTCCTTGCTTGCACTACTTCCATTGTCACTTTGCTTTCTCTGACCCCCCTACTCATAAGGACCCTAGCAATGACGATGGCCCATCTAGATAATCCTGAATAATCCCTCCATCTTCAGACCCTTAACATCATCACAGCTGCAGAGTCTCCTTTGCCATGTAAGGTAACACATTCGTCAGTTACTAGAATTTTGATGTGGACATCGTTCGGCAGAGGCCATTATTCTGCCTATCACATGCCCTTTTTCAGAATAATGACTTTCGTATCCCAAAACATACTAAATAAATGAGATATAAGAAATCACATTCTGAAATTATATGTTCAGGCAAAGCCACATTGACCAATTTACTCAGTCCAGTGGTTTCTAGTTAAAGACTATCATCTGGGAAAAAAAATCTGAATTGTGCACATTTGAATGTTTAGCTTTCTGTATACACACACAGAGGAAAAGAAATGAAAAGGGGGCCTCTTCCACTATCTTCAGTCTACTGCACCCTTGCACTATTTCCACATCTTCCAAAGTGCTGTCATGGTTAGCTCTATTTTGCCCTGAAGATATTTGTGCTTAAATCTAATTTTTTTTAATTTATTTTTTTTTCCATTTTTTTTTTATTGCATTTTAGGTTTTGAGGTACATGTGAAGAACATGCATGATTGTTGCATAGGTACACACATGGCAGTGTGATTTGCTGCCTTCCTCCCCCATCACCTATATCTGGCATTTCTCCCCATGCTGTCTCTCCCCAACTCCCCACCCCCCCACTGTCCCTCCCTATTTTTCCCCGACAGACCCCAGTGTGTGATGCTCCCCTCCCTGTGTCCATGTGTTCTCATTGTTCAACACCCGCCTATGAGTGAGAACATGCGGTGTTTGATTTTCTGTTCTTGTGTCAGTTTGCTGAGAATGATGGTTTCCAGGTTCATCCATGTCCCTACAAAGGACACGAAATCATCGTTTTTGATGGCTGCATAATATTCCATGGTGTATATGTGTCACATTTTCCCTGTCTAGTCTATTATCGATGGGCATTTGGGTTGGTTCCAGGTCTTTGCTATTGTAAACAGTGCTGCAATGAACATTGGTGTGCATGTGTCCTTATAGTAGAATGATTTATAATCCTTTGTATATATACCAAGTAATGGGATTGCTGGGTCAAATGGAATTTCTATTTCTAGGTTCTTGAGGAATCACCACACTGTCTTCCATAATGGTTGAACTAATTTACACTCCTACCAACAGTGTAAAAGTGTTCCTATTTCTCCACATCCTCTCCAGCATCTGTTGTCTCCAGATTTTTTAATGATCGCCATTCTAACTGGCGTGAGATGGTATCTCAATGTAGTTTTGATTTGCGTTTCTCTAATGACCAGTGATGATGAGCATTTTTTCATATGTTTGTTGGCTTCATGTATGTCTTCTTTTGTAAAGTGTCTGTTCATATCCTTTGCCCACTTTTGAATGGGCTTGTTTGTTTGTTTCTTGTAAATCTGTTTTAGTTCTTTGTAGATTCTGGATATCAGCCCTTTGTCAGATGGGTAGACTGCAAAAATTTTTTCCCATTCTATTGGTTGTCGATTCACCCTAATGACTGTTTCTTTTACTGTGCAGAAGCCGTGGAGTTTGATTAGGTCCCATTTGTCTATTTTGGCTTTTGTTGCCAATGCTTTTGGTGTTTTGGTCATGAAGTCCTTGCCTATGCCTATGTCCTGAATGGTTTTGCCTAGATTTTCTTCTAGGGTTTTTATGGTGTTAGGTCTTATGTTTCAGTCTTTAATCCATCTGGAGTTAATTTTAGTGTAAGGTGTCAGGAAGGGGTCCAGTTTCTGCTTTCTGAACATGGCTAGCCAGTTTTCCCAACACCATTTATTAAACAGGGACTCCTTTCCTCATTGCTTGTTTTTGTCAGGTTTGTCAAAGATTGGATGGTTGTAGATGTGTTGTGTTGCCTCAGAGGCCTCTGTTCTGTTCCATTGGTCTATATCTCTGTTTTAGTACCAGTACCATGCTGTTTTGATCACTGTAGCCTTGTGGTATAGTTTGAAGTCTGGTAGAGTGATGCCTCCCGCTTTGTTCTTTTTGCTTAGAATTGACTTGGCTATGTGGACTCTCTTTTGGTTCCATATGAAGTTTAAGGTGATTTTTTTCCAGTTCTGTGAAGGTCATTGGTATCTTGATGGGGATGGTGTTGAATCTGTAAATTATTTTGGGAAGTATGGCCATTTTCACGATATTGATTCTTCCTAACCATGAACATGGAATGTTTCTCCGTCTGTTTGTGTCCTTTCTTATTTCATTGAGCAGTGGTTTGTAGTTCTCCTTGAAGATGTCTTTTATGTTCCTTGTTAATTGTATTCCTAGGTATTTTGTTCTCTTTGTAGCAATTGTGAATGGCAGTTCGTTCTTGATTTGGCTCTCTTTAAGTCTGTTATTGGTGTATAGGAATGCTTGTGATTTCTGCACATGGATTTTGTATCCTGAGACTTTGCTGAAGTTGCTTATCAGTTTCAGGAGATTTTGGGCTGAGACGATGGGATCTTCCAGATATACAATCATGTCATCTGCACATAGAGACAATTTGACTTCCTCCTTTCCTGTTTGAATACCCTTTATTTCTTTTTCTTGCCTGATTGTTCTGGCTAGAACTTCCAGTACTATATTGAATAGGAGTGGTGAGAGAGGGCATCCTTGTCTAGTGCCAGATTTCAAAGGGAATGCTCCTAGTTTTTGCCCATTCAGTATGATATTGGCTGTTGGTTTGTCGTAAATAGCTTTTATCATTTTGAGATACGTTCCATCAATACCTAGTTTATTGAGGGTTTTTAGCATAAAGGGCTGTTGAATTTTGTCAAAGGCCTTCTCTGCATCAATTGAGATAATCGTGGTTTTTGTCTTTGGTTCTGTTTATGTGGTGAATTATGTTTATAGACTTGCATATGTTGAACCAGCCTTGCATCCCAGGGATGAATCCTACTTGATCATGGTGGATAAGCTTTTTGATGTGCTGTTGCAATTGGTTTGGCAGTATTTTACTGAAGATTTTTGCATCTATGTTCATCATGGATATTGGCCTGAAGATTTTTTTCGTGCTGAGTCTTTGCCGGGTTTTGGTATCAGGATGATGTTGGTCTCATAAAATGATTTGGGAAGGATTCCCTCTTATTGGATTGTTTGGAATAGTTTCAGAAGGAATGATACCAGCTCCTCTTTGTATGTCTGGTAGAATTCAGCTGTGAACCCATCTGGACCTGGGCTTTTTTTGGTTGATAGGCTCTTAATTGATGCCTCAACTTCAGACCTTGTTTTTGGTCTATTCAGGGTTTTGACTTCTTCCTGGTTTAGGCTTGGGAGGATGCAAGTGTCCAGGAATTTATCCATTTCTTCCAGGTTTACTAGTTTATGTGCATAGAATTGTTTGTAATAATCTCTGATGATGGTTTGAATTTCTGTGGAATCTGTGGTGATATCCCCTTTATCGTTTTTTATTGCATCTATTTGATTATTCTCTCTTTTCTTTTTATTAATCTGGCTAGTGGTCTATTTTGTTGACCTTTTTGAAAAGTCAGCTCCTGGATTTATTGATTTTTTTAAGGGTTTTTTGTGCCTATCTCCTTCAGTTCTGCTCTGATCTTAGTTATTTCTTGTCTTCTGCTATCTTTTGAGTTTTTTTGATCTTGCTCCTCTAGCTCTTTCAATTTTGACAATAGGGTGTCAATTTTAGATCTCTCCTTGCTTCTCATGTGGGCATTTATTGCTATATATTTTCCTCTAGAGACTGCTTTAAATGTGTCCCAGAGATTCTGGTATGTTGTGTCTTCGTTCTCGTTGCTTTCGAAGAACATCTTTATTTCTGCCTTCATTTCATCGTTTATCCAGTCAACATTCAAGAGCCAGTTGTTCAGTTTCCATGAAGCTGTGTGGTTCTGAGTTAGTTTCTGAAATCTGAGTTCTAACTTGATTGCACTGTGGTCTGAGAGACTGTTATGATTTCTGTTCTTTTGCATTTGCTGAGGAGTGATTTACTTCCAATTATGTGGTCAATTTTAGAGTAGGTGCGATGTGATGCTGAGAAGAATATGTGTTCTGTGGATTTGGGGTGGAGAGTTCTGTAAATGTCTATTAGGTTTGCCTGGTCCAGGTCTGAGTTCAAGTCCTGGATATCCTTGTTAATTTTCTGTCTCATTGATCTGTCTAATATTGACAATGGGGTGTTAAAATCTCCCACTATTATTGTGTGGGAGTCTAAGTCATTAAGAACTTGCCTTATGTATCTGGGTGCTCCTGTATTGGGTGGGTATATATTTAGGATCATTAGCTCTTCTTGTTGCATTGAGCCTTTTACCATTATGTAATGTCCTTCTTTGTCTCTTTTGAACTTTGTTGGTTTAAAGTCTATTTTATCAGAGATGAGAATTGCAACTCCTGCTTTTTTTTGCTCTCCATTTGCTTGGTAAATCTTCCTGCATCCCTTTATTTTGAGCCTTTGTGTATCCTTGCATGTGAGATGGGTTTCTTGGATACAGCACACCGATGGGTTTTAGCTTTTTATCCAATTTGCCAGTCTGTGTCTTTTGATTGGGGCATTTAGCCCATTGACATTTAGGGTTAATATTGTTATGTGTGAATTTGATCCTGCCATTTTGATGCTAGCTGGCTGTTTTCCCCATTAGTTGATGTAGTTTCTTCATTGTGTTGATGCTCTTTACCATTTGGTATGTTTTTGGAGTGGCTGGTACTGGTTGTTCCTTTCTATGTTTAGTGCCTCCTTCAGGAGCTCTTGTAAAGCAGGCCTGGTGGTGATGAAATCTCTGAGTATTTGCTTGTTCGCAAAGGATTTTATTTTTCCTTCACTTATGAAGCTTAGTTTGGCTGGATATGAAATTCTGGGTTGAAAGTTCTTTTCTTTAAGGATGTTGAATATTGGCCCCCACTCTCTTGTGGCTTATAGGGTTTCTGCTGAGAGATCTGCTGTAAGTCTGATGGGCTTCCCTTTGTGGGTAACCTGACCTTTCTCTCTGGCTGCCCTTAACATTTTCTCCTTCATTTCAACCCTGGTGAATCTGATAATTATGTGCCTTGGGGTTGCTCTTCTTGAGGAATATCTTTGTGGTGTTCTCTGTATTTCCTGGACTTGAATATTGGCCTGCCTTGCTAGGTTGGGAAAGTTTTCCTGGAAAATTCTGAAGAGTATTTTCCAGCTTGGATTCATTCTCTCCATCACATTCAGGTACACCTATCAAACATAGATTAGGTCTTTTCACATAGTCCCATATTGCTTGGAGACTTTGTT
The DNA here is from genome assembly GCA_036589455.1 of Ateles fusciceps. NCBI lineage: Eukaryota > Metazoa > Chordata > Mammalia > Primates > Atelidae > Ateles > Ateles fusciceps. The sequence goes on along the minus strand of JAZHEH010000572.1, from coordinate 11,431,307 downwards.
CATTCCTTTTTACCCTTTTTTCTCTACTCTTGTCTTCTTGTTTTATTTCATTGAGTTGATCTTCGACCTCTGATATCCTTTCTTCTACTTGGTCAATTCGGCTGTTGAAACTTGTGTATGCTTCACGAAGTTCTCGTGTTGTGTTTTTCAGCTCCATCAATTCACTTATATTCCTCTCTGTTTATTCTTGTTAGCATTTTGTCAAATCTTTTTTCAAGATTCTTAGTTTCTTTGCATTAGGTTAGAACATGTTCTTTTAGCTCACAGAAGTTTCTTACTACCCACCTTCTGAAGCCTGATTCTGTCAATTCATCACACTCATTGTCCATCCAGCCTTGTTCCCTTGCTGGTGAGGAGTTGTGATCCCTTGTAGGAGGAGAGGTGTTCTGGTTTCGGGTGTTTTCCTCCTTTTTGCACTGGTTTCTTCCCATCTTTGTGGATTTATCCACCTGTCGTCTTTGTAGTTGTGGACTTTCAGGTTGGGTCTCTGAGTGGACGTCCAGTTTGTTGATGATGAAGTTATTTCTTTCTGTTTCTTAGTTTTCCTTCTAACAATCTGGCCCCTCTGCTGTAGGACTGCTGAGGTCAACTCCAGGCCCTGCTTGCCTGGGGCTCACCTACAGCAGCTGCAGAACAGTAAGGGTTGCTGCCAGTTTCTTCTTCTGCTATCTTTGCCCCAGAAGGATACCTGCCAGATGTCAGTCTGAGCTCTCTTTATGAGCTGAGTGTTTGGATATGCGGGGGTTAGGGAGCTGCTTGAGGAGACAGTCTGTTCGTTATAGGAGCTCAAGTGCTGAGCTGTGAGCTCCGTTGTTCATTCAGAGCTGCAGGGCAGGTACGTTTAAGTCTGCTGCAGCAGAACTCATAAACCCCTTTTTTCCCCAGGTGCTCTGTCCCGGGAAGTTAGGCCTTTATTTATAAGTTTCTGTTGCGCTGCTGCCTTTTTTTCAGGGCTGCCCTGCCCAGCGAGGAGGCAGCCTAGTCCCTGTCTGCCCGCAGAGGCTTTGCTGAGTTGCTGTGGGCTCCACCCTGCTGCCATGTGAACTTCCCTGCAGTCCTGTTTATATGGGTGTAGTCAGAACTGCCTCAGCAATGGTGGGCTGCCTCAGCAATGGTGGGCTGCCTCAGCAATGGTGGGCTGTCTCAGCAATGGTGGGCTGCTTCAGCAATGGCGGGCTGCCTCAGCAATGGCAAACTACCTCTGTAGTGGTGGACTGCCTCAGCAATGGTGGACACTCCTCCCCCACAGAGCTGGACCGTCCCGGGTTCAGCTGTGCTTGCTGTGAAACTCTCAATCCAGAGCATTTCTGATTGCTGTTTTTTTGTGGGGGGTGGGACCAGCCAAGCCTGATCACCTGGCTCCCTGCCTCAGAGCCTTTTATTTAGTTGGACGGTCAACTGTCTCCCAGGTGTTCCAGTCGCCTATTGAAAGGCGTCGGGATCTGTGTGATTTCCTGTGCAGCGACCCACTGTGCCGGCTGAAACAGCAACGCTGAGATTCGTGGTGCTTTTTGCCCAGGAATCTCCTGGCCTGGCTCCCCTGTTTCAGTCCCCTTTTTAATCAGATGAATGGGCAACTCTGCCTTCCCGGAGCTCCAATTGTCAGCTAAAATGGCACCCAGAACCGTGTATCTTGTATGGGGAACCACCGCGCCGGGGCGCCAGCAAAACAGCCGCACCGACCAAGCCAGCCACCCTGGCAACCCGTGGGGCTCCTCCGCCTGGGAATCTCCTGGTCTGTGGGCAACAAAAATCCGTCTGGAAATGCGGCGTCCACTCACCCTCCGCACTTTCACTGGGAGCTGCAATCCTGAGCTGCTCCTATTCGACCATCTTGGATCCCTCCATCTTAAACTTAATTTTAAATGCAGTTTGAGTGCAACATAAACACAAGTCTCAAAATGGTTGAAAAACTGGTGAAGAAAGTGGTGCAGGAAAAATATATATACTAAACCTCTATTACATTATATTTTATGTGCAAATTCTATGTGCTTTACAATTGTTGTTTATTAACTATTTATTCTTGTTTTCATTATCCAGATGATGTATTTATCTCTCTGAGAAAATTGTTTGGGAATTTCAGGTGAGGACAGAATTAATTACAATTAATGGAAATATTTTTTCATGTAATAGCTTTTCACTTAATGCCAGGAAAGAATTCAAGCTGACAGAAGGGTATTAAGGGTTTTGACGCAGTTCACCCAGAACAAAAGAACCATCTTCTTTCTCTTTCTTCCTTCCTTTCTTCCTTCCTTCCTTCCTTTCCTTCCTTCCTTTTCTTCTTTCCTTCCTTCCCTTTCTTCTTTCCTTCCTTCCCTTCTTCCTTCCCCTTCCTCCCTCCTCGCTTCCTCCCTCCTTGACAGAGTCTTGCTCTGTCACTCAGGCTAAAGAGCAGTGGTGCAATTTTGGTACACTGCAACCTCCACCTCCTGGGTTCAAGCGATTCTCCTGCCTCAGCTGCCCAAGTAGCTGGAATTACAGGCACACGCCACCATGCCTGGCTAATTTTTGTATTTTTAGCAAAGACAGGTTTCACCATGTTGGGGCCAGGCTGATCTCAAACTCCTGACTTCAGGTGATCCGCCCACCTCAGCCTCCGAAAGTGTTGGGATTACAGGTGTGAGCCACCCCACCCAGTTGAACTGTCTTCTTTGGAAAGGAACTCTGATGCCTCCACTGAATGAGACAACTGCCTGCAGTTTTTAAATGGCAGGTTTTCCAACTCCTACCCATCAAGACTTCAAAAACCCTAGGGCTGAATTTCAACCAGAGCCCCTGTTAGAGGTATAAATATGTGTATGGAGTTTGATTTTGATTAATCCTCTTTCCATATCGTTGACTCTGAAGAAGCTTGTTCCTGGGTGGCCAGATGAATGGCTAGAAAGCAAAGGCAGTTTTCAAGTATTGGATTCTAGCAAAGCAATCTATCCCCAGTGCTTTCCGGATGCTGTCATTGGGAAACAAAATTGCACTGTGAGGGTCAGAAGCTCCTGTTCACCTCATCCTAGCCACATGAAGAGAACTTTTCTTTGGTAGAACCATAATATCACTGTGGAACAGCATGATTATAACTGTGGTGCCATGGGTTGAAGACATTTTTAGAAAATCTCAGCTCATTCTGTGATTTTTTTGAGTTCTGTAAATACTCTCAAGAAATGTCAGGTTGAAATGTTTAATCACACTAATTGTTGCTACCAGTCCTAAACCAATGTGGGATATGTACATAATCCTTACCTCCTCAGACTCTAAGAATGAGCTCAGTAGCGTGTTGAAAGTGGTGCCGCATGTATTGCCTGAAGCACTGATGGGGCATGTCATGCATATCACTCATTCACCTGTCCCAGAGTGTGTCTCTACTCTTTGGTTCCATTAGTCCGAGAAGATAATGAATGATGTTCAGAGTTGTAGGTAAAAAGAACACCCAGGCAAAGAAGTGATCTCAGTGCACAAAGAGTTATTTGCTTGACAACACTACAAGGGTTTGTTGGGCTGTCTCCTAGACCTCTATAATTCACAGTTCTTCATTCCAGGGGCCATCATTTGTTTAAGCATGGGTCAAATGACTTCAGGTTTCACTCATAATTTCCTGTCAGTCCCCCTGCCTCGGAGGGGACATAGGTTTGTCGACCATGACTTTTGAGTCCTCTAACTGTGATTCCAAGAATCAAGGGCTGAGTGAAAAAGAGATAATGATTGATGGGCTAGAGCTCAAGCTAAACCGTGTGTGTGTGTGTGTGTGTGTGTGTGTGTGTGTGTGTGTGTGCGCGCCTTGAGAACCACTCCCACTACATTTCACAGAAGACAATCCATATCTCCAAATGTATCATCCCAAGGCTCCAATTGCCATGGCACAGGCTTTGATACAATCCCAATAACTGTGTTTTGAAAAGCCTGCTGTCTAAGCTTTGCATGTTACTTGTCCTTCTATGTCTTGTCCATCATGTCTATTTCCTGTTGTTCTGGCGGTTGCCATGTTTGCCCATAGAGTCTGGGAATTCTCACAGAGGTCTGCAAAGCCTCTTTATGATGCACAGTATTTCATATTCTCAGAACATTTTATCAGAGGTATTTTTTTCTTTTTTTTTTTTTATCAGAGGTATTTTTTATCTTTAGTGTGCATATTCTGTTAGCATAGACCACTGCAGCATACAGCACAAACAAATCACACACAGGCTCATGATTATTGTTTTTCTAGTTTAATTAATATAAAAGTAACATGGATATATTGTAAGAAAAAATAAAATGGGAAAAAACAATTTATGAGGGAAAGAAATAGTCTCCTACCTGCCCCAGTTCCTCTCCCAAGAAATAACATCTTAACTGTTTCAGTTCTTTAATTCTTTAGTTCTTTAATTCTATAAGAATTAAAGAATACTGAATAACATGTATATGAGATTTCTGAATGTATCAAATTTATATTTAGCCTATTGTCTCCCAGAAATGAAAGATGAGGATTTAATTATACAACCATTCTCTCTTCTCCCACCTTTTCCTCCTCTCTAATATTTGAGGTATTATCATTTTTACTTCTTGCTTGTTTATCTTTAATTACTTTAAACAATATACTTATGCCTCAATTTCTTTTGTAGCAGGTTCAATTTTCTCAAGCCATGTTCTTGGGCATGAAAAAGGATTAACTTTATTTTCTGTAACTAAAAGACCACATTTTACCAGCTGACATAAACCTTAATCATTGTTGATTCCAGGCAAATTCGGTCATTTTTACATTTAAACTCTTTGCAGTCCAGATGAATTCTTCCCTTACCACCCACTTTTGTGGGAGGCAGGTCTTTTCTGGGAGATTTATGTGGTGCCAAAGCACTGGGGGTAGGTATCCTACAGTTGACCTCTGTTCTATTTGGCATCTCCTGATGTTTGGTCATTAGCGTCTCGACATCTGAGCCGTTCCAGGCACCACCATGAACTCTGGTTATTAGTCCACATGGTTTGTATCATCCATGTTCTTATATAAGATTTCCTTCAGATCCACTCACCATCTTAACGCTTCTGCGACCCTTTAAGAGACATGAACAGTTCTCCAACTGTCTTCTGTGACTGTGGGGGACACAGGAATCTCAGCAGGGCTGTCTCAGGCCCTCGCCACTGCAATTCCCATTGTACAGCTATGACACACTCTGTTAGGAGGTGGAGGCACTTCTGTGAGACTTGTGTTTAGCTTGCTGCCTCCCAGAAAGGGGTGTACTGCTCCTTTCTTCTTACTCTTTTCTAAACTACCCTCTCCCATTTCTAGAAAGCAGTCCCAATCCAGACACCAAGAGAGGGTTCTTGGACCTCTCTCAAGGAAGAATTCAGAACACGTCCATAGAATAAAGCAAAAGCAAGTTTATTAAGAAAGTAAAGGAATAAAGAATGGTGATGCCATAGGCAGAGCAGTGGCATAGGCTGCTTGACTGAGTATACTTTTAGTTATTTCTTGATTATATACAAAACTCAAGATTATTCATGAGTTTTCTGGGAAAGGGGCAAGCAATTACCAGAACTGAAAATTTCTCCCCTTTTTAGACCATATAGGGTAACTTCCTGACATTGCCATGGCATTTGTAAACTCTCATGGTACCGGTGGGAGTGCCTTTTAGCATGCTGATGCATTATAATTAGTATATAATGAGCAGAGAGGACAACCAGAGGTCACTTTCATCACCATCTTGGTTTTGGGGGGTTTTGGCCTGCTTCTTTACCACATCCTGTTTTATCAGCAGGGTCTTTGTGACCTGTATCTTGTGCTGACTTTCCTGTCTCATCCTGTGACTAAGAACACCTAACCTCCTGGGGTTAGTCTAGTAGGTCTTAGCCTTATTTTACTTAGCCCCTATTCAAGATGGAGTTGCTCTGGTTCAATTGCCTCTGACACTTCCACTCCAGTTTTGGGGTTGGGGGTACAGGTGACTGGGACACAAGCAAGCTCCAAGCACTTGCTTTCCCCCTGATTCTTTCAACCTCTGTCCTCCTTCCTCACTTCAGGCAAACCAACCTTTATGCCCTAATTCTTTCAGAGATTTTTCCTTGGCTACTTAAAACAAAGCTTTTGGAATTCAGTGACATATTTCTTTCTCTTGCAAAGCAAAAGCCTTTGGATTTCAAGAAAATAAATTTCAAAAGCACACTTAGAATTTCAAAAGCCAAGAACTTGATCAATGAGCATAGCCTTGTCGGCCCTCCTCTAGGTAAAAAAGCCAGAATGTCTCAGCCTAAAATATTATATTAAACAGACGATCTCAGGATTAACAACCCAAAAAAAATGTGGAGGTAGATGAGCAATGATCAAATATTAAAACAGATCAGATTCCAATGACAGTAGTCCATTTCTCAATCCTACCCTATGTAAGACAAGGCTATAAGCATCCCTGTCCTTCATTCCTTCCTTCCTCCTCACTCCACTTCCTTCTTTTATGTTATTGGCCAGTTGCTGTTCAGTCTCAAGTAACAGAATATTTAATTTATAATGTCCTAAATACATATGGGTTTAATTTACTCAAATATCAGTAAGTTCAGGCAGTCCAGAACTGATACAATGGAGAGTGATGTTATGAAAAACCTAGACTGTCTTTTCTCACTATACCCTCTTTGCACATTGGCTTGGCTTATTGTCCCATGGTTGCAAGATGACTGCAGTTCTGAGAATCACATCTGTGATCCAGGCAGCAGGAAGTGGAAAAGGGAAGTGAGGGCCAGGGACAGCTGCATCTGTTACCTTTATCAACTAAGCAAATATTTTTCCTAGAACAGTTTCCTCCATAAATTTGTGTCTTACTGGCCAGAATTGTGTCATATTGTTACTACTAGCATAGGTGACTGGGTGAGTATTTACAGTTCTCCCTCTACTGTAAAGATAAATAACAATGAAGGGGGTTGTAAGCAGGTGTTGAATAATCCAATATATAGTGTCTGCCAAAGTCCTCCCTTCCTTGACATTCATGGGTACTCATAGAACACACCTTACCCCACCACCAAGGGAGACAACCACAGTCGCGTTCAGTTGTGGCATCAAGCTTGAAGTCCACAAATTACAGAGAAGGGGTCCCAATCCAGACCCCAAGAGAGGGTTCTTGAATCTCACGCAAGAAAGAATTCAGGGTGAGTCCATAGAGTAAAGTGAAAGCAAGTTGATTACGAAAGTAAAGAAATAAAACAACAGCTACTCCATAGTGCAGCCCCAAGTGTTTCCTGGTTGATACAGGTTACCTTGGACTTTCTTTTCCATGTGGCTGGTCTTTGCCTATGACTGATGGTTCTTCCTATTTTTTCCCATAACTGATGATTTTCATTCATATTTAACAGCAAAAGCCTGGTGATTGGTATAGCTCTCTTCTGCCATTGTATAAGTAGATTTATATTCCAACAGGCTCTCTCCTTGAGGGAATTCTGACTGGGAAGTCTGTTCAAATGAATGAAGCATGTCAGTGACAGTTTTGCTTTAGAATGCTTTAGAATAAATGAAGGGCCAGCCTCTGTTAGGCTGTAGGTCTACCACAGGCACTAGCACACAGCTAGGACTTTAACTTTTCCTTAGAGTTCATTTTTGTTTTAGAAAAACAGCGCTTTGTTTTTGCTGATTGTTTGGATGGTGGGTTGGTTGTTGGGTGGGTTGGTTGGTTGCTTGGTTGGTTGCTTGGTTAGTTGGTTCATGAGTTGGTTGCTTGGTTGGTGGGTTGGTTGGTTGCTTGGTTAGGGATTGGTGGGTTAGTTGGTTGCTTGGTGCATTGGTTGCTTGGTTAGTTGGTTCATGAGTTGGTTGCTTGGTTGGTGCGCTAGTTGGTTGGTGGGTTGGTTGTTGGTGGGTTGGTTGGTTGCTTGGTTAGGGATTGGTGGGTTAGTTGGTTGCTTGGTTAGTTGGTTCATGAGTTGGTTGGTTGCTTGGTTGGTGGGCTGGTTGTTTGGTGGGTTGGTAGATTGGTTGGTTGGTGGGTTGCTTGCTTGCTTGGTTTACAGATAAGTCTTAGGCATTTTGCCATTCTGTATGCACAGCTGTGAGAGAGAGCTGTACTTTGTACCCTGCATGAAACATGCCCAATGGGAAAACCAGTTCATATTCACTTCCTTGATTCCATAAACACCCACATATATTCATCGTAAGTAGAGATTTAACAAAACTCCTATGAGAATTGCACCCACCTATGCAGTTGTTCCATAAGTTCTGTAATTAGTGCCCCTTACTCCTGTCTTATCCTGTGATTTGATGTAGAACCTGAAGTCCTTGGCTCTCACTTGCTCTGCTACCTCCCATAGCATGTGCTGAGCTTCTGTCCTTCAACACTTTTCTATTCTCTTTGTATCTCCCAGAAATTTATTAAACTCACTAAACTTTCTTATCTATTGGCTACCCAACTCTCCTTGCCTTTCTCCTGGCCTTCTCACTATGGGTTAGCAACTTCTATCCTTTTTTGTCCCCAGTGGTTTTGGTGACTCAAAAGGCAAACATGTACTCAACCTGCTGTCTTCTAACCAAAGCAAATATTTTAGAGTATGTCGTGTTACACTCCTGCAGAGCATTCCTGAAAGAATGCATCACACACTAATAATGATATCAGTATCAAAGTCAGTTTTCAAAAGCTCCAAAAGTTTGAGTGCATCATTTTTTTCTAGTTTGCAGGGAGTTTGATGCCATCTGTCTTTATATCATGGCCACAGGCAGGACTTGGAAAAAGTTTTACCACTAAAGCGTCTATGAACCCAAGAAAAGAAACACTGGCTATGTACAGTGATGACTGTGATCTTTTAAATTTATCTCAAATAGTGAACCTATCAGTCATAGTAAGTATTTCATTACTTTTTAATCCAGTTACATAGTTTTAATGCCTAACTGTAAAATAATACATGACTCTGTAGAGGAAAAATGAAGTTGAAGTAGTCTATGGAATTTATAAATCCAGCCCTTGTGATTGGAATAGAGTTTGACAAATGAGTCTCCTGGAAACTCTGTCTTTCATTAGCAATGTTACTACGGCAACATGAACAGCAGGCCTGATTTTAGGAGAAACTAATCTCTAAATTTGAATTCCTGTGATACTCAGATGGAGATAGGAGATAGAAGAGATTTTCTGAATAATTACTTTTAAGATTCCAGAACTATCATCTGTGTATTGTCCCAGCTTCCAACCTCCATTTCACAAATTTAAGTAGGACAGAGTCTGAGGGCTTCACACAAATCCTGGTACATCAGAGAATGCCACAGACTATGTGGCAAAACTCCATAGGACACTTGAGCAGAGAAACAAAGTGTGGTACCTTAAATTGTGGGTGGATCATTTAACCTCCTGCTCTGATGAAGTACCTAGCAGCAGGAGAGGATAGTGAAGGCTCAGAGGGCAACTAGCCTCCTTCCTCATACTAAACACTGCGCAATGAGCCTCAAAGTCATTCCTCCTGCCCTGGGGGAGCCAGGCCCTCAGGTGTGGACTTACAGTCCCTCTTTGCTTGCAATGAAAGGCCAGAATTAGCTGTTGTCCTTTCTGGCAGCGGCTGCCAGCTTTTCTGGTCACACCACCTCTACTGTCCACCACCTTTCCTCAAGGCACTGACCTTAGTGGCTGCCTTTTCTACAGAAATCAAGCATTTCCAATCACTGCTATACTTTGTACCCTGCATGAAACATGCCCAATGCAGAATCCAGTTCATGGCCACTTTTTTGATTCCAAAAACGCCTACAATGTATTCATGGTAAGTAGAGTTTTAACAAAACTCCAGTGAGAATTGCATAGATGGCAATACTAAGTAAAGTTTTCTTTTGACACATCCCTTAAAATGTTTCCAGTGTGGACATATTTTAAAGCTCTCCAGGTGAGAGAGCAACTACGTATTTGCAAGGTGGTGCTGGGCACTTACTTCCCTACAGTCACTTGATGGCATGTATTTATCTCATTACTCTTAAATGGATAATGAGATGTATCTAAAGAGAAAACACTGCATGGGAGGAAATTCTGCATGAGATTGTCACAAAGCAATCTGGGCAGAAAATCACAGGCTATTAGTGAAATGCTAAACTGGTAAATAAGTACCTGAACACCACATTTGCTGTGTAACAGAGAGCGGCACTGAACGTTTAAGCTCTAATCAATCTAAAAAAGAACACCCAAACTATTCAAAACAAGGCTGGAGACCCATTTGAGCTAGCAGAGGGTTCGCTTTCAGTGAGTTGGAGTATTTTCTGCTCGGGCTTACATTTCTTGTCTTTTTGCTGATGTTCATTGTGAGTCCATTTTCGCAGAGACTAATACTTAAATAGTGAATGTGTGTGTGTGTGCGTTTTCTGCAAAGGGAAGAAACAGCCAGTTGTAGTTCATGACCCAGCTTACACATGGTCAAGGTAGCAATAGCACATTTCTGGAATGGCTCTGCCAACTATTGCTTTGGTTGCCTTTTCACACCCATGATTCAAACTGTTCAGTCAGCTAAAATGGATAACAAGTGACCTGGTGCAAATTACAGGAATTGGCAAGGCAAGCTTCAGAAAGCACTCGGCCAAATGCCTGTGCAGTTCTATTAGACAACCCACAAATTCTTCTGGGAATGGGCCAGAGACCCCTTTGACAACAAGCATTTCTGATTCAGGGCATCTTGAAGCCCATCTTCAAGTGAAGTGAGAGCATTACTTGAGAAGTGAGTCATTTCCAGGGCTGAGGAGTAGCTATGCTTTTAATTTATCTACTGAGCTTCAGTCACGATGAGTAATAATCCTATAGAAAATACCAATTCTTCACTAGAATGTCCATATCTGAAGCAGAGTGAGGGGTTTGTGGGCTTCCTCCTAGGACTCAGGAATGCCAGATTTTAAAGGGCAAATAGGATGCCCACAGACATGCTAATACAGACATGCTTTTACAGTCATGCTAACACAAGAGAACAGTGACACTTGGTACCTAGTTATTGAGTTTGTTGACCTTGTTTTCTCCAGCAACACACAAAAATATAACTCACAAATATGTTCTTGATTTACAAGAGTGAGAAAAATTGAGTGCTCTTTGACTGCCTTTCATCTCCCATAATTAAATTTCTGAGTGCGTTGATGCTCACAGGAAAGGAAGGAAGGGAACGGAAGTTTTCTGAACAATTAGCAACATCCAATCGTGTGTCCAGGGCTTCACATAGTTTATCACATTTAATTCATACACCACCCTAGGAGATAGTTGCCATTATTCTTCAATTTTATGGACAAATTTAGCTCTCTAAGGTCACAACATTAGTAAGTTTTGTATAAACTTTCTGATTTCAAAGACCGTGCTTCTCCCGTGGTCTTTCTTGAACCAACTCAAAAGTATTATCTAAAAATAAAGTGATAATTTTTCTTCTTGAGCCACGTGAAACATGAAAACATTATTGGTTGTGCTCTTGTAGATTACATTACATTACATTAAGCCATGAAGATCAGAGAAACTCATTGTCTTGTTCTTTGTTTTATTTTTTGTGGGTACAGCTTGCTTCGTTGTTTTATAGATTGAATTCAGGATTAATGCTCAGTCTACTTCCAAGGTAACCCAAAATAATTGACAAACTAAAGCCCCATATTACCTTTACATCATAAATAGAACTGAGTTGGTCAAAAAAAACTAATTCATTCAGTCATTCAATAAATATGCATTAACTAACCACTTCTCTGAGAGTCATGTTACCAGGACAAATATTAACCTATTACTATACCTAAGTATGGAGTAATATCCTTCCAATAAGGGGGAAAGGGAAATATGATATATTACAAAATGTACATATTCTAATAAAACTATATTAGAGGCCGGGCACAGTGGTTCATGTCTGTAATCCCAGCACTTTGGTAAGCCAAAGCAGGCAGATAGCTTGAGCTCAGGAGTTCAAGACCAGCCTAGGCAACATGGCAAAACCCGGTCTCTACCAAAAATACAAAAAAAATTAACCCAGCCTTGTGGCACGCACCTGTAGTTCCTGCTACTCAGGGGGCTGAGATGGGAGGATCACTTGAGCCTGGGAAGTTGAGGTTGCAGTGAACTGTGATCATGCCACTGCACTCTAGCCTGGGTGACACAGTGAGACAACGTTTCAAAAAAAAAAAAAATCAATAAATTTCACATAGGAAATAAACGATTCCCAGAATAAAAATCAAGTAAATTAGTCATATGGATCTTTATAGAAGGGGCATTGAGTAACCCAGTAGATAAAACCAAAACTGCCATTTTGAAAAGAACAAGACATGCTATCCAAATCGGCAGTTCTTACATCGACTCCTCCATCCACTTATGCTTTATGGGAATTAAACTCTTGGGCATCAAACAACATGGATCAATAACTGGCACAGAGAAGCATTTCTGAACCATCAGACAACAGTACAAGTTTTCAGTCCCCACATTACAAGGGAAAGGATCTTTACCCCACAAATGTGTTTTTTTAAAAGTGAATTCAATAAACGATGATACCACTCATCTATTTTTTTAAATGCTATGGTATGCTGTCAAAAGCCAGATATGGCTTACAACTAAAATATTCAACGTAAAGCACATGCATTAGGGATTGTTTAGATTTTGTTTCATGGGATTTGGGTGACAATCTAAGACACAGAAAAAGGAAAAAAAATGCCACAGACATTTATAAAGAGTACCATTCATTTCTTTGCAATAGAAATGATCCTTCCAACCTCCAACAACCTCCAACAAGCCCCTACCTACTTTTTCCTAATTTGGAATTGAGAAGGCATAGAATGTAGTGAACAATTCTTCCAAAAAGTGCAGGAAAATACTCTAACACAAATGTAATATCATGGTAAGATGAGGTCTGTGGGCATACCTGGAAAAGTCTGTTTCCTGATTCTTTTCTACATGACTACTTTTCTCAGACCTCTTCCTACTTGACATTCTGCAAGCATTTGGCATTTTTGACAACCCCGCTCTTTTCTGGCCTCTGGCCTCATTGCTTTTAAGATGCAAGTGTTCTAGCAATTATCTACTGCTCTTTCGGACCACGCCTCTCACTCTTATCCTGGTTTCTCTCAGCAACATACCTGGACTGTTATGCCCCAGTGCCCCCATCTAAAATAACGTCATCTGACCCTCTGCTCTGCTCAATCTAAACTCTTTTGAGGAAAACTTATTCATTCCTATTGTTTCCATTGTCACCTCAATTTCTCTGTGAAAACACTCTTTCACAGAGCTGCAGCTCGAACTGTGTCATCTAAGCTTCTGGCATCTGAAACACAACATGGCAGAAACAAAACACTCCCTGGCACAGCGCCTCATGCCACATGTCATAGAACAGGTAGCATCGTCGCCATTCTCCTAGATCTGCAGATACATTATGTATGCGTTATTGCTTTTGCCTCAACAGTTTCTAGAAAATTTTAACCCCTTCTGGCCATGGACCTCTTCGAGAATGTAATACAGCCATGTGTCTGGCCAGGCATGGTGGCTCACGCCTATAATCTCAGCACTTGGGGACACAGAGGCAGACAGATCAGGAGATCAGGAGTTCGAGATCAGCCTGACCAACATGGTGAAACCCTGTCTCTACTAAAAATACAAAAATTAGCCAGGCATGGTGGCGTGTGCCTATAGTCCCAGCTACTCGGTAGGCTGAGGCAGGAGAATAGTTTGAGTTCAAGAGGTGGAGGTTGCAGTGAACTGAGATCGCACCGCTGCACTCCAGCCTGGGTGGCAGAGCAAGACATCGCCAAGAAAAAAACAAAGGGAGGAAGGAAAAAGGAGAAAAGAAAGAAGGAAGAAAGAGAAAGAAGATGGTTCTTTTGTTCTAGGTGAAACGGTTCAAAGCAAATACCCTTAACCCCCTTCTGTCAGCTTGAATTCTTTCCTGGCATTAAGTGAAAAGTTATTACATGAAAAATATTTCCATTAATTGTAATTAATTTTGTCCTCACCTGAAATTCTCAGTTTTCTCAGAGCGGTAAATATGGAGAGATTGCACCACTGCACTCTAGCCTAGGTGACAGAGCCAGACTCCATGGCAAAAAAAAAAAAAAAAAGAAAAAGCCATGTGTCCTTGTGGTGATCATGAACGTGAGACACTCGGCTCTCCTGGCTGCTGTGCTTACACATAGAGCTGCTGCATTGGCACCTGGCCTCTGCTTCCGACAGCCCGTTCCCTATTACTAAACACAGCAGGAAGACTAAGCACAGCCATTTCTGGAAGAGTAGAGGCTCCTCTGATGGGTAATTTGGCTGGAGGATTCCCCCCTAAACTTCCGTCCTTCCTTCCCTCTCTGAGAGCTCTCTCAGCCTCTCGCAGCATCCTCTTTGTTTCCTCCCACAGGCATTTCTCCTATGAAATTTCTTGACTGTTTAATCCCATCTTGGCATCTGTTCGCTGGGGGATACTAGCTAGCAGAATCCTCTCCCCCAGTTAAATTCATATGTGACTCCCACAAAATTTGACACATAACCTTTGAGGTTTGTGCAGGCCCTCAGTCTACCCGTGGGCCTTGTTGGGATCACTCAATGCGTAAAGACCCCCCCCTAGGGGTGGGCACGCTGGCTCACGCCTGTAATCCCAGCACTTTGGGAGGATGAGATCACCTGAGGTCAGGAGTTCGAGACTATCCTGACCAACATGGAGAAACCCCATCTCTACTAAAAATACAAAATTAGCTGGCCATGGTGGCACGTGCCTATAATCCCAGCTACTCAGGAGGCTGAGGCACAGGAATCACTTGAACCTGGGAGGTGGAGGTTGCAGTGAGCCAAGATTGTGCCATTGCACTCCAGCCTGGGCAACAAGAGCAAAACTCCATCTCAAAAAAAAAAAGAAGAAAGAAAGAAAACCTTGTTCTAGAATCTGCCCTTTTCTTTCCACCCCTACCACCTCTCCCCTACATTTCTAGTTCAGGCTTTCACTTGGTACTTAGCACCATCTTAGAATTTAACTTTCACCTCCAAAATGTCTCCTTTCCAATCAATTCTTCATGATCCTTCCAGACTTTTTTTCTAAAGAGAAACAAAATCTATTTTCATCACACTCCTGTCCACAAACCACCAACTACTTGTCATTACTTACAGGACCACCCCCAGACAAGGTTGTGTCTGCTTTACTCACCTTCTCCTTTCCCCACCATCAGCCCTCTGCAGCCACAAGGAGATTCTTCTCATCCATCAGGTTGCTCCCATGCCCTAAAATGGACTTTCCCACAGTTTTACCAGTTAAAAATTCTTCTCTTTCTCTTTCTCTTTCTCTTAGACCCCATTTGAACGCTACCTCCTCCCTGAAGTCTATTTCCTACCTATCTCTCAATGCTCATCACAAATGGTTCTGTGAGTAGCTGTCTTCTCCAGTACCCTCTAGATTCCACAGACTATGTAGTCATCGTTTCTTCCCACATGGAGCAGTGCCTTTCCCAGAGCAAGTGCTCAGTAAGTATTCATTGACCTAACCTCTGCTCAAATGCATACAGAATAAACTCAAGGCTCATCACGCAGGTGTATAAGACTTTCCATATCCTGTTCCACATAGCACCCTCCCAACCCATGGCAAGGCTGCCCTCAAGAACCCTCACACAAGGATTTTTGTGCTGGCAAAGTGACCACCATCCAGTGTCTGATACTCAGAAACCAAAAATGGATCCTTCCCATTAGCCAAACTCATTGGTATGATGTAGAAAACCAGAAATACAGTTTACCATGTCACACTAAGCAATTCCTGTTGAGAATAGCATACTTGAAATGTCTCTGATGAGCACTTTTCTCTCCATAAGCAACTCTAGAAGGAAAGCTAAGTTACAATCAAAAGAACGCATGATGAGTATAAAAAGACAAGAATTGGATTAGTGGAGCATTTAACAACATGTATTCACAACCTTGTTCATCTAGAGCATCTACTCAGGCTCTCTGATGCTGCCTCTCCTGATGCCATCCTCTTCTTGCCAATTAAACCAAAAAATTAGAAATCATTTGGTTAAAACTCCCTCTTCGAGAACATTAGGACAAATATCTAATGCATGCAGGGCTTAAACCCTAGATAATGGGTTGACAGGTGCAGCAAACCACCATGGCACATGTATACCTATGGAACAAACCTGCACGTTCAGCACATGTAGCCCAGATCTTAAAAAAATAAAAATTTTAAAAACTCTCTTCCCTAACAGAGTTGGATGGGGACAGCCAAATGTTACTTGCTATTCAGAAAAAGACTGAATAATCCTCTCTCTCCCTCTCTCTCTCTCTCTCTTTGCTATGTGGTAATTTTATAGATTGTATCTTGTTACAGTGCAATCCCCTGGGCCAGAGAACAGTGTGGATTTGATGGTGGCCTTGTGTATCTATGCTCTGACAGATTATACACTGGCAGGCTTCTTCTTCCAGTTCTTGGGGGGAGTTATCACTGTGGCCTCCTTGCTACCCTCCAAGTATCTTCTACTTGTCCACTTCATGCAGTTTGCATCCCAGCCAGCCTGCCAGGTTTATCCTGAAAACACACCGCACTTGACTTGGCCATACCTCACTTGACTCTGTTGTAGTATATTCTTACCTGGACCCCTCTTCCCTCCTGCTCTATCTCTCCAAAGCCTGCCTCATACTTCAAGAATCAGGTCAGACTGCAGTTCCTTCATGCTGCTCCCTCTAATTATTCCATTCCATTTGCAAATCCTCCTTTCGTAGAAGGTCCCCACATACTGAATGCCATGTATTGGTCATTTTACCCTGTGCTGCCAGAGCTTTTACATAACCCTCTATTGAGTGAATATAATGCACCATCAGCTAAATCGCAAACTCTTTAAAAGCATGGATATTGCCTTATTAAAATCACCATTCAGAGAGCCATCATACACTTGCAGAGATAGAGAATGCCTTTCCCGGTATCCCCTTGCTGGGGCCTTCTGCCATCATGATGCTGTTCCTCCCAGAAGATTCCTCCTGGCTAAGCCCCACTCCAACTCTGTCATTCTTCCTGCTCACTATGGGCCCTTCTGCCAAAGTCCAGGCTTAAACTTTGCTGACCCCACCCCTTGCCTTCTGTCCCCAGCCTCTATCTTGCCCCCACCCTTTACTCTTTCTTTTACCTTGGAAGCAATCTATTTCCTGCCCCAGCCAGCTCTGTGGAGCACGCTGGCCTCCAGCCTAGGAACTGGAACCCCAGGCTCCTCATCTTCCACCGCACCTGTGCCTCTACCCCTCAAAAAAACTGTGTTCTTGCTGAATGTGCTGCCCTTGAGGTAACTATTCCCCACCCACCCTCCCTAACCCTAGCTGAGAGGAATCACCACTGGAGAACCCAGAAGTGTAACAATTGCCCCCTCCAAGTAGCAAGAAGTTACTTAGTCTTCTAATCAGGACAAGATTTCCGACTCTGTTGCCTCTGCAGAGGTGGATTTGTGGATTCCTGGATTCTGGCAGTCCTGTGATCAGCACCTTGGCTAGCACCACAGGTCTCAGGCTTAGTGCCGAACAGCAGGGATTCGCCAAGGCCCTGGGGTTCAAGCCAGAAGTGCATCACAGATACTCTCCAGGAACAGGTACCTGGCCAAGCAGGACTAGGAGAGGCCCAGGGCGGCCCTGATTCTCACATGTTCACCCACTGGCAGGAGCTGACAACTGTACATGACTAGCTTTCAAAGGCCCAGCTGCCTCCTGCCTCCTCCTGCTTTTGTTGAGTCTGGCAGCTGCAAGCAAGAGTACAAACAAGCAGAAGACAGGAAGACAGGTGAGCTCACAGGAGCCGGAGGCAAAGGGGGAAAGTAGAGGCTCTGCAGACCCCATCATGGAGGACAAGAAACCAAGTGGGAGCTTGTCAACTTCATCCTTACCCAGGACACCCTCTCAACCAAGTGTACTCTAAACAGCCAGGCACAGTGGCTCACGCCTGTCATCCCAGCACTTTGGGAGGCCAAGGCGGGTGGATCACAAGATCAGGAGTTCAAGACTAGCCTGGTCAACATGGTGAAACCCTGTCTCTACTAAAAATACAAAAATTAGCTGGGCATGATGGCCCATGTCTATAGTCCCAGCTACTTGGGAGGCTGAGGCAGAGGTTGCAGTGAGCCAAGATCACACCACTGCACTCCAGCCTGGGTGACAGAGCAAGAGGCCGTCTCAAAAAAAAAAAAAAAAAAAAAAAACTCTAAACAGCTAGGAAACTATTGGTTCAGTAGTGACTGAACCAATGGGAAATCAAAAGGAAATGACATTTATTTATTGTGCAGCCATGGGCCAGTCCCCCAGTTGTAATTATTGCACTTCCAGGCTTTTTGCTTAGGGAAAGAAACAGAAACTTAAAGAGACTTCTGAGAACAGCCAGCGAAGAAGCTCACTGCCTTTTGCAGGCGTTCTTCTCCCATGGGAGAAGGGCTGCTTTGGTTACCTGTATGAGTTCTAGCTGGCCAGGCGGGGCCCTGGCTGAGATCTGAGTTGGGGACTGATCCTCTACCCTCTTCTCTCCACAAGTCAGTGAGCTCTGAGGGAAACTTGACACCCACCAAACATGAGGCTTTAGGACTGAGGAAGTTGGCAGACAATGGGGTCCCAGTGATGATGCCCCTCAGCTGGGGCACAGATATTCTCAAGCACACCTCTGCCAATGGCATTGATGATTTTTAAATGGTCTGTCCATTTTTTCATTTAAAAAAAGGCACAGTATTAAAAACTTGCCTGGAGTCAAACAGCCAGTAAGAGGCAAAGCCAGGTCTTGAGCTTGGTTTGTCAGGCACATACCCACCCTACATTATCTCATAAAGGTCAAAGATATTTTTTCTTTTTATTGCCTCGAATCTATTTTAATATAAATCTTTCAGACATGGAGCATCATTCAGTGAGAACACTAAACATGTCGATGCCCCCTCCGTTCCTACTCCCTACCCACTAAACACAAATAGCGGTTTCCTTCCAGCAGCAGCTGTTTGGGTGTAATCCCAATTTAACTCACTAAGCTTCAAAAATGCACCCCTCTGTCCTGCAGGCCTTGATGGCACATGAAGATGAAGAGAGGGAGGACCTAGTCAGCCTGCACTGCTTCCTTTTTTGTTTTTGGTTTTTGGAGATGGAATCTGTCACCCAGACTAGAGTACAGTGGCATGAACTCGACTCACTCCTGGGTTCAAGTGATTCTCATGCCTCAGTCTCCTGAATAGCTGGGACTATAGGCATGCACCACCACACCCAGCTAATTTTTGTATTTTTAGTAGGGGCAGGGTGTTGCCATGTTGGCCAGGCTGGTCTTGAACTCCTGACCTCAGGTGATCCACCTGCCTCAAACTCCCAAAGTGCTGGGATTACAGGCACCCAGACTTGTACTGCTTTCTTCATACTGACTTGGTTACTGTCTGATGTGCCCAAATGCACACACCTGGGCATGTATATTTACACAGCTGGTTTCCACCCAGCACTCTCATAGTGCTGCCAACTTCTGTGCCCAGGTTTCACTTGTATAAGCACCTTCTTGCATAAACACATCTCTCCAAGAGTGGTGACAGTGCTGAGTTTCCTTGATTGTTGCCTGGGCAGTTCCTTCTTGCTGGAAACTCTGCTACCAGTGGTTTCTTCACAGCCCTGTGTGCACGCTACATTGTGCGTCTGTGATCCAAACGTTGTTGGAGGCCACGTGCTTACTTTCTGTTATACCCTATTTCTATAGGAATATAAGGAGTTACAAGCAAAGCCACCTTTTTCTTTCTTTTTTCTCTTCATTATCCTCTTATTTTTGATATGCCTTTGGTGCAAATCTGTTTTTCTTCAGATGGTAAAATTTGCTTCTTGCTAAAACTTTATTTATTTAGAGATGGAGTTTCGTTCTTGTTGCCTAGGCTATAGTGCAATGACACGATCCAGGCTCACTGAAACCTCCTCTTCCTGAGTTCAAGGGATTCTCCTGCCTCAGCCCCCCCCAGGTAGCTGGGATTACAGGTGAGTGCCACCATGCCCAGCTAATTTTTTTGTATTTTTTTAGTAGAGATGGGGTTTCTCCATGTTGGCCAGGCTGGTTTTGAACTCCTGACCTCAGGTGATCCACCCACCTCAGCCTCCCAAAGTGCTGGGATTACAGGTGTGAGCCACCACACCTGGCCTAAAACATTATTTAATCTTGAGCTTACAAATAAAGTTTATGATCAATTTCAACACGTATCATGCATGTCCTAGAAAACAGCATTTAGCCAGGCTTTGATTCACAGTTGTTATCATGAATACACACTATTTGACTTATTTTATAAAATGTAGTTCTAGGTCTAGAATTTTTTTGCTGTTATAATTCTGGACTTAACATGGCACTGGCTCCAGCTACATCTCTAGCTATTCTGAGACATTCCTTTCTTCTTTCTGTCTTAGTACACTGCTTCCCATCTGAAGAGCAGGAGAAATCAGAATCACACATTTGTAGAAAAGCCTGGATCGAGAAGTTAGTGAGTCTGAGAGAGAAACTAAGGAATTACACACCTGGCTTGATTTGGGGCAGGGTTCTTTTTTTATTAATTTATTATACTTTAAGTTCTGAAGTACATGTGCAGAATGTGAAGGTTTATTACACAAGTATACACGTGCCATGGTGGTTTGCTGCATCCATCACCCCGTCATCTACATTAGATATTTCCTCTAATGCTATCCCTCCCCCAACCGCCCCCTACCTTCTGCTATCCCTCCCTTAGCCCCCCACCCCCCCGACAGGCCCCAGTGTGTGATGTTCCCCTCCCTGTGTCCTTGTTCAACTCCCACTTATGAGTGAGAATATGCCGTGTTTGGTTTTCTGTTCTTGTGTCAGTTTGCCAAGAATGATGGTTTCCACCTTCATCCATGTCCCTGCAAAGGACATGAACTCATCCTTTTGGGGCAGGGTTTCTTAAGCGAAGCACTTTAAAACTCACTTCGTCGGCAGGGCTGTATTTTGGAGAGTTGAAGGTGTAAAGCCAATAAGTGAGAGTTTCCCCCTCTTTAGGTAATCCTACAGCATCCCAAAGGAACAGAGAAGACCTTTTGTTTATTGACAACTGACTCACATTCCTACAAGCCACCATCTACTTGAGGCCTTCCCTTGGAAAGGCCTCACCTTTCTAGTTATGCTAGTGATATTTTGGCTGAGCAAAAAATATGTAAACAAAAAGGACAGAGATACAATACACAGCCATTACAACTTTACTCCTGAAACTGTATTTCAGTCAGCAGAGTGTAAATGACTTATCTCCAAAACCCAGATACATCTGCTAATATAGCATTCCAATTCATTTGGGTAATGTTGGACCTAGGAGATGTTCCTTTGTATTTCTTTTGTCTCATTCATTTCTTGTGTCTTGATTTTCTTTTGCTGGTCCTGTCTGCAAATACCTTGCATTCAAACTAGAGGCGAAGATTCCATTCAGAGCCCTCTTCCCGACACTGTAGCTTCCACTCTAAAATATATGACTAGAGTTTAATAATCCTCACAGCCACCGATTTCTGGCCCAAATCCCTCCAAATTACATTCGATAGCAAGTAAACTCTTCTGATTCAGAGGCCCCTCCAGTTAATTAATTATAGGACCCAACTAAAATCATTTTTGGCAGATGTGCAAAATGTAATTGGTACATATCCAATTACATAAAACAGGTACATTTATTTAGAAACTAAAATAAGGACATCTTTCAATTAATGCATCCTGGCGGTATCAAACTGCTTTGATCAAAACTATGTTATCTTTGGGAACATTACCCAGGTTTTATGTGGTCATTGAGAGAACTAGTAACAACCACTCGAACGGTTTACAGGCCCAAAGCTGCTTCTCATGCTCTACAGAGTAACATTTTCAGGGCTTCATTAATCATTCTTTTAAGCACTGGAAAAGCCCCAAAACTATTTCCCAAAAACAATTCTAGCTTTCAACGTCTTGTCTCCATGAAGT
Source organism: Ateles fusciceps (assembly GCA_036589455.1). Taxonomy (NCBI): domain Eukaryota; kingdom Metazoa; phylum Chordata; class Mammalia; order Primates; family Atelidae; genus Ateles; species Ateles fusciceps. The sequence continues at coordinate 11,409,524 of JAZHEH010000572.1, read as the reverse complement.
GGTCAAACAGCTATCAATCCACGTAGACGCCATACTTTGCCTCCTCACATTTCATTAAAAAGTATCAAATTTTCATGTTTTTTTTTTTATTTCCAAAGGATATAGTTCCATCTTCAACAGACATGCCGTCTCTCTAAAATATAAAACAGTGTCTGAAAATATAGCCAAACTATCAACTGGCCAATTCTTATCAAAACCACGGGTTAAGAAAAATGTCAATGGACAATTATTTAAAATGTATAAGATAGGTTGAGTGTGGTGGCTTATGCCTGTAATCCCAGCATTTTGGAAGCCTAGCAGTTCAAGACCAGCCTAGGAAACAAAGTGAAACCCTGTCTCTGTTTTAAAAAATGACCCAGTGCCAATGCCATATGAAGTATATCCCTTGATCAGACTTGACGTCAACACAGTTCAACACAGAACTGAACCAAGTGATCCTGACCTCTGCAGAATTCCCGTCTCTGAGCTGTATTGTAGGTGCTAAGGCTGTGGCATTGATCAAGAGATGCTGGAAGAAAAGCCTTATGATACTAAATGCTACGTTTATTATAGGAATATTGCTTGAGGACATTGCCTTCTCGGTCACTCAGTGCCTCTTTTATGACCCTACTGTGAAATGAACTTTGGAATCCATGCTGACATAATCTATAGCCACCCAGAGAGACATAAGTCTTGTTAAAATCACAGGTGTCATTTACTCTGGGTTGCAATAACGGGTAGATTCTTCCAATCCAGATATCAATATGATGGTGCCTGGAGGAGCTCCTTAACTCAGGACTTTATGGATCTATTAAAAAGACCAGTGGGGACTGTATACTTTATACGATACGGTAAACTGGAACCTCACTTAGTTATGATGACTTGTAATTCTGGACAGCAGAGTTGCGGTATCTGTTACCAGACTTGAATGAAAGGCTGATTGGGGCTGCATTTTCTTTCTCTTGCTTTGTTTCACTCTCGCTGAAGGGTGTCTTCCTTCCACGCCATTCTTGCTCCACCATATCTAAGCTGGAATTTTCTTTCTGGTTTCAGATCACTTTCCCTGAGATTCTGTTTGCCTTTGGTCCAATTTACTTGACCCACAGGCTTTTGCGATCGTTGGCCAGGAGGCACTTCTGCACATGCCCTCTGCTAAGTTCATTTACAAGCCCAGGAATAGCAAACCATCCCTTTCTTCCCTTGCTGTCCCCAGTCCGTGGCCTCCATTAAGGATTGTTCTGTGTGGGCAACACTGAGATAATGGGAAGATTTCATTCTGCTTCCTTTGCCTTGAAAGTAATGTTCTGCTGATTCACACGTTGGACAGAATTTGGGGGCACTAAGGCAGTCCCCGGCCAACTCTCTGGTGAACAGCCTCCCTGGCTACTTCAGTTCAGGAAGGCCCTAGCTGAGCAATTTTACTCAGTGTGGTGGGAGAGAAGCGAGGGCTTTGGTGCCTTCAGACTTGGCTCTGAATCCTGGCCTTGCCTGATACTGCTGTGTGATCTCAAGCAGGCTAGGTAACCTCTCTGAGCCTTGGTTTCATCATCTACAAATAGTACTTACCTTGGCAAAGGTGTCATAAGGATCACAAATTACTGCTTCTCTTGAACAAAGGAGAGGGGGAGAAGATAAAGTTAGCAGTGGAGGGGGGAGAAATGGAGGGGAGGCAGGGAAGATAGAGATGTATGCATTTGTTTTCGATAAGAATGAAAAACCACATCTCCCCATTTTCCCTTTGACGCTCAGGAAACTTACGGATAAATCTGATATCCAATTTGAACAGTAAAGGAGACAAAGTCTTCTGACCTGTCATTTTAAATGTTTATTTCTCCTGGATCTTTTGTTCCTACTTTCACCTATTCCTGGGTGCTCATTTTTAAATCATGTTTTTATGGTTCATTATTTTGTGTGGCTTTTTTATGTGAGTTTTGAGCTTTGCCTGAGGCTTGAAGAATGCCTGGAATCTTTTCTGGGATGAGATGTGGTATATATAAATATGTACATTTAGAGGTGTTGCTGTGAACATTTTTGTGGCACTATATAATAATCTAATCTATAAAGCAAGCTGATACCCGGTCTTTCGTAATCCTCCTAATGACCCTATGAGCTAGATGTATGAACTCCAGGGCTGAGACGAGGCAACTCAGCCTCTGCGAGTCGCTTTCCTCTGATCCCTTAACCTCTCCCAAGGGTCAGAATTTGACGTGCAATCCAAGTCTTTTGAATCCCAACCCAAAGCTTTTTCTTCTGCCACTGAACTGACTCTCTGCGGTCATAAGCCATTCAGGTTTGCTACTGGGCCTAATAAATAACACTCTTAACAATACCACATGATTATCACACACCAGCTATGTGGCGGGCATTTGACGTGCATTATCGTATTTGGTGCCCCCCCACAAGCCAGTGGCTTATCTGTATTATCCTCCTTTATAAACCATCGGCCATGCAAAAGCAGGCTCCCCAAGGTCACACGCCCAGAAGGGGAGGACTGGGGACTTGAACCTAGGTTAGCTCAACTCCAGAGGCGTTGCTCTTACCCACTACTTCCGAGGGCATCAGTTCTGTCACTGAGTGACACTTCCTGGGGGTAGTGTTCAAAGAACGCTGGGCCTGCGTGATGTCACTGTGTGGCTGTGATAGAAGCAGACAGCAGCAGCAGGCTGTCCCCGCTTCCCTGACCTCTCCCCAGTGGGCAGCAGGATCACCTTTGCCACTAACCTGCCGCGGCTCATTAAAGCCTTAGGCCTCTGTGATCTCCTTTAGATCTGTGTGAAAGGGTCACAATCTCAAGCTTTATGTCCTTATTCAAGCCTTTCTTTGCTGCCTGTTTTAAGACCTTGACATATATGATAATAACAAAATGCGCCTACTAGGTACCGGCCCTTAGAAGCATCCTGGGACTGGTTTTGGAAGTCTAATTATTACCTTGAAGTCTATTCTTTTTATCTTTTGGATTTATTCAGCTTTTAGAGTATTTTACCTTAAGATATGCTTTTAGGTTACGATAAACAAGGCTAAATATTTCTGGAAATATTCAAAGAAGGACGTGTTTCTTTTTCATCTTGATATGTGTGCCACTTCTTTTAATGTTAATAGGATGATTTGTTTTCTTGGTTGGCTGTCTACCCTCTCGACCGAAGCTCCAGATCTGTCTTCTTTCTTTTCTGACTCTATCCACAGTTCCTAGCAGCACCTGTGGTCCCGTCTCTACCCGTTCCTGGATGTCTCATCTCAGGCTGCTCCACAACTTCCTGAAGCCTTGGTTTTGTTCAGTTGTATTTTTTTTTTCAACCACAAAATGAGGCTAACAATACCTCTACCTCTCAGGTTGTTACGAGGCTAAAATGAGATATTGTATGTTAAAGTGCTTTGGAACCACACATTGTCATAAAAAAAGGTAAGATGGCCACATGGTCCCTGGTGCAGACTTCTGATAAACAGCATGTGCTTTAGGGGTATGCCAACATCCCTTACAAAGGCATCTGGGCCTGCAGCCTAATTACCTGGAAGAAAAGCAGAACATTCTATAACTCTATCGTGTTGACTACCCATCATGAATCACAGGCATTGATTTTGGAACTGAGGTTTTGATGACCAGCATTTTAATCCAGGTCATCACGATCAAGTCTGCAGAAACTATGGGCAGAACACAGTGTTTTAGTGCAGTGTCCTTTACAGTGGCAGTTTTCAGTCTTCTCAGAGCAGGTGTCAGCAAACTATAGCCCCTGGGCCAAATCCAGCCCACCATCTGTTTTTATATATTCTGCAAGCTAAGAATTGCTTTTACATTTTTAAATAGTTGGGAAAAAAATCAGAAGGATATTTTATGGCATGTAACAATGAAATGGAATTCAAATGCCAGTGTGTATAAAATTCTGAATTTTATCCCTAACAATTGGTGAAGATTTGTTGTCATCTTGTAAGTAACTACATAACAAGTCTCGATTTTGCCTGTTGGCCCACAAAGCTTAAAATAAGTACCATCCGGTCCTTTATACAAACAGTTCGTGGCCCCTGTCTTAAAGCATTCATTCTGCACCTTGAATCCAAGGCTTTCAAAATCCTCATCTATTTGAGCATCACCAATGCCACTTGAGGGAATTAATGTGCTGAGACTCTAACAGAGAGATGAGATCTAGACAGAGAAGGCTGAGACTTGGGGGACCGAAAGAGCAGAGTGGTCCATTTGGGACCCAATCAGGATGGAAATGGCCAAAAAAGGAAATGGGACAGAGAGGAGACAAGAGATGGGAAAAGCTAGCACAGGAAGAAAGCAGCTCCCCAGCTCCCTTGGCCATGTGACCCAGAGATGCCTAGACTGTGCGTGTGCCCTCAGTTCTCTTGGTCAGTCTGGATGTTGGACTAGATGCTTCTTTATTCTGTTGTTTGCTTTCATGAGTGAGCAACAGGTGTTTTACTCATGCTCTCTCCGAGGAGACAGAGGGGGTCTGCCATGCTGAATATGTAGAATTTCATGCCCCTGCCATCCGCCTAGACTTTTCTCTGCCCCGCCCCCACCCCACCCCTCCTCTGCCCCGCCCCCACCCCACCCCTCCTCTGCCTGGATGGCGCTCTCATTATCTGGCTCCCAGCTCTGAGAACCAGCGGACGCCATTCTCACTCTCTCGTTCTCATGCCTTCCTTCCAGGTTTTTAGTTTCTCTTTTCCTTCCCGTGCCATTTAGCTTTGTCCCCCCCAAAAGCAATCGTACATCCCAACCCTCCTTGCTTAACTCTACCTTGAGATTTACCAGCAATTTGTCTCCCCCTGGGGAGTGGGTTATAAACGATACATGAGTTTCCGAGACCCAGCGGACACTGCGGGGTGCGATGGTGTGTGTGAGCACCTCTGGTAGCAGTCAGGCAGCATTGGCAAGGGCTGCTGAAGTCAAAGAGACTGGCGGAGAAAAATGGAGATGGGGCCATGCCAGAGGAGAGGAGAGACAAAAGCAAAAAGAGTCATTTCCCTGGCACCTGCCAAGACCCAGGGTGCAGAGCTGAGTTCTGGAAAAAAACTAGAAAGGTGACTCTAGGTGCAACTGTGATCGTGCCAGGCCGGGACAAGAATGAAAGTGCCCTGGTTCCCAGGGGTGTGTGCACACCGAGGCCGTCCCGACGCTGTCAGGGCTTTATGGAGTCTGCAGTTTACATGTGCCGTGTGTGTTGTGCAACATTGCAACATCAATTAAGCTTCTTAATGTAGCTTTACTAAGAGCGATGGACCCAGGAGAGCTGAAAAAGTGCAGGGAGGTGTACAGATGGCCACTGTTCCGTGCAATGGGAAAATCCACCGAGCCACTTTTTGATGAGGAAGGACGCATTCCCAAGGGTCCGGGGAGAGCGACTGAGCAGGATGAAGTTGACTGAGCAAAGGCCACCTGTGGCACCAAGGACAGAATGTCACTGATGACCTCCTGATAAGTACCCTTTCCTGGGAATATTCTATTGTGAGAGAATGAAAGCTTATTCTGCCACCAACTCCTTTAAGCAGAAATGAAGTCTTAGTGAGTAAAATAACACTGATTAGCACGGCACTGCAGAAAAGCCTCAGGGGTCGGATTTCACATCCCCTTTGGACTTTCTCTTCAGGCAGTTAAGCATTCACAAGAAAATCCCTTCTCTTTATGTGGCTTCTTCAGCCGCATCCTCCTTCGTGAAACAATTTTGAAGAGAGGAAACACAATAAACCACCACACTTGTATTTCTCTTATCTGAGATGCCTCTTGAAATTTCCAACTAATCTTAAACATGGTTAATTTCTCTCTACCTTCCCGCCTCAACCATTAAATTAAAAAAAAAAAAAGCGGGGGGGGAGAGGAAAAAAAAAAAACAGAGGTCCCTTGTGTTATTCAGCAAGAGTATGTGATTTGTAAGTTTCTAAAAATCCTTCCAGCCCTGCTTATTTTGACAAAACTACTTAACACTTCAAGCAATGAACTACAGGGCATAAAAGTATAATCTGCAGAGAAAACCTTAATCCTCTATAGTAACCTATTTGAATCTCCTCAAACACATTTCAGTGTGTAGGCCCAGAGAATTAAGTCGATTGTTTGATCTGAGAAGAAAGGCAATTAGGACTCTCTCTTGATCTTTCTGGTTGAATTCTAGTCAGGGGCAGCCACTGTCTCAACAGTTCCATTTGAGACCCCTATTATTATAATAATAGAGGTGAGCATTAGAATCGCTACAGTTGAGAGTCTCCCTGCATTTTCATTATAAGTTGTTTTATCCGGGAGTTTCAAATCATGATGGGCTAATATTCAGCATACAAATGATTAGCTAGTGCAGGTCTGGGTGGTTTTTTTTTTGAACTCATTTAAAACTTCTTCCTTAACTTCACAAATATTTCAGCAGAAATGAAAGAAAACTCCCTGAAGCAGCTATGGGTGATGGAACAGCAGTGCTCATTCACTGCTGAGCTCCTGGCAGAGATGATCATGGCAGGGGTCTCTTCAAAGGGATGTCTCGGCCGGGTGCAGTGGCTCACAACTGTAATCCCAGCATTTTGGGAGGCCGTGGTGGGTGGATCATGAGGTCAGACTTTCAAGACCAGACTGGCCAACATGGTGAAACCCCTTCTCTACTAAAAATACAAAAAAATTAGCTGGGCGAGGTGGCACATGCCTGTAATCACAGCTACTCAGGAGGCTGAGGCAGGAGAATCACTTGAAACCGGGAGGCAGAGGTTGCAGTGAGCGGAGATCATGCCACTGCACTCCAGCCTAGGCGACAGAGTGAGACTCCATCTTAAAAGAAGGCTGAGGGGATGTCTCTGGGGCCACTGATAGTGCAAGACAGAGACCAAGAATCTAGCTGGGGCAGTCTCAAGGAAAAAACTGGGAGTTCTGCCCTCATTTGCTCACTCAGAGCAGCTCCCAAATATCTACATAGGAACAGCACAATGACAGTCTAGCTGGAAAAGAAAACTGGAGATGTGTTTACATAATTTGATTATGTAAACTTGAATAGAGATCATTTGTCCATAGCAAAGAATATTAGAGAGTTGTTCCTGGAGATTATGGGAGTCGGTGACTAAAGCCTGTCCCAAGCCACCCGACAGTGCTGTCACTGATGGCTAAGCCTTTTCTTGAGTTTCTGGAGCTCTATCTTGTCATCTAAAGTAATGCAACCGGAGCTGTTATTCAGCTGCTTTGTCCATTTTATACGAGCTCCCTGCCTCAAAGACGTGGAGAAGCCAGAAGACAAGGGAAGACAAGCTCCCCCTGCTTCCTGCCAGATTCCACCAGGCTGGTGGAGTCTGTTTTAGCATTTAGGTCCCAGCCAAATCCAAGTGCAGAAATCCAGAGAGGATGAACATGCTCCTGTCTGCAGGGGGTCATTCTCTGCCTTACCTCAAGTTCCTATAGGAGGGTGGCATCCAGGAAGCGAGAGTTCTGCTTTAGGGCAATTGAGGCTTGTGGTGGAATGGCAAGGAAGAGCCTGGCTCTTTATTCAACAAAGAGTAATGGAGAGCTCATGGAGAGCCAGGCACTGTGCTAGGAGGCCATGGTTCCAAGGCAGATCAGCGATGACCTTGTCTGCCAGGGGCCTGTAGCCTAGTTGGGGAAGATGGGTAAGCCGCATCTCACTGTGAAAAATGTGATTCAGGGGGCCGGGCACAGTGGCTCATGCCTGTAATCCAGCACTTTGGGAGGCCGAGGCGGGCGGATCACGAGGTCAAGAGATCGAGACCATCCTGGCCAACATGGTGAAACCCCGTCTCTACTAAAAAATACAAAAATTGGCTGCACGTGGTGGCGTGCGCCTATAGTCCCAGCTACTAGGGAGGCTAAGGGAGGAGAACTGCTTGAACCCAGGAGGCGGAGATTGCAGTGAGCCGAGACTGCGCCACTGCACTCCAGCCTGGCGCCTGGCGACAGAGCAAGACTCTGTCTCAAAAAAAAAAAAAAAAATGTGATTCAGGAAAGATCCCATGAATGTACACTGAACCTGGCTTTAAGGTCCAGGGAAGGATTTGCTGAGACCCAAAAGATAAGTAAAAAGTAATCAGCAAGGAGGTGGCCTATTTCAGGCACTGTAAAGTCCTACAGGGGAGAGATGCAGAATGTATCTAAATATCTGCAACTGGCCAGGTGCGGTGGCTCACGCCTGTAATCCCAGCACTTTGGGAGGCCGAGGTGGGAGGATCACTTAAGCCCGGGAGTTTGAGACCACCCTGGACAACCTGGCAAGATCCTGTCTCTACAAAAAATAGAATAATTAGCTGGGTGTGGTAATACATACCTGTGGTTTCAGCTACTCCGGAGGCTGACATGGGAGGATCACCTGAGCCCAAGAGGTCAAGACTGCAGTGAGCCGTGATTGTGCCACACTCCAGGCTGGGCGACAGAGTAAGACCCCATCTCAAAAACAAAAACAAAAAAATCTACAACTACTTCTGTAAGGCTGGGTTGAATGCCTGCTTATGAGGCAATTAATGCCATCACAAGGAATTTGGGCTTTATTCTACAGGCTATGGGGAACTCTGGGATTTTGTTGTTTTGTTTTGTTTTGTTTTTATTTTTTGGAAACAGGGTCTTTCCTTGTTGCCCAGGCTGGAGTGCAGTGGCATGGTCATGGCTCACTGCAGCCTCAACCTCCGGAGGTCAAGTAATCCTCTTGCTTCAACCTCCCAAGTAACTGGGACTACAGTTATGTGCCACCACACCTGGCCGATATTGTAAAAAAATTTTAGTAGAGAATGGGGTCTCACTTTGTTTCCCAGGCTAGTCTCAAACTCCTGCGCTCAAGTGATCCACTGGCTTCGGCCTCCCAGAGTGCTGAGATTACGGGCGTGAGCCACCATGCCCAGGTGATAAAATATTTTAACCACAATAGTAACATGAAGAGATTGGCTGTTTAGAAAGAGAATGGGAGTGTATTAGGGGTTGGGGGGGGATTTGAGACAAGGCCTCGCTCTGTTGCCCGGGCTGGAGTGCAGTAGTGGTGCTATCGTGGCTCACGGCAGCCTTGACCTCCCAGCCTCAAGCAATCCACCCCGTCTCAGTCTCCCCCAGTAGCTGAGACTGCAGGCACGTGCCACCACACCTTGCTAACTTTTACATTTTTTTGTAGAGCCAGGGTTTCATCATGTTGCCCAGGCTGGTCTTGAACTCCTGGGCTCAAGCAATCCACCTGCTAAGCATGAGCCATCATGCCTTGCTGGAATGCCTTAGTTTTCTATTACTATGTAACAAATTTCCACAAACTTAATTGCTTAAAGCAACATCTCTAGCTTAGCCAAGATGACATATAAAATTAACCATCATGGTCATCTATTACCCCAAAGAATTTGTGAGAGCTGGCACTATTGAAATAATTATTTTGGGGGGCGTGGAGGCGAAGAGAATCATGCAAAACACATTTGCCTCGAATTTTGAAACTAAGCCTTAAAATCAAGCCTTTATATCTCATACAGATGATAAAGGGAAAAAATAAATAAATGACACCACAAGAAAGCAAAGCATCATATGCAGAGTGTGGGAAGACTAAGGGACAACTCACCCAGTTTCTTCAAGTAGTCATGAAAAGAAAAGGGAGCAGAGAACTGTTCTAGATTTACACGACTTAAGAGACAAAAACCAAATGCAACGTGTGAATCCTATTCCAAAGGATGTCTCTGGCACCACGGAAATGCCACGTGTGGATCCTATTCCAAAGGATGTCTCTGGCACCACAGAAATGCAATGTGTGGATTTCTCTGTTTTGCAAATTGCAAGACAGAGATCTAGAATCTAGTTAGGATCATTTCAAAACGAAACAGGAAGTTCTGCCCTTATTTACCTCCTCAGAGCAGCTCCCAAATTTCTACATGGGAACAGCGCAGCAACAACAGTCTACTGGGAAGTGAAGCTGGAGATGTGTTTACACGGCTCGGTAATATTAGATTGAATAAAGATCATTTGTCCGTAGCAAAGAACACTAGAGAGGAAGTCACTCCTGTAGATCATGGGAGTTGGTGAATCATTACTTGAATGAACTAGCTGTACGTATGAATATGGACTGGTCATTTTTCAGTTATTAAGGAGTTTTTGATAATTTTGTTAGGTGTCATAATGACAATGTAATTAAAAATAAATACGTAAAACGTTTGGCCTAAAAAAGCTGTGTGTCCTTGGGAGTATGGTAAGGTACAGTCAGCAGCATGGCAGACTAAAGTCACCCCTGATGATTAATCTGATCCCCACCTTCCAGAAGGAATGAGTCACTCTCTCTTCTCTGATCTTCTATATGGCACCTTATATGCATGGATATATGTGTTTCCCTTTCTTCTGACTTTCTTTCTTGCCTTTCTTGCGTTTCCTTCCTTCCTTCCTTTTCCTTTCCTTCCCTTCCTTCCTTCCTTCTCTCTCGCTCTCTCTTCTCTCTTTCCCTCTTTCCACTCTCGCTCTGTCACCCAGGCTGGAGTGCAGTGGCTCACTGCAACTTCTGCCTCCCAGGTTCAAGCGATTCTCCTCCCCCAGCCTCCCAAGTAGCTGGGACTATAGGCAAGTGCCACCACGCCTGGTTAATTTTTTGCATTTTTTAGTAGAGATGGGGTTTCACTGTGTTAGCCAGGATGGTCTCGATCTCTCATGATCCGCCCACCTCAGCCTCCCAAGGTGCTGTGATGCCCGGTGTGAACCACCGCACCAGGCCGTGTTTCGTTTTGTAACTAGAGAGCTCCTTGAGGAAAAGGACGCTGCTTTTAACCTTCCATGCCTGGGATATAGTAGATGTTACAAATACTGATAAAATAAATCTAAGAATGCAGCACATTCTCAAAACCCCTAATTCATAAGAATTTATTTTATATCAGAGCTGTTACATTTTAAGTTTTCTTTAATCTAAGAGTAGAGGCATTTCTGAACCATAAGTGAACAAGTCAACATTAAGGAACTGTATTAGTCCATTCTGGCACTGCTACAGAGAAGTACCTGAAACTGAGTAATTTATAAAGAAAAGAGATTTCATTGGCCCACAGTTCCTCAGGCTGTACAGGAAGCATGATGCTGGCATCTGCTCAGCTTCTAGGGGAGGCCTCAGTAAACTTACAGTCATGGTAGAAGGCAAAGGGGAGCGGGGGTGACTCACATGAAGAAAACAGGAGGATGAAGTACTGCATATTTTTAAATGATACCTTGTGAGAACTCACTATCATGAGAACAGCACCAAGAGGGTGGTGGTAAAACCTTCAGAGCAATCCACCCTGCATTAGTCCATTCTTTCATTGCTATCAAGAAATACCAGAGACTGGGTGGTTTATAAAGAAACGAGGTTTAACAAGAACAGAAAATCAAACACCGCATGTTCTCACTCATAGGCGGGTGTTGAACGATGGGAACACATGGACACAGGGAGGGGAGTATCACACACTGGGGTCTGTCGGGGGGAGAAAAAGGGGAGGGATAGTGGGGGGGTGGGGAGTTGGGGAGGGATAGTATGGGGAGAAATGCCAGATATAGGTGATGGGGGAGGAAGGCAGCAAATCACACTGCCATGTGTGTACCTATGCAACAATCTTCCATGTTCTTCACATGTACCCCCAAACCTAAAATGCAATAAAATAAAATAAAATAAAATAAAAAAGAAACGAGGTTTAATTGGCTCATGGCCTGCAGGCTGTACAGGAAGCATGGCAGCATCAGCTTCTGGAAAGGCTTCAGGGAGCTTTTACTCAGGGTAGAAGGAAAAGCAGAAGCCAGCACTGTACGTGGCAGAGCAGAAGGAACAGGGAGAGGCGGGCAGTGCAAACTGCAGGGAGAACTCACTATCGTGAGAACGGTACCAAGAGTATGGTGCTGAACCGTGAGAACTCCACCCTCATGATTCAGTCACCTCCCATCAGGCCCCACCTCCAACGCTGAGGGTTACAATTCAACATGAGATTTTTGTGGGGGGGGAACACAGATCCAAATCATATCACACCCCCATGATCCAACCACTTCCTAATAGGCCCCATCTCCAACACTGGGGACACAGATCCAACCATACAATTCCACCCCGGCCCTTCAAATTTCATGTCCTTCTCAAATGGCAAAATACAATCACCCCTTCTCAACAAGTCCCCCAAGGTCTTAACTCATTTCAGCATTAACTAAAAAGTCCAAAATCCAAAGTCTTATCTGAGACAAGGCTAGTCTTTTCCACCTATGACTCTGTAAAATAAAGAACAAGTCAGCTGAGCACGGTGGCTCACACCTGTAATGCTGGCACTTTGAGAGCCCAAGGCAGGCAGATGACAAAGTCAGGAGTTTGAGACTAGTCTGGCCAATATAGTGAAACCCATCTCTACTAAAAATACAAAAAAAACATTAGCCCGGCATGGTGGCAGGTGCCTATAAACCCAGTTACTCAGGAGGCTGAGGCAGGAGAATCACTTGAACCTGGGAGGCAGAGGTTGTGGTGAGCTGAGGTCATTCCACTGCACTCCAGCCTGGGCAACAGAGCAAGACTTTGTCGTGCAAAAAAAAAAAAAGTCTGTTACTCTCATGATGCAATGGGGGTATAGGTATGAGGTAAACACTCCCATTCCAAAAGGCAGAAATTGGCCAAAGAAAGAGTCTACAGGCCCCATGCAAGGTAGCAGGGCAGTCATTAACTCTTAAAGCTCCAAAATAATCTCCTTTGATTCCATGTCTCACATCCAGGGTGCACTGGTGCAAGGGGTGGGTTCCCAAGGCCTTGGCCAGCTCCACCCCATGGCTTCTCAGTGTTCAGCCCTTGCAGCTGCTCTCACAGGTTGTCATTGAGTGTCTTCAGCTTTTCTATGTGCAGGGTGCAAGCTGCTGGTGGTTCTACCATTCTGAGGTCTGGAGGATAGTGGCCCTCTTCTCATGGCTCCACTAGGCAGTGCTCCATGGGGACTGTGTGTGGGAGCTCCAACCCTGCATTTCGCCTCCACACTGCCCTAGCAGAGGTTCTCCATCACAGCTCTGCCCCCTGTAACAGGCTTCTGCCTGGACATCCAGCCTTTTCTATTCATACTCTAAAATCTGAGTGGAGGCTCCCAACACTCAACTCTTGCATTCTGTGCATCTGCAGGCTAAACACCACATGGAAGCTGCCAAGGCTTATCGCTTGCACCCTCTGAAGCAGTAGCCCAAGGTATACCTGGGGCCCTTTTAGCTACCAGTGGAGCTGGAGCAATTGGGATGTGGGAAGCAGTGTCCCAAAGCTGTGCAGGGCAGTAGGGCCCTGGGCCTGGCCAATGAAACTATTCTTCCCTTCTAGGCCTCTGTGCTTGTGATGGGAGAGGCTGCCAGCGAGTTCTCTGAAATGCCTCTGAGGCCTTTTCTCCATTGTCTTGGCTATGAGCACTTGGCTCCTTTTTACTTATGCAAATTTCTACAGCTGACCTGAATTGCTCCCCTGAAAATGGGCTTTTCTTTTCTATCACATAGGCTGTCAAATTTTCCCAACTTTTACACTCTGCTTTCCTTTTAAGTTCTAACTTCAGGTCTTTTATTTGCTCATGTCTATGAGCATAAGCCATCAGAAGCAGCCAGACCACATCTTGAATGCTTTGCTGCATAGAAATTTCTTCTACCAGATACCCTAAATCATCACTCTCAAGTTCAAAATTCCACAGGTCCCTAGGGTAGGGGCACAATGCAACCAAGTTCTTTCCTGGGGCATAACAAAAGTGACCTTTGCTCTGGTTCCCAATAAGTACCACATTTCCATCTGAGACCTCTTCAATCTGGCCTTCACTGTCCCATATCACTATCAGCATTTTGGTCACAACCATTCAACTCATCTCTAGGAAGTTTCAAACTTTCTCTCGTCTTCCTATCTTTCTAAGCCCTCCAGAATCTTCCAACCTCTGCCTGTTACCTGGTTCCATAGTCACTTCCACATTTTCAGGTATTTTTACAGCAATACCCCACGTCTGGTACCAATTTTCTTTATTAGGCTGTTCTTGCACTGCTATAAGGAAATACCTGAGACTGGGTAATTTATTTTTTAAAAGAGAGAGAGAGGTTTAATTGACTCACAGTTCCACAGGCTGTACAGAAAGCATGATGCTGGCATCTTCCTGGCTTCTGGGGAGGACTCAGGAACACTTATAATCATGGTGGAAGGCAAAGGGAAGTGAGGCATCTCACGCGGTGGGGGCAAGAGCAAGACAGTATGAGAGGGGAGGCACTACACTCCTTTAAACAACTAGATCTTGCAAGAACTCACTGTCACATGAACAGCACCAAAGGGATGGTGCCAAACCATTCATAAGAAATCCACCCCAATAATCAAACCACCTCCCACCAGGCCCCACATCCAACACTGGGGACTACAATTCAACATGAGATTTGGTGAGGACACAATCCAAACCAGATCAGAAACATACCAGCATTGGTTTGGAATAGCATTCAGGAACAGGTGAGAAAACATATTCATCTGGTTGGACTGGCAAAGATTTCATTAGGGTTGTTAAGCACCTGCCTCAAACGGTGGCATCAGTTAGGGTAACACTAGCTGCTATAACAGAGAAATCCCCCAAACTGCAGTGGCTTAACATACAGATACTTGTTTCTCACTTACAGAGTCTAAGCAGGATCCCCCTATCAACAGAGGGGGAGGGGGTGGGGCGGGATGTGAGTGGGAGACTGCCCCATGCAGCCATTATTGTGCTCACTGATGGTGGCTGTAAAGGTTACCCTCCCTGGATATTGAGATCTAGCCAGCAAATCAGGACAAGAGGAGAAAGAAATAGCACACCTGTTTCTTAACACTACAGCCTCGGTTCTTTACATTCTTTGAGTGGGAGCTAGTCACTCAGCCTCAATGAAGTGCAAAGATACTAAAATGTGGTTTCCAGTCGGGCAGTCGAGTCCCAACAATAATTTTACAAGGGGTAGAAAAAGCTTTGGGGGTCAAGTAACCATCTCTTGCACAGGTTGTTCTCTTAAATGTTCTGATATTTATAAGTAACATCATAATACCCAATATGCTTATCTTTATTTCATCTTCATGAGGTAAGTCTGGTGAAGAATTTTTGGGCTGGTAGCTATAAGGAATATTTCTGCAAGGCTTCCGTAAATATGTTTTTACTCCCAGTTCAGAACAATTACCTGAGGAATTCCTCAGGGGTCTTCATTTTGTACAAAGTAGTTGTAGAGAAATTTCACAAAAACTTCACAAACTTATGAAAGAAGATGGAAATAATTCTTTAAAAGCCTACTGGTTTAAGAAAATCTCAGCTAGCGATGAAATAGTTCAAAGGAGAGATGAGTTCCTTCGCCAGTATAAATTTATCTAATGTATTAAACCTAGTTTCAAAGCAATACATCATTGAAATGGTTTTCTGTCTTCAGCCTGGAAAAACAATGCTCTCCCTCATAGAAGTCCATACGCCACTAATTTTTCTGTGTCTGTTTCTAATCTGTACTTCAGCCCAAGCATCTTTGTTGAGCTATAAAACCATATAAGCAACTGCTTCCTCAGCATCTCCACAGAGGCATTCTACAGGTCCCTCAAGTTCAACAGAGACAACTAGACACTTTTTTTAACTTTTTAAAAAATTATATTATTATTATACTTTAAGTTCTGAGATACATGTGCAGAACGTGGTTTGTTACATAGGTATACACGTTTCATGGTGGTTGGCTGTACCCATCAACCCATCATCTACATTAGGTATTTCTCCTAATGCTATCCCACTCCTACCCCCTCACCCTCTGACAGGTCCTGGTGTGTGATGTTCCCCTCCCTATGTCCATGTGTTCTCATTGTTCAACTCCCACTTATGAGTGAGAACATGCGGTAAACAGCGTACTTTCTGATTCTTTGTTTTGTTTTGTTTTTTGAGATAGAGTTTCACTCATTACCCAGGCTGGAGTGCAATGGCATGATCTCTGCTCACTGCAACCTCTGCCTCCCAGGTTCAAGTGATTCCCTTGCCTCAGTCTCTCAAGTAGCTGGGATTACAGGCATGCACCACCACGTCCGGCTAATTTTGTATTTTTAGTAGAGACGGAGTTTCACCATGTTGGTCAGGCTGGTCTCGAACTCCTGACCTCTGGTAATCTACCCTCCTTGGCCTCCCCAAATGCTGGGATTACAGGCAGGAGCCACTTCGCCCGGCCTAATCCTGCTTTTCTAGTTTGTATCTTGATTGCACAAAAACTGGCCTGGTGCTCTCTCACTTCCTTCCTCCTACCCTAGTGGTTCTTGACCAGGGATGATGTTGCCCCCAGTAGATATTTGGCAATGTTGGGAGACATTTTCGGTTGTCACACCCAGGGGAAGTGGTGCTACGAGCACCTTGTGGGCAGAGGCCAGGGATTTAGCTAAACAGCTGACAATACGCAAAACAGTCCCCCTGCCCCAACAAAGAATTATTAGGCCCCAAAGGCCAACAGTATTGAGATTGAGACACCCTGCCTTACCCCGTATCCTGTAGATTTTTCTCTCCTGGGTATCTTGAATCTGTTCCATTCCAGCATCCATATTTCCAATGCCTGGTTTCTGACCTTCATCACATCTCTTCATGGAATATCATAATAGTTTTGCTATGATCTAAATGTTGGTATCCCGCCACTCTCCACATTTCTATGTTGAAAACCTAATCACGGATGTGACATTAGGTGAGGCTTTTTGGTATGTGATTAGGTCAAGAGGACAGAGCCCTCACAGAGATTCGTGCTCTTATAAAAGGTCGAGAGGGCCACCTTGCCCCTTCTACCACTGCAAAATGTGGGCCTTCACCAGACAACAAATCTGCAGGCATCTTGAAATTGGACTTCTCAGCCTCCAGAACTGTGAGCAATACATTTCCCATTTGTAAGTCACTGAGTTGATGGTGTCAGTATTTAGTTACAGCAGCACGAATTGACTAAGGCTCCTAACCCATTTTCTGGCCTCTCACTCCTGTTGCTTCCTTGGAAGGGCATGGCCTCCCCCACTGTGCAAACTTCCTCTCATCATGGAGCTTCAGTGAACTCCTTAAGTATTAACCCCTCTGTGAAGCCCTCCCTTCCTGGGCTACTCTCTCTTCTTTCCTTCCCCTGCTTGGAAGCCCTTGTCTGCACACACATCATCACTTGTCTCCCCAGCCAGACCCCCAGTGACTTGTGGGAAGAAACCTTCATATTCAGCCTCTGTGACCAACAGCACTTAACACTCAGTTGAGTGAACAGTAGAACACACTCTTGCTGACTCTTTTAATCAAACTGGAACATGTGAGAACATTGGGTTGGGTGGGGGGTGGGGCTGGAATCTGGTCACAGGGGCCTGCTGAGTTGGTCTTTGTGTCTAGTTACAGAATTTAGTGTTGGTCTCCACGGTTGCTCTATAGAGCCCTGAAAGCTAAGCTGCCCTGAGGGTGTGTGTGGCGGCTCCACTACGTGTTTTATGGACTTGACTTATCCAGGTTTCAAGAGCCATTTACATGGACAGAGAACTTGAAAAGGGCCAAAACATGCAGAGAGGAAAAGTCAAGGTCCAACAGAAATTCTGGAAAAGCATGTTGGCTTTGACATTATTTTTATGCAATTCAAGATCAGTAAAAGTGCTTACTTTTAAAAAAGTTCAACTGCTTCTTGCTTTTGCTCCTAACATTTTCAAGGCCACCAGCATTCTTTTCCTTCCAGTCCTGATGTCTGCTGCTCATATAACTGAAATAAAATGCTCAGAAGGTGTGCACCCAATAGGGTGGTAGATGTACCAAAACCAATGTGGCTCAAAAATAAGCTCTCTTGGCTGGGCACCGTGGCTTATGCCTATAATCCCAGCACTGTGGGAGGCCGAATCGCTTGAGGCCAGGAGTTCGAGACCAGCCTGGCCAACATGGTGAAACCCTACCTCTACTAAAAATACAAAACTTATCTGGGCATGGTAATGTGCACCTGTAATCCCAGGTACTCAGGAAGCTGAGGCAGGAGAATTGCTTGAACCCAGAAGGCAAAGGTTGCAGTGAGCTGAGATGGTGCCACTGCAGTTCAGCCTGGGTGACAGAAAGACTCTGACTCAAAAAAGGAAAGAAGGAACTGAGCTCTCTTTCCCTCCCCAGTGCTGCCCAGTTGTCTCCTGGCATCGCTGGTTGGGAGGAAGGGCATCAGGACAAGCTCTTCTTAAAGGCGCCACTTTACATTTTTATGATTAGCAAATTAAGACATCCTAGAGTGGTATCTCTCTCTCCAGTGTGTGTGTGTGCGTGCGTGTGCACACCTTCAAAAAGGCATGTGGCAGCACTGTCTATGGCAATAAATTGCTTACAACCTACACATCTTTGATGAGATTGGTTAATTATAGTATATCTAAAACTGGCATATAAGATGCACATTACTATGTAGCCACCAACAACTGTATTATGTAAATGCGAATTCAACACTGAAAGATATTCATGATATATTATTTTAAAAGAGAGAAAGGCTATGGAAACCACACGTATGGTGTCCTGTTGTTAAAACACGAGTGCATGTGTGTATTTAAGCACAAAGGCAGTCTGACAGGACATAAAAATTCTCTGGGTGATGGAATCATGAGTGATTTATCTTTCTGCTTATGCTTTCTACTTTTCCCATAATATTTTCTAGCAACATTTGTTTTTTTTCTCCCTGCTAATAAAAGTAATTTTCATTTTGTTGTTGTTGTTGTTGAGACTGAGTCTTGGTCTATCGCCCAGGCTGGAGAGCAGTGGCGCAATCTCGGCTCACTGCCACCTCCGCTTCCTGGGATCAACCAATTCTCCTGCCTCAGCCTCCCGAGTAGCTGCAATTATAAGCACCCACTACCACGCCTGGCTAATTTTTGTATTTTTAGTAGAGATGGGGTTTCACCATGTTGGCCAGGCTGATCTCGACCTCCTGACCTAAAGTGATCCACCCGCCTTGGCCTCCCAATGGCCTGGGATTACAGGCGTGAGCCACTGCACCCAGCCCATTTTTCAAATTTTTGACAATACATATGTAACATTTAATAGTGATTTATATAAGAAACACTCACAGACACCTGAGTGGTTCACTTCCTCTCCTCTTTCCTATCTTAACTGATACCCTTTCAGGGAGAACTCCTCAACCACCTCATTGAAAACCACCCACCGCAAGTCCCTGCTTGATTTCTTGCCAGTGGGCTCTTCGTCTCTCGTGGGTATTCCTGCACTAGCACCCAAGCTCCTCGAGGACCAGGGCAGTTTGTTCCGTTCACTGCTATACCCCCGGGGACTAGACCAGTGTCTGATACAAAGGAAGCACTCACTATATATTTGCTGAAATGATGAATGAAACATATTTGTTTTACAAAGAAAGTTTGCCTTTATTAATAAGAAACCAGTGATGTTCAGTTTAAATGACTTTTTAAAAAATGTCACGTCTTTTAATGTCATGTTAGCCTTTTACTGCAGGGCCCACTTAGAGGTGCTGATAGAAGCTGTAAACCCTCTTCCTTCCCCCGCGCCCTCTCAAATCTCACACACACACAGAAAACTGAATATAGTATTGGGAGGTTTTGACTTCCCCTGAAGTGTGTTCACTAACTTCTTAAAGATTCCACTAACCCCAAGGTGAGAACACTTGGTTTAAAGTGTGGCCTGGCTTAGAATCATGATTTCTCTCCTATTCTAATGATTCGAAGAATCGATGTGACTTGAATATCAGTCTTTCCCCTTCTCTCATTAGCCAATTAATTGTTAAACGGATTCCTTCTACAAAACACTCACTGCTAAGGGGAGGTAAGTTCGATATTTGCAGCTGATAACTTGATAAACAGCCACCAGATTAAAGTTGAAAATCTGCTTAGAAATAAAGAGATTTGAAAAAGTATAGATGTTACTAGAGTGTAATCAAAATGTCTAGTAAAGTCAATTTTTTGTCAATTGAAAGTCTAGGGTCACAACTGGCGACAGAGGTAGAAAAACAGGATCTATTCCACATATAATATGCTTCTTGAATTTTATTATTTAAAGAGCAAAATAAAAGGAAATTATGCACATTCACGACAGTCAAGTTTTCCATTAAATAGATGAAAAAATCTAATACTTCGTAATAAAGAACATCCAGCTAAAAACAGATCAGTAAAACAACAATAGCTGTTTGACTCTGCATTTTATTTCAATGAGAACACTTCATTCATTGTCTGTAGGAAAAGTGGGCTAGGTCTCAACAGACAACAGTCACAGTTACTGGGCAAGGAAACACACTTGTGTGCCCTCCTTTATTTCTTTATGTCTTCAGTCTCTTCTGGCTCTCTCTCTTGATGCTCTCTTTCCCACCTCATTTCTTTTAACTCTTGTCTGTACTTCCGTTCGATGAACCGCTTCTGATGGGCCATCTGGGGAAATTATCTGACACAAGGAGATAAATTTGGTACTTAATAAAGGATAGCCGCTAGAACAAACAATGATGCAACTGAACAGACACACAAACATACGTGCATATGAAATGTCCATAATTGCATTTTGTAAGGCACAAGAAAGAAAACTGTTATCTTCCTTTATTCTTTCATCACTCAGAAACATACTGGAAGTCTGGATGAGCACTCCTGATTGTAAATTTCAATATCTGGTGGTACCAAACATACAGAAATGTCAAAACACACATGTGTGGCTTGGGAATGGTACCAAGCAGGTGCTTTGGCATCACTCTCCTGGCAACAGGTGACTTTCAGGGAAAGATGAAGGGACACAGTAAAATAGAGTCAGTTTTTGAAAAGCTCAAACTAAAAACTTCAAACAAATGATATTATCATACCATTATTTACCAAGAATTAAAGTTTCAGAAAAGAGCAAAGAAAGATCAGGTGGACAAAAAGAGGCCACTTTCTAAGTCATTATGTCTGATAATTAATTTTTAAGTTTACGATGACAGGCCCAAAGCTGTATCTGCAAAAGCAACTCAAGTAGAAAACTTAGTTGGTTAAAGCAGACACATAACCTCATGTTTTAAACACATGAAGAATCTAAGATGTGGGAGAGCATGGCATCCCTGGAGGCAAGTTCATGGATCTGCTGTAAGGATGACGACTAATGAGGTGGACCGACACACACAGCAGTCCCCCTCATCAGTGATCTCACTCTCCATGGTCTCATCTACCCGTGGTCAACCACGGGCCAAAAACAGGTGAGTAACACACAGTAAGACATTCTGAGAGAGAGAGCAGGCGACAGCAGGCACAGCATACAATCAAGGGTACACGCACACAACTGTTATTATAATATGTTATTGTTCCATTTATTTAGTTATTATTAATCTCCTTCTGTGCCTAATTTATAAATTTCATCTTTCAATTACATTTTGCATGTGTAAGAAAAAGTATAGTCTATATAATCCATTTTATCTGCAGTTTTAGGCATCCACTGGGGTCAGGTATCCCCCATGGATAAGGGGGAGACGACTGTACAATACATCCTAAATTCTTTTTTCCCTCTAAACTATATAGTATACCATCCTCACACCAGATTAAGGAAGGAACAGGGTGGTAGGACAAGAATCTGAAAGACAGGTGGGGGAATCAGCAAAGACCCTGGTACGTCTCAGAGTCAGAGATTGATTGATTGATTATTTATTTATGTATTTATTTAGAGATGGACTCTCACTCTGTCACCCTGGCTGGAGTGCAGTGGTGCGATCTCAGCTCACTGCAGCCTCTGCCTCCCAGGTTCAAGTGATTCTCTGCCTCAGCCTCCTGAGTAGCTGGGATTACAGGCGCGTGCCACCCAGCTAATTTTGTATTTTTAACAGAGATGGTGTTTCACCATGTTGGCCAGGCTGGTCTCAAACTCCTGGCCTCAAGTGATTCTCCTGCCTTGGCCTCCCAAAGGGCTGGGATTACAGACATGAGCCACTGCACCCAGCCCAGAGAAAAGAGAAATATGATATCTGTATTTTGGAAATAAAACAGTAACAAAATCCTATTCTAAAACTGATCAAATTGATTCTTTATGTAAGTTTCAAATATAAGTACTTTAAAAAAAATAAATCCCACTAAAGTAGCTGTAAAGCAAGTTTCTACAAAATGAACTCTATTTCGTCAGTAAACTCTACTATAAAATCAAATTTGCATTTGAAAAACACAACTCAGATTTAACTATTGATAAAACTTTAAAATATATCCTTACAGCCTTTTTCCTATGAAGTTATACTACATATATATGCAATGTAAATTTGTGTATATACATATATACATGTGTGTGTATATGCCTGTATACACACATGTATATATACATATATACGTGTGTGTGTGTGTATATATGCCTGTATACACACACACCCCCCTCGACACTGGAACATTTAAAATCATTTCCCTATCTACTCATTGGGAAAGTACAGTATAGGTACGTATTTGTGGGTATACTTTTTTACACTTATTCTAGTATAAGCATTTTCCCATATAGCAAGGGTTGGTAAACTGCTATCCACAGGCCAAATACAGCTATCCATCTGTTTTTATAAATAAAGTTTTACTGGTAGACAGACACTCCCATTAAATAGACACACCTGTTAGTTTGCATACTATCCAGGCCAATGGGCTATGATGGCAGAGTTGAAGAACTGTAGCAGAGACTGTATGGTCTGGGAAGTCTCAAATGCTTACTATCTGGCCCTTTACAGAAAATGCTTCCTAACCCTGGGATATATCACAATTTACTAAACAATTTCCTACTCTTAAACACATAGTTTGATTTTTTTTTTCCTGCTATTATAAAGTTGTCATGATTCTCATGGTATAAACTTTTTTGTGGGGGAAAGGAAGAGACAGGGTCTCACTCAGTTGCCCAGGCTGGAGTGCAGTGGCATGATCATAGCTCACTGCAGCCTCAAACTCTTGGGCTCAAGTGATCCTCGGGCCTCAGCCTTCCAAGTAGCTGGCACTACAGGTACATGCCACCAAGCCTGGCTAATGTTTTTTTTTTTTGTTTTTGTTTTAATTTTTTGTAGAGACAGGGACTCACTATTTCCCAGGCTGGTCTCTAACTCTTGGCCTCAAGTGATCCTTCCGCCTTGGCCTACCAAGGGTATGAACTTCTTTAAGGACCTGCTACATACTGCCAAATTGCTTTCCAGTAGTTTAAACAACTCACTCCTCCCAGTATGGCTATGCAGGCCTGTCTCAGAATAGGTGATCTCTCCAGAACTGTTTTCAATTATAAAACAAACAAAAAATGGAATCTCACTTTTATTTCACTCTGATTGCAAATTTATATGTACAATGGATGAGGCTCCTAACAGCCAACTTAAAACTCTCAGTGAAGAATTCGTGGGTGCTTGACCCTGGCAGTACCAGCTTCTGCTCCCACTAACCTCTCTGCCCCCCAACAGGAAGCTGTGTCTGCTGATTGTCACTTGGCTCTTGGCCTGCTTGCCTTTGCTGGAGTCTCTCCCATGCCTGAGGATTCTGGGCCTCTTCACTGTTAGCTTCCCGCACTCTGCTGTCTCCCGCCTCATTTGGCGGAGTACTTGAAGCATAATAGAATCGCATTGTCATGCGGTGCCCACAGGTTCTGCTGCTCAGCACAATCGACCTCAGAAGAAAAATCCCTTGCACTTAAGCCTTCAGTTTACAAAAGACTATGCAGTTTCCTGCAAGGTCAATCATGTAATTGAAGTTTCTTCAACCCACACATCCCACTCCTGGGAACCTATTCCACAGAACTAAAAAGAACCAATATGTAACATTTATTGGTGATGATGATTAAAAAAACAACCAGTATCCACCAATAATAAAAAGGCTGAATAAAATATAGCACATCTATAGCAGGAAATATTATGTAGCCACTAAGAATGAATTGGAACTGTTTTCTATAATGTGCAGGGCTGCTCATGATATATTATTGAGCAAAAAAGAAAGGTATACAGAAGTGTGTAAAAACAGCCCGTTCAATAAAACAATGGCCAAAAATGAAAAAACCTTCACATGTATACTGTTACAAGATTTTGGAGAATAGAGAATGTGTGAAAGAAAACACAGGCTGGGTATGGTCATGCCAGTAATCTCAGCACTTTGGGAGACCGAGGTGGGTGGATCATCTGAGGTCAGGAGTTCGAGACCAGCCTGGCCAATATGATGAAACCCCATCTATTAAAAAATACAAAAAAATTAGCCAGGCATGGTAGCAGGTGCCTGCAGTCCCAGCTACTGGGGAGGCTGAGGCAGGAGAATCACCTGAACCCAGGAGGCGAAGGTTGCAGTGAGCCAAGATTGTAGCATTGCACTCCAGCCTGGGCGACAGCGGGAAACTCTGTCTCAAAAAAAAGAAAGGAAAGAAAGGAAACAAAAGAAAAGAAAAGAAAGAGAAGGGAGGAAGGGAGGAAAGGAAAGGAAAGGAGGAAGGGAGGAAGGGAGGCAAGGAGGGAAGGAAGAAAGGAGGGAGGGGGGTAGGGAGGGAGGGAAAGAAAACACAGTAGGTTTTTCACACAGGTCACCTGCACTAAGAGTAGGACTCTAAGCAAAAAAGGAAAATGCAAATCAAAAGGCACTCAGGAATACTTTCATTTTTAAATATAAGCCCATTTTAGAATGTCTCACATTCTACTGTATTCTCTGAAGAAAACAAGATCACATTTTATCAGTACTTACCATTTTTCTCCTTCCTCATTTTCTTTCTATAAAACACTCATTATATTATGAAGATAATTATAGAAAAAGAAATAGGCTTACATTTTTCAAGTGCGTCCATTGCTGCTCCCATTTCCGCTTGCTGAATACTATTAAATAAAAGTAAGATACACTTTAATTTCAAGATTCTTTTTTTTTAAAAAACTGCAAGGTATGGCTATAAATTTTTCAGGCTGATTTTCATGTTTGGTGCATAAAATCTCCTCTGATTACTTCCACTGTCACACAATGAATTGCACAGATAGGAATACACACAAGAGCATGCAGAAATGCCACTGATTTGCACAAAGCCTCCTTAAGTTATTCACTCCACACTTTAATACTGCAATAAAATGCCTTCCATTTATATTAGGTCTGAAGTATTTCATACTTAAGTTTGAATACCTTCACTGTAAAGTTTAAAGCGGAAAAGAATAAAATATATATATATATATAGACAGGTTTCAAATCATTTCTCAGTTTAAAATATAGACTGGAGGGTTCAAAGAAAAGTCATAATATATATAATTCTTTTCACCTAAAGATGCTAGCATTTTTACATAGCTCAGGTGAGTAGTAGTAAATCAAACATCTAACAGGGCTGGGTGCGGTGGCTCATGCCTATAATTCTAACACTTTGGGAGGCCGAGGTGGGCAGACCACTTGAGGTCAGGAGTTCAAGACCAGCCTGGTCAACATGGCAAAACCCCGTCTCCACTAAAAATACAAAAATTAGTCAAGCATGGTGGCACATGCCTGTAATCCCAGCTTCTTGTGCCTCAGCCAAGGCACAAGAATCACACGAACCTCAGAAGCAGAGGTTGCAGTGAACAGAGATCATGCCACTACACCCAGACTGGGTGACAAAGTGAGACTCTATCTCCAAAAAAGAGAAAAGTGTAACAGCTGTGTCATGTGCAACATGACACATTTTACATGCACAGCTTGGCCAAAGTGCACTCTTCTGGGTAACTAAAACTAGGCAGACCTTCTAACCAGGTAGTATGGTTTTCTCAAGGTAGCTAAAGCCCCCTGCACAATGGAATTCCCACTGTCCAGGGCTGATTCAGGGCTTGGCTTTGAGACAATGAATGTGCGGACATTAATCCTTGGAATTCACTTTGCTACTACTCTTGAACATTTTATTCTCTGAGTTAAAAAGGACAGATGATTGAGTTTGGAAATACCAGTTAGGGAATTACACACACAGGATGTTCATTCAAAGCAATTCCAGGTATTTTCTTCTCCTACCTTGGTCCTTTCCCACAGCCTATTCTTTCTCCCTTGAAATAAACAGCGACAGTGTACGTCCGGGCATGGGATGGGCCCACTGTCTGCAGCGTCCTGAAAGGGAAAGGAAAGAATGTTAATTACAGTAAAGTGTTATTTATCATGGCTACTATGTAACTATGAGGAAAACTGTGTACTTACCACCTAGACAGAGGAAAGTAAAATAACAGGAAATGTGAAAATGGCAGAAAGGTATAAAAAGAGTAAGTTTTTGACTTGCTAACCTGACAAATATCGAGAACGTTTGAAGCAGAAATTTTTTAAAACTCTGCATTGCATTTTAATATTTCTTCCCAAAGTAATATAAACAACATCTAAAGGCTAACAATGAAGTGTAAAATATGTTTAAAGAATTTCTAAGTGTGCATATTCACAAACTTTTATCATGAAAAGTTAAGAGCTCCAGTCTATTGGTTTTCAGTGCTAATCACAGCCCAAAACAATAAATGTTGGGGTAATACACTTCAGGCCACATTGAATGCTTTCACATCTTTATGGATTCTTTCTAATGTCTGGTATCTTACTAAAAGATCAGAAAATGTGTTTAATTTCTGAAATATCTGAGATCATTTCAAAGGTATGCTATAATGCCAAGTACATAACACAGTCGCCAGAAACACAAAGCTCCAGGTGCTCTGGATTTTAATGACATGGTGCAGATTTCAAGTGTAGTAAAACTGATAACTTCATGGAAAAGGGAAATTAAAAGCAGCCAACAAAGATAATGCAATGAACACAGTAATCTTGAAAAAAACCATGTAAAACAACCCCATCATCTTGATAAAAAGAACAAACTCATCTTGGACTTTCATTTGGGGGATTTATGAGAAGGGAGCATAGCAATTTCCTCTGTGTTCATACAGTCGAGATGAATGTGCACCAGTGGCTTCTTTAAGGTAGTACTTATTACGGTAATCATGCATGTGCTATGGAAAGTTTAGCGTCCTCATTTTATTTATTGAACCTTAATTATCACTCTGATGAGGAAATGCTATGAGCCTTTCATAGAATACAGTTTGGATATTCATTATGCTTATTAGGCACATATTAAAGTGCTATTTCTAAACATTGGGACTTTTTCCCCCCCAATAAATAAAGGAAATACTGTTTAGCAACGACAGCTTCTGGCGTAATTTATAGCAGCTTGCTGTGGGGTGGCTCACCCTCTTCTCCTGGCCTTAGTTTTTCTTTATCAAAAAGGCCTATAGTGTTGTGACTGTTAAATAAACACATGTGAAAGGACTGAAAATTCCTAACTGCCAGTCTAACGTTTTTCCTTGTGTATTTTGAAATTTGAGAAAGTCCAAAGGGGGAGCTTTTACTCCCTACAGAACACACACACACACGTGTGTGTGCTTGCACATGTGGATGCATCCACATGGGGTGACACGGTTTTGAAACAATCTTTAAACATCCTTAAAATCATTTACCCAGACAATACCTTGAGATGCAACCCACCTATTTCAATAATCCCTTCATTTTGTAATTCCACTTTGAAAGCATCTTCTTAATCAACCTGTGTGTATCTCAAGATAATTACTCTACTTCAGAGCTGAACCTCCTGTTTTCATCAAAGCAGGTATGAAGTGGTGTAGTGACCCACTACTCGCCTACATTCCTTTTTAATGACTTTTGGCTACCACTCAAAGGATAAAGATATTTGAAGTACATGATGGCTTTGATACACATTCTGAGAAGAAAAGTTCCAAGTTGAACCCAATAAGGGTTCAAGGGAAAGTACAGAGAGGCACCCAAATATTGCTACAAATAATCATACATGATTTTCTCATCTAGAGGCACAGCCCAGCAGAGGTTACAAGCAAGACGACAAATATAACAATGTATATAAAAAATCACTGAATCCAAATTTTCTTTTTGATCTCATAATCTTAGTTTGTCTCCCTGCTAGGCAGTAGCTCACAGAGAATTTTAGGAATGGGAGAGAGCACAGAGATAATGGAGTGGGACCCACTTACTGCAGCTAAGACTTGAGAGCCAACGAGTTTCCCTATGGGGCCAGAGGCACACTGACAGTAAAGAAGTCTCAATCCCGGGTTCTGGTCATGATCACCCCACAATGACTCGTTTTCAAGGCAATGGAAAGTCAACTCTAAGCAGCTGGATCCAATGGCCTGCCGGCAGCAAGCACTTACTTGTACAGAGGAATGTCTGGCTCTTTTCCTTCTGTCCTAAGCGTCAAGCAACACTGCTGAAGCTGGGATTTGGGGTCATTCCAATCCTGATTCAAAATGAACTCCTGTGGAAGTCCCCAAAAACTATTTAGTAGTGGGTTCTGGAATCACCAAACATAACGCAGATCACTAATTCAAACTTTATGTGAGCTTACTTTTAATCGTGGAAAGAGCAGACATTCATGAAAGTATGAACATATTCCAAATCCTTATCAATGTACAGCGCTGCAATAAATGCTGGGGAAAAAAGAATTCTTTAAATAAACCATGACCATTGCCATTTATCAGAAAGACTAAGAGACCTAGACGTTTGAGCAAAATTTGAGTAACAGTTTCAACTTCCAGGCCCTCTTTATTTTTTAGCATTACAATTTCATCTTACTCTACTTTTTATCATTAATATCAGAAGCAGCAAGGATGTGTAAGATGCAAATCATAGAGTACAAAGACCAAACTGCATTTAGCTAAGGACTAAATGAATAGTTAGTTTAAAAGGTACAAAGAATGCCTCTGTATATCTGGGGGGGGAAAAAATGGTATCTGAGCACCCAATCCTGTTAACATCAAATCAGTCAAAATATCACTTGAAGATTAGATATGATGCCAGAATACACACATCCTTGGGTCTTGCCATTTTCAACACCAATCCTGAGATGCTCTGTTTTATAAGGATTCTATGTCAAATTTTATGAACAGAAATGGGACAATTTATAAATTCAATCTGAATTTATTCAAAAAAGAAAAGAAAAACTTAATACTGATCTTAATGACAATATATCAAATTTTGCATTCATAATTGGTGACCCCCTAGGATGACCTCATTTAAAGGTATCTTAACAAAGCAAACAAATGGTGCATTTTCAAAAGAAGGAATAAAAATAGCTTTTATTGAGCTAAAAAAAAATTCAATGAGAATGATCTCTCAATTTAATTTTTATGTGATTTTTATCTTTAAATTACTTTTCTTTCATTGCAAAAGAAGTTCTTTTAAGTTCCTTAGTCAGAATGCCTTTGCACTTTGTAAATAAGCTGGTTTTGCATGGTAGACTTTGATACTTGAATATAATTCCGATTGTCAAAAATACCATAACATTAAAAAAAAAGTTCTAAGGCTCAGTGAATGGCCCACTTATTTTGAAGTAATACAAACAATACAACTACGTATATAATCCTTTAGTTAACTATAATAGGATTATTTACAATACTACCAGACCATGTCGGAAACTGCAAAAGATGACATTTGTCCATGGAGCTTTGCGCTCATT
Organism: Ateles fusciceps; assembly: GCA_036589455.1. Lineage (NCBI taxonomy): Eukaryota > Metazoa > Chordata > Mammalia > Primates > Atelidae > Ateles > Ateles fusciceps. The sequence goes on along the minus strand of JAZHEH010000572.1, from coordinate 11,380,286 downwards.
CAAAACAATGGATAATCGTTTTAGTATTTAGTGAATAAATTACCCTTCTTTCTTCTGTGCCCCTGTGTGAAGGCTGCTGGGTGGCAAAAAGGCTCTGATTCACAACAACGGATCCTCATATTCTATTAATGTTTCACACAAAGGGACATGGGAGCTGAGTGTTAGGGTGGAGGGGTACGTGTTGGGGGGTACCACTGAGCATAGATTGAACATAAAATTCATTATTCACATGCCTTAGTTTCAAATTATTTTCCTTCAGAAAAGCTTTGGTAAAAAGCATAAATAAAAATTAAAATCACAAAAAGGTTTCTTTAGCCAGAACATAATACTAATGAGGAGGAGGATAAATACGTTACTTGGACTTAAACTTTGAACCTGCAGGTTGAGAGAAGAGTAGTGGCACTCACATTCCAAAAGGTCCGCCAAGGTCTTGGTGCGAAGGGCCACGGGCCTCTTGGTCTTGTCATTGGTTATGGCATACTCCTGCATGCCCAGCTCCTCCGCTACCTTGGCCTGAGTTCTATTATTCACCAACGAGCTTCGCAACAACTGCCCAAAAGGAATGGGGTACATTGAGAACACATTTCACTTTTGACCTCTATTACTCCTGGGTTGGACCCAACCAGCCTGAGAGCATCTCACTGACAGGGACACCAAAATAAGTGAGGTCTGGGTCCTCAATCATCATCCAGATGACAGTGACATGCTCCATACCCATCTACCTTCTCCTTAATAATGTACTCCACTCTGCTCTCCTGGATTTTACCTTACTGCCATTTAAATAGCTCATTTACTTCTTTAGGGGCATTGGACAGGGCTGTGGTGGGGGTGGGGGATGTATAATATGATTTAAGATTCTAATAAGTGTAATGCTATTAAATGAGGAAGAATTAAGAGTTTTAAAATTAATTTTATGGAAGTATAACTTACATTCAATAAAATGCACCCATTTTCAGTGTACAGTTAGACGAGTTTTGAAAACCATGTACTTTTTTATCACTCCAAACAAATTCCCAGCATCCCCCATGCAGTGCATCCTTCCCAATCCCTGACCAGGCAAACTTGCCCTGCTTTCTGTCACTGTACATTAGTTTTAAAGGATTATTATTTTAAAGTCTAAAGTAAGCTTCAAGTTTCATGGCACTGATGCTAATTTTGATATTACAGGATTTAAGGAAGTGATGTTTCAGTATTATGAAAAGATTTAAATTATTTAGATTTTTACTTTTAAAGATTTATGGCATCTAGCTTGAGTCTCAGTTTTTCATAGTGATATCCTTTATTTTTATTTTTTTTTGAAACAGGCTCTTGCTCTGTCACCTAGGCTGGAATGCAGTGGCGTGCCATCTTGGCTACTGCAACTTCCACCTCCTGAACTCAGGCTATCCTCCCACCTTAGCCTACTGAGTAGCTGTAACTACAGGCACCCACCATCACACCCAGCTAATTTTTGTATTTTTTTGTAGGGACAGGGTTTCTCCATATTGCTTAGGCTGGTCTCAAACTCCTGAGCTTAAGTGATCCACCCACCTCGACCTTCAAAAGTGCTGGGATTACAGGCATGAGCCACCACACCCGGCCCATATTGGTAACTTTTGTCTTTAATCAAATTAAAGTATAATTTTCATATTTCAACTTTAGGAATTCAGAACAAAAATTTCTATTAGGAATTTCAACAGACAGCTAAGAGTCCTCCAAGAATTTTCCAGCTAGTAACATTATACGCTGCATGAAAATTATGCAACGAATCCATCATAGAAGTGTCCATAAAACAAGTATGGTTTAGGCATTTAACACTCATTAACCACTCACTGTGGAATAGGAGGGGAGGACAGCTGGGAGCAAGTGGGTAGATACAAAGATGGGAACTCATCACACAAAAATGGAACATAATCATCCCTGATTCTCTAAGATTTGGGAGAATAATGCATCTACAACTTCAACTTTTCTTAGAACACATATAACCAATTCTTGGTCTATTAAAAAACTTCCTGCTAAGAAACATTCCTGAAAACAGGGCTGAGGAGCAGGAAGCAGCTGTGAGTTGTGCTGGTATTCCACTCCCTGCTGTTCCACGTCGCACTTGCTTTATTAGATGCAAGTTTTATGCTCTGTGGCTCCATGGTGTCAACAGAGCTTATGAAAATCAAGATTTATTCCCAGTGTCTGATAGTGAATCCTTGACAATAGATAAATAAGAAACAATATGTTCTTAATTTGTCTGACAATGATTCATGAAGCAGAAATATAACTTGATCTTCATAAGCCATGCTTGCTGTTGAATTTCAGACTATTATTCTTTGCCTGTCTCTGCTTCCCTTCCTCCTCCTATCTCCCCCTTAACCCCATCTTTTCTTCAATATGGAGTTTCACTAAAATTAGCATCCACAGAGGAGCTCTAAATTAAAAGGCTAGCATATAACATTAATAGAAGACTCAACCAATAAGGAAGCCCACTAGCCTAATATCTTGTAATTATGGAATAATTGAGCTGAAAGTTACATATCTGTTTAGGTTTTGATTTCAAATGGGGATGAGGAGCTTTCCAAAAGGAGAGGCTATGGGGGAACAGGATGGCTACTATGGGAACAAGGCTGTGCTGAACAAGTTGGGTCCCCCTCGGAATGGGAAGAAAACTCTTTAAGTTGTGTATGTGGGACGTTCATGCCTCAGAAACATGAGCACACACAAATTGTGACACATCCCTGGCTGCCAGGTCCCAGCTGCCACCTTCCAGTGTCAGGGCCCCTCACTCAGTGCTGTACAGTAATGCTGTCTGACGGGGAAGGAGGAGCGCAGTGAGGATGGAATCAGAAATGCTTCCAGTTTTATTTCAGACAAGGGCTGACAGGTCGGAAAGCAGAAGGGTGGCCAGTAATAAGTGAGATCTGCTAAGTTCTTGCCAAAAACCCAGAGCCTGAACCAAAAGTCAGTGGGGGAGAAGGAAGCTATACGTCATCCATATTCCTACAGTCAGTTCAAATTTAGAAAATGAATTGAAAAGAGACAAGACCTTGCTCTTTACCTAGACAAGAATGTCTGAATGGCAGGTCTCTAAATGACAACTTTCATCCTTGTTCTTTGCTGAACTCTACTTCATAATGAATCATGTTATTTGCCAAAGAACACGACCCGGGGGATCAGCAAGAAAGAAAACCTGAGGTTACAGCAGTTCAGTGCACCAGTGGTGGAGGCCAATTACATGCCAGGCTCTGTGCTGACAGCTGAAGATCCTGAGAGGAGCAACGTCCTGCTGCTGCCCTCAGGAACTGACACCCTCAGAAGCCGTGTCCAGACTGGCTGTTGCAATGCACTGTGGTGGCTGCAGTGCCAGCACAGAGACCACAGGTCCACGCAGGTGCTCCTGCAGACCTCAGCCTTCCAGGGAGGCCTCCTAGAGGAGGGCTGACAGCTGAGTAAAGCATTTCAGGGCCTCATCCACATGGCTGTAACACCAGAAACACAAGGTGCTTCTGAGAAGCTGGTGCCCAGGCTTCTTTCAAGAACTAAGGAATCAACATTTCTGGAGATGTAACTTTTGAAAAGATTCATGTGGGTGGATTCTGATGAACACAGAATCAGAACTGGAAAAGACTGAATCAGTCAGTAAGAGAAGGATGGGAAAGGGTTTCCAAGGAAGAGAGAACAGCTATGGCAAATGGAAGGGGCCATTACCCAGCAAGGTGACCGCTGGGTGGACCTGGAGGAGAAATCAGAGCCAAGTGAGGAGAGCTGATGCAGTGGGGCTGGCAGGCGAAGTAAAGAAGCCTGTGCTTCCCTGCAGGGAAAAGGAATCCCAAAAGGTATCAGATGGGGGCAGTTGCGAGGTAAATTTTTTTATTTTAGAAAGATTGTTTTGACAGGATTTAAATGGGGACAAGAAGTTGAAAAGCCTGCAGATGGTGATGTTATAAATTACTATTTTACAAAGAGGATATATCTATTTATATATTTTAGTGGAAATCTAGAAAACAAACATGAAGCACCCAATTGAGCAGAAGACAGTCATCAGACTATTCTGCAAACAATGACTTGTGTTAGAGATAGCAAAAAGCAAAATACTTCGCACCAAGTTACCTGGGTTCAAATTGGGGCTCTAGCACTTCCTAGCTAAGTGACCCTGTCTAAGTTATTAAAATCTCTCTGAGCCTCAGTTTCCTCATCTGAAATGGAGAATGTAGTGTCTAGCTCCCAGGGTTGTTTTGAGAATTAGAGTGAATGACATATAATCTAACTACAGTGACTGCCATGTAATAAACACAACAGAAATGTAAGTTGCTGTGTTCTCCATAACAGCACCATCAGAATTAGACAAGATATGTTTGCTCTTCAGTTACGGGGGTAGGGGGAGGTTCTAGAACATTCTAAGAATTCCTCTGAATTTGTTTTAAATGCAAAATGTTTTGGATACCTGTCCCATCCACTCATTGTCCTCAAAATTCTCCATTTTGGGTCAGGCACAGTGGCTCACACTTGTAATCCCAGCACTTTGGGAGGCTGAGGTAGGCAGATCACAAGGTCTGGAGTTCCAAGACCAGCCTGGTCAACATAGTGAAATCCCGTCTCTACTAAAACTATAAAAAAATTAGGCGTGGCGGCATGCACCTGTAGTCCCAGCTACTCAGGAAGTTGAGGCAGAAGAATCGCTTGAACTCAGGAGGCAGAGGTTGCAGTGAGCCTACATTGCACCACTGCACTCCTGCCTGGGCAACAGAGTGAGGCTCCATCTCAAAAATAAATAAATAAATAAAAATTCTCCATTTTACCAGGTGCTAACCTGTCCTTTATAACTTTGAAAAAAAATACTTCCAAAAAGACAAAGTTTAATTTGAAATCACCAGAAAAAAACTAAGAAGGCTATAGTTAAAGCTCTCTGTAAACCTCAGAAAAGGGCTGCTGAATTCCTGGTGCAATGTCACAGACCAATGTAAATATCCCACTTCTCAAATTCTGGGTTTTGAGAATCCAGGATGTTTTCTATTATCCCAGCATAGCAGTCTTTCATAATTACTTTAAACTTTCATAAGAAAAAAGATTTATTCATTTAAATAAAACACACATATTGACAATCTTCCTTCAAGTTCCCTATTTCACTCTTGAATCGGAAGAGGAAAAACACAGTTAGAGGATGAGCTACCGAAGAGGGCCACCTAGTGTAAAATAAGCAGACTGTGATTTATGATTTCGAGGGCTTTAATATAAGAACACGGGGTGAAAGCAGAATATACTATTGAAAGTGACAGTGATATGCCACACAGGTCTATTATACCGAGAGTGGTGGCCAGATGGTCTCCATTTCCCGTGATAACTAAAGAAAAGGTACATAAATGCTAGCAGGCAAATACAGGTCAGATACAAAGAGCCAAATTATGTCAGTGACAGAAATCCTCAGACAGGAGGCTGTGGAGTCTATCTTCTCAACGAGATCTTTTAGATAAAATACCTGCTTATCTGAATGATTTATGCTCAGTGTTGCGTGGAAACAGCAGGGCAGGATTAGATCACTGCTTCTCCAGCTTTTTATCTGTAATCCTTGCTCTCTTTCCCATTATCCGAAATCATTAAAAACAAACAAAAACTGTAGGTTCATCGCCACTGTAGTGCATCCACCATTGGGTTCAGTGCCCTGCACACAGTAGGCATGGAGATGAGCAGCTATTTTTAGCACACAGAAAAGACCAAGAAAGAAGAATGATACAGAGGAGAAAACTCCGATGGCTTAAGATTTGCAAGCGTCACCTGACAGACATCCTGGCCTGTGTAAAGGCTTACTGCAGAGACCCATCCTAAAAACCAAAAACCTCAGCATATGAAACAGAACTTCTTCCCTCTATAGCCCAAGGCAAACTCCGTTATCCCTGAACAATTGGATAAGCCTGACATTCCTTCCCGAGGGGGCCTTTTTTAATAGCCAACTTACAGAACAGAATGTTTTTCCCCATCAGCATTCAAAACTGGAAAACCGTATCACACTTACTCAATTGTCCTTATTCCCTGTAAGTGTGCAAGGGAATGGCTCAAAGCTAATTAACGCCTCCTGATGTGAATTACTGTAGCTGTGTGCTCTTTAATCACAATAATGAATCATTTGCTATCCCCCCCACCAATGCAACTGCCATAAGTAATCCTCTCCACATTCTAAATGAATTTTAATCCTTAGATATTCATAAGCCAGTTTTCGGCTTCTTCCCTTATACATAAAGCAACAGTCCACTTCCCTCCAGTGCCACTACCTCTTCCCCCTTGACTTAGCTGACTGCGAAATTGTCACTCTTTTATTTATTCAGCAAATATGTACTGAGGGCCTACCCATATATGCCAGGCACTGCTGAGCACAGAGTGATGAACAAAAACATGCTCTCAAAGAAATTCTAGTCTAGTGGGGTAGGCAAACTCGAGTAAATGCCAGGAAGGAAGACAACACAGAATTTTGACAGGGGGCAGGCGTGTGGGGAAGGGTGGTCAGGGAGTCTCCCCCTGCATCCAGAAGTCACCCCAGAAAGCACATCTAAAGGAAGAGTAGAAGGTAACAGGCAAATGAGAGTAAGGGCTAGAACAGAACAGCTTCCGGGGGAGGAGGAGCATACACAGAGGCCTGCCAGCAGGAGGAGACCTGGAGAAGCCCAGTGCAGAGGTGCAGAGCGAGAAGAGCCTGTAGTATGAGGCCGGGCAGGTGGGCGAGGCCAGACCACCCAAGGCTTTGCCTGTTCTTTAGAAATTATCTGAAGAGCAACTGAAGAGAGTTAAGCTGGAATAGGATGAACATTCATTCAAAGCATACTTGCTGAGCTCTGATATGCCAGGTACTTCCCAGGGACCCAGGAATCAGGAACAGAGAAAACAAACAAAAACCCTGGAATTCATGGAGTTTTCACTCTGATGGGAGAAGACAGATAGTAAACAAGTACATTACATACTATATGCTAAGGAGGAAGAAAAGATAAGAGGTTCCAGGCTGAGGAGGTGTGCTAGGGACAAAGGGAGGCGGCTGCCTCTTTATTCAGGTTAGGCTAAGGAAGGTCTTACGGATAAGATGACATCTGAACAGAGACTTCAAGGAGGTGAGTGATTTGGCCTTGTGGATTACCAGGAGAACAATACCGCAGCCAGATGAAATAGCACATGCAAAGGCCCTGAGGCCAGGGCTTGCTTCATGTCCTGCAGTAACTGCATGGAGGCCAGTGTTAAAGAGTCTATAAGACAGAGACAGGGAGCCAGGTCATATGGGTGACTGTAACATCATTGTCTTTTACCTTTGAGATGGGAAGGTTTGGGAGGTTTTGTGCAGAAGAGGAATGTAATCTGGCTTCTCTTTAAAAAATGATCCCTCTAGATGTGCTTGAAAATAGACTGGGGCACAGCGGATGACCAGTTGGGAGGTTATGGCTAATAATCTGAACGACAGTGGCTCAGACCCGGTGATAACAGCAGAGCTGGTGAGAAGGGGTCAGAATTTACAAAGAACTTAAACAAATTTACAAGAAAAAGGAAAGGGAAAAGGCCAAAGACACAAATTAGGAAGTAGTGTAAAGATATATCGAAGCCAGGAGACAGAATGAGATCACTTACGGAGCAGAAGTTGACAGAGAAGAGGTCTGACGATTGAGAACTGAGCCACTCCAATAATAAGAGGTGGGGAGAGGAAAAGAAACAACCACAGGGGACTGAAGATGAACGGCTGGTGTCGTCACAGTGTAGTCACTGTAGATGACAGTCCAGTGTAGATTTGTTGTGAAACAACTCCTTTGACCACAGCATGTAAAATGGATTGGACAGAGGCATGAGTTGACATAGGAAGACCAGGGGAGGGAGCTGCAAAAATGACTTCACAAAGGCCTGAGACCTGGGGCTCTTGAAGGATTTCTGCCTGAGAAACTGTTCACCTCTCGAACAGAGTTCAAAAATGCCCGTAAGATCAGCAAAGGCAAGCTTTTCAAATATTAGGATACATCCAGGAGAAACCTGAGGACTCCAGGAGCCCACTTCTCTCATGGGAAGATGCTGCATTCCCTTATGTTTGCACGAACACAACCTTCAGATTCCTATCCTTTGCAATTTAATAAATGTCACTTCTTTCAATTGGGTCTCTATCAATCACTCTGTAACTGTGTGTGTGTGTGTGTGTGTGTGTGTGTGTGTGTGTGTGTGGGGAGAGAGAGAGAGAGAGAGAGAGAGAGAGAGAACAGCCTTGATCTGTCACCCAGGCTGGAGTGCAGTGGTGCAATCACAGCTCCTGGGGGCAAGCAATCATCCTACTTCAGCCTCCTGAGTAACTGGGGCTACAAATGCATGCCACTCTGCCAGGATAGATTTTTTGTGTATGTATGTATATATGTATGTATGTATGTATGTATGTATTTTGAGATGGAGTCTCACTCTGATGCCCAGGCTGGAGTGCAGTGGTGCGATCTTGGCTCTCCACAACCTCCGCCTCCCAGGTTCAAGTGATTCTCCTGCCTCAGCCTCCCGAGTAGCTGGGACTACAGGTGCATGCCACCACACCCAGCTAATTTTTGTATTTTCAGTAGAGACAAGGGTTTCACCATGTTGGCCAGGATGGTCTCAATGTCTCAGTGATCTGCCCGCCTCAGCCTCCCAAAGTGCTGGGATTACAAGCATGAGCCACGACGCCTAGGCCCGTGATCTAGAGAAAGGTAAAACTAGGACTAGAGAAGAGACTCTAGTCCTAGTTTTTAATGTTTTGTAGAGATGGAGTCTCACTATGTTGCACAGGCTGGTCTTGAACTCCGGGGCTCAAGCAATCCTCCCAGCTGGCCTCCCAAAGTGCTGGGGTTACAGGCATGAGCCATCGTACCTGGCCCTTTTAATGTTTTGATAGTTATGCAGAAATTAAACTGCAGTGGTCCAGGTGAGTCAGGCTGGTAGGGAGGATGTGGTGATAGAAAAAGGTCATAAAGAAGAGGATAAATTAAACAAATACTCGAGGAGTAACACTGTCAGGGCTTGTGAATGGACTAGGATATAGAAAAGGGAGATAGAGGCATCCAAGGTTCTGACATGATAAGCCAACCTAGGACGCCTCTCTAGGTTTCTGACATGCAACACTGGATGAGCGGTGCCACCGTTCAATTACTCGGGGAATAGTGGACAACGACCCAGGCAGGAGATTATAAATTCAGTCTTACACATGTGGAGATGTGGCAAAGGCAGCTGGGGCTGGAACTCAGAAAGGAGATAGGACTGAAGAGATCAGTTGAGAAGTCATCTGCCAGTAAGATGAAACTGATGGCACACATGGAAAAGACTGGCAAGGGAGACTCTATTAAAAAGAGAACATGGCCTAAGAGTGAGCGTTTTAGATATGGACTGTTTATTAACTGTGAGAATAAGATGCATCTGCAAAGCAGGCCAAGGAAGAGTAGCTGAAGAGGTAAGAGGAGGGCTGGGCATGGTGGCTCACACCTATAATCCCAGCACTTTGCGAGGCAGAGGCGGGCGGATCACGAGGTCAATAGATCGAGACTATCCTGGCCAACATGGTGAAACCCCGTCTCTACTAAAAATACAAAAATTAGCTGGGTGTGGTAGCTCACACCTGTAGTCCCAGCTACTCAGGAGGCTGAGGCAGGAGAACCACTTGAACCTGGGAGGCGGAGGTTGTACTGAACCGAGACTGTGCCACCGCACTAAAGCCTGGTGACAGAGTGAGACTCTGTCTCAAAAGAAAAAACAAAAAAAGAGGTAAGAGGAAAGTGCCCCATGACAGAAGCTTACAAAGTTTGTGTTTCAAGATGGAGGAGGGAGCAGCCATGTCAATGCTGATGGGAGTTGCTATCTGTTAGAATCTGCGTTTAGCTTATGATGGATCATCTTTGTCTTGCCAGCAGATCTGCTGGTCCTGCTGATTTCTACCAAACCATTCTGTGAATATAATTCAAAAAGCCTTCACATAGTTTTCTCATTTGTCAACACCATTCTAATAAGCTAGTCAAAAACTTTCTAATATTAAGACAAGAAGGCTGTTAAATATATTTTGGATAAAACTACACTTCTGGCATTGAAGTGATTTTGTAAAGAACATAGAACTAGAGTCTATTCTCTAGTCCTAGTTTTATCTTTCTCTAGATCACGGGCAGGACTCATGCCTTTCTGAGTGTTGGTTTCCTTACTGTTCCACGCTAGGGATGGGGAGTGGGGTGGGAAAGGAATGCATGCAGTGAGCAGGTGGAAAACAGTCAACTTGGAACATCCCATCTCTATAAGATCCTAGAGGTCACAGTTAATTTTGTAGGAATACCAGGGTGGTATGTGAGTATTTAAAGCAAACATTTTCTCTTTTTTTTCCTTCTTTCTCTCTCTCTTTTTCTTTTCTTTCTTTAAAAAAACTAATAAAAATAAAGCAAACATTTTCAAAAGTGGCCTCTGCGGGCCCTAAGATGAATTACTACCTCAAACCATTTAGTTCGTTTGGCCACTTCTCAGGCTAACCAGATACTCTAATAATATGAAGTGTCATAGGATATTGAACATGCAATTTATTGTTTATCTAATGAACAGTGAGATACTAGACAATAGTTCTTTTCCCAAAAATGTTTGTATTTTCTTATGAATTTAATATTAAATCATGAAAAAAAAACACTGTCTTGTCCACCTAAAAACAGTTACCTTTAAATGTTAATCAAACTATTAAATTGAAAATAAGAATACTGCTGATTCCTCAGCACTTACGATGGAACTCAATAGATACTCACTGATTGAATGAATGCTAGACTTAGAAATTCCACTGAAAAATGACATCTAAACAGCCAAGTCACCATATTCTCTCTAGTTCCAATATTTATGTCTCACATAAACTATTTCCAGGGTTCACAGTTACAAAGATAAAAATCCAATTCTATTCAAAGCAGAACATGCATAAAAACTGTAGAGATGTAAAGTCTGAAAGACTTGTTATTTGTTTCAACATCATAAAGACAGACTGCACGAAGTATCTTGTAGTGTACTGATATTTTTTTTGCCCAATAAAGTATTTGCTTTCTCAATGTCCAATCCTCAGGGGACTTCTCCAAGGTTACTCCTTGTGCCTTGAGAGATCATCATGATCACCTTCTCGATGTTTTGTTTCACCATTCCAGGATATCACTGATTGGTTTCACAGAGTAAAAACAGTTCGCAGCAAATAAAAAAGCTCATGAAAGTTTTATAAAATGAAACCAAAATAAAAGACATGGAGACCATTTCACTCTGTTTATAAATCAAACCTGTCTCTGTAACTCCCTTTCAACTCTGCAATGGTCTAACCAAACTAAGTCCCTAGGCCTCTCAGTCTTCTCATTTTTTTATGCCATACCTTTTTGCTCTGCAGTCCCAGTGTGTGTACTGCCCTTGCAGACATTTCTTACCACTAAATCCCAATGGCCAAACCCCAACCATTTTTAAAGGCTCAAACATCATTATACCCATGAAGCCTTCTTTGAACTCTACAGATAGAAGAAACCTCGTATTTTTCCTAAACTGCACAAGTGCAGCAATTTACGTAGGCTTCTTCATAATATTTAACATGTTCTACCTTGCATTTAGTTATATTTACACTATGGTGTGTATCTACATGTATACACACACACTATATATATATATATAGTATACTGTTTATTTTGTAGTTATTTATTTAAGCTTTAATCTCATTTAATACTTTTAAGCTCTTTGTAAATAGACTTGGTGTCAACTCATCTTTGCTCCTTCCATGAGGCCTCACTCAATGTTTTGCACAGAACAGGTGGCAGTATAAAATGAGCTGTCATTGCACATGTGCTTTGTATACAATTTGCACAATGAAATGAACAAAGCCATGTGATAAGCTAAAGTCACTAAGAGTAAGAAATCAATTACATGGATATATTGGACCCCTCTAATCTTCACTCTGTTTTACAGCAATCTTATTGGAGGAAATGATTTAACAAACTCACAGTTAAGTGTCCTTCGTGATGATCTGGGAAATGAATGAATAAGTACTCTGTGGCTACCAGTTGCATTATGGAGTCACCTAGAAATTCCATTCTCTGATTGTGGCCTCTGGAAAAAGAAATATCAATGTAAAGAAATCAATAAGCATTTATGGGTTTAAAAAAAACCACCCAGAATTTTTTAAAAGGCATGACTTAAAAAGACAATTTTCTTTTAAAGCACAAAACCAAATAGAACTTCCTAAGGCCCCTCGATTGACAAGAGATCTGAGTTAATATAGGTTCAGTTTTAAAGAAGAGTAAAGTGAATATTATCTAAGGATTAAACGACTGCCAAAATAAAGACTGGTAAATGCTGCCTGGTCAGAAGCTGAAGAGTGTAAACAGAAAAATCAAGCATAACACAAACAACGATCTTGAAAGAAAGCAAACAGGTCCAAGAATTTTCTTGACTAAATTTACTGAAATATATACTCTGGCCAGGTGCAGTGGCTCATGCCTCTAATCCCAGTGCTTTACAAGGCTGAGGCAGGTGGATCACTTGAGCCCAGGAGTTTGAGACCAGCCTGAGCAACATGAAGAAACCCCATCTCTACCAAAATATATATATTATATGCATAAATAAATTAGCCAGGCATTGTAGCACGCGCCTATAGTCCCAGCTACTCAGGAGGCTGAGGCAGGAGGAGTGCTTGAGCCCAGGATGTGGAGGCTGCAGTGAGCCATAATTGTACCACTGCATTCCAGCCTTGGCAACAGAGTGAGACCTGTCAGCAAAAAAAAAAAAGAAATAATATACTGCATTATCCAAAGGTGGAATCCAAACTTAAAAACAAGAAAAAACTATGGTAAGAATCTTTCATCTTTACAATTTAAAGAGATTTGGGAATATCTGATTTGGAAGAGGGGGAGTAAAAAATGTGAACAAAAAACAACCCCAAAGAAAATTTTGCTAATTTTCTTAATTGTTTCACTAGCTCACCGTCAAATCACTCATCTAGAGCAGGGGTCAGAGAGCCAAATCCAGCCCACAGTCTGTTTCTAAGAATAAAGTTTTACTGGAACACAGCCATGTTCCCTCATTTCCATTTCATCGATGGCTGCTTTGATGCTACTACGCAAGGTCAAATCACTGCACACAGGCCACATGGCTCACAAAACCTAAAATATTCTAAAATATTTAGTATCTGTTCCTGCTGGGAAAAAGTTTTTACTTCCTTCACACTTTTCTTAAAACTTCACAGAGAAACAAGATGCCTGACAATGGAACCAAAAACAGTGAATTGGAGCATAACCCCGGGTCCACACTGGGGTCTGTCTGCTCACTCATCTCACAATGTGACTTTCCTGGAAGTACATTTGAAATCCCAATTCCTTCAAAGGGCATGCTCCAAAGGTCTGGGACTGCCTCATCTAAATGGTCACATTGGGACTGTAAGAGTGCTTTTAACTCACAGGGTCAGATGGTTAAATCCCACAGTTCTCAATGTGAATGCCCTTGCCAAAAGTCGAACATGAGTAAAAATTACTCCAATTGCTTCTTCAAACTCAGTAAGTTTTTGTAGAACCGGAGAAGTTTCAATAAGTTGTCGGTCAGTATTTGGCTCTTGTAGCTACACGAAAATAGAAATAAATAAAAATCATTTATTCGTTTTTGGTTATGAGTATAATGATCAATTCTAGGATGGTGGTTTTGTAAAATTCCTTCTCCCATGAGCAGAAATTTCTGAAATGCCAATAAAGCATGGAAGCTCCTTTCTCATCTCTTCGAATGGCAAACAAATCTAATATTTAAAGAAGGTTCAAATAATATTTTCCAATCTTCTATCAAATTTCAAGGCTAAGTACTGTACATAGATAGGTCAAAATCCCAATTATTATACAAACTCTCCAAGGAGATGCAAGCTGAAGAACAGCTGGTAGAGAATACATACATCTAGTAAAGCAACGGTTCTCAAACTCTAGCATCCATGTTAAACGCAGTCAGCTGGGCCCTGCCCCCAAGGCTGCTGATTTCCTGTGTCTGGAGTCAAGACTGGGAATCCACCTTCCTGACACGTTCCCAGGTGATGTAAATGCGGCCCTTTAAAAACTACTGTATTAAAGTAATTTGCCTACTGTGTTTTCTAGGGACCAACCTATTTTGGCTATGAGCATAATTAAAACAGAGTTCAATGTACTCTGGAGATAATTATACCACTAGACAGGTGGTGCTCCAACAATGAGGCTTTAACAACTGGCAGAGAGCAAATATGAAAAGTGTGATTAAAACGAACATTTTCAACAACTTTGGGCACTCATGTATTAATAGAATATTTTTAAAGTACTCTGAATTAATGTCATTTCTTACTGTAAAGCCTCTCATGAGAGTTCAACCACTAGTGATTATTCTCACATTTATTCTACATATATAAAAATATGCATACATGAGGATACATATGCATGTTTACATATATGCATATATCCCAAAGTAAAACACAAATAAAAGCAAAGAATAGTAAGAATTCCTAAGCCATCTGGAGACATAGGTGTCACCACCATATGTAGAGCTTTTAAATTCCAAAATCGGGAGTGAAAACCTATCACACTGTACTAATTTTTTAATTTACAGTAAGTTTTATACACTCTGAATTGAGGCTTTCAATTTCTAAGATCCAGATGGGACTATAATTTAACAATGTTAATTTAGTATTAGTTCCGCTATTTTAGTATGCTCAGACTTGATTTCATACTGTTAACACTTTCCCCACAATAGCAAGTGTGTGGATATACGGAGTCAACATTTAACACTTTGAGTATCACCTTTTGGTGGTGGTGGGGCATCCATACCTACATGGTAGCTCTTCCCTCCTTGTGGAGGAAGGATGACTCCCAGTGCTCCCACTCCCCCATTCCAGACCACATAAACAAACACAATGCATGGGTTCATTCTACTATTTGTTCCAGAAGTTTTCCAGGTCTGACACCTCAGCTTAAAGGCATAATGCCACTGAAGAGAATCAAAAGATAAAAGTGGGAACGGAAAAAAAAGCAAAGGAAAGTAACATGAATAGCTGGGGTTATAAAGCTCACTACAGACAGGGAGGTCATACTTACTTGGAGTGGGTGGAGAGGATAATTGAGCCAGACTTCGCGCAGGTCCTGGAAAATGGAGTGATGCCTTTAATGCTCAAGGGAGCCATTTAACGCACTCTAGAGTACTAAATAAAATGTCATTATTTGAAATACTGAACTATTTCAGACACTGACTCCACTTATGGCAAATCCAATAGTGCTGGCAAACTAATTTTTTTAAGTGTTATTCACCACTCAAACCGCCTGTAGTGACTCTAATTAGCCTATTTAGGGGGGGGAAGAGAGTCACCTCTAGCCCCAGAAGTCAGACACCTTTTACAACTAAGTTACACATTTGCTTAACCTAATACATTGCACTAAGCTGCTCTTTTAACATATTTTTCTCTATTATCCAGAAATGTGCATCAGTTGTGCCTTTTGTAATTAAAACTCATCTCAAATGTCCTTTATTTTAGGCACGAATTCATTATCATCTGAGCTATTTTAAGATGG
This sequence comes from Ateles fusciceps, assembly GCA_036589455.1. Lineage (NCBI taxonomy): Eukaryota > Metazoa > Chordata > Mammalia > Primates > Atelidae > Ateles > Ateles fusciceps. Next base: position 11,364,795 of record JAZHEH010000572.1, on the reverse strand, counting down.
AGAGGAAAACACCCCATGTTGTCTTCATAGGATCTTACATTTATGAGATCATGCTTTTACAGCGGGTCACTACAAATGCTTACTTAAACTACTGAATGAGTGAATTTTATAGAAACCCCCTAGTACATTATTTTATCCACTGAGTTAAATCTAGAGGGAGTTATAATGAGAACTTCCTCAGGATTAAAGTGTTTTTCCTTTAGTTTCAGACGCTAGGGAGCCTCTGACTGAATTTATTTGCCGACCTTGATGTTAGATTTTTGAAATAAATAACAAAAACATTCTTTAAGAGGAAAAATATATATATATTTTTGGAGGGGGAAGAAGTATAGGAAAATTTAGTACCACTTGTAACAGAGTGATAAAGTAAAATACCTAATATTACTTGTACAACTATATCTTAATAAAATATACTCAGGGTTTTTTAAATAATAATTTTTAAAAGCACTTAAATATCAAACTTTCTTTTGGGGCACTTTAAAGAACTTTTCTTAACCAATTCAGAAATCTTTGAAATCTCTGTAGTGCAAATTATATTGATTGCTCTTACCTTCTTAACAATTTTCTCAATGCTTTTTTTCTTCCTCCTTTCACCCTAAGTGGACATTTATCAAACTTTCAGCCCTTGCCTGACCTATTCATTACCATTGCCACTGGAGAATTCCACCATTTTCAATGCTTTACTACCTCAGTTTGGATTATTCATTTCGGCTGCAGCACTGACCTAAGTTCCCAGTGCATAACTCTAAATATCACATGGGCACCTATTACCGCATATGTAACAGGACCAAATGGTAACTTTTCACTTTTCTCCTTAAACTAGAGCATCTGTTGTTACAGAAGATGGCAGGCTTAGGAGTCAGGCTGCCTAGATCCAATCCTGATTCCATCTTGGCAAGTCATTTAACCTCTCTCAGCTTCCATGTCCTCAAGCTTAAGACAAAGATAACTGTAGAACCTACTCAAGCTGTTTTTCTGACAACTACCCTGAACAATGTACTCAAAGCATTAAACCCAGAGCTGGCCCATAGAAAATACTACTATTAACAATGAGGACAACAACAGTGATAAACAGCCATCTCTTCTAATCAACCCAATCTCCAAGGCGTAAAATTCCCAGGGATCTTGATTCACTTTTCTTCTATCTCCTTCATGTTTTTCTTGTTTTTTTTTTTTTTTTTTTTTTTTATATATAGGACCATACACTTTCTTCAATCATGGCAATGAATTCACTATGCCATGACTATATGAATTATAAAGTCACTGAAGAAAATATGAATACTATTCTTTATACGCCCAACAGATTTTTTTTTTTTATAATTCTGGTTCCTTTATTTTATTTTATTTTTTTTATGAGAGAAAAGAATTTTTTTTTTTTTAGTAAAAAGAGAGAAAAAGAAAAAGAAGGAAGAAAAAAAGAATGAAATAAAGAGAAAGAGAAAGAAAAAAAAGGGAGAGAGAACGAGAATCTTGCTCTATTGCCCAGGCTAGAATGCAGTCTACAAATGGATATTAAAAGCTCTTTTATACTAATAATTGTGTTATACAATGGAGACAGGAAGGAGTAAGGGAGGAAAATAACAAACAAACAGCCAACAAATATTTCATTTAAACCTATGAAATGCTATGCAATTGCTGGGGAGTGATTTACTTCCAACCATGTGGTCACTTTTAGAATAAATGTGATGTGTTACTGGAAAAAAAAAAAATGTATGTTTTGTGGATTTGGAGTAGAGAGTTCTGTAAATGTTTATTAAGTTTACTTGTTCGAGGTCTAAGTTCAAGTCCCGGGTATCCTTCTTAACTTTGTCTCATTAATCTGTCCAATATTGACAATGTAATGTTAAAGTCTCCCACTATTATTGTGTGAGAGTCCAAGTCTCTTTGTAAGTCACCAAGAAGTCACCCTATGTATCTGGGTGCTCATATATTGTGTGTGCATAGACTTAGGGTCGTTAGCTCTTCCCGTTACATTGATCCCTCTACCATTATACGATGTCCTTCTTATCTCTTTCGGTTTCTATTTCTTTAAAGTCTATTTTATCAGAGATGAGAATTGCAAATCCTACTTTTTTTTTTTTTTTTTTTTTTTTTTTTTTGCTCTCCATTTGGTTGGCAAATCTTCCTCCATCCCTTTGTTTTGAGTCTCTGTATATCCTTGCATGTAAGATGGATCTGGATGCAGCTTACTGATGGGTTTTTTGAAGTGGCTGATACTGGTTGTTCCTTTCTATATATAGTGCCTCTTTCAGAAGCTCTTGTAAAGCAGGCCTGGTGGTAATGAAATCTCTGAGTACTTGCTTGTTCGTAAAAAATTTTATTTTTCCTTCACTTATGAAACTTAGTTTGGCTGGATATGAAATTCTGGGTTGAAAGTTCTTTTCTTTAAGGATGTTGAATATTGGCCCCCACTCTCTTCTGGCCTGTAGGGTCTCTGCTGAGAGATCAGCTGTGAGTCTGATAGGCTTCCCCTTGTGGGTAACCTGACCTTTCTCTCTGGCTGCCCGTAGTATTTTCTCCTTCATTTCAACCCTGATGAATCTAATGATTATGTGCCTTGGGGTTGCTCTTTTGAGGAATATCTTTGTGGTGTTCTCTGTATTACCTGGAGTTGGGTATTGTCTTGCCTTGCTAGGTTAGGAAAGTTTTCCTGGATGATATCCTGAAAAATATTTTCCAGCTTGGATTCATTCTCTTCGTCACATTCAGGTACACCTATCAAACGTAGATTAGGTCTTTTCACATAGTCCCATATTTCTTGGAGACTTTGCTCATTCCTTTTTACCCTTTTTTCTCTAACCTTGTCTTCTCGTTTTATTTCGTTAAGTTGGTCTTCGACCTCTGAAATCCTTTCTTCTGCTTGATCAATTCGACTGTTAAAACTTGTGCATACTTCGCGAAGTTCTCGTATTGTGTTTTTCAGCTCCATTAATTCATTTATATTCCTCTTTAAATTGTCCATTCTCATGAACATTTCGTGAAACCTTTTTTCAAGGTTCTTAGTTTCCTTGCATTGGGCTAGAATATGTTCTTTTAGCTCGCAGAAGTTTCTCATTATCCACCTTCTGAAGCCTGATTCAGTTGATTGCTCACATTCATTTTCTATCAGGTCTTGTTCAATTGGTGATGAGGCACTGCAATCCTCTGTAGGAGGAAAGGCATTCTGATTTTGGGTGTTTTCAGCCTTTTTGCGCTGGTTTCTTCCCATCTTTGTGGATTTATCCACCTGTCATCTGTGTAATTGCTGACTTTCAGATTAGGTCTCTGAGTGGACGTCCAGCTTGTTGGTAATAAAGTTTTTTCTATTTCTTAATTTTCCTTCGGCGGATGCCCCTCCCCCCACAGAGCTGGACCTTCCCAGGTTCAGCTGTACTTGCTGTGAAACTCTCAATCCTCAGCAGTTCCAACTGCTGTTTTTACTTTTATTTTTTTGTGGAGGCGGGTACCAGTCTTCCCCTGCGGCGACCCACTACGCCGGCTGAAACAGCAGCGTTAAGATTCGTGGCGCTTTTCTGCCCAGGAATCTCCAGGTCTGGTTCCCCCACTTCAGTCCGCTTTTCAATCAGCTGAATGGGAGACTCTGCCTTCCTGGAGCGCCAACGCCAACCAAAGGGCACTCAGTCCCGTATACTCCGGACTGAGAACCGCCGCGCCGGGGCACCTGCAAAACGGCCGCGCCCTCCAAAAGAGTCGCGCTGGCAACCCGTGGGGCTCCTCCGCCAAGAATCTCTTGGTCCGTGGGCAATAAAAATTTGTCTGAAAATGTGGCGTCCACTCACTCTCTGTGCTTTCAGTGGGAGCTACAATCCTGAGCTGCTGCTAATCGGCCATCTTGGATCTCTCTCTCTCCTTCATGTTTTATACCCAAACAAGACTGTGATTTCTCCTTTCATTCTGCTGCCACTCATCTTGGTGTAACAGCATAACACCCCATGGCCAGACTAATGCAACTCTGTCCATTTCCTTTAATCAACCCTGTGGGCACCGAGATAAGGTTCTGCTGCACCTTGGTGTCAGAGAGTATTTACTCAAAAGATCTAGACTGGAACCCCAGTGCTATCATTTATTAGGTCAAGGACCTTAGGCAAAGTCTCCACCCTTAGTTTGCTCTTCTAGAAAATATTCCAATCAGGTCATATGCTCATGCGACATATTTTTATTGAATACCTAGCTCTGTCCTCAAAGGGACCTAGTGGGAAAGAATGAAGGTAAATAAGTACAATTTAATACATTGTGGTAAGTCTCATAGTAATGTGTTCAGAAATGTTAAGTTTATGAATATTGATGGATGCTGAGTGTATGACACAATATATTGTTTACTAGGAAGAACGATGGCAAGGAAAACCTAGCCACCACGCCCCCCGCCGGTAGAAAACTACTTAGGTCATTCCAAAGTGGTGGGACAATGTATAAATATCATACACTGATTAAAACAATTCTTTAAGCTATCGGACCCAGCTCCTGTGGCTCCCTCGTGGAGAATACTTCTTAGGTTGTTTGTGATCAGTGTTAAGCTGGCACCAACTGCCTACTTGGCATGTTTTGTGTTATGAGAAAATACCGAACACCTGTTTGTTAATAATGATCACCCGTTGAGAGAGAATAAATGCCTGGGTCAGTGTCTACTTGGGGCCTTCAGCCTGGAATGCTGTCAGCCCTTGAGGCTCTCAGCTCAGAAGGCTGCTGCCCCCCACCTCGGATAGACCCACTTTGCTGTTCTATCTGGGTGTCTGCCTCTCAGTTCCTTCAGCACCACCTGGGTAGGGGTCTCTACAGCCGAGCTGGTACTTGGTAATAATAAGATATATACACATAAGTGCTAGGAAAACTGCCTTGAGGTGTCAGAGAAAGCTTCAAAGAGGAGATGACTCTTCAGACGTGTCCTCAGAATATGAAGATTTTGGCAAATCAGTAGAGAGTGAGAATCAAAAACAGGGCACCAAAAACACAAAAATAGTAAGTCTTACAGTACATAGGCATGAGAAGGTGGTTCCTAGTGAATGGAAAAGGTTTAAAAAAAAACAGCTGAGACTCAGATTCTGAAAACTCTGAAATGCTATGTATGTAGTATAGAGAGCTTGGGAAGTTCTAACCAAAGATTTTAAGCAAGAAAGGCCATAACCAAATCTGCGCATTGAAAAGAAGACAACACTAAATGTGGTATGAGTGATGGACAGGGGCGGTGGGGGATGGCAGCCAGGTAAAGAGTTCCAGTGAGAAATGAGGAGGACAAAAATGAAAGCAGTAGGGTCGCAATTTCAGAATTGATAGAATTTTGCAACTGATCAGATAAGAGGAGAATAAAGCTTAGGACAAAAATAAATCCTAAGGTTTCTGGTTTAGAAGATAAAAATAAGGGAGGAGAAACATGTTTGGGGTTAAAAGTGATGGGTTCAATACTACACATGTTGAAAGGAGGTATCTGTGGAACACCTATGAGAAGATGCCCAGAGGCAACTTGAAAAGACGCTTTTTCCAATTTCTGGAGCTCCAGAGAAAAGGCTTGAGTCAGAGCTACTGGGACAGATGCGTAAACAGAAAAGGTGTGGAAAGCAGGGGCACAGGAAAAATTACATTACACCACTCTTTCTTTCTTTTTTTTTTTTTTGAGACAGAGTCTTTCTGTCACCAGGGTGGAGTGCAGTGGCACCATCTTGCCTCACCGCAATATCCACCTCCCAGGTTCAAGCGATTCTCTTGCCTCAGCCTCCCGAGTAGCTGGGATTACAGGCGTCCGCCACCAGGCCCAGCTAATTTTTGTATTTTTAGTAGAGACAGGGTTTCACGATATTGACCAGGCTTGTCTTGAACTCCTGACCTTGTGATCCACCCGCCTCTGCCTCCCAAAGTGCTGGGATTACGGGCGTGAGCCACTGCGCCCAGCCAACACCACTCTATCTTTGTAAGCAGGCCACTGACATGATCAAAATGAAACAATGGATCTGAGTGTACTGGGTCAAACATGAAGGGTTACATACACAAACACCAAAATACAAAACCAGCAAAACTGTGGCTGAAAGAGTAAAATTCAGTTCAGGGTGAAAAAGAAAAAAATAGCCCTGCTGTTTACAGGGCTGGGAGGAGGGACATAGATAAATCCAGCAGCAAAGTGAACAGGAAACAATGTTTCCCTCAAGGTCTTGCAGCTGCTGTAAATGCCATTATGACCCTCTGACTAAGGATCACCGCAGACACTCAATTGCCAAACTGCCCCTGCCTCCTGATGGCACCCAATCCCAAGGTAATTTCTTGCTGCTCCTAAACTGGCCAGAGCCAAGAACCTCCTGAGAATTATTCAGCACCAGCCCAGGCCTCACAAAGGATGCCTCTCCACCCCCACAACACAGCCAATCAACCTGACTTTGTTGCCTACAGGTTTGTCCCTGGCTGTCTTTGGCTGATTAGGCTTTCATGATGCCTTATTCAAAAAAGAAGTACACTGGTTCGCTCACATCTCTCACATGTTACAACTCATAGGTGGAAACCAAAACGGAGCTGTCAAACGAGTCAGTGTCTAAGTTTGTGTACTTCAAAACGCTAAGAGGAAAACTCCTACACTGTGAGCCTTGTACAGTTTCACAAAAGGCACACTACAACAAATTCAGAATCTCAATCAATCTGTTTGTAAGATAATGTTCAGACTCTGCTTTCAATCCATTCATTTATTTACTTCACTATTCTAACAAATGTGTATGAACGCTGCACATGCCAGCATTGCACTAGGTACTGGAAACACAAGATAAGCTCGCTAAGTAGACAACTGGGAGAGAAGCAGTTTAAAGAGAAAAGAATCTAAACACACCCTGATGCAATTAAGAAGACAAATAGAAAACTGCAGCAAAACACAACAACAGAACACAGTGGACTGGGGGGATGCAGGTAAGATAGGAGAAGGGGACAGGGAAGAGATGGGGGTGGGGGAAGGAGTCTGCAGGGTGCTGGGGTCACAGAGGCAAGACTGCAGGAAGGAAAGAGAGCAAAGAGCTTGCTGAAATGACCCACAAAAGGTGAAGGCCAGAACAAAGAAAATTTAAGATTTGAGAAAAGGTCTTAAAACATACACCATCTGCTACAGACGCAAATCAAGATGCACATGTGTTTACATGTGCAGGGTAAAAATGAGGGACACAGAACACCTGTAGATAACCTTCCCAAAATGAGGAAATTCACACATGTAAAAATCATCACATATCTCTAGAAAAAAAATACTAAAATCAAATTACCAGATATAAACATTGCCCAGGTCATATTTTTCAAAACTATTGATCCTTCTTTTAAAAACTACCCAAAGTAATACAGTAATAACGTCTGACAGCCATTTAAGCTGAAGGTTTCACAGCGGCTTAAAACTGGCTTCCTGTGTTCTTTATTGCTCCATGAGGGCTATTTCATTCAATTATAATGACATTTCAATTTGGAATACAGAGTTGCTTCTCCCTTTAAATGTTAAATTGACTTGTTTTGGTGCAGAAAGCATCCAGTGTGCTCTATTATATGCAGGATTAAAAAGGTATCTCTGGCAATATTAATAGCTAAATGTTTAAGTAACAACAGAAACTATTTTAGACTTTATCATTTTTTCTTAAACTATAATTTGCTTTAAAAAAAAAAAGTCCTTTCATACTCTTTATTCATACCCCTATCAAAAACTCCCTATGAACTTTCTAAAGTAAATAAACATTTATCTACTCTACATAATTTACATAAAAACAAATCATACACGGAAAAGCCAAAAGGCTATTACTTCAGCTAAGCCTGCATGGGGGTAGAATGATTCTAAAAATATAAAATCACAATTAACTTCAAGACACTTCAAAATAGCGAAGTCCTATTACATTTGTTTTCATATTTAATTTGTAAGTGATCATGAGGAAAAACAAGGTTCAGGTGAAAGAAAAACTTGTGTAAATGTCCATGGAACTTTCCATCTGCAAGAGTTGCATAAGCTATTTTGGTCTACTTTAAATGTCCCATCTATGGTAAATTTGGCTATTTTGTTTCTCCTATATTCTCTTCAAATTACAAAGACCAGCTGAAATAAAATCTTCTGTAATGATATATAACATAAAAATCAAATGATTCCATATAAATACCGGATCATTAAAAAGCAAGCGTCCAAATAACTGCTTGGCTTCCCTCCAGGCTTCCCCTCCAAGTAAACAGCTCCTAGATGAAAGGAAGAGAATGCCAAAAGGGAGTCTCCATCAATAGTCAAAGAAAATTACATATCTCTATAAAAAGCAAAGAGGCAAGCCAAAAACCACTCACAGAAAACAAATCAGCATGTTCAGAAGCGACTGTCTTAAAAGTGACATTTTCCGTTTTTGCTATGTTTTGTGTTACAAATTAGACTGAAATAATATGAAATTCAATTTACTAAAATCGAAATCTAATATTGCAAGTAAAATAGGCCAAATATTAACTATCATGAAGGGTAAAGGTATAAACCCTTACTAAGAGAACAATGCACAAATACTTGACTTTAGTAATGAAAATGTTCTGTTGTATTTTATGCATTGATAGTTTATGTTTCAGACCAAATATATACAGGTACCTAAGGAAAAAAAATAGATCAGTGAAGGCATCTGCAAATAAAATATCAGGGGAAGCTTTACCTTTAATGTGAAATAATTAAGCACTGGGCACAGACACTGCATGAATCATAATCACAGAGTACTATCATAACATTTTAACTGGGTATCAATTAACTCTGAAATGGAGTAGTCATATTTTCTTGAAATCAAATGTTTACACTTGTCTTCAGAAGGGCTACTTTTCCATGATAAATGTTAAGGCACTTAGTTATCAGGGCTTTTGACAACTAAAGACATTTATTATTTCTTGATAGTTGTAGCAACAATGAGAGTAGAGTAACAGGGGGTAGTAGCTGTTGTGGTTGGGGGACCACTTACGCCTGGGTACCATGCAAAGCATTTCCACATTCTTATCTTCACTTTCATGGGTTACCTCAGTAGGAATGTGTTAAGAAAAGACTTAGAGGATTTAGGCTCACATTAGTTGATTTGGGGGGACAGCTTAAGGAAGTAGAGCTTTGCTCTGGATTGGATGCTGCCAGAATTGGATATTAAGATCATTGTAACAACTCTGTGAGGTAAGTGATACTATCTCCATCTCACAAATGGGGGAAACTGAGGATCAAAGAGATTACGTAACTTGCCAAAGACACAGATCTGATAAATGATAGAACAGGAAATTGAATCATGTCTGGCTGGTTCTGGAGGCAATGGCAACACCAACTGTCAAAAATATTATGTGTACAGAGCAAAGTAATTCCATGCAGCAAATTCTTTGAAAATAGACATATTTGTGAAAAACAGACATAGCTGTGAAAAGACTGTGGATAATTATTAAACATTCTGTTGCCACTATCAGCATGAAACTACAATGGGAAGCTTTTATATTCATTTTCAAATGAAGATGGCAAAAATGATAACAAAGCCCTTCAAAAATATACTTGATCATTTACCTTAAAACAAATCAAATTGTTAATCAACTGTAGCATTTCATTGTAAAGCATACATACTTGCAATCACCAGCTAATTAACTCTTCGTAACTTTCCCGTACCAATGGCTAATTGTATTCTGGTTAGTCAAAAAGAAGCCAAGGAAGTAAAGTGCCTTAGTGAGGAGTGAAATGTCAACATCAGTCTTGCTTCAAGTGAATCAGTAACAGTTATACAGACTCAAACCCTGGGCTTTAAAAAACGTGATGTTCTCAAGATGTTTAAAACAGAAATCTTACAAATAGTTTAATCAAAAGCAACACTGGAGTCTCTCAGCAACCTTATTTGTTTGTTTACGTATGTGATCCTGAATCAAACCTGGAAAGTAATCCATCTGCATATTAATTCACCTCATTTCAATTCATTAAATACTAAGCATCTACATGACATCAGACACCAATTCAGGCAGTAAGCATGAAAAAAAAAAAATAGAGGCATGTTCACTGCTCTGAAGGAACTAAAATAACTATAATATAAGGTGGTAGGTATCGTACTAAGAACCTCACGTGTGTTGGGAACATGTAATTCTGTCCCAAGTTTCCACACTAAATTTTATGTGCTCTCCAGACTGTTTAGACATGCAAGAAAGTAGACTATGAAGAGACAAATTACCTATTAATGCTTCAAAACAATTGGCCATTGCATGTCGAAGGTCCGATTCTCTACAAAGGTCAGGTCCATGAGCATACAGCATAAATCGATCCAGTTCAAGTTTCTGCAACATTCACAATGACAAAATGTAAGGAAGAGTTTGCCAAAATCTTAACTACAGTAACTCACCATCTCTTGCAGAGCGTTGGTGTGGAGACAAGATGGGGGTGGGAGAATGGTTACAAATCTATTGGCCTCATATGAGTATATTAAGAGAGAGTTTAGTTTACCATTCATTAGAAGTCCTATACATATGGCTCGGTTTTGACTAACTCAGTTCTTTCCCAGTCAGGCTTCTACAAACTCCAATGGTTCAAGTAGGGTTCAGAATTCATCAGATCTGAACTTCCCAATTTCAAGTTCAGACCAAGCACTAGCCCAGGCTGGAATAAGACTCTGCTACGAAACCATAAGCCCCTGGGTTCATCCAATACGCCTAGGGAGAGAAATGCAAACCTAACCCAAAGTTCTGAAAGTCAATTTTACTTCTTTCACTTGAGTCATGTGGTACTGACAATGTCAGCACCATACAAAACAGACTTTTTTTGTTGTTTTTTGGAGACAGAATCTGGCTCTATCAGTGCAGTGGCATGATCTTGGCTTGCTGCACCCTCCACCTCCCAGGTTCAAGTGATTCTCCTTCCTCAGCCTCCCAAGTAGTCAGCACTACAGGTATGAGCCAACATGCCATGCTAATTTTTATATTTTTAATAGAGACAGGGTTTCACCATGTTGGCCAGGCTGGTCTCAAACTCCTGACCACAGGTGATTCGGCTGCCTCAGCCTCCCAAAGTGCTAGAATTATAGGTGTGAGCCACTGCACCTGGCCAAAAATAGATTTTTATGTGGTAGAGTGAAGACCCTAAGAAGACTTCAAAATGCCTTATACCTCTAAATCTTTTTTTTAAATTTTTTGGGGGAGCCTGATATCTTTGCATTTGTGTCCCCCTTTATGAGGTTTCCATACTCATCTCTGTGGGTTCAGTGAGACCTTCTGAGCAATGAATTAGATTGATCTTAAGGGCTTTGAAAATATCACTTGTAATGAATTGTGTTTCCTTTTCTGATTTGGCCTCAGAAGAGTTTAGAGTCAAACTTGTGGCCCCGTTCTAGGGGTAGGGCTGATGAATACGTCAGTGCATACTAACTTTACCTCTGGATTCATTTCACTATCTTACTCATATTTTTCCTTTACTTTGATCTCCGTGGCTGCTCTATTTCTTATCCCATGGTATTACAACATACAAATCAATTCTGGCCTTTTAGAACTAGACACAATGTGAAAGAATATTTTTATAAAACCCCTGAGATTGAATAAATGGAAATCATAATTCTTCCCATAAAAAGAAAGATACAAACATTGCATAAATAGGCAATAAATCAATTTCTATCACCATGTAATTCAATTCAATAAATACTAAGCAATAACATGCCACATAACATGGAACAAATCACAAGTCAATGAACAGCCTAGGACAATACGAGTTCCACCAGTCCTCAGACAAAAGACATACATTTTGTGTGTCTCAGTATGTGTGTTAAATATCCATATTTATTTATACTGGAAAAAGACAAAGACAATAAAAAAAGACATATATGCTGTAGTATTTTGTACTGTTTGAAATCCGTGATTATAAAATATACTCAAATGAGTTTTGACTACCGCAAATGCAATAGCAGAAAATATCTCTTTTTAAAAATTGATCCCAAAGTGCAAGAGTTTATACTAGAATATGTAAATTTCATCTGTTTCACAACTTCACTGGGAAAATCTAATTGTTTGCTATCTCTGGAGCCCTGCTTGCGAGCAGACTGCAAGCCATATTTTATCTTATAAACATCTACTGTATTCTGGAGTGCTGTGATGTGAATTTCCTGACTTCTTCTAGTCTCTACTCTATATCCTTATTTTTCCAGGTAGGCACTAGTACAACTTTTTAAAAGGAGAGAGTGGTATGCTACTGTTTATGTGTTAAAATGTTCATTAGTCTCAAGGTGATCTAGAGCTTTCATTAGATTCTCAAAGAGGCCAACAATTTTCCATCAATTCCCTTCCTTCCCAAATGGCTAAGTACTACGGGTCTGGACAGAATAAAGGTGGGACCACCACAGCCTTCTGCTGCAGCCACTGGGTGTTGAGTACTATGGGAATGGCAAGCCTTGGGGTTGGTAGAAGAAGACCACATAGAATATTCCCTGAAGGGACAAACTAGCTGCCTCTGTCATTAGTCATGGCTTTGTACAGCACCCAATGGGTTATATAATAGCTTTTGTTTTCATGCCATGGCAATTCCCCACACTTTGTAAATATCTTCCCTACAAGTGTTTGAAAAATAATTATGCCATTCCATTCCATTCTAAACTAAAAACAGTAAGGAATGGAGTGACAACCTACTTATTAATATGTACTTCCAGTGGCATTTATGTGAATGATCAGGAAGCATTGTGACAATTAAATCAACCAAACACTTAAGCAGTTTTACATAGAGTTGTGAAATTTCATTCATTGTGAGCCTGCTAAAAGCCAAGTTAGCTTACCTGGCTACTTACAGATTTTCATTAAGACATCAATATTTACTTTCTCAAATGCCTCCAAAACCAGTTCAAAGCCTACCACTGTAGCTACAATGATGATGTTATCAAATAAAATAAAACAATGTGTTCTTGCTAACACATAAGCTAAAATTAACCACATCTTGAATATAATTAATACCTTGGCAAGATCAAATTAAGAAACCAGTCATAAAGCTAGGATGGGCTTTATCTATTCCTTCTTTCAAAATCAAACTTTTATATCAAAATGAAGAAAATATACAAATTACTTTAGGCAAAACCCACAAAAGCTTTTCCTGTGGATCCTCAGTATTTGGGGATTTAAGAGCCACCATTCTACCTATTATTAAATAAACCCAGAGGTCTATAAAAATGTAAGGATTTATCACAAGAACATGGGTAGCATCAATAAAAACAGCCCCTACAAAATTATTAGCATCTTTGTGTAATTGCTGTAAACCAGTATTATGCCTAGCACTTTATAAACAAAATGATTAAAACTCATAATCTCATTTAATTCTCATAACCAGGCTGTGTGGCAAGGGCTAATATCACTTCCATTTTACAGATGAGAAAGCAGAGGCTTGGAGAAGAGAACAACAATTTGTCAATTTGTCCATGGCCACCTGTTTGTAAGAGGAAGAGTGTGGACTGGAACCCTGATGAGTCAGTGCAAGTGTCCATGTTCTTATCAGCTATGATTTATTATAACAAGACATCATATGGAGATGCAAACATCAAATCAGATCACATAAGTAAAATGCCTGGCATGATTCTGAATTAAGAAAAGGTTCTGTTAGTCACTGAGCTAAGTCAGTGAGGCTAGGGGGACAGCCTAAACCCTAAATCTTAATAGGATTTGTGATTTGGGGGATTCTCAAAGGTGTATAAAGTACCCCTAGTGGATAAAAAATGGTCTGGCATATTCTGTTCAAAGCTATCATTTGGCTTGTTAACGTAAATTAAAAACAAATGTACTACAGAAATATTACACAAAGGGAAAATACAGTAGATTTCATTTCCTTTGCTTTGTTCCCATGTTCCTTTTCCCCAAATGTTTAACTCTGTTCATGCACACCTGTCAAATTTTTCTTCATCTGTTTTCAAGTTACCTCATTGTGGAGTTCATTAACTGCTGGTGAAACTCACAAAGGTAACAGAACTAATAAGGCTGGATCCTTAAAACCCAACAAAAAATACTTCCTGGTCTGTAAAATATTACACCCCTAATATATCCTAAAGAGTTACTTATGCAAAGTTATGCATGGACAGAAGAAGAGCAAGTCAGACATAACTACAAATGCCGCAGATGTTTTCTGTACCTTTGCTAGCATGGCAAGGTGCTGATTCTGAACAATGGCAGTCCGATAGGTTGCTAATCCTCCTTCTTCCAGACTAGGAAACAAATAGTACAAATGGACACTACAAAAAAAAAGCACATGAATAAGTATGCATCACAACATTTTGTCTGTGGCTCTGAGTCACAGAAACAGGGCTAGCACACAGTATCTGCGCAATGGATACCAGCTGAATCAAACTAAAGGATCTGATTAAAAGTCTTTGAAAGCTAAACGGTAAGAACAGTATATCTGAATGTGCTAACACCTAGACCGTTCACTCATTTTCACATTTATTTCTGTTAAAAGATTTCTCTGAAATCTGATGACAACAAAGAGCAGAATAATCAGTCACACACTCTAAGAGGAAACACATTTAATACTAAAAATTAGGAGTGAAACAAATGCTTTTCCTTGGGCTGAGTTATGTGTGGCCCCTGGAGAGAGGAGTCCCTTCTCCTAATTATGTCCATCTTGTGAAAAAGAAATGACCTAAAGAGAATAATAACAGCTCAAGGAGTTCCAAGAGAAGCATGTATTGTCTCCCTTGAAAAGAGAAATTGTGTCAGTACAGAAAAGCAACACACACTTTCCTCCCCTTACTTTTTTCTTTCTTTTTTTTTGAGATGGAGTCTCACTCTGTCACCAGGCTGGAGTGCAATGGCGCAATCTCAGCTCACTGCAATCTCCACCAGGTTCAAGCGATTCTCCTGCCTCGGCCTCTGGGTAGCTGTGACTACAGGCGTGCAGCACCATGCCTGGCTAATTTTTGTATTTTTAGTAGAGATGGGGTTTTGCCATGTTGGCCAGGCTGGTCTCGAACTCCTCATCTCAGGCGATCCACCTACCTCGGCCTCTCAAAGTGCTGGGATTACAGGCGTGAGCCACCATGCCCAGCTTCCTACCCCTAAATTAATGATCCTAAAATACTTCTGGAGAGAAAACACACACACACATACACACACACACGCACACACACACATGAAAATCTGGTCATTAAAATTACTTGTAAGCTTTACTTCCCTTGAGATCAGAAAGAGTGAGAAAGGGATCAAAGACAAATCCTAGAAGATGAAATGACATTTTAAAATATCATCCCTTTCTTTACAAATTGAATATAAGCTCTGAAGCTTCTAGACCAAGACAAGCTGATCTCTTGTGGCTGTAAGCAACTTTAACAAATACTTGACAGGACAGAGACACCAGCCTTTCATCTTGTAATCTCACTCATTACAGCATCAGTGAGTGCAAGTTGTCAGGTAAGAGCCACAGACATGTGGCTTTTGAGCTCTACAAAAGAGATAAAATACATGGTGTTTCAATGTCTTATTTGGCTAATTACAAAGAAAGCAATGTAATAAGTATGAAGTATGTTACCTATAAAATGTAATTATTGAAGAATTGTAAAACAAAAAACAAAAAAGCCTAATTACCTGGTCAGAAATTCAACAACAGCATCACCCAGGAACTCCAACCGTTCATTGTGATTAATCCTACAATGGGAATTAAAAAGATCACTTAAAATAACATACTAATACCCCCCCCCCCCCCACCACCACCCCGAAAGAAAAGGGCACATGAGGGTTAGCACCTTTAATAATCAAAGCACCTTCCCTATTCCTCATAAATTAAGAGCATTGACCACCATCTTAGCCCAGAGGCATCTGGCACCTGCCTGATGGGAAGGAGGGGTGCATTCCTCATACTGTGTGGGTCAGGCTTTCTTACCTGGGGCTTTCTTCCTCTGGGAACCAGACTTAAAGCATCCAGAGGCTTCAAGGTGATATCTCACTAACAATCATTAGTATTTCCATACTACTATCAGGTAGAAGACAGAAAGAAGGATGCATTCAGTGATTTTCTGACCACTGAAAAATCCGTTTTGATATGATGTCCTAAAGACAGTTCCGCATCACTCCAACTCTAAACTCAAACCAGTATCGGAATTCCTTCAAAGTAAGTCTAATTTGCCTTTTCAGTTTCATTACCCACTCCTATCCTTTCCTATCTACACATTGGGCCCTGCTCCAAAACTACCTGGCACTCTCTGAAAGAGGCATCCCCTAAGACACTCAGTGTGCCTCTTCAGGTCAAGCTCCCTGCCACCCCAGAGCCTTCCACTCTCTCCCATAGGATGAGCCACACTGAAAATCTACTAACCCCTCAAGGCCCAGCAAAAATGTTATCTTCTTTATGAAGCCCTGCCCAATGCCCTTCATCAAAATTAATACTTCCCCCTTAGCACATAGATCACACTTTATTTATACTTTTATTATATGATGAAGTCATATCTCACAGGCTGTTAGTTTCTCGTGTTCTCATACAGGACTGAAATGACCAAGAAGGTGGCCCATGGGAAACCTCCTCCTGCACCTCAGTGAAGCCAATGGAGCACCTTCCCTCGGTGGTAAAGTGCTTTTCTCACTGCCCCTTTGGTTGAGCACAGACATGACATGAAGTGACTAAGGTTTTCAGCAGGCCTCCCTGGCTGCTGTGTAGACACTGAGTGCAGGAAAGAGAAGCACTGAGGGGACGCTGCAGCAGGTGCAAGGAGACTTTCCCACATGGAGGCTTAGGCTAGGGAGGTCACGGTGGGGGCGGGCAACAGTCAGATTTGGGGTGCATTCTGGAGACACAGATGAAAAGAACTGTTGATAGCTGGAGTTGGGATGTGGAAGCTAAGTGTAAGAAAATAATGAAGATCACTGCCTAGGCTTTAGCTTAAGCAGCTCGCGAGGAGTAGTGCCATTACCGTGGAGGGGAGGACCAAAAGGGGAGCAGGTTTGGGGAAAAGGCAAAAGGTGCATTTTGGACATGTTAACTTTGAAGTGTCCATCAAATACCCAGCTGAAGAGATCCAGCAGAGTGCTGGATAGTAACCTGCTGCTCATGGGCTAGGACAAAGTTGCTAATGAGTCTTTAGGGTTGGTCAATGTCCACACAGAATTTTAGGTGATGAATCATATGACACCACTTGAGAGGATGCAGCCAGAGGGAAAAAGGGTCCCAGGAATGAACCCAGGGAGGGCCTGGGTAGAGGGAAGTTGAGAAG
Source organism: Ateles fusciceps (assembly GCA_036589455.1). Classification (NCBI taxonomy): domain Eukaryota; kingdom Metazoa; phylum Chordata; class Mammalia; order Primates; family Atelidae; genus Ateles; species Ateles fusciceps. The sequence goes on along the minus strand of JAZHEH010000572.1, from coordinate 11,347,678 downwards.
TCAAGCAGAAGGGAAGCCAGAAAAGGAGACCTGGCCAGGGAGGGAGGAGGAAAGGAAGCCAGTAATGTTCTCCTCGAGCCACAGGGAAGAATGTGTTTCAAAAGAGAAGTGGTCAGCCATGTCCAGTGTTGCTTAGATTCAAGTCAGATGAGAACAGACCACTGATTCAGTCCTGTGAAGGCGCTGAGGCCCTTGATAGGATATCTGTGAAGTGGTGGAGACAAACCTGATTTTGACTACAGTAGGCTGGAGAAGTAATAAATTATATGGGATTGTACAGTAGCCCTCCCATACCCATGGTTTCATATTCCACAGTTTCCTCGTCAACCACAGTCTAAAAACATTAACTGGAAAATTTCAGAAATAAACAATTCATAAGTTTTAAACTGCATGCTGTTCTTCACCACATGGTAAATTCTTGTGCTGTCCCACCCTATCCCACCTGGGATAATCCCTTTTTCTAGCATCTCTATGGTGTCACTTAGTAGCCATGTGGGCTACCAGATCGACTGCCGTAGTATCTCAGTGCCTATGTTCAAATCATCCTTATTTTACTTAGTAATGGCCCCAAAGCACAAGAGTCATGATGCTGGCATACTGTTATTTATTAACTTTTTACTTTTATTTTAGGTTCAGGGCTACATGTGCAGGTTTGTTACATAGGTAAACTGCATGTCACAGGGGTCTGGTGTACAGAAAGCATGTTGTTATAGCTGTTCTATTTTATTATTGCTGTTAACCTCTTACTGTGCCTAATTTATATCTTAAACTTCATTATAGGTATGTATGTGTAGGAAAAAACATAGTACATACAGGGTTACATACTACTATCTTTGGTTTCAGGCATTCACTAGAGGCCTTGGAAGGATAAGGGGGGGATGGCTAAATACGAAAAGAACCTAAATGTCTATTTTAAGGCTGGCTGCTGAAAGAGAAAAATATGAATTTGGGGATGTACAATGGAGAAGAAACCAAAGGGATGCACTGACGAGAGAAGCGGACACGCAGAGGCCCTGGGGCCTGAGCAAAGACAGCAAGGGACTGGCTTGGGCGTGAGCTGGCCTCACTACCTTCAGGGCCTTTCTTAAATCTCTCTGACACCAACCCACAAAATGCTCTCCCCAGAATTCAACAGCTGCCTTTCAAGTCTACACCCATCTGGCTTTCAAGGCCATTCTTTATCCAGTTTCATCATATCCACCCCTTTTATCTACTTTCAACAGCAGCTTTCAACTCCATGTTAATCAGCCTGCACAGCTGTACCATGCAGGCACCATCCCCTCTCCCTTCCCTGCCACCTCTCCCAAATCCCACTCATTCCTACAGTCAGCTGGGAGGCCTACCCTAAGTACTGGAGCTTCCAAGGTGCCAGCTAACTCCCACCATCCCACCGCCATTCCCACAAAACTTCAACACTTATCACTCCATTTACGACAAAATTAGATCGGATCTGTATTATTCTGTTTTATGTGTGCCAGTTTAATTTCCATAAGTATCCCTATAGTTACAGTATACAGTAGAAAATTTAAAATATTTGTAAATTACTCTTAGCTACTAAATCATCTACTTGGAAATTTAAGCACAATTGCTATCATTTCACTTATGGCATTAGTAAGTTTATTCTTCTCCCCTACTATTCCTCCACATTTTGGAATTTTACAGGAAATTAAAGGTAATGGGAAAAAATCTGATAAGTCATGAACAACGAGGGAGTGATTCTGAACCCTCCTTTCAATTTATGGCCTTTCATTTATGTGAAAACATCATTCTGGAAAGCAATTACAGGTTAACCCAAAATCCTTAAACCAAAATCCAAAGTGTTCCAAAATCTGAAACTCTTGAGTGTCAATATGATGCCACAAGTGGAGAGCTCCACACCTGACCTTAAGTGGCAAGTTGCAGTCAAAACTTTGTCTATACAAAAGTATTGATAATATTGTATAAAATAACCTTCAGGCTATGTGTATAAGCTATATATGAAATATAAATGGATTTCATTTAGAATTGAGTCCTATGCCCAAGATATCTTACTATGTATATGCAAATATTCCAAAATTCAAAAAATTCTGAAACACTGTTGGTCCCAAGCATTTTGGATAAGGAATACTCAATTGTAATAGCCAATAGGAAAATGAAAGCAAAAAAAAAAAAAGAGAGAGATAAAGAGAAAATACATTCAATTTATGTCTACCTGACAAAGTCATAATCTCATAATTTAGTTAAAAAAAAAAAAGGCAGGCCAGGTGTAATGGCTCATGCCTGTAATCCTAGCACTTCGAGAGGCTGAGGTGGGAGACTACTTGAGGCCAGAAGTTCAAGACCAGCCTAGGCAACAAAGTAAGATCTTATCTCTACAAAATATAAAAAAATTAGCCAGGTGTGGTGGCACATGCCTGTAGTCTCAGCTACTCTGGAGGCTGAGACGAGAGGATCACTTGAGCCTGGGAGGTCAAAGCTGCAGTGAGTTATGATTGTACCACTGCATTCCAGCCTGGGTGACAGTGGGAGACCATGTCTCAAAAAAAAAAAAAAAAAAAGGAGTAGGTCCTAAAACAAACTTTTCTTATTTTTACCAAATACATATTAGATTTTAAAGGACTTCTTTTGTTGCTCTGCCACTAGCCAAGAGTGACTAAAAAGTTCCACAGGGGGAGTATAACACATTATATTAACAAAAAAAATATTTTCAAAACTTTTCAGTACTGAGATTTTGCTTTCTGTCAAATACACCAGAACTTCAGAAGCAACTGCCATCATTCTTGGAGAAAGCATCAAGGAATAGAGGCATGATTTAACGGTAAGACGATGTTAACTCCTAAGTCCGCCTGCAATTTCAAGAAACCTGTTAAGCTACTGTCTTGAGTAAGGATAGAAATAAGAAAGAGTGAGTTTTTAAAAAATAAATTCTTTCCATGAGCCAGTAAAATAAAAATGCATTTTCTGTGGCACAAACTTTATCTTCTTCCTAATAGTGCAAAGTACTATACAGAAAAATCTCCACATGGAAAGCAGGAAACCCTGGCAAGGGCTGGGGACAAACCATACTTGGATGTCTAACGCATTTTTAAAGAATAGTAAGACATTTAGTCAAAGAGTATTGGCTGCTTTAAGTCATATACTATTTTAAATGAAGTCACAATGGCATAATAAGATTTACCTTAATTTCTTTTATAAACTTTCATGGAGACAAAAACTACATCTAGGGTTTTAATAACCACAAAGTTGGATTATTATTCATGTTGTTGAAATACAAGGTCATGGTTCTAAACACATTTATTCAATAGTGAGTCTGCCATTTATTAAATAATTTGCCCATATCCAACATGTTTTTCTGTATCTACATTATCACTAAACTCTGGCAATAAGCCATAAATATGAATGGTTATTAAATACTACTTTAGTTTATTATACTGTACAATTCCTAAGCCAATGGTTTATCTGGAAAAATGGAAAGAGTGGTGGCTAGTCCTCACAGCAGCAGCAAATCTTTTGTTCCTTCTTTTATTGTTTAGACTTTCTTTAATCACCCTCTTTATACATACTAGCAGGCTCCAAGATGAGATGTTTACTGAGCAGTAAACACTCCATTTGTTTTTAAGAAGTGAATCAACAGAGGCATTATGAAATCTAGATTAACTGTAACATTTATACAGCACATTTTGTCTGAGGAATTCAATGCACTTTATAAAACATAACAATTCTCTGTAACAGGAAGTACTGTAAGGTGCCATTGACTCAAGGAAAGCCAAATCCAGGGAGGGTATGCAGAATCTTTCCCACTCTAGCATCCCAAGTCTCAAGCAGTGACTGGCTAAAGGGGGCCTTGGAGGTCAATGGGAACTTCTACCCAACTTAGGATTCCTTCAACTCATTGCATCTGCCTGGACACTTGTAGGAAGGACAGGCTACAGACTCATGAGATCTCAGATGTACTGGACTTAGGAATTTAACTTGAAGCATTTAGAGTGGTAAATTCACTCAATGGGATTTACATATATTTAATACATATTATTGCGCCTCTAATGCAAAACACACTTGCAACTACCATTTCCTTAAAGACACAGACATTAACAAATAGTCCATATGTGTCTCTCTGTTGGTCCAGTTTTTTTTTTTGAGACAGAGTCTCGCTCTGTTGCCCAGGGTGGAATGCGGTGGCGTGATCTTGGCTCACTGCAACCTCTGCCTCTTGGGTTCAAGCGATTCTGCTGCCTCAGCCATCAGAGAAGCTGGCATTACAGGTGGCCACTACTACGCATGGCTGATTTTTGTGTTTTTAGTAGAGACAGGGTTTCGTCATGTTGGCCAGGCTGGTCTTGAACTCCTGACTTCAGGTGATCCACCCACCTTGGCCTCCCAAAGTGCTGGGATTACAGGCGTGAGCCACTGTGGCTGGCTGAGATTTTTATGCATTATATGTAGCAATGACTCTCCAATCCAAAAGAAAAAAAAAGAAAAAATCAAACCAAGGTGTCTTGGTTTTCCCCTTTTTCCATTGCTACTCTTCTGGTCCATCTTTTCCAAGGGTCTTACTGATAATACATGTATTACTTGAATGCCACCAAATGCCTCACCCTTTAGACACCCTTTTTGTGGTAACAGTTCATCACAATTTGCATGAATGAATTAAATATAACTATTAACAACTCAGATTTAGGTGGTTAAACAGTGACATTCTTTAAAATTATGGGTGGCATATTCACTTGAGATTACAGCATCATAAAAGTTAATTGTTTTGTAGTTTTAATGGCAGCCAGGTTATCAAAAATTACTTATTAATTTTAAACCTTCATGCCTTTTTTGTAAACCCTAGCCCATCCTAAATGAGATTAAGAAAGATACTACCCAGCCATTTAAAGCCCTGCTGACCGGACGTAACCTTTCTTGATCTCCCTGTTCCCCTATTTCTAGTCAATAAGTAAATAACCTGGGATAAAAGTAGTATGATGAATGGCATTCCTTCCTTTAATACTTCTTTACTGAGTAACTGTTCTGTGAAAGGCACTAGTTACAAAGAACAGGGGGAAAAAAAATAGACAGGACCACAGACCTTCAAAATCCTTACAGTCCTGTAAAGAAAAATAGCCCCATAACACAATTATGGGTCCACAGAAGAACAAGAATATGTACCATAAAACAAATACCAGCAGGATTTGAGCAGGATATTACAAGGTTACATGGGCATTACAGAGGAAGTTTTACAATGATGATCAGGGCACAGGGAAGAGCAAGGTATGCTTGACAACCCAGGTAAGGAGCTCAGTCTTACTTGGGGTCAGTTTCTGGAAGAAGCTGTGCCCGGCTGTGGACTGCTAGCTGACAACAGTCAACTGGCAGCAGACCGTGGCAGCCAAGGCCAAGAGGCTGTTTCTGAACAGACACTTGGGGTCAACTCTGCATCAGCAAAAGATCATATTCAGGGCAAAAGCCTCTGAACACAAGCAACAAAGGCCAAATGTCAAGGGACAAGAGAGATTACCTGTTCATTCTCTGTCAATAATATCATTTTCAAAATGGTAAATTCAGACATAACAGTTTCTCAGGTATCATCCCTTCTGCCATGGTAAGAAAGCCAAGAAAACCACCTCTTTGTAATAGAGCAAAAGAAAACATAAATCATGAGGTTCGAATGAAGTTATCAAAAGACATAGCTTACATACCAACAGCTGCGGTGGGGGAAGATGAGACAAAGATGATTTAAACCCAGATTTTCATCATTGAAAAGTACATGTCTATGGTGTTCCTGTAGCCATGTTAGAGGGCTATGGGGTATATAGGATTCTACTTGCCGAATACAGACTCCATGATGTCTCAGCGTAAAATAAAACCATGGTCACACCCATCCCTGAGGGTGTGATTAAGGGCTATTTTAATTCATTCTTTTCTGATCTTAGACTCTCACAGAACATCATAGTGAGGTATATGGGCATATGATCATTTTCAAATAAGAATTTTAAAGCTCTATCCTGCTTTTCTTTTTACCTCTTGATTGAAGAGGTTTGGCTTATGATAACCACAAAAGAGAACAACTAAAAGGAAGTCAATTTTTTAAAAACCTGATATATGAAGGAGCTACTGGGGAAAAAAACCCACGTCAGCCATTGCTGGCAATTTCTGTGGAGGCCAGTCGGCCCCTGAAGCAAGTGCCTCAACTTCCTGTTACTTCCAGCCCTACTCTGCCCACCTTTAATCCATCTCAGTCTGGATCCCCAGAATGATAAGCATAGCTATTCCACTTTTCAACTCCCCATCTTAAAAAGAAAGCCACCTTTAAGCAATTTCCTCTACTGGCTTTCCAAATAGAATCTGCTATACCTCACACACAAAGATAATCCTCCTTGCAAGCAACCCAGAGCCTCATCAGCCATTAAGCACTTGCTTCCATTCAGTTGTCAAACTGCGTTAAAGAGTTTATATAGACCTAGGCCATTCCATTCCCAGATGCTTCAAAGGCCCCAAGACCACACATATAGCAGAATATTAATATGGGAAGGTACCTTATAAAATCAGGAAATTAAATAAGAAAAGCTAACCTACAAAACTTACTCATTATATGAGGCCAGTATTACCATTATAATGAAACTAGACAAAACATCACAGGGAAAGAAAACTACAAAACAGTATCTCTTATGTATAGACACACAAATCCTAAGCAAAATACTACCAAACTGAATGCAGCAGCATGAGAAGGATGAGTCACCACGATCAAGTGGGAGGCATCCCAAGAAAGCCAGGTTGGTTTAATACCCCAAATCACATAGAATAAAAGAATAAAATGGCATGATTATATTAATAGCTACAGAAAAAGCATGTGACAAAATTCAACACCATTTCATGATAAAAACATGCAGCAAACTAAGAATAGGAGAGACCTTCTTTACTCTGATAAAGAGCATCTATAAAAACCCGACAGCTAACATCACCCTCAATAGTGAAAGACTGAATGCTTCCTACTGAGATTAGGAAGATAGAGATCTGCTCTCAATACTTCTATTCAGTATTGTCCTGGAGACTCTAGCCAGGGCAACGAAGTTAAGAAAATGAAATGTAAAAGGATTACACAGGAAGAAGTAAAACTATTGCTATTTGTTGGTAATATTATTTCATGTGTAAGAAAATCCTAACTAATCCACTAAAAAACTATTAGACCTAATAAACTGGAGCAACAGGGTTGGAGGACAGAAGACCAATACACAAAACTCAATTGTATTTCCACACATTTCCAATGAACAACCTGAAAATGAAATTAAGAAAACAATTCCATTTATAACAGCATAAAAAAGAATAAAATACTTTAGAATAAATTTTGCAAAAAATGTGTAAAATGTATACTCTGAAAACTATAAAACATTATTGAAAAAATTTAAAAATACAGATAAATGGAAAGACATGTGAGTTCATGAGTCAGAAAACTTAAGATTAAGATGGTAAGCCTGGGAAACATAGCAAGAGCCCTGTCTCTATTAAAAAAAAAAAAAAAAAAGGTTAAGCTGTTAATCATCAACCTAAATGCCCATCAATGATAGACTGCATAAAGAAAACGTGGGGGCCAGGCACAGTGACTCAGGCCTGTAATCCCAGCACTTTGGGAGGCCAAGGCAGATGGATACTTTGAGGCCAGGAATTGCAGACCAGCCCAGCCAACATGGCAAAACCTCATCTCTACCAAAAATATAAAAATTAGCCAGGATCCAGGCTACTCAGGTGGCTGAGGCATGAGAATTGCTTGAACCTGGGAAGCGGAGGTTGCAGTGAGCTGAGCTCATGCCACTTCACTCCAGCCTGGACAACAGAATGAGACTCTGTCTCAAAAAAAAAAGAAAAAAAGAAAAAAAGAAAAAAAAAAAGTGGTACTTATACACCATGGAATACTATGCAGCCATAAAAATGAATGAGATCATGTCCTTTGCAGGCACATGGATACAGCTGGAGGCCATTATCCTCAGCAAACTAACACAGGAACAGAAAACCAAATACCACAGGTTACATGGACACATAGAAGAGAACAACACACACTGGGGCCTTTCAGAGGGTAAAGAATGAAAGGAGGGAGAGGATCAGGAAAAATAACTAATAGCTATTAGGCTTAATACCTGGGTGATAAAATAATCTGTACAACAAGCACAAGTTTACCTACGTAACAAACCTGCACTTTAAATAAACATTTTTTTAAAAGATGGTAATGGTTCCCAAATTGTTCTACAAAATCAACATAATGCCTATCAAAATCCCCAATGACTTCTTTGCAGAAATTGACAGGCTAATCCAAAACTTCGTGTGGAAATGCAATGGACTCAGAACAGCTAAAACTTCATCAAAAGTTTTGCACTGCAAAACTTTTCAAGAGAGTGAAAAGACAATTCACAGAACAAAAAAAAAATTGCAAATCTGATAAGGAATTTGTATCTGAGACTATATTAAAAAACTATTATAACTCAATAATTTAGAATAACCCAATTAAAAATAGGAAAAGGATCTAAATAGATATTTCTCTGAAGAAGATTTACAAATAGCCAATAAGCACATGAAAAGACACTCAATTTCATAAACCCTGAGGGAAATGCAAATCAAAACTACAATGAGAAAATACTTCAGATTCACTAGAACAGAATGGCTAGAATAAAAAAGACAGACAATAACAAGTGTTGGCAAATATGTGAAAACATTGGATCCCTGCTATATTGCTGCTGGGAATATAAAATGGTGCAGCCACTTTGGAAAACAGTCTGGCGGTTCCTTAAAAGGTTAAACAGAGTTACCATATGACCCAGCAATTCTACTCCTAAGTATATACACCTAAGGGAAATCAAAATATATGTCCAAACAAAGTCTGTACACAAATTCTCATAGCAGCATTACTCACCAGCCAAAAAGTAGAAACATTCCAAATGCCCATTAACTGATGAACAGATACATAAAATATGGTATGCTCATATCAAGGGATATTATTTAGCAATTAAAAAATGAAGTATTGACACATAGTATACCATGGGTTCAAATCCTGAAAACATGCTAAGTAAAAGAAGACAGTCGCAAAGGACTGGCTTATATGATACCTTTCACAGAAAATGTTCAGAAGAGACAAATTCATAGAGGTTGAAAATAAATTGGTGGTTGTCTAGGACTGGGCAGGCTAAGGAACATGGGGAGAGATTACTAATGGGTACAGGGTTTCTCTTTGGGATAATGTCAATGTTCCAAAATTAGATGATGGCCATGGATACACAATTTTGTTAACATACTAAAAACCACTGAATTGTATGCTTTACATGAGTAAATTGTACAGTATGTGGATTATATATCAATCAACTTGTTTTGTAAAAATCAACTTTACCTTGAGGGAGTTGGGTCATCTTGGCCAAGACGTGACATAATATTTATCAAGGTGTTAATCCCTATTTAAAATAAAAAACAAATACACAAGTAAATACTGACAGAAGAATTCTAGGACCATCATATTACAGTAGAAAAAATTATTTCGTCTCAATGTGATTTTAAAAGATTTGGTATCTACCTGTCTGAAAGTGTAATAAATAACTAAAACACTGGATAGGAAAAATAAATTTTTCTAAAAATCTCATCAGCCCTTATTATAGTTCTTGCTCAAAGTAAATATTATAAAAGAGTCCGTGAGGCCAGGCGCAATGGCTCATGTCTGTAATCTCAGCACTTTGGGAGGCAGAGGCGGGTGGATCACTTGAGGTGTTCAAGATCAGCCTGGCCAGCACGGCAAACCCTGTCTCTAATAAAAATACCACAACAAAAAATAGCCAGGTGTGGTGGCACATGCCTGTTATCCCAGCTATTCGGGAGGCTAAGACAAAAGAATCGCTTGAACTCAGGAGGCATCGGTTACAGTGAGCTGAGCTTGTGCCACTGCACTCCAGCCTGGGTGACAGAGTGAGACCTTGTCTCAAAAAAATAACAAATTAAAAAAAATGAGTTAGTAAGCACTAGAATATGAGATGGTGAAAGAGCCACCCAGGGAATCATTCCTGGAGGTGAAATAATTTACAACAGAAAACACAGGCCAAAAATAGGAGATTAACATCTTAAAATCATCCAGACATACATACCTTTCTTCCGCATGTGCATGTGATGAACTTTTCTGTCTCCGTATTTGGGCTGCCGAATTCCACAGTTAGACAAAGAATTCCTGGCATGATCAGGATTCATTCCAAAATTTAAATGATGACTTGGATGAGTCATGGCCAGCTAAAATTTCAATGAAGTAAGTTCAGTCTTAAAAACAGGAGGAGCTGGGTGCAGTGGCTCATACCCGTAATCCCAAAGTGGAAGGACCACTTGAGTCCAGGAGATCAAGACCAGCCTGGACAACACTGTGAGACCCCACCTCTACAAAAAATAAAAAAATTAGCCAGGCATGGTAGCATGTGACTGGAATCCCAGCTACTCAAGAGGCTGAGGTGAGATTATCACTTGAACCCAGGAGGTCGAGCTGCAGTGAGCTATGATCATGCCACTGCACTCTAGCCTGGGTGACAGAAGGAGACCCTGTCTCAAAAAAACAAAAACTCAGCATGAGAGCACCATCTTTGTATCATCCCAAACTAAGCAGGAAAGGGAGGGGTCTATTCAGTTGAATCTTAAGCCCTGATCTTTCCATCTTATCTCCCTAAATATCTGTCAACAGACGACCTACAGAAGGGGAGAAAATATTTACATACTATATATCCAACAAAGGACTAATATTCAGAATCTACAAGGAACCGAAACAAATCAGCAAGAAAAAAATAATCCCATTAAAAAGTGGGCAATGGCATGAACAAACATTTTTCAAAAGAAGATATACAGATGGCCAACATCACTGATCATCAGGGAAATGCAAATTAAAACCAAAATGAGATACCACCTATCACTTTACCCCAGTCAGAATGGCCATTATTAAAAAGTCAAAAAACAACAGATTTTGGTGTGATGCAGTGAAAAGGGAAGGCTTATATACTGAACTTTATATAAACTATATAAATTAGAATATAGCTCTGAAAAACAGTATGGAGATTTCTTAAGAAACTAAAAGTAGATCTAACATTTGATTCACTCCTCCCACTACTGTGTATACTGTGTATCTACCCAAAGGAAAAGAAGTCATTATATCAAAAAGGCACCTGAACTATTTTTTTTTGAGACAGAGTCTTGCTCTGTCACCAGGCTGGAGTGGCAGTGGTGCGATCTCAGCTCACTGCAACCTCCACCTCCCAAGTTCAAGCAATTCTCCTGCCTCAGCCTCCCAAGTAATTGGGACTACAGGCGCGTGCCATCATGCCCAGCTAGTTTTTGTATTTTTAGTAGAGACGGAGTTTCACCATGTTGGCCAGGATGGTCTCAATTTCTTGACCTCATGATCCGCCCACCTTGGCCTCCCAAAGTGCTGGGATCACAGGCATGAGACACCGCACCTGGCCCAACACCTGCACTTCTATGTTTATCGCAGCACAATTCACAATTGCAAAGATACAAAATCAACCTAAGCACCTATCAACTGACAAGTGGATAAAGAAAATGTGGTATACATATACCGTGGAATACTACTCAGCAATAAAAAAGAATAAAATAACGTCTTTTGCAGCAGCTGAGATGGTCATTATCCTAAATTAATTAACTCAGAAACAGAAAACCAAATACCGCATATTCTCACTCACAAGTGGGAGCTAAGCTATGGGTACCCAGGGGCATACAGAATGGTATGACGGACACTGAAGACTCAGGTGGGGGAGTGCTGGGATGGGGGTGAGGGATGAGAAACTACCTACTGGGTATAATGTACACTATTCAGGTGACAAGTACACTAAAAGCCCAGACTTCACCACTATACAATTCATCCATGCAGCCAAAACCCACTTGTACCCCTAAATCTATTGAAAATATTTTTAAAGTAGCCAAAACAAACAAACAAATTTCCAGATCTCTGACGCAAGCCCTCTTCTGCAAACAAACGTATCCACATCTTTAGGCCAGGCATGGTGGCTCATGCCTGTAATCCCAGCACTTTGGAAGGCCAAGGCAGGCAGATCATCTGAGGTCAGGAGTTCAAGACCAGCCTGGCCAACATGGCGAAACACCAACTCTACTAAACATATAAAAATTAGCCAGGCCACCTACTCAGGAGGCTGAGGCAGGAGAATTGCTTGAACCCAGGAGACAGAGGTTGTAGTGAGCTGAGATCGCGCCATTGCACTCAAGCCTGGGCAACAAGAGCAAAACTCCGTCTCAGGAAAAAAAAAAAAAAAAAAAAAATCTACATCTTTCAGAATACTCAGCACCTGGAAAGGAGAGCCATAAAGGAGGATAAGCTGGAAGAAGGTACTTAGATTTGACAGGCAAATTTTAGTTTTAGTCAATCTCTTTAGGGATAGTCTCAAATAAATGTGAGAAAATGGGTTGGAAAGCAGCAGAGGCAACAAGGGTGGAGCAACGGAGGGAACTGTGTTTCTAACAATTCTTGTCACTTCTCATGATAGAGAACCCAATGTACCATTTGTGACCTGCAAGATGAATTACTCCTATCTTGTTATTACATGAGTTTACAGGAGAGTAATTCTTACCTGCAACAGACAACGATCTTGGAAGGTATATCCTATCAACTTGTCCAGATGCATTAGGCATTGGTGGTAGCGGATATGATGGGTCAGAACAGGTAGCATCATCGCATGCTAGGAAAAAAAAATACTTCAACATGTTTAACTTTATAAAAACTTATAAAGTCACTTCATTTATTTTACCACAAACTAGAACCATTTTTACATCCCAAATTCCATCTCACTAAGTCGCAAAACAGCTTACTGGCTGCATGGCATTGGGGAGAATCCTCTGAGAGGCAGTGGGCAGTAGCTGTTAAGAGTATACAGTCTCTAGAACCAGAATGCCTGGGTCCAAATCCTGCTCTGCCACTCATTCACTGTGTGACCTGGGGCAAGTTATCTTACCTCTCTGCCTCAGTTTCCTCACCTGCAAAATGTGAATAATAAATATACCTAGATTCGAGGATAGCTAAAAGGATTAAAAGAGAAAATCCAAAAACCTCCCTTCTCCCTCTCTTCCTTCTTTCTCTCTCTCTTCTTTCAAAAAATAAAAAAGAAAGAAAGAAAAGAAAATACAAAAATCTTCTTACAACAAGTCCTGTTAGCCTTCATTCCATTAGGAATAGCCCTGGTTCCCTCAGTATTCAGCAGGGTAGCTTTGAGTAAGTCACATGCATTTCTGTGCCTACCTTTAATTAAAGAGGACTGGATTAGGATTCATTCATTCTGAAACCTCTTTAGGGTCAAGATATTTTTGAGAATCCAAGGAAAATGTCCCTGTGCACAAGCATGCAAAAGCTGTACACAATTTTAATGGGTTCACAAACCCCTAAAGCCCATGACTATTCTTTAAGTAAGAACTTCTCAACCAGATATGCCACCCTAGGTTTAACATTTAATGATCTAACATTCTGAAGACAAATTTTATAAAGCCACCAGTACCATTAAGGTACCCAAGGACAAAGAATTTAAATTTTTGCTTCAATCCCTTTTCCTTTGGCTCTAGATTTCTTGTTGGGAGATGATTTCATGGAAGGCATATCTTTTTTTCTTTTCCTTAATACTGTTTCCCAAGAACACAAAAGAATGCAAGGAGTCATTCTTATTCATCAGAACCTGGAGGATGGACCCAGCCCAGAGATTGATTGACATATGCTTTATATTATTTCAGTCTTGGAAGTATTTTAAGCTGGCATTATTTAAAAATATATGAAAATGGATTTGCTTGAAACTATTGAAATTAGTTATGTTATTAACTTATAAAGAAAGATTCATTCCACCAAAAAGGCTCTCTCATCAACGAAGACTTTCTTGCCAGTTCAATTCAGTAAGTATATAATTGAGCACCTCCATGTGTAAGGCCTTTCAATATGAGTGGAAGATAGAAAAGGTGAAGACACTGTTTTTGCTATTAAAGCTAGAGATATGCCATTAGGATTTGAATTATCGGCACTTTATTCACTGTTTTCCTAAGTGCTATGCTGAAATAACATATTCCAGACACAACAATTCGGAAACAATGTGCACAGCCAAAGTATAATACAGTTTTCCAGCCATTTAAACTGCAGGAAGCTCAAGAGTTGAGGCTAAAAACTCAAGGTGGATAGGACATGGGACAGGATATGAAGACTACTCAGTGCAACTGCCTTTCTAAAGCATAAACTCAACCTGGTGAATTGTTTATTTTTAAATATTTCCTATAAGAGATGAATCACTGCCTGTCTGGAAAATAAAAACTTTAGAGTTTGCTGATTATTAGAAAATTACTTTTTTTTTTCTGTCACCCTGGCTACAGTGCAGTGGCACAAACACATCTCACTACAGCCTCCACCTTCCAGGCTCAAGAGATCCTCCCACCTCAGCCACCAACCCCCAGTACCTGGGACTACAGGCATGCAACACCACACTCTCCTAATTTCTGTGTTTTTTGTAGAGAAGAGGTTTCACCACATTGCCCAGGTTGGTCTTGAACTCCTGGGTTCAAAAGATGGGTCTGCATCAATCTCCCAAAGTGCTAAGATTACAGGGATGAGCCACTGCACTGAGCCCAAAAATTATCATTAACTTTAAGCTCAAATCTGTGTCTTTGGAGGTTTTACCCCTTGAATTTTAGTTCTACCCATAAACAAAATACAGTTAATGGCAGGCTTCCCACATCTTGTTTTAGCTAACCTACACCTTAGTACCTTACTTCCTTTAACCTTTTCTCATGTAAAACAGCTTTGAATCCCTTGACCACTTCCTCTAAATCTGCTCCAAACAAGGCCTGTTTCTCCTTCCAGATACATCCTTCTTGTGAGTACCGTGGAAGGGTACAGATGACCCGTGTCCATCTTGAATCCCAGACATCAAGTCTCAATGTTACCTACAAGACTTTAAATTTCCAGCTCAGTTTTTAAAAGTATCAATCTTTGCAATGTTAAAATACAATCAACTTTATGTCTGACATCTTTATGTCTGGCAACTGCTTTCATCAAAAAAAAAAAAAAAAAAAACAACTCTTCAAATTTTCCCATAAAAATAGAGCAACTAGACTAGCAAAATCAAAGACCAATGAACATTATTATCTACATATAAACTAAATGAAAAGGTATGCCCATGAGCCCCTAAATAAGAGTGGTTGAGGAGAAAGAGCTATGTCTCAGTATCTGTGTGAGAGAAGAGAGACACAGGGATTCTGACGGCCCCATAATGGAAGAAACTCAAAATTAACAACACTTGTTCACCAGAAATAACCCAAACTGGAGAGAGCTCTGTAGAATCTAATTCACTGAGTGAATACAGGAGGTCAGTCTAACTGTGCTGAAGACACCTGGGACCTACCTACAAATACTCAAAACACAAAAAAACAAAAATTGAAGCTCCCTACAACAAGGAGAAAGTGCTGGGAGTTAAAGCCCCATTTCGCAAGAGAGGGATAATGAAAGGCCAAAGAGAGAAGGGCCAGATAAAAGCACAGGAGAGAAGCAGAGGGGGCAGATCTTAGTGTGAGGCCATATTATATTTTTATCACAGCGAAAACTACAGGAGGAGGAGGAGCTCCAGAACCATGAAAAACGATCTTGGCTTATGCCCCCTTTCTAAAAGCACAGGAAAATACTTCATTTAGTTTACTTAATTTTGAACTTTCTTAAAGAGCAACAGAAAAGAATCATGATCAAATCCCACCCAAAGATTTTCTAAGAAAGAGGGGGTAGAATAACAACCCTGCTAATAAAAACATTCCAGAGAAACTTACCAACAGAAAAGATGAAAGCTATAACCTTCAAAATAAGAAAAGAAATTAAGAAAATAGGAGGATTAACAAAAATTACAAATAAATATTACATAAATTCAGAAATGAGATTAGAGGAAAGGAAGATTTGAAAAGAAGTGACAAAACACAAGAAAAAGAAACATAAAAGGAAATAATCATTTCAAGACTAAACAAGAAAGAACACAAAATCAGATTAATCCAATTAATAGTGCTTTTTTAGAAACAGAAATGAAGAATTCAAGAGAAAATGACAGATCCAGAAGCGAAGCAAAAAAGATAAAAGATGCATATATCTTACAAGATATAAGAAGATATAAATAGTAATTACTTCTTGCATCTTATATAAGATTATATAAGATATATAATCAGAGGGGGCAGATCTTAGTGTGATCAACACTGTTCTGTTGGTAAGTTTCTCTGGAATGTTTTTATTAGCAGGGATGTTATTCCACCTTCTTTCTTAGAAAATCTTTGAATGGAATTTGATCATGATTCTTTTCTGTTGTTCTTCAACAAAGTTAAAAATTAAGTAAACTAAATGAAATATTTTCCTGTGCTTTTAGAAAGGGGCGTAAGCCAGGATAGTTTTTCATGGTTCTGGAGCTCCTCCTCCTGTTGTTTTCACAGTGATAAAAATATATCTTATATATAATCTTATATAAGATATAATATCCAAGAAGTAATTACTACTTCTTGAATGAAGAATTCAAGAGAACATGATAGATCCAGAAGAGAAGCAAAGAAAATATAAGATGCATATAAGTGGAGTACTTTAAAAATTAAAATAATAGAAAATAATGAAATGTGTAATATAAGAAAAAGAAAACTTTCCTGACAGTTGAAAGAATATACTGTAAGGGTACACAGCATACCTGAAAAAAATTAACTGAAAAGACCTGAGACTTATTCTAGTAAACTATTGGTTTCTAAAGAAAAAGAAAAAATCCTTTAGGTAATCAGACAAAAGGACCAAGTCACTTTAACTCATTGTTATCACACTTTTTTTTTTCTTTTTTTTGAGATGGAATCTCACTTTGTTACCCAGTTTGGAGTGCAGTGGCACGATCTTGGCTCACTGCAACCTCCATCTCCCAGGCTCAAGTGATCCTCCCACCTCAGCCTCCCGAGTAGCTGGGACCACAGGTGTGCACCACCACACCCAGTTAATTTTTTGTATTTTTTGTAGAGACAGGATTTCGCCATGTTGCCCAGGCTAGTGTCAAACTCCTGAGCTCAGGTGATGCACTTGCCTTGGCCTCCTAAAGTGCTGGGATTACAGTCGTGAGCACTGTACCCAACCATATTGTTATCATACTTTTGACAGCAATGTTTTATGTCAGAAAACAATGAGAACGTATTTAAAATATTAAAGAAAAGAAAATGTGATCCACAGATTTTATATCCAGCCAAAGTGACCATTAAAATAAAGGCCACAGGCAAACCATGAGGAACATGCAGAAACTCAAGGACCATTGTTTCTATAAGTCCTTCTTGAGGAAATGTTTTAGAAACAAACAAAAAAAGGGAAGGTGGGAGATTGATAATGACATATAATCTGGTGATTACCTGCAAATATATTTTTATCTGTAGATAATCACAAGTGAGTCAATATAAGAAATAATTAAACATTCTAACATTGATTAGTACAACCATGAGAAAACGAGGGGAGAATAAGAAATATATAAAGAGTAGAATGAGCTTGCTGTCTGCTTTATTAACTTGCAACAAAAGATATCACTTCAAATTAGATACCAGGTGAGAGAGATTTTGGAAAGAAGCAGAGAGAAGCTATTTTTACTAAAAGACAAGATACACACACACACAGAGAAAGAGGTAAGGAAGAAATCTAATTATCTATAAAGTTGTCAGTATAAAGGTAACCATTAGAATAAAAATACAAGCTTCCTAAACACAAAGAGAGATATGAAGAGGAAAAAACAAAGCCAATATAATGGATTTCATAATAACCACTAACATAAAACTGTTAGAAAGCCAAACATATCAATAAGCTCTATATAGTACTATGGCGTGATCTCCCAGACGTATGTTTTTGTTGTTGTTGTTTTGTTTTCTTTTGTTTTGCTTTTTTAGAGATGTGGTTTCACTCTGTCACCTAGGCTGGAGTACGGTGGTGCAATCATAGCTCACTGCAGCCCCAAACTCCTGGGCTCAAGTGGTCCTCCCACATCAGCATCCTGAGTGGCTAGGACTAGAGGTGTGCACCACCACATCTGGTTAAGTTTTCAGTCCTCCTGCTTTGGCCTCCCAAAGCACTGGAATTTCAGGTCTGAGCCATCACACCTGGCCCACATTGTTAAGTGAAGAAAATCTCAGTAGAAAAAAGTGTGTTTGAGATACCACCATTCATACAAGAAAGAGGAAAACATACAAAAATACATATATATTTGCTTATACAAAAATAATAAATTAAGCCTTTTTTTTTTTGACATGGAGTCTCACTCTGTTTCCCAGGCTGGAATGCAGTGGTGCCATCTCAACTCACTGTAACCTCTCCCTTCTGGGTTCAAGCGATTCTCCTGCCTCAGTATCCCCGAGTAGCAGGGACTACAGGCATATGCCACCACTCCTGGCTAACTTTTTGTATTTTTAGTACAGACGGGGTTTCACCTTGTTGGCCAGGATGGTCTCCAATTCCTGACCTCAGGTGATCTGCCCGCCTCAGCCTCCCAAAATGCTGGGATTACAGGCGTAGCCACAGTGTGTGTGGCCGGATCAAGACATCTTTAAAAGATAGTTAGTTACCTGTGGGGGGATGGGTGGCAAGAAAGGATACAAGGAACAGAGATAGAAATTAGGTTTTTTAAAAAATATACACTTGGCTCTGTAAATCAGACTGCAGAGTTGTGTAAGTATTTTACATAATTATAAAACAATATTTAATTTTTAAAAGGAATCAGCTGGGCATGGTGGTTCACGTCTGTAATCCCAGCACTTTGGTGGATCAGGAGGTCAGGAGATCAAAAGCATCCTGGCTAACATGGTGAAACTTTATCTCTACTAAAAATACGAAAAATTAGCCAGGCGTGGTGGCATGCTCCTGTGGTCCCAGCTACACAGGAGGATGAGGCAAGAGAATCGCTTGAACCTGGGAGACGGAGGTTGCAGTGAGCCAAGATCGCGCCATTGTACTCCAGCCTGGGCAACAAGAGTAAAACGCCATCTCAAAAAAAAAAAGGAACCTAGGCCAGGCACAGTGGCTTATGTCTGTAATCCCAGCACTCTGGGATGCTGAGGCAGGAGGATCACTTGAAGCTAGGTGTTTGAGACCAGCCTGGGCAACAAAGCAAGACCCTGTCTCTACAAAAAAATAGAAAAATTAGCTAGGCATGGTGGCACATGCCTGTGGTCCCAGCTACTTGGGAGGTTGAGGTGGGAGAATGGGTTGGCCTAGAAGTTCAAGGCTGTAGTGAGGCGTGATCTCAGTGCCACTGTACTCCAGCCTACGTGACACAGCAAGACCCTAACTCAATCAGTCAGTCAGTGAATGGAACCCTTAAAATCAAAAGTAAATAAAACAAATGAATTCTGTGTATCTAGTTTGTGATACACCCACAAGCAACAGAATATCGAGTGTAAATCCCCAGTGAGGTACAGCTATAGATAATCAAGGACGAAAAAGGAATAGACGGTCCCCCAACTTACGATGGTAAGACTTACAATTTTTTGACTTTATAATGACATGTAAGCAATATTAATTCAGTATGTTCCTCGACTGATAATAGGCTATGTCCCAATAAACCCATCATAGGCCAGGCACAGTGGCAAACCCCTGTAATCCCACCACTTCGGGAGGCCGAGGCGGGCGGATCACCTGAGATTGGGAGCTCGAGACCAACCTGACCAACATGGAGAAACCCGGTCTCTAATAAAAATACAAAATTAGCCAAGTGTGGTGGTGCATGCCTGTAATCCCAGCTACTCGGGAGGCTGAGGCAGAAGAACGCTTGAACCCAGGAGGCAGAGGTTGCAGTGAGCCGAGATCCTGCCATTGCATTCCAGCCTGGGCAACAAGAGTGAAACTCCGTCTCAAAATAAATAATAAAAAAATATAAATAAACTCATCATAAACTGAAAATTCAGCTTATGAAATTTTCAACTTACTCTGGGTTTATGGGTTTACTGGGATGTAACCCCATTGTAAGTCAAGGGCCATCTGTACT
Organism: Ateles fusciceps; assembly: GCA_036589455.1. Taxonomy (NCBI): domain Eukaryota; kingdom Metazoa; phylum Chordata; class Mammalia; order Primates; family Atelidae; genus Ateles; species Ateles fusciceps. The sequence goes on along the minus strand of JAZHEH010000572.1, from coordinate 11,327,699 downwards.
CCCAAACAAACAAGCAACTATTTTCTATCACCCTGTTGGTGGTGGTGCTGTTAAATGGTTATTCTGGGACTACTAGTTGTGTATTATGGAATAAATCAAATGAGTAATTTTTGGTGCTGTCCCATAGGATCTGTATCTCAGGGTAATCAAATAGTTGATGAGGAAAAGATCCTTTTCAAAAAATATTTTACGTTATATATGAAGACAGAAATAGAATATCATTTTGGCAGACCCTAATTAATTACTGGCTCTAAGTAACGATCCATCAGTGACCTATAATGTCACATACAAATAAAGAGAGTCCTCACCACCAGTTATGAAAATATCTTGCAAAAAACTCAACTTAAATCTGGTCAGTGCTGTCAGCAGAACACTCTATGATGATGGAAATAGCCTACTATCTGTGCTGTTACAGTAGGCAGTGGCCACACGTGTCTACTGAGGGCTCAAAGTGTGGTGAGGGCAACTGAGAGGCAGAATTTTTAATTTCATTTAACTTTAATTAATTTAAATTTAAATAGCCACATGCAGCCAGGGGTACTGAACAGTGCAGTTTTAGATCTAACCACTAATTTATAGAAAACACAAAGGTTAGAAGCCCCTGGTAAACGACACCAGAAAGTTGCAATCAGCAAAACTCAGACTACACTGTAGGAACTCTACAGGACGCATGATCCAATTTCTTCAACAACAAATGTTTGCAAGGGGGAAAAGAGGAGACATGGAATGAGAACCTACAGATTAAGGAGATTTCAACAACATCAACTAATCACAATGTATAGATCTCACATGGACCCAAATTCAAACAGACCAAAATAAATTTAATTGACAATGAGAAAAATGTAAACATTGACTAGGCATTTGATGATATTACAGAAATGCTTTTGATAACAGTCGAAGCTAAGTGATAGTTCATGGAGTTAATCATACTTTTCTCTTTCATCTTGTATGTTTTAAATTATTCCTAATAAAATATAATACTAGCAACATGAGGTGGCATGCACCTGCAGTTCCAGCTATAGGAGGCTGCAGCAGGAGGGTTGCTTGAGCCCAGGAGTCCAAGCCAACAAGGCCAGAGTGCACTATTATTGCACCTGTGAATAGCCACTGCATTTCAGCCTAATTCCAGCCTGGGTAACACAGCAAGATCCCCATCTCTAAAAAAAAACGTGTGTATGTGTGTGTGTGTGTGAGTGTGTGCGTGTAAAATACTTACTGATTCTCTGTCAGGCTGGTTAGCCTTTCAACAAATTTTTCCTTTCCTCATAAGCAGCACTATAGCTCCAATTTAAAAATCAAGTATCTTGCCCAGCACTGTAGCTTACACCTGTAATCTCAGCACTTTCCGAGGCAGGTGGATCACGAAGCCAGGAGTTCAAGACGAGTCTGGCCAATATAATGAAACCCCATCTCTTCTAAAAATACAAAAAAAATTAGCCGGGCATGGTGGCCAGCACCTATAATCCCAACTACTTGGGAGGCTGAGGCAGAGAATTGCTTGAACCCAGGAGGCAGAGGTTGCAGTGAGCCAAGATCGTGCCACTACACTCTAGCCTGGGCGACAGAGCAAGACTCCGTCTCACAAAAAAAAAAAAAAAAAAAATCAAGTATCTCATACAGACTAAACTAAAAATTCCTTTGCTATGAAGCCATTTCCCTCTCAGACATTCCTCCTTTCCACCCGACAAGATCTAATTTAGAAAATACATCCTTCAACTTGCTGTCCAAAGTCTCTGAATCCCTAGAGATGTTACTTTTCACTGTTGAGTCACTGCCTGACAAATCATTGAGGAAGAGAATCAGACAGTTTAACAATGCATGGCAGCCTTCCATCCCATTCCAGATAGTCACTCTAGGAAGACAGCACATTCATTAATGAGTCCAAATACAGTTCTCTGCCCACTCAATATAAATAACAACCACCACGACTCAGCTTTCCTCAAAGGCCAACAGTTCTCCAGGCACCTGTGCTTCCTTTTTTCCCTTAAGAAGTTACAGTGTCCCCCCATTTGGCATGAGCCTCCTACTGGTGATGCCACTGTGATGGTACAAATTCTCTGCTCCTTTTTTTGATGTCTTCTGAGTCAGTCAGTTTATTATTTCCATGGACCACCTTCTCAGTATGGTATAGGGTCCAGGCGCTTCCCCTTTACAGAAGATAGCAATTCAACTTCGGTGTGTGAAACCCTATTCTTAAAATACAGGTCCTACTGCAGCATGTTGCTTTTCTTCCTCTTCTGAGTCATTATGCTGAATTTTTTAGACTTAGGTTTTGATTCCTTTTTCTTCCACATTACCCAGAATTCACTCTAACAAGCAGCAGCAGAGAAAATCCTTCAACAATTTCTCTACAAACATGGTGACAGGTCCACATTCAGTTCACACATAATTACGGGTTATAGCACCCACCCCTAGGTTTTCGATCCTTTTAACGTTGGCTGGGAAACCAGGTAGAATTTTCTGATCTCCTAACAATCCTTGGTAACTTCTCTGGTTGGGAAAATGTACTTCCAGAGGGAGATGTTGGTACTGAGGTCACTCCATGTCAGATTCATCACAACGGTTTCATCTCTTACAGCCACCAGACAGCATCTCAAGGCTTTTACCAGCAACCTACTAGCAATTATTACTAAAAATCAGTAGGTTCTATATCAATGAACTACCAAATACAGGAAAAAACTACCAAAGATTTTAGAGAAATCCTTTCTTTTGCTAAAAATTAAATATGAGCCTATCTATTCAAAGTCTTTGGTGTATAAATTCACTTAACTGCTATTTCCCAGTCAATCAGATTCTTATTCTTTATTACCAAAAATACTAAACGCTTTTATTTTGGATGTTTTAAACTGCATTATGATATGCCACCAGCTTATGTGAGGAAAACACACCAAAACAAAACATTTTTTCTAGTATAAGAAATTAGATATTATTGTAAGCCACAGTCAATACTACTTGTAAAAAGCAACAACAAAAACACTGTTGGTGTCTTTCTCAAAAAATTACAGGTTTCATTAAACATCACTAAAATCTTTACATTAAAAATGAAGTAAAGGCCAAGTAAACAATAAAAAATGTTAACATATATGACTTGTGAGTAGGCAAACATGCACTGGACTTAACATTTATTAAGGATGTTAAAAGACTACCTTATCCTAAAAATAAGACTAAAACAGCCTCTAAAATATATTCATAGATGTTTGGTCATTAATGCTACATGATAAGACATTCTGTCTGATTTCTTTATAAGAAAACTACAGGGAATGGCTTTGCTCCCTTCATTGTTCACTGAAGGAATTCCAAGGTTAAAAAACTTCAAACAAAATGTATGGTAAACATCAGGAATTTCAGGGCAATTATTCAGAACCTTTGTGTGATACATGTAAAATACCTGAGAATTTTAAAACATAAAAATTCCAGGAAGAACTAAAGTATCATCTGTGGCAAAAATTCTTAGTTAAAATGTACCCAGAAGTTCTATACTTGTCAAAGCTTTTCTGTAAGATGTATTAGTAGAAAGGAAGACTTGTAAAAAGATAAAGAACTGCGTGATTGACTAGTGGGAGATACAATACGACAAACTAAGTGAAAGCTCAGTGAAAAGAATCAGGGGAGTTTCAAACGACTCGCACTGAAGGCTTCACCATGGAGCCCATCACTTTGCATAGACAGTGATTTATTTATTCCCACATTCATAAAGAGTTACCACTTCAAAACTACTCTGGAACAAGGAAAGGTATAAATAAATATAATGAAAATATTTGTTGCAAAAATACTTATTTTTGAGCCAAAAGTCAACTACACCTAATTTATTTTTGCCATTTTCCCCTAAATCATTTTCTCCAAACCTTACTGTAGGTTTTTGGGGTTGTTTTTTTTTTTTGGTATTTAAAGTTTGAACTACGTTGCGCCCATGTAATGAATGAGTTGACAAACACCTCCAAATTTCCGTATGTTGATCTTTTAAACTCAACGCAGGTTAACAATTTATTTTCACAACACCAAGAATATTCACTATTGGTGAAATAATATTTAATATGTCAAAATAAAAGATACTTCATCTATTCATCTAAGCTTGAGAGCTACAGAATGCCTCCAGGAGAATTTGATTTTGCTGTGTAAGGAACTATTGCACTGAAGCACAGGGGTTTTTAGGTTTTAATAGTTCACTCTAGCCCCCATATTGCCACTGTGCTAAGATTTCTTTCTCTTCCGCTTCTATGGACTTCTCAGGTAGCTTGCTGGCTCATTTTCATTCATTTATATGCAGACATATTTCTTTACAAACCATAAAGCAATTCCTTCTGTATTCAGTATATGAACTCATAGGCAACAATTTACATTCTTTATCAAGTCATTTACATACAAGAGTAATTTTATCAAAATCTTAAAAAGACTTCCATTAGGAGGACCACAGAATGGAAGCATGGCTTCTAGATAGATGGCAGTTCTCTCTGGAAGAGAGTTCTACAGAGGGAGGAACGATTATTAGATCACAAAGCATTCACCTTTGCAGGGGTTTAATCAGGATCCCTTTTCTTCCACCAGTTAGGCAAGAAAACTGACTGAGTCTTTTTGCCTACCAACCTCAAAACAGAATATAGCATATCACACAGCAAGAGACGAGATCACTTACTCTTCTAGCAGCTTCTCCTCTAGCTGAGGGTAGAGGAAAACATTTGTGATATAGCTGAAGAACACAAAACTGTATTGGAACAGATGAATCAGCACTCTTATTTGTTTTACAAAAAAGAAAAAAAAGGCTGAATGCTTCAGAAAAAAAAAAAGATACTGTATTCAGAGGCCTTAGGGAATGCTACAGGGGGTGGGGGAGAAATCAAGTAAAACAGGATACTCTCTCCCCTCCTATCTCCCACTAGTCAATCAGGCAGTTAATCTTTATATTTTTATAAATAAAGGCTCTAGAAGGGTTTTGTATGAAAAAAAATATTTTGAAGGTAACCAAAAACACAAGTTCAAAACCACTAACTAGGTCTGGAAGGTGCCTTCTAGTTCTTAATGCTCAACAATTTTATGATCTCTTAGACATCAACTCTGACTTATCACTGAGATCACCAGATATGGAGCTAACTGTCTAGCATTCTGCTCACTGTTCTGATGATGTCTACCTTAGGATGGCATTATGTTGGTTTTGGGGAGACACTAGCAAACAGAAAAACTGGGTGATATGGCTTCAAATGGCCGTGAGAGACAATCAATGGAAGTAAAATATTCATCTGAAAGTACTGACAGTCCTAAGATATTTGTCAATTGGTAAAGTAACTGTGGACCTAGTGAAAATAGCTGGCTACCACTGTAGATGATTACCCTGAAACTATTTGGCAATATTACACCAACAGCAGTTCATCTTAATGCAAAAATAGTTAGCTTTGGACATTACTTAGTAAATAAATTGTGTAGCAATATTTTTTAACCCTGCTATTCTATATAATAGTTAAATGTCAATACTGATCTTTTTAAAATTTCATTATGATGAAATAAACATAGAGTAAGCTGCCTGAACTTACTGCAACACAGGCCACCATCAAAACAGATAAATGGAAGCCTGAAAGTATTCTTCCAAAAGGCAGAACACAGCAAACCATATTAACTCACCGCAGCCTGTGTACTCATTTCCTTTACTGTAATTCTCATGAACCTCATCCAATATCAATTGTGACAAAAGAATCAAGTGAAAAAAACAGAGTATGTTGGTTTGGGGGACCTTTAATCACTTATAAATTCCACCCACAGGAAAAACAAAAATGCTTATTAATGAGTCAGTTACATATAGCTGAAATGTTACTCTATTAAGTTCACCCAAGGAAAATATATTATCATTTGGTTCAAATATGAAGTATATACTGATTCTGTTCATTAATGCCTTCAGTTCTCTGCAATATAAACTGCAATATAAATTTGAGTCATCATTCTAGAAAACATACACTTCCGGAGTTTGCTTGTATGGCTGCTGGATTATCTCTTTTGTGCAAGCACCTATACATGTGCTGCAAATAAGCAGATGCACGAGAAGAGAGACTTACCTTCATGCAAAGAGAAGAGACTGAATTGAACACTACCAAATAAGCTTCTCCCCACCCCAGCACCCACAAACACAACAAACACACACCCCAGCATCAAAACAGACAATGAAAACAAAATCTAAATAATAAAAAACAATTTATAGTTGGTATTCCATTTAGCCTCAAGGTAACATGTTCTACAAGAACATTCTCAATTAAGAAACCCTCACTGCCAGATTTGCTTTAAAGGAAGAAAAGTATGGGCCTAACTGTGTCCTCAGAAGGGTCCCCACCTGACAGACATCAGAACGGATGCCAGTTTTCCAGAATCCTTGGCTACTTAGCTCCACTGTTACTTCTCGCCTCATTGTATTCTTCTGCCGTATTTTTTGGAGTGCTTCCTAGAAAAGAATTCATTATGATGAGTAACACAACTGCTAAAAAGCAATAGTAAGCCAAACATCAAGCATTAGAAAATGAGTTGGATTCATTTAATATTACCCTTACATTCAGATACTCAAACCTCTTCATACAAAATTACAGTATTTTCTTTAAAATGGAGGCTGGAATGCCCAAAGCTTGGGGTATAAGGCAGCTTTTCTTATCACTAGATAAGAAGAAATCTAAACCAAATCTACCATCCTGATATGTTCGAACAAAATATGCCCTTGCATTGATAAAGGAAGCAAAATGTGGTTTTGGATTTGAAATCAGCATGTAAAATTCTTATCATGCCTTATGTTAAGTATTTACATCTAAGAAAGACAATCAGTAAATTAACCTGAAACCCACATAATTCTAAAAGTTGCCTTCTAACTTGCAAACCCCTTATAAAAACCCTTGCTGCAAGGGCATATTTTATATGAAAAAAGACTAGGATCCAAAACGTCACCTGTGAGACATGATCGAGAACTAACTCTTCCCTTTCACGGCCCTTCCAGTAATTGTAAAAATAATTTGTATACTTGTATGCATGCAACTGAAGCAAAATCTCATAGGAATTCATAATAACAAAAGGAACCACCCCCGCCCCCACTATTGATTAAGTTCCTTTTACAGGCCGAATACCACAAGAGGCCCTTTAAATGGCATATTTCAGAAGGTCATGCAACTACCTTTCTCTTGAGTGTACCAACAGGGGAACATTTCAGTCAGCCTCTCAACCTTAGCTCCCTCCTTTATAAGGAAGTCAACTGGCCTAAATCACAGTAAGTGACAAAGCCAGAATTCAAACACTTTTTCCAGCTGCAAAGCCTTGCTCTTACACAATCCCAGCAGAATAAAACCTCCCTGAGACAAAAATCTTTGTTGATACTGAAACCATTTATTCTTATAATTAAAAGTAAAACATAAGTTATCCTGGATTACAGGGAAAATACTACCCATTAGTAAGGAAATATGGAATTTGGGATATGAAACCTTACAAAATAAGTTTACTTTACTCAACTGGCAGACCTATGGAAGACAATCTTCCAACTTTAAGACCAAGAAATCTGAGTAAAACCCAATGTTGTATAATGTGCAACCAAATTAAAGATAAAAGACTGATTCAACAAATTTAAGCTTTAATATCTATAAAAGATATGTCTGATTCCCAATGGTAATAATCCATTAAGAGACTGGCATTTTAGGGGTTGATATACTTAGGATGTTTTGGCCCCTTTTAAATTTCACATTGAAATATGATACCCAATGTGAGAGATGGGGTCTAACGGAAGGTTTTTGGGTCTTGGGTGGATCCTCATGAATGGTGTAGTGCCTTCCCCACGGTAGTGAGTTCACGTGAGATCTGCTTGTTAAGGAGAGTCTGGGACCTCCCCCATCCTCCCTCTCTTGCTCCCTCTTCTGTTACAGAACGTGCCTGCTCCCCATCTACCTTCTACCATGACTAAAAGCATCTTGAGGCCTCCCCCAGAAACCAAGCAGATGCTGGTACCATGTTTCCTGTACAGCCTGCAGAAAGAAACGTGTGCCAAATAAGCCTCTTTTCTTTATAAATTACCCAGTCTCAGGTATTCCTTTACAGCAATGCAAAACAGACTAACACAGGGGTAAAAAGGCTCCCTTAAATACTAAAAGATTTTTTAAAATCAATTTATATAACAATGTGGGGAGGAGGGTAACGTATGATTTTTAAAAAAATATTTTTTCATCTTATACCAGAAGTATAGTGTGATACAACAATCGTGAAATAAACCTGAAGCACATCATTATTAATCACCAAGGAATGGGGTGTGATACAGACCTCCCTCTGTGCCAGCTTCTGTTTGTCAGTTTGTTTGACTTTGGGACTATTTGCTAGGAGGTGGCGAAGTTTCACGTAACTCTTCCACAGTTTTTGGTACCTAAGGAAAAGGACAGGCAGACATCTCAGGTAAACAGAAGGTGAACCTAAAGTGCATCAAAATCAGTTACTTTAAGAGGCCTCTTCGCATCATGTATTACATTCTTTTGATTATTCTTAATGGCAGAAAGCTGTCATTCTAAGGAAGGCTATGACTTTGAGGCTGAGGGGCAGATGGACAAGAGTTAACTGGAACCTGGTCATTAAGTTGTTTATTGCTTATTTTGGTTGGAAATGAAGTGTGACTATATGAATGAATCCCTGGAAAGAATTCCAAAGACACACAGAAACACTTGAACCAATGGAATCATCCTGTTTCTCACTGTTATCTCTTGAAAATAACAGATTTTATTTAAATAGATACTTTCTCATATTTGTCAAAAAAAAAAGACCCTTGCCTTAACAGGGAGACTGTCAGTTGCTAAACTACTTATACCAAATATAAGAGTTGAAGAGTATTAGAATAGAGAACTCCACTTGTGCCAATACTCGAGCTACATAGCTTTTTCATTTTTCCACTGGAGAGGGGGAAAAGACTAATGGTGTACACCAATTTGTATTTACCACGACAACATAAGCATATTTGTTGCAGCCAAGTAAGTTATAACCCAGACCAGTCTAAAGGATACCGTGAAAGCATCCTGGAAACGAAAGAATATGCAGTCCTTTATCAATTCATAGTCCTGCCATCTGAGAGTCCACAAGAGCCTAATCACATTCTACTAACATTTTTCTGACAAGAAGGACTTTTCCAAAGACTTTCTGTCATATTAAAATTGCTCCTTTCTTGCCCTTAGCTGGGCCTCTCCTTTTTTTTTTTTTTTTTTTTAAGAGAATGGAGGAAAGAAAGAAGTACTTACACAGTACCTGGTTCACTGCTTCATACTCTTATCCAAAGGGGGAAAAAAAAGAACAAAACCCTTTAGCCTCTTCTAATATATGTCAGCCAGAACTGTATTTATGAATTGAAAATCTCCCATGCCCTTTCTCCCACTGTGAATCCTTTTTAAAAAAAAAAAAAAAATTAAGTCAGGAAGCTGTTTGTATGTTTAGCAAGGTAGGAAATCCAAACAGTCCTAACAGTGTAACAGTACTATCTCCATTCCCACATGTCCTAAATCTTCTCCCAGAAAACACTAACATGCCAGTTGGGAAAATCCAAATGTGGAAAGTTACATCAATTCTAAGAGTCAGAAGTCATGGCTCCTACTTCCAACACAACCCTTGACTTTGCATGTGATCTTGAGCTCTTAAGATGCCCCCAAAAGGGAACTCTGCATAAATTCAGCAGTGCTAGGAACCCATATGTGCTACTTTCCTCTAGAGGGCACTGAAAAAGTAAAAAATAATAATAATTATTATTATAAGGATGAATAAAGAAAAAGTTCCTTAAAGTTTAAAAACATACAAGGACTTATGTTGACCAAGTTTGCCAAAAATATTCTATTGAATAATAGTTTCTTGCACTCAAATATGTAGAGAAAAAAATTCTTGGGGAGCTACCAAAATTGTTTCATTTGGTAACCTAAACTGGAAACATGGCTCATTTCAGGTCTTAATTTGTAAAAAGGAAACATCCACTAAAGGGTATTTCTCTGCTAGTTTGGCTGTTAGTAGAAGGTGAAATTGGCTAAGACAAACACCGAGAAATATCTTACTGTGGGTCTCCTGCATAACTCAACTGTGCAGGGCGTATCCCAAAGTGGACGATAATCGGAAAAGTAATCACATCAGGGTTGAACTGTTCACGATCCAGTTGATCAATACGGACAGAGCTTGGTTTCTAGAGAGAAAAATCAAAGCCATTTATTCCCATAAGAAGTCTTTACATATTGACTTTACCCTAAGGGTGAACATGCTCCCCCAGTGTATGCTGCAGGGAAGGAATTAATCAAACTTTTTTCTAGGAAAGCCCTGTCCCCAAAGGGAAGAGGTCATTTAAAACCCTTTAATTACAGAAGCTATACAATATAAAAACTACAATGCCATCCCTGTAAGTGAGCCTATGCCATTTGGCATAATGAACAATGATTTTGTCCTTTTTTGCAGCCCACATAAAAACCTTTAAAAATTAAACTTTTAAAAGGACACCTAGTCAGATATAACTTTTCCTTAACCTCTGCGAAGGCACAGGGGAAGGATTCCACATCACAGGCAGAGCCTGGTCCACTTTAATTTCACATTTCAGGATGCATAGACAGATGCCTCTATTTAAGTTTTTTCCCCAACTTGTTCTCAGTGGATCTTATGTATTCCTTCAATTCTACACCTTTAAGTTAGAAAACATAGTGGTACAAAGGCCAAATAGTTAAGCTTCTCTTACTATGTCCATGTAGGGCATTTGTGTATTTTAACAGAGAGCCTAGTATTTTTTTCTTCATGTCTACTAAAGGAAGAATTGAATAGCTCATTCTTTCTGGATCATTTGTGAAATGGCTTTCATCTTGAAAGCTTACATTTATGAAAAGATGGTAAAATGACAGAGGATAGGTTTCAGCAACCTCCTTGCTTATAATCAACTCTCAGGGCAGTCTCAATTAGAGACTCAGTTTTTACTAGCACACTGTAGAGTCTGTGGCTCAGTTGATTTGGAGGCTAAGGCTATAAAACAGATTCATACAGAAGCCAATAATCTTCATTCTGTCCCACAACAATGCCCGATAACTAACTGTGATATCGGCTAGCCATCTAACAAATATCCAACGAGGTGACAAAGGGAACAGACTTGGGTGAATTCATCCACATTACTGAAAAAACTCAAACCTTTCAGAGGCCAAGGCAGGCAGATCACAAGGTCAGGAGTTCTAGACCAGCCTGGCCAACACAGTGAAACCCTGTCTCTACTAAAAATAAAAAAATTAGCCGGGCATGGTGGCGCATGCCTGTAGTCCCAGCTACTCGAGAGGCTGAGGCAGGAGAATCGTTTGAATCCAGGAAGCGGAGGTTGTGGTGAGCCAAGGTCGTGCCACTGCACTCCAGCCTGGGCAACAGAGCGAGACTCTGTCTCAAAAAAAAAAAAAAACCTCAAACTTAAGTTTTTAAAGAATATTTGTCATTTAATAAGCAAAATTTCACTAGTTTCTCGAAAAGTTGGTCTCTGGTCTCAAAATTTGAAAACAGAAAATATTTTGTTCACATGTAACCTCATATAAAATTATTTAAATGTCCATCAACAGTAGCAATGTGCTATTTAAGGTCAAAGAATTGCTTTCATTATTTCGTACAACAAAACAGCAGGATATATTTTTTAAAGGGGAACTGTGCAATAGAATGCTATTGAATTATTCATGTTTCCGTGATTTTAAGCACCATGCTATGGTACCAACAGAGGAAACAGTAATTTAAAGTTATCTATAGTATCTCTAAATTTATGGCAGGGGTTGGGGGAGCAGGAAATGAAATAAATTCTAGAGTTGGCCATACCCTATAACATTTATTATACCATCTTTTTGTAAGAATAAAAAACATTCTTGCTAATGATAAAAGTATTCCCCGGCAGAGGCAAAGTGCTTAGGCAGGAAGACTAATTCTTTTAAGTTCTGCAGCAATAAGGTATTTAATGTGACCATAATGGCTTGAAAAATGTAATAAATTTCCCAATATTCTTGCCATTGAGCAATCTTTCAAAGCAAGTCCTACAGAGGATGAAAGGTAGTGTCGAGTCTACTTTGTCATATGAGCAACTTCCACACTTCTCAGTAGGATGTTTTCATAATACTGAGTTCTCAGATTTTCTTCCTCCTTTAAGCATATCTTTAGATAAATACTATAAAAGAATTAACTTCAACACATTCCTAAGCCTGACACCAAAACTTCCAATATATATCTTACATACTGACTAGGTCTGACTTCAGATTTTCAATACTGGCTTTACAGCATCTCAAGTATGCACAGTTAATCACGCCAATAATTTCTACAATTTTTCAGTTCTTCAGAGATCTTACTATTTAGGAAGCACTCCTGGCAAATCTAGCCCAGTGATCTCTCCTAAAATGAGAGACTTTCCTGATGGGTCCATTAGTTCAACCATTCATCAAAGACTCCTTTCATATGTTAGTGGCCTTTGGGTTTTCACCTGGGCAAGCATCATGCATTAGGTTGGTGCAAAAGTAGTTGCGATTTCTGACATTAAAAGTAATTAAATTACTTTTAATTACAATTAAAAGTAATGGCAGAAACTGCAACTACTTTTGAACCAACCTAATATATAATTTCACTAGCACCTGGCTCATATAATAGTCCCTCAACAAATTAGTTGAATGATTATCATAAACTTCATCTATGCCATTGGCTCAAAAACAAGCAATGAGAAAAATCAAACTGTTTAAGGATTTTTTTTTTTTAACTACAAAACTGGGCCTCACTACCTGGAACATATGGGGTTGAATCAGCCAGGGTATCCTTAAGTTTTTTTAAAACTCTGATTCTCGATTTCAGGAAAACGTAACTATACCATGGAAGGAAGCCCAGGGGTGAACATGCTCCCCCAGTGTATGCTGCAGAACACAGAACTCTCCAAGTGGAACCACCCAGCTGAAAATGGACATCTCCCACCACCATCACCCCATCCTCTGACTCAGCATGAGAAGTGACAGAGGGAGTATCAACATATGCAACTGTTTTAAGAAGAAAAACAGAACTCACAGTCCTACTCTGATAGGGTTATTACTTACATATTTCTTTTAAAGTTACTTCAATAATTATGTGGCTTCACAGTATAACAGTAAAAATTATGTAATTTTCTGATTTTAAACAAGTTTTATGTTTAAGCATATTTTGTTAAACAATTTTACTTTCTGGATTTGCTTAAAAGAATCAAATCCATAGTAGCTAGAATGTTTTATTTGCAAATAACATTTAGTTTGTGCAGATGTTACTGTCACGCTACAAAAAGTGGATCCAGAATTTTCAGTTTATGAATCAAAGCTATTAAGCAATTGACAGCTTTTTAGAAAACAACAGTTTTATTAAATAGATTATTCCACTTCTTTTCATGGAAATATTTTAATTCTCCATTTCTATAAAATGTAATCCTTGTAAGATGCCAATATATAACTCTTTATGAAACACTAACACAATTTTAGAGGAAAAAAATTGTCTGATATAAAGAAAATGCTATGTTTTTATAAAAGAACTAATTTTCTTTTAATTATCTCCTTTTAATGTTCACTTTTTTACTTAAAAAAAGTGAACATTAAAAGCTCATTTTAAAACAAAACACTTAAGAAGCACCCGAAAAAATGGAAAATATTTATAATAATTATGGTGGAGGATCGATAAAAAAGAATACTACAAAAAAGATCAAAGGATATTAATAGGCAATTATCAAAAGAAAACAAGAATGGGCAATAAACATTTAGAAATCAAAATAAATACAAAACTGAACTAAGTAGTTCCCCCGCCCACGCCCCCAACCCCACCGACCATCAAATTCTCTTAGTATAACCAGCATGAAGATATGGGTACTCTCACATGCTCCCAGAGACAAATTTTACAGCCCTTCTAGAAAGCAATTTGCAACACGCATCAAAGCCTTAAAAATGTACCTATCTTCAGGTAGAATAAATTTCTAAATTAGGTGATTTTACTACCAAATATGGCTAAATTATAATATTTTCTTATTTACTAAATATTTAAAGGAAAAATTATCAAAGAACAAGAAGCAGTGAGTACCTAAAACTTTCAAAATGTGCTGTTACTGTTTTCATAAAACATTCAGATCTGGAAAAGAAGGTGCTTCAGCCTCTGAATATACAGACACCAGAACATACCGTCCCAGGGTTAGTAACGATCATGCCTTTACATTCTTCTGCATATTTCTGCCACTCCAGCTCCTCCCACTGAAGCATGTTGGCAATCTCCTCCTCAGGCACCAGGGCTTTGCTGCACCGTAACAAGTACAGGAGAATCTGGTGCATCGACAGCACTTCCTTTCCTCCATCTTGGGTGGGAGTGGGAGTGAAGAGAAGAGGAAAAAATAAGGCTACTCAACTTACAGCAAATCAACAACTGAATAAGGAAAAAACAAGACGATGAAGGAAAAAGAGCACGTACAAAAAGGTAATTTAAAATTTACACTGTTTAACCAGGTGCCAAATATGAAAGCCATTTGTTTCATTGATGAACAGTGCCCGTAAACCATCTCATTTACTAAATTGGCAACAACATTATAAATGATAAAAGGCTCCATTTGTGAGGTGTGAATATAAAAAAGGTGCCTATCTAAATAAATTTAAAGCCACCTAGCATAAAGAACCATAGTTTATAATATACAGAACCATGTTAGGTCTTAAATATTTTATCATTCTTTCTGAGTAACAGATGAAAGTTCTTTAGAAGTGATGTTACTGTCTTAAGGAAATTCTATGCTTTTATGAGACATTTATGGATGTCTTCAATAAGCTATTGTTGCATTATGGTCTAATTTTTTGGTGCTAATGTGCTGCACCTGCCATGATGAACAGAGCTAAAGAGCCCGTGCTAATATCACGGAAGATCATTATGGAGTTAATACACGGAAAAATACCAAGTGTTCTGAGGCCTACAGAAACATATAGCATCAAGAACAGGGATAAAAATAACAAACGGCATCATCCAAGTACCTTGGAAAAAGCCAATTAATCTAGTACTTGATCAACCAAAGACATCCACTTCACGTGGGCATTAACGCAGGGTCCACAGGCTTCTGCCTTCTCTTTGAACTTAGCTTCTTGACCAGCATGGGCAACCATTTTATACCATTTTTCTTTGCCTGTTCCCACCCAAATGAAGGACAAGAGCCCTGAAGAGAACAATCATTACCCTCTCCCAGGACATGAGATATGCTTTGAACAGTAGTACAGGGCCAAACACTTCAGGGAGAAAGACGGGGACCAAGAGCATAAGATGGCAGCAACGGGATGGCACAGAAGAGACTGTCTTCCTTGGTCAGAGGAATTAGTGGCACCCAGTTTGAGTCTGGGGTACTAAACAATTTTAATATGGCCTGCTGTAGGCTAAGAACTTGAGCCACGACTGCACATCTGAGAGAAGAGAGTAAATGTCAACATTTCTGTGTGAGCTGTGTTCCTCCATCTGAGATGTTACTCTGGAACTAGACTGCAAGGCTGTTCTACAGCCACTATATATGTAGGCATGCATTCACTCATTCATCCAAATATTCATTCGTTCAACAAATATTTATAGAGTACCTATTATGTAACAGCCACTGTTCTAGGCCCTGAGAACACAGCAATGATGGAAATAGCCAAAGCCTCACCTTCCTGAAGCTTACGTCTCTACTGCAGTAGAGACAACAAAAAGAGCTACATAAAAGATCAGGTTGAGATGAGTGCCACAAAGAAGAATCAAACAGGGCAAGGAACTAGAGTTGTATCTAAAAGGATGGTTAGGAAAGGACTCTTCTAAGAGGTTTCACGTAGACAATACTTGAAAGGAACAAGGGAGGCCACCATGCAGCAGTCTGGAAGAGAAGAAGAAAAAGAGCAAATGCCCTAAGGTGGAGTGGAACTGCACTGCTATGCACTGTGCCCTGGTGGAGTGGAACTGTGCCCAGGAACTGCAATGAGGCCACTGTGGATGGTGTGAAGTGAGCAGAATGTGAGAGAGGCAGCAGGGAAGTCAGAGCTTACAAAGCTTTACAGCTCATCAAGAGCTCTGAAGTTGACTCTGAGACAGGAGCATGTTTTTCACCATATGTGCCAGGCACTGTGAGTGGTCCCATGTCATCATCACCAGTAAAAAAATGTCACAAACTCTAGGCGTTCAAGAAGCACATAGGCTAATAATGATGGATCACAATAGTTCCTAAAGGAATCTTTGTAGATAACACTCGGAAAGTAAAGTTACCTTAATCAAAGACACTGTGCTTCTTTCTGAAAAGTAAATAAATAATTGTCCAAGAACTGACAAAATCACAAAATACATCAACCCACATTAAGATATGTTCTATCTACTAACTCATAGCAGTGACATTTTTTATGCCTCATTACAAAGCAACTGCCTTAAACCCAAAAGTCATCATTAATAAGCAAACTTCCATAGTTTGTGTTCCTCCAAATTTCATATATTAAAATCCTTTTCTTTTCTTTCTTATTTTTGATTCAGGGTCTCTGTCACTCAGGCGGGAGTACAGTGATGCAATCACAGCTCATCTGAGCCTCAGCCACCTAGGCTCAAGCAATCCTCCCATCTCAGCATCCCAAGTAGCTGGGACTACAGGCATATGCTACCATGCCTGGCTACTTTTTCAATTTTTTTGTAAAGACAGGGTCTAACTATGTTGCCCAGGCTGTTCTCCAATTCCTGGGATCAAATGATCCTCCCACCTCAGCCTCCCAAAGTGCTGGGATTACAGGTGTGAGCCAAAGCACCCAGTCATATATTAAAATCTTAACCCCCAGTACGATGGTATTAGGAGGTGGGGCCTTTGGAGGTAATTAGGTCATGAGGGTATGGCCCTCATAAATGGGATTAGTGCCCTTATGAGAAGAAACACGAAAGGGCTTGCTTCCTCTCTCTTTCTCTAGCAGATGAGGATATGAGAAGATGGCTGGCTATGAAGCAGTAAGAGGACCTTCATCAACAAGCCAACCACGATGGCATCCTGATCTCAACTACCAGCCTCCAGAACTGTGAGAAGTAAGTGTTTACTGTCTAAGCCACCAGTCTATAGTGTTTTTGTTAGTACAGTTCAAACAAAGATCCATGGTTGGGGGGCATATTTCTCCAAATCAGTCTGAAAACACATTCCAGCTGAGCATGGTGGCTCATGCCTGTAACGCCAGCACTTTGGGAGGCCGACGTGAGCAGACTGCTTGAGCTTAGGAGTTCAAGGCCAGCCTGCACAACATGGCAAAACCCAGCTCTACAAAAAATAGAAAAATTAGCGAGGCATGATGGCACATGCCGGTGGCCCCAGCTGCTCTGGAGGCTGAGGTGGGAGGACCACCTGAGCCCAGAAGGTTGAGGCTGCAGTGAGCCATGACTGTGCCACCTCACTCCCACCTGGGCACAAAGTAAGACCCTGTCTCAAAAAATAAAATAAAATAAAATAATAAAAACATATTCCAATCCACCTGCATGTGACATGCGTTCCTCAACCGGTAATGTCCCCTCTTTGCTAAGGAGCCCAGGAAACCCATAATGCCTCTCTCTCAGTCTGAGTCCATGATAATTTCCAATCTCCTAGGGGAACTGAGGTGAAAAGGTGGAAGAAAAAATTCTAACGTCAGAATATGTTGCCTACACACTTCACGTGCATACACACAGAACAGCAGGAACAAAGGAAACCTAGAGAACCTTGGAAAGAACCGCCACACTAACTAGATTCACCAGGAACTAAGGAAAGAGTAAAATAGTTTTTGGCTTATAATGCCTAGATTTGGTGAGATTACTTAAGAGTACCAGGGACTTTAAGGACACAATAGGGGTGTAAAATACCGTAAGAAGGAACAGAATATTGCTTTGCTGTAAGGATTAGAAAAAAGATACATATTTTCATAGAGGGAGAAGAGCATGATGGAAGGAGTAAATATACACAGTTCCAGGTATATAAAACAGCACTAGAATCTCCACACATGCATTTACATGGCACTTCAGAAAAAGAGAAACGGACTCATGACAGTGAATGTAATGTGAAAAGACTTTTAAAAGGGCTACTGGGACAGAGGAATAGTACAAACCAAGACTCCCTTAAAAGCCTCAACTCTGTAGAAAATAATTAGTATAGATACTGTCCAATTTAGGAAAGGAATAACTGTAAGATTAAGAAATAAGGCTGTTGGCCAGGTGTGGTGGCTCACACCTGTAATCTCAGTACTTCGGGAGGCCGAGGTGGGTGGATCACCTGAGGTCAGGGGTTCAAGACCAGCCTGGCCAACATGGCGAAACCCTGTCTCTACTAAAAATACAAAAATCAGCCAGGCGTGATGGTGGACTACTATAATCCTAGCTACTCAGGAGGCTGCGGCAGGAGAATCACTTGAACCTGGGAGGGAGAGATTGCAGTGCGCCGAGATTGCGCCACTGCACTCCAGCCTGGACGACAGAGCGAGACTCCCTATCAAAAAAAAAAAAAAAAGAATGGCAGTTATCCACCTTCTTATTTAGGTGCAATGCTAATGATGAGGGAGGAGTGAGCTGCACAGCAGCATAGAAACCAGACGTAATTCAAAACACCTATATACACGCATCAGGTGCAAAGGTAACAACACTGAAAGAGAAACCACAAATCCATGTTGAAACCTGCTAAATATTTTGAATGGCAACTAAACCTTAAAGAGATTTTATTTACCACTGTAACAAAGTAGAAACTCGGGGCAGATAACCTGAGGTGAAAGGTTTCTCAAGGAAGGGTGATTGAGACTCTGCTCCCTGCCTGGTTTTGGGGTTCAATTTCCATGGAAAGGGAAGAGGAGATGCATAAATTAGAGATCCTGCCAGAGCCCACAGGGCATGGGCTACACCTCTCACACCCAGCCTGGCAAAAAGACCCTCCATAAACATTTGCAGAATGACTTTCTGAAGCAGACTAATAACTTGGCCACTTGCACTCAGGCTGCCATGAATTCACTAATGTTAATGAATTGGCTCTTTTGGTTTGTCTGCTTTGCCACTTGTTTATGTTGGGGATTTATGGAGCCATGTCACTGAGGGCTAGGAAGTAATTTTTATCTTGTTGGCTGAAATAAATAGGACATGATGTAAATGAGAAATGAGAGTGGGTAAGCTAAGGTTAGCAGGAATTCTGCCAACTCTGGGGCTGGAACTGTGACAACAGCTCATTATTCGGGAAGAACTGGAGTTTGTGTTTCAGGGAATGAATCTGGACAGTCATTAATGAACTGACAGACTTTATAAACTGTTTCTTAGAGACCCAGTTCTCTCAGTTTATATTGCTTGATTATACGGTTATTTAGGGAGGGGATAATTTGTTAGGGAATCTGTGTTAAGTATATGGCTGCTTATAAGAGTATTTCTCAACTGTATAATACTCAACTTTAAGAAATACAAAAATATCATCTCCTTTCTCTACACTGAGAGTAACTGTATGACTGCATTTCTGTGTCTTCTGGATATTCCTGCTGAGACATCCTAATAACCTTATTTTCTAAAATATGTATTAACAGGTCTTTTCTAAATTTTCCAAATGTATATGAAGTTGTGGTACTAACAGAAGGTTTTGCAAACTACACTTGCCTCCTGGAAATTCTATGACACTCTTCCACCTCCTGGCCCCCTGCCAGCCACACCTGAGAACTACTGCTCCAGATGGGGCAATTTCAAAGAATTAATTTTCCAGATAGTCAATTTGCAAAACTGATTCAGGATTTGTAATGCTTTACTAGGGCAGTAATATAAGCAAGGAGTAGGCTTTTCCCTAAGAGTGATCTCATTATCTTGAATTACGACCTACCTTTGCCCCAGTTACACTCAGAATAAAATCTTATACTCAGTCTAGTTCATATCAAGTATTTTACAACCAAAGGTAGAGAGTGGGATAGGAAAGAAAACAAAATTTAAGAAAAATTTTTAAATCTCAATAAACTGATTGCTCTGACTTGGTTTCTGGTTAACTGGCCAGCATTGAATAATCCTTGGTTTAAACTATCAAGCTTACTTTTGAGTAAAGTTGCACAAAGCAACTGGGACAGCTATCTTCAAAATGGGTAAACCTAAGAATTAGAGAAATATGATGATGACTTATAAAACTTGAATTTTCAGTTAGATATTACAATAAACTGACATAAATAAAAAGCAAGTAAGTATGAGAAGACCACAAAGTAATAATGAGAAGACCACACAGAAAATATGTGAAAAGCTACTCATTCTCAAAGAAGCTCAAGAAACATGCAAATAGTAACATCAGACTTTTTGCTTATCAGATGGACTAAACCAGGGCTGTCCAATCTTTTGGCTTCCCTGGCCCACAATGGAAGAATTGTCTTGGGTCACACATAAAATACACTAACAATAGCTGATGAGTTTATAAAGAAAAATCACAAAAAAACTCATAGTGTTTTAAAAAGTTTACGAATTCGTGATGGGCCCCACTCAAAGCTGTCCTGGGCCATATGTGGCCCACGGGCTGCAGGTGGAACAAGCTTGGACTAAACTGTAAAAGACTAGTAACATCCTAGCCAGGTGTGGTGGCTCACACCAGTAATACCAGCACTTTAGGAGGCCAAGGTGGGCAGATCACAAAGTCAGGAGATCGAGACCATCCTGACCAACACGGTGAAACCCTGTCTATACTAAAATACAAAAGATTAGCCAGGTGTGATGGCGCATACCTGTAGTCCCAGCTACTCAGGAGGCTGAGGCAGGGGAATCACTTGAACCCAGGGGGTTGCAGTGAGCAGAGATAGCGCCATTGCACTCGAGCATGGCAACAGAGCAAGACTCTGTCTCAAACAAACAAACAAAGACCAGCCTGATGAACGCCATGTTCATCTCTACTAAAAATACAAAAATTAGCCAGACATGGTAGCAGGTCCCTGTAATCCCAGCAACTTGGGAGGCTGAGGCAAGAGAACCACTTGAACCCGGGAGGTGGAGGCTGCAGTGAGCTGAGATTGTGCCACTGCACTCCAGCCTGGGCGACAAGAGTGAGACTCTGTCTCAAAAAAAAGACTAGTAGTCCGGGCATGGTGGCTCACATCTGTAATCCCAGCATTCTGGGAGGCCAAGGTGGGTGGATCACCTGAGGTCAGGAGTTCAAGACCAGCCTGGCCAACATGGTGAAACCCCATCTCTACAAAAATTAGCAGGGCATGGTGGTGGGTACCTGTGATCCCAGCTACTCAGAGGTTGAGGCGGGAGAATCACTTGAACGCCCGGGAGGCAGACGCTGCAGTGAGCCGAGATCATGCCATTGCACTCCAACCTAGGCGACAGAGACTCAGTCTCAAAAAACAAAACAAAACAAAAAAAAAGACTAGTAATATCCAGTATTGGCAGGTGTACAGAAAAAGAGTACTTTCAAAAACTATTGGTCAGAACTACAAATTGGTATATCCTTTCTAGAGGAAACTTGGCCAGCATCACTCTGAATTTAAAATGTGCACACTACCTTAACAAATAATTTCACTTCTAGAACTCTACCTTACGGAAACAAAAAATACAACAGGACAGACACAGACGATTTCTGAAGCATTTATACAAAATGGGGGGAAAATGGAGACTCCAAAATATTTGTCACCACAGGAATTATAAAAAAAATTAATGTCCATCCATACTATAAAATGCTAAATACGTATCAAAGAATGAAGCAAAGTATTTACAGTACAGAGAATGCTTAAAGCATCTGAGTTAAAAAAAAAAAAAAAAGTAAGTTGTGTAACATATTTAGTGTTATTCCACTTGAAGAAAAAAAGCATAATTCTTCTTATAGCTGTTAAAACAATTCAAATCAAGCCATTTACAACATTTACTCATTTTCACATTTTCAGAAGGAAGTGTTCACTTTTTTTTTACTTTACATACTGTTGTATTGTGTACACACACATACATACACACGTACACACACAGTCACTTGATCAAAAGCAAAAGCAACACTTCAATTTTCTAAAGAAATTGTTCTTTTCAATAAATGGTGCTGGGTCAATTGTATAACCACATTGAAAATAATGAGTTTTGACCCATATCTCATACCAATTGTAAAAGCAAATTCAAGACTGATTACAGATCTAAAAGTAAAGAAAATATAAGTGAGTAACTTAACATTTAGGGTAGGCGAAAATTTCATAAACATGATACAAAAAGCTCTAATCGTAAAGGAATATGTATCTATAAATTGGACTACATCAAAATTAAGAATTTCTATTCATCAAAAATCACCATTAAGATCAAAAAACAATCTACAGACAAGGTATTGGCAATATATATAACAAAGAACTCATATACAGTATATAATTCTAAAAACGTAAAATATCAATGAGAAAAAGGCTGACATTGCCCAAAAGAAAAACAGGCAAAAGATTTGAACAGGCACCTTAAAAAAACACTATCTAGGTACCCAATAAATACATGAAATGGTGCTCCATTTTATTAATCATTAGAAGAATGCAAATTAAAATCACTGCAAATTAAAATCGCTTAAATCATCGCTTCTTGGCCTTTTGGCTAAGATCAAGTAAAGAATGGCTAAATTGACATAGAAAAAATAAATGCCAAGGGGTGAGAATATGAGGTAACTTGAATTTTCATATACTGTTAGTGGGAAGATAAAACAGTA
Source organism: Ateles fusciceps (assembly GCA_036589455.1). NCBI lineage: Eukaryota > Metazoa > Chordata > Mammalia > Primates > Atelidae > Ateles > Ateles fusciceps. The sequence continues at coordinate 11,305,099 of JAZHEH010000572.1, read as the reverse complement.
CAGTCACTTTGGAGAACTGAAAGTGTCAAAAGTGTCCATAAAGCTTAATATAAACACACCCAGAATTCCACTCCTTGGCATGGTATGTATGTAACAGAAAAATATATGTATGTGCTCACTGAACGATATGTACAAGTTGTCTTTGGTGGACATATATATGCTATTCAAATATACAGATACAGATATATAGTGAATACATCTATAGATAGTGAATATAGAACATGAATATACATGTCATGAATATATGGATATATTATATATAAAATCATATTTTATTTATATATATGTATATAAAATACCCAAATGTCCATTAATCATAGATAGGTTTATTTTAGTCATCCCATATAATACTATATAGTAGTAAGAAGAAGGCAACTACAGTCAACTGCAACGAGAGATGATTCTGAAATGCATTAAACAAAAGACAGAAGCAAAAGAGAATATAAAATTCCAGTTTTTATAGTTCAAAAACAGGTAAAACTAATACCTGGTGTTTCAAGCCAGAATAGTGGTTACCCTTGAGGGTCTGGGCAGTGACTGGAAAAGGGTCCAAAGGAGGTTCTTGGATGCTACTAATCTTGACATGGTGCTGGGTGCGTGGTCATGTTCACTTTGTAAAAACTTACTGAGGTCTTATATTCACAATACGCGCACTTTTAACATTTATGTTATAGTTCAATCAAAAGTTTACTTTATAAAAATGAGAGATAATACCAAAGAATTTTTGAATAGGCCAGGTGTGGCAGCTCACGCCTGTAATCCTAGCACTTTGGGGGTCAAGGCGGGTGGATCACGAGGTCAAGAGTTTGAGACCAGCCTGGCCAACATGGTGAAACCCCGTATCTACTAAAAATATAAAAATTAGCCGGGCATGGTGGCAGATGCCTGTAATCCCAACTACTCGGGAGGCTGAGGAAGGAGAATCACTTGAACCTGGGAGGTGGAGTTTGCAGTGAGCCAAGATCGTGCCACTGCACTCCAGCCTGTGGGACAGGAGACACAAGAACAGAAAATTAAACACCGCATGTTCTCACTCATAGGCCGGTGTTGAACAATGAGAACACATGGACGCAGGGAGGGGGAGCACCAAACACTGGGGTCTGCCGGGGGAAAAAGGGGAGGGACAGCGGTGGATGGGGAGTTGGGGGAGAGATAGCATGGGGGAGAAATGCCAGATATAGGTGATGGGGAGGAAGGCAGCAAATCACACTGCCATGTGTGTACCTATGCAACAATCTTGCATGTTCTTCACATGTACCCCAAAACCTAAAATGCAATAAAAAAAAAAAATATATATATATATATATATATATTTTTTTTTAAAAAGAATTTTTGAAAAGCACACTCATTAGTAACCAAAAACATGAATATTTAGATATGGCACTATTATGACCAATTAAATAAAATCAGTAAACAAGTATTTACTGAGTCCCTGCTATGTGCCATGAACTATGCTAACACTAGTGATACAAGACAGACAAACGTTTACTCTTCAGCCTCATGGAACTCACCACTGAAATTTTTTAAAAGGAAGAAAGAAAGGAGAGAGGAAGATAGGCAGGCCTAAAATGCTAAAAATGAATATTAACACAATTTCCACATCAGCATAAACTGATGTTATTCTTTTGACAAGAAATTTGGCACTAAATATCACGATTTTTAAAAATATCCATCTGCTCAATGAATTATTAAAAAATAGATGCAAATCATATACTTGTAGATGACAACTATATAAAAAACACCCTTATGCACAGAAAAAGATGAAAATATTTATCAAAATGTGTTTTTCAATTCACCATTTTCTAAAAGATCTTTAACAAAGTCACATTATGAAAAACAAATCAACCATAATTTCCTAATACCAAAATGCATTTTATAGGTATTTTTTTGGGGTCTTCTTTGTATGAATATTTTCAAAGGGAAGTCTAATGAAAAGGTAAACCCCGTTTAAAAACAAATCAATAGAGCTTTTTCTTTCTGACAACCTAAATGTTATCCCTACGTAGTTACGTGAGAGTTGAAATCCCACAAAGTAAATAATATCCAACATCAGATTTTTCTTTAAGGTGATTTTAAAACTGCCCACTTTCTCTCAGACATCTGTTTGGTCGTAAAATGCCTAGAGGAAAGCAGATATAGATATAGAAAGGAAAGGGCTTTTCAACAAATTCACTCTAACACCATTTTCTAATAAGTTTATTGCTGAAGCTCCATTCTAAAATCAAAGATTCATTCACCAGAAGAGAAAAAAGGGCATCTCAATAAAACAAAACTAGATATAAAAAGGAGAAAAGCCTTTGGATGCATTTCCAAACAAAATAAACATGAACAGTAATACTAAAAATATGACTAACGCTAACCTAAAATAAACTAAGCCATTTTGACTGTCTGGACTGAGAAAAGAGTACGAGGAAAAAGTCTTGAGAAAAATCAGAAACAGGCAGAGTAGATGAGAAGTTAAAGTCACACAAGAGGAATCAGAGGCAGGAGGAAAGTAAGGAGTGCCCAGGCACCACAGCAGGGAGGAGACCAACACTGAGGCACGTCCTCTGGACTTGGTCTGCAGGAGGCTGCCTTTGGCATCAGCAGCTGCATGGGCTAGGGACAGGGTGAGACGGGGGCTGGCACTGAAGCAAAACTTGGCTGTGAATGGACAAGAGCACTGGAGGAAGCCAGACCCCGACAGGCTCACTGCAGGGCTCCCAGGCATGAGAGAGGCAAGGGCTCCAGCCCGCGGGGGGCAAGAGGCATAAGGAGGACAGCGTGAACATAGGACTGAAATTCTTTAACTGCTGCTATTGGATGGAAAGGTTACATGAAGAAAAACTCCCCGACCAAGATTATAGACCGCAGATTCATAGCAGCAGCTATTTTTATTCTCCAGTATTACTGAACGGCCCACATGTAAAAGAAAAGGCAAGCAGTCGGATTGATGACATTTACTAGGAGGTGGTGGCCATACCAGCAGCTGAGACAGCTGGAACTGACTGTCAGAGCACAAGACCTGGTAAAAGTCAGAGCACACGACCTGGTGGGGAAGGCAAAGCAAAGTGGCCATACGTAAGGAGAAAGGGAAGATCCAAGTCAAAGTAAAGGCAATAAGGACATGACAGGCTGGAAGGACCGAAGGATGTCACCAGACAGGGAGATACTAGAGTCAAATTCTAGGCATAAATTAATACAGGGTGGGTGGTGGCATGGTCCAAGGTTTTATCTTAAGATTAAGTGGCTGAGTGGTGACAATCATTCCAGTAGAAAAAGTCAAATAATCATATAGCTCAGGGTAGAATGGTAAGTGAAGTTCTCACCAGGCTGGTAACAGAACGTTGTGGAGAGAGGAAATTGTAAGCCAGGTTTCACAGCACTGGATAAAGCTGGCAATTGACCAGGAAATAAATAAAGAAGGAGTGGGAAGAGGGTGGCAGAAGCCTCAAGGAGAAAGATTTTGCAAGCAAAAAGGCATCCAAAAGATTTCATTAAAAATGCATTTTTTTTTTTTAATTTTAGAGACAGGGCCTTGCCATGTTGCTCAGGCTGGTCTCAAACCCCTGGGCTCAAGCAATCCTCCCTCCTCAGCCTCCCAAAAAGCTGAGACTGTAGGTGCATGTCACTAAACTGACTCCAAGCATTTTAAAAAACACTAAATATAATGCCGAATATTACAGTTGGGTTCTTTTTAAAAAACATTAGAAAACAGTGAAAATGTTGCTTTAAAAAATTATCATATATTTCCTTATATATTTTATTGAGAGAAAAAAATTATATCTTTTTGCACCATAAAATGAATTCAAGCACATGTCAAAAGATAGGAAATAATAATCCTACTACCTTAATGCAACTATTATTAGAGTGATTTTTTTCAGCACGGTTATAATCATATTGTACTTAAACTTTTATATTGTTTTCCAATTAGCCATACGCATTTTTTTAGCCACAATCAGTTTTCCATGTTAAGATACCCGCATGATATTTGTCAAGTAGATTTCTAAAATTTATAAATCCATTTTTCCATTGTTCATCTAACTTGGGCTACCATATTTTATGTAGGGATATAATTCCACATGCATAATTTTACATTTCCATGCCTAACCTGAGAAGTAGATAATTAACAGTATCTAAGGTGGGAAAGTTGTCCCTGAAAGAAAAATGGCAAGCTTATTTTCAGATGCACTGTCTCACCAGGTCACTGACAAGCCAGAAGATTTACCTGGAAGAAATCTTACAAAAACGTGGCATGAAATGAAATCTTGGGCAGCAGGGAGGACTGTCTTCAAACAAAGGACCTGAAAGCAAACACATGAAAGAAAAAAAAAAAAAGAAACAAAAGAAAAATCAAACGGCCTTAAAAAACAAGCACTGCAACTTAATTTCTAAGATTTATGATAACCACAAAAACTACCACCAGAAGTAGAGGCATAAAAACGCCACCACCTCCTGCCACTCCTCCTCAGTGGCTAAATCAATCATTGGTAACTGCCACAAGCACCCAAGGAAGACTGCAATGAGGAGAGTATAGGAAGGCAAAAAGAGGATGAAAGCCCCAAGTAGCAAATACATACAGTAAAATTATTTAAATATGAAGATTTATTATAACTGAAATATTGCATGATATAATGTGACTATGTGTTAATTCTTTTCCATTTTAATCACTACATTAGAAAAGTTTAGAAATGCCATCAGTTTGAAAAACCATTCATCAATAAAATAAATAAGTAACTGTTAGAATACAGATACTTCCAGAAGAGTAAGCTACTATCCAAGAACCAAGCATCAAGTGTTGAATCTATCTAGTTCACTCTAAGTGTGTGCGTGTGTGCATGTGAGTGTGTGCTTTAATGACTAATGGAAGTTTTGTGTTTAAATAAACTTCCATCTTAGAAGATTTATTACAGCAAAGTTTACTAGATTTAAAATATTAACTAATGGTAATTTCCCAAGTACACGTAAATCAAGGTAGTTACACACAACTGGTACCATCTTCAAGCTGCTACCAGCTAATAATAAGCACTGTTGAACTGTATAAAGTAAAATCCATAGAAACTTATTCATGTCAAATGATAACAAGTATCCCTGTGAATAATAACAAGTATTCTTGTGAATAACACTTTTTCCTGGGTATTTAAAAAATAAGAGAAATTTCAACTATCTCCCTACAACTTTTATAAGAGTTTTCACATACACCATAGCGCTTTTCTATAAGCATTACTCTTTTCTTTAAATCCTATTACTTACCTTTAAGATTCCAGTCATATAACTCCAGAATATCTCTGAATAGAAACAGTGAAAAGAGTTCAAGCCCTTTCACACAAAAATTCTGAAAAACAAACCAAAATTAAATTACTGTAGATTGGCAAATATATATTAACTGAAGGTTGAACTTGTTCTTGTCAAGTACCTTTAAAAGTGTCTGTTGAAGCTATACTAAAACCATATAGTTTCCTGAAAAGTATGGCCACTGATCACGAGTTTCAGATGGAAATGAAATGGACAATAATGCCACTAGGATTTCTTAATGTCAACTTAGCCCTTCTCAGTATACAAATAAAATGAGAAATTTAAAAAGTAAAGTCTCACTTATACTAATATCACATTTTTCTAATTCAATTATAAACTGCATCAGAATATTCTGGGGACTTTTTGTTAATTCAGATTATACATATGCCCCTGCAGACTCTGATAGGCTTATCCCCCACCCCTGACCCCACACATCAAAAAAATTGTTTTTTGGAGTTACCAAAAAAGAGGTCATGTGTACCCAAAAAGTTCAAATTCGTAATGAAGGCAAATAAAGGGCTAAGAAAAACTATACAACTCCGCACCAAAATTTCTCCTGTAAACAAGCTAAACAGATGATATATTTGCAACTGAGACTTATCTCATAATTCTTCCTCCTACTTGTTTTGCTCAGGGTTCATAAATCACCCTCTGTGAGATCACGCCAGAAATCACAAACTTTTACAATAGCAAATGAAGGCATATGACCTTAAAAACCAAAAGAAAGTTAAAAAAAAAAAAAAGAAAAGAAAAACCCTTCTAAGCAGGAGAATGAAGGGGCGGTTCTTTTTCTTTAATTCTCTTTGAAAGGAAGGTACAATGAACAAGACTTGCTCAAAATGAAACAGGTGCTGACGAGGCACACATTTCATGCCCATCCATTTCCCCCTCCATGGTCCCTGCCCATGACAGAGCTGTCCCATTAAACAAGCTTTGCAAGAAGAGCCAGGGGCTCCGGAAATTGACCCTGACTCCAACACAATGTTAAGTGTGCAAGCTTGTTTGCTGTCTAGTTGTTATTTCCTAGTGTGATTTGTTGACACCAGTAAATTCAAGATCAGGCTATGAATCATTCTGAGATTCACATTAATCTTCCTTTGGAATTTTAAATCTCTTGCATATATTTAGATAAATCTGCTGCTGAGCACCAGCAATGAAAAACAATTAGAAAAAATATGTAAATATATGGGAAGAAAATGAAGCAAGCATTGATCTTGTCATTGGAGATAACAAATAAGATTATTACAACAGCCATCAGATTGTTTCACTATTCCAATTTCCTCTCTGATAACGGCCAGTAACCAAAATCTGTCCCCTACGTAAAAGAAACTAGAAACAGATGTAAAGTTAATATCAGCAGATGTAACACAAGGAGAAATGCGTTCGAAAACAGGTCAAGTTGAAAAATGACCTGAATTTTAACCTTGATACTAGAGCTACATTTCACTGACCCTTTCAACAGTGCATATGATACTTTAGAGATATTCCTGGCAAAAGCCAGATCTGGCCACGTTCAATGCTTTAAAATAGTAGTGTGGAACAAGCAAAAGAGCAAACTACATCAAACCATTACACAGTCTTTTCCCTTACCTCCGGCATCATCTCTTCAATGAAATGAATCGTGTAGTCTATGTTGAATCTAATTACTTTACACAGTGGAATCTGCAATAAAAAGAAGTGAGGTTCAGTTCCCCAATATCTCCCTGCAGGCTCATATTACACACGTTTGTTACCTGACCCAAAAGGCCATGAACCAAATGAGAAGGCTTCACCTTCATCTCAGCGGCTAACAACACTGCACACGAAGCTTGACCACAACTGCTGGATTTTAATGACGAGAACCCAGCTGGCCTGGCCTCTCCAAGAAACCTGCATAACGTGGTGCTTAATTAACAGTATTAGCAGCAGCAACAGAAACATGACAAGATCCCATTCAAACCACACATATCACCTCTAAAGAATTAATAAAACCATAATCATAAACATTTCTGTTTCTCAAGTTTTTAAAATATTTTAGAATCTCTGGCTCCTTAGGCAGATCAGAGATAGTAGGGTGATAACTCATCAATTATGGACTCATAGGTCACTGAAAACATCCAATTCATGCTACCCATCTGGCTCTTGAGCAAAAGCAATTGTGGTAATAAATATAATAATAGCAAGTTATAATAAAAGTAATAATAGCTAACACTTTTTGAGCCAGGCATTGTCCCAAATGCTTCACAATATTCATTCATGTAGCCATTACAGCATCCCTATGAAACAGGTTTGGCCACTATGTCCACTGTACAGTGCAGGAAACTAAGGCACGGAGTCATCAGGTACCTTGCCTAAGATAACAGGTAGCTTGGTGAACTGGGAAGTCTTCCTCTAGACCCCAGCTCTTAGCCACTAGAGTACATCCCTCTCATTACCTGTTCTAATACTCAGAATACATGTGAAAATGAGGGGAAGGCTCAGCATAAAATAAATCCACATCTATCTTACTTTACCAGTGTATCATCAGACAACTGCCTACTGCCTACACATAATAGGTTTTCTGTAAATACATTTTTGAATGAATTCAAGAATGAGAAAGGGAGGGAGGGGAGATTACTGCAGAGACTTGGCTGGCTAGCTGGGGAAAATAACAGACCCAGAAGTCCTAGAGATGCATTAACTGAGTTTTTCTGGCTGCTTATTCTGTCCATAAGATGATTTTATATAGATGTAATCATTTTCATAAGCCATAGCAATCAGAAAGAAACAAATTTTAATTCTATCAGTGAACGGGATAGTAAGAAACACAGAAAAATAGTCTTATAACGCCATCTACTGGAAATCTTTTTCTCAGCTATGAAGTTTAGTTCTTGGGGGGCTTTTCCTTTTTTTTCTAAAGGACAGTGGTTAATTTGAGTGAAATTCATAATAGCCACTACCATTTTTAAGTTCTACTTTCTTATAATCATTTAAAAATATTTAAGAGTTACAAAATTTTGCATGATTCAACATATTTTTAAAATACCTATTCTTTGCTAACAACTATATTAGGTTCATAGTTACTCTAAAATAAGCTACAGGTCCTATCTTAAGAGGTAAAGATCTATAAGAAGAAAGGCGTGTAAGCAAATACAAACAGAAGACAATGCAACGTAACTTCTAAGTTCAATTAAAAAACAAGCAACCAAAAAAAGTATAAAGTGCAAAAGAACCAGAGAAGGTAACATATGAGTTGTCTTCAAAGATGGGGAGGGGCTGGGCACGGTAGCTCACACCTGTAATCCAAGCACATTGGGAGGCTAAGCGGGGGTGGATCAACTGAGTTCAGGAGTTCAAGACCAGCCTGGCCAACATGGTGAAACCCAGTCTCTACTAAAAATACAAAAATTAGCCAGGCATGGTTGCAGGTGCCTAGAATGCCAGCTACTCGGGAGGCTGAGGCAGGAGAATCGCTTGAACCCAGAAGGCAGAGGTTGCAGTGAGCCAAGATCATGCCACTTCACTCCAGCCTTGGTAAAAGAGTGAAACTCCATCACACACAAAAAAAAAAGATGGGGAGGAATTTTCTAGGTCATCCAGAAAAAGTTGAGGCAGAGCAGGTGTTTAGCTTCTAGCAAAACAGAGGAAAGGGAGCTGAGGAAAGAAGCAGTCATTTCACAGTTCAGAGAGGTATGTGGAGAGAGAGAGAGAGAGAGATGCCAGAGAGACAGGAAAATATGAACTCTGTTATGTAGTCTTTACAAACCATGTTAAGAGCTTATGGATATATGGCAACAAGAAATCACTCAAGTACTTTAAGTTAGAGATTATCATCATCTACATTTCAGATGAGACATTGTGGAAACAGTGTGGGGGATGGCCTGGAAGGGAGCAAAGAGCAGACTGAAGTCTAATGCAATAGCCCAGGAGCCAAATGAAGGCAAAACTGGAAAGGAAGAGAAAAATTTCAGGAGATATTACTGAAATATACAGTGACCATTCTGATGTGGGAGGGAGACTGAAGAAAGAATCGAGGATCATTTCTGGGTTTCTGGCTTAAGTGACCAAGTAGGTCACTTAATTCAGGAGGGTGTCCCCTGAGTACCTCAAATTCAATATGCAGGGAAGATGATGAGTCCAGTTTCACACAGGTTGGAGGTAAGGTATCTGAGGAAACATCAAGGAGGTTCATTTCAAAAGGCAATCTACAATGTGAGAGTGGAATATTAATACAGAGGTTCGTGTCACTGCTATAACTATTGATCTGGTAGGGATCAGAATAAGCGTGGGCAGAACTGAATTACTGAGAGAGAGTATACAGGAGAGAAAACAACCAGAGGTCTTGGGAATTCTCAAGAGGCAGGCAGAAAGCAAATGTGCAAACTTCACTCCTTGCTATCACAGGAAAAAGCACTCTGCTAGATGATTTATGCAAGTACAGTCCTTTCCCCGTCTCATTTTAACTAAAATCACTTCTTGGAATTCCTTCTCTGACCTCTTCTCTTTGTATATACTTTATTTTCTTTTGGGCTTCCATCCATACCACCAGAGCCCTTCTCATACAAATTTGAAAAGGCAAGATCTCCTCCTCTATTCAAACTTTGGTCTCTCTCTAAGTCTCAAGGAGAGCTTGTTATTTTGCTACACATTGGTCAACCAAGACACTGTGTAACTTCAAAGATCACCAAAATATCTCCCAGCCAATGCCATCAAATAATATAAACGACTACTATCATGTTTAAATACTTAAAATTAAAGAATATCCTACGCTGACTTATACACTCCTATCTCACCCTGGCAAAAAACCAAAGAACTCTCTCTAAACCTCCATATGCTAACCCTACTACTTCCACGTACTGATTAACCAAATCCAGGGGTCAGTGAGTTCCCTGCAAATGGGAAGCCAACTGAAAGTAAGAGGGAAATGATCAAGGGTTTTTCCTGTGCTTTTGAGAATATGGCAAAATACCGTGTAACTCATACATATATCTTACTCTTTTTTTTTTTTTTTTTGAGACGGAGTTTCGCTCTTGTTGCCCAGGCTGGAGTACAGTGGCACGATCTCAGCTCCCTGCAACTTCTGCCTCCCGGATTCAAGTGATTCTTCTGCCTCAGCCTCCCAAGTAGCTGGGATTACAGGCGCCACCACACCCAGCTAATTTTTGTATTTTGCATAGAGATGGGGGTCTCACCATCTTGGCCAGGCTGGTCTTGAACTCCTGACCTCAGGTGATCTGCTCACCTCAGTCTCCCAAAGTGCTGGAATTATAGGCATGAGCCACCATGCCAGCCCTTTTTCCTTTTTTTTTTTTTTTTTTTTTGAAGAGACAGGGTCTAGCTCTGTCACCCAAGACAGAGTTCAGTGGGGTAGTCAGCTCACTGCAGCTTCAAACTCCTGGGTTCAAGCATCTTCCCACATCAGCTTCCAGAGTAGCTGGGACTACAGACATGCACCACCATGCCCAGCTAATTTTTTAATTTTTTTATAGAGATGAGGTCCCCTATGTTGGCCAGGCTAGTCCAGAACTCCTGGCCTCAAGCAATTCCCTTGCCTTAGCCTCCCAAATTGCCAGGATTACAGGTGTGAGCCACTGCACCTGGCAAATACAAGTATCTTTAAAACTTCAGATAAGCTGTCAAAGCGCTTAACATCAGGTTCTACAATAACAAATGTACTACATAAAAAGGTAAAATTATCCCAGAATGCTCTATACCAGCCAACAAGGCTTTCAATCCACTTCAAGACCTTAAGAGAACTTGTAGAAGTAGATTTGGTGGAGATTCTATCATTACCATCATTTGCATGACATTCTTGCTGACATTTTCTCTCCAGCAAGAAAAGGAATCAGATTGGTAAAGCAATTTAACAACCCTTTTCCTTAGAAGGCTATTTCAAACTCAAGAGGCCTTTGACGGACCTAATTCCTATGAACTGTACAACACTCAGCTTAAAACTCAATTTATTTTTATTAACATCTCTAATACAAATGATGGGGTTTGTCACAGAATAAAGTTCTCATTGAGAACTTGAACATTTACATAAAATATACACTGAAGCCAGGAATTTTTTCCATCCGTTTGTTTTATAATGACAGTAACAACTGTGACTAATTTAGCATTAGTGGCCTCTCAGGCCAAACCTTGTGCTGGGGGACTTTTTTAAAATGACGTTTCTACTCACTTTTGCTGTAAACCTAAAACTACTGTTTTTTTTAAAGTTCATATTAAAAAAAAAAAATTATGTCTGATTCTCACTAAAACCCCAAGCATTGCTATCATTAATAAAGTTCAAAAAATTCACTTGTCCAACGTCAAAAAAAGAAAAAAGGATTAGAAGATTCAAAGCCAGCTGTCTGAAATCCTTTCCAAAGCAAGAGGTGCCGGTATTTATTATGTGCCAAACACCATGATAAACACTTTTCATGTGTCATCGCATTTAGTTTTCACAAAAGCCAATGAGATTGCTACAACTAATACCCCCATCTTAGAGATGAGAAAGCCAAAGCTTATAAAGACTGAGATGTCAAATCACAGAGCTAGTGAGTGGTATTCACTGATTTTAAACCCTGGTCTCTCTAAGGCCACACTGCTATCCTTCTTTGATTAAGGTGGTCCTAAAAGTCAAAATAAGATCTGTATTACTTCTAGGGAATCAAGAAATAAGATGAAGAAGAAGAACTTTAGGTATTTTCATGCTAACTAAATTCTGTGTATTTGTAAGCCCTCTGCGGGGAAAAAGAGAACGACATTAGATGGTGGGGAGTAGAGGGTAATCAACTCTAAGGCTATGAGATTTGGTGTAACAAAGGGTTTGAACGTTTATGACACTTAAAAAAAAAGCAAATAAATCATGAAAATTCAGAAACCTCTTAGTATCTTTCCATAAAGATTATTTAAGAATGGCTTAGTAGTATTGCTTTTCTACATTAGCGAACAGATGCTACCCCCGGAGGCAGACATAATATGTATTATCAAATGATTTTATTTTTACATTTACAATGTAATCATCTTCTCAAAGAAAATTCTGTAGGATAAAAATACTGTGGAATAAAGAAAATCTCATTAGGAAAACAATCTGTCCTAAATTAGCATCACTACTATGGAATCATATCTACTTATATAGAAAAAAAGAATGACAAAAAGGGCTAAGGTAAGGCAAAGATTTTAGTCTGACTGTAATCTCCAATGGAACAGAATTTCATGTGCAAAGGAAACGGTACTAAAATAATTCTTTAAATTGCAGATGTAATTTCACACAACCAAACCAGAAAAGGTTAAAGAACATTCTATTTGATATACAATAGCTACAATTCAGTCAGTTCTACAACAGCATCTGTACTGAGACAAGTACACTACCACGTCTTTTCCCGTGCCAGTGCCCACCAATTCACTCTACACCCAACTGAAATATGAAGTGAGAAAGACAATTCCTGAGACTGCCAGCATGGAGATGGAAAGATTCTGACTCACAAATCAGGAACTTCCATTTGAACCCATTACCAACAAAGCAGCCTTAATACCTGTATAAAAATACCACGAATCCATATACCAAAGTCTCTTGAAGACATATTCCTGGGATTCAAAAGCAGAAAATGTATTTCATGAATTCAGGCTCCAAACATCCAGAATAAGCTCTATCTCTTTGCTCAGAGACTAAACAATGGCTTCTCCTTAAAACTTTCCAACTTTCTTTTGAAGGACAACCAACCCAAAATAGCTTTAACACATTACTCCACAGTTTACCCTCCTTTTCCAATTTTTCGCACTCTCAAAATGTGACTCTGACACATGTTTACTTACACCATTTAATGAGGACCGAACCTGTGACTCATTAGCACAGATGTCACACTGCCCACCTGATGCACTGCTGCAGACTTCCTGCAGCTCATTTACGCTACAGAGGGACGCAAAGGAAATGTTTCTTATGAGTCAGATGACGGGGAAATGTTTTGACTTTTGGAAAGACGGGATGAAGGTACAAGAGAAAAGCAGCCAACTGGCTCATACTTACATTGTTCAAGGGGGCATGTGCAAACATAGAAAATCCTTCGAAGATATACTCATGATCATCATATTCTATAACAGTTGGCCTGTCAGTCTAAAAGCAAACAGAAACACAAACCCCAGATTAAATAAATGACACAATTTGCATGTGCAGAAATCCGTCAGGACACAAAGTAACCAATAGAACATAAGGACTTCCTTTTGGACACCAGGAAGAACTTTACACAAAGTTTAATTTTACATGAAATGCTCTGGCTTCAGATATTAAGTATAATATTTGTGTACTGAGGCCGGGCATGGTGACTCACGCCTGTAATCCCAGCACTTTGGGAGGCCAAGGCGGGCAGATCACAAGGTCAAGAAATCGAGACCATCCTGGCCAGCATGGTGAAATCCCATCTCTACTAAAAATACAAAAATTAGCTGGGCATGGTGGCGCGTGCCTGTAGTCCCACTGGGACAATGAATGATGTAATATTATGGGTGTCATAAATAAATAAAAGGCTATATTAAGCTTCATTTTCTAGGAACTTGTTTTACTTAATCTCACTATACTACCAGTTCTGTTCTTAATGAACTATGTTTCTGAACTAACAGAAGTCCTAACAGGAGCAAGGTAATAACACAACTGACTCAAATGCAGAGTGAAAAAGACTCAGCATCATAGAGTGGAGACTAGCAACAGCCTGTAAGTCTCTGGAAGGCCTCTGGGTGCCAGAGGTCAACCCATCATAGCTAGATTCCCAGCCTCTCCAAGAAGTCAACCAACCAAACACTGCAAAAAATCAATTCCCATACAAGTTCAAAGGCCTTCATTCCCTGAAAATTGGATCTGTAACTAAATAATACATATATCAATCTAAGCATGAGGGACTCTATTCCTTATGCCATTCTTATAATCCACTATTTTTTTATTTTGTTTTTGTTTTTTTTTTTTTTTTTGAGATGGCATCCCACTCTGTTCCCCAGGCTGGAGTGCAGCGGCCTGATCTTGGCTCACTACAACCTCTGCCTCCCCCGGTTCCAACAATTATCATGCCTCAGCCTCCTGAGTAGCTGGGATCACAGGTGTTAGCCACTATGTCGGGCTAATTTTTATATTTTAGTAGAGATGGGGTTCCATCACGTTGGCCAGGTTGGTCTCGAACTCCTGACCTCAGGTGATCTGCCCACCTTGGCCTCCGAAATAACTTTAGCCTATTCACATTTTACTCTATTCACATCTTAAATGATATGCACGTGATTTTGTTAGAAACTTACTAAAAAGTTCGTAGGCGGGGAGACTGTAATCCGGTAGTGGAAAAGTCGGCCAGCATTGTTGGTCATAGGACGACAGGGCTTGATGGCCTGAGGGGAAAACACGAAAATCAGTTTACAAGTAAACCAACAGAGTATTTTTACTTAAAAATATATTGTATTTCCTAGATTCACATCTAACAAAAGAGGTTTTACGTCTGTTCCTTCACCGGCTGGTAGGAAAGAACAGTACGGTTTGCCAGACCTAGACCAATAAAAAAGGGCCAGCCAGTCTCCAGCTCTCAGCCACTTCCCCAGGTGCTGGTAAAGCAGGGAGGTCCAATAAGGCCATAAATGTCTGTGGGTTTGGGGGCCTCCAAAATACTGTGAACTTGGTAAATGGGCAATTGTCATCCATGAGGGTGCCAAGGGGTCACCCACTGGACCGCTAGCACACACAGGGGGCCTGTCATTGATGAAGCCCTGGTGTTCTTCCATCTGGGTTGGTGGGTGAGCAGGCCACGCCAGTTGTAAGGAGGGTTTGGAGGAACTCATGAGGCTTCCGGGAGATGGGCCCACTTAGGAGTCCCCTTTATTGCAGCTGCCAGGAGAAGTAGCTCTGCCCTTATTGCAGACAGCTGGACTGGGTCTCGTCCTGTGGGTGATGAGCCAGGGGGAGGCCAAGGACAGCGATGCGAGGTGTCAGACCTCTGGTTACAAGGTGCCAAGCAGGGGCTAGAAGAGGTATGAGCTGCAGCTGGGAACACTTGGTTGGGTGGTTGTGTCTTGGCATTTTCCAGGATGGGAAGGGCCCATACAGCTTGATTAACTTCAGGGCCAAGAGAGCTGGTTTGGTCTGTGATGGGACTCCCCTTAAAAAGAACTGCAAAATAGGGCCAGGCACAGTGGCTCAGGCCTGTAATAGCACTTTGGGAGGCCAAGGTATGAGGATCGCTTAAGACCGGGAGTTGAAGACCAGCCTGGGCAACAAGGCAAAATCCTGTCTTTACAAAAATTAGCCTGGTGTGTTGGTGCATGCCTGTGATCCCAGCTACTCGGGAGGCTGAGGCAGGACATCACCTGAGCCCAGGAGGGGGAAGTTGCAGTGAGCCAAGACTGCATGACTGCGCACTCCAGCCTGGGTGACAGAGAGAGATCTTGTCTCAAAAAAAAAAAAAAAAAAAAAAAAACATAAATGACTGGCTTCAAGGTGGCCTATACAGGGCTCTCCCAACAGTGCCCCGGTCCCATGGAGGTGGTGGCTGCATGAACTCACTGGAACATGCTTAAATGTTCTTTCCTGAACTTTACACCAGCCACTTTCAGCCCTTGATGGGGGAGGTTCAGGCTGAGGTGTGCTATTCTCCAAGCCATGAACAGCCACTGCAGCAGAGGACAGGGACAGCTTATGGCTGCCTGCTCCATGCCCACAGCCCCATCAACTTGTGCTTCCTGGATAACCTTGACTGGGTGTTGAAGTCATGAAAGATCCTACCATCTTTGGAGAAAGCTACAACTGTTACATTTTTCAATCTATGTGTTATAGACCACTTCCTGTGTGACACAGCACAGCCAGTGGCAACTTTCTCACTGAGTCCCTGCATCAGGTCTTCGAGGAGGTTCTGAATTTCTGTCCTTGACAAAGGGGAGAAGGGGGAACCTCTTTGCAACTTCCACAGTGTCTGAGGCGTGCCTCCTCATCTGAGCAGGCTGTGGAGGTGGCAGCCACTGTCCTAACCACAACCCAGGTAGTGACGGGTCACGCCTGCAGTGCAACTGATGGCAATCCGACACACTCAGGATCATCATTCCACAGCTTGAAGGCCAGGCCAAGTGACGTGACTCTGAGCTGAGCCCATGTGACTGGGGGATGCGGCACCTAGCAGGCATTGGAGGGTGGAGCACATCCGTGGAGAAGCTGTGCTGTCCCATCAGGAGTGCAGAGGGAGTAATATGCCCTTCAGTGATTGGACAGACTTGCAGGGACCATCTTCTAATTCCCCTACTGGTAGACAACAACAGAGAGGCTTTCTGCAGATAAAGCTGACCTAAGACTTCCTGGCCTATGGTGTCACAATGCCAGGATCCTTCAGGCCAAGGTGCTCTTCTGGCAGAGCAAGGGCTAGAGACACACCAGCCAGCAATCAGCTCTTGAAACCAAGGGCATCCCCAGCATCCAGACAGTTCTCCTCCACTTGGAAGACTGTCCCCCTTTACTGTCCCCCTATTCACACATTTAAGATGTGAATAGGGGACAGTAAAGGGGGGACATAAAGGGGGGACAGTAAGAGGGGGGACAGTCTTTACTGGGGGCCTGGAGGGATCTTAAGAATAATTTTGGCAGGTTTTGCCTGGTGGCAGTTACCATAACAGAGACACAAAATGCACACAGAAGGTAGCAATTGGCCAGAAAGCAGAATAAAAACCACCAGATCCACCGTAGAGCAGTCCAAAGGGCTCACCCGATAGCTGGATCAGAGCTAGCTCCCACTCACTGTCTCATGATTCTCTCATAGAAATGAGTGCCATTACTCACCTGCTTATGCAAATCCCACCACCATCCCCAACGGTCGTGTTGGTGGGTGGGGTGTTTCAAGTGGACCTAATGACCAGCTCTTCCAGGAGGGGCTTCTCCCTTTCCATCTGATTCTCCTCAAAGATAAGTCTTAGTCACCAACTGATGCTCAAGCAGTTTATTCCGCTTATTCTCTTAAAAGACGGACAGCAGGTGCAGGCCAGATATAGCCAGGGAGTCAAATGACCACGTCACCAGGAGAGTCTCCATCCAGAGACCATTCTCAAGTTTGGAGGATCCTTCTCCTTTGCTTATACCTATATTCAGTCCAGGTCAGTGACCGGGGTGTCTCTTTCTAAAAGAAGTTTAAAGTATTCTTGTAAGGGGAGACTTTGTCTTAAGGCCTATGAAAGCTGCATCTGTGCCTAGATGGCCTTGTCTCCTGGAAATCTCCAGGCTAGGCTGTAGCCTGCTGACACAGGTTGACTCGGACGACACTGCTGACGCAGAGTATCAGCCCTGTGCGACATGTGAATGAACGTCACGGCTACACTTAATCTTACAGCCACAATACATCACTTACAGTATACTCCAGGAGGGGGTTCAGACCACAAGATTTAAGGATCTTTCTAGATCTAAAATCCTATAACCACCTTCCTTTTACTTGTAAAATAACACAATAACTGACCTTTGGTTATATTTATGAATAAACTGAAAAAAAAGTGGAGAAATTAATCTGAGAACTAAAAGCAGTCGGTTTTAATAGGAAATTTTAAAAACTGGAAAGAATAAATATGCTGAGTAAAAATCAAAGAGGTCAGAAACAAAGAAAGAATGAGAGGTGGTGGAACAGAATATGCACGGATCTTAAGACAGGAAAAAGCAAACAAAGTCAGCAAAAGAAGTGTGCCGTGATGGCATCAGTTGTGACGGCACCATCGGGTACACCTGTGACAAACATGGGGATGTGCCGCCCAGACCCACGTTCACAGGAGGACTTGCTGCCTGGCTGTGGAGGGCACAGACGGCAGGGAGCTTCCCGCTGTCAGCTCCTTCAGGATCTCTCTTCACTGCAGAGCTCCCTCCCATGATGTCAGGCATGGTCCACCCCACATCAGGTACTGAGCAAGGCAGAGGTATAAAGGCCCAGCCATTTCAGCCCTTCTCAAATGGGCAATATTCACTCCACAGATCACCTCCAGGCTGACTGCAGCTTTGGTGGGCCTCACTCACAGTTCAGCCAATCCCTCTGTCCAATCCTGCTTCCACCCTCTTCCTTTCACAGGTGTTGATTCCTAATACACATCATGTACCCCAAACTCCATCTTCCTATCTGCTTCTAGAGAACCCAAGATGCGGCTGGTACTAGGAGTGACCCAAGAAAACAGGAAATAAGATGGTGTTTCAGAGCTCAATCCCCTCCCAACCAGCAATGAAGACCCCATCACTTGTGGTTAAGTGGAACACAAACAGCCCCTGGCACCAAATGGCAGGGCAACTAAACTTTAAAGATGGTGAATTAGAAGCTGTACCATTGGAAGCAGACCAAACACCCAGGTGTTTAAGACTGTGGAGAGAACAGTAGCTGTAAGAACAATGGCTATGATCCTTCAGGGGTGGATGGCTATTGCTAAGCACCAGTGATACTCTACCATAGTCTCCGAACCTTAGCCTGCCCAGAAATCACCTGGCGGGGCTGGCTATATCTCAGACTGCTTCTTCCCCACTCCCAGTTTCTGATTCAGTGGCTGGGGTGGGCTGAGAGTCTGCCTTTCTAACAAGTTCCCAGGTGAAGCTGATATAAGTCTCGGTTGGGAGCCTTCACTTAGAGAACCACTGCTCTATAGAAGTCTAACAGCAGAGGAGGAGAAAAGACAATTGGAAGCCAGATGTGAAAGCCAGAAGAAACTCTCACTACCTACAGTGAGAGGTCAAAGCCAGGCAGGACTAAGCCTAGGGCTTACCTGTGAGACTGGCCAAGCTTCCAAGACAATTAGCCACGGCCAGGACCCAGAAAACCTGAAATGGGGACATTTAGGTTTTGACTCCCCAGATTCCTCTAAACCAGCTGACTGCAGAGAGGGCACATCCCTCCCAATTAAGAGCAACCACTCACTTGTGCCAAAAGACGATGGAAGAACCTGCAAGGCAACACTATGCCCCTGCACACACCCCTCAGCCAGTCCCCCCTCCAGTCAATGCCTATAATTAGAGTCATTTCAGGGCATAACCCAACTGGAGAGGTGCTAGAAGGAAAGAGATTATATCTCAAAAGAATTGCAAGAACTAACCAACAGCCAGAGAAGTCTGCTGAGGACCCAATGATGAGAGCGCTTGATCAACAGGGCCAGAATATAAAACTGTTTAGGGAAGAGTATATTGACTTGGGAGCACTCAGGATACACCACCACCAAGGTATGTTGAGAACTCCCTACTAGCATGGCTCCTAAAAGCATGAAGAAGCAACGGCCCACACTCAGCGAAGCTGAAATACCGGAATTGCCATGGTAGACAGTGGAGGAGGGAATTCAAGGACTAAAGGAAGTTAGAATGGATACAGTATCTATGGCTGGAAAATATGCCAAATAATCGTGTTGCATGGGAAGCTCTGGGGACACACCAAAAGGAATGCGCAGGTGACAGGTGCAGAAACATCATGAGGAAGATCAGTGCTGGCCTCCTCTGCAGGCCAGGGGTGACCACAGAAGTGGTCAGAAAGCAGAGCCTGCCAGCAGTAATAGGGATGACAGAATCCTGAAACAAGAGATGCCAGGTGATAGGGCTAAGTGCTGGAAGCCAGGTCAAAGTGGCAGCCAAGGGGGTCTGACCCACAGAGTCATGGAAATAGTTAATAGAACATGGTGTCCTTGGGTACAAAGTAAGTGGGCAACCAATGAGAGTACTACTTAGTTTGTACAAACATAAGAAACCAAGAATAGATAACCAAGAGACTGAAAACAGGTCATTCCAAGAGTTACACTATCCCTTGCCCCCAGTTCCAGACCTGATCAAGTTTTTTGGACTAAAATCCACTGACTGAAGAGGTGGCCAGATCGCAGGAGGAAGGATCCTGTAACAAAATAACAAGCAAAAATGGTCTTGACAACCCAATGTGCCACTACACACTGAGTCCTTGACATGTGAAGTAAGAGCTATCTAAGGGGAAAGCCAAGCAGAAACTGAAATTATCACCACCCCACTAACCCAGGCATCAAAACAAACACTGCCCTGGCGGGATGGTGGAGATGAGTACCACCCTTAAAGATCTGAAGGATAAAAGGGAGACGGCACCACTCCTATCTCCGATTGCTTCACCTGTCTGGCCCCTGAAGATCCTGCAGGATTACTGTAGACTAACACAAACTCAACCAAGCAGGAGCTCTGAGTGTACCTGCCAGGCCAGGTGTAGTTTAGCTGGAGCAGATATAAAGTATGTGGCAACTGATTTGGTGAATGGGTTATTTTCTATCCCAATCAGAAATGAGGATCAGAATGGTTCACAGACATTTATAGTTTTGCTCCAGGGCTGTGTTAACACTCCCACCCACTCATAATATTAAAGAGCTCCTGACTGTCCAGGCATACTGCGGAAGCTCACACCGCTCCATTA
Organism: Ateles fusciceps; assembly: GCA_036589455.1. Classification (NCBI taxonomy): domain Eukaryota; kingdom Metazoa; phylum Chordata; class Mammalia; order Primates; family Atelidae; genus Ateles; species Ateles fusciceps. The sequence continues at coordinate 11,284,502 of JAZHEH010000572.1, read as the reverse complement.
CACCTCTGACATTATGTTGATAAGGCTAGAGACCTCGGTAAAATGCATGCACCGCAGGAGATGTGAGATAAACTCTACAAAGATTCAGGGGCCTACCGCAGCCACACAATTTTTAGGAGTCCAGTGGTATGGAGAATGCCAAGACATCCCCTCCCAAGTAAAAGACAATTATTGTATCTTCCACCTCCTGCAATGAAGAAAGCACAACACCTGGTGGGCCTTTTCAGGTTCAGGAGACAAGAGAATGCACATCTAGAAACACTGCTCCGACCCACTTATAGAGTGGCGCAAACAGCACAACGGCTGCCCGCACGGAGGACAGCCCATGTGAGAAGGACCTCAGCTGTTCCAGGCTAGAGTACAAGCAGCCCTGCTGCTGGGGCCGTATGTTTCAGCAGATCCTACAGTGTTGGTGGGAAAAGAGGCCAAGAGGGATCTGTGGCTGGCCACATGGGGAGAATCATAATGCTGGTCCCTGACATTCTGCCATCTATAGTGAAGAATTATGTGCCTTTGAAAAAATACTCCAGATGTGCAACTGGGCCCTGATAGATATATAAGGCCTGGCCAAGAGATACCAGATACACATGTGGCCAGAACCACCCATCATAGGTTAAATTCTGTCAGTCCCACCAGGCAATACAGAATCAGCAATAATCCATCATAAGGCAGTGGTGGTACTGCCAGAGTCAAGCATACCCAGGAGCCAGGGGCACAAACAAGCTGCCTGGGCAGGTGGCCCAGATCCCCACAGCTCCACCACTGTTGCACCAGCTCCCCCTCCCTTAGCTAATGACTAAGAATGTATGGATGAAAGCAGAAGAAAAAGCCCAAGCTTGGCTTACAAACGGGTCAGTTGGCAAGCATGGGTGAGCTGAAAATAGACGGCACTACGGCCTCACTCTGGGATGGCTCTGAAAGACAGCGATGTGGGGAAATCTCTCCCAATAGGCGGAGTTTCAGGCAGTGTACCTGGTCACCCACTTTGCGGGGAAAGAGATATGGCCTGAAGTTAGAATATAGATAGACTCACGGGCAGAAGCAAGTGGCCATGCCAGCTGATCAGGGGCCTAGAAGAAAAAAGCTTGGAAGATCAGGGATGAGAAGGTCTTGGGGTAGAGACCTGCAGGTGGACAAACAGGAGGGAACATGATGAGCTCTATCTCACACATGAAGGTCCGTCAGACAGCAGCCACCATGGAAGAGGTACCAAGGTACCAAGCAGACAAAATGACTGGGGCAGGTGGTGCCAGCCAGCTTCTGTCCTCAGCCATCTGAGTGACAGGAGGGGCACATGAATGAAGTAGCCACAGTAGCAGAGATGGAGGCTTCACATGAGACCAACAGCATGGACCCCACTTATCAAGGCTAAGCTAACCTCTACTGCCAAACCTCCAACTAGTCAGATACTATGACCATGATGAGCCCCCAGAATGGGACCACTCCTCCAGGAGACAAAACTGTCACTTGCCTCTCCTGCCTACAGGTCCTGAGCTGACACCACTGCCCATCCAGTCTCCCTTCAGGGAAAGGCCTGCTGCCCAAATATGTGTTGTGTAGTCAGCACACAGCCTGTAGCTGTTGGCTCCTTCAGGGTCAGCCTCAGCTGCAGAACCCTCTCTCCCAAGGTCGTGCCCTTCCTGGGGCGCCCTGCTCTGGGGACTGAGGGAGAGGGAGGTATGACAGCCATCCCAGCACAACACACAAAAATTCTGACAAGCCAGGCCTGACCAGGCACACATCACAGATGAATAGTTCCCACCTCTGCTCTTTTCTTACCACAAGCGTTGATCCCTTATCAACATCTCACAGCTCCCAACCTGAAGCACATGCACAAATGCTCACAAGACGCCACCTTGTCCCACAATTCCTCGCTGCACTTGCCGACTTTCAAAGACGAACAAGCAGACGTGATGCAAGTATTTCAAACCGTCAGGCACCATCTCATAGTCTTTATTTCCATTATTGTTGAGGCCTCAAAGAAGTTTTAAATTAAGGTTCTATTTATACTATGTTTAAATATAATGCACTGAATTAGAAAGTGAGAAGCCTGGGATTAATTTAGATAGTTTATACAAATAAAAGATAATTCGAAAAAATGAGGACAATATTGAAAGGGATAGTTATAGATGACTCTACAGTGTGAAAGTGTTCTACCTATTCGGTTAAACTTATTTAGAGGGTCCCTGAGAAACCAAGGGCAGAGACACAGGTAAAATCGTCAATGTATATTCAGTTTGGTGGAAAGAACAGACTAACAAAGAGAGAAGACACGCACCTCAGGGCACTTTAGTAAGAGCATTTCTCCAGGGTAATTCATAGCCGCTTAGGATGAAACAAAACTATAATATGTACAGTTGAAGAATACTTAAAATGGTAAACACATATGAAATACTCTGTGCTCCCCAGGTGCGGTGGCTCACACCTGTAATCCCAGGACTTTGGGAGGCAGAGGCAGGCGGATCACCTGAGGTCGGGAGTTCGAGGTCAGCCTGACCAACATGGAAAAACCCCGTCTCTACCAAAATACAAAATTAGCTGGGAGTGGTGATGCATGCCTGTAATCCCAGCTACTCAGGAGGCTGAGGCAGGAGAATCACCTGAACCCAGAAGACGGAGGTTGTGGTGAGCCGAAATAGTGCCATTGCACTCCAGCCTGGGCAACAAGAGTGAAACTCCATGCCCCCCACCAAAAAAAAAAAAAGAAATACACCATGCCTATTTTAAATAATAAAACTTGTATAACTTTTTTTAAAGTTTCCTTGAGAACACTCCCCACTCCACCCCCCAAAACCCAAGTGCTTTCCTTGGCAATTATCAGTAACAGAGACTATTAGGGAATATGAAGAGAATTTTGATGGTATTATTTCATTTATGGGGGGAAAGAACAGCGACAACATCTGTCTACTTCTGGCTTCTTGGCATTTACAAACATAATAACCCAAACCAGTTACCTCTTCTCCAGGATAAATGCTGTGCCTAATTCCTGTGCGTCTCGCCTTGGCGCTGCATTTGCAGAGTGGTCCATCATTCATCTGTCAGAAACACAATGTAATTCGTTTTTATTGGAGGGAAAAATCTACACCATGCACGATGATGCCTTCGAAAATGTGTGGGTTTTAATGTCATGAGCACTGAAGCTGAGAGGCTGTCACGGTTAGAAGATTAAACGGATGTTCCAAAACCAATAAAGCTGCAAACTGTCTATATTGTCTGATAAAGGGAAACCGTATGACAACACTGCATTCCCGAGTTATTTGTGCAGCCAAGCAGAAAATATCAGTGTCAGCACACTGTTTGCCCCCATCTCCTTCTACCAATTCCCAGGACGCTTTTGTTTCCCTATTCTTATCTCAAGAAAAATGACTCTTTCACAAAAGCAAATTTTATATCCTGGAGGAACATGTAGAATGCTTTCAAGGTGACCTGCGGATTAAATGTTTTGAAAAGAGAAACTGTAAGGTAGCTCACTAGCAGAGAGAAGAAAATGCTACTAAAACCAGAAACACTTCCCACACTGGTCAGGTGAGATTACATCTCTTTCCCTGAATTTGTTTCAGTGCCCCAAATTCTGCCCACAAGGCTCCATAGGTGAGCAATTCTTCAAAACCTCTCAGACAGATGAGCACTGAGCTTGGGGATGATAAAGAGCACAGGGTCCGCATGCTCAAGAAATAACTGTTCTAGACAGGTGAACAACATATATATGATATGCTTAGTAATTTACAAGAAAAAAAATCACTTGAAAGGAGGTAACGCGAGGGTGTCAAACAGATGGGCTGGACGAGAAAACAAGATGGCTGCTCCAAAAGAGGCACCAGCATGCGTGGGAAAGGAGAGAAGGCAGGAAGTCCATGTCATGCTCTGGGCCACAAGACCCATCTATAAAATGGATCATTTATGTGAGGGACAAGACCAAAGAAGCCGAACTAAGATCAAAATCTGAAGGGCCTCACAAGCCAGGTTCATGAGTTTCTCTGGTATAAATGGTAATACTAAATCAAAAACAAGACCAGAGCTTAAATAGGAAGAATGAAGAAGTGGAGTTCCATTTCTCTTTCTTTGTATTAATTTAAAAATACAGGCTAGTCGGAATGCGATGGATTTTACAAGTAATGGATCCCAGCCAGATACAGATTTCTTTGTTCCTTCCCCCACTCCCACTGCTTCTTGACTTGACTGCCTTTAAAGAAAAGAAAAAATATATATACATATATACATACACGTTTCTTTAAAGCTACTGAGATTTCTAACTCACTGTGTCCAATTAAAATATAAAAGTCCATAAGACTTTTTGAAAAAAAGTATTAAAATAAAAAGCTATAACTTTCTTTAGCCTCTTGGGAAATCTAAAGATCCAGGTGGCAGAGCAGAGGAATACTACTACTACCTAAAAGAAATATTATGTTAAGATATTACCTAAGGTAACAGCTGGCAAATAAGAGATGTAACAGGATTTCATCAAAAGTTACAACACGGCTGTGCCCGGTGGCTCATACTTGGGAGGCTGAGGCAGGCGGATCACCTGATGTCAAAAGTTCGAGACCTGCCGGCCAACATGGCGAAACTCCATCTCTACTAAAAAATACAAAACGTAGCTGGGTGTGATGGCAGGTGCTTGTAATCCCAGCTACTCAGGAGGCTGAGGCAGGGAGAATTGCTTGAACCAGGATTGCTTGAACCAGGGATGCAGACGTTGCAGTAAGCCAAGATCATGCCGCTGCACTCCAGCCTGGGTGACAGAGCAAAACTCCGTCTCAAAAAAAAGAAAAAGTTGTACCACACTCCAAAGGCTGGGTGTGGTAGTTCACACCTGTAATCCTAGCACTTTGGGAGGCTGGGGCAGGCAGATCACTTGAAGTCAAGAGTTCAAGACCAGCCTGGCCAACATGGTGAAACCTCTTCACTACTAAAAATACAAAAATTAGCCAGGCGTAGTGGTGCATGCCTATAGTCACAGCCACTGGGGAGGCTGACACAGGAGAATCAATCAACCTCCAGGAGGTGGAGGTTGCAGTGAGCTGAGATCACACCACTCCACTACAACTCCAGCCTGGGCAACAGAGCAAGACTGTCTCAAAAAAAAAAAAAGAAAAAAAGTTACAACACACTCCTAATGCTGGTCATGACCTGTTGTGATGAAAAATACAAAAAACTAACTTAGTGCTCACTGGTCTCCACGGAAGCGGACAGACACCCTGCATGCTTGCCTTTACCAAGGTCTCGGATCCTATATTCAGCCCTTTACAAGGCTCAACTATACAGAGGACACAAACCCAATAACACTAAACAGCATTAAGAGACTGTATACAAAGCACTGTTGAATTTCTGATAGAAACAGGTATCCATGGAAATCAACGTAGAGGCTTCTTGCGAGATAGGAAAACAACAGTCAATTAAAAAGACTAAAGGGCCAGGCGCAGTGGCTCACACCACTAATCCCAACACTTTCAGAGGCTGAGGCAGGAGGACTGCTTGAGCCTAGGAGTTCAAGACCAGCCTGGGCAACATAGCGAGACCTCATCTCTACACATAATTGTTTAAAAACTAGCCAAGCAGGCCGGGCACAGTGGCTCACGCCTCTAATCCCAGCACTTTGGGAGGCAGAGGCAGGCAGATCACCTGAGATCAGGAGTTCGAGACCAACCTCGCCAATATGGTGAAACCCTGTCTCTACTAAAAATACATTAGCCAGGCATGGTGGGGGGTGCCAGTAGTCCTAGCTACTTGGGAGGCTGAGGATGGAGAACTGCCTGAACCCGGGAGGCAGAGGATGCAGTGAGCCAAGATCGTGCCACTGCACTCCAAGCTGGGCAGCAGAGCGAGACTCAGTCTCAAAAAAAAAAAAAATACAAAATTGGCCAGGCATGGTGGTGCACGCCTGTAATCCCAGCTACTCAGGAGGCTAAGCAGGAGAATCTCTTGAACCCGGGAGGTGGAGGCTGCAGTGAGCCAAGATCACACCATTGCACTCCAGCCTGGGCAACAAGAGCAAAACTCAGTCTCAAAAAAAAAAAAAAGAAAGAAAGAAAAAGAAACTAGCCAGGAGTAGTGGGGTTCCCCTATAGTCCTAGATACTGGGGAGGCTGAAGCAGATGAATCGCTTTGGCCCCCAGGAAGTCAAGGCTACAGTGAGCCATGATTGCACCACTGCACTCCAGCCTGGGCAACAGTGTGAGACCAGGTCTCAAAAACAAACAAACAAACAAAAAACATATATGGGGAAAGCTTCTTTAGGGGGGGGACAAAAATGTTGTAAAATTGTAGTGATAATTGTGCAGTCCCATGAATACACTAAACAACACTGGATTATAAATTTCAAGTACAATTGTATCATATGTAAATTATAACTCAACAAAGCTGTTTAAAAAGAAAACCAAGTTTTAAAATGCATTGGCAGTTTTGCAAACATTTCTGCTCAATTCTGAGAGTAAAAGGAACTCACAAACTACATTTCTGCCAGACATTCTATCAAAAAGAAAGATGGATAGCTGTCATCCAACAAGAACCAAAAAAAAGCATTTTAATTAATATAGAATGCTATAAATTTACTCACAAAATATACATTTTAAATTATCTTTTTATAGAGATGCTTTATTATGCTTACTAACTTTATATGCATTAAAGGTACTACTTTTGTAGGTGTTATACATCTGTGTGTCACAAATCTTTTATAAAGATGCTAATTTTATCATGTATTATTTCATATTAAAACAGTAATTAAAAATAAAAATGATTATGTCCAGCTATTATATCATTAGCTCTAACATGCTTAACAAGGAAGAGAATTTGTGACTGTTACCAACTAAAAAAAATACAATTTTATAGGACTTATTTACTATTTTGCAGCAAGATACATCCCAGGTGAACTACTTCTAAAAAGACCTCCCAGTTCTCTCTTCCTCATCCTACCATTTGTCTCCTTCCATCTACTGCAAGTTTAATGAGGCAAGGCCATTACCCCTCTCCCCTATAATGAAATTTACAAACATCATCAAAAATAATTCAAGGAACAGCTGCTCTGGTGCTTATGCTTTGGAACTGAACCTGAAGCTGAAAAGAAATAGCTCTGAAGGACACAACCCTGAGAGTAAAATTCAGTTTCAATACCAGGCAACATGCATCTTCTGAGCCTACAGCAATAACCGTTATGTCTGGGTTTGCAACCTTCACAGCAAGGGCCTAAATACACGTACCTGGCCTGGATCGTTGTACCAAAGTTCATCATGAAGTCGGTCAGGGTGGGCCTTTTTGCGTTGATTTCTGCAATAACATCAAAAACTTCAGAGTCTGAGCTGCTAGAACAGGTGCTGTCCTCATCAGACTCACACTCGGATTCACTGGAACTCTCTAACAGGGGTCGGGAAAAAAACACAGAAATTGATGGAATTAAAAAACTGGTTTTTTTCTTTTTTTTTTGAAATGGAGTTTCGCTCTGTCACCCAGGCTGGAGTACAGTGGCGCAATCTCAGCTCACTGCAACCTCCACCTCCCAAGTTCAAGTGATTCTTCTGCCTCAGCCTCCTGAGTAGCTGGGATTACAGGCACCCACCACCACGCCCAGCTAACTTTTGTATTTTTAGTAGAGAAGGGATTTTGCCATGCTGGCCAGGTTGGTCTCAAACTCCTGACCTCAGGTGAACCGCCCACCTCGGCCTCCCAAAGTGCTGGGATTATAAGCATGAGCCACCGCACGCGACCAACAAACTGATTTTTGTGGAGACTTCCAAATGACTTAAACCTCGAAAGGTAAGAACAGTTCTTTATTCTTCTAGAAAATACTTAAGGGCCTATTCTACACCAAATACTCTACTAAGCAACATCATAAAAAAATAACACAGCCCACAATGCTAAGTCACAATCTAGTTGGGGAAGCAAAGAAAATAAAGATCTTTAGAGAGAAAGTAAGGCTCGATGAGCAACGCCAGAAAAATGAAAAACCACAGTAGTATTACATAGTTTAACACTTGAGCTATGTAATGATCCACAAAAGGGCAGTTTCACTGGTATTCAGAAAGACTGGTGACAATTTCAACGTATGAGCACATGTGACCCGGGTACTGTGACAGGATGGGAAAAGCATGATGAGGAGGTGAGAAGAAGGAATAATCCCCAGCACTTTGGGAGGCCGAGGCGGATGGATCACAAGGACAAGAGATCGAAACCTTCCTGGTCAACATGGCGAAACCCCGTCTCTACTAAAAATACAAAAAAATTAGATGGGTGTGGTAGTGCGCACCTGTAGTCCCAGCTACTCAGGAAACTGAGGTAGGAGAATCACGTGAACCCGGGAAGCAGAGGTTGCAGTGAGCCAAGATCACACCACTGCACTCCAGCCTGGTGACAGAGGGAGACTTCATCTCAAAAAAAAAAAAAAAAAAAAAGGAATGAAGAGGGAGCACCACAGGCAAAAGCATGGAGCTAAGAATACGGTGGACTAGCTAGAGCACAGTCCACCTAGAAGAACACTGGGAGGTGAGGAGCTGGGAGTGCTGGGAATGCCAGGCTGAAGGCTGGGAATGCAAATCCTAAAACTACATTGTTTTTTCTCAATAACAGCAAGAGAAGTTGTTAGTCCTTAAAGTGACCGAATAAAAACAAAGAGTCATGCTAACTGAAATAAGCCAGTCACAAAAAGACAAATACTATATGATTCCACATATATGAGATGTCTGAAACAGTCAAATTTATAGAGAAAGAAAGTAGCATAGCAGTAGCCAAAAGAATGAGGGAAGCTGGGGGCTGGGGAATTATTCCTTGAAAGGTACAGTTTCAGTTTGTTTTTTTGCTTTTTTTTTTTTGGAGACTGAGTCTCACTCTGTCACCCAGGCTGGAGTGCAGTGACACGATCCTAGCTCACTGTAACCTCCACCTCCTGGGTTCAAGCAATTCTCCTGCCTCAGCCTCCCGAGTAGCTGGGATTACAGACGTGTACCACCATGCCCAGCTAATTTTGTATATTTAGTAGAGACGGGGTTTCACCATGTTAGCCAGGCTGATCTTGAACTCCTGACTTCCAGTGATCTGCCCATATCGGCCTCCCAAAGTGCTGGGATTACAGGTATGAGCCACCGCGCCCAGCCAGAGTTTCAGTTTTATAAATGGAAAACAGTTCTGGAGACTGATTGCAAACAATGTCATGTTTAACCCTGTGGAACTGTACGCTTAAAAATGGTTAAGACGGTAAATTTTATATTGTGTGTCTTTTACCACAATTAAAAAAAAAGACCTAGAAGTTAGATTAATCTTACATAGTGAGAAAAATAATTAATTTTTAAAAATAAATTAATCCTATAAGAGATTAATGTAGTCGTAGCATAATAAAATCCAACACGGAGTTGTATTTATGTGTACTGCATGAGATTGATGCTACTGTTATCCGTATTTTACAAATGGGAAAGTCTCAGATAGAGACGAACCTCTGGCCCAAGGTCACATATCAAGTAGGTGGTAGAGCAGGGATTCAAACCCAGGCCACCCAGCTCCCAACTCAGTGCCTTTGCCCAGTATGGATAACTGCCTCTCAGCGTATGAGATGTAATGGAGATGGGCAGATGAGAGCCAGAGAGAGCATACAGGTAAATGCACGCTGAAGGCTGGGTGCAGTGGCTCATGCCTATAATCTCAGCACTTTGGGAGGCCAAGGCAGGTGGATCACGAGGTCAGGAGATAGAGACCATCCTGGCTAACACGGTGAAACCCTGTCTCTACTAAAAATACAAAAAAAAAATTAGCTGGGCTTAGTGGCACACACCTGTAGTCCCAGCTACTTGGGAGGCTGAGGCAGGAGAACTGCTTGAACCCGGGAGGCGGAGGTTGCAGTGAGCCGAAATCGCGCCACTGCACTCCAGCCTGGGCAACAGAGTGAGACTCCATCTCAAAAAAAAAAATGCATACTGAATGTCTCATCTGTGCATGGCGTTCTATTAGGATACAAAGTGGTAAAAAGCAATTTCCATCCTCAAATATCTCATGTACTTGGAACCTCAGGATGTATGCATGAAAAAATAGACCACCTTAAGAAAAAGCTATGAAAACTGTCCACGTGACTAGAGAGAAACCTTCAAACAGAGCTGAACTACAGTCGCTCTCTCCCTCATCAAAGCAGGTGCACCTGGCAAAGGAGAGGGCCAAGGAAGGCCACCTGCCCTCATGAGAGGCAGGGGCACAGGCTCCTGCTTTCAGAAGGATGCTGAACTATGTCTCTTCTGACTGGACAACTCTCAGCGGGCACCCTTGTCATCATGCCTTGCAAATGAGATCACTACTGTATTCTGTCAAATGTAACTCAGGAAAAATACGATCAAAAACAAGGAAGTTCTACCGCTATGCATCTTACTGACTGTAATTAAAAAAAATAAAATGAAAAAGAAGAAACCTCAGTGTGGGACTCTCAAGGGTATTTCCCCAAACTTCAGGAATGAAGCTATAATCACAAGGGTCTCAGTCTCGTTAGTGACTCTGACTCACCTAAATCTTCATCAAGCTTCGTCTTTGGAGGTTCCCAAGGAGGGCGAGCAGCTTTGGCCTTTTCTTGCCTGCTCCCCCAACTCCTCCTCAAATTTGTCATATAAGTCACGAAGCCTACTTGTTCCAACTACTGTAGAATCTCCCTTTTAAAAATAAAAGATCAATATTAGGCAATCATATCAAAGATACATAAGGTCTCACAGGCAATCAAAGCATTTATAACAGCAAGATGCTATTTTTCAACCCTCAATTTAACAAACATTTAAAAACAAAATGCTCAACCACTGGCAATTGTACTCTGAATCAAACATATGCTTATAGTGGACACAGTCCTCAGGTAAAAGTGCCTTGCCAACATTCAAGAACATTAGAACAGGCCGGGCATGGTGGCTCACGCCTGTAATCCTAGCACACTTTGGGAGGCCGAGGCAGAAGGATTGCTCAAGGCCAAAAGTTCAAGATCAGCCTGGGCAACATAGAAAGACCCCACCTCTATGAAAAAGAAAAAAAAAGAATAGCCAGGTGGTGTGCACCTGTGCTACTCAGGAGGCTAAGGCAGGAGAACTGTTTGAGCCCAACAGTTGGAGGCTGCAGTGACCTAAGACTGTACCACTACACTCTAGCCTGGGTGTCACAGTGAGACTTCATCTTAAAAAAAAAAAAAGAGAGAAAGAATAAAAGAAAAGAAACATTAGAACAGTTCATCTATGCCCTCTTAATATGACATTCGTAAAAAAAATCATGACCCTCAGAGAATTCATGAAAACTGACACCAAATACCCTCCTAGGGAATGTACACTTCCTACTGAAAATCACTGATAATCTATCTTCTACTACAGCAATCCAACCAGCAACAAGAAATATGCTATATATCTTCTCTCTCTCTCTCTCTCTCTCTCTCTCTCTCTCTCTCTCTCACACACACACTCTCTCTCTCTCTCTCATGCCTTAAACAAACACAAGGACATAAACATACATACACATTCTCTCACACACACAAACACATACCACAAACATGGGACACTGCAACACATTCCTAGTGGAAGTTTTCCAGGTTTTCTCACTCATTTTCCAGGTTGAAAATCACTTTACATGTCCCTACTCTGACTTAGTAGCCTTAAAATGTAAAAACCAGACCTGTCAAATGTAAAATTAAGGCAAATCATAAAATCTGGTACTCAGAAGAGGAGATAATTCAGGCTCCATCTCATTGTTGAGAGTGGTGATGCTGGGATAGCTTTGACATTCTCACCACCTTCTCTGCACCGCAGATGACAAAACTCAAAGGCAAATGTCAGCCTTTTGAGTTTATCAGACTTCCTCCTACACTGGAGTTTTAATATACCCACAACGATGTAATACAAAACAACCAGCTCTGTTTAAACTCCCTGAACTTCAGTGTCTTCATCTTTATTCTTTTAAGAATAAAAACACCTATGGCAGCCATTCTTGCCTTCTTCCTAATAGAAGCAGGCTTCCAAAGAACTCCTGAGCTCTGGGAAGGTGGGCTGAGCCACCCGCCCATCCCAAAGATGTCCATGTCCTAATCTCCAGAAACTGAATATGTTAACTTACATAGCAAAAAGGACTTGCACCTGGGTGAACCCAATCATAGCACAGAGCCCTTAAAAGCAGGGAACCTTTGCCAACAGGGGTCAGAGATATAACAGCAAAAGAGGCAAGAGCTATTTAAAGCATGAGAAGGACTCAACCACCGCTGCTGGCTTTGAAGACAGAGGAAGGGATCCATAAGTCAAGGAATGCACATGGCCTGTAGGAACAAAGAAAGGCCCTCACATGACAGCCAGCGAGGACAAGAGGTCCTGTCCTCCAGACACAAGAAACTGAACTCTACCAGCAACCTGAATGGGCAAGAAAATGGATTTTCTCCAGAGCCTCCAGAAAGAAGCACAGACCTGCTGATACCTTGATGGAGCCAGTGAGACCCAAGCTGGACTTCTGACCTCCAGAGCTGTGAGATGACAACTGTGTGTTGTTTTAATCCATGCCATTTGTGGAACTCTGTCATGGCAGTAAGGAAAAACGAATCCCTGGGGTAGGCATGTAACGTGGCTCTGGTGAAGGGAGAGAAGGGGAACCAAGGGATGGAAAGAGAGTTCGGGGAAGACCCTAGAGGAATGCTCCACCCCACATGCCATCTGCATCCCGTGCGTGGGGACACTGAGGCCTGCAGGTCCTGCATCATCCTGCAACTGTGGAAGATGCTTAGGAAGACAGCAGAGCCTGCCATCGCTGAGCCACTCCATGAACACCAGCCAGGGCCTCCCCCCCAGGTACCTTATTATGAGAAAAACAAACCCAGCTTGTTGAAGTCCCATTTAGTCAGGTGTTATTACTCCCAGCAGCATTTCTAACTGACAGAACACCTTCTTGCCAGGGGTGTTTTGAGGGTTAACTAAGATAGTGTGAGAAGCATGGAGTAACGTTCTCACACCGTGGAAGTGCACACTATGTGAGCTTTCCCTTCCCTGGACCACACTGATATTCACTCAGGGTGACTGGCAAAATATTAAGGGAAATATTAGGGAAAGTTGTAAGATTATAGTTTCAAACCTTTTGGAAGGCCAAAAGCTTTTCATTAGCAGGCTGAAGGCAGCCAGTTCTTTGGTTACAGCAGTAGGTCATAGGATGAAGATTAGGGATAATAGAAGCTTCCCAGTTAAGTCTGTTTACCCCACATTCCTTTGTCTCTATTTGTTTACTCAAGTAAACTTTGTACTGTTTGGCCCTCTCAGGGGGAGGTCGAAGGAGGATTACCCATTATGGGCCCCAGAAACAAAACCTTTTATCATTCGTAAAACCACTCTTTAAACCATGTTAATTAGCCAAGAGCGTGCTGACTTAGAACCTCTGTTGTTAAATAAATACTGAATAAATGCAAGGAGAAATAGTTAGAAGCGTCGGGTAGCTGCATTCATCCTCTGAGAGCAGCTGATGACCTCCCTGGCCCACTCGATCACTGTACTCTGGTGTTTGAGTGTATTTTACCCATCCATCACTGAGACAGGGTCTGTAGGACAGACCTCCGCAGGTGGTGATCAACATTTCACTTGATGACCACATCAACTATGACTTCAAAGCCTGCTCTAATTTATCAAGTAAAATATCGCACCACTATGAGAGACTTCTCAAACCCTTTATTTCCGAAAACACAGAAATCTCCTTTCAAGTTCCCCACATGAGTCCAAATAGAAGCTATTTTCACAAAATTCCAAACAACACAACCCTCTCTTATCTCTTATCTAATCCCATGCACTAAATCTAACATCTGCAACTTTTCATGCCCTAAAACTGTACATGAGTTCATTAATTCAGTGAATGACATGTCGACTCATTCATTTAATCAGTGAACATTACTGCATGCCTACTCTGCGGCAAAGATGCCTAACAGGATGGAGGCATAACGCATAGGGGGAAGAGGGGGAAGACAGAACGAAAAGGAGACAGTGACAGAAAATAAAATGTAAATGGAAGAAAGAAAAGAGAAGTGAGCATGTAGAGGTGGTGGTGCAGTCCACCATGGTGATAAGAGCGGCAGCTGTAGCTCCACAGACACCCCGTCCCTGGCAGCATGTGCCCTAGGAATCCTCCAGCCCATTAATGGCGACAATGGCTCTCCCTTTCTGCAAAACTAGCCAAAACGCATGGGCAACTTCATATGGTTGGTGCTTTTTTGGTCAAGGATACACTTCAAAGAGACAAACTCAAATTCTTCCTTATTTCTCATTTTGGAGGAAAAAAACACACACACACATATACACATACACACCATAAACTAGTTACACGTGAAAGCTTATGAAACCACCAGTATCAAGACTACCAGTATCATTCGAAATGCAGGATAGGCTGGGCACAGTGGCTCACACCAGTAGTCCTAGAACTCTGGGAGGCTGAGGCAGGAAGACTGCTTGAGCTCAGGCATTTGAGACCAGAGTGGGCAACATAGTATGTCTTTGTCTCTACTAAAAAATAAAAAAGGCTGGGTATGGTGGCTCACGCCTGTAACCACAGCACTTTGGGAGGACAAGAGGGCGGATCACAAAGTCAGGAGTTCAAGACCAGCCTGACAAATCCAGTGAAACCCCAACTCTACTAAAAATACAAAAATTAGCCAGTTTTGGTGGCACGTGCCTGTAGTCCCAGCTACTCGGGAAGTTAAGGCAGAAGAATCACTTGAACCTGGGAGGTGGAGGTTGCAGTGAGCCGAGAATCACTTGGACCTGGGAGGTAGAGGTTGCAGTGAACCGAGATCGCGCCACTGCACTCCAGCCTGGGCAATGGAGTAAGATGCCATCTTAAAATAAATAAATAATAAAACATAAATTAGCCAGTCATGATGGCACATGCCCCCGTAATTCCAGCTACTTGGGAGGCTGAAGTGGGAGAAGCACTTGAGCCTGGGAGATCAAGGCTGCAGTGAGCCATGATCACGCCACAGCACTCCAGCCTGGGTGACAGAGCGAGACCTTGTCTCAAAAATAAATAAATGCATTATAAAAAGATTCTTTTATTAACCTACTGCACTCTTGGTCTTTAGCTTTTTAAAACGGCTTTTGTCTATAACAACAATTCTCAACTAGGGGGGATCTTTTCCCCCCAGGGGACAGGCGGCAATATTTGAAGACGTTTTTCGTCATCACAACTGAGGAGGGGGTAGTACTGGCATCTAATAGGTAGAGCCCAGAGATGCTGCTAAACATCCTACACTGCATAGGGCAGTCCCCACAATAAAGAATTATCCGGTCCAAAATGCCAATAGTGACAATGCAGAGAAACCCTGGTCTATAGCTTGTCTGCTACTCTGGACCTACCACCTGATCCATGGGGTCGCTGGAGTAGTAGTTTTCTGAATGAGTACATCGAATCCACACGGGCTTAAGAAGTTCTTCTTCCTCCTCCTCATTCTTGTCCGGCGTCGTCTCCTCGGGCTCTTTCTCCTTGATTGAGGTATAGTTCTTGTCTTTGCCAGAGCTCTGGTTGTCGCTCCATCTGTCTTTTTCTTCCTCCCCAACGAGCTCTCTTCTTCTCCCTACTCGGAGAGCGACTTCAAAAGAGGGCAAACGAGGTTAATTATAAAAATACTCTTCCATTGTAAAAACTGTTCTATTTCACCTATTTGGTGCATTTTCACCTAAAATACCAATACCATGCTAAACCACGTACTTTTGTTAAACCAGTGATTCCCAAATACCAGTCTGGTGGCATCAGAATCACCTGAAGTTTACTTGTTTAAAAATACAAATTCCCAGGCCCCACCCCACATCTACTTACTGATTCATAATCTCCAGGGGTGGGGCCCAAGAATCTGTATTTTTAATAATCTCCCCCAGGTAATTCTGGTGTGCATCCAGCAGATTCAGGAACAACCGATAAACCGTAACTCCTAGAAGAAAAAGACATTTGCGAAATGTTTGGAAATGTCCACATACGGACAATTTCAGCAATGAGAATGCCAGTTTTGAATCCTCCACATCTTGCTTTGCGAGGAAAAAAAAAAAACTTTTAAGATTTCACAAAACAGCGCCCCAATATGGCCATAAATTTAGCCTGAGGACTATAATTATAATCCAAGAGTGAAGCAGTTATATCACCTTAACTATGTCTCTGGAACCTCAGACTTGGGTATTACTACTTAGTGAATCAACCCTTTGCCTAATTTTGATCCTCACAAATACTAACATTAACTCGATCAATAAAGAAGGATGAAGAAACAACTCCATCTCCTTAACTTCCTGGGCTTGAAGTCTGCAAAGACCCATCCTAGGGATGTACTTGAGGGAAAAAAGGGTCAGTTGGGCATGGTGGCTCACCTCTGTAATCCCAGCACTTTGGAAGACCAAGGCAGGAGGAGCACTTAAGCCCAGGGATTCCAGACCAGCCTGGGTAGCATGGTGAAACCCTGCCTCTACAAGAAATACAAAAATTAGCCAGGCATGTTGGTGCACACCTGTAGTCCCAGCTACTCAGGAGGCTGAGATGGGAGGATCACGTCAGCCCAGAAGGCCGAGGCTGCAGTGAGCTATGATCACACCACTGCACTCCAGCCTGGGCAACAGAGCAAGACCCTGTCTCAAAACAATGACAATAACAACAAGAAAACCTATAGGGTAGGTTTTAATTTAAGCCCAAGAAATTTAGGTAGAACACACAGACCTTGAGAATGCAGCTAAATAGAAAAACTGCTTTATTAGACCACGGATATTACTACTATCCACGAAAGTGTACATCCTGATCAAAGTAACAACTATTCTCATTAACTCTACCACTAACTTCTAATTTTAGAACAGGGAAAGTCTGTATGTATATATGTCTGTGTAGGTATATATATTTGGGGAGGATTAGAAAGAGTATACATATTATTTATATAACTTCTAAACATTACAATATGCATTAGTTTTATTACCAGAAAAGTTACTGTCAATGTATGTTCACTACAGAAAAAGAGCACAAACATAAACAAAATAAAACAAAAACCACACATAACACCACTCAGAGATACTCACTATATTTCACAAATGTTTTAATGTTATAGCCTGACCTTCTCAATTCAGTAGTAAATCAGGAACATCTATTTCAATAATTCTATATTCAGAGCATTTTTAACGGGTGCATTATTATTCTTTTAAATGTATATACCATAAGTTAACAAATCTAATAATTGACATTTAGGTTAACATTCACTTTTCTTCCACCATAAACAATGCTATCAGGAACACATTTGTGTTCTTTGCACACTTATCAGATTCTTTCCGAAATGTGTACTTTTTAAGGCTTCTCTCCAGTTAGCTACTACTCGTTTAGACAACCATCAAAACCACATAAGAATTCCCATTTCCACACATCCCATCACCGTGGTTATTTTTAATCTTTGCTGTTCTGATGAAAATGTATTTTCATATAATTTAATTTGCAATATTTATGAATACTGAAATGAATACATTTCATGCTTACTTCTTTTGTGAACATTCTGGTCATAGGCTATGCAAATACTTTTTAAATTAGGATTAGAGTCTTTCTTTAATTTGTTGAAACAGTTTTTATTAAGATAACTGTCCTCCCTCTGTCATATGCATTGTAACCATTTCCAGTTTCTTGCTTTGAAATCTGTTTGTTTGTTGCTACATAAACTTTTATAAAGTCAAATCTAGAGATCTTTTTATGCTTCCTGCCTTAGTATGCCTAGAAACCATTTCCTATCCCAAGGTTAAATAAAAATTTTACATTTTCTTCAGTTACTTTTAACACAATTGTTAAGTTCTCTCCAAGGTGTAAGGCAGAAATCTAATCTCAATTTTTCCTCCAAATGACTCACCAACTGCCAGTTTCTCCTCTGATTTGAAAAAAAAAATATGATTTATCACATGTAACTTTACATATTGTGTATTAGATGTAAGTAATGTATATTCTTGAATGTTGCTCAGTATCTGTTTCATTGATCTATTTAACCCATACTAAATTTTTCAAATTATTATATATTTCCAGAATATTTAATACTTCCAGAGTAAGTATCCTCATGTTACTATTTTTCTACATTATCCTAACTTCGTTCAAAGAAAAATTAATGACTTATTATAAGTTCTAAAGCCAGTACTTTGGGTCAGGCATGGGTGGCTCATGCCTGTAATCCCAGCATTTTGGGAGGCCGAGGTGGGAGGATCTCTTGAGGCCAGTAGTTGAAGACCAATCTGGCCAACATAGTGAGACCCCATCTCTTTTATATTTTTAAAAACTTAAAAAAATTTTTTTAAAAACCAGTACTTAAACTAAAGTTACATTAAAATTATACATTACAGTCATGCATCACTTAACGACAACAGAAATATATTCTAAGAAACGAGTCCTTAGGTGATATCATCGCTGTGCAAACATCACAGTGTACCTACACAAACTTAGATAGTATAGCCTACTACACGCCTAGGACAGGTGATATTATAGCCTGTTCCTACTAGGCTACAAACCTGTACAGCATGTGACTGTACTGAATACTGTAGGCAATTGTAACACAATTTGGTAAGTATTTGTGTATCTGGACACATTTGAACATAGAAAAGGTCCAGTAAAAAATAAAGTATTATAATCTTTAGGACCAACGTTGTATACAGTCTGTCACTGACTGAAATGCCATGTGGTGCATGAGTATACTGCAAAGAAAACTGGTATTTTTACCACATGGTTATCTACTACGGGACTACGACATACGTTCCTTTCACTACATCAGCTTCTTTATCATCAGCTACATTTTATTCTTCCCATTGGTCCTATGCATTACATGATGCTTAATTAATTTATTAATAACTTTCCATAGTGAATTTTAAATTTAATTTTTCCTTGCATTACATTTTCTAACCAGGTAGTCCTTTTTATTAAAAGGCTACTAAAAATACTGGTCAGGCAGCAATGGCAACTCTTAGCTCCTAGTGGCTCTTTTTTGTTTGTTTGTTTTGGTGCTTACTCTGAGGCTGGCACTCTGCTGAAATGTCAGCACTTTACTGACATTTCACATTTCATCCTGACAGCAAGCCTATGAGGCAGATATTAACATGCCCTACAAATGAGGAAACAGCCTTGAAAATCAGTCACTTATCTAATACGATAAATCTAGGAAGTGGTAGTTAAATGCTAATACGGTTCATATAGACATTTCAGCATGTTCTAAAAAGAAATCCCACCAAATGTTTCTTATTATTGCCAAGAAACACAGGCAAAAGACATCCTCCCCCATCCTTTTAAACAGGCGTTATGAATGATGTAATGAATGGTCAGGGTCATCTGTTGTGAACATCAATTAATTTTTTTTTTGTAACACTTTGAGAAGGGCATTTCAAAACAGAAACAACAGATCTTTTTTTAGGTAAGTGTCTTAGGCACTCCAAAATTCAAAATACAAACTCCAAATGTTTCCTCTTACCAATATGCTATAGTGCAAACTGGTAACTTTTCCCCTCCCTAGTATTTCCATCTGTAATTTTTATGTTCTACTGCATTAGTCAGAATTCACAGAATGCAAGTCTACCTTCTGTGCAAGCTCCTAGGCATTAGAGAAGAAACCATTAGACCGAGGCTATTTCCAGCACTTACACATTAAAAATCATCCACCTCAAATAGGTCCTCAGTGATGTCCACTGACATAATACCCTGGCTTTTCTCCTATCTCGTCTTCTCCTCCTCAGGCCCTCTTTTCATTCTTCCTAATTAATCTCATCTAACTCATGGCATTTCATCCTTCCTAATTAATCACATCTAATCTGGGGCAACGTGTAATTGTCCTATCAAAAGCACCTATAGGACTTAACTTTCCTTTTCCTATGAAGTGAGGATCCTTGTTAATGACTATACCACCCACAGCAGTACAATACCCGGGAAACACAAAAACACCATGTTTTTAATTAGCATGTTGATTGTGTCATAAGGATATTGGGTAACAATGATAAGCAATGGGGCCTCCTTGCCCTTTTTAAAATTTGGATGGAAAAAGCCTGCAGGTTTCGACACTACACATCAGGGATGATATCCACAGGTTCATCATGAGCTAGTGTTCTTCATCACGTTAAAGACATCTGCTAATATTTCTAGTTTATTAGTTTTTACTCACAACTGGATGCTGGTTTTACTTTAAATATCTAATAGGCAAGTACTGAGATAACCCTACAGATTTTGACAAAAAGAATATAGATTTTCTAATATTAACTTTCCTATCCATGCAGTCTTGGAATAAACTCTATCAGTTATTTTAATAAACTACTGAAAACATTTGCCAATATCCTAATTAGTGTTTTTATATCCACATTTGTAAGAGATTGCTACGTCGTTTGTGTCATTTTTTTCCCCCTTGGTTAAGTTTTGCCATCTGGTTTTCCTGCTACCACAGAATGAGCTGAGCTTTCTTTCCATCTTTTTTTAGTGTTCGAGACCACTTTAAAACTTTTTTTTAGAGGTGGTGCAAAGTCAGCTTTTTCCATTTTTCCCACAATTACTGACCTATTAAAGTTTTCTGCTTCTTGTGTGAAATTATTTTTGCTTTCTTAGAAAGCAACCCATCACATTCAAGTTAATTTTTATACTGTTTTAAATTTTTAAATCTCTTTTCATTCCTGTAATAATACACTTTCTTAAACCTAATGTTATGTACATTTTTCTTTTCTTAATTTCCCACTTTAAAAGTTGTACTTGCCTTTACTTACAATATAGTTATATGACTATAGTTCTGTTTCCATTTCATTGATGTATCTTTAAATCCCTTTTTTTTTGTTTTTCTTAAGCTCCACCAATTTCTGTAGCCAAGGGCTCAGATAATAATTACATACACAGTTACCATTTATTTGGCACTTATTTCAGCCCAGCTCTAAGTATTTGACATGCATTATCTCAATGACCCCTCCTCACTCAAGAAGGTACATGTAACTGTCTTTAGTTTACAAATGAAGACACTGATAACTTTGCCCAATAATAAAGCTGGGAGAGCTAACAACTGACACCAAATCTGTCAGACTCTACAGTGTTGTTCTTCATTACCATTATATTCATGTAAGACCACAAAATTTTACTTTGGGATATAGAATTGATTATACCCTTAAAGTTGTGGGTGATAGCAATCTCATCATTGTCATTTTCTAATGAAAGTATGACTGCAGTTTTGCTCCTTTTTTCTGAAACATGTAAATTTAAGAGTATAATTATGAATTTCCAAGGTTTTTTGAAGTATCATGAATTATTAATGTATAGTTTTGTTTGTTTGTTTGCAATGGAGTTTTGCTCTTGTTGCCCAGGCTGGAGTGCAAGGGCGCAATCTCGGCTCACTGCAACCTCCACCTCCCAGGTTCAAGCAATTCTCCTGCCTCAGCCTCCCAAGTAGCTGGGATTACAGGCATGTGCTACCACGCCCAGCTAATTTTGTATTTTTAGTAGAGACAGGGTTTCTCCATGTTAGTCAGGCTGGTCTTGAACTCTCGACCTCAGGTGATCTGCCCACCTCGGCCTCCCAAAGTGCTGGGATTACAGGCGTGAACCACCGCGCCCGGCCCCTACCTAATGTATAATTTTATAGCACTGTGGTCAGAAAAGTGGTCTGTATAATTTCTAATTTTTGGAAATTTATCAAGATTTTCCTTGTGCATAATCAACAGGTCTTGAAAGTAAAGGCTTTTAAATTACAGGCTGCTTTCGCTTTTCACAGGTCATCCCGGACAGACTCTGAGCCCATTATGAAGACTTGGCTGACACTCTATACAAGCACAAAATCTGAATTCAAGGAGAGAATCCTATGACTTCTTCCAGTGTCAACTCCTTGCTTACCTTCCAGATCTCTTATACTCTTTTTTGTAGGACCTTTCCAGAGATGGTGATCTTCGGTTGTCTCGATGCCTGTGTCTCTCCCGTTCTCGCTCTCTAAAGGAATTAATACACAGAGCTGTTTTCAACAGAAAGACTCAAAAACACCATCTCTTTTCACTGAATTCATCTTCTAAATCAATGGACCACATCTAGGAATTTTTCAGGTATTCACTAGGGGACATTTGTATGCCTCCTTAATTTATTACAGGTTATAAAGGAACTTTTCCCTTTACAGAAGTTAACTAACTTGGACAATTCTTGCAGTTTTCTTTAAAGAAAGAAGTCATACGTGATGCTAAGGAATAAAGAGAATTTTAGCCTAATCTTCCCTTAAGATCTTGCAATCATCCAATCCTTGGTTATTTAACCTACAGGGAAAACTTTAAAGAACTATACATCCTATTGATTTCTAGAAAATGCTCTAGCTCACCCATCAAATAAATGCAAATTATAAAGCTTTTATAGTGAAAATTAGGACAAGGTTCTATAATGAAAGAGCTCTTAACATTTACGGCTTATAGGCTTGAGCTGTAGTTCTATCACCACCAACCTGCCACAAGGCCATGACTGAGTCACTTGAATACAATTTTTCACCTGGAAAAAAACTCTAAATAGAGATGCTGGGTTTACTTAACGTAAAAAAATAGAACGAGGAATTTTAAAAACCTTCCAATGTAAAATTGGGGTTTAATAATAATAGCTTTTGAGCCTATTTAATAATAAGGATCTAGAAGAGAAACCTGAAATCTAGTGTGTCTGAATCAGAACTGTAAGTCTAAAGGAAGTAACCTTCCAATCTTAGAATAGAAAAAATAAAATGCTATATTAACCTGAGTCCAGCAAGAAGACCATAAAAATGTCTGAACTCAAAAATATCCCCCAAGCTATCACCAAACAGAAATGTCAATACATTGAACATAGAACTTGCAAAACTGACAAGATCAGTGAGTGCTTAGGTATTAAAACAGAAATTGTTTTGCACTTAAAGATCTCCCTGTTCTAGAGGAAGACCCCTTTGAATAATGTTTCCAATACACAATCCTCAGGCATATATCAGCTGTCCCAAATGAAGCAGCCAGAGATTGGGACTCTACATTCCTCATCTCACACATTTCTAAAATCACAGTTTACATTTGGGCAGCAAACCTCAATTATTGTATAGAAATTAGTGAACCATGCCACATGTCAAAGATAAACGTAATTTGTAATGGCACAGCTGTTGAAAAGAATTGCCTATATTTCCAAATAAAAACCCTAATTAAAGGATATTTCTAATTTTTGTTTTTTAACATGTAGTCAATAGAATTTTGCATTTAAGAATAACACTTATGGCCAGGCGCAGGACGCCAAAGTGGGTAGTTCACAAGGTCAGGAGTTCGAGACCAGCCTGGCCAGTACGGTGAAACTCCATCTCTACTAAAACTACAAAAAATTAGTCAGGCATGGTGGTGCACGCCTGTAGGCCCAGCCACTCAGGAGGCTGAGGCAGGAGAATTGCTTGAACCCGGCAGGCAGAGGTTGCAGTGAGCAGAGATCGTGCCACTGCACTCCAGCCTGGGCAACAGAACAAGACTCCGTTTCAAAAAAAAAAGAATAACACTTCTAATGATGATTGGTACCCCTGAGTGGCTAGGACTTGAAAAGAACAATTTGGATATAAATCACATTAGTAACACCATTAAGACAAACTCACTTAAAGCAAGAAAAGCTATTTTTGTGTTACTTTTCCCAAGATTCTTCCTTGTTTGCAAAGATTAAGATATACCTTAGATACATTATGCTAGTTCTCCAATGGCTACACGTGTACTATCACCAGGACAGCTGTGAGAATTCTTGCTGGGTAAAGCCCAGGGCACACTTCCTTACCACTCAGCTGAACAGTGTGGTTGGTGCACTGCATCTGCCTGTGGTGATTTCTTTCCTCATCCCCTACAGTAACTTTCATCTTTCATGACAGCAGATATATATATCCACTTCTACACAGACCTTTCCTAAAAATAGTCCACCCTAAGATAACCTTGCAATTGTTATTCAACCACATTTTGGAGGCAGAGAGAAAGAGAGAAGATAGAATTTGTAAAAGGATAGATTCATTTACCCCAAGAAGCAGGGGAGGAGCAGCCAGAGGACAGACTACAGAATTTGCATAAACTTAACACAATCCAAATTTATGAAGTTTCAGTTTTCCCAATATACTTCTAGAAGTTACATTAGGACTTCACATGATCCATGTTTGTTTCACAGAAGCATGCCATATAAGACAGATGACTGACACTTCGCCTAATTAATATCCCAAAGGGAGCCAATTATAATGAAGCTATGCCACTAGGCAGCTCCAGAGCAAATGCCGCAAGCACATTATAAAACAACTCGAATATAAATAAAGACCATTTTAGAAAGATATAGATCCTCATAGTAAAGGAAGTTTAGGATAAATCAGGTTAGAAGTAATTCTTACGACGCTGATTTTACTGAGATCCTCAAGTCACAGGACTTCTGAGTTTCTTCAAACAAACACATAACTCAAAGTTGAAGCCTTAATGGAAAAATTTAGGATTTACAGCACAGCCCTGACAACTCCTCTAATTACAGCCTTTCAAAACGGAGGGGGAAATACAACACTATCTAGAATGATTGCTTCAAAATTCCCAGAAACAAGATTGTTAACAATTACTTTAGAGTCTGAAGAAAACTGTTTAGAAACTATTTACTCTTTTCAGGTTAGATTTGCACTTAAATTGTAACATTAACTATCACATGCCTCTGCCAGCTAGTCCATCACAGAATAATATTGACCAGAAAGAGCAGTTCAAGCTGAAAAAGTTTTTGAAGTCTACCAACTCTCACTCAGCTTTGGCCTACCAGAAATGAGTCATCCCTACGAGAAACACATTCCCTTCTACCTTCTACCAGGCCACCAGGGAGAGGGAACAAAGCATTTTCCTTCTGAACCTTCTGAGCACTAGTCCCTCTCTTCAGGGCAGAGAATGGCCACTATCATTTAATTTACTGGCAAAATATTCAGTCAGAACCAAATCAATAGAGCCATCAAAAAATGTGGAAACAGATGTGAACTGGTTCCTGAAATCAGCTGCAGAGCAACAAGAGCCAAGACCAGTTCTCTGCAAACCCACAGAGTGAAGTGACTTGGTTTGGGGAGCTCAAACACTTTCAGCACAAAAGTTCCACCAGACAATGAAGGTGAGTACACTACAGGGGAATGAAAGAGAAGCACCAGACTTTAGCTTGACAACTGAAGACCTCAAATCTTCATCAACACAAGAGTTCACTGAGGTAATAAATAAACATTAGCACAATTGATGTGTCTTTTATTTTCCATATAAACCAATGGTTCTTAGGCTTTTAGGATAGCAGACTCACACCCTCCTCTTTGAGAATCTGAT
The DNA here is from genome assembly GCA_036589455.1 of Ateles fusciceps. Taxonomy (NCBI): domain Eukaryota; kingdom Metazoa; phylum Chordata; class Mammalia; order Primates; family Atelidae; genus Ateles; species Ateles fusciceps. The sequence goes on along the minus strand of JAZHEH010000572.1, from coordinate 11,259,276 downwards.
GTAAGCTTCCTTATAGAACACACACACACACGCAAAAAGTTGCATATAACTTCAGAGTATTTCTGTAAGCCCAGCTAGAATTCCAGTTTTAGAAATGCCTCCCTGAAACCTTTTTCTCCATACTTATATACGTTTAGTCTTTTGAAAAAAGAAATGTAATATCAAATGGAACAGTATTTTTTAAATACAACTTTCTTCAGTAAGAATCCATTTCAATTCAACAAAATCGGGTTAAAAGTTGTCTGGGGCCAGGCATGGTGGCTCACGCCTGTCATCTCAGACTTTGGGAGGCCAAGGTGGGTGGATCACCTGTGGTGAGGAGTTCAAGACAAGCCTGGCCAACACGGCAAAACCCCGTCTCTACTAAAAATACAAAAATGAGCCGGGCATGGTGGCACATGCCTATCATCTCAGCTACTCGGGAGGCTGAGGCAGGAGAATCACTTGAACCTGGAGGTGGAGGTTTCAGTGAGCCAAGATCGCGCCACTGCACTCTAGCCTGAGTGACAGAATGAGACTCCATCTCAAAAAAAACAAACAAACAAACAAAAATTAGCCGGGTGTGGTGGTACACGCCTATAATCCCAGCAACTCGGGAGGCTGAGGTGGAAGAATCGCTGATCCCAGGAAGTGGAGGTTGCAATGAGCTGAGATCTCGCCATTGCACTCCAGCCTGGGCAACAAAGCGAGACTCTATCACAAAAAAAAAAAAAAAAAAAGCTATTTTGAAAACTAACTTTCATAAGGTGTAAATAATTTTACTTCATTAAATTACAAAGAAACAAACCAAGAAGGCAACAATGTACAATAAATTTCCACCTATCCTAAAAATCAGAATGTCCTGCCTGTTAACTAATTTGATTCTTCATTAACATGCAGATCACCAGTTCCAAAAAACCTCAAATGCTGTAAGCTGATAAGACGATCACACTGAATATAATTTAACCTATGATAACACAAAAAATACAAGATCTTTCATCTCATGGAATCATCATTAAAATGTCAACTGCATTCTGCAGAGTAAAAGTCTTACATTCACTGAAACGAATCTACACTGACACAGTTGGAATGCTTTTCAAAATCAATTTTTTTCTGACATCAATGTACTTGTCAGTTGGTCATTTCTTCCTCTTGAAAAGAGAGTCCAAAATGTGCTTTCTTTCCTTGTATAAATCAAGATGCACTACTTGGACCCTTCTGGTTTTGTTGCCATAAATGGAAAATGACTGTGACTGGGCCCCTGCGGTTCATTAAAGAAATACACACGTGTGGCTTACCTGCTCCGCTCGTAGCTGCGGTGGCGAGACGGCGTTCTCCCTCGGTCATAGTCAGATCTGTAGCGGCTGTCTTGTCTTCTCCTGTCAGGACTGCGGCCTCGCTCCCGTCGATCCAGGGACCGATGCCTCTCACCTCGCCCATGACTATGATCTCGGTGCCTGTGATCATCGTAGTGTTTCAGCCTTTCTGGGGACCTTCTCTCACTGGGAGCCTTTGGGAGTGGGTATGGAGGGAGGTGTCTGAAATGAGGACTATTGCTGTTGTTAGCACTGGGCAGGAAGGAACTAGGGTTGTTCTGGAAACTATTAAAACTGGGAGGTGGGAAGTTGTGGTGAGAATAGCCTGGAGGGTACTGGTAATTAACCTGCTGAGGCATGACCGGAGGGGGCGGAGGATGAGGCATGGAAGGAGGGGGCATCATGAAGGGGAAAGTGCCTTGTCCAGGAGGTGCCCCAGGGACTGGGGGGGTTATTAGGACAGGGCATTGGTGGTGGCATGGGAGGAAAGCAAGGAGGAACTGGGAAGGGGTGCCTCATCTGGTGGTTGGGGAAAGGGGGCCTGATTGGGCACGGGGGAAGAGGGCCTTGGGCTGACGGAGGCATGGGTGGGGGGGAAGGGTACAAAGTCCGGTCGTGGAGGCAAAAAATTGGGGGCTGGAGAGTTTGAGAAAGTGGTGGAAGGGGCACTTGGAGGTTCATATTGATATTGCACAGGAGGCTGCTGAGGGTGAAGCAGCCTCAGATTTTGGGGCCTAAAGGATGGTGCTGAGGGTCTGGCTCCATGTCCTCCTCGTCCTCGGGGGACATCCTCGTCCTGGGTGGAACGACATTCTGTGACTTCATGGTGGAAAAAAAAACAGGAAGAGTTTTTTTTTTTTAAATCCTCACTGTGTTAACAGCATTTCATAAATGCCTGACCATCTTCATGAGCAACTCAAAGAGTCCCTAGTGAAGGCACTGGAATATTCCACCCATTCAATACTGGGTTCCTGCTAACATCTGAAGCCCTTCAAGGTCAATAAACTCCTCTTCCCCTTTCTTGGCCACCCAACCCACTGCCATGTTTAGTCCCTGGACCGACCGTTCCTGAAAGCTGCTCCATTTCCAAAATGACCAATTCAACATCCCATTGTTCAACTATTTGCTATCATGCTTGTGCTCAAGTTGCTCTCTGATCTTGACCTCACCATGGGAGGTCCCAAGCAAATCTGCACCAGCATCTTCCTGTCTTCGCCTCCTTCTCCATTCAGCACAGACTCCGTTGCCCAGCATCAGCATCTCCATGATTCATTTTTAATACTCTACACTCCTCTGCTCTACTTCAGTCACAAGAAGCTGGCAATACCCCAGCCTTCAAAGAACCCAACAATGTGCTTTCTGGAGGCTGACCAGAAAGTAGTACTATAGACAAATACCTGACTGGGCAGGGTGGTGGCCAAAGAAGTTCATGATCACCGGCTTCTGCCAACCCATTCCTCTGGCATCGTACAGTAGCCAGCTTACTTTCTGAACTATCCACCATAACTACTGAAAACCTTCAGGACACTTCCCCCACATCCCATTCTCTCTTCACAGTCAACACATAACTAGTCTCCTACCAAACAGAAACACAAAAACCATCAGAAAACAACTCCTTCAACTTCTCCTGCCATTCCTACAATGGATCCAACTCCAGCCTCTCCCAATTCCCTCCTCCTGACAAAGCCTATCCTGCCACGAGCGCTCTGGATCCCATCTCCAAATGCATATTTGGGATTACCACCCTCTCTCTGCAATCGTCCACCTCTCCCCCACTACCAGACCCTTCGCATCAGCATTTGAAAGTGCTTGGGTTCACTCCAGCATAAGAGTACTTTCCTTGGCCTCCAGGTCTCCCTTGACTTTGCCCCTTCTGTGTCCTCCCCTTCACAGTCAAATGACCAAAAGAAGCGGCTGCAGACTGAATGTTTGTGTCCACCCCAAAATTCATGCTGAGGAAACCCTAATGTCCGATGTGTGTCCACCCCAAAATTCATGCCGAGAAAACCCTAATGCCCAATGTGATGCTATATGGAAGTGGGGGAATCCAAGAGGTAACTATGATGCAATTAGTACCCTTATAGAGAGAGGAAGAGAAAAGAAATCCCCGCCACCACCCCCTGCCAAGTGAGACTACAAGAAGGCAGCCAACTACAAGGCAGGAAGAGGGTGTGCATCCGAAACCTGTCTGTGCAGGCAGCCTGATCTCGGACTGGCAGCCTCCAGAACTGTGAAAAATAAATGTTTACTGCTTAAGTTACCCAGTCTATGGCATTTAGTCATGGCAGCCCAAGCTAACACAAAAGTGTATACACTTCCAACTCACTCTAATCCAACTTCAGCTTCTGCCACCACTCCAATGAGTACCATGATCAGTGTTCACCTCGTCTTGAAAACCAAAGGTCATTTTCAATCAGCTTGCTTCATGTCTGTTGGATCAGTCCAGTTGCCTCCCCCGCTTGCCTCCCCCAGCCCCCACCCCCATGGATGCGTTTCTTGGCTTCCTGACATAATGCCTTCACTGTGGCTTTCCTATGTCTCTGGCTGTTCCTCCTGGCAGTCTCCCATGCCAGCTTCTCCTCTGCTAGAGGGGCTTTAACAGTCTGGTATTCCTCAGGGGTCTAGCCCAGGCGCTCTGCTCGCTCTCTCTTCCAAAGTGACACTATCCACCTGCATTGCTTCAATTACCACCAATCTGTCAGTAACTCCCAAAGTTACACATTTAGCCCCAACTTCTGAGCTCCAGACCCTCACTACTAACTGCCAACCTGATCTATCTCCTTGAGTGTCTCACTGACTCTGCAAATTCAACATAACATATGCTAAAAGGAATTAATGACCTTTCCCCTCCAAGACAAACATTTGCTCTTTTCCTAGTATTGCCTATCTCAATAAATGACACCATTAATGGTCCTTAAGACATATACCAGGGAATCAATCATCTGACTTGTCCTCCCTCACCTCCCATCCTTAGCTAAAACTTTATTTTAAAATTGCTATCACTTATATGGCAACTATCCCTTAATAAAAAATAAACACAAATTCCTATTGTTTCTGCTTCATAAGTACTTCCTGAATTAATCTACTTCACACCATCATCTCTTGCGTAACTATTACAATAATATCCTTGCTGGCCTTTCTACAATCCTGCCACTGCCCCCAGCACTTCGTTAGGTTCCTTGCTCTCACGACACCCTCTGTTGCTTCTTAGCAGGTCCTACAATAATTACAATCCACCTACTAAGGACCTAATTCCACCTTTAATGTCTACCGCACCTCGGAACTGCAAGCTATCAAGGCAGGCTCTGGGATTTCCATTAACAATTCTGGTCTGGCTTCCTAGACCTGTGCATGGCCCTTTTTTGTACTGTGCCCACTGCTGAAAGAACAAGCACATTATCCCCCTCTCCCCATGTATCTAAATCCTTTCCACCCTCTATAGGCCAGCACCAATGTTTGTTCCTCTCTCTGTTCTAACTGCTGCCATTCCAATCACAACACTCACCATGTATTGCCTTGCATCATGACGCACTGCCTGGATATGTCACATCTTCTACAGAGAATATGAGCTCTAAAAAACAGAAAGAATGAAACCGACATAAACGTGTTTCCCCAACTGCCGATGCTAAAAAATATTTCTGTAATTACCATAACACTGATTTTGCAGTTTCCAATACACTTAGCCTACTAACAAAATTAAAAGCATGTTGAACTGTATTAAAGTTTCCAACTACATTTTTTAATGTCCTTAAATTTTAAAATGTCCTCAGCACTTTTGGTGGCTTAGGCGGACAGATCACCTGAGGTCAGGAGTTCGAGACAGCCTAACCAACATGGAGAAACCCCGTCTCTACTAAAAATACAAAAGTAGCCGGGCATGGTGGCTACTCGGGAGGCTGAGGCAGGAGAATAGCTTGAACCCGGGAGACAGAGGTTGCAGTGAGCTGAGATCGTACCATTGCACTCCAGCCTGGGCAAAAAGAGCAAACTCTGTCTCAAAAAACAAATAAATAAAATAAAATAAAATGTCCTTATTACTAGTTTTGCTGACTCAAAACTATCACCTGCTAAAAAGGCAACTCATAGGCATAGATCATCTCTACTTTGTTAAAAGACTAGGGGAAAAAAATCATTTCCCCTCTCCCCTCTTCATATTCTAGTTTCCTTCATGGTAAAAACATGTAGGCGGCCGGGCGCGGTGGCTCACGCCTGTAATCCCAGCACTTCGGGAGGCCGAGGCGGGCGGATCTCGAGGTCAAGAGATGGAGACCATCCTGGCCAACATGGTGAAACCCCGTCTCTACTGAAAGTATAAAAAATTAGCCGGGCACGGTGGTGCGTGCCTGTTGTCCCAGCTACTCGGGAGGCTGAGGCAGGAGAATCGCTTGAAACCGGAAACGGAAGTTGCAGTGAGCCGGGATCCCACCACTGCACTCCAGCCTGGCGACAGAGCGAGACTCTGTCTCAAAAAAAAAACAAACATGTAGGCATAGACCAAACACAAACATCACAGTAAGGCCAGCATTCCAATTCAAACGTAACCATAATCTTGTTAACACAACAGTTACGATTCTTGATTTTCATTCTCAGTTTCTCCCACAGAAAAACATTGTAAACATGAATGACTTTCCAAATACTTGAAATTCAGCAAAACATCAAAAAAAAAACTCACATAAATATTGAGTACAAAAAGCTTTAACATAGAAACATCTTCCTAAAGTCTTTCTAACTAAAAGTCTCACCAATAGAACTTTACTGTGTAGACTTTCAAATGGCTCATGAAAATAATTTCAGATTATGTTATCAATCACTGTGCTTAATAAATAATTAGCACCAAATAATATCTGATTTTTTTTTTTTAAAGACAGAGTCTCACTCTGTCCCTAGGCTGGAGTGCAGTCGTGCAATCATAGCTTACTGCTGTGTCTTACTCCTGGGCTCAAGCAATCCTCCCACCTCAGCCTCTAAAAAAGCTGGAACTACAGGCATGAGTCACTGTGCCCAGCTCCTGATTATTACGATCCAGTCCTGTACCCTCATGGTAAACCTGGGGCCCAGACAGCTGCTCCTGCCACCATAGGCTACTCACTGCCAACAGAATCAAATTCAAACTCTGTGCTGGCATTTAAGACCCTAGAGACTGAACCCAGGCTTGTTCTCCAGTACCTCCAGAAAGAGCCTACTACCCCATGTTTTCCCAACTGATTACCATACAAGTACAAAGAACCAGCTAGTGCTTTCCTCCCACTCTCCTCTCTAAAATCTACCACCCTAGGCGGAGGTTGCAGTGAACTCAGATCACACCATTGCACTCCAGCCTGGGCAACAGGAGTGAAGCTCCATCTCAAAAAAAAAAAAAAAAAAAAACCTCCCACCTATGAATTTGCCCTATGAATTTCTACCCATCTACCAATCTCAAATGCCACCTCCTCTATGAAGCCCTTCCTGATTCCCTTAGGTAATCCCATTCCCTCTAGACTTTAGTCTATACTTAATTCTTTCACAGCACTTACCAGAGGCTGCCTCACATCATGGTGAAATATGCAAATGTCTAACTCCTCCACTAGATTATCAGTTCCTTGATGACATGGGTTGATTCAGTCATTTCTGTATCCTGTATCCTTCGGGGAAAAGCATCCTGCACACTGTAGGTGGTCAATAAATGTTTACTGTCTCACCAATAGTATGTTTCCATGTTGCTACTGTACATTCCCCTTCCATGTACCTCCACAACAGAAAGCAGACTTTTTCACTGATTCATGTGACATTTAATGAGCCCATATTTTGGGAAGCACTGTCCCAGGCCCTGCAGACTCAGAGATAAGAAAGACATACAGCCTGTAGAGTTCAAGGAACTCAGAACCCACATACAAATAAGTTTTTTAAAAAATACAAAATAATGCAATAAACACAAAAAAGAGGTATGTGCAGGGCTTAGGGAACACAAAGATGTATGCTGAACCTAGAGGTGGGCAAAAGTCAGAGTCATAAAACACTCTTGTACAGTGTGTAACAACAGCTGAACATTCACTACTAGATTCTCGTGGATGTTTCTGTAGTCAGAAAATCTAAAAATACTAATCATGAAATTGACCTATTGAAGGCACAGTCCGGCTGTGTTGTGAATGCAAACTTTAATTCCAAAGTCAAGGAATTCACTGCACCTGGAAAAGTAACTGTTTTCTCTGTCTCTTCTCAGTTGCTGTTTGAAAGCAGAGACACTGAGGGAGCTGTCTTGAATAGTTAACACGGCCAGGAACGTCACTACATGTAAAAAGAGTTGTAAAGTGTGACTACATTTTTATTGAGACCTCCCTCTTTCCCCAGGTGGATCTGCAGGGCAATCACCTTCATCCTGCTCTGTAACTGCATGCTTAGTGTTTGCATCTCCCGCCAGACCTTGCGCCCCATGAGGCAGGCGCTGAGCTCAGAATCTCGCTCCCCCTCAGAGAGCCGGGCGGCCCCAGGCCTGGACCACAGCGTGTACTCCACAAATGAATGAAAGGTCTCCTTTCTCACTTCCATTTATTTGCGAGATCCAGGCCTAGGGTCGTTTTTTTGCCCTTAGCTGCAGATCGGAAGTGGGGCTGCCCGACCCCCAATTCCCGGACGCCTTCACCCCAGCCCCAGAGACTCCAGCCCCATTTAAATTCAGACACTCGGAAACTGTCTTCTAACACTTGCAAAGTACCCTTTTACCTATAAAAGGCTCTCAGGCCGCGAAATCGCCGTCAGAGCAAAGCCAGGCTACTACGGCAGGCACCCAGACAGTGGCGCCGCCCGAGCCTCCGGAACAGGAAACCGAGGGAATTAAAAAGCAAACCTCAGAAAGCTGGGCCAAGGGAAGAAAAACGCTTCTGCCCATCTCAGGGCCTTGTACGCGGTGATTGGTACGTCAAAGAGAGCGATGGACTTCTAGACCAATAGTCAGTAAAAGACCCTTTGGAGCCCGCCCCCTCCTCCCAGGTCCTCCAATCCAAAAACGCAACCGGGGGAAGGCGTGCTTCCGCCCGGAGAGGGCAAGCTGGACTGAGGCGTCTGCTTTCCCGGGTCCTCTCCAGCTGCCACCGCTTTGCTGCAAAGCTGACGAGCTCAAAAACATGAGCTACTCCGCCGGATGGCCCACTGGCCTCCGACGTTACCCGAAGCTCCCCTGTGTGGGTGGTGGAGGATCATCAGGAGGTGAGCGGACGCCGGCCGGCCTCTGGGGCAGAATCGGCGACGCCCTGATGCTCCGAGGACCAAGCAGACGGCGCAGCCTTAGCCTCGGAAGCCTGAGAGTTAGCCAGAGTTAAACTGCCCCGATTCCGTTGCTGGGGGGAAGACACCAAAACGGCTAACTAGGAAGAATGGGAACTGACGTTTCTGTGCGCTTCCTTACGGGTCGGGGCAATTTATTTACCTCGGTTTGCCCCAAATCTCAGGACCAAACAACTAGTGGCGTTGGGACTCGAATCGGGACAGTCTGGCTACAGAGCCCCGTGTCCTTAAACTGCAGTTAACTCTGGCTTCCAAATGTTTCCTGGCATCGCCATCACAGCCCTGCTGTTTAGATGGGAGGTTTTTATGCTTGGAACCTGGGCTGTGATCTGAAATGGGGACAATAATCGTAGGACTCACGTTAGGAGTATTATTGTGTGCATATTGTGTTTAACAGTCTCTTTTTTTTTTTTTTTTTTTTGAGGCGGAGTCTCCCTCTGTTGCCCAGGCTGGAGTACAATGGCGTGATCTCAGCTCACTGCAACCTCCGCCTTCCGGGTGCAGGCGATTCTCCTGCCTCAGCCTCCTGAGTAACTGGGCCTACAGACCCCGCCACCACGCCCGGCTAATTTTTGTATTTTTGTATTTTTAGTAGAGACGGCGCTTCGCCATGTTAGCCAGGCTGGTCTGAACATCTGACCTCAGGTGATCGGCCTCCCAAAGTGCTGGGATTAAGGTGTCAGCTACCACGCCCAGGCCATATTGTGTAAAAAAAAAATCTTTTAACACGGTGCCTGCATATATAAACGCTAAAAAGGGTTTCCATGTTTATGGCTGTGCTGCTTTACAGTAGCTAAATTGGTGTCTTAATCTAGACTTTTCCAAGTCAACAAACGAGGCCCATGGATCTAATAAATTTGTTTTAAAGTAGCATCAGTAGGCTTGGGGATGGGAGGAGGTTCTCTGGATGTTAAAAAAGAAGAAGGAATACTGATGGTGGTAATTAATAGGAGAGGAAGATAGGTTTCTCAGGACCTAGATATAATGTCTATGACCTTGAGAGAATGAGAAAGCCTGGGTTAGACAGTGCTTTCAAATTAGGTATTAAACCTAAAACTAGAGAAGATCGAAGAGGAGAAATGGCCTTTAGAGACCACCTAGCCCAACCCCACCATTCTCAGGGTACCAGAAAGACCCTAACCAGCCTGGACAGCAGAGCAAAACCCCATCTCTACAAAAATAGAAGTGAAAGAAATAGCTGCACGTAGTGGCATGTGCCTGTGATCCCAGCTACTCAGGAGACTGAGGTGGGAGGATCTCGTGAGCCCAGGAGTCCAAGACTACGGAGAGCCATGACCACATCACTGTTCTCTAGGCTGGACAACAGAGCAAAACAATCTGTTTTTAAAGAAAAGAAATAAATAAGTAAAACTTTGAGACCTAGGATACCTTGAACACCTCGTTAATGTTAGAACAGGCATTAAGTCATACTTTTTTCCTGAGGCCCCAGTCCTGGTCTCTTTCCCCTCATGACCTGTTGAGTTCAAGGTGGTAGCAGGAAGGCAGCTAGAGGTGCAAGTTGGAAGTTCTGAGGACGAAGTAATGCTTGAGATTATCATCTGCACCATTTACAAGAAACAAATTTTTATCTTTTTCCACTTTTTTTTTTTTTTTTTTGAGACAGAGTTTTGCTCCTGCTGCCCAGGCTGGAGTGCAGTGGCATGATCTCAGCTCACTACAGCCTCTGCCTCCCAGGTTCAGGTGATTCTCCTGCCCCAACCCCCCTAGTAGATGGGATTACAGGCGCCTGCCACCACACTCAGCTAATTTTTTTGTATTTTTAGTAGAGACGGGGTTTTACTAAGTTGGCCAGGCTGCTCTCAAACTCCTGACATCAGGCAATCCACCTGCCTCAGCCTCCCGAAGAACTGGGATTACAGGCGTGAGTCACTGCACCTGACTCTCTTTTCTCCCCTTTTTCACAACATAGTATGCTTTCAATATGTGCATTGTTTAGCATTGTTTTTCAGTCTGCTGTTGGGTGTGTGCTCATGGTTCCAGTGTTAATTCTGATTGTATGCCTATGTCTTTTACAGGTTCTACCCTTTATATACCGGGCCATTGGCTCAAAGCATCTTCCTGTCAGTAATATAAGTTTTTTACATTTTGATTCACATCCAGACCTCCTTATTCCTGTGAATATGCCAGCAGACACCGTGTTTGATAAGGAAACACTCTTTGGGTAATAAGTGATTTTATTCATGGTCTTTTGTGTTTGAAGTACAATTCGCAGTAGATAATAAGCAATTATAGGAAATAGACTTTGCTAACCTTATGGGTTTTGGGGGGTTTTGTTTCTCTTTTATCTTTTTCATTTTATTTAGAACAAGTGTTGACAACTTTCTTAAAGAGCCAAATTAGTAAATATTTTAGGTTTGCTGGCCATATGGTCTCTGTTGCCACTACTTATCTTTGCCTTTGTAGTATGAAAGCAATCACAGGCACTATGTAAATAAATGACAGTAGCTGTGTTCCAATAAAACTTTATAATCTGGGCATGGTGGATGAGCCTGTAGTCCCAGCTACTCAGGAGGCTAGGGTGGGAGGATCACTTGCGGCCAGCAGTTCCAAGCTGTGATCAAGCCTGTGCATAGCCTCTGCACTCCAGACTGAGCAATGTAAGCACACCACACCACATCTCTTAAACAAATAAAAAAAAACACTTTGTTTACAAAAACACAATGTTTAATATTTGCTAAAGCTTTACAGAGACCATTGGATTCTCATGTCAATTTCTGCATTTAGTCCATTGCCATATGTTGTTTTGGTTGAAATATATGTTAAAAATTCAGGCTTTCACAGACATGTAATTGGAAAAGGAAAGACTATTTTCATAGCCTTTTCAGATAATTGTGAATAGTCTGATAGTACACCAAAATTTGACAAGTAGTAGTTTATGAAAGCTTAGTTGAAATGTAGAATTCAGCAATTCAGTATCAAGTGTGAATAACCATAGTTTATTGGTCACTCCTTTCAAGATAAATGGTGCTCAGCTCGAAGTTCAATCACAAATGCTTTTCCTTGAGACAACTGTTAGGTTTCAAACTATATAGCAGAAGAGCTTTCAGTGCATTTTTGATTTTGCCACACAGAATATTTAAAAATGTATACTAAGGATGGAAATTTAATAAAATTAAGATGTTCTCAAATGAAACTTTTATATTTATTTATTTATTTATCATGCTAGTGGTTGGTAATGAAGAATACAGTAACTTGCTAACAGTTTGGTGCTGCTGCCTTAATTAATGTTGGAACATCAACCCACCATTGCCTTTGCACCATCTTTGCAAATGTCAATAAATGAAAACAGGAAATAATACCTTAGTACTTTTTTTTTTTTGAGATGGAGTCTCTCTCTGTCACCCAGACTGGAGTGCAGTGGTGGCACGGTCTCAGCTCAATTCAACCTCTGCTTCCTGGGTTCAAGTGATTCTCCTGACTCAGCCTCCCGAGTGGCTGGGATTACAGGCACCTACCACACCACGCCTAGCTAATTTTTGTATTTTTAGTAGAGACGAGTTTTCACCATGTTGGCCAGACTGGTCTCAAATACCTGTATTTTTAGTAGAGACAGGGTTTCACCATGTTAGCCAGACTGGTCTCGAACTCCTGACCTCGTGATCCACCAACCTCCACCTCCCAAAAGTGCTGGGGATTACAGCCGTGAGCCACCGCACCCAGCAATACCTCAGTACTTTTTATGAAAATAGTTTTGTCATAGTGATGTCCCAGAAAAAGCCTCAGGAACCACCAAGGGACCAGACTTTGATACCTGTGGTCTTAAAATGTTGTGGATGAAATTACACTTGGGGAAAAAAAAACTAAAAGTTTTAATGTTGTCTGTTTCTTTTCCAGAGAATTAAGTATTGAAAATTGGATTATGCCCGCGGTTTATGCGGGCCATTTTTCACATGTAATATGGTTTCATCCCACATGGGCTCAGCAAATCAGAGAGGGCAGACACCACTTTTTAGTAGGCAAAGACACTTCTACCACAACAATCAGGTAATTTCCTCATATTTGTAAATATGGAAGTTATTGAATGTTTCAATCTTATTTTAGATTCCTGTAATAACTTCATAAGCTTCTGCCCACAAATAGGGTCAGATTAAGCCTCAACTTCCCCAAAGAGTTCTCAAAACACCAAGAACAAACTTTTAAGTCTCTTGATGTTCTTCATATACTGTTTATATTTAGTTGCTGGTCAAATTAGATTTTGAATGTGATCTCTGTCTTCGGGAATTTGGGCTTCGTTGGTGATAAACCCTTAAGCCGTTGAAGTGTCTTACAGATTTATATATTCGGTAGTACATTTTACTGTTTTCTCTCAATGTAACTGTTGTCTGCTGAATTTAACAATTAGCAGTAAAAGGGCAAATTATCTCACTTTGATTTTTTTGTAAATCCAACAGCTGAATAAGTAGATTTGGGGCTTTAATTTTCTTAATTATAATATAATTAGTTTCAGATAAGTACTTAATCTAAAGTAAATTACAGCATCCTCTGACTTGAGATACAGGTGCAACTGTTTTTATTGTATAAGCTATTCAACCAGTGTTTTGTGTATCTTGTGATACTGTCATACCTTTAGAAATACCAATATGTTCTTGACTTTAAAATTTTCTTCTGATGGGGTGAATTTTTTTTTTAATGTACAAAAGCAATTTATTCCATTTTAAGCACTTACACAGTTAGTCATGGAGAGTGACGGGCCTGCTGGTGAAACAGGTCACCCAAAATGGAGATGGCATCAAACTAGTGGTCAAGGACTAACTCCTAAAAAAAGAAAAAGCAACTTTTATCAAGGACTAATTTAATTTTTAAAACAAATACAAGTTATCGATTCACTCTTCTCAACCTGACAGTCTACCTGTGGTATAACTGTCAGGTAAAAACATACATCTTTACAACTCGGTGATCCCAAGTTAAAAAAAAAAACATTTCACAGAAAGGAAAGAAACAACATGAAAACAGCTCAAGAAATACACTAATGAGCAAAAATATATGAGGAGAGAAGAACGTGTAGTTTTGCCTTAACTGAAGAAACCAAGAAGAAACTGGTCTACATATGAAAATGTGCATCTGCAAAGCCAGGTGTCAAGATCTGAGTAGGAATCTATATGACTTGAATCTCCCCTATTTCCTGAATAAAAGTGGCATCTTTCAGTATTTATACTTCATGGCTCAGACACCTACCTCATTTGGCTCTATTCCTTACTTGAGCCTTTACTTGAATGAGTCTGAAAAACTTGGGAATATAGCATAAGAAAAATAATCACACGTAATATTCCCCTTTCTGTAGCTACTTTAGACCTGGGTTTGTTACTGGACAATTCCTGAAGAAAATTGCAATGTAAGTCTGTGGCTTTGCTAAGTCAAGTCCCCGCTCCCCGCCATTCATATTTAAAGAACACCCACTGTTTGTGCTAATAGCATTATTGGTGGTACCTATTACATAGAGGGATAGCTGAACAAAGTTTGTGTCTCAAAACCAGTGTTAAATCACTCTCAGGGTTGAGAAGAAAAAAGGGAGTTTAAAATCACAGGAAGTAAAGACATACACATCTAGGACCTTTGTCCTTCCAGATCCATGCTTCCTTCAGGGTCTTCATTGTTATAAATGTTCTCTGCCATTTGCCACACTTGGATGATATTGTCTTCTGAAACAGAACAAATCACCCAAGGTTCATTGGGCTTCCAGGAGAAATCAGGTATCTTGGCAGTGCTAACCACCGTGAATAAACAACAACTGTGGTGGCCCATCTTCTGCATCTTCTGGGGATTGTTCTCCAATTTTACTTAAATCCCAGACATTCAGTCTGTGTGATCTGTACCACTGGAAGCCAAAATAATCTCATTGTGAGGTGACCACTGAACCTAGAATATTCCATCCTTATGTGATTCAAAGGAATGCAACTTAAGTTTCAGATTTCTCAGATCCCACAAGGCAACAGTCTTGTAAGCTGATCCTGTGGCAAGAATGAACTCACTATAAGGATTGAAAGAGAGGCAGTTCACTTCAGCAGTGTGAGCGTCAACTGAGTGGCTTTGTTTGGAAGTATTGTTTGAATGAGTATCCCAAATCATAAGTTTCTGGTCGTCAGCAACTGACCCAGAGACTCATGGAGCAGATGCCAGGAAACATCTACTACTGCTGTATGCCCTGTAAAGATGGTCTTTGCATCCACCACTTTTCCCCTCCTTTGGATAGCACTGATGTCCCATAGGCAGATGGTGTGGTCATCTGAAGCACTAAGCAAGTGCGCACTGAGATTTGGGTTCCAAGAAAGCCCATAGCCTTCCTTCTGATGTCCATGGAGATGCAAGTCTGGGTTGCATTCTCCAGAAGGATCTGGCATAGAAAAATGTTTTGTATAGTCCAAGACAAGAACATCACTGGAAGGAGTCTTTGTTGCGATGATACAAGGGTTCTGGTACGTATAATGAGCCTTGTTTACTTCTTCATGGTTGATCTTGATTTCTATTTCAATTTTTCCACTAACTGAACCAAAACCTCCAAATTCTCCTTTCTCACTGTCACAGTGTGACGCATCAAACTGAGCATCATCATTAGGGAGTTGCACACTGGCTATCACAAGATGGTTTTGTTCATCCGATGTGTGTGTCCCCCAGAACAAGTCGATGAATGCTGAAATCTTTCCCTTCTGGTCTGGTTACGTCTGGAAGCCACTGGGCAGTTAGGCTGGGCCACTCCAGAAAATGGGTCTTCACCAAATCATAAAGAAAAGGAGTGTTCTTTTTCCATATTTTGTACTGCTCGTTGATCACGTGTTCTTCCACTGCGTCATGGGAAGCTGCTTCCTTGTCGGCCATGGCGAGCCAGGGGGAATCCTAGGGTCCAGCATTGCAGGAGGGGCAGGGAGGCTGCAAGCCAGTGGGTGAATATTTTAAGCAGTATAACCATAACTTTCTAGAACCTTAGGGATAATGGAATGAAATAGTAATACATTGAAAATAAAATAGTCTTTCTCATGGAAAATGATACTTTTTATTTATAATTTATTCTTAATTATACAATTAACTTTTGTAGTATAGATTCTTATCTTTTGCATAAATAGCTTTGCTGTAATATATGAAAATTGTATTTATTTTGGATATAATTCAAAAGAAATAATTAAGACTCAGCATGTAAATACTGTACATACTACTGGTATGTGTAAAGTAGTAGTAGGGTTTTTATTGAATAGTTCAGCGATTAGGCCTAATTTAACCTGCAAAATCAAATAATTTTCAGCAATCTGACATAGACATTTGAAACTCCATGTGTGATTAACAATTTTGGAAGGTTTTGATTCATGATTTTGGTTATTCCTGCAAGTAAAAATGTATGGGAAGAGACACATATACATGTAGATGTGCAGTTTGCTAAATATTTGTATGTTTGTATGATCAGAACACAGGAAAACTGTTATTAAAAAGAATATAAATTTAGGTTGGGGGATACAGCCTTGTCTTAGGATTGTACAGTTTTTAATAAGCTTGGACATTAGTTTTATGATGTCATTAATCTATTTTTGGAAAATAGCTTTTACAGTTTAAAGCCATGTATGCTGGGAGAGGACAAGTGGGAAATAAATATTAACCTTTATTTTAGGTGGGTAAGGCATGCCTCTAGAAGGAGTATTTGGCTTCACTGTTTAAAGTATTTACCAAGTCACTTTTCATATTGAAAATATTATGGTTTTATAGAAATTAACATAGCTTTAAAATATGTCAGGGAGTTTCTAGTAAGTGAAATTATTTCCAGATGTAACTTTTCTCTTAAATGATTTTTTTGGATAAAGATTCAGCTGGTATAGAGAGAACAAAGGAGCACTGGCTTGAGAGAGTTTATTCTTATATCGGAGTTCACTATACACAGTCCAGGCCTATGTGGCAGCTCTAGAGTTTGGGGAACCCTACTTCCTTCTCTATTTTTGCACCACCATCTCTAGAATATTGCCCTTGTCCTTATAGTCCAAGGTGGCTTGCCACCTCTGTATTCACATGCCAGTCAGCAGGGAACAGGAGAGCAAAGCTCTTGTACACTTTTCTTCCATTCCACAACCACTGGCCTGAATTTAATCACCTGGCCACATCAGGCTGCAAGGCAGACTGAAATATAGTCCTTACATGGGGCAGCTGTGTGTCCAGCTAAGAATTTGAGGACTGCTATTTCTACAGAAGAACAGGAAGTACAAACACTAGAGACTGCTCTCAGTTTTTGTCAAATAGGTCCTTTCGTATATTTCTGCCATGCCATAGTGAAATGTCAACTAATTTGCCCATTCTTCTTAAAAATTGTTTTTTCCTCTGATTCAGGGTTACAAGTACAGATCATTACTTCCTAAGTGATGGTCTGTATGTACCTGAAGACCAGCTAGAGAACCAAAAGCCTTTACAATTGGATGTAATTATGGTAAAACCTTATAAACTCTGTAACAATCAAGAAGAAAATGATGCAGTGTCTTCTGCTAAGAAACCAAAGCTAGCCCTGGAAGATTGGAAAACACTGCCTCTACTAACTGTGACTCTTCTTCAGAAGGACTGGGAAAGGACACAGTGACACAGAGAAGTGGCCAGACTTGTCCAGAACCATCATGTTCATGTTCTTCTGGAAATCAGGCATGCCAGACCACAGCCAGCACTGGGGAAATCCTGGAAATTTTGAAGAAAGGAAATGCATTTGTTTTAGATATTGACTTGGATTTTTTTTCAGTCAAGAATCCCTTCAAAGAAATGTTCACTCAGGTAAATATTGTATTTTTAACACATGGATCTTGAGAATTGTATGGCTTTTCTGTAGATGAGGAATCAGCAAACTCTTTAAACAGCCAGCTAGTAATTATTTTAGGCTTTGGGGTTCCCATTCTCTGCTGGTCTTCTCTATTGTTTTCAAAACCTTTTAAAGTTGTACATACCATTCTTAACTTGAGGGCCATACAAAAACAGGCCATAGGCTGTGAATTGCCAACTGCTGCTCTAGATAGTATTTATTATTTTGCATTTATTAATTGGGGTAATATATACATGGGTGATGGATAAAGTATGTACAGTCAGCCCTCTGTATCCATGGGTTTTGTATCCCCTGGATTTAACCAGCCACAGATAAGAAATACTCAGAAAAAATAAAAAACAACTAGAAACAACAATGCAAGAGTAAAAAACACAAATAAAAAAACAATAGAGTATAACAACTATTTACATAGGATTTACACTGTATTAGGTACCATAAGTAATTTAGAGATGACTTTAAGCATATGAGAAGATATGCGTAGGTTATATGCAAATACTACTATTTTATATCAGGGACTTGAGCATCTGCAGATTTTGGTATCCACAGGGGGTCCCAGAACCAATCCCCACAAATACCAAGGGACAGGTGTACATTGAAATATGGCACTCTCTTCCTTACATCCCCATTCCATCAGTTCTTTGCTTCAGTAACAAATACTGTGGTCAGTTTCTTGTGTACCTTTCCATAGATATTCTATATATAAATCCTGTGTGGCAGATTATTCCTTAAACAGTGACGTGCCTGATTACTCAACTAAATATATGTAATGGAAGTTTCTAAAAGGTTACGTAAGAAATTCAGTGGCAGTTATTCCTTTTAGAGTGCTATGAGGAAACCTGGGAACACAAGGATATTTAGAGCCTTTATACCCTTTGGTACAATGGACTTTTTAAAAAGCATATTACACTTTATTATTTAGTAACAATTTTTTAAATATCATTAGGAAAGACAGTTGTTCATCTTTTCTTCAAGAGCATGTTCAGGCTGGGCATGGTGGCCCATGCGTATAATCCCAGCACCTTGGGAGGCCAAAGCAAGAGGATCACTTTAGCCAAGGAGTTCAAGAACAGCATAGGCAACGTAGCAAGACCCCATCTCTACAAAAAAAAGTATTTTTAAATCTAGTGAGGCATAGTGGCACATGCCTGTGGTCTCACTACTCAGGAGGCTGAGATGGGAGGATCACTTAAGCCTGGGAGGTCAAAGCTGCAGTGAGTCATGATCACACCACTGCGTTCCAGCCAGGGCAACAGAGCAAGGACCGTCTCTTAATTTGGCTGGGCGTGGTGGCTCATGCCTGTAATCCCAGCACTTTGGGAGGCCGAGGCAGGTGGATCACAAGGTCAGGAGATCGAGACCATCCTGGCTAATATGGTGAAACCCCATCTCTACTAAAAATACAAAAATTAGCTGGGCGTGGTGGCATGTGCCTGTAGTCCCAACTATTCAGGAGGCTGAGGCAGGAGAATCTCTTGAACCCAGGAGTGGAGGTTGCAGTGAGCCAAGATCACACCATTGCACTCTAGCCTGGGTGACAAAGCAAGACTCCGTCTCAAAAAAAAAAAAAAAAAAGAGAAATATGTTCAAAAGTTAGAGGGAGTTACATTCTATTGTTACCTCTACAGTTTATTAGCTATATGATCTTAGGAAAGTTACTTAACCTTTCTGACCCATAGTTTCTTCAAGTATCAAATCAGAATAATCATACCCAACTCATAGGATTGTTATTATTAATAAAGCACTGAAAATATACCACAACATGTGCTTAATGAATTTTAGCTCTTGGGCATAACATCTTCCTGAGAATGCTCCTAAATAGGATTACCAGGGCCAGAAGTACCCACCTATGTAATAGATCCATGTAGCTGTGCTAAACAAAAGGAAACATTCTCCTGCAGAGTCTGTATAGCAAGTGTCTTTCTTCCCTTATGTGGAGCCTCCTGACAGAGATTCTATGTCTTTGACATTCTGCCTCCAGTATTGCCTGTTTACTTCAGAGTTCTCTTCTGTTTTGAGAGAAATGGCTGCAAAGTGGGCATGGGGGAGTGCTTTGTTGTTGTTAGTAAAGATATGTATATTTCCTATAAACAGCTAAAGTCTGTTTAGATCCTAGGACATGCCATTTATATAGCAGAATATTATTAAAAATATTTTTGTCTCTTGACTCATTAGCCCCCTAGTATGCTTCCTTAGGTAATTTTTACATAGTATTCTCATGCCCAACTAGATAGAGTTGCCTTAAAAAAGTGATATTTACAATAAAAATTTAAAGTATACATTTTGCTTGATTCTCTTATACAAACCTTATCTAAGATGTTTTTGTATCATAAGCAAAGCTGTCTCTTCCTTAAAGCATATCATTAAAAAAACTTTAACTTTTTTTTTTTCTGGTATGTGGATTTTTTGTTTTGTTTTCCAGGAGGAGTACAAAATCTTACAAGAGCTGTACCAATTTAAGAAACCCGGCACTGACCTAACAGAGGTATCCTCCATTTGTTTCTTTGGGGTTTTATTCATTTATCATATAACTAATAATATCTTGCAAATTACTAGAGTGATCTCAAAAGATTGTTCAAAGAGTGTGTGTGTGTATGTGTGTGTGTGTGTTGGCGAAGCCCATGGTTAGTACTTGAAAATTACGTTTTAACTAATTGAGCCAAGTTTTTTTTTGTAATGGGATGTTGCTTGTTTTTTGAAAGAGTAACCATATAATCTGTTTTCCAATGTATTTAAAGGAAGATTTGGTCGATATTGTTGATACTCGAATTCATCAATTAGAGGATTTAGAAGCTACTTTTGCTGATTTGTGTGATGGTGATGATGAAGAAACTATACAGAGATGGGCTTCAAACCCTGGGTAAGACTCCCCAAACATTTTTTTCCCCAACTCTACTAACTTTCAGTCTTAGATATGTTCCTAAAT
Organism: Ateles fusciceps; assembly: GCA_036589455.1. NCBI lineage: Eukaryota > Metazoa > Chordata > Mammalia > Primates > Atelidae > Ateles > Ateles fusciceps. The sequence goes on along the minus strand of JAZHEH010000572.1, from coordinate 11,239,001 downwards.
TTGCAAGATATATTGCTTTTAAAAAAGTGGAATTCAGCACCTTTCTGCCCCCTAGCGCTGCTGGGCCTGCAGGTCTCTGTTGAGCCGCGGACGTGGGTCTGTGTTCCGCAGGATGGGGTTTGATAAGGCTAAGAATAAGGCCTGCTTTAAGAGATACCAAGTGAAATTTAGAAGACGATGAGAGGGTAAAAAACTGATTACTATGCTCGGAAATGCTTGGTGATACAGGATAAAAATAAATACAACATACCCAAATACAGGATGAGAGTTTGTGTAACAAACAGAGATATCATTTGTCAGACTGCTTATGCCCGTATAGAGGGGGATATGAGACTCTATGTAGCATATGCACACAAACTGCCAAAATATGGTGTGAAGGTTGACCTGACAAATTCTGCTGCAGCATATTGTACTGGCCTGCTGCTGGCCCGCAGGCTTCTCAATAGGTTTGGGATGGGCAAGATGTAGGAAGGCCAAATGGAGGTGACTGGTGATGAATACAATGTGGAAAGCATTGATGATCAGCCAGAATCATAGTCTTTACCTGCTATTTGGATGCACGCCTTGCCAGAACTACCACTGGCAATAAAGTTTTTAGCACCCTAAAGGGATCTGTGGATGGAGGCTTGTCTGTCCCCTCACAGTACCAAACAATTCCCTGGTTAGGATTCTGAAAGCGAGGAATTTAATGCAGAAGAACACTGGAAGCACATCATGGGTCAGAATGTTGCAGATTACACGCACTACTTAATGGAAGAAGATGAAGATGCTTACAAGAAACAGTTCTCTCAATACATAAAGAACAGTGTAACTCCAGCCATGATGGAGGAGATGTATAAGAAAGCTCATGCTGCTATACGAGAGATCCGGTCTATGAAAAGAAGAGGAAGATGCTTACAAGAAACAGTTCTCTCAAAACATAAAGAATGGCGTGGCCAGGCGCGGTGGCTCATGCCTGTAATCCCAGCACTTTGGGAGGCCAAAGCAGGCAGATCATGAGATCAAGAGATCAAGACCATCCTGGTCAACATGGTGAAACCCCGTCTCTACTAAAAATACAAAAATTAGTTGGGCGTGGTGGCGCACGCCTGTAGTCCCAGCTGTTCGGGAGGCTGAGGCAGGAGAATCTCTGTCTCAAAAAAAAAAAAAAAAAAAAAAAAAAAAAAGATGTAACTCCAGACACGATGGAGGAGATGTATAAGAAAGCTCATGCTGCTATACAAGAGAATCCGGTCTATGAAAAGAAACCCAAGAAAGAAGTTAAAAGAAGAGATGGAACCATCCCCAAAATGTCCCTTGCTCAGAAGAAGATCGGGTAGCCCAAAAGAAGGCAGGCTTCCTCAGAGCTCAGGAGCGGGCTGCTGAGAGCTAAACCAAACAATTTTCTATGAGGATTTTTCAAATAAAGACTAAACTTATGGACAGCAATTAAAAAAAAAAAAAATAGTATTCAGCTACTTGGGACGCTGAGGTGGGGGGAAGATCACTTGAGGCCAGGAGTTCCAGACCAGTCTGGGCAACATAACAAGACCCTGTCTCTAAAAAAGGTTTTTAATTAGCCAGATATGGTGGCACACACCTATAGTCCCAGCTGCTTGAGAGGTGAGGTGGGAGGACTGCTTGAGTCTAGGAATTCGAGGCTGCGGTGAGCTGTGATCATGCCACTGCACTCTACCTGGGTGACAGAGACCTTGTCTCAAAGAAAAAAGAAAGAAAGAAAAAAGAATTAGGATTAAGTTTCAACACATTTACTAACAATAGTTAACATTATTGGGTGTTTTCTGTGTACCCTTTATTTAAGATTTTTCCTTGTATTATCTCATGTACTCCTTATAACAGTCTCATGGTTTTATTATTATTATGTCAATTTTATAGATGAGGAAACCAAGGTTAAGTAAGTTGCCCAAAGTCACATAGTGAGTGGACATGTTTTTAGTCTTTGTACAGGAGCTGCCCCTAAATATGAGATATTGTACAAGGTCTTATAGATAATTAAAGATGAGTAATACATAGGCATTCCCTTTTCTAAGTACAATAACAAAAAAATACTAACCTAACAACAGAAAAGTAAATTACTTGACGAGTAAATTGCAATGTGAAAATGTTACTTTCTTTTAAGGAAAACCCAAATACAAGTGGAAGGGTATTTTCAATCTCTTGACATGAAGGAGCAGTATTTGAAGGCTAGATTCTCCATCAGGTGATTTATTTGACTGACTGTTCATATTACCTTGAAAGTATGGAGAGAGACATTGTTTTGGAGTGAAAGCCTTTGGTATTGAAGCTAGCATGAAAGAATACTGACATAAATATTAGTTACTTTTCTCTAAAATACTTCTTAAATCATGTAAACTCAAATGGCCAAAAAACTAAAATAAAACGATCAGACAAACTTTTTGTCCCCATGAGCATAGGAAAACCAGAACTAGACCGGGCGTGGTGGCTCACGCCTGTAATCCAAGCACTTTGGAGGCCAAGGAGGGCGGATCACCTGAGATCGGGAGTTCAAGACCGGCCTGACCAACATGGTGAAACCCCGTCTTAAAAAAAAAAAAAAAAAAAACGGGAAACCAGAACTAGCTTTTTGTTTTGTTTTGTTTTGTTTTTTTGAGGCGGAGTCACACTGTCACCCAGCTGGAATGCAGTGGCGCGATCTCAGCTCACTGCAACCTCCCACCTCTGAACTAGCGTATTTTAAGATTAATTTCCCACAAACTGTCATATTATTCTCTCTGGTGTAAACAAAAGAAGATCAGTTGTAAGACAGTAAGACAAAATGGGAAATTCGAATCATAGTACTTTAGGCCAGAACATGAGTAGTCACTAAGATTTGTCATGTTATGGTTATTAAAATAATTCAGCAGCTCTCCAGAAGAATATGGAAGAAACTGGAACAGTGGTTGCCTCTGGGGAGAGGAATTCTATGGCTAAATGATAAAGTATATGAGTGAGAAATTATTTCTTTTGCTATGTGCATGTATTATCTATTCAAAATACTCATTGTAATTTTTACTTAAAATATTCAGAAATATCCCTGAAATGTAAACATCTTAAAGCTTTAATTATTGAGACTTAACACAGCAGTGATGTGGAAGAATAATTCACAGTAATATTAATCACATCAGTAAGTATTGATTAGGCACTTTAACATCAGTTAATGGCCGGGCGTGTTGGCTCACGCCTGTAATCTGAGCACTTTGGGAGGCCAAGGTGGGCAGATCGCCTGAGCTCAGGAGTTCAGGACCAGCCTGGGCATGATAAAATCCTGTCTCAACAAAAAAATGCAAAAAATTAGCCAGGCATTGTGGCGTGCACCTATGGCCCCCGCTACTTGGGAGGCTGAGGTGGGAGGTTCACTTGAGCCTGGGAGGTCAAGGCTGCAGTGAGCTGAGATCACATGACTGCACTCCAGCCTGGGTGACAGAGGGAGACCCTATCTCAAAAAAAAAAAAAAAAAATCAGTTACTGCTTTTTCCTCTTTAGTATAGTGAGCTGGTTCTAAAAATGATTCCCTCTTTTTTGAAATGATAGAAGACAGAGATAGAGAAATAAGTCACAGGACAGGAGTCTTCCTAGAAATACTGAAAAATATCTACTATTTTGTTACTTCATGAAGTCTCAAACTAAGTTTAAAAGTTAAACAACAGTAGGCCTGGAAACCTTAGAATCCTGAGTTCAGCCCACAGACTTCTACAGACTTCCACTGAAACAACACTCTGCCTACTGAGCATGCCCAGTTAGCTCCTCATCACCAGCAGAGAGTTCTATCACAGACTTGAAGATATGCTGAGACTACGACAGTAGTGAGTTTAGACTGTGCTTGGTATTGAGGGGGAAAAAATAGCATAAAGGAAAAGTAGATGAGACCGAAAGAAAAGTCTCCCCAAACTAACCATGACCCTAAAGAGCCAGACCCTCAGCATAGAGTCTTCACTATGTCTAGGGAAGTGAGGTGAGTGGTTAGGGTCCAGAAGCCTAGAAAATGTCATTAGTGAAAAGGAAAAAGTAACAGGACAAGTAGGCAAGCAGGCAGGACTCCATGTCTCCTTTTTCTTTCTTTTTTCTCTCCCAGCACATTAGTGAATATTCATGGAGGAGGGATTAAAATACTAGAAACATTAGCCAGTCAGACCTTCCAAAGGGTTCCACCTAAACTTAATACCTTAAATGCACTAATGTTATATCAGATGATGTAGGATTTTTCTGGTTATAATTGTATATACTGGCCAGGCCTGGTCTCATACCTATAATCCCAATACTTTTGGAGGCTGTGGTAGAAGGATTACTTGAGGCCAAGAGTTTAAGACCAGTCTAGGCAACACAGCAAGACCGTATCTCTACAAAAAGATTTTAAAATTAGTCAGGTGTGGTGGTGTTCACTTATAGTCCCAGCTACTGGGGAGGCTGAAGTAAGAGATTCCTTAAGCCCAGAGTTCGAGGCTGCAGTGAGCCATGATCACACCACTGCCCTCCAGCCTGGGTGACAGAGTGAGAACCTGTCTCAATAAGAATAGTGATAATAATTATATATACCAATAAACAATTCTTAATTTGTTTTTTTTTTTTTTAGCTTTTGGGACACAGCCTAATTTTTCATCACAGCATGCTAAAGACACTTAGTTTTCTTGCTAATCAAAATAATTTTTTTTTTTTTGAGACAGAGTTTCACTCGTTGCCTGTGCTGGAGTGCAGTGGCATGGCCTCGGCTCACTGCAACCTCTGCCTCCTGGGTTCAAGCAGTTCTTATGCCTCAGCCTCCCAAGTAGCTGGGACTACAGGCATGTACCTCCATACTCGGCTGATCTTGTATTTTTAGTAGAGACAGGGTTTCACCATGTTGGCCAGGCTGGTCTTGAACTCCTGACCTCAGGTGATCTACCTGCCTCTGCCTCCCAAAGTGCTGGGATTACAGGTGTGATCCACCCCACCCAACCTATTGTAAATATTTAAGGTGTACAACATGATATTTTGATATACATAGTAAAATGGTTACTATAGTTAAGTAAATAAAGTCCTCAAAATAATTTTTAAAGTCACTAAAACTTCCCATTTTTTAAGAAGAAATCTCATTTTCTTGAATGCTCACTTTTAATCAACACAATCTGTAATCTTTTGGGTAAGAAAACAGGAAACATTTATTTCTTAATATTTTAAGATATTTGAACAGCTTTATATTTTATTTCCTAAGTGCCATATGAAGCATGTTATTATGGTAAATGTTAGTATAATATATCATTTGCTATTGTCATTTTAGTTGTGGTGGTTGTGATGTTTAATTGAGTGGGGTGGCTTTTTTCCAGAATGGAATCACTGGTTCCCCTTGTACAGAGTTTGAAAAAACGGATGGAAGTACCAGACTATGAAATGGTAAATATTTTATGTTAAAGTATAAAATTGACCCTTTAGAAAGACAATTTTCTGGGTAGAAAAATTTGCTTTTTGCTAAAGTAGTTCGTTTTTGTTTGTGCTCCTGTGAAGTCTGAAAGAATTATTATGAAAAGAAATGAGTGGGGGAAAAAAAACACACACACATTGAAATAGAATACTGGAAAAGTTTTCCAGGAAAAACATTTTTTTCTCAATTTCATGTATCAGGCAAAAGTCCTGTGTATTTTTTTAATTTTGTCTGTGGTCAGATCTCTCTTCAGCAGACAAAAGAAAAGTACACAATTTCTAAAATTGTCTATTTTTTATTGATTAGTATTTATGCTTTCTTCTTCCTTCCTTTTTTTCCTTCCTATTTAAAAACTTTTCTTAAAATAAATAAAATAAAAACTTTTCTGTTTGTAAAAACCAAAAGACAAAGAAAAAAGGGAGAGCTGTGACTAGCACATTTCAAATGTGTTAGCTGTTTGTCAACAGGGATCTGAATGCTATGGCCAAAGATACTTTGAGTCATAATTTCTTTTATTTTTATATCATTTTGCAGTCTTTGAAGCATGTGTGTTCCCTTTTGACCTTGTACTTGAGATGAGAAAGCTATAGTTTAAAATGTTCAAGTGACTTTTCTCAGATTCAATGCCAGGGTTAAGACTTCCAAGTCTCCTGCCTCTTAGTGTGGTCTTTCTCTTACTTCAGTAAGCTGAATTTGCATGTTTTATCTACTTATGGGATACATTCAGACCACCTTGTTTGACTGAAGTTGAAGTATTGATTTAAATATTAATTGAATTTATAAGATTTTGCTGGTATTCTTTAAAATAAGAGATGTCTGTTTTCACACTGCTGATAAAGACATACCCAAGACTGGGCAATTTACAAAAGAAAAAGATTTAATGGACTTACAGTTCCATATGGCTGGGGAGGCCTCACAGACATAGCGGAAGGTGAAAGGCATGTCTCACATGGCAGCAGACCCAGTGGCCTTCTTCTCACAGCTCCACTAGGCAGTACCCCTAGGGACTCTGGGTAGGGATCCTACCCCACATTTCCCTTCCATACTGCCATAGCAGAGATTCTCTGTAAGGGCCCTGCCCCCTGCAGCAAACTAATGCCTGGGCATCCAGGTATTTCCAAACATCTTCTGAAACCTAGGCAAAGGTTCCCAAACCTCAGTTCTTGACTTCTGTGCACTCACAGGCTCAACACCACGTAGAAGCTGCCAAGGCTTGGGGCTTGCATCCCCTGAAGCCACAGCCCAAGCTGTATGTTGTCCTTTTTAGCCATGGCTGGAGCGGCTGGAACATAGGATACCAAGTCCCTAGGCTGCACACAGCACTGGGACCCTGGGTCCTGCCCATGAAACAATTTTTTCCTCCTAAACCTCCAGGCCTGTGATGGGAGGAGCTGCCACGAAAGTCTGACATTCCCTGGATACATTTTCCCCATTGTCTTAGGGATTAACATTTGGCTTCTTGTTACTTATGCCAATTTCTGCAGCCAGCTTGAATTTTTCCTCAAAAAAATGGAATTTTGTTTTCTTTCACATTGTCAGGCTGCAAATTTTCCAAATTTTTATGCTCTGTTTCCCCTCTTAAAACTGAATGCCTTGGAAAGGCATGGTGGCTCATGCCTGTAATCCCAGCACTTTGGGAGGCCAAGGCAGGCAGATCATTTGAGGCCAGGAGTTCAAGACCAGCCTGGCCAACATGTTGAAACCCCATCTCTACTAAAAATGCAAAAATTAGCTGGGTGTGGTGGCACACACCTGTAATCCTAGCTACTCGGGAGGGTAAGGCAGAATCACTTGAACCTGGGAGGCAGAGGCTGCAGTGAGCCGAGATGGCACCACTGCACTCCACCTTGGGTGACAGAACGAGACTCCATTCTCAAAAAAACTAGATGACTTTAACAGCACCCAAGTCACCGCTTAAATGCTTTGCTGCTTAGAAATTTCTTCCACCACATACCCTAAATCATCTCTCTCAAGTTGAAAGTTCCACACATCTCTAGGGCAGGGGGAAAATGCCACCAGTCTCTTTGCTAAAACATAAGAGTCACCTTTGCTCCTGTTCCTAACAAGTTCCTCATCTCCATGTGAGACCACCTCAGCCTCGATTTCATTGTCCGTGTCATTGTCAGCATTTTGGTCCAAGCCATTCAACAAGTCTCTAGGAAGTTCCAAACTGTCCCACATTTCCCTGCCTTCTTCTGAGCCCTCCAAACTGTTCTAACCTCTGCCTATTACCCAGTTCCAAAGTTGCTTCCACATTTTCAACAGCGCGCCACTCTACTGGTACCAATTTACTGTATTAGTCTGTTTTCATGCTGCTGATAAAGACATACCAACACTGGGCAATTTACAAAGAGAGATTTAATGGACTTAGTGTTCCACATGGCTCAAGAGGCCTCACAATCATGGCGAAAGGTGAAAGGCACATTTCACATGGCAGCAGACAAGAAGAGTTTGTATAGGGAGATTACTGTTTTTAAAACCATCAGATTTCCGGCCAGGTGTGGTGGCTCGCGCCTATAATCCCAGCACTTTGGGAGGCCAAGGCAGGCAGATCACAAAGTCAATAGATCAAGACCATCCTGGCCAACATGGTGAAACCCCATTTCTACTAAAAATACAAAAATTAGCTGGGCATGGTGGCACACACCTGTAGTCCCAGCTACTCAGGAGACTGAGACAGGAGAATCACTTGAACTAGGGAGGCAGAGGTTGCAGTGAGCCCAGGTCACGCCACTGCACTCCAGCCTGACAAAGTGAGACTCCGTCTCAAAAAAAAAATGAATTACCAAATTGACTCAACTAAAGACCAATAATCATAAAATGAAGAAGTAGTTAAAGAATTATTCTAAGAAGAAGCATCTGGCCCAGACAGGTATATAGGCGAGTTCTACCAACACTTCAGAGAGCAAGTAACTTTTATGACATATAAACTGTTAGGGAAAAAAGAATCCCAATGCATAAAAATATTAAAAATTAAAAGTTTGTCATATTTAAGGTGTTGGATATCCCAGTTACCCTGATTTGATCTTTATATGTTATTATGAATGTATTAAATTATCACATGTACCCTGAAAATATGCACATCCTTTATGTATCCATAAAAATAAAGATTTGTCAATAAGGCCATTAATGATTAAAGAAGCTTTTAAAAACAACTGTCATACAGTGTAATTTTTAATTGTCTTATTTTCAGGTTCACCAGGCTGGTTTGACCTGCGATTATTCAGAACTTCCTCACCATATCAGCACAGAACAAGAAATAGGGTGTCTTATTCAATCTGTACATTATTTACTGAAAAATTTACCAAAGCCTACTCTTGTGACAATTGCAAGGTAAGTGTGTTAGGCTGAATAATGGCAAACCAGAGGTGCCCACATCCTAATCTCTGGAACATGTGAATATGTTGCATTATATTTATGTGCATAAAAGGGACTTTGCAGCATGATTAACTCAAGGATTTTGAGATGAGAAGATTATCCTGGATTCACCAAGTGGGCCCAATGTAATCACAAGGGTCCTTAGAAAGAAAGGCAGGAGGGTCAGAATCAGAATGTGATTTGAAAATTCTACACTGCCGGCTTTGAAGATGGAGGATGGGGCCGCAAGCTAAGGAACACAGGCAGCCTCTAGAAGCTAGAAAAAGCCAGGGGACAGATTATCCCTGGGATCTTACAAAAAGAATGCAGCCCTGTCAGCACTTTTATTTTAGGACTTCCAACCTCCAAAACTATGTGATAATAAAGTAGTATTGCTTTAAGCTACTAAGTTTGTGGTAATGTTTCACAGCAGTAGTAGAAAACTAATACAATCTCTGTAGGTAAATCTAATGATTTCTAATATAATTTTTTTTTTTACCTACTCAGCCCAAAATTTAGATGTTGTATTTTCACTATCAGTGATGATACACAAACAATGTAGTTATTGTTATCTTGTCTTTGAAGTTGGTAATATTCAGGTGAACACAAGAATTTTCAGATGAGCCCAAGAATCCTCATTTCTGTGTCCTACCAATTAATATTTAGCTGCTTGCCAGGTTTTAAATTTGAACATAATTGCTGAATGATTATAACAATTTAATAATGCCTTCCTATGTTAATTTTTGGGCTGGTTTTATATGGAAGTATAAGGTTCTAAAATAAGTACTTTAAACACTCAGGCTAATAATATGTAATTCATGGCAAACATTTTGTAACATCCTTTTTTTTTTTGAGACGGAGTTGCCCAGGCTGGAGTGCAATGTCATGATCTCAGCTCACTGAAACCTCTGTCTCCCAAGTTCAAGCGATTCTCCTGCCTCAGCCTTGTGAGTAGCTGGGACTACAGGCACATGCCACCACACCCAGCTAATTTTTTATTTTTAGTAGAGCCAGGGTTTTACCATGTTGGCCAGGCTGGTCTTGAACTCCTGACCTCAGGTGATCCGCCTGCCCCGGCCCCTCAAAGTGTTGGGATTACAGGCATAAGCCACTGCACCTGGCCTTGTAACATCCTTTTATCATTCTAAAACCTCATATTATGTAACCTACATATATATGTAATTCAAATATATAGATAATATTCGTATTACCTATAATGTACACATAGATAATATACATTATAGGTAATATAACCTACCATACACATAATACCTATACATATAGGAGGAATTAACATAATTGATAGTAAAATATATTAAAATGCCACACTAGACTCACATCTTTAAGAGATGCAGTTAAAAATGTACTGTAGCAGTTACAAATGCAGACAGATACATGTGTTGACCAGATGCCACAAGCAGCACTGCCATAATGACAAGATTTTTTTTAGTCATTGAACAGCCTCTTCATAAGGGTCTGCAGTTAAAGTCCAGTCTTTCCCCAATTTACAGAGTAGTTGGTATTTAATGCATTTTTTTAAATACTTTTATATACAAAAGAATGTTCAGTTCTAGGCTGCATTAGTCTGTTTTCACACTGCTGATAAAGACATACCCAAGACTGGACAATTTACAAAGAAAGAGGTTTAATAGGACTTACAGTTCCACCTGGCTGGGGAGGCCTCACAATCATGGTGGAAGGCAAGGAGGAGCAGGTCCCGTCTTAAGTGGATGGCAGCATGCAAAGACAGAATGAGAACCAAGCAAAAAGGATTTCTCCTTATAGAACCCTCAGATCTCATGAGACTTATTCACTACCACGAGAATAGTATGGGTGAAACTGCTGCCATGATTCAGTTATCTCCCACCAGCTCCCCTCCCACAGCAATGGGAATTATGGGAGATACAATTCAAGATGAGATTTGGGTGGGGACACAGCCAAACTGTATCATAGACTCAAAAAATTAAAAATTGCCTTTTCACTTACTTGAGTACTCAGTAGACTTTGAAAATATTCAAGACACAGCACAGCTGTTCATGTCGCAGGATGATCCTGCCTGTTGCAAGCCTTCTAGCAGCCCAGCCCTCTTGTCCCAGTCCCCTAAATGTCAATAGGATTCATCTAGTTGTTGTGTCACTCAAAAATGTACTAAGAGATTTTCGAAACACCCTTATGGGAATAGCTCCCATCAAGAACCACTCTAATAGTGTTTAAAGAAGTCAAAAATTGGCGAGGTACAGTGGCCTCATGCCTGTAATCCTGGCATTTCGGGAGTTAGAGGCAGGTGGATCGCTTGAGCTCAGGAATTTGAGACCAGCCTGGGCAACATGGCAAAATGCTATCTCTACAAAAAACACAAAAAATTAGCTGGACATGATGGCATTTGCCTGTAGTCGCAGCTACTTGTGGAGCTGAGCTGCAGTGAGCCAAGATCACATGATTGCACTCCAGCCTGAGCGACAAAATGAGACCCTGTCTCAAAAAAAAGTCAAAAATATTTTCAAAAGCATTGCAGTACCCTTTATTTGTTAAGACTTGTAAATTAAGTTTTTACATACGACACTTTAGGCCTTGCTGAGCTTAGTGGCTTACATCTGTGACCCTAGCACTTTGGGAGCCCGAGGTGGGTGGATTGCTTGAGCCCAGGAATTCAAGACCAGCCTCAGCAACATAGTGAGACCTCACACACACACTAGAAAAAGGATTAGCTGGGCATGGTGACATGTACCTGTAGTCCCAGCTGCTCAGGAGACTGAGATGGGAGGATTGCTTGAGCCCAGGAGGTTGAGGCTGCAGTCAGCCATGATCATGCCACTGAACAACAAAGGAAGATCTTGTCTCAAAAAATAAAGTTGGCCTTTGTCCATGTGTGTATGTTAGTATTTAATAAAGTTTCTCAGGCCAGACGTGGTGGCTCACGCCTATAATCCCAGCACTTTGGGAGGCCGAGGGTGGATAACCTGAGTTGAGGAGTTCAAGACCAGCCTGGCTAACATGGTGAAACCCAGTCTCTACTAAAAATATAAAATTAGCCTGGCACGGTGGCAAGCACCTGTAATTCCAGCTACTCAGGAGGCTAAGGCAGAAGAATCGCTTGAACCCAGGAGGCAGAGGTTGCAGTAAGCCAAGATTGCACCACTGCACTCCAGCCTGGGCAACAGAGCAAGACTCTATCTCAAAATAATAAATAAATAAATATAAAGTTTTTTAATATTATTGATTGTGTCTTAAATTTTTACATCAAGCCACAAAAATAACCTGTCACCAGAGCATGGAATGAGTTTATCAGTGGTCTTACAGATTAGCTCTTTAGGTTAAAATACTTGTACTAAGGATTAGGCTAGATAACTAATTCCAGTTCCTTCTATGAAGATTTTTGTACTGCTCTTCTCATTCTATCCTCTAAAAGGCTTTATTCACCCTTATCCAGAACCAGGAGACACTGGTTAATCCAGGCATAATTGGCAGCAGCATTGTAACTGCCCAGTGCAACTCAGGTTGTAGCTGGTGAGTTCTGGAAAGACTCCCAAAATACAGATCTCTGCCCCCAACTCACTTGGCTCATTTCTGCTTGCTACTGCCTAGGAAACTAAATCCAACACCAGCACATTACATTTCATTTTGGACCAAGCCATCAATCCTTTATACTTTTGTAGTTAACAAATCATTTTTTTTTTTTTTTTTTTTAGAAGTGAAAGGTCTCACATATTTATTACTGAAGCCAGGCAACCAAAGCCTTTTTTTTTTTTTTAACATGAATAATGGAAGCACTGTGGGTTGTACTAACTAATGCCTTCATAACAGATCCAGAGAGGAAACTGTTCAAACTTCTTCAGACAGCGGTGACATTTCTTAGCTTGATTTGGTAACACGATTGTGAACTTCAGACAGCATAAATATGTGTGCCATCTCATGTGCCATCTTATAGACCCAGCTTGGTTCTTCTCCAATGTCTCCTTTTGGAGTTGTACCTGATTTTATTACCAGTTTTCATCCGAATCCACTGGGGAATGGGACGATTTTGCTTTTGTTTCTTGGCCAGGAATCGCTTAATCCTGAAAGTCTTGTGAGAAGACATGGCGACAAACTGAGTAAAGCACACACCACGATGGCGGAGAAAGGAAGAGAGCAACAAATCATTTTTAGAAATGGAATCCTTTTATCGGTTGGAAAACTTCAACCCTCATCATTTCTAGCCCTAGCATACACACAATAAAACACGTCCAATCACTAAGATAGTAAGCCCCTGTATTCCCAAGCATCATCTCACTTTCAGGCAAACAGTGGTCTAGCAATCAAGCACTAAGGCTCACGCCACATGTCACCTTGCACAAGTTAATCTCTGTGTTTCAGATTTAAGGGATAGTAATTGTGCCTATTTCATAGAGTTGCTGTGAAAATTAAAGAACTTAATCTATGTAAGCTGCCTCACATAGGGTAAACATTTACTAGCTTTCAACTGATATTAATCCAAAATCCAGCACACCTTAATTTCTGTTTTACATTGAAATCAACACATGCAGCTTTTCCTCAGAATATGATTTTATCCTATATGTATATTTTTTCTTTCTCTTCTTGGTTCTAGGTCAAGTCTGGATGATTACTGTCCTTCTGACCAAGTTGACATCATTCAAGAAAAGGTCCTCAGTATGCTACGTGCCCTCTATGGAAATCTAGACATCCAAGTGTATGCAGCAGAGTCTTCTCCACCTTGAAACAAGCAAAACGTTAGGTTCCTGTTGTATCTTGGTTTAGCAACAGGCCTTTAATTAATTTATCTGTAAATGAGTCTTCCAGAGAACACTGTTTTTGTATTAACTTTTAGTTGAAATCTTTCAGATATTTTGAATCTCTAAACAACTATTGCCAGTTGTGGAATGATGATAGTTTTTTTGGCATCGAGTCTAATAACCTCAACTGACAGAACCCTTGCTTATCTGTCTTCCTTAAGCATTTTTGAGGTGTTTGTTTGTTTGTTTTTTTCACTTTTCACCTAGGTCTATTGGACTATATGAGATTCATTCATACTTCATTTATTCATTCATCCAATATCTACTGAGCACTTACGTGTACCAGACGTTACGTACTGGGTATATATATGGTAATGAACAGAATAGACAAGTCCCCTGCCCTTTTAGGGGAGACAGATGAGAAATAAATTATGGATTATGAGAAATGTTATGAAGGAAAGGACAACCACAGACATGTCTCAGTACTCAGGGTACCCTGGCCTTATAGGAAAGTAACGTTTCTCTTCTTTTCTTTTCTAATTTTATAAAAATAGAGATGGAGTCTCACATGTTACCCAGACTGGTCTCGAACTCCTGGGCGCAAGCAATCCACCTACCTTAGCCTCCCAAAGTGCTGGGATTACAGGTGTGAGCCACTGCCCCAGCCAGAAACTAACATTCTCAAAAGCTACTACCAAAAAAACCCCACAAATTTGCCAGTCAGTGAAATTATCACAGGAAGTTCACCTTTCCAAGGAATTTGGCATTGTGGCCCTGCTCTTGCCAAATGCTCTCCAGCCTTGTTGGTATCAAGGTGGTCTGGTTGAGTAGACTTGACCAAACAAAAATTAACTGGGTTTTTTTTTTTTGGTTTTTTGTTTTTTTTTTTGCTGATCAAAAAAGCCCTTCAGGGTTTTTTGTGTCTCCAGGCGGTCGTTGTAAGTATCAATAATACAGTCCCTAAGTGCCACTTTATTGGCAAGTCTGGATTGATACTTTTTCAGATAAACCAGCTTTTTATGTAAATAGTAAGGGAAAAAGTTAAATCTTTAATTCTGACCTGCCATAAATACCCAAAGACATAAACTGTCTTCCACCAACCCTCATAACTAAGACACCCTTCCTGAGTCACTCTTAATCATGAAACTTCATTTTCTCAATTTGCCAGTCTTCTGATCTTTAGTATCTCTTTAGTTCAGTCGTCTTTGTTACCTACCTACTTGATTTATTTTCCTTTAAAAGGTGGAATGACATTTAAAGAAAAATACCCATCATTCATCAATACCAACACAGCAGTTCTTTTCATTCTTGCATGTAACTTTTAGGCCTTATCTGCATGTGTTCCTATCGAGTTGCATGTAGCTGAAATTATACTGTGTTGCCTAACTTTGTGCTAATACCCAAGGACACACTTTATCATTGCCTCTCAATGGATGGCACCTAACCCCTTTTTTCCAAGGATTCTATTTTCCAGTGAATTTTTGTCACCGAGTTAATTTCCCAAGTCTGATAGCATGAATGCTTATTTGTGTTGTGAAAAGCAGACCAGCCTGACTCAGCTTTCCATTTTGATAGAACAGTATGTGCCAAAAAGGTTTATTTTCTTGGTAAAATCAGAATTGTAGAACTGTGCTATTTATTTTTGAATTTTTTAAATTTTTGGTTAGTGCTTACAGATGTTACTTTTATGATTCCTTTGCATGCTAAAGAAGTTAAAGGGTATGTTTTGACCTGTAGCACTAACTAATTGTGTGTGATCTCAGTATGTTGATGGCTTTGATTTTGTGAGTGGTTTACTAGTCATTTATTGATTCCCATGAAC
The DNA here is from genome assembly GCA_036589455.1 of Ateles fusciceps. NCBI lineage: Eukaryota > Metazoa > Chordata > Mammalia > Primates > Atelidae > Ateles > Ateles fusciceps. The sequence continues at coordinate 11,223,697 of JAZHEH010000572.1, read as the reverse complement.
TCTGATAAGATTCATTGTGGTTTTAACTCAGGTTGAATAAAAGAGCATCAGTTTCTTTTATAGGAATGTTTGTTTAATTCTCATGTTCTGTGATCATCTCTTCGAGAATAAAATTCAGTCCCTAATTGCTGAATCAACTTAGTAAATTATGTCTTGCACATTCCAAATAGGATGATACTTGAAGATGTATTTCATTTGTGTTCTAAGTACCAGTGAGGGGGATACCATGGTACAGTGTTTTGAATTGTATACTAATATCATTAAAGCATGGGATTTTAGGGGCTTTTTAAAATGTGACTTAAGTGTAAGCATAGACTTAAACTTAATAAGTTGTGTATTTCCTAGTATCTAGGGGAAAAAAAATTTATGTCCAGCCTTTCATAATAACCTTTTGACTGTCAATTTTATATCTCTTTAGAAATATTTCCTATAGCCATGGGTCTTTATGTGTTCTAGCTTCTCAAGGAGCTCTTAGTTAATGTCCTTCACACTTTTTTTTTTTTTTTTTTTGAGGTGGGCGATTGCTCTGTTGCCCAAGCTGGAATGTAGTAGTGTGATGTTGGCTCACTGCAGCCTCGACCTCCTGGGCTCAAGCAATCCTCCCACCTCAGCCTCCCGAGTAGCTGGAACTACAGGTGCATGACATCATGCTAGGCTTTTTATTATTATTATTATTATTAGTTTGTAGACATGAAGTCTCACTTTGTTGCCCAGGCTGGTCTCGAACTCCTGGGCTCAAGCGATCCTCCTGCCTCAGCCTCCCAAAGTGCTGGGATAGCAAGCGTGAGCCACCATGCCCGGCCTCTTTCACTCTTTATGATAATCTCTCCTAGTCTTGACTTTGTTTTCACAGCAGTGGTCCTGGATTGCTGGCAGTAAATTCATCATACTGCCAGTAGTTTATAGTCAGTGGTGTGTTTTTCAGTACAAGATTCTCTCATTCACCATACATCTCAAGAGAAAGCACTTTAGTGACAGTTCAGGAGTTTTTGTTTGACATCTTTCAGAAATGCTTGACATACAGTCTTGCCTTCTCAAAGTATACTGATACTTTGTTGAGGGGATCAGCATTTTTTATTGTAAAGTGTTGTTTTTGTTTTTTTTTTTTTAAGACTGAATCTCGCTCTGTTGCCAGGCTGGAGTGCAGTGGTGCCATCTCGGCTTACTGCAACCTCTGCCTCCTGGGTTCAAGGGATTCTTCTGCCTCAGCCTCCTAAGTAGCTGGGACTACAGGTGCATGCCACCACGCCCACCTAATTTTTTTTTTTTTTTTTGAGACAGAGTCTCGCTCTGTTACCAGGCTAGAGTGCAGTGGCACACTTTAGCTCACTGCAACCTGCACCTCCTGGGTTCAAATGATTCTCCTGCCTCAGCCTCCCAAGTAGCTGGGACTACAGGCATGCGCCACCACACCCAGCTAATTTTTATTTTTAATAGAGACAGGGTTTCACCATGTTGGCCAGGATAGGTCTCTATCTCCTGACCTTGTGTTCCGCCCGTCTCAGCCTCCCAAAGTGCTGGGATTACAGGCGTGAGCCACCACACCCAGCCTATTATAAATATTTAAGGTGTACAGAATGATATTTTGATATACATAGTAAAATGGTTACTATAGTCAAGTAAATCAACATAAGCACTTCTCACATAGTTGCCCTTTGTGTGTATGACAAGAGCACCTAAAATCTCTTTTAGTAAAAATCCTGAATCAAGTGCAGCCTTACTAACTGTAGTCTTCATGTGCACATCAGATCTTAGGCTCACTCATCCTGTGGATCAGCCCCTTTGCATCCTTTGACCTCCGTCTTCCCATTTCTTCCGTCTCTCCGCTGGCCGTGGGAACCAGTTTTATTCTTTATCTCTGTATATTTGAATTTTTTTAGGCTCCATATGAAAGTGAGGGTCAGCTTTATTAATACTCATTGTCGTACTCTGCTGTGTCACCTTCAGTTGTAGCACTTCTATTGCAGTTGCAGTGCTTGTGTCTGCACTCCTTGGTCTTGGACTGCCTCTTGCATTTCTAGCCACATCCTGGATTGCAGACATCAGCACCATCCTTTCCCCTTATTCTTATTTGCATTCACAAATGAAGTTATAATGACTAAGGAGGTTCCCACAAACCTTGGTTCTTAGAACAGAGTTCTCTGAACGGTGAACATTCTGGTCACTCACTAGGAGGGTCTATCTAAGCATTGCAAATTAGTAAACTGGCATTCTATACATTAATGTCTTGTGAGTTTAAGTCCTGTAATTCAGAAACAGGAGCTCTGTTACAGAAACTAAGACAAGGCTGAGATGGCGCATTAGTACTTCCTTTGAGGACCTTCACTGAATAGTCAGCCAACCTCCAACTATGGCATCTCTACCATTTTTGCTAACTTCAAACGGTCCTTGACAGCAAGCAGATCTCTGAAGCCTGTCAGTCAGCCAGCAGCACTATTTAGAAGCCCTTGCACCCCATTTGAGGTGAATCATGCCAAGATTGAGCTGAATGAGAAGTTCCATGATTAAATGCAGAAGATGGTGGTAAGAATGTAGGTTCCAGGGGCCGACTGCCTGACTCCAGTGTCCCCTTCCCCATGTTTGAGCTTAGTGACCTCTCTCAGCCTTAGCTCCCCTTTTACAAGAAGAGAACTTAACTCATCAGGACGTTGTGAAGAAAAATACCTATAAAGCCCTTAGCACCAGAATCACTGGCTGTTGTTTCCAAACTCAGTCCAAATGAGAATATCCTTTGGTGGCTGCCCCAGTCTTTGCTGCTCTTCCCATGACTCTCCAAATACTGATTATTTTCAACCCCCTATTAGCCCCAACCATATTCCTGTAAATAACAGAATTTCAAGGTTAGAGATCTATTCAAAAAAGGTAGGCCCTTGGCCAGGTGCGGTGGCTCACGCCTGTAATCCCAGCACTTTGGGAGGCCAAGGTGGGCAGATCACAAGGTCAAGAGATCAAGACCAGCCTGGCCAACATGGTGAAACCCTGTCTCTACTAAAAATACAAAAAAAATTAGCTAGGCGTGGTGGCACACACCTATAGTCCCAGCTACTCAAGAGGCTGAGGCAGAAGAATCGCTTGAAGCTGGGAGGCAGGGGGTTGCAGTGAGCTGAGATCGCGCCGCTACGCTCCTGGCAATAGTGCAAGACTGCGTCTCAAAAAAAAAGGTAGGTTCTTGCCCTTAAGGAAAGAAGAGATAACTTTAGGCAGAGTGACTGATAATTTAAAACTTTTGTCTTTCTGTTGATAAACCTTATTTGCCCTATATTATACATCCATTTATTCACAATTTTAAATCTTATACTCTTGTGCAATTACAGAGGGTCAGAGAAGTCAAAGCTTGCCCAGCTTCTTTTACTTTTCCCTTCTGCATGCTTGTAGATAAAACTCAGATTTGTGATGCTAAATTTTTGATGTAGACAGTGTTTGGAAGTCTCCTGCTCCTGGACTTACGAATTTCCTTCATGGCATCTAGGGTTATCTTCACCATTTTTGGTACAGCTGATTTATAAACCACTGGAAATAACAACAACAGATCCCTCATGAATCAGCCGAAGCATGACAGGGAGGTGGAGTAAAATGGGTACCTCCAGCCAGTTCACCAGTATTTCCCAAACCACTCCCCAAGCATTTCCTTCACCTGGGCCTCTGCCTGACTAAAGATCAGCCTCAGCTTGTTGAGGGGTAAGGAAAATGGGATCATTAGAGAAAGGGGGAATGCCTTTGTCAGCTTGGCCTAATAAGGTCACAGCCCATCAGCTGACCCTGATAACTCAAGGAGGGAGGCTGAAGTCAGGGGTTAGCACTAGGCTCCGCAGGCCAGCTTTTGGGCAGAAACTACTCAGAACCGCACAGCCACACCATCTGCCCTCTGCAGCATTGCCCCACTGGGAGCAGGTACAATGAGGGGGCAGCATCATCACAAAGTGGCACCTGAAGTATCGGTGGCTTTGGAATCAGTCTAAGTCCGAGTACTTCCTCTGCCAGTCACAAGTTGTGTAAAGTTGGGCAACTTAAAGTGTCAGAGTCCCTTGATTTAGGCATGACTCAAGGCCCAGCTTGTGTTCCTAGAGGACTCCTGTGCTGTCAGTACATTTCAGTGAGCTCTTACATCTGCCCCCCGCTATCTGTCCATGAGCTCCTCAAGTGCATCCTGATACAACTTTGTTGCTCCAGTCTCTGGCATAGTCTCTTGGCACATCATAAGGCCTCTAAGCATGTGTAATGAATTAATAAATACTGAAAATTCTGACGGTCACTGGAGGCTTGGTGGTGATAAACCTTATTATCTGCCCTGTGTTATACATCCTATTATGAATATGGTATCTTTGAGAGCACATTAAACAAACATATTAATGCAAGGACCAACATTTATCAAGGATTAAGTATAGTGAATACATGAATCCGGAACAGCTAAAAGATTGTACCTGTAATCTAAGTATTGTGTCCACAGAACAACTGTTACAAACAAAAGAAGGCCAGGGCAAATTGTGTCATTTTCCCAGCAGTTTTGTGATCTGTTTTGTGTGGTTATGGATAAGACCTGATAAGAACCATGTTTCAGCTGGGTGTGGTGGCTCATGAGTGTAATCCCAGCACTTTGGGAGGCTGAAGCGGGATTACCTGAGGTCAGAAGTTTGAGACCAGCCTGGCCAACATGGTGAAACCCCATCTCCACCAAAAAATACAAAAATTAGTTGGGTGTGGTGGCAGGTACCTGTAATCCCAGCTACACGGGAGGCTGAGGCAGGAGAATCACTTGAACCCAGGAGGCAGAGGTTGCAATGAGCTGAAATCGTGCCATTGCCCTCCAGCCTGGGTGGCAAGAACAAGACTCCATCTGAAAAAAAAAAAAAAGAACCATGTTCCACAATGTACGTGTAAGCATGACCTAAAAATACATACAGTTTAAATTTCTGCCTAACATTCAAAATCTAAAATCTAACATTTGATATATCCAAAAACTGGGTGGGGAGGGATAACATGGGGAGAAATGCCAGATATAGTATGCACCTAAAGTTAAATAAATAAATTTTTTTTAAAACTCATAATGGCAAACACTGTAATCTGCAGATCAAATATGATAACTAGTAAAAGTTCAATAAAATTACATCATATGAAATTTTTTAAAAACTGTGTATGAACTTTTGATCCTTAAAAATATATTGTTTGCCATTAAAGGAGTACCAACTTCACTGCTGATACTTCCACTTTGAGGTAATTTCTGTTAGAGTCCCGCCTTGCTCTACCCTTTTCCTCCTTCCTTCCTGAGGCAAAATGAAAGAGAATTACAAGATGCCTTCTTATAGAAACGTATGTTCTGTTTTGCCTTTCCATGCCTTAAGTTTGTAAGGGCAGGCCCCATGGGAGAGGCCTATAGTTGTCCCACGGTGCCAGCGGATGACAAAGTCTGTCTTGGTGCAGTATTGGGAAGCTGGTCTGTTGCCACAGACATAAGCCATATTGTCTAATATCACTTGTTTTGTTTTGTTTTGTTTTTTAATGGTGAAAAGATATACATATATTTGGAATTAGCCAGCTGGACTCAGTTTAGATGATCCTAATTTTGTTGGCAACATCCAAAGCATCGTAATGAGGAGCCAGTCGAACATATGCCTTCTTCTCTCCATCAGGCCGAATCAGGCCGTTGACCTGGGCCACATCCGTGTCATAGAGCTTCTTCACAGCCTGTTTGATCTGGTGCTTGTCCGCTTTAACATCCACAACGAACACAAGGGTGTCGTCGTCTTTGTCTTCTTCCTGGCGGACTCAGTGGTCGAGCGGAAACTTGATGATAGCATAGTGGTCAGCTTGTTCCTCCTGGGGGCCTTCCGAGATATTTGGGCTGCCTCTGGAGTCGCGGTGTCTTGGGCTGCCGGAAGGTGGGTGACGGAAGGCGAGTGACGTGCGGATCTTCTTTGTGTGGCTGTCGACAGCTTTCAACACTGCCTTCTTGGCTTTAGAGCCTTTGCTTTGGCTTCGGCTTTAGGAGGGGGTAAGCGCTTCCTTTGCTTTTGGTGCCATCTTGTGAAAAGTAGTATCAGTTTTATCAGTAATAGTGATATATCCATCTGCCTGAAGGCCTGGACCTGTTTCTGAGTTATTAGAAACAGTGGAGAATGGTGATGTTTCTTGTGCTTCCTCAAACCCCAGCACAGCAGTGCTTGCTCATTAAATAGTTCGGACAGTGTATAAAATAGCAGCTCTTTGGAATTCTAATCAAAAAGGAGGGCAACTCTGACCATTCTGAATTAACCCAGAGCAACATGCCGTCTCTGAAGGCAGTCTGTTTTTCTGCTGTACAGTGTAAACATTTGTAAACTTAAGATTTATTTTGCTTTTAGATGTTTTTCTTGCATGTCCAACTGGTCATTTCGTTTTCATTTGACACCACGCTAAAACAGGTAACACAGCTTCCTGTAGGCTTCCTGTATAAGCAACAGCCAGTTATAAAATATTATAGAAAAAAGACCTTATTTATGACATCATAACTTAAAAGAAACTGAGTAAACAAAATAAAAAATTAGAGCCTTGTCGCCTGTGGACAGAGAAGGCCAGGGAGAGTGAAGCCAACATAGGAGACGCGGGAGTGAGAGGCAAATGGAGAGAGAGAAGCCAGGAGTTATGCTTTGTCTTAGGCAATGAAAGTATACTTGGCAAGGGAGCAGTCCTCAGTGTACAGCAAGCAAGGAAACTCCTTTCTCCTGCCTAGCAGACACACCTCCTTCAGGACAGAAGTTTCTTCTTATCTGATACCAGTCACTCATTAGAGACACTGTCTGTCTTCAAGCGAAGAATATTGATGCCTCATGAAGAAGAAAATAATTACATGGGCATTGGTAATTACAGAAGAAAAAAGGTGAAGACAACATTAAAAAAAAATGCTTGGGGAAACATTCAATTCTAAGAGTATTTAAATTGCTCTGCGCTGATTTTGTTTTTTTAACTGTAAATTTTGATTCTTTAGAAAAGATAGTATTTTTCCTCTCCTTGTAAGGAAGGAAAATCCATTGCAAAATGATCAACTAGAAGCTGTTATCTGTGAGCTTTCACAGCCAGGGAGGGGATGTGATGTTACCCAGAAAGTACTTGGACGTGGCACTTGTGTTTCAGTACTGTGAAGGATGTTTCCGGCCAGGCTCACATTCTGTACGTCATTCTTCTCATCAAGAGGCCAAAACAGCATTTCATCACAGAATATCCAAGACTGAAACCCACTGAAAGAAGAATGCTCAACAAAAAGGAATTTACATAGCTCCAGCGCAATGTTAACAGAGTCTAAGCAGCCTTTCTTATGTTAGCAAGGATTTTGTAGGCCTAATGAGAAAAAGAATCCTCTCTAGAAACTTCTGGTATTTAAAGTGAAATCTAAGCAAGTGAAAGATAGGGAGAATAAGGTCTCTGGAAAAGTTATTTGTCAATGAAACATGTCTCGGAACAAGAAAGATCTAAGATACTGAGAATTAGTAGAACCTAGAAGAAAAAAAAAAAATGAGACAAGGGCAGACTGTACTTGTAGTTATTCGAGAATAAGTACTACAGATTTTGTGAGGAAGAATTGAAAGTTGACCCTAAGACTTCATTGTGTATACTTTGTGATGAGTAGGCATACGCGAATACTAAGATGTAATCCTAGGTATTTCAAAGTAGTAGCTTCAGATTCTAATTTTAAGTAAGGATTTAAGCATTTTCTACTGACTTTTTTTGCTTATAAAGACCTATGCCTTTCTGGTATTATTACATATAGACACACAGTACAGTCACAATTCTGTAGTCCAGACTGAATAAAGTAAACAGCATTTTTTACAAAGTTCTGTCATAATGATACTTATTTATGTTTGGAACATTTTTTTCTCTTTAGTAATATTACTCAAAAAATTATTCCACTAGGCCGGGCGCGGTGGCTCACGCCTGTAATCCTAGCACTTTGGGAGGCCGAGGTGGGCGGATCACCTGAGGTCAGGAGTTCAAGACCAGCCTGGCCATCATGGTGAAACCCCATCTTTAAAAAAAAAAAAAAAATTATTCGACTCAGTATAAGATGTAAGAAGCTTTAAATGTGCTTAAAAAATATTTCTCTAAGTTAAATATAGAATTACCATGTGGCCCAGCAATTTAAGTCCTAATTGGTGTATACCCAAGAGAAAGGAAAACACGTATGCCCACACAAAAACTTGTACACAAATGTTTAAAGGAACATCATTCATAATAACCAAAAGGTGGAGAAAAACCCAAGTATCCATCAAGAAATGACTGGGTAAATAAAAGGTGGCATATCCATATAAGGAAACATTAAATGGCGATAGAAAGGAATGTGGGGGTTGATACCTGCCACAACATGGATTGACCTTGGAAATACTGCATTAAGTAAAATAAAAAGCTGATCAAAAAAGACCACATACTATATGATTCTGTTTAGATGAACCTTCCAGACTGGGCAAGTCAATAGAGACAGGGTAGTTAGCTAAAAGGGATGAGTCAGTCTGGGGAATGGGAGATGTACTAAGATTACATCTTAGTATTCGTGTATGCTTATTCATCACAAACAGGAGATGAGGAGGTGACTGCTAACAAATATGGGGGTTACTTTTTGGGGTGCTGAAAACATTCTGGAGTTAGATAATGGTGATGATTGCATAGCATTGTGAATGTATTTAAAAACCACTGAGTTGTACCTTTCAAAGGGGCAAATTTTATGGTATGTGAATTATTTCTCAATTTAAAAAGATGAATTGCTTGTTGGACATCAGAATTGTTTGAATTTCCTCATTAATGCTTCCATGAAGAGAAGTTTCTCATTTGATCAATTAAAGAGTGAGAGGGTATTCACAGAATACCTTCTGTGAATTGTACTTCTGTTTTACTTGTAGGATAGAGAAAAATGTCTGCGAGAAATGTAATATACTGGGGTAGACAGACAGAGGTAGTCTTTTTATTAGTCACTCTGAAGACCATTTTCCACCGTGCAGCTTATCAGTGAATACAAATAAGTCATTGTCTAAGGTAAATGAATCACATTAAATTCAGGGGGTGAGAAATCCGAAAATAAACAGTGGGTTTATATTAAAAATAACACATTTGGCCAGGTGCGGTGGCCCACACCTGTAATCCCAGTATTTTGTGAGGATGAGGTGGGTTGAGCCCAGGAGTTCAAAACTAGCCTGGGCAACGTGGCAAAACCCTATATAAAAAAAAAAAAAAAAAAAAAAAAAAAAAAAATTCGAAAATTAGCTGAGTGTGGTGGTGCACATTTGTAGTCTCAACTACTTGGGAGGTTAAGGTGGGAGGATTGCCTGAGCCCAGGAGGTTGAGGCTGCAGTAAGCAGTGATCACACCACCACATTTCAGCCTAGGTAACAGAATGAGACTCTGTCTCAAAAAATAAAAGTAACACATTTGCAGAGTTTTATGTGTGTATGCATAGACATTATACAGGAAACCAACTTAAAATTTTTCTGTGTTTCGGCTTTTATTCCTTCTGAGTAAAATACAGTGATACCCCAAAACACCTTTAACACTGCAAGTATAATTCTTTGAAGTACAGTAGTTTCCCCTTCCAAACAACATGAATAAATTACATTCAGTTAAAAAAAAAAATTATTACCACCTATAGAAATAAAACTTTATACTACTGAAGAATGTAGATGAAGACATGACCATCTATGAAGAGATATTACATGCTTATATAAGATGATTCAATATTATTATAAAGGTGTCACTGCTTCTTATATCAAATTTTAATGTTTATAATTTCCATAAACATACCAAAGGAGGTTTTATCTTAGCTAGCGAAGCTGATTCTAACATTCCTATGGAAAAATGATCATGCAAGGAGAACTCCAAAAATTTGTGAAAAATTAATGAAGTTATTAACTCCTACTAGGTACTAAAATACATTATGAAACTAGGTAATTTAAAACAGTATAGTGTGGGGATATGAGCAGAGAAACTGGTGAATGAAACAGAATAAGGTCCAGAAATAGACCTATGTTAAAGTAAGGACATCGGATTTAATAAAAAGTAATTAATGTCTCATACAAAATACAAGTTTATTTCTCATTTTCATAAAGTCCAGAATGTGTTTCTGCTCAGCAGCTTTCTCTTCACGAGGATTCTGACTCCGGCTCTTCGTATCTTTGGTTTTGCCATCCTTAACATTGGCTTTCGTGGTTTTCTTGAGAGAGTATCTCCAGTCCACCTGGCAAGAAGGCAAAGAGGATGGGTATCTTTTGGGAGGCTTTTATGTGCCAGGCCCATCAGTCTCCTAGCTGCAGGGAACCTGGGAAATGTATCCTCCTTTCTATCTGAACAGATAGAAGAAAGAGCAGGTTTGGAGAACACCTAGCTTTCTCTCCCACAAGTCCCAAGTACACACTGGAATTTGGTATACAATCTGGGTGGTATTTTATATCAGTGGTGAAAGATGAGTTGGGTAGTTGCATTCCCAATTTACTCCTTACAACAAAATTAATTACAATTGAATCAAATTGTAATAAAGTGAAAAAGAAAAGAAGGAAGGAAAGTATTTCTAGATCACAGGAGAAAAGGAAAGATTATTAATAAATAAGCATTCTTGGTTTTTTTGTTTGAGACAAGGTTTCACCCTGTCGCCCAGGCTGGAGTGGTGTCATGATCACAGCTCACTGCTCCCAGGCTCAAGAAATCCTTGCACCTCAGCCTCCCAAGTAGCTGTGATCACAGGTGGGGTGCCACCACACCCAGCTAATTTTTTTTTTTTTTTTTGGTAGAGATGGGGTCTCACTATGTTGCCCAAGCTGGTCTCAAACTCCTGGGCTCAAGTGAATCTCCCACTGTAGCCTCCTAAAATGCTGGGATTACAGGCATGAACCACCACAGCCAGCCAGCATGCTTTTTTTTTTTAAGATTCAAAGGAATATGGGGTTCAAGGTTGTGTATCATGGCCATTCCAGGTTTCACAGTCCTACCACTTCCCTTTCTAGGCCCTGATGTTAACATAGGACATCTACTCTGTCTGTGAATTTGGCATCTGTTGTAGTGCTGACATTTTCATGATTATTTTCTGAGTCTAATGAGGCAGCAAAGTCTGCCCTCCTGCAGCAAGAGATGAGGGTCTAATTAAAGTTGATCATGGCCCAGGGTGATGGGGCGTGCCTGTAGTCCCAGCTACTCGGGAGACTGAGGTGGAGGATCGCTTGAGCCCAGGAGTCTCGGGCTGTAGTGCGCTATGCCGATAGGGTGTCCGCAGTAAGTTCGGCATCATTATGATGACCTCCCGGGAGCGGGGGACCACCAGGTTGCCTAAGGAGGGGTGAACCAGCCCAGGTCGGAAACAGAACAGGTTAAAACTCCCGTGCTGATCAAATAGTGGGATTGCGCCTGTGAATAGCCACTGCACTCCAGCCTGGGCAATGTAGCAAGACCTTGCCTCTAAAAATAAATAAATAAATAAATAAATAAAAATAAAGTTGATCATGAAAGTCTTTTGGCTTTCATGCCTTTAAGTTGATAGTTGGCTTACCTGCTGTGCTATTCTTTTCAAGGCCTCCATGAAAGTTCACAAAAGTCAGCCACCTCCCACAATCCTTCCCTAGCTGAGTGCTTTCCCTTCTGTCTGGTCCTAAACAATCATTGGTGAAATTCTCAGAAACATGGTAAGTTCGGGCATGGTGGCTCACGCCTATAATCCCAGCACTTTGGGAGGCAGAGGCAGGCAGATCGCCTGAGTTCAGGAGTTCAAGACGAGCCTAACCAATATGGTGAAACCCTGTCTCTACTAAAAATACAAAAAATTAGCTGGACGTGGTGGTGGGCGCCTGTAATCCCATCTACTCAGGAGGCCAAGGCAGGAGAATCACTTGAACCCAGGAGGCAGAGGTTGCAGTGAGCCGAGATCGCGCCATGGCTCTCCAACCTGGGCAACAGAGTGAGACTTCATCTCACCAAAAAAAAAAAAAAAAAGGTGCTAAGCCATGGGCTATCCCTTCCCCTGACTTAGAGCAGCAGTGAGGTTCTTGCTGTCCTGACCAGAGCATGAACAAATTCTCAATCCCATTCTGAGGGTCTCCTTTCTAGGACCAACTCTAGTACCATCCGTCTTAGTTTAGGTGCCCCCAAAAGCAGACATTGAGGCAAGGATCTGGGTGCATGTAGTTTATTTGAGAGGTGATAGCAAGATGTGAGGGAGTGGGGGAAAGTGAGACAGGGAAGGTAGCAAAGTGAGTAAAGGATGTGCTAATGAGGTTACTGCTCTAGCCAGCAAGAGCTCAATTTCACTAGGGTCCCCCAGAAGAACTGGCAGGAACATGCCTCAGAATTGCCTGCTCGGAGATGGGGAAGTTTGAACAATTATCCATTGGTCCCCATTCCTCTTAGGTTGAGGGTTGCCTCTGAGAAGCTGATAGGCTGTTCAATTCCTAGCCAAGAATTAACATGGGCTTAGCAACTTCCTGCAACATCTCAAAATGGCTCAGGAAAAGAAGCAGAAGAGATATAGACACTTAGGTTGGATGCTGTCAGGATGGGCAGCAACCGTCCTCTGCAGGTAAACTTAGAGGGGGAGATGGAAATATGGGATGGGACATCCACAGCGTCTGCTATAGCAAGAATTGAGATGCCATTTTTGTATTCCTTTTGGGCAGTGTTAAACCAAGTGTGTTCCTGAAGGTGTGGAAAACAAGCATGCTTGATATATTATTGTTAAAAATACGTATTGGTATGACCTCTAGAGGGCACTTTGGCGGTAGCTATTACATTGAAGTGTATTGCATACACTTCAGGTTTTAGGAATTTCACTTCTAGGAATTTATCCTGCAGATACTTGAGCAAAGACTGACACCACCTTTGTGAAGATTCTGACAATGACGGAAATCTGACATGGCTGGCTCCATCTTGCTTCTAGTCTCACAGGCTGGCTCTTTTGCTCATTCTTGAGTGTAGGCCAGGTTAACCATGAGAGGAATTTAGTTTACAGTTTAACTTGGAAGCAAGGATGTTAATAGCCTCTCCCTAAAACTAACCCCTCCTCCTTGCTTTAGGGACCAAAGACTAATGAAAGGCCATGAGATTAGCATTGCAGGAGGGGCCTGGATTCTGCTAAAATGTAGGCATAATTTCTGTAATCCCTTACTGCTCAAGAGTCATGTGGCCAGAGGTCACAGGTTTGTGACTTCCTCAATTACTCTATAGATAACATCTCTATTGTAGAAACCAGACTGGTCTTTGTTTGTTTGTTTTTTTGTTTTTTTTTTTGTTTGTTTGTTTGGAGTCACAGCAGCTCTGTCACCCAGGTTGGAGTGCAGTGTCATGATCTCAGCTCACTGCAACCTCTGCCTCCCAGGTTCAAGCAATTCTCCTGCCTGAGCCTCCTGAGTAGCTGGGATTACTACTACTGGCCCGCCACCACACCCAGCTAATTTTTTGTATTTTTAGTAGAGATGTGGTTTCATAATGTTGGCCAGGCTGGTCTCGAACTCCTGACCTCAGGTGATCCACCTGACTTGGCTTCCCAAAGTGCTGGGATTACAGGCATGAGCTACCATGCCCAGCCCAAGACTTATCTTTTGAGATGTTTTTCAGATTTTGCGCTCTGGCAACTGACTCACCCCACCCCAGATTCACGACCCATGACTCAACCAGTCCTGTGGCCACACACGCAGAGGAAGACTCGGCACAAGAAGGACCATTTTCCACACCCCTATGATTGTATCCCCCAACCAATGAGCAGCATCCATTCCCTAGTTCCCTGCCCTTCAAACTATCCTTGAAAAACCCTACAATCTTCAAGCCTTTGCTAAGACCTGACTTGAGTGATTCTTCTGCTTGGCTATATTAGTCTGTTCTCATGCTGCTATAAGAAATACCCAAGACTTGGGTAGTTTATAAGAAAGAGGTTTACTTGACTCACAGTTCCGCATGACTGGGAAGGCCTCAGGAAACTTACAATGATGGTGGAAGACACAGGAGAAGAAAGGCACCTTTTTCTTTTTTATTTTTTTTTTTATTTTACCTTTGGTGCATACTATATCTGGCATTTCTCCCCATGTTATCCCTCCTCATCCTTCCCTCCCTCCCCACCCCCCATTGTCTCTCCCCTACCCCCTCCCAACTGTCCCCGTGTGTGACGCTCCTCTCCCCTGACTACACATGTTCTCATTGTTCAACACCCACCTATGAGTCAGAACATACGGTGCTTGGCTTTCTGTTCTTGGGTCAGTTTGCTGAGAATGATGGTTTCCAGATTAATCCAAGTCCCTACAAAGGACATGAACTCATCGTTTTTATGGCTGCGCTTTTTTCAATGGGCAGCAGGAAGAAGTACCAAGTAAAGGGGCAAAAGCCCCTTATAAAACCATCAGGTCTTGCTAGAACTCACTATCACAAGAACAGCATGGAAGTAACAGCACCCATGATTTAATGACCTTCCACTGGGTCCCTCCCACAACATGTAGGGATGATGGAAACCACAGTTCGAAGATGAGATTTGGGTGGGGACACAGCCAAACCATGTCATTCTGTCCCTGGCCCCTCCCAAATCTCATGTATTCACATTTCAAGACACAATTATGTGGCCAGGCACTGTGGCTCACATCTGTAATCCCAGCACTTTGGGAGGCCAAGGCAGGTGGATCACCTGAGGTCAGGAGTTCAAGACCAGCCTGGCCAACACAGTGAAACCCCATTTCTACTAAAAATACAAAAATCAGCTGGGTGTGGTGGCACATGCCTGTAATCCTAGCTCCTCAGGAGGCTGAGGCAGGAGAGCACTTGAACCTGGGAGGCAGAGGTTGCAGTGAGCTGAGATTGCACCATTGCACTCCAGCCTGGGTGACAGAGTGGGACTCTGTCTCAAGAAAAAAAACAAAAAAAACACACACACACAATTGTGCCTTTCCAACAGTCCCCCAAAGTCTTAGCTATTCCAGCATTAACCCAAAGTCCATATTCAAAGTCTCACCTGAGACAAGGAAAGTCCCTTCTGCCTATGAGCCTGTAAAACTGAAAACAAGTGAATTACTTCCTAGATACAATGGGAGTACAGGAATTGGGTAAATATACCCATTCCAAATGGGAGAAATTGGCCAAAGCAAAGGAGCTACAGGCCCCATGCAAGTCAGAACTCCAACAAGGCAGTAATTACATCTTAAAGCTCTGAAATAATCTCCTTTGACTCCATGTCTCCTATCCTAGTCATGCTGACACAAGAAGTGGGTTCCCATGGCCTTGGCCAGCTCTACCCCTGTAACTTTGCAGGATACAACCCCATGCCTGGCTGCTTTCATCAGCTGGCATTGATTGTCTATGGCTTTTCCAGGCGCCTACTGCAAGCTGTTGGTGGATCTACCATTCTGGGGTTTCGAGGACAGTGGTCCTCTTCTCCACAGCTCCACTAGGCAGTGCCCCAGTGGAGACTCTGTGTGGGGGACCCAACCCCATATTTTTCTTCCACACTACCCTAGCAGAGGTTTTCCATGAAGGCTCCATCCCTGCAGCAAACTTCTGCCTGGACATCCATACATTTCCATACATCCTCTGAAATCTAGGCAGAGGTTCCCAAACCTCAATTCTTGACTTCTGCGCACCTACAGGGCCAACACCACATGTAAGCCACCAAGGCTTGGGGCTTGCACCCTTTGAAGCAATGGCCTGAGCTGTACATTGGCCCCTCTTTAGCCACAGCTGGAGCTCAAGCAGCTGGGACACGGGGCACCATGTCCTGAGGCTGCATAGAGCAGGGAATCCTGGGCCTGGCCTACAAAACCATTTTTCCCTCCTGGGCCTCCAGGCCTGTGATGAGAGGGCCTGCCACAAAGGTCTCTGACATGCCCTGGAGCAAGACTTTTATACAAGGATTTTCACTGTGACAGTAAAAGACTGCAGAGGAAGGTTTTACAACAGGGACTGGTTAAGTTATCAGGCATCCATACAGTGGTACCCTTACATAGAAGGGGGTTCCTGTCTGTGTACTGTTCCTCCACTAGGAGGAAGCAGAAAATATAAAATGTTTAACAGTATATACAGGATACCACTATGTATTTTTTTTTTTTTTAAAGATGGGGTTTCACCATGATGGCCAGGCTGGTCTTGAACTCCTGACCTCAGGTGATCCACCCACCTCAGCCTCCCAAATTCTAGGATTACAGGCATGAGCCACCACACCAAGCTTTTTCTTTTTTTTTTTTTTTTTTTTTTCCTTGTTTGTGTGTTTTAGGGGCAGGGATATATTTTATTTTTTGTATAACTTTTCTGTCATTCCTAGGGATTTGAGATAAGAGGGGGAGGCTCCAGGGTATGATTAATCTACCGCATGATAGATTATGAAACTAATATGATGAAAACTGACAAATAATAACAAAGTGGCTTAGATAACAGAAGGACATTCATAAACTAATAGTTTTCTGATACACCAGTGATATGGTTTGGCTGTGTCCCACCCAAATCTCATCTTGAATTGTAGTTCCCATAATCCCCATGTGTCATGGGAGGGACCCAGTGGGAGGCAATTGAATCATGGGGGTGGTTATCTCCATGCTGTCCTTGTGACAGTGAGTTCTCATGAGACCTGATGGTTTTACAAGGGGCTTTTCCCTCTTTCTCAGCCCTCACTCTTTCCTGCCATCCTGTAAAGAAGGTGCCTGTTTCTCCTTTACTTTCTGCCTTGATTGTTAAGTTTCCTGAGGCCTCCCCAGCAATGTGGGACTGTGAGTCAATTAAACTTCTTTCCTTTATAAAATACCCAGTCTCAGGTATTTCTCCATGGCAGTGTGGAAATGGTCTAATACAACCAGTAATAGATGGAAAATGTAATGGAAAAAAGTTCACAACAGAACCTAAATAATAAATATAGATTACAAGAAGAAAAGTAACTCTATGGGATGTAGAAGAAATCCTAACATTACTGGTTATAGACAGTAAATCTCAGTATTTTAACATGCCAAGCTGGGTGCAGGGGCTCATGCCTATAATCCCAGCACTTTGGGAGGCCAAGGCAGAAGGATCACTTGAGCCCCAGAGTTTCAGACCAGCTTGGGTAACATGGTGAGACCCCCTTCTCTACAAAAAATAAAAATAAAAAAACTAGGCCAGGTGCAGTGGCTCACACCTGTAATCCCAGCACTTTGGGAGGCTGAGGCAGGTGGATCACTTTGAGGTCAGGAGTTCGAGACCAGCCTGACCAACATGGTGAAACCCCATCACCAATAAAAATACAAAATTAGCGGGGCATGGTGGCACACATGTGTAATCCCAGTTACTCAGGAGGCTGAGGCAGGAGAATTATTTGAAACTGGGAGGCAGAGGTTGAAGTGAGCCGAGATCATGCCATTGCACTCCAGCCTGGGCAACAAGAGCGAAACTCTGGCTCAAAAAAAAAAAGTTAGCGGGATGTGGTGGTGCATGCCTATAGTCCCAACTACTAGAGAGATTGAGGTGAGATGATCACTTGAACCTGAGAGGTGGAAGTTGCAGTGAGCGGAGATCATGCACTGTACTCCAGTCTAAGCAAAAGAGTGAGACTGTCTCAAAAAAGTTTAAAAAAAGCCAGTTCTCTCAAGTTGATATGAAAAATGTAATCCCCAAAATAACCCAGCAGTCTCTAGCATACAGTTTGGCAAGCTAATTCAAGAATTCCCAAGTAAGGCTAGAAGTGGATGCACAGCTTAGACAATTTTAGGAGGAAAAAATGGGAGAAACTTGCCCTGGCAGATATCAAAGCATATGTTTAATATTGTTTAAAATGTCATACTGATGCATGAATAAACAGATAAAATTAATGAAATAGAATGAAGACTTCAGAAAAAGATTTCCACATACATAGGAATTTACTATCTAATAAAGGTTGAAATTTATCAGTGGTGAAGGCTGGACTATTCAATAAATAGTATTGGGATAATTGGGCATGCATTTAAGAAAAAAAGGTTGATCTCTAACTCACACTTAATAAAAACTGCATATGGATGATATAGCTCAGTAAGATTATTAAAGTATTATATAAAAACATAGGAAACTGTGTTTATGACTCTGGGTCAGAAAAGCCTGAATTAAGGAAAGTTGCAAGGGAAGAGATTAGCATAACTATGTCTAAATTTAAACCTTCTGTGAAAACCTAAAGACATAAGCAAACTTAAAATATAAGTACAAAAAAAAAGTACAAACTAGAAATAAAATACATATAACAAAAAAATTTAATTTGGATATGTATAAGAATAAGACAACTCAGCAGAAAAATGAACAGAGAGGCCAGGCACGGTGGCTCATGCCTGTAATCCCAGCACTTTGGGAGGCCAAGGTAGGCAGATCATGAGGTCAGGAGTTCAAAACCAGCCTGACCAACATGGTGAAACCCTGTCTCTACTAAAAATACAAAAATTAGCTGGGCAGGATGGCGCACATCTGTAATCCCAGCTACTCAGGACGCTGAGGCAAGAGAATCACTTGAATCCAGGAGGCAGAGGTTGCAGTGAGCCGAGATTGTGCCACTGCACTCCAGCCTGGGCAACAGAGCAAGACTCCATCCAAAAAAAAAAAAAAGAAAAGGAAAATGAACAAAGAATGTGAACTGTCAAGTCACAGAAGAGAAAATACAAATGATCAGTAAACATACAAATAAAGTTTAGTCTCCCCTAGTCATTTATAGACATGTAAATTAAAGTAAGATGTAACTTTTCACCATATAATTGGCAAAAAATTTTTTTAAATGTTGGTAATATTAATCAAGAATGTGGAGACATGGTACTCTCCGTCTAAAACTTATTGGAATAAATTACGTCAGCTTCTCTGAAAAGCGACTTGGCAATAACTCAAAATAGTAACTATTCTCAGTGACCCAGTGATTCCATTTCTCAGTATCTATCCTATGGAAATAAACATGTATTTGAGGTGGCAAGCACAAAGATTTGTTTTCTTTTTTTTTTTTTCAGACAGTCTTGTTTTGTCACCAGGCGCCAGGCTGGAGTACAGTGGCGCAATCTTGGCTCATTGCAACCTCCGCCTCCCCGGTTCAAGCAATTCGCCTGCCTTAGCCTCCCAAGTAGCTGGGACTACAGGCATGCGCCACCACGCCCAGCTAATTTTTGTTAGTAGAGATGGGGTTTCACCCTGTTGGCCAGGATGGTCTCAATCTCTTGACCTCGTGATCTGCCTGCCTCAGTTTCCCAAAGTGTTGGGATTACAGGCGTGAGCCACCGCGCCCGGCCAAGATTTTTTTCTGTATGGTTTGTAGTTGAAAAAAAATGGACAACAACCTGAACATTTATTAATACGTAACATACCAAAGTTTAGAATAAGGTTTAGAATAATGTGCTCAATAGCATTACATTTATGAAAATATAAAGACCTCAAAAACAATATTATTTGTTTGTACAGGTACTTATATACATAAGTGTTGGGGCTCAGAAATTGATGACCCAAAGTATGGTGCTTTGGCATGCAGAGCACTTTCCACTAAAAGAAAATCAAGGCCTCACACCCCTCTTCCCTACCGAAGTGCCAGAGGAGCTTTCTGTGAAGCTGTTCTAGAAGGAATGCAATTGTGAGCCCCCTCCCTGTAATCTCATTGAACAGGAAAGATTAACTCTCAGGAAAGGAGTCTCAACACAGGCCTAATCTCTTCTTTTGAAAGACTGCTATCTGGAAGACTATCTGCATAAAAAGACAACCTCTGTTTGCCAGACATTTTCAACCTTAGCTTTCCATAATTTGATGCCACCTCCCCGCCCCTGGAAACCCCAAGCTACTATATCTTTCTGTATCCCAAAATGCTATTTAAGCTTCGAGCCATCTGGTCCTTCTTTGAGTCTCATGGTTTGTGGGACTCCCATGCATATGCACATAATCAAAGTATACGCCTTTCTCCTGTTGATCTGTCTACTATCCAATTTATTCCAGAGACTAAAATTATCAAACCTTCAGAGGGTGGAAGGAAAGTTCCCTTCACTTCTGAACATGATTATGTTTATTTATTTTATTTTATTTTTTGAGATAGGGTCTCACTCTGTCACACAGGCTGGAGTACAGTTGCACTCATCCTGCAGCCTCGACCTCCCCAGGCTCAAGCGGTCCTCCCACCTCAGCCTCCTGGATTCCTGGGACTACAGGGGCATGCCCCCATCCCTGGTTAATTTTTTATTTCTGTATTTTGTAGAAACAGGGTTTCACCATGTTGCCAGGCTGATCTTGAACTCCCAGGCTCAAGCATCCACACACCTCAGTCTCCCAAAGTGCTGGGGTTACAGAGGTGAGCCACGGCACCCAGCCTATATACACACACATATATATATATATATATATTTTTTTTTTTTATTTTAAAGAATATTCACTGTTCAGGATGATAGCCACTAACTGCATGTGGCTATTTTCATTTACAGGCAAATTAATTTAAAATTAATTTAAATTTAATTTAGAATTCAGCTCCTGGTCTCACTAGCCATAATTCAAGTGCTCAGTAACCACACGTGGCCTGTGGCCACTGTATTGGACAGTACAGATAGAGAGCACTTCCAGTATTTTCAGAATTTTCTATTGGATGCTGATCTCAATTCTCAGTAAAAATCTATAATCTTCATTATCAAAGAGGGCTCCATAAACCTGGAGCATCAGCATCAGCATCACCTGGGTGCTGGTTAGAAATGCAGAATGGCAAACCCCTCCCAAACATACTGGAACCAAAGTCTGCATTTCAACAAGACTCTTGGATAATCTGTATGCACATTAAGGTTTAAAAGCACTGCACTAGCATCATCATCACCAGCTTTGAGAAGCACCTTTAGCGGACAGTCCTCTTTTGCACCTGCTGAAGATTTCCAGGGACAAAGAGTCTGGCCATCACCCACTGCTTATCAAGCAGTAGCATCCTGGTTTGAATTTCCTCAATTACATGAGTTTGAACAATTTTGCATGCTTTATAGGATGGAATTGATTACAAGGAGGTAAAGAAATTTACACAGATTTACTAATTATTCCTAGAGGATGGCTTCACAGTTGGAAGATATTATAAATAAGCCATTTACAGAGATCTTTGAAAAGAAACATGGTAAGTGGTTGTTATGTAGATATTGAACAATGTATGAGTACTTGGCTCAGAACACAATTTCCAGCAATATCGTCACATACAAATTTGTACTGTCTTGAAAATTTAGATGGAATTGAAGATGATGGCCTCTTGAAATGTGTTAAAAGACTCAAAAAGTGATGATGAAAGTACTGATAACAGGTGTTTCTGCTACCAAACAACTTTCTATAAAAGGTTTATCTTCTGCAAACTTGCACACTAAAAATAACAGGGCTTATAGGGGGAAAGTGTTGAAGCAGGCCACTCAAAGGCTATGTAGTTTTATAATGAGAATTTTTTTTAAAGCAGAGCCCTGTAAGAAATACTGGCATAGCAATAAGCAAGACACTAAACTCTTAATAGAAAAACAATACAATAAATATAGAATCTTACCTCTAAAAAATAAAGTTGAAAATAGCTTGATGGAAGAAGGTGTAGAAAGGAATCAGGGCCTCTGGGATGTAATAACAAAAACAAAATGCACTAAGATGTTGAAAACAGTATTTTGCTCAGGCAAGACAGAGGATGCGACCAAAATGAGCAAACAGGAAGAAGAGGGTGTGAAAAAATGCAAAATACAAAAGCATGCCACCCTTCATGTAAGAAAGAAGTGGTGAGGCAGCAGGGTGCAGTGCTCACACCTGTAGTCCCAGAGATTTGGGAGCCGAGGCAGGAGGATTGCTTGAACCCAGGAGTTCGAGACCAACCTGAGCTATGTAGTAAGACCCCATCTCTAAAAAAAATTTTTTTAAAAAAAGGAAAAAAAAAATTAAGAAGGGAGTATAAGAAAACAGATCTCTTATTTGTGCAAAAGATATACAGAAAGATAAACAAGAAACTAAAAAGATTGGTTACCTACAGGATGTGGGTAGCAAAGGGGTGGAAAAAGGGAAATTCGAAAGGAGTTCTAGACAAGGGAAGGAAGTTTTGCTTCTCTGAGAACAGCTCTGTGTGTAGTTTTGACTCTTAGAATCATAGTCATGTTTCACACATCCAAAAAATAAATAATTAAAAACAACCACAATGGGAGAAGAACCGAAACAAGAATGCAAATAGTAATGACTGAACAAATTAAATATACTACAAATGACTAATGACCATTCAGAAGGGAATGGGGAAGAAAATAAGTAACTTTGAAAAACAGTGTTTTGCCTGGATACTGAAAGGCTAATGGTAAAAATAACTATAAATATCGTACTTAGTTAGTAAATTAATTTCCCATAGAGCTATGGATTAGCAATTCAATAAACATTTTGTGTATATACTACTATTGAATAAATAAATGAACATTGTATATAAGAGCCATGTGTCTCTCAAAAGAAATAAGTTACAAGTAGGGGGCCAGGCACAGTGGCTCACGCCTGTAATCCTAGCACTTTAGGAAGGCGAGGCAGGTGGATTGCTTGAGCTCAGGAGTTCGAGACCAGCCTGGGCAACACAGTGAAACCCCATTTCTACTAAAATACAAAAAATTAGCCGGGCATAGCAGCATGCGCCTGTAGTCACAGCTACTTGGGAGGCTGAGGCTGGAAGAATTACAGAATCCAGGAGGTGGAGGTTGCAGTGAGCCGAGATCACACCACTGCACTCCAGCCTGGGTGACAGAGCAAGACTCCGTCTCTTAAAAAAAAAAAAAAGGTTACAAGTAGAGAAGGGCGATGGCTAGAATGAGCTTTGTGGTGTTAAACTGGAATCAGATCAGTATTACAGTCATTTTTTAATTTTGTATTTATTATTTTTATAGAGATGGGGCCTTGCTATGTGGCCCAAGGTGGTCTCAAACTCCTAGCCTCAAGCAATCCTCCCACCGAGGCAGAGCTGGTAGTCAAGGAAGTGACCATGTTCTCGGGACAAACAACCATGGTGACCATACAGTCAACACAATAAGCCTTGGCATCCTCATTGGGCTCATTCAAACAAAGCTATCTTCAGCAGGCATGCTGCTTCTAGAGGCGCATGAGTATTTTGATTTTACCCATCCTCAAACTGACCCTTTGCTCATTATAATAGCAAAAAACACACCCCTGGGTGGAGATTTAAGATGCTAATGAGACATGCGACGTACGAACAGGCATGTACAGCTACTGCGCATGTGCACCCAGAGGACCCCTCCCGCCCACCCCCACCCTCTCCCACAGTACATGCTTACTAGCAACACCTCTTCCCACCTCTTGTGAATCATTGTGGAAGGCTCCCATAAAGGAGTCTCCCTAGTGTGAATCTTTGCTGCCTTATCCTTACCAGCAGCCCGCCCTGAATCCTCTCTCTAGGGTGTACTGTCTATTCTGCACCTAACTTTCAAAATATTCTTTTTATTTTGTAATACATTACTCTGTGCTGCACTTCTTTTGCTGTGTGTCTCTTGTTTAAATCCTTTTAAACTAGAAGACAAGAACCGAGGTATCACATCAGCTATCAACACCACCTTGGCCTCCTACAATGCTGGGATTATAGGCATGAATCATTGTGCCCAGTCCAAAATAACTGGTTTTAATATATCAAATATACACATACATACACACCTTTACATTTAGATGTGTGTATATGTATGAGTTAGTATACATACATAAATGTCCTAGCTCTCTGCTAAGAGTGCTGAAGGCAGTGATACTCTAATGGCTATGAGCATACCTAGATCCTAGGTCTTGAGTTCCAAACACCATTCTCCTGTGAAAGAACCAAGTCTCCTTTGCAAAATGCAAAATGAGCCTAGAATAGGTTGTTGCACTAGAAAATAAGGAGGTGCTTGAAAGGATGGAAGCATGTTGAAAAGACAAGAACAGCTGGGCACGGTGGCTCATGCCTGTAATCCCAGCACTTTGGGAGGCCAAGGTGGATGGATAACTAGGTCAGGAGTTCGAGACCAGTCTGGCCAACATGGTAAAACCCTGTCTATACTAAAAATACAAAAATTAGCTGGGCATAGTGACGCATGCCTGTAATCCCAGCTACTGGGGAGGCTAAGGCAGAAGAATTGCTTGAACCCAGGAGACGGAGGTTGCAGTGAACCGAGATTTCGCCATTGCACTCCAGCCTGGGCAACAGAGCAAAACTCTGTCTTAGAAAAAAAAAAGAAAAGAGAGAAAGAAAGAAAGAAAGAGAAAGAAAAGAGAAAGAGAAAGAAGGAAGAAAGAAAGAAGGAAGGAAAGGAAGGAAGAAGGAAAGAAAGAAAAGACATAGGAACTAATGTGAAGGAGGGCTCTCAATGAACAAAGCCGGAACAGCTGGAGCAACCAGATAAAAATATTATTGGATTTTACCTCAAAATAAAATAAATTTCCATGATTCCATACCGATGCAAATAAGCAATTGAATAAATAAATGGGAAAAACAAGGTACCTATTTCTTACAAATAATTCTAATTCAAAAACATAGGAGGAGCTGGACACCCAACCTTACAATCTTTTGGCTTCATTGGTTAAAAAAAAAAAAGTAGAAGGAATAACAGAAATACAGAATTACTAGGCAAACTCTACCATAATTGTTGCAGGCATGATTCTTCTGATGGATGCTAAAATTGATCACGAATATTGCAGGAGAAACAAGGTATTTCACAGTATCCGAGTATCTCTGTAAGATATTTATCAATTACAGAAGAAACTTTGTGCAGAACTTGATTGAGAAACCAGAGTAGCCAAGTTATCAAGGTTAACATCACCAGTAGTAAGTCTCATTGATGTCATTATGTACTGACACGGACACAACATCACTTCTGGAGTAATCTTACCAAAAATGCATAACCTCAATCTAATCATGACAGATAATCAGATGAACCCAAATTAAGATGTTCTGCAAAGTAATCAGTAGGTCATGAAAGACAAGGAAAGACTGAGAAACTCTCACAGATTGGAGGCTAAGGAGACACATGATTTAGCAAGATGGGATCCTGAAACAGACAAGGGACTTTAAGGGAGGAAACAGGTGATATGTAAAGTCTGTGGTTTGGTTAATCATATGGTACCAATGCTATTTTCTGGTTTTGATAATTGCGTAATGGTTGTGGAATTGTTAAAAATGGAAGAAGCTGGGAGAAAGGCATATGTGAACTCTTTGTACTATTTTTGCAATAATTTGGAAAATAATTTCAAAAGGAAAAAGGAGGGCATGGAGAGAAAGCACACCGGTTTCAATACTGTACTCCTTTCTATTTGCTGTATTCAGCTGTGCTCCTGTGCTTGCATCCTGCTGCTCTTTCTTGACAGCACAAAGTATTACATGCTGGGTAATTTTGCAGATGAACCAATGTAGTTTCCAAGCAAACTGACCTCATTTCCCTACTTCCAATCTCATAGGAGCTAATCCACCTTAAATAATTGTAGCAGAATAAACCATATTAAAATTGCGTGTGATATGTTTGGTTAAAACAGCACCATTGCTCAGGCACATCCCAGCCTTTTGGGAGATTGGGGCGGGTGGATCACTTGAGGCCAGGAGTTAGAGACCAGACTGGCCAACATGGTGAAACCCCATCTCTACTAAAAAAAATACAAAAATAAGCCAGGCATAGTGGCATGCACCTGTGATCCCAGCTACTTGGGAGGCTGAGGCATGAGAATCACTTGAACCCGGGAGGTGGAGGTTGCAGTGAGCTGAGATCGCACCACTGCACTCCAGCCTGGGTGACAGAGTGAGACTGTGTCTCAAAAAAATGAATGAATGAATGAATGAATGAAGACATCATGAAGAATAAGTGGAGGGAAATCGTATTTAAAAGTTAATATATGACCACAAATAGCCAAAACAATCTTGAAAAGAAGAACAAATTTGGAGGACTCAGACTTCCTGATTTCAAAACTTACTACAAAGCTGCAGTAATCATAACAGTGTGGTACTGGCGTGAGGGCAGACATGCAGACCAAAGGAATAGAATAGAAAACTCAGAAATAAATTCCCACATATATGGTCAATGGATGAAAATCGACCATATGTAGGTTGGTGACAAGATCATCCGGTGAGGAAGGAACAGTTTTTTTAACAAATTGTGCTGAGAACACTGTATATACATACAGAAAAAAATGACATGGAATTCTTACACCATATGCAAAAATTAACTCAAAATAGATCAAAGACTTAAGAGTTAAAACGATACAGTTCTTAGAAGAAAACATAGAGGAAAATCTTCATGACATTAGCATTTGCTAATAATTTCTTGAATACGACACCAAAAGCATGATCAACAAAGAAAAAATTTGACTTCACCAAAAACTTTTGTGCATCAAAGGACACCTGCATTAGCAGTCTCCAGAAAACCAGAACCAATAGGAGAGAGATACACAAACACACACACGCATGAGCAGAAAGAGACTGTAAGAAATTGGCTCATATGTTTATGGAGGCTGAGAAGTTCCCACAATGCACCATATGCAAACTAGAGACCCAGTGTTGTAGTTCCAGTCCAAGTGGCCTGAGAACCAGAAGAACCAATGGTGTAAGTCGTACTCCAAGGTCAGGAAAACGGCACTATCCCAACTCAAGCACTCAGACAAAGAGAGCAAATTCTCCCTTTCTCCACTTTCTTGTTTTATTCAGGCCCTAAACAGATTAGAGTATGCCCACTCATATGGGGCAGAGCATTCTGTTTTACTCAGTCTATCCATTCAAGTGCTAATCTCCTTCAGAAACACCCTCACAGACACACCAAGAACTATCTGGACACCCCGTGACCCAGTCAAGTTGACACACACACAATCAAGACAGTGGAAAGAGAATCCATAGAATGGGAGAAAATATTTGCAAATGATACATCTGATAAAGGATTAGTATCAAGAATATATAAATAACTCCAACTCAACAACAACAAAAAAGCAATGCAAAAATGGGCAAATGTCTTGGATAGACATCTCTTCAAAGAAGATATACAACTGGCCAATAAATACATGAAAATATGCTCAGCATCATAAATCATCAGGGAAATGCAAATCAAAAACTACAGTGAGGTATGACTTTAAGCACATTAGGATGGCTATTATCAAAAAAGCAGAAAATAACTAGTGTTGGCAAGAATATGAAGAAACTGGAACTTTCATGAATTACTGATGGGAATGTAAAATGGTACAGCTGCTGTGCAAAAAAGGCTGGCAGCTTCTCAAAAAGTTAAACATGGAATTACCATATGGTCCAGCAATTCTACTCTTACATATATACCCAAAAGAACTGAAAGCAGGCTCTCAAACATATATTTGTACACTAGTGCTTATAGCAGCATTATTCGCAATATTCAAAAGGTGGAAACAAACCAAGTGTCCATCACAGATAAATGAATAAGTAAAATGTGGTGTGTGTATATAGATAATGGATATGTAATGGGATATTAATCAGCCACAAAAAGGACTAACATTCTGATAGGGTACAACATGGATGAACTTTAAAAGCATATGCCAAATAAGCCAAACACGAAAGGATAAATATTGTATGAAGTACCTAAAATATGGGGTACCTATAATAGGTATATGATATGGTTTGGCTGTGTCCCAACCCAAATCTCACCTTGAATCATAGCTCCCATAATTCCGTCAGGTCGTGGGGAGGGATCCAATGGGAGGTAATGGAATCATGGGGGTGGGTTTTACTGTGCTGTTCTCATGATAGTGACTAAGTCTTATTCACTATCTGATGGTTTTATAAATGGGAGTTCCCCTGCACACTCTCTCTCCGCCTGCTGCCAAAGATGTGTCTTTGCTCCTCCTTTGCATTCCACCATGATTGTGAGGCCTCCCCCAACCATGTGGAACTGTGAGTCAATTAAACCTCTTTCCTTTATAAATTACCCAGTTCCAGGTATGTCTTTTTTGGCAGCATGAAAACACTAATACAGTATATATGAGGTACCTATAGTAGGCAAATTGATAGAGACAGAAAGTAGATAAAGGCTAGCAGGGGCTGCAGGGAGGAGGCAATGGGAAGTTGTTGTTTAATGAGTATAGAATGTCTGTTTGGAATGATTTAAAAGTTCCAGAAATGGGCCGGATGCGGTGGCTCATGCCTGTAATCCCAGCACTTTGGGAGGCTGAGGTGGGCAAATCACCTGACGTCAGGGGTTTGAGGTCAGCCTGGCCAACATGGTGAAACCCTATCTCTCCTAAAAACACAAAAATTAGCCAGGTGTGGTAGCACGCCTGTAATCCCAGCTACTCCAGAGGCTGAGACAGGAGAATCACCAGAACCTGGGAGGCAGAGGTTGCAGTAAGCCGAGATCATGCCATTGCACTCCAGCCTGGGTAACAGAGCAAAACTCTGTCTCAAAAAAAAAAAAAAAAAAAAATTCCAGAAATTGGGAGTGGGGATGGTTGCATGGCATTGTGAATGTACTTAATGCCACTGAATTCTACACTTAAAAATGGCTAAAATGATAAATGTGTGTGTGTTTATAAACAGTAAATATATATATATGCGTTTATAGTAACAGAACTAAAAAACTCAATATCTAATTTGATTTAAAGTGCATATGTATTATCATAGTAATAGTCATTATGAGTTGGTATTTGTCTGTTTTGTCCACATCCGCCAAAATCTACACATTCTTGTGTACCAAAAACATTTTGGGGAACCTATTATGGGGAAAATGAGGGATCTCCCAGACAGTGTCTGTCTTATCTATAAGTGTGTGTGAGTTTGTGGATGATGAGAAATAGAAGAAAGGGGAAGAGGGTGCTAGCCTCTCTATAGCTGGAAGAAGATCATCCTTTTCTCCCTGCCTAGGAAAAAGGACACTAGCATAGGAGACTGAGAATGCGGCACCCTGGCTGGGCGCGGTGGCTCATGCCTGTAATCCCAGCACTTTGAGAGGCCAAGGCAGGCAGATCACGAGGTCAGGAGTTTGAGCCCAGCCTGATCAACATGGCAAAACCCTGTCTCTACTAGAAATACAAAAATTAGGTGGACGTGGTGGCATGCGCCTATAAACCCAGCTACTCGGGAGGCTGAGGCAGGAGAATCGCTTGAACCCAGGAGGCAGAGGTTGCAGTGAACCGAGATTATGCCACTGTCTCCTAGCCTGGGCGACAAGAGCAAGACTCTGTCTCAAAAAAAAAAAAAAAAAAAAAAAAAAAGGGAGAGCGAGAGAATTCAGCAGTCTGCTCCAGAAAAGAAGGAAAGCACACATTCCCAACCTCACACAGAAGGAGGGGAGGTCACCACAAAGCCTGCAGACAGTAACTTTATGCCATTAAATGTGACAAGTCAGATGAAATGAGTTTCTTGAAAAACACAACTTACAAACAGATGCAGAAAAAAAATAGAAAATCTGAATAACTCTATATTAATTTTGAAAGTTGAATTGAGAATTGAAAGCCATCCCTCAAAGAAAACTGCAGACCCAGATGGTTTTCCTTGGGAATTCTTCCAAACATTTAAGGAAGAACTAGTACTAATCTTACACAAACTCCTTTTCTCTTTTTTAAGACGGAGTCTCGTCTATCACCAGGCTGGAGTGCAGTGGCGTGATCTTGGCTCACTGCAACCTCCGCCTCCCGGATTCAAGTGATTCTCCTGCCTCAGCCTCCTTACAGGTGTAAATCACCACTCCTGGCCACAACTCCTTTAGAAAATAGTTTCCTGGCTGGGTGTAGTGGCTCACACCTGTAATCCCAGCACTTTGGGAGGCCAAGGTGGTAGTGATCACATCACTGCACTCCAGTCTGGACAACAGAGTGAGGCCCTGTCTGAAAACACAAAATAAGGAAGGAAAGAAGGAAGGAAGGAAGGGAGGGAGGGAGGAAGGAAGGAAAGAAGGAAGGGAGGGAGCGAGGGAGGAAGGAAGGAAGGAAGGAAGGAAGGGTGGGAGAAGGAAAATAGAGTGTTGAAAGGAGGAGTACATAGAAAGGAAGGATAATACATTATGACTAAGTGGGGCTTATTTTAGGGATGCAAAGTTGCTTTAACACTTGAAAATCAATTGTTGCTATTTGTCACACTAGCAGAATAAAGGAGAAAAACCATATGATCGTCTCAATAAATGTAACAAAATGCCTGTGACAAAATTCAGTAATAGCCATCATGATTTAAAAACGAAAATCTCTTAGTAAACTAAGACTAGAAGGGACCTTATTGATAGAAGTCATCTAGGAAAAACCTGAAGGTAGTAGCATACTTAATGGTGGAACATGACTACCTTTCCCTGCAGGTGTGAACAAAGCAAGAATATTCACTTTCCCGGCTGTTATTCAGTGTTTTCCTGGAGGTCTTGCCAGTGTAAAAAGGTAAGAAAAATAATGTCATACATATTGGAAAGGAAGAAATAAAACCATTACCATTTTTGTCTTTTCTTTTTTTAATTTTCCAAAGGGCCAGCTAGGCATTACTATTTTTAAAAGCATTAAAATTTACAAAATACTTAGGAACAAGGTAAAAAAAGGCATGTAAAACCTCTACAATGAAAACTATATAACACATAGTGCCAACACTTATGCTAGCAATTTAACGGCTATTTATTAAAATACTTTAATAATTTTAATTATTAAATATTTATATTATTAAATTTTAATAATTATTTTATAATTATTAATTATTCAATTTATTGATTAAAATTGTTAAATTTTAATTAATACATAACTTTAATTAACGAGGTTTTTGGAGGCATTTTAATGTTTTCATGAAGCCTTCCTCAAACTGGACAAAAGTCTTACGTAGGCTCTGGAAAGACTTCCTTTTGTATTAGCAGTACTATTCACAGTTGCTAAAGCATTTTAATAACAGAAATAATTGAATACTCAGCTGGGCACAGTGGCTCATGCCTGTAATCCCAGCACTTTGGGAGACTAAGGTGGGCGGATCACCTGAGGTTGGGAGTTCAAGACCAGCCTGACCAACATGGAGAAACCCCATCTCTACTAAAAATACAAAAAATTAGCTGGGCATGGTGGCGCATGCCTGTAATCCCAGCTACTTGAGAGGCTGAGGCTGGAGAATCACTTGAACCTGGGAGGCAGAGGTTGCAGTGAGTGGAGATTGCGCCATTGCACTCCAGCCTGGACAACAAGAGCAAAATTCCGTCTAGGAATACTCAATTATTAATGGTTGAATATTCTTAAATGATTCAATTATTTTGAATAATTCAATTCTCTTTTTCTCATCCTACCTAGATAATACTGATGTCCCCTTACCAGAGAACCTTATATATGACATTGTAGAAAAGGCAGGGCAGCACTATTGAAAACTCATTTTTTCTTGCTGATTTTCCATTGAGGTTAGATGAGTACATACCGCCTACATTCACAGAAAAGAGAAGGACCGTATTTATCATCCTCACCCTGAAGGCCACGTCAGGAGCAACCCATTAAAATCTCTGGGTGTGGAGGTCACTCGTGCCTTGCTGGCCAATGACCAATATACACAGGGTGTTCACCTGCTACTGTGATGAAGAGGTGCAGGTGAAAAACAGACCCCGTTATCTTCCTCTTTTCTCCTCCTTTATCCCTGTCAGAGGTCTCTAGTTTTCCATTTTTGTGAGTTTAATTCTAATGAGTTTGCAGATAAAACCATTTTTCCCAGTAAACAAACAAACAAACCCTTCTACTTGTATATTTTGTGTACTATCAAGCAATATTTGGGCTTACACCTGTCTTTGTCAATTTGCATTAATTTTAAGGTTAATTTGGCTAGGCATAGTGGCTCACGCCTGTAATCCCAGCATTTTGGGAGGCCAAGGGGGGGGGGCAGATCACAAGGTCAGGAGTTCGAGACCAGCCCGACCAACATGGAGAAACCCCATTTCCACTAAAAGTACAAAAATTAGCTGGGCGTGGTGGCTGGTGCCTGTAGTCCCAGCTACTCAGGAGGCTGAGGCAGAAGAATCGCTTAAACCTGGGAGGTGGAGGATGCTGTGAGCTGAGATCACCCCACTGCACTCCTGCCCAGCGACAGAGCAAGACTCCGTCTCAAAAAAAAAAAAAAAAAAGATTAATGTAACATTTTTTAATATTTACTTTGGGTTTCGCTAGCTAAGCTTAGTGAAGAAAGCATAAATAAAAATTCCCCGTGGGGCTTTTTAAACCCTTGGTTAATTTTACAGGAATTGGCAGAAGTGACCTTTCTCTCTGTTCATCTATTCCAAGTTACAAATAGGGACAGAGAATGTCTTTCCCATTTAATGGAAATTTAAAAACTAGCATATTTGCCTCCAGCAAAAAAACCAGTGGACTCTGTGATAGACAAAATAATGTCTTTTCTCTAAAAGTGGTCCTCATCCAAATCTCCAAAACCTGTGACTAGGCAAGGGAGCATTCAGTTTGCAGGTGCAACTAAGAAATCCATTGACGGCCAGGTGCTGTGGCTCATCCTTGTAATCCCAGCACTTTGGGAGGCCAAGGCGGGAGGATTGCTTGAGCTTGGGAGTTGGAGATTAACCTGAGCAATACAGCAAGCCCCCATCTCTACTAAAATAAAGAAATCCACTGAGTTTGAGATGGGGAGAGTAGCCTGGATCACCTAGGTGGGCCCAGAGGTTGTGTGAGGGGCTGCATCATGGGAAAGACTCAACGGCATCACTGGCTCTGAAGACTCTGGGGACTGCCAGCCAAAGAATTGGGCACCCTCTAGATGGTAGAAAGGGGAAAGAAATGGCTCCTCCTCCAGGGCCTTTAGAAGGAACAGAGCTCTGCTGACACCTTGATTTTAGAGACCCATTTTGAACATATGACCCCAGGATTATAAAATAATAAACTTGTATTGCATTAAACCACCAAGTTTGTAGTAATTTTTTACAGCAGCAATAGGAAATTAATACAGAATCTTTCTTCATTAACAGGTACGTGCCACCACACCTGGCTAATATATTTTAATTTAAAAAAAATTTTTTATGACGCAGTCTTGCTCTGTCACCGGGCAGGAGTGCAGTGGGGCAATCTCAGCTCACTGCATCCTCCACCTCCCAGGTTTAAGCGATTCTCCTGCCTCAGCCTCCTGAGTAGCTGGGGCTACAGGCACCTGCTACTACACCTGGCTAATTTTTGTATTTTTAATAGAGACAGAATTTCACCATGTTGGCCAGGATGGTCTCAATCTCTCGACCTCATGATCCGGCCACCTTGGCCTCCCAAAGTGCTGGGATTACAGGCGTGAGTCACCACGCCCAGCTAAATTTTTAGTTTTTAATTGTGGGAAATATCTTCTTGTAATTAGGGAAATTCAAATTTAAAAGAGTAAAGCACTGTTCTGCTTTCTGTTTCTATGGATTTGCCTGTCTGGACATTCCATAAATGGAATCATACAGAAAACAACAACAACAACAAAAAAGTATCTTTGTTCTTTATTAAATAGCGTAATTAAACAGTTTGGACACAAGGTGGCACTAGACTATCAGATTTATCAAAGGAGCGCTTTTGAGTTTTGTGACATTAACGTACCACTATAAAGGCAATAATGCAATTTTCTAAGAAGAATGTTGCCAGGAGCGGTGGCTCACGCCTATGATCCCAGCACTTTGGGAGGCTGAGGCGGGCGGATCACGAGATCAGGAGTTCGAGACCAGCCTGGCCAATATGATGAAACCCCCTTCTCTACTAAAAACACAAAAATTAGCCGGGCACGGTGACGCCCGCCTGTAGTCCCAGCTGCTTGGAAGGCTGAGGCAGAAGAATCGCTTGAACCCGGGAGGCGGAGGTCGCAGTGAGCGGAGGTCTTGCCACTGTACTTCAGCCTGGGCAGCAGAGCAAGACTCCGACTCAAAAAACAAACAAACAAAAATGAAAAGAAGAAGAATGTTAAAAAATATCCCATTACATTTGTTTGCATCGAAGTTTTTTGACTATTGTTGGTCACTTAATTAGTCATGACAAATCTTTTTTTTTTTTTGACAAATCTTTAAGTTAGTTTCTGACAATTGTTTTGTTTTGTTTTGTTTATCCAGAAAGATGAACTAAAAATGACTAGGAGTCACTAGAATATGACACAGGGTAAACTTTTTGGCTGCCAGTGCCTTGAAAACTGACAGCATCCCATAGCCGGCACCTGATAAATAACTTTTGAATGAAAGAACACCTCATGTCCCGTTGCACATATAAATTTGTTGCTGAATAATCTGGAAGTTGAAGAAAATCCTTTTGTCCAAGAATTTTTCATTTAGCACTATTCATAGAGCACTCTTTTCTTTAAATGTGCTTGCAATGCATTCTCCTTTGTGCTGGAAATGAACAGCCATTCCTCATTACATGGAGTCCACCCCCCCCCCACCCAGGTGTTTCCAGTTCTGACCCAACACCCCCCAGGCTTATTATTCACCTCCCAGTGTCTGTAAGTGATCTGGAGGGAGAGTGCGGTCAGGGCAAGCATGGACCAGAAGTCACACATCTCTCTGGATGCAGGGGCTTGCACGGGACCTGCTTGTGTCCTTGGACTCTTCATTCCCCTCTGCCGCATGGCATCAAGCCCTCTTCTGTTGCCTGTCACACCCTCCAAGTCAAAGTGAAAAAGTGTCCTCTTCAGAGACTTCTTCCCAGCTGTAGGGATGGAAAAATAATTTCCTCTCTACCCTTAATAGTTCTTTTGAGACGGAGTTTTGCTCTTGTTGCCCAGGCTGGAGTGCATGATCTCAGCTCACTGCAACCCCTGCCTCCAGGTTCAAGCAATTCTCCTGCCTCAGCCTCCCGAGTAGCTGGGATTACAGGTACGTGCCACCACACCTGGCTAATTTTGTATCTTAGTAGAGACGGGATTTCTTTATGTTGGTCAGCTGGTCTTGAGCTCCTGACCTCAGGTGATCCGCCCACTTCAGCCTCGGAAAGAGCTGGGATTTCAGATGTGAGCCACGGTATCCGACCTCCCTTAATAGTTCTTAATTGGGACTACCTATAACAAAAGAGAGATTAACATGAGAAAAACAAACGCTTTCTTACCATATATACCTCATGTATATTTGGGAGAAAAGTCTGAGAAATGTGTAAATATTTAGAGTGGTTCTCAAAAGAAGCATTTACACTTCAGGCTTAAATATCATCATTCTGTGAAAAAAAGAAAGAAGGGTAAGAAGAGAGGTCTGGAAAACACCGTAAAACAAAGGTAAGGTTTTTTTGTGCAGATTTAAATTTAACTAAGCCTTCTCCATTGGTTATGAGTCTCTTCTGATTTACTCTCTCTTTTTCCCTGGTGCAGAGAGAGATACCCTTACAAGTGGAGACTGCCTTTAAAGATGTAAATTTCTTTTTTAAAGGGTAACTTTTCAGAAATACTCCTGTGTCTGCAGTTTCTCAAAATAACCAGCTCAAAATAAGCAACATGCCAAAGAGACATATTTTGGGGTGGCATGTTCTCGTCTCTTACAGTCATATTTGGGGTGGTATGTTCTGAGCCCCAACACAATGTCCTGTGTCCCCAGACATCTTGTAAATTTTGATTTCTTCATAGTAATTTTGCTCTCACTGTGTTCATATTGTTTTATATTTAGTTGTGTACAGTGGTACCAGATTATAATTTCTGTAGAGAAAAGGTGATACTTTATCCTTGTTTATATTCCCAGCACCCAGCCAATATTGGGAACAAAGTCAATAGGAGGAAAGGAGGAGAGAAGAGAAAGGAAAAAAGGGAAGGGAAGGGAAAAGAGAAAAAAAGGGAAGAGGAAAAAGGAAAAGAAGGGTGTCCCATCATCAGGCTCCGACTGCAGATGGGTACAATAACTGTTGCTGATTTCTTAACATTTAAATATGGGTGCGTGGGCAGGTGCGGTGGCTCACACCTGTAATCCCAGCCCTTTGGGAGGGTGAGGCAGGCAGACTAACTGAGGTCAGGAGTTTAAGGTCAGCCTGGCCAATGTGGAAACCCCGTCTCTACTAAAAATACAAAAATTAGTCAGGCGTAGTGTCTGTAATGCCAGCTTCTTGGGAGGCTGAGGCACAATAATCGCTTGAACCTGGGAGGTGGAGGTTGCAGTGAGCCAACATCGTGCCACTCCACTCCAGCCTGGGCACTAGACCGAGACTTTATTTACAAAATATATATATATATGGGTGTGTGCATATATGTTTAATCCAGGAAAAGCATGAACAGAATTATATTTATCATTTCGATATAATTTCCATTTGCAAACTCTTGCATGGTAAGTATAATGAGACATAAAAATAATGCTGTCTTTCCTCTTTTTTTTTTTGAGATGGAATCTGGGTCTGTCACCCAGGCTGGAATGCAATGGGGTGATCTCAGCTCACTGCAACCTCTGCCTCCCAGGTTCAAGCCATTCTCCTGCCTTGGCCTCCTGAGTAGCTGGGATTACAGGTGCATGCACCATGCCCACTAATTTTTGTATTTTTAGTATAGACAGGTTTCACCATGTTGGTCCGGCTGGTCTTGAACTCCTGACCTTGTGATCCACCCACCTCGGCCTCCCAAAGTGCTAGGATTACAGACAGGAGCCACTGCACCCGGCCTGTCTTTCCTCTTTAAAAAAGATAAGGAAGGAACTTGAATGCAAATTGTAACATTTTTCTTCAAAGGGGAATGATTTGTTGCTCTTTAATTTGATAAAGTTCTTTATGCTTCAAATACATATTCAGGCTTTAAATATTAATAAACCTCAAAAAGCAGAAATAAAATCCTTAACCCTTCATGAATTAATTATCACAACTTAAAAACTCCAATTTTACAAAGCATATTACAAAGTGAAAAATGGCTTTTCCAAATCATGTCTTCTTTGTGGTAATACCTCATATGATTAAATAAAATTTTACATATGTTAAACTGAACATTAATACTATAATTCGAAATGCTGATTTTGTTATATTGTATAATTTCAACTACAAAGTTTTACGTTATATAAAATAACTATAATTACTATTTTTTTTCCTTTTTTATCTAAGTGCTATACTTGAATAGTATGAAAGATCAAAGATTGGCCAGCCAGGTGGCTCACACCTGTGATCCCAGCACTTTGGGAGGCCAAGGTGGGCAGATCACCTGAGGTCAGGAGTTTGAGACCAGCCTGGCCAACATGGCAAAGCCTCATCTCTACGAAAAACTACAAAAATTAGCCAGGCTTGGTGGTGTGTGCCTGTAATCCCAGCTACTTGGGAGGCTGGGACAGGAGAATCACTTGAACCCAAGAGGCGGAGGTTGCAGTGAGCCGAGATCACACCGCTACACTCCAGCCTTGGTGACACACTGAGTCTCCATCTCAAAAAAAAAAAGATCAAAGATTACTAAACTTGATTTTTATAAAATAGCCCCTTCTCTTCGTTATCCTACTGCCACAATTCACCAAATAACTAATTTCAATTTTTTAAGCTGTTATCACTGATTTTACTTTTTTATTTCTTAGTAATATGTACATACTGCTGTTTCTTGGCTTCATCTCAGGAGACATACCCATTGATTTCCAGTTAGGAGTAAGAAGGATGTTAGCTTACTTATATCTTTTCTTTTCCTTTCACCACTTTCTCAAAAAAAAAAAAAAAAAAAACCTCAAATATCTATGTATTTATTTTTATTTTATTTTATTTATTTATTTTTTGAGACAGAGTCTTGCTCTGTTGCCCAGGCTGGAGTGCAGTGGCACAATCTTGGCTCACTGCAACCTCCGCCTCCCAGGTTCAAGCAATTCTTGTGCTTCAGCCTCCTGAGTAGCTGGGATTACAGACATGTGCCACCATGCCCAGCTAATTTTTGTATTTTTAGTAAAGACAGGGTTTTGCCATGATGGTCTGGCTGGTCTCAAACTTCTGACCTCCAGCGATCCACCTGCCTCAGCCTCCCAAAGTGCTGGGATTACAGGCATGAGCCATCGCACCTAGCCAAAATCTCAAATATCTGTAAAATTTATATTCAGCGTTTTTATAATTTTGACTATGTATATGTAGTATGTAGTTTATTTTTGAGCCTAGTAGCATGATTATATATCCTTTCTTATGCAACTTGTTTTTTTCTAGAGTTAATGATTGCCTCATTTTAAGACAGTTTCTTAATTTTCTTTGGACATCTAACTATTTCCACACCCTCAACAGCCCTATAAAATGACTCTCAATTAAATTTTATACAAAACATGTCAGATAATTGAAGAATTACATCACTGCCTGCCCTGCTTCAGTTCCAGTCTCTTCCTGGTGCCCCCACATTCCTATTCCAATCTGGATGGTTCCACCGTGGGCCTGTTGCTTAGTTGCTGTATTGGGACTTCCATTTCACGTCACCCTGGAAATTCTTTTTGCCTCTTTTGGATCCTCCTGTTTCTTTAATCCCATGTATTCCAAAATCCCAATATCCTCCTTTTTTTTTTTTTTAGACAGAATCTCACTCTGTCTCCCAGGCTGGAGTGCAGTGGTGCCATCTCGGCTCACTGCAACCTCCACCTCCTAGGTACAAATGATTCTCCTGCCTCAGCCTCCTGAGTAGCTGGGATTACAGGCATGTGCCACCACACCCGGCTGATTTTTGTAGTTTTAGTAGAGATGGGGTTTCACCATGTTGGTCAGTCTGGTCTCAAACGCTTGACCTCATGATCTACCTGCCTTGGCCTCCCAAAATTCTGGGATTACAGGTGTGAGCCACCATGACTGACCTTAATTGAGTTATTTTATGTGTGTGAGAGAGAGTGCATGTGTGTGTGTGTGTGTGTGTGTGTGTGTGTGTGTGTGTCATGCACGTGTGCACATTTGTGAATGCTTGGACACATCCTTAAACAGCTTTCTAAGAAAGGCGATTGGGTGTGTCAACCTTAAATAATGAGATTCAGAGTATACGATTAAGAACAGAGTTTATTCTAATGCAAAGCTTGAGGATGACCACCCAGAAACACTGACTCTAAACTAACAGCATCATCATTCCAAAGTGGAGAAGTTAAGGTTTCACTAATACATGCAGAGACAGAGAAATTTTAGCAGATTACATTTTCCTTGTAAAACCAGTGCATGCATTACAGTGATTTGATTGGTTATGGACTGTTACATTCCAAAGCAGATTACTTGATTACTCTGTGGGAAGGAGTAGTGATCTGAGAGGGCCTTATCTCTGGTGATATTTAATCTTCCTAATTATTTACAGGAAAGAAAAGGCAGAAGTTGCAGTTGCATGCGGCATGACTCAGGCCATATAGCCACATTCCTCTCCAGGCTCAGAATAATTTAAAGTTACAACAGTTTGGCTGGACGCGGTCGCTCACGCCTGTAATCCCAACACTTTGAGAGGCCGAGATGGGTGGATTACAAGGTCAGGAGATCAAGACCATCCTGGCTAACACTGTGAAACCCTGTCTCTACTACTAAAAATACAAAAAATTAGCCGGGCATGGTGGTGCACTCCTGTGGTCCCAGCTACTCGGAAGGCTGAGACAGGAGAACTCCTTGAACCCAGGAGGCGGAGGTTTCAGTGAGCTGAGATCGCACCACTGCACTCCAGCCTGGGTGACAGAGCGAAACTTTGTCTCAAAAAAAAAAAGTCCCAACAGCTTTAAGTTTGAGTTATTTAATTTCACATTTCCCTTTTTCATCGATCTTCGTAGATGAACTCAGTTTTGGTTCCTTTTAAGTTTAGGAGTTTAGTCCTGTGTTGCTAGGTGGGCTCATTCCTAGAGTGTCATATCCCATGGCAGGGGGAATTTGTTAGGCTATAAGACTGTAGGTGAGGCCTGGTGGGGTAGCTCAAACCTGTAATCCCAGAACTGTGGGAGGCCAAGGCAGGTGGATCACCTGAGGTCAGGAGTTCGAGAGCAGCCTGACCAATATGGTGAAACCTGGTCTCTACTAAAAATACAAAGATTAGCCGGGCGTGGTGACACAAGACTGTAATCCCAGCTACTTGGGAGGCTGAGGCAGGAGAATCACTTGAACCCGGGAGGCGGAGGTTGCAGTGAGCCTGAGGAAGAAGACCCTTAATCACCCTTAAGCATCTAAGACCACCTCTCCCTTGACTTCCACATTGCATTTCAGTAGAAGTAAAGGCTGACAAACTGGGCACCACCTTTAATCGCCCTCCTATAGATCACAGGCATGGTATGGAGGAATCTTTCCCGCAGGCATTGTTTTTACTTAAACACAATCAAACCCCCACCTGAGTCACTGTACCCTACCCTACTCCATGGCCCAAGACCCTTTCACATGTAAATTCTAGAGTTGTGAACCTTTAAAAGGGCAGGGACTTTCTCTGTGAGCTCGAGCTTGGCTATTGGACAGTTATGCCACCTTGTTCCTGGCCGAATAAATCACCCCTTCCTTCACAGTTCCGTGTTCGAGAGGTCTGTTTCCCTTGGCCGCTCCTGCTTCAAGCTGAGATCACAGTACTGCACTCCAGCCTGGGAGACAGAGTGAGACTCCATCCCCCTCCAAAAAAAAAAAAAAAAAAAAAAGTTGGGTATAGGCTGAATTTAAAGCAACATGAAGTGATTTTGTGACCTGAGTCAGGCTACACAGTTGCATCTTCAATTAATGCATTCTTTGAGCAACCATTATTTTAGTTTTTTCAGTTATATGTTGACTCCATTGCAAACAAATGCCACAGCAGCAGTAAAGACAAAAACAGGACAATATACAACAAACGCTTATAATTCCAAAAATGCGTAACAGCTTCCGAGGCAAAGTTCCCCAAGATCCAAACCTGCTTCTTAGCCAGTCATTTAGAGTGGGTGTAGGATCTGAAAGGTTAGTTACTTAGAATTTCATATCAGCCACTAATTTAGTGATGTTATCTGATTCTTCCTGAACAGAGACATAACACTTGTCTTTATGATAACATGGTTTACCCCAGTGTCATCACAGGGAATACCAGTATGTCTAAAGCCATATGGTTCTGTAATGCAACCTTTCTTTATTTTTTATTGGCTGGGTACAGTGGCTCATGCCTATAATCCCAGCACTTTGGGAGGCTGAGGTGTGCAGATCACCTGAAGTCAGGAGTTTGAAACCAGCCTGGCCAAAGTAGTGAAACCCCGTCTCTCACACAGGCTGGAGTGTGGTGTCTCAATCTCAGCTCACTGTAACCTCCACCTCCCAGGCTCAAGCGACTCTCCTCCCTCAGCCTCCTGAGTAGCTGGGACTACAGGAACACACCACCACATCCAGTTAATTTTTGTATTTTTAGTAGAGACAGGGTTTCACCATGTTGGCCAGGCTGGTCTGGAACTCCTGGCCTCAAGTGACTCACCCACCTCAGTCTCCCAAAGTGCTGGAATTGAAGTGGTGTCGTTTGTCTGGGGTAATACCGGAGGTTTGTTGTCCCAGGGCCACAGAAAACTAGAATGCAAACACACAAGAAGTGAGGTGAAGAGTGGAGGTTTAATAGTCAAAAAGGAGAACAGTTCTCTCTTCTGCAGAGAGAGGGGACCTGAATTGGTTTCTGCTGCTGCAGTGAAATGCAGAAGGTTTTATAGATGGGCTTGAGGAGGCAGTGTCTGATTTACATAGGGCACAGAAGATTGGCCAGACAGTTGTTCTATTTGCATAGCACACAAATAACTCGTTAGGACTAGGTGTGTCATTTGCATAGTGTGAGAGGAAGCTGGCCACCCCACCCTAAGCTTTTATTATGCATAAGAGTTCTCTATCCAGTGGGTGCCATGTTGCCTGCCTTTTTACCATCACGTGGTGACAAAGAAAAGGAAAGATGGGGCCTCCATTTTGAACATACCTGGCCTCCAGGTAGTCCTTTTCTATTGGCACAGCTGCCGGCATTCACCAGTGCAAGCTTCCAGCTTACTTATCTATGTCTGCAGCTTGATTTTTCAGGCTGCTCTTTGTTAGAAAAGAAATAATCTGGGGGCTGCTTTTTGTTAAAAGGGAAATTCCAGCAAGGACTCTGTTGCCCTTACTATCTAAATAATTTCTTTCTAGCTCCTGTTTCAGGATTACAGGCGTGAGCCACTGCACCTGGACAATGTGGCCTTTCTCATAAGAGAAACTTTACTGTTTAATAACAAGATAATCATGCAACTATCATTTAGTGTCTTTTTTGTGTCATTGGTTAGGGCTTTTACATGCCAAAGGATCTCGTCAATACCCTGTTGTGGCAGAAAGATGGAAGCTAAGTGATCATACCAATGAAATGCAGGACAAAACCAATAAGATTATAAATGAGGAAGATTTGCAGCCTTTGTAACCTACAAGATTGTAAATTATTCAGTCTTGTGCCCAGGCGTAATGCAAAGAACACTGCTCTAACTCTAACCATCCTGGGAGTAACCATGGCCATAGCTTGATGCCACATAACCAAGATGTCCAATTTGGAGCTAGCCAGTAAATACCCACATCCCTTCAGTGGCACATCAATCAATACTGTGTCATATAAAGGTCTGGATGCACTGTTCATTGGGTATCCATCCCACAGCTCTTGTGCTACTGGGCTGTGTATCCTTGGTGTGATTCTTTTGTTCTCAACATTTAGGGGCAAGCTGACTAAGCTGAACAAATAGGGGATAAGCCAGATAAAACCATCCCAAATTTGTGTTATACTATCCTGAAATTGAGTTTTCTTATCTCTCATTTGGGGCAGTACCACCAATAAAGCTAATGAACTAGTCTTTTTTTCTGAAAACCCTTCCTATGTCCCTATGTCCTTTGCTCCTTTGCTTTTAAAGTTTTGTTTTGTTTTGTTTTGTTTTGAGATGGAGTCTGGCTCTGTCGCCCAGGCTGGAGTGCAGTGGTTCAGTCTCTGCTCACTACAGCTACCACCTCCCAGGTTCAAGCAATTCTCCCAACTCAGCCTCTGGAGTAGCTGGGATTACAGGTGTGCACCACCACACCCGGCTAATTTTTTTCTTTTTTCTTTTTGTATTTTTAGTGGAGACGGGGTTTCACCATGTTGGCTGGGCTGCTCTTGAACTCCTGACCACAAGTGATGTGCCTGCCTTGGCCTCCTATAAAATATTATTAAAAAGGGCAAGGCATAGTGGCTCACACCTGTAATCCCAGCACTCTGGGAGGCTGAGGCTAGCAGATCACTTGAGGTCAGGAGTTTGAGACCAGCTTGGCCAACATGGTGAAACCCCGTCTCTGCTAAAAATACAAAAATTAGCCGGGTGTGCCGGTGGCTGCCTGTAATCCCAGCTACTCAAGAGGCTGAGGCAGGAGAATTGCCTGAGCCCAGGAGACGGAGGCTGCAGTGAGCCAAGATCATGCCGTTTAACTCCACCCTAGGTGACAGAGTGAGACTATTACTTTTTTTTTTTTAATTTAGGTTCTGGGGTACATGTGCAGAACATGCAGATTTGTTACATAGGTATACATGGTGGTTTGCTGCATCCATCCCCCTCATCATCTACATTAGGCATTTCTCCTAATGTTAGCCCTCCCCCAATCCCCCCACCCCTGCTATCCCTCCCCTACTCCCCCCACCCCCGACAAGCCCCAGTGTGTGATGTTCCCCTCCCTGTGTCCGTG
Source organism: Ateles fusciceps (assembly GCA_036589455.1). Classification (NCBI taxonomy): domain Eukaryota; kingdom Metazoa; phylum Chordata; class Mammalia; order Primates; family Atelidae; genus Ateles; species Ateles fusciceps. The sequence goes on along the minus strand of JAZHEH010000572.1, from coordinate 11,180,395 downwards.
TGTTCTCATTGTTCAACTCCCACTTATGAGTGAGAACATGCAGTGTTTGGTTTTCTGTTCTTATGTTAGTTTGCTGACAATGATGGTTTCCAGCTTCATCCATGTCCCTACAAAGGACATGAACTCATTGTTTTTTATGGCTGCATAGTATTCCATGGTGTATATGTGCCACATTTGCCTTGTCCAGTCTATCATCGCTGGGCATTTGGATTGGTTCCAGGTCTTTGTTATTGTAAACAGTGCCGCAATGAACATACGTGTGCATGTGTCTTTATAATTGAATGTTTTATGATCCTTTGGGTATATACCCAGTAATGGGGTTTCTGGGTCAAATGGTATTTCTGGTTCTAGATCCTTGAGGAATTGCCACACTGTCTCCCACAATGGTTGAACTAATTTACACTCCCACCAACAGTGTAAGAGTGTTCCTGTTTCTCCACATCCTCTCCAGCACCTGTTGTCTCCTAATTTTTTTAATGATCGCCATTCTAACTGGTGTGAGATGGTATCCCAATGTGGCTGTGATTCACATTTCTCTAATGACCAGTAATGATGAGCTTTTTTAAAATTTATTTTATTTTATTTATTTATTTATTTATTTATTTTTGAGACAGAGTCTCGCTCTATCCCCTAGGCTGGAGTGCAATGGTGCAATCTCAGCTCACTGCCCCCTCCACCTCCTGGGTTCAAGCAATTCTTCTGCCTCAGTCTCCCAGGTAGCTGGGACTACAGGTGTGTGCCACAACGCCCAGCTAATATTTTGTATTTTTAGTAGAGACAGGGTTTCACTGTGTTAGCCAAGATGGTCTCGATCTCCTGACCTTGTGATCTGCCTTCCTCGGCCTCCCAAAGTGCTGGGATTACAGGTGTGAGCCACCTCGCCTGGTCCTGCTTTAAAAAAAAAAAAAAAAAAAAATTATTGGCTGGAGCAGTGGTTCACACCTGTAATCTCAGCACTTTAGGAGGCCAAGTCAGGCAGATCACCTGAGGTCAGGAGTTTGAGAACAGCCTGGCCAACGTGATGAAACCCCGTCTCTACTAAAAATACAAACATTAGCTGTGCATGGTGGCACATGCCTGTATTCCCATCTACTCAGGAGGCTGAGGCGTGGAGAATCGCTTGAACCCAGGAGGTGGAGGTTGCAGTGAGCCAAGATTGCGCCATTGCACTCCAGCCTGGGTGACAGACCAAGATGCCACTTCAAAAAAAAAAAAAAAAGATAACGTTTCCAATCAACAAAATTTCCTGGTTGAAGTCCATGGTCCTTGAGTTTTCGTCTCCTGGAAGCTCAGTGTGGAAAGAGTCTTTTACTAACTTACAGTTTTTAGTTAGCTGCCTTTTAAGGCTACAGCAATAATAGAACATATCCCCTTTTAATATCATAGATTCACGGTTTCCTAGAGACAATTTAATACGTGTGCCTGTGATAATTTCAAACGGAGACAACTGACGTTTACCAGAAGGGGTCAATCTTAGGTTAAGCAAAGCCAATGGAAGAACTTTTGGCCAAAGGAATTTCTAAAACCTTGGTTAATTTTGCCAGTTGAGTTTTGGCGATTCTGTTTGTGCATTTCCCCTGTCCCAGATGACTGGGGGGTGACAGGCACAATGGAAACATTGGAGAATGAGCCAGATTTTACATACTCGCCAGATTATTTGTACTATTTGTAAAATGAGCACGTCTGTCCTCTGTCACTGTGAAGTTCTAGAGGGACTATCCAAGTTGCAATAATTTTTTCCTTTTTTTTTTTTTTTTTTTCTGAGAGAGTCTCGCCCTGTTGCCAGGCTGGAGTGCAGTGGCATGATCTTGGCTCACTGCAATCTCCGCCTCCTGGGTTCAAGTGATTCTCCAGCCTCAGCCTCCTGAGTAGCTGGGACTATAGGCGAGCACCACCATGCCCAGCTAATTTTTGTATTTTTAGTAGAGACGGGGTTTCACCATGTTGGCCAGGCTGGTCTTGATCTCTTGACCTTGAGATCCACCCGCCTTGGCCTCCCAAAGTGCTAGGATTATAGGCGTGAGCCTCCACGCCCAGCCAATAATTTTTTTCTAAAAGAATTTTGCTTATCACTAAGACTGTTGCTCTTCTACATAGAAATGCTTCCACCCTATGACAAAACATTCAAGCCATTACTAGAACCTACTTATATTCTTGCAATGATGGTAGCTGAATAAAAAATCTAGTTGCCATATCTCAATTAAGCTTTCTGGTAAAGGAAAATGACCCAGAAAACTATGTAGTTTTCCGTGGATTGTTTTGGACAGATGTGGCAGCAATTACATACCTTATGAGCAACAGCCGGAGATTTCTAATAATCTTGTTTGTCCCAAGCAATCATCTTATCAGGGCTCCAGTGAGTTAAACCATGGACATGAGTTAAGCAAGATAACTGTAATTTGGTTGGAAACATGGGCAGACCATTTGGTCCATATCATAGCCCAGTCTCAGAGAAGTACATTCCCCCTTTAGTTTCCCAATTTTCTTGTTTTGTTTTTGGAGCTTTGGATTGAGCTAATTTTATATCATAATCAAGTGCTTTCTTGAAAGCTAAAATGGGTTTTCTTGTTGAGATACGCTTAGTACAGGCCTTTTTGCTATGCTATCTGCTAATTGATTTCCTTTGCTTTCTGGAATATTTGACTTTGAATGGCTTGGAATCTTGATAATGGGTAATAATTTGTGCAATAATAGAGCTTCCAATAATTTTGAAATAAGGTGTCCACTTTTTGTGGACCGACCAGAAGAGGTTAAAAATCATCTTTATTTCCATAGCATTCCGAAGTAATGAGCTACTCTGAAAGCACATCAGCTATCTGTATATATATTAGCAGTTGTTCCTTTTGCCAATTGACAGGCTCTGATTAACGCTATTAACTTTGCTTGTTGAGCCAAGGTCTCTCCTGAAAGATAAGCATTTTCTGTTTCCTCAGTCAGGGATACTATGGCATCACCTGCATGGTAAATTTCAGATCTGTCCTTTAAGTAAGATTCATCTGCAAACCAATTAACATTAGCATTAGTAAGGAGGGTTTCTTGCAGGTCCATCCTAGAGGAGAAGCTGGTTGGTTAAGATTATGCAATCATATGGTGTTTCATCTAAAGGGCAGAAGAATTTAGAAAAATTTAACTTTTACATCTGGAGATTGTATTAGGGAGCAGAAAGAAGAACTTTTTATAAGAAGCCAGTCTGCTAACTGAATAGTGTTGAATGTGGTGCAAGTTTGGAAGTGCTTCCACAGACTGTGGAATGAAGACAGTGAGGGGGTGATCCTATCACTGTTGGTTTTTCCAATATTGGTGGAGAATTTTGACCATAATTGATCAAGTACTATTTTTAATCTTTTTAAAAATTTTTATTAATATAGCCACACTAATTTCTGTATCATCCCCAATTTTATCGTATGTGCTGCTGAAGTGAGCACTCGAGTACTATTTTTAACAACTCTTAAGTAATTCTTGATATTTAACAGTCTAGTTTCCTCTATGACAATATGAATTGCTATTTGTGAATTAAAAGCATCAGAATTTGAAAAAAATTTTGGACCTAATAATTCTATTTTATCTTCTAATTCTCAGTACATTTTCCCCTTTTGAAGGAAAGAGATGTGAGTGTTCTGTAACTCTAGGAAGTCTCTCCCCCATCAAATGGTTAAAGGCTGAGGGGACAAAGAGGAACATGTTAGGTTCCCTCTAGGGGGCCTAACTGAGAAATTATAGGTTGAGATTGATATAGCGATATAGGAGTATTTGTTACACCCATCATTTGTGTTGTGTTTTGACTCTGAGGAAAGGAACCTCATAAGGTGAGATTTATCACTGATAATGTAGCTCCAGTGTCAGTCAGAGCTTGTGTTTGGTCTCCATTTAAATTAATTCTGACTTTCCTGAAGGTATTATAAGGAGGAATGAAAAGATCCATTTTGTTTCCTCAGAGTATCCCTTTCTTTTTCTTTCTTTTTTTTTTTATAATAAGACGGGGTTTCACCATGTTGGTCAGGCTGGTCTTGAACTCCCGACCTCAGGTGATCCGCCCGCCTTGGCCTCCAAAGTGCTTGGATTATAGGCGTGAGCCACCACGCCCAGCCCATCCCTTTCATTTTCTTCGATCTGTTGCTGTCCTTTCCATTTTAGTTTTCTACAATCCCTTTTGAAACATTCAGGCTTTTTTTCAGTAATTGCAAAGCAGGGGATTGGGTCAGTTTGGGAACTTTTTTAGGCTGCTTAGGGGTTACAAATTGGTTGGACAATTGTATTAACTGTAAACTCATGATCTTATTTGCTTTTCCTCCCTGCTTAACTTCCCTTTCCTTTTATTTCTGGGTTAAGGTACAGGACATTTGATCAGCAAAATCAACTAGATCATGAGTTTGAGAGGTACCCCAAGTGGGGTGTTGTCTTTTCATTGTAACTGACAATTCTTCATCTAATCCATTTACAAAATTTAAGGAAAATATCATTTTGGCAATTAGCATAACTTTCTTCTGATAAGCCTGAATATTATTTAGAGGTTTTTTTCAAAATTTTCATAGTATGACATTATAGGCTTATCAGGATTTTATTTGCATTGTTGTATTTTGTTCCAATCTTGAGAAACCTGAAGGAATAGCGGCCAGTAGAGCTTTGGCAGTATTGCAGGACCATTCTTGATCTTCAGGAGCTCTATGGAAGTCCTCTAAAGGACTTCTCCAACTTCCCTTTGCTATCTAATCTTTGGCTTTACTTTCTAATACTAAATATGAACCAATTGATATAAATCAGCAAATCTAGGATCATAAGTGCGAATGTTTAATTCAAATTCTCTGGTAAATTGTGCCCACTTCAGCAGCACATATACAAATTCTCTAGCAAATTAACCAGGCATCATGGTGCATGCCTGCAATCCCAGCTACTCGGGAGGCTGAGGCAGGAGGATCACTTGAACCTAGGAGATGGAGGTTGCAGTGAGCAGAGATCATTCCACTACACTCCAGCCTGGGTAACAGAGCAAGACCCTGTCTCCAAAACAAAACAAATGCTCTAGCAAATCCAGTAGGGTCCCGAGAGGATCCAGTAATTCTTTAAACCAAGGCAGATTCTCCTCTACTGGACATAGGGTATTCCCAAAATGGAGTCAGAATGGGAGGGGGAGGAGGGGGGAGGAAGAGGAGGACAAGGAGGAGACAGAGGCAAAGGAGGGAGGAAGGGAGGAAGGGAGGAAGGGAGGAGGGGGAAGGGAAGGAGGGAGGGAAAGTAAGTCCAAACAAAGAAGTTTTGACAAAAGAGAAGGAAGAGCTGAAGAAGGAGAAATTTCAGCAGTCTTTTTCAATTTAAAAAAATTTTTAGGCACTTTTGTTTTCTTCTTGCAAAGAAATGATTTTATCAGAACCTCTTTCAGAAGCTTCTAAGTACCATTGAAAATCAATCTGCAGTTGTTTTATTTTATTTTAGAGCCAGCTTTTTCTAACTGAGTGTGCAGACTAGTTGAGGTACTTAAAAGGTACCCCCATTTGGCAATATAATTTGGTTATTGCAAGTTATGTGGGACCATTTTTCTAAATATTTGCATAAAAAGGTACCATAAGTATTAAACATGAATCTAGCTGGTGTTTCTAAGGGTGGATTTCTCTGTAAGGAGGAAGACTCAGTTTTAGAAGTATGATTGCTCATAATTTAGACTTTATTTTTGAACGACCAAAAAGACCTAATGGAGGTTTATTATTATTATTATACTTTAAGTTCTGGGGTACATGTGCAGAACGTGCAGGTTACACAGGTATACATGTGCCATGGTGGTTTGCTGCACCCATCAACCTGTCATCTACATTAGGTATTTCTCCTGATGCTATCCCTCCCCCCGACCTCCCACTCCCTGATAGGCCCCAGTGTGTGATGTTCCCCTTCCTGTGTCCATGAGTTTTCATTGTTCAACACCCACCTATGAGTGAGAACATGCAGTGTTTCGTTTTCTGTTCTTATGTTAGTTTGCTGAGAATGATGGTTTCCAGCTTCATCCATGTTCCTGCAAACGACATGAACTCATCCTTTTTTATGGCTGCATAGTATTTCATGGTGTATATGTGCCACATTTTCTTTATCCAGTCCATCATTGATGGGCATTTGGGTTGGTTCCAAGTCTTTGCTATTGTGAACACTGCCACAATAAACATACGTGTGCATCCGTCTTTATAGTAGTGATTTATAGTCCTTTGGGAATATACCCAGTCATGGGATTGCCTGGTCAAATGGTATTTCTGGTTCCAGATCCTTGAGGAATCATGACACTGTCTTCCACAATGGCTGAACTAATTTACACATGGGAGGTGTTTTGAATTGAGTGTGCTGATTGTGGGAATAGCTCTTCAAAGTATCACCCTTGAGTCAGTTCCTCTTGCTTAAGTGTCTTGGTGGTCCCAAGAGACTTGAGTGCTTAAGGCACTAGGTGATCAACCTTTATGTATGCTCACAGGATTAAGCAAGGTTCTCCATGTGTTATTCTGGAGGGATTCCCTTTAGAACAATTTATGTCATGAGTGATAAGCGCCAATGCTCCCTCAACACCTTACTGGCTCACGGTGCCTTTTGGCTGGGAAGGACAATGTCTCTTATCTTCAGGACTTATCTTGTCCTCATAGAAAGCCTTTTACAATATTGTCACTCAAAAAAGTTTAGATTTGTCAATTGAACCAAGCTTCAGAATCCGACCAGCTCTAAAGTTTACAAAATTTTCACTTAAGCCACAGATATTCACTTCCTCTTTTCAAAGAGAAACTGTTTTCTCCCTAACCAAAATTTGGTATGAGGGAAAAGGCTGAAAAATTCCAAGCAGTAGTTCCAAACAAAAGAAAAGTGAACATCACAAATCTACAATTAGCAGAATCTCTAGAGAATAACAAACCAAACTCCTACCTTGTGGTAGAACTTCAGCTCCAACCCCATTGACTTGGGAATGTGTATGATGCAAATAGAGTCTGAATCCTCAACCAATCCAGGAGAATTCAAACTTGAAAGGGGGCTTACCAGAGATGTGCATAGTCTGTGAAGTCAGGAAGATGAAAATCATCTGTGCTGGTACCAAGGCTCCAGTTGTTGACAAAGCGATGAGGATCGCCGAAGTTCTGCTTCAAGTCCCATCATGGTCGCCAACATGTCAACCTGAAGTAGTGAGATTCAGAAAATATAAATTTGTGCAGAGTCTATTCAAACACGAGCCTTGAGGATGGCCACTCGGGAAGCACTGACTACAGACAAACAAGGTCAGTGTTCCACAGTGGAGAAGCCAAGGTTTCACTTATATAGGCAGAAACCGAGGAGTTTTAGCAGATTACAGCGTTTTCCTTACAAGACCAGTCCCTATGTGAGAGCGATTGCTTACAGATTGCTGCATCCCAAGGAAGATTACTTTATTACTCCATGAGGGAGGTACTGATGGGAGGGTGTCTTACGTCTGAGGCCATTTGGTCTTCCTAATTATTTGCAAGAAAAAAGGCAGAAGTTGCAGCTGCGTGCTGCGTGACTCAGACTGCAGAGCCACCCTCCACTTGAAGTTCAGAATAATTCAAGTTTCCAACAGCTTTAAGTCTGAATTATTTAATTTCACAGGAGGTACATTTTTTGAAGACTTGTGTGTGTATGTGTAAACATGTCTCTTTCTACACTTATGCTTGATAGAGACTTTGGTTAAATATATAATTCTTGGTTAAAAAAAATAACCCTTGGATATTTGAAGGTATAGTTCCATTGTCTTCTACCTTCCATTTGAGAAGTTTGATGCCATTCTTATTCACAATCTTCTGCTCCTTAATTTCCCATCTCCACCCTATTTTCCCACCCCTACCAGAGTTTTTAAAGTCTTCTGTTTATCCCTAGGGTTTGAAATTTCGTGATAATGAGTCCTTTGTTGTCACTGGTTTATGTTATTTGGTGGGAATTTTTTTTTTTTTTTGAACTCTTTATATGTATGTGTATCATCCCTTTGTTGCAAACATTTTCTCCAATTTGTCTGTCCTACAAACAGTTGAAAACTTTTTTATCTGTGGCTTGCACTTGTAATCTCAGCTACTGTGGAGGCTGTGGTGCACCTGTCCAGCGGATTCTCTTTGCCTGCCGTCTAGACAGAGCAGATTTATCAAGTCAGGGGAATTGCAATAGAGAAAGAGTTTAAGATCATGATTTGGAGTTTGTTTTCTGTGGGTTTGTTTGTTTTTGAGATGGAGTTTCACTCTTGCCACCCAGGCTGGAGTGCAGTGGAGAGATCTTGGCTCACTGCAACCTCTGCAAACTAGGTTCAAGTGATTCTCCTGCCTCAGTCTCCTGAGTAGCTGGAACTACAGGTGCCCTCCACCACACCTGGCTAATTTTATATTTTTAGTAGAGATGGGGCTTCACTATGTGGGCCATGGTTGGTCTTGAAACTCCTGACCTCAGGTGATCTGCCTGCCTTGGCCTCCCAAAGTGCTGGGATTATAGGTGTGAGACACCGTGCCCAGCCAGGATCAGGGTTTTTGTTTTGTTTTGTTTTGTTTTTATTTTTATTTTTTAAAGAAAGAAAAGAAAAGAGAGAGAAAAAGAAGGAAAAAAGAGAATGAAAGAAAGGGAAAAAGAAGAAAAGAGGGAGAGAGAACGGGAATCTTGCTCTATTGCCCAGGCTAGAATGCAGTCTAAAAATGGGTATTGAAAAGTTCTTTTATACTAATAATTGTGTTATACAATGGAGACAGGAAGGAATAAGGGAGGAAAATAACAAACGGCCAACCAATATTTCATTTAAACCTATGAAATGCTATGCAATTGCTGGGGAGTGATTTACTCCCAACCATGTGGTCACTTTTAGAATAGATGTGATGTGTTACTGAAGAAAATGTATGTTTTGTGGATTTGGAGTAGAGAGTTCTGTAAATGTTTATTAAGTTTACTTGTTCGAGGTCTAAGTTCAAGTCCCGGGTATCCTTGTTAACCTTCTGTCTCATTGATCTGTCCAATATTGACAATGTAGTGTTAAAGTCTCCCACTATTATTGTGTGGGAGTCCAAGTCTCTTTGTAAGTCACCAAGAAGTTGGCCTATGTATCTGGGTGCTCGTATCGTATATTGGGTGTGCATAGACTTAGGATCATTAGCTCTTCCCATTACATTGATCCCTCTACCATTATACAATGTCCTTCTTATCTCTTTTGGTTTCTATTACTTTAAAGTCTATTTTATCAGAGATGAGAATTGCAACTCCTGCTTTTTTTTTTTGCTCTCCATTTGGTTGGCAAATCTTCCTCCATCCCTTTGTTTTGAGTCTCTGTATATCCTTGCATGTGAGATGGGTCTGGATGCAGCTTACTGATAGTTTTTTTGGAATGGCTGATACTGGTTATTCCTTTCTGTATATAGTGCTTCTTTCAGAAGCTCTTGTAAAGCAGGCCTGGTGGTAATGAAATCTCTGAGTAGTTGCTTGTTCGTGAAAAATTTTATTTTTCCTTCACTTACGAAACTTAGTTTGGCTGGATATGAAATTCTGGGTTGAAAGTTCTTTTCTTTAAGGATGTTAAATATTGGCCCCCACTCTCTTCTGGCTTGTAGGGTTTCCACTGAGAGATCTGCTGTGAGTCTGATAGGCTTCCCCTTGTGGGTAACCTGACCTTTCTCTCTGGCTGCCCTTAGTATTTTCTCCTTCATTTCAACCCTAGTGAATCTAATGATTATGTGCCTTGGGGTTGCTCTTTTTGAGGAATATCTTTGTGCTGTTCTCTGTATTACCTGGAGTTTTGTCCTGCCTTGCTAGGTTGGGAAAGTTTTCCTGGATAATATCCTGAAGAATATTTTCCAGCTTGGATTCATTCTCTTCGTCACATTCAGGTATACCTATCAAACGTAGATTAGGTCTTTCGCATAGTCCCATATTTCTTGGAGACTTTGCTCATTCCTTTTTACCCTTTTTTCTCTAATCTTGTCTTCTCGTTTTATTTCATTAAGTTGGTCTTCGACCTCTGAAATGCTTTCTTCTGCTTGATCAATTCAACTGTTAAAACTTGTGCATACTTCGCGAAGTTCTCGTATTGTGTTTTTCAGCTCCATTAATTCACTTATATTCTTCTCTAAATTGTCCATTCTCGTTAACATTTCGTCAAACCTTTTTTCAAGGTTCTTAGTTTCCTTGCATTGGGCTAGAACATGTTCTTTTAGCTCACAGAAGTTTCTCATTATCCACCTTCTGAAGCCTGATTCTATTGATTCCTCACATTCATTCTCAATCAGGCCTTGTTCAATTGGTGATGAGGCACTGCAATCCTCTGTAGGAGGAAAGGCATTCTGATTTCAGATGTTTTCAGTCTTTTTGTGCTGGTTTCTTCCCATCTTTGTTGATTTATCCACCTGTCGTCTGTGTAATTGCTGACTTTCAGATTAGGTCTCTGAGTGGACATCCAGCTTGTTGGTGGTAAAGTTTTTTCTGTTTCTTAGTTTTCCTTTGGTGGACGCCCCTCCCCACAGAGCTGGACCTTCCTGGGTTCAGCTGTATTTGCTGTGAAACTCTCAATCCTCAGCAGTTCCAATTGCTGTTTTTTGTGTGTGTGTGTGTGTGTGGTGGGGGGGACCAGCTTTCCCCTGTGGCGACCCACTACACCAGCTGAAACAGCGGTGTTAAAATTCGTGGCACTTTTCTGCCTGGGAATCTCCCAGTCTGGTTCCCCACTTCAGTCTGCTTTTCAATCAGCTGAATGGGAGACTCTGTCTTCCCGGAGCTCCAACGCCAACCAAAGGGCCGCCGGGGCGCCTGCAAAATGGCCATGCCGGCCAAAGAGTCGCGCTGGCGACCCATGGGGCTCCTCCGCCGGGAATCTCTTGGTCCGTGGGCAATAAAAATTCGCCTGAAAATGTGGCGTCCACTCACTCTCTGCACTTTCAGTGGGAGCTACAGTCCTGAGCTGCTGCTAATTGGCCATCTTGGATCTCCCTCTCTCTTTTTTTTTTTTTTTTTTTTTTTGAGACAGGGTCTCACTCTGTCACCCAAGCTAGAGTGCAGTGACATGAGGATGGCCCACTACAGCTTTGATCTCTCGGATTCAGGTGATTCTACCACCCTAGTTTCCCAGATGGCTGGGACTACAGGTATGTGCCACCATGCCCAGCTAATTTTTTGTAGAGACAGGTTTCACTATGTTGCCCAGGCTGGTCTTGAACTCCTGGGCTCAAGCAATCCTCCTGCCTTGGCTTCCCAAAGTGCTAGGGATTACAGGCATGGGCCACTGTGCCTGGCCTTGTGGGATATCATTTGTTGTGTTTTACTCATTGGGCTAGATACCAAAAAGACCTTTTTGACAAGAGGCTCATGTTCTTCAGCTCTGAAAAATTCTCTTACATTATTTTATTAATGCTTTTCTCCACCAGTCTTTTCTGTTCTCTTTCTGGCACTCCTATTAATGAGCCGTCAGCCTTCCTGGACTGAGCATTTAATTTCTTATGTTTTCTCTCGTATTGTCCAATTATTTGCCACTTTGCTCTGGTTTTGGATTCCCTAAATATACCCTCTACTTTGCTATTGAGGTTTTCATTTCTGCCATCTAATTTTAATTTTCCTGATGTTTTTGTTGTTGTTATCTGAATACTCTAAATCTATTTATATTTGAGAATGGGACACAGAAAAGCTGAGAGCTGTGTTTGTGAACAAGTGTGTCGAGAGTGATCAGGTGTGGGCAATGACCATGATCTCAGGGAACTCCCAAAGGCCAAAATGTGGCGGTCTTTCTTCTAGGACTAGTCAATTTCTCCAGAGGAGGAGCCTGTAATTTCCTGCCTACCTGGTAGATACCTTGCTGCTGGCCTGAGAGAAAGGGAGTTAGGGTAGAGACGAGAAGAATAATAGTCACGTTTCTTCTTGCTTATCTTACAGCAATGAAAAAAACGTGACAAACCCCAATAACCTAGACTTTCTCATTACATGTTCAATACCTCATTTTAAAAATATGTACATTTGTACAGACAAGCAGGGACAGTAGACATCTGTTGTTTTTTTTTCCTAAGATGGGGTTTCACCATGATGGCCAGGTTGGTCTTGAACTCCTGACCTCAGGTGATCCACCCACCTCGGCCTCCCAAAGTTCTAGGATTACAGGCATTAGCCACCGCGCCCGGCCAGTAGACATCTGTTTTTACATCAGTTCTGTTTCAGCCCCACTTCTTACTCTTGTCCTCCAGTGTATGTCCGATCTTTGCTCCCAAAGTTCTCCAGGGTTCCATCAGTCAAATAGTCTTCCTTTTTGCCCATAATTTCCTCTGGAAACCCTTTAAGATATGCCTCCCCTCTCACTCTACATCAACAACCACTCCTTTGTCTGGTTTTCATCAACTGATGGCCCTTCTATCCATTATATCATCATTTGGGCTTACATATTTTCCTTTCATTAGCTGTCATTAGGAGTCTCAAAAGAGACAAAAAATAAACCAGTGGATCAACTATTTTTCATCAAAAATATTTAGCAACAGTAAGATTTTTTTGCAGAGGGCCATAGTGTCTTAAGATTGTAGACAAGCTGGGCGCGATGGCTCATGCCTGTAATCCCAGCACTTTGGCAGGCTGAGGCAGGCGGATCACGAGGTCAAGAGATTGAGACCATCCTGGCCAACATGGTGAAATCCCATCTCTATTAACAATGCAAAAATTAGCTGGGCGTGTTGGCACATGCCTATAGTCCCAGCTACTCAGGAGGCTGAGGCAGGAGAATCACTTGAACCCGGGAGGTGGATGTTGCAGTGAGCCGAGATCACACCATTGCACTCCAGCCTGGTGACAGAGAGAGACTCCCTCTCAAAAAAAAAAAGGATTGCAGTCAAAGAGAAATACTTCAAAGAAAGCAATATTCTATATGAAAGCATATATGCTAAGTTATTCATTCTGGCTTAACTACCTGCTAGTTATATAATTTGGAGCAAATTATTGGATCTCAAGAGCCTCAGTTTCCTCCTCTTTAAAATGTGATTCATAATACCTCAAGTATTATCAAGAGTTATGAGCACATACAATGTGTTCAGTTAATAGAAGTTCCCTTTTTGCTTTGAAATGAACAAGCAAGGCTGGGTGTGGTGGCTCACGCATTATCCCAGCACTTTGGGAGGCCAAGGCAAGCGGATCGCCTAAGGTCAGGAGTTGGAGACGAGCCTCACCAACATGGAGAAACCCTGTCTCTGCTAAAAATACAAAATTAGCCGGGTGTGGTGGTGCACACCTGTAATTCCAGCTACTCGGGAGGCTGAGGCAGGAGAATCACTTAAACCCAGGAGGCGGAGGTTGCAGTGAGCCAAGATCACGCCATTGCACTCCAGCCTGGGCAACAAGAGTGAGACTCTGTCTCAAAAAAAAAAAAAGAAATGAACAAGCAGAAGATGACAAGGAGTGATAAAGTTCATCAGGACTGGACTGCTTTGGTAAAAGCAAAGCTCGAGAGTAGGTTGATGCCCACTTTACTTAGTGACATCTTACCAGGGGGGTCCATTGCAAAGAAAAGAGCATTTTCTTTTTTTTTAATCCCTGGAAAATTAAAGCAATTAATTCAAGAGTATTTTCTTTTTTATGGGTTTTAGTCTAGTTGTTTTCTGCTTAAGTGTTGCCTTTTAAAACCACACTGTTCCTGTCTCTTCCTCAAGCGTTTTCTCCTTTCTTCTTTCTTCTTTCTGCTTCACTAGTCTTACTCGTTTGAAATAAAGAGAGATGAAGTGTGTCAGCCATGACCCCAGCAGAAAGCAGACTTCACTTCAGCTAGTTCAAAGAAGGGACTTTCGTAAGGGACTTTTTTTTCAGAGGTATGGATAAAGGAACCAACAAAGGCTATGGAGACACCCAGAGGCTAGCAAGCAAGGGCAGCCACGACCACACCAAGGGCAAAGGAGACAAGGGGGAGAAAACAGAATACCTGGAGACCGGGGAGAGCTGGAGATAGGAAGGCGCCATTCAGCAGAATCTATAGTTTCAGAGGGATGTCGCTACTATCAGAGGCCTAACCCCAAAACAGAAAGGAAGAGGGGAACAAATAACCGTATATTTCTCTTCTCCCACCTTCTGATTTCCTGCTAGGGTACCCCATTTGCTACTGGAAGCCAGTTGTCAAGAAAGCCTGGGATGCCGGGAGTGGTGGGGTGCGGTGGCTCACGCCTGTAATCCCAGCACTTGGTGAGGCTGAAGTGGGCGGATCACCTGAAGTCAGGAGTTCAAGACTAGCCTGGCCAACATGGTGAAAGCCCGTCTCTACTAAAAAGACAAAAATTAGCTAGGTGTGGTGGTGGGTAGCTGTAATCACAGCTACTCAAGAGGCTGAGGCAGGAGAATCGCTTGAACCAAGGAGGCGGAGGTTGCAGTGAGCTGAGATGGCACCACTGCACTCCTGTCTGGGTAGAAGAGAGATATCCTTCCAGGGCCTTGAGCACAGCTGAGAGAGCCTCTGCAGGGGACAAAAGGAGAATATCAGTACATGAAGATTCTAAAAATATCCATTGCATTATTGGTGGGGAATCAAGATGTGTGAAATGCCTAAATATTCTCAATAATATAAAGTGGTTGAAATAGAAAACCTTAAGTCACCTTGTGAAAAAAAAAAATCATTCACTTTACCTTTGATGCCTGTCATATGTAGAAATAGATTAGAATGGAAGTGCAGGAATTTCTATGTAGCAAATAAGATTGTTTCATATTGTATATTTCATTCCTTAAGGTGACTCCTAATTTATCACCTCATTGAGGAAACCAACTGCCACTCAGGGGAAAAAACTCAAGAGCAAAAGAGTCAACTCTGAATTAGTGGAACTGACCAGGCTAAGGTGTCAAGCAACTGTTTCTATGAGTGCAATTTCTGGAAATGTCTCAGCCATGTCATGGATGTCTCTATGGATTTGTTTAAAAATTCAAATGCCATTGATTTATCTATTGTATACTGAGAAATCCACTGTGCCTTCAGTCATAAATTCTAGATGATGCTTAGTTTAACATGCTCCTGGAAGTGAGACAATTTATTCCTTTCATTTTACTTAAAGGCTAATGGTATGCCAGGCTGCATGCCCCTTTATTGACACAAAAGCCCGATTACAGTATTTTACCTAAAAAGTATGCCCCACTTTAAAAAGCTGTGGCCGACATTTGGGTGCTTTGTATCCAGTAAAACTGTCTGTCAAGTAGTGTGTCCTATTTCAAGTTGGTGGTGTTTTGTTTTTGTTTTTTAATGAGGAATCAATAGATGGGACACAGAGGCTGAGAAACTCCTAAAATTGATTAAAAAATGTTTGGCATGCATGCATTTTTCTGGGGAAGAAAAGCTATTGTTCCCATAAATGCTCAAAAGCTATGCCTTCCTCTGCCTCTAAATCAATTAGCACTCCCCCTATCAAGTTTGTACCAGCTGATGGCCTGTCTACCTTTCATTTCATCTCCTTGGTTTATATACTTTTCTTTCATTAGCTATCATTACAGAGGAGTCTCAAGAGAGGAAAGATAAACGAATGTGATCTATTCTTTTTAATGTTAAGAACCATGGCTGAATATAAATACATTGAAAGGAAAACATGGGTGAAGGATGAGAGAGCTAGAAAAAGCTTTTTTCCCCCCCCAAAATGGGAATAAATTTGTAACAAAGATACCCTCCCTGACAGTCTTACTGGCTGGCCTTATGGTACTTTATGTAAGAGAGTGTGGAGTATAAGTAAATACAAACTTCAGCAAAGTCTCAGGATACAAAATCAATGGGCAGCGATCACAAGCATTCCTATACACCAATAACAGAATAACAGAGAGCCGAATCAAGAGCAAACTGCCATTCACAATTGCTACAAAGAGAATAAAATACCTAGGAATACAATTAACAAAGGATGTAAAGGACCTCTTCAAGGAGAACTACAAACCATTGCTCAAGGAAATAAGAGAGGACACAAACAGATGGAAAAACATTCCATGTTCATGGTTAGGAAGAATCAATATTGTGAAAATGACCATACTGCCCAAAGTAATTTATAGACTCACCTATCCCCATCAAGTTACCTATGACCCTCTTCACAGAACAGGAAAAAACCACCTTAAACTTGATATGGAACCAAAAGAGAGCCTGCATAGCCAAGACAATCCTAAGCAAAAAGAAGAAAGCTGGAGGCATCATGCTACCTGACTTGAAACTATACTGCAAGGCTACTGTAATCAAAACAGCATGGTACTGGTACCAAAACAGAGATATATACCAATAGAATAGAGCAGAGTCCTCGGAGGCAATGCCACACATCTACAACCATCTGATCTTTGACAAACCTGACAAAAACAAGCAATGGGGGAAAGGATTCCCCTGTTTAATAAATGGTGTTGGCAAAACTGGCAAGCCATGTGCAGAAAGCAGAAACTGGACCCCTTCCTGACACCTTACACTAAAATTAACTCCAGATGGATTAAAGACTTACATATAAGACCTAACACCATAAAAACCCTAGAAGAAAACCTAGGCAAAACCATTCAGGACATAGGCATAGGCAAGGACTTCATGACTAAAACACCAAAAGCATTGGCAACAAAAGCCAAAATAGACAAATGGGATCTAGAGCTTCTGTACAGCAAAAGAAACAATCATTAAAATGAACCAGCAACAAAAAGAAATGGGAAAAATTTTTGCAATCTACGCATCTGACAAAGGGCTAATATCCAGAATCTACAAAGAACTAAAACAGATTTACAAGAAAAAAAAAAACCAAACAAACCCATTCAAAAGTGGGCGAAGAACATGAACAGACCCTTTTCAAAAGAAGACATATATGAGGCCCACAAACATATGAAAAAATGCTCATCACCACTGGTCATTACAGAAATGCAAATCAAAACCACATTGAGATACCATCTCATGCCAGTTAGAATGGTGATCATTAAAAAATTGGGAGACAACAGATGCTGGAGAGGATATGGAGAAATAGGAACACTTTTACACTGTTGGTGGGAGTGTAAATTAGTTCAACCATTGTGGAAGACAGTGTGGTGATTCCTGAAGGACCTAGAAATAGAAATTCCGTTTGACCCAGCAATCCCATTACTGAATATATATCCAAAGGATTATAAATTGTTCCATTATAAAGACACATGCACACATATGTTCATAGCAGCACTGTTTACAATAGCAAAGACCTGGAACCAGCCCAAATGCCCATCGATGATAGACTGGACAAGGAAAATGTGGCACATATGCACCATGGAATACTACGTAGCCATAAAAAACAATGAGTTCGCATCCTTTGTAGGGACATGGATGAATCTGGTAATCATCATTCTCAGCAAACTGACCCGAGAACAGAAAATCAAACACTGCGTGTTCTCACTCATAGGGGGCTGTTGAACAATGAGAACACATGGACACAGGGAGGGGGAGCATCACACTCTGGAGTCTCTTGGAGGGGGAATAGGAGAGGGACAGAGCGTGGTAGGGAGGTTGAGGAGGGATAACATGGGGAGAAATGCCAGATATAGGTGACAGGGGGGATGGAGGCAGCAAACCACATTGCCATGTATGTACCTACGCAACAATCCTGCATGTTCTGCACATGTATCCCAGAACCTAAAGTGCAATAAAATATATATATTTTTTTTTTAGTGTACCATATATATATATATTTTTTATTGCACTACATATATATAAATATATATATATATAAGTATATATATGTATATATATATAGCGGCCAGGCGTGGTGGCTCACACCTATAATCCCAGCACTTTGGGAGGCCCAGGCTGCTGGATCACCTGAAGTCAGGAGTTGGAGACCAGCCTGGTCAACATGATGAAACCCTATCTCTACTAAGAATACAAAAAATTAGCTGGGTGTGGTGAGGCGTGCCTGTAATACCAGCTACTTGGGAGACTGAGGCAGGAGAATCTTTTGAACCTGGGAAGTAGAGGTTGCAGTGAGCAGAGATCGCACCACTGCACTCCAGCCTGGGTGACAAGAGCAAAACTCCATCTCAAAATAAATAAATACGTAAACAAAAGTTAGACAATATTTTTGCTGAAAATAGTGATTTGTCCCTGAACAGGAGTGGTCTCGTGATTCTGGATTATGATCTATTCTCCTATTGAGACTTCCATCATATTTATTCTGGGGTTTTACATGATGGGTGGATGATATTCTTCACCCTGCCAAGATGACTATAGGCAGTCCCACTGATAAAATAGTTCGTATACCTAGGAATCGTACATTGAGATAAAGTAATTCTTTCTGCTTTGGCAAGTATTATGTAGATATGGGATAAGGAAGGGATCTCAAACTCAAATGCCTGTTGGGAAGTGGGGTCCTTCTGAGGTAGGCAAGTAGTATTGAATTAAAGAATTTATGCCATATCTGAAGGGGGCAGCCTTTACTCAACACGATTTTTTTTTTCTTTTGGATAAAAAATTACAATGTGCAGAAGTTGGCAACTAATTCAAAACATTTTACAACACTGTGTGGGATAACATATGTTTTGAGGGCGTGTTTGGCCCAAGGGCTGCTGGTTTGGGTCTCTGGTGTAGAGTAGTTCCTTCCAAGCCTGGCTGCAGATGAGAATCATCTGTGGAGCTTAAAAAACACAGATGCCCCCTCCCCTCCCCAGACTTGCTGAATCGAATCTCTGGGGGCGAGGCTGAGGCACAGCCAAGTTTAAGACTCACCAGAGCAAAGAACCGGTGGGTGAAACAGCATTTACCATCTTTAAAACTGTAAAACTTAAAGATGATGTCAGTAAAGGAAGTCGGAAGAGAAGTGAACAAACTGTCCCATGGAAGAGAAAAAATGGGGAAGGCCTATTAAGGGAGCGCCTTTAAATATTTTCCTGTTTCCAATTGTGTCTTTCTCATCCTTTGATAGAACTATATTTTCCAATATTGGAAGCCACTAGCCACATGTGGCTACTTAAATTTAAATACAACTTAAAACTCAGTCCTTAGTTGCACTAGCCACATTTCAAGTGCTAAGTAGCCACACGTGGCTAGTGGCTCCTGTACTGGATGGCCCAGACATGCTGCATTTCCAGCATTGCAGGAGGTTCTATTGGACAGCCCAGGCATAGAGATTATATATGAAAATTAAGAGAACTTTATATATCTTTTAAGCCGTTCTTGTGGGACTCTGATATTTTAACGTCTGGTATTTTTTTTTTTTTTTTTTGAGACATAGTCTTGTTCTGTTGTCCAAGCTGGAGTGCAGTGGCACCATCTCAGCTCACTGAAACCTCTGCCTTCTGGGTTCAAGGAATTCTCATGCCTCAGCCACTCTAGTTGGGATTACAGACATGCACCACCACACCTGGCTGTTTTGTATTTTTTTTAGAGGAGATGGGGTTTCACCATGTTGTCCAGGCTGATCTCGAACTCCTGGCCTCAAGCAATCCACCTGCCTCAGCCTCCCAAAGTGCTGGGATTATAGGTGTGAACCACTGCATTTGGCCAATAACTGGTCATTATTAATACAGAATACAACATTTCTAAAGTCCACAAGGGTTTTTTGCCCTTAGAAGCAGAAATGCTGGCTGGGCACGGTGGCTCACGTCTATAATGCCAGCACTTCGGCAGGCTGAGGCAGGAGGATCACTTGGGCTGAGGAGTTCTAGGCTGCACTGAGCTATGATTGAGCCACTGCACTCCAGCAAGAAAAAGAATAAGAGGGAGGAGGAGGAGGAGGAAGAGAAAGAAAGAAAGAAAAGAAGGAAGGAAGGAAAAGAAGGAAGGAAAGGAAGGAAGGAAAAGAATGAAGGAAAGAAAGAAAAGGGAGGAAGGGAGGAAGGAAGAGGGGGGAGGAGGGGAGGAGGAGGGGAGGAGGGGGAGGAGGAAAATGCCTCCCTTAATTAGTAGATATGGAGATATTTTTAAAGTAAAAAAGGATTTGTGCAATCACTGGACAAATATTTATCCCAGTGCTTTCTAAAGAAAGGGGAGTGGGAGGGGGAGGGAGGGATGAGGGGGAGGAAGGGAAGGAGGAAAATGCCTCCCTTAATGCAAATAAATTAATTAGTAGATATGGAGGTTTGTTTTGTTTTGTGACAGAGTCTTGTCCTGTTGCCAGGCGCCAGGCTGGAGTGCAGTGGCGTGATCTTGGCTCACTACAACCTCCATCTCCCGGGTTCACGCAATTCTCCTGCCTCAGCCTCCCGAGTAACTGGGACTACAGGCGTGCGCCACCACACCCAGCTAATTTTTGTATTTTTTAGTAGAGATGGAGTTTCACCATGTTGGGCAGGCTGGTCTCGAACTCCTGACCTCAGGTGATCCACCCGCCTCAGCCTCCCAAAGTGCTGGGATTACAGGCATGAGCCACCTCACCCAGCCTGATACGGAGATATTTTTAAAGTAAAAAAAGAATTTGTGCAATCACTGGACAAATATTTATCCAGTGTCTTCTAAATGCCAATCATTCTGCTCTTTGTATTTTGATTCATGGAATCAACGTTAAAAAATTGGTTTGGCGGCTTCCAAGAGATATTCCCAGGTATACATATTACTCTAGTTTTCAGTCTACATTTCCCTTTTAATTACACGGACTTTCCCTTAATACAATAGCTATCATTTCACCATGTTGGCCAGGCTGGTCTCAAACTCCTGGCCTCAAACAATCCACCTGCCTCGGTCTCCCAAAGTCCTGGGATTACATGCGTGAACCATTGCACTTGGCCAAGAACTGGAAAAACATGTTGGTAAAACATGTTGTTTGGTATATGTAAAGTAGCCTAACGGTTAAAGGAAGATGAGAAAAGCAGCAATGGCTAGCAGCAGAGTTTTCTCTTTGCCAAAAAGTGCAGGTTGCCTGGTGATGAGTTTTGATCTGACCTTGACTAGATGTAGACATGACTCTCCTCTACCCAGCAGTGACCTTCTAACACCATCTAACCAGAGTAGCATTCCACATAGCCGTTAGCCCCAGCCGATACATACATCTGAATCCTATTCAAACTATATTCTGCAGAATAACAATCTTTAAAGACAGACAAGACAGATAGAACCCTAAAGTTACAGGCTTCAGGCCTTCAGGTTAAGTGTACACTTTTAAATTTGTACAGAAATCTGGATTCTTGGGAAGCAGAGCATCTTAAATTTAAAAGCAGACTTTAAGGTACAAAAAGAAATCATAAAACAATATAGGAGAAAACACTGTTGGATAATAAGAATTGCTTAAGCAGGGCGTGGTGGCTCATGCCTGTAATCCCAGCACTTTGGAAGGCTGAGGTGGGCGGAATACCTGAGGTCGGGAGTTTGAGACCAGCCTGACCAACATGGAGAAACCCCATCTCTACTAAAAATACAAAATTAGCCAGGCCTGGTGGCACATGCCTGTAATCCCAGCTACCTGGGAGGCTGAGGCAGAAGAACCGCTTGAACCCGGGAGGCGGAGGTTGTGGTGACCTGAGATCGTGCCATTGTACTTCAGACTGGGCAACAAGAGCAAAATTCTGTCTCAACAACAAGAAAGAAAGGAAGGAAGGAAGGGAGGAAGGAAGGAAGGAAGGAAGGAAGGAAGGAAGGAAGGAAGGAAGGAAGGGAGGGAGGGAGGAAGGGAGGGAGGGAGGGAGGGACAGAAGGAAGGAAGGAAGGATGGATTGCTTAATATAATGCATCTTTATGGAGATCCTGATTAAGGTAAGACCACGCTGTATGATAAATAGTTGCAGGGCACAGGACAGGAGTAAAGGTGATGCTGAGCAGTGGCTCACGCCTGTAATCCAAGCACTTTGGGAGGTCGAGGAGAGCGGATCACCTGAGGCCAAGAGTTCAAGAGCAGCCTGGGCAACCTGGCAATTCCCGTCTCTACTAAAAATACAAAAATTAGCCGGGTGTGGTGGCGGGTCCCTGTAATCCCAGCTACTCTGGAGGCTGAGGCAGAAGAATCACTTGAACCTTGGAGACGGAGGTTGCAGCGAGCAGAGATCACACCACTGTACTCTAGCCTGGGCAACAGAAGAGACTCCGTCTTGATGCCTAGCAGTCTTCTCTAGTCACGAACAGTTAATAAATTCCTCAGGGACATATGGATTAAATTTTAAAATGGCCAAACAAGTTAATGTATGTTTTGTCGGTGGTATAAATTTGACTGGGTATTTTATCGTCTCCATGTGGCTCTTAGAATAACGATAAAGGCTGAGGCTGCTTCTGGGATGCTCATGTTTCGTGTTTGTCATGGTTATATGTCTCTGACAGTGTCAAGGTGTCATCACTACGGAACTTAATTCTGAGGTTTTGCTGATAGTCTCCTTTTATTTTATTTTTTTTATATGAGGAGGATAATACTAACAGACTGAAATATACTCCTTGATAGTCTCCTTTTATATTAGAAACTTTGGTTATCTAATCTTATTTGAAGTATGAGCTATTTTTTTTTTTTTAATGTCAGCCAGGTCTATGGGTTCACCATCATCAATGAATGATTTGCACAAAATAAGTACCATAGTCACTTGCGTCTCTCTCATAAACATGCAGACGCTTACATCTATCTGTATTTGTAATTTATATGACACACCAGGTTTGGTGTTAGGTGATGGGGGGAAATATCCACCAAGTACAGACCCTCCTCATGAGGATTTTGTGTTCTTTTTTTTTTTTTTTTTTTTTTTTTTTTTTGAGATGGAGTTTTGCCTTATTGCCCAGGCTGGAGTGCAATGGCGCAACCTTGGCTCACCCACAACCTCCACGTCCCAGGCCTCAAGCAATCCTCTCTCCTCTGTCTCCCAAAGTATTGGGATTACAAGAGTGAGCCACTGCACCAGGCCCAAACATCTAAAAAAGACCAAACACTTCTAATTTTAAACATTAAATGAATGTGAGCTATACATACATTTAAGAAAGATGATAAAGGCCAGCGAAGTGGCTCACACCTATAATCTCAGCACTTTGGGAGGCTGAGGAGGGCAAATTACCTGAGGTCAGGAGTTCAAAACCAGCCTGGCTAACATGGCGAAACCCCATCTCTACTAAAAATACAAGAATTAGCTGGGTGTGGTGGCAGGCGCCTGTAATCCCAGCTACTCGGGAGGCTGAGGCAGGAGAATCACTTGAACCTGGGAAGTGGAGGTTGCAGTGAGCCGAGGTTGCAGTTAGTCGAGATGGCGCCACTGCATTCCAGCCTGGGCTACAGAGCAAGACAAGAAAGAAAGAGAGAAAGAGAGAGAGAAAGAAGGAAGGAAGGAAGGAAGGAAAGAGGGAGGGAGGGAGGGAGGGAAGGAAGGAAGGAAGGAAGGAAGGAAAGAAGGAAGGAAAGATAAAAACAAGATCATCACTTATGCCAGTTCGGGGTCACAGGTGACTGGAGCATCTCCTGGCAGCTCAGGGTCCAAGAGGAGAACGAGCCCCAGATAGGACGCCATCCCATCGCAGGGCGCACTCATACCTACACCCAGACTGGGACCATCTAGATATGCCAGTTCACTCACTTTCACAACTCTGGGATGTGGGGGAAGCTGGAATACCCAGAGAAAAGCCACACAGACATGGGGAGAACGTGCAAACTCCAGACAGACAGTGGCCCCAACCAGGAATCCATTTTTCTGCTTATCGACATTATAATGAAACAAGGTCGAATGAAATACCGTTATTTGAGGACCAGCTGTATTCACCTCACTGTATTAAGAATAAGTAGGGATGTATATGATATGAAAGAATAAAATAAGGCAACTGCTGGTTTTTGTTTGTTTGTTTGTTTTGTTTTGAGACAGAGTCTTGCTCTGTTACCCAGGCTGGAGTGCAGTGGCGAGATCTCAGCTCACTGCAACCTCTGCTTTCTGGGTTCAAGCGATTCTCTTGCCTCAGCCTCCCAAGTAGCTGGGATTACAGCCATGCACCACCATGCCTGGGTAATTTTTTGTGTTTTTTGTAGAGACGGGGTTTTACCATGTTGGCCAGGCTGGTCTCAAACTCTTGACCTCAAGTGATCTGCTAGCCTTGGCCTCCCAAAGTGCTGGGATTACAGGCGTGAGCCACCATGTATGACCGGCAATTGCTTTTAACAGACACACTTAAATTTGTACTTTCAACTTGACAAACTTTAAAATAATCTTCTTGGATGAGTCCTCTTCAGAATATTTTAAAAACAACTTTAAAATTTTTTTCCTTTAGATATTTCTGGAAGGAAAAGATTCATTTGGATGTGTAAGTTGTGGCTTGATGGCTAAGAAGAAATGATTTATAGTATTTAAAATTGTATTTGTATTAAATCTCATGTTGTTAGACCATGGTCAGCTCGTGTCGTTAGAAACTGCAAACACCTGTCTTTTTTTTTTTTTTTTTTTTTTTGAGACGGAGTCTCGCTTTATCACCCAGGCTGGAGTGCAGTGGCACAATCTCGGCTCACTGCAACCTCTGCCTCCCAGGTTCAAGCAATTCTCTGACTCAGCCTCCTGAGTAGCTGGGACTACAGGCGTGTACCACAACACCTAATTTTTGTATTTTTAGTAGAGATGGGGTTTCACCATCTTGGCCAGGCTGGTCTGAACCCCTGACCTTGTGTTCCACCTGCCTTGGCCTCCCAAAGTTCTGGGATTACAGGCATAAGCCACTGTGCCCAGCTGCAAACACCATTCTTTTAAGCTGCACCTTATTCCTCAGAAATGGAAAATAGATCACACATTGTGACAACATTAAGTCACACCTAAATAGAAGCACTAAAAGAAGACAAAACACTGGAAGAGCTAAAAATGTGGGTCGGGTGCAGTGGCACATGCCTATAATCCCTGCACTTTGGGAGGCTGAGGCGGGCAGATCACGAAGTCAGGAGATCAAGACCATCCTGGCTAACATGGTGAAATCCTGTCTCTACTAAAAATACAAAAAATTAGCCAGACATGGTTGCACATGCCTGCAGTCCTAGCTACATGGGAGACTGAGGCAGGAGAGCCGCTTGAACCCAGCAGGCAGAGGTTGCAGTGAGTCGAGATCGTGCCACTGCACTCCAGCCTGGGCAACAGAGTGAGACACTGTCTCGAAAAAACAAACAAACAAAAAAAACCACACACACATAAAATAAAATAAAAATAAAAAATAAGAAGAGAGATATTTAAAACCCTAGTAGTGAGGCTCCCGAACCTGACCACCCTCTGTATTTGTCTTTCTGGAAAATGTTATGAAAAGCACTTGACCCAGGACAGACACGTAAGTGACAGGCTCCACTCAGGTGAGGGACCTAGACCTGCATAGGTGCACAGGGCTTGAAGTTTTCCAGAAATCTTTCCACCTACTATTTGGTATGGGCCCGAGATATTATTTTTACCCTCTTTTTATAGTTAAGGAACCCATGACTCCTGGAGGCTGAGGGGTTTTACTCATGGCCACACATTCAATGTGCAGCCGAGGACAGACCCAGGACCCCAGCCCTCCATCGTTCTACAATGTTCCATGGAAGTGAGCAATAAGGAAGTCCAAACACGGGGCCCATCAGGTAACACGGCTGGTTCTGCACTCCATCTGTGGCTACTGCCGTGGCAGCCAACTGAGCTACCTTTTGATATGGAAGAGTTTCACGTGTGTGTCTCAGGCTACTCCCTGCCCTCTTGCAGAGTCAGGACTTGGGCTCTCCAAGTATACGCCCCTTGTTCCTAGCACAGTGCCTGGCATATATGAGGCACCTGGCAGGTGTTTGAATAAAGGCCTTGAAATGTTGCCAGGGCATGCAAGAGAGAGCTGGCCTTGCGCTGAGCTCACACAAACCCTCAGCTCTTAGCACTCTATGGGTGGACCCACGTTTTGTCAGCTCAAGAGGTCTCCTTCCTTGGACACTGGGGCAAGAAGGAGAGTTGCTTCCTGTTTTTGTTTGTTTGTTTGTTTGAGATGGAGTCTTGCTCTGTTGCCCAGGCTGGAGTGCAGTAGTGCGATCTTGAGCTCACTGTAACCTCTGCCTCCCGGGTTCCAGAAATTCTCCTACCTCAGCCTCCTGAGTAGCTGGCATTACAGGCATGCACCACCATGCCTGGCTGATTTTTGTATTTTTAATAGAGACGGAGTTTCATCATGTTGGTCAGGCTGGTCCCGAACTCCTGACCTCATGATTCATCCATCTCTACCTCCCAAAGTGCTGGGATTAGAGGCGTGAGCCACCACCCCGGCCTATTTTCCATTTCAACCAGTTGAGAATAATAGTGACTGGTCTCATCACTGTCCAAGTACTGGCAGCCACATGGGAAATGAAGGGAGTCCATTAAGTTTTCATTCATTTGGAAATTTGGCTTTGCTTAGTCAGCCCCAAGGGGCTTTCTGTAAATGTAAGATGAGAGAGCAAGGCCTCCAGAAAGTTCCTCGATTTACAGTGAGCTGCCTGTATGGGTGGGCCTGGCAGTCAGACCTCCCCCTCTGTCTTCTGGGAGAACCCACCCCAGAGGCTGTGGGATTGTCTGCAACACCAGCTCTGCCAAATGAACTCAGCAAGGGATACCTCCTTCACAGAAGCAGGGAGAGTTTTCCATCCTAGTCACATCAAGCTTCGCTTTCTAACTTGCTGTTCTACATTGCTACCTAGCCTTAGGCCACTAACCGCCAAGCTGTCGCAATGAAATATGCTTGTACCATTAACCCAGTTTCACTCTATAGAAGCCGAAAGTTACTCTGGGAGAAAAGTTGACACACGGGCCAAATTCCAAGTTGCTAAGAGTGCTTTGACAGTCTCTAGCTTCAAGATGGTACCCTCGACACACACACTTTTATGTAACATCAATAACTCTTTTTAAAACCTCTTTTAAGCCTGCTGTGGTAGTGTGCACCTGTAGGTGATCAGAGCGCGCTGCAGCTTTGAACTTTTGGGCTCAAGCGTTCCTGCCTCAGCCTCCCAAGTAGCTGGGACTGTAGGTGTGCACCACCACACCCAGCATTTTTTTTTTAGAGACAGGGTCTCCTCATGTTGCCAAAGCTGGTCTCAAACTCCTGGCCTCATGCGATCCTCCCCAAAGTGGTCTCCCAAAGTGCTTGGATTACAAGTGTGAGCCATTGCAACCACCCAGTTTTTGTTTTTGTTTTTGTTTTGACTTTAACTCTCGTTCTCATTGCCCAGGCTGGAGTGCAATGGTGTGATCTCGGCTCACTGCAACCTCCACCTCCTGAGTTCAAGCAATTCTCCTGCCTCAACCTCCTGAGTAGTTGGGATTACAGGCGCCTGCCACCACACCCGGCTAATTTTTTGTGTGTATTTTTAGTAGAGATGGGATTTCACCATGTTGGCCAGGCTGGTCTTGAACTCCTGACCTGAGGCAATCCGCCCACCTCAGCCTCCCAAAGTGCTGGGATAATAGGCATGAGCCACCGTGCCGGGCCCCCCCAGTTTTTTTAATAATAAAAATTATCTTAGTTATTGCAGCATTACCATTTGTATCTTCAAACTGCAACAGATTTTAGCAACTACTAGCAGCTCATAATGACTGACTTGAGCATTCTGGCATAGGTTATTTTTCCCCTCTTTGCCTCTCAAATCCCCAGTGGAACTCTTCAGGGGATTCTACGGGCATGGAAAGCCTTTTGAAGGACTCATAGAAAATAGAAAAGTGGAAGGAGAAATTATGATTTAAAAAAAAAATCTCACTGTGCTCATCTTAATTTCTGGGTCAGTAGATTTCCTTCAGGGAGCTTTGATTTTTAATTAATAGAAAAAGCATGAGCCTTGGTAAAGACCCGGGGTGCATATATAAACCACGGTGGGAAGATCCCATGAAAATTGGTGTCGTTTGAACATTGTGAGGCACCTAGCCACACAGAAACACAACAACAAACCCCAGTGCATTGTGAAAGTCAGAAGGCCCTGCCTTCTGGCGTGGGCAGAGTGAGATGTGGCTTTAGTGTGCGCCCCTGGGTCACGCAGCCCCTACAACATGAGCGAAACTGGCTGGCTGGCTACATCTGTAATTGCACTAAAAGGCCATTAGCTTAGGCTGCTTCCAATATTTCTCTCTCTAGGCAGCTCTCCCAGAGAGTAGGAGCAAGGAAAACCCAAGGTTATTTCTTGAAAGCGAAACAGTACAATGAAAAACGGAGACTATTGTGACAGGCTGGGCTTTACTTATTGGTCTTGGTGGGGCGTTGGGGGAAGATTTCCATGGGATAACAAGCTGTTCCCAGGCACGGGGCTGGCATAGGGGCTGGGCTCATCTTGGTGTATTGCACAGGGAAAATACACAGGGGTCCTCTCATCCCAGTGAGGAGTGTGAGATGCCCTCATTTCTAGCCGTGGGAAACCAGCGTGACAGGCAGGGCACCTTGTGTTGGCGACTCTTGATACCTCCTCCAGTCAGGGAGCTGGCGCGGGGCTGAGACTTCTCACAGCAGCACCTTGTTCTGAGCTCGGAAGGGCTGTGGAGCTCTTGCCCACACCTAGCAGAATTCCACAGAGGTTCGGGAGAGAAAAGGAACTCTGTTCTGTGCCCAGCGTCTGTGGCTTTGGTTTACTGAACCGCCTGAGCTAGCTCACACTTGATCTTCCTCCCAGCTTCTATCCCCATCCCCCCTGGGGCATCCAGGGACAGCATTTGCTTCCCCACCTCCCTGCTCAGAGGCTGCCCTCCCCTCCCTTCTCTGCTCAGTGCCAGTCTATCTCCTCCTGTGTTTTGACCTCAGCACCACCTGCCCCTGCCTTTCATGCAGTCTTTTCTCCTCCCAGAGTTTTCACACCCTGGGAAGAGCCTCTGGGTCCTGCCTCTCTTTGGCCCCTGTTTGTGCTCCTCTATTCTTGTTAAGAGTCGATTCTCAGCCAAGCCCAGTGGCTCATGCCTGTAATCCCAGCACTTTGGGAGGCTAAGGCGGGCGGATCATGAGGTCAGGAGTTTGAGACCAGCCTGGCCAACATAGTGAAATCCCATCTCTACTAAAAATACAAAAAATTAGCCGGGCATGGTGCTGGTGCCTTTGATCCCAGCTTCTAGGGAGGTTGAGGCAGAAGAATCATAGAGGTTGCAGCGAGCTGAGATCGCACCACTGCACACCAGCCAGGCCACGGTGCGAGACTCCGTCTCAAAAAAAAAAAGAGTTGAGTTGATTCTCACAAAGGCAGCACAGTTGTCACTGGATTCTACTTGTATGCCTCTCTAGGTGCTAGAAACTATACTTTTTTCACATGCGGGCAAGTACAGAGGATTGGTGCCTCTTGGCTTGTTGTGCCAACCTAACGTGGCTGCCTAGGTAGGTAGCAATGGGTCTTGGCCAAAGATATACAATGGAAGCTGCCTATGGCTGTGTGTAACCTTTGTTTTGTTTTGTTTTGTTTTGTTTTGTTTTGTTTGTTTTGTTTTGCGATGGAGTCTCGCTCTGTTGCCCAAGCTGGAGTGCAGTGACATGATCTTGGCTCACTGCAACCTGTGCCTCCTGGGTTCAAGTGATTCTCCTGCCTCAGCCTCCTGAGCAGCTGGGACTACAGGCACATGCCACCACGCCTGGCTAATTATTATTATTATTTTTTGAGACAGAGTTTTGCTCTTGTTGCCAAGGCTGGAGTGCAATGGTGCAATCTTGGCTCACCACAACCTACGCCTCCCGGGTTCAAGCAATTCTCCTGTCTCAGCCTCCCAAGTAGCTGGGATGACAGGCGCCTGCTGCCACATCCAGCTAATTTTGTATTTTCAGTAGAGATGGGGTTTCTCCATGTTGGTCAGGCTGGTCTCAAACTCCTGACCTCAAATGATCCACCCACCTCGGCCTCCCAAAGTGCTGTGATTACAGGTTTGAGCCACTGCAGCCAGCCTGTGTATTACCTTTGGCTCAGGAATGATTAAAGATGGGGGTACCCCACCTCCTGGTAAGCTGGGAGCCCTGGGATGGTTCAGCTACTAGAGAGATAGACGTTCACACTGGCATGATTCCTTTCCAGCCAGCAGCCCAACTCTGCCAGGCCACTGGGAAGCTGCAAGTGGAGGTGGGACATACACGTGTGGTGATGCCAGGCTGGATTTTCTTCCCTTTGGCAGAATAAAGTGGCTAATCATGCATAGAGGGAGGGAACTTTTCACTGGGAACTGGAGCTCAAAATGACCAAGGACCCAGTGTCAGTGAGGCTAGGAAGTCCACGTACAGAGAAAACACCAAGAGTGGTTGGGGAAAAAGTGGGCCTTCATGGCAGCTGGTGGAGATGGTAAATGGAGAAGGTAGTGTGTCCTGAGCTGAGCCCTCCAGGAGGTGGACTCTGAGATGGAGATTTGCGTGTGGTAAGTTGATCAGGGAGTGCTGCTGGGATCGACACCTGGGGAAGGTGGGGAAGGAAGCAGAATTGGGCAGAGGGAGGAGTTGGTCTGTGATTCAGTTGCAGCAGAGTCCTCAGTTAACCTTCCAGGGAACTCAGAAGCTGGGATAACTCTGGGACAACTCTTCCTTAGCTGGGGCAAGCAGAGGCCTGGAACTTTATTCTGCCTTAGGAAGGGGGTGTATCCTTGGGCAAGGCAGCTCTTCTTAGCTAAGGCAATTCCCAAAGAATGCCCGGCATGACGGCAGTTGCCTATAATCCCAGCTACTCAGAAGGCTTGAAGCAGGGAGACAGAGGTGAGCCGAGATCGCGCCATTGCACTCCAGCCTGGGCAACAAGAGTGAAACTCCGTCTCAAAAAAATAAAAACAAAAATTGGCCAGGCAGGGTGGCAGGTGCCTATAATCCCGGGTACTCAGAAGGTTTGAACCAGGGAGGCAGAAGTTGCAGTGAGCCAAGATCGCGCCATTGCACTCCAGCCTAAGCAACAAGAGTGAAACTCCACTCAAAAAAATAAAAATAAAATAAAAACAAAAATTAGCTGGGCATGGTGGCACATGCCCCTCTAATCCCAGCTACTTGGGAGGCTGAGGCACAAGAACTGCTTGAACCCACGAGGCAGAGGTTGCAGGGAGAGTGAGGCAAGATCGTGCCACTGCACTGCCACCTGGGCAGCAGAGCAAGATTCTGTCTCAAACAATTAATGAAAAGCTTAGAGAACCATGCGGGCCACATTAGGAAAATGTCACCCCAACCTCATCTCTGTGTGTCTCCTTTTCCTGGGTAATGGTGGTAGTGACACTGAGGTTAGGAGGAGAGTGGCCTGCTAGGATGTTAGCCTGCCTGGGATCAACAGGCAGACTACAATATGCTGAGACAGGCAGTCACTCCCTGCTGCCCAGGTTCCTGACATTGGTTGGCCCCCGTATGTCATCTCTCAAACTGTCAATTCCACAGGTTACTAGAAGGTCACCAATTTTTTATTGTTTAGAGGGTCATTTTGGGATAAAGATGAATCTGAATGAATTATTTTGCCACCCAGCTTCCGTGTGCCAGGATGTGCATGTGAAGAAAATGGTCGTCCCTCTGTCTCCAAAGTAACCTCCCCAACCTCAGGATCAGGATCAGGGCTGGACTGGTAACTTTCCATAGTACACTTTAATAATTGAGATCACCTATGTTTCAATTGTGTGTGTGTGTGTGTGTGTGTGTGTGTGTGTGCATGTGTGTCTAAAGCAATGCCTGTCCTTCACAAGCAATGCCACAGCCTTCACTTTGTGTATGATTTTCTAGCAGAAAGTTTTTGGCAAACGTATTAGAGAGCATCATTTATTTTTCGAAGGATCTCTCATATTTTTTTGACGTTTATATCAGTTTTATTGAAACCCACATCCTGTAACCATCTTTGTTGATTTTTCTTCTCTAAAAGTGAACTATTTTACCTAGTTTGTCAATGGTTTTTTTCTGCATTTCCATCAATACTTTAAAACTTTTATTTACTTACCTGATACTTCCCAACACATTTTTTTTTTTTTTTTGAGACGAGGTCTTGCTTGGTCGAGCAGGCTTGAGCACAGGGCATCATCACAGCTCATTGCACCCTGTCTCCACCTTCTGGGCTCAAGCAATCCTCCCACCTCAGTCTCCTGAGTAGGTGGGACCGCAGGCGTGCACCACTAAACCTGACTGATTTAATTTTTTGTAGAGACAAGGTCTCCCTGTGTTGCCCAGGCTGGTCTCAAACTCCTCGACAGGGATACATTTGAGAATATTCTCCAGTCTGGCTCCTCCAAGTTTCTCCCACCATTCTCCACTTGCGCCCTCCCACCCCTCACTGGAACATAGTAGTAGTATCTGTCCATATCATTTGCTACTGATAGTTTCCAATGTGAGGAGCTCCTTTCCGATGATGGATGTTTCCTTTCTCCAGTCTTTCTAGCCTCTTCATGTCTCACTTTAAAAAATCACAAATCAGCATTTTGAACACTTGAAGTATTTTTGAATGATTTTATTGGCTTTGAGCTAGGATTCAGTCAGTTTCTATAAAACTGAATGTTATCTGTAAGCTTGATGTGTGTCGGAGAGCCAAGGGTGGATATTTCACAGGTGCCACACACACACGGCTGACACTCATGTGCACATTTACTCTGTCCTCTGCCTTGTCTTCCATTTATTTATAGAGTTGCCCATCCTCAATAAATGCATAGAATGTAAAAGAAAAGAAGACATTTGGCCAGGCACCATGGCTCACACCTGTAATCTCAGTACTTTGGGAGGCTGAGGTGGGTGAATCACCTGAAGTCAGGAGTTCGAGAGCTGCGGGACCAATATGGTGAAACCCTGTCTCTACTAAAAATACAAAAATTAGCCGGGTATGGTGGCATACATCTGTAATCCCAGCTACTTGGGAGACTGAGGCAGGAGAATCGCTTGAACCCAGAAGTTGGAAGTTGCAGTGAGCCGAGATCGTGCCTCTGCACTCCAGCCTGGGCAACAGACATGAAACTCTGTCTCAAAAAAAAAAAAGACATTCCAGGGTGCCTTGGCCTCACAAAGCGCATGAAACTTGTTTTGGGTGACTTAGAGGAAATTTGATCAGGTAATGAAAACAAGGGAAGTCCTCTTCTTTGGGACAGAAATAGTGCAGTGGTTAAGAGTGTGGACCTGAGGATCAGGTTTCTGAGGCTGGAATAGAGCAATTAAAGTCAAGCCATTAAAGATGGATTAAAATTTCAAGTGAGGCTTTTTTTTTCTTTTAATGAAAAATAAAGCTATAAATTATAAAAATAACATTTCATCTCATCCAGTAGAACATAGATTATAATTGCAACTATGCGCTCATTCTTAGCATGAATAAAAATAAATCTCATGTGGATTTTTTGGCATAATTTTTAAACTAAAATTATACGATAGCATGGTACAACAGCCTTCACTTTGTCTATGATTTTCTAGAGAAAGTTCTTGGCAAACATTAGAGTGCATCATTCATTTTTCCAAGGATCTCTCATAATTTTGCAGCATTTAAATCATTGGTTTTGTTTTGAAACCCACACACTGTTATCATCCTTGTTGATTTCTTTTCTCTAAAAGTGAACCATTTTACCTAGTTGGTTACTTTTTTGTCGTGCATTTCTAGCAATACTTCAATATTTTATCAATTTCCTGGACTTCCACATCTTTTGAAGTAATTGCAAAGCTAATTTGTAATCAATTTGCATTTTATTTGCATTGCATTTTTTTTCTTTCTTTCTTTTTTTAATTTTTGAGACAGAGGTTCGCTCTTGTTGCCCAGGCAGGAGTGAAATGGCACGATCTCGGCTCACTGCAACCTCCACCTCCTGGGTTCAAGCGAGTCTCCTGCCTCAGTCTCCCAAGTAGCTGAGATTACAGGCACGCGCTACCACACCCAGCTAATTTCTTATTTTTAGTAGAGACAGGGTTTCACCATGTTGTTCAGGCTGGTCTTGAACTCCTGACCTCAGGTGATCCACCCGCCTCGGCCTCCCAAAGTGCCGGGATTACAGGCATGAGCCACGGTGCCTGGCCTGTTTTGTTTTTCTACTTTTTATTTTGAAATAGTTTTAGACTTACAGAAACCTGCAAAAACAGTAGAGTTCCTGTATAACCTTTTCCCAGATGCCCCAAATGGTAACGACTTTCATAACCAGAGAACAATGATCAAGACTAGGACATCAACACTCAAATAGATAGATGGATGGATGGATGGATGGATAGATAGATAGATAGATAGATATTTTTTTTTAAACAGGGTCTTACTCCATTGCCCAGCCTGAAGTGCAGTGGCACAATCTCGGCTCACCACCTCCCAGGCTCAGGCAATTCCCCCACGTCAGCCACACGTCACCATGCCTGAATAATTTTTTGTATTTTTTTGTAGAGATGATTTTCACTATATTGCACAGGCTGGCCTTGAACTCCTGGACTCAAGCAATCTTCCTGTCTTGGCCTCCCAAAGCGCTAGGACTATAGGCATGAGCCATTGCGCCTGGCCACTGGTACGTGATTTTTAACTGAACTACAGGCCTTATTCGAATCACACCCCTTGTGACTAATACGATTTTCTGTTTCGAGATCGAATCCAGAATCCCAGTTGTGTTGAGTTGTTGTGTCTCCTTTGTCTCTCTCAATCTGTGACAGTTCCCGAGGCTTTCCTTATCCTTTGTGACTTTGGCATTTTGGAAGACTATGGGCCAGTTATTTTGTCGCCTATCTCTCCATGTGGGTATTTCTGACGTGTTCCCATGACTAGATTGGGGTTACAGATTTGTAAGACCACAGAAGTGATGTTGTGTCCTCCTCTGCACATGCTGTCTGGAAGCACATGGTGTTGCTACATTTTACCACTGATGATGGTAACTATCTGCTGGGTTTCTCCACTGTAAAGTTACTGTTTTTCTCCTTGTAATTAATGAATATCTTTTTTTTTTTTTCTGAGATGGAGTCTTGCTCTGTTGCCCAGACTGAGGTGCAGTGGCGTGATCTGGGCTTACTGCAACCTCCGCCTCCTAGGTTCAAGTGATTCTCCTGCTTCAGCCTCCCAAGTAGTTGGGACTACAGATGCCTGCCACCATGATCAGCTAATTTTTTGTATTTTTAACATCACCATGTTAGCCAGGATGATCTCAATCTCCTGACCTCGGTCAGATCTCCTGACCTCATGATCCACCCGCCTCAGCCTCCCAAAGTGCTGGGATTATAGATGTGAGCCACCACACCCGGCCAATTAATGAGTATCTTGAGAGAGTTACTTTGAGAGTATAAAGTAGGCAAGTATCCTATTTTTCCTTAAATTTTCATTCTCTAATTAATAAATGTAAAAGAAATGAGGGAAATGGAAAATCACCACTTGCCAACACCACAGTAATAATTGTCACATGTGGTGTGCAGGTGGCCCTTGCATGCAACACTTATTACCGTGGTGTTTGGCAAATGGTGGTTTTCTATCCATTTCCCTCATTCCTTCTACATTTGTTTTGTTGTTGTTTGCTTTGTTTTGTTTAGAGACAGGGTATCATTCTGTCACTCAGGCTGGAGTGGAGTGGCATAATCATAGCTTACTGCAACCTCAAACTTCTGGGCTCAAGTGATCCTCCCATCTCAGCCTCCCAAGTAGCTAAGACTACAGGTGGGTGCCACCACCCGGCTAATTTTTCATTTTTTTCTAGAGACAGGCTATGTTGTTCAGGCTAGTATCGAACTGGGCTCAAACAATCCTCCTGCCTTGGCCTCCCAAGGCAAGTGGCCTGCTGGGATTTCATAGGTGTGAACCACCATGCCCAGCCTTCTACATATGCCTATTTGATAGGATTATTGTGAGAATTAAATGTGAATCTTATATAAAGTATTTGGCATGGTGCCTAGCACATAATAAGTGCTCAGTGAAAGTTAGCAATTAGTACTAAGATACGAAAGGACAGCCACTCTTAAGAACTCTTGACTGTTCTCAGGGGAAGCAAAGTGTTTTCATTAAGAATATCAGATGAGGAGAGATCCAAGATGGCCAATTAGGAGCAGCTCAGAATTACAGCTCCCAGTGAAAGTGCAGAGGGTGAGTGGATGCCGCATTTCCAGATGGATTTTTATTGCCCACAGACCAGGAGATTCCCAGGTGGAGGAACCCCACAGGTCGCCAGAGAGGCTGATTTGGCTGTCGCGGCTGTTTTGGCCGGCACGGCAGTTCTCCATACAAAACACACGGGTCCGGGTGCCGTTTTAGCTGGCGATTGGAGCTCTGGGAAGGCAGAGTTGCCCATTCATCTGATTAAAAAGGGGACTGAAACAGGGAGCCAGACCAGGAGATTCCCGGGCAAAAAAGCGCTATGAATATCAGCGCCACTGTTCAGCCGGCACAGTGGGCCGGCGCAGTGGGTCACCGCACAGAAAATCACACAGATCCCAGCGCCTTTCAACAGACGACTGGAACACCTGGGAGACAGTTGACCGTTAGCTAAAAAAAAAAAAAAAGGCTCTGAGGCAGGGAGCCAGGTGATCAGGCTCAGCTGGTCCCACCCCCACAAAAAAACAGCAATCGGAAATGCTCTAGATTGAGAGTTTCACAGCAAGCACAGCTGAACCCGGGAAAGTCCAGCTCTGTGGGGGGAGGGACATCCACCATTACCAAGGCAGTCCACCACTACGGAGGCAGTTTGCCATTGCCAAGGCAGCCCGCCATTACAGAGAGAGTCCACCATTATAGAGGTGGGCCGCTGTTGCTGAGGCAGTTCTAACTACACCCATATAAACAGGACTACAGGGAAGTTCACATGGCAGCTGGGCGGAGCCCACAGCAGCTCAGCAAAGCCTCTG
Source organism: Ateles fusciceps (assembly GCA_036589455.1). Lineage (NCBI taxonomy): Eukaryota > Metazoa > Chordata > Mammalia > Primates > Atelidae > Ateles > Ateles fusciceps. The sequence goes on along the minus strand of JAZHEH010000572.1, from coordinate 11,143,935 downwards.
CAGGTAGACAGTGACTAGGCTGCCTCCTTGCTGGGGGAGGGTAGCCCTGAAAAAAAGGCAGCAGCACAATAGAAACTCATAAATAAAGCCCTAACTCCCTGGGACAGAGCACCTGGGAAAATAAAAAGGTGGGGGAGTTTATGAGTTCTGCTGCAGCAGACTTAAACGTACCTGCCCTGCAGCTCTGAATGAACAACGGAGCTCACAGCTTAGCACTTGAGCTCCTATAAAGGACAGACTGTCTCCTCAAGCAGCTCCCCTGACCTCTGTATGTCCAAAGAGTCACCTCATAAAGGAGAGCTCAGACTGACATCTGGCGGGTATCCTTCTGGGACAAAGATAGCAGAAGAAGAAACTGGCAGCAACCTTTACTATTCCGCAGCCGCTGCAGGTGATCCCCAGGCAAGCAGGGCCTGGAGTTGACCTCAGCAGTCCTACAGCAGAGGGGCCAGACTCTTAGAAGGAAAACTAAGAAACAGAAAGAAATAACTTCATCATCAACAAACTGGATGTCCACTCAGACACCCAACCTGAAAGTCAACAACTACAAAGACAACAGGTGGATAAATATACAAAGATGGGAAGAAACCAGTGCAAAAAGGATGAAAACACCCGAAACCAGAACACCTCTCCTCCTACAAGTGATCACAACTCCTCACCAGCAAGGGAACAAGGCTGGATGCAGAATGAGTGTGATGAATTGACAGAATCAGGCTGCAGAAGGTGGGTAATAAGAAAATTCTGTGGGCTAAAAGAACATGTTCTAACCCAATGCAAAGAAACTAAGAACCTTGAGAAAATATTTGACGAAATGCTAATGAGAATAAACAACTTAGAGAGGAATATAAGTGAATTGATGGAGCTGAAAAACACAACACAAGAACTTCGTGAAGCATACACAAGTTTCAACAGCCTAATTGACCAGCAGAAGAAAGGATATCAGAGGTCAAAGATCAACTCAATGAAATAAAACAAGAAGGCAAGATTAGAGAAAAAAGGGTAAAAAGGAATGAACAAAGTCTCCAAGCAATATGGGACTATGTGAAAAGACCTAATCTACGTTTGATAGGTGTACCAGAATGTGATGGAGAGAATGAATCCAAGCTGGAAAATACTCTTCAGGATATTATCCAGGAAAACTTTCCCAACCTAGCAAGGCAGGCCAATATTCAAGTCCAGGAAATGCAGAGAACACCACAGAGATATTCCTCAAGAAGAGCAACCCCAAGGCACATAATCGTCAGATTCACCAGGGTTGAAATGAAGGAGAAAATGCTAAGGGCAGCCAGAGAGAAAGGTCGGGTTACCCACAAAGGGAAGCCCATCAGACTCACAGCAGATCTCTTAGCAGAAACCCTATAAGCCACAAGAGAGTGAGGGCCAATATTCAACATCCTTAAAGAAGAGAACTCTCAACCCAGAATTTCATATCCAGCCAAACTAAGCTTCATAAGTGAAGGGAAAATAAAATCCTTTGCAAACAAGCAAGTACTCAGAGATTTCATCACTACCAGGCCTGCTTTACAAGAGCTCCTGAAAGAGGCCCTAAACATAGAAAGGAATAAGTACCAGTCACTCCAACAACATACCAAATGGTAAAGAGCATTGACACAATGAAGAAACTGCATCAACTAACGGACAAAACAGCCAGCTAGCATCAAAATGGCAGGATCAAATTCACACATAACAATATTAACCCTAAATGTAAATGGGCTAAATGCCCCAATCAAAAGACACAGACTGGCAAATTGGATAAAAAGCCAAAACCCATCGGTGTGCTGTATCCAGGAAACCCATTTCACATGCAAGGATACACAAAGGCTCAAAATAAAGGGATGGAGGAGATTTACCAAGCAAATGGAGAGCAAAAAAAAAGCAGGAGTTGAAATTCTCGTCTCTGATAAAATAGACTTTAAAACAACAAAGATCAAAATAGACAAAGAAGGACATTACATAATGGTAAAAGGATCAATGCAACAAGAAGAGCTAATGATCCTAAATATATACACACCCAATACAGGAGCACCCAGATACATAAAGCAAGTTCTTAATGACTTACAAAGAGACTTAGACTCCCACACAATAACAGTGGGAGATTTTAACACCCCATTGTCAATATTAGACAGATCAATGAGACAGAAAATTAACAAGGATATCCAGGACTTGAACTCAGACCTGGACCAAGAAAACCTAATAGACATCTACAGAACTCTCCACCCCAAACACAGAGAATATACATTCTTCTCAGCACCACATCGCACCTACTCTAAAATTGACCACATAATTGGAAGTAAATCACTCCTCAGCAATGCAAAAGAATGGAAACCATAACAAACAGTCTCTCAGACCACAGTGCAATCAAGTTAGAACTCAGAATTCAGAAACTAACTCAGAACTGCATAGCTTCATGGAAACTGAACAACTGGCTCTTGAATGTTGACTGGATAAACAATGAAATGAAGGCAGAAATAAAGATGTTTTTCAAAACCAACGAGAACGAAGACACAACATACCAGAATCTCTGGTACACATTTAAAGCAGTCTCTAGAGGAAAATATATAGCAATAAATGCCCACACGAGAAGCAAGGAGAGATCTAAAATTGTCACCCTATTGTCAAAATTGAAAGAGCTAGAGGAGCAAGATCAAAAAAACTCAAAACCTAGCAGAAGACAAGAAATAACTAAGATCAGAGCAGAACTGAAGGAGATAGGCACAAAAAACCCTTCAAAAAATCAATAAATCCAGGAGCTGACTTTTCAAAAAGGTCAACAAAATAGACAGACCACTAGCCAGATTAATAAAAAAAGAAAAGAGAGAATAATCAAATAGATGCAATAAAAGACGATAAAGGGGGATATCAACACAGATTCCACAGAGATTCAAACCATCATCAGAGATTATTGCAAACAACTCTATGCACATAAACTAGTAAACCTGGAAGAAATGGATAAATTCCTGGACACTTGCATCCTCCCAAGCCTAAACCAGGAAGAAGCCGAAACTCTGAATAGACCAATAACAAGGTCTGAAGTTGAGGCAGCAATTAAGAGCCTACCATCCAAAAAAAGCCCAGGTCCAGATGGGTTCACAGCCGAATTCTATCAGACATACCATGAGGAGCTGGTACCATTCCTTCTGAAACTATTCCAAACAATCCAGAAAGAGGGAATCCTTCCCAAATCATTTAATGAGACCAACATCATCCTGATTCCAAAACCTGGCAGAGACTCAGCAAGGAAAAAAAACTTCAGGCCAATATCCATGATGAACATAGATGCAAAAATCTTCAATAAAATACTGGCAAACAGATTGCAACAGCACATCAAAAAGCTTATCCGCCATGATCAAGTAGGATTCATCCCTGGGATGCAAGGCTGGTTCAACATACGCAAGCCTATAAACATAATTCACCACATAAACAGAACCAAAGACAAAAACCACATGATTATCTCAACTGATGCAGAGAAGGCCTTTGACAAAATTCAACAGCTCTTTATGCTAAAAACCCTCAATAAACTAGGTATTGACGGAACGTATCTCAAAATAATAAAAGCTATTCACAACAAACCAATAGCCAATATCATACTGAATGAGCAAAAACTGGAAGCATTCCCTTTGAAATCTGGCACTAGACACATTCCTATTCAATATAGTACTGGAAGTTCTAGCCAGAGCAATCAGGCAAGAAAAAGAAATAAAGCTTATTCAAATAGGAAAGGAGGAAGTCAAATTGTCTCTATTTGCAGCTGACATGATTGTACATCTAGAAGACCCCGTCGTCTCAGCCCAAAATCTCCTGAAACTGATAAGCAACTTCAGAAAAGTCTCAGGATACAAAATCAACGTGCAAAAATCACAAGCATTCCTACACACCAATAAAGACTTAAAGAGAGCCAAATCAAGAATGAACTGCCATTCACAATTGCTACAAAGAGAATAAAATACCTAGGAATACAACTAACAAGTAATGTAAAGGAACTCTTCAAGGAAAACTACAAACCACTGCTCAATGAAATAAGAGAGGACACAAACAGATGGAGAAACATTCCATGTTCATGGTTAGGAAGAATCAATATCGTGAAAATGGCCATACTGCCCAAAGTAATTTACAGATTCAACGCTATCCCCATCAAGCTACCAATGACCTTTTTCATAGAACTGGAAAAAATCACCCTAAACTTCATATGGAACCAAAAGAGAGCCCACATAGCCAAGTCAATTCTAAGCAAAAAGAACAAAGAGGGAGGCATCACACTACTGGACTTCAAACTATACTACAAGGCTACAGTAATCACAACAGCATGGTACTGGTACCAAAACAGAGATATAGACCAATGGAACAGAACAGAGGCCTCTGAGGCAACACCACACATCTACAACCATGTGATCTTTGACAAACCTGACAAAAACAAGCAATGGGGAAAGGATTCCCTGTTTAATAAATGGTGTTGGGAAAACTGGCTAGCCATATGCAGAAAGCAGAAACTGGACCCCTTCCTGACACCTAACACTAAAATTAACTCCAGATGGATTAAAGACTTAAACATAAGACCTAACACCATAAAAACCCTAGAAGAAAATTTAGGCAAAACCATTCAGGACATAGGCATAGGCAAGGACTTCATGACCAAAACACCAAAAGCATTGGCAACAAAAGCCAAAATAGACAAATGGGACCTAATCAAACTCCACAGCTTCTGCACAGTAAAAGAAACAGTCATCAGAGTGAATCGACAACCAACAGAATGGGAAAAAATTTATGCAGTCTACCCATCTGACAAAGGGCTGATATCCAGAATCTACAAAGAACTAAAACAGATTTACAAGAAAAAAACAAACAAGCCCATTCAAAAGTGGGCAAAGGATATGAACAGACACTTTACAAAAGAAGACATACATGAGGCCAACAAACATGAAAAAATGCTCATCATCACTGGTCGTTAGAGAAATGCAAATCAAAACTACTTTGAGATACCATCTCACGCCAGTTAGAATGGCAATCATTAAAAAATCTGGAGACAACAGATGCTGGAGAGGATGTGGAGAAATAGGAACACTTTCACACTGTTGGTGGGAGTGTAAATTAGTTCAACCATTGTGGAAGACAGTGTGGCGATTCCTCAAGGACCTAGAAATAGAAATTCCATTTGACCCAGCAATCCCACTAATGGGTATATACCCAAAGAACTATAAATCATTCTACTATAAGGACACATGCACACGAATGTTCATTGCAGCACAGTTTACAAGAGCAAAGACCTAGAACCAACCCAAATGCCCATCGATGATAGACTGGACAGGGAAAATGTGGCACATATACACCATGGAATATTATGCAGCCATCAAAAACGATGAGTTCGTGTCCTTTGTAGGGACATGGGTCAACCTGGAAACCATCATTCTCAGCAAACTGACACAAGAACAGAAAATCAAACACCGCATGTTCTCACTCATGGGCAGGTGTTGAACAATGAGAACACATGGACACAGGGAGGGGAGCATCACACACTGGGGTCTGTTGGGGAGAAATAGGGAGGGAGAGCTGGGGTTGGGGATTTGGGGAGAGATAGCATGGGGAGAAATGCCAGATACAGGTGATGGGGAGGAAGGCAGCAAATCACACTGCCATGTGTGTACCTATGCAACAATCTTGTATGTTCTTCACATGTACCCCAAAACCTAAAATGCAATAAAAAATAAAAGAATATCAGATGATCAGGATTACCTTAAGAGGAGGATTGCTGAAGACTCTGAGCTCCTCCTCAGACCTGGAGGCTTTGTGTCGTAGTTGAAAGCCAGTGGATGGCTGGATGCAGTGGCTCACGCCTATAATCCCAACACTTTGGGAGGCCGAGGTTTGGGGGATCACTTGAGGTCAGGAATTCAAGACCAGTCTGGCCATCACGGCAAAACCCCGTCTCTACTGAAAATACAAAAATTAGCTGGACATAGTGGCCAGCACCTGTAATCTCAGCTGAGGCTGAGGCAGGATAATCACTTGAACCCAGGAGGCAGAGGTTGCCATGAACCAAGAGGGCACCACTGCACTCCAGCCTGGGCAACAGAGCGAGACTCTGTCGTGAAAAGAAAAGAAAGCCAGTGGAGAGAAAACAAAGCTTGCTTATAGACAGCTAGGTGGGTCACTGATTTAAAATGGGAAATTGAAGAAGAGGATAGAGGGAAGAGCACACAGTAAGACAGCCTGTTAGGAGAGCACAGATGCATTTGCCTCATGGGCCCGATGCCTAAGTGAAAAGACCTTTGTGTAGGATGGATGGGGAATCACGCTAGGCTTTCAGTTAGCAGTGATGGACGTCTACTTAAAAGGCCTCTCTTTATTCTGCATCAGGCCTACAGGTAAGGCCACCTGGTGCTTTACCTTATTCTTTGGGCATAACTGATTAGCTGCTAGGCTGAGGCCAGGGACCAGAATGTGCTTTTCCAATTATCAGTATCCAGTATATTCTTTTCCTGATGACAGCTAAGACACAAGCCCGATTCCCTTGATCTAACAGTTGGCAGTGCTAGTACAGAGTATCTGTTATTTCATCCCAGAAGTTATTTGGGCTACAGCCAAAAAATGTTAAAAAACTGTGGACTGATCAACATTCCAGATAAGTCTGTCTAAAGATACATGAATAATTGCTAAAATTACTATGTTACTGAATGACTTACGCAGTCTTTACCACATACTAGCCACGTTCAAGGTGCTTTCCTTATAAGTCATTTAATCTTCATGTCAGCTCCATGAGGTAGACATGATCATCATTCCTATTTTACAGATGAGAAAACAGAGGCACAGAGAGGTTACATAACTTTTCCAAGATCACACAGCTAGCTGGTAGCAGACAGGAGTCAAACCAGGGCAGTCTGGCTTTAGAGTCCATGCCCTTAATTACAACTCATACTGCCTCTGTATGGGACCTACCTCCTGCCTAATAAAGGAGATAAAACATTAGTTTTGCATTTGAGGTTCTTAAATTGAGGCTTACGGAGATTTTGGCTCACCTTAACGGGTGATTGCTTACCTTTCTGCCAATGGGTAGACTCCACTTTTTCAGAGAGGGAGATTGAGATGCACAGTGAAGTGACAGGTTCTGTGATTTGCTCGAAGCCTTGGACAGTTGCTTTTAAGGCAGAGAATTGATTCATTGAGAGGACAGAGGATCTTCCACACTGGCTGTCTCTTGGCTCTAGAGAGTGAATCGGTTCAGCTGAGTGGATATGTCTCTCGCTAGTTCTTTGGTTGTCTGAGTTTTGTGTGTTATCATTTGCTAAAGATATGACAATGTGCTCTTTGCTTGGGTTTGCAGCTAGGAGACCTATGTGTGTTTTCCCACTTCCCCCAGGAATGCAGCCAGAAAAAGCAATGACATCCAGGAGCCATCTGGGAATGCTTCCCAGACCTGCTCTAAATTGGGGGAACAGAGCCAGCTGCACACTCCCAAGCTTCAGAGTTCACCTGGATTAGACTCACTGCAGAGGGGTTTGTCATCAAGAATGATTCATCTGGGGTCCCAGCTGCCCGGATTTTGGTGGGTGATCCTCTCAGAGGGAAGTAGCCGTGATGTAGCTCTGAGCTCCGTGGGTAGGGGTCGGAGATGAGGAGCAGCTCTGCCTTAACCACTGTCAGCCTCTGGAAGCGTGGGCACATGCCCGACTCAGATTGCTTCCAGACTCCTTTGGTCTACTGAGAAATGGGGAATAATGGCACCTAAGCTCATGTGACGTTAGCCAAGCTTGCAGACGTACTCCAACTACCAGAGAGATCTCCAGAAGCGGCAAGAACCTCTTGAAATATTTTCATTATGTTTATTTAAGCGATGGAATCGTATGAGTCAGACTGAACACTCCAGCAGGGATAGGATCATTGAGGAGAGTTTAATTGGCAAAGGTGTGGACAAGTTAAGAGAAGCCAAAACGATAATGAAGCCTGCCACATCTAGTGACGGCAGGAGCTGTAACTACCACAGGCTAGCACCAGCAAGAGGAGGAGTCCCTGCAGACAGCGGGCCCGTGAGAGTGGCAGGTTAAAGAGCCTCCTCGTAGGAGCTATGACCTTAGGTAGTGGGGCATGGCTGTCAACCTGCAGCCCAGGGGAGGGGAGGGGTAGGGAAGGATTCATATTTGCCCCTTGCTCTCCTTCCTCCAATCCCTGGCCGGTGGTACCCATTGGTCAAACCCAACCAGAAGACAGAAGTCAAAGAAACATGACAGGAGGTCAGCCTCCTGGGGCATAGGGCAGAGTAGAAAATAGAGGGCTAGCAGAAACCATTCCACAGAACAGCCATGCATTATGAGGATTTTAGGCTCCTGGGCTTGGATACTTTTTTTAAGGTCTCACACTATGAAAAGCCAGTTATGACTTTTATACATGGCCAAGAGAAGAAATCAATTGAAGAACAATTTCTACTTCTTGTCACAAGAATAAAATACGTTATTGGTCCTCAGTCTTTTGCCAAATCAGGACATCCAGAAGTAATTCAAAGTCAGGGAATCATCATCACCGTCATTAAAAATATAAATATTCTCTACTTTTGTCGGGACTAAGCAATTAACTAAATGGAATGTGTATATTTCCTCCCATTATCCTCACCACAACCCTATAATGTTATTGCCAGTCATTCATTTATTCAATAAATATTTTCTGAGATCTGTCCTGTGCCAGGCTCTGTGTCAGGTACTGAAGATTACTTTTCTGAATCAGATGAACAAAGATTTTTCTATCATGAAGTCTTCAGTCTCACCACACAAGCAAGTATTAAACAAACGTTTTCAAAAAATTAAGAGCATTTGAGATAAGAGCTTTAAAAGTGGAAGGCAGGGGTGGTGACTCTTGCCTGTTATCCTAGCACTTTGGGAGGCCAAGATGGGTGGATCACTTGAGCCCAGGAGTTTGAGACCAGCCTGGGCAACATGGTGAAAACCCTGTCTCTACAAAAAATACAAAAATTAGCCAGGTGTGATGGTGTGTGCCTGTAGTCCCAGCAACTTGGAAGGCTGAGGTGGGAGGATCGAGAGCCCAGCAGGCCAAGGTTGCAGTGAGCCATGATCATGCCACTGCACTCCAGCCTAGACAACAGAGCAAGACCTTATCTCTAAATAAATAAATAATAAAACGGAACACCCGAGGCAGTGGCTCATACCTGTAATCCCAGTACTTTAGGAGGTCAAGGTGAGGATTGCTTAAGCCCAAGAGTTCAAGACCAGCTGGATGATACAGTGAGACCCCGTCTCTATAAAAAAAAAAAAAAACTTTTCAAAAGAAATTAACCGGGTGTGATGATGTGTGTCTGTAGTTCTAGCTACTTGGAATAATGAGTCAGGGGAATCCCTTGAGCCCAGGAGTTCAAGGCTGCAGTGAGCTATGACTGTGCCACTGCACTCCAGCCTAAGACCCTGCCTGTAAAATAAATAAACAAATAAATAAAAATTAAATGAAAGTAAGTAGTGTTCTGAAACAGGGCACCTGACCTAAACTGGGAGAAAGAGAAGGCTCCCTGGAGGAAATGAGGTTTATGCAAAGTCCTAAAGACTAAGTAGGAATTGGACAAGTTGAAAAAGAAAAAAGAGCCTCCAAGGCAAACAAAACAAAGTATTCCCAGTTCTGCGGTGTGGAAGAGCAGAGAGCATTGGAGGAATGGAAAGGCAGACAGCAAGGTTGGACTTGGCGCTGGAGGTGAGGGTGGAGAGGTGGACGGGCTAATCACGTGGAGCCTCGCAGGCTGGGCTAGGGACGCTGCATTTTATCCCAAGTGTGATTTTATGCTCCTAGGCGTTTCCAAGGATGGTGATAAGACGTTTTAAAAAGATATCTGAGAACAGAGTACAAGGTTTGGTGCAGGATGCGTTAGGAGATTCTTGCACCTTTTCCCGTAAAGGAACAGCTAGTAAATATTTTCAGCTTTATGGGCCTCACGGACTCTGTTGCAACTACTCAGCTGTGCTCTTGCAGTGCATACAGCCATATACAGTCCATAAATGAATGAGCACAACTGTATTCCAATAAAACGTTTGCTGCCTGGCCATGGTGGCTCACACCTGTATCTAGCACTTTGGGAGGCCAAGGCGGGCGGATCACCTGAGATCAGGAGTTTGAGACCAGCCTGGCCAACATAGTGAAACGCCGTCTCTACTAAAAATACAAAAATTAGCTGGGGTTGGTGGCCTGCGCCTGTAATCCCAACTATACGGGAGGCTGAGGCAGGAGAATCTCTGGAACCCAGGATGCAGAGGCTGCAGCGAGCCGAGATCGCATCAGTGCACTCCAGCCTGGGTGACAGAGCAAGACTCCATCTCAAAAACAAACAAACAAACAAACAAACAAACCCCAACAACTTGTTTCCTGGAAAAAGGAAAAAAAAAAAGCTTTGTTTTGAAATAAAAATTAAAGAAAAAAACTTGGATTTACAGCAGGGGTTTACCATCTCAGAAAAAAAGGAAGGTGGGAGCTTATTCAGGGAAGACCTACTAACCTGAAGGTGGGAAGTTAAGGAGCTCCTATCTGAATTTTTTTTTTTTTTTTTTTTTTTTTGAGATGGAGTCTCACTCTGTCACCCAGGCTGGAGTGCAGTGGTGTGATCTCAGCTCACTGCAACCTCCACCTCCTCGGTTCAAGTGATTCTTCTGCCTTAGCCACCTGAGAAGCTGGGATTACAGGCACATGCCACCACATCCAGATAATTTTTGCATTTTTAAAATGTTTATAATAAATCTCTTCATTGCAGACAGGTATGGCTGTTTGGTAGAATTCAGAAACATTACAGTAATGGCAGTTTTTTCAATTGGTGTGGAGTCCTCAATAATTATATATGAAATTGCTGTCAAACCAGCAAGACTGCATTTATGCATCCATCATTTTCAGGATTGTTCGTAACCTTGGCATATTTTCCCCAAATAACTTTGCCTCCTGCGTCACAAGGCCCAATTCGCTCACATTTACCTCAGTGACGGTACCTTTGGTAATAACACCCGACGTTGTATACAATGGGGATGAGGGATTCTTCTTTACACCAAGTATTGGTAGGCAAAGGGTGGCTTTCAGTTCAGGATGTGTTACATGGGCTGTCTTGAAATGCAAGCCCAGTGGCCTAATGAATCTTTCATGTTTAGGTTGTTTTCTTGTAAAACCGTCTCCAACAAAGCAGACTTCAGTAACCATCCTCTTTCAGGCCTTTTTCTTTCTCTTTCCTATTCGGTTAGCTTTTAATGCTTCTGTTTCTCCCTGGGCACAGACTTTAGGCAGAGGGACTTCCCATGTTCCCGCCTTCTTTTTTCGTTTCTGTTTAATCATATTGGAAAGCACTTTAGCTCGAGATTGTCCCTCTCTGTCCAGCAGATGGGCAGGTCCTGCTCCCTGTGGAGTCTTCTCATCATTCTTTTGTTTGCTCTTTTCATGCATCTTGATAGTCTTTTTCATTTGTATTTTCTCAGCGTGGCGCTGTTTATGGTAAAGCTTAGCCTTCAGACCAATCATTTTCTTTGCCTTCTTTGAACGTTCATGAGCCTCTCGACTTTCCTTCTTTCTCTTTTTCTCATCATAATCCAAACAGTATCCATAGCATTTATGGTGTAATTCAATATATTAGTTCTGTGGCATGGTGACGGCCACAGAGCCACCAGGAGCAGCCCCTGGTGTGTGAAAACGCTCTTAATTTTCGAATCTGAGATATCCATGAGCCGACACCACGCAGGCTGTGACAGGAAAGGTAATTTTTTAATTTTAGTAGAGATGGGGTTTCACCATGTTGGCCAGGCTGGTCTTGAACTCCTGACCTCAGGTGATCCCCCGCCTTGGCCTCCCAAAGTGCTGGGATTACAGGCATGAGCCACTGTGCCCGGCCTTATCTGGGAATTTTAAAATAAGGTCATCTTCAGGTAAAGAGGGTAAGAAGCAGGTAATACAAGAGGAGTCAGAAATTTGACATTGTGCAGAAGCTTTGAAATATTTATTGCATACATGGGAGAATGGGTTGATTAGAAAAACAGTTATTGGACAACCAGGGCAACCAGAAATTCACCATCTACCCAGGTACATATTTTTTTCTGTCAGTGCTTTAACTTCAAGGTACAAGCCCAGGGAGGTCAGGTTTCATCCTGGATTGCAGTTCTCCAAATAGATGCAACCAAGGCACAAGAGAATTTAGAAAAAAAAGTGATGGAAATGGTAGGCCATGGAATATATGGGGATGGGAGTCCCTACACCACTCCTGACCTAGACTTGTAAGGTAATGGATGTTGTGATCAAATAAACAGACTAACTAGAGAGAGCTGCAGGGGACGCCATGTCTTCATTGGAGGTTGAAGATCTAGAGATGGGAAGGAAGAGGAAATGGGACACTTGTTAATTACGGAGAGGGACTGCTAGTTGGCCCAAGGGTTTGGGAGGCAGTGGGAGAGGAAACTGCATCAAGCTCGAGACAGAGCATTACGGAGATGAGAACAAGGCAGGTGATGCAGAAGCAAAGGCGTACAGCAGGCATGGACCAACGAAAACATCGCCAGTGTCTCTCGGAGGCTGCTGAGCACTCTGCCTACCAGCACTCCGTCGATGTGCAGAAATTAGAAAGTATGTGTACAGTGCTGCCAGACCTGCCTCTGCTCATCGTCTGTGCAGTGTTGATAGCTCCGTGTTGCTCGGTGGCTTGTGTGTGGTCATTCGCAAGGGAAGGAGGGGAGGTGGGCAGGGCAGGCAGCCGCAGCATGGCATCATGGGGTTCTGTGTCTGGATCCAGCCTGCCCAAGGTCAAACCCACAGTCATTGGCAAAGCCCAGGCTGATCTCTAACGATTGTGCTGTTAGTCGCTATTGCTACACTCCCCTCTGCTGATCAGCGCCCAGACCTTTCAGGATGTCTTCTGCATTCTAAGTGCTCTGTCAGAGAACCAGGGCCAGGGATAGGGTGACGCAAGAGAGGAAGCTAGGGACAAATTGAAGGACAGTGAGATGGAAGGAATAAGTTCTAGCATTTGACAGCAGAGTAGAGGAATTATAGTTAACAATAATTCACTGTATATTTCAAAATAGCTACAATGATTATATTGTCCTCAACACAAAGAAAAGAGAAATGTTTGAAGTGATCAATATCCCGTTTAACCCAATTTGATCATTACACATTGCATACAGGTATAAAAATATGCCGTGTACCCCCCAAGTATGTACAATTATGATATATAAATTTTGGAAAATATAAGAAGGTACTCATTCTCAGTGCTGTGCACCCACTCTCAGGGCTGACCTTGAGAGTGGGGTCCCCCTTAAATTTTATGCACTAGCACCTCTCTTGCCTTGTCCTGATTCTGACCCAGCAAAGAACTGTAATAGGAAGTGGTGTCTATGGGGCAATTCACTTTGATTTTACATAAAGGTTACATAACAATTCCAGAAAACAGGTACCTTTTTTTTTTTTTAGTAGATTGTGAGCCCTTGTTAGGAAAAAAAATTACATGTCTACAATAATTCTCAAACTTTGCTATATGCCATTCCACATTACTGCATTTTCTGTGGACTCTTTTGATCTTTAAAAGCACTATCTTACAGATTCATGCAGAGATACAATATTGATAAGCCCCATGACATCCTGACTGATAGTACACACCTCAAAAGACTTTAATAAGAAAAACATCATTCTTTGAGGAGCATTTGGAATTTATCATAAGGAATTAATTTATAAGTCTGCTACCTTCATTGGAGAATATTTCCTCTACCAGGGTATAAAGCAGAGATATGTGTGTACCCTTCAATGACAGGGAACAGGAGATGACATCAGTCCTTGAAGTCAGTCTCCTTCAGAGCCCACAGTCCTGAGACATGGCATCTTGACTGTGAAAACCACGCATTGGATATTATGCAAGAGATAGAATTAGCATGGCCAAAATGATGGGCAGAAAGAAAGGTCACCTGATCCTACAGGGTCTTTCTTCACCATCTTTCTTTTCTCTTTTTTTTTTTTTTTGAGATGGAGTCTCGCTCTGTTGCCCAGGCTGGAGTGCAATGGCATGGTCTCGGCTCAGTGCAACTTCTGCCTCCCGGATTCAAGCGATTCTCCTGCCTCAGCCTCCTGAGTAGCTGAGATTACAGGCACCTGCCACCACGCCCAGCTAATTTTTACATTTTTAGTAGAGACGGGGTTTCACCTTGTTGGCCAGGCTGGTCTCAAACTCCTGACCTCGTGATCTGCCCTCCTCAGCCTCCCAAAGTGCTGGGATTACAGGCATGAGCCACCATGCATGCCCAGCCTCTTTGCCATCTTTCTAAAATACATGCTGTGTCTCCATTAAGAGTGCTTCTGCTGGGCACGGTGGCTCATGCCTGTGATCCCAGCACTTGGGAGGCCAAGGTGGGCGGATCATGAGGACAGGAATTCAAGACCAGCCTGGTCAACATGGTAGAACCTCGTCTCTACAAAAGATACAAAAAATTAGCCAGGCGTAGTGGCAGGCACATGTAGTCCCAGCTACTTGGGAGGCTGAGGCAGGAGAATTGCTTGAACCTGGGAGGCAGAGGTTGCAGTGAGCCAAGATCACGCCGTTGCACTCCAGCCTGGGTGACAAGGCGAGACTCTGTCAAAAAAAAAAAAAAAAAAAAAAAGAGCGCTTCCTAGGCAAGTCACAGAACCAACCTGGGCAAAGTGATTCCTACGATGTCGCCTTTGGGCTCTAGAATTCTGGGATCTTGTCATCTCCTGTGTGGCCTTCATTCTTTGGTTTCTTCTTCTTTATTTCCAGGTGGTCTAATGAGGTAGATTACAATAGCAAATTATTTAAAAGCAGTTTGGGTTATATGCTTGGTTGATAAGTACACAGTGAAGCAGAAAAGATGATTCATTTTCCCCTAGATTCACACAATAAAAACAACAAATACAGAAAATGGGCATTGAAACTTTTTTTGTGGTGTTCTATTAACTAGAAATGAGAGTGACCCCGTGACTTGAATAAAAAACAACCAAGAGCACTATTCTCTGTTTTGTTTTTTTTTCCAAAAATAGCTCAATTGGGAAGCCACTCCAATGGATAATTAGAAAGGAGGCAGTTGTCAGCATTTGCTAAAATTGAAATAATAATAAACATTCTTACATATCTCCAAATAGACAAAGACTTTGTTTTTATCAAATCTGGCTTTTTCGAAGTCTGCCCTAGCATTTCCCCCCAAGGTTGTACTTTCTGTGGATTTCATTGACTGGTGCTCTTGAGCGCAGCAGATATGCAAAACGCACTTTTTGTGTGGCTCACTACTTCATACATCATGCAAATTAGTTGTGAATGATGATTTATCAATGGCCTTATGAACCACACTTGGTAATTCTTGCTGTACGTTGAGAAGAAATGTAAACCATCTTATTCATGTACATTTTATGAAAATTGTCATTCCAAGAGCTGTTGCTCTCACATTCTCTCATTTGAAGAGAACTTTAAATTTTTCCAAAGTACTTTCCCATCTTGCTATGGACGCAAGATCCTAACAGACTTTTAGAGATAGGTATTAATATCCCCATTTTACAGAGAGGTGCTCAGATTTTACTGTGTTATTGTGATCGGTCATGGAACACAGCACTGGGTCTTTGTTGGTTTTTTAGGCTGGGTATCATTTAGCTGACTTTTAGTTCCATGTTCATGTTAGCTATACCAATAAAGTCAGGTGCTAAGACAGGCAAAAGAAGTATTATTTAAAAAAAAAAAAAAAAACAGGGCTGGGTACAGTGGCTCACTTCTATAATCCCAACACTTTGGGAAGCTGAGGTAGGAGGATTGCTTGAACCCAAGAGTTCGAGACCAGCCTTGGCAACATACTGAGATTCCTTCTCTACAAATAATAAAAACTGAGCCAAGAGTGTGGAATGCACCTCTAGTCCCAACTACCTGGGAGGCTAAGGTGAGAGGATCGCTCGAGCCTGGGAGGTTGAGGCTGCAGTGAGCCGTGATCACACCACTGCACTCCAGCCTGGGTGACGCAGTGAGAACTTGTCTTAAAAAACAAACCAACCAACAAAAAAACCCAAAGAAAATGGAATAGATAGATAAGAAATGTAATTTATTTTTATAATTACTTTTTTTGAGATTATTCAGTGAAAATATCTGGAAGTAGAAGTATCTGATGAAGGAGTAAAAATAGTATATGATTAACTTAAAATAATGCCTGTTCATAAGTAAGTAATGCAGAACAGAACAAGAAAGATCAGCAGGGGGAGATAGGAATTAGGGATGAGAATGTGTTGTGCAAATAGCTTACCTACAGCTTGTGGTCTACAAATCTGGATACATGGTGATTTGACTGAATTCTAAGAACGTGGGAACAGGGGAATGGGGGAGAACCCAAGCTTCTCAACTTTTAGGGGGCACTACTGTGCCTGGGTGACAGAAGCTGTAAGCCCCAAGAAGACTCAGTGCCATGTCCTGTCTCTTGTGTAAACCAAAAATAAAGACCAAAGCCAAGTATAAAACAAAAGCTATGTGTATATGTAACTAAAACAGCCTCTCTGAGATATGCTGATAGCAGAGTACTGGTTATGCTAAGCAAAACTGAACCTCTCTCTTTCTGTCTTTTTTTCGTAGGCTTGTTTTTGCTAGGGTCTTTTTTTTTTTTTTTTTTTTTTTTGAGATGGAGTCTCACTCTGTCTCCCAGGTTGGAGGACAGTGGTGCAATCTTGGCTTGCTGTGATCTCCACCTCCCAAGTTCAAGCGATTCTCCTACTTCAGCCTCCCGAGTAGCTGGGATCACAGGCACCTGCCACCACACCCAGCTAATTTTTGTATTTTTAGTAGGGATGAGGTTTTGCCATGTTGGCCAGTCTGGTCTTGAACTCCTGACCTCAGGTGATCCACCCGCCTCGGCCTCCCAAAGTGCTGGGATTATAGGCCTGAGCCACCATGCCTGGCTTGTCTTAATGTGTGTCAAGCAAGTAAACTCAGAGGTAAATCAAATCCCACCTCAGTCCAGGAGAATCTACTTGGATTCACACTACACTCTACCCTTTTGCAAAATGACTGTATCATCTATATAAATTGTGAAAGTCATACCTGGTCTGTAGTTATTAGTTTGTAATTCAGTTTTTTTCTGCCAAAACTTATATAAAAAGATTACCCTGGCAACCAATGCTTCCATAGTATAAATGGAAGGCTGAGAGACAAAGATATAAAATAATGGGTTGGCTTGTAAGGGTGGCCCCCGGAGAAGATTGCAGATTCTTCATGTGCAGTATATTAGACCGCACTGGGAACAGGAACACACATTTGCATAAAATCCAATGTCATGCTCATGGATACAGTGAAACTCATCATTCTCAATGTACATAGGATGAAAAGTGCTTAAACCTTTCCCCTAAATATATATTTTCAAACAGTATGGGCTGGGCGCAGTGGCCACGCCTGTAATCCCAGCACTTTGGGAGGCCGAGGCAGGTGGATCACCTGAGGTCAGGCATATGAGACCAGCCTGGCCAGCATGGTAAAACCCTGTATCTGCCACAAACACAAAAATTAACCAGGCATGGTGGCAGGCGCCTGTAATCCCAGCTACTCGGCAGGCTGAGGCAGGAGAATCACTTGAACCCAGGAGGCGGAGGTTGCAGTGAGCTGAGATCACGCCATTGCACTCCAGCCCGGGCAAAAAAGAGTGAAACTCTGTCTCAAAACAAAACAAAACAAAACCCAAAATTTTTTTTTTTAAAAGTATGCATCAAATGCAGGTCCTTTTTGTGTTTTGGCTAAATAAAATATTTGGTCTGAAGATAAATATTACAATATTTTTATCAACGTTTAAAATAAAGTCTATTTCTACAGTACTAGAACCAAATACTGGAATGTGACCTTGGGCTCCCTCTCAGCTGTAATGTCACTCTACTTCAGTGTTTCTCCAAGTATCCTCTGTGGGCCACCCAAATTGCAATCACTGGGGTTCTGGTTAAGGGTCATCCAGGGGGGCTCCCCAAAGACCAAGTATATGGTGATCTCAGGGAGTGAGGCTGCAGTTTTTAAAATTTTCAACTCTCCTAGGAATCCTTAAGCACAGTCCAGACTGGGATCCGCTGAATTAATGTTTTACTGTCATTGTTACTCATTTGTTCTCTTTTTTTTTTGAGACAGAGTCTCGTTCTGTCTCCCAGGCAGAAGTGCAATGGCACGATCTCAGCTCACTGCAACCTCCACCTCCTGGGTTCAAGTGATTCTCCTGCCTCAGACTCCCTAGTAGCTGGGATTACAGGTGCCCACCACCACTCTTGGCTAATTTTTGTATTTTTAGTAGAGGCAGGGTTTCACCATGTTGGCCAGGCTGGTCTCAAACTCCTGACCTCAGGAGATCCACCTGGCCTCATTTGCTCTTTTTAAACCCCTTTCTTGGCTAGGGGGATGGCTTATTCCAGCCTGAAGTCATGAATGGAAGAGTTAGTGGCCAGGAATTTCTGGAATAAAGAAAAAGGGATAATTAGCTAGGTAAACAGGAAGTTAGAATCTGTTTTTGGAGATAAAATGAGCCCACAGAGGCTGGGAGGAGAATGGTGATTGAGCCAGCTGTTGACTAAGGCTACTTCTCGTCCTCTCTGGAAACTTACTTGGAAGAGCAGCTGAGGCAGAAAGATGGAAAGCAGTCTTTTCAAGAGTTGGTAACAAAACCTCCAGTTTTAGTTTCAGCTGCCTGCTCTGTAGATTCTTCTTCACAGAGAGAAGCTCAGAGGTAAACCACATGGCACCGCGATCCATGAGAATCTACTTGGACTCACCTACAGCGCACTACATTCTGTCACTCAGATAGCTCGGGATAATACATTTTTTCTTCGTTCATCATTTTAGTCTTCCCTTGAAGTCTTAGATTTTCTATATACAGCCTCCTCCTCCACATCACATGTCTGACAGCACTAATTTAAAATGGCAACTTTGATAGAAGTACTAATCTGTGACTAAATATTTAACAAGGGGGCAGAAAGGATTTACATTTTGATCTTCAAACATTGGAAAATAAATGCCCTTAGTTGTCAGCTTTCCAAATTGACAAGACTGCAAGGGCAAAACAAAATTTCCATGCATTTGATTGACCTCTTGTGAGCTGAGCTGTTATTAGCAAATGAGAACTTGCCAAAAATATCTGGAAAATACCAGATGAAAAGTGATTGAAACAAAGTATTTAAAGCAGGTCAGCAGGACCATGTCTGAAGGAGACAGATGATAAAATACATCTGCATATCTTTATACATCATATATGCCACATATAACATACATATATATACCTAACAATTCATTTTAATTCAGCAAATATTTATTGAGCGGCTATTGACCATGCCACCCTAGGGTTTGGGAACCCAAGCAATAAGCTTTAAGTTTTCTTACCTCCAAGAACTCACAAGCTAGAAATATGTGAGACGAACGCCATGACTCCCCACAAATTAATACACCTGACAAGGGTTAGATTAGCAATTTGCATAAAGTGCTACTATTGCAGCAATTAACGAAGGAGAGGAAACTGATGTTTGTTCTGATGATCAGAGAAGCCTTTTCAGTAGAGATGACATTTACCTGCTTGGAATTACAGCAGACACAGGAGAGTGAGAATGTCACTCTGGCAGAGGAAACAGAATTTACAGGTTAGGAGTACATGGCTGGAATGAAAGAGTTGGGGATGGAGTGGATAAGAAATAACAATGACTATGGTTTGAGTGATAAATTTCTTTGCATATTCATTGATTCAGCAAACTTTTAATGGGTGCTGAGGGAGGTAGACCTAAGTACTGGGTACAGAGGCTGAGAAAACATGGGAGGGAGTGGTGGAAGATGGCAACTTCACGTCCCTAGCTGTGAAACAAACAGAAAGCACCAGCCCTGTTTGATCCTTCTAGAAGGATTTTTTGTGGTGTCCTAATGATCCCTTTCGTTGATAATGGTTACCATTTCATAAAGCACCTCCTAAGTGCTGTGCTGAATAGCTGTGTTACTGCTAGTCCCTCCAGCAATCCTGCATGGGAGGTGTTTTCTCTATTTACACATAGGAAGAGAAGCTCTCACTGCCTGAGAGTGCCCAGCTTGTAATAGATTTGTGCAAGCATTGATCTCAATGGCCTGGTAATTATAAAAGCTGAAGAACAGCTGAAATCAAGAATGTCTCCACCCCAACCCTTGAGGAAAATACCATCTCCAAATGCCTTGGGACCACCCTGGTCTCCGGTGTTGTGGGACAGCTCTGTCCGGTCTGCGCAGGTGATTTATGTCTGCCTGCTTTTTGGAGAGACCAGAGCTTATTGCCTTGCTGGGCAAAACTGCAGCTGGGGCCTGCCCTGTCCCATCCCCATCCCCCCGAAAGCAAAGATTTCCAATTACTGCTCTGTAGAAAATGTCAAAAGCATTATTCAACTATTCATTACCCCAGGTTTTGTAATTTTTCATATGTTTTTACTCTTATCTGCCAGCACTTGAAAAAGACCAGCTTTTTCCTCTTAAGAGAGCTTAATTTGCAGAGCTGTGCAGTCTTCCTATTATGTTCTTATCATCCTTTCCCTGTGGTAGGCAGAATGACAAGGATGACAAAAAAGAAGCAAAAATATTTGAAGCCCTTCCTGAAAATCCACAGGAATGAAGGATCCCCAAAGCCTGAGGCTCCGTTCCTCGAGTGACCTGGACGGAGGCCAAGGGCGGCTGGCACTAGCTCTCACGGTCCACTCAGCAGGAGCTCGTGGCTAGTGCTCATGGGACCCAAACCACCACGCCAGGGCCATGGGATTTCCCCCAGGGGCTTAACTGGGGGGATTAAGCAGCTCTGAGGTGCCAAGAGGTCCCCTGTCCCCGAAATCCTCATACCAGTGCTAAATTACCTTTGGTATCCCAAGGATCAGAGGCTAAGGGTAGCTTGAGGTGAGTGGTTAGCTCTGCTCCCTTCTCCTCTGGCCCCTCCGCCCCATTCTGTGATAAGGCAATTGACATTTTTCTTTTTGCTATGTAAAGTGCTATGCAGAGGCAACTTCAAGTCCCCTAGCTCGCTCCGTTCCACCTAGATGGCGCCCCAAGTCCCGCCTGTATGGAGATTCTGAGCAGCCATCTCCCTGTATGCTTTCCTCCCACGATCCCCCAGGTTTCTGAAGGGGCGCACCAGGACTCCTGCCTCACCCAGAGAGACGCCTTGCCCGCGGCGGGGCTCGCTCGGGGAAATCCCCGCCCACCTTGTTATTCCTACAGGGAATCCCCGCCCCCCGTCCCTGTCACTCCGGGAAGGGAGTTCCCGCCCCTCGAATCAACCAGAGGGAGGGGATCCCCCGCCCATCCTGGAGGCTTGGCGGATACCCTGCGCGGCGCGGCGCGGCGAGGAGGGGACCCTAGCGCCGGTGCGTGCCGGCTCCGGGCAGCGGGACGCGGCGGGGCGGCGGCTGCAGGCGGCGGAGGAGCCGCAGGCCGAGCCCAGGGCGCCGGGATTGCGCCTCCCGCGGCTGCCGGCTAACCGCGGCGCTGCAGCTCGAGGCAGGCGCGGCGGCGGCTCCGGTGGTGGCCGCGGTGGCGGCAGCTGCACGGGGACCCGCCGGGCGGCGCCTGGGTCTGGACGCGCGAGGAAGCCTCGGGAGCCTCGGCCGAGCTGCCAGCAGGTGAAGCGACCATCGCGCTGCAAGACGCGCGGATCCGGGGTGGGCAAGGGAGTGGGGAGGCCCGGCACCCCCGAGACCTTGTGTGCTGGGAAAGTTTAGCGACAAATGCGGGTGCGGGAATCCCAGCCCCAGCGGGGCGGGGAGTGAGGACGCCGAACCGGGGTCCCACGTTGGGCGGCGCAAACTCCTCTCGTATCCGGCCGGCGACGGGGAGGGCGCGGCGCAGGGGAGGGGGCCGGACAGAGCGGGACCGGGACAGCGGGACCACGACAGCGGGACCACCGGAGACGCACTGCCGGGGTACTCAGGACAGGGCCGGGAGCCCCTGCCCGGGCGCACACCCCCGGTCCCCATCCCTGGGCTGTCTTCTGGCCCGCTCCTCCGGCAGGAGCGGAGGTACTCAGGTACTCTGGCCGCAGGTACTGTCTTGGGGACCATCCTCCCTCAGGTTTGTTTCATCTCTCGCCCCCTCTCTGCCCAGAAGAGACGTTAGATGCGGGGGCGAGGGAGTGCAGGGGGCGCGCAAAGAGCAAGGGCATCTTAGGGCCGGTTTTTGGCGTCTGCCAGGGAGCTGGGGAATGTAGTGATAGGAAAATCCTGCTCTCCCTCTGAAGTCGAGTTTCTCCTAAAACCTGGTTTTCCCCTCCATCTCTTCCTCGCTCCCTCCCTCGGGTTAGCGTTTGCGTTTTAAGTCTTTGAGCTGCCCGTTGTCCCCGCTATTTGGAAAATACATTAAAGCCCAAGGCTGAATTGAGCAGGGTCAGGGTTCAGGACCCCTGGCAGGAGTTTGCCGGAAGCTGTCCTTGGCAGCCCAAATCTGTGCAGAGACCTTGATAAGGGACACTGGAGTGGGAAGAGGACGAGGTCTGGCATGGGCTGGTCGCAGAGACTGGAATGGCAGGCACGAGGGCATTCCAGAGCCCCAGACTTGCCCTGGTACTGGAGGTTGCGCGGTGTTGGGGGATGGAGCTGAGTCTGAGTCTGTCCTTTGCAGCTGGCCCAACCCCTTGCCTCCTACAAAGGTAGGGTAGGTGGGTATGTTTGCCTTGACAAATCGCAACGAAACTACTGGAAGTGGTTGCTGAGTGGCTGCAGTAAGTGATGCCCTGATCTGTCCTTGCAGAGAGACCCCCTGGACCTTCAGGGCTTCTTCTCCATTGGGGTCTCCCACACTCAGCTTGCTCTGGGCTTGGGCTTCAGAGGCCTGGTATCTCTACTGGGCCAGCTTTTGTGGGCTGTGACTTCTGGGTGGCGGTCAGATAGGTACAGGTTGGCAGGTGTGGTGTGGGAGTGCTGCTTGTGGGGGCAGAAGAGAATGTCTCAGAACACACCCCTGGCTGTAGGTGGTGGTTCTGGCTTCATCAATTTCTTCTTCCATTAGGATGGGCCCAGAGCTGCTGCTCCTATAATAACCACCTAGTGGTGTGAGTGAGTGAGAGAATGTGTGTGTGTGTGTCTGTGTGTGTGTGTGTTGCGGCGGTTAGGTGTAGGAGTGGGGGGGGTGGCAGGTGCTAGGAGAGGAAGAATCAGAACCATGTACAGTATATAAGTACATCTACCTTGACATAGTTAATATGCTCCTGGAAAAATATTGAATTCTAATTTAAATCTATCACTGAAATTGATTTTGCATGCGCTTTATGGCAGTTTACTATTTAAGGAAACTTATGATAATTTCTCTATTCATTTCAATCATTTTATTTTTGGAATACCTGTGGTTTGCTGTGCTGGAGGCTGAGGAGGCTTTGAGGTTCTAGGATATGCTTAGATGAAAGAGGCTCCCTCACAATTGTCAGTTTGTCAGTTTCCGTCCAGCAGGAGAAGGGAGAAAAGCCTGCTGAGCGCTCAGGTGCAGACCATTGCACATGCTGCATGTAGTAGGCGCCCTGTGTTTATTGGATGAAGGAATGAAGAGATGATTGAGTAAAGTACCTGAAGAGTGGTCCAAATAAAACATGTTGGGAGTATGGAAGAAAAGAAGTCGCTTTTGCCAGAGTATCTGAAAGGCTTAGTGGAGGAGCCCTTAGGTAGAAGTTGTATATACTGAGAGGTTGATCCTGAGTTAGGAGTCAGTGCTATGGACTCAGAAAAACTTAGTTCTCCAGATAGTAAGGAGATGTGTGGATTTTTTTTTTTTTGAGACTGGGTCTCACTGTTGCCCAGACTCAAGCAATCCTCCCATGTCAGCCTCCTGAGTAGCTGGGATCACAAGTGTGTGTCCCCACACCTAGCTAATTTTTTGCATTTTTTGTAGAGATAATTTTTATGTTTTTTGTATTTTTGTATTTTTTGCAACCACGTTGCTTATGCTGGTCTTGAACTCCTGGGCTCAAGTGTTCCTGCTGTCTTGGCCTCCCAAAGTGCTGGGATTACAGGTGTGAGCCACTGCGCCTGGCCTGGACCCTCGTTCTGCTCCTACATAGCCCTTTAGTACACATGCTGCCCTGGGTATGTTTCTTTAGGGCCTTATTTTATTCATACCCAGATAAGGCCTGGAACGCATCGCCCATCAACTTCCTCAGGCTAGACAGGAAAAGAGGCAGAGGGAACACCCCCAGGCCCCACCGCCCAGGCTGATCATACCCTAGGGTGTTGTGGAAACCTTCTCCTACAGGCTCCAGGCCGGGTGAGCTGAGCAAGATAACACAGAGCTGTGGATACTCCTTTGCCTTTGATCATTTTGGCCTAAGTGACTCAGATCATGGTGGTGGGGGCATCTCTGTTGGAAGGTGGCTCCAGGTCTCTCCTACTGCACTGACTACAAGGGGACAAATTCCAAAATGCACCCACAAAAGGTCAGGAGCAAATCCAAAGAGAGGCTGAATCTCTAAGAAGACAGACTTGGCCGGGCGCAGTGGCCAGTGCCTGTAGTCCCAGCTACTCGGCAGGCTGAGGCTGGAGGATCGCTTGAGCCAAGGAGTTCTGGGCTGTAGTGCACTATGCCGATTGAGTGTCTGCACTAAGTTCGGCATCAATATGGTGACCTGTGGGGGAGCAGGGGACCAACAGGTTGCCTAGGGAGGGGGTGAACCGACCCAGGTTGGAAATGAAGCATGTCAGAACTCCCATGCTGATCAGTAGTGGGATTGTGCCTGTGAATAGCCACTGTACTCCAGCCTGGGCAACATAGCGAGACCCCGTCTCAAAAAAAAAAAAAAAAAAAAAAGAAGAAGAAGACAGACTTGGAGACTCAACAGTTTTCAGCCTCTTTTCTTTTGCCCTGAGACGCATCCCCGCAGCACCAGGGAGGATGCTAAGGTCAGAGCTGAGTTTCAAGGACAGGAAGAGCTAGGCAGGCAAGCCCATGAGAGAGGTTAGTGGACAAGTGGAAAGGCAGGGATGTCTCAGAGGCGCCCACACCCAGAAGGCTGATAGGAAAAGGCCACCGATAGGGAGAAGAGTGTCTGCAAGGGGGAGTTCATGAAGCCAGGCTGCAAGGGAAGAAGGAGAAAATGATTGCCAAGGTGGCAAAACTGTGGGTATAGACACTGGATCCAGGAGCGTGCTGGTTGAAAATAATCCACAGAGTATTTTGAGGAGGTTGTAGCATTAAAGGAAGGTTTATTCAGGAGAGTCCCCTTCATTCTCCCTCCCAGACATGTTTGGTAAACAAAAGAGAAGTGGGAGAGAGTAGAGAAGCAAGATCAGGGTGTTTGGGCTGGAAGAGGCCAGAGAGAGACCACAGATGATCAAGAGCAGGTGCAGAGAAAGAACAACTCTGGCGTCTGCCTTCCCTGGAAGGCCAGAAGGAAGCAAAGGTTGGTGAGGCTCTGGAGAGCTTGAGGAAAACAGTGTAGGCATTTGCTGAGAGCTGGGGGTCAAACTTCGTGAAGCTGGGGGCGGGGGGAAGACTGCAGTACTGCTGCCTGCCAGGGGGAATCAAACCCGGCACCCGGCACCTGGCAGCAGTGGAGGCAGCCGGGAGGGGAAAGGAAGGACTCCTGAGCTGGGGTCAGAGGCTTTGGCTGGAGTCCTAGCAGTGCAGAGAATTTCCCACTGGGCCAGATGATTAGAAATTTTGGAGCCTCCGTTTGCTCATGTGTAAGATTGGTGCAGTCGCTCCTTCACAGGGTTGTTCTTGGGAGGAATCAAAAGAGGTAGTAAGGTGTGTTTGGAAGGCTCTCCATGACAGCATCTGCTCTATAGTGGGCCCTTTTGAATAGTGTGTCCAGAAATGCATCAACCTCTCACCAAAGTCAGCAAGAGCCCAGATGAATGCAGAAGGCTGGAGTTTTTAGCAGACTTGCCTGAAGCTTTCCTTCGGCTGCGGATGTAAAGCTTTGGACTGCTCTGAGCACTTGGGTCTCCCTGTTCGCACCTTGATGAATCCTTCAAGATTTCTGCCTTTTAATCTGTTGACTTGTTGCCGTGCTGCATCTGAATTTCATGTCCCTCTCTTATGCAGAGATCCAGTTGCCAGATGCAAAGCAGGGAGAGGCTGGATAGTCTCCTCTGTCCTCCGTGGTTTGGAAGGGGATCATACACTCACACTTGCTAAGGCCTGCATTTGAGGAAGCTGAGGCCCAGAAAAGCAGAGAACTTACCCCCTTAGACAACCATAACTAGAGTCACAAAATACAGTTGCTTGATGTGAGGAACTCTTGTCTTTCAACAGCAGTCGTGTTGGCCAAGATGCAGGTGGCTGAGGAAGAATTAAAAATCTGCAGTCCCTCTTGGTTTTATTAATGGGTCTTTGATTATACTTGGAAAGATGAAAAACCAGTCTTATTTATTAGTGAAGAGGAAAAGAAAAGGAGCACTTGACTTACTAAACACTACATAGATATCTGCCAAATTAAATGAATCTGGGGGAAATGTGAATTTTTTTTTTTTTTTTTTTGAGACAGGGTCTCACTCTCTCACCCAGGCTGCAGTGGCATGACCACAGCTCACAGTAGCCGCGACCTCCCAGGCTCAAGTGATCCTCCCACCTCAGCCTCCCAAGTAGCTGGGAAGCTGGGACTATAGGCACTCGCCACCACACCTGGCTAATTTTTTTTTTTTTTAATTTTTTGTAGAGCTGGGATTTTGCCATGTTACCCAGACTGGTATCAAACTCCTGGGCTTAGTGATCCACCCACCTCAGCCTCCTAGAGTGCTGGGATTATAGGCATTAAATAATGTTTTTTTAAGGAAATAGAAGTATAGAATTATCTGAAAATTTTTCTCAAATTATTCCTTGTTTTCTAACCTGATGGTCTATGTCTAGATTATATTGTCTTTTGGACTTATGCATAGAGTGCATATAAAAGCATAGATCTTTTTTTTTTTTTTTTTTTTTTGAGATGGAGTCTTGCGCTGTCACCAGGCTGGAGTGCAGTGGTGCTGTCTCGGCTCACTGCGACCTTGGATTCCCTGGTTCAAGTAAATCTCTTGCCTCAGCCTCCTGAGTAGCTGGGATTATAGGCACATGCTACCATGTCCAGCTAATATTTGTATTTTTAGTAGAGACGGTGTTTCACCATGTTGGCCAAGATGGTCTCGATCTCCTGACCTCGTGATCTACCCTCCTTGGCCTCCTAAAAAGTACTGGGATTCCAGGCATGAACCACCATGGCCGGCCAGGATAGATCTTTTTATGGTATCTAAAAATTTGACCATCTTGATCTCCTATTATCCATACTTTAGAAATAGAGAAAAGATGGAATTGGAAAAGAATACATTTCCCATGGGTTCTGGCAGGGAGGGTTTGAAGCCAGGTAGGTCATCTGATTCAGTCTGATTGTCTGAGAACTGACGAGTTCTGCATTCTATTTACAAATGTGTTCAAGAAGACACTGGGAGCATTTACAGTTTGAAAACTTAATAGTTGAAGAGGCCTTTTGTGGTCTGATAAAGCGGCTGAGTCGAGAGATTGTTAAGACACTAAGCATGTGGAGAAGACACGTTTGTCTTTTAAGCCTCTCCAGCTCCAGGAAGAGGCGTACCCCTGGCCATGACCTCTCTCCGATGCCAGCAGCGTCTTTACCCCACACTCTTGATGGGGCCAGAAAACAGTCTCCAGCCTGAGAGTCCTGGCTGCTCTGTGCATGTCTTCCCTACTGGAATGCATCCTGAGTGAATAATGACTGGGCTCTTAACTTCCAGAAAATCAGAAACTTAAGATTCTCAACTCTCTTTAGGAAGCCATTGAATGAAACCAGATAGCATTGAACACCTGGCTGACAAAGGTATTCTTGGATTATTTGTTTTTGGGTTACACAGTGTTTCTGTGGCTCATCGAGTCCTCTAGGACACGTGAAGAGGTTCTGGGGAAGCAGCATTGGGGGAATCGACTTCACAGCAAAGAGGATTACTTTTGAACACACAATTGTTGCGAGCTCTGAATGAAATACTAGCAGGGAGATGGGGGAAGTTTTGTTGTCTTTTAAGTCTAAGAAGCAGCCTGAAATGCCTAGATATACACAGGAGGATTAAAAAATCACAAATTCTTAAGGATCTGCAAGCCCTTGAAAGGGCATTTTCCAATCTCTTGCCTTCAGGGTGAAATAAATTTAGCTCGTTGCAGTTAAGGATCTCTGCTTTTAACAGCTTCCCAAGGAAGGGGCTTCCAGGGCGTATTTGGCCCTTAACACCGTGATGCCCCAAACTGGTTCTCTGAGGTGTTTTAACAGGAGTCGAAATGGATCTCAGAGGGGTTCCTCTTGGTCTCATTTTTATCAACGCTTGGACACCTCTAGTACTTGGCTTTGTGAGCCCTAGACTTTATCATCCAAGTTAACACAACACGCCCCGTCATCTCGGCCTCAGGACAGCCAAGATCATCCTGCGTGGCTAAAAATAAAGACAGCACTCGTACAGTGCAGAATTAGGATTCCTGCCGTGAGCGGGGGCACACTTTGTGCTGTGGCTACCCGAGTCAATTCCGTGGCTGGGACCTGCCAGCTCAGGCGGTGGGAGCTGTGCTGGGAGGAAGGTAGGAGAGATGGTAATTTTGGATCACGGTGTACTCAGTAGGCGGAAGAGGCCGGGGAACTGGGCTGCCTTACATGGAGGCCTCCGGGCATCCCCAGACAGCTAGTGGGAGGAGAGAGGGTGCCAGGGAGCTTGGTGCTGCAGGGGCCTTCTCACTACTGTCACTCCTAGAGAGATCTTGGGATACCTAGGGGGAACAAAATAAACACCAATTCTTTCTTGTTTTTTTTTTTGGTGATGGAGTTCCACTCTATTGCCCAGGCTGGAGTGCAATAGCATGATCTCAGCTCACTGCAATCTCTGCCTCCCAGGTTCAAGAGAGTCTCCTTCCTCAGCCTCCCTAGTAGCTGGGACTACAGGCATGTGCCACCTCATCTGGCTAATTATTTTTATTTTTAGTAGAGACGGGATTTCACCGTGTTGGCCAGGCTGGTCTCGAACTCCTGACCTCAGGTGATCCGCCCGCCTTGGCCTCCCAAAGTGCTGGGATTACAGGCATGAGCCACTGTACTGGCCAAACATCAACTCTTTTGTCCCCTTTCACCAAAGACCAGCACGCTTCCGTTGCCTGTCTAAGGTGAACCTTGCTTGTCCTGTTTACACGTCCTGGGGTGTTACTGTAATTCCAATATTCCAGAAGACTCTGTTTCTGGAGAGTGGAGAGGCAAGTGTATTTTGGGGTAGCCATAATATCTTGGGTTTGTGGGTACAACTTGGAACACCCAGTAATGCCCCTTTCCCCTGAGGAATTCCAGGGACTGAGCCACCAGAAGTGTCTTCAGCAGCCTGACCCCTGCATGTCCTGAACTTTAAGTAGCTCCTGACGCTGCTTCTGTTTGCATGCAGGTGATCAAATAGAACCACACACTCTCTCCAAGTGCTTGAAGGTTTCTTTTTCTGTGTAATAAAGCAAGATGCCAATAAACTCTAGATTTTTGTGTGTTGGCCAATGGACACTTGTAAAATGTCTGATTTCAGCTGTGTTTCAGTGGAACACCCCGCCCCCCAGTCACCCAACACACTCTTTCTGGCACAGTGTGTTTTATAGAGATTTGGGTAAAACTAGATTGTGCTATATGGGTCTCCTGATGAAGAGAATTCACTTCCAAGGCTAAAGCAGCCATGCAAATATTATTACAAAACCACTCAGCATACAAAATTGGCATCGCTTTCCTCCCCCAGTTTGCCAGCGCCCACTCTCCACTCCTACCCCCACCTTGGTCACCTTAATTCCCAGTATCATTAGGCTGAAAGACGGGACAGCTGTCTCCAGAAAATGTGCTCCGAGTGTCCTCATCAGCGTGGATTCCCAAGAGAGAGTAGGCAGTGAGATGGCACGAAGAGAGGAAGGTACTTGAAAGAATCGCATTAACCCCTCTCTGGACCTACTACTTGCCTGTAAAAACCTAAGCAGATGTCAGGCTTATTGATCGCTTTATTGGTGGCAGCTGTGGAGCGGCAGCCCACCATTTGGCACCTGGGAGATGCACAGGGCCCCTGAGCGCACTTCCTGCTTTCTGATCCCTCACCTGCTCCATCTTTATCTTGAAGATCTGTGAAGACTGCCTCTTCCCCCATACTCTTCAAGATCCAGTATAATGTGGGCCAGGTACGGTGGCTCACACATGTAATTCCAGCACTTTGGGAGGCTGTGGCGAGCGGATCACAAGGTCAGGAGATTGAGACCATCCTGGCTTACATGGTGAAACCTCGTCTCTACTAAAAAACACAAAAAATTAGCTGGGAGTGGTGGCACACGCCTGTAGTTCCAGCTACTCGGGAGGCTGAGGCAGGAGAATTACTTGAACCCAGGAGGCAGATTGCGCCGCTGCACTCCAGGCGACAGAGTGAGACTCTGTCTCAAAAAAAAAAAAAAAATCCAGTACAATGCCCTAGTACATGGATAAAAATTAAAATTATCTGAACGTTCACTATTTGGCAGGCACTGTTCTAGACACTTGACACATACAGCTCATTCAGTTCTCATAATCTGATGAGGTACATACTGTTATTACCCCATGTTCGTTTCCTGGGGCTGCTGTCAGAAATTAGCACCAACTTGTTGTCTTAAATCAACTGAAATTTATCCTCTCACAGTATCCCCTTCACAGGTGGGAAGTCTGAAATCAAGGTGTTGATGGGGCCGTGCTCCCTCTGGAAGCTCTAGGGGAGAATCCTTCCCTGTCTCTTGCAGCTTCTGGGAGCTGGCGACATTCCTTGTGCTGCCTCAGCCCAGTCTGTGCCTTTGTCTTCCCGTCGCCTTCTCTGCGTGTCTGTGTCTTCTCCTCTCCTGTCTGCATGTCTCTACTTTGTGTGTCTCTTATAAGGATGTTTGTCACTGGGGTTAGGGCTACCCAAATAATTCAGGATGATTCCAACTTGAGATTTTTAATTTAATTACATCTGCAAAGGCACTTTTGCCAAATAAGCACACTTTTGCAGGGTTTGGGATGTGGGTATTTTGGGAGCTACTATTCAACCCACTGCAATCCCTTTTGCAGATGGAAAAATGGTGATAGAATGTGGTTAAGCAAATTCTCTGAGGCTACCCAGCCAGGAGTTGGTAGAACTGGAATTTACATACAGCAGCTTGGCTCTAGAGCTTGCACGTGGACCACTACCCTCTATTGCCTTTTAGTAAATGTGTTCCCTGATGGTTCATGATATGAATGGATGGGGGGATGCGTGGGGAAATAGATGGATAAAAAGATGCTGATAGCAATAGTTAGCCGACATCTCCTTCCCAATGTATTGAAAATAATAACAACAACTGAGAGTCGTTGTTTTATGCTCTTGACCCAGGACTTGGCCTTGGATCCTCTTTTTTGCTATTCCCGGGAGAGCTCAACTATTTCAAGGCATTGCCTACCGTCTATGCACTATTGCCTTCCAAATTTATGTCCACAGCCTTGATCTCTGCTGTGTTCCAGACTCATGTGCTCCACTGCCCCCTTACCATTC
Source organism: Ateles fusciceps (assembly GCA_036589455.1). NCBI lineage: Eukaryota > Metazoa > Chordata > Mammalia > Primates > Atelidae > Ateles > Ateles fusciceps. The sequence continues at coordinate 11,112,501 of JAZHEH010000572.1, read as the reverse complement.
CGTGTCGGGGTGTTACAGGTATTCCCAAGCTAACACAACAAAACACGATCCTTGATATGTCTCTTTCAAGTGGTTCTTTCCTTCTCCTCCCATCTCAGTAAATGGCACCACCATCCACCCAAGGGCACATCCCCAAAACTAGAAACCACCCTTCATTCTCTTTTCCTGATATTCTGTATCCAAATCCAGGAGTAAGTCCTGTTGGCCCCACCTCTAGCGTCCACGCTGTTCTCCCGCGTCCACGCCGTTCTCCCGCCTCCACGGCAGCCACCCTTGTTAAGGTCACTGCCATCTCACCCCTGGACACATGCTGCAGTCATCTTCTAACTGGGCTACCTGAGGACACTCTTGACCCCAGTCCTTTTCCTTACAGGAGCCAGAGGGGTCTTTCATTTTTTAAAGACTGTATTTATTTATTTATTAGCAATTTTAGGTTCACAGCCAAATTGCGAGGAAAGTACAGAGATTTCCTGTAAACCACTTGCCCTCCGTGTGCAGAGGCTCCGCCCTCGTCAGCATCCTTCACCTCGGTGGTTCATTTGTTACCCTCTGTGAACCTGTGCTGGAACATCCTCATCCCTGAGTCTGTAGTTTACATTAGGGTTCACTCTTAGTGTCGTATATTATTTGGATTTGGATAAATGCACAATGTCATGTGTCCACCATTATATTATAATACAGAGTAGTTTCACTGGCCTAAAAATCTGTGCTCTGCCTCCTATTCATCCCTCCTGCCCCACTAACTCAGAATTTTTTTCCTGTTTGTTTGTTTTTTTAGAGACAGGGTCTCACTATGTTGCCCAGGCTGGTCTCAAACTGCTGGGGTCAAGCAGTCCATCCGTCTCGGCCTCCCAAAGTGCTGGGATTACAGACACGAGCCACCGTGCCCTGCCAGAGGGGTCTTTTAAAAACACAAATCAAGTCATATCACTCCCCCGGCTTAAAACTGGACATTTCTCGTTGCCATTTCAGTGGGATTCAGGTTCCTCGCCTCCTCCTCTCCTATGACTCCCTCTCTTACACTCATTGCCCTCATTCCATTCCATGCCTTCCAAATTTGTGTCCGTAACCTTGATCTCTACACGGTGTACTTCTTTCAGTTTTGGAACACGTGAAGTTCTGTCCCATATCAGGGCTCTTCTTCTGCTTGGAAACTTCTTCCACCAGATCTTCACAGGAACATCTTCTCCAGGAACATATGATCTAACAGAACCACCCCCAGGTACTCTGCCATAGGACTCCTGTTTGAAATAAAATCTTTGTCTGTCTTACCTGTTGGATTATAAGCTCCATTAAAGCAAAGAACTAGTTCGTGTATCTCACATGCTGAAAATCGTTGCTATTTCTGCCTTTCCTTTAAGGGTTCAAGGAATAGGGTTTAAAATATCTAGTCTCAGCCGGGCGCAGTGACTCACACCTGTAATCCCAGCACTTTGGGAGGCTGAGGTGGGCAGATCACGGGGTCAGGAGTTCAAGACCAGCCTGGCCAATATAGTGAAACCCCACCTTTACTAAAAATACAAAAATTAGCCAGGCATGGTGGTGCACACCTGTAGACCCAGCTACTTGGGAGGCTGAGGCAGAAGAATCACTTGAACTTGGGAGGCAGCAGTTGCAGTGACCTGAGATTGCACCACTGCACTCCAGCCTGGGTGACAGAGCCAGACTCTGTCTCAAACAACAGCAACAACAACAAAAATAAGTCTGAAGGCAAATCAGAAAAAATCTTGAGCCTCCAAGTAGAGAAAAACAGAAATGATCTTCTTGGCATCTCAAGATTAAGTCCCAGGCCAACTTTTCAGAGAAATAGTGCATTGGGAATCTGAGTGAGTATATTTCTTCCCTGTGTGCTAACAATCTGTGTCCTGGGTTTATGAGCAGGAAAATGAATTATACAATAGACACTCAGTAAATGTCTGTTGAACAAGTCAAGCTCTTAAAGCATTTCAGACACTGTTCCCAGTTACCCTTATTTTTCAGATGAGGAAGCATTGGCTTGGAAAGGCTAAGTGACTTGCCTGAGGTTACATGTCTATTAAGAATTGGAGTGAGAATTTGAATCCAAATCTCTCTGGCTGCTAAGCCCCTATTCCCAACCACGATTGCGTACAGAATCTCCGAGAATCAGGAACTGCTTGGGATCCCTAAAGTCTCTACAGAGCTCTGAGTTTACTAATTCATTTTCCTGCCCATAAACCCAGGGCACAGATTGTTACCACACAGGGAAGAAATATATTCACTCAGATTCCCAATGTACTGTTTCTCTGAAAAGCTGGCCTGGGACTTCATCATGAGAAACTAAGAAGTTCATTTCTCTTTTTCTCCACTTTGGGACTTTCAGGCTCAAGACTTTTTCTGATCTTTATTGCAACTTGATGGTTTTAACCCCTCTTCTTTGAACCCTTAAAGGAAAGGCAGAGATGACTGGGTCAAGTCCTTATTTGCAAAGTAGCATTTTTCTGTAATGAGAAAAAGCTCTGAGATCTTCTTCCTCCTGGTTTTCCTTACACATGAACACTTTGATGTTGTTTGCTCTTTTTGGCCTCCACGTTTCTTCCTAGCTGACAAGAGCCCTAGGGTGAGAGCATGGACTCCATTTTCAGATTGGCTGTTAGCAAGAGCCTCTCCACGGAGTCTTGCTAAAAGATGGGTCCATTTGTTGGTCCCTAGCTTTGAGCCAGTCATGAAAGAAGACAAAGGACAGGTTCTTTCCCAGTTCAAGACCCAAGCTGGTCTTGAACTCCCAAGATCCAGTGATCCTTCTGCCTTGGCTTCCCAAAGTGCTAGGATTAAGGTGTGAGCCACTGCCCTGAGCCTGGACTTGCTATTTTAAATAACTCTTTCTCAACTGCTCTGCCCCATCTTCCTCTTGACATAGCATGTAAGGTTTGCCAACAGTGGCGGTCCTGCAGAGATAGGAGGTGGGTAGCAGATAGGTCTCAAAGGCTGCAGACGAGGGAGGGAGAATGAGAAATCACCTATTCATTTCTTTCCCTGTTGTTGGACCTCCTTTTAAAAATAAGTTTCATCTTGAGAATTACATCAGCATCCCAGTAAGTAAACAGACAAAAAAACTACTATTTTGGGCAAATAGTAATTGTGAGACTGTCCAAGACCCACAAAGGTAGGTTGGGCTTTTATTCACAGAAAGGTCTATAGTGGCTGATTTTTAGGATATCTGGCAAAAATGTAGCTGCTCTCCTGCAGAAAGGCAGAACTCTGGCCATTTGCTATATATCGTGTGCTTCACCTCTGCTGTCATGAGTGGGGTTTGCTATGGTAACCAGAACTTTGCCCGAGGGTTATGCGTGTAAGGTGTCACTCATTGGTAGGACCCTTTATTTTTAGCATAAACCAAAGAGGAGCTGCTCATTGTTCCTGCTGGCATGCAGGTGGGTAGTCACAATGGAGCCTGGGAGGAATTGTATGTGCTGTTCTCATGGGGAATGTCACCACCCACCACAGTTCTCATTTGTTGGAGCAAGATGTGCTTCTGGATTTCCATTGGTTAAAATCTGTGCTGAAAGTTGTGCACTAGGATAGTTGGTCTTGCTTTTTTTTTTTTTTTTTTGAGTCAAGTCTTTCTTTGTTGCCCAGGCTGGAGTGCAGTGGCCTGATCTCCGCTCACTGCAGCCTCAACCTCGCAGGCTCAAGCGATTCTGCCACCTCGGCCTCCCAAGTAGCTGAAGCTATAGTATGCATCACCATGCCTGGCTAATGTTTTTGTTTTTTGGTTTTTTTTAGAGATAGCATCTTGCCATGTTACCCAGGCTGGTCTTGAACTCCCAAGCTCAAGTGATCCTTCCACCTTGGCTTCCCAAAGTGCCAGGATTGAGCCACCGCCCTGGGCCTGGACTTGATATCTTAAATAACTCTTTCTCAACTGCTCTTCCCCCACCTTCGTCTTGCCACAGCATGTAAGGTTTGCCAACAATGGCGGTCCTGCAGATAGGAGGTGGGTAGCTTCCCATAAAACCACTGAAAACCATGAAAGCTCAGCAAACATTTGAAGGAGGTAGCATTATCCTCACAACATGACACTCATTTCTTTCCTAGTGCTTATACTTTGTCCTCACTGCCCCCAAATCAACCTTTTTCCTTTTTTCATCCAACTAATGTTTATTTAGCACACGCCACATAGAGAAAAGTTATATATACTTCATATTCTAAGTATAGGGAATAAAAATAAAATTCAGCTTGACTTGAATTATCGATTGTATCAAATTGTTTGGCTGTCTTCCGGACCAGAGGGAGGAAAAAATGATGAAAACGTTGCTTCAAGAACATAGTGGCCGGGCACAGTGACTCATGCCTGTAATCTCAGCACTTTGGGAGCCCAAGGCAGGCAGATCACTTGAAGTCAAGAGTTTGAGACCAGCCTGGCCAACGTGACGAAATCCCATCTCTACTAAAAATCCAAAAAATTAGCTGGGTGTGGTGGTACGCACCTGTAGTCCCAGCTACTCAGGAGGCTGTGGTGGAAGAATCGCTTGAGCCCAGGAGGCGGAGGTTGCAGTGTGCTGGGATCATGCCATTGCACTCCAGCCTGGGTGACAGAGTGAGACTTGTCTCAAAAAAAGACCAAAAAAAAGAACAACATAGTGAGCCTCCTGAACCTCACTGTCTTTTGCTGGGCGCTTGGAACTAGCTAGGATCTCCCTTGGCATAGTTGCTGATAGATACGTATATCTAGGACTGAGTGAATGTGGAGCCATATAATACTGTACTCCATTACCTGTGAGTTTAGTTGAGGATGCAAACTAGTCCAAGGTGAAACCACAGTTCTTTTATCAGTTGATATCAGCTGTGGAGCAGAAACACCGGACTGGAAGGCTCTTCCAGGCACAGACTGTATCCTGTTTGATGTTGTGACTCAAGTACCTAGTGCAGTGGTTGTACTATAGCAGACCCTTCATGAAGGTTTTTAATGAATGAAATTAGCATCAGATCAGCATGTCTGGGTGGGAGAGAAGAGCCTGGGCTATACTTCAGGTCATACTTATAGGGAATCCATGAAGATCCCTATAGTCTGAAATAGTCCTGCCCTTCAAAAACATATAATCTAATGGGAGAGACAGGACCTCTGAGGCAGGCTAGTTATGATTCAGGATGTGTGGGAAGATGAATCTTCTGATAAAGGCATCTGAAGAGTTATCCTTCCATCACCAAGTTTCTTTTCAAATGGAAAGATTTCCACTTCACACACTGATCATCATAGATGATTTCATGAACTGTCTAAAGGATGTCACACTTGTGCAGCCCCATTCATTCATTCAGTAAATCAGATTTTTTTTTTTTTTTTTTTTTTTGAGACGGAGTCTCGCTCTGTTGCCCAGGATGGCGTGCAGTGGCACGATGTTGGCTCACTGCAACCTCCCCCCTCCCAGGTTCAAGCTATTCTACCTCAGTCTCCCAAGTAGCTGGGACTATAGGTGTGTGCCACCAAGCCCGGCTAATTTTTTGTATTTTTAGTAGAGACAGGTTTCACCATGTCAGCCAGGATGATCTCGATCTCCTCACCTCATGATCCACCCACCTCTGCCTCCCAAAGTATAAATCAGATCTTTATTTGACACCTATTATGTGCTCGACCCTTAGATTCTAGTAGGGAAGACAGACATTCAATATATGTTTTAAGCTGAGTCCAGAACATGACTCCACAGGGAAGTGGTTCTCCACCCAGTGCACATTAGAAACTGCTCCTGTCATTGCTGCACATGACATTCATGCCAGGGGTCAATTCTGTGCCTTTTACTTGATTCTGCAAAGCATTTGACACACAGGTCATCCCTCCTTATCCTTGAAATGCTCCTTACCTTGGCTCTCTGGATACCACACTCTCCAGGTATTCTTCCTGGTACTGCAGGAACATTCCTTCCTAGGTTTCTAGGCTGCCTGCTCTTCCTCCTGGTGTCTTGGTAAGGCTGGAGGGCCCAGGACTCAGTGGCTGCACTTCCTGTCTTTTCTCTCTGTGATGACTGTCTGTGATGTCCGTCATCCTGATGGCTTTAAATGTTACCCATAAGTCGAGAACTCCCACCGATCTATCTTCATCCTGTACTCCTTGCATATGTAATTATCTACTTGACCATCCTGCTGAAGGTCTAGCGGTCATCTCAGACTTGAACATCTGAAACCAAATTCCGATTCCCGCCCTGCGCCTTCCAGATGCTTCATTTTTTGTTCCCTCTTTAAAATCATTCTTTAGAATACAACCATTGCTCATCACTTCTCCCCTCATGGAAGCTACACTCGTCTCTCAATTGGGCTATTTTAGAAATCTCCCAGTTGCTATTGTTCCCTTTCCCCCTCGTAGTCCATTCTCAACGGAGCAGGCACAAAGAGTCTAGTAACATGTAAATAATTTCATGTCAGTTCTCTGCCAGACCTTCCCAGGAGCTTCCTGTCTCACTCAGAGGAAAAGCAAAACTCATTACGTAGCCCACCAGGCCCTTGGTGGTCTCTCCCCCTCGCCCTTCCCATTCTGATTTCATCTCTCAGGGCCATTGCACCTGCTATTTCCTCTGCCTGGAATGCTCTTCCTTCATGTAGCAGACTCTCCCCTGCCTCCTTCAGGTCTGATTCAAATGTCAGCATCAGTGAAATCTTCTGGGCTGCCCTACACTAGCCCGTGGCTTCATATCCCTCTTCTCAGCTTTATTTTCTCCGTTGCACATTGTCAGTTTTTTAACATAGTGTATATTTTACTGACCTAATTTGCTTTTCTGCCTGCTTCTTCCCATTACCATGTAAAACCTATGAGGGTATTTTTTTAGAAGGTGGTGTCTATTTGGTTCATTGTTGTATCATCAACACTTAGAACAATACTTGGCTTATAGCAGGCACTCAGGAAATACTTGTTGAGAGAATGAATTAGAATCATTGGTATTTAATTTAAATACTGATGCCCCAGGGATGGTGATTTAATTGGTATGAGGTATAGCCCAAGCACTGGTATTTTTTGAAAGCTCCCCAGGTGATTTTAAAGTGAAGTCAGCGTTGCCAACCACTGCTTTCCAGATCTGAACTCTGTTGTTTTTCTGCTTTTAAGGACTTTGCCTCTGTGGCATAAATTGTTGCAGTCTTAGAAAATCCATTAGTCTCAAAACTCAAATTGCAGTGGACGGTAGAAATGAAATTTGTGTTGTGTATGATAGCATATTAGAGTTTAAATTGGATCATCTCATTAGAGTAGATGTTGTGGACATTCTTCCCTTTATGACCTAGGCTGAACTGGGATGGGGAGGCATAGACCCCATACTGCAGAGTCAGGTGTGTTCTTTGTTAATTTCCCAGTTGCACATCAGACTTTTGTCTTTACATTTGAAAAGAGGGTGGGGCTTTGAGTCTGGCTAATTATAAACTTCACTTGCTTAAATGGACTATGCGTATGTATTCCATACTCCCACCCAGAATGTTCACCTGCCCACTGTCTAAATTCCGTCCATCTCTGAAGGCCCAGGGAAGGTCTCATTCCCTTTGAAAAGTCTTCCCCCTCCTTCCCTGGATGGCAGCCTTCCCCGGAACACGTGGCATCTTCACCTGCTGCCCAGCACATGTTGCTTTGTTGGTGAACCTTTTGATGGAGTTGCCTTCTTTTTCCCTTCCCTCCTGTACTCAACTGTAACCTCTCCAAGGGCACTCAGCCATCGCTTTCACCCCTGTGTGTCCCCAGCAGCAGTCAGTAGAGGGATGTTGAGGGGATGGGTTAAACTATCCTTGTTTAATGTGTTGGCAGCGTCTAAGCACCATTGCCGAGGGGGAAGGGGTGTCACTCGGCATAAACACCTTCGCATTGTTCACTCTGGTTTATCATGGATCTGCATAAATTTCTTTTTATGATTTTTTATTATTTTTATTTTAGGTTTTGGGATACATGTGAAGAACATGGAAGATTGTTGCATAGGTACACACATGGCAGTGTGATTTGCTGCCTTCCTCCCCATCACCTATATCTGGCATTTCTCCCCATGCTCTCTCTCCCCAACTCCCCACCCCCCAGCTGTCCCTCCTCTTATTTCCCCCGCCGACAGACCCCAGTGTGTGATGCTCCCCTCCCTGTGTCCATGTGTTCTCATTGTTCAACACCCGCCTATGAGTAAGAATATGCGGTGTTTGATTTTCTGTTCTTGTGTCAGTTTGCTGAGAATGATGGTTTCCAGGTTGATCCATGTCCCTACAAAGGACACGAACTCATCGTTTTTGATGGCTGCATAATATTCCATGGTGTATATGTGCCACATTTTCCCTGTCCAGTCTATCATCGATGGGCATTTGGGTTGGTTCCAGGTCTTTGCTATTGTAAACTGTGCTGCAATGAACATTTGTGTGCATGTGTCCTTATAGTAGAACGATTTATAATCCTTTGGATATATACCCAGTAATGGGATTGCTGGGTCAAATGGAATTTCTATTTCTAGGTCCTTGAGGAATCGCCACACTGTCTTCCACAATGGTTGAACTAATTTACACTCCCACCAACAGTGTAAAAGTGTTCCTATTTCTCCACATCCTCTCCAGCATCTGTTGTCTCCAGATTTTTTAATGATCGCCATTCTAACTGGCATGAGATGGTATAAATGTAGTTTTGATTTGCATTTCTCTAATGACCAGTGATGATGAGCATTTTTTCATGTTTGTTGGCCTCATGTATGTCTTCTTTTGTAAAGTGTCTGTTCATATCCTTTGCCCACTTTTGAATGGGCTTGTTTGTTTTTTTCTTGTAAATCTGTTTTAGTTCTTTGTAGATTCTGGATATCAGCCCTTTGTCAGATGGGTAGACTGCATAAATGTTTTCCCATTCTATTGGTTGTCGATTCACTCTAATGACTGTTTCTTTTGCTGTGCAGAAGCTGTGGAGTTTGATTAGGTCCCATTTGTCTATTTTGGCTTTCGTTGCCAATGCTTTTGGTGTTTTGGTCATGAAGTCCTTGCCTATGCCTATGTCCTGAATGGTTTTGCCTAGATTTTCTTCTAGGGTTTTTATGGTGTTAGGTCTTATGTTTAAGTCTTTAATCCATCTGGAGTTAATTTTAGTGTAAGATGTTAGGAAGGGGTCCAGTTTCTGCTTTCTGCATATGGCTAGCCAGTTTTCCCAACACCATTTATTAAACAGGGAATCCTTTCCCCATTGCTTTTGTCAGGTTTGTAAAAAAGATCGGATAGTTGTATATGTGTTGTGTTGCCTCTGAGGCCTCTGTTCTGTTCCATTGGTCTGTATCTCTGTTTTGGTACCAGTACCATGCTGTTTCATTTTATGATTTTTTAAAGCAATGGAGTGCATAGCTTTTAAGATTTAAAATCCTAAGGTTTCAGTACCCTGTTTTGAAAATGATGTATTCAAGAAAGCTCAGATACAATCTCATTTAGCTTTATTTTCTAAATCAGATTCAAAGTAATAAAATTTTAGCTGGCTTTTAGGGGCTCTGAGAGGAAGCTCCAAGACAGGGCAGAGAGGCTGCGTTATGGAGCCCCTCTCTCTTCATTAGAATTAGTGGCTTTTCTGTTGTAGTCTCATTATCAAGTTCACATTCTTCACCTCACAGCCTGGGAGATCGCGTAACCTGATACACAGGAGCTGGAGGAGGGTTTAGAAATGAAGTTCTTAACACCTTTGTGGCCCCTTGAAGTCCTCAGCTGAGGGGTGGAGGGAGTGATGTCATAGTGAGACAGGAAATGTTATAAAGCTGGAAAATGTCATAAACCGATCTCCATCTGGTTGTAGATGTACAAGAAACAGCAAAGAAAAGCACATTGTGTTTTTATCCAAAGGGGATAAGGTTACTAGACCTGCATATCATGGGAAAGCTGCTGACTTAGCCTATCTGGACTTTTAGCAAGGTGTTTGGCTGGCCCTATGCAGTGTCTTTGAGGGCAAAATGGTGCAATATGGACTGGACAGTAGCAGCAGGTCGTGATTTGCAGCTGACCCTTGAATGCCTGGACAGTGGGTGGTGGATTGGTGTTCATCCAGAGAGGAAGTTCCAGAGAGAGTCCCGTACAGTTCTACTGTTGGCTTTATCCTGCTCCTGTTCAACATTTTTATCAACTATTTGAATATAGACATGAATGACATGTTTATCTTGTTTGCTTATGACCCGGATCTAGGAAACACAGTGACCTTATTTCACACCAGAATCAGAATCTAAATAGGCTTGCAGGATAGGCCAAGTCTTACAAATGTCAGCCAAGGGCCTCAAGTGAAGGTCCTGCACTTGAATCTGGAAAAGTCAACTGCATTTATTATGGGATGGTCAGGAGCCTGTTTTAACAGCAGCCTTTGTATAAAACATGGAGGCAGGTCATGAGACCGTGTGATCCACGTGCATCAGCACTGGGATGTGACTCTGAAATAAGAGCAAACCCCAGGTCTGAGGGGGCCAGGGACAGAGTGTTGATCTCGGTGCTAGTCCTACACATCTCGACCACTGTGTGCTGCTCCCGGCAACACCCACAAAGGAGGAGTTAGTAGAAGAGATGTGGCTCCTTGCCTGTAATCCCAGTACTTTGGGAGGCTGAGGCAGGCGGATCACGAGGTCAGGAGTTCGAGACCAGCCTGACCAACATGGTGAAGTCCTGTCTCTACTAAAAATACAAAAAAATTTAGCTGGGCGTGGTGGTGTGCACCTATAATCCCAGCTACTCAGGAGGCTGAGACAGGAGAATCGCTTGATCCCAGGAGGCGGAGGTTGCAGTGAGCTGAGATCGCGCCCCTGCACTCTAGTCTGGGTGACAGAGCGAGATTCCATCTCAAAAAAAAAAAAAAGACATGTGTGGGAAAGAGAATAGCTGCCTTCCAAGTCCTGCCCTTTCTAGGCCATACCCCTAGCAGCCATCGCTTTATCCACTCCTCTGCCAATACTCTAACCTCCCTATCTTCTTCCCTTTAGTTGTCCCCACCCACCAAAACCTCTACACAAAATAAGTTCAACCACCTGCATTTTCTGCCCCTATCTCCTAGCTGCTAAGCATTTCTATGAAAGAAAAATAATCACCCAGCTATCTGGATTGCTGCAATTGCAGAATAATGGTCTCTAAGCTCATCAGATCCACAGGCTGGCAGACAGGTAGACGGACAATCTTCAGACCCCCGGTCACCTCAGTGTCTATTCCAGCTCTTCTCCTCCCGCTCAAACTTCTACCTCCCCGTCTTCTCCCTCCCTCTCAGCAAGGGATCTTCATATTTTCTTCACAGACGGATGATCAGTGGAAACGCCATCCTGTTCCCTCACTTACAAAGGATCTATTTCCACATCCAGCCTGCTCTCTTTCCTTCCTGCTTCTGTGAAAATTTCCCTGCTTTTATCAAAGATTTCCCCAGGCGCTCAGAAGCCTGTCTTCTCTCTCCTGTAACGATCATATTTGATCAGTATCGTTTCTTTTCTGTCGTTAACCTCTCTGTGTCTGTTTCCTCTCCACCACGTTTAAACCTCCCCCTTCGTTAATTAAGACCCCATTGTCTTTATACCTTAACAACTCCATGATTTGAAAATTTGGTCTATATGGGCTGTTTTCACTTCTTAAATCTCTCATTAATTCCACAGTGGATGGTGCAGTTAGATTTTGCTCCCGCTTCTTCCTTGAAATGCCCTGGCTGCATTCACCAGTGGTTCTCTTCCCCTGCCTCCCAGTGAATCTTTTCCATACTGACTTTGGTTGGCACTGCTCTTTTATAAAACCCTGTTCTCCTGGCTTCTTGAACACCACTTTTTTCCTACCTCTTTAAATAATACTTAGTCTTAACCTTCTCTCTGAGCTCCTTTCCATGGAGCCCTTTAATTTACTTTTGCGATAACCTTTATTCCCCTTCTACTTTTTTGATTGGTTTCATACTTTGCCTCTTAAACAAAGGTTCTCATCTCACCCTCTGGCAATTTGAGCCACATCTTCGACTTCAGTACTGATCACTCCCAGATCTGTACCTTTAGACCCAACCCTCCTCCTGAGCTCTGACTCACACATCCAGCGTCTACCTACCATCTCCGTCTGGTTATCCCTCAGCTTCTCCAGAGTAACACGCCCCAAGCCAAGCTCACCACTTTCCCCATATTAACCTGTTCCCCCGGTACCCAGCTTGTCCGGTGGCACCCCCACTCAACTACCCTCTGAGATAAGACATTCAGACTCATCCCTCGCCTCTCTGTATATGGCTCTGTATGCTTGCACATGGGGAGTTTGCAAGTACTAGCCATTGGATAACTATTTCAGCGGCTTTTCGTATACAGGAACTGCTAAGACTTACTCTCGTTTCTGGTCCAGCAGCCAGAATAAGGGGCAAAACATTGAAGTTAAGGGAAAGAGATACAGCCCCATGCTGGGCAAATTTTTCTGTCCATTATACCTGTCTCCAAGTGTCATGGAGTGCCTTGGGAGGTTTTAAGTTTCCTTTTCCTGCAGGCATAAAGCAGAGGTTGGAGGACTGATGATACAAGATTGAGCTGGGTGACTTCAAGTGCCGATACCAACTTTGAGGTTTCAATCAGCAACTAATAAGCCCATCCTATATACTTTGTCTACATCATTTCATTTAAGCTCCCTAACAGAGTATTAGCTCCATTAAACAGAAAAGAACCAAAAGCTCAGAGGATCAAGTAATTTTCCTAAGGTGACCCAGCTGGGTAGTCAGACTTTTGAAGGAGACCTGGTATGCCCACAGTCCACTGATTTTGGTAAGCCACTGCCTTCCACTTTGTGTTAGAGAGAAATTTCAATTCAGTAGAGTGCAATCATCTGTATATCCTCACTGGCACAATTAAACCTTTAGGGATAATAGAAAGGAGCAATTCTTTGATTCATAAATTAAATAAATTTGGAGCCTAAGTGCTCCTTAAATATGTCCCCATATCTATTGGCATGTTATTCTTCCCTTCCATTTCTGTGGATACTTTATTGTTATAACCAGTAATTCTTTTTAAAAATTTTTAATAAAACATTTTTTAGAGATGGGGGTCTTTATTAGTCCATTCTTATACTGCCGTGAAGAAATACCTGAGACTGGGTAATTTTTAAAGGAAAGAGGTTTAGTTGACTCTCAGTTCCTCATGACTGGGGAGGCCTCGGGAAACTCACAGTCAAGGCAGAAGGAGAAACAAACATGTCCTTCTTCACAAGGTGGCAGGAGAGAGAAATGCCCAGCAAAGAGGGGGAAAGCCCCTTATAAAACCGTCAGATCTTGAGAGAACTCACTATCATGAGAACAGCAGCATGGGGTAACCACCCCCATGATTAAATTACCTCCCACGACACAGGGGGATTATGGGAACTACAATTTAAGATGAGATTTGGGTGGGGACAAAGCTAAACTATATCAGGGTCTCTGCTGCCCAGGCTGGAGGACAATGGTGTGATCACAGTTCACTACAGCTTTAAACTCTTGAACTCAAGCAGTCTTCCCACCTCAGCCTCCTGAGTAGCTTAGACTACAGGCATGTGTCACTATGCCCAGTGAATTTTTTGTTTTGTTTTGTTTTGTTTTGTAGAGATGGGGTCTTGCTGTATTGTCCAGCCTGGGCTTGAACTTCTGGCCTCAAATGATCCTCCCACCTTGACCTCCTGTGGTGCTGGGATAACAAGCGTGAGCCACTGTGCCTGGCCTATAACAAGTAATTCTTAGACCCAAGTGCAGTTTTCTTCATACGCCACCACCTCCAGTTTGCAGAGGCTTGGAAAGAAACAAATGAGAAAGGGTTAGCTCTTCCATTTGCTTAGAATGGCTTTTAATTAAATGCAGGTCCTGGCTTCAGAGGTTCTGGGCTGCTGCTAAAATAGCAGCCTGTTGTGTGGCCCATGCTGAGGAGGTCAATCCTGGGTTTTCTTTTACAAACTCAAAAGAAAAGGAGATGGCATATATTGCAGGGAAATTGGCTTGAGGTATAGGAAGAATATATAAGCAAATATTTACCTTCTTTTAATTTTTGCCACTAACACATTATCCCAGTAGGAACCAGAGGACTGATTAAAACAGCAGATAAGCATCAAAACGGGGAGGAATCAGCCTAGGACAGTCACCAGGTGGAAGAAAGGAGTCCAAGGGGACAGCGGAGCCAAGGATCTGAAATCCAAGCTGTACAGACTCGACTTGCAGATAACCTGCGACTGGTTATTTTTATAGCACCCATTAGCTGCCACTCTTGGAACACTAAGGAGAACTCACCCTCTCTTCTCTTCTTACATGCTCTGAAGTATGTGATCACTTCTCCATCTTTCACCTGATCCTAACTTTATTATATGAATATTCAAAGAGCTTTCTTGGCTTTTGGGCTTGAGGATCAGGGACAGCTTGAGTAATTAAAATCCAGCAATAATCACCAAGCCTAAAGACAGATAGAAATAACCAGTTTCTCTATCAGTTTTTTTTTTTTTTTAAATCAGAGATATTCAGGGGCAAAAAGGTGAATGTTGTAACTGTACAAGGTGCAGGCCAGGGAAGATGATGGGAGAGTGAAAAGACTCGTGGGTGACCCAGACACCAACACTCTCAGCTCTAGTCTAGACACGTCATCCTGGGTGAGGTAGCCGATCTCTCAAGGTCCAGTTTCTGAACCCAGGAGGTGGAGGTTCAGTGAGCTGAGATTGTGCCATTGCACTCCAGCCTGGGCAACAAGAGTGAAACTCCATCTAATATAAATCAGTAAATACGTAATTCCTAAGGTCTCTTTTATCTGTAAAAGCCGAAAATGTCCTGACACACAGTTGGAGCTCCATAATCTACATGCTTGCCTGTCTTAGTCCTTTTGGGCCACTATAACAAAAATTCCATAAAATAGGTGGCTTATAAATAAAATACAAAATAGCATTTCTTTATTGCAGTTCCGGAGGCTGGGAAGTCCAAGATCAAGGCACCAGCAAATTTGGTGTCTGGTAAAGGTTTGCTCTCTGGTGCGTAGATGGCACCTTCTAGCTGCCTCCTCCCATGGGGAAGGGGAAAGGCAGCTCTCTTGGAACCCCGCCTCTTTTTTTTTGAGATGGAGTCTCGCTCTGTCACCCAGGCTAGAGTACAGTGGCATGATCCCACCTCAGCATCCTGAGCAGCTGGGACTATGGGCATGCACCACAACATCCAGCTAATTTCTGTGTTTTTAACAGAGACAGGGTTTCACCAGGTTGACCAGGCTGGTCTTGAAATCCTAACCTCAGGTGATCGGCCTGCCTTGGCCTCCCAAAGTGCTGGGATTTCAGGCATGAGCCACTGCTCCTGGCCTCTGAGATCTCTTTCATAAGGGCACTAATTGTAATCATGTGGGCTTTGCCTTCATGACCTGACCACCTCCCAAAAGGCCCCACCTTCTGATGCCATCACATTGGAGGTTAGGATTTCAGCACATGAATTTGGAGTTGCGGGGTGGGGACACAGACATTCAGACCACAGCACCACCTCTTACATGAAAACAGTCACCCCTTTCCTGCCTCTCACTACTAAAGACCCATTCACCTCCACAGTGCCTTGGACTTCACTTTCTGTCCTAGATGAATAAATCGATCTAAATTAAGCTACCCATAAAATACCCTGTTTCTGTTAGGAATAAGTTCCATTAATAGTAAAAGACTTGTAAGGCATGAAAAATTCAGTTTCCCTTTTACTGGTGATGATTTCTGCCTCCAACTTTAGAGCTTGTCTGTTGTAATCGCCTATGTTATAAATGAACAGATCTAAACCCAGAGAGGTGAGGTGGCTTTCTAAGGGTCACACAGCAAAGACTATTTGGGTAGGATTTTCCCCCTGCCCCAAATGCCAAGATACAGGTACTTGGCATTCAGTGTTTAAGAGATAATTATAGAGCTATTTTTAAACCGGAGGCTGTTTTACCTTGGGATTTTTTTTTTTTTTTTTAAGAAAAAAAAAAAGTAAGCCAGGTGCAGTGGCTCACGCCTGTCTATAATCCCAGCACTTTGGGAGGCCAAGGCGGGCGGATCACGAGGTCAGGAGTTCGAGATCAGCCTGGCCAACATGGTGAAACCCCGTCTCTACTAAAAATACAAAAAATTAGCTGGGCGTGGTGGCTGGCACCTGTAGTCCCAGCTATTCGGGAGGCTGAGGCAGGAGAATTGCTTGAACCTGGGAGGCAAAGGTTGCAGTGAGCCAAGATCGCACCGCTGCACTCCAGCGCTGTCTCAAAAAAAAACAAAGAAAGAAAAAAGAAAATAAATAAATAAACAAGTGTACTAGATTTGTCCTTTTAAGCCAGCTTAAGAAGTGTGCCTTCTCTGTGCTGTTGGAATTGGCAGGCCCACATCTTGTAGACAGACTGTTCTGGTCTGCTTGGTTAGTTGTTATCCCAAATGCAAATCTGACTCACGGGTGAGATCATGAGAAATCTGGACTATTTTTCTTGATGACTTTTTCTTTCCTCTTCCAATTTTCTTTTGCGGTATTTGGCTCCGTATGATACCCATGCTGGGGAACAGAACCTTGAAAAGGGTTGTTCCTCTGATGGTCTCTGCTGTCATATGAATCACAAGACAGCTGGGCAGGTTTGGCCCTGAACTGCTGTGGCTTTGGTGCGGAAGTTTAGGGGGTGTGTGTGTGTGTGTGTATGTGTGTACATGGGCACATGGGCGTGCTTATACATGTGTCTGTATGTGAGTGTGATGGCGTATGGCAGAGTAAGAAGATTACTGCTTACTAGGATTTGAGCCCTTTTTCTAATCAAATGGACTGTTTTTATCCAACAAATGTTCACTTAATATCCTGCTTTTACTAGGCGGTGATGATATAGGGGGCCTCTTACTGTCTAGAGGATGTTACCTACAATTAAATAAGTAAATATTATCTAGCCTGTGTATTAGGGTAATGATAGTTGCTGTGACAATTAAACCTCCACATTTTTTTTCTTGAGATGAGGGGTCTTGCTGTGTTGCCTAGGCTGGTCTTGAACTCCTGGCCTCAAGCAATCCTCCCACCTAAGCCTCCTGAGTAGCCAGGATTACAGACACACACCATCACACCCTGCTCAAACCTCCAAGTTTTAATGGCTTAACATAACAAAAAAATCATTTCTGTCTCACATAACAGCCTAGTGCAGGGCTCAAATCCCAGGAAGCAGAAGTCTTAGGGCCATCACACTCAGACACATGTGCATGCTTGTGTACACACACACACAGAGAAATACATGCACACACATATACACTAAATTTCTACACTGAAGTCACAAACAGCTCATGGCCAAACCTGCCCAGCTGTCTTGTGATTCATACGAAAGCAGAGACCATCCTAGGAACAACCCTTTCAAGGTTCTTTTCTCCGGCATGGGTGTCATACAAAGCCAAAAACCACGAAAGAAAATTGGAATCGGAAAGAAAAAGTTGTTAAGTGAAATAGCCCAGATTTCTCATGATCTCACTCATCCTTGGTCAGCAGGTGGCTCCCCCTCCACATGGTGATTAAGGGACTCAGATTCTCTCCATCTTGTGTCCTCACGATATCCTAGGGCTGCAAGGACTCTGCCCCCAACTGGTGGGAGGGAGGAGATAGTGGGGAGAAGGTGCATCTACTTCTGAAATGCCTGGCATTGGAAGTGAAACACTCACTTCCTCTCACATCTCCTTGGCAAGAAGTAACCAGATAGCCCCAAATAGCCCCGCTCAGATGCAAAGGGGGCTGGAAAAGGTGGCCCACAATGAGTCTACACTATGAAGGGGGAATATATGGAATTGTGGTGTTTACCTGCTGTTTCTGCTACTGTCTGGTAAGTACTTTATTGCCTTGAGTGCACTTGGGATGCTACCCAGGCAGGTAAGAGAGGCACCTAACCTGGATTTGGTGGGGGGAGTCATCACATATTGTTTCTTGTTTCCCCCTCTTCTGAGCTTGATTTCACCTCTCCAGCCTGCCTCTTCCTCCGTGTGCGTCTGTCACACCATTGCACCTGCTCTTCTTGTCCCCGGAATTTTTCTCCCACTTCACCTTGCCCTTCCTGTGGCTAGTGCAGTATTCCATCAGGGACAAGCATGGAAGGCATTCCCCCCAAGAAGCCTTTCCGGGACCCAAAAATTCAGCTTGTGTTCTGGCCTTTGATGGAGGCAAAGAGAGGCGATTTTTATTTGTTAGGATTGGAAAGTTGCTATGGTTTGGCTCTGTGTCCCCACCCAAATCTCATTGCAAATCGTCATCCCCATGTGTTGAGGGAGCGACCTGGCAGAGGTGATTGGATCATGGGGTTGGTTTCCCCCGTGCCGTTCTTGTGATAGTGAGGGAGTTCTCATGAGATCTGATGGTTTAAAAGTGTTTGGAAGTTCTCCCCCTCACTCTCTCTCCCCTCTCCTGCTGCCTTGTGAAGAGGCTTCCTGCTTCCTCTTTACCTTCAGTCATGATTGTAAGTTTCCTGAGGCCTTCCCAGCCATGCAGAACTGTGAACGAATTAAACCTATTTTGTTTATAAATTACCCAGTCTCAGGTAGTTCTTCATATCGGTGTGGAAATGGACTAATACAGGAGCCCATGAAAGGCATGTCTGCTAATCAGATGGAAGTTTTACACACATAAACTTCAGCATCCAGAGAAAAGAAAGGCGAGGAAGCCATAAGGTGATGGGAAAGTGAGGATAGGACCTCATTCATTGAGATGTTCGGTTTTCCAGTGGCTTAGAAGGGAGAGCTCTGGCCCTTTGGAGATGGAGAGGCAGCATGGGCTCCCCGGTCACATCGGTACAAGAACTTACACTTCTGCAACTGGGTTTCTTGAGTTGTTTCTGAGGGTTTATTTCTAGGGAATAAATGAGAAAAATTTCCAAATGGCAGTTGAGAAGCGAGACACCCAAATCGAGGCAGGGCTGTTCTTAGGGAAAGCGTCCTCTTGACCAGGGAGGAGAAGGAGATGGTTGTCCAGCCAGCCTCAATCTGGGAGCAGAAGGTGGAGGGAATGTAGACTCCTCTAGGGTCGGAACAATCCTGGAATGCATCTTCCAGTTCCAGCAGGCCCAGGATCTTGGAAAGGAGCATGGGGTTTTAATTTTTAAATACAAGAAATGAGCATATTTCTCCTGCAGCCGAGCTTATCTCCTTATTAAAAAAATATTTTCTTACTAATTATTTGTGATGATCTCAAGGAAAAGTGCCTTTTGTGATTATTTTGGCAAGTTCATGCATGCAAGGGGCATGCTGCTCCTGTGTTTACAAGGCGATGGCTGCTTTTACTGTCTAGGTAACCATTAGAGTTCCCTAAAAATAGACCCATGAGCTGTGTGCCCAGAAACAGGCTTGGCAGGATGGTTTCGTAAGGGGACTGAGCTAACCCCCCGTGGGACAGAATGCAGTCGGTCTCTCTTCTTCTCCACTCCAGTCTGAGGGCTTGGTTTTCTGAAGCCACAGTTTGGGTATACCATAAGACAGTAATTTCACTGTGAACTTAATGACAGGTGCAGAAACTGAAGGCAAAATATCCAAGACATTGGGTTCAGTCTTTTTTTTTTGAGACAGAGTTTTGCTCTCGTCGCCCAGGCTGGAGTGCACTGGCACAATCTCGGCTCACTGCAACCTCCATCCCCTGGGTTCAAGCGATTCTCCTGCCTCAGCCTCCCGAGTAGCTGGGATTATAGGCTAATTTTTGTATTTTCAGTAGAAATTGGTTTCACCATCTTGGCCAGGCTGGTCTTGAACTCGTGACCTCGTGATCCACCCACCTCAGCCTCCCAAAGTGCTGGGATTACAGGTGTGAGTCCTGCGCCCGACGATATGGGGTCAGTCTTTAAGATGCGATACAGCAGTTCTTGATTAGCAGCCATTCAGGAGCCCTCAGACTCCCAGCCTGCTGGGTGGTCCACTGTGTTTCTTGTGACTGCTTAGCCCAAGCCCAAACTTTCACTTATTCACCAAATATTGACAGAACACCTGCGGTGTGCCTGGTACCCTTCTTCCTAGGCACTGGGGATACAGGGGTGAGCAAGACTCTCAAAACTCCTAGCCCGCTTAGTACCCACATTCTAGGAGGTGGGAGGACAGACACGAAACAGAAGCCAGAGAATATGAAATAAAACTTCAGGTGCTTCTGGAAGAAGAATCAGGCAGGTTAAGAGACTATGGAGGGATGGAGGGGACCTTACTGGATAGTGGGGGCTGGGAAGGCTGCTCTGAGAAAGTGACAGTGAGGAGAGGCCTGAGCCATAAGAAGGACTCAGGCAGGCACAGATTCCAGGCCAGGAGGGCCACCAAAAGGAACAGCCGGTGCAAGGGCCCTGAGAGGGGAAACCAGCAGTGCCCGCGGTGATGGAGTGGGACATGCCTTTACCTGGACTCCCCTTCGCTGCAGCTATCGTGCCCCTCGATGGCTCGCTCCTGAAGGTCCAGTCATGGCCTCTCTGAGCCCTGCGCACCAGAAGGCAGGAGGCAGTGGGGCAAGGTTGCCCGCCCTGGTCAGGAAGGTAGAGGGGGAAGTCTGCAGAGAGTGCAGTTCTCTACCAAACTGTCTTTTTTTATTGTGCTGGTCAATGCATGCAGAGATGGAGGTCTGCTTTCCAGTCTTAGAGGAATTTGCTTTTTTGGTGAAAAGGAAGGAATTGATGAACACAAATAACCTTGTGACCCCTGTTCAGAGAAAGCCATTGGAAGTTGGTGGAAGATCAAACCACTCCTTTCTTTTTTTTTTTTTTTTTTTTTTTTGAGACGGAGTCTCCCTCTGTCACCCGGCTGGAGTGCAGTGGCACGATCTCGGCTGACTACAACCTCCACCTCCTGGGTTCAAGCCATTCTTCTGCCTCAGCCTCCCCAGTAGCTGGAACTACAGGAACGCGCCACCATGCCCAGCTATTGTTTTTGTATTTTTAGTAGAGACAGGGTTTCACCATGTTGTCCAGAATGGTCTCCATCTTTTGACCTCGTGATCCGCCCGCTTCAGCTTCCCAAAGTGCTGGGATTACAGGCGTGAGCCACCGTGCCTGGCCCAAACGACTCCTTTCTGTACCTTGGAACCATGGGGCTGCCCACCACTGGGCAAGTGTCTGGCCCGTGAGAGTGTTCTGACTTTGAGCAGACAACTTCAGGTCTCATTGTCCCATAGAGCAACTTTGACCATTGCCTGAATTAAGTCCTCGGATCTGGCTGGTTAACAGCAGCTCTGTTGCTAATAAATCCTTGAAACTCTTTGCCTTGTGTTTTTCATGGCATATTTGCATGTCAAGATCATTTGGGTTTTGGAGTTGAGGTCTCCTGCTGTTCTAACGTCATAAACAGTTGGTAATAACCCGAGAGGGGATTATGTTTTGGGGTTGCGAGTAGATGAGCTTGAAAAACATTAATCTTATTTGTGGGCAAATATGGCTAATGACAGTCTAGGGAAAACAAAATAATTCCAAATCTGCAATGAGCGCTTGGTTATTTCCAAAGGGCCTGCTTTTTAATGATGTGTAACAAAACATGAAGAATAAGAGAGGAAAAAAGGTGGAAACAGCATCTCAGGAGTTTCTTCATTTTGTTGTTGTTTTAATAAATATTAAAATGGACAAATTGAGGCAAGGGAGCAGCATGGATCTCCACTCCCATGTGGGGGATGGGGCTGGGGCTGGGGCTGGGCCACAGGGCCGGAGCTCATCTGTGGGTCACTGCGTAAAGCAAACCTCTACCACTGGGGTTCTCTGCGATGGGGGACTTTGCCCCACCGGACGTTGGCAATGTCTGGAGACGTTTTTGGTGTCTCTAGGGGTGCTAAACATCTAACAGCGCACGGGACATCCTCTCTAACAAATAATTATCCATGCTGTGCGTGGTGGTTTACGCCTGTAGTCCCAACTCTTTGGGAGGCCAAGGAGGGAGGATCACTTGAGGCCAGGACCAGCCTGGGCAGCATAGCAAGACCATCTCTACAAAAAATTTACAAAATTAGGCAGGGGTAGTGGCGTGCATCTGTAGTCCCAGCCACTTGGGAGGCTGAGGCAGGAGGATCACTTGATTCCAGGAGTTTGAGGCTGCACTGAGCTCCGATTATACCTGTATACTCCAGCCTGGGTGATCCAGTGAGACCCTGTCTCAAGAAAAAAAAAAAAGAAAAAGAAAGATGTATCAGGCATGCACGGTGGCTCACGTCTGTAATCCCAGCACTTTGGGAGGCTAAGGTGGGAGGATCATGAGATCAGGAGTTCAACACCAGCCTGACTAAGATGGTGAAAGCCTGTCTCTACTAAAAATACAAAAATTAGCCAGGTGTGATGGCATGTGCCTGTAATCCCAGCTACCTGGGAGGCTGAGGCCCAGAATTGCTTAAACCCAGGAGGCAGAAGTTGCAGTGAGGCAAGATGGCGCCACTGCACTCCAGCCTGAGCGACAGAGTGAGACTGTCTCAAAAAAAAAAAAAAAAAAAAAAAAAAAAAAAAGATTTATCCAGCCTCTAATGTAAATAGTAGGGAAAAACTCTGCCTCCTGGCTCCCCCCGAATCCTGGCCTCATCTCTGGTGTGGATTGGCTCTTGCCATACTTTCCTGGGAGTTATTTCATCTCGAAGTAAAGCCTGCAAGGGACCCTAAAATTATCTGTTACTAAGTTTTACAGGTAGGACTTGTAGGGCTTCACATAGATTGAGTGGCCTTCCAAAGTTCACAGTAACACAAGTGGGATTAATGAACAGGAAGAGTTATTAGGAGCATTTGTAAAAGAAGAGGCTTTATAGGCTTTTTCTTTTTTGAGACAGAGTCTCACTCTGTCACCCAGGTTGTGGTGCAGTGGCATGATCTCAGCTCACTGCAACCTCCACCTCCTGTGTTCAAGCAATTCTTCTGCCTCAGCCTCCCGAGTAGCTGAGACTACAGGCGCAAGCCACCACTCCCGGTTAATTTTTGTATTTTTTTTTAGTAGAGACGAGGTTTCACTGTGTTGGCCAGGCTGGTCTGGAACTCCTGACCTCGTGATCCGTCCACCTCGGCCTCCCAAAGTGCTGGGATTACAGGCGCGAGCCACCACGCCCAGCCTGCTTTATAGGCTTCTTACATTCTGCTCTTGGTTGCCTGTTTTGCACATGCATGCAAGAACTGTTGAGTATTATGTCGCTGACACTCTGCTACCGTCTGTCACCTGAAGAAACATGAAGGCTGCCTAAAATGGGCCGTAAAATAAGAATAATAGTAATAATAATGTTGAGAACATTTGCTGAGTGTTTACTCTGAGCTAGGACTATACTAAACCTTTTATTAAATCCTGGATCTCATTAAATCCCTCCACAACCCTGCAAGCAGGCACTATTATTGTTCCCATTTTACAGGTGAGAAAAATGAAATGCAAGGAGCTTTAGGAGCTAGCAGGCGAGGAGGATTCAGAGCCTTGCTCTTCTGGATTGTAGAGTGATCACTCCTCCCCGCTGGGCTCGTCCCCTGTTCCTCCCTGATGATTAGCAATTCCGTTGTTCCTCTAGTTAGGACGCATTGTTTTTAAGGTGTTGAGACCTAAACTCAAGGAGAAGAAATGTACAAACATTCTCCTGGCTCAGATTGCTCAGGCTATCAGTGGGGGTTTTGCCAGTGTTTCGGTTGCTGCTGGTTTTGGATTTTTCAGTCGTGTCAGGACTTTAATTTGACTTCCACAAATACTTTTTATAAGGATTTACTGTGCCCAGGAGATGGCTAAACACTGGGGGTTCAGCAGTGAGCAAAATATTTGTCTTAGTTCGTGTTGCCCTAAAAGCAGACATTGAGACAAGGATTTGGGGTTGGAAGTTTACTTGGGTGCAGAAATGAGGAGGAAGAGGGAGGTGACAGAGAAGGGAGAGAGCTGACAAAGGGTGTGCTAACGAGGCGACTGCAGTGACAACCAGGGCTCAGGTCCCCTGTGACCGCTAAGAGTCTGTGTGGAACACATCTCAGAATCGCCCCGCCAAGACGCTTGGACTCAGGGTTATCTATCAGCTCCCACCCTTATTTCTTTATTGGGTGCCGATTGCTTTTAGGGGCACGATTCCTTGGCACCCACAGGCCTGAGAGCACCCTCAGGGAGAGAAACAGAACTGTCCTTAGGTGGTCCAGGCAGGGCGGTCCAGGAGCTAGGACCCCAATGTCCGCTACAATCCATTCCTACTCCCAGTCCTGTGGGTCAGGAGGATTCACAGAAGTCAGTCACAGTACAATCAGACAATGAGAAGATGAGCTCAAGGAATGGAGTACAACCGAAAGAGATGAGGGTTTCATCAAATGCGTTAAGGAGAGCTTTCCAGAGGAGGTGACATAGAGAGGGTAAGAGCAGATTGAAAGCAGTTCCCAGTCGGCCCGGCGCAGTGACTCACACCTGTAATCCCAGTACTTTGGGAGGCTGAGGCAGGTCGATCATGAGGTCAGGAGTTCGAGACCACCATAACCAACGTGTCGAAACCCAGTCTCTACTAAAAATACAAAACTTAGGCAGGCGTGGTGGTGCACGCCTATAGTCTCAGCTACTTGGGAGGCTGAGGCAGGAGAATTGCTTGAGTATGGGAGGTAGAGGTTGCAGTGAGCCTAGATCATGCCACTGCACTCCAGCCTGGGCGACAGAACAAGGCTGGAGTGTCTCAAAAAAAAAAAAAAAAGAAAAGAAAAGAAAAAATAGTTCCCCTGTCACCAATGCACCATCGTCTTCCTTATTCTCACTGCTAGGGCATGGTGTGTGTAACACTATGTCCATGGTTGCTGGCATTTGTTGTCTGACGGCTTTGAAGGCTACTCTTCCTGGGCAGAGTCATGTCAGGACACCCTTGTGGTCAGCATCAGGACCAGGAGCTGGTGTGCTGTGCTCGTAGCGGCGGCACAGCCTCTAAGCCATTGTCCTTGAAGTTGTGTCTCGAAGAGCCCGGTGCCAGTCGCACGGCCCCCCCACATCCTCTAGCGCGGCCCTCCTTCACATCCAGATCATGGTCGCTCCTGCTGTGAAGTCTTGGGCAAGTGGCCAACTTGGCTGAGCCTGAGTTCCCTGACGGCCATCCAAGGCCAGGCACCCATGGCCTCCACTAATGCTTTCAATGCAAAATGGGAGAAACCAGAAAGCATGCGTGCAGATCCCGTGGAGAGCTTGTTCAACACTCATTCCTGGGGCCCACCCCTGCAGAGGCTCTGATCTGTAGTTATGGGGTCAGGTCAGAAGCTTTGCATTTAAAGGGCCCCCCTCTCTGTTGAAGCTGCTGGTCTGCAGTCCTCACCTGGAGGGGTGGGGCTCTCGGACCTCTCCTCAGTTCTCTCCTGGATGTTTTCACCTGGATCAGGGGGATTCCCAGCCTTAGCACTGCTGATGTGTGAGGATGGATCATTGCTGTGGGAGCTGCCCGTGAACAGTGGGAAGTTTAGCAGCATCCTTGGCCTCTACCCACCGGGTGCCTCTAGCACCTCCAATAGTGATCATCAAAAATGTCTCCTGACATTGCCAGGTGTCCCCTAGGAGGCAAAATCCCTCCACCTCGAGAACAACTGTCCTAGATGTTCTGGAATTCCGCTCTCAGACTTTAATGTATGTAGGAATCATCTGGGGGTCTTGTTAAAATACAGATTCCAATCGGTAGGTCTGGGGAGGAGCCTGGGAGTCTGCATTTCTGTTGCCCTCCTTGGCAAAGCTGCTACAGCCAGTTGGTGGGCCACCCTCTGTGGAGCAGCAGTCTA
Source organism: Ateles fusciceps (assembly GCA_036589455.1). Classification (NCBI taxonomy): domain Eukaryota; kingdom Metazoa; phylum Chordata; class Mammalia; order Primates; family Atelidae; genus Ateles; species Ateles fusciceps. The sequence continues at coordinate 11,086,969 of JAZHEH010000572.1, read as the reverse complement.
CACTCCAGTGAGTGGCGCGCTTTGGCTGGACGCAAAGGCTCAAAGGCGTCCCTGCCAGTGTGGGATTTGGGCAGCCCCTCTAGTTCCCTCTGATTCCCTCTGATTCCCCCAGGCTAATGGAATCCGTGGCTGCTTCTCTTCCCCCGCCAACCACACCTCCAGCCTGGGGCCTCCCGGCCTGCTTGTCCAAGGAGGAGCTAACCTTCCTTTGGAAGTGACAGTAAACCTGTTTTCCTTCAGCGTGCAGAAGGATCTCATGAGGGCCCTCTCAGTACCCAAAAACCCACTTTGCATTTTGGAGTCTAGTTTTTTTTTTTACTCTGAATTTCTAAAGAGAAAAATGAGAGGAAGGGCACCTTCCTATGGACAGTGAGAGGCACAGGTCTGCCAACTTGAAATTCTAGGAGGTTTAGAGGAAGTTGTCTCTGTGGAGTAGGGTGAGTGGTGGTTCTCAGAGACAAAGAAGGAAGCAATTATGGAACAGGAAGGGCCTAAGGCAGATGGGTCTGGAGGGGGGCTCCCTTTACATAACATTGAACCCCAGGAATTATTCTGATAATGAAACACTTCATAGACTTCTAGAAATGCTGTCACTTTGCCCATTGTTATTTTTAGCCATTATTTCCTATTATTGTTGGGAATAGGAAAAGTTCTTAGGAGACCTTTCCTCCATGGCTTAGGGAGAAGGTTTGAGATACTATGGGGAAAGAAAAGTGGCTACTGCCCTGTGGAGCTCCTGTAAGGAAGGTATTCAGGTGTGGGGGGAAAGAAAAGGAGCAGCTGACCTGTAAAGGTGGGTAGCAGCGCTCCCCAGGACGTCTCAGGTGGGAACGCAGGCTCTTTTCCAGAGCAACACTCCTCCTTCTGACCACTGGTTCTGTGGGGCTGCAAGGACAGCCCTGCCCTGCACAGGACGGTCTTGGACTCTGTACAATACAGAGTGAATGTGTGTGTGTTGATGTGAGGGAGTCTTCCCCATTCCACGTTTCTGTGGGGGAATCCATTGCGAGTTCCAAATTCCCAGCTGTTACTTTGGAACAAGTCATCTGCCTGGACCTGGGATGCCATGTTTGATAAGTCCTACCTAGAACAAGAGGATGTGACTCCTTGTTTTCCCAAAGGAAGGGTGTGTGTGCATGAGGAGAGTTGGGGAAAGATTGGTGTGGGATAGAGCAGATGGGGATTAGTCAGTGCTATAGACTGAATGTTTTGTCTGCCAAACTCGTATGTTGAAATCTTAATCATCAATGGAATAGTATTAGGAGCTGGGGACTTTGGGAGGTAATTAGGACTTGAAGATGGAGCCTTCACAATGGGATCAGTCCCCTTATAAGAAGAGATACTAGGCCTGGCTCGGTGGCTCACACCTGTAATCCCAGCACTCTGGGAGGCAGAGGCTGGTGGATCACCTGAGGTCAGGAGTTTGAGACTAGCCTGGCCAACATGGTGAAACCCCGTCTCTACTAAAAATACAAAAATTAGTTGGGTGTGGTGGTGCACACCTATAATCCCAGCTACTTGGGAAGCTGAGGCAGGAGAATCACTTGAACCCAGGAGGTAGAGTTTGCAGTGAGCTGAGGTTGCACCACTGCACTCCATCCTGGGCAACAGAGCAAGATTCTGTCTCAAAAAAAAAAAAAAAAAAAATTGAGAGAGAGATACCAGAGAACTTGCTTCCTCCCTGTCTCCACCATTGAGGTCATAACCAGGAAGAGAGCCCTCAACAAGAACTGAATCTGCCTGAGCCTTGATCTTGGACTTCCCAGCCCCCAGAACCGTGAGAAATACATTTCTGTTGTTGATAAGCCGCCCAGTCTGTGGTACTTTGTGACAGCAGCCCAAGTGGACTAAGTCAGTCAGAAAGATGACTTAGACCAACAGGTTTCAGATACAGTCTGTGAAAAGACAGGTACCAGTCAGCACTGAAGTTTCAGTCTGGTGAGAAATGAAGAAAATAGAGTCAAGACAGTGAGTTTTTCTTAAAGCTAAACCTATTTTAAAGAACAGAGCTTTATGCTATACTTAACGGCCTTTCTCCTTTGGAGGAACTTGAACTGTCTTGTCATTAATGAGAGTATGGTGTTTCTCAGTGATATTTATTTCGTATCTTTATTGGCGAAAACCAAAAACACTTAGAAATAGTTTGGTTCCAAAAATAATTTGTAAAATGTTTATTGGCCTGTGAAAGCCAGATGTCTAGAAACCGCTGAATTGGGCAATTAGAACAGTGAAGGCGCAAGATGAGAGCAGTCTGGTCTCGGATGGTGGCTGTAGGAGGGGAGGGAACAGAGGAGGGAGGACAAGATAGAATTTTGTGGCCGACTGGATGCCTCTGAATCTGGGTGACTGAGAGTGACGATGGGACCTTTTATGGAAATGTGGAAGTTGGAGAGGGAACGTCTGGGGACAGATGAAACATTTGGGAGTCATAATCATAAGACATGAATGGCTGCTCTTTGTGGCGGGTATGGTGCTGTGAGCTCCATTTTCTGTTATTTCATTTAATCAATATGACAGCCCTTCCAGGTGGGGGCTGCTGTTGCCTCCATGTTGCAAAAGAGGGCAGAGAGAAGCAGAGGCAAATTGTCCTCTGACCCAGAGAGGTGGAGGGCTCAAGTGTGGGACTGTGGGATCATGAAGCCCCGGAAGGCATCAGATAGATCGATCCCTGTTCTGTGTCAACCACCCTGTATGTGGGAACTGGGTGCTGTGGAGTGGACGGGAGCTGAGGAGAGAGGATGGAAAGGGAGAGAACAGAGCTGACAGTAAGAGAATATTTGGTTGGGGGGACCCAGAAACCCCAAGTTCCTGTCTCCTACAAGCCAGTCCTCCTAAAAGGTGAGAACAGGGTGCATAGAGGGCATTGGCTGGCAAGTGGGCACTATTTATTTCTGGACACTTTTGTTTTTTGAGACAGAGTCTCCCTCTGTCACCCAGGCTGGAGTGCAGTGGCATGATCTTGGCTCACTGCAACCTCTACCTCCTGGGTTCAAGTGATTCTCCTGCCTCAGCCTCCTGAGTAGATGGGACTACAGGCGCGTGCCACCACACCCGGCTAATTTTTTGTATTTTTAGTAGAGACAGGGTTTCACCATGTTAGCCAGGCTGGTCTCCAGCTCCTGACCTCACGTGATCTGCCAGCCTTGGCTTCCCAAAATGCTAGGATTATAGACATAAGCTACCAGGCCCGACCCTCTAAGGCATATGGCTTCCCTAGAGGAGATTTTTAAAAAAGGGCAGGGGGTTTGGCTTTGAGGTCTGTTTTCCCCAAGGCCAGAGACATGGTGGATCCTATTCCTTCCCTTGCCGGGTGACTTCACTCACTCCCTTGTTCTGAGCGTTGTGTCTCCTCGATAGGGTCAACCCTATAAACAAAGGATGAATCTACCTAGGAGCAGTGCCCTGCTTGGGGTAAAACATCTGAAATGAAAAGTGGTTCACGGCTGAAAAGAGCTGAAAGCTTTGAAAGCTTCAGTTGCCAGGAAGGGTTACATTACTGTCAAGCCGTGGTGGTCGGGATGACCGTGGATTATTGTGCGTGCCCTCCCCAGACTTTCATTGCGTTTGAGGGGGAGCTTCTGGGACAAAACCATTCAGGAATGAGACCCTGTCTCTAAAAATTTTTTTATTTGTTTAAAAAGGAGAATATCCATGTGATGGAATACTATTTGGTGATAGAAAGAAATGAACTGGTCGGGCACAGTGGCTCACGCCTGTAATCCCAGCACTTTGGGAGGCTAAGGCAGGCGGATCAACTGAGGTTGGGAGTTCTAGTCCAGCCTGACCAACATAGAGAAACTCCATTTCTACTAAAAATACAAAAACTTAGCCAGGCGTGGTGGCGCATGCCTGTAATCCCATCTACACAGGAGGCTGAAGCAGAATTGCTTGAACCCGGGGAGCGGAGGTTGCAGTGAGCTGAGATCATACCATTACACTCCAGCCTGGGCAACAAGAGTGAAACTCTGTCTCAAAAAAAAAAAAAAAAAAAGAAATGAGCTATTGATACTGACACATGCAGCAATATGGATGAATGTCAGAATCATGCTGAATGAAAGAAGCAAGACAAAAAAGAGTACATACAGCGTAAATGCATTTATCTATGATAAAATTCAAGAAAAGTCAAGCTGGTCTTTAGGGGTAGAGAGCAGACCAGTGTTTGGGGGCTTGAATGGGGGATGGATGGATAGTAGCGCAGGAGTGAGGGGGAAGGACCAAGGGAAGGGAGGGAACTTTTGGGGCTGATGGGTATGTTCATTATCTTAATTGTAAAGATGGTTTCATGTATAATAATGGTTTCATATATAACTATATGTGAAGATGGTTTCATAGGTTAAAAGTTATCAAACGGTATGCTTTAAATATGTACGGTTTATTGCATGTCAATTACATATCAATAAAGGTCTCTATACAAACTCCAGACATGGGGGACAGATAGTCAGTGAGCATTCCCGTAGGGCAGGCCTGTGTGTTGAAGGTTGGATTCCTGGGGAAGCCAGCTCCTAGTGATAATACCCTGGAGGAAGCTCCTGGCCAGTACCCGTGTGATGACACCAGCTGCAGTACATCTGCTAAGGACTCAGTTTACTCCACTCACCCCAGAGCTCTGGGCTAGCACAGCCCTGAAGAGTTGTGATCTGGAATCCAAGTCTCTGTGTCCCCTTGTTGGAAGCAGCAGCTGCTGAGGGCAGTTCCCTGAGAGAGCTGGCCTTGCAGTGATACTTCCAGAGCCTGGGGGATGTCGGTTCTGGTGGGGGACGTCTGGAGCCTGGGATGTCAGTCTCTGTAGGGTGATTCATCACAGTACCCCTACAGTCTGGGTGTTTTCATTGGAATTTCTGATTGATTGATTCATTGATTGAGATGGAGTCTTGCTGTGTCACCAGACTGGAATGCAGTGGCGGGATATCGGCTCACTGCAACCTCCACTTCCTAGGTTCAAGTGATTCCCCTGCCTCAGCCTCCCGAGTAGCTGTGACTACAGGCGCGTGACACCAAGTCCGGCTAATTATTGTATTTTTTGTAGAGACAGGGTTTCACCACATTGGCCAGGCTGGTATCGAACTCCTGGCCTCAAGCAATCTGCCCACCTTGGCCTCCCGGAGTGCTGGGATTATAGCCGAGAGTGACTGTGCCCAGCCTGTATTTCTTTTTTTTTTTCTTTTTAATTATGCCAAAGGGAGAAATAGCTAGGGTCCCACCTCAGTGGGTAACTTTCCTCCCTCAACTACTTTTTTTCTTTTAGACATTGAGTGATGTCAAAAAATTTGCCCTTCCAGACTATTTGGGGAAGGGCGGTATAGGAAGGATAGTGGCCTCTGGCTACAGAGCCCCCCTCCACTGAGCTGACCAAAGAGAAAGTCTCTCTGTTTTGTGGGAGACCCTTCTCAGAATGTTATCTTCCTAGTAAGATGACTTGACAGGTGCCTCTTCTTTTCCCTGCCCTTGACTGAAAGATCCATGCTGGATGGGCACAGATTCCAAGCTTTCTTCTGGAAAGCAAAATATTTTTTCACTTTTGCAAAGCAGCTTCTGCATAAAAACATTTCCGGTAGCTTATGTTTTCAAAGGTTCCCTCTCCAAAGCAGAGGATTTTAAAAAGTGGATTGAGGCAGCTGTTCTTTCACGTGAAAGGCGTGGTCTCTGAGGACGCTGGGTTTCCCTGCAGGTATCTGGTGGGGCATTGTGATCTGAAAAGATGCTTCTCGTTGTACTGTATTGTGGTGTCTCCTGTTGTGTTGAATTGCATTTTTTATTTTTGTTTTATTTTTGTTTATTTTTGAGACAGTGTCTTGCTGTTGCCCAGGCTGGACTATAGTGGCACCATCTCAGCTTATTGCAACCTCAACCTCCCGAGTTCAAGTGATTCTTGTGCCTCAGCCTCCCTAGTAGCTGAGATTTCACATGTGTACGACCATGCCCGGCTAATTTTTGTATTTTTTTTAGTAGAGACAGGGTTTTGCCATGTTGGCCAGACTGGTCCCAAACTCCTGACCTCAAGTGATCTTCCTGCCTCAGCCTCCCAAAGTGCTAAGACTACAGACGTGAGCCACCATGCCCAACCTGAATATCAGATTTTTGAAGGTTCTCCCTGGAGGTTAAGTTTCTTAGATCCTGTAGTATTGACTGTGTAAACCCAGAGTTATATAAACTTCTAAGGATCTGTGGAATGCCTAAACTTACGTAAAAGTACACGGTTTGTAGAATTTTATCAAATCTTCAAACACCACAATCCTCAAAATGTTTAGCTCCAAAGGGTTTAAATGCATCTTCTAGAGTGTTTTTCTTGGCTATCTGGTATGGAATTACTTTATGTTTATAATGCCTCACATTCGTGAAATGATTGAGAAGGCTTGCCAAGTCCTCACTCATTCATTTGCTGTTTCATTGATTCATGGGTGGAGTAGGTGTCACCAGAAAACTGAATGGACATTGAGCTTGGGTGACAAGGCCCTCGGCTGACTGCTTGTTACAAGGATCTGCCTGGGTCCTAGGGAACAAGTCTGATGGTGACCCCAAACTTCCCTTCACAGAAAGGCTCTTGTCAGATGGAAGGATGGAGCCGCTACTGGGGGAAATGGCAGCCTTTGCTTGGTAGACATTGCAAAAGAAAGCCTTCCACCCATCTATCTGATCAGAGAGGAAATTAGAAGGGTTTGGGTTCAAATAACATTTCTGAGACCAACTGCTAATGAGCGGTGATCATGGCTGGCTGTGGGATTCAACCTTCTAAGATTTGAGGAGGAACTTTGCACTTGGAAAGCCAATTAAAAAAAAAAATACTCCTCATTTATTCCAGCCTCAGGAACCTAAGTCTTCCTGTGCTGCCTGGAGGGGCTGGAATCGATCTGCATGAGACTCCCGTTTCTGCGGCCAGACCCTGGTGGTGAACACATTTCAGGCAGCCAGGAACAGGCTTGTGGCTCTGCAGCCAGTCCTGCCAGCCTTCTCATCAGGACATGCGAGCTTAATTACTCCCCTGCTCTCTGGAAATGATGCCGGCTTGTCCTTGAAATCCCTGACCGGGCGCCAGGCTCTGCTGGGTTTGTAGCTACCTCCTGTGGTAGGTGCAGGGAGCTTCTGCCCAGCCCAGCAGCTTGTCCCATGCATTTCCAAGAGATGCCTGCCGCAGTGACAGCCACGGATAAGCTTGTGCTTCTCGAGCCGGCCTTGGCCCCTCGAACAGTGGCTGACTGTGGACACCCATGATGGGAATTGGCCAAATCTGAATTCCTTCCCAGGATCCCTCCTCCACCCCACTCAACTTGCTTGTCCTCAAGGTCAACACCTGTAAAATAATTTCTACCATATATGCAAATAATTTTGCTTTTTCCATGAATGGAGACCATTGCCAGATATCACTAAATACTTCTGAATATGCATTTAGTGATATTCACTTGGATGGAAAATTACTATTTTTTTCTTTTAACATGTGATGAACATTAAAGGCTTCCGACTGTTGATTCATCAATACTTGTAACATGTTTTGTTTGTTTTTGTTTTTGCTTTATTTTGTTTAGACAGTCTCACTCTGTTGCCCTGGCTGGAGTGCAGTGACACAGTCTCGGCTCACTGCAACCTCCGCCTCCCAGGTCTGAGCAATTCTCATGCCTCAGCCTCCTGAGCAGCTGGGATTACAGGCATGCATCATCACGCCTGGCTAATTTTTTGTATTTTTGGTGGTGATGAGGTTTCGCCATGTTGGTCTGGCTGGTCTTGAACTCGTAACCTCAAGTGCTCCACCCGCCTTGGCCTCCCAAAGTGCTGGGATTACAGCCATAAGCCTATACATATGTATAGGTTCCTCATATACATATACACACTATATATGTGTAATATATATAATATGCGCATATGTGTCTGTGTCTGTCTTCCTGTCAATACTTGCCTCTCCTAGCATATTGGATCACAAAATGCTTTGTAGAAGAGTTTTCGAAGCTATAAAACTTTTCAAAAGTTAGTCCTTATAATAAAAACTTGACCTTAAGGCAAGTAAGTAGAGTTTGAAGATCCTGACAGGCTCATCTTAGCAACGGTGGTTGCTCTCAGGGCATGTGATGCTTTTGGTGACTATACTCCATTTAAATACCTCAGCTCCCTTGAGCTAGTTTCTCCTAAGAAAGGAATAGTAAAAAGGAATAGTAAAAATTTAAAAGAAGGAATGCTGGAGAGGAGTTTACTCCAACTAAATATATTGTAGTGGCATAGCTTAGATTCCTTACCAGAGGCAGAAAATACATAGTATAGGACAAAAAGAGGGGTATAATTTTTTTCTGGAACATCATATTCTTTCTTCTCCCTAAGACACATAGATAGAATTATATGATTAGAAAATTAGACCTAAATGGTGAGTTTAAAGGAACTGGAATTGGTGAAACTAGAGGCGAGAGTGAGGGTAGCAAAGATGGTCTGAAGCAGCTGCTGTGATCTCCTGGAGGACCCACGGGTGGGCACAGGGAGGGAGAGCTACCACACAAGCTTAGCAAAGGGGCATAGGCTGGACTTGGCAAAGACAGGGGTCAGCATTTGAATTGGACGCTCTCGTGTCTGTGGTCTAAGTTTGGGTGTACAAGGCCAGTGCGAACAGTTTTCTTTCTTTCAAGTCTCTGGTTAGGGCAGACTGCCCCCAAGGAGAATGTCGGTGCCTTTGTGATAGCTTTGTGTTTCTGGAAGCCTGGCTGCCAGTAAAGGTGGTTAATGGGGAGAGGTGGAATGGTACATTCTTGCTTTGCAATTAAGAAAAAGGCTTCATTACAACAAATAAGACCAGCACTATCCAGTACTATTAACTTTGTATTTAAATAAGGAATGTAATTTGAAAGGTTAAAGAAATGTGAAAATAACAGCTAATCTCCATTTAAAGTTCTTAATAACTGTTTAATTGAATTCTGTTAATTTTCTCCTCCAAAATTAAATAGAACTAACACATTCGTCTTTAGGCTCTGTGTGTGTGTGTGTGTGTACAAGGTTTAGACATTTTGGGATTTCAGGACAGCTAACCCTGAAAAACCCTGCAGGTGATTTTTTCACGTAGGCCAAGACACTCCATTTCCACCACAAGCGACCTTGTTCCTTTTGTATCCTCCACCCCTCCCTTTCCACTGACTTTCTAGCCGGAAGTTGCAGCAGAAAGACCCCTTCTCCCGATCATGGGAAGTGTGCACACCAGCTGTGTGAACCCCGTGACGCTCTCCCTGCCCCCAAGTCAGATGGGAGTCATTTTTCTCTGGACCTGACCAGTGCTCTGACTTATCTCTTTGAGGCCATCTCCCCCTGACCCCTGCCATCTGGTGTTTGGTAGTAATTTGCATTTGGCCCTTAAGTTTTGCTCATTAAACACCCTCCTTGGCAGCTCTGTAGCTCCCCCTGCAACTCTTACAGCTCGGCTTTGGGTAAAGGCTGCTTCCTACAGAGCCCGAAGGTGCAAAATCTCAGTGAGATCAGAATGCTAAACAAACAAACAAAAAAAGAAAACAAATTAGAAAAGAAGGTCATAAGACTGTCCTGTAGATTTAAAGTGATTTGTCCACAATCTTAGTGGATAGGATGTGGGATCATATTCTTTGGAGTTTTATTTTCTAGTAACATTTGTTAGGGTGCCTTAAAAAATATATGCCAAGAAGTATAAAGAAAACAAAAAGGTGACCCATAATTTCACCATTCAGATAATCCCTATTGGTTTTTTTAAATGGAAAATATATACATGGTTACAAAATTCAAACAGTGCTTTGGGAATGAGAAAAGAGGAAAAGCAAAAGACTTTGTAGATGGACACACATACATTTACATAGAAGGATAATAAAACACAAGAGGTTTTGCTCGCTAATTTTTCACATAACGTGCCTCAGAGCTAGTTCGATATCAGCTCATAAAGGTTTCCTGCACTTTTTGTATCCTCTGCGAAGTAGTCCATCGTATGGACATTTGAGAACGTATTTAACCAGTCCCTCACTGAGGCAGGTTTGCTTGTTTCTAATTTTTTACTGCCATGAGTCTTCAGTGGACATCCTGTACCTATATCCCAGGAAATTCTTGTATGTTTATCTGTTAAATAAATTAATACAAGCAGTAGGATTACTGGAACAAAGTCAACATGTATTTTAAATTTGATACTCAGTGCCATATTGACCCTAAGAAAGGTCACACGAATGTATACTCCCACCAAGAGTGCGGGGAGAGCCATTTGCCACATACACTCACTAGTACTTTTTAAAACTTTTTGACCCATTTGAAAGTTAGTTTGGAATTCATGTTTTTTTTTCCCCAAAGAGCAAAGTCAGTTGCCTCAACACCAGTTATAAAACAGATCTACTTTCCCTGTAGATCTGGAATGCTGCCCTCCTTGTATGTTGATGCTGATGCCACCCTACAAATTTCCAGGTGAGCTCCATCCTCCTGTAGCAGCTACCTGCCTACTGACAGTCCTACTTGGGTGTCTGATAGGTGTCTCAAGTGACGGATGATATGATAGTAGAGTCCTTGATTTACTGCCCCCATGGCCCCTGCTCATCTTCTCTTTCTTGATTGATGGTGCCGTCATCTCCCCAGTTACTTTGACCAAAGCAATGGGAGTCACCCTGGATTCCTTTCTTTTTCTCCACTTCTAACCCATCAGTATACTGGCACTGTGTTAAGGTCATTTTTCAAATCAGAACACTTGCCACCAATTCTGTCACTTCTACCTCTTTTATCGCAACATCACCTCTCAGGAACACCATTGCAAACTGGAAGGGCATTTCCAGAATGTTCTTGTTGATGTAGAACCCTCAGTCTACAAAGTAGCTAGAGTATTATTATTATTATTTTTTTTTTGAGATGGAATCTTGCTTTGTTGCCCAGGCTGGAATACAGTGCGACAATCTCAGTTCACTGCAGCCTCCATCTCCCAGGTTCAAGCAATTCTCCTGCCTCAGCTCCTGAGTAGCTAGGACTACAGGCACACGCCATCATGCCCAGCTAATTTTTTGTATTTTAGTAGAGACGAGGTTTCACCGTGTTGCCCAGGCTGATCTCGAACTCCTGAGCTCAGGCAATCCGCCCGCCCTGGCTTCCCAAAGTGCTGGGATTACAGGCATGAGCCACTGTGCCCGGCCCAAGTAATTTTTTTAAAAAATGCTAAACAGGTCACTCTGCAAACTAAAACCCTTTAAAGTGTTTTCCATCTCAATTAGAATAGAATACAGACTCCTCACCAGTCACTGCAAGGTTTATATAATCTAGCCCCTGCCTGTCTTCCTGGCCTCTTTTCCATTACCCATTGTATCTTTATGGGTAACGAGGTGCTCAATCTGTCGCCCAGGCTGGAGTGCAGTGGTGCGATCTTGGCTCACTGTAACCTCCACCTCCTGGGTTCAAGTGATTCTCCTGCCTCAGCCTCCTGAGTAGCTGGGACTACAGGTGTGCGCCACCACGCCCAGCCAATTTTTGTATTTTTAGTAGCGACAGGATTTCACCATATTGGCCAGGCTGGTCTTGATCTCCTGACCTCGTGATCCATCCGCTTCAGCCTCCCAAAGTGCTGGGATTACAGGTGTGAGCCACCACGCCCGGCTTCCCCACAACCTGCTTTTTGTTTGTGATGTGTGAACTCATTTCAACCTTAGGGTCTTGCTCTTGCCTCTCCCTTTGCCTAGAATGCTTTCCCCTTATCCTAGATCATCTGGGTTATGCTAATTCCTTAGGTGTCAACTCATGTCACCCCCATTGCTCTTTATCTCATTGTCTTGTTTTATTTTCTCTAAAACACTTCCCACTATGTAGATGTTCTTATTTATGTACTTAGTGAAGGGTAGAGTCTTTTTCAATTTTGCTTTGGTGCCAATTATTCAACATCTCTAATAGTAGCTGGCACCTAGCAGGCACTGAGCCTATTTCTGGAATTTCATTTTGCACCATTGCCCTCTCTGTTTATTCTCCATTCCTAAATTCCTTTTATTATTGTAGCTTCAAAAGTTTCAATGCTTGTAAGAACAGGCTTTCTCTGCCCTACTCCCTTCCACCGTGTTCTCTTTCATAATTTTGTTGGCTATTACGGTTATTTTTCCAGAGGAGCTTTCTAAAAATACTCCTTGTTGGTATTTTAATTGGGTTTACATTGAGTTTATAGATTAATTTGGAGTGAAAAAATCATCGAACGTTTTTATTTAAAAGCAAGCTAAACTTTTAAAATTTTCTTAGAGTCCCTCAATAGGTTTTTTGAAAGAACTTTTTAATATGGAAAACTGAGAACATACACAAAAGTTGTGAAAACAGTAAAATGAACCTTCTTGTATCCATCAAACCACCTCTCCACCCTCAGCCCATGCTACCTTGTCCACATGCATACCCACTACCCTCCATATTATTTATTTTATTATTATTTTTTTGAGACAGGGTCTTACTCTGTCGCCCATGCCGGAGTGCATTGGTGTGATCTCAGCTCAGCAACCTCCACCTCCTGGGCTGAAGCAATTCTCCCACCGCAGCCTTCTGAGTAGCTGGGACTTCAGGCGTGTGCCACCATGCCTCGCTAATTTTTGTATTTTTTGTAGAGATAGGGTTTCACCATGTTGCCAGGGCTGGTCGCAAACTCCTGAGATCAAGCGATCCACCTGCCTTGGTCTACCACGGTGGGATTACAGCTGTGAGTCACTATACCCAGCCCATATTATTTTCAAACAAATCCCAGATATCATCGGTTCTTTGTCAATGTTTTTACTAAATATTTATGAAAGATGATGACTTTTAAAAATAGCCATAATACATTATTATACAAAAATTTCATATTTCTTTGTCGATAGTTTTAAGTTATTTTCTAATAGGTTAGGCATGATTCTTGTTAAATATCAATATATATAGATATATATATGTACATATATGTGTGTGAACTCATATGTACTCATGTACATATATGTGTGTGAACTCGTGTGTCTCAGAAAGAAAATATATATATGTACATACATATATATATATATATATTTCTTTTTTTTTCCTTTTCTGAGACAGAGTCTCGCTCTGTCACCCAGGCTGGAGTGCAATGGCATGATCTAGGCTCACTGCAACCTCCCTCTCCTGGATTCAAGTGATTTTCCTGCCTCAGCCTCCCAAGAAGCTGGGATTACAGGCACCCACTACCACACCTAGCTAAGTTTTTTGTATGTTTAGTAGAAACGGGGTTTCACCATGTTGGCCAGGCTGGTCTCGAACTCCTGACCTCAGGTGATCCACCTGCCTCAGCCTCCCAAAGTGCTGGGATTACAGGCGTGAGCCACTGCGCCCAGCCAATATAGATATTTCTTACTGAATATCCATATATCAAAGTTTTGATATATCTATGTATCAAATCTTCTACAATCTTTTTAGTTTGTATTGAAAATAGGGATATGGTTTTCCATTATATTTTTCAAACTTATTTTTGCATATATTACAATTAACTGTTTTCCTATGTTAATTTCATAATCTGCTACCTTTGTTGTTGTTTCTAGACTTTCCTAGTCTTTTCATGCCTGTAGTTGGAGGGTTCTGGAATAAGTTTGGCAAGTGCCTAACCACTCAGAATCTCTGTTCACCTGCCATGAGTGCAGGGCTATGGAGTTGGTGCTGTGAGCCTGAAGAAGACCCCAACTAGGCTGTTACAGACACCAGAGGGAATTTTTTTCATCTGGGATGAGACATACAAAGAGGCAAAATGATACAGTCACAGATGTAAAAAAATTCATCAGTAAATCCAAACTACCTAAACAAGCTTCCAAAAAGGATTTCAGAGTATGGGAGTGTTCATGCCAAAGTCAGGTTAATCGGTAAAGGCTCCAAGTAGCTGACGGACCAAGTCTGGCGGAGAAACGCAAGATTGTGTATGAGTCCGCTCGAGCTTCCATAACAAAACACATTTCTGCCACGTTCTTTGTCACTTGATGATTTATTTATTTTTAAAAAATAAATCCATGGTACCTAAAAAGTGACAGATGCACTTTGCCACATTATGACAAACGTGGCCCTTCCTCCAGTTTCCAGTAACATATTCCTCATTTCTGTCTGAGACTTCACCAGGGTGATCTTTAACCTCCATGTTGGTACCAATATTCAGCGGACGTCGATCTAGGCTTTTCCTGGCACGCACCTCCAGACTCTTCCAGCCTCTGCCCATTACCACCCAGTTCCAAAACTGCTTCCATATCTTTTGGTATCTGTTAAAGCAGCGCCCCACTTCATGGTACCAAAATCTATATTGGTCAACGTGGGCCGCCATAACAGAATACCAGACTGGGTGGCTTAAGTAACAGAGAAGTATTTGCTCATAGTTCTGGAGGCTGGACAACTGAGATCAGTGTGCCAGCACGGCCGGGTTCTAGCGAGGGCCTCTTCTCAAAAGCTTGCCACCTTCTCACTGTGTCCTCACATGGCGGAGAGACCCCGCTGATGTCTCTTTCTCCTTCTATGAGGGCACTAGTTCTGTTGGATCAGGACCCCATCTCATGACCTCATTTGACCTTAATCACCTTCTTCTTGACCCTGTCTCCAGTGCAGTCACATGGTGGGTTAGGGCTTCAGCATATGAATTCCAGGGGACACAATTCAGGCCACAGTAACACTTAACTTTGGAACACAATTTCTTATTGGAAATCCTCAGGGCCTGAGGAACTCAGCCTTTTTTTTTTTTTTTTTTTTGAGATGGAGTCTCTCTCTGCTGCCAGGCTTGAGTGCAGTGGCTCAATCTCCTCACTACAACCTCCGCCTCGCGGATTCAAGCGATTCTCCTGCTTCAGCTTCCCAAGTAGCTGGGATTGATTACAGGTGCACACCATCACGCCCAGCTAATATATATATTTTTTGAGACGGAGTTTCACTCTTGTTGCCCAGGCTGGAGTGCAATGATGTGATCTTGGCTCACCGCAATCTCTGCCTCCCAGGTTCAAGTGATTTTCCTGCCTCAGCCTCCCAAAGTGCTAGGATTGCAGGCGTGAGCCACCACACCCAGGCTTTACACCCAGCTAATTTTTGTATTTTTAGTAGAGACGGGATTTCACCATGTTGGCCAGGATGGTCTCACAATCCACCTGCCTCGGCCTCCCAAAGTGCCGGGATTACAGGTGAGAGCCACCGCGCCGGGGCTAGAACTCAGCTTTTTTGGAATCTTTAGAAAGGTCACACAGTACATATACTGTGTTATGTAACATATACAGTGGGGCCTGGAGTAGCACCTCACAAATCAATTAATATTTCAGCAGCCAAATGTGGAACTATTACAAGAGTAGGATAAAGACAATAAATGGCCTCAGGGTAGTTGAGATCAGGCAAAGTTTTGCTGCCAGATGCCTTACAAAAGAAAAAACAAACCTCAGTTGTCAAAGCTTTTTGGATCTGGGAGTTGCAGATAGAAACTGTGGGTCTGAAATTAAAGGCCCTGGTGAGACTAACCAGGTCCCCTGAGGAGGCCAGAAAGAGGTAAATAGAGCTGGTCCGCTTCTGGTCGTATTGGCTTCCATTGAACTAGATAACCCAGGCTCTGCAGTCTCCAGCTGTAAGCACACAGGGCAAACCAGCACCTTAGGCTTCTTACTGTTCCTTACGGTTCCTTCCCCCCTCTGTGAAAAACCCACAGGGTCAGGTGCTGAGCCTCCAGCCCATTTTCCTACCAGCTGACCCAGGGTAGGTGATGGATATAGTGAAGGCTCTGTGCGCGGGTGCACACACACATGTGCGTGCACACACACGCACACATGCACACATACACTCGCGCAGACGCACACACATGCATGCACACACGTGCACACACACACTCTCACACACTCTCTCATACTCACACACACACACACTGTCTCTCTCTCTCTGGCCCTGGAGTGCTGAGGGGATTGCTCACCAGGCTGTCTTCCCACTCCAGAAAGCTAAGGAGAACCACCTTGGAGGTGTTGGTTACCTACCTCCTGTGTTCCCTCCCTTCCTTTTCTCCTCAATGAAGAGTGAATGAATGTACTGCAGAGTTGACTTAATATTTGCTCTGCTTGAGAGCACTGGGTTTCCTCAAGCAGGAGGTGTCAGCCAGGTCACAACAGGGCAAAACAACTCCTTTGATTTGTTTCCTTTCCAGGCTCTCCTGGGGTAATTGGCATTTCCCAAGCAGCAACATTGAAAACATCAAGGATGTAGCCCTGCCTATGGAGGCTGGCCAAGAACTGGGACTCAGGGGCCTAGCATCTGTGGGATTCAGGATGGGCTTCCCAGACCCTGTTTCCAGATGACACCACATCTCTCTACAGGTTTTTTGTTGTTGTCGTCGTTTTTGAGATAGAGTTTCGCACCTGTCGCCCAGGCTGGAGTGCAGTGGCGCGATCTTGGCTCACTGCAACCTCTGCCTACCAGGTTCAGGCAATTCTCCTGCCTCAGCCTCCCAAGTAGCTGAGATTACAGGGACCTGCCACCATGCCTGGCTAACTTTTGTGTGTGTGTGTGTGTGTGTGTGTGTGTAACATATACATATATGTTTTTAGTAGAGACGAGTTTCACTATGTTGGCCAGGCTGGTCTCAAGCTCCTGACCTCAGGTGATCTGCCCGCCTTGGCCTCCCAAAATTCTGGGATTACAGGCATGAGCCACAATGCCCAGCCTGCCCACAAGGTATTGCTATATGAGCAGAACTATGTGTTCAGTCAGCTAGCCCTTCATGTGTATGTGGTATGTCTAATAAGTTAAGAATATTGGTGTTAGATTTAGTCCCTAAAGTTCCAGCCATTTGGACTGGATTCTATGAGGCTTGTCATGGTTGATTGTATCCTTAGAGTCCTGGGTGGAGCTAACCTTGACCTCTGAGATTCTCCTCTCTGCTCCCAGAGAGGGTTCAAGATTCTTCTCTGCTGCACTGCTCTCTGGGCCAGGGAAACTTCTGGAAGGTTATCATGTTCTCCTTATGAATCCAGTTTCCCATAATTTCTGTTCAAAAAGAAGGCCAAAGTACTCTGATATTTTTCTGCTCTGATAGTCAGTGCTAAAGGGTCTCTGGGTGAGGTCTTGGCTTCAAAGTCCTTTCTTAGGAAGGAGAAAGAGAAATTCCCATTGGCCCATGTGAGCTGTTTAGGCACTGGCAAACTCATCAAAACCACCAGTAGGTCATTTGAAACATTGTGTCCTGTCCCCCACAGTTACTCATTCCCTGACTTTTAGAAAGAGCCAAGCCTCAGAGACAAGTCTGGTAAAAAGATCATCTGGGATCAAAACAAGATCAGCTCCTATGTGCAAATTCCCAAGGCGGCTGCAAGTAAGGGACATGCTGTCAAAGTGCTTTCTGGTCTTCTAGTTGGAGAAGCAGCCCGTACAGGGTTGCATTTCTTCTGGGTCCAAACCCCCCGGCCAGTTCCTCACTAAACTTCGGTTTGCACCTCTGTTAAATGCAAACAACTTGTGGAGTTGTTAGACAACCTTGTCAAGTGTCTGGTGCCCGGAATGTGCTGTGCACGCTCAGGATGTACTGAGGAAGAGCTGTGGCTGATGGCGAGGATGATGGCCAAGATGGTGTTCTGGGTGTTTGTGTCCTGGAGCTGCAGTGACAAGTTTCCATCAACTGGGAGACGTCAACCAACAGAATATCTATTTCCCAGTTCTGGAGGCCCAGTGTCCAAAATGAAAGCTTTGGCAGAGACATGCCGCCTCTGAGACTCCTTCTTTACATCTTCCAGCTCTGCTGGTCACACCTGTTCCTCAGCTGTGGTCAGATTACGCCAGTGTCTGCCTCTGTGGCCACATTGTCCCTCCTCTTCTCTGTCTTCTCCTCTTTGTGTCTCTGTGTATCCTCCCTCTGCCTGTCTCCTAAGAATCTGTGTCATTCATTGCATTTAGGACCCACCTGGATAATCCAGGATACGCACCTCCTTTCAGAATTCTTAAGCACATCTGCAAAAACTTTTTCCAAATAATATAACATTAACAGGTCCTGGGAATAGAATGCAAACATATCTTTTTTGGGGGCCACTGTCCAGCCCACTGTACTCAGTGAATGCTACCCATGATGATGATGATGATGACCGTGATGGCAGTGCCAATACCAACACAAAGCAGTAAAAAGTACAGGTGTGGCCGGGCACGGTGGCTCACATCTGTAATCTCAGCACTTTGGGAGGCCGAGGCAGGTGGATCACAAGGTTAGCAGATTGAGACCATCCTGGCTAACATGGTGAAACCCCGTCTCTACTTAAAATACAAAATAAATTAGCCGGGCTTAGTGGCACACATCTGTAGTCCCAGCTACTCGGGAGGTTGAGGCATGAGAATCGCTTGGGCCTGGGAGGCAGAGGTTGCAGTGAGCCGAGATAGCGCCACTGTACTCCAGCCTAAGCAACAGAGTGAGACTCTGTCTCAAAAAAAAAAAAAAAAAAAATTACAGATGAGTCTGGCGAGGGTGTGGGGCGTGGGCAGGAACAGCACCACAGGAGTCTAGGCTCTGGCCTGACTCAGTTACCTGCCTTCTGACAGTCTTCTGCTTTGCTAGCTCTGTCATCCTTATGACTTTCTGTCTCCAGGATTGTTAGGCTTCTGGGCCAGCTCACGGCAGCCCGGACGCAGAGGCATTGTGCCATTCCTAGACCAGCTGAGCGATGTGGACTGTGTGTGAGGGCTCAAGCATGATGATATTTCCAACAGGCCCTGGTATACATGCAGGCCCGGCCAGGGCCCATTGCCAGCACCTGAGAGGAGCTGTGATGCAGCTCATGATCCGGTGATCGCATTCAACTGGCTGCCGGCTGCTGTCCAGGCCTCCGGGAGGATGTGCCGCCTCTGTCGGGGCCAGGGGAATCGGCGTCATTCCCGGACCACCGTGTGGGCCGGCGTTCCCGCTCAGCTGTGAATGCTGCTGCTGTTACGGCTGCTGCTTGGCTTAGGTTAAGCGGCTTATTTAACTTCAGGCTGGAGAGAGGCAGCTTTTGGATCTGGCAAGGACCTTGGTGTGCAAAGTGAAGTCCCTGATGGGGAGGATACAGCTTGGCAGGGGCCGGCCGTGCTGCTCATGATTGGATGTGAGGTGTCTGGGGCCTCTGCCTGCTCAGAGCTCAGAGCGGTGAGGAGTATGGGGGTGAGGGCAGGAGGACAGTGGGAAAAGCACTTCCTTTTCAGTGATGAAGATCTGGGGCTGTACAGCCTCCCATCATCACCAACAGGGAGCTCAGAGTCAAGCCCAAAGTGTCTGTCTGCATTCGTGGCTTCCAGGGATCAGCTTGAAGCCAGGAGTTGCTTTGTTAGCAAAGTTTAGATGTAACTGAGGGGAAATTGCCCTCCAGTTCGCTCCCATATTCCCCATACACAGTTAATGAAGGGACCGTCAGTCTCTATTCAGGAGCTAGGAGACTTGGATTCTAGTCCCAGTTCTGCCCTTATGGTCAGAAAACTTAGAGGAAGTCGCTTAATGCTGAATTTCAGATTCCTCACCTGGAAAACGAGACTAACTCCTTCCTGCTTCCCAGGCTGAGAAGGAGCAAAAGGGATTTCATCTGTCAAAGTCCTTTTTGAAATGGATCATCATTAACTGCATCATAACTGCCCAGGATTGAATATTGTTTTTAAAGAAAATGATAGAATGTAGGCCATTCCTAAATAAAATGCTTCTGTAATGATGGTAGCATTTGGAATGTCAAGAACAAAACAATGCTTGTAGGCCGGGCGCAGTGGCTCACGCCTGTAATCCCAGGACTTTAGGAGGCCAAGGCGGGCGGATCCCTTGAGACCAGGAGTTCCAATCCCATCCTGGCCAACATGCTGAAACCCCATCTCTACTAAAAATACAAAAATTAGCCAGGCATGGTGGCAGGCACCTGGAATCCAAGGTACTCAGGAGGCTGAGGCAGGAGAATCACCTGAACTTGGGAGGCGGAGGCTGCAGTGTGTCACTGCACTCCAGCCTGGGCGACAGAGCGAGACTCCATCTCAAAACAAAAAAACAAAAAACAACAACAACAACGTTTGTAGAATGTTAAAAGCTGGACACAACCATAGGGTTGGCCGTCTTCAGCCATAGGGTGTCTTGGCTTGACGTGAGCTCTTTGTGGGTAGTGATTGTATCTTCGGCATTGTCTCGCGTTTTTGAGTCTGCTCTACCTGGTGCATAGGAGATGCTTCACAAGATGCTGAATGCCTCAGCACCTGTGAGAAAGGAGGCCTGGAAGAGGAAATGGGACTGGGCACTCAGGGCGTGCACTCGGCTGCCTCTTCCCTCAGACACACTGTGTCCTTCCCACCATGCACAGGCTGGGCCTTGGCCTAGATTGCCTTTACAATACATACTTTTTTTGCATATGTTGCATCCCATTGTTTGTCTGTTTGTTTTGAGGACCCAGAGAGCAGGTTTATTTGGTGAATGGTGACAGCAAACATCATCCAAGAGAGACAAGATGAGAAAGGTGCTGAGACAGGAGAGCCTAGGGAGCCTTCAGGCTACATACAAAATTCACATAGGGAAAGGCACGGACTCTGGGGAGACAGATGCTCCTCAGCCATTCAGCGCCATGCGGACGAGCTCTTCGCAGCTGATACAAGCATTGCTGCCCTTGTGTCCTGCCACCCGCATCTCTACTTCTTCCTGTCATCTTCTCACCCAGTGTGACAAGAACATGCTGGATTTCAGCACCCACGACGGAGCCATTTCCTTCCTTGTCAAACACCCGAAGTCCTTCGACACAACCCTCACAGGTGCCCTGATCGGTCCTTGTTCTTCACCACTGTCTGCAGCATGAGCAGAAAGTGCTCAAAGTCCAGCACATTCACATTCATCTCGTCACTCTCGGGGTTCCCCGGGACCTTGAGCACCTTGGCGTTGGTGGGGTTCTGGCCCAGGACCCTCATCACGTCCCCATACTGGCTGTACAGGATCTTGCCATCACCTATTCGGTCAAACAGCTGCAAGGTCTCCTTGAACTCTGCGGTCTGGTCTTCGGTGAAGTCACACATCTTGACTGCTCAGCTCTGTGGGACCTTCTCCTCCGGCAGTAATGGCTTTGTTTGTTTTTTTTAAGTGAAAGCAAGTTTATTAAGAAAGTAAAGGACTAGGCTGGGTGCACTGGCTCATGCCTGTAATCCCAGCACTTTGGGAGGCCCAGGTGGGTGAATCTCCTGAGGTTAGGAATTTGAGACCAGCCTGACTAATATGGTGAAACCCCGTCTCTACTAAAAATACAAAAATTGGCCAGGCGTGGTGGCACGTGCCTATAATCTCAGCTACTTGGGAGGCTGAGGCAGGAGAATCGTTAGAACCTGGGAGGCAGAGGTTGCAGTGAGCCGAGATCGTGCCATTGCTCTCCAGCCTGGGCAACAGAGAGAGACTACATCTCAAAAAAAAAAAAAAAAAAAGGAAAGGGATAAAGAATGGCTACTCCTAGGCAGGCAGAGCAACTCGTCCTGTTGATTCTTCAAAGTCTGCCTTGAATGCTGTGTCCTCAGAGAAACATTTTGTGGCCAACTTGGTCCTCCTGTTCCTGGGTGCCCCTGCTCAGGGCTGCTGACGAGACCTAGATTTTGGGGGGCACCCAAAACCTCATCCATCAAAGTCAATGATATTTTGATGCGACATTTCAAAAAGTAAAAATTATGCCAGAAAATCTACGTTGAACTGAATATTTACGTTTGAAATCAAGACAGAATCTGACCTCACACTTGTACAACTCAGCCTCACTCACCTCATTGTAATCCCAGCCCTGTTCTCAAATCCAGTTTTTATTGAAAATATTGAAGTTTTGTTCATCATGCATTTTTGTATTAACTTGGATTTTGTCAAAAGCTGCATTAAAATAGGAGTTGTCCTAAAGACTGAGTTTTTGTTGTTGTTTTTTGAGACAAAATCGACTCTGTCGCCAGGCTGTAGTGCAGTGGTGATCTCGGCTCACTGCAACCTCCACCTCCCAGGTTCAAGCGATTCTCCTGCCTCAGCCTCCCGAGTAGCTGTGATTACAGGCGTGCACCACCACGCCCAGCTAATTTTTTTATTTTTAATAGAGACGAGGTTTCACCATGTTGGCCAGGATGGTCTCGATCTCTTGACCTCGTGATCTGCCCACCTCTACCTCCCAAAGTGCTGTGATTACAGGCGTGAGCCACCGCACCCGGCCAAGACTGAGTTTTTGATGCTCCTGAAATCTTGTGCCAAGGCCCTTCCATCTCCCTTCTTGGTGCACACCACCTTAGAGGCTGGTTTCTTTGCAGGGCATCCTTCCACTGTATCATGAACCGTCAGGCAGGAGCAGCCTCTATCTTCGGGTGTTATAAAGATCTGATTGGGCCTCCTTGGTCAGCCTCTGCTTTCACCTGCCTCCTATCTTGAGAACAGAATATAGCACTACCATGGTTCCTCCCCCAGTTCAACTTCAGAACCCTTTTGGGGAAGAGTGTCTGTTTTTCTGAAGACATCGTGAGGGAGACAGCGGTGTATAACGTCTTCATAATTCTGCCTTAGGCATCTTTTGGTTTTATTCCCCAAAGTTCTCCTATCTTGCCAGCTGTCTTACCTTTTTTTTTTAAACCCTTCTCTATTTCCTTTTTTTTTGAGATGGAGTCTTGCTCTGTCGCCCAGGCTGGAGTGCAGTGTCGTGATCTCAGCTCACTGCAATCTCTGCCTCCTGGGTTCAAGCGATTCTCCTGCCTCAGCTTCCTGAGCAGCTGGGATTACAGGCGCCCACCACCACGCCTGGTTAATTTTTGTATTTTTAGTAGAGATGGGGTTTCTCCACGTTGGTCATTCTAGTCTGGAACTCCTGACCTTGTGATCCGCCTGCCTCAGCCTCCCAAAGTGCTGGGATTACAGGCGTGAGCCACTGCTCCCAGCTTCCCTTCTCTATTTCCATAGCCTCTTTAAGAATTCCAGCATTCCAGCCGGGCATGGTGGCTCACACCTATACTCCCAGCACTTTGGGAGGCCGAGGTGGGTGGATCACCTGAGGTCAGGAGTTTGAGAGCAGCCTGGCCAACATGGTAAAATCCCGTCTCTACTAAAAATACAAAAATTAGCCGGGCGTGGTGGCGCTCACCTGTAATCCCAGCTACCTGGGAGGTTGAGGCAGGAGAATCACTTGAACCTGGGAGGCAGAGGTTGCAGTGAGCAGAGATCATACCACTGCATTCCGGCCTGGGCGACAGTATAAGGCTCTGTCTCCAAAAAAAAAAAGAAGAAAGAAAAGTAAAAGAAAATCTGAAAGAACATAAAGAATATTTAAAAATCACCTGGAATCTGCCCCTGGAGAGAACTACTCACTGTCGACACGTCTTCATGTTCTCTGTTAGACTTTCTTCTGTGTCTCTTTGCAGAAAATGGTGATCTCCAAAGTGAAGAGAAGCCCACTGCCCAATCTGTTCCTCTGGCCCTGAACCAGCAGGGGAGGGGCAGAGGATATTGGCACAAAGCCCCTCCAGCTGCTCCGTGGGTACCAGGAGACCTCTGAGATTACCATGCTCAGTAATGCCACCTCCCTCCAAGCCAAGAAAGAGACCTTTGGATCTGGCTGGGATACCCCGATAGTAGCTGAGCACCTCCAGGCTGCAGTTCAGAAAGCAAGTCTCTGCCTCCTTCCTTATTTGTTAGACTGAATCTCACCCAGCAGGAGCTGCCTGAGTGCACTGCGAATATAAATTTTATTAGCCTCTGCCTTTGTTGTGGCAACACTGAAAAAAGAAGGCTGGGTGGAACCAGCACTGAGTGTCGGCAAAGTGCTGAATGTTTTACATACATCATTCCACTCACTCCTCATGACAGTATCGTGATGTGTGTTATTATTATCCTTATAAATGAGGACGCCACGGCCCAGGAATTAAGTAGGAAGTACCTGCAGATTCGGGCTGCAGCCGGAGGTCATCTGCCTTCGGAGCCACCCTGGTTTGTGACCCCATCCGTTTTCCCTACTGTGGTTTGTGGAGGGCTGGAATGGCAGGCAGAGGATGTGTCTTTGCTTGGAGTATTTTCTATTCCCTCAGCAGTGGAGAAGATCTGACCCTGACATTGAAGCTGCTTTGGGGTTTGGTATTGTTGTGTGTGGACAAGGCTGCTGGTTTTCATTCCTGGTTTTCATTTATTCATTCAACAGTTATTTGTAATATGCTCCAAGCCCTGAGTTGCCATGAGGGATAGGAAGACGGGTATTGATGTTATATTCTGGTAGGGGGAGAAGGACATGTACCTAACCCCTCCCGTTCATGGTGGTAAGTGCAATGGTGGAGAGTACTGGGGCAGGAAAGAAGAAGAGCATCTAAATCAGAACAATCTCAAAAAGGTGATGGGCGAGGGGCGGGTTAAGGAATAGCTTCCCAGAGGAAGGAATTTTTGAGCTGAATGTTGAAGTCAGAGAAGCCTGAAGCAGCATGGAGTGTCCAGGAAAGTGCCTGTGGTTCATTATGGCTAAAGTCAAGGCTAGGGAGTGAAGGGGAAAGACGCGGTCTGGGGCACTCAGAAGTGCCAGATTAGAAAGTGCCCAGCACTTTGGGAGGCCGAGGCAGGCAGATCGCTTGAGCCCAGGAGTTCGAGACCAGCCTGGGCAACATGGCAAACCCCATTTCTAGCTAGCTTGCTTGCTTATTTATTTATTTATTTATTATGAGACAGAGTCTTTTGTTCTGCCACCCAGCCTGGAGTATAGTGACATGATGGCTCACTGCAATCTCTGCCTCTCGGGTTCAAGCGATTCTTGTGCCTCAGCCTCCCGAGTACCTGAATGTACAGGCATACACCACCACACCAGGCTGTTTTTTTTTTGTTTTTTTTTTTTTTTCGTATTTTAGTACAGATGGGGTTTCACTATGTTGGCCAGGCTGGTCTCAAACTCCTGGGATTATAGGCATGAGCCACCGCACCTGGCCCTCTATTTTATTTAAAAAGAAATAAAGGAGGTTGAGAGATTTAACTAAGGAGTCTAAATGCCATCCTGAAAGCTTGGGGAACCCTTGAAGGATCTTAAGGATCAGCTCTATGTGTTCCAGAGACCACACTTGGCTTCAGAGTGGAGATGAGCCTGGAGTGGGACAGATGGAGGCAGGAGTCTGTTGCAGGGGACAGGTGATTTGGCCCGAATGAGAGCCAGGCAGAGGCTGTGGGGGAAGGACTGGAGGACATGAGGTGAGAGAGATTGGGAGGAAGACACCATATGATGAGAAGGTGAGTTAGGCCTAGCGGGAGTAGAAGAGGAAGAAAGCCAAGATAATTCCTGCCTTCGGGGCCAGGATTGCATGGTGGGGCCTTCCCGGAGGCAGGAGGGGAGGAGAGACAGAGGTGGAGGCTGAGGAGGGGCGGGGGGAGGAAGGGGGAGGCCGGCAGTTGGTGGAGGATGAGCTTGGGATGCCTGAGTTAAACAGATGGTTTCAGTGGTAGGTGGGAGCTTGAGGTCTTTGCTTTCATCCCCTCTCCCTTTGTTCCCTTCTCACGTCCCTGCTTCCTTTCTCCTCCACCCACATCCTGCTGTCGGCCCTTTTAGTTAGGTGGCCTCTGTCTCATCCTGTGTGCAGTTTGTTCAGACCAGGGGTGGCTGCATTCCCTGCCAGGCCCTGCAAGACCCCCAACATCCTAGGAAAGAAGTCCCCTAGCCTTTCCTTTTTACAAATGGAGAAACTGAGGCATGAAAATATTTTAAGCCGATTGATACTAGTTTCCCAGTGAGGGAAGGGTGAAGCCATTACCTGGCTGAGGAGGAAAAGGGAAGAAGGATGGGACATTTTAAGGTGACCAGCTCATCCTAGTTTGTCAGGACTGCCATGGCATTAGCATAGGAGGGTCCCACATCCCAGGAAACCTCTCAGACCTGGGGGGGACCAGGAGACTTGGTGACCTCAGATTGGGAGGGGAAAGGGAGGGAGTTCTTCAGAATGTCAGGAGCTAGGCGTCACTGCACCTGGGCTCCCATCTCTTAGGGGGCTGTCTTCTTCCCCCGGCCTTCAGTCATCAGCTAAAGCACAGGCTGCCCCTGGCTGTGCCGGAGCGGGGACAGGTGTGCTTCCAGTGCTGGAGCCACCTGCCGTCTGACACCTGAGTCTCTAGTCCCCCAGGGCTGGACTGTTGTAGAGACCCAACGCTGAGCACACAGTGGCGCCTGCATGAATATTTGTGCCATGGCTAAAACCTGAATTTTACACATAAAGGAGGCAGGCCTGGAGAATTTTTTTTTTTTTTTTTGAGACAGAGTCTCGCTCTGTTACCCAAGCTGGGGTGCAGAAGTGCGATCTTGGCTCACTGCAACCTCCACCTCCCAGGTTCAAGTGATCCTGTGGTCCTCCCACCTCAGCCCCCTAAGTAGCTGGGATTATAGGCATGAGCCACCATGCCCAGCTAATTTTTTGTATTTTTTGTAGAGAAGTGCCATGTTGCCTAGACTGGTCTTGAACTCCTGAACTCAATTGATCTACCTACCTCAGCCTACCAAAGTGCTGGGATTATAGGTGTGAGCCACCCGGCCCAGCTGAGAAGTCCTTTTTCCTGACCTGTTCAATGGGAGCCCTCTAGCTATACGCACAGGTGCCTTTTTGCTCACAATCCCTTCTACATCCTCAGACATGAACGCTTTCTTCCTGTCTTATTTAGAAAACCCACTGTCTGTTCTAATCCACTGCCTCTAATCTCCCGAAGCCCCAGAGTCTGCATGGGGCCACCAGTCCCTGAGGCAGCTTTGATGCCACACATTTGCATCTGGGAATGCAGCTCTGGTTCTCTCTCACATTCGGAAACCGTGGGGGATAATGAGCAGATGTTTTTCTAATAACGAGAAGATGGTGCAGGCGCCGACACATGAGAATAGTTTCCAGTCCCTAAGTTAATTAGCAAGCTGGGGAGCCCAGATAAATAGAGCTTTCTGTTTCCTTTCCTGGAGTCTAAAATATCTGATCTGGAGGTTCCCTCCCTGCTTTCTCCTCCACCCCAAACATCAGGATTTGAAGGGAAACATTTAAATGCCTGATAACCTGAGTGTGTGGAACTGGTTTCTAAGCAGCCACGTGGCCCTGTTCTGGCAGAAACTGACGCTTGTAAATACACAGTTCTCAGTGATTTGCTGGCTGTCTCTCCATCCCCAACACCCCCACCTTGGCTCATTTTTTTCTTCATACCTTACTTTCTCATGGGCTTTAGGGCAGCATTCTTGGGAGTAGAGAGGGGATGAGAGTTACGGAGCTTTACGTGCCAAGCCCTTTGTAAGTGGCATTTTTTTTTTCTTTGTCTCATCTAATCTTTAAGCCATCCCGTGAGGGAGGCATCATTGTTTCCTTAGCTGGAGAGATGGCAAAACTAAGTCTTAAGCTAAGCTACTATAGCTGCTAAGTGGGGAAAGAGATTTAAAGCTGGGTTTGACAAAGCAAGGCTCAAGTTCCCCACCTGAGGCCTTGGACCTAAGAGTTTAACCAGTCCATTTCTCCCTGCGCCTTTTTTTTTTTTTTTTTTTTAATGGAGTCTTGTGCTGTCTCCAGGCTGCGGTGCAGTGGTATCTTGGCTCACTGCAATCTCCGCCTCCCGGGTTCAAGTGAGTCTCCTGCCTCAGCCTCCTGAGTAGCTGGGATTACAGGTGCACGCCACCATGCCCAGCTGATTTTTGTATTTTTAGTAGAGATGGGGTTTCTCCATGTTGGCCGGGATGATCTCCATCTCTTGACCTTGTGATCTGCCTGCCTCAGCCTCCCAAAGTGCTGGGATTACAGGAGTGAGCCACTGTGCCCAACCTCTCTCCTTATTTTAAAGGTGCCCATAGAATTCCCAAGGACACGCATTGACGATGACGGATCTGAGGGCAGAAATCGGCTTTCCAGGCCTTGAGTTCCACTTTGCCCACTCTGTGGTTCCTTCTCCCTACCCTGCCTTTAAAAAGTCTGGCCTACTAACATTCTCTCTTTTCTGTGGGAAATGGTTAAGAATGAGAACAGTTAGTGTTTTCAAGCAGGTTGAACAGTCTCTAGAAGTTAGAGAGAAAGCCCAAGAGATTATCTCGAAATTTCTTCCAGCCAGAACCAGAGTTTCTTTGTAAAATATAGAATACTCAGCATTTGAGGCTGAGTCGAATGAGTGTGTTCCCTGGTTGACGCTGTGTTTACTGACTCTCAGTGGCTGTTGCTAACAGTACTTTGAAACAAGAGACATGTGTTTTTAATAGAATTGCAAGTTTTATGCCTTGTTAAAAATACTGCCATGGCTGCTGGCTGGGGGAATCAGGCAGCTATGAATTCCATTCTCCCGTCTGCCGGGGGCAGGGAGAGGGCCTGGCTGAGGATGGCCTCTGCCCTCACATTTGCTTTCTTTCCTGTGTTTGCTCTTGGGAACCGCTGGTCACCAGCTGGTCTTCTCAGCTCCACTCATACATGGAAGAGTACTGGGCTTCATGCTCTCTGAATGGGAAGAACAAAGCACTTGTTTTTATTTTCAGAGAAGCTTTTGTCTTAATTGTAAAGAGCAGCCATTGGATTTTGTGGAAAGCCTAAATTACAGGGTGCTTTAGGGAACCAACCCAATGCCCCTCAATGATAGACTGAATAAAGAAAACGTGGCACATCTACACCATGGAATACTATGCAACCATAAAAAAGAATGAGTTCATGTCCTTTGCAGGAACGTGGATGAAGCTGGAATCCATCATTCTCAGCAAACTGGCACAGGAACAGAAAACCAAACAAAGCATATTCTCACTCATAAGCGGGAGCTGAACAATGAGAACACATGGACACAGGGAGGGGAACATCACACACTGGGGCCTGTTGGGGGGTCGGGCGGGAAGGGGATGGATAGCATTAGGACAATTATCTAATGCACGTAGGGCTTAAAACCTAGATGACGGGTTGATTAAAACCTAGATGACGGGTTGATGGGTGCAGCAAACTACCATGGCACATGTTTACCTATGTAACAAACCTGCACGTTCTACATATGTATCCCAGAACTTAAAGTATAATAGGAAAGAAGGAAGGAGGGAGGGAGGGCAGGCTGGCTGGCCAGGATGGTCTCGATTTCCTGACCTCGTGATCCACCCGCCTCAGCCTCCCAAAGTGCCAGAATTACAGGCATGAGCCATCGTGCCCGGCCTACAGTACTGTTCATTTCTAAGACGTTTCTTCTAAATCTTTTTTTCCTATGTGTGTGTACACATGTAAATAGAATGTCAATAACATTGGAATCATGGTCTACATTTCACATACTGCCTCTCCCACAACAAAACAGCACACAGTGTGTACCTTCTCATTGCAGTAAGGACCCTTCAAAGCGTGTTTCTTTGAAAACCTAAGTGCGTTCATCCATAGTTAACTAGTGCTCTTTTCCTCAGATATTTTGACTAAACATTTTTCCTATTAGAGAAAATACTGTAATATTCTTGCCCTTTGCTCTTAATTACATGAAATGTTTCTGTTGTTTGAAATATCATTGCCTTTTTCCGCATGCTAAATGATGAATGTGTTCTAGCAATGCAAATCAAATTACCTTTTAAATGGAGAGCTCCCCTCACCTAAATTAGGAAAACTGGTATTATTTGGCAAACAGGGCCAGATTTTAAAAGTAAAATATAGAATGAGAATGAGAGAGTGCACATTACTTCAGCTCTCACAGAAACCGGGATTGTATTGTGCAAATTACAAATATTGGCTGGGCGTGGTGGCTCACGCCTATAATCCTATAAACCTTTGGGAGGTCGAGGTTGGGTGGGTCTTTGAGGCCGGAAGTTTGAGACCATCCTGGCCAACATGGTGAAACCCTGTCTCTACTAAAAATACAAAAATTAGCTGGATATGGTGGCACACGCCTGTAGTCCCAGCTACTCTGGAGGCTGAGGCAGGAGAGTCACTGGAACCTGGGAGGCAGAGGTTGCAGTGAGCTGAGATCATGCCACTACACTCCAGCCTGGGCGACAGGGTAAGACTCCATCTCAAAAAATACACACACACACACACACACACACACACACACACACACACACACACACAGAGCAAGACTCCATCTCAAAAAATACGTATACACACACACACACACACACACACACGCAGAGTACTGGCTCTGTTACCTCCAGAAGTTTACCATTTACTCTTAAGGAAACCTGATACACACACGGGAGAGAATTAGAGACTAATTTATGAAAGACTATAACAGGATATCAACACAGTGGATGAATTTGTACAAAGAGAAGATAGAAAAAGAAGAGAAAATCCTTGCATTTTCTGGTGCCAGTAAAGACTCCTAGATAGAGATGGAATTTGAGGTTGGTCTTATATATCTAGGATTTAAAAAGAAAGAAAACTACCTTGCATTGAGCTTTGACAGTGTGCTCGGTATTTTATACATATCATCTAATTTATTTCTTACAGTAACTCCACCTAATTGTTGTTGAAGGCAACTAGACTCTTTTGAAAAATACACAGTACCATAAGTTATAGATTTGTATAGTGTAATAAGATTGGAAATACTGTCAAATACAATATGACTGAAATAGACACAGGACAATAAATATTTTAGAAATGGAAGAAATCAGGGCAAAGGGAAAGTATGAGCAGGAAGAATAGGATAGGAAGAATGTAAACTCCATGAGGGGGGGGCCAGGTGAGTGGCTCACACCTGTAATCCCAGCACT
Organism: Ateles fusciceps; assembly: GCA_036589455.1. Taxonomy (NCBI): domain Eukaryota; kingdom Metazoa; phylum Chordata; class Mammalia; order Primates; family Atelidae; genus Ateles; species Ateles fusciceps. The sequence continues at coordinate 11,056,451 of JAZHEH010000572.1, read as the reverse complement.
TTGGGAGGCCGAGGCGGGCAGATCACCTGAGGCAAGGCGTTCTAGACAAGCCTGGACAACATGGCGAAACCTCATCTCTACTAAAAAATACAAAAATTAGCTGGGCGTAGTGGTGGACGCCTATAATCCCACCTACTCAGGAGGCTGAGGCAGGGAGAATTGCTTGAACCCAGGAGGCGGAGGTTGCAGTGAGCTGAGGTCGCACCACTGTATTTCAGCCTGGGCGACAGAGTGAGACTCCATCTCAAAACAACAACAACGAACTCTATGAGGGAAGGATTCTTCGCTGGTTGTATTCACTGATGGCTTGCACACAACTAGGTTAATGGCTGAATGTAGTAGGTGTTCAATAAATATTTGTTGAATGAATGAATGAGGTGGCCAAGATGTTTGCCGTATGGTCCTGTGTACATTGCTAGTGGCCAGATGTAGTTTTGACTCTCAACTTTTTTGTAGACAAAGCACATGTAGTAATAGGTTCAGCAAAGGCTTCAATTTACAAATAAGGAACAGGTTTAGCAGGCAGTGGGGGACAGGATTTGGCCAGGTCACATCTGGGAGAGATGGGGATCTGTTGCAAGGAGCAGGGCTGGTGTGGGCAGCAGGCTGGGGCGCAGGGGGGGGGGAAGGGAAGCACGGTTTGGCAGGTAGGCATGTGGTGAGTGGGGAAAAGCCTCTTGACTGAGGCCAGGAGCACGGTGAACAGCTACAAGCGAGAGCCTGGGCAGAATTATTTAAAAGCAAAAGCAGACCGGGCACAGTGGCTCACGCATGTAATCCTAGCACTTTGGGAGGCTGAGGTGGGCTGATCACTTCAGGTTAGGAGTTTGAAACTAGCCCGGCCAACATGGCAAAACCCCCGTCTTTACTAAAAATACAAAAATTACCTGGGCATGGTGGCGTGCGCCTGTAGTCCCAGTTACTTGGGAAGCTGAGGCAGGACAATCGCTTGGACCCGGGAGGTGGAGGCTGCAGTGAGCCGAGCTCGCGCCACTGCACTCCAGCCTGGCAACAGAGCAAGACTCTGTCTCAAAAAAAAGAAAGCAAAAGCAATCCCATCATTTCCTTCTAAGACCTCTAACCTCTGTTTTGAATTGAATTATGTCCGGCCCTCTACAATTCACGTGTTGAAGCCTTAACCCCCCAGTGTGACTGTGTTTGGAGGTAGGGCTCTGAAGAAAGTAATTGAAGTTAGATGAGGTCTGAAGGGTAGGTCCCTCATCCAGTAATACTGGTGTCCTTATAAGAAGAGGTAGAGAACGGGAGCGTGCTATTTCTGCTTGTGCACAGAAGAAAGGCACAGCAGGAAGTGACAAGCCAGGAGGAGCGGCCTCACAGAAGCCAGCCCTGACAGCACCTTGATCTCGGACTTTTAGCCTTCAAGACTGTGGAAGAAGGAAATTTCTGCAATAAGTGACCTAGTCTGTGGTATTTCATTATGGCTAATATGAGTAATACAGTCTGTATAGAAAGAACCACACCCACATGGAGACTACTGCAAAATTGGACTTGCTTTTTTCATTTAGGGTCTCGCTATGCTGCCCAGGCTGCAGCGCAGTGATGCCATCATACTGCACTGTAGCCTCAACTCCTGTGTTCAAGTGATCCTCCTGTCTCAGCCTCCTGAGTAGCTGGGACTACAGGCATACACCATCATGTCCGGCTAATTTTTTTTTTTTCTTTTTAACAGAGCCTCACTCTGTCACCAGGCTAGAGTGCAGTGATGCAATCTCGGCTCACTGCAACCTCCGCCTCCCAGGTTCAAGCACTTCTCCTGCCTCAGTCTCCTGAGTAGCTGGGATTACAGATGCCTACCACCACCCCTGGCTAATTTTTGTATTTTTAGTAGAGATGGGGTTTCACCATGTTGGCCAGGCTGGTCTTGAACTCCTGACCTTATGATCCACCCTCCTCAGCCTCTCAAAGTGCTGGGATTACAGGCATGAGCCCCTGCGCCCAGCCCGTATTATTTTTAGAGACAAGAGTTTCCCTATGTTGCCCAGGCTGGTCTGGAACTCCTGGCCTCAAATGATCTTCTGCCTCAGCATCCCAAAATGCTGGGATTACAGGTGTGAGCCATCATGCCCGGCCAAAATATTCAATTTTAGAAGAGACTTGAAACATTACCAATTCTGAGATGCTCTTTTTCCTGTCCCCAAATAGGTGAGAGCTGTCTCACTCCTACAGCGGAGTAACAGCGGCTCCCAGGCCTCATTTTCAAGAGATATGTAACAATACCAGTCTGGGGGAGGCAGGAGGGTACGCCCATGGAGTGGAACCGATCAAGGCCAATCTCTTCAATTTTGGTCTGGTGTTTTTCACTGGATCTTTTACAGCCTGTTTATCTAAATCCCTGGCCCCTTGTGGCCCTTTCCTGCCCCCGCCCCCTTCTGAGCACATATATGACTTACCCACAATTATAAATTAAAATTGCACATCATGGAAATAGATGGTGTGGGGGACAGCAGTGTTCACTGCATACCCCTCATTTACAGCATCTGGTCCCAACCATAAATGACCCATGGGAAACCAGTGTCCTAGAGGAGGGGCCACGTGGCAGGAGCCTGGCCATTTGTTTTTCTTTGGCTGTCTTCTGAACTTAGATTATGCTTATTCTTTCTCAACCCACTTCTATAGCCCCAAAGCTCTTTCTTTCTTTCTTTCTTTGTTTCTTTCTTTCTTTTTCTTTCTGAGATGGAGTCTTGCTCTGTCGCCCAGTCTGGAGTGCAGTGGCGCGATCTCGGCTCACTGTAACCTCTGCCTTCTGGATTCAAGCAATTCTCCTGCCTCAGCCTCCTAAGTAGTTGGGATTACAGGTATGCGCCACCACACCTGGCTCCTTTTTGTATTTTTAGTAGAGATGGGGTTTCACCATGTTGGCCAGGCTGGTCTTGAACTCCTGACCTCGTGATCCACCCACCTCAGCCTCCCAATGTGCTGGGATTACAGGTGTGAGCCACCAAGCCCAGCCTCTTTCTTTCTTTTTTTATTTTGCATCCACTGAATATCCTCCAAAGGTCTTAAAGTTATTTCAAGGAGAAATTGATGCTTCTGTTTCTTCCTAAGAGGAAATGCTATTTCTGAAAATCAAGATTTCTCTGTAAAGTTGGGCCGCCAAGTACATCATGTGCACTGACCAATTCAGGGAAGTAAAATTTGCCCAGTCTACGACATGAGTGGAGCCCCTAGAACTGTGCAGCGTAGTGGGTCTGAGGCTAGACTTCCACGTGGGATTGGGCCAAAGTCAATTTCTGGTCACCTTCAGCTCAGGACTAATTGTGGGCTTCTTTGATAACCCATTAAGGGAAGCCCAGTATTTTGTCTTTTCTTTGCAACTTGGTTCTTGATGGCCTGGGTAGTTTTCAGCAATTATTATGATGATTATTATTTTTTAGAGATGGGATTTCACCATATTGGCCAGGATGGTGTCGATCTCCTGACCTCGTGATCCACCCTCCTCAGCCTCCTAAAGTGCTGGGATTACAGGCGTGAGCCACAGTGCCCGGCCTCAGCAATTATTTTTAAATGGTTATGATAATAATGCCAGTTGCTGTGGCTTAGGCACCTTGGGAGGCTAAGGCAGGAGGATTGGTTGAGCTCAGGAGTTCGAGACCAGCCTGGACAACAAAGTGAGACCCCCATCTCTACAGAAAAGCAAAAAGTCAGCGGGATATGGTGGTACATGCCTGTGATCTCAGCTACATGGAGGCTGAGGCAGGAGGATAGTTTGTGCCCAGGAGGTCAAGGCTGCAGTGAGTCTCATGGCACTACATCCCAGCCTGGGTGACAGACTAAGACCCTATCTCAGAAAAAAAAGAAAAAGAACGAGAGAGAAGGTGAGAGCCAGGGTTTGTCCTGGGTTGGTTTTCTCTTCAGCACACCTTGAATGATAGGGAAATGTGGGTTCAGAAAAAGCACCTCCCCCCACAACTCTAGGGCTTTGCCTTCACCAAGCTTCCTTCAGTATCTTTTCCAAGGCCGTAAGGAAAGTCACACCGACTGGGCGCTGTGGCTCACGCCTATAATCCCAGCACTTTGGGAGGCTGAGATGGGTGGATCACTTGAGGCCAGGAGTTTGAGACGAACCTGGGCAACATGGTGAAACCCCGTCTCTACTGAAAATACAAAAGTTATCTAAGCGTGGTGATACATGCCTGTAATCCTAGCTACTCTGGAGGCTGAGGCAGGAGAATCATTTGAACCCAGGAGGCGGAGGTTGCAATGAGCCGAGATTGCAAAACTACACTCCAGCCTGGCAACAGAGTGAGACTCTGTCTCAAAAAAAAAAAAAGGTCATGTCAACACATTTCTCCTGGTTGAAAAGGTTGGGCATGGTAGCTCACGCCTGTAATCCCAGCACTTTGGGAGGCCGAGGCGGGTACATCATGAGTTCAGGAGATTGAGACCATCCTGGCCATGGTGAAACCCCGTCTCTACTAAAAAAATACAAAAAGTTAGCTGGGCATGGTGGTGCCCGCCTGTAGTCCCAGCTACTCAGGAGGCTGAGGCAGGGGAATCGCTTGAATTGTGAGTTGGAGGTTGCAGTGAGCCGAGATCGTGCCGCTGCACTCCAACCTGGCGAAGAACAAGACTCCGTGTCAAAAAAAAAAAAAAAAAACTGGTTGAAAAGCAGCACCCACTTTTAGGGAGTGTATACCAGGGAACAGCTGCTCTCCTGTAACTCTGTTCCTATGCTGGGGAGATTTGGGGCTAAATGTGGCAAAGCAAAGAACCTGTGAAGGAAGTGGCTTAGAGATAAAAGGGAATTTAAAGAAAAATAACAGGTCCATGAAATTTTGTTTGAAAGATGCATGCAAAGAGCTTGAACTTCCTTTTTGGTTGCTGGACTGTATTTCTGTGATCCCAGTAGCACCCAGTGGCATGGTGCATTTTTCCATCTAGTCACCTGGGTGACAGTTTTACGTATTTGACATGAATTGCGCTGGTGAATGATATGGAGATAAGTTTAAGTAAATTAGGGCAGGTTTGTGGTACTAAATAAAGTTTTGACAAGTCAGCGTCATTATCAGTGCACCATCCATGCAGAACGTGGATTTTGGAGTTGGCTGAATTTCTGTCCACATTCTGGCTCTGCAGCTTGCTTGCTGATCACCTGGAGCTTGTTTCCAGCTTCTTTGACTCCTAGTTTCCTCATCTTTAGAGAATAGAGACATGGCCAGGCGTGGTGGCTCACGCCTGTAATCTCAGCACTTTGGGAGGCCGAGGCAGGTCGATCACCTGAGGTCAGGAGTTTGAGACCAGCCTGGCCAACATGGTGAAACCCTGTCTCTACTAAAAATACAAAATTAGCTGGGGGTGGTGACACATGCCTGTCATCCCAGCTACTTGAGGGGCTGAGGCAGGAGAACTGCTTGAACCTAGGAGGCAGAGATTGCAGTGAGCCAGGATTGCAACATTGCACTCCAGCCTGGGCAACAAGAGTGAAACTCCAGCTCAAAAAAAAAAAAAAAAAAAAAAATAGAGATATGAGAGGCTGCCTCATTAGGTTGTTGTGGGAATTAAAGGAGATAACCTATATGCAAAGCACCTAGTACAGTGTGTCTAGGATAGAGGAAGTCTTCATTTATAATAAAAAGCCCATGTTGTAAAAAGAAAAAAGACACACACACAAAAGTACATGTTGCAACGATTCCCAGCCACGCCTTGTGATAGTAACTGTTGTTTGGGAGCTCTTCCCAGCTGCAGAGTCTCTGTGGGATGCCTCCAAGCCAAACATTCAAGCTGGGGGGTCAGAGCAGCTAAAGGCATTTCTAGACACCAGGTCCGTGTCAGATGTTCATCATGGATGGAGATGGGTAAAGGGATCTGGACTGCCCTTTTTCCTAAAACAAAACCAGCAAGGCTCATTCCTTGTGGCTTTCACCAGAATTTGCAGTCCAACCTAATTAAAGGGCAGAGGGTCTGTATGTACGGTACTAAACCGGAACATGTGCTGTACCCCAAGCTACCGTGTGTATGCGTGTCAGGGGATGGGAAGGAAACTTAGAGGACAGGGTCTCTTTGCTCTTGCCTAGGGTGAGCTTTCCAGTGAGCTCCTGCATAAAGACCCCAAAGCAGAACCAAGTCTATGCTTGACTGCACATGTGGCTTAAGCCAAGGGGACTTTAAAGGACACTCACAAGCTGGAGCGTGTGCAAAAGAAGCATTTCTCTGGAGCTGTCATTGCAGAGAAGTGGAAGGAGGTAGCAGGTCACTCCTGAACTATGACTTAGGGTGGGCATCTGCTGCAGTCTTCACCCACTTCCTCAGTGACCCTGAACTAGCCATGCCTCATCTACAAACCTCAGTGGCCTCATCTATAAAATGAGCCACATGGAGCCTGTGAACCGTAGGGCCACAGCCAACTTCAGCAGGACAAGCCCCTCCCCCGATCCACAATTGCCCTTGGCTGGAGCAGGGTAAGGGTTATCTGCAGCAGGCTTGTCTTTGTGAATCTGAACCCGTCACTGACTGCAGCTCTCAAAGGCACCAGCCTCAGAAGGAGGGGGGAGTTTGCCCTTTGTATTCCTTAAAAATAGAATAACAAATAGACAACACTTGGAACCTTTGAGTCTGGAAGTCAGTAATTAACTTGAGTTCTTGCGAAATTGTACATGTCAACTTAAAGGAGGGAAGCTGGTGGTGAGCTGAGGCCCAGGCTGTGGGTGATCAGAAGTGTGGTGTCTCGGTCCAGAGTGCAGGTCCCTGACTTGAGTTGGACATGGTAAGGCCACGGCACTTGCAGGGATCACTGTGAGAACCCAGAGCCCTGAGGGGCACTCGCAGTTGCCGTGGAGTGGGCCCCATGAACACATCATCCTGGTTCCCTATTGCTGCAGTACAACCCACTCCAAACTCAGCAGCTTAAGAGAACAGTTATTTTATTGATTGTGATTATTTGGGCAGATTTTGGCGGGGGAGGTTCTCTGCTTCACATGACATTGACTCGGGTTTCTTGGTAGGAGTCAGCTCATGACTGGGCTGATCCAGACAGAGGTCCTAGGAATGTTTTGCTCTTGGGTCAGAAACCTTGGCAATGAAGAGCTGGACGACTGGGTTCAGCTGGGGCACTGGGATGGCTGGGCCTCTCTCTCTCTCTCTCTCTTTTCCCTGTAGTCACAGGGCTTCTCCTTTTCCATACAGTCTCTCCAGGTGCTCCCTTGAGTGGGGTCACTAGATTTCTTACATGGCAGCTCGTGGCTCCCAAGAGAGAATAAGCTAAGCTGCTAATTCTTCTAAAAGTTTAGGAGCCACATGGCATGGTGCATTTTTGCCATATTCCATTGGCTGAGCAGTCACGGAGCAGCTCGGATTGAAAGGAGTAGAGGAATACACTTTACCTCTCAGTAGGGAAGTGGCCTGTGTGCACAGAAAAGGGCAGCAATTGAAGACAGCTGTCTTTGAGGGGTAAAGTTAGAAAAGGATTTGGAGTCTGGGGTCACATTAAGGGCAATGGAGGGTAATGATGCCAGAGGGTCTTTGTGTGTGCAAAGGTGTCAGCCTAACTGTGCCAGAAGATCAAAACCCCTTCTGACTGCAGGAGTGAGATGTACCCAACATGAGCCTTCTTTGTTCCTTGCGTAGTATTCCATGGTGTATATGTGCCACTTTTTCTTTGTCCAGTCTGTCATTGATGGGCATTTGGGTTGGTTCCAGGTCTTTGCTTTTTCCTTGCATCCTATAGGTAAATAACTCAGACTATGGCTGCGTGGACCACAGCGTTGACAAGGATTCTGAGACCATGTCAAGCTTCAGTGCCAAGAGGTACTGGTCGTGTTTCTCTTGGGTGTGGCATTGAGGAGTGGCCTTGCGCCATTTAGATTTATTCCATACCTGGTCTGATCATGCTCTGGTCTCACCAGAAGGGAGACAGGTATATTGATTGGCTTCTGCATTTGCCATGTGCTTGCTCAAATCCCTCGTTTGCAGGGCTCACTTCCTTCTTGACTGCCTGTAGCCTGCCTGGCCTTCAGGATCTGCCTCCTTCTCCACACTCTGCTGGAATACCCGAGCTTCTGGATTTCTATAACCTTGGGCTACGTGATTTCCCACCATGAGACACTACTATGCATTGTTAATTATCTTTTCATCTGCAAACTAATTATTCCCAATTAAGCTGCTTGATAATTGAAATCAAGAGTACATCTTGGTATCTGCTACGGTTTGGATATTTGAGCCCTGCAAATCTCATGTTGAAATTTGATCCCTAATGTTGGGCCTAACAGGAGGTGTTGGGGTGATGGAGGTGTTGGGGTGATGGAGGTGTATCTGTCATAAATGGCTTGATGCTGTCTTTGTGGTAATGAGTGAGTTCTTCCTCTATTAGTTCCTGCAGGAGCTGATTGTTAAAAGAGCCTGGCACCTCCCTCCCCCTCTCTTTTGCTTCCATTCTCACCATGTGATCTCTACATGACAGCTTTTTTTTTGAGGCAGAGTCTCACTCTGTCACCCAGGCTGGAGTGTAATGGTACAATCTCGGCTTGCTACAACCTCTGCCTCTTAGGTTCAAGCGATTCTTCTGCCTCAGCCTCCTGAGTAGCTGGGACTACAGGCATGTGTCACTCACAGAGCGAATTTTGTATTTTTAGTAGAGATGAGGTTTCACCGTGTTGGCTAGGCTGGTCTCGAACTCCTGACCTCAGGTGATCCGACCGTCTCAGCCTTCCAAAGTGCTGGGATTATAGGCGTGAGCCACCGCGCCTGGACATTCCACTTCCCATGAGCAGAAGCGTCTTGAGACTTTCACCAGATGCAGATGCCAGCACCATGCTTCTTGTACAACCTGCAGAACCATGGGCCAAAGAAACCTCTTTTCTTTATCAATCACCCAGCCTCAGGTATTCCTTTATAGCAACACAAATGGCCCAAGACAGTATCCATCCTTCCGACACCACGTGAGTATACTGGCATTACTTCTGATGGCTGTGACTAAAGACAAGTATCAAAAGAAGATCTGAATATATTGAATCCGTCTTTCCCTGCAAACAGGCATCAGTGATGGAAATAGGTTTGTAGCCACTAGCTTGGCTCAGTAAGTTTTGCCAGGAAAGCTTGCCTGGACTGGAAATAAGGGTGGCCAGCCAGGGCTGAAGCAGAGCTGTGGGCCAGGTACCCCCAATTCTGGTTCTGATTGAGGTTGTCAGGCCACCAGGGCTGATGCATGAGTGATTCCTAATGCTGTATCTGTGGGTTCCACTCGTGTCTGGGCTTCTGCAGTCCTTGCTGTTGTCTGTTATTTGAATGATCATGTAGATGCTTCCATCAGTATTCTGGTAGATGAATGGGGGATGTTTAAAGACTCCAGAGAGGGAAATGGTGTCACTGAGGAGGTAGGAGAAACCTCGGAGGTATTATGGGAATGGGAACAGGGCTCAAGCATCCCTGCTTTGTAGCCTCATACCGTCCAAGGAAAGGTCTTGTTTCTTCTTGCTGCTGGAGGGCTAATATTTTTCAGGTGCTTATAATCCTGTATCTACAACTCAAAACCGAGAAGTGGATTTGGCAGAATTCCTTTGAGTCATGTATTGCTCTATTTGAGTTCATCTGCTCGGGCATATAAAGTCCCTAAAGACAAATGTGAAGAAACAGACACATAACTTATGTTACTTTATTTCTAAGAAATAAAGTGTCTGATTCTGTGGAACCTGCGATGGTCCGTGGGTTGATAAGGTAAGGTGGGAAAAGTCAACATCTTAATTTTGGACAGGACTCTTAGATACCTGTTTCCTGTCTGTTCCTCTCCGGCCTCTGGTGGAGAGGACTTTATAGTACAGAGAGCTTTATGAAAGAAGTTTCTTGAAGAAATGAATTCTTCAAGATTAGATTGGTTCTTCTGGAGACAAACACACATGGCTGGCCTACCTGCTAAGGTTCATAGGTCTTTGGATGCCCCATAGGAAAGTCGTGCTTCTTCCTGGTCCAGCAATTCTGTGGGTCACCCAGCATTCCCACTGAGTTTCCTTGTGCATATCCACGAACCAAATAAATCAGGATCTATTTTGTGATAATTATAATACAGCGGCAATTAATCTTATTTATGACATACTAGAAGCTGGATGACGTCTTAAAGTAAATTCAGAATCATCTAAGGAAGATAAAGTTGCATGCAGCTCAGCCACAATGTCAAATGAATGAATTTTACCGACTTTTTGGTAGCTGGTCACCTAAAAGTTGTTCATTAGAAAAGCCACTTGGTCACAGACTCCATTTTACCAATTGCTAAGAACAACAGCAGTGACAAGTATAATTCGTGGAGCCTTCACTTGATACCAGACACTGAGCCACATGCTTTGTGTATCCACGATCTCATCCCATCATTCTGGATTAATGGGAGCTTCTGATGCCACCATTAAGAAATAAATATCATAAAAGAGATGATTCCTTTATGTCTCTGTTGGCTTACATGGCTTTCATGAAGTCATTCCTGACAAGGATGATTCTTGACTTTGATGTAGCAAATGTTGACTGATCGTCCTGCATTCTCTCAGCCTGTGCAAAGCTATCTGCAGGGCATATGGAGAAGGCCCCTCTTCTGCTGTTTCTTTTCTTTCTTTCTTTCTTTTTGAGATGGAGTTTCACTTCTGTTGCCCTGGCTGGAGTGCAATGATGTAATCTCTGCTCACTGCAACCTCCACCTCTCAGGTTCAAGCGATTCTCCTGCCTCAGCCTCCAAAGTAGCTGGGATTATAGGCCCATCTTCTCCCAAAACTAGCTTTCTCTCTCACTTCCATTCAATTTCAACATAATGATAGATAGAAGCGACGCCTCCTTTCTCTCTTTTGCACTGCTTGGAAGGAATGAGTTATGCATTTACAGTTCCTGAATGCTTATTCACATTCAGCCATCTGTTTTACAATGTGCCTGGGATTTGTTTTAATCAGGTGTGGTAAGAGACACAGACATAGAAATGGCTGTCATGAGGAAGGAAGCTTATATTCACACATCCTTAGAGACCCAGAACACCACACAGGGCCACACCTGGACGCACTAGGTGAGGATGCGGAAGGAAAGTGAGGGGAAAGTGTGGGGAAGTATCTTTATTGTGGTTTTGAGGGAAGGAATGGGCAAGGCTGGGTAAGCAGGTTTAGAGTTGGCAAGTTTGTTGTAGGCCAGGTGCAGTGGCTCACACCTGTAATCCCAGCACTTTGGGAGGCCGAGGCAGGGGGACCACTTGAGATGTCAGGAGTTCGAGACCAGCCTGGCCAACATGGTAAAACCCTGTCTCTACTAAAAATACAAAACTTAGCCAGGCGTGGTGGCGGGCACCTGTAATCCCAGCTACTAGGGAGGCTGAGGCAGGAGAGTCACTTGAATCCAGGAGGTAGAGGTTGCAGTGAGCTGAGATTGTGCCACTGCACTCCAACCTGGGCAACAGAGCAAGAATCAGTCTAAAAAAAAAAAAGAAAAGAATTGGCAAGTTTGAATAATTTTAGTGGGCTCTGGGGCACAGGGGCTATCCCTCATGGTCTGATACCTGGCCCTGGAATGATTAGGTCAGGGGGCTCTGTGTGGGGAATTCAATCAAAGAGGTAGTGGGAAGAGGCTGGGGGGTTGGGTATGGCCTCTTGATTGATCGGTTTATATATGAAAGGTATACTGAAGGTAAGTGATTTGCTATCTCTAAGAACTGGCTAACCCTAGGAGAGGAAGTCTCTCCCCACTCAACAAGGTCCCAAATGTCAAAACATTAAGAATACAGAAAATATGAAAAAAAGTCAATACATCATCCTTTAAAATATTTACCCAAGAGGCCGAAGAGGCTGGGCGCAGTGGCTCATACCTGTAATCCCAGCTCTTTGGGAGGCCGAGGAGGGCAGATCAGGAGGTCAAGAGATCGAGACCATCCTGGCCAACATGGTGAAACCCTGTCTCTACTAAAAATACAAAATGAGCTAGGTGTGGTGGCGCACGCCTGTAGTCCCAGTTACTTGGGAGGCTGAGGCAGGAGAATTGCTTGAACCCAGGAGGCAGAGGTTACGGTGAGCCAAGATCACACCACTGCACTCCAGCCTGGCGGCAGAGCGAGACTCTGTCTCAAAAATAAAATAAAATAAAATAAATAATATATTTACCCATGAGACAGCGTGTATCGAGTGCCAGTTGTGTCTGGCCTTTGCGAGTCTAGATCCGGTGTGTGGTATTGGAGCTAGTCCTGGGCGTGTGGGAGGCCCTTAGTTCATGTTTGTTCCATAAGTGCTTAATGAATGCTGCAAACTTGTGACTGGAATATATAGACGTACCTAAATCACTGTCTGCCCTCAGGGAGAATACAGTCTAGCCTGGGAAAGATGCATACATACATTTACTGTAACGTGATCATTGCCTTATTAAAAGCCACAGTCACCTCCAAACCTACTTCTCCTAGGGTCCTTATTACCAGAGAATGGTGCCCATGACCTACCTGGCCACTTAAGCCAGAACTTGAGTGATCTCAGCTCCACACTTGCCCCTGCTTCCCTCTCCCTGAACCTTCCCAGCCTTCAAGCTTGGTGCATCCTACCTTCTGAAGCTGTCCCTGAATTTGTCCCTTCTCTGTCTCTACTGACTGTAATGAGAGATGCCACGTGGCTGCGCCCACCAGCCCCTCCTATAGGCTGGTTAGAGTGGGGACGTCCCCATTCCTGTTGTCCTCTGTGACACGCAGAGCCTGAGCACTAACTCAGAGCAGCTGTCACCCGCTGCTGGTGGGCATCTGGGAGGGGACAGTGCAGGAGGGGCGCCTGGCAGGGGTAGGCAGGAGCCCTCCAGGGGGCTTTGCCACCCAGGGAGTCCTGCTTCAGATGCTGGGTTGTCCCTAGAAACCACTGTCTCTGGAAGGGGCCTGGAGCCAGCACAAGTCCCAGGGACAAATTTGAGGCAGACAGTTTGTCTCGGCCCCTCCCACCTCCTCTTTGCCTCTCTTCGTCTCCTGATTTCCCGTGGGGCTTTCTGAAGGGGTCTGGTTTGACAGTGCTGTCAGCTCCTCCCTAGAACTCATCTTGCGCTAATGGAATTTAAAGGTCACTCTTTCGCTGGTTTTGGTGCTGGAAAAGAGCAGAGGAAGGAAGGCGAGATGCTAAGGAGGGCAGGATGTGTGTGTCAAGGAGTGACTTCCCAGTAGGGATGGCGAGCTGGGAATCTGCTGATTTATGGAGGACATCCCTGTGTATTTCCCAGCCTGGGACTGTCATCTGATCTTCCACCTGCCCAGCCCGGGGTGGGGAGAATAAACTGGGGCAGGAGACAGATGGGCCTGGGGGAAGAAGGTTTGGTAGCCGGAAGCTCCAGTCCAGGCTCCATGGTCTGAGTGTGCAGGCTCCAGTTTGAGGCTGGGAGGCCTGAAAGGAAGGGATCTTAGTCTGCCTGGGCTGCCATAACAAAGGGCCACAGGCCGTGCGGCTACACAACAGCCACTTATCATCCCACAGTTCTGGAGGCGGGAAGTCCAAGACCAAGGTGTTGGCAGGTTTGGTTTCTACTGAGGCCTGTCTCCTTGTCCTGCAGACGGCCGCCTTCTTGCTGTGTCCTCTTCTGTGCTCACGCATCCCTGCTGTCGCTCTGTGTCCTGATCTCCTTCTTATAAAGCACTGGTCAGGTTGGATGAGGGCCCACACTAACAGCCTCATTTTTTTGAGACAGTCTTGCTCTGTCACCAGGCTGGAGTGCAGTGGTGCGATCTCAGCTCATCACAACCTCTGCCTCCAGGGTTCAAGCAATTCCCCTGCCTCAGCCTCCCTAGTAGCTGGGACTACAGGCGCCTGCCACCACACCCAGCTAATTTTTTGTATTTTTAGTAGAGACAGGGTTTCACCATGTTGGCCAGGATGGCCTCAATCTCCTGACCTCGTGATCCACCCACCTTGGCCTCCCAAAGTGCTGAGATTACAGGCATGAGCCTCCGCACCTGGCCTAACAGCCTCATTTTAACTCAGTGACCTCTTTAAAGACCCTATCTCCCCAGGTACTAGAAGTTAGTAAATCTATGGTGGGGGTCACAATTCAGCTTGTAACAGAAGGGTAGCATGGTGTTAGGAAGGCCTTTGAATTGCCGTTCTCAAAAATATTCAGGTGGCTAATAATTTGTGAGTCAATGGTGTTCTTTCAATAAAACGTTGAGTCATTGGATTCTACTGTATGAGCTAGGAGCAACTTTACTCTCGGAAAATAGGATGCTGTGTGAAGTACCCAATCTATTAAGTAAAATCCCAGCGAACAGAATGGGCACAGGAAAGGGGGAAACTGTTGAGCTGAGCAGACCAGAGCTTTTGTGTTTTTGCTGTAATACTTGCTTACTTGCACCGTCGTTTTTTCATCCACTGCACTTGCTGACAAAACAGTAGCAGGTGCCAGAGTTTTAAAGGCACTGAGTGACAACTTCAAACTGACAAAACTCCTCGTATTAAATAAATTATCTCTACCTATTTGGAAAAACTCACTGTTACTCCGTTTTTAGCAATAGAAATGTCACTAGCATTCCAGAGGAGCAGAGTTGGAGAATCATGGAGGGAAGCAGAATCCCCGTGTGTTTTCTCTGATTAGTCAGAAGATTAAGGGAACAAATAGTACTTTTTAATGATGACTGAAAGAAAGAGGACTTGAGAAGCTAATCATGGCCGGGCGCTGTGGCTCACGCCTGTAATCCCAGCTCTTAGGGAGGCAGAGGCGGGAGGATAGCTTGAGCCCAGGAGTTCGAGACCTGCCTGGGCAATATAGCGAGACCCCGTTCTCCACAAAAAGGAAAAAACAAAAAGACAAAAAAAAAAAAAGAGAGAGAAGCTAATCATTTACAGTGTAGCTTCTCTGTCCGTTTTTGTATTTAGTCTTTCATTCAACAATAATTGACTGAGTGCCTTGAATATGCATAGCATTTTGCTAGAGACTAGTGACAGAGAAGGAAAAGATTTCATCTCTGCCTTGAGGACTCAGTTACCAGTTAAGAATTTTAGTTGCAAAACACAGAATCAACTCTAGCTGGTTTAAGCAAAGAAGTTTTTTTTTTTTGTTGTTTTGTTTTTTTTGAGATGGAGTATCGCTCTGTTGCCCAGGCTAGAGTGCAGTGGTGTGATCTCAACTCACTGCAACCTCTGCCTTCCAGGTTCAAGCAATTCTCGTGCCTCAGCCTCCCAAGTAGCTGAGATTACAGGCACGTGCCACCGCATCTGGCTAATTTTTGTATTTTTAGGAGAGACGGGGTTTCATCATGTTGGCCAGGCTGGTCTTGAACCCCTGACCTGAGGTGATCCGCCCACCTCGGCTTCCCAAAGTGCTGGGATTATAGGCGTGAGCCACCATGCCCGGCCAAAGAGGTTATTTATTAAAGAAGCTCCAGCAGACGCAGGGTTGGCTTGGAAGCAAAGCAGCCATTCCAGGCAATGCACTGCCCCAGTGGAGATCTTCTGCTCATATCAGTACCCTGGCACCAATGCTTAGTGCTGAGTACAAGACACTACTTTAACTTCCTCTGCTGCTTTTGTCTCCTGAAGTTGGGTGTCTGCAACTGACTTTGCCGTGTCACTTCTTCACCTGTCTCCCTTCTGATTGGCAGAGCCCAGATCACATGTCTGCATCTTAGCTGCAAGGGCAGCTGGGAAATCAAGTTTCTGGCACCTACCTTAAAGATGTGCAGAATCAGAAGAAAGGAACTTCTGCAAATAGAATGTTGAAAGGCAATGGATAGCCAAAAAAGCATAGCAAGTATCCATTCTAAGCACCCAGCCTAATGGAATAAACAGACAAACATTGAAAAACATCACAACATGGTGAAAAAAATGCTATAATTGAGATATGCTTATGGCATGATGATTTAGGAAAACTTCCCCTTTGCTTCTGAAGGTTCACTGCAAATCACCTGACAAAGAGCTGATTAATAGGAGAAGAAGAATACAAATTTGTTTCATGATAGTTTTATGTGACATGGGAGCCTTCAGAACGAAGACCCAAAGATACAAGGGAAATTGTCCATTTTCATGCTTAGGTTTAACAAAGTTTGGGCCTCCATGTAGAAATATGATTGGACAAAAAGTATGTGATCTAGCATGAATTGACTGGGGAAACCTAGCAAGTCCTATCTGTGTAGCTTCTTCTTGGCCTCTCTGTGCCATGTTCCTTCTTCCTGGGGATGGGGCAGGACCCTCTCTGGAATGGGAGTCTTGTGAGCTACAGTCAAACAAGATATGTCAGAGAGTTCTTTATGGCCAGTTTTTACCCAAAGGTTGTGGAGAAGGTGGGAGTTAGGGTAATATTTTTAGGTTTTTTGGCTGGCTTTGGAGAGTAGGGGTTCTGGTTTCTATGAACTGCCTTGGGGGAAAGGCATTCTAGTTTCTGTGGGTAGCCTTGGGCTGGTGGGGAGAATGAGGGAGTCAGAGACAAGAGGGCAGGAGAAGGTTGGAGAGAGCTGCTTCTGATGTCTTCATTTTGGGTTATTATTTCCTGAGCCCCAACAATGAAGACCGGAAAGGGAGTTGTTAACGGACTGGCATGGTCAGGGAAGGCTTCCTGGAGGAGATGATGGATGACTGAGCACATACTGATGGACGAAGCAAGAGAGGAGCAGCTAGAGCTAAATAAGAAAAGGGATCCTCACTGTCTGACTTTAAGGTACCTCCACAGTGAGTATGCCAGACTAGAAAATGGAAACGGAGGAAGCCAAAAGAAAAGGCAGATTGGACCCTGAATGCATTAGTGGAGAACCCATGTGAGAACTCCCTGGAAGTGCTCAGCCCATCCCCATGTAGGGCTGTCCACATAATTGGCTTGGCTTGTATCTTTTTTCCCTCCCAACTCTGCTTTCTTCAGATGTCCTAACAGGTTAGAGTTTCCACAGTGCCTTTTCAGAGGAGCTTTCTGAAAATACAAAGCCTGACTCCAAATAACTGCCTCGTTTTTTTTTTTTTTTTTTTAGAAAAAGTATTAGGAAACTAATAAGGAAAGGAAAGGATAAAGTGGAATGTACAAGTCCCTCCATAATCAGCATGTATGTATTTATAGCCTATCTTTAAGAAAAAAACCAACCTCAAATGCAATTAAATCATGCCTAATGCTTTGCAATTTTTTCTGCTTTCCCTATCTTCAGTTTCTTAAAAAATGAGTCTTAGCTGTCTCAAAAAAAAAAAAAAAAAAATGAGTCTTAGTAGCAGTGTCTTGCAGTTGTATTTGGTCAATAAATATTCATTAATAATGAGGAGGCTAAGAATGAGGATATTTTAAAGGCAGAGATGGGTTACAGAGCTGGTATATGGGGACTCTACTTCCCCCTAAATCTGTTTCTCCTCTGGACTTCCTCATCTCCATAAATTGCATCCCTTAGTAACTGGCTTAATTCAGACACACAGCCCAGCCTTCCTTCCTCCCTCTCTCCATCCATCAGCAAGCCCTGTCTGCTCCGCCTCAATATCATCTTGATATTTTCTTCTCCTCCCCAGCGGTACTGCGTCCATCCCCAAGCAAGGCCGCTTCCT
Organism: Ateles fusciceps; assembly: GCA_036589455.1. Lineage (NCBI taxonomy): Eukaryota > Metazoa > Chordata > Mammalia > Primates > Atelidae > Ateles > Ateles fusciceps. The sequence goes on along the minus strand of JAZHEH010000572.1, from coordinate 11,039,016 downwards.
CCAGCCTGGACAACCTCACATTGCTCTTCACAAGACCATTCTCACCATAGCTGAGTATGCCACAACAGTAATGTCTCTTTTGTATAAAACTTTCCAGTGCTGGTTTCCCATTGCTCTTAGACAAAATTCAAGGCCTTGCGTGAGGCAGCCCCTGCCCACACCACACACTCTGCTCCTCCCTCTCACCTCTGGCCAACCATGGTAACCTTCAAGCCATTTCTCAAGCACTGCCCTGGGTTACTGGCTCGGGAGCTCTCCCAGTGCCTGGACGGAGAGCCTCGCCCTCCCCCACGCCCTCCCACCCTCTCCACTCTGTACAGCTGATTTCTTCTTATCTTTGATTTTTTTCCCCCTTCATTTTGTTTTAGTTATAGCATGTTTGCGTAATTTACAGCAAGCAGAAAATAAGCTGTCTCTTGTGTTGATCCAAACATTGATGTTTTAAAGGTTGTACACAAGATTTGTTAAAAAGAACATGCAAAAATGACTTTTTAGAAGCTTCTGTAAGAAAGAAAATACAAAGTTTAACCCCCACAACTCTTCTCTTTGCTAGAATTGCTAACTACTGCTATAGTTTTGTGTGTCTGTGTGTGTGTGTGTGTGTGTGTGTGTTGTTGTTGTTGTTTTTTGAGACGGAATCTCACTCTGTTGCCTAGCCTGGAGTGCAGTGGTTCGAACTCAGCTCACTGCAACCTCTGCCCCCCCCAGGCTCAAGCAATTCTCCCGCTAAGCCTCCCACGTAGCTGGAATTACAGGTGCCCAACACCACACCCAGCTAATGTTTGTATTTTTAGTAGAGACGGGTTTCACTTTCTTGTCCAGGCTGGTTGCGAACTCCTGACTTCAGGTGATCCACCTGCCTCGACCCCCCAAAGTACTGGGATTACATGTGTGAGCCACCATGCCCGGCCCACTGCTACAGGTGTTTTTTTTTTGTTTTTTTGTTTTTTTGTTTTCACATTGGACATTTGTACAATCTTATTTTTTTTTTTTTACAGTTTTAAATAGACTTTCCGTTGCTTAAACTACACATCCAGGAAAATCTAAAAAATTAAAGAAATGTGCATATAAATGATTACATAGCAGAACATGAACATTAACTGCAAACGGTAAAGAAATGAAAGTTAGAAATACTATCAAATATACACAGGTTCTAGCATCAGTCCTTTAAACACATTCCACAAACAGTATTTAAAAATCACTGTTTTGTTCTTATAGACAAAGCCTAGATTACTAAAACCAAAACTGAAAAAAGTAATCTTCTAAAAGGGATCATTTCTCCATGATAATTCTTACTTATATCTGTAAGCAAGCAATCTGAGACTTTTTGAGATGCTAGTTTTTTTGTTTTTTTTTTTTTTTTCTGAAATGAGATTGGACATGTCAAGTCACTTTTGTCCCCAAAACTATCTTTCAGAGAAATACTAGAAATTATAAATCATTGAGGGTATATTACTTCTTTATTTTTAGTCAGGTACTACACTGATAATCAAAAACTCGAAAGATGTGACTCTTGCTTAAAACTGACTAATCCTTTTTCCAGAATTATTTTACATTTCATGGCACCACAGAATCACCTAGATTGAGAGTGTTGTCTTTCAACTTGCCTCTTGTGAAATAAACTGAGGTGTGAAAGGCAAGCCTCTCTCAGACAGAGGCAGGCAAATTTTGGTACAAATGCATAGACCAAGTGCTGTAAACATCAAAATTTCAGTGCTGGCCAGGTGTGTGGCTCACACCTGTAATCCTAGCACTTTGGGAGGCCAAGGTGGGAGGATCACTTGAGCTCAGGAGTTCAAGACCACCCTGGGCAACATGGTGAAACCCCATCTCTGCTAAAACACAAAAAATTATCAGGGTGTGGTGATGTGCACCTGTAGTCCCAGCTACTCAGGAGGCTGAGGCACAAGAATCACTTGAGCCCTGGAGGCAGAGGTTGCAATGAGCCGAGATTGCACCACTGCACTCCAGCTTGGGCTACAGAGAGAGAACTCCATCTCAAAAAAAAAAAAAAAAAAAAAAAAATTCGGTTCTTTTATACTATGCACACATGCACAAAACGTACTTTTAAACAATTTACCTGCTTCTCACAGCTGTAAGAAAACTAAGCGATATTATGGTCAACGATGCTCCTTAAACTTTAGATAACCACATAAGAACATTCTTTTCCCCTTAAAATTATTTGGCCATCATCAACCTGCTCAAATTTTAAGGTGAACTTTTGTGATGTTTTCTATGTTCCAAATTTATGGGAATGAGTAAAAAGCAGTGAAGCCTCCATGTTTCAGTCAAAGACTCAGTCTCCCTGAAAATACTGTGTAACCCAACTGGCACCGTTCCCCAGGACAGTGGAATTAACAAAAGAACAAATCCACACGGCATCATAAAGAATTCTCATGGGCCTAGACATTTGACAAGATATAAAGGTGCACCCCGAACCTAAATGCGTCTGGGCAGTCAGTGTTGTCCTGTGGCTGCTACCTCACTTTTGTGTCATTCTATCTTATTAGCAAACTGCATTTCTAAGTTAACAGTTCTACCAAATATGAATATGAAAGTTCATTTTTAATAAGACAGTGTTGCAAATTATGGTCAACCAACATTTTTTTACCGAATACGTCAATAATAAAAACTGAGAATCTTTACAGAAATATACAGAGACACCACAAATTAGTAGCTGTTCATAACTTTGAACAAACTGGACTCGTAAGAGTGGCTTCTTGGCCGGATGCGGTGGCTCACGCCTGTGATCCCAGCACTTTGTGAGGCCGAGGTGGACGGATTAGAAGGTCAGGAGTTCGAGACTAGCCTGAGTAACGTGGTGAAACCCTGTCTCCACTAAAAATACAAAAATTAACCAGTTAGCCAGGCGTGGTAGCACACACCTGTAATCCCAGCTACTCAGGAGGCAGAGTCAGGAGAATCGCTTGAACCCAGGAGGTGGAGGTTGCAGTCAGGAGAGATCATGCCGCTGCACTTCAGCTTGGGCGACAGAGTGAGACTCCGTCTCAAAAAAAAAAAAAAAGAATGGCTTCTCAACATTATATCATTTTAATTATAACCATTACCTGGTATAGGGAAAACTAACAAGTGCTTTTTAAGTATCATTGCAACATTGTATACCTGATAATTTAAGAAAACCAAACTATGGGTGAGTGAATGATACATGTCTAAAAATGATCATGGTTTATGCTGTCAGTGGCCACTGGACTTAGGACTAGTCCAAGACCTCGATCTAGATTTTGACCTGCCCTAGACTGTGATCTTGACTGCGATTTGAATCTAGGTGGTCCTTTTTCCTTTGATTCCTTTTCATATCTTGAGCCAGAGTTCTAATGTGTTTTGGAATCTGTTTTTAGAGATGCCTCTAGTTTTGGTGTGAGATGCAGGCCTACAACGTGATTTAGCCTTCATTTCTTTCTTGGGCTGGGACTTGGACCGTGATGTTGAATTGGATTTAGATCTTGAAAAAGATCCATTTTGGTATTTGAATCTGTCATTGTCGGAATGGCTTCTGCTACACCGTGGTCTTCCAGTCGGTCTTTTCTTAGGACTACACAATCTCCTCTCACAGGGCCATTCCTACAGCTGTCTGTGTCTCCGCTCCCTGCTGCATGAGTAACAGATGATGAAATAGGCACTCTTGGGTACTCCCGGGTCTTCCCGGAAGATACATAATGGAATGGAAAGCAACCTGAACCGCAGAGGCAGAAGCACAGCTTTGGAGCCCTCCTACCTCCCCTTAGCTGTGTAACCTGGGGGAACTCTACTCTGCCTTTCCTCATCTGTAGATGGTGAGCAGAGGTGCCTGCTGTGGGTTATCTTCCAGGGCCATGGAGTGATGTTTGCACATGCCATTGCCAACCCTTTAAGTGTGCAGTAGTAGTATATTACCCAGCATGGGCTGGGCGCAGTGGCTCACACCTATAATCACACCATTTTGGGAGGCCAAGGCGGGTGGATCACCTGAGATCAAGAGTTCAAGACCAGCCTGGCCAACATGGTGAAACTGCATCTCTACTGAAAATACAAAAATTAGCTGGATGTGGTGGTGCATGCCTGTAATCCCAGCTACTGAGGAGGCTGACGCAGGAGAATCACTTGAACCCAAGAGGTGGACGTTGCAATGAGCCAAGATCGTGTCATTGCACTCCAGCCTGGAAGACAAGAGTGAAACTCCACCTCAAAAAAAAAAAAAGTATATTACCCAGCATGCCTAGCTTTCATCTGGGAAGAGGAGGATCAACTTGGAGATGAGAAACCCAGATCAAAAAAAGTTGCCTGGACAAAGTTTCTGTACCCTCAGCAGATCGGGGGAGGATTGGGGAAGGAGGGAGGGTGGACAGGGCCAGCCTGGGCTTGGCCCTGGGGGATGACCATCCTGTCTGAGGCTTTGACCTGCACACTCCGCTGTGGTGTAGAGTATAGGTTTCGCCCAGAAAGATACCCACCGTTCAGATAGTAAAGAGCTGTATTAGGTGGTTGTTCCATTGCTGTAAAGAAACACCTGAGACTGGGTAAGTTCTAAAGAGAAGAGGTTTTATTGGCTTGTAGTTCTGCTGGCTGTACAGGGAGCATGGTGCCGACATCTGCTCGCTTCTGGGAGGGCCTCAGGGAGGTCTTTACTCATGGCAGAAGGGGAAGTGGGAGCAGCCACTTCACATGGCAGGAGCATGCGAGAGAGTGGGGGTGCCACACAATTTTAAACAACCAGATCTTGCAAGAAGAACTCATCACGAAGACAGCACCAAGCCATGAGCAATCCACCCCCACCGTCCAAACACCTCCCCACCAGGCCCCACCTCCAGAGCTGGGGATTACATTTTATTATGGGCAGGAACAAATATCCAAACTATTTGAAGAGCCAAGTGAGACATTCCTTGCAAAGAATAGGCATGAGCTTGATGTCTGCTTGACTTGAACTGTATTTCTTCACCTTGGTGAGATGCCTTTTGGGCCACTGTGAGAGTGAGGCTGGTTGAAATTCTTCTTTCCTCCAATACTACCTCCCACTGCAGATATATCAGCCTGCACTCAGTGAAGCTGGGCTCTTGTTTTAAGATCAGGCAGGAGGCCAGGCCTGGTGGCTCATGCCTGTAATCCTAGCACTTTGGGAGGCCAAGACAGGCGGATCATGAGGTGAAGAGTTTGAGACCAGTCTGGCCAACATGGTGAAACCCTGTCTCTACTAAAAATACAAAAACATAGCCAGGTGTGGTGGTGTGCACCTGTAATCCCAACTACTCGGGAGGCTGAGGCAGGAGAATCGTGTGAACCCAAGAGAATCATGTGAACCCAGAAGGTAGAGATTGCAGTGAGCCGAGATTGCACCATTGCCCTCCAGCAGGAGCAACAGTGCGAGACTCTGTCTCAAAAAAAAGAGAGAAAAAAAAGATCGGCAAGTGGTTGCTGACCACCTATGGGCATGTGCTATAGTTGCAAAGAAGACTGAAATTCCTTCTCGGAGTCTAAAGCATGATTTCTGAGCATTATTGACACTTTGGGTGGGATAATTCTTTGTTTGGCTGGGGTGGGGGACTGGCAGCATTTTCTGGCCTTTATGCACTAGTTGCTAATAGCACAGCAGCCCCCCTATCCCCCTCAAACACAGACACACACATGACAACTGAATATGTCTCCAGATATTGACAAATGTCCCCCTGGGAGCAAAATAAACACACACACACACACACACACACACACACACACACACACACCCCTTGAGAAATGCTGCCCTAAGGAAAGTTATGGCCCAATAAACAGGATGGACATAAAGAATTTGGAAGAGGAGAAAGGAGAAGGAGTGGTGTATTTTCAGCTGAATGCAAAACATGAATTCTCTTTTGCATGTCACCTGACTGTCTGGATGCTGAAGGGCACTTGATTTTGGATGCTCCTTGCAAGCAAATGGTGTTGGGGCAAAGATGGTAGTGACCACATTCGATCTGATGCTTCTTTATAGCTTTGATCTAACCCAGGAAAATTCAGAGAGCTACATGCTTCTTGGTTGCAAAGATTTATTTGCCCATGGACATTTGTTGCAATGTCTATGAAACAATATTTCATTTATAAAATGACTAATGGAGGATTGTCAGGAGGATTGAAATAATATATGCAGCATATTCGGCCTCCAATTCATAGCTATTTGTATTAATTATTATTGATGAATTTCTATTCCATGTGGTATTTTTATCATACCTAGTATGCAATGTGCATCTTTTTTTTGTTTTTTGTTTTTTGAGACAGTCTCTCTGTCGCCTAGGCTGGAGCGTGGTAGTACAATCTTGACTCACTGCAACCTGTGCTTCCTGGGTTCAAGCGATTCTCACACCTCGACCACCTGAGTAGCTGGGATTACAGCCTGAGCCACTGCATCCGGCCACAATGTACATCTTCTGTGGTCTATTAGTATATATATATATCAATCAAATGAGATACATAGCCTCAAATGAGAGAGAGAGACATCTTTTTCTTTTTCTTTTTTTTTTTTTTGAGACAGAGTTTTACTCTTGTTGCCCAGGCTGGGGTGCAATTGCATGATCTCGGCTCACTGCAACCTCCACCTCCCAGGTTTAAGCAATTCTCCTGCCTCAGCCTCCTGAGTAGCTGGGATTACAGGCACCCACTACCATGCCCAGCTAATTTTTGTATTTTTAGTAGAGACGGGGTTTCACCACATTGGTCAGGCTGGTCTCGAACTCCTGACCTCAGATGATTCATCCACCTCAGACTCCCAAAGTGCTGGGATTACAGGCGTGAGCCACTGCGCCCGGCCGAGAGATAGAAATCTTATATGATCCTCACAACTATCCTGCAAAATAGGTGGCACCGTGCCCACTTTACAGATGGAAAAGTGAGGTTTGGAAAGGTTTGGTATCTTGCTAGGGTCGCACTGCCTGTACAGGGTGGGAATGGTGTTTGAATTCAGAGTGTTCTATTCTAGACTTGCCTTTTTCTACTCCCCCTGGAAGGAATGTGAGGTTAGGAGTCAGAGGACTGTCCTTAGCTCTTTCATCCACCCACCAACTTCAGAACAATCTCTTCACTTGAGGGTTGTTTTTACAAAATGAGTGTATCTGTTTATGATGTACATGGCTTTTCCACCCAAAGAGCTGACAGGCTCCACTAGGACAGAGAATGTGTCTTGTGACTCTTTGTATCTCAAGAGTCATACCCAGAGTTAGTTCTTTTTTTTTTTTTTTTTTTTTTTTTGGAGACAGAGTCTTGCTCTGTCACCCAGGCTGGAGTGCAGCGGTGCAATCTCGGCTCACTGCAACCTCCACCTCCTGGGTTCAAGCAATTCTCCTTTCTCAGCCTCCCGAGTAGCTGGGATTACAGGCATGCACCACCACGCCCAGCTAATGTTTGTATTTTTAGTAGAGGTGAGGTTTCACCAGGTTGGCCAGGCTGGTCTTGAAGTCTTGACCTCAAGTGATCTGCCTGCCTCGGCCTCCCAAAGTGCTGGGATTACAGGCATGAGCCACCATGCCCAGCTCAGAGTTAGTTCTTAATAACTGTTTGCTGTTTGATTTTTCTTAACTCCTAGGTACTTCTGGCAAGAGTTAGTGTTTGAGGAGTAAAAATTCTTCACACCTCTTAAGGGGTGGAAATTCTGTCTTACAGGTAGGTTAGCTCCAGAGGGTGAATGGTTTCTTGTTGCCGTCTAATCTTAGAGCCCATGAAGAGCAGCTGTTAAAACAGTACTTGAGGCTGGTTGAGGTGGCTCACGCCTGTAATCCCAGGACTTTGGGAGGCCAGGTGGGCAGATCATGAGGTCAAGAAATTGAGATCATCCTGGCCAGCATGGTGAAACCCCATCTCTACTGAAAATACAAAAATTAGCTGGGCATGGTGGCGGACACCTGCAATCCCAGCTACTTGGGAGGCTGAGGCAGGAGAATCGCTTGAACCCGGAGTCAGAGGTTGTAGTGAGCCAAGATCACACCATTGCACTCCAGCCTGGCGACAGAGCGAGACTCCATCTCAAAAACAAAAACAACTAAACAAAAAAAACAGTACTTGAGTCAGTATCGCCACATCATACACACATCAATTCCTGTTTCCACAGGACCGAACTGTATTACCTGTGAGAGATGGGGTACATGTGATTTTGCCAGGAATTGCATCCCTCCTAGGGTGGGCCACAGAACAGGGTCGGCCCTCCACCCTCCACTCCGCCATAAGGACAAATCAGCCAAGGAATAAATGACTGCTCCAAAAAACCAAGCCACCAGGGTTATGTGTGTGAGCGAGTGTGTGTGTGTGTCTGTGTCTGTGTCTGTGTGTGTGTGTGTCTGTGTGTGTCTCTGTGTGTGTGTGTGTGTGTGTGTGTGTGTGATAAGGGAATCGAGGTGGGGGGAGGAATCTCTCCAGGTGAATAGCTATGGGGTCCTCCCCTCACAACAGACCTAGAGGATCCGTATTTTCCAGAGGGTCTTGGAATGAGTCTCAAAATGAGAAAGTCACCAGCTTTATCATGAGATGGATGGTGACATCATTTACGTGTTGAAACGTTTGATACATTCTTACTCTAAGAGGAAAAAGAAGCTTTGATTCAAGGAATTAAAGTGTGGATATTTGGATGATAGTTCTCCTGGCCAAGCCAATTGCTGAATCTGCTGAAATAAAATAATTGATTTTGAGGCCTTCAAATATTATTATGTCTTCTCGAGGTTGTGTGTATCATAACTGGTCTAAAACAAATTCCTTTGCTTAATTTCTAGTTAAAGCGAAAATATTTCTCGTGCCTCTGTTTGAGCTCCCAAGGTATTTTCAAGCCTAGATTGCTTGGCCTTTTGACTTGCAGGTGATGAATTTATATCTGCCTCTCCTGTTCCAGCCTGCAGTTTGGGGATTCAGAGGCTAAAGAGCCTTTTCAGGGTGGCTGGTGTTTTTGTTGATGTTGTTTTGCTTTGTTTTAAATTTCCAAATCCAGAAAACGGCTGTGCGTTGGGTACGCTTAGTTAAGAGGCCCAGAATGATAGGCCCCCATATTTACCAGGCAATCATGGTACCCAGGGCAGCACAGAGCCTGCTTACTCAGTATTGGTTTTATTTCTGTTTTTTAAATTGAGGTAAAATTAACCATTTTAAAGTGTACAATTCAATGGCATTTAGTATGTCCGCAATGTTGCGCAACTGCCGCTTCTGTGTAATTCCAAAACATCTTCATCATCCCTCAAAAGAGACCCTGTATCCATGAAGCGGCACTCCCTATTGGCTCCCCTCTGCAGCTCTTGGCAACCACTAAGCTGAACCCTATTTCTGTGGATTTAACTCTTCTGATGGTTCATGTAAGTAGAATAATACAATGTGTGACCTTCTGTGTTGAGCTTCTTTCACTTAGCGTAATGTCTGTTTCACTCTTGTTGCCCAGGCTGGAGTGCAATGGCATGATCTTGGCTCACTGCAACCTCTACCTCCTGGGTTCAAGCGATTCTCCTGTCTCAGCCTCCCAAGTAGCTGGGATTATAGACATGTGCCACCACACTCAGCTAATTTTGTATTTTTGGTAGAGATGGGGTTTCTCCATGTTGGTCAGGCTGGTCTCGAACTCCCGATCTCAGGTGATCCACCCACCTCAGCCTCCCAAAGTTCTGGGATTACAGGCATGAGTCATCACGCCCAGCCCAGACCTTCATTTCTTCATATGGCCAAATAGTATTCTATCGTATGACTCCACCACATTTTGTGTATCCATTCATCTGTTGATGAACATTTGGGCTGTTTCTAACTTTTGACTGCTGTGAACACTGTTTTGTTACTATGAACATCCATACTGAGTACTTGTTTGAGAACTGTTATCAGTTCTTAGGGGCATATACTTAAGAGTGGAATTGCCAAGTCATAGGGTTATTCTGTGTTGACCTTTAGAAGGCTTAGTGTTGGTTTCAGTGGTTTAGCTCCTGGGCTGCCATTAGGGCCATTAGAGGAGCTTTGCTAGGATCATGCAATCTGAGCATTAAAAGGAACCTTAAAAGGCTGGGCGCAGTGGCTCACACCTGTAATCCCAGCACTTTGGGAGGCCAAGGTGGGCGGTTCACCTGAGGTCAGGTGTTCCAGACCAGCCTGGCCAACATGGTGAAACCCCATCTCTACTAAAAATACAAAAATTAGCTAGACGAGGTGGCATGCACCTGTAATCTCAGCTACTTGGGAGGCTGAGGCACGAGAATCACTTGAACCTGGGAGGTGGAGGTTGCAGTGAGCCAAGATTGCGCCGCTGCACTCCAGTCTGTGTGACAGAGCGAGACTCCGTCTCAAAAAAAAAAAAAAACCTTAAAAATCATTTAATCTGCCTTCTCACCCATCACAGGAAGTCTGTCTGGAACAAACCTTGTAGAAGCCCCTTATCCTCTACATGCATAATTCTGGAGCAGAGGAGGGGTACCCTACCTCCCAAGCCTGGCTATTCTGTCTCTAGCTAGCCTGACCTGGTGGCTTGCAATAGTTCTGCCCTACAGAGAAGATTTTTTTAACCTGGAATCCGTGGCCTCTCAGGGCTTATCCACAGATGAGCTTCAACATGGAGGGTGGGGGCAAGAGTTTGTAACTTTCATTATTAAGAGGTCCTTGAACCACATTTTGAAGTGACTCAGTGATGTCATCTCTCTGTCCTACCTGTGAGCTTTTGCAGGTTTGCTAGCAAACTGTCCTTGAATGATGGTTGTCCTCTGCTCACCTTTAACCTCAGGTGCAAAGACCAGCATGGGGAGACGTTTTCTCTTTTTCTTTTTCTTTTTTTTTTTTTTTTGAGCCGGAGTTTCACTCTATTACCCAGGCTGGAGTGCAGTGGTGCAATCTCGGCTCACCGCAACCTCTGTCTCCCGGGTTCAAACAATCCTCCTGCCTCAGCCTCCCAAGTAGCTGAAACTACAGGCGCACACCACTACGCCCAGCTAATTTTTGTATTTTTTTAGTAGAGATGGGGTTTCACCATGTTGACCGGGATGGTTTCGATCTCCTGGCCTCGTGATCTACCCGCCTCGGCATCCCAAACTGCTGGGATTATAGGCATGAGCCACTGCGCCCAGCCCGTTTTCTCTTTTTTCTTTCTCTTTTTCTTTTTATTTGAGACAGAGTCTTGTTTTGTTGCCCGGGCTAGAGTGCAGTGGTGCGATCTCGGCTCACTGTGAACTCTGCCTCTCAGGTTCAAGCAATTCTCCTGCTTCAGCCTCCTGAGTAGCTGGGTTACAGGTGCCTGATACCACACCCGGCTAATTTTTGTTTTTTGTTTTTTGTTTTTTTTAGTAGAGACAGGGTTTCACCATGTTGGCCAGGTGGGTCTCGAACTCCTGACCTTAGGTTTTCCGCCCGCCTCAGCCTCCCAAAGTGCTGGAATTACAAGCATGAGCCACTGCGCCTGGCCGGAGACGTTTACTCAAATGCCCACCTCTAAGAGGATGGAGCCTAAGCCAGAAGGCTGAGCAGAAGGAGGTAGGAGGCCAAAAAACACAACAAGTTCTTCACACAAGCTCTGTTGCCTATGACCTTGGCCACCTGTGGTTTACTGCAGATGCTTGAAAGAATTTGCTACCTAAGAGATTGTTTCCTTGGAGGACAAGGCCATTTTTAAGAGAGCTGAGAAGGTCCTTGAAAGTTCCATAATTTATGATGTTGATAGAGTGGGAAAAATATCAGGAGCAGCTCTTTATTTTTGTTTTATTTTATTTTATTTTATTTTTTGAGACAGAGCCTCACTCTGTCGCCCAGGCTGGAGTGCAGTGATGTGATCTCAGCTCACTGCAACCTCTGCTGCCCTGGTTCAAGCGATTCTCCTGCCTCAATCTCCCAAGTAGCTTGGATTACACGTGCCCACCATCATGCTTGGCTAATTTTTGTATTTTTAGTAGAGACGGGCTTTCGCCACGTTGGCCAGGCTGGTCTTGAACTCCTGACCTCAGGTGATCCACCTGCCTCAGCCTCCCAAAGGGCTAGGATTACGGACATGAGCCACCACGACTGGCCAAGAGCAGCTGTTTAAATATACTTTTTATTAAATTATAATATGCACACAGAAAAGAGCACAATCACAATATAGTACAAGCCATGATTCCATTTATGTGAAGTATCAGAACAGGCCAAACTTACCTGTGCTGTTAGAATTCAGGATCGGTTACCTTCCAGTGGACAGTGCCTGGAAGGAAGTACAAGGGCTGCCCTGGGGTGCTGGTGATGCTCCAGTTCTTCACGGGGAACAACGCTTTGTGATTTAACAGAATTTCAAACAGTATTTAGCATGCATCAAACTGAGGATGAAAAGATCCTGGGGGTTCAAATGGTTGACAGCTAAGGCTTGTGCTTTGGGGGATATCTTTGATTTCTGTCTCTCTGGCATTTTTCCCCGTTCTCTTGCTCTGGAGCTCATTCTTTCTCACTCTTAATCCACGTGCTGCGTGTGGTCTGACCCACACTCTGGTCCCAGGAGCAGGCACAAAACTCAGGGACTGGCGAAGTGATGTGCACATGATCCAAGACAGACAATGAGTCTATTCTGAGACTTTTTCTGGACCCAGTGTGAAAGAGGCGCATGCTCTCAGCAGGGTTTCCAAGCTGGTACGATGAAGCTTTGCCTTCTGCTGGCCATCTTTACTCCCATGTGCAGAGTGCCAACTGGAAAGGAAGCCAGTACATTCAGAAAAGTCGCAATTCCTGGTGATGGTATATGCAGATCCAGTTGTGTGGAGAGCTATCACTGATCCTGTAATGCAGGAACACTCAAGTGGTTTTCTCCCACTCTCCTCTCACCCAGCACAACACAGAACACTTCTGTAACCAGATGTGGGGATTTCTTAATACACATGAATTCTCCGGTGGGCACCAGCTGGGTGTCTTGCAATTTAATTCAATTCTGACACTCTCTACCTGGAGTTAGCATCAGACCCCACAGGCTAAGTACATAGTCTCTCAAGACTATTCCCATTTCAGAGACCAGTATGAAGTCCCAGGTTCTCACCAGTACTTCTCGCTGACCAGCTGTAAAATTAGGGTTCCCAAAACTCCCTTCTTAGGTTCCATAATTTGCTAGGATGGCTTACAGAACTCAGGAAAATACTTACATTTACCAGTTTACTGTCCAATAAAAGATAGGATAAAGGATACAGATGAACAGCCACGTGAAGAGGTGGATGCTGGGGAAAGGGGGCAGGACTTCCATACCCTCTTGGGGTGTTCCACCCTTAAAAAACCTCTGAATGTTCAGCAATCTGGAAGCATTCCAAACTCTGTCATTTGGGTTTGGGGTTTTTTTGTTGTGGAGTCTTGCTCTGTCTCCCAGGCTGGAGTGCAGTAACCGATCTCGGCTTACTGCAACTTCTGTCTCCCGGGTTCAAGTGATTCTCCTGCCTCAGCCTCCTGAGTAGTTGGGATTACAGGCACCCATCACCATGCCCGGCTAATTTTTTCTATTTTTAGCAGGGACAGTGTTTCACCAGGTTGGCCAGGCTGGTCTCGAACTTGTGACCTCAGGTGATCCACCCACCTCAGCCTCCAGAAGTGCTGGGATTACAGACGTGAGCCACTATGCCCAGCCCATTTTGGGTTTTTATAGAGGCCTCATTACAAGGCTTGATTGATTAAATCATTGACTGTTGGTGACCAACTCCAGCTTCAGCCCCTCTCCCTTCCCTGGAGTTTGGGAAATAGGCTGAAAGTGCCCACCCTCTAATCGCGAAGTTGGTTCCCCTAAAAACCAGCCCCCATCCTGTGGCTCTTCAGGAACTCTCAGCCACCAGTCATCTCATTAGCATAGGAAAAAACATTTATCATTTCAGAGACTTCAAGGGTTTTAGGAGCTGTGCCAGAAACGAAGAGCAAACATGTATTCTCATATAAATGACAATATCGCAATTCCTCAAGGACTTTTCATTTACATGCATCCATAAATTCCTTTGTCTCTGCCCTTCAGAATGGTTGCTATCCCTTGACTCCAAGGTTCTGACTACATATAGAGAGATTCATTTCTTGGTCAGGTCAGTTGGAACTGCTAATATACTTGTCCAGCATTGAACCATCCACTGCCCCTCTCAGCCTCTCCATGAGCCGTGATGTGTGGATGTGATGGCAGCTCAAGATGTGTAGGAGAAGGGGGAGGGATTCAGAAGTAGCTGTTGGGTTGGAGGGATGAGCTGAAGGGGCTAGTTCTGAAATTGTGTTAGCACAGCTCATGCACTGTTTTTGCCTACCGTGTTTGTTTGGCATGGTGTGGTGGGGGCGCTTCGTGCTGTCGCTGGGTCACTGCTGCCTCCTCTTCTCCTGGTAGTTGGATCTTGATGCTTTTTAAAAAATCTGTAAGGTAGAAGTATAAGAGACGAGAGTATATAGCTTGATGGGAGCTTACCATCTGCTGAAGGTAACCAAGAAGAGCCCAGTGATGACCTTCCATGACCCATTGGTAAACTCTGTATTTTTAAATATTCCAGGCTGAGCACAGTGGCTCACACCTGTAATCCCAGCACTTTGGGAGGCCAAGGTGGGTAGATCACCTGAGGTCAGGCGTTTGAGACCAGCCTGGCCAACATGGCAAAACCCCGTCTCTACTAAAACTGCAAAACTTAGTCCGATGTGGTGATGGGCACCGGTAACCCCAGCTATTCAGGAGGCTGAGGCAGTAGAATTGCTTGAACCTGGAAGGCGGAAGTGGCAGTGAGCCAAGATCGTGCCACTGCACTCCAGCCTGGGCAACAGCGCAAGACTCTGTCTTTAAAAAATCAAATTATAAAGCACACAAAGGAATTCTAAGGTGGCAGTTTTCAGAATACAGCTGTTAAGGAGGTCCTATCTGGGGGGGGCGAAGGAATGCACTAAATGAAAATGATCTAAAACGGAGGAAATGCTGACAGTGTCTCGTGTTTTGCTATACAGTTTTCAGCTGTTCACTGGGTAGAAAATATTCCTCAATAAAATATTTGATGATTTGAGGCAACTTTGTAAGTAAACATAAAAAGAATCTCATTAAAATAATCAATAGGCTTTCTTGCTTTTGATTTGTCTTCCTATCACTGTTCATGTTCTGCCTGGAAGTCTACACAGGGCTCGTGGGCGCCACAGCAGTGCGTCAGGATCTGTTACAGGCTCGGCCGTGAAAGCCACTCAGTAAGGACCTGTTGACTTGACCTAGTTTGATGCAGGTATTTTGCACTGAATCCACAAGTCTACCAGCAGCCCATAATCTTGTTTCAACTTATCATCGTACCTTCTTTGACCCATTTGCCCACACTAATGTGAACAAAGAAAACACTTTACTAAATCCACAGGAAAAAATATTTTAGATCTTAAAACCATTGGCTGGGCATGGTGTCTCATGCCTGTAATCCCAGCACTTTGGGAGGCTGAGGCGGGCAGATCATGAGGTCAGGAGTTTGAGACCAGCTTGGCCAATATGGTGAAATCCCGTCTCTACTAAAAATGCAAAAATGAGCCAGGCGTAGTGGCGCATGCCTGTAATCCCAGCTACTCGGGAGGCTGAGGCAGTAGAATCTCTTGAACCCAGGAGGCGGAGGTTGCGGTGAGCTGAGATTGCTCCACTGCACTCCAGCTTGGGCGACAGAGCGAGACTCCGTCTAAAGAAAAAAACTGTTTATGCAGATAGAACTACATATTCTTATATTATTGAAAAGTTTAGAGATGAGCACTAGTTAATTGCCTTATTTTATTGGCGAGGGGGAAGTGGCTTGCCAAATCAGTGGCAGAATAAGGTTAGACCTCAGATCTAGGTGTGGCCTACCCTGCAGGTGTGCCCGCTGATAGTGTGGATATCTGTCCCTGCCCAAATCCCCAGTGTTGGAGGTGGGGCCTGGTGGGAGGTGTTTGGATCTTGGGGGCAGATCCCTCGTGAATGACTTGGACTGTCTCCTTGGTGGTAAGTGAGCTCTCACTCGGAGTTCACACAAGATCTGAGATCTGGTGGTTTAAATGCGTGTGGCACCTCCCCCCCCAATTCTCTCTCCCTCACTCCTATTTTCACCAGGGGACGTGCCTGCTCTCACTTATTTCACCATGAGTAAAAGCTTCCTGAGGCCTCCACAGAAGCAGATGCCAGCACTATGCTTCCTATACAGCCTGCAGAATCATAAGCACCTCTTTTCATTATAAATTACCCAGGCTCAAATATTTCTTTTTTCTTTTCCTTTTTTTATTTAATTTTTTTTTTCTTTTTTTTTTTTTTTTTTTGAGGCAGAGTCTCACTCTGTCACACAGGCTGGAGTGCAGTGGTGCAATCTCGGCTCACTACAACCTCCACCTCCTGGGTTCAAGCGATCCTCCTGCCTCAGCCTACTGAGTAGCTGGGACTACAGGTGCATACCACCATGCCCAGCTAATACTTTGTGTTTTTAGTAGAGACAGGGTTCTGCCATGTTAGCCAGGATGGTCTTGATCTCCTGAACTGGTGATCCGCCTGCCGCAGCCTCCCAGCATGCTGAGGTTACAGGTGTGAGCCACTGTGCCTGGCCAGGGCAGTCTACTTCTTATAGGAAAAGGAGAGGGTAGGATTTGAGGCAAGTCCTGCTGCTGTACAGCGTTGACACTAATGTACATATCCTCAAGATGCCAAATCAGGACCGGGATAATCATAGGTCATTCAGTAACTTCATTTTTAGCTGTTGTTACAAATTCCTCCTCCTGTATGTGGTTTATAGGAGTGGCTAAAATAATGCAGATGTCCTCTTTAGGTTTCATCTCCTTTCTTCTCCTTCCAGAGCAGTGGTATCCAGAAGGAAAATGTGCCAATAATTTCTAGCTGAATAAATCTGCTTTTAAAGTGTATCATGACCACTTAGTAGAATGAAATAAGCATTGTTCTGGGCTCTTGATGGAGCAGGTGTCCTGCGAAGTGCTTTATATGGATTATTTCATTAATTCTCATGAGACCTGTAGGAAACAGACATTGCTACTAGCCCTACTTTTCTGATGAGGAAACTGAGGCTCAGAGGTGTGAAGTAATGTGCTCAGTGTCACCCAGGTCTGCCTAAGTTCAAGCTTCAATCACCATGGAAGACAGCAGACCTGAAGAGCAGCAGTGAAAATTACTGTTTGGAATGTTGGAGAGATTGCAAGATATGAGATGTTTGATGTACTCAGATCATGGGCATTTTTCCCAGAATTGTTTTGTTCCAGAGAGCTGAGAAAATGACAGCCCACCTCACCACACATGGAGTCCTCAGCTTTAACCTCAGACTTTCTCACAACTGCACTGCCTGGTAAGAGAAATTCTCCACCTGCAGTGAGTGGAAATCTGGATGATCCTCAGAGGGGAATCTGGGTGGCCAGCCATGTGTCCTTGCTTCGTTGTGCTTTTAGGGCTGTCTGGGTTGTGCGGGTGCTGGGTTTTTCAGTGCAGAGAGCACAGCTGGTTCCAGGCCGGCTTCCAAAGGCTGCAGGCAGATTTCCTGGGGAGAGGGTGACGCTGTAGCACCAGTTCTCCTTGCGGTCTTGTTCTGCACTTTCTAAAAATATTCCTGACAAACAGCTAATGGGCATTTTGGCCACACAGTTCCAAATCATTGCTACCATTTCAAATGGAATGCTTCTCCTTCCAGCCTGTTCCTCTTGATTTATGTGTTGGGGGTAGATTCAGCTGTTTCATGGGACTTCACAACAGCCCACTCACCAGAGGCTCTTTGAAAACAGTCAAGTGCATTTTTGCCTCTTTTAGCAAATGTTGCATGTTTATTTCTAGTCAAAAATAAATGAAATGAGATTAAATAAAAGCTTCATTGGGAAGAACACAGCTGCAGTTATTGCCTAAGTATCGTTTAGTGATACACAATGAGAAGGAGCCCCATCTCTTTAGAAAAGTGGTTGTTTCTGAAGTTAAGGAAGACTAAGGGGCAAATACAGTATTTAAAAATATACATACACAATTTTTTTTTTTGAGACAGAGTCTTGCTCTGTCACCCAGGCTAGAGTGCAGTGGCACCATCTTGGCTCTGCCTCCCGGGTTCAAGCAATTCTCCTGCCTCCGCTTCCCGAGTAGCTGGGACTACAGGTGAGTGCCACCATGCCCGGGTAATTTTTGTATTTTTAGTAGAGATGGGTTTTCACCATGTTGACCAGGCTGGTCTTGAACTCCTGACCACAAGTAATCCACCCACCTTAATTAAGGTCTTGAGCTCCTGACCGCAAGTGTTCCTCCCGAAGTGCTGGGATTACAGGTGTGAGCCACCACGCCTGGCTAAACATACACAATTTTAATGTAAGTGGCTATTACCTTTTTGGAAAGTACGTGTACAATATGTGCAAAGAATCTCAAAATGCATGCCCTGTCAACTAATGATTCCTTGTCTTTAAATACATCCTGCAGAACTAATAGGAAATAAAGACAATTTTTCATTCATCAGAGCGTCATTTATGATAGCAAAAAAAATGGTTCGTAACCTAAATTCTCAACAATAGAATTAGAAGAATAAATTATGGTGATCCATTGGTTGTAGTATTATACAGTTATTAAAATGTCAGTCTTTGAAGAATTATAATTATATGATAAAATGTTTAAGATAAAAGAAGATATGAGGAGACTTCAAAAAGTTAGTGGAAAATGGAATTAAAAGATAAAAATAAAAAAAGATAAACTTCATTTTCCAACAGAAACTCCAAGTTCAAGGTAAGCAATGATACCAGCCATTTAATTCCTCCCTAAAGAGCTGAGGGTCTTGGGTATTTAACCATGTCAGAGGCCTTCAATATGTTATTAAATGAAGAAACGTGGATACCCTCTAAATGTATTTTTAAGATTAGGAAACAAGAAGTTAGAAGGAGCCAAATCAGAACTGTAGGGTGAATGCCTAACGATTTCCCACTGAAACTCTCACAAAATTGCCCTTCTTTGATGAGAGGAAAGAACAGGAGCATTATTGTGGTGGAGAAGGACTCTGGTGAAGCTTTCCGGGTGGTTTTGTGCTAAAGCTTTGGCTTTCTCAAAACACTCTCATAGTAAGCAGATGTTATTGTTCTTTGGCCTTCCAGAAAGTTAACAAGCAAAATGCCTGGAGCATCCCAAAAACCTGTTGCCATGATCTTTTCTCTTGGCCTGTGTATCTGCTCTTGCTCTGGCTAGACCACTTCCACGTCTCGGTAGCCATTGGTTTCATTGTGCTTTGTCTTCAGGATCGTACTGGTAAAGCCATGTTTCTTCTCCTGTTACGGTTCTTCAAGGAAATGCTTAAGGATCTTGATCCTACATGTTTAAAATTTCCATGGAAAGTTCTGCTTTTGTCTGCAGCTGACCTGGGCATAAGAGTTTTGGTACCCACTGACTGGAAAGTTTGTTCAACTTTAATTTTTCAGTCAAAGTTGTATTAGCTGAACCAGTTGAGATGTCTGTGATGTTGGCTGTTGTTTGCACTGTTAACTGTTGGTCCTCTTCAATTAGGGCAAGAACAAGATGAATTTTTTCCCTTGCAAATTGATGTGGATGGTCTGCCACTGCAGGCTTTATCTTCAGCATTGTCTCATCCCTTCTTAAAAATGAATTATCCATTTGGAAATTGCTCATTTCTTTGGGGGGTTGTCCCCATAAACTTTTTGTAAAGCGTCAGTGATTTCACCATTCTTCCACTCCAGCTTTACCATGAATTAGATGTTTGTTCTTGTTTCAACTTTAGCAGAACTCATGTTGCTCTAACAGGGTTTTTCAAGCTGATGTCTTATCCTTCTTAGTACCTCAAAATACATCCTCCTCAGACATGTTGTAACACATTAGTATAAGTCTATTTGGGTGCAAAAGATTTTTTGAAATCCATGCATAGTTTTTTAATATTATGCCCTTCCCATAAAATTTTTGAAGACCCGTTGTACAAGCTTGAAAACTGCACATATAGTCAGATCTTATAGAATATTCTACACACACACTTCAGAAAAAGAGTGAAGAAATAATTCAAAATTGCAGCAGTCTCCAGTTGGTAAGACTGTGGGTGACTTTATTTTCTTTATGCATTTCTCTATTTCCCCCCAATTTTTGGCAATGAAAATTGATTCAGTTTAAAACGAAGATTTTTCTTAAAGAAAAAAGTCTCCTCCCAGAATTTTTTTTAGGAGTTTGTTACACATGCATCCATAGCTCCATGGTGAACTAGAACCTGAGGCCTACAAGATCACAGCAGGTCTGAGTTCTAGTCTATGCAATAAGCAAGGGACTAGACTCTAGTAAAATACAAGAAAAAGCTGAACTTGGAGTCAGAATACCAGAGTTCTCATCCAGACTTCCTTCTCTTACTAGCTGGGAGCCTTGGGGGAAACCATTATGTACTCTGAGTTCCTCTCATTGCCAAGTCTCTTGGAAGAGGCATGGACCCACCAGTGCCAGTTCTAGGCAAAACTGTGAAGCAGACAAACACTTGTGCCTCTGCTTCTGTCTTGGTGTTTGTTCTCCCCCCAGAGGGCTCCCCCAGTCCCCAGTACATACTCTCATGCTGTCTGCAACTCACCCCTACTGAAAACTCCTCTTTGGAAAGAATCTGGTTTATTCCTTCAGACACAGATTTATTAAGTACCAGGTGCTTTGAGTAGTCAATACTTAACCCAGGACCCTGCCTAGAGTTGGCTACATTTTCTAGGGAAAAAGAAACAACCTGTAAATCAAAGGGCAGCTCTCCCTCCAGCAAACTGCATAGCGGAAGTCTCTGACCAGTGTGGTGGAACTCAAGTCCAGCTTTGGTTGTTTCCCCTGTTTGGGTCAGGAGTTTGAATTGAGGCTCCCTTCTTACAAACAAGTGCAGGAAAGTCATTTATTCTTTCGAAGTGGTACTCAACCATGCCACTGCAGTCTTCTATTACATTAGTCTTCTAATTCTTCACGGATTCTGTAGTCACCCATAAGAAGTCATCCTGCTTTCTTCACAGGGTTATGGTGAAAAGTGAAACAACACAGGTGAAATGATTCTTGGCAAAGTGTAAGGTGAAGGTTGCCTGTTGAAGCACGGGACTGAGCTTGATGTGGATGGTTTTGTTGGGTTTGCACAGTGGTTACTTTTTATTTTTTATTAAAGACTGAAATGGTTGTAAATATTTGAAAATTAAGAGAGATTATGTTTAGAAGTGTGGATTTTTTTTTTTTTTTTCATTTCCCTGGGCCCTGACATTCTGACATGGCTCCAATCTGCTGGAGCCCAGTTGTAGCCCATCACTATTAAGGGATCCCAAGCCTCAGCATCCCCATCCCCTGCCCCCTCCCCTGTTCTCCCTGCAACTGTTTCTACCCCAGGGGATGGTGGTCTTGAACAGCTGAGGCTGTGGATTCAGAGCTTCCTGCCCTGAGTCTCTGCTTTAGCGTTTGCTGGTTGTTTGACTTCGGCCGCCAACCTAGTAAACTTGCAGAGCTATAACTTGCTAGGGCCCCTGTTTATTTATCTGTAACGTGGAATAATATTCGTGTCTTCCCAGAGGACTGTAGCAAGGACTAAGAAAAATGCTTGTGATACACTTAGAACAAACCCTGGTACACAAAGCATTTTGATCAGTGATCTGCTTGGTCTCTAAAAGCATTTGGCTTACCACTACTGCTGGAAGATGTGAATCGAGTGAAGATTATTGTTTCTTCTGTTTGTCTACCTAGTACTTTCTCTGCTATCTGTTATTTGGTAGTACTGGATAGAAAAATGAGCTTCTAAGTGAATTCAGAAACTCTTCCAGGAGGCCGGGCTTGGTGGCTTATGCATAGAATCCCAGCACTTTGGGAGGCCAAGGTGGGCAGATCACCTGCAGTCGGGAGTTCGAGACCAGCCTGACCAATGTGGAGAAACCCTGTCTCTACTGAAAATACAAAATTAGCCAGGTGTGGTGGCACACGCCTGTAATCCCAGCTACTTGGGAGGCTGAGACAGGAGAATCGCTTGAATCTGGGAGGCGGAGGTTGCAGGGATCTGAGATCACGCCATTGCGCTCCAGCCTGGGCAACAAGAGCGAAACTCCATCTCAAAAAAAAAAAAGAAAGAAAGAAAAAAAAAGTCTTCCAACTATTCTTTCAGATTAGCCAGTCCGCCCTCACCTTTGGAGGATGGTACATGAATAGCATTAGTACTCTTTTCCCCTGCTGAATTCTGCCATACATAAATTGATTTTGACCTACTATGAATATCTTTAGTGTTGAGTATATCATGTATTTTCATATTTGGTTACATTCTTTTTTTTTTTTTTTTGAGAAAGGATCTCACTCTGCTGCCCAGGCTGGAGTGCAGGTTGCAATCACGGCTCACTGAAGCCTCAACTTCCCAGGCTCAGGTGATCCTCTAGCCTCAGCCTCCCCAGTAGCTGGGATTACAGACATGCGCCACCATGCCCAGCTAATCTTTGTATTTTTTGTAGAGACAGGTTTTTGCCATGTTGCCAAGCTGGTCTCGAACTCTTGGGCTCAAGCGATCCACCCTTCTCGGCCTCCCAAAGTGCTAGGACTGTAGGCGTGAGCCCGTGTGCCCGGCCTGTATTCTACTGCTTGCCATTGCCTGTGTTTTCTTGTCAGTTATGGCGGAAGTCTGTCATATTTTTATGCTGTTGTACCTTGCATGATGCCTAGCATATTGAAAATAATAAATTGCTCATGGAATGAATAATCAAAATCATTGCTAGAAAAAGGGGAATGGCTCTTTTGAAGGCAGGCCCATGTCGTCCAGGTTCTTTTAGGACAAATTTTTCACCCATTCCTTCATCCATCAGTTCATCCATTCATTCATGCATCTATCCCCCAACAACCGTTGAGAGGGCACCCACTCTCTGTCAGATTCTCAGTTAGGATACTGGTGCCTCAGATATGAAAGAAATGGAAGAAACACACCCCATGGAAGAAACTGAAAAACTAGGTGTGCATGATGTGTGTAATTTGCTAATCCAGACAATGACTCTGCATTTTGAGAGGCTGGTAGGTGAGAAAATGACATAAAGACTTGTAGATTCAGCTCACTGGCTCAGGCAACAGCAAATGTGAGTTTTTCTGTCCTAGGCTTTCCTTTTCTTCCCTTTAATTGTGCCTGTTTTATAACCAAAGCAGAAGTAACCTCTTACTAATGTGGTAAGAGCTTTGTACAGGGCTGGTCTGCAAAGTGGAACTGGTTTCTCTGGACTGTCTGAGGTGGTTGCTTTCTAAAGAGTTTATAGGTGGAATCTTTTTCTTGGCATCATCGAACCATCAAGTCTGGTCCTTTTGAGGTCTATGGCTTGGTTGTTGACTTAACCCTGCTCTGATGTTTCTAAATCAGGCTCATGGACTTAAAATTATATCAGTTCCTTGAGACTGGGAGGAGTTGTTAGTTTGGCTTTTTTCAAAAGCAGGTGGTGGGACTTTGCCTTGCCCATGTTTACTGGCCACTAACAGAGGAGGATCAGGAGTAGGTGTGTCACGTCCTTACTAGGTAAAAAGTCCCTTCTGTCACAGCTGGTGTCCAAGAGAGGGTCTTAATTAACTTCCGGAAAGAAAAAGAAAAGAAGGAAGAAAACGAGTTGTTTAAAGAGTATCTTTTGATATTAATATCATTTGAGAGAATTATATAATCTTTTTGACATGTATTCTCCAATATTATCTTGATTTGAATTCTGAAAAAAAAAAAAAAAGATTTTTCCCCCTTCATGGTTGAACAGGAGAGAATCTCATTGTAAAAACACTGTTTTCTCTTTCTCCTTTTTTGCATGTATAATTATTGAGGCTAAGGATATATTCAAATTATCATAGGGTTTTACTGAATAACTGAATAGCTTCATCATGCTAAAAGAAAATTCTCCCCCTGCTAGGATAAGACACTGTGTTAGATGAAGCAATGAAGTATGTGTCATTATGCTGTTAGCTCTGTCCCCACCTGGAATCCTCCCAAGTCCCTACGACAAACACCTCACAGGGTTGTTAGAAAGAAGGGAACACGGTAGGGTGCGGTGGCTCACGCCTGTAATCCCAACACTTTGGGAGGCTGAGACAGGTGGATCACGAGGTCAGGAGTTCGAGATGAACCTGGCCAACATAGTGAAACCCCATCTCTACTAAAAATACAAAAATCAGCCAGGCATGGTGGTGGGTGCCTTTAATCCCAGCTACTTGGGAGGCTGAGGCAGGAGAATCGTTTGAACCCAGGAGGTGGAGGTTGCAGTGAGCCAAGACTGAGCCATTGCACTGTAGCCTGGGCGACAAAGCAAGACTCTCTCTCAAAAAAAAAAAAAAAAAAAGGAAGGAAGGGAGGGAGGGAGGGAGGGAGGAAGGAAGGAAGGCTCCAAATAACTTGGATTCCCTTGTCCCCACCTTCATAATTCAACTGAAAAAGAAGCAGGTGTCCCTGAGATACCCATGGCCTTCTCTCATGTGTCTCAGTGCCTTCTTTTTAAAATGTTTAGTTTTTAAGCAATATTTTTCTTTTTCTTTTTTTTTTTTTTGAGATGGCGTCTTGCTCTGTTGCCCAGGCTGGAGTGCAGTGGTGCAATCTCAGCTCACTACAACCTCCACTTCCCGGGTTCAAGCAGTTCATTTGCCTCAGCCTCCCGAGTAGCTGGGATTACAGGCATGCACCACCATGCCCAGCTAATTGTTTTGTATTTTTAGTAGAGATGAGGTTTCACCATGTTGGTCAGGCTGGTTTCGAACTCCTGACCTCAAGTGATCCACCCGCCTCTGCCTCCCAAAGTGCTTGGATTACAGGTCTGAGCCACCATGCCTGGCCTGATATTTTTCATAGTAATAAAGAAATCTGTGTTTACTGAAGAAAAATTAGAATATGTGGATGGACCCAAAGGGGCATAAAGACCAATAACACCACCATCCACATAAAAACTGGCCACACCTGTTGGGGGGTGTGTGTACGTGTGTATAGAGAGTTTTAATTCTGTTTATTTTGTTTGCTGTTTTATCCCCAGCATCTAGAATAGTGCCTGATATACACTAGGTGCTCAATAAGTATTTTTAAAAATAATACATGGATTCAAGTGGATGTGGGAAGTGTTTGTCCTCCAAGAAGCTCTCACACGCGCCCTGGAGAGACATCCTTGCCCAGATCTCTCTAACCATGTGGCCCAAGTCACCTTCGCTCATGCTTTCACTCTGCCTCTCACCTTTCAACACCAACATGCTCATTAGAGTCATCCATTTTTGCAAAAAGCATTCCATTAGCCTTTTAGCCTTCCTGTTTTAGCATCATCCCCCTCTTTGGAGGTGAAGACTTCTTTGTAAGGTCAAATTTCTTCTATTTCAAGTTGTATTAGGTCACCGTGTCCTATCTTCGTGAATGTTCAGTGATCGTCTTATAATTTTGTGGTGAAGGGTTTCCTAACTCATGTAAATGATTTTTTTCCTAATATTAAGAAATCATGGGTCTGTTCTAGGTAGCAGAATGTTAAATTTCAGCAGAACTGGTTTGAATTGTGCCTTCTACCGTAGCCAGAATCTGAGAGGGCTACAAAATAACCTAGTGAAACTTGATCCGTAGAGGCCAGTGGAGCGCCTACCATTACAGCAAGCCACTGCATAGACTGTTTCTTACAGCAACATAAGCAACCAGTATAGGGCTCTAAATAGAAGTGTGGGGCTCTAGCTGGTTTGGTCTGATTGGAAGTCATTCTGCCCAGGATGCCTGGAATCCAACCAACAGACTGTTGGATCCTGGGCAGAAGTCACTGCCAGTCCCCAAAGAAATGAGACTACAATCTTGGCTTTGGCCAAGACAAATGCCCAGGTTCAACCAGGGCAGCATTTTTATGGCTCTGCCTTCTTGGCCTCAGGAAGCTGAAGCCCTTTTGAGTAGCTTCCTGAACAGATGAAGTATAGACCAGCGAGAGCAAATCAATATCAATTTTCGCATTGACTCGTTTTCTTGGCTGTCTGAATTGTTTTGAGAGGATTCTGTCGCTTTGTCTAGGATCAGTGGGAAACAGCTGTGATGCATTAGCAGCATCCGCTGTGGGTGCAGAGGTGGGAGTGGAGTCTCGTGCCAATGTTTGTCATTCTTGGTATACACAAGGAATTTGCTCAAAAATAGTATTTAAATCATCACCCTGGGAAAAAATGTGTTACAAAGGGTGCTGTAACCAGGGTTATCGTATGATTTTTCATAAAATTAGAATACTTTTGAGAGTAAAGAGATGCTGTTATCCAAGGACAACAGGTGCAAACAAGTACCTATGACAGTTGGTTCATTGCAGATAACCCTGAGATGGAAAGGTGCTCCGTGTGTCCTCACCCTGAGTTTCAGAGGCCACTTGGGCAAGGCCTTTCCACTGTGCTCTGAACTCTTTCCAGGGAGGCCTTTTATTTCCTCCCAAAGAGGAGGAAAGATTTCTTTCCTTACCCATCACTAGGTTTGTGGCAGGGGTCCCTGTAACAAAAGACAGATTAGAAAAACATACAGGTGTTTTTTTTGTTTTGTTTTGTGTTTTTTTGAGACAGAGTCTCACTCTGTCACCAGGCTGGAGTGCAGTGGCACAATCTTGGCTCACTGCAACCTCCACCTCCCAGGTTCAGGTGATTCTCCTGCCTTAGCCTCCCAAGTAGCTGGGACTACAGGCACCCGTGCCACCATGCCTGGCTAATTTTTGTATGTTTAGTAGAGATGGGGTTTCACCATGTTGGCCAGGATGGTCTCAAACTCTTGACCTTGTGATCTACCCGTCTCAGCCTCCCAAAGTGTTGGGATTACAGGCGTGAGCCACCACACCCGGCCATGGTTTTATTTAATGTAAGTTTTACAGGTCATGGACCAGGTGCTATGGCTCACACATATAATCCCAGCACTTTGGGAGACTGAGACAGGCGGACCATGAGGTCAGGAGTTCGAGACCAGCCTATAAAACCCTGTCTCTACTAAAAATACAAAAATTAGCTGGGTGTGGTAGCGGATGCCTGTAATCCCAGGTACCTGGGAGGCTGAGGCAGGAGAATCACTTGAACCCAGGAGGCAGAGGTTGCAGTGAGCCAAGATCGTGCCATTGCACTCCAGCCTGGGCAACAGAGCAAGACTCCATCTCAAAATAATTTTTAAAAAAGTTTTACAGGTCATGAGAACCTTTGGAAATGAAGACCCAAAGAAATAGTAAACCTGTGAGTTTTTTATGCTTGGCTTTCATGAAGCGTGGGTATTCATGGAGAAATAGAATTGGACAAACGGGGTATGATCTAAAGGCAGGCAATGGAGCGGAGGGAACCTAGCAAGGCCTGTGTGTTCAGATTCTTCTCTGTGTTCCTGTATCTTCAGCGACAGCATGCTCCTTTCCTCTGAATGTAGGGACAGCAAGGAGCAGGTAAGAGTGGCCTCCCTGCTTCTGCTGTTTTCTAAGGTGCCAAGGTGCCCTGTTTTGGGATATCGTATCCTGAACACCATCAGTCTCAACTTGCCAACCTGGTGACGAGTGACCCAAGCCTCCACCTCCTTTGTCCTCCATGTGTGTGCAAAGGAGTTCACAGTAACAGTCCCATGGCTTGGGGGCTCTGCCCATGCTGGCCAGCTTCCAGGGCATGCCCCACACTGACCTCTGCTCCCCCTGGTGGCAGAACCATGCAGTCCATGTACCGTGCTCAAGGAGTTGTTTTCCAAATGCCAGTGTCGCCTTCCCACTCCCTGTAGTGCGAGTGGCTGTGCCACGGGACCTCAGAGAGCTAGCTTCCCAATGCCCCAGTCCCATAATCCTGCCCCAGGAACCTGCCAGTCGGCATTCTCTACCACAGGGCAGAGTGCTCAGGCATCGCCCTCAGGCTTGTTGGGATTCCCAAAGTATGTGGTTGTTTTTTCTCTGTTAAAACTCTGGATCGACTTGTATTCCCAAGAAGGTTCCCATTCCTTAGATTACCATGAAAAAGCTCAGGCTATGTGGGACTGAAGTCACAAATTTAAAACGATACCATGAGTGGCTGGCCCTTGCCAGCAGAGGTGCATTCTGGAAACGTCTAGTTGGCTCTCTTCCTGGTAAGTGTGTTGGCCTTGCTCAGACAAGCCACCCGAGAGTGCTAGCCTCATTTCCCAGACTGGGCAACAAGATATTTGATCAGACAAATAATGTCCTTGACCTGCCATGACATACTCTTTTTTTTTTTTTTTTTTTTTTGAGATGGAGTCTCGCTCTGTTGCCAGGCTGGAGTGCAGTGGTGCAATCTCGGCTCACTGCAACCTCCACCTCCCGGGTTCAAATGATTCTCCTGCCTCAGCCTCCTGAGTAGCTGTGATTACAGGCATGTACCACCACACCCAGCTAATTTTTTGTAATTTTAGTAGAGACGGGGTTTCACTGTATTAGCCAGGGTGGTCTCGAACTCCTGACCTCATGATCTGCCCACCTCAGCCTCCCAAAGGGCTGGGATTATAGGCGTTAGCCACTGCATCTGGCTGGTGACAGCATTTTAATAGAGACGGGGTTTCTACCATTGTCTCTCCCTAGCACTGGTCAATTTTTTTTTGTTTCGCTGTTGTTGTTGCGTTTATTTGCCAACAGGAGATGAGAGCGTTGGGAGTCAGAAGACTTGGCTTCTACACCTGACTTGCTCACAAATTATTTGTGTGACTCTGGACATGTCATTTTCCCAGCCAGTTCCCATTCTTCATCTGTAATGTGGCTACGGGAACCAAATCAGTGGTCATCAAGCTGTTTCAGAGAAAGTATCCCCCTTTCAAAACATAGCACATAATCGCAACACCCTAAAGCCAAGCTGCTCGCATTGAACCTTCAGGCTCTTCTTCAGAGAAGGCAGGATGGGTCTTTCTGACGCCTCCAGCAGCAGAAGCTGTGGGGTTTCTCTCCTGCTGCCTGCCTTCTGGCCATCCTTCTAGGGAAGGCTGTCCCTGCCTGTAGGCATTCCTGGCAAGGGGTGGGTGGGAAAATTAAAAGGAGATGAAATTTAAATCTCTCCAGTTTGCTGCCTGTCAGCAGCTCTGATCACACGCTTGGTTGGGGTAGAGGTTGAAACCAAAGACTCAGAGAAGGTTTTAGGTTATCTGTGCATTGCAATCCCAGGTGTGAGGTTATCTTTGCATTGCAATGACAGATTTTAGGTTATCTGGGCATTGCAGTGCCAGTGGGGCTGGGCTAGCTGCATGTGATGGGGTGTGGTGTGGGTGGATTGCCCTGTTCTTTTCTCTCTAGCACTGGCCCTCTAAGGAAACTGGCTCTCAGGCCTGGAATAGCACGGGAATAACCCTGACCTTGGGGTTCTCTAGTCCCTTGTCAGCACTCGCTAAAATTAGGAGCAGCGCTAAGCTAGCAAGATCAGAGAACTTCATTAACTCTCTATTTCATAGGGGGCCTTCATTCACATTCACGTCTTACATTTTGCAGCCCTGTGAGGTGGGGGCTTATTGTTTTAAAGTTGTTTCCCTCCTTATGTCTCCTGGTAGCACTAAACAGGCCTTGAGAGGCAGGAAGGATATTTCAACTGCGCATCTTTTGTCCTAGATCAGCGACACAGCATAGGTCCACAGATACTTGTTTATTTTCCATGACCTGTATAGGTAAGTGAATGAGAAAATGAAGCTCAGAGGAGTTAAGTGATTAGCGTGGCAGTGAATCTGGGGTAGATGTCTGCCTCCATTGTGCCCAGCTGATTCAAGAGTGCAGAGGTGATGGTGTGACTCTGATGTCTTCACCTTCCTGGTGCTCAGCTGCAGTCCCTTATGCGCTCTCCAAGTGTCCCTGGGGTATTCCATAGGCTTCTCCTATCCCCCAGGACGGCTCCTTTCCCCCAAGTGAACTGCGCCTGGCTCCCCCCTTCCCAGTGACGCCCTCAATGGGGACAAGGAGAAAGACAGTGTTCTGTAGAAAACTGGCATCCGCTATGTTGTGTATCTCTGGGCTTGTAGGGTCCTCTGAACAGTGTCTCTGAAACCTGGGACCATCCAGGATTGTGGAATCAGGATTTCTGGAGATGCAGATGATTTTTAAAACAATCAGCCCTTGGAAACCCACAGCTTATCCTGTCCTTCCTGTCCATCTTCATCAGGTGCCAAGAATCCCCAGCAACTGACTTCAGGGACACATGGGCCCGTTTGCCATCTCTAGCACCAGCCATGCCAAATCCTTCTACACTTCCACTCATGGTTTCTTGATCTCCACCACCAGTGGCCTTTGGAGCACAGCGTGCTCCCCCAGCTCCCCTCTTGCCTGCCTCAGCTCACCCGTGCATCCTCCTTTCTGAGTTCTGCTAGTTCCTTTGGGCAGGGCCTTACAGATTAGCTCTTATTTCAATCATGCTGTACCGGGCACCCACCAGATGCAGGAGCGCCACAGTGAAGAAAACAAACAGGAACCCTGTCCCCGTGGAGGCTGCACTCTAGTGGAGGAGACAAAGAGTGAACACAGTGCCCAGGGACATGTGTGACATGAGGGTCTGCCACGCATGGGTGCCGGGAGGGTGACGAGTGGAGTCATGAGGGGGCGCTGCTCCATGGAGGATATTTGAGAAGGTCGGAGTGGGTGCTGTGATGTGGAGATTCACAGGCAGTTTCAGGCAGAAAGAACAGCAAGTGCAAAGGGCCTGAGGCAAGGGTACTTTTCCTCTCTTCAAGACAGAGCAAGGAGGGCGCTGTTCCTGGTGCATTCCCAGCAGTCAGAGGGGCTGCCAGGCACTTCGCAGGTGCTCAGTAAATACCTGACTGACTGTGGCTGGAGTGGAGTGAGTGGGTGGGTTATGGGGAAGAGGTAGTCAGGGGTAATGTTATGCAGCACTTTGAAAGCCACAGTGAAGACTTCAGATTTTGAGAAAATGAAGCTCAGAGGGGTTAAGTGATTATGCTAGGTATGGAGGGATGCCATTTGGTGGTTTTGAGTAAGAGAGTGGCATGGGTCAGGCGCAGTAGCTCACCTCCCAGCACTTTGGGAGGCCAGGGCGGGTGGATCACCTGAGGTCAGGAGTTTGAGACCAGCCTGGCCAACATGGTGAAATTCCATCTATACTAATAATACAAAAATTAGCCAGGTGCAGTGGCATGCACCTAGAGTCTCAGCTACTCGGGAGGATGAGGCAGGAGAATAGCTTGAACCCAGGAGCCGGAGATTGCAGTGAGCCAAGATCATGTCATTGCACTCCAGCCTGGGCAACAAGAGCAAAACTCCATCTCCAAAAAAAAAAAGAGAGAGAGAGTGGCATGATTAAATTGACCTTTTCTCCAGTGTGGAGAATAGGCAACGGGGGAGTTAGAGGAGCAGGTAGACCAGCTAAGAGGTCCTTGCAGAGGTCAAGGTGGAATGATAAGGGCTTGTGCTATGATGACTGCAATGAAGCCAGTGAAAAGACTTTGGACCCAGGATGCATTTTAAAGGTGAGAGACTATAGGTTTTGAGGATGGATAAGGTGGGGAGCCAAGTCTGAACTCCAAGGCATTTCTATCAGCAATTGCATGGAAAGATCGTGGTAGCCCATGTGTTTGCTAATTTCCTGCTTGTAAGTTTCCTTTGGATGAAAGCAGGAGCCATACCTCATAATGAGGCATATCCCCAGCAGGGCCCTGGGTCTCAGCTGGTGCTGCATTAAATACCGGGGTGCATGAGCAGCCAGGACTGTAGATTAGCACTGAGCCTTCCCCCCAGCTCCCTGGCATCAGCATCCTGGGAGGTGGTTTGGGTGCTCTCGAGGCGTGAGATTTTTGTGAGGGTGGCCCTTCTGCATCACTCAGCTGTCATCAGGTAGTTAAGATGCCGCCTCTGCCTCTTTGAAGCTGGGCTGGGGGAGGAGGTGGGAACAGAATCCAGAAGTTAAACTGCCTAACTCCTCCCTTTCCAAGTTTATCCATCTTTGAGGGAGGGTTTCTCACTGTTCCCTGCACACCCCAATGCTTCTCTGCCTTTATACATACTCACCTCATTTTCTCTTGTGCAGATTTCTCTCTCTCTCTCTCTCTCTCTCTCTTTGTTTTTTTTTTTTTTTTTTATATGAGAGAGTGTCTTGGTCTATCACTTAGGCTGGAGTGCAGTGGTGCAATCTTAGCTCACTTCAGCCTCTACCGCCTGGGACGCAAGTGATCCTCCCACCTCAACCTCCCAAGTAGCCAGGAGTACCGGTGTGTGCCACCATGCCCGGCTAGTTTTTAAAAATGTTTTGTAGAGGCTGGGCACAGTGGCTCATGCCTGTAATCCCAGCACTTTGGGAGGCCAAGGCAGGTGGATCACCTGAGGTCAAGAGTTCAAGACCAGCATGGACAACATGGTGAAACCCTGTCTCTATTAAAAATACAAAAATTAGCCAGGCGTGGTGGTGCACACCTATAGTCCCAGCTACTTGGGAGGCTGAGGCAGGAGAATCACTTGAACTCAGGTGGCAGAGGCTTCAGTGAGCCAAGATAGTGTCACTGCACTCCAGCCTGGGCAACACAGCGACACTCTGTCTCAAAAATAAAATAAAATAAGTTTTTCTCTGTAGAGATGGGATCTCCTTATGTTGCTCAGGGTGGTCTCAAACTCCTGAGCTCAACTGATGCTCATACCTCAGACTTCCAAAGTGCTGGGATTATAGGCATGAGTCACCATGCTTATCCTTGAGCAGGTTTCTCTTGATTTCCTTTTTCTGTTTTTGTTTTGAGACGGAGTCTCTCTCTGTTGCCCAGGCTGGAGTGCAGTAGCACGATCTCGGCTCGTTGCAACCTCTGCCTTCCAGATTCAAGCGATCCTCCTGCCTTAGCTCCCCTCGTAGCTGGGATTATAGCCCCGTGCCACCACACCCAGCTAATTTTTATATTTGTAGTAGAGACGGGGTTTTGTCATGTTGGCCAGGCTGGTCTCGAACTCCTAACCTCAGGTGATCCACCTGCCTCGGCCTCCCAGAGTGCTGGGATTCCAGGCATGAGCCACCGCACCTGGCTGATTTTCTTCTTTACTTGTCAAGATATCACCCCTTTTTTTGAAGCCGATTTCAAATACTGTTGCTTAGATATGGCTTTTCCTGTTGTCTCAGCAGATGTGGTTGCTGCCTCCTCTGTACCCCAAAGTGATTGGAGCCTTTCTTACGCCGACATCCTCTCCATGGTCATACCCAGTCTTCTGAGTTGAAATGCTCACAGTGAAAGCCGTGGCCCTTAGTTATCCTTGAGCCCCTCCTCCAAGGCCAGCACAGCCTCTTGACCCCAGCGGGCACTTGATTATTATTATCTGAATTAAAATGTACTTTCCTTATGATTGGTATTTTCAGCAGCTGCTGTCAGACACTTGTCTCCTGAAGGACATTTGGATTCGAAATCAAATAATTAAATGTCTATGAGGTGTCAGGTGGATAACACAAATAAATGAAGTGAGATAAATATAAGAAAAATTTTTATAGAGTTACCATTATAAGACAGATTTCACTTTCTTCATAACTCTCTTTAAGCAGAAGCACAAGGCAAAAGCATATCTGCATGATAAGGGACCCAGATGCAGGTCTGCTGTGCCAGCAGGCAATAGGGAGTGGTGGAGACTGGGGCAGACAAGTCAGCCTGTGCCCCATTCATTTATCTAAAGTTGACAGCAGGGTGGATCACTTTAGGTCAGGAGTTCAAGACCAGCCTGGCCAACATGGTGAAATGCTGTCTCTACAAATACAAAAATTAGCTGGGTATGGGGGCACACACCTGTAGCCTCAGCTACTCAGGAGGCTGAGGCACGAGAATCGCTTGAATCCCAGGAGATGGAGGTTGCAGTGAGCTGAGATTGCGCCACTGCACTCCAGCCTAGGCGACAAAGCGAGACTCTGTCTCAAAATAAATAAATAAATAAAGCTGACAGCCAAGCTTGGCTCCAGATAACCCATAGTATCGCTGGATAATATATTTTTCAAGAGGCTGCAAAGTTAGACTTTCTGCCTGGACAATCCTGATTTCTAGATGTTAGCAAGTGATTCCTTTTTTTTTTTTTTTTCCAGGCAGCATTTGGGAGGAGCTTGTTACCAGTTTGAGACCTCACAGAGGTGTTAGGCCTTCTCCTGCTGAGGAAAGTAAATAAACTTATTTTGAAGTCTCCAGGACATCTGGATGCTTCTCCTAAAGGGAGGATGCCTGCATCTTGTTTTTATTCTCTAGCATTAGCATCCCATTGTTCTGCTTCCCTCTGAGTGAGAACCCCAGGGCTACTATCATTATCGTGAGCCTGAATCCCAGCTTCGTGCACGGCACAAGTGCTTCTCTAGCTTGCCTTGAACTCTGTATCACAGGCTTTTTTATTTTCCTCCAGGAGTGGTTTAAATGGGAGACTGCAGCCTTCTGCAAAGTATAATTGGGTTTAAATTGTAGGTTTAATAATAACGATGTTGGGCTCAATGTGGTGCCTTGCAGCCTCTGCCTGCCGCCCTTGGCAACCAGTCCTTCATCGATCCTCACACCCTCTTCAGGAGGGGGACAGCTGCTAGGGACCTGAGACCCTCCACTCCATCCTGATGTGGAACCACAGGGATGAGAGATCAGATGCCCCCTGTAGCCATGGGCAATCGGAGGAGAGGGTGGACGATGGGCATCCCTTTGTACCCCTGGCATGAAGGGTCTGAGGCTGAATTTTCAAGGTTCTCGGCTGTCTTTTTCCTCTTCTTCACCTTTGGGTCTCCTCACAGCTCATTAGGGATTCTATTGGAAGAGAAGTGAGGAACACAAATTCCACAATTTGGTTTCTGTGGAGAAGGTTTAATTGGGAGAGTGTATTAACTTAATTGGCTATCAATCAGGTTTCCAGCTTCTTTCTGTATTTTAAGTAACTTTCTCTCCTTTTTTTTTTTTTAAATCAGAGCCAATAGAGCATGCCTTTAAAAGATTAAGTCTTTTCTTTGGTCTCTTTGAGTGAAAAGAGCTCTGGTTCAGAAGTCAGAGAGCCTGAATTCTGACTGTAACTCTTTCTGGAAAGATCTGTGTATCCTTAGATCAGATACTCACTTCTCCTGGCCTCATTTCCACACTGGCTAGAGGAGTAGGTTAAATTACAGGACCACGAAAGTCCCTTTTGGTGCTTGCAATGGGTAACCTAAGTGTTTCTGTGAACTGACATGCCACGCCTCCTAGAACAACATTTGGTGTGTTTCAGAAGTCAATAAAAATACCGATCTACATATGTTATACAACAGACTAACTGAGGCTTGGACAAGTGAGGGCTTGTTCAGCAAAAACTCAGCACTGATGTTATAAAAAGCGCAGGGAAGGATGTTGATGTTGTGTGATGTGGGGCATCCTGCTTGAAAATTACAGGCAACAGAGGCAATGACAGGGCAGTGGTGGCCCGCAGCCAACTCCTGGCCGCCTCGTGTCAGCTTCCCAGGGTCCACCCTCCGGACAAACCACAGATGCTCAGACCTGTGGTCTGCTTCCTCACCAATGACAAACAGCTCCTTATTTGTGTTGGTTTCTGAGCTGCCTTTGCTTCCACCACTGTTTCTGGATAGTTTTTTGTTTTTGTTCTAGATGGGAGCAAATTATAACATAGGAAGAACGGGTAGGGGTAAAAACGGAAACACTGAGCCTGAGGAAGTTTCTCTGGGCTTGGAAGTCGCCAATGGCCATTTTAACTGGCATTTTTGGGGGAGGTGGCGCCTGCACAGTTTGAAGGTGATAAGCGTGTGATACCCCGTTTTGTACAAACGTCGCCGACAACAAAGCTAATCAGATGACTGTATTCTCGTTCTGTCTCTCCACGAAGGAGCACATTTTGTTCCTGGAGACTCCAAGTCCACGCGTCGGCAAACGTTAGCTATCTATATCACTTAATTTTTTTTTTTTTTTTAATCTTTAGGTGGTGTGCCTTTTTTTTTTTTTTTTGGCAGATTTTATTTTCTCAAAGTAAACATCCTTAAAAAGGACCAAATCTAACATAAGTAATAGATTCATTGATTAGGAAAAACATCCCCCCCCCCTTTTTTTTTCCCAGAAACAGTTTGTTCATCTCTCTTGTGAAACGGAATAAAAGCTTCTAAATGGCAGCTATTAACAGCTGATGAACGTGGCCTGGCTTGGCTATGTCATGAGTGGGCAGGAGAGCAGAGGAGCCGGGCCAAGCAGCAGAGTAAAAGGCTATGTGTTTAGTGCTCTTAAGAGTTAGACATCCCGGGCGCGGTGGCTCACACCTGTAATCCTAGCACTTTGGGAGGCTGAGGCGGGCAGATCACCTGAGGTCATGAGTTCAAGACCAGCCTGACCAATATGGTGAAACGCCGTCTTTAAAAAAATAAATTCATTAAATTAAATTAAATTTAAAAAAAAAGAGTTAGACATGGCCTTGGCAATAGACAGCTGCCCTCATTGACTCCAGCTCCCAGTGTTATTGGGTCTAGGGATTCGCTACAGAAAATGATGCCTTCATATGTCTTTACAAAGCTGGAACATGTGCTGACCACTGATGTTTGAAGGACTGCAATTTAGACCTCCAGAAATGCCTGGCCTGTAGAGGAATGGGACACCCGAAAGGTCAGTGATGACAAGGAAGACAAGGACAGCACTCAGAGCAGATGGAATGGGGAAGCTCAGAAGCCCCGGCCCCTCGAGGACCTGAGTGTGCATGTGCCTGGCTCCAGGTCACGCGCTTCCCCTCCAGTGTAAGAGACCCTTATGATGCGGCCTGGAGTGAAGGTGGCTTAGAAAATGTCAGAATTTTTCTAAGGGCCCGTTGTATACTCTGAGAAAGATCCAGAAGCTGTCTTCTCTCTGAGGATAAGGACCACTTCCAGTTTGTTTCCAATTATTCATTCATATTTGGTGAGCAACTAAATAAAAGGAAGTGATAGAGGAGCTTGGCAAGACCTCCCAGCAGCACTCATCAGCCATGTCCTTGGGCCCACAAGGAATCCTGTGGCCACTGCAGGCCTTGTGGCTGGGTGAGCTGTGGGGGACACTCTCGTGCTTGGTAGATACCAGATCTCCTCTGCATACTCAGAGCAGAAAGAAAATGGATTAGAAGGATCCTGGGCACCCCACAGAGCCAATAAGGGGATGAACATAGGAGTTGGGGCAGGTGGCTGCAGGGTGACAGCTGGGACCCTGGCAGAGATGGTCTGGGTGACACTGTGCTGGCTTAGTATCCACAGCCCTGCTGGGCACCACTGGACGCCTGCACTGCCTTACATGTGGGGAAGGCCTCCTTCCTTCTAAGTTGGCCCTGCTGGGAGCCACGCAAAAGACACACATATTCAGGGCCAGGCGTTGGAAGAGATGGTGATATGAGTAATCCAGTTAATTCAGCAAATATGAATAAAGAAACAAAGTAAGAACACCACTGTATACATTTTGGAATTGAATTTTGTGTCTACAGTTGGCAAGGGCCTGAAGTTACAGTATATTAAGAATATGTAGGCCAGGTGGGGCGGTTCATGCCTGTCATCCCAACACTTTGGGAGGACGCAGTGGGAGGATCACATAAGGCCAGGAGTTTGAGACCAGCTTGAGCAACACAGCAAGACCCTGTCTCTACAAAACATTTTTAAAAATTAGTTGGGCATGGTGGTACATGCCTGTAATCCCAGATACTTAGGAGGCCAAGACAGGAGGATTGCTTGAGCCAAGGAGTTCAAGGTTGCAGTGAGCTATGACCGCACTACTGCACTCCAGACTGGATGACAGATGAGTCCCCTTCTCATTAAAAAAAGAAAAAATAATTGTGAATGGAAGTGCCCAGTGGCTAGTGCAGCTAATTGGCTGAGGTGACGCTCCCAAATAGCTCAGCACATTCTTAAAGAGAGTCTTAAGTGAAAGAGAATCGTTGGCCAGGCAATGTGGCTCATGCCTGTAATCCCAGCACTTTGGGAGGCTGAGGCAGGCGGATCACCTGAGGCCAGGAGTTCAAGACCAGCCCAGCCAACGTGGTGAAACCCCGTCTCTACTAAAAATGCAAAAATTAGCTGAATGTGGTGGTGGGTGCCTTAATCCCAGCTACTTGGGAGGCTGAGGCAGGAGAATTGCTTGAACCTGGAAGGCGAAGGTTGCAGTGAGCCGAGATCGCGCCACTGCACTCCAGCCTGAGTGACAGAGTGAGACTCCATCTCAAAAAAAAAAAAAAAAAAGAGAGAGAGCGAGAATGGTCACAGGTGGTTTTGTTATGGACTCAGGCCAAGCCAAAACACTAGAGACACTTTCCCTGTCCAGGCTGTGATTTACCACCTGTGAGGTCAGCGCCAACTCTCTCCCCTTCCCTCCCCCTCGACGCCGCCTGCCAGATGTGCTGGGCTGTTGTTTTTCTGTGGGTCCAGCCCAGCCTCATGCCCTAAAAAGTGCTCTGGCTTCTGAGGGTGAATTAACTCTTGTTTTTATTGCACTGTTAATTCTAGCTCTTGTCTGTCTCCCTAATTCATTCCACATGTCTGGTGCCTTCTGCCCACAGCAGTCCCTGCCCAGGCCGGGGCTCATCTGTTTTGTACTTCTCACCTGACAGGCACTGGCACCTCCATCCAGGAGCTCCCCCGGGGTTTTCAGATGCGTCTCTGGGGGATGTCTCCTCCTGCTCTGGACCGTGCTGGATCGTAAACTTTTCAAGAGCCTGGACCTTAACTCATTTGTATTTTATGTCTTCTCTGAGCCTGATACTTAGCAGGGGCTCAACAAATCTTGTTCGGTCCATGCCTGCTTTAGAGCACCTTGGAAGGTGTGCCCAGTGGCTGCTGGAAAGAGCGCCCACTGCACTGGAGACCGAGTTAGGGTTGGCAGCCTTACAGCCCAGGGAGGTGCCTCCACAAAGGGCCCCCCCCAGAGCTTAGCAAACACATATGGAGCCTGGAAATGGACCATGGAGGAGCAGGTCCAGGCCCTACCTGGGGGGACAGCACATGTGATGTGAGCGCAGGTCCTAGCTGAAAGCACTAAGAGGGGAGGAGGGACATGACGGGGGCGATGGGCCCCAGAAGATTCTACTCTCACGCTTGGGCCCTATGCAGGCCTGCCTGCCACAAGCCCTTAATCACGCATCACCTTCAAGCAAGAAGGGACTTAGAAACGCCTCTGATTTTGAGTTTCCCAAGATGTGTTCCCTTAGAAGAGTCCTCCTCTCTCCCTCCCTTTCTCCCATCCTCATCTTAACCTGGCCCCTTCCATCTTCATTCTCCAGGGTGGAAGGGTAGAGAAAGCACTCCAGGTGGGTAGATGGGTCCATTTCCGAATCTACCCGTTTCCTCCGAAAGTCTGGAAGGTGTACGGCCTCTGAACGCAAAATGGTAGAGTAAGAAAGTGTTAGAGAAATCATCCCTGCACCCGCCTCCGCCGCGTTCCCTTGCTACACTGTGTTCCTGGTCGGCTTGGCTGTGTTTCCCACTCCCTCCTCCTCTCCCCACCTCCGATTCCAACAGGTCCGCACACTGGATGAGCCATTAGCTCTGCCCCAATTTTAACCCGATGAGCAAGACTCTAGAACCCAGGAGTGGGGCGCTCCCCCTTCGCCAGCACTTCTCGTCTCAGCCCCTCCCCCACCGTGCCACCCCCTCGTCCGCCTCCTCCCATTGTTGTTATTACTGGGAGCCGGGGGAGGAACAGTGTGAACTAGCGACTGCAGGACTCAAGTGTATTGTGACCACCCCGCTCAGAACGACAGTGTTTTTAAAAGGATGCATTTGAACAGCTGGTGGTGCACACACACCAGGCTCTTCCAGGCTTCAGGGGGAGTGCAGTTTCCCAGTATGAAGTTAAAAGATAAGTCCTTTATTCTTTCATCCTAAATTTTGCTTTAGCCTAATTTGCTGACCCTCTAGTCAGAGTCCAACACGCAGCCCACGCAACACTGCTAGGTGATTCACCAGAAGTGGGAGGTGGGAATCGTTTGGGAAAACACAGATAAACATACCTAAAACCTCTGTGCCAAGGGACTTCTCAGAACTTTTTTTTTTTTTTTTTGAGACAGAGTCTTGCACTGTTGCCCAGGCTGGAGTGCAGTGGTGTGATACTGGCTCACTGAAACCTTCACCTCCCAGGTCCAAGCGATTCTCCTGTTTCAGCCTCCCGAGTAGCTGGAATTAAAGGCACTCGCCACCACGCCTGGCCAATTTTTGTATTTTTAGTAGAGACAGAGTTTCACCCTGTTGGCCAGGCTAGTCTCGAACTCTTGACCTCGGGTGATCCTCCCACCTTGGCCTCCCAAAGTGCTGGGATTACAGATGTGAGCCACTGCATCCAGCCTCAGAACGCTTAGTAGGGTGTGTGTTTTCTAAGAGCAAAGACTATGTCTCTGTCATTCATTCTGAGGCCTTCAAATAAAAGATCATCAAAAATGAACACATGCGTTATGAATTTCCAAAAGGAAATATGGTTTACACAGCGTCTTCCAACCTCAGGACTCTGCATTTGCAGAGCAGCTCAGGGATGCGGCTGCAGGTCCTGCTCCCCGTAAAGGCGGTGGGAGGAGGAGTGGGGGAGTATTTGCTGGCACCGCTAAGGAAGCAGACCCAGAGTGGGAGGAGGGTGGTCCTTAATTAATAAAGTGGCCATTGCGTTGGTGGCTCTTACGTTGAACTCAGGCACGAGTGCATTAAAACATGTATTTACTGAGCATCTGCAGGGAACCCAGCATGATTCTTAGGAAATGTGCTGACAGCATGCTAGGTGCTTGAACAACAATGAACCAAACACAGTTTCTGGCATGAAATAATTTCAGGAGTTCGATGAAACAAGCCTAGAGGAATAATGAGAAAACAATTCAAGACAGTAATAATTGTGAGCCTGGGTATACAGTGCCAACAGTAAGCATCATGAACTGTAGAAATACAGAAGACATTGGACATGCCTGGGGTTATCATGAAGATCGTTGGGACAAAGTGGGATTTGAGGTAGATTTCAAAGAATGGGAGGGATGTGGATTATAAAACAGTAGAAAGGCAGCATCCAGGCTGGGCTCGGTGGCTCACGCCTGTAATCCCAGCACTTTGGGAGGCAAAGGTGGGCGGATTGTAAGGTAAGGAGATCGAGACCATCCAACATGGTTGAAACTCTGTCTGTACTAAAAGTACAAAAAAAAATAGATGGGCGTGGTAGTGCACGCCTGTAGTCCTAGCTACAGGAGACTGAGGCAGGAGAATCACTTGAACCCAGGAGGTGGAGGCTGCAGTGAGCCAAGATTCTGCCACTGCACTCCAGCCTGGGTGACAGAGTGAAACTTTGTCTTAAAAAAAAAAATAAAGGCGGGATCCTCAGGAAGAGATCTTTGTTTTCTCCACTCATGTATCCTAAGCCCTTAGTCCTCAGCACAGAGTCACTGCAATAAACATTTGTTGAGTGAGGGGCCAGGCGCGGTGGCTCACACCTATAATCCCAGCACTTTGGGAGGCCAAGGTAGGCAGTTCACTTGAGGCCAAGAGTTTGAGACCAGCCTGGCCAACATGGTAAAACCCCGTCTCTACTGCAAATACAAAATTTACCAGGTGTGATGGCACATGTCTGTAATCCCAGCTGCTTCGGAGACTGAGGTGGGAGAATCGCTTGAACCTACCTGGGAGGCAGAGGTTGCAGTGAACCAAGATCACACCATTGCACTCCAGCCTGGGTGACAAGAGCGAGATCCTGTCTCCAAAATAAATAAATAAATAATTTTTGAGTGAAAGAGTAGAGGAGGGAGGAAGAGCATTCTGGAAGTCAGCAGTCAGGCAGAAGCTCTAGGGTGGAGTGCGTTCACTCAGGGTGGGGAGGGGGAGCACAGTAGGGGTGGTAGTGATGGGGGTGGTGCTGTGTAAGAGCTGTAGGTTGGAAAGCAGTGTTGGGGGAGGGCGATTTGAATTGCAAAGAGCCTTGAATACCAGGATGGAAAATTCAAATGTGATGTTGTAGGTGTTTTTTTTTTTTGAAACAGTCTCGCTCTGACGTCCAGGCTAGAGTGTAGTGGTGCGATCTTGGCTCACTGCAACATCTGCCTCCCAGGTTCAAGTGATTCTCCTGCCTCAGCCTCCCCAGTAGCTGGGATTACAGGTGCGTGCCACCACGCCCAAATAATTTTTGTATTTTTAGTAAAGACGAGGTTTCACCATCTTGGCCAGGCTGGTCTTGAACTCCTGACCTCGTGATCCACCCGCCTCAGCCTCCCAAAGTGCTGGGATTACAGGCAAGAGCCACTGTGCCTGGCATAAGTTTTTAACATGGGAAAGCAACTACAATGAAAAGTCACTCAAATGGAAAAATAACAACGGCAGCAGCGTTTTAGTCTGGAATATTAGTTTGGTGACTGATAGCAGGATGAGGGAAAAGAAAAGAGCCAGACTCTTCCAAATGGGGTGGTAGCAGTGAGAGTAGAGAAATAAAAAGATACGTGAGAAATGTTCCAAAGCAAAGACAGAGGGCTTGGGGGATAAAGGAAAAGGAGAAAGTTAAAAGTAAAGGCAACACTCAGAATTTGAATAATTAGGAGAATGTTGGTATTCTCGAGGGAAAAAAATGAGAATGTATTAGTTCATTCTCACACTGCAATGAAGACATACCTGAGACTGAGTAATTTATAAAGAAAAAAGGGTGAGGCTGGGCACGGTGGCTCATGACTATACTCCTAGCACTTTGGGAGGCCACGGTGGGTGGATCGCCTAAGACTGGGAGTTCAAGACCAGCCTGGCCAACATGGTAAAACCGTCTCTACTAAAAATACAAAACTTAGCCAGGTGTGGTGGCAGGTGCCTGTAATTCCAGCTATTCGGAAGGCTGAGACAGGAGAATCGCTTGAACCTGGGAGGTGGAGGTTGCAGTGAGCTGAGATTGAGCCACTGCACTCCAGCCTGGGTGACAGAGCAAAACTCCATCTCAACAACAACAAAAAAGAGGGCTAATTGGCTCACAGTTCCGCAAGCTGTACAGGAAGCATGATGCTGGCATCTGGGAGGGACCTCAGAACACTTACAATCATGGCAGAAGGTGAAGGCGAAGCTAGCACCTCACATGGCTAAATCAGGAGGAAGGGTGGGGAAGGCGCGATGCACTTTTAAACAACCAGATCTGGTGAGAACTTACTATTGGTACCAAGGGGAAATGGTGTTTAGTGCTGAACCATTGATGAGAACTCCACCCCCTTGACCTAGTTACCTCCTACCAGGCTCCACCTCCAAGACTGGGGATTACAATTCAACATGAGATTGGGTGGGGACACAGATCCAAACCGTATCATCAGCTTACCTTCTGAAAGTTCAGAAACCACAGCTGAGGAAGGGCTATGGGCACTTCTTTTTTTTTTTTTTTTTTTTTGAGATGGAGTTCTGCTCTTGTTACCCAGGCTGGAGTGCAATGGCACGATTTCGCTCACTGCAACCTCTGCCTCCTGGGTTCAAGAGATTCTCCTGCCTCAGCCTCACAAGTAGCTGGGATTAAAGGCACATGCCACCATGCCCGGCTAAGTTTTGTATTTTTAGTAGAGATGGGTTTTCACCATGTTGGCCAGGCTGGTCTCGAACTCCTGACCTCAGGTGATCCGCCTGCCTCAGCCTCCCAAAGTGCTGGGATTACAGGCGTGAGCCACCACGTCTGGCCCCTGTGGGCACTTCTTAGGCCAGCAGAGGCTTCGCCTTCCCTTCAGTGTGACCATTTGACACTTGAAACAGTTCACAGCTGTGCATCGACTTCGATGGGAGCCATGTCTCATGGCAGTTGTTGAGTACCGTGGGCTGAGTACAATCATTGGCCATAAATCAAAGCTCATTAGATGGAAGCATGAAGTAATTTCAGGCTTGGGGAGGGGGAGAGTGAATGGGGAGTTGGATTTGAGAGTAATCCAGTCTGCTTGGTGGCCTTCCCCCTTGGAGTGCTGCCTTCTGCTGTTTAAACTTGGCCTGACATTTCTCGGCATTTTCAGCCCCTCTCCTGCCCCCCAACCCTACAGCACACACACACTCCTCTCAGCAGTGAGCACACTGGGAATTATTGGTCTTGAAATCAAGGTGGAGCTCAGTAGAGCGGGTAATTAAGAATGTAATTTTTTTAAAGCACTTGAGGGAGTTATTAGAAATCAGAAATGTCTTTTTTATTTGAATAAGAGTTACTGGTTTGTGAGGGCAGTGACTGAGATGTCATTCTCTGTGTTTTTGGAAGCTGCAGGGCTCTGAGTCTAGCCCTCAGGAGCTCTTAGCATCAGCGAGCCTTGCCATCAGCAAGCCCGCGGCTCCTGCTCACACAGCACCTCCCTGCCAGGGGCTGCCGTCCTGGGGCCTCTGGTATCAGGCACTCAGGATGACAGCGTCATAAGAAAACCTTTTCCCCCAGCCAGTCCCCAGCATGCAGCACATTCTCTACCTCAGCCATGAGCCTCTGTCCTTATGTCTGTGCAGTTTCTTGTTTAGAGCAGACCCAAAAGAAATAAATTCATGAACCTCAACAAAATAACAATCTGCCACGAGGATAGAATGATGTTTACGAGCCACATCGGAAGGAAGGAACCATTTCGGCAAATTCTTTTTGAATGATGCATATGTGTATTTTTGTTTTTGTTTTTTCTTTGATATGGAGTCT
This sequence comes from Ateles fusciceps, assembly GCA_036589455.1. Classification (NCBI taxonomy): domain Eukaryota; kingdom Metazoa; phylum Chordata; class Mammalia; order Primates; family Atelidae; genus Ateles; species Ateles fusciceps. The sequence continues at coordinate 10,994,746 of JAZHEH010000572.1, read as the reverse complement.
CACTCTGTCACCCAGGCTGAAGTGCAATGGCATGACCTCGGCTCACTGCAACCTCTACCTCCTGGATTCAAGTGATTCTCCTGCCTCAGCCTCCTGAGTAGCTGGGATTACAGGCATGCACCACCACGCCTGGCTAATTTTTGTATTTTTAGTAGAAACGGGGTTTCACCATGTTGGCCTGGCTGGTCTCGAACTCCTGACCTCATGATCCGCCCACCTTCGCCTCCCAAAGTGCTGGGATTACAGGTGTGAGCCACCATGCTCAGCCATGTTCTTAAATATAATTTGAAATTGAGAACATGGAAGGTTTGAGAAGAGGAGACTGAGAGGTTGTGACATCAGTAAGAAAGCAGAAGAGGTAGCCCCAGACCCTCCTTCTTGGCATGGGGACAGTGACTCAGCACCATGCAGACCAGTTCTCTTTGTGAAAAATCCGGAAACCAGAGGCTCCTGTCCCTCAGGTGAGGGCTTCACCAGCCTCATCGAAGCGGGTCATCTGACATCAAGCTGGAAATGGCCAACTGCAAGCAGTCTTCAAAGGATCTGAAAATTCAAAGAATTTGAAAGTAAAGGACAGGAGGCAGCTCTCTGATAATAATGAAAAAAAAAAACAGTCATAGTGTAGACCTTTAATCTCTGAGAGTAGTAAGCTCAGGCTCTGGCTTGACCAAAGGCACCAAAATAGCCAAGCCCAGAAGATTATTTATTATGCACGTGTGGGATGATCTGGCCATGGAATTTCTCTGGAAGACAAGCTGCAGAACTATGGGAGAGTGCACCTGCCGCCTGTCACGGATGTCCACCCACTCCTGCTCGGGAGGAACTCGTGGACTCGGAGCCTGAAGCTTTCACACGCTTCCATCCACACTCGTTCCCTTCACGGTGTCAGTCCATCATTTCTCATTATAAAGTAAAGCATGATTCTGACCTCAAAGAAGAGGAGATGGATTTGTCCTTCCTTCAGATGTGAAAACAATTTGGAAGCTCCAGATGACAGTTTTTTTGTAAGGATTCAGAGTGCTGATTTCTTGTTTTCGGCCCTCACCCCCGCTTCATCTTTACTTTTCCTCTCAAACCTTCAGGACTCAGCGGTAGAAAATAAACCCTTAGAGGATTTGCCTCTAGATCAGATGTCCAAAAACTTTCCTGGAACTTCTGGAATATTTGCCTCGAAGAAGGAGGGCAACCTCAAGTCAAAGCCCCTCCTCCCCTCCTATACACATTAAAGATTTGAACAACAAACAAAACCTTCTTCATCTTCTGTTTTTTTTTTTTTTTTTTTTTTGAGACAGAGTCTTGCTCTATCACCCAGGCTAGAGTACAGTGGCACGATCTCGGCTCACTGCAACCTCCGCCTCCCCGGTTCAAGTGATTCTCTTACCTCGGCCTCCGTAGTAGCTGGGACTACAGGCACGTGCCACCACACCCGGCTAATTTTTTTTATTTTTAGTAAAGATGGGGTTTCATTCGCCATGTTAGCCAGGATGGTCTTGATCTCCTGACCTTGTGATCCACCCACCTCGGCCTCCCAAAGTGCTGCGATTACAGCTGTGAACCACTGCACCTGGCCAGTCTTCTTTAGGGGAGTTCAGGAAACCCAATGCAGAAGGACTTTTGTTTTGTCTCCTAGAAATTCTCTCTTCCTTGAAAAAGCAAGCTTTCCCATGTCAGTGTTTTCCAATGTCCACTTCATACTATCTCAGACTCATGTTCTGGATCTTCCCCCTCTTCGTATTTTTCATCATGTGTTCCTTTGGCAAATGCCCCAATGCCCAGTTTTCCTGAATCACCTTGGCAAGATTGCTACCATTACTTCAGAATTGCCCAAATGGGCTGTGCACAGTGGCTCATGCCTGCAATCCTAGCACTTTGGGAGGCCGAGGTGGGTGGATCACTTGAGGTCAGGAGTTCGAGACCAGCCTGGCCAACACGGAGAAGCCCCGTCTCTACTAAAAATACAAAGACTAGCTGGACATGGTGGCACATACCTGTAGTCCCAGCTACATGGTAGGCTGAGGCAGAAGAATCGCTGAACCCAGGAGGTGGAGGTTGCAGTGAGCCGAGATCGCACCACTGCACTCCAACCTGGGCGACAGAGCGAAATTGCGCCTCAAGAAATAAAAGAATTACTCAAAGGAAGAGGACAGAGACTGAACTGGGGTTCTCAGGCCCATCGCTGGTGGCCCTCTCTTCTGGAGCCCCCTCTCTCTTTAGAGCCCAGACCTCACCCACTGCCACATCAGAAGACCGCTAGCATTCCTTCAACACCACTGCTAATGGTAACCAGGTTATCAGAGCCCTGCAGAGGAAGCTATACCTAGTCCTCGATGGACAGTGCTCCTCCACTCTCCCAGAACACCGCTGGCCACACTGCCCTCTAGTTTGCAGCCTCAACCTTCAACTTGACGCTCAAAAGCTGCAATTGGGAAAGGACTGCTTATTGTTTTAAGTGAAGGATTTTGAAGATAGTAATCTACTTCTAATGAAGATGAAAAGCTATTTCCTGCCCACCCCCTGTTCTCTTTCTCTTTCCCTCTTCCTCTGGCTCTATTCTCTGAAAAATGCAGCTCAGGAAAATATGGCCCTGGGGAGTAATGGATGTGAGAAAGCTGTGTAGCCTGAGCTGAAAAGCAATTAGTTGTCCCCCAGGCTGTCTCAAAACCAGCAGAGGTGCATCCCTGAGGCAGGAAGACATCACTGTGATTTAGTTCTGTGTTGGTCAGTTTGCTGACAGTGTTGCTGTGTGCCCTGGGGCCCCTTGAAAAGTGGTCACCACTTGCCTAGCTGGACGGTACCTTTGAAGGGCCCCAACAGTCACTGGGTAAGAAGGAGACCAAGATAGGCATATCTTTGAATATGTGGCTAGTCATGAACTGTTGCTTAGGTTTAAAAATGGTAAATTAAGGCCAGGCGCTTTGGCTCATGCCTGTAATCCCAGCACTTTGGGAGGCCAAGGCAGATAGATCACAAGGTCAGGAGTTCAAGACCAGACTGACCAACATGGTGAAACCCCGTCTCTACAAAAAAATACAAAAATTAGCTGGGCATGATGGCTCATGCCTGTAATCCCAGCTACTTGGGAGGCTGAGGTAGAAGTGTTTGAACCAGGACCAGGGAGGCGGAGGTTGCAGTGAGTGAGATCGCACCACTGCACTTCAGCCTGGGCTACAGAGCAAGACTCCATCTCAAAAAAAAAAAAAAAAAAAAGGTAAATTAAGATTCTCAGACCAGGTGTGTTGGCTCATGCCTGTAATCCTAGCACTTTTGGAGGCTGAGGCAGGTGGATTGCTTGAACCCGAGAGTTCAAGACCAGCCTGGGCCATGTGGCATAATGGCAAAACCCCATCTCTATAAAAAAATACGAAAATCAGCTGGGCATGGTGGTGCACGCCTGTAGTCCCAGACACTCAGGAAGCTGGGGTGGAAGAGTTACCTGAGCCCAGGAGGTCGAGGCTGCAGTGAGCAGTGGTCAGGGCACTACACTGCAGCCTAGGTGACAGAGTGAGACACTGTCTCTCAAAAGAAAAAAATTTTTTTTTGCCTGCTTGGTTTTTGCTGGGCACTTTTTTAAAATTGTACTTTAAGTTCTGGGGTACATGTACAGAACATGCAGCTTTGTTTCATAGGTATACACGTGCCATGTGGTTTGCTGCATCCATCCCCCCGCCATCTAATTCGGTATTTCTCCTAATGCTATCCCCTCCCCCAGCCCCCCACCCCCTGACAGGCCCCGGTATGTGATGTTCCCCCTCCCAGTGTCCATGTGTTCTCATTTTTTCAACTCCCACTTATGAGTGAGAATATGCAGTGTTTGGTTTTCTGTTCTTATGTTAGGTTGCTGAGAATGATGGTTTCCAGCTTCATCCATGTCCCTGCAAAGGACATGAACACATCCTTTTTTATGGCTGCATAGTATTCCATGGTGTATATTTGCCACATTTTCTTTATCCAGTCTATCATTGATGGGCATTTGGGTTGGTTCCAAGTCTTTGCTATTGTGAACAGTGCTGCATTAAACATACGTGTGTGTGTCTTTATAATGGAACCATTTATAATCCTTTGGGCATACACCCAGTGATGGGATTGCCAGGTCAAATGGAATTTCTATGTCTAGATCCTTGAGGAACTGCCACACTGTTTTCCACAATGGCTGAACCAATTATACTCCCACCAACAGTGTAAAAGTGTTCATATTTCTCCACATCCTCTCCAGCGTCTGTTGTCTCCTTTTTAATGATCGCCATTCTAACTGGTGTGAGATGGTATCTCAATGTGGTTTTAATTTGAATTTCTCTAATGACCAGTGATGATGAGCTTGGGTACTTCTTTATGTCTGGAAAAAAAACAAACAAAAATATTCCCTTTACAGTATTATTTCCTACAATGTGAAACTCAGATGTCCATATTTGAGAGATGCTAATAAAAAAAAGAATTTCATGGTCAAATAATTTTTTTTATTATTTTATTCATTTTATTTTATTTTTAGAGATGGGGTCTCACTTTGTCGCCCAGGCTGGAGTGCAATGGTGTGATCATGGCTCACCACAGCCTTGACCTCTGCAGTCTCGGGTGATCCTCCCACCTCAGCCCCACCATCCCCAAGTAGGTGGGACTACATGTGTATGCCAGCATCCCTGCATAATCTTTTTGAACTTTTAGTAGAGACGGGATTTTGCCATGTTGCCTAGGGTGGTCTCGAACTCCTGGACTTAGACATCCAGCCGCCTCAGCCTCCCAAAGTGCTGGAATTACAGGTATGAGCCACAGCACCCAACCTACATAAGATTCAAAAGCTCTTTTTTAAACCTTAAACAGCATTTAGTTTAGTTTCGTTTTTTTGGGATGGAGTTTTGCTCTTGTTGCCCAAGCTGGAGTGCAATGTCACGATCTCGGCTCACTGCAATCTCTGCCTCCCGGGTTCAGGCAATTCTCCTGCCTCGGCCTCCTGAGTAGCTGGAATTAAAGGTGCCCACCACCACATCCAGCTAATTTTTGTATTTTTAGTAGAGATGGGGTCTCCGCCATGTTGGCCAGGCTGGTCTCAAACTCCTGACCTCAGGTGATCCACCCACCTCGGCCTCCCAAAGTGCTGGGATTACAGGCATCCACCACCAGGCCCAGCCCCTTAAACAGCTTTTAACTGTACAGGACTTCTCAGAGACCTCAACAGGAATGATGACCTGAAGAAGACCATGTGATAGACGGCAGCTCTCAGATGTGTCGGCCAGTGGTCACCCTTTGCAGGAAGACAGCTCTTGGAACTGGTTTTCGGCATCACGTTTTGCTGCATGTGATACGGAAAATGTGCTGGTCCTCATTTTGAAGATCTTCATTTTTCTGTTGATGTTTCAAACCAGATGACTTATACCTTGTGTTCATTTCTCCTTTACATGATGATTTTTGAAGAAATTTGCCACATTTTATAAAAGATCAGTCCATCAACTGAAAGTAAGATGGAGACTATTTTAAGTTTTCAGATGGCCATCTTCTCTGCAATATTGATGAGGACACTGGAGCCTGAAGACTTGAAGCAATTACCACTGCCCATGCCCTTTCCAGGCATGGTCTCCTTTGAGCCTGAGAACAGGGTTCCTGGCCTGTCCCTAGTCTCTCCTTGATCCATGCTTCTTGAAAGGGTTTATCCAGGTCCCTTCTGCCAACTGCTATTTAGTCATTTTCACTTTCTCCAATTTTGAGTTGGCCTATTCCTTGCCAAATATTTTGTGGTAACATACTTGAAAGCAAAGTGATAAATTGCGAACAACCAGATCATTCCTTTGGAACAGTGTCTTCCTTATCAGCCAGGCTTTCCACCTGTGAGGTCAGCTCTTCCTTCCAGGGCTGTCACCACATCTAGAGGCTTGGCCCAGCCAATGGCAAGAGGATGGGAGGCGCCAGCTGCACAGAACTGGGACCTGAAGTTAGGTCTCTTCACTCAGGTGGGGTAGGCAAAGACTCATGTCAAAGAGGTCCAGCAACAGCACGCTGTAGCTCAGGCAAACAGTTGGCACCAGAGTCTCCAAAGGCTGGGGACTCCATGAAGGGCAGAAGAGCAGGCAGCTTGCAACACGCTCCAGCCATCAGCCCAAGGGACAGGGCGTTATTCTGGATGCTGCGATGGGAACTAGAGATAGATGACGCTTTGGGGATTAGAACTGAGATACAAGGCCGGGCGCAGTGGCCCACGTCTGTAATCCCAGCACTTTGGGAGGCTGAGGTGGGCGGATCACAAGGTCAGGAGTTTGAGATCAGTCTAGCCAACATAGTGAAACCCCCGCATCTACTAAAAATACAAAAAATGAGCTGGGCATGGTGGCACACGCCTGTAGTCCCAGCTACTTGGGAGACTGAGGCAAGAGAATCACTTGAACCCGGGAGGCAGAGGTTACAGTGAGCTGAGATCACGCCACTGCACTCCAGCCTGGGCAACAGATAAAGACTCTATCTCAAAAAAAAAGAAGAGAGAGAAGAAAGAGAGAGAAAGAAAGAAGAAAGAAAAAGAAAAGAAAGAAACAAAGAAAGAAAGAGCGCAGTGGTTCACACCTGTAAGCCCAATACTTTGGGAGGCTGAGGCAAGCAGATCACAAGGTCAGGAGGTCAAGACCAGCCTGGCCAACATGGTGAAACCCTGTCTCTACTAAAAATACAAAAAAATTAGCCAGGCATGGTGGCACCTGCCTGTAGTCCCAGCTATTCGGGAGGCTAAGGCAGGAGAATCGCTTGAACTGGAAAGCAGACGTTGCAGTGAGCCAAGATTGCGCCACTGCACTCCAACCTGGGCAGCAGAGTGAGACTCCATCTCAAAAAAAGAAAGAACTGAGACACAAGATCAGGGCTTAAGCAGTGATGAGGCTGAACTGATGCCTAGTTGGAGGGTATGACACAGAGCAGCTCTTCATTCATCCCTGCTTCATGTCACAATTGCACCAGAGATTTCTGGTGGCACTGGAGTAGAGACAGCAGTGGAGGACCAAAGGGATCACATGTAGGAACAGGGGAGAGGCAGAGGCTAAGAGCCAGTAGCACTCCAACTTCCCTATGATAATACAGGGAACCCTTGTGTTTCTCATTACACTCACAGATTCCCTGAAGGTGGGGACAATGTCTGTTTCCATCACTTTCATGTGGCCTGTGCTGCCCCCAGGTGTCGGTAAATTCTTCCGGAATGAATGAGTGAATGAACTACTTAACAGCCATGGGGATGGCATTCAGTGCGCTGGGGAGACGATACTGAGGACGCTGGACATGCCCATCCCTGCACTGCTGATGGCAGATGCAGCCGGACCGCCCCATTGAGGCACAGGGATTTTTCCAGACCCCTCAAGCCGTGCGCCTTGTGTATAAGTCCATACTGACCAGACAGCCCAAAGGTGGCCTGAAGTTGAACCAACCTGGATCGAAGCAAAGGCAGTTGGATCCCAAGTCTGCACGTCTGTGTCTGTTGTGAACAATTTGGTAAACATTGAGCAGGCCCTGTTTCACCTCACTGAGGATAAAAGAGAAGCTTTGGCTCAGAATCCTAGTGCCAGAATTTCTGGCCAGCAGGGACATTTCTAAGTCCCCCAAAGCAAATGTTTCCTGATTACGAATTGTAATTTGGAATTTCAATGTCAGGGAAAAGGACAGCAGATCAGACGCATACAAAATGCACAGCCTCCAAGGTAAAAATAGTGGGGGAAAGTCAATATCAGCTTAATGTTGACTAATAGAGCCTGGTTTCCTCCTAAGCTAGGTACTTGGCTTTTATTTTCAAATCGTTTCTCCTGATACTTTGAAACGCTGTTGTGTTCTGAGTCACTGAAGAGTTGGAAGAAGTCAATTAATCGTTAATGCAAAATGCAGAATTTGGAAGCGCCGGAGTGGATTTTGGAGGGTGGCAGGATTCCAGGCCGAGGCCACAGAGGCTGGAGTTACAGGACGGGGGCTGTGGGGACGATTTCAGAGTCACTTACCCACCCATAGCATCTTGATTCTTGTTGATGAAAACTTTCAGACTAAATGCTAATTACTTTCAAGGGGCGGAATCTGGATTTTGTTATTGTTTTGTTTTGTTTTTCTTGTGGTCAAAGTGGCTTAGGAGTCCCCAGGTGAAGTCTTTGTAATTCACCCGTCCTGGTCGGTCATCTCACCAAGACTTATATTCTCTGGCAGCCTGAGGCAGACTCTTCTTTCCCCAAAGATGAAAAGCGTGTCACTGGAGATATTAGTCAGGCTGAAGAGAAAGCTTTGTGAGTTCTGCATAATCACAAAGAAAGGGAAAGTAGGTCACATTTGGAGCTTGTTCTGTTTGTGGAGGAAAAATAAAAGAGGATGAAGAAGAAAATGTCAGATAATTTAGTTCTATCACAGCTTCTTAAACCAAACCGATGGTGTCAGAGGCTTGAGGTCTCACACCGTCCTCACACGCCAGGACTCCCGCAGGTTTAAAGAAAACCTTCCAGAGCTGGGCTCAGAGATACTGCCAGACAACGGGAGCTGATGGGACTGATTGAACAGGATTCCCCATAGGTGCTTCGGTGAGAATTTCATTTGCAGCTGAATGGCAGGCTTTTGGATTGGAAGAGAGTATTTGGAGGGCTTGTCTGGGGTTGCAGAATCCATCCTGAGTAGGTGTCATCCCAGGTAACCCTAAGTCACCCCCAGTTTCCAGTTCACTGGCTGCCATTGGCCATCAGTGGGGTCAGGAATTATTAACAGAATTACAATAGTCAGGAGACTGAGAATATGTTGTAATTCCATTGGTCTTTAGGGTTGTGAGATTTCTTGGTCCAGGACAGATTCCTAGAAGGAGATAATACTGGCAAGCTATGGCCACCCCAGAATAGTCTGATATAATGGAACGCAGTGGCCGGGAGAGCGCTACACACTTGGGTTCAGAGGGATGCTTTCTGCGCAGAGCACCAAATCAGGGCAGTTTCTCTGCTATGGCTCCAGCATTCTTAGAGCCTCAAATTTAGAAAAAAAAAAATTAAGATGCCATGAATGGCCTCAGCCCTAGGTCTTATTTTCTGTTTCTTCACTTTTTCCCCCCTTCTGTTTTTCATTTAAATGCCTCTCAGGTTTGCAGGAGTTGTGGTCTTAAAAATGTGTGTGTATGTTTTTTTTGCTAAAGAAGCATGTATAGTTGAATCATTAGGGAAGCTTGCTGTTTATGGAAACACTGCTGTGATGCAATTTATGAAGGGAAAATCCTTTGGATGTGCAAATAAGCATGATCTAATGAAACTACTCCGGGATGAGCTTTGAGTCTAATGTGTTTGCTGTTTATAAATTGGGAACCTCTGTGACAACAGATACAGTTCTGCTGCTCTGTATTTGACAAAACAGGAAATCGAGAGTGATACAGGGCCTGTCTGTGACTATTTTAATATCCATGTAACCATTCAGAGCTAGGGGAGATCGCAGTCTATGTGGATGTTGCAGTAGATTTCAGTACTTATCTTGTGCGTAGCTGCCTGTCATCCTTAAGCTTATCATCAACATCGTGAAGAACACTGAGTCAGTGCCTGCTATGCATGGGGCACTGGGTTTATTGTTGTCTGTTACATCCTCGGCTGATGGGGTGTTTTGGAAGTTCTCAAGACCACCAAAATCTGTGTAGATTTGCTTTGTGCGTGCATTGTGTAGATTTGTGTGGTTGGGGGAGACAAAGGATATGGAATTAAGATGAAGTCTGGCAGGTCTGCTGTTGGATTGGCCAGGGTCCAGGAACAGAAGGTCTAAGTCAAAGGGAGGCCAGTGTAGGTACTGCGTCCAGACCCAAATTGAAAACAATCACTTCCTCATCAGCAAGAACATGAACAGTGCGGTAGACCAGAAAGACAGGAAGACTGCATGAGGCCAGGTCAACTGTCTGCCAAGTTAAAGGACAGTTGACGCAAGAGTGATTGGGTGTAATTAGTGGGCAGGCCTGGCTCCTTCACTCACTGCCTGGGTGACTTTTCCCTTCTGAGGCCTCAATTTCTTTAACCTATTCAATGAGATGATTAGATTAGATGAGTTATTTTCAAATGTACTACTTTTTAGGTACTGGAACACTTTCTTGAACTAAGATTTTGATATGGAATCCCAATGTGTAAATCAGTGAGGTGGATATGCCCCATCTGGTTGGCGTGGGGGGTGGGAGGAGGAGCAGGATTGGGCACCTGGGCTCCAGCTGCTTGGCCCCTGTTTTACAGATCTAGATGGTTCTTTGACCTTCTCGGTGCAACATTGGGATATATGATATTGGATACATTTTAAACTTCTGTCTTAAAAGGTTGGTCAACAAGACTTTGGAATCAGTGCTGCCATTTTTGCCTGGAGGGTACCTCCTGTTTTTAGAAGAATGACATCCACGCAGAATCAGGCCTCTCCATTAATCACAGATCAGCCAGAAGTGTCTGCAGGCCAACTGAGTAACTGGAGCGAGGAGACCATTGATTGAAGTGGGACCGTTGTATGACACACGTGTTGTTCACTGTCTGCTTGAGAAGGTTCCATGGAGTGTTAGAAAACCCCTCCTGTCCCGGCTTTTCTCATGTTCATGTGCGAGTGGGGACTTTGGAGGCAGCATGTAGTTTTTGAGATTCACAGTCTATGGGATTAGGAAGTGAAAGCCATTGAGAAGCAACATATCAGCAACCCAACCTTCACCCGACAGTCAAAGGTCACTTGTACAGGGAGTATGTAGGAAGTAGGAAAAAACAAGGTGGAATTTTCCTGCAGAGACCATAAACTGGTTACAAAAGCAAGTCAAATTGGGGCTAGTAACCCCCTTTCCTTTACTCAAAAAAGCTCCTAGATTTATTTAATCATGAGACAATAGGAGCTCAAGTTTCATTCTAACTATTCAGCAAGAAATTTGAGGTCTCATGATGTACTCAGTATAGTCTGGTGAAGGTCAGGTGCAGTGACTCATGCCTATAATCCCAGCCCTTTGGGAGGCCGAGGTGGGTGGATCACTTGAGGTCAGGAGCTTGAGACCAGCCTTGCCAACATGGCAAAACCGTATCTCCACTAAAAATACAAAAGAAACCCAAAAAATTAGACAAGCATGGTGGTGCACATCTGTAATCCCAGCTGCTTGGGAGGCTGAGGCAGGAGAATCACTTGAACCCAGGAGGCAGAGGTTGCAGTGAGCCACGATTGCACCATTACACTCCAGCCTGTGCAACAAGAGCGAAACTCCATCTCAGAAAACAAACAAAAAACAACTACTTGTTAGTCTCACCACCCAGAATGAAAACAGTTAGTGTTTTAATGTTTTGGCTATTTTACTTCCTGACTTTTTACACATATACCAATGTGTATATAAATAGAACTTTAAAAATGGAAAGGGATCATACTCCTTAGTGTGCTGTTAAATGTTTAACAAACGGCTGGCAGGGGAGGGGCCATGCAGATTTGTAGCATTTGCCAATTTCCGTGGTGTAAACACTCCCACCATGGCTGGTTTCAAAGTAGCAACATGGTGTCAGCCAGCTTGCAAACTTCCTGAAACTTTAACAATCAGCTCTTGGGAAAAGGCAGGAGCCAGCTCCAGCGCACTGCCCAACTACGTTTTGTTTTCTAATTAGCCTTTCTTCCTCACGCTATAGTACAAACGTCTTTATGCCTAAACTTTCAAAAGTTGTCTTTCTCAAATGACTTTTTTGAGTCAAAATTGTTTTCCTTTGGGAATCTGGAGCTGATTGTAAATACTGTCCTCTAGTTAGAATTTGCCTGTTTTTCATGTTCTATAGCTCCTTGTCTGAGTGGGGAGTGGACCCACACTCTTTATTAGGTGCTTGGAATGGAGACGTAATCGAAAAAAAAAATGACAGATGAACATGACGCTGCAGAAGCACGTGGCGGCCTGGCAGTTCATTATCTGAGGACGGATCTGACATAATAGAGACAATTTTCTCCTTTGCAGCTCCTTCTCCTCAGCCCAGCCAGCTCCGTTCTATACTTGTCACTCATTTCCCTTGGCTTTTCTGGTGGAAATTGGCCCCTACTCTAATGTGTCTGATGAGAGTAGGGCTGCAACTGTTTGGCCCAAGTCAGACCTCATAATCAGATCCATGTTTTGCTTGTTGAATGGGAGCTTTGGGAAATTCGAAAGGGAACAGGGAATGGAGAGCTGCACTTGAGAAAGCGTGTGTGTGTGTGTGTGTGTGTGTGTGTGTGTGTCATGCGCATGTGTGTGTTCATCTCCCACTTGGCTCCCCGGGTAACGCATTGGCCTTCCAACGCTGGTGGACTGTTAGATCTGTGCCGAGAGCCTACTAGGCGGAAAAAGTAGGTGCCAAAGGTCTCCCACACTGGAGTTTAATTGCTTTAAAATAGGCTGAGCTTTGTGAGCTTCTGATAACAAACCTGGCTGTCCCAGGCCCTCTGGATTCAGATGGGGGAGTTTTGGACTAAGGCTTCATAAGTGTGGGGGGGCAGCCTGTGGTAGGTGGGCACGGGGTGGGGCAGTCCACTGTCGCAGTAAGAAGGAAAGCCTTGACCATTCCCACTAGGTCTGGAGCTAGCCAAGGGAACAGAGAAAGGCAAGAAGTCTGGTTTGGAGCCCTGGCAAGAGGGGGCAGACTCAGATTCCTGGAATGTAAGAGGCAAAGGACAAGGCCTGTGTGAATAAGGGGCCTTTATTGGCCCCTTGGACGCCTCCTCTTTCTATCCCCTTCCTCTCTAACCTCATTCCAAGTGGTCACCAAGACTTGTCAACTGTGCCTCTGAAATTGTCCAAGATGCCAGCCCCTTCCCCACCATCCCACTGCCACTCCCCTATCCAGGCAGTCACTGTGTCCCATCTGAGCTATGAGGACACTCCTCCAACTGCCTCCCTGTCGCCTGGTCTCACTCAGTGCACAGAGATCCCATCTCGTCCCTACCACACTCCCCACACATTATGTTATTTATTTGTTTATTTATTTTTAGTAGAGATGGGTTTTCACTATGTTGGCCAGGGTGCTCTCGAAATCCTGACCTTGTGATCCACCTGCCTCACCCAAAGTGCTGGGATTACAGGCATGAGCCACCGATCCTGGCCTCATTTTTTTTTTTTTTTTTTTGAGACAGAGTCTCTCTCTGTTGCTGAGGCTGGAGTACAGTGGTGCAGTCTTGGCTCACTGAAACCTCCACCTCCTGGGTTCAAGCAGTTCTCCTACCTCAGCCTTCTGAGTAGCTGAGACTACAGGCACACACCACCATGCTTGGCTTATATATATATATATATATATATATATATATATATACACACACACACACACAGATACACACACACACACACACACACATACACATATATATATAGTTTTTTTAAATTTTTGGTAGAGGCAGGGTTTTAACATGTTGGCCAGGCTGGTCTTGAACTCCTGGCCTCAGGTGATCCACGCACCTTGGCCTCCCAAAGTGCTAGGATTACCGATATGAATCCAGCCACATTGTGTTTTTATCAGTAAAGTAATATATATTCATAAGCATTTAGAAAATCTAGATATTTAAAGGTAAAAAACCACCCATAGTCTTCCTTTCCTGAGATCAAAACAGTCATTTTAGTGAATATCCTTAAAGAACATTACATAACAATTTCATTTTTTAAAAATGAAAATAATCAAAATTACTTTGTAACCCACTTCCTCCTCACATATCATGGCAAACATTTTCTCATCTCGATACTTTTCTAAAATGAAATCACAAATCTGGTTATCTCGCTCTCTTGCTTAAAAAAAACAAATTAAAAAAACCACCAGCAAACAAAACCCAAGACCTACGTGACAAAGGTCAAATTCCATGTGCACTCTGCCCCAACCTACATCTGCACCCTAACTCCCAGCCCCACCATTCACATGCCCTCCATGCCCGCCCTCCGTGCCTGTTGTGTGAATATACCACTTGTGTGTTTACTTCAGGATTCCATAGGACTGGGCTTGTACAGATGACTCCAGTCACCCCCAATTCCACCTTGTGAATTCTGTCATTTTTTTTTAAGATTATTTATGTAGCTGTTGCTAGGAATATTGGGGAATCTTGAAGCCAAAAACAGAACTTGTTCAGTTTGTGTTTTTAGCAATTTGTGGTAATGCCTGGCACAAGATAGTGGGCACTCAGTTAATATTTAGGGAATGAATTGGCCTCAATTTGGTATGCATGTTCTCATCTCCTTGGCAGCTTCACGTGTTTGTTTTTATTAGTGTTCAGGATTAATCTGTGTTCTATTTTCTTTTCTTATTTTATTTTATTTTTTTTTTGAGACGAAGCCTCACTCTATCACCCAGGCTGGAGTGCAGTGGCGCAATTTCAGCTCACTGCAACCTCCGCCTCCCAGGTTCAAGTGATTCTCCTGCCTCAGCCTCCCAAGTAGCTAGGACTACAGGTTCGTGCCACCACACCCATCTAATTCTTTGTATTTTTAGTAGAGACGGGTTCCACTGTGTTAGCCAGGACGTTCTCAATCTCCTGACTTTGTGATCCACCTGCCTTGGCCTCCCAAAGTGCAGGGATTATGGGCTTAAGCCACCGCGCCCGGCCCTGTATTCTAGTTTCTTGTCCACTTTGGCTGTGTTTCTGTCTTGCTGTGCTGGAATCAGCACTCCTGGCCTGGAGCCATTCACTACTTTCATTATGTGTTCGCTGGAGAATTGAAGATGTCACTATTTCTAGTGGCTTTACTGTACCATTTAGAAGCCCTGAGAAGAAAGCTCACTTTTCCAGAGTTAATAGTCCAGAGTCAAGCCTGCAGCCCTCTTCTGAAGAGTTGATTGATAGGTTGATGGAACTGCATGAAATGGGAGAAGCAGCATTGGTAGAAAGTTTGCAGAGTGGGAGTTCTACCCTTGGAGCCTGGGGACTAACTCAATAGTCACTGGAGGGGGAATGCTGCAGGAAAAAAGCACGTGAGGGTGGGGGCAGGAGAGTAGCACAGGAACTATCCATGGGCTGTGGAATTCTGCGCCTTAAGGCTGGGGCATGGGGTGGGAGGTTCAGCCTCTGCCTTTGCCTGCGTTCCAAAGCAAAGTTCACAAGGGATTTCAAACACTTTCTGCTTTTTCTTGTGGTTCTGATATGGTTTAAATAAGGAGGTCTTGCCAGAAGGAGGAGTAAGTTTATTTTTGATATTTCATCAACAAATATTAAAGTAGAGCTATTTTCATTCAAAGTCAAAGGAAAGCGAAAGCCAGTGTCCAGAGAGCAATAAAGATGAGCATATTTCTGCCCTCTGGGATAGAAATAAAGGCAGGTAGATCCACTTTTATTGCTGTGAATCTCAGAATTTTAAATTTGCGTGTCTGTCTTAGACATTCCCTTTTAATATGCAGCTCCAAGCACAGAAGCACACATATAACAGGATGTTTTCGAGAGGCTAGTTACAAAAATGCAACCCAGACCGGCTTCAACAGGAAGGATATTTGGTGGCTCCACGGTGTCCTCAGGATCACGATCTCATTTTCCTCTCACTCTGTGATCCCCAGGATTGAGCTTCATTTAGGCGGCAGCAGGGTAGCAGCAGCGGTTCCAGGCGTGTCACTGAGAGCTGATGACATCCAGAGGAAGAAGAGGGACTATCACATCTCAGCACTTTGTCTTAGGAACAAGGCAGCATTCTCCAGAAGATTCCAGAAGGCATCACCTCATGTCTCATTGCCCAGTGTTGGGTCACCTGCTCATTCCTGAAACCACTGTTTTGAGGAAAGGATGTCACTTACTGATCAGTTAGACCCATCTTTTTTTTTTTTTCTGAGACGGAGTCTCACTCTGTTGCCTAGGCTAGAATGCAGTGGCGCAATCTCAGCTCACTGCAACCTCTGCCTCCTGGGTTCAAGCAATTCTTTGCCTCAGCCTCCCGAGCAGCTGGAATTACAGGCGCCAACCGCCACGCCTGGCTATTTTTTTTTTGTATTTTTGGGAGAGACAGGGTTTCACCATATTGGCTAGGCTGGTCTTGAACTCCTGACCTCATGATCCACCCACCTCGGCCTCCCAAAGTGCTGGGATTACAGGTATGAGCCACCATGTCTGGCCAATTAGGTCCATCTTTAAAGCTGAGGGCCCTGCTGTGTGGAGGAGGATGGTTGAATCCTTTCAAAAAACCAGGATTCAGGCCGGGCATGGTGGCTCACACTGCCTGTAATCCCAGTACTTTGGGAGGCTGAGGTGAGCAGGTCACTTGAGATCAGGAGTTCAAGGCTGGCCTGGCCAACATGGCAAAACCCTGTCTCTACTATAAGTACAAAAATTAGCCAGGTGTGGTGGCAGACACCTGTAATCCCAGCTACTCAGAAAGCTGAGGCAAGAGAATTGCTTGAACTCAAGAGGTGCAGGTTGTAGTGGGCTGAGATCATGCCCCTGCACTTCAGCCTGGGTGACAGAGCAGATTCCAGTCTCAAAACAAACAAAACAAAAACCAGGATTCCGTGGGGGGGTAAAGGGGAGGAGTTGCTGGGTAGACAGTGCAGTATTCTCCACAACCCAACGCAAGCATCTCTTCAAACTGGTTGCAAACTCTATACTTCAGTGTTTTAGCTGTTTAAATTCATTCAAATAAAATCTTACCCAGAAGCATAAGCAAATGAAATGGAATCAGAGCAGCTGTGTTTGAAAATCTATGGAATGCTATAGCCTTAGGATCATGGTTTGAAAATCACTGGTGGATTATTTCTTGTGATTACTGCGAACATTTTCCTATTTCTCATCTTCCTTTTCTGCTCCTGATCTTCTTTCATCCTATGACACAGTTGTATAACATGAGACAGACGTCTCGTTGTGTCAGTGGCTATTTTGGAAGGTTGGTTGGCCAGAGGGGACTAATATTTACAGGGATTGGACAAATAGAGGCATTAGGGAAGGCAGCTGGGCTGTGAGGAGCAGATTTGGGTATATGAGACCAGAGACTGAGATAATATGCAGTCAGGAAGAGAAGTTCCTCAGAGTGGGGTGCTGAGCTGTGGTCCCAGGGCTGACTCATTCACTCTCTGCCTGCACCCTGTGGGTGGCCCTGGCCCATGGGTGATATCTGCATCCAAGAGGAAGTGAAAGGCTGTTGAGGCAGGGTAGAGGTGCCGGCTGGGATTCCATATGTCACAAAGGCAGACAAGGCATGCAGGTCACAGGCTCTGAGAGCTTCATTTTGGGATGGGGTGGAAGTAGGGTTGCCACATAAAATAACAGACACTCGGTTACATTTGAATTTTAGATAAACAATGAATAATATTTTAGTATAAATATGTCCCAACTATTACATGGGACATACCTGTATTAAGATAGACTACAATATGGCCAGACGCGGTGGCTCACACCTGCAATCCCAGCACTTTGGGAGACCGAGGCGGGTGGATCACGAGGTCAGGAGATCAAGACCATCCTGGCCAACATGGTGAAACCCTGTCTCTACTACAATACAAAAAAATTTGTCAGGCGTGGTAGTGCGTGCCTGTAGTCCCAGCCATTGGGGAGGCTGAGGCAGGGGGAATCACTTGAACCTGGGAGGCAGAGGTTACAGTGAAGATCGCGCCACTGCCCTCCATCCTGGCGATTCCATCTAAAAAAAAAATGTATATATACATATATATATATATATATATATATGTATATATACTACAATATTTGGAGCATACTTATATTGAAACATTATTTGTTGTTTTCAGGAATTCATTTTTAACTGGGAACTATGCATTCTTACTTGCTAAATCTTACAGCCCTACGTGGGTGGGAAATGAGGAGGCTCTGGAGACATTAGGATGTTAAAGCTGACTTTCCTCTGTGGTCCTCATCTCAGTCATGCAGTAGTTGGCACCTCTTGTCCTAACCGACCACTAATTTCCAGGGCCCTGTTACGCCAGTTACCTGAAACACTCATTACAAGTATGGGCATCCACTCGCCACCACCACTCCTCCAGGTCTTGGGAATCAGAATCTCTAAAGATTGGATCTGCCTATCTTTAAGAAGCCTAGTTGATTCTGAGGCTCAGCCTGGCTTGGAAAGACCACTTTAATTTTTTTTTTTTTTTTTTGGAAATAGAGTCTGGCTCTGTCACCCAGGCTGGAGTGAAGTGGCGCAATCTCGGCACACCACAGCCTCTGCCTCCCGGGTCAAACGATTTCTCCTGCCTCAGCCTTCTGAGTAGCTGGGATTACAGGCATGCGCCTCCACACCTGGCTAACTTTTGTATTTTTAGTAGAGACAGGGTTTCACCGTGTTGGCCAGGCTGCTCTCAAATTCCTGACCTCAAGCGATCCACCCGCCTCAGCCTCCCAAAGTGCCTGGCCACCACTTTAGATTTTAAGTTCCCAAAGGTGAAGACCTTTATTTAAAGTTACTTTAAACTTTATTTAGACAGGTTGCTTTATTTATTGCACTCAATAAGTATTTGCTGGATGAATGAATGATTCCTCCCTGAGGAGTGATTCCTCACTGCTTAACCAGTATTTCTCTTGTGGAACTTGGGAACACCAGAAGCATGCACAGGTGTCTTTCTTTCCTTTTTTTCCTGTTTTTTTTTCTTTTTTCCTGGTCTTGGGCCTCTTGGGAAAGGACTTGGGTGGAAGGTGTAATGGAGAGAGCCGTGGAGAACAGGGAAAGAAGGATGAGGACAGGACTGGGCAGGAGAGCGCCTGGGCCTGCCAGGCAGGGGGCTCAAGCATCCACATCAGGGAAGGAGGCCAAGTTTTTAATCACCTCCTCAGGCGAGAAGACTTGTGATTTCAAGTTGAGAACAAGTCTTTGGTTATTTTCACATGGTTCCTTTAGCGTCTGACTTGGCACAGTCTACGTGCTCAGCATCACAAAGAGAGTGATACTGAACTTGGAGTGGTCCAACCAGGGTGCTTAAAGTATGTTGGAAGTGCTTCAGCAGAACCTGGTGGGTGGCAGGTAATGGCCGTTTTGCTAATCTTGGTAATTTCCCAGATCGGCAGTGCGCCTGAGAGTGTCCATTTCCCACAGCACCTTCCTCTGAGGGCTCAGTAATGGAAACATTAGACTCCTGTCCTAAATGTACCCAACCGCCTACATTCCCCCTGTAGAGAGGTGTCCTTGTGCCTGTGTTGTCTCTAATACAGAGAATTTTTTTTTCCTTCCAATTTCCTATTTTCCTGGAGAAATGCTTTGCTTAATGGATGAGAACCTACCTTCCAATCTGCAGGGAGTTATTGCCGAGTGACGTCACGGACACATAGTGCTCTGATTGTCACTGAGTCGCTGGTCCTTCTCAATCTGGTCCCCCATCTGTGGCACTGGGACGCTGCCACAGGGCCACAGGGCTCTGGGAAATGCAGGAGCTGTCTGGAAATTCAGAGCATAAGGCTCCTCAGTAGGGCTCTGGGTCAAGAGTGGATCAAAGAACATGGATTCCCAGCTTTGCTTGTGACTTTAGTTCTGTCCCTCCCGTCCTCACCTCTCACAGGCATTCACAGACACCACTCTGAGCACATCAAAACTGCCTGCGAGTGCCCCGGGCGGCCACTTTGTTGGCTCCCGTAGTTACACTAAATCCAGAAGGTGTCCTCGGGACCTGGGACAATGGTGAGATCCCTTTTCACAGCCCCGAACTTAGACATAAGGAAGTCAAGTTTATTTTAAGAATTAAACTAGTAAATACAACATACAGGGTTGAATAGCCAGGCTTCGAGTTCCCAAGGTAAGACATTGTCCTTGAAAGCATGCAGAATCCAAACCTCAAATCACAGCGATCTTGCGGAGGATGGACTGAAATGGGATTGTGCTTGTAATTCACAGAACAGATATCATTACTTATTGATGTCATAATGTGCAGTTTGGAGAAAGTGGGCGTGAACAGAACGGGTGGGGTGGTCAGCGCAAAACAGGGCTCAAAACCTCTAAGGGTAAGAAGTTAGTGGCCGGGCATGATGGCTCACGCCTGTGATCCCAGCACTTTGGGAGGCTGAGGCAGGTGGATCACCTGAGGTCAGGAGTTCAAGACCAGCCTGGCCAACATGGTGAAACCCCGTCTCTACTAAAAATACAAAAAATGGCTGGGTATGGTGGCTCACGCCTATAATCCCAACACTTTGGGAGGCCGAGGCGGGCAGATCATAAGGTCAGGATATCGAGACCATCCTGGCCATGGTGAAACCCTGTCTCTACTAAAATACAAAAAATTAGCCAGGCGTGGTGGTGTGTGCCTGTAGTGCTAGCTTCTCAGGAGGATGAGGCAAGGGAACCACTTGAATCTGGGAGATAGAGGTTGCAGTGAGCCGAGATCGTGCCACCGTACTCCAGCCTGGCGAAGAGCAAGACTCCATCTCAAAAAAAAAAAAAGAAAAGAAAAATACTCAGAGATGACGTCATAAAGCAAATAAATGAAAAAAAAAAAAAAAAAGAAAAAGTTAGTGATGCCTTTTCTAATATTTTCTACTGGAGGGGGAGCCTTGGCTAAGTAGACAATTTCCTCTGCAAAGCCTTGACTCCAGTGTGGAGTAGGAGTGCCTGAAGCTGCCTGAGCTAGAGCCCTTCCTGTGCTCACCTGGCTCTCCTGATTCCAAGTTTGCTTTGCTGTATCCTGCCTTCAGGGTAAGCATGCATTGATTATGTGGATGCAGACATCCGGCCCACTTAGTAATTGTCTTTCCAACTGAACATTCGTGAATGAGCTTTCTTGCTGGAAACTGTATGTCTACACATGAGAAATGGATGCCCTTGCAATGTGCAGAATTCATGTTTCCAAGCCTGAGAACCTGAACACATGGATGGTGGGAAGTTTACCAACATCAAGGTCATCTTGTGGCACCTCCCTGGCAGTGAACCTTCCCCGCCATAGAGAGAGAGAGAGAAAGAGAAATAGAGAGAGAGAGAGAGAGTTACATGTCTATAAAATATGCATTGAGATAGGGTGTCACTCTGTCACCCAGGCTGGAGTACGGTGGTGTGAGCATGGCTCACTGCAGCCTTAAACTACTGAGCTCAAGAGATCCTCCCATGTCAGCCTTTCACGTAGCTGGAATCACAGGTGTGCACCATCACACCCAGCTAATTTTTCAATCTTTTGTAGACACAGGGTCTCGCCATGTTGCCCCGGCTGCATTTGAATTCCTGGGCTCAAGAGATCCTCCTGCCTCAGCCTCCCAAAGTGCTAGGATTATAGGCATGAGCTACTGTGCCCTGCCCAGCCCTGTCTTTAACTGTGGACATGCCGCTACCACAGCAGGATCTAGAGAGACAGTGGATCCAACCTCGTCATTTCCCCAGACCTCACCCCAAGCTTCGATGGTTTTCCGCCTAGTTCCTCTCCGTTTATGCTATCTCAAGTCTTCTATTCTCTCCACATCACTTCTCTCCCACCCAGTTAAGGGCCAAGATGGCACATGAGTAGCAAAGGGGTCATGGAGGGACTCGGGATTAGTATATTCTCCTACCTCCTCTATTATCTTTCCTTCTGCTGAATTCTGAGTTCCTGACTGAAAGAGGTCAACTGAGGATTCTTGTTTCTCTCACTCCCATGGACTTTGACTTTCCTTCTCATTGTCTGAGGCCTTTCCCACAGCAAGGCCTGGGAAATGGGGGAGCTTCTCAGAGAGACACAAGGTTGAACCTTTGTGCTCCGTGATCTTTTGATTTCCTCTGAGAATTCACTTCTGCCTCCAGCCCTAGCTCCTGCAAGCAAGCAGGCGAGCAGTCCAGGGAAGGGAACGGGTAGAGGTCAGTCTCTGCACAGTTGAGGCTCTTGCCAAATTGAAGAGGCTGTGGGGCCTCAGTGGAGACCCGGGATTTCCTGTTGTAGCCCACCGCCCAGGCAAGTTCTTCCCCGCTTCTTGAAACCTTGGTTCTTCTGCTGTCGCAGAGAGCCTTTATTTGGTAGGATATATTTCGTCTTGTCTTCTGGAAGAGCCGGGTTAGGGTTATAAGCACATAAATGTAAAACCACCACTGGGGCTCCCCTCCTCCTTTGTCTTGGCAGATACTCAAAGTCTGATAAAACAATTTGGCCCGTCTCCTCTGCAGCTTAAACTTCCCTGTGTTGTGTATATGCGTCCTAATGAGGCCAGCCACTTCATCCCTGTCTGGCTAACTCAGCTTCAAGGTTTGGGGAGGTGTCGGGGCAATGGTGGAGCTGGAAAGAGGTGTAGTAAAACTGCCTCATTTGGCGGGTAAGGAAACTGAGGCTCAAAGATTTTACATGACTTGCCTGGGGCCTTACAGCTAGCTAGTGGCAGAGTGTATTACCGTCTATTATAAATATTTATATCATCGTTAATTAATGATGAGGTCAGATCCTGTGTAGTTACATGCTAAGAATTTAAATACAGTAAATGGATTATGTGCCCAAAAGTCTAAGCACCAGCAGCATCTAGTAGCACAATTGGTATGAAAGGATTTGTAAAATAACTATCCTTTTTTAAACAAAATCACTCTGGTGTAATTAAAGAACGTATGATAATGCTGTATGTGGATGGTGCGATCTCCTGGGTTGTGGATGAGCGGGTTGGTAGTGTCACGGCTGCCCATTCCATACCACACGGACAGGATGCTCAGAGGCAATGGGCAGTCACCGTGACCTCACGGCTGTCTTGCTGCTAACACAGAAGCCCTGACTATTCATGGTCAATTACCCATTCAGTAGATAGCAACTGTTTCAAAGCATTGAATTGCCATTGTAAATTATGCAGATTGCCTCATACATGCCCTCTTCCCTCAATTAGTATGCTCTTTTAGAACTGAGATATCTAAACTTTAGAAATATTATTAAACCGGAACTGGCCAAATCCTGACATGCTGAGTAAACAATCTTAAACTGCAGAGCTCACATTTGAAACCACAGCAAATATATTTTAGAAGTAGGTAGGGAACAGAAATAACTTCAAATAATCATTTCGGTTTTTTGGTCTTCAGCATTCATGAGTCTACCTGTAACTTCTACTCATTCCCATTTTTATTTGGACAGACAGTCCATAGGACATATAATGTCTTCAGGTAATAGATTCTCAAAATAGCTGCTCTTTTTTATTTTATTCATTTTTTTTTCTTTTTCCTATTCTTCAAGGGTCATCAAACCCAGAAATTGAAGGATCTTGGGCCTGCTTTGATTTGCATTTCTCTCATCTATGAAATTGAAGGCTGGAGGAGGTAATCCCTGAGGTTCCTTCTAGGTTCTTACCTTCTATAATTTATTAACATATGGGAGCACCTCTCTCGTCCGCTAAAGCCTCAGCATTGACCTTGGAAAGCCTCACTTCTCAGAATCCATCCTGTGCCCCCGAGAGCACCTTCCATGGCTCTTTGCATATTTTATTGTTGCTGTTTATTTTATTGTCTCTTTCTCCAGTGGACCGCAGCCTCCACAGGCTATTCATCTTTTCTTCTCTAGCCTAGCACAGTGCCTGGCAGAATCAACCCTTGTGGCATGAAGTCAAAGCCTGGAACAAATTCTTCTGCCTCATATGCATAGCCCATCTAGTGTGGAGTCAGTCATGTAGGCAGATGAAAAGTAGCTCTCCCGGGCTGGGCACTATGGTCCATGCCTGTAATCCCAGCACTTTGGGAGGCCGAGGTGGGTGGATCACCTGAGGTCAGGAGTTCGAGATCAGCCTGGCCAGCATGGTGAAACCCTGTCTCTGCTAAAAATACAGAAATCAGCCGGGCATGATGGTGGGCACCTGTAATCCTAGCTACTTGGGAGGCTGAGGCAGGAGAGTTGACTGAACACAGGTGGAGGTTGCCATGAGCTGAGATTGCACTATTGCACTGCAGTCTGGGCAACAAGAGTGAAACTTCGTTTCCGGAAAAAAAAAAAAAGAAAAAAAACTAGCTCTCCCAAAACATAAGCTGACTTAAGGGAGTCCCAGTAGTTTGTATTTGCAGTCTCTCAATCAGCTGTACATTTGTGTGAAATACCTGGGACTAGACAATTATGCTAATGTGTCACTGGTTAAGTTTATGTGTGCTTTCACCTTTTTAAGGGGCAGACACATGCTCTGTATTTTTTTGTGCAACCCTCACATCGAGGTAGGAACTCAGTAATAACTGCTAATTGAAAAAAGTAGCAGGGCTGAAGTTGAAGGACTCAGGATTATATTCAGGGTCTTGAATCTGAGGGGAAAGAGTAAATTAAAGCAATGTATTTCCTATGGACTTTATTCAGCTTTAACAGAATATCTAATTAACAGGGCTTAGACAAGATAGGTGCCTGTTTTTCTCTCATGTAATAAGAAGTCTGGAGGTGGAACATCTGGGGCTGGTACAGCTGCTGAGGCTGTTCAGGGTCACAAAATGGTTGCTAAAGTTCCAGCCATCACACATACATTCTAAGCAAGAAAAAGGTAAAAGAGACCCCATATAAAAGGAGCCTTCCTGGATACCTTTCCCAACAATCTCATGGGCCAGGCGTGTATCTTATGTCCATCCCTCTTTGAAGGTACATTAAGAAACTGCTTTTTGGCTGGGCACTTGCTCCTCAAACACAGGTGGGTTTCTGTTAGTAAGGAAAAAGCGAGCACGATACTCTGTAGGGAACTAGCATTCTCTGCCACAGTTCTCTTCTTTGGTTACTGAGACATACCCTTCTTTCCATTCAAGGCATAGGCCAAGGGAGGTGGCAGCCAAGCCTCATCCAGGTAGCATGTCCAGACTAGAGCCCCAGATCTCTGGATGGTATGTGGTCTTCTCCATCAGCTCTAGATAGGGCTCCTTGTGAGCAATCTTCAGTACCCCCAACATACAATACTGGGAAAGGTACAAAATAACTACAATACAAATTTCAGGCGCAGTGGCTCATGCCTGTAATCCCAGCACTTTGGGAAGCCAAGGCAGGTGGATCACCTGAGGTCAGGAGATCGAGACCAGCCTGACCAACATGGTGAAACCCTGTCTCTACTAAAAATACAAAATTAGCCAGGCATGGTGATATGCCTGTAATCCCAGCTACTGGAAAGGCTGAGGCAAGAGAATCGCTTGAACTTGGGAGGTGGAGGTTGCAGTGAGCTGAGATTGCACCACTGTACTCCAGCTTGGGCAACAAGAGCAAAACTTGTCTCAAGAGAAAAAAAATCCATTTATAAAAGGAGAGATGGAAAAATACAGTGGTGTCGATAGCAATGACCAAATCCTTCTGGCCAAGAATAGCAAGGGTCCCCACTCTGGCCACCCTCACTCTGATGGAAGGTACTCCTTGTTTATTGCTTTCCACGGCCCTTGCCTCTTACTGGGAGCGCATTCTTCACTCACTATCCGCTATGGCCACTTTCGTAATAGGCACAGGAAGGACATCTTTTCTGGGGGCTGAACACATTTGGAAGCCTACTTGTTGATGTGAATTGCCGGGGGGAGAAAGAGGGAGAAGAAGAGCTGCAAGGTTGCCATAGAGATTTAACCATCCCAGGCTGTTGTGCCAGGGTTGGGTGTGTGTGTGTGTGTGTGTTTAAGGTATCTAGTCTGTGTGTTTCTGGTCCATTCCTTGTGATTTGAATCCTTTACTTTTTTTTTTTTTTTTTTTTGAAACCGAGTCTTGCTCAATTGTCAGGTTGGAGTGCAGTGGTGTGATCTCGGCTCACTGCAACCTCCAACTCCCGGGTTCAAGGGATTCTCCTGCCTCAGCCTCCCGAGTAGATGGGACTATGGGCACGTGCCAGCGTGCCCAGCTAATTTTTGTATTTTTAGTAGAGATGGGGTTTCACCATGTTGGCCAGGATGGTCTTGATATACTGACCTTGTGATCCATCCACCTTGTGCTGAGATTACAGGCGTGAGCCTCCACCCTACCCCCAGCCCCCCTCACCGCCCCCCCCCCGCCCCCCCGCACCTGGCCTCCTCCTTTACTTTTTTACTTAGCATCGGCACTCATCTCTAAATTTTAACATAACATATGCTACTTAATGTATGCTACAGAGGACAATTGAAACAATGTTTCTAGTGGGTAATCACATTGTTGTCAACAGACTTAGAAACTCCAGCCAGTAGAACACCGCTTGTCTGCTTCTTTAACCATGCAAGGGTCCGTAACGTTGGGCTTACGCAATTTAGATTGCAGACTCAATGTCGAGAGTACTTTTCTAAGCAAAGTGATATTTCTCTTCGTCTGTGATTGCTTACTGAGTTGGGGAGCCGTAGACTTTGCTGAGAGTGAAAAAGCACCTACCAGTATTCTAAAATTTCCTTACCATTTTTCCTAACTCCACTACCTCAGTCAACATGTAAATGACTTTGCAACATCCAGCAGTTGGCAATTTGACAGACGCTTCACATTGAATAGCTCCGGTCACCACTTTCCAGTCCGCAACTTTCACGTCCTTAACATCTGTTTCCTGACCCCTCTTGCTCATCCAATTCCACATTAGAGGTTCTATTACTTTTAGTTCCCCCACTTCCAGGCACCGAATTCTCTGTTTTTTGGGGGTGTCATTCAGCTAATTGGTTGGATTAGTAAAATCCAGATCACAGAGACATAGCAGCACAGGGGTTTCTTTTTTCCTCTCATTTCTGCTCTTCCCCTAAAGGAATGTTGGTGTAAGCCCTGCCCAACAATTTCCACTTTCATCCCATTGGCCAGAATGATGTTGTTGAGCTATCCATACCTGCAAGAGAGACTGCATTTTAGTTGAATTCATTGCCACTCGCAACAAAATAAAGGAAGAGAGAATGGATATCAGGTAGAAAGCTACAAGCTTCTGACACAAGCTACGTGTTTATCGTATGAGGCCCATGGGTGGCTGTGGAGCTGGGACCACCAGGCTGGGTGCTGGCCTGGGTAAGTCAGGTATATAGTTCAGGAGGCCAGGGTCATCAGAAGCAGGCAGGCAGGCAGCATGCTGATGTACAAGGAGCAAGGCCAAGTCCAGTGGGTCTGGGTTGTAGTCCTGGCTTTGTTACTTATGAAATATGAGATCCTGGGCAAATTAGTTCACTACTTTGATTCTATTATTATGGTTTTTTTTTTTTTTTAGACAGATTCTCAGTCAGGTGGTCCAGTCTAGAGTGCAGTGGCGCAATCTCAGCTCACTGCAACCTTCGCCTCCTGGGTTCAAGCAATTCTCATGCCCCAGCCTCCCAAGTAGCTGGGATTATAGGCACTTGCTACCATGCCTAGCTAATTTTGTATTTTTAGTAGACGGGGTTTCACTGTGTTGCCCAGGCTGATCTCGAATTTCTGACCTCAGGTGATCCACCTACGTTGGCCTCCCAAAGTGCTGGGATTACAGGCATAAGCCACTGCTCCTAGCCTTTGATTCCTTTATTTATCTGGGCCTATAAAAGGGGAATGCTAACAGTGTCTCCCAGTAGCACTGCTATGGCCATTAAGGTAATCTGTGGAAGGTGCTTATTTATTTTATTTTATTTATTTATTTTTGAGACAGAGTCTTACTCTGTCTCACCCAGGCTATAGTGCAGTGGGAGTAATCTCAGCTCATAGCAGCCTCTACCTCCCGGGTTCAAGTGATTCTCCTGCCTCAGCCTCCCTAGTAGCTGGGATTACAGGTGTGTGTGCCAGCTCTACTAATTTTGTATTTTTAGTAGAGACGAGGTTTCACCATGTTAGCCAGGCTGCTCTCGAACTCCTGACCTCAGGTGATCCACCCGCCTTGGCCTCCCAAAGTGCTGCGATTACAGGCATGAGCCACCGCACCTGGCCAAAGGTGCTTATTTAGAACAGTGTCTCACACATAGTTATGCTCAGAAAACATTAGCCAATGTTGGTAAAATAGGGCCAGACATCCTTGTTTTAGAGGATGGTTGTGAGGATTGTGGGGTGGGGGAGTGGGTGGGGCAGAAGAAGAAAAGGAGGAAGCTCCTAGCACAGTGGGGGCACTTCCCCCCTCGTTTCTCCTGTAGCTTCATCTGTCCTCTTTCATCCTTGGGCAGCCAGGCACGTCCTCACCTCAGGGCCTTTGCACTTGAGGGACGTTGTCTGTTTTGTTCAGTCCCCCAGCACATGATAGACACATAGTGAACATTTGTTGAATGAATGAATAGTAGATATTTAATCATAGTTGGTTGCTTTTTAAATGTTTTTTATGTTTAACTTTTGTGGGTACATAGCAGGTGTGTACAGAGTTGATTTCCTTTTAAAATGATAGCATTTTCTAAAAATGAGAAGAGGAACCCAGCCCAGAGCATAGGAAGATTAGGCGAAGGTTGAGAAACTTGGAATTTAGCAGAGGTCAGAATAGGAGAATGTCTAGAATCCAGGACGTCTGGAAGGGAGAGCTGGTAGATGTTACCACCCTATCAGTAAATCATCTCAGTAACAGAAGCATTTATTTTGAATGCTAAGGCTGTCAACTTCAGGTGACTCAAATTAATTTAAATTATCACAGCTATTTGCTTGAGATGGGAATCTAATTGGAGAATTTTATAATATATAAAAGTGGACTGGGCTGTTGCAGTGAACCTCCATGTCCAAAAATTGTGCTCACTGTTGGGATGGATTGATCTTCAAGATGGGAAGCTTGTAGGCCTTTGCACAGACCAGCCATCCAGGGATGTCAGCATTTGTAACTGCAGATTTCTGTTCTGTATCTTCTCTGGGTCAGTGTTTTGCTTACTGGAGTGTTTTATTGGATGTTGTGGAAGAACCACACTTTTCATAGTATTGCAACATCATCTGTCTTTTCTTATGTCCTGAATCATCTCAAATCATTGTAAGTGGATGTTGATGCTTTTACTTCCCTTGTTTTTAGAAAAATCCCAGGAAGTGGGTTGATAGAATAAAGACTAGAAGGATGACCGGAAAGCACTTGATTATAGGTATGGGATTGAAAGGCTGGGTAGCATGGATATGTGGACTAAGTGTCTTTAAGGGTATCCGTGTATTTCCAACAACTTTTCCTCTTCTGAAAACTGCTCCCCTGCCCCCACCACCTTCTAGGGTCCTCAGCGGTCCTGTTGCTATCCTTTGGCCCCACCCCCTTGGCCAACAGTGATTGAACATCAGATTCGAGCTAAGCCCCATTACCTTCGCTTACTTCCAATGTAGTAATTAACAACTCGGGTTGCAAAGAGTGGAAAACAACTCAAGGCAAAGTTTATTTTTATTGAAAATTTTGTTTAGTTTCATTTTTCTTTTTCTTTCCTTTCTTTCTTTCTTTTTTTTTTTTTTTTTTTTGAGACAGAGTTTTGCTCTTGTTGTCCGGGTTGGAGTGCAATGGCTGATCTTGTCTCACTGCAACCTCTGCCTCCTGGGTTTAAGCGATTCTCCTGCCTCAACTTCCCTAGTAGCTGGGATTACAGGCGCCCGCCACCATGCCCAGCTAATTTTTTGTATTTTTAGTAGAGACAGGATTTCACTATATTGGCCAGGCTGGTCTCTAACTCCTGACTTCAGGTGATCGACCCACCTCAGCCTCCCAAAATGCTGGGATTACAGGCATGAGCCACCTCACAGGACTGTTTATTTTTCTTTATCTGTTCTATTTTTTTCATTTTAAAGTCATCAGAATTTTACAGTGTAATTTATTGTAAGGATTGATGCTGTCTTTCAGGTTATGGAGCGGGCAGCAATGCAGCCCTGTCCAGATGGCAGAAAGTGAGGATGGGAAAGCCGTGGGGAAGCCAGGGAGGCTCTCTCCCAATCCTGCGTCTCTGTCCGCCACTGATCAACTTTTATTTCTTAGCAGGATGACTTTCTTTGCTACTCAGTCCACACAGGAGATAGAATCACTCAAAAGTTCATTAGTTAAAAAGCTACGATTCCTGCCACACAGTAGAAACTAGGACTCCTTGAGAGTCTCAGTACTGAGCTCTCAGGGAAGAACCCTGATTGTTCCAGCATGGGTGAGATGTCTAAACTGGGGGTGGGGTTATCGTAGACCTATCACACACTAATTTCCATTTATTTATGTATCTCCCCCACTAAGCTATGAATTCCTTCAGGGCAAGGAATTTGCCTTATTGATGGTATATAACCAGTGCCAAGTTCAAGGACTTAATAAATGTTCAATAAATACTTGCTGAATAAATCAATTAGTGAATGAATACAAATTGACACCAGGAAAACACTTCCTACTACTCTTCAGTTTGGTTTTTCTCAATCAGACTTATTTAAAGAGCATCTTGCCCAAGATATTTACTCTGTTTTTATGTGTGTGGAGCCATCTCAACTGTGACTAACATCTTGAATCACAGGCTGTTAAAATTTTAATGTAAAGCATCTTTTAAAATGTTGTATAAGTTATTGGGAGTCTACAGTAGGCGCTGTGCTGGAGTAGTGAAGATATTGATGAATAAGACAGTGACCAGCCTGGCCATGGTGAAACCCTGACTCTACTAAAAATACAAAAATTAGCCGGGCGTGATGGCGGGGGCCTGTAGTCCCAGTTACTTGGGAGGCTGAGGCAGAATTGCTTCAACCTAGGAGGTGAAGGTTGCAGTGAGCTGAAATTATGCCACTGCAGTGAGCTGAAATCATGCCACACCAGCCCGAGTGACAGAGTGAGACTTCGGGTCAAAAAAAAAAAGACCCTGGCATTGTATTTGAAGACCTCTCCATTGAGTATGAGAAACCTTAGAGATCATTTAATGGAAAGCTTAATTTTCTGATTTTACAGATGAAGAAAAGGAGACTCATAAAGGTTGTTAGGCCTGATGGAAAATGCTTTGATTTATTCATAAGATTTTAATATGGATGCTTGTGAACTTATTTTTCAGTGAGAGGTATCACTTATTCATTCAGCAATAAGCAATTCAGTCTTTGTACATATATGGATTATTATTTTTTTGAATATAGAATAAAGGACTGGAAGGATTACTGGAAAGCCATGTTTTTGGTTACTGGCTGTTTTCCACTCTTTGCAACCCAAGTTGTTAATTACTACATTGGAAGTGAGTGAATCTAATTGGCTCAGCTCAGATCAGATGTCCAATCACTGCTGGCCAAGGGGGTGGGGCCAAAGGATAGCGACAGGACCACTGAGGACCCACCCTCAGGCCCTAGAAGGTGGTGGGGGCAGGGGGAGCAGTTTTCAGAAGAGGGAAAATCGTTGGAAATACACGGATACCCTTAAAGACACTTAGTCTTATTCTTAGGTGTCCATGGGCTACCCAGCCTTTCAATCCCATACCTATCTTGCATTTAGTTTTTGTTGTTGTTGTTTTTCGAGACGGAGTCTTGCTCTGCCATCCAGGCTGGAGTATTGTGGCATGATCTCGGCTCACTGAAACCTCTGCCCCCCAGCTTCAAGGGATTCTCTTGCCTCAGCCTCCCGAGTAGCTGGGATTACAGGTGCCCACCACCACACTCGGCTAATTTTTGTATTTTTGATAGAGACCGCGTTTCACCATGTTGGTCAGGTTGGTCTCGAACTCCTGACCTCGTGATCTGTTTGCCTCAGCCTCCCAAAGTGCTGGAATTACAGCTGTGAGCCACCACACCTGGTCTTGCATTTCGTTTTAATGGCCATGTGATTATATAGATGATATTTCCTAAGCTTTTGATTTATTTGGAACCAATTAATAGCTGGCAGTCAAGTTCTTTGGAAAGTCAAAGCACACTATATTGGAAATTTCTTTTTTTGGTTACTGAGTAATAAGGTCATTTGTTATTGACACGGCTTCTGACACCTCTCCCCTGCATTATTATTCCTTGTTAAATCACTTCCTGAGAAGCCTGGAGAATGTTTTCCACCTTAGATGGCACGGTTTATATTGATTTTCTCTGGGAGAAAGTGAAGTTCAGAGAAAAGAGTGAAAGGGATCATTTTTGTCTGTTTATGGAGAATGGAGGTGAAATTTTTCTTTGGTGGAGAAGGCGAGTTGGCAGTGGAATTCAATTAACCTTTCACTGGGGGCCTAAGAGGTGCCAGCCACCGTGCAGAATTCAGAGGGAGCGTGAGGCTCTAGCTCTGGTGGGAGCTGCTGGCCCTGCTATCTGCTGACGGGTGTCACTACTGTATTCAATGTGTTTAAAAGCAAGCAAAGAAGGTACCTGTCTTCTCACCAAGGTGTTTGGAGAAACAGTTCTCTGTAGCGGATGGCTTTTAGGTTGGCCTGAAAATAAATCAGTTTTAACCATTTACCAGAGGAAACGGAAAAGCTGGGCTGCAAAGAGCCAGGCTTCCCCTCTGAATCTCCACGATGGCAAAGTTTAGGAATGGTGGTGCCTGGGGATGGAGGCACCTGGGGGATGGAGGCGCCTGGGGGATGGAGGCGGGATCTCTCCGTGGTGTTGATTGGATCTTTCTTTTCTGGGTAGTGTTGTCAGAACATATTTCTGGAATGGCGAGCCCTCCTGCGTGTGCAGCTGGGCTGCCCAAGGCAAATCAACATAGATTTTCATTTTCTAGGAGTATAAGATTTTAAATATATTCAGATCTTTCCACAGCCTTCCACAGGGTCTTGTCACACAGTCTCCTGTTTGGCTTTGAGTTTGATGGTGTATTGATGGGGGTTGTCTTAGCACAAGTCATCTGGTTTCTCTGCTAATCAGGGAAATTTCCAGGAGAAGACCAGTGTTCCAGAGACTTCTGTCTGAGAGAAGAGAGTATGTGTCTATACAGCATGGAGGAGGCCACACGGGGGAATGGGGAGGCGTTAGATTCTGGGTTTGTGCTTGGTTTCTGAAAAGTACACAGTCCTTCTGTACCACAGGAGACCATGTTTTCTAGGTGACAAGGCTCACCGTTGTAACTGGGGCTTTTTGTTTTTTTCCTCTTCCTCTTCCAGGTGTGAATGAGCCCAGGGAAGGACACACTGCCAGCGCTGCTAGAGGGATCCTCCATTCCTGCATCATTTGCATGGTCCTGCTATGAAAGGAACCCAGCAGGAACTTGTTAGACACTTCCTTCCTTCCCTTGCTGAGCACTCCTGAGCCACCGTTCCACAGTTGTCCTAACTGGGTCCTACCCTCCTCTTGGCAAGGCAAACAGCATAGTCTCAAGTGGGTGTCCCTAGGCTCATCTGCCAGCCTGAACATGAACACAGGCAAAGCTGATGATAGCCAGGGACCCCAGGGGACATGGGGCCCCGTGGGGTCCGGCCCCCAGGAGGAGGCCCTCTCATGACGCTGGTGTCTGGGAGTGAGCACCATGCCCATCACCCAGGACAATGCCGTGCTGCACCTGCCCCCTCCTCTACCAGTGGCTGCAGAACAGCCTACAGGAGGGTGGGGATGGGCCGGAGCAGCGGCTCTGCCAGGCAGCCATCCAGAAGCTGCAGGAGTACATCCAGCTGAACTTTTCTGTGGATGAAGTATGGTCCCACCTGATCACAGCCCCCCCGAAATGGAGATCTGTACTGTGTACCTCACCAAGGAGCTGGGGGACACTGAGACTGTGGGGCTCAGTTTTGGGAACATCCCCTGTTTCGGAGACTATGGTGAAAAGCGCAGAGGGGGCAAGAAGAGGAAAACCCACCAGGGTCCTGTGCTTGATGTGGGCTGCATCTGGGTGACAGAGCTGAGGAAGAACAGCCCAGCAGGGAAGAGCGGGAAGGTGCGACTGCGGGATGAGATCCTCTCACTGAACGGGCAGCTGATGGTTGGAGTTGATGTCAGTGGGGCCAGGTAAGTGGAGGAACGCTGTTGGCATGGGGGCTGGACACGGGAACCCTGTGGTTCCCAGATGCCTGATGTGCAGATCTGCAGCTGCAGAGGTTTATGAATCCTGCCAGTAAGAAGCTGATGGCATAAGAAATGTCTCATTGAAAGCCTCTCATCCATTCAACCAGCATTACTGCTTCAACTGGAACACAAAGGCTGGGTCTTGGATGCGTTTTCATCCGCCTGTCCCAAATCACCTTAGTCCCAGCAACCGTGAGGCTCCTGGACTCACAGTCCAGAAGCCCCACTCTGGAAGATCCACTTTGATCCCGTCTGAATGTTTATTGAATACTCTTGAGCATATTTCTGTTTCTACCCACATGGCCATCCACCACCCTATGAAGTTATTATTGGACTGTCATGTTGTTTCCCAGGTGAATCAGGGAACAAGACCCCAGGGGCCCCAAGACCATTCTCAGGTTCAGCGATTAACTAGCATTCACAAACTCAGAAAAGCAGTCATATTTGTAGTTTCAGTTCATTACACTGCAAGGACACGGGTAAACATCAGCAAAGGTAAAAGACAGGGAGAGTGGAGTCCGGGGGAGACCAGGCTCAAGCTTCCAGTCGTCTCTCCCAGTGGAGTTGTGCAGACAGTGCTCAGTTCTCCCAGCAGTGATGTTTGATGCCAACCAGGGACGCTCACTTGAATGTTAGTGTCTGAGGTTTTTTTCTTGGGGGTGTGTCATATGAGCATGGAGTACCTGTGTGGTTGGCCTCACCTACTCCTCTCAAGTCACTCCAGAGGTCAGACTAATGCCACATGACCCAAGTCTTCCACCATAAGTCACAGTCTTAGCATAAACTCTCTGACAAGGCCAAATGCCCCCAGGTATACAAAGATACTTTTGTCAAGCAAGATATTCCAAGGGGATAGATGTTACCTCCCAGGAACCAGTCCTTTCTTTGGAATGCACATAGTCTCAATACCCCACCCCTGAGGTTAATTCTTTACTGCACAACAGGGTTTTAATACAAAAGAAGTAGCACTCGAATATAAATTTCCTCAGCAAGGAATTTACTGCTATAGAAGGGCACGGCTCACAGATGGAACAATGGCGAGTGTACACCTGGACAAGGGAGGGGAAGGGGTTCTTATTCCTGATGGAGGTCACCCCTACTGCTCTTCATTCCCCTATTAGCTAAGGTTAGACCTCACAGTCTAGACTAATCCCGATTGGCTATTTTAAAGAGAGCAACTGTAGGAGTCAGAGTGGTGGGGTAGGTAGTTTGGCGGGAAGGATGGTTACGGGCAGGTCAGAGCAGGTAGCCAGGTGTGACCTAGGTCAAAGCAGGTGACTGGAGCAGGTGACTGGAGCAGATGACTGCGGCAGGTGACCAGGATGAGTCGGGACAGAGCAGGGGACCGGGGGAACAGATGTGAACTACTGATTAGAGCTGATGGAAAAGGTTGTTTACTGAAGCTACAAGGAAGTTAGACTTTAAAATGGAGGACAAAGAACATACTGACATACTGATTCCGTGAAGAGAAACTTGGAGTTCACTATGTCTAACAATAGGTATATAGGAAAGAGACTGGGAAAGAGAATTTCTCTGAGTGAGATCCATGAATTTAGTCAAGCTTTCAGGGGCTCCTGGGAGTAAGGCTCCTATGTCCTAGAAGGAGAGAATCATAGAGAGAAGGCTACCTTGAGAAATGTAGTGATCTTTGGTGATGGAGACATCTAATCCAAGGAGACTCGGCAAGGAGAGAACCAGAGCAGAAATACCTTGACCTCAATCTTCATATCCCCGCCAGTGTCAGAGCCCTCCATCCGTGGAAACCAGCCAGAAGCCGGGGGCAGGGGAGTCCATTGATTTGTCTATATGTGTCAGTGCCCGGGTGCAAAGTGCAGGGTCGAGAAGGATGGAGATTGGATGTGGAGGTCAACAAGAAGTCATTGGGCACCTACAACATGGTCCAAATTCAAACGATCCGGTACATGGAAAGGACGTAGCACAGAGCTGGCAGGCAGGTGTGAGTACTTACGTAGTAGACACTCTTACCAGTATTTCCTTTGGTTCGCCTCTTCAACTGCAGAGATGCTTTTAGCCAATGGCTAGGTGCCTGGCTGCCTGTTACTGGGAGAAGCCACTCATTTCCAAGGAGGGATGAAATGATTTTATTTGGGATTAGAGATTGTTCTCAGAAAAGGAGCAAGGCTCACCACCACCAGCCTCAAGATGCTGCAAGGAGTTGACAAAGTGACTCAGGTCCCTGGAGGCTGGGTCCAGGGTTAGAAGTGAGGATTGCCATGGAGCTGGAGATCGCCCTTTCAAAGTGGTCCCTAAGAGCCCCTACCATTTGCAGCTATGTGATTGGAAGGAAGCTGATTTGGATAGAGAGGTTGAAGGAAGGTCAGGGAGGGGACATTTAGCAAGAGAATGAAGTAGTCAGGAGCTCCATGCAGCTCCAGAACAGGTAACTGGGGGTGCCTCCTTGGGTTCCCCTTACTAGCTGGCCGATCTTGGGGAAATTATACCTCTTAGCCTCAGATTCCCCATCTGTGAAATGGAAGTCATAAGACTATTGATGCCAATGACTAAAGTACATATAAAGGGCTTAGTACTAGGTCTAGTAAGTAGTGCTCTATATGTATTAATATAATCATTGCTACTATACATGGAGAGTGTTTGGGGAGGTTGCTGGAGTCTTTAGGAGGCAAAGTTTTCTTCCCCCAGCCTTTGCAAACCTATCTACCCCTAAGAT
The DNA here is from genome assembly GCA_036589455.1 of Ateles fusciceps. Lineage (NCBI taxonomy): Eukaryota > Metazoa > Chordata > Mammalia > Primates > Atelidae > Ateles > Ateles fusciceps. The sequence goes on along the minus strand of JAZHEH010000572.1, from coordinate 10,958,593 downwards.
GAGATGGCTTTCCAGCTACCAATGGGGAGGATTCCTTGATGTTTTCATTTACATGTTGTGGGAGTGATAGGATGATGCCCAGTTTTGCAAAGAAAGAAGGTAAAGAAGAATAGAAGGGTGCTGGGCCGGGGTCATGACAGAAGATGAAACATGGAACTAGAATCTTTACTGAAGCTCTGGAGAAGGAGCACATGTGGTGTGACGGAGGGAACAGTGGACTAGGTTTGGGATCCAGGTTCTCTCCAAGGTCATCTAGCAACTAGCTTTGAGACCCTGGGTAAGTTTGTTGGGATGGTGGCATTGGGGCGGGAGGGAGGTTCACTGTAGCTGCCTAAGATAAAATATTAGGGATGAATCTGTGAAACACTCTTTATCTGGGCTAGTGTTATTGTTCCAGAAGCCCGTAGAGGTCAAGTGGTGTTCCTGGGATGCCACGGTGATAACTGGCAGAGCCGAGGCTCAGGCCCCCTCTCTGACTCCCAGCCAAATGTCTGATTCTGTATACGGCTCCACTTCTGGGCACTCAAAAAGAGATGCTTGGATGGGTGTGGCCTGTTCGTATCTGGACTCAAATAGCTGAAGCTGAGGCACTTAGGAAATAGGAATGGGAGAAAATGTCAGGGAATAGACCAGTGCGTTTCATAATTGTTCCATCTGGCTCTTCTACAACATACCTGAGATTTATTTTAATCTGCAGGCATGGAAATGGCTGTCACGAACTCTCAGATCTCTAGAAGCAGGAGGCATGCCACACCACACAGGACTACACAGGGAAGTGCCAGGGTTAGTCAGGAGGCAGAGGAGAGCATGCCTCAAAGCCTTTATTTTATTTTTTTAATTTTTTTGTTAGAGACTGCATCTTACTCTGTCATTCAGGCTGGAGTGCAGAGGCACAACCAGAGCTCACTTGAACTCTTCGGCTCAAAGGATCCTCCCCCTTAGCCTCTCTAGTAACTAAGACTACAGGTGTGCACCACCGCATCTGGCTATTTTTTTTTTTTGATAAGAGATGGTATCTTACTATGTTGCCCAGGTTGGTCTCAAACTCCTGGCCTCAAGTGATCCTCCCACCTCAGCCTCCAAAAGTGTTAGGATTACAGGTGTGAGCCACTGCACCCAGCCCCATAGGCTCTATTGAGGTTTTCATGGGAAGGAACAGAGGAGGCAGGGTAGTTATGCTAGTGTGCTTAGGATTGGATAGTTTGAATAATTTCAGTAGACTCCGGACTATATGGGTGGTCCTTAGTTGTCCAAGTAGCTGGCCCTGGAGTGATTTGAGGAAGGGAGAGTAGTGGCTTGGTGTGTGAGTTTGATAAAGGAGATAATTGGGTACAACTCTGGGTTGGTTGGTTTGTATGTTAAAGCTCTACTCACAAGGGAGTCCTTTGCTATCTCTAGGAATTAGCTACCCCTGGGACAGGCAGCTTGTCCACATTCAAGACTCCAAATGCCAGAGCATCAAGAATACAGAAAATAGGGGCAAAGTAGCTCATGCCTGTAATTTTAGCACTTTGGGAGGTGGAGACAGGAGGATCGCTTGAGCCCAGGGGTTCAAGACCAGCCTGGGCAACATGGCAAGGACCCGTCTCTAGAAAAAAAAATTTTTTTTAATTAGCCAGGTATGGTGGTGCACACCTGTAGTCCCAGCTACTCAGGAGGCTGAGGTGGGAGGATTGCTTAAGCCCAGGAGGTCGAGGTTACAGTGAGCCGTGTTTGCACCACTATACTCCAGCCTGAGCAATACAGCAAGACCCTACCTTCAAAAAAAAAAAAAAAAAAGGGGGGGGATATAGGAAATAAGAACATGTAATGAAAACGCTGGGCTTCTAGAAACCTTCCACAACCGAGGAAGGAAAATCTTATTTAGTGCTCAACAGTCATGAATTTGAAATTACTGTCTGTGACGATGTAGCCATTTGTTTGCTGGACGATAAAAAGCCAGGTGAAAGATGGTGTACCCTGAAGCCACTGAGATGTAGTGGTAGGAGAAGGGGAAGGCCAAGACCTATTGCTCGATGTTCATGAAAGAGAGCTTGAAATTGAATCAAGTAATGAGGCAAGGAATCCTCAAGTCCTGGGCACCTCTTCCCTTATAACAATCAAGGATTTAACAAGACGGACTAGCTTGATTTTTCACTCCCTAGTTCTCTTGAATAATTGCAAGAAGTGGGCGGGGCACAGTGGCTCGTGCCTGTAATCCCAGCACTTTGGGAGGCTGAGGCAGGCAGATCACCTGAGGTCAGGAGTTCAAGACCAGCCTGACCAACATGGTGAAACCCCCTCTCTACTAAAAATACAAAAATTAACCGGGCGTGGTGATGCGTGTCTGTAATCCCAGCTACTCAGGAAGCTGAGGCTGGAGAATTGCTTGAACCCAGAAGGCAGAGGCTGCAGTGAGCCAAGATTGTGCTATAGCACTCCAGCCTGGGTGACAGAGCGAGACTCTGTCTCAAGAAAGAAAAAAAAAAAATTGCAAGAAGTACCATTTATGGAGCAGTTTCTACCATAAAGGATGTCTGTCGACCACTATCTCATTTAATAGCGACCACAGTTTCATAAAGGACAGCCTTTGATGAGAAACCGTGGCTGTATATCAATTGCCCAAGGTCACCTAATTAAGAGACAAAACCAGATTTGAACCCAAGTCCTTCTGACTCCATCGTCTGCATTCCTAACCACTGCGCTGTGCTGCCTCAGCTTGTGCACCAGACCTGTGCTGCCTCAGCTTGTGCACCAGACCTGTGCTGCCTCAGCTTGTGCACCAGACCTGTGCTGCCTCAGCTTCTGCACCAGACCCGTGCTTTGGTCCTTGTGCGATCTGGTGCGTCATTTCATGAATGGTTTACATCTTCACAAAATACCTCCTCAGTATAATCACAGACACCAGGGAAGAAAATGACTTGTGAAGAACAAACTATAAGGCTTCTACCTGCCCAAACTTGACAAGGAGAACAACCCCCCCCCCCCCCGCCTCATTTTATAAAAAGAAGCCTGGCAGGGGCGGTGGCTCACCCCTATAATCCCAACATTTTGGGAGGCCGAGGCAGTTGGATCACCTGAGGCCAGGAGTTTGAGACCAGCCTGGCCAACATGGTGAAACCCCACCTTTACTAAAAATACAAAAAATCAGCCAGGCTTGGTGGCACGCGCCTGTGATCCCAGCTACTCAGGAGGCTTAGGCAAGAGAATCACTTGAACCCAGGAGGCGGAGGTTGCAGTGAGCCGAGATCGCACCAGCATTGCACTCCAGCCTGGGCAACAGAGCAAGACTCCATCTCAATATAAATAAAATAAGTAAAATAAAAAGGAAGCCTAGTTTTAATATAGACTCCTTTTGGCAAATTTAGCTCTAGCCAGAGCTTCAGGACCAGAAGCACTTTTGAGATTTAGGAAGTAGGAAGTTGAAAGTGTTTTATTTTTATTTGGTTTTTGTTTTGTTTTGTTTTGCTTTTTGAGATGGAGTCTCGCTCTGCCGCTCAGGCTGGAGTGCAGTGGCACAATCTCGGCTCACTGCAACCTCTGCTTACCGGGTTCAAGCAATTCTTCTGCATCAGCCTCCTGCAGGAGCCTCCGGCAACATAGAAAGATAACATCTCTACCAAATAAATAAATAAATAAATAGCCAGATGCGGTGGTGCACACCTGTAGTCTTAGTTACTGAAGAGGCTAAGGTGGGAGGATCCTTTGAGCCCAAGAGTTCAAGGCAGCAGTGAGCTATGATTGTGCCTCTGCACTCCAGCCTGGGTGATACAGATGCGGTCTCTAACAAAAAAAATAAAAAATAAAATAAAGGCTTTGAGGTATGTTCTCTTCTCTCTCCTCTGCCTTTAGCTGGGACTACAGGCGCCTGCTGCCACGCCCAGCTCATTTTTGTATTTTTAGTAGAGACGGGTTTTCACTGTGTTAGCCAGGATGATCTCAATCTCCTGACCTCATGATCCACCCGCCTCGGCCTCCCAAAGTGCTGGGATTACAGGCTTGGGCCACCGCGCCTAGCCTGAAAGGGTTGTATTGTATGTTCTCAAGATGTTCCTTGTCACTCTTTGTAACTGTTTCTTTCAACACTAAATTTTCCCACCTATCTATGTGAGTTTTGTCCTAAAAAGTGGCAAGTAGAAATTAGAGTTCTGTTGAGACGCCAGTGTACCTCTCTGCCCCCCAGCAAATGGCTCCTCAGTTGTGGTTGCCTGTTCACTCTTACTTGCAACCAGTGGGTTTCGGGGTCAACACACCAGCTTACCTGCCAGCATGATAAAATGGTCCACACTACCAAGTACAGCTGTCGTATGAGGCACTCTCATGCAATCTGTTCTGCTCCCTATCTGGAGTCTGATTTTGAATTCAAAACTACGTTAGATGATGTTATGGGTTGAATTATGTCCCCCCCAAAATTCCTATGTTGAAGTCCTAGCCCCCAAAATATGACTTTATTTAGAAACAGGGTTATCGCAGAAGGAATTAGTTAAGATGAGGTCCTACTACAGGAGGTTGGCCCCTACTCCAGGATAACCGTTGTCTTTATAAAAAGGGCAAATTCTGGCTGGGCGCAGTGGCTCATGCCTGTAATCCCAGCACTTTGGGAGGCTGAGGCAGGCGGATCACAAAGTCAAGAGATCAAGACCATCCTGGCCAACATGGTGAAACCCCGTCTCTACTAAAAATACAAAAATTAGCTGGGCGTGGTGATGTATGCCTGTAGTCCCAGCTACTCGGGAGGTTGAGGCAGGAGAATCGCCTGAACCCAGGAGGTGGAGGTTGCAGTGAGTCAGGATCGTGCCACTGCACTCCTGCCTGGTGACAGAGTGAGACTCCATCTCAGGAGAAAAGAAAAAAAAGGGCAAATTCGGACACAGACACACAGGAATAACACCATATGTGATTGGAGTTATGCTACTGAAAACCAAGCAATGTCCAGAAGCCAAGAGACAGGCTTGGAGCAGGCCCTTCCCCAGCCTCTCCATTACTAGGGGGAGCTTGGCCCTGCTGATGCCTTCAGCTCAGGCTTCTCACCTCTAGAACTGTGAGACAGTAAATCCTTGTGGCTTAAACCTCCCAGTTTGTGGTCGCCCTAGAAAACTTCTAATACAGGTGGCATGTGGTCCCTGTCACCTTATAGGAGTCCATTTTTCGAATGATTTCCTTCCTGACACTGGACACTTCAGAGCGCTGTGGATGTTTTTGGATGGGACACTGAGAATCATGTGTGTGCTGAGTGTGGGAGGAGCAGGTACAATGTGTGGAAGATGAGGTCATGATTTGCTTATTTCAAAAATTAGTTTAGGGTCGATTTGGAATGTCCATACCTGAAGAAAGAACAAAAAATTCAAGGCCATGGGTTTGACAGACCTTCTGTACCCCAGACCCAGGTTAGAACCTAAACCTCTGACTGTCCCCAAATTACAGATCCTGTTCCTGATTCCTACCTTCTCACTGGCTGGCACTCCTGATCCCTAGTAACCCTGGGAAGCCTTTATTCTTTTGAGTGGTAGCAGCTTCGTCCTGGTGGAAACTTCTAGAGAACTTTCTGGAAACGGGAGGTATCCGTGGTGTTTGATGTCATGTGTCCCATCTTAAAGGCATAACTGATAACTTATGGAGGAAAGTCTTTGTTTGTGAGCTCCATCACATCCACTCTGGGGACTTCTGCAGTGTTCTACTTACTTGTTTGGTACAGGAAGAACTGGGAAGGTTTTCTAGATTAGTTCCTACAAAGGAATACTTTGTAACTGCAGTCACTCCCTAGCTTTCTCTATAAGTAGACCAGATTTGTTCCCTAAGGACAGATTGTTCCAAATTGGTCACAAAATACGGAATTAATTAAAACAAAACCCACACACTAAAACAGAAACAAATAGTCTTTTCTGAAAACTAAAAGTCTTTTCACTTAAAATGCATTTTTGCAAAATGTAAACTTTGGGCGTCTTTGTGTATACACACACACACACACACACACACACACACACACACACACATATTTTTGAAACGGAGTTTCACTCTTGTTGCCCCTGCTGGAGTGCAGTAGCACGATCTCAACTCACTGCAACCTCTGCCTTCTGGGTTCAAGTGATTCTTCTGCCTCAGCCTCCTGAGTTGCTGGGATTATAAGTTCCCACCACCATGCCTGGCTAATTTTTTGTATTTTTAGTAGAGATGGAGATTTCACCATGTTGGCCAAGCTGGTCTTGAACTCCTGACCTTAGGTGATCCACCCACTTGGCCTCCCAAAGTTCTGGGATTACAGGCATGAGCCACCGCGCTTGGCCGTCTTTGTACATTAATAAATGTGAGCAGAGCACAGTGCAAAGAACACAGACCTCGGAGACAGGTGGGTCTGGCTTCTGGAGCCACTTACTGGGTGCATGATGGGGGCAGGTGACCTCATCCACAGGCTGTTGCTGCTAATTTCCCTAAAAGGGTTGTTAAGTGGATGACAGATGACTTACCTAATGTACTGAATACAGCACATGGTAGATGTTCAACCGGAGGTAACTTTTAACACCCCACCCAGTCAGCCTCAGGCAACCTGAACCCAGAGCACAGTGTGCATCTGAGAAACTCCCTTTGAGTTTGAGGGAGAGAGAAGACCCTCAAACTCTGCCAGTTCACTTCACAGCAAAGACAGACAATACTCTTTGGTCCAGACACTGGGGTACATTCCAATACTGACCAAGTGGCATGGCATGGGGACCCACCATTCGGAAGGGATGCTGGTGCATGCAGGAACTGGAGCCTGCGGAGCCTGACGGCACCTTTAAGTTCCTGGAGTGTGAGAAGTCTGTGCAGTCCTAGAAGAGGAGCCAGGAGGCTGGGCTGGCAGGAGGGGGCTTGGGGCTCAGGGCGACAGGCCAGTTGGTACAGAGGTATGACATGCTGTGAGGACCAGCAGAATATCAGCCCTGGTCAGAAGTCACCTTCAGCACAGTACCCGCTGCCTTGAACTTGCGTGTGAAATTAAATTTAGGGGTGTTGCAAGCTTAGGCTCTGGTTACCCATGGCAACCTTGAATTCTCTCTGGATTATAGCAGATTTTAAACAGTGTCAAGAGACTGCTAGAAGGTGTTACTTGGAGAAATGACTGCAGGTAGTGATGTAGGTAGGAGATGGTAGAGAGGAAGAATTGCCAATTATAGCTTGATAATATCATCTCTGGGACCATTTAGCATAAGGGTCCTGCCTACCTGAATATACCCAAAGGCACCTGACGCTCTATGCAGGACTGGATTTATAGTAAGAGGTCGTCATCATGGTGACTTAGAGATATTAAGGAAAGGTGAAATTATACACAGCTTGCTGTTTAAGAAGCCAGAGAAGCATGTAATATGCTTTAGAAAGATTTTTCTTACAGGTTAAAAGGAAAACAAGTTTTAGCATTTAAAATTCAAGTATGTGGAAAACACGCCATGTGGAACAGCCCATTCCCCAAGGATGAAGGATAAATGAAGCGTTGCGTACGGTTTGTTCGTGACCCACTTCATTCTTTTCAGACTGCTGTCTCCACATGCTATTTCACTCCAGGAAGGTTTCTGGAAGGTATCTCAGGGTTCATCCAAGTCCCGTTTTCTCACTACCAAGGTGGAAATTGAGGCTTCGGGAGGTGGTTTCCTGGGATCAAGTATCATCTTAGAGAAGAGTGAGGACTAGAATTCATGCCCTCTGACTCAAATTCTAGAACTTTTTCTTTAGAATCACAAATAATAACTAATGAGGCCGGGCGCAGTGGTTCACGCCTGTAACCACAGGCACTTTGGGAGGCCGAAGTGGGTGGATCACTTGAGGGCAGGAGTTCAAGACCAGCCTGGCCAACATAGTGAAACCCCATCTCCACTAAAAATACAAAAAATTAGCTGGGCGTGGTGGCACGCACCTGTAGTCCCAGCTACTCAGGAGGCTGAGGCAGGAGAATCGCTTGAACTGGGAGGCAGGGGTTGCAGTGAACCAGGACTGCACTACTGCACTCCAGCCTGGGTGACAGAGCAAGACTCCACCTCAAAAATAACAATAAACTAATGAAATTAGGATTTTTTTTACAGTTTATTATTTACATGAAAATATAGAAAATCTATTTTTCTACCTTCTATATTTCTGAAAATGGATGGTTACATCTAGAACCTTCCATCTCAACAAGAGTTTAGCTTATAGCTGCCTCCTAAGAGTGTAGCGATGGCCATTGAAGTGGACGGTGGGAGCTTGCTTTCCTCAGCTCTCGGGAGTGCCATCTGGCAAGCTGTGAGGATCTGAGGGCCGTCGCCTGCCATCTTGTGGTTGAAATCGAGCACAGTGAGAGAAAGTGCTGGGAGCCCCAGTCCAGTTCAATATTCACAGGCAGTGTGTGTTTCACCGCTGTGCTGTTCGGCTGTTTTCGGCCTTCAGAGCTCTCTCTTGAATGGCAGCATCTGAGCTATCCTTTCCTCTGTGTGACTGGTGTTTTTTTCCTATGGCCCTGGGAGGTGCCCCATCCGGCTCCCTTCCTCACACACACAGCCGGGGCTTTCAGGCACCGCACTAATGAATGAGGAGCTGATCTGAGAAATCCGCCTGTGCTAAGCTCTTCATGATGGATGACAGAGGGGAGTTCTTCGTCCCCAGTTTCTCTAACTCCAGCCTGGAATCAGAAGCCTTTTAAGGAAAGCCTGAGCAGCCAGACAATTTCCAACACCACGATGGCCAGTGGGGTGAGTTTTTTTAGAAAACTGGCAAACTTGGCCACACCCTCAGTTGCAGCCAACAGGTCATTGTTGAAAGGCGCATGCACAGCTGCTTTTCAGGGTCCATTCATTTTTATGAGGGAAGAGATTCCATAAAAGGAGCGACTTTCCAGCATTTAAAGGGAGTTGAGTTTTTAGAGCCAGATCAAGAGACGCTCTTTAATTTTATCCCAGTGACCTGCTCCTCATCTGGTACCTTGTCACAACCTTTCTGCATGGGGGCAGCTCAGCCCCTGGGTGATTAACTTTAGCTGTGGAAGATGGGAAAACCTAAATACCCATGTAAGACACTTGTTCTTGGAGTGGGGATGGTGGCTCATGCCTGTAATCCCAGCACTTTGGGAGGCCGAGGCGGGTGGATCACAAGGTCAGGAGATCAAGACCAGCCTCGTCAAGATGATGAAACCCTGTCTCTAATAAAAATACAAAAATCAGCCGGGTGTGGTGGCGCACACCTGTAATCCCAGCTACTTAGCAGGCTGAGGCAGAGAATTGCTTGAACCCAGGAGGCAGAGGTTGCAGTGAGCAGAGATCACGCCACTGCCCTCCAGCTTGGGCGACAGAGACTCCGTCTCAAAAACAAAACAAAACAAAACAAACTCCTGTTTAAACTCTTAGCACTATTTTTGGGAATTGCAATGGCAATTGTAAGCTATACAGAGAAGAAAGATAAAAGCATCTTAGTGTGAGTGTAGTGTTACTGGTCCAGCTTCATGCCCTTCTATCTGTGGGCACCTCTGCGCCGTTTTCAGCAGTCCTGACTTCTACCTTATCATTTGTGTCCAGGTGCTAAATAAGTTACGAACATTTTTATTCACTCATTTTGAGCACCAAATGCCCTCAAATGATTCTCAGGCTTTTTTTTCCCTGCCCCCAAACGTTTTTGAACTTCAAGCTTTGGCACCTGTTTCGACCCTTGGCCCTCTCTTAGTTACTGTAGAAACAGAGGCAGGTAGCCAACTGCATGCAATGCTTAGGTGAGCCATTGCTAATGACCTTCACTTGCGTTCCACCTGGGTTTGCCAAGCACAGAAATGAACAGACTTGCGCTCCCATCTTTTGGTGTTGGAGGGCACCAGTATCAAAAAGGCACTTCTTGCTGGAAGGCAACAATATCTGCTTTTTAAGGACCCAAATATGTAACTCTTTTGTACGATGTAAAATGAAACAAAGCTTTTAAGCAGTTATATAGATTTCTGCATGGGATTCTTCTTTGAGATGTAGTCTTTATCCAAATATTTTGAGGATATGAGTTTGTTACACTATATTTAAAATGCTCTGAAACTCTGACTATGAGAGGCTTATTTATTTATTTATTTGAGACAGAGTCTTGCTCTGTTGCCCAGGCTGGACAGAGCACAATGGCACGATCTTGGTTCATTGCAACCTCCACCTCCCGGGTTCAAGCGATTCTCCTGCCTCTACCTCCCAAGCAGCTGAGACAACAGGTGCACATCATGCCCGGCTAATTTTTTGTATTTTTAGTAGACATGGGGTTTTACCATGTTGGCCAGGCTGGTGTCGAACCCCTGACCTCAAGTGATCTGCCCACCTTGGCATCTCAAAGTGCTGAGGTTACAAGTGTGAGCCACCAGCCTGGCCTTACTAGTGGCTTTTTTGATGACTTGGAATAACAATGTTGAATTGTATGGAGAACACAAAAAGGTGTGACTATCCTGGATCCCTTATCTTTGAGTCACAGAAACTTGGACGCCAGGGCTGCAGGGATGGTAAAATACCTGACTCATCCCACAGGTCCCTAATTCAGGGCTCCTAGTTCACCAAAGAAAAGATGATTCTATCACTTGCAGTGTCTCTTTGACTTAATTTTAGCCATTTCCTTTTGTGGAGGAAGGCTGGGCTAGTTCCATAGCTGAAGTGCATGTCTCCTCAGCCCTTAGGCTGGACTGTAAGGTTGGTTAGTTTAAATGGGGCTGGGATTTATTAAGAAATTTTGACCTTGGGAATCACGTATGTATCTTCACAAACATCCCTGAAACGAGGTCTGAACCATTATGGGGGCAAGGGAAGTGGATAGCAAGCTCTGGCCAGGCACGGTGGCTCATGCCTGTGATTCTAGCACCTTTGCAGGCTGAGGCAGGTAGATCATTTGAGGTCAGGAGTTGGAGACCAGCCTGACTAACATGGTGAAACCGCATCTCTACTAAAAATTTAAAACTTAGCCGGGCATGGTGGTGCATGCCTGTAGTCCCAGCTGAGGCAAGAAAATTGCTTGAACCCAGGAGGTGGAAGTTGCAGTGAGCCGAGATCACACCACGGCACTCCAGTCTGGGCAACAGAGTGAGACTCCATCTCAAAAAAATAAATAAATAAAAATTCAAGCTCTGTTAAGTACAGGTCTCTGTTAAATTCTACAGCAAATCTGGGTGTTTTCCCTGACTCAAGGGTTTTATTTAGTTCAGATATCCTTTCCTGTGAAGTCCTCATCTGAACCGGCGGGAATGGGCACAAAGAACTTAAATGGAAGTCACCAGAAAATGGCTTATGCTCTAGAATGGTGGTTGCTAAGGTGGGAAGCCTGAGAAGATCCATGGGTAAGAGGAAAAATTATATTAGCATCCCAAGATATTTTTTAATCTTTAAAAAAAATGAGTGTGACCAATAATTTAGATATGTATTGACACTGACTTCCTTGGTCAATCTGAATGTCAGTGAGTCCCATTTTCTGAGTAGTCCATGACACATCCTGAGGGAAGAGGGGAAGGTCCATAAAGGCCCCCTCACTGGTTAATTCACCACTCCTTTTTTTTTTTTTGTCACCCAGGCTGGAGTGCAGTGACACCATCGAAGCTCACTGCAGCCTTGAACTCCTGGGTTCGAGCAATCCACCTATCTCAGCCTCTCGAGTAGCTGAGACCACAGGTGTGAACCATGGTGCCTGGCCTGTTTAATCCACTTTGGGCTTATGTCAAGGGACTGGAATTTATGTAGGCTCACTTGATGAAGTGGGTTTATGGATTAAATTATTTTGTTTCAACTGAATTAACCTTTACCAAATGGGCAGAAAAATTAAAGACATTTCTTATTTTTATTTTTAATATAAAGAGATGAGGGTCTCACCATGTTGTCCAGGCTAGTCTCAAATTCTTGGCCTCAAGGGAGTCTCCCAAAGTGCTGGGATCACAGGAGTGAGCCACTGCTCCCGGCCTAAAAATAATGCAGATGTAAGCAAACAATAAGAATGGACTGAGTTAACACTTCTCTTCCTGCTACCATGTGCTAATGATGAAGTAAGGCAATGACAATCTATGTAGACTGACAAGTCAGACAAAAACAGAATTGGTCAGGAGACCCTGTGAAATACAAACACAACCACTAGCATTAAAGAAAAACCTCATCCTAAGCATAGATTGTGCCTTATGGTAATACTTGATGATGTGAGGCTATCCCAATGAGCAAGATATTTAAAATCGAAATATTCACAACATGAATACAAATAGTTTAAAATGTTTTAGCAGTGTTTAAAATTTCACAATACTAAATCTAGTTCAGAATTTTAGCAAACTGCATATTTAAGAGCCTGTTTCGTGGGTTTTTAAAAACATAATTTCTTAAGGCGAAAACCTACATACCAGTAGAAAAAGTCTTCCTGATGTGGTAAAAATAGCTAAAATAATGCGTAGGAAACAACATAGCCACAAAATAAAACACACGATTTTGTCAGCGAATTCTGCTGGAAGAGGCACAGAAATATTGCTGAGGTTTCGAAGAAAGAGTGCGGTTGGGAGATTAGCTGTGCAGTTGGGGAGATTAGCTGTGCGGTTGGGGAGATTAGCTATGCGGTTGGGGAGATTAGCTGTGCAGTTGGGGAGACTAGCTATGCAGTTGGACTTACTATTGCTGTTGCGCATGTTCCGATTAAGAGTATTTGCTTGATTCTGCCCAGGCACGGTGGTTCATGCCTGTAATCTGAGTGCTTTGCTGGGCCAAGGTGGGTGGAGTCACTTGAGCCCAAGAGTTCAAGACCAGCCGAGGCAACACAGTGAAATTCCATCTCTATTTTTGTAAAAACTTTTTTAAATAAAAAAAATTTTTGGATGGGCCGGGTGGCTGATGCCTGTCATCCCAGCACTTTGGGAGACCGAGGCCGGCAGATCACCTGAGGTTGGCGGTTCGAGACCAGCCTGACCAACATGGAGAAGCCCCTTCTCTACTAAAAATATAAAACTAGCTGGGCATGGTAGTGCAAGCTTGTAATCCCAGCTACTCTGGGAGGCTGACGCAGGAGAATCGTTTGAACCCAGGACGCAGAGGTTGCGGTAAGCTGAGATCACACCATTGCACTCCAGCCTGGGCAACAAGAGCAAAACTCCATCTAAAAAAAAATTTATTTTAAAGAATATTTGCTTGTTTCTGTTTCAATAATGAAATATACCTATTTATTTGTGAGGTCACTAAAAGAAAGAGGTACCAGAAAAGATATGTTTTTCAAAATTCAATGATTTTGTTAGTTAAAACAATGCTTTATGGGAAAATTACATCAGGTAACAGTAGCTTTAAGTAGAATAAAAAAGAATTCAGGATATCCCAATTGCACTGATTTGAGATTTACAAATTATATGTTGACGAAAGAGTCAAACTTTGTAAAATATTTAGAGTTTTATCCTGAGCCAAATATGAGTGACCAAGGCCTGCGACATAATCTCAAAAGGTCCTGAAAACATGTGCCCAAGGTGGTTAGGTTATAGCCTGATTTTATATCTTTTTCTGTGTGTGTGTGTGAAATGGAGTCTCGCTCTGTCACCCAGGCTGGAATGCAGTGGTGTAACCATGGCTCACTGCAGGCTCCACCTCCTGAATTCAAGCGATTCTCCTGCCTCAGCCTCCCGAGTAGCTGGGATTACAGGCGCGCCACCGCACCTGGCTAATTTTTATATTTCCAGTAGAGATGGAGTTTCACCATGTTAGTCAGACTGGTCTGGAACTCCTGGTATCGTGATCTGCCCACCTCGGTCTCCCAAAGTGTTGGAGTTACAGGCGTGAGCCACTGTTCCCGGCCCTGATTTTATACCTTTTAAGGGGACCGAAGTTACAGGCAGACATCATTCAATATGGGGACAGCCTTCCAGGTCAAAGGTGGATTCAAAGATTTTTCTGATTGACAATTGGTTGAAAGAGTTACTATCTAAAAACCTGGAATCAGGCCTGGTGTGGTGGCTCATGCGTGTAATCCCAGCATTTTGGGAGGCCAAGGCAGGTGGATCACCCAAGGTCAGGAGTTTGAGACCGGCCTGGCCAACATGGTGAAACCCCGTCTCTACTAAAAAAAATCAGCCAGGCGTGGTGGTGGGTGCCTGTCATCCTAGCAATTTGGGAGCCTGAGGCACAAGAATCACTTGAACCTGGAAGGCAGAGATTGCAGTGAGCCAAGATTGTGCCACTGCACTCCAGCCTGGGTGACAGAGCGAGACTCCATCTAAAAAAAAAAAAGACCTGGAATCAATAGAAAGTGAGTGGTCTGGGTTAAGATAAGGGGTTGTGGAGGCCAAAGTTCTTCCTATGTAGATGAAGCCTCCAGGTAGCAGGCTTCAGAGAGAATAGATGGCAAGGCAAAGGCCGGGTGCGGTGGTTCAGGCCTATAATCCCTGCACTTTGGGAGGCTGAAGCGGGTGGGTGGATCACCTGGGGTGAGGGGTTCGAGACCAGCCTGGCCAACATGATGAAACCCTGTCTCTACTAAAAATACAAAAAATTAGTTGGGCGTGATGGCGTTCACCTGTAATCCCTAGCTACTCAGAAGGCTGAGGCAGGAGAATCACTTGAATCCAGGAGGTGGAGGTTGAGGTGAGCCGAGATCCCGCCACTGCACTCCGCCTAGGCAGCTAAAAAAAAAAAAAAAAGAATAGATGGCAAACATCTCTTATCAGACTGTAAAAGGTGCTAGACTCTTAGTTAAATCTCTTCTGGATCAGCAGGAGAGAAGGGGAAGGGGATTCTTTATAGAATGTAGACAGCTTTGCAGGGCTGTTTCAAAATATGTCAAAGAAATATATTTTGGAATAAAATGCTTCAATTTCTTTCAATGCCTGCTGTCTGTCATATGATGCTATGCGAGAGTCAGGTCAGCATCTGGTATCTTATTGCTACAAAGAGTCTGTTTTGTCTGTCTTGAAATCTCTATTTTAATGTAACGTTGGTCTGTTGTGCCTGAATTCCAAAGGGAAAGAATGTAATGAGGCAAGTCCTACCCCCTTTTCCCATTATGGTTTCAACCAGTTCCTCAGGTTTACTTTGGAATCCCCTTGGCCAAGAAGCAGGGTCCACTCAGCCAGTTGGAGGGCTTAGAATTTTCTTTTTGGTTTACATATGAATATATTAAATTATCACATGAACCCTGAAATTTTTTTAAAAAGTTAAATGTGTAAATAATTTTTAAAAAAATTTTAGGTAAGATTACAAAAATAGTCCAAGACTATGAAATTGATTCAGCCATTTCATCCTCTTAGCTTATTTCAGGGAGTGATGATGAAAATATATTACTATATGGCTGGGCGCAGTGGCTCACGTCTGTAATCCCAGCACTTTGGGAGGCCGAGGCGGGCGGATCACCTGAGGTCAGGAGTTCGAGACCAGCTTGGCCAACATGGTAAAACCCCGTCTCTATTTAAAAAAAAAAAAAAAAAAGTAAAAAAAAGAAAATATCTATAGAGGTTTGATGTTTATTTCTAGGCAAAGCATTTATTAGAGTAATAGAACTTAAAGATGACTGAGATTTTTATTCCACAAAAAAGACAAGTAACTCAAATTTGAGGACCTTGAATCACTTATCTCTGAAACCAAGTACAGTAGTTCCTGGTGGCCTCCTTCCTGGATGCGTTTTTGCAAGGACAGACAAACAACATGTCTCTCCAAGGTAAAGATGACGTTGTAACAATAAATAAGAAAATATCTACTTTTTGAAAGAAAGCCATGCTATGCAAAGGGCATTTTCAAAATGGGTATTAGGAAATGTTTCCATAGTTACATGATTTTTTTTTTACAAAAATGATTACATTTTTGCCAACAAAAAGTTTCACATGCATCTTTAAAATCTGGAGAGCAAAATTTTATATTTTTAAATCTTCCAAAGAATTTTAGAGCTATATGTTAAAAACTATTAAAAGTACGGTAGCTTTCGAGTTTGCAAGAAAAACTTGACAAACTCAATGTACAATTTCAACCAAACGTTAGCACGGGTGGTGGATAGGGTTGGAAAATGAGTATTATGATTGATTAAATGCTGCCACTAACATATTTCTTCCATTTGAATCTATGTATCCTTGTGAGGTATCTCAGCTATGGCAGCTGTTAAAAGCAGCATCCGGCCGGGCGTGGTGACTCACGCCTATAATCCCAGCTCTTTGGGAGGCTGAGGTGGGCGGATCACTTGATGTCAGGAGTTCGAGACCAGCCTGGCCAAAATGGTGAAACCCTATCTCTACTAAAAATGCAAAAATTAGCTGGCTGTGGTGGTACATGCCTGTAATCCCAGCTACTTGGGAGGCTGAGGTGGGAGGGTCACTTGAACCCCAAGGCAGAGACTCCAGTGAGCCAAGCATTCCAGCCTAGGAGACAGAGTGACACTCCGTCTCAAAAAAAAAAAAATGTAGCACCCATTTATTATGAACTTACTTCAAGCTATACTTCCGGATTATCACATCTCAAAGTGTTAAAACAAATTTTTGAAAAGCTTGAAGTATATTTAACTACATAACTTTTAAAATATTAAGCACTTCAGGTTAAAAAAAATATATATATATATTATATATATATATATTTTTTTTTTTTTTTTTTTTTGACAGAGTCTCTCTGTGTCACCTGGTGTGTGTCACCAGGCCTGGCTAATTTTTTGTGTTTTTTTTTTTTTTTAGAGATGGGGTTTCGCCATGTTGTCCAAGCTGGCCTGAACTTCTGGGCTCAAGCAATTAACCTGCCTCAGCCTCCCAAAGTGCTGGGATTACAGGCGTGAGCGACCACACCCAGCCTCTCAATTTTCCTTTTTTACTGAGAGGCATGAAAAATCAACACTTTGAAAGTAGTTGTCTCACAAGTAGAGAGGTTAACCCTGTCCTCCTAAGGAAGATGTCTTTTGAGATTTACAGGATTTAGATGTCTCTCCTCCACCCTGTGCCTACCACCAGTCCTCTCCAGAGAACTGGTTTTCCTTGGGATCTGTAAACCAGACCTTATTCTAACTCCTCCACCCCCTGTTTCTCCTCTCTTGTTCTCTAGGTCTGACCTTGAGTTCCCAAGGAGAGGAGTCAGCATGTCCTGGCCAGCTACCCTACCAGGCACAGACGCACTGGCTCCTCTTGCTACGTGCTTGCTCCCTGGACTATTTGCAAGCTCTCTGTGGCTCATTCTTCTCTTGTTTATTCATTTTAGAACAACATATTTATAATTCTGTCACTTAATTCCTAGGTACCCTTCTCTCGTCCTACACTAATTTTTATTTATTTCAATAGCAACATTGAAACAGCATTTTTTTTTTTTTTGACACAGAGTTTCACACTGTCGCCCTGGCTGTAGTGCAGTGGCACAGTCTTGGCTCACTGCAGCCTCTGCCTCCCGGGTTCAAGCAATTCTCCTGCCTCAGCCTCCCGAGTAGCTGGGACTACAGGCATGCGCCACCACGCCAGCTAATTTTTTTGTATTTTTAGTAGCGATGGGGTTTCGCCACGTTGGTCAGGATGGTCTCGATCTCCTGACCTCATGATCCGCCTGCCTCAGCCTCCCAAAGTGCTGGGATTACAGGCGTGAGCCACTGCACCTGGCCCAAAATAGCATTTTAAAGAAAAGAACACCCTAATTCTCCATTAATTTAATTTTTCGATGTTAAGATCTAATTTGTGACCATGTGCCTACAGCTCTATCATGCTAACTCAACAGATTTAATTTTTCTATTTCCTTGTAATCTATGTTTATCTACAATATATGTTTTTCCTACTACCTTTGTTGATTCTTTTCGTTGGAAAAGAATGCTTTTACCATGTGCATGCGATAGAATGGAAGGACAATGAAGGAAAAGTTTCCTCAGTTCAGACCTCCATTTTCTTGTCATCACTTCCAGCTACACCCCAAGCCTCACTCTGTTCCCAGTATCTTTCCAGGGATTCTCTAACCATCTACAAATACTCTGTGTTGTCTTCTTTTTTACACAATGAGTGCACACTATCCACAGTATTCTGAATCTTAACCTTTTAAAAAAAATCTTAAAAACCCATCTTAGCACTTATTTCAAATCAGAACATGTCACTTTGTCTCTTGTTCTTTTTAACAGCTGTGTAGTATCCCACTGGAGTTTCTTCATGTGGTTTATTTGATCAGTCACCAACTGGTGGGTTTTTTTTTTTATTGTGTTAAGATTCTGAACTCGGTGTGGTGGCTCACATCTGTAATCCCAGTACTTTGTGCGGCTGAGGGGGGTTGGATCACCTGAAGTCAGGAGTTCGAAACAGCCTGACCAATATGGTAAAACCCTATCCCTACCAAAAATACAAAAATTAGCTGGGAGTGGTGGCACACGCCTGTGATCCCAGCTACTCGGGAGGCTGAGACAGGAGAATTGCTCGAACCTGGGAGGCTGAGGTTGCAGTGAGCCAAGATCGTGCCACTGCACTCCAGCCTGGGCAACAGAACGAGATTCTGTCTCAAAAAAAAAAGAATTCTGCAATAAATTTTATATTTGTATGTCTTTGTGTATATGTATAAGTGTATGTAATGGATAAATTCCTTGAAGTGGGATCCTCAAATAAATCACATTCTGAATTTGTTATTCCTATTGCAAATTGCTTTCCCCAAGAGATTATACTAATTTGTATCCCCACTGACAATATACAAAAGTGCTGTTTTTCTCACAGCATCACAAACACCACAGGAATTACTTTTAATTACACTACATGCAGAATTCTCTATTATCCTTTTCTTACTCACACAATGGGGGGGTTCAGTCACTTGACAGGTGACAGCCCAGTGATGACAATGAAGGAGGATTTGGCAAGAGATTTTATTCCTTGCAACAAGTAAGGAGAACACCAGGGATAGCTCCCAAAGCACTGCCTCCCCAAGCTGGGAGCGGGGTCTGGCATTATAAGCATAGGGTAATGAGGTGTAACCTGATTGGATCTTGCAATGAGGAGATGCTGGGATACATGATATGGCTGCATCTGGCCATGGGCTGATGCCAGAGCTCAATCTGATTGGATTCTGGATCCTGCCATACAGTGTCCGCTTCTTAATTCCATCCCACTCCTCAGCTCAAACACTTAGGTTCTTCCTGTGGTTGCAGGCTTGGTTTATCTAGGCATGCTGAGGTCACATGACTCGAGGGTCCATGGCGAATAAAAAAACAGATCTCAATGTAAAAAGATCACGTGCGGTGGCTCACACCTGTAATCCCAGCACTTTGGGAGGCCGAGGCAGGTGGTTCACAAGGTCAGGAGATTGAGACTATTCTGGCCAACATGGTGAAACCCCGTCTCAACTAAAAATACAAAAATTAGCTGGGTGTGGTGGCATGCTCCTGTAATCCCAGCTACTCTGGAAGCTGAGGCAGGAGAATTCCTTGAACCTGGGAGGTGGAGGTTGCAGTGAGCCAAGATCATGCCCTTGCACTGCAGCCTGGGCAACAGAGCGAGAATCCCTTTCAAAAACAACAACAACAACAACAAAAACAAAAAAACCCAACAAAAGTGGAACCTGATTGGTCTGGTGTGGCTACACTTTTTCCCTTAACACATTCGAACATGTTCCTCCTTATTAAGTAGTCTCGATAGGTATAATCATCAGTGGTAATTTAGATAAGCATGTTCTTTCTGTCCTTGCCAGTTGTCAGTATTATATTTAACACTGCATTTATTTTTTTTTTTTACTTTTTAAAAATTTTTATTTTTTCATCCTTATCTTCTCTGTATCGTCCCAATTTTAGTATATGTGCTGCTTAAAATGCTTGTGACCATGACTTTTTTTCCTTTTTGAACCATCCTTCATGGAATGAAGGTATTGTGTCAAAGGACGTTTTTGCCAAATTGTGTTATACACATTGTTTTATGAGATTACACCCCTAACAATAATGTATGAATGCCAGTGTGCCAGAGCATTTCCATGTTGGATATTACAATTTCAATTTATGTTTTCTTAATGGAAATATGGCTCATTTTTGTAGTTTTACTTTGCACTTATTTGATGAGGAAGTTTGGCCATTTTGCCCTAGGTTTTTTTTTTCTGTTTTATTTTACCTGTCATCTAAACAATCTATTCATGTCTTTTGTCCATTATCTTTTGGGGCCCTCATCTGCAGCACTGGATACGCATTTAGATGTTATAGATCTTAATCTTTTTACCCCATGTGGTTAAAATTCTCCTTAATCTTTTAAATGTTATTTTTACTGTATGGAAGTTTTAACTGTTTCTGTAAGTAAATCTGAGCTTTTTCTTTTAGAATTATCTTTTCACTGCTTCAAATCTTAGGATGATGTCATTTTCCCAAAGACTCGTCACTCTCTTCTACCAATTTGTGATTATATTTTTAAATTTATCTTTATAATTTAAATTTTAACGGCTGGGTGCAGTGGCTCAGGCCTGTAATCCAGCACTTTGGGAGGCTGAGGTGGTTGGATCACCTGAGGTCAGGAGTTCAAGACCAGCCTAGCCAACATGGTGAAACATTGTCTCTACTGAAAATACAAAAATTAGCCGGGCATGGTGGCAGGCGCCTGTAATCTCAGCTACTTGGGAGGCTGAGGCAGGAGAATCGCTAGAACCCAGGAGGCAGAGGCTGCAGTAAGCTGAGACTGCACCACTGCACTCCAGCCTAGGCACAGAGCAAGACTCCATCTCAAAAAAAAAAAAAAAAAACCAACACACAATTAGGCCTGGTGTGGTGGCTCAGGCCTGTAATAATCCCAGCACTTTGGGAGGCCGAGGTGGGTGGATCACCTGAGGTCTGGAGTTTGAGACCAGCCTGGCCAACCTGGTGAAACTCCATCTCTAAAAAATAAATAAATAAATAAATAAATTTTAATTTAATGAGCATTTATTTTGATGTTTGCTGGAAATTATAAATCTAAGTTTTTTCTAAATTGCTATCTAATTATCTAAATAGCATTTATTTTATTTTCTTTTTTTCTTTTCTTTTTTTTTTTTAAGACAGGGTTTCACCATATTGGTCAGGCTGGTTTCGAACTCCGAACCTCAGGCGGATCCACCCGCCTCGGCCTCCCAAAGTCCTGGGATTACCACGCCCGGCCTAAATACCATTTATTTCTCCCTCAATTTGTGGGGTTTGATTTATTATATTTTTAAAAATTTTACTTTAAGTTCTGGGATACATGTGCAGAATGTGCAGGTTTTTTCACGTAGGTATACATGTGTCATGGTGGTTTGCTGCACCCATCAACCTGTCATCTAGGTTTTAAGCCCTGTGTGCGTTAGGTATTTGCCCTAATGCTCTCTCTCCCCTTGCCCCCCAACCCCCAATAGGCCCCAGTGTGTGATGTTCCCCTCCCCTGTGTCCGTATGTTCTCATTGTTCAGCTCTCACTTATGAGTGAGAACATGTGGTGTTTGGTTTTCTGTTCCTGTGTCAGTTTGCTGAGAATGATGGTTTCCAGCTTCATCCATGTCCCTGCAAAGGGCATGATCTCATTCTGTTTTATGACTGCATAGTATTCCATGGTGTATATGTGCCACATTTTCTTTATCCAGTCTATCATTGATGGGCATTTGGGTTGCTTCCAAGTCTTTGCTATTATAAATAGTGCTGCAATAAACATATGTGTTCGTGTGTCTTTATAGTAGAATGATGTATAATCTTTTGGGAATATACCCAGTAATGGGATGACTTATTATGATTTATATGTGTACATACACACACTTGTTTTCATACACTTTTTTTTTTTTTTTTTGAGACAGGTCTCACTTTGTCACCCAGGCTGGAGTGCAGTGGCATGATCTCAGCTCACTGCAGCCTCAACCTCTTGGGCTCAAGTAATTCTCCCACCTCAGCCCTGCAAGTAGCTAGGAATACAAGTTTGCACCACCATACCCGGCTAATTTTTTTGTAGTTTTTTTTTCCCAAATCAATAGGTCTTTTATTGCGTCATTTAAACGTTACAAATAGGTCTTAGGAATCATCCAGCATCTTGTTTCTTGTAGCTGGAAAACTCTTAGATCTTATTCATCACCCTGCTGAACAGTTCCTTTTTCAGAGACATAGACACCATCCACCATCCAGAAATTTCCTGATATTCTTGTTTTTAACTGTTGTGGCTTGCTGAATCAAAGCCACTGAATTTGAAACAAGTTCAGTGTCATTTCCTTCAAGGATTAGTTCATCTTTGTGGGCCTGAGATATTGAACAGGGAACACCTGGCCTCATCCAAACCCTGGGGGATGTATATTTCACCCAAGAAATTTTGGATTTCAAACAAGAGACCCATTCTCCTGGGTAACAGTGTTGACGGGGGAAGTGAGCGCCCACAGACCTCATCTTGTAACGGAAGCCCAGTGTAACATCCTTGATCATATTCGGTCCATGACTACAAAGAGTCTGAACAGTAGCCATCTCCTTTCTGTCACCCACCATTTGTCAACCTGGAGCCTCTTTTTTTTCTTTCCAGGAGGGACTGAGTTCTACATTGATGTGATTGAAGTCCCTCCACAGCGTTCCTCTGGGGTCCTTCACGATAACCCTGCATCCCTTCAGTAACGTTGACATTTTCTGGAATGTCAACAGTCTGATTGCTGAGAAGGGTCTTTATTCTCGTAGTAGATGCAGAAAAACAAAAACAAAAGCAAAACAAAACAAAACAAAAAGACAAAAAAAATTAAATGAAAGTTGCCAAGAATAAAAAAACAAACAAAACATCTTTTGTGGTTTTTATAGAGACCAGGTTTCACCTGTCACCTAGGGTGGTCTCAAACTCCTGCATTCAAGCAGTCTGCCCACCTCGACCTCCCAAAGTGCTGGGATTGCAGGCATGAGCCACCGCACCCAGCAATACACACACACTTCCATTTCTGGGTGTCCTATTTTTCTTCTGATCTGTATGTCTATTTTGATGCTCATTACCCGGTCTTTTAATTATGTTGTAACATCTAGTAGTGCTAGTTCCCTCCTCCATCTCATTGCTGAAACTTTGTCTAATATTCTTTGAAATTCTTATCCCCTAAAATTTCTGAAGTATCATAATTCACGTGGTTGAGTTTCTAAGGCCATCCCAGGGCATGCCGTCTTCTCTAGCATGGCCTATGCTTCAGGACCCAGTGAAAGCCCCCTCATGAAGCCTTTCCCTCCTCGCACTCCTGCAAACATCTCGGACCTGCACATCCACATAATCTACGTGGAGTGGTATCCAGGATTCTCAAATGGTCCCCCAATTCCACACACCCCCATTGTGTACATCTCCTGCCTAATCCTCTAGGACTGTGAATTTGATGGATTTTACTCTGATGACTAGGTTATGTTACAAAGCACAGTTGACGTTAAGAAAGGGAGATTATCCAGGTGGTCCTGTCCTAATCACATGGGCCCATTAAAAGCAGAGATTTGGCCCGGCGAGGTGGCTCACACTTGTAATCCCAGCACTTTGGGAGGCCAAAGCGGGCAGATCACTTGAGGTCAGGAGTTTGAGACCAGCCTGGCCAACATGGTGAAACCTGTCTCTACTAAAAATACAAAAAAAAATTAGCTGGGCATGGTGGCGTGTGCCTGTAATCTCAGCTACTTGGGAAGCTGTGGCACAAGAATTGCTTGAACC
Source organism: Ateles fusciceps (assembly GCA_036589455.1). Classification (NCBI taxonomy): domain Eukaryota; kingdom Metazoa; phylum Chordata; class Mammalia; order Primates; family Atelidae; genus Ateles; species Ateles fusciceps. The sequence goes on along the minus strand of JAZHEH010000572.1, from coordinate 10,935,130 downwards.
CAGGAGGCGGAGGCGGAGGTTGCAGTGAGCCAAGATCATGCCACTGCACTCTAGCCTGGGCAACAGAGTGAGACTGTCTCAAAAAACAAACAAGCAAAACAAACAAAGCAGAGAGTTTGGCAGCTCACAGAAGTGATAGTCAGAGAACGCTCCAGCAGGTCTAGAGGAAAGCAAATAACCCCCATTGTGAACTGCGGATGGAAAAGTGCAACCTTTAGGAGCTGAAAGTAGTCCCTGATTGCAACTCACAGGCAAAAGGTACCTCAGGCCTCCAACCACAAAGAACTGAACTCTGCCAACAACTGGTGAGCTTGGAAGATGTAGGAGCAGGAAAACCACCTCCCTCCTCTTATCGTCCTGAGAATTGAGATAAGATAGATTTTTTTTTTTTTTTGAGACAGAGTCTCGCTCTGCTGCCTAGGCTGGAGTGCAGTGGCACAATCTTGGCTCACTGGAGCTCTGCCTCCCGGGTTCAATTGATTCTCCTGCGCCAGCTGGGATTATAGGCATGTATTTTGTATTTTTAGTAGAGACGGGTTTCTCCATGTTGGTCAGGCTGGTCTTGAACTCCTGACCTCAAGTGATCTGTGAGCAACTCTGCCTCCCGGTTCAAGCAGTTCTTTGCCTCAGCCCTCCCGAGTAGCTGGGATTGCAGGCACCTGCCTCCACGCCCGGCTAATTTTTTGTATTTTTGGTAGAGACGGGGTTTCACCATCTTGGTCAGGCTGGTCTCGAACTCCTGACCTCGTGATCCACCTGCCTTGGCCTCCCAAAGTGCTGGGATTACAGGCGTGAGCCACTGCACCCGGCCAAAAGCATACAAGTTTCTTTACAGATGTTTTATGGGAGCCCTCCTAAAAAATGAAGACCCAAAGAAGCCGTTATTGTCAGTTTCTTCCATTCTGGATTGGACACAATAGTAAACTGTGAAAATGTGTAAGGCAAAAGGGGCTTGCACTAGAATAGTTATTAGGGTAGGAAAGTAACTAGGAAAAGAAAGGCTTGTTTGTACAGAATTTCCTTCACCTCAAGTTTCTCCCCCTTGATGACAAGAATGTTGCATCTTACTAGCATAGGGAGAGTGTCTTTCACATGGGAGTTTAATCTTCTGCTTTTAAGAAACAGCATGAAGGTCAAAGCGATCTTTTTGCACCTGCTGTTTCTCAAGTCCCTTTAACTTAAATAATCAGTATGCCAGGATAGCCTATTTTAACCCCTTCAAAAAGGTCCCTGAGCCCAGATGAGATTGTTGGCAGCTCCAGTCAACACAAGCCCCGCCATGCCACAGCTGTATTCTCTCTTTTTTTTTTTTTTTTTGAGACCTATCTCAGCTCACTGCAACCTCTGCCTCCTGGGTTCAAGTGATTCTGTCTCAGCCTCCCGAGTAGCTGGGATTACAGACATATGCCACCACCCCTGGCTAATTTTGTATTTTTAATAGAGACAGGTTTCTCCATGTTGGCCAGCTGGTCTCAAACTCCTGCCTTCAGGTGATTCACCTGCCTCGGCCTCCCAAAGTGCTAGGATTACAGACGTGAGCAGCTCTATTCTTACCTACAGAATGGTGAGCTAATAAATGGGTATTGCTCCAAAGCTTCTACATTTGTGGTAATTTGTTATATAGCAATATAAAACAAATTTAATGGCAACATGCAATTTAGTACTTGATCCCTCTCCTGTCATTTACTCATTGTTTTGCGTGTATAAATCTTACCTTCCTTAACCAGATTATAACCTCCCTGAGAACCAGACCAAACTTGATGTTTTTTTCTGCATAGCCAAATTACCATGCCATAGGGGCTACTCTGGAAGGAAGGTGGGGTGAGTGTTTAACCTCCTGGCTTTAGAATCAGCCAGCCGGGCACAATGGCTCATACCTGTAATCCCAGCACTTTGGGAGGCCAAGGCAGGTGGATCACCTGAGGTTGGGAGTTCAAGACCAGCCTGGCCAACCTGGTGAAACCCTGTCTCTACTAAAAATACAAAAATTAGCCAGGCGTGGTGGCAAGTGCCTGCAATCCCAGCTACTCAGGAGGTTGAGGCAGGAGAATCACTTGAACCTGGGAGGCAGAGGTTGCAGTGAGCCGAGATCTCGCCATTGCATTCCAGCCTGGGCGACAAAGCGAGGCTTCATCACACACACACACAAAAGAAAAATAGAATCAGCTTGCCTTGATCCTTTTGTAGTTCATGAGTATGATGACTGGGTGTGTGAGATGTGCCACCCTCAAACTTTGTTACGATGTCAGCTCATTACCTGTCTAACTTGAAAAAAAAAAGAATCAGACTGCCTTGGCGTAAATCTTGGCTTAAACTTTCTAAGCTTTGGTTCCTTCATCTTTAAAATAGGAATAAAATGCATTAGGAAAACTAGGGAAAGATACACAAACATCGTTATCAGCAGCTACTTCATAGGAGATGATTGCAGGATCAAATTTCATAGAAGGTTTGTAAGGATTAAATGAAATGATGCTTAGAAAGTTCTTAGAACAGGATGGCCACGGTGGCTCACACCTGTAATCCTAGCACTTTGGAAGGCCGAGGCGGGTGGATAACGAGGTCAGGAGATAGAGCCTATCCTGGCCAACATGGTGAAACCCCGTCTCTACTAAAAAAAAAATACAAAAAATTTAGCCAGGTGGGATGGTGGGTGCCTGTAATCCCAGCTACTGGGGAGGCTGAGGCAGGAGAATTGCTTGAACCTGGGAGGCAGAGGTTGCAATGAGCCGAGATCATGCCACTGCACTTCAGCCTGGGCAACAGAGTGAGACTCCGTCTCAAAAAAAAAAAAAAAAAAAAAACTTAGTGCATGGTACATGGTAAAGCTCTATAAATACTAGCTCTGTGTTTGTAGAAAAACAGCCTCTTTGACATGTTTGCCCTTCCATATGTGCTAGATTTGTTTTGTGTCATGTGACACTGGCCCTATCTCCCTACACACACACTCGCATTCCTACCTCCACCTCCTGGCCACCCACCAGGGATAGGTGCACTAAATCCAGCCATTGGACTTGACCGACAACCAGTTTAATCTCCTGAAAATCTGGAATCAAGCCAGGGAGAGACCAGGCTGCTTTGCTGCTTGAGATGAGCTTGAAGGCCAAGTGGAACCACATCTGGATTCATGTCCAGAAAGAGCCAGAGCCACACGCCCATGCTACAGTTACAGAATGGCAGATGCCAAGAGGAAGCCAGTTTCTTTAGAGAAACACAGAGTGGACATGCAGAAAAGGACAGGGCTGAGAGACAGTGTCCCCAGAAAAAGGGATGGGACAGTACCTTCCAGGGGCTGGCAGTTCCCAGCACCAGTTCCCCACCGTGCCTAGCTGGACTTGTTTCCCCTCAATCTCCATGTCCTCAGAAGTATCCCTTGCAAACAAATAAGCCCTGGCCAAAAAAAGGCTGCTGTGGGTGACAAATCAGACAATCGGTCAGGTTCTAATACATCCTGGGACACCAGGCTCCGGTGCTGACTCCACATCAATGTAAAAGACAATTAAATGGGCTGGGCGCGGTGGCTTACTCCTGTAATCCCAGCATTTTGGGAGGCTGAGGTGGGTGGATCACGAGGTCAAGAGATCGAGACCATCCTGGTCAACATGGTGAAACCCCGGCTCTACTAAAAATACAAAAATTAGCTGGGCATGGTGGCGCGTGCCTGTAGTCCCAGCTACTCAAGAGGCTGAGGCAGGAGAATTGCTTGAACCCAGGAGGTAGAGGTTGCAGTGAGCCGAGATCGCACCATTGCCCTCCAGCCTGGGTAACAAGAGCGAAACTCTTATCTCAAAAAAAAAAAAAAAAAAAAAAAAAGTGGCCGGGCGCGGTGGCTCACGCCTGTAATCTCAGCATTTTGGGAGGCCGAGGCAGGCAGATCACCTGAGGTCAGGAGTTCAAGACCAGCCTGGCCAACATGGTGAAACCCTGTCTTTGAAAAAAAAAAAAAAAAGACAATTAAATGGGCTGGGCACGGTGGCTTACTCCTGTAATCCCAGCACTTTGGGAGACTGAGGTGGGCGTATCATAAGGTCAAGAGATGGAGACCATCCTGGCCAACATGGTCAAACCCTGTCTTGAAAAAAAAAAAAGACAAATGATATTTCTCTGTGGTATTTTTCCAGACCATCTTTCAACTGTCAGCACAGTTAAATTCCCAGTGGCCTCTGGAGGGCACTGTTCAGTTAAGATTATTCCAGGGTAGTGAGCACTACACCAGCAGAGCATTTAAGGAAAAGGCATTTGAAACAATAGTTACCATTTCCTGAGTACCAACAACATGCTAACCACAGTGCTGCTTGCTTTAGGTATATCTTAAACGATCACAGTGACTGCTTCTATCCAGCAATTGCAGGTTGTTTTCGAGTGCGGTTGCTCATTTCCGCAGGCATGCTATTAACAGGCGTCAAGTAAAAGGGAAGCTTTTTTTTTCTTTTAATGAACAAACAGAGAGACTGAGCTTACAGCTTCTGTTGAGAAACAGTTCAAGTTCAGTTGACCCTCCATGTACTCCTTTTTAATTAGAAAACAAATGTAGCGCCATTGCAACACAGAAGGAAAAAGGTATTTGGTCTATGGGGGTGTAAATACCTGAATCCGTCTTCTCTCTCAAGGTGAGGCAACGTGTTTCCTGTCTCAGGTCAGGATGTATTAGAACCTGACCGATTGTCTACAAGATAATCGTGTTGGTTTCATGCCAGGCCGTGGGCTGCTAGGGAGTGGGGGCTGCTCTGCAGGGTAAGAGTTTTTGTTTTTCTCTACCTTGCTCAGTGCCACCTGGTGGGGAGGGTGGGAGTGAGGCTCCACACCTTTCCAGGTAACAGTTCCCTGCAGTCTGAAAACAGCCACTTACCTGTCTCCCTTTTATTTTTATTTTTACAAGATATTTGAGGCTGGGTGTGGCGGCTCACGCCTGTAATCCCAGCACCTTGGGAGGCTGAGGTGGGGGCATCACTTGAGATCAGGAGTTTGAGTCCCAGCCTGGCCAACATGGTGAAACCCCGTATCTACTAAAAATAGAAAAATTAGCTGGGTATTGTGACATGCACCTGTAATCTCAGCTACTCAGGAGGCTGAGGCAGGAGAATTGCTTGAACCCGAGAGGCAGAGGTTGCAGTAAGCCAAGATTACACCACTGCACTCCAGCCAGGGCAATAATATTTCTGTCTCAACAAAAATAAATAAGTAAAAATAAAAATAATTTTAAAAAATAGCCGTAGTGAGATGTTCACATACTGTAAAACATATCCTTTAAAATGTACAATTGAGTGGCTTTATATATTCACAGCATTGAGTATCACCCATATCTAATTTTAGGACATTTTTATCCTTCCAAAAAGAAGCCACATACCCATTCACCATACTCCGCTTCTCCAAGCCCCGGGAGAATAGAGGCTGCTTTCTGTTCCTATAGATTTACCTATTCCAGATATTTCAGTCCGTGGTCTTCTGTAACTGGCTTCATTCACTTAGTGTAATGCCTTCAGTGCTCATCTATGTTTCAGCAGGTTTCAGAACTTTACTTCGTTATGTTGGCAAATAGTATTCCATATGTTTAACCATATTTGTTTAACCATTCATCCGTTTGTGGACGTTTGGGTCTTTTCCACTTTTTGACTCTTATGAATCATGCTGTGAACATTAGTTTACAAGCTTTTGTATGAGACATTTTCAGTTCTCTTGGATATATACGTAAGAATGGAATTGATGATGATATAGTAACTCTGTGTGTAACTTTTTGAGGAATTGCCAAATTGTTTTTCAGGACCATTTTACATCCCCCCCCTGTAGGGTATAAGGGTTCTAATTTCTCCATATTCCTGCCAATATATGTGATCTGTCTTTATTAGATCAGCCATCCTAGTCGGTGTGAAGTTGTATCGCACTGTGACTTTGATTAGTATTCCCTAATGATTAATCATGTTAAACACCATGTGTTTTTGACCCTTTGTACATCTTTGGAGATATGTCTATTTATTTTATTTTTTGAGACAGGGTCTTGCTCTGTCACCCAGCCTGGAATGCAGTGGCATGAGTGCAGTGCAGAGGCTCACAGTAACCTCAACCTCCTGGGCTCCAGCAATCCTCCCACCTTATTCTCCTGAATAGCCAGGACTACAGGCACATGCCACTACACCTGGCTAATTTTTAAAATTTTTTTGTAGAGATGGGTCTTGCTATGTTTCCCAGGCCGGTCTCAAACACCTGGCCTCAAGGGATCTTCAGGCCTCAGCCTTCCAAAGCACTAGGATTACAAGCATGAACCACCATGCCCAGCTAGAAATGCCTACTTAAATCCTTTACCCACTTTCAAATTGAGTTGTAAGAATTCTTTATATAGACTAGATAGCCTAGATATAAGTTCCTTATCAGATATGTGATTTACAGATATTTTCTCAGGCAGCTGCACATATTAAACAATTGCCATGGGTGTTTTTCAACACATAACCTAGGGATAAGGCTGTTCTTGCGGCATCAGCCCTGAATCAAGTCAAATCAAAAGAAACCTTGAAAATGGAGCCTTTCAGAGAGCTGCCTGACAGGTCAAATAGTAACAGTGCCGTGAAGATAGTTTTTGGGGACCTCCAAACTTGTCCTGCCTCAGTGGCTGCTAGTGATGCTTCAGCTTTGGCTAACTTCCAGAGTTCTGAAAAAGTTGATTTTGATCATTTTTTCCAGTGTTTTTGTTACTCTTATAGAGGTATAGATTTTTGGAGATCTTTATTTTTATCATTCCAGAAGTACTTTTTCCAGTAAACTTATCCTTGAAATATACATAAAGGCACATATCAAAAGTAATCAGCTTAGTGAATTTTTTTTTTTTTTGACAGTCTCACTCTGTCACCAAGGCTGGAGTGCAGTGGCACGATCTCAGCTCACTGCAAGCTCTGCCTCCCGGGTTCAAGTGATTCTTCTGTCAGCCTCCAGAGTAGATGGGACTGCAGGCATGTGCCACCACATCTGGCTAATTTTTGTATTTTTAGTAAAGACAGGGTTGAAAAGGCTGGTCTTGAACTCCTGACATCAGGTGATCTGCCTGCTTCAGCCCCCCCAAAGTGCTGGGATTAGAGGTATGAGCCACCACACCCAGCCCAGCTTAGTGAACTTTTATATTAACCATCACCCAAACTGAGAAACAGAGCTTAACTAGTATGTCAGAACCCTCTTCATACCTCTTACCGGTTACTAACTCTACTTTGCCAAAGTAAAGTGGTATCAGTAGCTGTAAGAACTTTCCTGTCTATGGCTGGGTGTGGTGGCTCATGCCTGTAATCCTAGCACTTTGGGAGGTCAAGGTGGGTGGATCACTTGAGGTCAGGAGTTTGAGACCATCCTGACCAACATGGTGAAACCCCATCTCTACTAAAAATACAAAAAATTAGCCAGGTGTGGTGGTAGGTGCCTGTAATCCCAGCTGCTCGGGAGGCTGAGGCAAGAGGGTTGCTTGAACCTGGGAGTTTGGAGGTTGCAGTGAGCCAAGATTGGCCACTGGGTGGCCAGCCTAGGTGACAAAGCGAGACTCCATCTCAAAACAACAACAGCAACAAAAAGACTTTCTTGTCTAGTACCAATATGATTTTTTCCAACTCTGTTTGATTCTGCTTGTTCAAATTTTCCCTCCAACCACTCCCTTAATACATTTAATCTGATGGCATTTTTAACTTGTGAATTTTATTTTTTTAATATTCAACTTTTTAAAAATTATTAGCTAGCCTATTTGGGATATCCATTTGTTTGTGTCAAGCTCCTCCTGCCTCCTCAGATTCCTCTATCGTCATGACCATTTCCCTATCAGTAAGCCAGGCCCTGGAGTACTGGCTGTTAATTCTCCTCCATCCCTTTTCCCAGACATGTAGACACGCTTGATCCTTCACCTAAAAAGGGAAACTAAAATATCTTCAGGATAAAGTTACACGTTTTTTCATGAGACTTCTGCACAGTGTCCAAACACTCTGATCTGTACAGATAGAAAGGATACTTCTTTTTTTTTTTTTTTTTTTGAGACAGAGTTTTGCTCTTGTTACCCAGGCTGGCGTGTAATGGCACGATCTCAGCTCACCGCAACGTCCGCCTCCTGAGTTCAGGCAATTCTCCTGCCTCAGCCTCCCGAGTAGCTGGGACTACAGGCACATGCCACCATGCCCAGCTAATTTTTGTATTTCTAGTAGAGACGGGGTTTCACCTTCTTGACTAGCATGGTCTCAATCTCTTGACCTTGTGATCCACCCGCCTCGGCCTCCCAAAGTGCTGGGATTATAGGCGTGAGCCACCGCGCCCGGTTTAAAGGACACTTCTTGAGAGTCTTTTGGGAGAAGCCTTATCCTGCAATTCTGATTTCTTTGTTTTTCCTGACCAAGGCTTCTCAGGCTAATTCAGAGTCATTGTGGCACAGCTCAGACAGCAGGCGTTGACATTCTGAAGTTCCTTCTCCGGAGGAACTCTCCCAGTGGGAAAGCAAGTGGGGCTGGAAGACTTCCATGGGGCAACTTATAAAGTGTGGAGACCGGGCTCCCCGTTAGTCTTTTTTCTTATCAGAAAAAGGAAAGGAGATATAGAAAAGGAGATGTTCTAATGGAGGATTAAGCTAGATGTAGGAAGTCACAGTGATATGGACATTTGAAAGTAGTTGCTTGGGAAGTGAAAAGAGGTCAGAGTGGTTGAACTTAATGGTACAAGAATAACTATGGCGTGGGAAAAACTATAAATGGAGTAAAAAGTTTGGACAAAGATAAGGGCTCGAAGTAACTAATGAAATGATTAAAAATCAATTCTGATTTTTTTTTTTTTTTTGATACGGGGTCTCGTTCTGTTGCCCAGGCTGGGATGCAGTATCGAGATCTTGGCTCACTGCAACCTCCACCTCCGAGGTTCAAGCAATTCTTCTGCCTCAACCTCACAAGTAGCTGGGACTACAGGTGTGCGCCACCACGCCCAGCTAATTTTTGTATTTTTTTAGTAGAGACAGGGTTTGACCATGTTGGCCAGGATGGTCTCGATCTCTTGACCTCGTGATCCATCCACCTCGGCCTCCCAGAGTGCTGGGATTACAGGTGTGAGCCATCACACCCAGCCTCCTGGTGAATTTTTTTCATTTTGGTATCTCAAGCCCCACAGGTGGTGGATGACCTCAGCTTGTGGAGAGAAAAAAAAATCAGTGACTAGGGAACACACCTTTAAGAGCTTTATCTCATTTGATCATTAGTTGGTCTAAATAAGGAGTGATCAAAAAGCAAGAAACATGAACTCTTCAGGAATATTTGCTTTTGAGAAATATCTGCTAGTGTTTCAAAACTTTGATAGCCTCATGAAGTGGATTCAACTCTTAGATGTCCTTGAGACAAAGAAAGAACATTCTATGTGTTAGAGGAAGACACTTCAAATTTCTGCTGTGCTGACATCTTCCTGTGTACATAATCCAAAGATCATGGAGCCGAATGGTGGTCACTGATGTGTGGGCATCAGTGGCTGCGTGGTTGTGAGATGAGATCACTGCAAGTTATTATCCCTCCAATATCTTCCATACCTTTCTTCTGTGTGCTGTGCTGTTCTATTTAATGTTTTCAAAATTGTATCTTTTAGAGCCAGGTACAGTGGCTCACACCTGTAATCTCAGCACTTTGGGAGGCCTACGCGGGTAAATCACTTGATGTCAGGAGTTTGAGACCACCCTGGCCAACATGGTGAAACCCCGTCTCTACTAAAAATACAAAACTAGCTGGGCATGGTGGTGGGCACCTGTAATCCCAGCTACTCAGGAGGCTGAGGCGGGAGAATCGCTTGAACCCAAAGGTTGCAGTGAGCCAAGATTGCGCCATTGCACTCCAGCCTGGGCGTCAAGAGTGAAATTCCGTCTCAAAAAAAAAAAAGTATCTTTTAGCGTCAAGGACTCTGCCTTACTGATCAAGAAGATAAGAATTCATCTAGGGACACTTACATGAACTCATCTTCTCAGTCTTGATTTCTGCAGCTGATGTTTAACTTTTCACCAATTGGACCGAGAAAATGAAAGCTTCATTGTCTTGGGTTGAGTGAGCGTCTCTAACTAGCACAGCACCTAACACATGGCGAAAGCTCAACAAATGTTTGTTGAGAGACATAAGCGTTCCTTCGGAAAAATCCAAGTCTTGGTGTTTGTGTATCTTCTTCCCTCCCCTCCCCTCCCCTCCCCTCTCCTTCCCTCCTTTCTCTTATCTTCTTTTCTTCTTCCTCTCTCTCTCTCTCTCTCTGTCTTTCCTCTTTCTGATGGAGTCTGGCCCTGTTGCCCAGGCTGGAATGCAGTGGCACAATCTCAGCTCACTGCAACCTCCACCTCCTGGGTTCAAGTGATTCTCCCGTCTCAACCTCCCAAGTAACGGATTAGTCACGTGCCACCACGCCCGGCTAATTTTTATATTTTTAGTAGACACCGAGTTTTGCCATGTTGTCCAGGCTGGTCTCCAACTCCTGACCTCAGGTGATCCATTCACCTCAGCCTCCCAAAGTGCTGGGATTACAGGCATGAGCCACCTCACCCGTCCTGTGTATCTTCTTTCACTGGTCCTGAGTCAGTCCCATTATTTCTGGCAGGCGCATCACTCGTTGACAATGTAGTCATAAATCCCTGTGGGTCTCAATTTGGAATGTCCATGATTGTCCACCTAAAAATAAATAAAAGTGTTATGTGTAAGTGCTTTTTAAATCTGCTGTTTGCAAAAAGGATTCTGCATTGGTGCTCCCAATTTACCAGTCTGACTTAGATGTTTTAAAATAGAGTGAAATGTATCCCTATTTAAAAACAGCACAGTGGTGGTATTTGTGTAAGTCTGTTTCAATGTTTTCTCTATAAGTGAATAATTTTATTGGCTTTTTTTTTTTTTTTTTTTTTTTTTGAGACAGAGTCTTGCTCTGTGGCCCAGGCTGGAGTGCAATGGCATGATCTCAGCTCACTGCAACCTCCACCTCCAGGTTTCAGGCAATTCTCTTGCTTCAGCCTCTCAAGTAGCTGGGATTAAAGGTGTGTACCAGCATGCCCAGCTAATTTTTGTATTGTAGAGACAGGGTTTTGCCGTGTTGGCCAGGCTGGTTTTGAACTCCTGATCTTAAGTCATCCACCTGTCTTGGCCTCCTAAAGTGCTGTGATTATAGGTGTGAGCCACTGCACCTGGCCAATTTTACTGATTTGGAGGGGAAAAGCAATGATTTTTACAGATCTCCCCAACTTGATCTAAATCCTCCTTTCTTTTTTCTGAGATGGAGTCTTGCTCTGTCACCCCAGCTGGAGTGCAGTCGCACAATCTCGGCTCACTGCAACCTCTGCCTCCTGGGTTCAAGCAATTATCCTGCCTCAGCCTCCTCACTAGCTGGGATTACAGGCATGTGCCACCAAGCCCAGCTCATTTGTATTTTTAGTAAAGACGGGGTTTCTCCCTGTTGGTCAGGCTGGTCTCAAACTCCTGACCTCAAGTGATCTGCCTGCCTCAGCCTCCCAAAGTGCTGGGATTACAGGTGTGAGCCACCATGCCCTGCTCAGTTATATTTTAATCCCCAGAAACCCCTGGAGCTGGAAATGCTCCTCAAAGAGATCTGTGTAATCACGTGGCTCAGCAGCACAAACAGCCTCTCATCTCTGGAATCACAGTCTAAAAGATTTTGATAATTAACCCTCCTTTTCTACTTTGAAAAAGAAACACACCCAATTTCGAACAGGTAAACAGTCATGTCAGTTTGCAGGTGAGTTTTCAAAAGCTGATCCGGAAGCATTGTACTCTGAAAATAAATAGGACAAAGGCTAGGCAAACAAGTTATCATTATTTTCTTCATAAGTCCATGATTTTCAATGGTAGTTTTTCATTGACTTAGTAGAGTAGGCTGATACCCATGCAAATGGAACTCTAAAACCTCCCTGCCACTCTCACGTTATAGCACAGCCAGGGCATCTAAGTGAGCCACAGAGAATTTCAGGTCTGGGACATTCCCAGGAGGCCAGGTCTGTGAACACATTCTGCATGCCTGGCTTAGCTGACCGCCACACCAACTCTGTTGTGAGAGTTTCTTCATCATCTGAAGAGTCTTTAATGGGTTGGGAGAAAGGGCTCAGCCTCTGCATCTCTCATCCTCCCATGTGGCTTCTCAACACATATCCCTCCTGCCCTCCAGATCATCTGACCTGCAGGGACCCCAGGAGCTCTCACCAGAAAGATTCAGCCACCTGTTCTGGGTACAGGTTGCCCTCTTCTGCCATTCCTGCATTGTGGTTAAGTGCAGAAAAACAGGAAAATGGTGTTGCTTTTGAGTTCCTTCAGTTTGCTTTCAGTTCTTTTAGTCCCTTCCACAGGTCATCTTTGAAGACAGTTCTGTTGACAGGGGGTGCAAAATCTTAATTTACCTTTGTAGTACTCCTTGAAGGGGACTTCAGAGTTCAAAGCAAACAGAAAGACAAATGCTTGCTTTAGTGATCTTTTATCATTTTATCCTTTGTAATGACCACAGAAGAGAAAGGAGTTTGCACATAAGTTATAAATAATCATGTCGAGGGAAAATGTGGTAAAGAAAAAAAAACAGATTTTAAGAACTCATTTTGTTATTATAGAGTAAATAAGTGGCAAATATTTGGTTCGTGAACACATTTAAGGTTTAGAACTGAGATCTACTGCCTAAGAGATAGCAACCTGAGCTTTTAGGTAGAAGGGACATGGAATATAATCTCTACTTTCAAGAAGCTTAGGCTGGGCATGGTGGCCCACGCCTGTAATCTCAGCACTTTGGGAGGCTGAGGTGGGCAGATCACATGAGCATCAGAAGTTCAAGACCAGCTTGAGCAACATGGCAAAACCCCGTGATATGGTTTGTCTGTGTTCCCACCCAAATCTCATCTTGAATTGCAGTTCAGTTCCTATAATCCCCATGTGTAATAAATAACTGGCGAGAGCTCTTGTAATAACTTTCAAGAGATCTGATGGTTTTACAAGGGGCTTTTCCCTCTTTGCTCAGCACTTCTCCTTCCTGCCATCATGTGAAGAAGGACATGTTTGCTTCTCCTTCTGCCATGATTATAAGTTTCCTGAGGCCTCCCCCTCAGGAGAGAATCAAACCTCTTTCCTTTATAAATTACCCAATCTCAGGCAGTTCTTTAGAGCAGCATGAGAATGGACTAATACACCCTGTATCTACCAAAAAAACACAAAAATGCCAGGCATGGTGGCATGTACCTATACTCCCAGCTACTTGGAAGGCTGAGGTGGGAGGATCACCTGAGCCTAGGGAGGTTGAGAATGCAGTAAGCCATGATCATGCCACTATACTCCAGCCTGGGTCAGACCCTGTTTAAAAAAACAACAACTCATTTTATTCTAAAGGTTTCTTGGATTGGGGGGGGGGAAAATCCTGAAAGTTTAATTACCATGGGCCTTGCAAATGCTATTTATATCTCCCACACACACACGTTCATTCAAAGAGTAGTCATTTTATATATATACACACACACACATATATATGTTTTATAGTCCAGAAAAGTCTTTTTTTTTTTTTAACACCTATTATGCCATAAATCCATAGGGAATAGGTTCCAGCAGCTCAGGCTTCTTCCCACTGGTTCTCACACAGCGTGCTTCTCTGGGTGGAGTAGGCTGGTGCTTCAGTTAAATCCAGGTACCTTTCTCTTTGGCTTCTTTCTTTTTCTGATCATTTTCCTTGACGCGTTTCAGGAAGCTATCTCGGCTCTCAGAGTGCTTAATGTGCTCAATATGCACAGTAATTCTCTTGGCAAGAATCTTGCCCTTAACTTGTTTGTTTACAATGATGCCAGCAGCATGCTGGGTGACACTGTAGACTCTTCCAGTTTTGCCATGGTGACACTTGTGGGGCATCCCCTTTCAAACAGTACCCATTCCTTTCATGTCTGCAGTATCACCTTTCTTATGGATTTGCATATACATGGCCAAAGGAACAACTCCATGTTTTGTAAAAAGCCTAGAGAATATATACTGGGTGCCTCTCTTCTTTCCCTTTATGTTCATCATTTTGGCGAATTACTAAAGGATGGTGGATCCACTCATTATATTTTTGAAGCCTCATTTTGATTTACTTTTTAAAGTATGTTATCAAAAGGAAAAACATTTAAATTATAAAAGCACTATCTACTCAATCAGTAAGGCATAAAGAAGAAAGTGAACATGACTCGTCATTCCACCATCCAGTGGTGGGATATTGCTAATATCTGGTCTATTTTCTTCTGAACTCTCTCCGTGCACAGGTACACACACACACACACACACACACACACACACACACACACACACAAACACATCTACAAGAATGGTTTGCTTGGGTTATACACATCTGTGGGTATGAACTTAATGAGTCCTGATTCTACCACTTATAAAATGCGTGACCTTGGGCTCTTTCTTAATCCCACTAAGTCAGGCTTTCCTTAACTGTAAAATGGAATAAAGAACAATACCCAGCAGGGAGCAGTGGCACATGCCTGTAATCCCAGCATTTTGGGTAGGCCGAGGTGGGCGGATCATAGGATCAAGAGATCGAAACCATCCTGGCTAACACGGTGAAATCCTGTCTCTACTAAAAATACAAAAATTAGCTGGGTTTGGTGGTGCGTGCCTGTAGTCCCAGTTATTCGTGAGGCTGAGGCAGGAGAATCACTTGAACCTGGTAGGCGGAGGTAGTAGTGAGCAGAGACCGTACCACTGCACTCCAGCCTGGCAACAGAGCAAGAATCTGTCTCAGGAACAATACCTGGTCGGGCGCGGTGGCTCACACCTGTAATCCCAGCTTTTTGGGAGGGCAACGTGGGCAGATCACGGGTCAGGAGTTGGAGACCAGCCTGGCCAATATGGTGAAACCCCGTCTCTACTAAAAATACAAAAAATCAGCCGGGCATGGTGGCATGACAGAGCGAGACTCCATCTCAAAAAAAAAAAAAAAAAAAGAACAATACGTAACTCCTAAGGCGATGAGAGAGTAAATGAGAGTCTGCATATGAAGGCTTATCACGGGGACTGACACACCGTGAACACTTAATGAAGGTGAGCCATTAATTTGTAACTTTCTCTTGTCACTTAAAAAAAAACCAAATAGCTTGATAAGCCTTTTGGTAGCTTTGAAAAACTACCAGTTCTCCTCCATTTGATCCTTGTCTTAGCCTGGATTTGCATATATTTGAACTCTTCTACACAAGTTAGAATCCTAAACCACCAATTACAGTCATTGTTAATATAATGTTTATGCACATTTACAGTTATGCGCCAGCTCATTCTAGCTCACAACACCTCTGCGACGTAATTGTCATTATCCCCAGTTACAGATGAGAGAATCCAGGCTGGTAAAGGAGGGATGAGATCTAAACCCAGGCCCCCTGGCTCCACAGCCTCTGCTCACTGGGCCACTCACCTGACACAGCCCATCCAGCCTTCTGAAGGCACTGGGATAAGTCTGAAAGCAGTTTCTTGGCCTGAATCTGGCTGGTTTCTAATAGAGCAACTGCTATCTGCTAGGCAGGGAAACCCCCTGGACTAGAAGTCAAGAAATCTGGGTTCCTGGAAGTTCCCACATCCTTTTCACAGTTTCATCATTGTGGAGTGGGTATAATCATATCTATCATTCCTTCTTTGTGGGGTGAAGTGAAAGGCAGATAAAAGCGAAGATATACTAACAATATGACAGGAGTTTAAAAAGGTATAGAAGTCTTCTGTGACTAAGTACTAATATTTTCTTTTTTTTTTTTTTTTGCCTCCACCTCCCTACTAATACTTTCATTACTAATTACTAATAATAATGAAAGTTTTATTTATTTTTTTTTGAGATGGAGTTGCGCTCTTGTTACCCAGGCTGGAGTGCAATGGCACGATCTCGGCTCACTGCAACCTCCGCCTCCTGGGTTCAAGCAATTCTCCTGCCTCAGCCTCCCGAGTAACTGGGACTACAGGTGCGTGCCACCACGCCCAGCTAATTTTTGCATTTTTAGTAGAGACAGTGTTTCACCATGTTGACCAGGATGGTCTCGATCTCTTGACCTCGTGATCCACCCGCCTCAGCCTCCCAAAGTGCTGGGATTACAGGTGTGAGCCACCGCGCCCGGC
This sequence comes from Ateles fusciceps, assembly GCA_036589455.1. Taxonomy (NCBI): domain Eukaryota; kingdom Metazoa; phylum Chordata; class Mammalia; order Primates; family Atelidae; genus Ateles; species Ateles fusciceps. The sequence goes on along the minus strand of JAZHEH010000572.1, from coordinate 10,919,063 downwards.
CAATAATGAAAGTTTTTTTTTTCCACCCCTGTTTTTTTCTTTTCCATTTTCTTTTTGAAATGGAGTTTTGCTCTTGTTGCCCAGGCTGGAGTGCAATGACTCGATCTCAGCTCACTGCAACCTCTGCCTCCCAGGTTCAAGCGATTCTCCTGTCTCAGCCCCCGAGTAGCTGGGATTATAGGCGTGTGCCACCACACCGAGCTAATTTTGTATTTTTAGTAGAGACAGAGTTTCACCATGTTGGTCAGGCTGGTCTCGAACTCCTGGACTATCACCCCAGACTACCACCCTGTTTTTAATGAAATTCTTCATGACTCTGGTAATTCAAAGTGTTTTCCCACCTTGGACATATTAACAACTTTTTATTTTCTTTTCTTTTTTTCTTTTCTTTTAGATGGAGCCTTGCTTTTTCACCCAGGCTGGAGTGCAGTAGCACAGTCTCAGCTCACTGCAACCTTCACCTCCTGGGTTCAAGCAGCTCTCCTGCCTCAGCCTCCTAAATAGCTGGGATTACAGGCGCCTGCCACAACGCCCAGCTAATTTTTGTATTTTTCAGCAGAGACGGGGTTTTACCATGTTGGCCAGGCTGGTCTCAAACTCTTGAGCTCAAGTGTGCACCTGCCTCAGCCTCCCAAAGTACTGGGATTATAGTGTGAACCACCACACCCGGCCATTAACAATTTTTTCTTGATCTCATCATGTCCTTCATTCTGTGTTAACCAGCCTGCCCAGGTTTCCATCAGAGCTTGCTTTCTACCCTGTTTCCCTCTCCGAGTCTCCCCCACAGTGCTCCATGTGTAAACTGGAAAGTAGTCGTAACAGGGTTACAGTTCCCCTTCATCCCTTCCTCCACAGACATGTATGATAAATGGGCTAAACTCGACCCTCCTTGGGGTTAAAGTGAGGTAGGCCCTCGGTACAGCCCCATGTGTAAACAACGTGGCTTTTAAGCTGAGATGGCCCCTGAAGCCTGAAGAGGAAGCTACGTTTTTCATTTGTGAAAAAATTATTCAGGGTTCTTTTTTTTTTTTTTTAAAGATGGGGTTTCACCATGATGGCCAGGCTGGTCTTGAACTCCTGACCTCAGGTGATCCACCCACCTCGGCCTCCCAAAGTGCTAGGATTACAGGCGTGAGCCACCGCACCCGGCTATTCAGGGTTCTATCTGATCCTTTGCTTTTCCCAACTAGGAGCTTTTTTAGCTGACGGAGAACAGTGGTGGACCAGATAAGAACTGAGGCTGAGCTCCTAAGCTGCTTTTCGGGAGGATTTCCTAGAGTTGGAGAGCATGGAATAACTAGGAAGGGGCATCTGATGCTTGAGGTCAATTTGGAAGAATTGAGGGAGCTACCTACCCTCAATTCAGTGTTTCCTGAATGTGGTTCGTTGACTTGTAAAGAAGAGACATTTTGATCTATCATTATAAGAGAGCAAGTCAAGGTGAAGCACTCAATTGAATGGTAATTGCCTGGTAAGGGAAGAAGAGTCAAAGTGGTTGAACTTAATGATGCAAAGAGAATGATCATGGAGAGAATTATCAACGGAGTGAGAGAGGTTAGGCAAAGGCGAGGGACTTCAAGTCAGCTATAAAGAAAATGATTAGAAACCTATTCTTGGAAGCAGATGTCCATCAGAGTGCGAAACAGAGACCACAAAGGAATGTCTTCAAGCTTCTCAATTTGTAACAATGTGCATATGTTTTGTTCTCCATGTAATTATTTACCTATGACTGAGTAGAGAAATGATTTTTGGCAAGACCAAGGAGTAAGGACTTGGTTGTTATAAAATAAGATTTTCAGATTTAATAAGTGAAAAATTCCATGTGATTTTTGCGATCTACTGAGAGTAAAAAAATTATTCATTTTTCAGCTGTGATTCAAATTCAGCTGGGTCTCCTGTATTTTATCTGGCAACGTTACTATAAACCTGTGTAAGGAAAGGCACCAGCCCCTGCTAGACAAAGGTTTGCAGGGAAAGGAACAGCCTCTGGGATACTATCCAGCTTTAACTCTCCTAAGAGTTTATAGAAGGCCCTTCGTGGTAATACAGCACTCATTATTATAAAGCCATCTGGCAGGGCCAGGTGTGGGCCCGGCCTAGAGGTGAGCAATGGCTGCAATGGATTTTCTGCTTCTGAGTTTACATTGCCCAATGCCCAGTGCTCAGGGATAAGTCAAAGCAGAAGATCTCTGTGAGCTGGAACAAGTTTCTTTGGTGCATGAACAGGGCAAGGGGAATGTATTAGTGCGTTCTCAGACTGCTACAAAGGAATACCCAAGACCGGGTAATTTATAAAGGAAAGAGCTTAGTTGACTCACAGTTCTGCATGGCTGGTGCGGGGGAGTGCAGGAAATTTACAATTATGGCGGAAGCCAAAGGAGAAGCAAGTACCTTCTTCACAAGGCAGCAGAAAAAGAGAGTGAAGGGGTAAGAGTGCCTTGTAAAACCATCAGATCTCGTGAGAACTTAGTACCATAAGAACAGCATGGGGGAAACCACCCCCATGATCCAGTCACCTCCCCACCAGGTTCCCTCCCTTGACACATGGGAAGTACATTTTGGGATGAGATTTGGGTGGGGATATAGCCAAACTATGTCAGGGAAGATGGAGGAGGTACAGGCAAGGGTGCTCTTACACCTTTGAAGAGAAAACATGGAGAGGCCGGGCGCCGTGGCTCACACCTGTATTCCCAGCACTTTGGGAGACTGAGGCGGGTGGATCACCTGAGGTCAGAGGTTTGAGACCAGCCTGACCAACATGGTAACATGGTGAAGCCCCTTCTCAAAAAAAAAGAAAAAAAAAAAGAGAAAACAGGAGAAATTGCCGTCATATGCAATTGACAGGAATATGTATTAATGGGAGTAAGGTTGGGTAAGATTCTGTATCCGGTTAGTACAGTTAGTAGGAGTTCATGAATGCTTCTTGCAGATGGGGGAACTATTTTATTTTTTATTTTATTTTATTTTATTTTGAGACATAGGCTTACTCTATTACCCAGACTGGAGTCCAGTGGCGCAATCTCGGCTCACTGCAACCTCCTCCTCCCAGGTTCAAGTGATTCTCCTGCCTCAGCCTCACAAGTAGCTGAGATTATAGGCATTTGCTACCATGCCAGGCTAATTTTTGTGTTTTTAGTAGAGATGGGGTTTCACCATGTTGGCCAGATTGGTCTCTAACTCCTGACCTCAGGTGATGCTCCCGTCTTGACCTGCCAAAGTGCTGGGATTACAGGCGTGAGCCACTGCACCTGGCCTGTTTTATTTTATTTTCAAATAAAACAATAAAATATTGTGTTTTCTAAAGTAAAGTAAAGAATGAAGTAGACTTAGGATACTGATATCCTAAGTATCAGGGAGGAGCCACTCCACACAAGTGAGGTCACCACTGTAAAACTTTCAAGATGGTTGGGGAGGGGACTCTGTTAGCCAAGCCCAGGTCTTGACTAGCTAGAGTAGTGGAATAAGCTGGGCCATAGTGGGAGGAAAGGGCAATGTAAGATATTTAGGGGCTGTGAAAACTAGAATCAAAGTTTGTGCTTTGTATGAAAGGAAGTGAGCGGCAATGTATACCTTCGAGCAACTCAGGGTGAAAGGAGTACAGTAATTGGTGAAAAGAGATTGCTGCAGGCAGCAATGGCAGAGAGGACGTGGAAGGGGTGAGGACGGGGGCCTAGCGGTGAGGAATCTAGCAAAAGGAAATGATCTTTGTACTTAAGGAATTCTGTCGTTCAACATGCACCAGCCAACCCTTTACTGAGGACTTTATCACCTGTGGCCACTGAGGATCCAGAGATGAGTGAATTCCAATTTTTGCCCTCTAGGGATTGACAGTCTAGCAGTAGGAAAGAGCCTATAAACAGAGCAGCTCTGGAGTTTCATTTGACACAAGGGAAGCACTGGCCCACAGCAACTCACTTTGACCAGACACCATCTTTTCCTGCCTGGATTCATGTGACAGCTTGCCTACCCCTCTTTTCACCTCTGCCCAGCTGGCCTTCTGGGATGTGCTCCTCCTTGTAGTCAGTGTAATCTTTCCTTTTTTTTTTTTTTTTTTTTTGAGTTAGAGTCTTGCTCTGTCTCCCAGGATGGAGTGTAGTGGCGTGATCTCGGCTCACCGCAACCTCTACCTCCTGGGTTCAAGCGATTCTCCTGCCTCAGCCTCCCAGAGTAGCTGGGATTACAGGCATGTGTCACCACGCCTGGCTAATTTTCTATATTTTTAGTAGAGATGGGTTTCATCGTGTTGGTCAGGCTGGTCTTGAACTTCTGACATCATCATCCACCTGCCTTGGCCTCCCAAAGTGCTGGGATTATAGGCATGAGCCACCTTGCCCGGCAATCTTTCTTTTTTTTGAGACAAAGTTTCACTCTTGTTGCCCAGGCTGGAGTGTAATGGTGCAGTCTCAGCTCCCTGTAACCTCCACCTCCCGGATTCAGGCAATTCTCTTGCCTTAGCCTCCTGAGTAGCTGGGATTATAGGCATGTGCCACTCTGCCCCACCTCAGCGTAATCTTTCTAACATGGAAATTTGTCCACCTCACTCCTCTGCTAAAAGCCCGCCAAAGATGAAGCCCAAACCACTGCCTCCCAAGGCCTCACTCAGCTTCTGTTCAGTTTCCCTCTCTCCTCATACTGACCCCAGGCCCACCAAATTTGCAGCCAGAATGAACCATCTGGGTCCACACAACATGGCATCCCCTGTCTCTGTGACGGACCTTGGCCCTTGCCACTTCTGTTTTCTGGAATCTTTTCTTCAGGGCTCAGCTTACAAGCACTTCCAGAAGCCCTCTCTAACCTTTCAGTCTAATCAGGTGCCCCTGATGGCATGTCCCAGTTCCCTGGACTTAGCAGTTATCCCATAATACATGGTAACTGCCTGCAGCTTCATCATCCCACCTTGGCACCTAGCATGGCACCTGGCTCAATAAACCATGTTCTAAAAATCAACTCCTTTAATAAATTCAGCTTTTTCAGGGTGCAGGAAGAGACTTGCCCAGGTTATCTCAGGCAGTTGAGGTTTATCAGAAGGATCTCAGCAATGTGTAGGCAGCCATTTCAGCAACCCTCGGAGCTCCCAAGGGAAGGTGATTATCAAGAAAGAAAGTGTTCAAAGCAGGGGGCATTTGTGAGCTGAGTGTTGAGACAAACGGGTGTTTGCCAAGAGAGCAAGGCAGAGAAGGAGGTGTTGCAGCCGTGCCTGAGCAAACTGGCCACTCAGAGTTGTCATGTTCCTTTGTTTAACATCAGTAGCTTCCGATTGTCAGGAAAGGTGGAAGCTGTTTGCCTCCCGACCCACAGCCTCCCTGCCAGGTGGGAGGTCACCATGAAAACAAGTCCTTGACTCCTGCCTTTCCATAGAGTGGGTAGAGATCGTCCACAGCCTGCTTTTTTAAAATAAGTCTGGCAATGTCTCCACTGCTTGTTCTTGTAGGTGCTCTTTCCCAGCAGGTTCACTGTGAGGCACAGGCACCAGGACCCTGAACAAGAAGCGCCTGACCTCATCATCAGACCCAGTGACAGAATCTTCCATGGGTGGGGAGACCCAGGCCCATCTGCCCAGCTACGGCTAACACTCAGAGGTGCATTAGTCCATTCTCATATTGCTATAAAGAAATACCTGAGACTGGGTAATGTGTAAAGAAAATAGGTTTAATTAGCTCACAGTTCTACAGGGTGCACAGGAAGCATAGCAGCTTCTGGGGAGGCCTCAGGAAACTTACAATCATGGTGGAAGGCAAAGGGGAAGCAGGCACGCCTTAAATAGCAGGAGCAGGACCGAGAAAGAGAGACACAGAGAGAGAGAATTGCCCTGAGAGGATGGTGCTAACCCATTCATGAGAACTGCGACCCCTTGATCCAATCACCTCCCATGAGGCCCCACCTCCAACATTGGGGATTACAATTCTACATGAGATTTGACTGGGGACACAGATCCAGACCGTATCAGACGTGTTAGGGCTCTGCACACCCACCATCCTTACAGCTCAGCAGGCAGAGGCAGAGGTCCCTGTGCAAACCTTTCTAACCAACTTACCTTGATCATTCCACAGAAGAAAGAAATATTTCTAACTTTCATTTTGGTACCTTCAGAACCTTCTGCTGCAGATTTAGATAATGATATTTCAAGTGTTCACTGCAGCTGCAGAGCATAGACTCGTGATGGGTGTCTTTCACACATTAGCTCATGACCTCAGGAGTGTAGGTGATGGTGACATCACTTGACATCACACAGTCTGTATCAAAAAAATTTTTTTTGAGACAGAGTCTTTTTTTTCTTTTTTTTTTTTTTTAAAGACAGGGTTTCAGCATGTTAGTCAGGCTGGTCTTGAACTCCCGGCCTCAGGTGATCCGCCCGCCTTGGCCTCCAAAGTGCTTGGATTACAGGCATGAGCCACCACGCCCAGCCTGAGACAGAGTCTTACTCTGTTACCCAGGCTGGAGTACAGTGGGGTGATCTCAGATCACTGCCTCCTGGGTTCAAGCGGTTCTCCTCCCTCAGCCTCCTAAGTAGCTGGGATTACAAGTGTCCACCACCACACCCAGCTAATTTTGGTATTTTTAGTACAGACAGGGTTTCGCCATGTTGTCCAGGCTGGTCTCGAACTCCTGACCTCACGTGAGCCACCTGCCTTGGCCTCCCAAAGTGCTAGGATTACAGGAGTGAGCCCAGCCTACTTTTTTTTTTTTTTTTTTTTTTTTTTTGAGATGGAGTTTTGCTCTTTAGCCCAGGCTTGAGTGCAGTGGCATGATCTCAGATCACTGCAACCTCCACCTCCTGGGTTCAAGCAATTCTCCTGCCTCAGCCTCCAAAGTAGCTGGGATTACAGGTGCCTGCCACCACGCCTAATTTTTGTATTTTTAGTAGATACAGGGTTTTGCTATGTTGACCAGGCTAGTCACGTACTCCTGACCTCAAGCGATCCACCCGCCTTGGCCTCCCAAAGTGCTGGGGTCCCATGCGTGAACCACCATGCCCAGCCCAAAATATTTTAAAGTAAGTTTCAAACAATATACAGAGTCAGTAGGGACATTCCAGGCAAGGTGATGGCCATGAGAAAAGCTCATGAGTGAATTCATAGGTAGTCTTTTCTTGGTGAGAGTTAAGTTCATGTAAATGGATGTCTGTGAACTTCACGTCAGAGACTCTTTTTCATTAAGGGCTGTGTGAGTGAATCGATGTCTTTCTTCATCGGTACAATGGGAATAATAGTGTTTGCCACATGGGCTTTTGGGGGAGAATTAAAAGCAAATATAATAGCTTAGCATGATGCCTGGGACATAGTTAATGTCCAATAAACATTAGCTGTGGTTCTTTTTACTGTTGTTGTTGTTCATATTAGGGTACAAATAGTTGTTTGTCCATTGCCTAGTTCTGTAAGATTTATAGTAGGCATTCAGTAAGTAGTTGCAGGACTTAATGCATTTGAGTCTCTTGATTTATATTCATTTGTTCAACAAATATTTATTGGGCACCTGTATATGCTAGGTACAGTGTGAGGCCCTGGGAATAAAACAGTGTCAGACCACATGACCTTTCCCTAAAAGAGTTTACAGTCTACAAGAGTAAGCAGACAGATGGATGGGCAGTGGGCACGCTACTGGGGCACCAAGGAGGGCCCTGAATGTATTCTACGGAAGGGTCCCCCTTCTCCCTGGAGAAAGTGATCTCTAAGCTGAGTCCTGAGAGGTGAGTAGGAATTGGCAGGTGATGGTGTTTGCAGTGGGAAGGACAGCCCCAGCTTCAGTCTGTTCAGAGGCCCAAGGTAAGAAAGAACCTATCGTGTTATGCTTAGCTCTGGGCAGGTGGTTTAGTTCAGGACATCTCCCAGAGATGCTTCAAGATGACTAGAGACCACAGTTAAGTTTTACATTTTCTCATATACAACTGCACAAAAATTATTCATGTTTTCTGACTGTAAAAGGTAGAAATGGAAGAAGATACTGTCACCACGTCCGAAGAATGGGAGATGAGAAGAATTCTTTTTCGGCCAGGCACGGTGGTTCACGCCTGTAATCCCAGCACTTTGGGAGGCCGAGGCAGGTGGATCACAAGGTCAAGAGATCGAAACGATCCTGGCCAACATGGTGAAACCATGTCTTTACTAAAAATACAAAAATTAGCTGGGCATGGTGGTGCGTGCCTGTAGTTCCAGCTACTCAGGAGGCTGAGGCAGGAGAATTGCTTGAACCAGGGAGGAGGAGGTTGCAGTGAGCCAAGATTGCACCACTGCACTCCAGCCTGGCGACAGAGCGAGACTCTGTCTCAAAAAAAAAAAAGAATTCTCTCTCTCTTTCTCTGTCTCCATCAGATGCCAGTAAGTATCCTTCCCCCACAGTTGTGACTATCAAATATCTCCAGTCACTGCCAAATGTTCCTGCAAGGGTGGGGTAAGGGTGTGTAAAATAACACCTGATTGAGAATCTCTGGCTTACAATATCAGGCATCATTCTAGACACTCAGCCTCTCCTCCTCAACAAGCTGTTAAGGCAGATGGTATAAATATAAGGACAGGAAATGTCAGATGACTTACCCAGAATCCCATGGGTCATAATTATGGGATTTGGACTTTAAACCTAACTCTTTCTTATTCCACTACATCTCCGGACTGCCATGTAACACACAGTTCCAACACAAAAGGAACTTCAGAGGTATTTGGAGAGGTGCAATGTGAACTAAGTTAGGTTTCAGTGCGTTCCCTGGAGAATGAGTGATGTGAGCACTCACAAGAGAGAGGTAACGGTGGCAGGGAGGTCAGGAAACTTGTCCTGCAGAGATTAGAATGTTCTTTGCATATTTGTGGGCAAACAGTGAGTTTGTGCAGGGAAGTGGCAGGAAGTAAGGTCAGGACTGGTAGCATCGGGTGGCCGTTAAGAGCAAGCACTGGGTCCAAAGAGACTCTGAGTTCCAGCTCCTCTCCGTATTAGTTGTCTGACCGTGAGCCAATTAGGTAATCTTGTGCAGTTTTACCGCCTGTAAAATGGGTGGTTGTAACAGTTACATATTCTAACATTGTAATAAGAATTTAATGACCTAATATGTGAAGGGCTTAGAACAGGTCTTGGCATCCTGTATATGTTCAGTGTATGCTAGCTACTTAGTACTTGCTTCTGTTGGACTTCAAATAGAGTTTAGAATCTGTACTGTAAATAACGGCAGCTTTTCAATCAAGGCCTGCAAAGATGTTCCATAGGTACCACAATTCCCCTTCCTGTGTTCACTGGAAGATCACCCATTGGTATATCTTTGGGTAGGAAACCAGTCTCCGGTTCCATGAACTGTTCTGTTCCTAGGGAACTATGTCAAATGGTTCAGCCCCTCTGTGGTGGCTTTGGATTTGAAGCATTTTGTTTGTTTGTTTGGTTGGTTTGTTTTTTTTTTTTTTTTTTTTTTTGAGACAGAGTCTCGCTGTCACCCAGGCTGGAGTGCAGTGGTACAACCTCATCTCACTGCAACCTCCGCCTCCTGGGTTCAAGTGATTCTGAACTGCCTCAGCCTCCCGAGTAGCTGGGATTACAGGCATGTGCCACTACGCCCAGCTAATTTTTGTATTTTTAGTAGAGACAGATTTTCACCATATTGGCCAGGCTGGTCTTGAACTCCTGACCTCAGGTGATCCGCCTGCCTCTGCCTCCCAAAGTGCTGGAATTACAGGCGTGAGCCACCACGCCTGGTTGGTGTTGAGGCATTGAGGACATCTTCCCAACCGAGCTGCAAAGATGGAAAGAGACACGGGCATCTGTTCAGACTCCATTCACTTATCCATCCATTCAATCAACATTGACTGAATACTTTTTTAATTCTGAGCATCACGGCATCATGTTTCCATTAACTACATCTGGGACGCCAATAAGTCACCACCCCTGTGTGTCAGCCAAAAGTCGATTGGATAGAATTGTCAATGTTTAGTTTCAGGACAATTCAAAGTTACTTTTGTGGACTGTGTCAGAATCCTGAGGTTTCTTCTCGTGCTTTGCTTGGTGCCACGGCTGGGGCTTGTGTTTGTGGAGAGCTGGTGGTTCTGAACGTGGTTGGGAATCTTCTCCTGGGAATTTCCGCTTTCTTCCTCTCTCCAGCTTTTTATAGCTGCATGAGGTTTAGATCTGTTAGCAAACACTTGTATAATTATGCCCCTCTCTGTTTACAGATTCAGGATAAATTGTCCTAATGGGAAAATATCCATCCTTTGGAGTAATTTGGATCAAGGCTTTTTATTTTTTGTTTGTGTGTGGTTCACTTGCCTTTCTAAAAATCATTTTGATGTCTGTTTCACTCATGACTCATCTATTGCTGATATACAACAGCACTCAATAAACCTCGTTAAAAATCTTGTCTTGATCTAAAAGTAGTTGACATAGTGACCCATCCCTATGCTGTCTCATAGATACTGAGTTGAAGGAAACATTGGATTGTAAGACTCTTAGGGGACATCTGATAAGAAGTCCAAGGAAATGACCAGCCAGGGCCGGGCAGGGTGGCTCATGCCTGTAATCCTAGCACTTTAGGAGGCCGAGGAGGACGGATTGCCTGAGCTCAGGCGTTCACAATCAGCCTGGGCAACACAGTGAAACCCTGTCTCTACTAAAATACAAAAAAAAATTACCCGGGCATGGCAGTGTGCGCCTGTAGTCCCAGCTTCTCAGGAGGCTGAAGCAAGAGAATTGCTTGAACCTGGGAGGCGGAGGCTGCAGTGAGCCGAGATCGCACCACTGCACTCCAGCCTGAACAACAGAGCAAGACTCCGTCTCAAAAAAAAAAGAGAAAAAAAGAAATGACCAGCCAGAGGTCTGTGTTGAGCCATGGATGTGAGTCTCTGTTCTGTAGAATGGGGTTTGTTAAAGCTGTCAAGAATAAGGCCCACTTTAAGAGATGCTAAGTGAAATTGAGAAGATGACGAGAGGGTAAAACTGATTACTATGCTAAGGAACGCTTGGTGATACAGGATAAAAATAAGTACAACACACCCAAATGCAGGATGAGAGTTCGAGTAACAGAGACATCATTTGTCAGATTGCTTATGCCCATGTAGGAGGGGATATGAGAGTCTGCGCAGCATATGCACACAAACTGTCAAAATTTGGTGTGAAGGTTGGCTGACAAACTCTGCCGCAGCATATTGTCCTGGCCTGCTGCTGGCCCGCTGGCTTCTCAGTAGGTTTGGCATGGGCAAGATCTAGGAAGGCCAAGTGGAGGTGACCAGAAATGAATGCAACGTGGGAAGCATTGATGATCAGCCAGAATCATAGCCTTTACCTGCTATTTGGATGCAGGCCGTGCCAGAACTACCACTGGCAAATACAGTTTTGGAGGCCCTGAAGGAAGCCGTGAATGGAGGCTTGTCTATCCCTGGCAGTACCAAACGATTCCTGGTTACGATTCTGAAAGCGAGGAATTTAATGCAGAAGCGCATTGGAAGCACATCATGTGTTAGAATGTGGCACATGACACGCATTACCTAATGGAAGGAGATGAAGATACTTACCAGAAACAGTTCTCTCAATACATACAGAACAGTGTAACGCCAGACATGATGGGGATGTATACGAAGCTCATCTGCTATGCAAAAGAATCCATTCTATGAGAAGAGACCCAAGAAAGAAGTTAAAAAGCAGAGGTGGAACTACCCCAAAATGCCCCTTGCCAGAAGAAAGATCAGGTAGCTCAAAAGAAGGCAAACTTGGCTGGGTGTGGTGGCTCACGCCTGTAATCCCAGCACTTTGGGAGGCCAAGGTGGGCAAAGCATTTGAGGTCAGGGGTTTGAGACCAGCCTGGCCAACATGGTGAAACCCCGTCTCTACTAAAAATTCAAAAGAAATTAGCCAGGCATGGTGGCGGGCACCTGTAATCTCAGCTACCGGGAGGCTGAGGCAGGAGAATCGCTTGAACCCCAGAGGTGGAGTTTGCAGTGAGTGGAGATTGCACCATTGTACTCCATCCTGGGCAACTGCGCGAGACTCCATCTTAAAAAAAAAAAAAAAAAAAAAAATGAGGGCAAGCTTCCTCAGAGCTCAGGAGTGGGATGCTTAGAGATAAACCAAACAATTTTCTATAAAGATTTTTCAGATAAAGACAATAAACTTATTGACTAAGCAGCTGAAGAAAAAGAAAAAAGGAAATGACCAAGCAAAGCCTTGACCCCCACACTGGAAATCTCATTTCAGTTCAGTGTGTCTTGGGGGCATCACAGTCATAAAGCATTTGTATTCATTCAATAGTCACAGAAGACCTACTGTATGCAAAGTTAGATTACAGATGAATAACTAAATGTATAAAGGTGAACTTTGATTTTAATTCTTCAGCTTTGTGGGAGGTAGCAATGCATCCTCCCTATCAGAAAGTGAACTTGGTCCTTCCCTTCCTGTTATGTTGGGAAAAGATGATTTTTTTCCTCCGGGCAATGTAAACCTATGTAAAAGGTTGCTTTTCAATCAGCTTGGGCCAATAAGCATGAATGCTTCTTTTTGCCATGTTTCCTCCCTCTGAGTAGCTAAAAATACCTAATGATAAGAGGCAGTAGTGTAAAGATTAAGTACACCCTTCTGAGTCAGACCAAATGGGTTTGAATTGAAACTCCAACGTTTATTAGCTGTGTTACTTAACCTCTTTGTGACTCAGTTTCCTTGTGTTAGAAAAAGACTAATAATTATACCCACTTCACAGGGCTACTGCAAATAAAAAAAGATAATCTACATAAAGTACTTAGCACAGTGCGCAATATAATTATAGTAAGAGCGTAATAAGTCATAGCTATTATTATCATCATCATCAGCTAATTATTGAGACCCATTAAAAAGCAATATGTCCTGTACACAGAACAGGAGTGAAACTATGGAACAGACTTATCAGGCTGGGCGAGGTGGCTCACAACTGTAATCCTAGCACTTTGTGAGACCAAGGCGGGTGGATCACTTGAGGTCAGGAGTTCGAGATCCACTTGACCAACACGGTGAAACCCTGTCTCTACTAAAAATACAAAAATTAGCCAGGTGTGGTGGTGCTCGCCTGTAATTCCAGCTACTCTGGAAGCTGAGGCAGGAGAATTGCTTGAACCTGGGAGGCAGAGGTTGCAGTGAGCCGAGATGCCTGGGGGACAGAGCGAGACTCAATCTCAAAAATAAATAAACAAATAAATACTTATCATCTAGTCAGTGTTCACAGTTGGGCATATTCTTAGCGATGCTCATCCCAATAAACAAAACAAAGGTCCAATATTTTAAGGGAACATTACATTCTCATGGCACCTTGTTTGTGAATTAGGGAATGTAGAGGTTCAGGATCTTTACTCCCACACGTGACGGAATAACAGTGGAATGCTGTAGTTTTAGAAGGGAATAGAAGGAGTTTTCTAGCCTGGCTTCTGCTTAAACATGCAAAACTATCACTTAGCATGGAGTCTGATAGATGGAGATTGCACAGTGATATGACATGAGACTATCCTAAGGCCAAGCAGTTACCATTAGGATTAAGCAGTCTTCTTTATGTCGTACACTCTGTCACCCAGGCTGGAGTGCAGTGGCATGATCTCAGCTCACTGCAACCTCTGCCTCCTGGGTTCAGGCAATTCTCCTGCCTCAGCCTCCTGAGTAGCTGAGACTACAGGCACGGGCCACCATGCCCCCTATTTTTTTTTCTTTTTCTTTCTTTTTTTGAGATGGAGTCTTGCTCCGTCACCCAGGCTGGAGTGCAGTGGCACAATCTCGACTCACTACAACCTCCGCCTTCTGAGTTCAAGTGATTCTCAGCCTCCCGAGTAGCTAAGACTACAGGCGAATGCTACCACGCCTGGCTAATTTTCTGTATCTTTTTTTTTTTTTTTTTTTAAAGATGGGGTTTCACCATGATGGCCAGCCTGATCTTGAACTCCTGACCTGAGGTGCTCTACCCACCTCAGCCTCCCAAAGTGCTAGGATTACAGGCGTGAGCCACCACGCCCAGCCTTATTTTCTGTATTTTTAGTAGAGACAGGGATTCACTGCGTTGGCCAGGATGGTCTCGATCTCCTGACCTTGTGATCTGTCCACTTCGGCCTCCCAAAGTGCTGGGATTACAGGCACGAGCCACCACGCCCAGCCTCCAAAATTCTAAAGTTGTATTTTGAATCTCTTACCTCTTCTGTCCTCTGTAGAGATGACAAACAGCTGGTCAGTATCCTTTTTACAATAACTCTTCAAGTAGGAAAAGACTATTAAGTTTGCCTTTAATCATGTTTTTTCACTCTAGACTAAACAACTCCAAATCCTTTAACCTCCCCCTCATAGGTTCTATTTTCTGTCTCTAATCACTTAGGTTCTCCTTTGGAACCTTTCCAGTGGCTCCACATCTTCCTTACAATAAGAGGCAACAGACTGGACATACCGCCCCCCACCACAAAGAGTCTGTCTGCTGTCAAATTCTTTATTATGGGGTAGGAAGAAGGGGGGCACTTCCCTTTCCTGTCAAACTCCCACCAATGTGAGTTCACCCCAGCACTGCCTTGCCTATTTCTTATCAGTGCAGCAGGCAGATTCCTATTAAATGCATGATCTGCTGTGATCCTCACCTCTTTGTCAGTTTTTCTTGAATCTAGACATTAAGCCCCGTTTGTGCCTGTCATTTTGATCATCACCCCTGAGGATACCACTTTGAAATCAGCCATCATGCTGAACTCTAAACTGTTTTTAATGAACCATTTCCTTAGTGTGTGGAACTACTTTGAATTCTCTTAACGTATCAGCAGTTCTCACTCAAATTAATGTTATTTGTAGACCCTGGGTGTGCATGTAGCAATTTCAAGTATTATTTAAACCAGACCCAAGATAAAATTGTAGACCACATTCTAAGCACCTCTTTGTTTACTGGGCCATTGATCTCTTTTCCAGTCAGCAGTGAAACCCCGGTTAGGGAAAAGACGCACCAGATCATATCTTTCTGGCCTGCTGATGAGAATGGCATATGCATGCAAAAGCTTTCCTGAAATTAAGGTATTATACAGATGTGGTCATATTCCCCCCCCCCCCCCCGCCCCCGAGATGGAGTCTTGCTCTGTTGCCCAGGCTGGAGTGCAGTGGTGAGATCTCAGCTCACTGCAACTTCTGCCTCCCGGGTTGAAGTGATTCTTCTGCTTCAGCCTCCCAAGTAGCTGGGATTACAAGCGCTGGCCACCATGCCTGGCTAATTTTTGTATTTTTAGTAGAGACGGGGTTTCACCAAGTTGGCCATGGCCAGGCTGGTCTTGCCCTCCTGACCTGGTGATCTGCCCACCTCAGCCTCCCAAAGTGCTGAGATTACAGGCGTGAGCCACCCTGCCCAGCCTGTGGTCACATTTTTGATTCCCAGCACTTACAAGCCCTAAACTGAGCTTAGGCAACAAAGATGAGGATAGGGGCAGAGTATTTATTTGCATTAAACTTAAAACCATACATTTGTTTTTATTCTTTTTAATTTAATTAATTAATTTATTTTTGAGAAGGAGTCTCAGTCTGTTTTCCAAGCTGGAGTGCAGTGGCGAGATCTTGGCTCACTGCAGCCTCCACCTCCCTGGTTCAAGCAATTCTCCTGCCTCAGCCTTCTGAGTAGAGTACCTGGGGCCACAGGTGTGTGCCACCATGCCCAGCTAATTTTTGTATTTTTAGTAGAGATGGGGTTTCACCATGTTAGCCAGGCTGGTTTCAAACTCCTGACCTCAGGTGATCTGCCTGCCTTGGCCTCCCAAAGTGCTGCGATTACAGGCATAAGCCACCGTGAGCCCAAACGTTATTATTTATTTATTTTATTTTATTTTCTTGAGATGGCGTCTCCCTCTGTAGCCCAGGCTGGAGTGCAGTGGTGTGATCTCGGCTCACTGCAACCTCTGCCTTCCGAGTTCAAGCAATTCTCCTGCCTCAGCCTCCAGAGTAGCTGGGATTACAGGTGTCCACCACCACACTCAGCTAATTTTTGTATTTTTAGCAGAGTCAGGATTTCACCATGTTGGCCAGGCTGGTCTTAAACTCCTGACCTCAAGTGATCTGCCCACCTCGAGCTCCCCAAGTGTTGGGATTACAGGCATGAGCCACTGCACCTGGCCCACACATTTACTTTAAACAGCACTGATGTACACACATAATTTATTATGTACCTGGATTGAAGGAGTGAGGAAAGAAGCTAAAACATTGGGAACTGTCATGGAAAAATAGGAAGCAAAGGAGCACTTCTGAAATTATTAGAAAATTATTCAATTTGAACTTAATTCCCATTAAATGTATAGGATGCTAACGAAAGACGACCGCCTCTTGGCAAAAGAGTGGGAAAAGGGAAGGGGGAGAAGCCAACATTCATTGAGGCCCTTATAATATTTGTAAGCCAGATAGGTTCTGTTAGATAGTTCTAATACTGTTGACTTTTTCTCTTTCTCTTTTTTTTTTTTTTTTTTTTTTTTTTGAGACGGAATTTTGCTCTTGTTGCCCAAGCTGGAGTGCAATGGTGTGATCTCAACTCACCACAACCTCCGCCTCCCGGGTTCAAGTCATTCTCCTGCCTTAGCCACCCAGGTAGCTGGGATTACAGGCATACACCACCACGCTTGGCTAATTTTTGCATTTTTAGTAGAGACAGGGTTTCTCCATGCTGGTCAGGCTGGTCTCGAACTCCCAACCTCAAGTGATCCACCCAGCTCAGCCTCCCAAAGTGCTGGGATTACAGGCGTGAGCCACTGTGCCCAGCATCTTGGCTCTTTATGAAATCATCAGCCTAATTTGCTTTGACCCAGGAATTGCAGTGTTTGGAGGACTGGCCTACAAAGCTTGTTCTCACTGGGCACCTGTAGTGTTCTCCTAAACTCCATGAGGTATTGTTGGTTGCAGTACCCACACCTTGAAATAAACCTTATCCTGGGGTTCTGTTTCCTTTGGGTTCTTCCAAAAGAGGACTGGCATGGCCTGACACTTCTTGCCTGTTTCTGGTTTGGCTGTTGTGCCGACCTGAATGAAGCAACTAGGGGTAATTCCAGGGCTGGTCATGATGGTCATTATTTCCTATGTGCTCTGGGGCTACCTCTGAGAGTGGGCAGATTTCCAGCCCAGGCTTGACATGGGTTGGCCCTTCCTCGGCTCTTAATTACCCATTCCAGTGGCAGTAATGGTACTGGGAATTGAAGCTTTCTTTTGCCTCCTCCATTATAATTAATTGCTTCGAATTCCACCAGATCTGTCCCTTGCAAAGCTCATTTACTTTCAGGAGCTGCTGGATGCCCGCACCAGAGCTTAGAGAGAGAGGGGTGGAGTGAGACTGGGGTGTGACTCTAATATGAACCCCAAGGAGTGGAGTGTGTACCTGCCTGTGCAAGTCCCGAGAGGGAGGCCCAGGGCTTGAGTGAGTTTGTTTGCACTGAGATTGGTGCCATCAACCTCAGGAGCTCTCCATACCTCTAACTCAAGTCCCTGGGAGCTCCACCCTGGATGCCTTTTGTAGGCAGGTGAAATGTGTTTTGAGCAGAGGTTCCATAAGGGTTTGAGGTTTGGCACTAGCGACACTTTTACTTTTCAACAAGTGTCAAGAGTAGAAAAATGGAATTAATAGAATACAACTAAGTTTTGAAAAGCAATGAAATGTGGGGTGACCCCCCCTCCCGCTGCCAGCCCCCTCCCCCGCTTTAAGAAAAGCAAACACTCTTTTCCTGTCTTATTTGTGTTCCCATTAATTTAAGACAGGAAGCCTCAGTGGGTGTGATGTAAACAATTCGGCCTCGTGGGTCGGGCTTCCTCATCAGTTTGCATCTGGAGTGATGGCTGCGGGGCAGAGGCCCACTCAGGCCTCTCGGGGGATGGCTTGTTGACTGAACCCCACAGAAGGTGGGAGGGGTAGGGGCGCGGGAGAAGGTATAAAGGAAATGCTTCAGTCGTGCGGTCACCGGCGATTGTAATTCCGCGGTGGTAAATCTGGTTACTCCAGCAGAAAGGCTGACCGGAGATTTCTGGAAAGTTCCCTGACATCCTGCCCGTGCGATGGTTGTGATTTTAGCTGGGGGCTCCACCCCCGTAAGAACCCAGGCTGCCGCCGATTATGAAACGGAGTGGCCGTGAAGTGTTATTGATGGGGGTAGGTGGAGCTTCTGGCCGAGGCTCGGAGGGAGAACTTTCCGTGCAGGCGAGGGGCTGGGGTCTGACTCTTTCTCCTCTAACCTGCTCCGGGTTTGCCCTAGGAAGGTCCTGAGCCCTTAGTGTCAACAAAGGTGTCTTGGATGAGAGGCCCCAAACTCCCTGAAATCCTCCCCAGGGCGGTTTCCTTTTCCCGGCGAGGGGGAGTGACCGGGGCCGGGATCCTGGAATGCTGTGGGGTTTTGACAAGTGAGGCGGGGAGTGGCGAGCCGAGTTTAGGATTGCATTACAGGCTTTCCTAACCTCCTCCACCGCGAGGCGCAGGGAGGAGGGGGTCCTCCCACAGACGCGGAGCCGGCGGAGAGCAGCCCTTGGGAAGTCCTGCAGGGGCTGTCGCGTTCCGGGAGGGCAGCTGGCCGCCGCCCCCGGGCCGCCCGCAGGTGATTAGGCTAATGAGCCGCCGGGGGCGCGGAGCCGAGCCCGGCCCGGCCCGGCGAGCGGATTACCCGGCGCGCGGCTGCAGCTGGCGGAGACTCCCGGGAGGCCCGGAGAGTGGGTCGGACGGGAACCCTCCGAAGGTGACTTCAGAACTGAAGGTAGGAAATGGGCTTCTCCGGCGACAGCCTCGGGCTTCCCGGTCTGATCCGGGTCGGGGTGCAAACGGGGGCTGAATCCACAAACGTGGAGAGTTAGCCACAGCCTCGGAGCCTCGGAGCGGCCCCCTAAGCGTCTGCTCTTCCGACTCCTGGGGTGTGTTGTTTTTAAAGCGGGGGATTTGCGTGTGGAGAGACGGTTTGTGTTCCTCGGGAGGAGCGAGTGACTTGGAGCTGGTTTGTCAATGGCTGGACGGAAGGAGGCGCCCCGGGTGTGTGTGACGGGCAGGGAAGGGGTGCGCAGAGGGGACAGGTGGGGGGCGGGGGGGGTTCCGGGACCAAGGCGGTTTCAGAACCTCGGGGGCTGTGCCGAGGAGCGGGATGCATGGCAGCAGCCCGGGCATCTGTCAATGTCCTCAACCCTCGCTAGCAGGAGGGAGGCGGAGCAAAGCTGCCTTCTCTACCCGCGGGAACTGTGGATGATCCCACACGAAGTCGTGATCTCCTTTGGGGACAGATCTTTGCCCCCCAAACTACTAAACAGCCTGCTTGGATAACAGCCCCACCACTGATTCACAAAATGTTTTGGTTATAGGATCCACAAATCAAAGAGTTTTAGAGATGCAGGATGTTTGGAAAGAGCATGGCATTTTCTGTCCTGTAGCTCCTCTCTACTAGGTAGTTTATAAACACTGGAAGTGAAATGAAGTCAGTCTTGTCTCGTGAGATGGAGGGAAAAAAGGAGGTAACCACAGCTGTCACCCTGGGAACCATGTCTGGGAGAAAAAGGCTCTGTGAATGTAAACAGTTAATGCTTTTCATAGAAATCGGCCAGGCTGAGTTTGATACCATAAACTCTAAATAATATAGAAATATCTTTACCCACAAACTATAGTACTTTCAGACTTTGCACTCTTACACTGTTTTGCAACTCTCAATTCAACTTTGCAGGTGAATTGCAAGGGCATGGTCTCACCCCAACTGCTAATCTGGCCGTTGAATACTAACCTGTAGGCGCCCGGGGCTCCTTTTGCTGAGATGTTAATGAGTTGAGCGCATGCGGGACCCACGCACAGTTAAATCTTCGGGATCTCCAGTCAAACCCAAGGCCCGTGGGGGCAGCTGCGGGACTCTCAGACAGGATGGCCTTTGGGGAAAGAGGCCTGGGTCAGGTCTTAATTAAGAAAAGAAAGAGTTCTCAGAGTGGGCGACAAATAAACAAGAAAGGGAAAGTGATGGGGGTGGGGAACCGAAGTGTGGACTTAGGCTTGCTCTGCGCCCTCAGCCTCTCTGAGCCTGTGTTGCTGGGTGTAATTTTTGGCCTCCCTTTAATCTAGGGATGAACGGAAGACCGGTCTAAGAGCAGCAAAGTCACCAGCTGCCTTTCTGCCTCCTCACGTCCCTAAATTTCCCAGCGGGGCACCTGGCACTTGAGCCTCTGTTCCTGCTAATCTCTGTATGCTCCAGGCAGGTCACACTTAAGGAAGGTGTCATTGAAGAGAAAGGCAAGTCCATTGCACCCTGTTTCCTGAGACATCGAGGTCGCTTACCTGCTGTGCCCTTTTGCTGAGCCCTGCCTTCTTCATCAGGTCTTCTGTTTCCCAGAGGTTTGTCCAAGTGCTTGTTGCTCTGCCCTCCAGAGAGTAGGTTCTTCCTGATTTTACTGGGTTCTCCTTCTGCAACCTGATTCATAGCCTGAGCTTTCCTCCTTATCAAAACTATATGTACACACACACATATAATTTAAAAAGTCAAATATGTCTACAAAGCTTATAATTAGGGATGGTACTCACCTTACCCCTCACCAACTTCCACTTCTTTTTATTTTCTAGAAATGGAGTTCCACTCTGTTGCCCAGGCTAGAGTGCAGTGACGCAAACTCAGCTCACTGCAACCTCTGCCTCCAAGTAACTGGGACTATAGGCATGTACCACCACACCTGGCTAATTTTTGTCTTTTTAGTAGAGACGGGGTTTCACTGTATTGGCTAGGCTGATCTCGAACTCCTGACCTCAGGTGATCTGCTTCCTTGACCTCCCAGGGTGCTAAGTTTACAGGTGTGAGCTACCACACCAGGCCTTTTTCTGTATTTTTAGTAGAGATGGGGTTTCACCATGTTGGCCAGGCTGTTCTCGAACTCCTGACTTGAAATGATCCACCCATCTTGGCCTCCCAAAGTGCTGGGATTACAGGCATGAGCTACCGTGCCCAGCCAGTTTCTTAGAGTTAAAATAATAATAATACTTTCCTTCCTTCTCTTCTGGAACACCCAGTCAACTGGAAGGGAGACCCTCATGGTTTGAATCTCTTAATTTTCTTACTGAAACCACCTTTGCAAAAATTAGAACAGCTGTGATAGTGAAAGAGCTCTGATCTGACTCTGTCTTGCTTCTAACCTCCAAGTTGTCCTGGGTGTTGGGCCAGGCTAACTTTGGGAGAAACTTAGTTTATAAACATTGAAACAAAGATGATTACAGCCCTTCCCCCCACCCCCCAAACAAATCACCATGTTGCCTGGGGATCAGATAAGACTAACAGATTAGCCATTAGCCACAAGATTTGCAGCTTGATAACATCACTATTGTAGAACCTAAGATTGGCCTTTTGAGATGTCTTTTCAGGTTTTTATATTTCCTTTTTCTTTGAGACAGAGCCTCTGTTGCCCAGGCTGGAATGCAGTGGCATGATCTTAGCTCACTGCAACCTCTACTTCCTGGGTTCAAGCAATTCTCGAGCCTCAGCCTCTCAAGTAGCTGGGACCACAGGCATGCATTGCTGTGCTTGGCTAATTTTTGTATCTTTAGTAGAGACTGGGTTTCGCCATGTTGTCCACCAGGAAGTGGACTCAGCATGAGGACCATTTTCCACACCCCTATCATTGAATCCCCAACCAATAAGCAGCACCTATTTCCTAGCCACTCCGTCTCCCAAACTATCCTTGAAAAACCATAGCCTTCAAATTTTCAGAGAGACTGATCTGAGTAATAAAATTCTATTCAGCTGGCTCTGTGTCAATTAAACTTTCTCTATTGCAGTTCGCCTGTCTTGATAAATTGGCTCTATCTGGGCAGCAGGCAAAATGAACCTGTTGGGTGGTTATATTACCTTTTTTCTTATACTTTCTGTTTCCTTTTCAAAACAACATTTCTACTTCCTGGGAAATTTCCTCATTTTTGTCTTCCAACCCATATGTTCAATTTTTATGTCTGTCATCATATTTCTAATTCCCCAGAAAGCCTTAAAAATATCTGAAATTTTCTTTTTATAACCTCCTGTTACTGTTTCTTGGATGAAAAGCTTCTCAATTCTCTGTGGATCTCAATTACAGCTTCTTTGAAGCATTTCTCTGCTCCCTGCACTGTTTCCTCTGATTTCCTCTTAGTTTTTGTGTGTGTGTTTGCTTTTGGTTTTTAATCACTTCCACGTTAAAGGCTTCTTCAAATGTCTAATGATCCTTGACTGATCACTCAGTAAAAAGCTAACTGGAAGGTCTGCATAGATTAAGTATACCCAGGAATAGTTCCTTCTTACTAAGGAGACAGAACAATGTATCAGAATCTAGAACAATGCCTGGCACACACTAACCTTTCCATACACATAGTATTTGCTGAGTAACTGAATGACATACACTCTTGCTGGGGCCCAGGTAGTTGTGAATGTTAAAGCTCTCAGGTGATTCAAATATGCAGCTAGCATAGAGGACCTCTCCTGTAGGATTAGCCCACTGGTGGTTTCATTGGAGGACTCCCACCTGATAGTAGATAATATTTGTTCTCTGGGGAAACTGGTCGGGTGAAGAGAAATCCCATACACTGAAGGGAATTGGTTGGCTGCAGTGTTCTGGGAGCCAGATGAGAAAGAGACTGGAAGTCTAACCATGTGGTATGATGACTTTGTCTTATTCGCCTGTTTTTTAGCCCCTGCCCTCATGAACAGCTGGTGTCTCTGAGTCTGGAGTTGCCATGATGCAGCAGAGCACACGAGTTGCAGAATTTCAGCCTTCACTTGGTATCTAGGGCTAAGGTGATTTAGGGTCCCCTCCCCATCAGTGCCTGTTGCCCCCAATTTCAGAGGTGTTGGGGGCATAAATCCCAACCTGGCTTTCCACACTGCTGTTCTGTGCTAGGTTTTCAGTTTCCCTCATCTGCTAAGTTAGTTACCACTAGTTTGTCTGCATTCCAGCTTCCAAAATTGTGTTGCAATCGTTTCTCCCTTTCTCTTTATCTTTTTGAGTTTAGCAACCCTCCCTTCACCCTCACTCATGTTGGACCATTGTGTTTACTGGAAAATGAGTCTCCCTGCCTGACGCCCCCAACTTTGCCCCAGAACCCTCCTCTCAGTTCCTTCTCCTGTTGCAGGTGCCCACTTGGGGCCACATTGCAGATAGGCCGCATTGAACTTTCATCTCAGCAGTAATCATTTAAAATGTCCCAGTCCGTGAAGAGAGCGGCTGTTGGTCATTCCTGTTGGCATGGTAGTGTCTTCTCCATCAGATCATTCGTTATGCTGCTGCTTTTGTGTGGCGTATTGGGCAGAAGGCATTTCTGAACATATTTGATGCTGTGGCTTATCAGGGTTCTGTCTATGAGGATAACCATGCAGCACATTAACTTTGAAATATATTCATGTCTATTTCCTCCTTTGGTCCTCACCAGCAGCCACTTGGGTGGCGGTGTGGTCAGGTGGGCTTGAAAGCATGTAGTCTGAGATGATCAGCCTGTTCCGGTCACATATCTCCATTCCACACCCCAGAGACAAGCTGTAAGAAAGAGCTCAGTATCAAAGGCTAAGGAGTGAAAGAAAGTCTGTTGTGAAGGTTCTAGGGAAGGTGTACTCACTACCAAGAAAAACGCAAAATAGATGGCTCTTTTGCTTTCTCCCTGTGTTGCTGTGTAAACTGGTGTAGACATCTTGCCTCCAGCCTTAGGATGAAGCCACAGTGCAGGAGAGGGTAAGTAGCAGGTCCCAGAGAGTCCCAGAGAAACACAGCTCAGAGCCCCACCCTTCCTCTGCACTTCTGGCATGTGAGATGATTAATTTGCTCCCTGTTTAAGCCACTTTGAGTCAGGGTTTGATATCATTTGCTGCCAAAGTGATACAGGTGGAGATTTATTTACATATCACTCATCTCCAAAAAGAGTTGTGGCAGACCATGGGCTCACTCAGCTTTGAGCTGCCTGATTCCTCCTTTGATTCTCATTCTGATTCCAAGTACAATTCCTCTCTGCTCAGCCTATTTTCTAGGCAGATGAAAGTAATTTTATTCTCCCTTCCAACTTCAAAGGAAGGAATAACTATTGAGACATTTGGGGAAAAGGGGGAGTTCTTTGCTTTGGAGATTGCCAGCCGATCCCAGGGAGCGAACATCCTGGGCTGTCACTGAAGTGAAGACTGTTTTTAAATGACACAGCACTGAAGACACCTCATGCTCCTGCCTGTGAAAAGCAAAGCGCTAGTTACCCCTCCCTCCTGGGACCCGGGAGGCTGAAAAGTCTGCCTGCGGACTTTGTATCATTTCCTCCATCTTCTACCCTTTGTGCCTCCCAGACTTTGGGAATCCCAGTTTCAAAGATGAAACAAGCTCCGGACGTGCTCGGTGGTGTCAGGGAGACCAGAATGCAGGAGGAAGTACACTGTTCGTTCCTGTCTGTCTCAAGTGGCAATGATGTGCTCTCCCTATTTTTATGAATGGAAGGCCTCCAGAGCCCATTCGCTACTATGTAACATGTATGCCTTACACTGTATAGTTCATCATTACATCCTGAACACCCTACACCATCTGTTGGTATTCAAACATTATGATGAATGAATAACACAAGTATTGCTCATGTTAATACAGACTCATTAATTTTTTTTTTTTTTTTTGAGACAGTCTTGCTCTGTTGCCCAGGCTGGAGTGCAGTGGCATGATCTCAGTTCATTACAACATCTGCCTCCAGGGTTCCCTCGATTCTTCTTGCCTCAGCCTCCCAAGAAGCTGGGACTACAGGCAAGCTCCACCACACCCAGCTAATTTTTTGAATCTTTAGTAGAGATGGGGGATTTTCCCATGTTGGCCAGCCTGTTCTCAAACTCTTGACCTCAGGTGAGCCACTGTGCCGGCCCAGATTCATTAATTTTAATGGCACTATATTTTCCCATTGAGTTGAAGGACCATAATTTGTGCACCTATTTCCCCAGGACTGGACATTTAAGTAGTATGGGCTAAAATAGCTGAGACTGAGAGACCATCCTGAGAAATCTCATACATGCGGTCATTAATTGGGAGATGACCATGGGACATTTTTTTTTTAGACGGCGTTTTACTTTGTTGCTCAGGCTGGACTGTAGTAACATGATCTCGGCTCACTGCAACCTCCGCCTCCTGGATTTGAGCAGTTCTTCTACCTCAGCCTCCTGAGTAGCTGGGATTACAGATAAGTGCCACCAGACTCAGCTAATTTTTGTCATTTTTACTTTATTTCATTTTATTTTTTTGAGACAAACTTTTGCTTTTTTTGCCCAGACTGGAGTGCAGTGGCCTGATCTCAGCTTACTGCAACCTCTGCCTCCTGGGTTCAGTGATTCTCCTGCCTCAGCCTCCCAAGTAGCTGGGATTACAGGCGTGTGCCACTACACCCAGCTAATTTTTTTTTGTATTTTTGGTAGAGACAGAATTTCACCATATTGGCCGGGCTGGTCTCAAACTCCTGACCTCAAATGATCTGCCTGCCTCAGCCTCCCGAAGTGCTGAGATTACAGGCACTCATGAGCCGCTGCTTCTGGCCAATTTTTATTTTTTTATTTTTTAGTGCAGACAGAGTTTCACCATGTTGGTCAGGCTGGTCTCGACCTCCTGACCGAAAGTGATTCTGCCTGCCTCGGCCTCCCAAAGTGCTGGGCTTACACGCATGAGCCACCGTGCCCAGCCATGAGACCTTTTTTTGACTGTTCTATTCTCCATCCTCCTCATATGTTACTCTCTATCTTCCTAACCCCCTAATCTTCGGAGAAGCCCTTATCATCCCAGTTCCAGATTCCCATTGCCAGCAGCAGAACTCAGCAACGAGACCAGCCTGGCCAACATAGTGAAACCCCGTCTCTGCTCTCTCCTAGAAATACAAAAAAATTAGTTGGGTGTGGTGGTGGATGCCTGTATGCTCAACTACTAGGGAGGCTGAGGCGGGAGAATCGCTTGAACCCAGGGGGTGGAGGTTGCAGTGAGTCGAGATCACACCATTACACTCCAGCCTGGCAACAAGAGCGAAACTCTATCTCAAAAAAAAAAAAAAAAAAAAGTAGATAGCATTTTGGAAGCACTGATAATTTTTGTAACTTTTTCCAGGGGTTCCTGTTAAGCATTAGTTGGCAGGGAATTGCCGTTTGAAATGTGCATCCCTGAAATGTTGCCTGCCTAGCATGGTTTTCCAGGTTGTTTCTCCTAACATGTCTTACTACACGTTTGAATCTAGAGATTATATAACTGGCTCTTTCATTTGTTAAGAATTTTGGCTGACCTCTGAGATGCTTGTTTTAATTGCCAACTGATGGAAAATCTAAGTGGAAAAATGCATGAGGGTGAAAACTTCAGAGTTGGCTTTATCTTTAGAAATTGGTGAGCTTGTGGGGACAGGAGATGAAGGACAGCTGTTAGAGACAGTTTTGTCTGGTTAGTGGGCTATTGTCTTAACGGTTTCACTTGTCAGTCCTCTGTAAATAAATATGCCATTCCTTAAACAACGTAAGCATTCTGTGGAAGTTTACACATGAAGAAATTTACACACAAATTTCTGCTTTTGTAACTTATATCTGAGATACACTAGAAGACCTTGATGTTTCCATTTAGATTAATCCTATGGTGAAGCCCTTTTGTAGAACAAATAACTTTTAAAAAAAATCAAGACATATTTGTCCCAAATACATACCAGATATATATGTGTGTGTGTGTGTAACTTACAGTTGTGTGTATGTGTCATTCCTCCCCCCTGCCCCCAATTCATTCTCAGTCTTCCTCGGTCCTAAGAGGATTGTGTCTGTGAACTGCAGCATCTGGACTCCCTTGCCTGCTATTTCTGGTTGGATTCAGCCAATGGGAGGCACTGGCAGGGGATCAGAGGAGGAGGAAAGAGCATCTGGGTGTTTATCTACCTTGTCGTCCCCTAACCTTGCTGGGGTTCTGACAATGGCTGATTTCTTCTAAGCGCTTGAGGCAACTCACTTTCCTAGCTATAGTTCCTGCACAGTCTGATAATACTGCTTCCTGCCCTTGCCCTTCACACCTAGAGGTCCTAGCAGTTTCCCTGCTGTTGTTGCTGGCCCCGGGTGCTGCACTCTGCCTGTCTCTTGCACTTTCTCGCAGGCTGGTGTGCAGTGGCGTGATCACGGCTCACTGCAGCCTCAACCTCTCAGGCCCAGTTGATCTCCCACCTGAACCTCCCAAGTAGTTGAGACCACAGGCGTGCACTACCTTGCCCAGCTAATTTGTATTTTTTTTGTAGAGATGGGGTCTCCCTGTGTTGCCCAGGCTGGTCATGAACTCCCAGGCTCAAGCAGTCCTCCTGCCTCAGATTCACAAAGTGCTGGGATTACAGATCTGAGCCACCTGTGTGTGATGGCAACTTATTTTTTTTTAAACCAGGATGGCAACTCTTTGCTTTTGTTTGTTTTTGTTTTTTATTTATTTATTTTTGAGACAGGGTCTCAATGTCACCCAGGCTGGAGTGCAGTGGTGCAATCACAGCTCACTGCAACCTCTACCTCTCTGGCTCAAGCAATTTGCCCACCTCAGCCTCCAGAGCTGGGATTGCAGGCACACGCCATCACACCTGGCTAATTTTTGTCTCTTTTTGTAAAGACGGAGTTTTGCCGTGTTGTCCAGACTGGTCTCGAACTCCTGAACTGAAGCAATCAGCTTGCCTTGGCCTCTGAAATTGTTGGGATTACAGACATGAGCCACCACACCCAGCCTCAGGATGGCAACTCTTGAAGTAGAATAATAACATACATATCGGAGTACATGTGTGTCTCTAGTATGTATGCAGGTATCATATCTGTGATTGTTAGTGAAATTTCTTTTTTTTTTTGGGACGGAGTCTTGCTCTGTTGCCAGGCTGAAGTGCAACCTGTTAGTGAAATTTCTTTTTTTTTTTTTTTTTTTTTTGAGACGGAGTCTCACTCTGTCACCAGGCTGGCATGATCTTGGCTCACTGCAACCTCCACCTCCTTGGGTTCAAGGGATTGTCCTCTCTCTGCCTTCCAAGTAGCTGGGATTACAGATGCATGCCAGCACACTCAGCTAATTTTTGTATTTTTAGTAGAGACAGGGTTTCAGCACGTTGGCCAGGATGGTCTCGATCTCTTGACTTTGGGATCCGCCGTCTCAGCCTCCCAAAGTGCTGGCATTACAGGCGCGAGCCATTGTGTCTGGGCTGTTAGTGAATTTTCATAACTTTCATTTGTGTCCTTATCAGTGTCGGTTCATTCATGTGGTAAGCAATTACTGAGTGGCAGTTATAGGCATCCCACTGTGCTAGCAGTTAGCTGTCATGTTTTTCAGAGCCAGGGGTTCCTTAAAGGACTGAAATAATAGAATTTTCTAGCTAGAAGGGATGTCGGAGCATGTCTAATCCAGCTTCATCCTTTGAAGGTGAGGCTCAGGCCAGGATGTTCAGGGCTTTGTCTGCAGCACAGTTAGTAAATGTGGTGGATGGTACCAGACCTCTGTGCCTTGACTCTGCCTGGAGTTCTGTCCTCATTTTGCTCTGGTTACACCTCCTGGTCATTTCCTGGCTGCTTTCTGATGCAACTAACCTCCACCAGGTATCCTTTAAAAAGCTTCTCTGCTGCTCTTTATTGCTTCCCTCTGGCTGCAAATGCAAACCAGATAGTCATGCTCTGAGCTCATGAAACAAAAAAACCTAATGGCATCCAGACATCGGACTCCAACCTAGACTTCAACACAGCCCCGGTGTAGACAGCTGAGGGCTAATCAGACCAGCCCACCACCACTGCTCTGGAGCATCTCACCACCTTTAAACTTCAGAGCAGCATTGTATGTGGGTGTACGAGGTACTGGGGTTGGGTCCGGTGAGTTAGTTTTAAGTTGTGTGGTTTTTGGAGCCAGAGCCTCATCCGTCATCTGCAGATGTGGTCTCTCCTTCAAGCCAGGCGAGGGCTTCTGGGAGGCCTTTGCTGCCACACGGGGGATCGGTGCTGCTTCTGAAACGGTGGCCCTTCATGGGTCTGTATTTAGTTCAAGGACCAGCGTATCAGGTGTCCCCTACAAAATCAAAAACTTTTGATGCCACTAAATTTATAGCTTCAAATTGGATTCAGATGGACAAGAAAAAGCCTTTCCTTAATGAAGAGACATGAAGCAAATTAGACTACCTGAGAGCAAGCCTGGGTCTGCGTGTGATGAGGTGAATCCCAGTTATTGAGTGTTCCGCCCTCCACATGTGATGTTCTTCTACATATGTGTGTCAGCCAGAGTCCTGATAAATCTCTAACAGCACCTATGAGACATAGGTTCAGAAGATCAGGAAAAGGAAGGCAGCAGGGGTGGAGTAGGGTGGGGCCGGGCTGGGTTGGGCAGGTGCAGCTGGTAACCTTTACTGAGGGCCTGCTATTTGTCAGGCTTTGTGATGGGAATTTTAACTAGGGGATCCCACAGCTAGATAGCTGAGGGTTATCATCATTTTGCAGATCTGGACTTGAGGCTCAGGAGGGCCTTGACATGCCCTGAGTTGCATAGGTAATGTAAGGTGGTATGTTACATGCTCACCTCTGCCTGACCCCACACACAAACTGTCTCGTTGAAGGATACTGTTCTAAATGCAGCTGTCAGCTGGGCACAGTGGCTCATGCCTATAATCCCAGCATTTTGGGAGGCTGAGGTGGGTGGATCGTGAGGTCAGGAGATCCAAACCAGCCTGGCCAACATGGTGAAACCCTGTCTCTACTAAAAATACAAAAATTAGCCGAATGTGGTGGCATGCACCTATAATCTCAGCTACTCAGGAGGCTGAGGCAAGAGAATCGCTTAGACCTGGGAGGTGGAGGTTGCAGTGAGCTGAGATCATGCCACCTGCACTCCAGCCTGGGCGACAGAGCAAGACTCTATGTCTCGAATGGTTGAATGAATGCAGCTGTCCCGTGTGTCTTTGGGAAAAGCTAGTTAGCATCCCTGCCTTGCTTTTCTCATCTATAAAGTGGGGGATAAAGTTTGTCACTCACTCACAGGTTCGTGGTGAGGGTGGAGTGAGCGAGGGACTGCGCATGTGTCTGTCACTATGCCAACCATGGATGCCCTTCATAAAACTTAACTCCTGGGCCCCTTGTGCTGGGTTTGCTGCTGCTGCTTTTTCTAATGGGTTTTGTCACTTTGGAGCCAATTGTTAACATCATTGAATTAGTTTACTCATTCATAATATGAGGCTTGCATTAAAGATGAGGTTTTTTGTTTGTTTTTGAGACAGGGTCTTGCCCTGTCACCAGGCTGGAGTGCAGTGGCCTGATGTCAGCTCACTGGAACCTCCACCTCCTGGGTTCAAGTAGATTCTCCTGCCTCAGCCTCCAGAGTAGCTGGAATTACAGGTGTGCGCCACCACTTCTGGCTAATTTTTTGTATTTTTAGTAGAGATGGGGTTTGCCGTGTTGACCAGGCTGGTCTTGAACTCCTGGCCTCTAGCGATCTGCCTGCTTTGGCCTCCCAAAGTGCTGAGGCTACGGGTGTGAGCCAACTGCCCCCAGATAAAGGTCAGTTTTCTTAATGGAGAAAATCCCAAAGACAAAGAGGAACTTTGTAACTATCAAAGTTCCAGGCATGCTCTGTCTGTAAGTTCCTTCAGACATAATCCATTCACGGCTACCGGTGAGAGGCTGGACTTGGTCAGTTGGGCTGGAGGAACCTGTGCTGCCTGTAGCTAAATTCCAGCCACCCTCCTCAGTTCCAGCTGCTTGGGCTTCCTCTCCTTCCTGACCCACTGTCCCTGTGACGTATGTTCGTCAGCACTGTCCATCATTTTTTCTGCCTCCTCCTCCCCTTGAAACATAAATGTTTTGGCTGCCATGAGCATCGTCATAGCTTAGAATATTGTCCACTGTCTTTTCCACTTCAGTTATTGAAATAGGTAATGACGGGGGACTCCCTGGAATCTCCCAAGGTATTTATGCCTTTCTTCAGGATGTTCCGTCTCTTACAGCCCTCTCTGGCTCTCACTGCTGTTGGCAGTGCTTTCTAGCAGTGCTGCGGCTGAGCTCAGAGTCTTAATTCCTGCTGTCGGCTCGGGCATCTGAGGGCAGAGAGAGGGTGGGTCTGAGCCCCTGCAGAAGGTGGTGATGGTGTCTGGGAGGATTTGTGCCCTCACAGCTGCCCAGGAGCCTCCGACAGATACTCTCCCACCACCCTTAAAGGCATCATACCACAGTATATAAATTATTATTGTTATATTTATTTATTTATTTGAGACGGAGTTTCACTCTTGTTGCCCAGGCTGGAGTGCAATGGCGCGATCTCGGCTCACTGCAATCTCCGCCTCCCACGTTCAAGCGATTCTCCTGCCTCAGCGTCTCAAGTAGCTGGGATTACAGGTGTGCACCATCGCACCTGACTAATTTTGTATTTTCAGTAGAGACGGGGTTTCTCCGTGTTGGTCAGGTTGGTCTTGAACTCCCGACCTCAGGTGATACACCCGCCTCAGCCTCCCAAAGTGCTGGGATTACAGGCGTGAGTCACCGCACCTGGCTGCAAATTATTTTTTTAAAAAAGAAGAAGAAAGACAGAAAGCTGTTGACCCTGCCAGCTAACCTCATGTTGGCCACACTGTCCTGTGGGAGAGGCACCTGTTTCAGTGTTCTTGGGACCCACATTTTGAATTCCTCTGGAGTCCCCAACTCTAACTTGGGGAATTCTACTTAGGACTTAGTACCATATTGTCCTCACCACCTGCTGAGGGAAAAGAACATTTGAGAGAAAATGTGGAAAATGAGTTATACAGCTTAACACATAGGCTGAAATATAAGGTGGAGATTCTGCCCCCAGCCCCCCAAAAAAGTGATCAGAAACGAGAGTTGCCTTATATTTAAGTCTCTACAAATTCTCTCTCACTGTGGGATGGTCTTGCAATTATTTTATTTTGAACAAAGTAGTATTTAGAGAACACACATTACTTCGAAATGACCTTAGTCAGTGCTGGTTGGTTTTGGATGCTTTAGAGGTCAGCTAAGGAAATCATATTTTTAAAAAG
This sequence comes from Ateles fusciceps, assembly GCA_036589455.1. NCBI lineage: Eukaryota > Metazoa > Chordata > Mammalia > Primates > Atelidae > Ateles > Ateles fusciceps. The sequence continues at coordinate 10,887,193 of JAZHEH010000572.1, read as the reverse complement.
GCGGAGGGTGGTTAAAAAAAATCTAGTAATATTCCCGAGTGTCTGACCTCACAGTAACAAGAGTCAGGTTTCTTTGTAAACAAGGCTTTTAAAGATCATTTAAAAATGGAACAAGTTGGCTAGGCACGGTGGCTCATGCCTGTAATCCCAGCACTTTGAGAGGCCAAGGCGGGCGGATCACCTGAGGTCAGGAGTTTGAGACCAGCCTGGCCAACATGGTGAAACCCCGTGTCTACTAAAAATTTAAAATTAGCTAGCCATGGTGGCGGGTGCCTGTAATCCCAGTGACTCAGGAGGCTGAGGCAGGAGAATTGGTTGAACCCAGGAGGTGGAGTTTGCAATGAGTGGAGATCCCACCACTGCACTCCAGCCAGGGCAACAAAGTGACACTCTAAAAAAAAAAAAAAAGAAACAAGTTAAGAACTTTATTCAAATAACTTAGATTGAAGTGAAGAAGTTATGTTTTGGAAAACTCACAAAATGTAGCTGTAGTCACAGGAACTGGTGTGAAAATGCCAATGCCACTGTAGACTTTAAATAAATGTTTTTCTAAAGCGTGAGCAAGAGCTGGGGGTAAACCAAAAAGCTTTCTACTTTAGCATGAATTTAATGTTTACATTTTCATGTATATAATGTATACATGTGTATATGTGTTACTCTGTTATACCTTAAGGTATCTTAAGTGTATCATATTTTAATATTTTAAATGGGATATTTACATCTTATAATACAGATTTTTTTTTTTTTTTTTTTGAGAGGGAGTCTTGCTCTGTCTCCCAGGCTAGAATGCAGTGGTGTGATCTTGGCTCACTGCCATGTCTACCTCTTGGGTTCAAGTGATTCTCCTGCCTCAGCTTCCCAAGTAGCTGAGATTACAGGCATGTGCCACCATGCCTGGCTAATTCTTTTTCTTTTCTTTTTTTTGTATTTTAGTAAAGACAGGGTTTCACTATGTTGGTCAGGCTGGTTTTGAACTCCTGACCTCAAAGGATTCACCTGCCTTGGCCTCCCAAAGTGCTGGGATTATAGGTGTGAGCCACTGCGCCTGGCCCAGATTCTTTCATTTACAGTTATCTAATCAAATTGCCCCCAAAACGTTTTCAGCTATCATCTAATTGGGATAGTATAGGATCCACCTATATTTGGAATATCCTTATGATCTAATGGAGAAGTCTTTCATTCACCCCAATGATATAAAAAGGGCATGTCAAGAAGTGTGTTAATAATATATATTGTTATCATCTCGAATCATTGCTTCTATGCCTTCATTCTTGTTTCTTGCTTAAGCTTTCTTTTTTTCTTGAGACAGTTTTGCTCTGTCACCCAGGCTGGAGTGCAGTGACATGATCTCAGCTCACTGCAACCTCTGCCTCCTGGATTCAAGCGATTCTCCTGCCTTAGCTTCCCGAGTAGCTGGGATTACAGGCCTGTGCCACCACGCCCAGCTAATTTTTGTATTTTTAGTAGAGACTGCGTTTCACCATGTTGGCCAGGTGGATCTTGAACTCTTGACCTCATGTGATCCACCCACCTCAGCCTCTCAGAGTGCTGGAATTACAGGTGTGAGCCACTATGCCCTGTGCTTACTTGAGTTGTCTTGATTTGCAAGAGTCAAACTAAAATAAAATGAACATAAGTGTAGATTTTTTTTTTTTTTGAGACAGTCTCGTCACCGAGGCTGGAGTGCAGTGCGTGTGAACGCAGCTCACGGCAGCCTTTACCTCCTGGGCTCAAGTCATCAGCCCTCCTTACCTTCCCAAAGTGTTGGGATTACAGGCGTGAGCCACCATGCCTGGCTAAAAAAGCAGAATATTAAAATGACTCAAGTATGTTTTCTTTGAAATCAAGGGATCTATACTGGGAAAGGGGTACCACTTCATATCAGGGCATGTGTGGCATTTGGAGTTGTGTTGAGTAGATTAGAGTGTTTTGTGTGTGTGTAACCAGCCCACCTGAGGCTGCTGACAGCTTGAGGGAAAAGCAGAGCCCAGCCATAGGAGGTGGGAGGGCAGTCCAGAGAGTGCTCCATCTCAGGGCTGGCCATCTGGAAGTTTTGGTAAAACAAACATGGAGAATTTCCCTGGGGAAAATCTTGGGTACAGGAAGGACAGAGGTCACTTCTCAGCTCTTCTTCATCCCCCTCCATGGGAATGTGGACACGTGTCCTCTAGAACGCATCTTGCCAACAGGAAGGCAGGGAGATTGCCACTAGGAAGCACACATCCAACAAGAAGCTGCCTGGCTGAAGAAGTTTATCTTTTCATGAGATACACTTTCCTTGAAGACAAACACAATATATGTTTAAACCCACTGTGTCTACTATGTTAACTGGCCTGTCGTTGCCCCTTCCTCCCCTAAGGCAGCCTTTTCTGCCTTTTCGGTGTTACAGACATTGTATTTATTGTAGCCATGTAGTTGTTGAGAACCTGTGGCTGCCTCCAAACTTGAAACATTGGCTTATTAGTCTGGGTTCTACAGAGAAACAGAACTGAGAGGATATATGTGCACACACATAGATACATATATCTACATACATGTGTGTATGTCACAAGTGTGGGTACAGTCATGCACTGAATAGTGACGTTTCAGTCACTGATGCACTGCATCATACGGTGGTTCCATATGATTATAATGGAACATATACAGAAACCTGCTAATGGCACCTGATATTGGCATTGCAGGACAAGAGGGGGAAATGATTGATCGTAAGGTGCTGGGACGTTTGGTTTTCCATATGAATAAATAATATGTATACTGCCGTCTAGTTTCATGTAAGTACACTGCATGATTTTTACACAATGACAAAATTACCTAACACCTTTTTCAGAACATATCCCTATCATTAAGCAATGCATGACTAAATATGTATATATGTGTGTACATATATATGTATATGTATACAGAGAGATCCTGAGAGCGATTGAGATTTATTTTAAGAAATTTGTGGCCAGGTGCGGTGGCTCACGCCTGTAATCCCAGCACTTTGGGAGGCCGAGGCGGGCGGATCATGAGGTCAGATCGAGACCATCTTGGCCAATGTGGTGAAACTCCATCTCTACTAAAAATATAAAAAATTAGTTGGGCGTGGTGGCGTGCGCCTGTAGTCCCATCTACTCTGGGAGGCTGAGGCAAGAGAATCCCTTGAACCAGGAAGGCGGAGGTTGCAGTGAGCCAGGATCACGCCACTGCACTCCAGCCTGGGTGACAGAGTGAGACTCCATCTCAAAAAAAAAAAAAGAATTTGCTCACATATCCCAGCACTTTGTGAGACTGAGGCAGGAGGATTGCTTAAGCCCAGGAGTTTGAGACCAGCCTGGGCAACATAATGAGACCCCATCTCTACAAAAAATTTAAAAATTAGCTGGGCATGGTAGCATGTGCCTGTAGTCCCGGCTACTCTGGTGGCTGAGGTAGAAGTATTACCTGAGCCCAGGGGGTGAAGGCTGCAGTGAGTCATGATAGTTGGAGACCAGCCTGACCAACATGGTGAAACCCCATCTCTACTAAAAATACAAAAATTAGCTGGGCATGGTGGCATATGCTTGTAATTCCAGCTAAGTAGGAGCCTTTTTTTTTTTTTTGAGACGAGATTTTGCTCTTGTTGCCCATGTTGGAGTGCAATGTTGCCATCTCCGCTCACTGCAGCCTCTGCCTCCTGGGTTCAAGCCTTCTCCTGGCTCAGCCTCAAACTCCTGACCTCAGGTGATCTGCCCACCTTAGCCTCCCAAAGTGCTGGAAGTATAGGCATGAGCCACCGTGCCCAGCCTTTTAGTCTTTGTTTAAACAATAATAAAAATAAAAATTATAACAAAAGTCCCTTTTACCCCTGGGAAGCCCCAGCTCTATTCCATTCTAGTTTAGTGCATATCCTTCCAGTCTTAAGTTTTGATGTTTAAATACTATGTATTGTTATAGATGCGTTTTTATGTGTATTCTAGTTGACATAAATGGGTTTAATATATTGCATCTTGCCTTTTGTACTCTACATTTTTTCTTTTTGAAATCTGGCCATGTTAATGGAGTCATTCATTTTAACTGCCTTTTCTGTTTTAAGAAAATTCTCTATATTCTCTGTATTTTTTCTTCCAGTAATTTTTCATATTTAGGGTTTTTTTTGGCTTTCATGTGGAAAATATATAATAAGATCTTCATTTGGAAGGGAAAAACAAACTTCAGATGAATTAGAAGTATATTTCAAGGTCAGGCATAGTGGCTCATGCATGTAATCCCAGCACTTTGGGAGACCGAGGCGGGCTGATCACTTAAGACTAGAATTTCGAGATCAGCCTCGCCAGCATGGTGAAACCCTGTCTCTACTAAAAATACAAACAAATTAGTCAGATGGGGTTGCTCACGCCCATAATCTTGGCTACTCAGGAGGCTGAGGTGGGAGAATTGCTTGAACCCAGGAGGCAGAGGTTGCAGTGATCTGAGATTGCACCACTGCACCTCAGCCTGGGCAACAGAGTAAGACTCTATCTCAAAATAAATAATAAATACATATGTACACAAACACACCACACACACACACACACACACACACACACACACGCCACACCACACCACACACACATACACCCTAAATGGATTAAAAATCCAGTGCAGTGATTAACATGGTCTTGGTCTTACATGTATAGTCCCTAAAAATATATAGGTCAGTGTTACGGTTCTTTATTCCCTTCTGCTAATTTGTCTGTTCCTGCATCAATATTACGTTGTCTTAATTACTACAGTTATCTAATGTGTTTTAATATTTGATAGAATGAGTCCATCCTTTTCATACTCCTGTTTCACAATTGTCTTAGATATTCTTAGTTCTTCCCATATAAACATTAAAATATTTTTCAAGTTTCCTAAAAATTCTTATTGAGAGACTTATTGGGATTTCACTGAAGTTATTGATTACTTGGGAAATATTGACATCTTTAAAATGTTGTCTTCTCCTCTCCATAAATAAGTTCTATCACGTCATTAATCCGAATCTTCATTTATATCCTTCAGTAAAGTTTTATGATTTCTTACCAAAGTTTCTTTTAGACTTGTGCCTATGTACTTTCTAGTTTTGGTTACTATACCAGTCAGTGTTTTTTCTAGTATCGCATTCTCTATTTGGTTATTGCTAGTTTAAAGGAATGCTATTGACCTTTGAATTTGTTTTGTTTTGTTTTGTTTTCTGAGACAGTCTCACTCTGTCGCCCAGACTGGAGTGCAGTGGCGTGATTTCAGCTCACTGCATCCTCTGCCTCCCAGGTTCAAGTGACTCTCCTTCCTCAGTCTCCTAAGTACCTGATGTTACAGGTGTGTGCCATCACACCTGGCTAATTTTTGTGTTTTTAGTAGAGACAGGATTTCACCATATTGGTCAGGCTGGTCTCGAACTCCTGACCTTACGTGATCCACCTTCCTCAGGCTCCCAAAGTGCTGGGATGACAGGTTTGAGCCACCATGCCCGGCCTGAATTTGGATTTTTGTTTCCAGCAATCTTGCAGCATCCTCCTATTAATTCTAATTGTTTGGAGGTTGGTCTTGATAATTAAATGTAATCAAGTGTCTGTAGGTCTTCAATACTATTTTGAATTATAAACTGTGTAATTATACTGCCATCCACAATTACATAAATTTCCCTGAGCATAATGTAACACAGGCATTGACTCTGGAGCCAGGCTGTGTGCCAAGGGACATAAAGATGAAAGCAGTGGAGCCCCACTTCTGGGCAGTGACCAGGTATGGCCTCAAATTCACTCCTTAAAAAATTTCAATGTTAGCCGGGTGCCTCTACACTCCAGACTGGCAACAGAGGGAGACTCCATGTCAAGAAAAAAAAATTTCAGTGTTGGCCAGGTGAGGTGGCTCATGCCTGTAATCCCAGCACTTTGGGAGGCTGAGGCGGGTGGATCCAAGGTCAGGAAGTCAAGCCCATCCTGGCCAGCATGGTAAAACCCCATCCCAACTAAAAATACAAAAATTAGATGGGTGTGGTGGTACGTGCCTGTAGTCCCAGCCACTCAGGAGGCTGGGGCAGGAGAATCACTTGAACCCGGGAGGCAGAGGTTGCAGTGAGCCAAGATCGCACCACTGCACTCCAACTTGGGGACAGAGTGAAACTCTGTCTCAAAAAAAAAAAAAAAAAAAAAAAAAATTCAGTGTCTGTGCAGCTTTTAGACCACTGGGTTCTGAGACGGCCTGGGTTCCAGCAGTTTCTCATTTGCATGACCTTGGAAACTATCTGTGCCTCAGATTTATCTGTAAGGTGGGAATATTAGTAATATCTACCCACAGGAGATTGTGAGGATTCAATGAATTATTACATGTATCTGGTCTAGTTTAAGCTTCTGATAAATGTCGGTTGTTACTCTAGATAGCATTACTGCTTTTTAAAATTTCAACTGTGTTAAAACTTGTGAGTAGCACAGGATTATTAACAGTTTAGATTTATTAGTGTTTTATCAGAAAATCAATTTTTTTTTTTTGTGATGAGTTTAGCCGGGTGCGGTGGCTCACACCTGTAATCCCAACACTTTGGGAGGCCAAGGCGGGTGGATCACCCGAGGTCAGGAGTTCGAAACCAGCCTGACCAGCAAGGTGAAACCCCGTCTCTTTAAAAATAAATAAATAAGAGATGAGTTCTCACTCTGTCACCCAGGCTGGAGTGTAGCAGCGCAATCTTGGCTCACTGCAACCTTGGTCTCCTGAGCTCAAGCAATTCTTCCACTTCAGCCTCCCAAGTAGCTGGGACCATAGGCGCATACCACCACACCGAGCTGATTTTTTATTTTTTTGGAATTTTGGTAGAGATGGGGTCTCACTATGTTGCCGGGGCTGGTCATGAACTCCTGAGCTTGTTATCTGCCTGCCCTGGCCTCCCAAAGTGCTGGGATTACAGGGATGAGCCACCACGCCCAACCCAGAAAGTCAATCTTTTCTCTTTTACGATTTGTTTTAAAATGCTGTGCTTTCTTCATTGTCATCATATCACTTCCGGTAAGATCACGCCTGGTATCCCTAATGCAGGTCAAAAGGAAAATTGCTTCACAACAATTTGCTTGAGAAACTTTGCTGAAAGATCTCTTGATGGATTGATTGATTGAGATGGAGTTTTGCTCTTTTTGCCCAGGTTAGAATGCAATGGCACGATCTCAACTCACTGTAACCTCAGCCTCCTGGGTTCAAGTAATTCTCCTGCCTCACCCTCCGAAGTAGCTGGGGTTACAGGCTCACACCACTGCGCCCAGCTAATTTTGTATTTTTAGTAGAGGTTTCACCATGTTGGCCAGGTTGGTGTCGAACTCCAGACCTCAGGTGATCCACCCGCCCCGGCCTCCCAAAGTGCTGGGATTACAGGTGCGAGCCACCACACCCAGATTATTTTTGCTTATGAAGATACCTTATGACTCTGTATTAATTAGCTCAAGTCCTAGTATTTTAATAGTGATAAATCAGAGTGCAGAGTTTTGAAGTGGTTTGCATTTTATTTTTTGAGACAAGGAGAAAAATACCCTGATGGTAATTATTAGCTCAACAAGCACCCTAGCCACCTCACATGCTCAGATTGCTTGTGGTTGGTGGTAACTGAAATGTGTGGCAGACAGCAGTGCAAGCCTGGGAGCGCTGCCCTGGGCCACTTCATTCACTGAAGATGCTCTCTGGTCCATGCCTTCCTCAGGGGTTTTTTTCTTGGTCCCAGACAACTGGCTCCATCCCTTCCCAGTGCCCCCATCAACCAGCCTGTTTTACTAGAATGTGTCTTTAAAAGCACTATTCTCTTTTTCTCAACTTCAGAAGAACATAGACAATCCCGAGACCCTGAATGGCGTAACTTGCTGTGAACTTCTGGGCCTCTTGCTTAGAGGGACCACAAATGAAGGGTGCTTGGAGAAGAGCTTGGACACGTGCAGGTCCTTTTCTTTGATGGTCAAATGACCTTGGCTCGTTTTGGAATTTGTTAGAAAATGGCTAACCCAGTGTTTAAATATCTTACTATCCACCCTTCCTCCATTAGCCAACCAACTGTATAGACACAGCAGTGTCCAACAATGTAGGTGGGTCAGCCACTGGACCGGGACATTGATACGGTCATTCACTGGGGGCGACCACCCATTTATATTCTAATTCCTGTCAGCGGCAGAATGCTCAAATGGATGTTAAGAATTGACATTTCTCCTCAAGTGGAACCCCAGCAAGTAGTCACACACTCTATTTTTTTAGAGAATAAAGGCTAAGATTGAGAGTAACTCTAAGTTATTCCGAGAGCTGTTTCCTGAGTCTCCTCTTAGCAGGATTTAGAGAGTATCTAGCATTTTTATGAATGGTCAAATCAGTTTCAGCAAGAGGCAAACTCAGTATGTCAGCTGGTTGGTTTTTCATGCCTACATTTCAACTGCCTTGCCCTTCCTTTTTCTTTCCTGTGCAGTAACCTTCAGAGATTTATAAGAATTGGATAATTTTTTCCCTTCCAAGGCAGATTTTAAAATGTTTCCTTCTTAGCCTTTCTCATTACCTTCAGGATCTTGGTTAGATAGAGAAAAAAAATGTTTTTTTTCTGTAATTGAGAAAAAGGTGCCTTCAGTGACCACACTGGTCTGTAATTTAATCACTAGATCTGATTTGGGCTCTGCTAGACTGCTTACATTTTTCTTAGCAATACCTACCTTTAAAAGACCAGAGCAATGATGGACATTTTGGTTTATGCTTTATATGGAAATCCAATTAAGATTTTTCAAATTTGGCTAATTTGAAGACATAGATTTCTAAATTATTATTCAAATCTTTGAGGACATATCAAGATTCCATGCCACGTGGATTGCCCATGTCTCAGCATTCTGCTGTGTATAGTGCGTTTCATCACTGCTTCAATAGCCATCTCTATGAATGGATAGAAGAAAGCATGTTCATTCTGTGAACAGAATGTTTTCTCTTCTTGCTTTTCCAGAGTTGGCTATAGCTTTTATCCTCATTTGCAGAGATCAAAATATGATCTGCAGGAACCCTATTTTGATTGGCTGTCAGGCATTCATAGCTCTGTAACTAAATACCAATGTATGAAATGGTTATTGTTCCCTGGAGTGGTGGGCCTGGGCCAGAACACATTCTTTGTGATTTCAAGGGGGCCAAATGGAAGCCGTAAATGTCCTGGCAGCCAAGTTGGGTAAACATGAGCTCTTACAACCTAAGACACAAGAGTAGAAAGGTATCTTGCTTTTTTTTTTTTTTGAGACAGGGTCTCGCTCTCGTCACCCAGGCTGGAGTGCAATGGCACGATCTCGGCTCACTGCAACCTCTGCCTCCCGGGTTCAAGCGATTCTCCTGCCTCAGCCTCCCGAGTAGCTGGGATTACAGGCATGCACCACCACACCAGGCTAACTTTTGTATTTTTAGTAGAGATGGAGTTTCACCATGTTGGCTGGCCTGGTCTCGAACTCTCTGCCCACTTCGGCCTCCCAAAGTGCTGGAATTACAGGCATGAGCCACCGCACCTGACCATTATCTATATAGTTGGAATAACACACTGAAAGAATGGATCAGTGCGTATCTTCAGCAATGAACAGTGTATTTGTTTAGAGCATGTTGCTGCACGGGGTGAACCCTCAGGCTGGTAGCGACTCCAAGCTGTGGTTGGGTTTGCTAGTGCCAAGTTGTTTATGTGCCTCCCCTGGGCCCCTTCCTTCCCTGCCACTCCTTCCTTCCAGCTTGCTGAGCTTGCCGCCCGACTCCCCTTCCTCTCTCCTCTCTGCTGAGGTTCTGCCAGCTGGAGAATTCCTCCCCTTGCCCTTCCACCTTTCTGAGAACTGTGGGTTGGCAAGGGACCAGGAAACTCCCTGACAGAAACTGCTTTTGTGAAGGATGCTGAGATGCGTGGGCCTGCAGCCATGGCCCAGGGTGGAAGTGAGGTCTTACGGGAGGACCCAGCGCCTGTTGCAGGTAGAGCCAGAGCCAGAGGTACTTCTGCATCAGGTAGATTCTGCACCTGTCTCTTTGTTTTTGTTTTGAGTCTCATTGTGTCGCCCAAGCTGGAATGCAGTGGCATGGTCTCTGCTCACTGCAGCCTCTGCCTCCCAGGTTCAAGCGATTCTTGAGCCTCAGCCTCCTGAGTAGCTGGGATTACAGGTACCTGCTACCACACCTGGCTAATTTTTTGTTTCTCCATGTTGGCCAGGCTGGTTTTGAACTCCTGACCTCAGTTGATCCGCCCGCCTCGGCCTCCCAACGTGCTGGGATAGCAGGCGTGAGCCACCACGTCCGGCCTCTGTACTATCTCTTCAATGCCGCCTAGGTGCCAGAACCAGTGGCAGGCTGTACCTTGTGCATACTTGGGCTGGCCTATTCCTTCTGTGCCTGCTTCCTGGATGTTTTCTATGGGCTGGGCTCATTCTTACTGTGGATTTCTGTATATTGACCACTTGGATGAGTTCTGAAGATCCTACAGTGTGGTGGATATTTTTAAGTACACACTTGGTAGACTCTAGGGGGAAAGGCAGATTTGACACACACATACACACAGAATCGATATGTAGTGTGAATGGAGAGGCAGTGGCAGAGTGGAAATTGTGTGAGGAAACTGACTCTTGCTTCAGAGATGCTTGGAGCACTTGTGGTGTCCTGGGACGCCCTCTCTGGAAGGACTTCGGTGTCGGTGGAGGGACCACGTTCGGAGCCTGAGAGCAGTGTGCACTTTCATCCACAGGCTTGATTTGGTTTCATTTTGCTTTTTGAGACGGAGAAAGCAGCATTGAGGATGGAGGAGGGCTAGGAGGGTGGCAGCTTTTCCAATAGAAACCATTTTTACAGCAGAGAAGTGCCATTCCTGAGATCTCCAGAGCCGGCTTCCCTCCTCTCACTGTCCTATCAATTGTCCATTGTTCTATTGGCACAATGGGGCTGATTTTTCCATAGGAATCTGACCAAATTTTGCATAGCTGTACAGAGAACTGCCAGTTAGGGGGACAGAGTCAAGAGTGACACAGGCTCAAATGCTGAGGGTTGCCTGTGCTTGGACTGTGTCACAGAACTGCCCTGCGCTTTGCTTTCAGTCATCAGTTTTATATGGTTAAGAAGAAAAACAGCACTTTTTCTAAAGGAAAAATAAAACGGATTGGTTTATGGGAGGGACAGTCATACATAGCTTTGAAAGGCTGCTTAGCTGGAGAGGGAGTGGGAGTCTTCAGCATTGTTAACTTCAGCACACAGTGGGTGTTTGGGCACATCAGAGGGATACGACCCTGCTTTTCGAGCCTGGGTTCCAGGGGTGCAGCTGTTTTGGGCCATTTACAGCAGTGGAATTTGGATGGCGCAGATATTGCCCATAGAAGCTCACTCTTTTTCCTCCCCTCCCCTCTCCCCTCCCTCTCTCTCTTCTCTCTCCTCCCTCCCTCCCTCCCCCCCCCCCCCCCCCCTTTTTTTTTTTTTGAGACGCAGCCTCACTCTATCACCCAGGCTGAGTGCAGTGCTATGATCTCAGCTCACTGCAACCTGTGCCTCCTGGGTTCAAGTAATTCTCCTGCCTCAGCCTCCTGAGTAGCTGGAATTACAGGTGTGCCATCATAGCCAGCTACGGTTTTTTTTTTTCTTTTTTTTGAGACGGAGTTTCGCTCTTGTTGCCCAGGTTGGTGTGTAATGGCGTGATCTCAGCTTACCACAACCTCCGCCTCCTGGGTTCAAGCAATTCTCCTGCCTCCGCCTCCTGAGTAGCTGGGATTACAGGCATGTGCCACCACGCCTGGCTAATTTTGTATTTTTAATAGAGATGGGGTTTCTCCATGTTGGTCAGGCTGGTCTCGAACTCCCGACCTCAGGTGATCTGCCCACCTTGGCCTCCCAAAGTGCTGGGATTACAGGTGTGAGCCACCACACCCAGCCTGCAAATTTGTGTATTTTTAGTAGAGATTGGTTTCGCCATGTTAGCCAGGCTGTTCTCAAACTCCTGACCTCAGGTGATCCACCCTCCTCGGTCTCTCAAAGTGCTGAGATTACAGGTGTAAGCCACTGCACCCGGCCCCATAGAAGCTTTTGTTAAAAAAAAAAAAAAAAAAGGAATTGGATTGATCAGGGCTATGTACTCGGAGTTGTGAGGCAGTGATGTCTTTGTAGGCTTGGCTGTTAATTTACTGGTTTATACTCTACAAGGCACGTGAAATTATTTGGGCGAGAGAGGAGAATGTGTGCTTTCCTAACTGCTACCATGTCTTAAACACAGAGGGTAGTCAATAACCAGCTGTTGAGGATATAGTTTTTCTTAACACTAAATCATTCCCTGAGAGAAGTCCATAAACTTGACTGATTTTAACGGCCTGTGAGTTGGAAATCTTTATGAGAAATGCTGTGAGGGATAGGAAGTCAGTCTGGGATGATACGTACAGGGCGGAGGAGCTGGCCATCAGTAGAGTGGTCCCATTCGATAATGGAAAAACATGTTGGACAGACTGGAAATGTTCCCGGTCGAGATACCCTCATGCCCAGAGCCAGGAAAAACTCTTAGACCAACCTCCGTCGGCTTCAGTTTCTGCTTCCTCAGTTTCTCCACGCTCCTCTCCATGTCCCCGATCATGTAGATTTTGCGAGTTGTTCTCTTGTTTGTCTTTGAAAAGATTGATTTATACATTTGTACAGAAAATCCCAGAGCCTTTTCCTCTTAATGCTATAAAGTTGCCATTTAATGAGGCGTTTGGAAGGCCACCCAGCCACTTGAAATCTGAAGTGTCATGCTGAGGGATTGTTACCAAGAAGTATTTACGTTGGAGTCAAGGTTTTAGCTCTCTTTGGCAATTGATTAATTTACTGCGAGAGCCAATAAATCCTTGGACAGATGAGGAACAGATTGGAGGGGGAGGAGCTTCTGTTTCGGTCTTTTCTTTTGGAATGTTTTTAACACTTGGCCGGGGGACAACTGTGTCCTTTTGTTAACTAGTTCAAGTTGGCCATTTTCTGGTGCTGTTCAGAAAAGCCTGTCAGGCGGATGGGAGGGAAGTGACTGGGTCGTCCTGGTCCCTGGCTTCACACAGACCTCATGCTCCTGTTGAGAAAATGTTTGAAATGCATTTTCTTAAAAGTAGGACTGTGTAAATAATAGATTAGGTCTGAAAGGGCCATCTGAGTATAAAGGCAGTGGGAGCCTTTGGGGAAAAGCTCCTTACCAACACTAGTTTTAAGTGTTGGAAGAAAAACAGTGCCACTTTCTAGAATTTGGAAGTGGGCCTGGTGGCCCTACTGTGTCCAAGTAAGGGACTCCTTTCCTTGGAGGCATTAGGACACATGGGGACCAGGTGCAGTGGCTCACACCTGTAATCCCAACACTTTGGGAGGCTGAGGTGGGCAGAATGTTTGAAGTCAGGAGTTGGAGACCAGCTCGGCCAACATGGTGAAATCCTGCCTCTACTAAAAATCCAGAATTAGCCAGGCACACCTTGTAATCTCAGCTACTGGGGGAGATTGAGGCAGGGGAATTGCTTGAACCCAGGAGGCAGAGGTTGCAGTGAGCCCAGGTTGTGCCACTGCATTCCAGCCTGGGCAACAGAGAGAGACTGTCCCCCTCCAAAAACAAAAACAAAAACCCAGAAACAAACCACATAGGAAGCATTGCCCTCCTGAGCATTGACAAGGCTGGGATGTTCTTTCTTTCGTGTGTGGAGAGACCAAGAGAAGCTGTGGGGCAGTGCCATCCAATAGAACTTAACGGGTGATGCCATGTTATGTGAGGTGGCCAACGGCAGCCACTAGCCGCGTGCAAAACGTGACGTGCCTGACCCAAGAATTGAGTTTTTCATTTTAATTAGGTTTAAGTAGCAGCATGTGGTGAGTGGGTATGCTGTTGGACAGTGCAGTGCTGTGGGGCCTTTTTAATGCTTTTGCAAAATGACTCTATTAACCCCCTTTGATTTTTCACAGCCTGCTCACAGGGGACGGAGGTTAGGTAGAGGGTCGGTTCCCAGTGGGGGAAAAATGAAGAAACCAAATGAATGGCTCAGATCATGGACTAGTAAAAACAGCCAAGCCGGGCCTAGAGCCAGGGCCCCTTCTTCACTGACTCCCACCCCCTCCAGCCCCTCAGAACCCAGCTTTAGATGTTAATTACTAGTACTGCTTAGCAAGGTACCCCAACCACAAAGGGAAGGCTGGCTTAACATCTGGAATCTTGGCTGTGAGCTGTGTATTTAATCTTCTCCTTTTAAATCAAACAGGCTTAATGAGCGGCGAGAGTTGGGAAGTCCCTGTGGGCCCCTAAATCCAAGGAGTTTCTCTGGAATCAGAGGAAACAGGCCAGACAGGTGGAGTAACAGTAACTCCCCCTCCTGCTTGGCCGCCTGTGCTTGCCCCTGTCTGTGGCGATTAGACGTGGGGAATAAGGACCTGTGGAGACTCGTGGTCCTAGTCTCCTATTCTTACTATGCTGTAAAAAGGCCAGACCCCGGGACAAATGGCATCCACTTGGATCATTCCGATGCTATCAGTGCGTCCGGCAGCCATATTAACACGCCCCTTGCCGCACCGTATCAACCAGAACCCTGAGCCCAGTGCCTTCATTGACTCCAGCCCCATCCTCATCTTCTCTCATTCTTGATGTTCCCTCTCATCCTGGAGGACTGTAAAGAAAGCTCAGGGGTTTTTCCATTTCTTTTTTTTTTTTTTTGAGACAGAGTCTTGTTCTGTTGCCCGAGCTGGAGTGCAATGGTGCAGTCTTGGCTCACTGCCCACCTTCGCCTCCCAGATTCAAGTGATTCTCCTGCCTCAGCCTCCCAAGTAGCTGGGAATACAGACATGTGCCACTACAACTGGCTAGTTTTTGTATTTTTATTTTTATTGATTGATTGATTGATTGAGATGGAGTTTGGCTTTTGTTGCCCAGGCTGGAGTACAGTGGCATGATCTCAGCTCTCACTGCAACCTCCACCTCCCAGGTTCAAGCAATTCTCCTGCCTCAGCCTCCCAAGTAGCTGGGATTATAGGCATGTACCACCATGCCCAGCTAATTTTGTATTTTTAGTAGAGACAGAGTTTCACCATGTTGGCCAGGCTGGTCTCAAACTCCTGACCTCATGTGATCCACCCATCTGGGCCTCCCAAAGTGTTGGGATTACAGGAGTAAGCCAGCATGCCTGGCGGTTTTTCCTTTTTTTTTTTTTTTTTTTTTGAGATGGAGTTTTGCTCTTGTTGCCCAGGCTGGAGTGCAGTGGTGCAATCTCAGCTTACCACAACCTCCACCTCCTGGGTTCAAGCGATTCTCCTGCCTCAGGCTCCCAAGTAGCTGGGATTACAGTTACGTGCCACCACGACCAACTAATTTTGTATTTTTTGTAGAGGTGGGTTTCTCCGTGTTGGTCAGGCTGGTCTTGAACTCTCAACCTCAGGTGATCCACCCTGCCTCGGCCTCCCAAAGTGGTGGGTTTACAGGCGTGAGCCACCATGCCCAGCCAGTTTTTCCATTTCTAAGGGCACTGGAAAGGAGTTGGCATCATGGGCAGGGTACTGAGCCACTGAGGCAGGGAGATCCAGGTTGGAATGGTGAACACTCACCTACACTGTCAATCCCAGCAGAGCCTTCCCCATTGCTTCCAATACATTCTAGCCATTGCCAGCCTCACTCCATGCCCAAACCATGCCAGTGTGCCCAGCGGAGCCAAGGAGAGGCAAGACTGATAGTGTTATCAAAGGGTTAATGAGTAATTAGAAGGGAAACCTGCTGTGACAAAGCCAAGCCACCAGTCATGGCTGCTTTTTGTTTTTTTTGGAGACAGAGTCTCACTCTTTTGCCCAGTCTGGAGCACAGTGGTGCAATCGCAGCTCACTGCGGCTTCAACCTCCCAGGCTCTGACAGTCCTTCCGCCTCACCTCCTGAGTAGCTGTGACTGCAAGTGTGCACCATCATGCCTGGCTAACTTTTTAAATTTTGTGTAGATACAGGGTTCTCGTTAAACGTTGCCCAGGCTGGCCTTGAACTCCTGGGGTTCAAGTATTTCTCCCACCTCGGCCTCCCAAACTGCTGAGATTATAGGCGTGAGACACCGTGCCCAGCCCCTAATTCTTAACAAAACTCATTTCTGGATCACCTTCTCCTCAGGGTCTCTACCCATCTATCTACCCATGTTACCTGTTGCTCTGCTCACCAGCAGTAACCACAGCAGGTCATGGAAGAAGATCTTATAAACAACAAGGGCCAAGATGTATTTACTGTTTACTGATAGGGAGATCACAGGATTTAGTGTTCACACCAGGCACTTCTGAGAGCAAAAGAGAGCACTGATAATTATGCTGGAATAATCAGTTTAAACCAGGATGATCCAAGAACAGCAGGGGAGGTTGGGCATCTACTGTGTGCCAGGCTGTGCCTGAGTTTTGGGGTACACAGGTGTAGTGGGCCTAGTTTCTTTTTGAGGGGCATGGGGGAGTCTTGCCCTGTCACCCAGGCTGGAGTGCAGTGGTGGGACCACAGTTCTCTGTAGCCTCGACATCCCAGACTCAAGCGATTCTCCCACCTCATCCTCCCAGGTAGCTAGGTCCACAGGTGTGCACCACCCCACCAGCTAATTTTTTTGTATTTTTCTGTAGGGATAAGGGAGTCTCCCTCTGTTGCTAAGGCTGGTTTTGAACTTCTGGACTCCAGCAATCCTCCTGCCTCAGTCTCCCGAAGTGCTGGGATTACAGGTGTGTGCCACTGTGCCCAGCTGGGCCTAGTTTCTTAAGGAGCTCACAGTCTGGTGGTGGAGACAAGTGTGTAGACACAGGCAGTGCTACGGTGTGGGTGCTGAAACAGGTGTGAACAAAGTATGGGGTGGGAGGAGCAGTGGAGAGGGCAAGGGCGGGCTTTTCTAGAGGTAGGCAGACAAAAAGCTTTGCTTTTTCCTGTCATGGCTTATTTCTCCAAGAAAGAATATTTTTTGGACAATCTTGAAACTATTAAACTTGTATTCACTGACTGGGGCCTTTCACCCTTGCCCTTGTGAGGGTCGTTTGCGTCGGCCTTGGCGGAGTCAGGCCGTGGTGAAGACCATAGATCACAATCATCCTTGAGACCATCCTGGCCCCACGTGACTGCTTAGTCCACCACTCATTGCGGTATGCATTAAAAAGCAAAAACCTGGCTGGGCGCCGTGCCTCATGCCTGTAATCCCAACAGTTTGGGAGGCCAAGGCGGGCAGATTGCTTGACCCAGGAGTTCAAGACCAGCCTAGGCAACATGGTGAAACCCTGTCTCTACAAAAAACAAAAATTAGCCATGCATGGTGCTGCACACCTGTAGTCGCAGCTACTCAGGAGGGTGGAGGCATGAGAATCACTTGAACCTGGGAGGCAGAGGTTGAGTGAGCCGAGATCGTGCCACTGCACTCCAGCCTGGGCGACAGAGTGACACTCTGTCTCAAGACAAAATGAGAAAAAAACTTAAATGTGTGGATAATGAACGTCCATGAGTATAGGGAGACTTTCCAGAAGAATACATGTAGTGATGAGCCATGTCTAAGTCTGTCTTAAAGTATAAATTACCTCGTGTAGTCTCTGACTCTATTCTTCTTATACTGGGGACTGTTTAGTTTCTCAGCAGGGATTGTGTGTGTGTGCATGCTAGTTACTAAAAATTTCAGACTAGTAAGAAAAAATTGGCTTAGGCATTTGTTAGCATGAAGTCATATAGAAATTCCTGGGTTTAGTCTGATATCAGCATATTGCTTTTATTTTTATTTTTTTAAGGTGCCGTTTTGCTCTTGTCACCCAGACTGGAGTGCAGTGGTGGTGCAATCTCAGTTCACTGCAACCTCCGCCTCCTGGGTTCAAGTGATTCTCCTGCCTCAGCCTCCCAAGGAGCTGGGATTACAGGCAGGCGACACCATGCCTGGCTAATTTTTTTTTTGTATTTTTATTAGAGATGGGGTTTCATCCTGTCGGCCAGGCTGGTCTCGAACTCCTAACCTCAGGTGATCCACCTGCCTCGGCCTCCCAGAGTGCTGGGATTACAGGAGTGAGCCATAGCATCCAGCCAGCACATTGCATTTTAAGGGTGCTCTATGAGTAGAATTTGCACTGAAATTTTGACCAAAAGAAATTTAGTCTTCAGGCCTGGCAAGGTGGCTCACACTTGTAATCCCAGCACTTTGAGAGGCCAAGGCGGGCACATCATCTGAGGTCAGGAGTTCGAGACCAGCCTGCCCAAGATGGTAAAACCCCGTCTCTACTAAAAATACAAAAAATTAGCCCGGCGTGGTGGTGGGCACTTGTAATCCCAGCTACTCAGGAGACTGAGACAGGAGAATCGCTTGAACCCAAGAGGCGGAGGTTGCAGTGAGCCAAGATGGTGCCAATGCATTCCAGCCTGGGTGACAGAGCAAGGCTTCATCTCAAAACAAAACAAAACAAAAAGAAATTTAGTCTTAAGCCTTTCATTCCCCTAAGCTCTGGCCTCAGCTGCAGCTACATCTGGCCTACTCTTGAATGGACTGGAAGCCAGGCACGGTGGGGTGTAGGATTTCAACAGTGGTGTCATTCCAGATTTTCCTGCTGTGGGCTGAGTGACATCAAGGAGATTGGGCCATTCTTGATGTTTTTTCCCTTCCCAGCTTTTATGCTTTGCACTAATAAGATCAGAATTATTTCAAAAAATGATCTTTAAAGGGAAAATTCTCCTCAGTCCCACCACCCAGTACATTTCAACTGTATTCTGCTTTTGCAAGCACTTCCAGACCCCCGTCTGCGTGCACACTCAGAATAACATGGTTATAATTATGGTGTATCCTGACTTCATTTTACTCTGGTTTTTCTATAGTCTGAAATTAAGTTTGGGGTGAGCTGGTGTGGCCTGAGGATTGAAAGATAATGTCCTAAGTATGGCTGTATCCTCAGCCGAATGAATCCCTAACGCTGCTTGAGGGAAATGCCCCAGAAGGTGAACCAAAGGGTTACTCAGGTGCTAGAAAGTTCTTCTGGAGTTCACTACCTCATTTCCTCAATCTTGTCCCAGTCTTGCCCTTTCTTCTTTTCTTTTCTTATTTATTTATTTTTTTTCTTTTTTTGAGACAGAGTGTCACCCTGTCACCCAGGCTGGAGTGCAGTGGGGTGATCTCGGCTCCCTGCAACCTCCGCCTCCCAGGTTCAAATGATTCCTCAGCCTCCCAGTAGCTGGGATTATAGGCAGGCACCACCAGGCCCAGCTACCTTTTGTATTTTTTAGTGGAGATGGGGTTTTACCATGTTGGCCAGGCTGGTCTTGAACTCCTGACCTCGTGATCCGCCCGTCTCGGCCTCCCAAAGTGCTGGGATTACAGGCGTGAGCCACCACGCCCAGCCTCCCTTTCCTTCTTTTGCCAAGTGCAGTGGACTGAACATTTCTGTCTCCCTAAAATCCATATGTTGAAATCCTAACCCTGAAGGTTGAAGGTCTCAGGAAGTGTGGCCTCTGGGAGGTGGTTAGGTTGGAGGGTGGAGTTCTCATGAATGGGATGAGTGCCGTTATGAAAGAGGCCTGAGAAAGACTCCTTATACCCTCTGCCATGTGAGGACACACCGGAACACAGTCATCTGTGAATGGCCTCTCACCAGGTTCTGCCAATAGCTTGATCTTGGCCTTTCTGGCCCCAGAACTGTGAGAAAGAAATTTCTACTGTTCGTAAGCCACTCAGTCTATGGTATTTTGTGATAGCAGCCCAGATGGAAGAAGCTACCAAGATACTTTTAGCTCACTGACATGTCTTCTGTTGGGATTTGTCAGAAAGACGATCTTCTCATTTGGCTGAGCCGATAGAGTGACTTTAAATTCTGCCTGGAGCCTTACATGAACATATTGTAAATCCCCTTCCTCTTTTCTTCACTCAGCCACAAAACACGCTTACCTCACTCACGCAGGCGCCTCTACCTTTTCCCTTCCTCACTCTGTCTGCTCCCACCCTTTCTAAAGACGGTGTTACTGTGTTGATGCCCGCGCTGGGAAGCCTTCCCACCCTCACTCTTCCTTTCTTCATGGCTGTGGATTGTAGGGGGGGCCATGTTCCAGCCTCTGTCGGAGAACTGGCTTTATTAAGCACGAGTGCTGTGCCAGGGCTTTTTCATACATTCTCTCTGTAACCCCCAGCCACACTGTGCAATAGCGATTTGTTCCATTTTGCTCATGTGGAGGCTGCAGGTTGGAATTTAAGAATTGTGCACAAGGACACAGACTGGGGAACGCTAGGATCCAGAGCTGGTTGACTTCAGAGCCTGGCATTTCCCATTGGACCATGCTTTGCATCTGACACCTCCCAGGTATTGTGACGGAAAGGTAAAAAATAAATACACTGCTCTAGGCATACAACTGCGGGACTGGGTAGAGACTAGAGTCCACGTCAGCTGGTTTCTTGGAGGTAACCGTTGGCAGAGTTAGCTCATCCTAGTGACTTTATTGCCTCATCAGATTCCTGTATGATACTCTCATGCACGTGTGTGTGTGTGTGTGTGTGTGTGTTTAATATCTGCCTACCTAGGGTCTCAGTTCAGTGCCTAGGTTTTGAGCTCATCTACCTCAGTAGTGTTTTAAACCTTGGACTTCACCCAGCTTCTTTCCCCAGATAGAATTCATCTGCTCAGAAGTTGTTTAGTGAACTGCTACTACGTGCCAGGCCGTGTGCTGGGGGCTGGATATTAAATCCAGAGAGACCGTTAAATAGATTAAAGTTCTGTTTCTCAAACAAGGATTTCTGAGCCTTTAGAGATGCCTAAGAATTTTTAAAATTGTGTTTGTTACAATAATCTTATTTTACTGACTGGACGCGGTGGCTCATGCCTGTAATCACAGGACTTCGGGAGGCCAAGGTGGGCAGATCGCTTGAGCTCAGGAGTTCGAGACCAGGCCTGGCAACATACTGAGATCCTGTCTCCTCAAAAAATTTAAAAATTAGCGAGCCGTGGTAGCATGCACCTGTAGTTCCAGCAACTTGGGAGGCTGAGGTGGGGGATTGCTTGAGCCTGGGAGGTCAAGGCTGCAGTGAGCCATGATTGTGCCACTGCACTCCAGCCTAAGTGACAGAGACCCTGTCTCAAAAAAACAAAAAACAAAAAAAGTTACAAAGAAAGCTTCTTTTATAGTAATACTTTACCGCTGAAAGAGCAGTAAAATCTTATTTTATTTTATTTTATTTTTGAGATGGAGTTTCGCTTTTGTTGCCCAGGTTGGAGTGCAATGGTGCGATCTCGGCTCACTGCAACCTCCGCCTCCTGGGTTCAAGCTATTCTCCTGCCTCAGCCTCCCGAGTAGCTGGAATTACAGGCATGCACCACCACGCCTGGCTAACTTTGTATTTTTAGTAGAGACAGGGTTTCTCCATGTTAGTCATTGGTCAGGCTGGTCTTGAACTCTGAACCTCAGGTGATCTGCCTGCCTCAGCCTCCCAAAGTGCTGGGATTACAGGCATGAGCCACCGCACCCAGCCAATATTTTATTTTCTTAAATCAATGTTACTCAAATGAGATCTCTGGATGTAGGGTGGGGATCTGGTGAGGTTGGTGAGGATCTGGTTACGTGGAATCTGTGTTCCCCCAGCATCACTGAGTGCCTTCTATTGATGTGAAAATGTTCTCTTTTTCTGGGGATAGGGCAGAAAAAGAAGTAGCATGCAGGCCAGGTGCGGTGGCTCATGCCTGTAATCCCAGCACCTTGGAAGGCCAAGGCGGATAGATCACGAGGTCAGGAATTCCAGACCAGCCTGGCCAAGATAGTGAAACCCCGTCTCTACTAAAAATACAGAAATTAGCTGGGCGTGGTGATGGGCGCCTGTAATCATAGCTACTTGGGAGGGCGAGTCAGGAGAATTGCTTGAACCCGGGAGGCGGAGGCTGCAGTGAGCCAAGATTGCACCACTGCCCTCCAGCCTGGGCCACAGAGCAAGACTCTGTCTCAAAAAACCAACAAAAGAAGTAGCATGCAGAAAGTTTCCAGCAACCAATGAATCAGTCTAGTTAAGTACAGAGAGACACATATGAAACAGGAACATGCAGATGATATAAAGTCTCATTTTGTGTGACTGTTGGTTTTGGTGTGTGTGTGTGTGTGTGTGTGTGTGTGTGTTTTATTTTATTTTTTTATTTTTTATTTTTATTTTTTAAATTTTAATTTCTAAAAATATTTATTTCTTTTTTTTTTAAAGATGGGGTTTCACCATGATGGCCAGGCTGGTCTTGAACTCCTGACCTCAGGTGATCCACCCACCTCGGCCTCCCAAAGTGCTAGGATTACAAGCGTGAGCCACCGCCTGGCCTATTTTATTTTATTTTTGAGACGGCATCTCACTCTGTTGCCCAGGCTGGAGTGCAGTGGCAAAATATCAGCTCACTGCAACCTCCACCTCCCAGGTTCAAATAAGTCTCCTGCCTCAGCCTCCTGAGTAGCTGGGATTACAGGTGCCTGCCACCACACCCAGCTAATTTTTTTGTGTTTACTTTTAGACGGCATTTCACCACGTTGGCCAGGCTGGTCTCAAACTCCTGACCTCAGGTGATCCACCTGCCTCCGCCTCCCAAAGTGCTGGGATTATAGGCATGAGCCACTGCGCCCGGCCAGTTTTGCGTATCTTTTCTCTCCACCTCTAGAGGGTGGACACTCATCATTTGTTTCCTCCCTGGAGTCAGCTACGTTACAGGCATTTTGTTTAGTGATGAACTCATATGAATCATACCAAAAGTACAGAGTATGGTAGTGTAACCAAGTGTCCCAGGTTCTTGGGCTCCCTTGCCCCAGGAATGGGAGAGAGGTCCTGACGGCACGGTGAGGTTACCTGCTAAGTAAATATAAGACCCAGAGTTTTGCAGAGAGTGAATTATTAGGCAGAGAGAGATTTATGAGAGAGAGAGAGAGGTAGAGGTAGAGAGAGGTAGAGAGAGAGAGAGAGAAGAGAGAGAGAGAGGGAGAGAGAGAGAGAGGGAGGGATGAGAGAGAGCTCCCACGCTGTTGTGGGAGGGGGATCCCAGAGAGGGAAATTCGCGCAGGCAAGGTGCTGTGGAGTTTTAACTTTGAAGTTATTCCTGCTCCATTTATGTTCTTGTCCAATGAGAGGAGTTCTTTCAAACTTCCTCTGGAGTGATCTTTGGCTTTGATTCCAGATTGGTTGCTTGGGCCCACAACAGAGCCTCTCCTTCCAGGGCGTTCCGCGGGCTTTCTGAACAAAGGAAGCTCACCTGGAATTTTACCTAGCCTGCGCTTGGGAAAGTTAGGCAAAGAACTCTAGCTTCCCCGATGCGGAGGCGGTTGGAGGCATGGCGCTGGAAAGTTCTTGCCTTTGAAAGCACGCCCCTTATGGACCCGGGAAGAGAAGTTAGCATGGTCCCTCAGTAGGATCCAGACCTAGCTTGCTTCAAATGGATGGACCATTCTTGCCTCTGTAGGATTATCTGCTTCTATCAGTTTATCGGATAACTGCACATAGTATATGGCCAATGATAAAAGTGGACATACGGCTTTAAAGCTGGACTTCAGGACAGTAGGAAGGAGCAGTGGTAAATTAGGCTCCTCCGGCAGTTGCCAGGGAGGGACAAAGGACAAGAGATGACTTAAATAAAATGCTGACACGCCCAGGGCACTCCTGTTCAAGCTGTTGGGTGAAGGCGAGTGCTTTAGGGGTTTGGTGCAGAAAGCTGCTCTCAGAGCTGCTCTACTGCCTTCCCCAAGGTTTGTGGGGGTGTGTATGTTGAGGAGGAGGAAGACCCCATCAGAAATGCTTAGAGGATTTTGCTGATTAATTTTCTACTAAAAGCGAGTTTCCTAAATCTTCCTGGACAAATACTTTCTACTAATTGAGAAACAGTTTTTCTGGTTTTCCTGAACACTAGTATGTTGCCAGTTTAGAAAAGGGAAAGGGGAGTTGGGGGGCAAGAGCTGACCTTTCTAAGAACTTCCTGTTATACTTGCCAAGCATTTTTAATATGCATTTAGGCTAATGACTATAAAAGTAGGTGACTTTGGCCAGGTGCAGTGGCTCACGCCTGTAATCCTAGCACTTTGGGAGGCTGAGGCGGGTGGATCACCTGAGGTCAGGAGTTTGAGACCAGCCTGGCCAACATAATGAAACCCCATCTCTACTAAAAATACAAAAATTAGCCAGGCATGGTGGCACTCTCCTGTAATCCCAGCTACTTGGAAGGCTGAGGCACAAGAATCGCTTAAACCCAGGAGGCAGAGGTTGCAGTGAGCCAGGATCACGCTTCTGCACTCCAACCTGAGCAACAGAGGCACTCTGTTTAAAAAAAAAAAAAAAAAGTGTTGCAGGATATTGATTTTTGTCTGTTTCAAATTGGAGAAGTGAATACTTCTCAATCAATTTTCAGTACCTTTGTGAGGGGACATAAATAGTGTTGGGGAGTCCACACACCTACATCTGAGGTTTTTGTTTTTGAGACAGAGTTTTGCTCTTGTCGCCCAGGCTGGAGTACAATGGCACGATCTCGGCTCAACACAACCGCCGCTTCTTGGGTTCGAGCAGTTTTCCTGCCTCAGCCTCCCAAGTAGCTGGGATTACTGGAATGTGCCACCACACTTGGCTAATTATTTTTAGTAGGGATGGGGTTTCTCCATGTTGGTCAGGCTGGTCTCGAACTCCCAACCTCAGGTGATCCGCCCACCTTGGCCTTCCAAAGTGCTGGGATTACAGGTGTGAGCCACCAAGGCCAGCCTAATGTTTTTATTTTTAACAGTTTTATTGAGATTACGTTATTACACATTTCATGCATTTAAAGTTTACAGTAAACGGTTTTTAAGTAAATTCAAGCAGATCTGCAGACATCCCTCTATCTACTTTTAGAACATTTTAATCACCCCAAAAAGAAACCCTGCATCCATTGGCAGTCACTCTCCCCCTCCCCCACAACACTCCCCAGCCCCTGGCAACCACCCATTTATTTGCTCTCTAAATTTCCTTTTCTGCATACTTCATGTAAATGAAATCTATGTGGTCTTTTGTGACTGGCTTCTTTCACTAAGCATATTTTCAGTGTTCATACAGGTGTGATATATGTCACTACTTCATTTCTTTTTATCACCAAATGGTAATCCAGTGTTCTGTATTCACCAGGTGATAGATATTGGGGTTGTTTCCACATTTTTGCTATAGTAAATAATATGAACATTCATGTACAAGATTTGTGTGGACATAATGTTTTCGTTTTTCTTGAATGTATACCTAAGAGTGGAATTGCTGTGTCATTTGGTAATTCTATGTTTAACATTTTGAAGAACTGTGAAACTTTTCTAACGTGACTGCACAATTTTACATTCCTACCAACAATGCGTGAGAGTTTCAGTTTGTACGCATCCTCACCAACACTTGTTATTATGTCCCTTTTAAACATTATCACCAGCCAGGTGAGGTGGTTCATGCCTGTAATCCCAGCACTTCGGGAGGCTGAGGTGGGTGGATCACCTGAGGTCAGGAGTTCGAGACCAGCCTGGCCAACACAGTGAAACCTCATCTCTATAAAAATACAAAAAATGAGTGGGGCATGCTGGCAAGCCCTGTAATCCCAGCTACTAGGAAGGCTGAGGGAGGAGATGAGCCGAGATTGCACTATTGCACTCCAGCCTGGCAATAAGAGTGAAACTCAGTTTTTTTTGTTTTTTTTTTTTTGAGACAATCACCAATCTAATGTGTATGAAATGGTCTCTTATTGTGGTGTTGATTTGCGTCTGATAACTAATGATGTTGCACATCTGTTCCTGGGTTTATTGTCCATTTTTGTATATCTTCTTTGGAGAAACATCTGTTCAGATCTTCAGCCTGTTACTCAGTTGAATTGTCTGTTTACTATTGAATTGGTACAGGGATTGATTTGGATACATTCTATTTTTTTCTTTTCTTTTTTAGACAGAGTCTCATTCTGTCACCCAGGCTAGAATGCGGGGATACAATGTCAGCTCACTCACTGCAACCTCCACCTCCCAGGTTCAAGCAGTTCTCCAGCTTCAGCCTCCTGAGTAGCTGGTATTACAGGTGTGCATCATCACACTCGGCTAATTTTTGTATTTTTAGTAGAGATGAGATTTCACCATGTTGGCCAGGCTGATCTCCAACTCCTGATCTCAGGTGATCTGCAATTTTACGCTGTGCCCAGCCTGGTTACATTCTTAACACAATTCCCTTATTAGATATGATTTGCAAATATTTTCTCTTGTGGGTTGCTTTTTTCATTTTCTTGATGATATCCTTTGAAACACAAACACTTTTAATTTTAGGTTAGGCCAGTTTATTATTTTGTCACTTGTAGTTTTGCTTTCTTATCTGATAAGGCTTTGCATAACGAAAGATCATGAAGATATATTCTTATTTTTTCTTCTAAAAGTTGTATAGTTTTAGCTCTTATGTTAGGTCTGTGATCCATTTTGTATTAATTTTTGTTAAAACTTACAATTTTATGCCAGACGCAGTGGCTCATGCCTGTAATCCCAGCACTTTGGGAGGCCGAAGTGGGCGGATCACTTGAGGTCAGGAGTTCAAGACCAGCCTGGCCAACATGGTGAAACCCTGTCTCTACTAAAAACAAAACTACAAAAATTAGCCAGGTGCGCAGTGGCACATGCCTGTAATCCCAGCTACTCAGGAGGCTGAGGAAGGAGGTTCAAGTTCAATCACCTGAACCCAGGAGGTGTAGGTTGCAGTGAGCTGAGATCATGCCCCTCCAGCCTGGCTGACAGAGTGAGACTCTGTCTCAAAGACAAAACAAAACAAAACAACTTAAAATTTTATTAGGGTTTTATTTCTTTGCATGTCAATTTCTCATTGTTCCAGCACCATTTATGAAGAAGGTAGGAAACAAATTTTGGCAAATAATAAAATATCTGATAAGGGATTTGCACTCAGGAGGGAAAAAAACCTCTTACAACTTGAAAGTAAAAATTGCACTTTGGGAGACTGAGGTGAGTGGATCACCTGAGGTCAGGAGTTTGAGACCAGCCTGACCAACATGGTAAAACGCTCCCTCTACTAAATACAAAAAAATTAGCCAGGTATGGTCGCGCATGCCTGTAATCCCAGCTACTCATGAGGCTGAGGCAGGAGATTCTCTTGAACCCGGGAGGCAGAGGTTGCAGTGAGCTGAGATTGTGCCTCTGCACTCCAGCCTGGGAGACAAAGTGAGAATCTGTCTCAAAAAAAAAAAGTAGAAAGTAAATATTATGTAATTTAGAGGTAGAAAGAATAGGAAAGGCTAGGTGTGGTGGCTGACAGCCGTAATCCAAACACCTGGGGAGGCCAACGTGGGAGGATTGCTTGAGCCCAGGAGTCTGAGACCGGCCTGTGCAACATAGACCCTGTCTCTACTAAAAGTACAAAAAATTAGCTGGGCAGGGTGGCGCATGCTTGTAGCTCCAGCTACCCAAGAGGCTGAGATGGGAGAATCACCTGAGTCTGAGAGATGACATGGTGATCCAGGATCACGCCACTGTACTCTAGCCTGGGCAATGAGAAGGAGACCGTGTCTCCAAAAAAAAAAAAAGGAAAGGAAAAGTCATTGTAAATTAGTGGGAAAAAAAAAAAATCTCAGCCTCCCAACTAGCTGGGATTACAGGCACCCACTACTACGCCCAGCAGTTTTGTAGTTTTAGTAGAGACAGGGTTTCGCCATGTTGGCCAGGCTGGTTTCCAACTCCTGACCTCAGGTGATCTGCCCATTTCAGCCTCCCAAAGTGCTGGGATTACAGCTGTAAGCCATCGAACCCCGCCACTTTTTTTTTTTTTTAAGTATTTTAGAGCAATGTATTTCTTTCAACTGTGTGGGTTCCAATTAGCCAAAATACAAACAAAACCAAACCAGCAAAATAATAACCAATAAGTCTTTATCATGAGATATTTATTCAAGATTAAGTTATGCCACTTCTTATAAGCTCAATTATTAGTAAAAACTTATATCTACAAGTGGCTCAAGGTTAACATAGTGAAATGAGCCACAAATGTTAAAAATCAAGGAAAAGTTTATTTAGTCAACAGTCATTCAATACACAAACATTTAATGAGCACTTGCTGTGGGCAATGCTGATCATAGTTGAAGCCAAGAAAATAAAATAGATCTCTTCCTTTTAAATGAACCAGTATTTATAAACATGCCAATACATTGCCTGAGAAAACAATTAATATTGCTGTTATCATGACCTAGAGGCTGAGATGTGGAAACTTGAGTCACTGGAAGCCAACACTTGTTATTGTTAATATGTCTTTTTTTAATATTGGTAGTAGATGGTAAATATTATTGGAAACGTACAGATACAGAATTCCAGGCACAATTACATCAAATAAGGCCGAGGTTATAATTAAACATTAGGAAAGAAGCAGAATATCTAAATGTTGCTGCTTGTCTTTGAGATTCGCCTATAAAATTATGCAAGTGAATCTGCTTTTACCCGAGGGAGTGAATTTGTGGTTTTGTTTTGGTTTTTTGAGACAGAGTCTTGCTCTGTCGCCCAGGCTGGAGTGCAGTGGTTAGATCTCAGCTCACTGCAACCTCCGCCTCCTGGGTTCAAGTGATTCTCCTGCCTCAGCCTCCCGAGTAGCTGTGATTACAGGCACCCATTTTTTTGTTGTTGTTGTTATTTTTGGTAGAGACAAAGTTTCACCATGTTGGCCAGGTTGGTCTCGAACTCCTGACCTCAGGAGATCCACCTGCTTCAGCCTCCCAAATTGCTGGGATTACAGGCGTGAGCCACTGCGCCCGGCCAAATTTGTGTTTTGATCGGTGTCCCTTTCTTCTTTTTAAGTGGCTGAAGCAATGCATAGCAAACCTTTCTACTCCTTGCAGGTGTTCTAGTTTAAGCTGAAGTGATTCGATACTCTTTTCTCCTTCACTACCAGAAACTTGAGGATGCTGGGGTTACTCTTCTTCCTCTTCTAAGCCAGTTAGTGGAATCTTCCTCATGTTCTTGGCCTGTATTTTTCTCCTCTTAGGGGTGGAGTTCAGTTTACCACTGAAAGAAAGTGGAGTTCAGTTTACCACTGGTTGGAATTTTCTAACCCAGCAGACCCCTGGTCAAACATTAAATATAGCCTCATGCACCTCTGTGTATCCTCTTGGTCAGGAAAGTATCTTCTCACTACAGAGTTAACCTTCCTGCCAAGAACTTCCCAGAGTAAGAGCGGATTTATTGAGGTATTGGGTACCTTCGGAGGATGTGGATTTCTGGCAGCCCTGATTTATAACTTTTCATTTTGCAAGGCTTGAAACAACCCATTCAGAGCCTTGAAGGCCATGGCCCATCTGCTAGAAGCTGATACTGGAGGGGTAGGTGTTTGCTTACTGTTATCTTTGCTTGGTAGAGTACACTTATACATCACGATTTCTTATCAGCTCCCCTCCCCCATTCTTCAGTGGTGATTCTTGGTTTTTAAGTTTGTGTATGTGTTACTTAGTGAAATTGAGGTAATTTTATTTTATTTTTTTGAGATGGAGTCTCACTCTGTTGCCCAGACTGGAGTGGAGTGGTGCGATCTTGGCTCACTGCAACCTCCGCCTCCCAGGTTCAAGCCATTCTCCAGCCTCAACGTCCCTAGTAGTTGGGATTACAGGTGCCCGCCATCACGCCCGGCTGATTTTTGTATTTTTAGTAGAGATGGGGTTTCACCATGTTGGTCAGGCTGGTCTTGAACTCCTGAACTCAAGTGATCCACCCGCCTTGGCCTCCCAAAGTGCTGGGATTACAGGCATGAGCCTCCGTGCCTGGAGGCTGAAATTGAGATAATTTTAATTGAGATACCATACAAGTAAAATACACTTCATGTTACTGATGTGCAGTTGGTTATTGTTTTTTTTTTTTTTTTTTTTTTTTTGAGATGGGATCTCACCCTGTTCAGAGGTCTGGAATGCAGCAATGCCATCACAGCTCACTGTAGCCCTGACCTCCCCAGATTCAGGTGATCCTTCCACCTCAGTTTTTGTATTTTTGGTAGAGATGGATTTTGCCACGTTACCCAAGCTAGTCTTGAACTCCTGGGCTCAAGCAGTCAGCCCACTTCAGCCTCCCAAAGTGCTAGGATTACAGATGTAAGCCACCACACGTGGCCTCAGTTTGGTTTTACCAATGATTTAGAAAATCTGTTAAGAGACTACAGCTGGCTGTAGACTCTTAATCAGGTAATCCCAGCACTTTGGGAGGCCCAAGTAGGCAGATCATCTGAGGTCAGGAGTTCAAGACCAGTCTGGCCAACATGGTCAAACCCCGTCTCTACTAAAAATACAAAAATGAGCCAGGCATGGTGACACATGCCTGTAGTACCAACTACTCAGGAAACTGAGGCAGGAGAATTGCTTGAACCCAGGAGGCAGAAGTTACAGTGAGCCAAAGTTGTGCCACTGCACTCCAGCCTGGGCGACAGAGCAAGACTCCATCTCAAAAAAACAAACAAACAAAAAGACTAGTTACTATTTAGAACAGAATGTTTGAACATATTTTCCACCTTTGGATAGGCTCATATCCAATAAGAATTAGATTAAATGTTATGTCTAAGCTTTGAAAGTTGTACTATCCATCTAATTCTGGGTAGAATGCTTGGTTAGCCCAAGTTTATAATTGAGAACTGAGAAGATGATCAACACAAGGGTTTGTCTTGTTATAGTAGATTATTGTTTTGTTGACAGTTTGGTTACGATGACTTCTTAATGTTTTAAGTGGCCATGATCCTTGCCTTTCTTTGGCAGGATGCCGTAGCAAAATACTGCGTTGCTGAAATGATAGACTTTCCAGCCTTCAGAACTGAGAGAAAATAAACGTCTAAGACGAGAGTACCAGCATGGTCAGTTTCTGGCGAGGGCTCTTTTCCTGGGTTGTAGATGGCTGCCTTCTCACTATGTCTTCGCATGGCAGGAAAAGCGAGCAAGCAAGCTGTCTGGCCTGTCCTCTTATGCAGGCACTAATCCAGTCATCGGGTTCCTTCCTTGACCTCATCGAAACCTAGTTACCTCCCAAAGATCTCATCTCCAAATACCTTCACATTGGGGGATTAGGGCTCCAACATATGTATTTTGAGAGGGGACAATACACCCATCAGGGTTATTGTGCCTTTCTTTCAAGAGATCTACTAAAAGCTACATGTAGTGGATTACCAGGCCAAATTCATCAATCCATCCATTTCCCATGAAGTAGAGGACACTGGGAAATACAATATTTTCTCTTTTTTTTGAGATGGAGTCTCACTCTGTCATCCAGGCTGGAATGCAGTGGTGCAATTTCAGCTCATTGCAACCTCCGCCTCCCATGTTCAAACAATTCTCTGCCTCAACCTCCCGAGTAGGTGGGGCTACAGGTGCCCACCACCATGCCCAGCTAATTTTTGGAAATATTTTCTATGTTTAATGTTTTATGCCTTAAGAAGAAAGTCTCGCTGTTTTAGTTGGATTTTATTACTTAATTCCCACTCCCAATTAAATGAAGGCATAAGAAAAGGATCGGGTAAATAGAATTGAATAGCATCTTTATCCATGTTGGAAATTTTATGTTTATTTATTTATTTTTTTATTTTGAGATGGAGTTTCACTCTGTCACCAGGCTGGAGTGCAGTGGTGGGATCTCGGCTCACTGCAACCTCCACCTCCTGGGTTCAAGCGATTCTCCTGCCTCAGCCTCCCGAGGAGCTGGGATTATTAGGTGGGCGCCACCATGCCAAGCTACTTCTTGTAATTTTAGTGGAGACAGGGTTTCACCATGTTGGCCAGAATGGTCTCAATCTCTTGACCTCGTGATCCACCAGCCTCGGCCTCCCAAAGTGCTGGGATTACAGGCGTGAGCCACTGCACCCGATTGATTTTATGTATATTTAAAATGCAAATGTACAAAGATAGTCTGTATTTCCCTCTATTTCCTTTTATTTTGGTTTGATCCTTTTTTTGTTTGAAATGTAGGCAAGGCCTACAGTAGTCCAGTGAGCAGCCACGCCACCTGGATTCATGCTTTCCCCAATACAGAACTGGTAGCTTTTTGTTTGTTTTGAGATAGAGTCTTGCTCTGTTACCCAGGCTGTAGTGCAGTGATCTCGGCTCATTGCAGCCTCTATCTCCTGGGTTCAGCAATTCTCCCACCTTAGCCTCCTGAGTAGCTGGGATTACAGGTGTGTACCTCCCCTGCCCCACCCCCACTGAGTGCAGCTTTGGGCTCCTCTAAGGCAGCGCCACTGTTCAGCCACCATCATGATTATCTACCTGGACCTCATCTGCCATGATGAGGTGTGTTCATGAGATCCCGGAAATCTCAGACTGGCTGTGCTAAAAGTGAGGGAAAGACCATCGTAGGATGACGCTGATGACTGGCTCATTGGTGGAAATGCCTCTGCCAAAGGCCCAGATGGCGAGGTGTGGAAAGCACAGTAATGGCTGTGGTGTTGATATGGTCACAAACCGTCACTTGCAGGAAACCAGCTTCACCAGAGAAGCCTACAAGAAATACATCAGAGGTTACGTGAAATCAATCAAAGGCAAACTTGAAGAACAGAGACCAGAAAGAGTAAAACCTTTTACGAACAAATCAGGCACATCCTTAGTAATTTCAGAAACGGTTCTGGCCCGGTAGGATGGATGGCTCACACCTATAATCCCACCACTTTGGGAGGCTGAGGTGGGCGGATCACTTGAGCTCAGGAGTTTGAGATCAGCCTTGGCAACATAGTGAGACCCTGTCCCTGCCAAAAATACCAAAAAAATTAACTGGCTGTGGTGGTGCACACCCGTAATCCCAGCTACTCGGGAGGCTGAGGTGGGAGAATTGCTGAACCCGGGAGGCAGAGGCTGCAGTGAGCCGAGATCACTGCCTACAGCCTGGGTAACAGAGGAAGACTCTGTCTCAAAACAAAAAGCTGCCAGTTCTGTATTGGGGGAAGCATGAATCCAGGTGGCGTGGTTGCTCTACTGGACTACTGTGAGGATGGGATGACTCAATATGTGATTTTCTTTGAAGATGGTTTAGAAATGGGAAAATGTTAGCAGATTTGGCGGTTACTTTGGATCTATCGCCTGTCATCGTAACTGGCTGCCACTTGTCATCCACACAACAACAGGACTTAAGAAAAATGATGCTGATGTCATCTTGAGTTCTTCATTTATTTTGACCATGCTTTATTTGGAGTGGAGGCATTGTCTTTTAGAAAAACATATGTAGCTTGTCTAAAAATAAAATACATTTAAACTCAAATCTAGCAAAGTCAGGAATGGGGATCGTAAGGGCATTGATTTGGGGAGCAAGGACGTGTGGTTAAGATGCTTTTTGAGGCCAGGTGCGGTGGCTCATGCCTATAATCCCAGCACTTTGGGAGGCCAAGGTGGGTGGATCACAAGGTCAAGAGATCGAGACCATCCTGGCCAACATGATGAAACCCTGTCTCTACTAAAAATACAAAAATTAGCCGGGTGTGGCAGGTGGGGCTGGACGCCTGTAGTCCCAGCTACTCAGGAGGCTGAGGCAGGAGAATTGCTTGAACCCGGGTGGCGAAGGTTGCAGTGAGCTGAGATCACACCACTGTGCTCCAGCCTGGGAACAAAGCGAGACTCCGTCTAAAAAAAAAAATGCTTTTCGATAACAGTTTGAATTTTCTATGCTGATTAAAAAAAGAGAAGAACATTTTCTTTTACCCTGTATAGTAGAATATAAGCCTCATACATAAGTAAGAGCTACAGAAAGGTTTTTGGCCAACATAAATATACACAAACTATTTAGTATACTAATAGGATACAATTTAGTTTGCTAATAATACAGTGATATACATGAAATAGTCATGTATAGCTCTGATATTTCATTCACATACATAATTAAAATCACATTTAAAATTTAAATGACATTAATTTTGAATATTCCTTTTCCCACTCATATAGTTTATGAAGCAAATTTATTCAAATACTCAGACACATTTTAAGTCAGCCGATTCAGTTTTCAGAGTGTATCACCCTCCATCTTTATTATTTGAGAGACTGTAATATTTATATTTATGTATGGTGCTGCCACTGGACATTTTATACAAGGCCACAAGTATTCATTTAACCCTTGCACAGTTACCATCTCTTCATCGTATAATTGAAAATAGCTTACATTTATGGATGCATTTACTATGTGCCAAATACTGTCATAGGTGCCTTACATGTATTAACTCATTTACTCAGAGAAATCTGTGAGATTGATGCCTTATCTCACTTTACTCAGGGAACTGAGCTTCAGAAAGTCACATAGCTCGTGAAAGGCAGAGCCAAGATTCAAACCCAGCTGTGGAGCTCCAGAGTTCCTGCCTTTTTTTTTTTTTCTTTGAGACTCTGGCATCCAGGCTGGAGTGCAGTGGTGCGATCTTGGCTCACTGCAACCTCCGCCTCCTGGGTTCTCATGACTCAGCCTCACGAGCAGCTGGAATTGCAGGTCCCTACCACCATTCCTGGCTAATTTTTTTTTTTTTGAGGTGGAGTCTCACTCTGTTACCCAGGCTGGAGTGCAGTGGTGCAGTCTTGGCTCACTGCAACCTCTGCCTCCTGGGTTCACGAGATTCTCCTGCTTCAGCCTCCCAAGTAGCTGGAATTATAGGCACCTGCCATTACGCCCAGCTAATTTTTTGTGTTTTTACTAGAGACAGAGTTTCACCATGTTTCCCAGGCTTGTCAAACTCCTGACCTCATGATTCGCCTGCCTCAGCCTCCCAAAGTGCTGGGATTACAGGCTTGAGCCACTGTGCCCGGGCCTTTTTTTTTATTATTATTTTTTAGTAGAGATGGGGTTTCACCATGTTGGCCAGGCTGGTCTCAAACTCCTGATCTCAAGCTTTCTACCCACCTCAGTCTCCCAAAGTGCTGGGATTACAGGCGTGAGCCACTGCGCCCGGCCAGCTCCCACTTTTAACCACCCTGTTACTCTGCTATGAGAAAATATAGCGCTGAAGATGGTGAGATTATTCCCCTAGGAATAACCGTTAAACTTAACTTTAAATTGATTTCCCCCTTGATGTTAAACCAGTTGTGTCTAAGCATCTAAAATTCCCATTGGTTAAGTATGAGACAGTTGTGTCTTCTCCAAATAGTAATTTTTCATCCAAAACAACATAACTGAAAGAGGTACATAATATAATTTGTACAGACTCAACTATATAACAACTTCTTCTTTTATAAGATGTTAGAGAAAATATAACCTTATATTTTGACATATATGGTATGTAAGCCAAATCAGCTGGTGGCGATTTTATGGTATAGTTGTACTAGTTCTGAAACAACTGCTGGTCACTCGGCGCTGTTCTTGCTTGTTTCCGTATTACCTAGTTTTATTCTCTCTGAAACTCTGTAAGCGAAGTAGCATTGTTCTAGTTTTGTAGATGAGTCAGTTGAGGCTCAGACAATATAAGAAACTTGTCCAGGACAGTACAGAGCCTAGGGCAGTAGAGTTGACATTCAGCCTTTGTGCAGCCACAGCTAAAGCTTCTGCGATGTGGATGCCGCCACGTGGCCTCACTGGGCATACAGCACTGGGTTCAGAAGCCCCAGACTTACAGCACATGGCCACCTCGTGGCCCTGTCAGCTGGCTCCCACAGTTCTTCCAGCTTCCTTTCATTTCTCTGCTTTCTTGCTGAGTCTGGCAGGACTTCTGGCCACAAACAACAGAAATTCCTGTAGCTAGTTTAAGCAGAAAGGGATGTATTAAAGGTTGTTGGTTAGGTGGTTCACAGAAGTTCTGGGAAGAACCAAGAATCAGGTGTGGATGTGATGAAGCCAGGAAAAGAGCCAGACCACACTGTGGGTCTGGTCTAGCAGAGAAATCACGCTGCCTCTGCTGGCTGCTGAGTCCCCCAAGAGATGAGGGAATGAATGCCAGGACTGTACTTCTCTCCTGCCATGCTCCTCAGAAGGTCTGGATCACGATGGGTGACGCTTGCTGCCTCTGTCACTCACGCTGTGTCCAGGTTGCGCTGGGATGCTTTTTTTTTTTTTTTTTTTTTTGAGACAGAGTCTCACTCTGTAACCCAGATTGGAGTGCAGTGGTGCAATCTCAGCTCACTGCAACCTCTGCCTTCCGGGTCCCAGTTCAAGCAGTTCTCCTGTCCCAGCCTCCCTATTACCTGGGATTACAGGCACGTGCCACCATGCCCAGCTAATTTTTGTATTTTTTGTAGAGATGGGGTTTCACCATGTTGGCCAGGCTCGTCTTGAACTCCTGACCTCATGATCCTCCAGCCTCAGTCTCCCGAAGTGCTGGGATTACAGGCATGAACCACCGCACCTGGCCACTCTGGGATGCTTCTGATTGGTAGAAATAAGCTGACATGCCTACATTCTAACTACAACAGAATATGGTGGTTTCACATTTTCTGCTAAATGAGGATTGAGTGAATCAATCTACAGTGTCTACCACTTAATCCACCCCCCTCCAGCCCCAGCCCCAGCCCCAACCTCTGGGCTCTTCCACACAAAGACCAGTGTCTTAGTCCATTTGGACTACTATAACAAATAACATAAATGAGATGGCTTGTAAGTAACAGAAATTTATTTTCCACAGTCTGCTGGCTGGGAAGTCCAAGATCCCGGCGTTAGCTGATTCAGTGTCTGGTGAGGGTCTGCTTTCTGGTTCATAGATGGTGCCTTCTTGCTGGGTCTTTATATGGTGGAAGAGGCCAGGTAGCTTTCTAGGGTCTCTTTCATAAGGACACTAATTCCATTCATGAACCCTCTTCCTTCATGACCATATCACCTCCCAAAGGCTCCACCTCCTAAATCATACCTTGGAGGCTGAGGTGGGCCAAAATATCATACCTTGGAGGCTGAGAGGTCCAAAATATGTATGCTAAAATCCTAACCCCTAAGGGGGCTCCTCCGACTTTGGAGGAACACAGAGATTCAGACCACAGTAGACAGGTGGGTACACCATTTGTGCCTTTATTCTCTGGTGCTTTGGTGAATACAGACTGAATTGCAGATTGATCTTTCTGTGCTCATCTAAGTGTAACCAAACCCCACAATTCACACACTAGAGAAGGTTCGCCTTATTCTGTTTCTCCTCCTCTAGCCGTGGTGCTAACATGAGAGTCTAATGTGAAAAAACTGCTCAACCACTCAAAGAAAACCCACTCCATGGAGGTGTCTCTCTAGCATGATGCTACTTTCTGAAGTTAACTTTTTTTTTTTTTTTTTTCTGTGGAGGAAGTCTTTCTTCTGAAGTCTGGTATCCTATTTGGAGTTCATAGGGTGAGGAACGTAACCTATTCCCACATTTCTCTCTGAAGTTTGGGCTTTCATTTGCTGGGTCCCACATGCTGAGTGCAAGGATAACAAACGTACCCAGTGAACAAAAGTTTAGCATCTTTTTTTATATGAAAAACATGACATCCTTCTTTTAGGGTAAAGGTTTTCAGTTGCTTTTGAGAAAAGCATCACAAGTAAGCTCAAGATCTGCAAATAAAGGAGACTTGAAGAAAATGTTGATTGGAAGAATAGTATCAGGCTGGATGCGGTGGCTTATGTCTGTAATCCCAGTGCTTTGGAAGGCTGAGGCGGGTGGATTCCTGTGAGGTCAGGAGTTCAAGACCAGCCTGGCCAACATGGCAAAACCCTGGGCGTGATGGCGCATGCCTATAATCCCAGCTGCTCAGGAGGCTGAGGCACAACAGTTGCTTGAACCTGGGAGGTAGAGGTTGCAATGAGCTGAAATCATGCCACTGCACTCTAGCCTGGAAGACAGGGAAAACTTCCTCTTAGAAAACAAAAAACAAAAAAACAAAAGGAAAGAAACACAAAGCTAAGATTTAGCTCACATTCTACATTACTGACTGAGGACTTCAGGCAAATTGAATTAATATCTCTGCTTAGTTATCTAGTTTCTACAATTGAAAAAAAAAATACAAAGGCTAACACCCTAAGAGTTACTGTAAGAAATGTGCAGACTCTAGATGCAGTGTCTGGTTCATACTACTGTAGTGTTAATTTCTGGGCATTTTAGAAACTGTGATCCTACTGGGTGGGGCCGTTCCCTGTGACTTGTGCTGCCAGTGTGGGTTTCTGTCTTTCTTAGCACATGGGTAGTTTACGTCATCAGGTGAATAAGCAGGTCAGAGTTGAAGGGGGAAAGACCAAATCTGCTTGTTTAACACCATTGTTTACTATGGTAGGGTTTAGAGCTTACGCAATATTAGAAATGGAGTCATGAAGGATTTTAGTTTGCATTTTCTGGTTATCCTGAAGTCTTGATTTTGCCAGAGGCTTGGAATATATGTATTAATTTTCCTTCAAGGTTCATTTAGCAGCAGCAAGGGGAGGAATATTTGCATTTTAATTGGGTCATTCTCCAGCCTCTCCCCTACCCCCAGCACACTCTCTGCTGCTAAGAGCTAGAGCCTGTCATTCCCTGCCTCTGGGTGACAGGAATGTCAGTGTCCGTAACTCTTCAGTGGCCACCAACCCAACCACTGTGTGCCCCGATGAACTTCTCCGGTGCCACGCGATCCTAGCATTAAATAGCCAATGAAATTCTCCACTCGAGTGGCACGTGCTAACATGGCTCCAAAGCATAAAAACGTGGAGGTTTTTTCCAAAATTCAAATGACTAGGTTAAGAAATGGCATTGTCATTCCAGTAAGTCAATACTTAAGATTCTGATCCTGGCCGGGCGCAGTGGCTCATGCCTGTAATCCCAGCACTTTGGGAGACTGAGGCGGGTCGTGAGGTCAGGAGTTCAAGACCAGCCTGGCCAAGATGGTTAAACCCCTGTCTCTACTAAAAATGCAAAAATTAGCCGGGCGTGGTGGTGGGCGCCGTAATCCCAGCCACTTGGGGGGCTGAGGCAGAGAATTGCTTGAACCCGGGAGGCAGAGGTTGTAGTGAGCCGAGATTGTACCGCTGCACTCTAGCCTGGGTGACAGAGCGAGGCTCCATCTCAAAAAAAAAAAAAAAAAAAAAAAAAAAAAAAAAATTCTGATCTTAACACAAGGGTCTCATTTTGAAAAGGAAAAATTTAGGAGTAGATGGAACATGTCTCAGAGGACAACTTTGAAACTTCCAGAGGACAAATGTCAATGTGAGAGAGGGTGCCCCAATGAAATCTGGTGCCAGTGCTAATGTCATGTTCTTAGATGACGAAAAAGAGACAATAAATCAATGACAAAGGTGGTTTTTGTTGAGTCTATGCTGTGTATAGGACCACTTCTTAACAGAATTGACATAGAAAGCTAGTGAAGCAAACCTAAATTCAGGCTTAGCAGCCTCAATAATTCTGACATGTGCTCATACAGGAATGGAGGTAGCATGAAATATTTACGGTGAGCCTGGTGGGGATTAGTGTATACAGAGGTCAAGTTCAGCAAAATGTAGGGGGTGGAGAAAGCCGTAAGTGGTGAAAACGTACCTAGTTGTCCCTGTGAGAGAAGCAAAGTTTTAGAGTTGAATTCCTCTTTCTTTTAGAAGCTATAGGGGGTCTTCATTGCATACCTTTACTTACTTTCTTTTCTTTTTTTTTTTTTTGAGACAGAGTTTCACTCTTGTTGCCCAGGCTAGAGTATAATGGCATGATCTTGGCTCACCACAACCTCCTCCTACTGGGCTTAAGCAATTCTCCTGCCTCAGCCTCCCCAGTAGCTGGGATTACAGGTATGTGGCCCCATGCCAGGCTGATTTTGTAGTTTTAATAGAGATGGGGTTTCTCCATGTTGGTGAGGCTGGTCTCGAACTCCTGACCTCAGGTGATCCACCTGCCTCGACCTCCCAAAGTGCTGGGATTACAGGCATGAGCCACCACGCCCAGCTGGATACAGTTACTTTCTAAACAACAGAGAGTATATTGGGTGTTTCTAGAACTGTGCAGTGCTGCAAAGGAATACTGGGACCAGACGGCACCTACCCTCCTGATGCCTACATTACAGTTGGAAAAACATCCTTCACTTGAAACCCCCACCTTATTAGATTGCTGCTTTCACATCCAGGCAAAAAAGTGATGAGCCTGTGGCATCTCCACTTGGCCCTTCCTATCAGACTCAGCCTCGTGGCCCCCAGATTCTGCTGACTCCCCAGTTAACCAGTTACAGACCTTCTGTGCTAGGGGGTGTTCCACAGAGTCAGCAAACCCTGCAGCCAGGGGTCTCCAGTATTCCTTGCAACTTGTCCTCTGAGCTCTTGACCAAAAGAACCATCTTTGTCTTACATGCAGACATTTCAGCCTAGAAGCAGGCAGACTCCAGGAAAGCCCTGCTCTGTCCCCAGGAGAAGGGCATTTCTGGGTTTGGCAGAAAACATCCTGAAGGCTGGCAAGAGTACCATTTGCTGTAGGTACGGGCCAGAGAGTTTCAAAGACCCAGGGCCCAGGATGTGAGAGAAGGGAATTTTGATTTGTGTGTGTGTGTGAATTTTTTTTCAAGCGCTTATCCTGTGTAGAGACAAATACTACTCTTTTCAGGTCTGTTTTTGAAAAACAGATGGAAGGACCAGTAGTATACAGACAGGTTAATATGCCCTTGGCCTTTCTATCTGAGCCCAGTCCTGATTTCATTCCATCCATGGGGAAAACTTCCTTTTTACAGTGCATCTTCAGAACGGGGCTTTGTTCAGAAATCCTTTATTCAGAGCCTTTTGTTTTTAAGAGATTTATTGGAATTGGTTTGGCAGGGAATGTGAGTGTCAGATTGTACTTGTGCTGGGGGCACGGTGGAGAGAGAACGTTGGATAGGGGCCCCATATGTGTTCCTGATGGTTGTAGGTGCAATCTGTGGAAGGCAAACAATTGTTTTTGTTCTGTTTTTAATGCTGGAATTTATTTTTCCATCTTGTTTTTTCTCCTAGACATTTTCTAGCTGGGCGTGTTTACAATGTAACCTTCATCATTGTGGGAAGTAGAAAAGTTTCTTTTTAAAGTTTCCTTTCTTGTTAAAGAATAAGTGTGCTAATAACTTTGTTAAGCCCTGTCCTGTGTAGCTGTTAGACATGCCATGCTTACAGGCACTCCTTGTACTTCAACCAAGATACCTGCTGAATGTGCTCACAGGCATGTCCCAGCTCTCCATGGCTTTTACCTGCTTAGAAAAGTTTTCAGTTGTTAGCCAATTGGGTTTTAGTTTACATTGTGAGGTCTGGCTCCAGCCAGTGGAAATCAGACACAACAGTAAGGACGACCCCAGATGTGTAAGGAATAAATTTGTGTGTTTTCCTTTGTTCATGGTACTCTTGTGGCAACATGGCTAGCCAGAGTACCCTTCCTGCAGTCCAGGAAGTAAAAATTGTGTTGCTGAAAAATCTTTTGTCTCAGTGCCAACTTTTCTTTGTGGCACTGAGCATCTATTTCCCACAAGCATTGGTCCATCCTGAAGTAAGGCATTGGTGTCTGTGTTGGTGGCTTTGGTTACCCTGCCCAGAGTGGGCTCGGCCCCTGGGTGTCATTCAGAGACAGTTGGCTATATCCAAGGGTTGGCTTCTCTACTTCAGTTGCATTTGTATAGAGCAGGTTCAACCCCTCCTGGGGAGGGTGCCTTTGCATGCCCACCATCAGGTGTAGAGGCGTGGTTCTACTCCCACTGGGTCCCCCAATTGCCCTTGAGCAAGGGTTGAATGACAATGCCCGTCCATCTTTTCGTTGCTTCATACCTGGGGCGCTGGCTGTCCCAGCCCAGCAAGTGAGGCCAGCTGAGCCGGGCGTGGTGCTCTTGTGCCTTCTGGTACCTTCTGATGTCCCAATTCAGATGCATCTATTTTTAGATTGGGCTTGCCCTGGCTTGAGTGGCACTTGTGCAAGACTGTGACCTTGCAGGTGTTCAGCTGTTTTCTTCACAGATCCCGGGTGTTCCCTGACTCTAACCCTTTGGAGGCCTTGTGCTCTGCACACAGCCAGTGCAGAAACCACTTGCCTAGCTGTTCCTGGGCAAAGACATTTCGTCTAGCTAGAGATAAAATTAGTGTCCAGATGCCTGGGGAAGGGAGGGGCTTACAGGCTTGATGGGACAGTTAACTTGAGTGAGTGTGAGCCTCCTACTTAGTGAGAGCCCTGTGCTAACTGCCATCATGACAGGTCAGGTTTGTGTGAAACTATTTATAAACTCCATAAAACCATGTGCAAATGTGGGAAACTTAGGCTGGCAGGAGTGGAAGGAGGTCGATGAGGGACAGGCACTATCTCTTGAACAAGGGCGGAGATGCAGTATCTTGCCACACAAGATGGAGGGAACCAGATAGAGCTGGCAAGGGAGACAGGGTGAGCCAGTTGAAGGGGTCAATGGCCATGGTCAGACATTTGCAGGAGATCCAGAAAACCCTTGGGAGCCACAAGATTGGACGATTATTGCATCTGACACTTGCCAGGTAGAAACTATTGTAAACTTGCAGCCAAGGAGAGTTAAGAAGGAAATAAAAAGTGAGATCTGGCTGGGCGCAGTGGCTCACGCTTATAACCCCAGCACTTTGGGAGGCCAAGGTGGGAGGGTTACTTGAGACCAGCCTGGGCAACATGGCAAAACCCTGTCTCTACAAAAGATACAAAAATCAGCCTGCATGGGTGCCTGCAGTCCCAGCTCGGCAGGAGGCTGAGGCAGGAGCACCACTTGAGCCTAGGAGGTTGAGGCTGCAGTGAGACATGTTCACGCCACTGCACTCCAGCCTAGGTGACAGAGCGAGACTCTTTCTCAAAAATAAACATAAAATAGCCCTTTCCACTGAAGGATGTATAGAAATAAAAAAGTTCTGGAAGGATTTCCCAAGAGCTCACAGTAGAGGTGCTCATGAGACTTGTATTAGTCTGTTCTCGCACTGCTCTAAAAACATACCTGAAGCCGGGTAATTTATAAAGAAAAGAGGTTTAATTGGCTCACAGCTCTGCAGGCTCTACAGGCTTCTGCTGCTGCTTTTTTTTTCGAGGTGGAATCTTCCTCTGTCTTGTCCAGGCTGGAGTGCAGTGCCACGATCTCTGCTCACTATAGCCTCCACCTCCCAGGTTCAAGTAATTGTCCTATCTCAGCGTCCTGAGTAGCTGGTACTACAGGTGTGTGCCACCACACCCAGCTAATTTTGTATTTTTAGTAGAGATGGGGGTTTCACCATGTTGGCCAGGCTGGTCTCGAACTCCTGACTTCAGGTGAGGCACTGTGGCCAGCCAGGCTTCTGCTTCTGGGGAGTCCTCAGGAAACTTACAGTCATGGCAGAAGGTGAAGGAGAAGCAGGCACATTTTAAATGGCTGGAACAGGAGGCAGAGAGCAAAGGGAGAGGTGCCTCAAACTTTTTTTTTTTTTTTTTGAGACGGAGTTTCGCTCTTGTTGTCCAGGCTGGAGTGCAGTGGTGCGATCTCGGCTCACAACCTCCGCCTCCCGGGTTCAAGCGATTCTCCAGCCTCAGGTGATCCACCTGCCTTGGCCTCCCAAAGTGCTGGGATTACAGGCATGAGCCACTGTGCCCAGCCACCTCATACTTTTAACCAACTAGATTTCATGACAACTCACTATCATGAGAACAGTAAGGGGGAGATCCACCCCCATGATGTTATCACCTCCCTCCAGGCCCCTCCGCCAACATTGGGATTAAAATTTACATGAGATTTGGGTGGGGACAGAAATCCAAACTATATCAAGAGTTAAAAGAAGTCCCGTAGGGAAAGGAAAGGCATTGAGCTGGGTGAAAGGTCACAGTCATGTTCCATTGGAAATGTCAGTTCCTTACATATGACACAGAACCAGCGAGGGTGAACAGAGTTCCTGGGATTGAAAAGTTATGACAGAGAAGGAACCAGCTGGAAATCATTCATGGGCATCATTTTGGGCATTTCAGAATTCTCCCTTGAGGTTTATTACAGTCAGCAAATGGAAAGGACAGAAAAAGACGCCTGGGGTTCTGGCTGTCTCAGGGATGATCTTTCTTTTTAAATAGTATGGCTAATCATGCCAGTCTAAGCTTCTCTTTTGATTTTTAGGGTAGCCTTAATCATTACAATTATTTTATCTACTTGGCTCATTTCTATCCAGGAAATAATTTGGAAAATAAAAAAGATGAAGCTTGTAGTGCTCCTGAGAAGGAAAGTGCAGTTCCCTTCTGAGTGGAAGCCCTAGGTCTTGTTGATGGCACGGGAACTCACCCAGAAGATGACCAGGAGGCTTTTCTGTGCTACTCCAAGATGTTTTCCGGGAGAATCCTGGGTGGTGTGTGTGGTTCCCGGCTTCCTCCTCTTGTCAAGTAACCAGTGGCCTGATTGGAGCTGGCAGCCCCCTTGGGAACCGCTGAGTGCTGACTTCTGAGTCTTTTAACACGGCTGTGCATTGAGCACTCTGTTTTCATTTCCCACTTTCCCCTTTGTCACTTTCAATTAAACCAGGACAAACTATGTAAAATTTGGTTAGTGATGTAAATAAGCCCAAACA
Source organism: Ateles fusciceps (assembly GCA_036589455.1). Lineage (NCBI taxonomy): Eukaryota > Metazoa > Chordata > Mammalia > Primates > Atelidae > Ateles > Ateles fusciceps. The sequence continues at coordinate 10,842,954 of JAZHEH010000572.1, read as the reverse complement.
GGAGAAAGATTGAAATGTGAAGAAACAGTGGTGGAGGAGTGAGTAGGTTTTACTGGAGAGTCACTGTAACCACAGCCTGACAGATGCCTGCTGTGTGGCCGGCACTGAGATGATCTAAAGCACTGTCTCTAGATTTTAGCAAAACCTCTGCAGCTACATTGTACATTTTCATGTGAGGAAACTGAGGCATAAAGACTTTAAGTTATTATTCATATGGCTAGTGAGCAGGAATGCTAAGTTTAGTCCCATAGTTTAACTGAAGCTCACTGTCTTGTCTTTTTTTTTTTTTTTTTTTGAGACAGAGTCTCACTCTGCCACCCAGGCTGGAGTACAGTGGCATGATCTCAGTTCACTGCAACCTCCGCCTCCCGGGTTCAAGCAATTCTCCTGCCTCAGTCTTCCGAGTAGCTGGGATTACAGGCGCATGCCACCACACCCAGCTAATTTTTGTATTTTTAGTAGACACAGGGTCTCATCATGTTGGCCAGGCTGGTTTTGAACTCCTGACCTCAGGTGATCTGCCCACCTCAGCCTCCCAAAGTGCTGGGATTACAGGCATGAGCCACTGTGCCCGGCCGTCTCTCTTTTAAGACTTAATTTTTTTTAGAGCAGTTTTAGGTTCACAGCAAAATTGAGGGGGGGAAAAAAAAGGCCAGGCACGGTGTCTCACACCTGTAGTCCCAGCTATAGGGGAGACTGAGACAGGAAGATCACTTGAGGCCAGGAGTTTGAGACCAGCCTGGGAAACATAGTAAAACCCATCTCTAAAAACATTTTTTTTTCTTTTATTTTTTTTAGAGATGGGGTTTCACCATGTTGCTCAGGCTGGTCTTGAACTCTCGACCTCAGGTGATCTGCCCGCCTTGGCCTCCAAAGTGCTTGGATTACAGGCGTGAGCCGCCATGCCTGGCCAAAATTTTTTTTTTTTAAATCATCCAGGCATGGTGGTGTGTGCCTGTAGTCTCCGCTGCCTGGGAGGGTGAGGCAGGAGGACTGTTTGAGCCTAGGTCTTTGAGGCTGCAGTGAGCTATGATTGTGCCACAGCACTCTGGCCTGGGTGACAGAGCAAGACCCAACCTTTAAAAAAAAAAAAAAAAAAAAAAGTTTTTTTCTGGCTAGGAGCTGTGGGTCACACCTATAATCCCAGCACTTTGGGAGGCTAATGTGGGTGGCTCCCTTGAGCTCAGAAGTTTGAGACCAGCCTGGGCAACATGGTAAAACCACGTCTCTACCAGAAATACAAAAGTTAGCCAGGCATAGTGGCACGCACCTATAATCCGAGCTACTTGGGAGGTTGAAGTGGGAGAATTGCTGGAGCCTGGGACGTTGAGGCTACAGTGAGCTATGATCGCGCCACTACACTTCAGCCTGGGTGATAGAGACCTGGTCTCAAAAACAATAAAAATAAATGAAAATTTTTTTCTAGAAAAAGATAGAGATTTCCTGTGTATCTTCTTTCCCCACAATGTACAGCCTCCTCATTATCAACACCCCCCACCGGAGTGGTGCATTTGTTAGAATTGTTAGAATTGATGAACCTCCATTGACCTTTTTTTTTTTTTTTTTTTTTGAGACAGAGTCTTGCTTTATCGCCAGGCTGGAGTGCAGTGGCGCAATCTCAGCTCACTGCAACCTCCACCTCCTGGGTTCAAGCGATTCTTCCGCCTCAGCCTCCCGAGTAGCTGGGACCACAGGCACGTGCCACCATGCCCAGCTATTTTTTGTATTTTTTAGTAGAGACGGGGTTTTACCATGTTGACCAGGATGGTCTCAATCTCTTGACCTCGTGATCCACCCACCTCGGCCTCCCAAAGTGCTGGGATTACAGGCTCCATTGACATTTTATAATCACCCAACATCTACAGCGCACATTAGGGTTCACTCTTGGCGTTGTACATTCCATGGGTTTGGACAAATGTATAATGACGTGATAATGATGGCGTTATTATACAGAGTAGTTTCACTGCCCTAAAAATCCTCTGTGCCCATTTTTCCCTTTCTCCCTCCAACACTTGGCACGATCTTGGCTCACTGTGACCTCTGCCTCCTGGGTTCAAGCGATTCTCCTGCCTCAGCCTCACAAATAGCTGGGACCTCAGGCACACGTCTAATCTTTTGTATTTTTAGTAGAGATGGGGTTTCACCATGTTAGCCAGGATGGTCTCAATCTCCTGACCTCGTGATCAGCCTGCCTTGGCCTCCCAAAGTGCTGGATTATAGATGTGAGCCATTGCGTCTGGCCCCCGATCTTTTTACTGTCTCCATAATTTGGCCTTTTCCAGAATGTCATATAGTTGGAACTGTACACAGATAGCCCCTTTCAGATTGGCTGCTTTCACTTAGTAACATGCTTTTCCATTTCCTTCATGTCTTCGTTACTTGGTAGCTCATTTCTTTTCAGCGCCGTGTAATATCTCCATTGTCTTCATGTGCCACAGTTTATCTAGTCACCTGCTCAAGGACATCTTGGTCATTTCCAAGTTTTGGCAATTATGAATGAAGCTGCTGTAAACACCCATGTGCTCACTCTCTTTTCACAGAACATTCTGTTCCGCTTAAGAGGTTTCATGGAGGACTCGCTTAGATCCTCTGTGACAAATGGGACGTGGTGAAAGCCTGGTGCCAGAGAGGAAAGAAGATATGGGATTTGTTATCAGACAGACCTGATTTGCTTGGGAATCTGAATCCCAACTCTCTTCCATCTATGATTTAAAATTCTCAGTATTCCCTGCCATTAACGTACAGTGCTCTCTGAAGCATTCAGCCTTCCGTGGGCACTCTGAAATCCATGCGTGAACTATGCGCTACTGGTTGTACAGCTAAAGAAAATCGTGAAGCTCTTGAGGCTGGGTGCAGTGGCTCAAGCCTGTGATCCCAGAACTTTGGGAGGCCAAGGCAGGCGGATCACTTGAGCTTAGGAGTTTGAGACCAGCCTGGGCAACATAGTGAAACCCTGTCTCTTCCAAAAATATTTATTAAAAAAAAAAATTAGCTTGGTGTGCTGGCCTGCCCCTGTGGTTCTACTTAGGAGGCTGAGGCAGGAGGATCACTTGAGCTCGGGAGGTGGAAGCTGCAGTGAACCGAGATTGTGCCACTGCACTCCAGCCTGGTGGACAGAGTGAGACCCCATCTCAAAAAACAATTTTCTTTGAAGCTCTTGAGCCCAATATATTTCATTACAGAGTCTGACATTCTTGCTACTTACTTAGATTATGAAGGCTTTTTGCAAACTTTTTTCATAGGTTGTAAAAATTTTAAACTTTAGTTGGTCAATGGTGGGAGGTTTACACTTTCTTAAATACAAACCAGAGAGTCTTTGCCCTAGTGCCGCCCTCCTCTAAGGTCCTAGAAGTTCTGCACTTTGGCTGCTGTTCTTAATGCCAGAATTTGCATTGTTAGAGGCCAGCCAGGCACATTCTTGTGTCTTTTGTTTTCAAACTATTTTAGATAAAGTTTAAGACCTGGAAGTCACCATTGCCTGATTCCCATGGGAAATCTCCTCCAGTTACTTAGAGAAAATTCTTGTGGGAAAAAAGGGGGGAAACAAATAACTGATTGTTTAGAGGCTCATGGAAAGAAATTTCCATATATGACCCAACTTCCTTGCCAGTGTTTCGGAAAGCTGTGGTTTTGTGAGTCAAGTTCCTACTACCCCAGAGCAGACGTGATTCCAAGAGAGGATTCTTCATGGTAAAGATGAGAAGTAACTTGGAAGTACCGCTCTGAGCCCAAACACGTCATCGGGCGCAATGTGGTTTTTGATAGATTTCTTCCTCCAAGGGCTTTGCTCTACCCTTTCCCACTTGAATAAGAAAGACTCTAATCATTTTTTAAATCATAATGGAGACTTAGTAAACGTAGGCGCCTGGTTTTTGTTTTGCTTTTAAGAGGAATTATTTTGAGATCTGGAAATTACGCCCTGAATGCAGTATATTTTTAAAACGCTGAGCATCACTGAACTAAACGTTGCTACTGTTGGGCTTATAGAAGAGCAGAGAGAGACGGGGAGGGGAGGGATTGACTAGGCAAGGAAACTACTCTGAAAAACACAGCTTTCCAGTTCACAGAAGCTTCACTACCTTTTTTTTTTTTTTTTTTTTTTTTTTTTTTTTTTTTGAGATGGAGTCGCTCTGTCTACCAGGCCTGGAGGACAGTGGCAGGATCTGGACTCACTGCAACCTCCACCTCCCAGGCTCAAGCAACTCTCCTGCCTCAGCCTCTTGAGTAGCTGAGACCACAGGCATGCACCTCCAAGTCCAGCTGATTTTTGTATTTTTAGTAGAGATGGGGTTTCACCATGTTGACCAGGTTGGTCTTGAACTCTGGACCTCTAGTGATCCACCCACTTTGGCTTCCCAAAGTGCTGGGATTACAGGCCTGAGCCGCCACACCCAGCTTTTCACTAGCCCTTCTAAAATGCACTTGCAGGCTGGGTGTGGTGGCTCACACCTGTAACCCCAGCGCTTTGGGAAGCTGAGGCAAGTGGATCACCTGAGGTCAGGAGTTCGAGGCCAACATGGTGAAACCCCATCTCTACTAAAAACACAAAAAATTAGTCAGACATGGTAGCAGGCACCTGTAATCCTAGCTACTCAGGTGGCTGAGGCAGGAGAATTGCTTGAACCTGGGATGCAGAGGTTACAGTTGGCCGAGATCGCACCATTGCACTCCAGCCTGGGCAACAAGAACGAAACTCCATCTAAAACAACAATAACAACAACAACAACACAATAAAATGTGCTTGCAGATGAGTCACAGTGGCATGGAGTAGTTGTTGAATGTATGCTCTGTACAGGTGCCTGGAGAAGCACAATATCAGTGCTGCCCTTGACCACTGCAGCACATTGGTGAGAGTCAAGCTTCAAGGTCATTCCCCTGTTGGAGGAGAAAAACACCAGAGCCCTGACTCCTACCTCTGACACACCTGGTGTGCACCTCCACACTTGGTGGCATTAAGACGCACCACACTCGGGGAGTCATTAGGGAGGAAACGTCCGCATCGCCTTGAGTTTCTAAAAACCAAATGAATGGCAATGCTTTCCCCATTTGACAGTATCAGTGCAGTAAAGATAAAATATACAAAGAGTTGGAGCTTCCAAACTCTCTCCACAGTCAGAGTGGAATTGCGATGGGTTTTTGGTCTGCTGGTTTAGTTCATATGCTCCAAGTAGCATGGGCAGCAGTCTGAACCCAAACGGGCCTGGCTGCAGTCCTTTCCCGAAGGCCGGTTCCACTTGGCTTGTTCTCCCCACTGTGCGGTCCCAATTAGGTGGGCTGAGCTAGATTGCAATTGTCTCCAGGTACAGCTGCTGTGAGGAGTACCCCACTTTCCTTTGTCCATGATGAGGGGGAAGCTTGGAACTTGGGCAAATGTCAAGAGCTAGAAACCAGCTTTGAGGCTTTCCTGAAGACCCAACTTCTCTTAAAAAAAAAAAATCGCTCCTGATTCTCCCAGCCCATGGTGATAGGTCCCTGTGGGAACGTCGGTTTCCTCACTGCCTTCATCCATCGCTTCACGTTTGGCGTGTGTTGCCTTGTAGTGGTGAGAATCTTTTCATTTGGATACTCCTCATCTTCACAGCAAGTTTATGTAGTGCATGTGCTTAGAGGAGACCCTTGTTAATTATTTATCTGATTCTGGTCTTGAGAGGTAGCCATTCTCATGGACACCAGCAGGATCATACCCCGAAGCTTTAGAGAAATGTCTTTAGGGATGCTCAGAAAAATTGATTTCTTAGAGTTCCCAGAGCCTTGAGAGGCATTTGACAGAATTCTCAAGCTGAAATTGGCTGGTAATATTGGCTCAGAAAATTCCTTCTTCCCTCTGCCCAGCAGAGTGTGTGTTGTCACCAACTCTTGGAGCCTGTCCCTCGGGGTCTTCATGGCTGTCGCAGGATTCCTGGAAATGAGTTCAAGTCCTGGTGGAGCTGGATTGAGTTTCCAAAACCAAAATTGTCTCCATTTCTGTGAAGAAGAAACAACCTCTAACTCAGAGGATTGATTGGGCTGACAAGCCAGGCTGGAAAATGGGGACTGAGCAGTTATCTACGGCCCTCGATGACTGGTGGGAGGGCCTTAAGGGGCCAAGGAGGCACAAATGCCTTTAAGTGAGGGCGTGGAAAGTCATCCTAAGCAAAAAGAACAAAGCCAGGAGCATCCCATTACCCGACTTCCAACTATGCATAAGTCTGTAATAACTAAAACAGCGTGGTACTGGTACAAAAACAGACACACAAACCAATGGAACAGCATAGAGAACCCAGAAATAAAGCCGTACACCTACAGCCGTCTGATTTTCCACAAAGTTAACAAAAATAAGCAACGAGGAAAGAACTGTGTGTTTAATCAACGGTGCTGGGATGGCTGGCTAGCCGTATGCAGAAGAATGAAACTGGACCCCTACCTTTTACTTCAAAACTTAACTCATCATGGACTAAAGATTTAAATGTAAGACCTCAAAGAGTAAGAATCTTAGAAGAAAACCTAGGAAACACCATTCTGGACGTCAGCCTTGGAAAAGAATTTATGGCTAAGTCCTCAAAAGCAGTTAGAACAAAAACAAAAATTGACAAGTGAGACCTAATTGAAGAGCTTCTGCACAGCAAAAGAAATTATCCACAGAGTAAACAGACAACCTACGGAATGGGAGAAAATATTCGCAAACTCTGCTTCCAACAAAGGTCTAATATCTAGAATCTATAAGGAACTTAAACTTCAACAAGCAAAAAACAGATAAACCCAGTTACAAAGTGGGTCAAAGACAGGAAAAGACATTTCTCAAGGAGGACATACAAGTGGCCAGCAAACATGAAAACATGCTCAACTTTGCTTATCATCAGAGAAATGCAAATTAAAACCACAATGAGATACCATCTCACACCAAAGAGTAGCTGTTATTTATGAAGTCAAGTAGCTGATGCCTATAATTCCAGCATTTTTGTAGACCAAGGTGAGAGGATCATTTGAGGCCAAGAGTTTAAGACCAGCCTAAGAAACACAGCAAGACCCTGTCTTGACAGAAAATTAAAAAAAAAATTAACCGGGCATGGTGGCATGTTTCTATAATCCAGCTACTTAGTGGCAAGGGATCCTTTGATCCCAGGAGTTTGAGGCTGAAGAGAGCATAATTGTGCCACTGTGTTCCAGCCTGGGCAACAGAGCAAGACACTGCCTCTTGAAAAAATTTAAAAGCCGCTGGGCATGGTGGCACCTGCCTGTAGTCCCAGCTACTCGGGAGGCTGAGGTGGGAGGATCGCTTAAGCCCAGGAGTTCTGGGCTGTAGTGCGCTATGCCGATCGGGTGTCTGCACTAAGTTCAGCATCAATATGGTGACCTCCTGGGAGCGGGGGACCACCAGGTTGCCTAAAGAGGGGAGAACTGGCCCAGGTACGAAACGGAAAAGGTCAAAACTCCCATGCTGATCAGTAGTGGGATCACACCTATGAATAGCCACTGCACTCCAGCCTGGGTAACATAGCAAGACCCTGTCTCTTAAAAAAAAAAAAAAAATTAAAATCCAGGCCAGCCACGGTGGCTCATGCCTGTAATCCCAGCAGTTTGGCAGGCCAAGGTGGGTGGATCACCTGAGGCCAGGAGCTGGCAACCAGCCTGACCAAGATGGTGAAACCCTGTCTCTACTGGAAGAACAGAGTTAGCCAGGCATGGTGGTACATGTCTGTACTCTCAGCTACTTGTGAGGCTGAGGCAGGAGAATCGGTTGAACCTGGAAGGCAGAGGTTGCAGTGAGCCAAGATTGTCATTGCACTCCAGCCTGGGCAATAAGGAAGAAACTTGATTTAAAAAAAAAAAAAAAAAGCCAAAAAATAACTGGTGCTGGAGAGGCTTTGGAGAAAAGCAAATACTTATACACTGTCGGTGTGAATGTAAGTTAGTTTGGCCACTGTGGAAAGCTGTTTGGAGGTTTCTCAAAGAAGTTAAAACAGAACTACCATTCAACCCAGCAATCCCATTACTAGGTATCTATCTGAAAGAAAACAAATCATTCTGTCAAAAAGACATGTTCATCGCAGCACTATTCACAGTAGCAAAGACAGGGTATCAACCTATGTCCCATGTGCCCATTAATGGTAGAGAGGGTAAAGAAAATGTGGTATATATGCACCATGGAACACAACACAGCCATAAAAAGAATGAAATCATGTCTTTTGCAGTAACATGGATGCAGCTGGAGGCCATTATCCTAAGTGAATTAACACAGGAACAGAAAACCAAATACTGCATATTCTCACTTATAAATGGGAGCTAAACATTGGGTACTTACGGACATAAAGATGAGAACAATAGGCGCTGGAGACTACTAGAGGAGGCGGGACCAGGGTTGAAAACTTAACTATTGGGTGCCATGCTCAGTACCTGGGTGACAGGATCAGTTGTACTGTATACCTCAGCATAACACAGTATACCCAGGTAACCAACCTGCATATGTATCCCTGGATCTAAAATAAAAGTAGATTACAGGCACTTGCCACCACGTCCAGCTAATTTTTGTATTTTTAATAGAGATGGGGTTTCACCATTTTGGTCAGGCTGGTCTTGAACTCCTGACATCAAGTGATCCACCCAACCTTGGCCTCCCAAAGTGCTGGGATTATAGGTGTGCACCGCTGCGCCTGACCACATAGTGGGTTTTTTAGGGCATGCCAGGTTTGAGGTGCCTGCAGGACACTCAGCTGCAGCTGGGCAGGAGGTCAGAGAGAGAGACAGAGATTGAGGAGTTGGTGGCTCTTACTTGGTTACTGCAGCTATGGAAGTAGAGGGGATAATCCAGGTCACAGGAGGGAGGAAGGAACAAAGGAAGAAGCCGGTGCCCCTCCAAGGCTCACCCTGGCCTGGCAGGAGGAAGGAGGCTGAAAGAGGGGGACCAGAGAGCTGGAGGCACCTCTGTCCACCAGAGGCTTATGGCTAATGGGACAGATTTGACAGCTAAGAAATAGATCTGTATACGATGAAGGCCCCAGAGCATGATGGTGTCAGTTCATGCTCCCAGCATTGCATGAGTTGAGGGTGTGTGAACTCCAGGAGGGCTGGATGGGAGAGGAGGGATGGGCTGCAGCGTCGTGGAGCTTTCTCCGGTGTATTCTGAACCCTCTGCATTGATGGCAGAAGTTGGAAGGGAGCTGCTTCCTCAGATTTGCAGGCCGGGGTCCTCTTCACTGGCACAATTGGCAGGATGTTCCCCATCAGCACTGAGCTTATCATCTCCCGTCAGGGGGCAGGGGATATAAACCTTGTTTGCTTTCATAACTTTGTGTGGATTTTTGACTGGGGGATGGGAAAAGGGGAGAAGGAAACGTTAGTGCTTTCTGTTGTTTTCAAGACCATTTATGAATTGCATTTTATGGTCTTTTCATTTTGTGACATCAAGCATATGAAGCATGATAGCCATAGAACTGGCCAGTGGTGGCTGGGCACCTTGGGAGGCCGAGGCGGGTGATCACGAGGTCAGGAGATCGAGACCATCCTGGCTAACACAGTGAAACCCCGTCACTACTAAAAATACAAAAAATTAGGTGGGCGTGGTGGCACGTGCCTGTAGTCCCAGCTACTTGGGAAGCTGAAGCAGGAGAATCACTGGAACCTAGGAGGTGGAGGCTGCAGTGAACCCAGATTGCAGCACTGCACTCCAGCCTGGACAACAGAGTGAGACTCTTTTTTTTTTTTTTAAGACAAAGAAAATCCAGGCTCCATTGACTTTACGTGCTTAATATAAAAGCTCCATTTTAATAATTTGAAATGTATAGTTTTGTGGCATAAAGTACATTCACACTGTTGTGCAGCCACCAGCACTATCCATCTCCAGAGGACTCTTCATCTTGCAAAACTGAAACTCTGTATCCATTAAGCAGTAACTTTCCATTCCTCCCCTCCCTGGCCCCTGGCAACCACCATTCTACTTTCTGTCTCTGAATTTTACTATTCTGAGTGCCTCATATTATTAAAATCATACAGGGTTTGTCCTTTTATAACAGGCTTATTTCATTTAGCACAATGCCTTTTCAAAACTCATCCAAGTAGTAGCATGCGTCAGAATTTCCTTCCTTTTCACGGCTGAACAGTATTCCACCATACGTATGTATCACATTTTCTGTATCCATTCATCCATCAGTGGACGCTTAGATTGCTTCCACGTTTTGGTTATTTGTGAACAGTGCTACCACAAATATCAATTTGTGTGTCGGTTTTTGGTTCTTGGGTTTATATCCAGGGGGAATCCCTTGCTTTTTGCTGTTTGATTGATTCCTACTCTGCTGGGGATTTCTGGGATTGCCGTCTTTGTTACCCTTCTGTTTTAGCTTCTGGGAGAATCATAGGCTGCGCTATGTGACCAGCTGGAGCGCCATTACTGAGCCCCTGCCTGAAGGTCCTGCCCACAGAGATCCACATCTTGTCCACTTAGGCCCATCTTAGAGTTTGAATCGGGAAGATTCCCATTCTAACCTCAGTACTTCCACCTGTGTGCCCTGTGATGTTTCAAAGCCGCCTCCTCTTCCTGTAGAGCTGTGTTTCCGCACCACGCAATAAGAAGGTAGAACTCTGTGATCAGGGTCCCTCCCAGGTGATGGACAGTGGGGGCACAGTGGTCTCCTAAGCTCGGTGACCAAGGAACCAAGCTGGGCACAAAGAAGGCAGAGCCCCAGACACCTGTCATGGATAATGCGATTCAGCTTCCCAGAAACCTGGGACGGTTAGACGGCTTGTGTCCTTGCTGAATTCTGGCACATGCTACGTGGCTTGTTTTGTGAGTAAACGTAGCAGTAATTTCCCTTAAAGCAAAACTATGTGCTATATATTATCCACCCTTTGTTGAGAGAATGGGGTAAGGAGAGGCGGGATAACTGGTTTGACCATAGATTTTTGGCAGATATCACCAACAAATACAATCAAGGATACTTCATAGGCAAATTTTACCACTTGTTAGGACTGCAGTTTGGTCATAGGCCAAGGCAATTTTTAATCTTTTTCCCTCACTTCTTTTAAAAGAAAAAAAATTAAAGAGCAGACTTCCTTCTCCTTAGCTTGAACTGTGAGCAGGAGTCCACGCTCTCCTGAACTAGGAAGGTAAGTTCCAGGAAGTTGCCCACACATCGACTTCCAGGCCTCTCGAGTGCACATAAAAATGTGGACTAGCCTGGGGCTCCCTGCTGGGGTTTGGAGATGAGGTACTAGTCCTCCCATTAGTGCTTTCTCTGCCTCACCAGGGAGACATCATATGTACCAGTGATGGCGTGTCTTTGTTTCATCTGTAAAAGGCAGATCCTGTTTCTGTTTTCAGGAATGTGTTAGGGTATTGGGATGACTAGAACCCATTTGGAGCACACGTGATGAAAATGTATAGCATTTTCTTTTTAGGAGATATTTTAACCATCTTAAAAAAAAAAAAGACTTAAGTCCAGATACTAAGCCATCAGTGTTTTTAATACATGGAAAATGTAGAAGCAGTTTCAAAAAGTTCTCACTGTGACTGGAACTAGGTTATGACAATACAAGTCTCCTAGGGGAAAAATTTATACTGGATAAAACCCTAAAAATAAATGAATATACTGAAACCTCCCCCCCGCCAAAATCTGGCTGGGGGTGGTGATTCATGCCTGTAATCCGAGCTCTTTGGGAGGCCATGGTGGGCAGATCACTGAGACCAGGAGTTTGAGGCCAGCCTGGCCAACACGGTGAAACCCCATCTCTACTAAAAATATAAAAATTAGCCAGGTATGGTGGCAGGCACCCGTAATCCCAGCTACTCTAGGAGGCTGAGGCAGGAGAATCACTTGAACCTGGAGGATGGAGGTTGCAGTGAGTCAAGATTACTCCTGCCTGGGCAACAAAGCCAGACCCTGTCTCAAAAAAGAAAAAAAAGAAAAAAAAAGAATGGCTGCAAGAAGTAAACAGAGGATGTTTGCTTCTGTTTTGTTCCTTGCAATTATAGCTAATGAAGGACCTTGTGAGTACTGGCATAATAAAATGGCATTCCTATTTAAGTTGTGCATGTAAATTTTTATACCTACACCAAAGGTTCTTGGAATAAAGATTCTAAAATTCCACAACAGTCTCTGGCTGTTGGATCATGCAAGACCCCTTTTGCTTCAGCTGTAAAACAAGGCAAATTTTACACATAATAGAAACCACTATATACGTATGTTGGTTTAGGGAAACCTATTTTTTAACATTCTATTTCCTGATAAAATCTTAGAAAAATCATACTGTCAGTAAAAGCTGCAGATGTTCTCAGCAACTCAAGGGCTGACTGATAATTTCTGGTTTTGCTAGTACTGGTCTACAATGGAATTTGGAAGCTCAGTCGGAGTACAAAAGTTGTAGATTTGGCCAGGTGTGGTGGCTCACGCCTGTAATTCCAGCACTTTGGGAGGCTGAGGCAGGCAGATCATGAGGTCAGGAGATTGAGACCATCCTGGCCAACATGGTGAAACCCCGTCTCTACTAAAAATACAAAAATTAACTGGGTGTGGTGGCGCATGCCTGTAGTCCCAGCTATTCAGGAGGCTGAGGCAGGAGAACTGCTTGAACTCGAGAGTTGGAGGTTGCAGTGAGCAGAGATCGAACTCCAGCCTGGCGACAGCATGAGACTGTGTCTCAAAAAGAAAAAAGAAAAAAAATGATGTAGATTTGTTGTCATCATGACAAATGGCTTTTATTTCCCAACAGATTTCTTTATAAAATATTTCAAAATCTTTTGATTTCTGTTTGCATTTGAATGCAATTTTTTTTAAATTTGAAACCTGGCCCTTTAATACGTGTAAGACAGAATAAATTCATTGTGAAATATTAGGTCACTGGGTGGAAAGTTTCTTCAGTGATCATCCTAGCTTCACGTTTTTAGTTATGTGAAGTACACATTTGGTTTTCTCCTGCCTGAAATCTTCAGTCCACCTCCATGGCAATCTGTAGAATGAAGCAGCTGTGGTCTGTGGCCAGCCAGGTATGTGTCCTTTGCTGATGGAAGAGCTGATCTGCAGATACCTGCAGGAGGAAGCCATGCATGGTGTCTGCTGGGATTTGATTTCCCCCCATACTCCTGGAAAATGAGAACCGATTATAGCAGCCTGGTTCCAGTACACTGGCAGGGCAAGGATTGGCTCGTTCTTTTACAAACACAGTGTGGCTGGATGCACTCATAAATGAAAAATGATCTGAGTGCTGTGGGTGGGTGGGGCTCTGAAGCTCAGGAGGTGAAGCCGGGAGGAGAGAGAAAGAGAGAATCTGCTCCTCAGCTCCACGGAGCATGGGGAGCTGGCAGGAAGTTGGAGCACACATGGCGCAGCTTGTGTTTTGTTGATAGTTAATAACCCAGGACTTTAAAGACCTGAATGGAGAAGGGAAATGAAGCACAACCAACTTTGGAATCTGTCCCATTCCAGAGGCTGCTGAAGCACAGCAGGGCACGCTCACCTGACCAGCTGTAAAGCAGGTAGGAGGGGGAGACCTGAGTGGTGAAAGAGAATCACATTTTCTCGAACACAACTTACAGGTCTTCCAAAGGTTTATTATTTTTTAATCATATGAGAGATGAGCAATTAATAACGTAAAGAAAAGACTCAGCTGGAATCATACTGATGTCTGCCCAAGCAAGAGTTTTCTCAGTTATTTGTTTGATGACCAAATGACAGTTTGATTCTGAGAGTTCCTTTAAAAAAGAAAAATTACACAAAAGCATGCAGCATTGAAGCTAAAACTCATTTAAAAATTGGCAGATAATAAATGAACTCCAGACACTCTGTTTTAGAACAAATACTTTGAAGGGAGTCAACCAGAAACTGATTTTCAGGCTTGACTGTGGCTATATTTTTAGATTCCAGAGCCAACGAGGTGCTCACTAATTCTTGCTGGCTTTTGTAAGAAAGGAGGTGGATGTATAACAGCTGTGAAATATCCTGAAATTGACTGGGATCCAGAGCGAATCCCGAATGCACTAATGTTTTCTCCATTAAGGCAGGCTGCCTCTGCTCAGCTTCTAAGTCAGGGGATTGGAAAGCAGTGTGAAAGTGAAGTGTGAATCCTGAATATTTGTCAAGGAGTAGGGGGAGTGCAGAGGGTTGGAAACTGTCACAGTGACGTTTCACACTCAGAAGTAGAAAATAAATGGGGAGGACTATGGGTGGCAGCCACATGCAAGGATAATTTTAAAACTGATTTTTTGATTCCCATGATGGTAGCTGAGTCTCAGGGTGTTCTTTCCGTTGTCAGGTTTGGGGCTTGTGATAAGAGTAGAACAGAATAAAGATCATCTCCAGCCCGGGGTTCTGAATCATTTCTAGGCCTTCTCATGGGCCCTGGGATGATCTGACATGCTTTCCCTCCTACTGAAGTGGTCAGAGTGCTGTGGGATTGGTCTAACATGGAGGAGGTTGGATAGAAATGGTGCTCGTGGTCAGCCTGAGAAGAACGTCAGAGGTAGGTAGAGAACTTTGTTTCAGTAGAGTAGCCCAGCCTGAATCCTGGAACTCTTTGCGTTGAGGTTTGGAGAATGCCCCGTAGCCACAGGAGTGTGTCTGAAAAGGCAGAAGTGGGAGCTGCTTTGGTTGCTGCTTACTGCCTGGCTGGCATCCTCATGCTGTAGTCATCCTCATGCTGTGGTCATCCACATGCTGTGGTCATCCTCATGCCGTGGTGGCCACGTTTTGTGGCTTTGCATTTTAGTCTTGGAGGGCTGGGGGATGACTGTGTTTAGTCAAGCAGGCCCATACATCATTGCTAGTCTCTTTCTCGTTGTGATTTCTCAGCATTTCACAGCTAGCCTCCTATGGGAGGAGGAACACCACCACCTGTGGTCTTTTAGGAAACTTTCTCACCCCTGTATGCCTACAATTCCCCACCCCCAACTCTTGCTCTTTCTAGTCTACTGTCCACCTGTTGTGTGGGCTCCCTTTGTCTCCCATCCTTCAGACTCATCTGTCCCAGGTGCTACCTGCAGTGACTTAAGCTGAGTTGGGGACACACTTCTTCCCAGGGTTCCTCCTGGAAGCGGTGTTCAGCAAGCTATGGCCCTTGGGCAAATCCACCCTGCCCTAGCCTGTTTTTGTATGGCCTGGGAGCTAAGAATGTGTTTTACGTTTTAAAGAGTTGAAGAAACAAAGAAGAATATAGGACAGAGACGGTGACCCACAAAGCCCATCTGATCTTTCGAAAAAAACATTTGCTCGTTTGCTGGTCAGCCTGTTGATTTTTTTTTTTTCTTCTTAGAGACACCATCTTGGCCAGGCTGGTGTCAAACTTGTGACCTCAAGTAATCTGCCCACCTTGGCCTCCCAAAGTGCTAGGATTATAGGCGTGAGCCACCGCGCCCAGCACCCCACCCTGCCATGTTGACTTTTTAATATCATTGGTGAACAGCATGATTGGTGGGTTGATGCAGCAAATTAAGTCCTCAGTGATTTGAACGGGCTGCTGTTTGGGAAACTGATTTTAGTCTCTTAGTCTGTATTAAATGGTGCCATCGCCTCCAAGTGGGTAGATTCAGGAGTTAGGAATTTGAAGCTTTTCTGCAGCGTCCCATCAATAGTAAAGAAATATTAGATGAATTGTGCTTCTGTGGTTGGATTTCCACCCTATTTCCTGGTTTATGAACCCACTGGAGAAGATACCGATGAGGCCAGCCATGTGTCGACTGTGTGCCCTACTGGACGAACCCAGTGGGGACCAAAAGTCTGCTAATTCACACAAATCATTCAGTTCTTACTTTTGCATACTGAATGCTGGCTAGACTTCCACAATCGAAGAGTGTTTCATGTTGCCACTTTGAAAAAAAGGATTTTTTTTGTTATTTAAAAAAGGCAGCTGAATACCATGTTTTCTTATATTTGGAACAATGTTTCTTTATGGCTCTCTAAGAAAGCTTACTGTCGACCCCCCAACCTCACCCCTCCACCCTCACCCCTCCAACCTTACCCCTGAACATGCAGTTCTCTTCTACCCAGCACAGTATTTCATTGTTAATGTCATTTCTAATCAAGGAAGAGGAAAATCTGTTGGCTTTATTCATGTGTAACTTGTGTCAAAACTTCAGGCCTAGATACGGAGCTGACTTTGTAAGGAGCTTTTTGTCCACTGCAGAAACACAGGAAAGCACCTCACAGGAGATGGTAGTTTACTGCTAGGGCATTTCAGCCATCTCTCCTGTATTTGGAAATGGGATGT
This sequence comes from Ateles fusciceps, assembly GCA_036589455.1. Taxonomy (NCBI): domain Eukaryota; kingdom Metazoa; phylum Chordata; class Mammalia; order Primates; family Atelidae; genus Ateles; species Ateles fusciceps. Next base: position 10,826,784 of record JAZHEH010000572.1, on the reverse strand, counting down.
TGTCAGTCGAGAAGAATGGGGGTGGGGCCTCGTTTGACAAAACAAGTGAGGAAGGATGAAAATATGACTAGTATGGTGCCCCCACGGGAGGAAAGGCCTGGAAAACAAGATGGCGCCTGGACGTTTGATGAGCCAGGCTGTCAGAGCTGGGAGGGGGTGGGTCCTTGAATCTAGCATGGGAGCTAGGCAGCACTTTTGTATTTAGAAAAGGGGTTGGCTCTGAATTTAGAGATTAAGCAACCTGCTGTTCCTGTATGCACTGGAATTTCAGACACAGTCAGAAACCTGATTTGCGTAACTGCTGAAACTCAACTGGAAACCAACCAGACTGAGGCCTAGACTCCCCAGGCAGGCAAGGGGCGGTCAGTAATCAGCACGTGAGAGAATGTACCAGGCTTGCCCAAGAGGGAGTGGTGCTGTGTGGCCAGATGCAATGAGGTGGGCTCTGGGGTGAAGGGCTGGCGTTGGGTTCCCAGAAGGCTCAGGCTGGAGGGTGAGTAACCGCCTCCTCTGCATGAGTAGACAGTGTGTGTCAGGATTCTAAAACTACCTGGTATCACACAGTTGCACAAGGGTCCCTTTCACTTCTGAGCCATGCAACCAAGCTGGCTTCTAAAGAGACGGAAACCACTGAAGTCTAATCACTACAGTGGCGTGCAAGCCACTAGCAGCCCGTAACGAGCCAACTCGTCTATACAGTGTTGTGAGGGCTGAGTGCCCTGCTCAAAGCTGGAGCTGCTGTCATCTCCCTTTGGCTGTGGAAACAGGACTGGAATCTGACATCTCTTTATCAGTTTTTTCCCTGATGGTGAATAGGATCAAAGACCAAGCCAGATGTATGCGTATATATGCAAAGCGTGTAAACCTAGAGGAGAGGAACAGCCAGGCAAAATAGAAATTATGATTCTGAGTTCAAGAAAACTTGTGACCATGTCTGTAAAACGGAATCAATCATTCCATGGCTTAGTGGCCAGCAGGGGGATCCGTCTATGGCTTTGTGTTTACCTACAAGCTGTGCCCCCTCTTAAGAGCTTTTGTAGGTGATACAGCCCCTCACTTCCAAACATGATTTCTATACGTTTCCTGCGCTGGGCACTGGGGGTGGAGCATAAGGTCCATCATGTTGTGGAGATCCTCACTGGAGCCCTGGCTTTCCTCAGTGGCCTGGGAACAAGATAGCGACATTTTCCCTCCATGGACATGGCAACCGTTCCTTATAGCACAGCGTGCGCCTTTATGCCTTCTGCTGTCTTTGCTGTCCGCTGTGGGTCCCTCTGCCCAGATTGCCTTTGTTTATTAAGCACAAGTGTGCCTCACTGGATGGCCACACTGTGACTCCACAGGTGGTCTCAGCGGAGCACATCGTCAGCCCTACACCGTGAGATCCCTGCACCATGAGTCAGGCCATGACAGCGGTTGACTTGGGACTCTAGATCTGCCTTCCCTTTCTGTCAGGACCTCTTCCTGCAGAATCAACCCCAATTATATTTTACATGCAGTAGAGGAACTTGGTCCTTAAAGGGACCAAAAGTGACTCGTTTGGTAGAAGAGAAGGATCACCCAGTAGTTTGTATTTTTGGTAATTTTGAGGTTTGGAGGCTGTCAGGGAGGCCTAAAGCCAAATACACCCAGACCATCTCTTTGCCTTTCTCATTTCAACACTTCCCAAATTAGAAGGTGGAAACCAAGTTGGAAATTGGCAGAGTAAGGTGAATCTGAGGAAGGCGCGAAGTGGCCTTTGAGAATCCATTTGGTAAAAAGCCTGTATTTCAGTGAAACAGCTCAGACCGCGGGGGCAGAACATCAGTGCAGATTACTCCCCGTGAAGGGCAAACGTTCTGTTTATGTGTTGTATTTTTCCAAGGCTTGCCCTTTTAACAAAAACTTAAAATTCTTACAAACTCTGCTCCCCGTTCCCACACCCCCCCCCCCCCCACAAAAAAGTGTTTCTGCAGTGAATAATTTAGAATTCCACACAAATAACAAAAATGGAAGCCCCCAAGCCATGAGGTAAGTGACAGGAGATTCGAGGACAGCAGAGGTGTTCTTCATTTGAATGGCATGAATCCCAAAATTCATCAGGGTGCTCTTCATGGAACAGCAGCTTTTCACTCTTGCCTTATTTTGTTGTTTGTTTGTTGGCTTGTGTGAGATGGAATCTTGCTCTGTTGCCCAGGCTGGAGTGCAGTGTCTCGATCTCAGCTCACTGAAACCCCTGCCTCTGGTTCAAGCAGTTCTTACCTCAGCCTCCCAAGTAGCTGGGACTGCAGGCCCATGCTGCCACACCTGGCTAATGTTTTGTATTTTAGTAGAGACAGGGTTTCACCATGTTGCCCAGGCTGGTCTTGAACTCCGGAGGTCAGGCAATCCACCCGCCTTGGCCTCTCGAAGTGCTGGGATTACAGGCATGAGCCACCGTGCCCAGCCCCCACTCTTGCCTTTTGCACCAACATTTCTGCTCCTTTGGCAAAAGTGTTCATATTTTCTCTTGCTCGCCACTTCCACCAGCAAGAGGAGGAGCTTTCTAAGGAGCACCATCTTTGACTTGCCAAATTCCACCTTTGCCCTGAGTTTGTAACACTCTGACTTCAGTTCCCAAATAACTGCCCATGGGGTAGATGCTTGACTTTTGGCAGTAAACTGCTGGCTTTGGAAAACATCACAGATATTTTATTATAACAGATGCAAGACAGTTTTGGCAGGGGGAGCCATAAAGACCTGGAGGGGGAAGCAGAAAATTACATCTAAGTGCTACAGGAAAGAAGGTGGCAGAAATAAAGGATGCAATTTGGATTTGTAAAGCTAAGTCCTTTGCACAATCTGTTTTACAGGCTAGAACTTGCTTGACTTCAGTTTATCCCTCAAGTGAGTCAAAGAACGTTAAAAGAGAATGAAATGCTGAAGCTGAGAAGTGGATGTACTTGGGGGACAGCTTGGTGTTTGAGGATGTTATTGGGGTCCCACTGGCCCATCCAAACTGTGTGTGATGAAAATCCTGCTTTTTTCATAATGCTGAGACATTAGATACTCTTACGCCTGTGTCTAATGAGACATTTGTAACGTGTTTGTTAGAGGAATCGAAATTCAGCTTCTCATCTTAAAAGTGAGTGGATTCAGCCATTTCAGTAGAAGAAACCTTAGTCATCTCTGTAGTCTTCTGGTGGCTTCATTCATTACATTTGTTGTCACTGGAATTTCAAAATGGGGATAGAATCTGCTATCAGTTTTAGTGTGTGTTGTGTTTTGTTTTAATTCTGTGGGTTCTTCATTTACTCCAGAAGCAATGTCTGAACTCTAAGCGGTCTTGAAGCCAAGATCTCAAACCTACAAGTTAGTCACTATTATAGGCCAAATCACAGTGAATAATACAGCATTGGTTATTAAAATCGTTTTTACTCTGATGTGATTTACTATGATAGATGCTTGTTATCCACAGGTTGACTCTGAAATTGGTGAGGTTTCCTCTGCTTTCAACCTATTTTCTTTTTTATGGCTGTGTCTTATGTGATTAGCCCTGGAACAAGGGTAGGTGGGGAACTAGGTCAAGATGATAATGCAACTAACTGACCAGTCATAGAATGTTCAGACTGCAAGGTTTAGAGATCTGTTTTTCAGGTGACCAAACCTAAGGAAACGCTAAGTGTGGGTGCTATCATGTGTCTGTGTGAAATATAATTGTTTCATGACACTCACAGGGACCTGGAGATGAGCAAAAGTTATTTTTTTAAAGAAACAAAGTTGCACTCTGTTGTCCAAGCTGGAGTGCAGTGGTGCGATCATAGCTTGCTGTAACCTTGAACGCCTGGGCTCAAGCAATCCTCCTGCCTTAGCTTCCCAAAGTACTGGGATTATAAGCGTGAGCCACTGCACCTGGCCGAGCAAAACTCTTTATATAAGACTGTGTCTCAATTTGTAGGTCTGCCTTTTCTTTTGTAAGCATGTGGTCCAAACACACTCAAATGATTTGCTTTTGCTAGAGAAATGCCTCATGGTGTCGTAGCAACTTTTCTGTGAAAGTTCAGACCAAGTGTCAGATGAACTCTGCAAGGCTGATGTGCTCAGTTCCATTTTGCTTTCATGGCACTTGGGTTGGTGTGAGGGGAAAATAGCCTGCAGAACAGTCTAGATGCTTTGGATATATAGTTTTGAAATTCAGAGACAAGGCTGGGCATGGTAATCCCAGCACTTTTGGAGACCAGGAGGGGGTGGGGGTGGGTGGCTCACCTGAGGTCGGGAGTTCGAGATCAACCTGGCCAATATGGTGAAAACCTGTCTCTACCAAAAATACAAAAATCAGCCAGTTGTGGTGGCATGTGCCTGTAATCCCATGTGCCTATAATGCCAGCTACTTGGGAGGCTGAGGCAGGAGAATCTCTTGAACTTGGGAAATGGAGGTTGCAGTGAGCTGAGGTCACGCCACTGCACTCCAGCCTGGGCAACAGAGCAAGACTCCATCTAAAAAAAAAAAAAAAAAAAAAAAATTCAGAGACAAATTGATTTTGGCTTTTCCTGAAAATGGATCTTATTTTGAGAACCACAGTTGACACGGCTGTGGAAAGTGTTGCTTATTCTTGGCAAGAAAACTGCCCTGAAAAGGTGCTTATGATCCAGGAGACAGAAGCCTGCCCTAGACACTCTGGCAGAGCTGGGTAACAGTTCAGAACTCAGCATTAGTAGTTTGTATTAAATCCACATTTGTACGGTAGGACTCAAGCAGATCAAGCAGTTGCTTCCTAAAAAGTGGGATTATTTTGGTTACCCTGTGTCATGGTATTCAGGATGTAACATGGAATGTACATTCGGCATGTAATAGTTCTGTTTCAGAAATATTTAGAACCCAGCCTAGAGCATTTGATCCAAAGTATGTGTTAAACACTTGCGTGCTTAGCTATGTGGAAGCCACAAGACAAAAAGAAGCTGACAAGGCAAATGCAGGCGCTATCGGAGAAGGAAGTGATTTGACCAGCTTGTGCTCAAACTAAGATCAGACAGAGACAGACAGAGGGCACCACATTCTCTTTATTCCTTTTCTACAGGATCTTTAAGGGTCTCTCCCTCTAACTTGGATTCTATTAGATTTCAGCGGGACTGTGAACCTGGAAGGGAAGCAAACTGAATTGTAGCTCACATTTAGTATTTTCTTCATAATGGATATAGGCAACAAAGGACAGTAGTATTAGCAATCTTTATGTCTTTGTCACCAGCACGAATGATACTCATTATTTGTAGCAGAAAAATCCCAGTATCATCTACACCCTTTACTACTATGAGACTATGTCAGCTAGTCTGTTTAGCAACTGTGTTGCTAAATCTTTGAATTCTGTGTAACAAAGAAGCACATATGGGTTACTGTATTACAACTTTCCAAATATTTAAGATATTGTTTTTCCAAATAATTGGTTTTCTTTGTAATCCTATGCATTTTATGCATTTCATATATAATTTTTGAAACTTTACCAGATAGCCAGAGAATGCACAGCACAAAATAATGAGAGAAGGAAGAAAAGGAACCCAGTCTTAAGGGCTACCATTTGGTATTTACTTAGATCTTCATTTGCCAGGAAAAAAAATAACTCCAGGACAGCACAGTGTGTTCTAGCCTATCCCTAGGTGACTGGGGGATCTTGATAAAATGCGGTAAGTCTGGGGTGGGGCCTGAGATTTCTGCTTTTCTAACAAATTCAGAGTATCTGGGCTATAGCCTACAGCAATTCAGATAAGGACCTCTGTTTTCCAAACTCACTTCCTGTAATTTTGATACATCTTAGTTGTAGGTAGCTTAAGTATTGGGACACAGCGTTGTGGGAAGAGATGTTCTAGGAGAGGAAATGCGGGAAAATTACAGAGGACAGACTTCACCTGCTTCCAAGTCTGTATGTTGCCTCCAAGTGTATATGTTGAATCCCACAGTAACTTCCCTGTTGGGAATTTTTTTGTTTGTTTGTTTAGATGGAGTTGTACTCGTGTTGCTCCAGGCTAGAGTGCAATGGCACGATCTCGGCTCACCGCAACGTCCGCCTCCCGGGTTCAAGCGATTCTCCTGCCTCAACCTCCCAAGTAGCTGGGATTACAAGCATGCGCCACCACGCCCAGCTAATTTTGTATTTTTAGAAGAGACGGGGTTTCACCATGTTGGTCAGGCTGGTCTACAAAATCCTGACCTCGTGTTCCACCCACTTTAGCCTCCCAAAGTACTTTGGGATGTTAATTAGGTGGAACCTCAGGCTTGGGGAGAGGCTGCCAAGGTGAAGGGTGGAGTGGCAGCGTGTGTATGTATGTCCCCAGGTGACTCATGGTGTGCGATCCCTGCGAAGCAGCTGTAGCTGCGCCTTGGAGGGGCCGCTTTCCTGGGCTCTTGGCTGGTGTGCACCAGGTGAGCTGCGAGCTGAGCCGTGGGCAGCAGCTGCCTGCCTGCCTACAGCCAATTACCTCAGCCCTGCTGGATGCGGAAGAGGGCAGATTACCATCTGATCCCACACGTGTGCGGACCAGATGCTCTGTGCTCAGGAGCGTTGTGTATAGGGCTTTCTTCTTTCCAGAAGGGAGATTTATTAAGTGTGTCATTGGATGATGCAAGTTGTATATCTTTGTAAGATTTTCATAGACGTTTGCAAGTTAGCAAAAGGTCCTTTGGCAGAGTATCAGAGAGTAAAAATGTCCCTGTACCTCCAGCCTGCAGCTCCCTTTAATAGCTCCAGAACCCCAAGACCTGACCAACTATCCCCTAATGGTGTGCTTTTGGCCTTGGTCAAACCACTTATGTCACAGGGCCAGCTGGTGGCTTCACAGGGTGGCGCTGATACACAGAAATCCAATTTTGTGTGTTTATCAGTGGTTATCAGCGGCCTGGAAACTGACTCATGCTAATCAAACTCCTAGGAGACTGGCATTGAGCAATCCAAAGCCAGGTTATTGATTCTAGTGAAGGAGGGATCCTTCCAGTGGCCAAAGATGTTACTGCCATCTTTTGCTTGTTTCTGCTGTCTTACTCCTATCTTCTGAGGAGAGAGATGGTTGACTATGAGAACATTATGCGGAATATGTCTTTAGGAATGTTTTAGGATTCTAGATGCAGTGTCTCCAAGTAGAGGGCTGAAGAACCACCAAAATTCTGTCTTGGGTTTACCTTTACTAGATTCTCTTGAGAAACTCTCCCCAAGCCTATTTTTCCCCCTAGTTCTCTTCCCTATGGGAATCCCCAGGGTGTTCTGCCGCAGCTTTCATAGTTTCCAACTCTGCCTGCCTGAGACCACATCGTCTCCCCTGGACGGGATCCAGGTGCTTCCTGGGTCTCTTCCCGCAGCTGCCTGTGTGTGGATGGTTTTGAAGGAGATGGGCATGAGGATGGGGAGAGGTGCACGGCTGTTATAGGGTAATCCTCATTATTTCCACTCTTCCTACTCTTTCTTCTTTCCTAACTCTGTTTCTCCTCTTGAGGTAAACTTTCTGTAGCCCCAAGAGTGTTCATCCCAGCCTTGAGGAAGCACAGGTGGCACCTCTTATGACTAGAATTCCCCTGATAAACATAATGTTTGTTTTTTTGTTTTTGAGATGGAGTCTCTCTTTGTCACCCAGGCTATCTCGGTGGCGCTATCTCGGCTCACTGCAACCTCCGCCTCCCGGGTTCAAGCAATTCTCCTGCCTCAGCCTCTTAAGTAGCTGGGACTACAGGTGTGCGCCACCACGCCCAGCTAATTTTTGTAGTAGAGACAGGATTTCACCATTTTGGCCAGGCTGGCCTCAAACTCCAGACCTCAGGTGATTCGCTCTCCTTGGCCTCCCAAAGTGCTGGGATTACAGGTGTGAGCCACCGCGCCTGGCCAAACATGCTGTTTTACACCAATCTCTGCAGGAAGAGTCCCTATTAATTATCTATGTCCTTGGTTCCCCAAATCCATTGTGTGAACCTGACTGCATCAGGAGAGGCATTTCAGGAAATACAGATTGCTGGGCCCTCCGGCAGGTCTGGGTGAGCTCTAGAGTCATATCTGTAAAAGATTCCTTGGGAGTAGGAGAATTCCTCGAATTGTGCCGCCCCCCTTCCCCCACTCCGTGTCAGAATGTTTTTGTGGCACGGCTGTTCTGCCACCAATGAGTGACAGGTGATTTGGAGGTCCCTTATTCATACTTTTTTGCTTAAATCTTCACTGCACAACTGTAATTTTACAAAGCAGTCCTTTTTTTCTTCAAAGAAAACACTTCCTAGATTATTTTTTTGTTTCGTTCTGTTTTTTGTTAAGAAACAGTATTGCTTGGTTGCCCAGGTTGGAGTGCACTGGTGCGATCATAGCTCGCCGTAACTTTGAACTTCTGGGCTCAAGCAATCCTCCCACCTCAGTTTCCCAAGTAGCTGCGAGTACAGATACACACCACCACCGGCTAATTTTTAAAAGTATTTTTTGTAGAGACATGGGTGTTACTACATTGCCCAAGCTGGTTTTGAACTCCTGGCCCCAAGAGATCCTCTCACTTCTCCCGCCCAAAGTGTTGGGATTATAAGCATGGGCCACCATGTCCAGCCAGGATTATTCTTTTGATCAGTCAAATTTGGAAACCACCACTGTAGACCTGTTATCCCAGACCCAGAGCCCTGATTTTATGGATGAGGAAACTAAGGCCTTGAGAAAGAACAGGCTGACTGGCATCAAGGGTGCCAGGACTGACCCTTGGTTTGGAGGGACAATAGACAAGGGTACTTTGGAAACTACTGGGTCAATGTACAAAGACCGTGTTCTGTGTGTACTCTCTGGTTCTTGACTTGATCCACTATTTTAAGTCCCAGGGGCCTTGTTTCTGGGCTGTGGCATTAGAATGGCAATGAGGAAATACCCATATATGCCAGGTACAGGAACAAATTTAACCCGACCATCCTGTCTCGGTTCTAGACTAAAACTTGAGTGACATCAACCATCCTGATGCTTCCACAGCTGACAGGCCCCTGGAATGGCCCGGGTGCCTCACCTCCTCAGTAGACCATTTCATCGTTCAGTGCCTCAACTTCCCTATCTATAAAATAAAATCTCTCTCTGCTACCTCCCTTACAAAGTGGATATGAAAATCAAATGAAACATAGGCCAGGTGTGGTGGCTCATTCCTGTAATCCAAGCACTTCAGGAGGCCAAGGCAGGTAGATTGCTTGAGCCCAGGAATTTGAGACCAGCTTGGGCAACATAATCAGATCTTGTCTCTTTCAAAAAAAAAAAAAAATAGGTAAAAATTACATTAAAAATATACAAAAATTAGCTGGGCTAATTTTTGTATATGGTCCCAGTTACTCAGAAGTCTGTGGTCCCAGCTACTCAGAAGGCTCAGGCTGGAGAATTGCTTAAACCTGGGAGGTGGAGGTTGCAGTAAGCCAAGATGGTGCCATCTTGTGATACTTGGTCTGATGGTCTTTTGAGAGGGTAGGGTGGAAGGGGAGCAAGTGAGGTGGGGGGAAGGGAGTAGGAGGGAGGGAGGAGAGGGGAGGGAAGGCCAAATGAATAATGTATGTGAAGAGCTTTGGGAAAGAAAGTGCCAAGCATTATATAAACTGTAAAGAGTGTTCTCATTATCATCATCAGTATTACTGTGTTACCTCCAGAGACTTTACATGTCTGCTGAGTAGCTCCAGATAGAATCAGTACAGGTGGAAGAAATACTTTATTCTATTAGAATCCAAGCAAAGGCTACTTGGGAGGAAGGATTGCCACAGAAATACATCACTTCTGAATTTCCTAAAGTAGCTCTAATGGGCCATTAGTAAATTATTTCACACCCTCTGCCCTTTTCGTGGCTGCTTTCCAGCCCTGCTCCAGAGTTCGGAGTTGTTTGGGCAAGCAAGCTGGGACGTGTAAGTCACAGGATGTTTTTCTGTCTGCTCAGGGGCGGGGGCTGGCTTTGATGCCTCTGCTGCTGCCCCAGATGGTGCAAATGCTTCAAGAGTTGTCATTTTGAGAATGGCAGGCTTTTCAACCTTGTGTTCCAGACTAGATTAAGAACCAGACAGATTTTAATATCTGTGAAGAGTTTCTACAACTCTTCCAGCAAAGAGATATCCCTAGAATAGATAAAGCCTTATTTTCCTCCCCCAGGAAATGATAGAGCTTGAGAAGGACAGAAGGCAGTCTGTGGTATAATAATTAACCTTAATGATCTTAAGTACCAACAAGGTCTGCATAGAGTGGCTTAAAGAAAACACAGATTTGCAGACATAAAGTATTAAAAGAGAAAACTTCTATAAAATACAAGAAATTCTAATAAAAGGAGTATGTGATTTAATGACGTGATGTAAATGGGATGGGCTTCCCCAAGGGTCCGTCTGGCTCTGAGGTTATGTGGTTCTGTAACAGTCTCAGCTTGGGGGAGTAGGTGAGAGAACCACTCATACATATAAATTGTTTTGAAGACATGGGGACACACTGTGTTACCCAGGCTGGTCTCAAACTCCCAAGCTCAAGCAACCTCCTGCCTCAGCCTCCCAAAGTACTAAGATGGCAGGCGTAAGCCACTGCACCCAACTAAGAAAGCCGCTCAAATTGGACCTTATTGCGTATATAGCATCCGTATAGGCAGAGAGAATGGAAAGTGCATTCCCGGAGAGTGAAAGTACAGAGGAGCGGCTCGAGAGGAAGCGGTGCCCTGTGTGTTTCGTGTGAGGAGCTGTGCACTAATGAGAAGACTGGGAGAGGAGACGTCCCACAAGTGCTTGTAGGTCAGTCTCAGATTCGGTCTGAAAGGAAAGAGGAGAGACTGAAAAGACTCAACTAGTAATACAGACAAATTGTATTCAACGGCTTCGGTCACTTTCCTTGCTTAGAACCCTATTTGCCAAATGCCAGACTGTGGAGAGTCAGTGTTCGAATTGCCTGGAAAACAGCCAGGGTATGGGGGCTCACGCCTATAATCCCGGCACTTTGGGAGGCCAAGGAGAGCAGATCACCTGAGGTCAGGAGTTTGAGGCCAGCTGTCTCTAATACAAAAATTACCTGGGAGTGGTGGCGGGTGCCTGTAATCCCAGCTACTTGGGAGACTGAGGCAGGAGAATTGCTTGAATCCAGGAGGCGGAGGTTGCAGTGAGCCAAGATTGCGCCACTGCCCTCCAGACTAGGTGACAGAACAAGATTCTGTCTCAAAAAAAAAAAAAAAAAAAAAATGTTCCTGGCTTCTCCTCACCCCAAGTCCCATCCGCCAGCTCAGTGTGATTGGCTCACTGTTGGTCATTTCTCTTTTTTTTTTTTGAATCTTCTCTCACTTAGCATAATGTATTTGAGTCATCCATGTTGTTTCATGTTTGAGTAATCCATTCATTTTCATTGCTGAATAGTATTCCTTTGTATACACGTGCCACAGCTGGTTTGTCTGTTTGCTCTTAGAACGTCCTGTTACGTCAGGTAGAGGTCCATGCAGCATCTCATGAGAGAGAGGTTCTGTGCCCCTTCTCTCCTCTCGGAAAAATATGGTGAATTGGGCAAACAAACTTTTGTACGTGACCACTGCACTCCGGTCATCTAGATTGTCATCTCCTAAAGCTTTGGAAAAGAGTTTGAAAAGTATTTGGAAAAGAGCATGTATGTTTTCTTTTTCTCTGCCTGCAAGCATCAGCACTAGATTTTTGTAATTTTCTGTTTTTGTCTTAGATTTTTGTCTATTTTGAACACAGATCTTATTTCTCTCTCTCATTACACTTTGAAATAACTTTAAACCTTTTTGGTTTTTGTTTGAAGAAAGTTCAGGACTGGGTATGGTGGCTCACGCCTGTAATCCCAGCACTTTGGGAGGCCGAGGCAGGTGGATCACGAGGTCAAGAGATCGAGACCATCCTGGCCAACGTGGTGAAACCCCATCTCTACTAAAAAAAAAAAAAAAAAAATTAGCTGGGCGTGATGGTACGTGCTTATAGTCCCAGCTACTCAGGAGGCTGAGGCAGAAAAATCGCTTGAACCCAGGTAGGCGTAGGTTGCAGTGAGCCACTGCACTCCAGCCTGGACACAGAGCAGGACTCTGTCTCCAAGAAAAAAAAGAAAAAGAAAGATCTGGTCAGTATCTAAAGAAAATCTGTCACTATTTTCTGTCTTCTTTATTAAATTGTAATTAGTACATAAACAGGGATGCCAGAATTTAAAAACTCTTAAGTGCTGTTTTGAGTTTAACCTTGGACTTGTTCCATTGTCTGTGGTAATAATTTTGAGATATCCACGCCAAGACATATATTGTAAACACTGCATTCTGAAATTCAGGTTAGAGTGGAGAAAAGGATATCATAGCAGAGAGTGATTTGAAATAATTATGTGATGGGAATGTCTGAATTTGTAATTTCTATATATCTTTGATTTATTATCTGGTAAAAACATTAGAAGAAAATCTTGGATTTCAGAATTGAAAACTTGCGGGATGCTGATTACAGCATAAAGATTTACTCTAAAGATTCAAAACTGACCACTAGAGCTGGCTAAGTGAATTACTTGTTTGCTTTTTAATGGGGCCAACCTTAACTTATTGCATCTTTAAGTAAAGAAGAGTTGTTGAGATTATGTTATCTACAACCATAGTTCCTATAACTAATAAATGGACCCTGCAGGCATTCTTTTAAGGATACCAGATTCTGCTGTCTTCCTTTCTGATCTATAAATAAATACAGTTTCCATCAAATCTGAAAAGAATTTATTTGGAACTTGAACAGATCAACTAAAATTTATATAAAAGAGGGGAAAATGAGTGAATACCTAAGAAATCTTTGAAAAATAAGAAGACTAGGCCGGGCATGGCAGCTCACGCCTGTAATCCCAGCACTTTGGGAGGCCAAGGCAGGTGGGTCACCTGAGGTCAGGAGTTTGAGACCAGCCTGGCCAACATGGTAAAACCCTGTCTCTACTAAAAATACAAAATAAGCCAGATGTGGTGGTACACACCTGTAGTCCCAGCTACTTGGGAGGCTGAGCCAGGAGAATTGCTCAGACCTGGGAGATGGAGGCTGCAGTGACTCATGATCGTGTCACTGCACTCCAGCATGGGCAAGACAGAGCGAGACACTCCCTCAGAAAAAGAAAAAGAAGAATAAAGAGGGGTTCTCACCAGAGAGCAAACTGCACTTTAAAGTTCTAGTAATTAAAAGAGTGTGACATAGGAACTGCCACATAGACCAGTGGAACAGATAGGGAATCCTAAATTGGCCCTTATATGACTGGAAATTTTATATATGAAAAGGAAGTATTTCAAAAGCGGAAGATAAAAACGTCTGTTTAAAGCCAGGCACGGTGGCTTAGGCCTGTAATTCCAGCACTTTGGGAGGCCGAGTCGGGCAGATCACCTGAGGTGGGGAGTTCGAGACCAGTCTGACCAACATGGAGAAACCCCGTCTCTACTAAAAATACAAAATTAGCCAGGTATAGGCACATGCCTATAATCCCAGCTCCTCGGGAGGCTGAGGCAGGAGAATTGCTTGAACCCAGGAGGCAGAGGTTGTGGTGAGCTGAGATCGCGCTACTGTACTCCAGCCTGGGCAACAAGAGCAAAATTCTGTCTCAAAAAAAAAAAAAAGACAGTCTCTTTAGTAAATTTTATTGAAATAATTGTGTAAAACTTTAGGAAAAAAGTATAAAGTTAGAGCCTATCTTAAATCCTACTCACAAAATTCCAGATGAGATAAAAAGAGCTAAACATAAAAAATCTGTGAAAATATTAGAAGAAAACAGGAAAATATTTTTATTATCTAGAGTGGTTAAGCCTCTATAAGACTATTGGTACAGGAAGTCATAAAGGAGAAGATAAACTAAACTGATGTGTGCTTACACATCACAAAAAATAAAAGTTGAGACCTGGTGTGGTGGCTCTCACCTGTAATCCCAACACTTTAGGAGGCCAAGATGGGAGGATTTCTTGAGTTCAAGATCAGCCTGGGCAACAATAGCAAGACCCTGTCTCTAATATATATTAGATTATATATATATATATATATATATGTGTTAGATTTTTTATATATGTATATTTGAGATACCCATGCCAAGTGATACATCGTTTATATATATAATATGTATCATATGTAAATATATCTTTTATATATAAATATGTATTTTAATTATGTAATTTAAAATGTATATTTTTATTTTTAATTAGCAAGGCGCAGTGTCTCTAGCTTGTAGTCCTAGCTGTTCTGGAGGCCGAGGCAGAAGGATCGCTTGAGTTCAGGAGTTCAAGGTTATAATGTGATATGATCGTGCCACTGCCCTTCCAGCCTGGGTGACAGAGTGAGAAACTATCCTGTATCTTAAAAAAAAGTTACAGGACTGGTTTTGCGAGTGGTGTGAAGGGGGTAACTTGGGCATTTGACTCTGTCTACTTCACTACCACATGAGGTTTTTTGTTTCTTTTTACAAGAATGTATTTACTGATTGCATGATTTCCTCAATGTTCTTGCCATAGTACATAAACCGTGGTAAACACTCATAAATTACAGAAGCTATTATTATTTTTAAACTGCTTTCCTCACTTACAGTGATTCATATTTAGAAAATGTGTCTCCATGTCTAACTGTGATTTTGTAAAGTTTTCTTATGGTTTGAAAAGCGTTGCCTCTTTGTTGTTGTTGATAACCTGCATTTTTCTACCATTCCTCGTTACCGCTCAGTGCAGATGGTGAAAGATTTAATTATATTATGAAATGCATTGTGACGGTTGGCTTTGGAAGAATCAGAGGCACAAGGTTACAAAAGGACCACGAACCCTCTTCAAGGTGTGCACAGTCTTGTCTGACATTGTGTTCACATAAAAACCACTAGGGAACAATTTGAAAAAGTTTCTCTCACGTGCCAAATTGAGTATGATTGTATGCCTGCCAGGGCTGGGCACTGGACCCCCCAGGCCCTGTGCCCTGTGGAACTTCTAGAGAGGATCTGTCTCTAGGAACTGGGAAGAAGTGGATCAAGGAGCCGAGAGTGGGATACAGATGTTTCTGAAAAACTTTCCCTGTCCTCTTTCTTTTTTGAAACAGGTTTCTTTCTAGTTGAGCGTACGCGCCAACATTGGGGTGATTCACGTGCGACCCTCTAGAACGCTAGATTAGAAGGTTGGCAAGAAAAGAAGGATGGTGGTTGGCCTCCATCTTTTCTTTTCTTTTCTTTTTTTTTTCCTAAGATGGAATCTCACTCTGTTGCCTAGACTGGAGTGCAGTGGTGCGATCTTGTCTCACTGCATCCTCCGCCTCTTGGGTTATAGCAATTATCCTGCCTCAGCCTCCTGGGTAGCTGGGATTACAGGCGTGCACCACCATGCCTGGCTAATTTTTGTATTTTTAGTAGAGACAGCGTTTTACCATGTTAGCTAGGCTGGTCTCGAACTCCTGACCTCAGGTGATCTGACCGCTTCGGCCTCCCAGAGTGCTGGGATTACAGGTGCCAGCCACTGCGCCCGGCCCTTTGTGTTGTTTCTCTAGTCTCTTATTTATCTTTCTCTGATCTTTATGATTTTCTTCCTTCTGCTAACTTTGGGCTTTGTTCTTTTTTTTCTTCCCTCTTAGTTCTTTCAGATCAAATTTAGGTTGTGTCCGGGCGCCATGGCTCACACCTGTAATCCCAGTATTTTGGGAGGCGGAGGCGGGCGGATTATGAGGTCAGGAGTTTGAGACCAGCCTGGCCAACATAGTGAAACCCTGTCTCTACTAAAAATTAGCCAGGTGTGGTGGCAGGTGCCTGTAATCCCAGCTACTCAGGAGGCTGAGGCAGGAGAATCACTTGAACTTGGGAGGCTGAGGTTGCAGTGAGCCGAGACCATGCCATTGCACTCCAGCCTGGGTGACAGAGTGAGACTCTGTCTCACACACACACACACACAAGGTGTTTATTTGCAATCTTTCTTTTTTCTTAATGTAGGCATTTATTGCTATGAAATTCCCTCTTAGAATTGCTTTTGCTGTGTCCCGTAAGTTTGGGTATGTTGTGTTTCCATTTTCATTTTTCTCAAGATACTTCTTAAATTTCTGTTTTGATTCTTTGACCCATTGATTGTTCAGGAATGTAGTGTTGAATTTCCATGTGTTTGTGAGTTTTTCCATTTTCTTCCTATTATTGTAGTTTTATACCATTGTGGTTGGAAAAGATACTTGATGTGACTTCAGTCTTTGTAAATTTGTTAAGACTTCATTTGTAGTCCATCATATCTATCCTGGAGAATGTCCCATGTGCACATGAAAAAACGTATTCTGCTGCTGTTGGATGGAATGTTCTAGATATATGTCTGCTAGGTCCATTCGCTCCATAGTGCTATTTAAGCAAGTCCAGTGTTTCCTTTGATTTATCCATTGTTGAAAGTGGGGTATTGAAATCTCCTACTATATTGCTGCTTATTTCTTTCTTCTGTTCCATTAATATCTGCTGTATATGTTTAGGTGCACCAATGTTGGGTGAAAAACAATAGAAGTAAATAATAGAAAAACGACAGAAGGCGGGGTGCGGTGGCTCACAACTGTAATCCCTGCAATTTGGGAGGCCGAGGTGGGTGGATCACAAGGTCAGGAGTTCAAGACCAGCTGGCCAACATGGTGAAACACTGTCTCTACTAAAAATAGAAAAATTAGCTGGGCGCAGTGGCAGGTGCCTGTAATCCCAGCTACTTGGGAGGCTGAGGGAGGCTGAGGCAGGAGAATTGCTTAAACCCTTGAGGGTGGAGGTTTCTGTGAGCCAAAATCGCACCACTGCACTCTAGCCTGGGCAACAGAGCAAGACTTCATCTCAAAAAAAAAAAAAAAAAAAAAATCAATGATACCAAGAGTTGGGTTTTTTGAAAAGATAAAGTTTATTAAGAGAAGACTCAAAATTATAATGAAAGAAGAGATATCACACCAGATATCACAGAAATTCAAAGAATAATAGACTATTGAAACAATTGTAATCCAAGAAACTGGAAGTAAAATCAGTGTGTAGAAGACATCTGCACTCTGATTCATTGCAGCAGCATTTACAATAGCCAAGATATGAAATTGACCTACTTGTCCGTCAATGGATGACTGGATAAACAAAATTCGATATATATGCGCAATGGAATAAAATCTATTCGGCCTTTTAAAAGAAGGAAATCCTGCCATTTGTAACATAGATGAACCTAGATGACACTATATTAAGTGAAATAAGCCAGGCACAGAAGGGCAAATACCACACAATCACATTTATATATGCAATCTAAAAAGTTGAACTCAGAAGCAGAGAGTACAGTGGAGGCTGCCAGGGCCTGGGTGGGGAGTTGGAGGGGTGTGGGGAGATGTTGGTCGAGAAGTGCAAAGTTTCAGTTACGACGATGAAGTTCTAGAGATTGATAGTACAGCATGATGACCACAGCTAAGAGTGTACTGTATTCTTGAAAATTAAAATAGGTCTGAATTGTTGTCTGTCTATTGAAAAATTAGAAGTATGTGAGGTGATAAATGTGTTAATTAGCTTGATTTAATCATTTCACAGTGTTTACATATATCAAAACATCACATTGGTCCAGACACAGTGGCTCATACCTGTAATGCCAGCACTTTGGGAGGCTGAGGTGGGTAGATCATGAAGTCAAGAGTTTGAGACCAGCCTGACCAACGTGGTGAAACCCCATCTCTACTAAAAATACAAAAATTAGCTGGGCGTAATGGCATGGGCCTGTAATCCCAGCTACTCAGGAGGCTGAGGCAGGAGAATTGCTTGAACCCGGGAGGCAGAGATTGCAGTGAGCCGGGATTACAGTGAGCTGAGATTGCGCCATTGCACTCCAGCCTGGGTGACAAAGTGAGACTTGTCTCAAAAAAAAAATTATGTTGTATACTGTAATTGTTTACAATATTTGTTTATCAGTTATCCCTTTGCCAGGCTCAGGGGTTCATGCCTGTAATCCTAGCGCTTTGGTAGACCAGTGCAGGAGGATTGCTTGAGGCCAAGAATTCAAGACCAACCTGGCCAATATCGCGAGAACTCATCTCTATTTAAAAAATGAAATAAAAATTTTTATTAAAAATTAAATTTTATAAATCAGTTATCCCTTAATAAAGCAGGGAAAAGAAATAACCATACACCAAAAAAGAAAAAAAATACACAATTTGCTTAGGGTCACTCCACCGGTAAGGGACAGTACATGGCTTCAGACCCAGGTTTACCAAGCTCCAAACCTGCCTTCTGCCTGGTACACTGCTGGGTCTCGCCCAACCCACTCCCCCAGCGAATCTCATGCTCTTGCTGTCATACAGGGAGAAATCTGGAAGATCTTTCTGGGCAGAGGCCAGCTACTTCATCAAATAGCAACCTCAACATCTCTTGTCCCTCTCCACAAGGGGAGGAAGGAGCCCTGTGCCAGAGGTCTGGATGTGCTCAGTGAAGCTTCTTCATCTCCATTCCTGAGTGTTGTCACTTACACACTGGTGATGACCACATCTTCCTTATGTATTGCACAAGCTTATAGTGGTCAGATGATGATGGTGACACTAATCCCAATAGTGACTTTCATAAGAGATAAATACAACAGGTCAGGCGCAGTGGCTCACACCTATAATCCCAGCTGTTTGGGACGCCAAGGCAGGCAGATCACTTGAGGTCAGGAGTTTGAGACCAGCCTGGCCAACATGGTGAAACCCCATCTCTACTAAAAATACAAAAAAAATTTAGCCATGGTGGCAGGTGCCTATAATCCCAGCTACTTGGGAGGCTGAGGCATGAGAATCACTTGAACCCAGAAAGCGGAGGTTGCAGTGAGCCAAGATCATGCCACCGCTCTCCAGCCTGGGCAACAGAGTGAGACTCTCTCAAAAGAAAAAAAACAAAAACAGACAGTACAGTATTAACAGCAATCAGGGCACGAAACGAGTATGTAACTCCTGCAGTTCCAATTGATCTTTTATCCCTCCACTGATACGCCTTGCCTAGCACTACTCTTGACCTTCTCCCACTTTCCCCTGCATACAGGACCATGAGTAGCAAATCCAAACCTCACTGTATAAGGATGGGAAGATAGCCCTGTTAGATGAGGCACCCTTTAAAAACGTGGACATGTCTCAAGGAAGATATGAATGGGGAGGCCTCGCTTCACAAGACCTTTTACGTGATGTCGGGCAGTGCAGATGCCTCAAGTATTTGCTTCTGTTACCTAGCATGTCTGTCCCTGCGAGGCTGACAAGATGTCTAGAGGTACGGAGAAGGCAGTGGGAAGGAGTTGCTACCAAGTTAAAACATGTGCTCTGATAACTTGGCAAGTATGGTAAAGGAAAGGACAAAGAGGAAACTGATTTCCTCCCAAAGCTTAGGTTCCTTTAGCAGCCTGCGCGAAACATGGTTAGATGACTTTGAAATCTCCACTGGATTTGTTTGCCTTTTATTTTTATTTCATGTTTTAGAGATGGTGTCTTTGTCACCCAGGCTAAAGTGCAGTGGCACGATCATACCTCACTGTAGCCTCGAACTCCTGTAACCTCTTGGTTTCCTGTACCCATAGGAGATCACTGGTTAAGACAGAAGGTATAAGGGACATGGATGAGTCAAATGGACGAGGAGCGTTAACAGTTCTGATTTTCCCTGTTCTCCTCAAGATGATCTTTAGCAGCTTGTAACTCCTGGGTGCCGGGATTTCTTCCACCTCAGCCTCCTGAGTAGTTGGGACTATGGGCACAAGCTACCATGCCCGGCTCTGTTTACCTTTTTAAAAAATAATCTCTGCAGCCTGGGTGCCGTGGCTCACTCCTGTAATCCCAGCACTTTGGGAAGTTGAGGTGGGCAGATCACGAGGTCAGGAGATTGAGACCATCCTGGCTAACATGGTGAAACCCCATCTCTACTAAAAAGACAAAAAATTAGCCGGGGGCATGGTGGCACGTGCCTGTAGTCCCAGCTACTCGGGAGTCTGAGGCAGGATAATCTCTTGAACGTGGGAGGCAAAGGTTGCAGTGAGCTGAGATCGCGCCACTGCACTCTAGCCTGGGCAACAGAGCCGAGGCTATGTTTTAGAAATAATAATATCTCTGCAGTGTGTAGTGAGGAGACAGGCTGAAATGACAAAACACTTAATGCCTGTTGGCTCCTTGGCCCAGGAGGACATCGCCAATCACACAGTGGTTCCTCTAGGAACTTAGTTCTAGCACAAGATCCCCCACTTGGACAGGAAGCTGCACATCACACACCTGTGCCTGGGGTGTTACCGGGCGGACCGAGGTAACATTTGTATGTTATGAGTGAGTCATCTTCACATGTATTACTGAAAATCAGAAAATAATTGCTTAAACATTTACCTTGGAAACAAAGGTTTGAGAATCCGAAGCCAGGACTAAGTAGGAGAACAGCTGATGTTATGACCCGGATACCCAGTTCACCTCTCAGGTGATCAGCTCTAGCCTCTGGAGATGAGGAGTTGCCCAATATGTGGCCTTCAGTGGTTTCTTCAACTTGGTGTCATAACATCTTGGTTTATTATTCCCATAAGAGAACCATTGGTTAGGACAAAAGGCTTAATGGACACTGATGATTCAAATTAATGAGCATAACAGTGATGATTCTCTGTGTTCTCCTCAAGATGACCTCCACCAGACCTTCAAGTTACAGTCATCCAATCAGAATTTGTTTTGTTTTTGAGATGGAGTCTCTGTTGCCCAGGCTGGAGTGAGTGCAGTGGTGTGATCTTGGCTCACTGCAACCTCTGCCTCCTGGGTTCAAGCAATTCTCTGCCTCAGCCTCCTGAGTAGCTGGGATTACAGGCACCCACCATCGTGCCTGGCTAATTTTTGTATATTTTTTAGTAGGGATGAGGTTTCACCATCTAGGCCAGGCTGGTCTTGAACTCTTGACCTTATAATCCACCCACATCAGCCCCCCAAAGTGCTGGGATTACAGGTGTGAGCCACCACGCCAGCTCAATCAAAATGTTTATACAGCAGCAATCTCTTTTTCTGTCCAATGTAACTGCTGTTTATTGAGGTAAAGGCTATTCACCCTTGCAATATATAGGTTGAGGTGATGCGATTACAAGTCACAGCTGGAAATCTCTTTCCTCTTGTCACCCAGACAGCAAACGTCATAATTTTAAAAATAAACCCAGAAATTTTATACCATTTAAATGCAAAATTTACAAATATCCAAGAATTAAACCAGCAGGGCTTCCTTATTATTCATGTCATAACACATAGATAATTTTTCTCTGATTTTTAAAAATGTACACATTTAATATATTTAAGTGATGTATATTTACATTTTAGTCAGTAACTCAACTTTGGTCTTATGGATTAATCTGAGGTAAATGAAACAGCAGGCTTCATTTGTGAAATAAGGGAAATTATCTTTTTTTTTTTTTTTTTTTGAGATAGAGTCTCACTGTGTTGCCCAGGCTGGAGTGCAGTGGCCTGATCTCAGCTCACTGCAACCTCTGCCTCCTTGATTTAAGCAATTCTCCTTCCTTAGCCTCTCGAGTAGCTGGGATTACAGGCACGTGCCACCATGCCTGGCTAATTTTTGTATTTTTAGTAGAGCCAAGGTTTCACCATGTTGGCCAGGCTGGTCTCGAACTGCTGACCTCAAGTCATCCACCTGCCTAGGCCTCCCAAAGTGCTGGGATTACAGGCATGAGCCATCGTGCCTGGCTTATCTTGATATTCTAAAGGAGTGTATTGAATTTTATTTATTATTAGTTTTAAAGTACTTCTTCCCCCCCCCACCAACAGGATCTTGCCCTGTCACCCCAGCTGGAGTGCAGTGGTGCGATCCCAGCTCACTGCAGCCTTGATCTTCTAGGCTGAAGTGATTCTCCTACCTCAGCCTTCCAAGTAGCTTGGACTACAGGTGGATGCCACGGCACCCAGCTAATTTTTTAAAATAATATCTTTTGTAGAGATGGCAGTCTCATTTTGTAGCCTAGGCTATTCTCAAACTCCTGACCTCAAGTGATCCTCCTGCCTTGGCCTCCCAAAATACTGGGATTATAGGTGTGAGCCACCCCACCTTTTAAAAACTTCAATAGAGTATCTAAAATAATGTATTTACTTAAAATGACTTTGTTACATAATCATGCAAAAATGTTATTTTTAACAGGTCTTAGAGGTTGTACAAGACTGTTTCTTATTGTAAAAGTTTGTTTGTGTTTGAGACAGAGTCTCGCTCTGTCTTCCAGGCTGGAGTGCAGTGGCGTGATCTCAGCTCACTGCAAACTCGCCTCACGGGTTCAAGCAGTTCTCCTGCCTCGACCTCTCAAGTAGTTGGGACTACAGGTACACGCCACCACTCCCTGATAATTTTTGTATTTTTAGTAGAGACAGGGTTTTACCATGTTGGCCAGGTTGGTCTCAAACTCCCAATCTCAGATGATCTGCCCACCTCGACCTCCCAAAGTGCTGGGATTACAGGTGTGAGCCACCGCACCCAGCCTATTGTGAAAGTTCAAGAGTCACCAAAGCTTGGAAAATCCAAATGGAGGGAGAAGGGTGTGTTACTTTTCTAGGACGGCCATAGCAAACCATCACAAATTGGATGGCTTAAAACCACAGAAACTACTCTCTCACAGTTCCAGAGACTTGAAGTCTGAAATCAAGTGGTCAGCAAGGTTGGTTCCTTCTGGAAGCTTTGAGGGAGAAAGCCACTTTGCCATGCCTCTCTCAGTGTCTAGTGGTTGGAGGCAATCCTGGCGTTTCTCGGCTTGTAGACACGTCCCCTCAATCTCTACCTCTGTCTTCACTTACCTTTTCCTGTGTCTTTGCATGTCCTTTTCTATCTCTTATCAAGACACACTCATTGGATTTAGGGGCTGCCCAAATCCAGGATGATCTCATCTTGATCCTTAACTAATTATATCTGCAAAGATTCTGTTTCCAAATAAGGTTACATTCTGAGGTTCCAGGTGGACATGCTTTCTACTGCTACCTTTCCAGTTGGAGGCAGAGCTAGAATTCATAGTCCTGGCCCACTCTCCTCTGTCTTCCACCCAGAGCCTGCGCCTCTACCTCCTCCCAGCTTAGCTAATTCCTGCTGGGTCATGAACCACTGCCAATTCCTAAGGAGAAACTTCCTATCCACATCTACCCCCAAAGCAAGCCAGTCCCCCCTTTTATAAGCTGCTGAAGGAACCCGTGCTTCTGTTGAAGCATTCTTCATATAATTACTGTTGTTTTAAGATTTATGTAAATTTATATATTTTGTACATGTTACTTTAATATTTTATGCTATAATTTATATAAAGTATAATTTAGTTAACAAATTTGTATAATTCTTTTTTTTTTTTTTTGAGATGGAGTTTTGCTCTTGTTGCCCAGGCTGGAGGGCAGTGGTGCAATCTTGGCTCACTGAAGCCCCTCTGCGTCCCAGGTTCAAGTGATTCTTCTGCCTCAGCTTCCCGAGTAGCTAGGATTACAGGCACCTGCCACCACACCTGGCTAATGTCATCATGTTGGCCAGGCTGGTCTCGAACTCCTGACCTTGTGATCCGCCTGCCTCGGCCTCCCAAAGTGCTGGGATTACAGGCGTGAGCCACCAGCTGGCCTAAAAACAAATTTTCTTTAGATAAGGTATCGATAGTCTTTGATTTGGAACTTCAGCTGTATGAAAGAGGCTTGTACAGGCCCTTTGGACTTAGTCACACATTTGTGTTTTGAAGATGTTCCCAATAAAATTGGACCTTATAAACTTTGTGCCTGATGATTTAAAGAACCCCTTTTTCAACTCTTTTCTAAGAAACAGTGTTGACATTTTCCACGGATCTGCTTGTGTGTCTTCTTTCCTTAAAGTCATTTCTGACTTAGCAGTCTTTCCTTTAACTCCTCTCTTTTTTGCTCAAAGCCAAAGTACCTGCAGGTTGTCCCTTTGAGAACAGGTGGTGCCAAAATGTAAATTCTTTGGGGCAGTTGGACAGGGAAGGAAAATAAATAAATCTCACCTGACAGTCTCAGCAGGCCAGAAGAGCTGATCTCAGAGGGAGGCAAGGAGTCTCTTAGGAGATGTCTGCAGAGAGTGAGGGTGTCAAGTGTTAACAGCAGGAACCCCGTGGCTGAGGGTTGCTCTGTCCTTGGCATTGCAGTGTCCTGGGCCTCCCCTGGAGCTCATTTGAGCCCGTTCAGCATCTGGTGAATTGTGTGTCTCAAGTCCTGAACCGGGACTGCTGCCACCCGCATAAAGCTCCAATCTGCATGGAAAAGGAGGGTGGTTTGTGCCCCAGCCTGGGGAGCTAGACGAGCTGGGATGCCCCCTGTATCTGTGAAAAGTATTTGTGAGTGTCAGAGGAACAGGGCCACCGTGGAAACTCTCTTATCAAGGTCTCCCGGCTACCTCACCCAGAGATTTGGGGGAACGCCTCTGTTCAAATGCTTTTGTTTCTGTCCCCTTCCAGATTCTTCCAGATCACAGTCTTCCTGGTGTGCAGTTCAAGAAATAATTTTTCTCCGCGTTTCTTTTTCCACGCAGCCCCTGGCTTTGACTTTGTTTTTGGTTACTTTCCGTTTGCTCTAAATAGGAGGGTTCCAAGTATCGTGTGTGCCGTATGCCAGCTACTTCCTGCTGAGAACACTTGGTAATGAAGTGAATTCCTAGTACTCTAAAACATGTTTGTAGCTCAGACGACCATAGCTGCTTGTACCTCTGAAGTCAGGCCATACAAGAGCAGAGCCCCAGCTATTCATGCTGTGAGCATTTTCTCCCAGAGCGGGAGTTTTATGTCTGCAGAGACCTTCTCTTGACATTTGAAAACCATCACAATGTTGACTGACCAATGGCATTGTAAAATGTTCAGACATTTAGGCTGGGCGCAGTGGCTCATGCCTGTAATCCCAGCACTTTGGGAGGCTGAGGCAGGTGGATCACAAGGTTAGCAGTTCAAGACCAACCTGGCCAACATGATGAAACACCATCTCTGCTAAATATACAGAAAAATTAGCCGGGCATGGTGGCAGGCGCCTGTAAGCTCAGCTACTCGGGAGGTTGAGGCAGAGACTTGCTTGAACCTGGGAGGCGGAGGTTGCAGTGAGCCAAGATCGCACCACTGCACTCCAGCCTGGGTGACACAGACTCCATCTCAAAAATAAACAAGCATTTAATATTACCACAACCAAGCTTTTGAAACTCCTGCCTCAGGAAAGGGAAAAACTTGATTTTTTCTTTTTAAAGGAGGCAGATAAACCAAATATTTGTGACAAATGGAGGGAAGATAAGAGAGCACCTGTTCTGACTGGTAGGCCAGAACAAGGCAGGTGCTGGGAGAGGCGGGGGCTGTCCATGCACACACGTGCATCTGATTTATTCATGGAGTAGCCTAGCCTGCATGTTTTACAGAATATTCAGGGGTCAGCTGATCCCGTAGCCTGGCTGGGATGGGCAGCCTCCCAGGCTCCACCTTGAGTCTTGGGGCAATTCCAGGATCTCTGGGAACATCCTCGGAGTTCAGGTCAGGCCAGAAGGCGTTCAATTGCCCTGGGAGTTGAGGGTCAGACTCTAGCTGATGGACGGGGAAGCGGAACAAGAGCCCACTGTTGGTCTGTGGTTTTTTTTCTTTTGAGTCAGAGTCTCGCTCTGTAGCCCAGGCTGGAGTGCAATGGTGCGATCTGGGCTCACTGCAACCTCAGCCTCCTGGGTTCAAGCAATTCTCTGGCCTCAGCCTCCTGAGTAGCTGGGATTACAGGTGCCTACCACCATGCCCAGCTAATTTTTGTATTTTTAGTAGAGATGGGGTTTTAGCATGTTGGCCAGGCTCATTTCAAACTCCTGACCTCGTGATCCGCCAGCCTCAGCCTCCCAAAGTGCTGGGATTACAGGTGTGAGCCACCAGACCTGGCAGTCTGTGTTTTGAGAAACATCTGCCTCATCTCTCTTTGGCAGAAGACTGTGGTTTGCAGTTAGCCCCACTCCATGCTTAGTGTCTACGCTAGCTCAGTCCCCCAATGCCCGGCACCCAGGTGTGCTCACACACACCCCCATCCTTCTCAGTGTAATGACTTAGGCCCACCCAGCCCTCACAATACCTCTTTGCCTCAAGGGACCAACAGGAGCTCTGTCTCTAAGGTACATTTGCCCCAGCTTTCCAGCACTTGAGTTTGAGTCCATTTCTGACTCTCTCCCTGTTCCCGTGAACTTGATTTTTCCAGAGACCCTTTTTTCCAGACATGGCTATAGAACTCCTGACCTCAGGTGATCTGCCCTCCTTGGCTTCCAAAGTGCTGGGATTACAGGCATGAGCCACCACACCCGGCCTTTTTTAGTAGAGAAGGGGTTTCGCCATGTTGGCCAGGCTTGTCTCAATTCCTGTCCTCAGGTGATCCGTCTGCCTCGGCCTCCCAGAGTGTTGAGATTACAGGCGTGAGCCACCATGCCTGGTCTTTTTTATTTTGACAGAGTCTCACTCTGTCACCCAGGCTGGAGTGCAGTGGCTCGATTCCAGTTCACTGCAATCGCTGCTTCCCAGGTTCAAACGTTTCTCCTACCTCAGCCTCCAGAGTAGCTGGGACTACAGGCACATGCCACTGTAGAAGTATTTTTAGTAGAGATGGGGTTTCACAATGTTGGCCAGGCTGGTCTTGAACTCCTGGCCTCAAATAATCTGCCCACTTCAACCTCCCAAAGTGTTGGGATTACAGGTGTGAGCCACTGTGCCCGGCCTTTCCATGTATTGATTTATGATGTTACGTCTAATTCCTGTCTCCCTAAAATGTGTAAAACCAAAGTGTATCCTGACCACCCATGCTTTCTCAGGACCTCTTGACACTGATCCCTGGGCCATGGTCACTCATACTGGCTCAGAATAAATTTCTTTAAATATTTTACAGAGTGTGGTTTCTCCACTAACATGGCTGAGCATCAGGGTGCCCCCGATAGGAGATGCCAAGATCAGAGGGGCATGTCCTGTGTGTGTCCTTTAGCTTGGCCTTGGCTGGGCTGGGAGCCAGGTTAGTTACTTAGTCCTCTGATTCTGGGTAATCTGAGCAAGTGTTGATTCCATTTGTCTAGGATTCTTGGGAACTCACTCAAGCTTATAATTGAGAGATGGAATGAGGCAGTTGGCAAATCCCTCCCACACCCTTAGAAACCACCTCACCTGCTCCCCACCCTGTGGGTTTGCCTGAGGATATCCTGTTTTCCATAGGGCTTTTTCTTATAGGTATGGAACATATTTTGGGTGTTAACACTCAAAGTGCAGCTGGGCGTGGTGGTGCATGCCTGTAATCCCAGCACTTTGGGAGGCCGAGGCGGGCAAATCACCTGAGGTCAGGAGTTTGAGACCAGCCTGGTCAACATGGCGAAACCCCATCTCTACTAAAAAATACAAAAAATTAGTCAGGCATGGTGGTGCATGCACCTATAATCCCAGCTTCTCAGGAGACTGAGGCAGGAGAATCGCTTGAACCCAGGAGGCAGAGGTTGCAGTGAGCCTGGATTGAGCCATTGCACTCCAGCCTGAGCAACAAGAGCAAAACTTCATCTAAAAACGCCAAAACACTTAAAGTGCAATCTGTTATGAAGTTAAAGCAGAGCGAGTCCTCCTTGGGCTGTTTGAAGCTGCAGCCCTTTCTCATCCAAATCTGGTCATGATGAGCAACATTAGGATGGGCCTTTGCCACAGGAAGTCCCAAGGTCATGGTAAGGGTATTTTTGGGAATCAGACAGAGGTAGAGTTGAATCCCAGCTCTGCCCTTCACCAGCTTTCTGACCTTGGGCAAGTTAATCTCTTTAAATCTGTTTTCTCACCTCTAAAAGACAGATTATGAATTCTCCATTGGCAGAGTTGTTTTAGATTGAAATGAGGTGATGTGTGTGTGCAGTTAACACGGCACACAGCCTATAGTTACTATAGTTAACATTGTACCTGCCCCCATATCTTTTTTAAAACCCACATTAGTTTTCGGAACTTTTAAAATAAACATACCATTAAAAGCAAGCTTTGCATTTTCAACATTTGTGTTTGTGCCTCCAACAATTTAGGGTTTCCTTAATGCTTCACTTACCATTATTTTTAAATTAAATCCCGGTAGATAAATTCAAATGCCTCTGCATTTTCCTGTCTGAATATAACTGAGAACAAGGGGTCGCAGAGAGATTGAACCCGTCACAGCTCCAGCTGTCAACAGACACATGAAGAGTGCACTGATCAGAATCCAAGACTTAAAAGTTGCTCTGTCAACATCTGGAAAGACATGGCTTATCCATTTTTCTAGGCCAGGGTTCTGATGGTTTAATTTTCTTGTAATCAAAGTCCTATAAGCCAAGAGGAAGAATTCAAAGGATAGTGAAGACAGATGAACCACAGGGAAAATACCCAACAAACTCAGCTTCTAAGGAGTACCCTTTGCTTGGGGAGGAAGGTCACAGAACTTAGCAAGCTAGTCGGCATGAGCCATCGTAGATTAGGGGACTTGGCCGGCCCAGCCAGCCTGCCACAGAACCTCTGAAAAGAAAGAAAAGAGAAAATCAGATCTTCAAAAGTCCTCCACGCTGCAGAGAAGAGGATAACACGAGCCTGGCCTTGGCCAGAATATGTTGATGGGGTTAGTCATTTTTGCAATTTCTTGAATATCTTTTCTCTGCTGACTTCAAAACTGTGAAATAAATTCGGAAAAGCAGCCCACTATTTTGATGGAAGCTGTTTTGACATAAGTGAAACCAGGCTTGGCGCGAGGTGGAGGCGGGCTCCGGCCCAGCCAATGGAGCGACACCGGGAAGAATTGAGGCGAGCTGGGGAAATTGTTTCAAGATGGAGCTGGATCCACTTGAAAGAAGGGGAGGGAACTGGAGGGGACAATGTGCCGTCAGTGTTTGAATTCGTGTGTGAGAAGCATCAAGTGCCTTCTGAGATAGGTGGGCCCACGGGAATCTCCCATCTTTTAGAGTCGCCTCTGAGGAAGGGAAGGAGAGGCCGCCTCTGAATGCTGCGCTGTGCGGGCTTGAGGGTGACTTACTGGCCATTTGTGACCTGTTGGATTTGGCTGGTTTGGGGAAAGCCAGGCAGAAACGGCAAATGTGCCAGCAGCGCTCACAGCGGAGGAACATGGGAGATGGGCAGGGGAAGTGTGCATCTCAGCCCTTATAGGTCATGTTTGACATCTTTTTTTTTTTTCTTCTGAGATGGAGCCTCCCTCTGTCGCCCAGGCTGGAGTGCAGTGGCGCGATCTCGTCTTACCGTAACCTCTGCCTCCCGGGTTCAAGCTATTCCCCTGCCTCAGCCTCCCGAGTAGCTAGCTGGGACTACAGGCGCACGCCAACACGCCCAGCTAATTTTTCTATTTTTAGTAGAGATGGTGTTTCACCGTATTAGCCAGGATGGTCTCGATCTCCTGACCTCGTGATCCACCTGTCTCCCAAAGTGCCGGGATTACAAACTTGAGCCACGGTGCCAGGCCTTTGACACAGCTTTCAGGGTAAGATGGCCCTGAGGTTAGAAGATACATCAGACATAATTTCTGATTCTCGCTCTGCCTTTAGTTATCCCTGGGCGTTGATAGTAGCCTCTTCCAAGGCAAGGCTAAGGGCACTGCTGTGTGAGAAGCACAGGAATTGCCTGGGGCAGTGCACCTGGTAGGGCTGGAAACTCGCAGGGAGGAGGATGCCCTGGATTTTCTGTTCTCAGCTTTGGCCAATCTTCAGCTTTGAAGGACAAGTCATAGCAAAGCCCCCCCTCTGATAGGAAATACGTGTTTTTGGCTGGTCCAGGGAGCAGGGCACGGGGGAGGTTTGGAAGCTTATTAGCACATGCGCCGGGCCAAGAAAGTAGAGAAGAGATTTGGACACAAATACATAGAGAAAGTAAAAAATAAAATGCAGTTGATGTGATTGCATAGTAACATGAATAGATTAGCATATACGATTCTATAGACTGAATGTTCTCTCCACCCGAAATTCACATATTGACATCTAATCCCCCCACGTGAAAGTATTTGGAAGTGAGACCTTGGGGAAGTGATTAGATCATGAAGGTGGAGCCTTCATGATCTAATCTAATTAGTGCACTTATAAAGAGACTCCAGTTTGTGACCAGCCTGGCCAATATGGCAAAAACCCATCTCTACTAAAAATGTGAAAATTAGCCAGGCATGGTGGCGTGTGTCTGTAGTCCCAGCTACTTGGGAGGCTGAGGTGGGAGAATGGGTTGAACCTAGGAGGCAGAGGTTGCAATGAGCTGAGATCATGCCACTGCGTTCCAGCCTGGGCAACAGAGTGAGACTCTGTCTCACAAACAAAAAGAGACTCCAGAGAGCTCCTTTACTTCCTCTACCATGTGAAGACAAAACAAGAAGACTCCACTATGAACTGGGAAGTGGGTCCTCACCAGACATCAGATCTGCTGTGCCTTGATCTTAGACTTTCAGCCTACGGAGCTATGAGAAATAAATTTCCGCTTTTATCAGCCATCCAGTCTATGGTAATTTGTTATAGCAGCCTGGACAGACAAAAACTAAAACATACCATATACTATGACTTTAGCAGTGTTTGGAACATTTGTTAATGAGGAATGACTTGGTTGTATGTTGACAAAGTAGAGTTAGTTTGTGACATTGGAACGGTGGGAGTAATGTAGGAGGCCAAATGGGAGAGGATGCTTTCTCCATGAAGTGGGTCACATGAGCAAGCTTTGGAGGTGGAAGGGGCCAGCAGGGGATTCATGGCCTAAACTAGATGGAATGGTAGATACTCACTGGACCGATGTGAGGGGGAAAGGATGTGTGAGATGCTAGCAGGACTGTGAGGTCTCTCTCTTCAGGGTAATGGGGGAGCAAAGTGAGAAGATATCACCAGAAGGACATGTTCGTCCAGGCACGATGGCTCATGTCTGTCATCTCGGCGCTTTGGGAGGCCAAGGTGGGCAGATTGCCGGAGCTCAGCAGTTCGAGACAAACCTGGGCAACACGGTGAAACCCTGTCTCTACCAAAAATACAAAAAATTAGCTAGGCATGGTGGTGCACACCTATAGTCTCAGCTACTCAGGAGGCTGAGGTGGGAGGATGGCGTGAGCCTGGGAGGCGGAGATTGCAGTGAGCCAAGATCGCGCCACTGCACTCCAGGCTGGGTGACAGAACAAGACCCCTTATCGAAAAGAAAAAAGGACATGTTCTCACAAATTGACATTTTGTAGGGGGTAAATGGCAGAGAAGAAGAGTTAAAGTCTGGTGACTAAGGACCTATTATAAAGGAGTCACTTTTAAATAAGACACAGAAGACCACTTACTGTATAATTTCCTTTATATGAAATGTCAAGAAAAGGTAGACCTGTAGAGATAGAACGTGGTGGCTGGATTGAAATGGGTATTACCCATAAAGGGGACATGCGCGATCTTATTAGGGAGATGAAAATGTCCTAAATTGTTTTATGGTTATAGCCACACAACTTGGTAAATTTCCTAAAAATCATTGAATTATACATTGGAAACGGATGAATTATATATGTAAGATATGCCTCAGTAAAGTCATCTTTTAAAGAGTCTTTTTTATTTATTTAATTTGAATAGAAGGGTGAGACTCTTTCCATGGACCAACATTTTTGTGGTGCCACTGTGCTGGTACCTGACAGGACACAGACTAAAGATTTTTACAAAGGACAATTCTCAAGACAAATGACTACTAAGAATTTTGACTTCAGTAGTCATCACTGACTTGTGGATTTGAAGTAAGATAAGGTAGCTTTTGATTATTAAACTGGCAAGGATTATAAAGAGTGACAAGAGCTGGGCACAGTGGCTCACACCTGAAATCCCAGCACTTTGGGAGGCTGAGGTGGGCAGATCACTTGAGGTCAGGAGTTCGAGACCAGCCTGGCCAACATGGTGAAACTTCGCCTCTACTAAAAATACAGAAATTTACCAGGGGTGGGGTGAGGGGCGCGGTGCCTATAATCCCAGCTTCTTGGGAGGCTGAGGCAGGAGAATCGCTTGAACCTGGGAGGTGGAGGTTGCAGTGAGCTGATATCATGCCACTGCACCCCAGTCTGGGTAACAGAGTGAGACTCCATCTCTAAAAAAAATAATAATAATAAGAGTGACAATATTCAAGAACAGATGGGTTCTCTAAGACACCACTGGTGGGATTCTAAATTGTCACCCGCTTGCTAAAGGACAGACTGACAATATATATGAAATAATTTGAATATGCTTATGACCCAGCAAGACCTTTGACCTAGGAAATCCCCCCTAAAGGGATTTATCTTCAGGAAACTTCACCATCAACATGCTGACACTTTTCACACTGAACACTTTTATCTCCAGACCAGTCTGCTGCCCCCAAATCGAAATTCAGACATCCGGTTGCCTGCACAACTACCACATGAGCATCTCAAACTCAAGGTGTCCAGAACTTTTGAATAGATTTGTGCATTCAGAGTAAGTCAGATAGACGCTTCCCCAGAAAGCTGCTCTACGGCCTCAGGTGATGACTGCTCACTCCATCCTTTCAGGTGCTCAGATACCTAGACACACTACCTGTCTCAGTCCATTTGTGCTGCTATAACAGAAATGCCACAGATCGGGTCATTCATAAAAACTTACTTCCCACAGTTCTGGAGGCTGGAAGGTCCAAGGCGCTAGCAAGGTTGGTGTCTAGTAAGGGTGTGGTCTCTGCTTCCAAGATGATGCCTTATTTTCTGCATCCTCCAGAGGGGGATAAACGCTGTGTCCTCTTATAGTAGGAAGAATGGAAGAGCAAAAGAGGCCCTGCTAGTTCCTCCAGCCCTTTCGTCAGGTAGCTAACCCCATTCCTGAGGCCTCTGGCCCCATGGTATAATTACATCTTAAATGCCTCACCTCTTAATGCTATCACATTGGGGTTTAAGTACCAGTACTGGGATTTTGGAGGGACACATACATTCAAACCATAGTACCATCTGGACTTCTCACATCCCATATCCAATCAAAACACAAAAACTGTTGTCTCTACCTTCATAATTAATCATGATTCTGGCCATATCTTACTGTTTCCGCCTTTCTCTCGCTGGAATTCCTGTGGATGTTATTCTCTCTGATCTCTCTGCTTCTAACCTTCTCAACCACAGTCTGTTCTCAACACAGCAACAGAGGGGTCATATTAAAACAATACATTTCATACTCTCCTCTGCTCAAAACTCAGTAGCTCCCCAGTTTGCCCAAAAGTGTTTAACAACAGCCTACTACAAGTCCTTGCATAAACGGGTCTCTATTACCTCTCCGACCTCATCTCCTATTGCTCCTCACTGGCTCCTTTTCAGCCACAAAGGCCTCCTCGCTGTTCCTCCGACACAGCAGGTATGTTTCCATTTTTACCACTTTTGCGCTGGCTGTTCCCCTCTGTCTACAACACTCCTCTCCCAGGTAGCTGCACAGCCAACTCTTTGTCATCTTCAAGTCTTTGTTCAGTGTATTCTTCCCAGTGGGGCTCCTCTAACTGCAGAATTTAAAATTTCAACCTGACTTTCAACCCTTGGCATGCTGGAGCCCTTTAGGCTGTTCAGTGTTTTGTTTAGGATTTCACTCCTATCGCCCAGGCTGGAGTGCAATGGTGTGATCATGGTTCACTGCAGTCTCTGCCTCCCGGGGTCAAGCGATTCTCCAGCCTCAGCCTCCCAAGTAGCTAGGACCATAGGTGCACACCACTGCACCTGCCTAATTTTTATATTTTTTGTAGAGATGGGGTCTCACTATATTGCCCAGGCTGATCTGGAACTCATGAGCTCAAGTGATCCACTCACCTCGGTCTCCCAAAGTGCTGGGATTACGGATGTGAGCCACTGAGCCCGGCCTTTTCAATGTTTTCTATTTCTTATAGCACATCTCACTTTTTTTTTTTTTTTTTTTTGAGACAGAGTCTCACTCTGTTGCCAGGCTGGAGTGCAGTGGCATGATCTCAGCTCATTGCAGTCTCTGTCTCCTGGGTTCAAGCAATTCTGCTGCCTCAGCCTCCTAAGCAGCTGGGACTACAGGCACCTGCCACTGTGCCTGCCTAATTTTTGTATTTTTAGTAGAGACGGGGTTTCACCATGTTGGCCAGGCTGGTCTCGAACTCCTGACCTCTTGATCCACCTGCCTCAGCTTCCCAAAGTGCTGGGATTGAAGGTATGAGCCACCGTACCCGGCTAGAACATCTCACTTTCTAACACACCTCATAGTTGGATGCTTACTTTAATAGGTATATCGTTTGTCTCTTTGCCCCCCACTAGATTCTAAGCTCCACAAAGACAGGAATCTTGGTTCACTTCTGTGTCCCCAAATGCTTAGAACAGTGCCTAGCTTATAGTAGATATTCAATAACTATTTGAATGAATAAATGAGTGAGTGAATTTGTAATGAACAACTAGTAATTTTATGAACAGAAAAAAACAGCATTATGTCAAGAGGGAAAAAAAGTGAAATGAGTTGCTACGTACGTGTTCTGATGCTCCTCAGTTCCCTGATGAGATGAGATGAGGATCATGTACAGCAAAGTCTGACTTCCCCAGCACTCCCTGTTGTACCACCCACTCCAGGAAAATGCAGCCAACCTCATCAAGATAAGTTGTGTGGTAGAGCTGTGTGGCTGGAGTTCTAATTGATTGTGTATAGACTGCAGGTAAATCCTACAGAATTATAAGAAACCTTGATCCACTCACAGTAATTTAATAAAGAAATGTGATCACTGGCAAGTAGAAGCCTAGAGATTCTCCTTTGAGGGCCAGTATCTCTGCAGTATGTTTTATAAAATCAGCTCTTGTCGTTAATCAAGCACTTTCTGCTTCATTTAGCTTCTGAGTTTCTATTTCCAATAGATGAATGGGTGCTGTAAAAAGCTTTTATTGATTCATGCAGAAATGAGGTCCACAGGAAAAAAAAAAGGAGGTCCATGAAAACCTTTGAGGAAACGAAACCTTCGTGTAAGCTTACATGATGGAAAGGTCATAATGCTATTTCCTTCCCGTGATGCTTTATTGGAGTTGAAATGTACAGTGCATCCTATGGTAGAGTTACTTTGTTGTAAGAGTTATGAATTTAAGTCAATCTTGATAGTTTGAGATGTCAACTTTCAAGATAAATATGACAGTCATACTTTGATGCATGGAGATCAAAATAATTTTTTTCATTGATCATATGATTTCGCTGCCTTTTTTTTTTTTTTTTTTTTGAGATGGAGTCTCGCTCAGTCCCTCAGGATGGAGTGCAATGGCTCCATCTCAGC
The DNA here is from genome assembly GCA_036589455.1 of Ateles fusciceps. Taxonomy (NCBI): domain Eukaryota; kingdom Metazoa; phylum Chordata; class Mammalia; order Primates; family Atelidae; genus Ateles; species Ateles fusciceps. The sequence goes on along the minus strand of JAZHEH010000572.1, from coordinate 10,791,729 downwards.
TCAATGCAACCCCTGCCTCCCAGGTTCAAGCCATTCTCCTGCCTCAGCCTCCCAGGTAGCTAGAGTTACAGGCATGCACCACCATGCCTGACTAATTTTTGTATTTTTAGTAGAGAGAGGGTTTCACCATGCTGGCCAGGCTGGTATTGAACTCCTGACCTCAAGTGATGCGCCCACTTTGACCTCCCCAAGTGCTGGGATTAGAGACATGGGCCACCACACCTGGCTGATTTAGCTGCTTTTTATCTGGTGTTTTCTGTAGTTCCCCCTCTTCCTACTCCTTTAAATCTAGGAGCTCTTGGCAGTAAACAGAAAGAGAACTAACTCTGCTTTGGTACAGACGGATATTGCTGCTGATGGTCCAAAGAGTGCAAGAGATGAAATTTAACCAGGGAAACGGTGGAGGATGGACACTTAATGCTGACTGACACTAATGTAGCTGCTGCCTTAGAAGCTGGTATCCTGAATTTAATTAGCATGTTGTACATCCATAGAGTAAAATATCTACGTCTTCTTACTCTTAATATAATTCTACCTCTGTTCTGTCTTAAAGAGAAATTTATTTTCAGCTGTGTTTTCAGCTGGGCTCAGTGACTCATGCCTGTAATCCCAGAACTTTGGGAGGCTGAGGCAGGAGAATCACTTGAGGCCAGGAGTTTTAGACCAGCCTAAGCAACATAGCAAGACCCCATTTCTATTATACAAAAATAAAAATAGCTGGGAGTGGTGGCCTGTACCTGTAGTCATAGCTACTTGGGAGGCTGAGGCAGGAGGATCACTTGAACCAAAGAGTTCAAGGCTGCAATGAGGTTTGTTTTGTTTTGAGATGGAGTCTCACTCTGTCGCCCAGGCTGGAGTGCGGTGGTGCCATCTTGGCTCACTGCAACTTCCACTTCCCGGGTTCAAGCGATTCTCCTGCTTCAGCCTCCCGAGTAGCTGGGATTACAGGCACCCACCAACACGCCCAGCTAATTTTTGTATTTTTAGTAGACATGGGATTTCACCACATTGGCCAGGCAGGTCTCTAACTCCTGACCTAAGGTGATCTGCTCACCTTGGCCTCCAAAAATGCTGGGATTACAGGTGTGAGCCACTGTACCTGGCTGGCTACAGTGAGTTTTGCTTGTACCACTGCATTTCAGGCTGGGCGACAGAGTGATTTTTTGTATTTTTAGTAGAGACGGGGTTTTGTCTCAGAAAAAAAAAGAAAAATGTATTTTCAATATTGATTTGGTTTAAGATGCATATTGGTTTATATTAATCATTGATATCAAGAATAAAATGTCATTGAGCTCCTTTTATAGGCTTAATGTTGGGGAAAAGACCAATTACAAACTAAATTGTTTTGTGTATTTTCCCATTATATGTCAAGAACTATCATTTTACTCTACTAGTAAGCTACCAAGCTAGTGCACCAGAGTTTTATGGATGTTGGCAGAAGGTAGATTCCTGGTTCAAAGATGAAAAATGTTCGTTACTGACAGAAATAGCAGGGTCCAGAGTATCAGTATATTTTCACTGGCTCCCCAAGCGCCAATTCCTTCAGGACAACATGGACCTCTGTCCTGTGTGTAGATGAGTGTGACTTAAATTCCACTGCTAAACTATGTGGTCTCCGGGTGTGGTGGCTCACACTTGTGATGCCGGCACTTTGGGAAGCCAAGGCAGGAGGATCACTTGAGCCCAGGAGTTAGAGACAAGCCTGGGCAACCTTGTGAGACCCCATCTCTACAGAACATCTTTAAAATCTGAAAAATTAGCCAGGCATGGTGGAACACAGCTGTAGTCCCAGCTACTCAGGAGGCTGAAGTAGGAGGATTGCTTGAGCCTGGGAGGTCAAGGCTGCAGTGAGCTATGATTGTGCCACTGCATTTCAGAGACACAGTGAGACCCTGTCTCAGAAACAAACAATAAACTATGTAATGGTAGCAAGTTATGATAGTTGATAATTTGAATTGGGTGTGAATGACTAATAAAGTATCATTAGTCAGAAAAAAGAAATCTGGAAGATTTACCCTAATTATTTCTTCCTCAACATGTGTCTCCCAATCTAAATTTTGTGATTAAAAATAATTAAATGTACACATTTTGTAATGAAAAAAACATTTTTGTTTATTCATATTCTGTATTAGTATTTTTGTTTTGTTTTGATTTTTTTTTTTTTTTTTTTTTTTTTGAGATGGAGTATTGCTCTTGTTGCCCAGGATAGAGTGCAGTGGCACGATCTTGGCTCACTGCAACCTCTGCCTCCCAGGTTCAAGCGATTCTCCTGCCTCAGCCTCCCGAGTAGCTGGGATTACAGGCATGTACCACCCTGCCCGGTATTTTAAGTAGAGATGGAGTTTCGTCATGTTGGACAGGCTGGTTTCGAACTCCTCATCTCAAGTGATCCACCCGCCTTGGCCTCCCAAAGTGCTGGGATTACAGGTGTGAGCCACCACGCCCAGCCTGTATTAGTTTGTTTTACGCTGCTAATAAAGACACACCTGAGACTGGGTGATTTATAGAGGAAAAAGGTTTAATGGACTCACAGTCGCATGTGGCTGTGATAAAAATAAATTTGTGATAAAATTTTGTGATAAAAATTAAATGTACACATTTTGTAATGAAGAAAACATTTTTGTTTATTCATATTCTGTATTAGTTTTCACATTGCTAAAAAAGTCACACCCAAGACTGGGTGATTTATAGAGGAAAGAGGTTTAACGGACTCACAGTTCCATGTGGCTGGGGGAGGCCTCAGAATCATGGTGGAAGGCAAATGAGGAGCAAAGTCATGTCTTACATGGTGGCAGGCAAGAGAGTGTGTGCAGGGCAATTCCCCTTTATAAAACCATCAGATCTCCGGAGGACAGCATGGGAAATACCTGCTTCCCCTGATTGAATGACCTCTCACCGGGTCCCTCCCATAACATGTGGGAATTATGGGAGCAACAGTTCAAGAAGAGATTTGGGCGGGCACACAGCCAAACCATTTTATATTCCCTGCTCTAGAGTTCAGATACGGGAGAAGAGGCAAGTGGTGCTCAGCCCCAGCCATTTATGCTGAGTAGAGGAGATGGAAGTAGTAGAAAGTGGCTTCCTCAGTCTGTTCCTTCAGCGGGCAGTTGGAATAGACTGTTCTAGTCACATCTTCTAGGCCTAGACTCTGACCCAGTTTTCAAAGCCTCATGTACATAAGCTCTGTCTTCCTCCATCTGAACAAGGCTCTCTCTCTCCCCGTTTCTGTTCTAGCAAAGAAGTCGATTATCTTCACAAAAGATATTATGAGCACACCGAAGTTATCAGTCACTTTTTTTTTTTGAGACAGCTGTCACCCAGGCTGGAGTACGGTGGCATAGTCATGGCTCACTGTAGCCTGGATCTCCTAGGCTTAAACGATCTTCCTGCCTCAGACTCCCAAGTAGCTCGTTCTACAGGTGTGTACCACCTCACTTACTTATTTTTTATAGAGATGGAGTCTCACTGTGCTGCTCAGGCTGGGATGTCAGTCACTCTTTTTGTTTTTGTTTTGTTTTTATTTTGAGGCAGAGTCTTGCTTTGTCACTAGTCTGGAGTGCAGTGGCATGATCTCAGCTCACTGCAATGGGTTCAAGTGATTCTCCTGCCTCAGCCTCTTGGGTAGCTGGGACTACAGGCACTCACCACCACGCCCAGCTAATTTTTGTATTTTTAGTAGAGATGGGGTTTCACCTTGTTGACCAGAATGGTCTTGATCTCTTGACCTCGAGATCTGCCCACCTCTGCCTCCCAAAGTGCTGGGATTATAGGTGCAAGCCACCACACCTGGCCGGATGTCAGTCATTCTTACTAGACAACATTCAGCCAAAAAATTCCACCTTGAGTCCCCTAAGGACAATTTGACTCTGTCTAGGGAGCCTTGTGGAATCTGTGAGGATATTGAGTAGAGCAGGAAGGTGACACCTGAGAGAGTGCCCCTGGCAACCTGGGTCCCATCCCTCTTACGGAGCTGTCCAAACTTGCCCCATTTCTCAGCCAGGAATTTCCTGGGAAATTAATCTGTATATATTTAACACTTCCTCTCAACCAGTTGTCCTCTGGGAACCCTGTAGATTTACAGCATCAGACAGTTCTCTGAGTTAATTAGGCTTAGCAGGTTTCGAAAGACCATAAACAGCTTTGCAGACTCCCATTACTTCCTAGGGGAGGGAAAATCCTGGGCACGAACAATTAATTGCTCTCCGTCCATCCTGTGTGTCCAGCAAGGTGACTATTAGCAGCTAGTTCTGTCCTATCAACTCAGAACCTGTCGCAATAACTCGTCTGTAAACATCCCCTTGTGGTTGGCGTTTATTCTCCTGTTGTCTATGTAGCGGCCTGACATAGATAAGAGTGTCTGCTTTGGTGAAAAGTGTTCAGAATTCTCTTGTGCTCATGGCATGGTTGTACAGGCCAGGGCCCAGTGGTGGTGATATCAGTTACTGTGGGTTTTTTTGTTTGTTTTCTTTTTTTGTTTTTGAGATGGGGTCTCACTCTGTTGCCCAGGCTGGAGTGCAGTGGCGCGATCTTGGCTCACTGCAACCTCCACCTCCTGAGTTCAAGTGATTCTCCTGCCTCAGCCTCCCAAGTAGCTGGGTTTACAGGTGTGCGCCACCACACCCACCTAATTTTTTGTATTTTTAGTGGAGACGGGGTTTTGCAATGTTGGCTAAGCTGGTCACGAACTCCTGACCTTAAGCAATCTGCCCGCCTCAGCCTCCCAAAGTGCTGGGATTACAGGCCGTGAGTCACTGTGCCCTGCCTTTGTTTTTGAGGCGGGGTGTTACTCTGTTGCCCAGGCAGGAGTCCAGTAGCACAGACATGGCTCATTGCTGCCTTGAATTCTGGGCCCAAATGATCCTTCTGTCTTAGCCTCCTGAGTAACTAGGGCTACAGGCGTGTGCCACCACACCCAGCTAACTTTGTATTTATTAACTTTTTTTTTTTTTTTTTTTTTTTTTTTTGAGACAGTCTTGCTCTGTCACCCAGGCTGGAGTTCAGTGGAGCGATCTCGGCTCACTGCAACCTCTGCCTTCTGGGTTCAAGCAATTCTCCTGCCTTAGCCTCCTGAGTACTGGAATTACAGGTGCACACTACCATTCCTGGCTAATTTTTGTATTTTTAGTAGAGATGGGTTTCACCATGTTGGTCTGGCTGATTTCAAACTCCTGACCTCGTGATCTGCCTGCTTCAGCCTCCCAAAGTGCTGGGATTACAGGCATGAGCCACTGCGCCCGGCACCCAGCTGATTTTTTTAAAGTACAGACAGCTTCCTGCCATGTTGCCCAGGCTGGTCTTGAACGCCTGAGCTCAAGCAATCCTCCCACCATGGCCTCCAAAAGCTCTTGGATTACAGTTATGAGCCCCAGCGTCTGCTCCAGGTTACTTTGAATTGCACACATAGGCACCACGGTTCAGCTTGGCAGCACCCACCATGGGTTCACACTGTGTGCCAGGCATCAATAATCAATGGCTAAGTGCCCAAGATGATTTTCAGAGGTACCTGGAAATTGTTTTTTCCAAAGGTTTTGGCAAAACAGTCAGATATCAAAACTGTACAGCTGCCTCAAGCCCTCTTTTAACAGAATCGGGTTATAGCTAAATTATGTATGTCTTCAGTCTTCTGACATCTCCCTGTATTTGCCCCTCTCTTATCTATTTTCTTGTCTTGGTCTTTAAACTCCAGGCAGCTTTATTCCTCCAGCTTTTCTAAGCTCCCAGTCTCACCTGCCAACCTCTTCCCAGGACTCCCACCTTTGGAGAGCCCAGACTCCAGGATTATGATAAAGCGTCAAGGAGCAGAGGAGTTGCTCAAAACTTTCTTTCAGATAAGGCACCTTTTGTGGGAAAGGGAGAAGGAGGCAATGTGTCCAGAAGAAGCCTGGTGAAGTAAAGAACTACAACTGGCCAGATGTGGTGGCTCACTCCTGTAATCCCAACACTTCCAGAGGCTGAGGCGGGTGGATCACAGGAGGCCAGGAATTCGAGACCAGCCTGGTCAACATGGCAAAACCCCATCTCTGCTAAAAATACAAAAAATTTAGGCAGGCATGGTGGCATTCACCTGTAATCCCAGCTACTCAGGAGGCTGAGGTAGGAGAATCATTCAAACCTGGGAGACGGAGGCTGCAGTGAGCTGAGATCGTACCACTGTACTCCAGCCTGGGCAACAGAGCGAGTATGGCTCTTAAAAAGAGAACTGGCTGGGCGCAGTGGCTCACACCTGTAATCCCAGCACTTTGGGAGACTGAGGCAGGTAGATCATGAGGTTGGAAGTTCAAGACTAGCGTGGCCAAGATGGTGAAACCCCATCTCTACTAAAAATATGAAAAACAGCTGGGTGTGGTGGTGGGCTACTCAGGAGACTGAGGCAGAGAATTGCTTGAATCCAGGAGGCGGAGGTTGCAGTGAGCTGAGATCACGCCACTGCACTCCAGCCTGGGCAACAAAGCAAGACTCTGTCTCAAAAAAAAAAAAAAAGAATTGCAATAGATTTCAGAGCAAAAGTTCTAGGCTACAACTCAGAACCTCATTTCTGGATACCCTGGTCTTTCCATTTGTCTTATAGTCATCCTGCAAAGATCAAAGTCAAATAAATCTTAATTGAATTAATAATTTTACATGCCAGAGGAAAATCACAAATTAAAAAAATATGTGATGGAGAAGCTTCTGAAAGACTAATCAGACCTGTTTATGGAGAAGCCACCTTCTATTTTCTTAGAGGACATGATTGTATTCCATTTCTCTCTCATACTGACTTTGGAGTGAAGTGTAATGATTCTAATGCTCGGTAAGAATCCTACTGAACAGAAAAAGGGACTTGAGAGTATGAATTAGAAGGGGTTAGAAAAGTTAGGTAAATCATTAAAATACTAATATCATGTTGAAGGTGGTTTAAAGAATTCTAAGAAAAGTGCCACCTGCTTAAATAAAGTCTCTTTCTCACCAGCTTGCCACAGCATCCATAATTCATGCATTGCCCTTCGTCTGCAGGAAGGCCTTAGAAAATTCGGTGTCCAGGAAGGAATAAAACAACCTGTCATACAGTTCCTTTAAGGTGACAGGGTCTTATTTATTGCCAGGAAGCTGGAGAGAACAGGGAGATGGTGCTGAACTCAAGGTACACTCCTCCTGGCTTTGTCATTTTGCCAAGAATGGACCCTGCAGACAAACTAAAATACTGTCTCAGTCACAGGCACCTTCCAAGGTTCTTGGAATGTCCATGAGAGTACAAGGGAGAAAGATATTTAAGTTCTTTTACTATGAATCAATGGGCCAACTTTTTGGGTACTGAAAAGGTCTCTGCATACCACTCATCATGTTGTTTAAAGATTTCACATATTAAACAAAAAGTAGATTCCCAAAAAGCAATTTTAAATGAACTTTGTCTCCAGGCTAAATCTGTTTCAGGATGATCGTAAATGTTCAAGAGGCCTAGGAGCACTTGGAGATTAAATGAATATTTCTGGCTGGGAGCGGTGGCTCATGCCTGCAATCCCAGCACTTTGGGAGCCCGAGGTGGGTGGATCACCTGAGGTCAGGAGTTCCAGACCAGCCTGGCCAACATGGTGAAACCCCGTCTCTACTAAGCTACAAAAAAATTAGCTGGGTGCGGTGGTGGGTGCCTGTAATCTCAGCTACTCGGGAGAGTGAGGCAGGAGAATCTCTTGAACCCAGGGGGCGGAGGCTGCAGTGAGTTGAGATTGTGCCACTGCACTCCAGCCTGGGTGACAGAGTGAGACTCTGTCTCAAAAAAAAAAAAAAATTCTATTTTTAACAGGTTAATGTTTTGTGTTGCACACCGGATCAATATTGTTGGAATGGCTTGTTCCTCTTATCCCCAGAATTCTTCCTGGGAAGCTAGTGTTCACAATTATTAGAATGTGAAAACCAGTGAGATGATCCATTTTAACACCCGGACTTTACCGATGAGGAAACTGAAGTGCAGGGTTGACGGTGATTTAAAGAGAATTGCTCAGTGGGCAGAGTGTGGGCTTTGGAATCAGGCCACTGACTAGTGATGTGAACTTGGGCGAGCTGATTGATATTTCCAAGCTGCAGTTTCATCTTCTGTTAAGACAGTTCTTAGGTAAATAGTGTCTATAAGGCACCTACTCAAAAAATGAACTCAACATTTTTCTATAATAATACTATATTCATTGTGAACTCCAAATTTGCCCAATAATACTATATTCATGGTTTTTTTAAAAATTGAGACACAATTCACGTAACAGAAAATTCACCATTTCAAAGTGTACATTTCAGTGAGTTTTAGTGCTGAGTTGTGCAACCATCACCACTACCTAATTCCAGAACATTTCCTTACCCCCCAAACCCTGGGTCTATTAGCAGTGAGTCCCAATTCCCCTCTCCCCCCAGCGCTGAGCAAGCACTAATCTTTCTGTCTCTGTGAATTTGCCTGCTCTAGATGTGTCATGTGATGGAATCATACAACATGTAGCTTTTTTGTGGTCTGGCTTCTTTCACTTTGCATAATGTTTCCAGGTTTTACTCACGTCGTAGCATATAACTCATTCCTTTTTACTGACAAATAGTATTCCATTATATGGATACACCAACATTTGTTTATCTGTTCATCAGTTGATGGAAATGGAAGACCCAGAGGTCAGGCCTGATGGAAAACAGTCACCATCGTTTTAATGGTTAAGTCAAAGCCCAAATGCGGGCTTGGGTGACTCACTCTCAATCTGGTCTTGTGTTGATGCCCTGCACGGTCTTTCGTGACATCTGAGCACATGTATTTTAAATAGCAGTGGTTTGCTCAAAGAAAACCTTACAACCTGGCTACCTACTTTTTAGGATTTTATACTTTTCCATGGATTTTTCCACTATGGAAAAAATGTATACACAAAGAAATGAAATCTATACATTATAGAAAAATTGTGCTGAGAGCCAGGTTTAATTTTTGTTTTCGAGACTAGTGGATGATCTTTCATTTTTTTGCGACGGAGTCTCACTCTGTCACCCAGGCTGGAGTTCAGTGGCTCAATCTTGGCTCACGGCAACCTCCGCCTTTCGGGTTCAAGCGATTCTCGTGCCTCAGTCTTCTGAGTAGCTGGGACTACAGCCACACACCACGACGCCTGGTTAATTTTTGTATTTTTAGTAAAGATGGAGTTTCACCATATCGGCCAGACTGTTCTGGAACTCCTGACCTCAGGTTATCCGCCTGCCTCAGCCTCCCCAGTTGCTGGGATTACAGGTGTTAGCCACCACCCCTGGCCTCGTAGATGGTCCTCATGCCCCTTTGTCCCTCTGTATTTCACAGGATGACCTGACATCTGTACAGGATCTTTTATCTGCCTGTTTTTGTACCTGTAAGTTTACTACCACGGTTTATAGCCTGGGATCAAAGAAGACTTTGAGTTTGGTTGATGTTTGAGTCATGAGTCCTCGTTTTTTTTTGTTTTTTTTTTTTTTGTTCACTTTATTCCATGGCAAAAATTCAGAAGTATTCTCTTCTTTAGTTAGACAGTCACCATCATTCCATCAGTGTGACCATTAGGTATGGGGAATATATGCCTTTGGGCCAGAATTTAGTGCATTTCAAGCACATCTGGTCACCTCTCCTTCCCACTCCCTGGCCTGCTACCTAAGTGAAAGCTCACTATGAGATGAGAGGAGGCCTTTGATGATCTGGCCTCCTTCCCATGTAATGTAATGACTGGCCCAGCTCTCAGGTCTGATTTCCCCTGCTGACAAGATCACAGAAGGCATGCTAATGTCTCTTTACCTGCAGTCATCATTTCTTCAGAGGCAGTGTTGCATGCAGCCCCAGGCTTTTACTTCGTGGGCGTGTGAAGTCCAGAAGCAGATATGAGTTGTGAAGGATTTGGTTGTTGACACTTTTGCTTAGGCATGAGTGATGTGTAGAATGTGGCAAGATTCCAGTGAGGAAGGCGTTCCCTGGGTTCATCACGGATTTGTGCTGCTGGATCTTCGGTAGCACGAGTTGAGGGGTCCAGCCCCGCCTGGTTTCCTGACTTTGAGCAAGTATTTTCTTTGCTAAAGCTTTGATGATCCAGTCCTGAATACCCCTAATTACTCATTTCATTTGATGTTGTATTTTCTTATTGTTCTTTAAGATCTGGAGCAGTTACCGTGTGTCCTGCGTCACACACCTTACCTCCTTTGTATTATTTCCTGCTTCCAAACATCTGCCAGCTCTCCCATACATGAAAAAGCGACAGACCCCGGCCCTTGTCTTTCCACGCTGCGTGTCCCTTATTCCTTCACTGTTCCTGGTTGACATTCTCCAGCAGCTTTTCGTTCTGGTCCCCTTTGCCTGTGTGTTTTCTACATTGTCAGTGTTCTTCCTAATGTGGTGTCCAGACTGGAAATGACACTAGATGTGTGCTGTGATCAGCCCCAACTAGGACCGTTACCAAGACCTGAGCCCGATCCTCATTCAACACGGCGTACTGTTGTCGCCGGTGCCTACTTAGCCGGTTGCCTATTTGTTTTGTTTTGTTTTTTGGAGACAGGGTCTCACTCTGTCACCCAGGCTGGAGTGCAGTGGTGTGATCTCGGCTCACTGCAGCCTCTGTCTCCCAGGCCCAAGCGATCCTCCTGCCTCAGCCTCCTGAATAGCTAGGTAGGATTACAGGCACAGGCCACCACGCCGGGCTAATATTTGTGTTTTTAGTGGAGACGGGTTTTGCATGTCACCCAAGCTGGTGTCGAACCCCTGGATGGACTAGAGCAGTCTGCACACCTTGGTCATCGAAAGTGCTGGGATTACAGGTGTGAGCCACTGCACCCGGCCACGAGTTGCCTTTTTTTTTTTTTTTCCATTTTGTGACGGAATCTTACTTTGTCACGCAGGTTGGAATGCAGTGGCACCATCTCGGCTCACTGAAACCTCCTCCTCCTAGGTCCTGGTTCAAGCAATTCTCCTGCCTCAGCCTCCTGAGTAGTTGGGATTACAGGCACGTTCCACCACGCCCAGCTAATTTTTGTATTTTTTAGTAGAGACAGGGTTTCACCATGTTGGCCAGGCTGGTCTTGAACTCCTGACCTCATGATCTGCCCACCTCAGCCTCCCAAAGTGCTGGGATTACAGATATGAGCCACCATGCCTGGCCTCACCAGTTACCTTTTAATAGCAGCCAACACCTGTGACCCCTACTCAGTGAGGCCTAGGCTCCCGTTGTGGTGTTATTTGCCCCTAAGAGCAGAACTTGACACTTTCCCCAATCCATGCTCTCCATTCTTTACTCTGGGGACTTGTAGTTTCATTCCATTGAAACTAGATGGATGGCGCCTAGCATAATTCTGATGCAAGAAATGGTTGGAGCGAAGAAGAATTTTATTTTATTTTATTTATTTATTTTTTGTACTTTGGGCTCTGGGGTACATGTGCACATCCTGCAGGATTGTTGCATAAGTACATATGTGCCACATCCCCCCGCTCCGCAGTTGCCTGCATCAGGCATTTCTCCCGGTGTGATCCCTCCCCATCCGCCCTGCCCCCCTTGCTGTCCCTCCCCTCCCCCAATAATTTTATTTTTTAATGATATGTTAGCATTGGCTCTGTTCCTAGAAAAATCCTCCTCCAGCTCCTGATCCTATGGTACTTAAATTAGTAATTTCTAGTTCTTGGGGTTTTGTGTTCGTTTTGGGAGTTGGGGGGTCATTTTTTGCACCAGTTATTACATAGATTAAAAAAATGAATTAGGTATTGAACCTCTTTAGGGAGCTTCGTACCTCAGTCCTTTGGCCAACTTGTCGTCACTTGGGTCCTGTACGAACCCTTGAATTCCTCTGTCTGCTGTGCTGTCCAAGAAGGGTGTGTGGGTTCTAACTGGCGCCTCTGTGTCTGTTACAGTTACCTGGCTGAGCAGTGCTGGAATGGCGGCTTTATCTACCTGATCATGCTGCGTCGCTTTAAGCACAAAGCCCACTCCACTTATAATGGCAACAGCAGCAACAGCTCTCGAACCAGGAGAGACACCTACGTTGGAGTTGGGTGACCGAACTGCAAAAAAGGGTAAAAGAACCAGAAAGTTTGGGGTGATCTCCAGGCCTCCTGCCAACAAGGCCCCTGAAGAATCCAAGGGCAGTACTAGCTGTGAGTTGTCCAGTGACCCCAGCGCTGAGCTGGAGAATGGCCCTGACCCTGAACTTGGAAATGGCCATGTCTTTCAGCTAGAAAATGGTCCAGATTCTCTCAAGGAGGTGGCTGGACCCCATCTAGAGAAGTCAGAAGTGGACAGAGGGCCAGAGCAGAGAATTCCAAAGACAGCTGCTCCTCTGACCACAAGTGATGACAAACGCCGCTTCTCAAAAGGTGGGAAGACGGACTTCCAGTCGAGTGACTGCCTGGCACGGGTAAGCTTTGGTTTGATCGTGGAATCAGAATTTTATTTATTGTGGGCATTTGTTGGTTTTTGCAGCCCAGCCCATGTGGGAAATACAAGCTGGGCTCAGAATTTTGAAAGAAATATTGTTTGAAGTTACTTTTAAGGTTTAAAAAATACATCTAAGATGACCTCGCATTGAGAAACCAACAAATCCATTAAGATAAGTGATCAGAGAATGACAAAACTCCAGTCATTTTATCCTACGTAAATGAAGGGCTAGTCAGTGATCGCAAGCGGAAAACTCAAGCCTTCTGTGTTAAAATTTGAGTCATGTGAGGTCCAGATAAAGTACTTAGCCACATCATTATTTATCACTGCTGTCACCAGTGGAATTATTGCTGCAAGGCCAAGAATTCCTGGTGACAGTTGATACCACAAACATCTAAGCCTCAGTATTACACAGGAAGGGTATTCAATACACAGGGAAGCATCTGCTTTTATTTTTAGCAGTTCAAAATCAGTGATGTTTTCATGAGATCGTGTTATTACATTGCTGAATTCTAAGGAAGTTTGGAAGCTTCACAAAAATCTCTGATACTATGAAATCCAGCTGTGAGGGTCAAGGCTGGTTACCACACCTGCTTTGCCTTTAGGTGTATTCTGAATGGTAAGGGGTAAGCTTCTAGCCTCAAGTGGTCTCCCTCTTTATAACCAACATTCTGTCTTAGGAGAGTTACATTTCTTTAGGGTGGACACATTCATTCCAAGAATCTTCTTGGGAGATATTCCTGCAGACTCCAGTTGAAACGATAAACTGCCGACGTGAGTGCTGATTGGTTTCTTCTCTGACTCAGGAGTTGCACTCTGGGGATGAAAGAGAAAGTTACAAAGATCAAAAATGGGCATAGAAGTGTCAAGTTGAGGCCTGGTGCAGTGCTGTAATCCCAGCACTTTGGGAGGCCAAGGATGGCAGATCGCTTGAGCTCAGGAGTGTGAGATCCACCTGGGCAACATGGTGAAACCCTGTCTCTACCAAAAATACAAAATAATTAGCTGGGGACCTGAGTGGGAGGATGGCTTGAGCTTGGGAGGCGGAAGTTACAGTGAGCCAAGACTACGCAGCTGCACTCCAGCTTGGGTGAACAGAGCAAGACCCTGTCTCAAAACAAAAAAAGTATCAAGTTGAGTTTTGCCTGACGGGAAATGGCACCCTGGGAGTAAGTGTGATTTCTGTCATTGTAGCCACATGTACAATGGGTTGAAAAGAATTAGAATAACCCTTCTCTCAAGAGATTATGTTCTTTCATTTGAGGAGCTGGGTGATCTTCATGAAGCTGGACACAGAGAAGGCATTATTTGTAAATGGAATGTGTGAATAAGAAAAAAAATTGATGTCTCCATTGATTTGCTACCAATTTTATGAGTTCCCCCCCCCAAAAGGATTAAGGACCAAAAAAAAAAAAGATAATACGGCTCACGCCTGTAATCCCAACACTTTGGGAGGCCGAGGTAGGTGGATCACGAGATCAGGAGTTCGAGACCACCCTGGCTAATATGATAAAATCCCGTCTCTACTAAAAATACAAAAGGTAGCCAAGCATGGTGGCACACGCCTGTAGTCCCAGCTATATGGGAGGCTGAGGCGGGAGAATCGCCTGAACCTGGGAGGCGGAGGTTGCAGTGAGCCGAGATTGCGCCACCGCACTCCAGCCTGGGTGACAGAGTGAGACTCCATCTCAAAAATAAATAAATAAATAGTGAAAAATACCAAAGTGTGATCTGTTCCCTTTGGGGCATTTTTCTAAAAAGCCATATGCCTATAGAGAGGGGGAGGCTTGCCGTCTGGAATTTGCATCCTTTGTGACTTTATAATTCATATTCTGATTATCGGCTCTGAATCACACTCTTTGTCTCGGTAAATCAGAATGGACGCGCATCTTCTCAGCACAAATATTTTAGCACCCTTTTCAACCATAAAATCGTCTCTATTAGATGCATTTGCTCAGGATTGATAGGGTTGGCAAAAAGTAGATTTTCACAGCTTTCCCCCACATTCTGGGGGCACCCAAACTGGAACCAATAGACCTTCACACAAGATTGTTTAGGTTCTTGGGATTTTTATTTTTACTCCAGGATAGAGACCAAGGTCATGCTAAAATGATCCAGAAAAACAGAAAATGGCCATTTACCTCTTAAGCCTTTGGGGGAAAAATTTTATTCCATTTGAATAATGGGAGCTTAAACATGTCAGTATTTTTCCATTTCTGCATTACTAATGATTTAATATATCTGCAAAAACCTAATAAATTACAGAAAAGCTCATAGTGATTCCGATCATTTTTGTCAGGTACTTCTTTTACATAGACTGTTTCTTGTTCTAAGACAATGTTACATTAAAATGAATCCTCAGTCTTTCCTTTTCCATCCTGTTCCCTCTTAACCAACCAACAGGAAATATATTTGCTTTAAACAGGTTTTTCTTTTTTAAAAATAGTATTTTCTGTAAAACATTAACACACAGTAATACATATACAAGAAGATTACTATTTAAAAAGACAAAGTTGGATTTATCTTCTAAAACAGAATCTCCTAGGACGTAGACAAACTATTTTAGACATGAGTTCACAGTTCCTCATTACCTTTTTTTTTCTTTTTTTTTTTTTTAAATAGAGACAGGGTTTCACCATGTTAGCCAGGCTGATCTTGAACTCCTGACCTCTAGTGATCCACCTGCCTCGGCCTCCTAAAGTGCTGGGATTACAGGCGTAAGCCACCACATCCGGCCCCTCGTTACCTTCTTAGCAAAGATCTTTACTCCTCTAAGATGACAGTTTTTGCAAGTCGGCTTACATAGAACATAATGTATTTTTGTAATGCTACATGTTGAAAATGAATACAACCAAATGTAGTCACATGACAAAAAATAATCCAACCACTTGCCAATCAGGCGATTTTATTCATGACTGACATGGGTATGTCTGTGGATCCATTTGTGGTCTTTCCCTGTAATCTACCTTGTACAATACCAGCCCTTTTTCCTGTGCCTCCTCTGTAAACCGTTCAGCAGAGACCTCCTTCAGGCTGCCTGGACCTGCATCTGCAGAAACGGGTAGGAAACTCAGAAGGAGCGTCACACTCAGAACATCTTCCTGATGGGCAGCAGCCTGAGAATAGTCCTTTTCCAGGAAGGCCCCTTGGTCACTGGGTGAACTTACATTGACCTACATGGTAACATCTCCCAAGTCCGTGTCTGAGCCTTCAGCTCTCTCCTGAGCCCCTGAGTTTTGTGCCCACTGCCTGTAGGATGTCTCCATCTTGGATATTTCACATCATGCCTAAAACTCAGTGCGTCCCTTTCCCATACCCACTGAACCTACTCCAGCGTTCCAGGTCTCACTGTCCACAAAGTTTGCCCGAGCTGGAAGTTTCATGGGATTCATCGGGGATGACCAGCCATCCTGGTTTGTCCAAGACTTTCCCTGGTTTCTCACTGAAAATCCTGGGAAACCCTCAGGACAGCTGGTCATCTTGGAGTCACCTGAAGCACTGCCCGCTCCCTTCTGCCACGTCTGGTCGATCACCAAGTCCCGTCCACGCCAGCTCCTTTTGACATCCTGCAGCTCAACCCACCTCTCTTCACTCCCATAATTTCACATCAGGGCCAGGCTCTTTCCATATCCCCCCGCCCCGGGCTGTCATAACTCCCCTGCCTGGGTCATTGCCCCCAATCCTGTCCCATTCATCCACTGTCCCCACTGCCACCAGAGGGACCTTTCTAAAAAGCACATCTCATTATTCACATACATACACATGGGTGCACAACATACATGTGCGTGTGCACACAGGCTTCCTCTGGCACTGAAACCCACTGGGTGAGTCCACTTTGCCTTCATGGTTGGTACCAAACACATTGGCATGTCATTCAATGCCTTTTATTTATTTATTTTTTAAGCGGAGTCTCGCTCTGTTGCTCAGGCTGGAGTACAGTGGCATGATCTCAGCTCACTACAACCCCCACCTCCTGGCTTCAAGTGATTCTCCTGCCTCAGCCTCCGAGTAGCTGGGACTATAGGCACCCGCCACCATGCCCAGCTGATTTTTATATTTTTAGTTCCCCACCACCAGGCCCAGCTGATTTTTGTATTTTTAGCAGAGATGGGGTTTTACCATGTTGGCCAGGCTGATCTCAAACTCCTGACCTTGTGATCCACCTGCCTCGGCCTCCCAAAGTGTTGGGATTACAGGTGTGAGCCACCGTGCCCGGCCTCAAGGCCCTTTATTATCTGATCCCTGCTTAACTATCTGCCTCCATCTCTCACTGCTTTTTTTTTTTTTTTACCTTTCCCAGTGTATTATATAATGAAGAATACAGATGGAGAATTACATAAGGTGAGGTCCAGCGGGTTCCCAGCACAGGTGCTTCTGTCCCTGTGGAGGTGGGAGTGAGGGGGGGCCCATCACCCTCCTAGCACGTGGATGTATTCACCAACCTGGAAGCTCTCTGAACCCCATACTCTAGGGATTTGTATGAAGGCTTCATCCTGAAGGCATGATCATTTGTTAACTCAAAATCCAGCATTTCTCCCCTGACTCCGAAAGATGGGGGATGGGGCTGAAAGTTGCAAGCTTCTCCTGGCCTGTTCCCTTCTGGTGACTCACCCCCGTCTGAAAGCTATCCCTGATGTCCAGTTTCTTACTGCTTTCTTCCTCCCCCGATTTGGAGTGAATACACTGCAAGCTTTTTCAAAGACGATGCTTACTGTCACCTGAGCCTTTGTGAGTTCTGCTCTCACTACCTGGGTTCTCCTCCCCTCTCCTGCCTCACTTAGCCTCAGCCTTTCGTGGGGGGACACCCTCAAGACCCCATCCTCTAAGAGGCCTCCGTGACAATCCCACCACCTGCTCTGTCATTAGCCATCTCCTCTTCCGTCTCCTGTGGTACCCTCTGCTGGTCTTTACTGATGCCCGAACTCCACGTGTTCCAAGTATCGTTTGGCTTGTTGTGTCCCCAGTAGACTTTAAGAGCGGCACCTTTGATTTTTTTTTAACCTTTCATACTAAGTTTTTTTGTATGCTGCTGCCAATGTATATAAAACAACTACCCTTGTGAAATAGAAACTCATGAAAATTCAGAAATGTAGATGTTAAGGACTGACAGAAGTAGAAGTTTGTATATTATGGCACAAGTGTTACAGGGATAAGCTTTTGTACAGGCTTCAAATGGAGCTCTCTTGAATATTCACTGGATCATAAGAAGTGGTTTGGGAAACCTTTGAAAGATTCATTTTACTACAAAAAGGAACAGACTTTCTGGGGTCTGAAAGGATTTGTACTTGAAGATACTCCAGTCAGCTGAGGGTCATGTTGAGCATTCTGCAGACAGAATTGTTTCAAGTCTGCAGCTGCCTGGGAAACTCTGACGCAGTTGAGCCCGGCCTCCAGCCGGAGTTGGTGAACCACTTTCTTCATAGCGGCGACGCTGGAGGAGCCGGGCATGGTGTACTGGAGGGCTGGGCCGATTCGTGGGTCAGTGGGTCCTGATTTTTAAAAATGTTTTATGTATTTGGGAGATGCAGGTGCAGATTTCTTCAATGCGTATGTTATGTAGTGGTGAAATTCCAGCTTTAACATACTCATCACCTGAATAGTGAACATTGGACCCCATAGGTTATTTTTCATCTCTCAGCTCACTTCCCCTCTGTAGTCTCCAGTGTCTGTGATTCTACTCTGTGGATTCACGGGCACCCCAGTGTTCACCTCCCACTTCTGAGTGCGAACATGGACTGTTTGACTTTCTGTCCCTAAGTTATTTCACTGAGAGTAATGCCTTCGGTTCCATGCATGTTCCTGCAAAAGACATGATTTCATTATGTTTTATGGCTGAGGAGTATTCTGTGGTATATACTACATTCTTTTTTTTTTTTTTTTTTTTTTGGAGACAGTCTTGCACTGTCGCCCAGTCTGTAGTGCAGTGGCACAATCTCGGCTCGCTGCAATCTCTGCCTCCTGGGCTCAAGCAATTCTCCTGCCTCAGCCTCCCAAGTAGCTGGGACTACTGGCGTCCGCCATCACACCCACCTAATTTTTTTTGTATTTTTAGTAGAGATGGGGTTTAACCTTGTTGGCCAGGATGGTCTCGATCTCCTGACCTCATGATCTGCCCACCTCGGCATCCCAAAGTGCTGGGATTACAGGCGTGAGCCACCTCACCCAGCCACACATTTTCTTTTTTGTTTGTTTCAGATGAAATCTCACTCTGTCACCCAGGCTGGAGTGCAGTGGTGTGATCTCGGCTCACTGCAACCTCCACCTCCCAGGTATAAGTGATAGATACTCCTGCCTCAGCCACCCAAGTAGCTGGGATTACAGGCACACACCACCACGCCCAGCTAATTTTTTGTATTTTTAGTAGAGATGGGATTTCACCATGTTGGCTGGCCTGGCCTCGAACTCCTAACCTCAAGTGATTCACCCACCTCGACCTCCAAAGTGCTGGATTACAGGCATGAGCCGCCGTGCCTAGCCTGATGCGTAGCACATTTTCTTTATCCAGCCAGCCACTGATGGACACTTAGGTTGATTCTGTATCTTTGCTATTGTGAATAGTGCAGGGTGGGGCCTTCTTTGTCTTTGTTTCCAGTCTTAGCTCAGTGCCTTCCACCTGTAGGTGCTCTGTAGCTATTAATCAAAGCCCCAAGAGTACTGGCCCTGGGAGATGGGACCCTGAGTTTCTGCCTCAGACCTGCCATCCCCAGCACTGTGGCCTTCAGGCTGCCATTGCCTTTCTCTGGGCTTCTATTTTCTCACCTATAAACTGAACATTTTGGTCTGATGACTAAGGGACTTCCAGCTCTGACATTATGATCACATATGTCTTACCGATCATTCCAAATAAGAAGGGGTAAGCAAACGGTTTCAGAAAAGGTTGGCAACTAGAGCCAGAGCACTGACTGCAGCTAGATTCGGGTTGGATTGTGTCTTCTCACATTTGGAGCAAAGATGCTGTTGTAAAGTTTTATTTTTGGTTCCAGCAGTAATGAGGTCATTTAAATGCTGTGAGACAGCTCCCTTTAATGCACTGCTCCTGTTTTGGTAAACAAATCCCTTCGTTGGCTTTAGTGAAGGGATGCTTGTGTGAACTCACACCGTAATTGGCAGTTTACAGGAAAGGGTAACACTCCCACAACGTTAGTGCAGTAGTCCACGGCATCCAGTTCTTCAGGGTTTGGCTTCTTCTCAGTAGGCTGACAAAGTCTTGTTGCCCTTTAAGCTCATGTAAAAGAAAACAAATGGCCAAACCATCTGTCTAGACAGGGTCTGTTGCAGAACTCAGTCTCTCCAGTTGGACCAGGGTTCACACATTGAACACTGGCAAGCAGATCTCCCATCTGTGTGAGCTTCTTAACCTCAGTCGCAATGACCGTCATTGAACTGTAGGATTAGTGGATAAACATTCTATATCTGATCATTCGGTGCTATTTATGGGCTATCATTATTATGTGGTAGACATCATTCTCATTGCTAGAGAACTGGTTGGTAAACAAGACAGACGAGGTCCCTGTCTCACAGCATTGATAGCATACCACAAATGGTAAATCAGCAAACAAATGAATCACAGCATCAGATGGTGACGAGTAAATGAAATAAAACAGGATGAAGTGAAAGCTGGCCGGGCAGTGTCATGGGCAGGGGCCTGGTCGATGCTGGGTGTCAGAGCAGGAAGATCTCAGTACAGAGGCGATGTTTGAGCTGAGGATTGGGGGGTTGGAATAGGGCAGCCTGCACAGTCTGGGGCAGAATGTTCCCAGGGAAGAACCAGCAAAAGCAGCTGCCCTCAGGCAGGAGCGATAGAGTGTTCCAGGAAAAAGGACAGCAGGCACCAGGAGACGATTCAGGAGGTGTGGGCAGGGCTGCTGACAGAGGTTCGTGCATGCCACCTTGGAGTTTGAACCTTATTGTCGGTCCAGTGGGAAGCTGTTGGAGGGCTTATGCTGAGCACAACACAGCCTATGGTTTTGTTTTTTTTTCTTTAGATGGCGTCTTGCTCTGTCACCCAGGCTGGAGTGCAGTGGTGCAATCTCAGCTCACTGCAACCTCTACCTCCTGGGTTCAAGCAGTTCTCCTGCCTCAGCCTCTCGAGTAGCTGGGATTACAGGCATTCACCACCACACCTGGCTAATTTTTGTATTTTCTTTTTTTTTCTTGAGACAGAGTCTCACTCTGTCGCCTAGGCTGGAGTGCAGTGGCACCATCTCGGCTCACTGCAACCTCCAACCTCCCAGGTTCAAACGATTCTCCTGCCTCAACCTCCTGAGTAGCTGGGACTATAGGCATGCACCACCATGCCCGGCTAATTTTTGTATTTTTAGTAGAGACAGAGTTTCACCATGTTGGGCAGGCTCAAACTCCTGACCTTGTGAGCCACCACCTTGGCCTCCCAAAGTGCTGGGAATACAGGCGTGAGCCACTGCGCCTGGCAATTTTTGTATTTTTTTAGTAGAGATGGGGTTTCACCATCCTGGCCAGCCTGGTCTTGAACTCCTGACTTCATGATCCACCCACCTCAGCCTCCCAAAGTGCTGGGATTACAGGCATGAGCCACCGCACCTGTCCTGCAGCCTATGTTTTTTAAATGTTCCCCTCGGATGTTTGATGGGGGAATAATGGATTGTAGGAGGTGAAAAATTAAAAGGGAGACCAAAGTGGAGTCTACTGTGGTCACTCAAGCTAAAGATGCTGGTCACTTTAACAAGGGGGAGGTAAGGGATGGGGGAGATGAGCTGAAGTTGGCGGATGTGAGATCTCTTTTGGAAGTAGACTCTATAGATCGCTCATGGCTCAGATGTGGGAGATGAAACAGACGGAATCAAAGAGATACCTCAAGGGCTTTTGGCTTGTGGATCATCTTTAGCATGAGTAGAGGATAATGCTGTTTTCATTGAGATGGGAAAGCCAGAAGTAAGAGAGGGGGAAAAAGTCCAGTTTTGATTGTACTAAGGTATATATCAGATGCCCAAGTGGAATTGTTAAGGAGGCAGTTGGAAATATCCTTAATACCATTACGTTTAAGTTAGCCTGTTGGCCAGTACCAGTTTTAGCCTAATAAATGTCAGACACTGATTTTATTTTTTACTGAATGTTGCTGTAGGCAGATACATATAAAACTGACAATTATGGGCCAGGCACAGTGGCTCACACCTGTAATCCCAGCACTTAGGGAGGCCAAGGCAGGTGAATCACTTGAGGTCAGGAGTTCAAGACCAGCCTGACCAACATGGTGAAATCCCCCTCTCTACTAAAAATACAAAATTAGCCAAGCATGGTGGTGCATGCCTGTAGTCCCAGTTACTTGGGAGGCTGACGCAGGAGAATCACTTGAACCTGGGAGGTGGAGGTTGCAGTGAGCCAAGACTGCGCCATTGCACTCCAGCCTGGGCAACAAGAGTGAAACTCCATTTCAAAAAAAAAGAAAAAAAAAAACAACCCTGATAATTGTATGGTTAAAACTGCTAATGAACTGGGCACGTTGGCTCATGCCTGTAATCCCAGCACTTGGTAGGCCGAGGCAGGCGAGATCACCAGTGGTTAGGAGTTCGAGACCAGCCTGGTCAACGTGGTAAGACCCCGTCTCTACTAATAATACAAAAATTAGCCGGGTAGATGTGGTGGTGCATGGCTGTAATCCCAGCTGCTCGGGAGGCTGAGGCAGAAGAATCACCTGAACCCAGAAGGCAGAGGTTGCAGTGAGTTGAGATTGCACCACTGCACTGCAGCCTAGGTGACAGACCAAGACGCTGTCTCAAAAAACAAAACAAAAAAACCCCGACTGCTAACATTTATTTGTTGCTGCTTGTGTCTTCCTATTGAGTTCTCTGAACTCCCTCATTAGATGATCAGAAATTCCAAGACAAGGCAACTCGCATTAATTTCTTTGGATACTCCCTTCCTATTTCCTACTTTCAATTTTGAAAAAAAAAAAAAAAAACTACATTACAGAATGTCTGTTTCTTGACTAGTGTAGCTGGGAGCCCTATTGTAGATTGGTAATTTTTGCCCTCTAAAGCCAATTTTCTTAGTTATATGTTTTGCATGACTTTGTTTTTAATGAGTTTTGTGGTTTGGGGCTGGGGCAGGCAAGTGGAGTGGATATGTGGGTGCTCTTGATAGAAAGTGCCTTGAGCTCTTCTAAGTGTGTATATGCTTTGAGCTGATATTCTGTTCCCATGGACATAGTTTTGCATGTTTCGTGTCACAAGTCCTACTTCTAAAAGCATTTAAAAATTAGAAAGGAATGTACCTAGTATTGTCACATCCTCATGTTTCGTTTAACAAAGAGGAGGGGAAAGAGGAAAAGAATGATGGTGTATACTAGTAAGGAGGATGGATAGGGTTTTTGGGGGTTTTTTGTTTGCTTTTTCGAGATGGAGTCTCACACTGTCGCCCATGCTGGAATCCAATGGCGTGATCTTCTACAACCTCCACCTCCCAGGTTCAAGCGATTCTCCTGCCTCAGCCTCCCAAGTAGCTGCGATTACAGGTGCCTACCACCATGCTTGGCTAATGTTTTTGTATTTTTAGTAAAGACAGGGTTTCACTATGTTGGCCAGGCTGGTCTCGAACTCCTGACCTTGTGATCTGCCTGCCTCGGCCTCTGAAAGTGCTGGGATTATAGGCGTGAGCCACCGTGCCTGGCAAATAGGTTTTTACTAATTTGGGCTAAAATCCAAATGGATTGTCTTATTTCTGGACTCCATAATGGTCCCTGATGCTCTTGGGAAAGAAGTCCACAGCTTTTCTGCCCCCGGGGAGGAAGAAACACTCTCTCATCTTCTAGATCCCAGCAGCCGAAGCATATCTTCCATGGAAAAAAACCAGCCGCCATCCTACTCTCCAGCATGCTGTGAGGCAGCCCAAGGCTATTCCCTATGCTGGCGTGGGAGGCCCAGCAGGCCAGGACCACATCCAGTCAGCACATCCTGATTCTGTTCTTTTCAGTGGTATCCGCTGGGCCATAGGGCCTCATGCACCGTAAGTGTTGAATGTTGTCGTCTTGGCGGTTGCACTGATCCTCAAGGATGACTTTTTGGAAGTAGTAGTGCAATGAGAGACTTTGAAGGCCAGGGAGGATGTTTCTGAATGGGGAATGGAAAGGTGTTCCAGAGGTCAGAGGCAGCAAACCAAAAACTGTAGAGTCCAAAATGAGGTGATTGGATGAAATAAAGATTGTTGACAAGTTCGTGAACTACTGTGGTAAGCCAATGACTTCTGAAGTTACATTTGGCCAGACAGGCTTCATTTGACTGTGGTCAGTGGATGGAGGAGACAGTTGGCACCAGTATCTGTTCCTGGGATAGCAGAGCCCCCACCGAACAGTGTGGTACCCGAAAGAGTGTGGGATCCACCAGGTCTGTGTCTGCTAATAATTTCCCCAGACATTCCTGTTGCTGCACATCAGTGACTGTGCAACATCTGTTTTTTTTTTTACTGCTGCATAAAGTTTCATTTCAGTTTCTGACTGTGTATTTCAGATTTTCTAAATGCCTCACATTCTTTCTCCTTTGCAAGCAGCTTGAGCAGGCAGGTTGCCTATTTCTAGGGAGATGGTGGCTTTGTCCATGTTGGACCTTACTGGTTCATGGACTTTTCATGATGGATGTTAAAAGCAGATGGCTTTTGTTTCATATGTTGAGGAATGTCCTGTGACCCAGGCCCACATAACTAGGGCTAAAAAGAGCTACAGGGGGTGAGTCTAAAGTGACACCTCAAAGTAAATCACTTTGGAAGGTTTTGCTTTCGTTTCTCTGAATAGCTAAGGACTTGGGAAAAGTCAGCAGTTTTGCAGTGAGCATATGTGTATGTCCTTGGAGTGAAATAAAGAGACAAGTGGAAGATAAATCAAGGTAGAAAGGCTATCAGCAATCAGATGGCTTAGAGACATTGATTAGTCGGGTTTTTCTGTTTTGTTTTTTGTGGGTTTTTTTGTTTCTTTTTGTGGGGAATGGAGTCTCACTCTGTCACCCAGGGTGGAGTGCAGTGGTTGGATCTCAGCTCACTGCAGCCACCACCTCCCATGTTTAAGCGACTCTCCTGCGTCAGCCTCCCAAGTAGCTGGGATTAGGGGCATGCGCCACCACACCCAGCTAATTTTGTATTTTTAGCACAAATGGGATTTCATCATGTTGGACAGGCTGGTCTTTTTTATTATTATTATTGATTGATTGTTTTTTATTTTTATTTCTTCCTTTTTTTTTTTGTTTAAAGATGAGGTTTCACCATGATGGCCAGGGTGGTCTTGAACTCTTGACCTCAGGTGATCCACCCACCTTGGTCTCCCAAAGTGCTAGGATTACAGGCATGAGCCACCGCGCCCAGCCTAGTTTGTTTTTTTTAAAGAAGATTTTTTTATAGAGGTTGAAGCATTTTTAAAATGTATTTAGGGAATGTGCAGACCAGTGTCTATGGCAGTGGGTATCAGATTCATCAGTTTTCTGTTTTGATTTCTCTACCAAGCATCTCATTTGTATGTTTTAAGAAAGCTTGAGATTCAGTTCAATATGGTGGTTTTGGGTTTTGTTTATTTGTTTTTTGGTTTTTTTTGGTGGTGGAGTCTCGCTCTATTACCCAGGCTGGAATACAGGTGGCTATTGAAATTTAATGAGAATTCAATTCAATTAAAAATTCAGTTCCTCAGGAGGCCAAGGCAGGAGAATCGCTTGAACCTAGGAGGCAGAGGTAGCAGTGAACTGAGATCGCATCACTGCACTCCAGCCTGCTGACTGGGCCAGACTTTGTCTCAAAAAAAAAAAAAATCAGTTCCCCAGTTGCCACTAGCCACATTGCAAGCACTCAGTAGCCACATGTGGCTGATGGCTCCATATTGGATGGCTCAAATATAGAAAATTTCCATGATCACACAGAAAGTTCTGTTGGATAGCACTGCCAGCCAGAGACTTGGATCCAGTCCACCGGATTCTTTTCTCCTGTGATAATCTGTGATACCTGTTGACAAGTGATGGATATTTGGCCAGACGTGACAGCTCCGTTCTCCTGTGTCAGTGCCGAGTGTCTGTCAGCGTCCTTCACAGTGTGCTCACTTTTTCTTCCAAGGAGGAAGTTGGCCGAATATGGAAGATGGAGCTGCTCAAAGAATCGGATGGGCTGGGAATTCAGGTTAGTGGAGGCCGAGGATCAAAGCGCTCACCTCACGCTATCGTTGTCACTCAAGTGAAGGAAGGAGGTGCCGCTCACAGGTGACTAGATAACTCCCCCCTCCCCCATCTCTCCACCTCCTCTCCTTCCCTCCCTCCCTCCTCCCCCGCTGGTGCAGGTGCCCTTCCACTTGTTCAAAGCCCTGGTAATTACAGTTCATAAGGATTATGCTGGTGCACAGAAGGAAACCGGGCAAGAGTGGTTCTAATTGAACACACCTCTGAGCACAGGAAGTGGCTAATTGCAGAGGATATTGCAGGATCTTCTAAAACAAGGAGAGATTGACTCTCTTACAGTCCAGTTTTAGTTTCAAGTGAATGTTATGTATCCTAACTTGCTGAGATGATATGAGGCTACTTATTGAGAATATGCTGCTGAGTAGAACACCGCATTCCTAAGATCTTAACTCCCATTGACTAATGACTGGGAAAGTGACTGATTTTCAGTGTGACCATAGTTCATGCTTTCGGGCTTCACCTGTCAGATCTGTCAGGATTTCAGGCACACTTAGATACATGGATCTCTGTTACACAGATGTGGAAAGGAAATTTAGTAAATGTGAATTTTTCTCCTTGTAATCTGGAAACAATTCATACCTCAAAATTTCTTTTGTAGGCCAGGTGTGGTAGCTCATGCCTGTAATCCCAACATTCTAGGAGGCCAAAGCAGGAGAACTGCTTGAGCCCGGGAGTTGAAGACCAGCTTGGCTGGGCGCAGTGGTGCACGCCTATATTCCCAGCACTTTGGGAGCCTGAGATGGGTGGATCACCTGAGGTTGGGAGTTCAAGACCAGCCTAGCCAACATGGTGAAACCCCACCTCTACTAAAAATACAAAAATTAGCACGGTGTGGTGGCACGCACCCGTAATCCCAGCAGGCTGAGGCAAGAGTATTGCTTGAACCTGGGAGGCGGAGGTTGCAATGAGCTGAGATCGCGCCATTGCACTCCAGCCTGGATGATAGAGCAAGACTCCATCTCAAAAACTAAAAATAAAAAATAAAAAAGGGCCAGGCACAGTGGCTCATGCCTATAATCCCAGCACTTTGGGAGGCCAAGGCAGGTGGATCACTTGAGGTCAGGAGTTCAAGATCAGCCTGACCAACATGGCGAAACCTCATCTCTACTAAAAATACAAAAATTAGCCAGGCGTGCTGGTGAGCGCCTGCAATCCCAACTACTTGGGAGGCTAAGGCAGGAGAATCGCTTGAACCTGGGAGGTGGTGGTTGCAGTGTGCTGAGATCATGCCATTGCACTCCAGTCTGGGTGACAGAGCAAGACTCCATCTCAAAAAAAAAAAATGTTCTCCTTTCCATGTTGAAGAATAAAATAATAATTATTAATAAATATGTAAAAATAAAAAGACCAGCCTGGGCAACATGGTGAGACCTGGCCTTTACAAACAAAACAAACAAAATAACGGCCGGGCGCACCTGCAATCCCAACACTTTGGGAGGCTGAGGCAGATCACCTGAGGTCAGGAGTTTGAGACCAACCTGGCCAACGTTGTGAAACCCTGCCTCTACTAAAAATACAAAGAAATTAGCCAGGTGTAGTGGCGCACACCTGTAGTCCCAGTTACTTGGGAGGCTGAGGCACAAGAATCGCTTGAACCCAGGTGGCGGAGGTTGCAGTGAGCTGAGATCACGCCACTGCACTCCAGCCTGGGCAATAGAGCGAGACTTCATCTCAATTAAAAAAAAAAAAAGAGCTGGTTATGGTGGCACACTCCTGTAGTCCTAGCTACTCAGGAGGCTGAGGTGGGAGGATCACTTGAGCCTAGGAGATCTAAGCTGCAATGAACCATCACTGCGCCAGTGTACTCCAGCCTGAGTGACAGAGCAAGAGACTCGGTCTCAAAAAACAAACAAAAACTTATTTTTTAATCTGAGCAATGATCTGAAGTAGGAAGAGGAACAGTGTTTAGCTAGAGCATGTGCAAAACAGTTTATTTTGAGTAAGAAGGACGTAGCTATCCCAAAATATCAGGGAGATCTTGACTGCTAGCTAATTGCTTCCATGCACCATAGGGTGTTTACTATTTGCAAAGCCTGGTGGGGCGTGTATGTGTGTTGTATGCCCACGTATATACAGTAGGCGTATAAAGGGAGAGTTTTGTTGATGAGCGAGGTGATTGTCTTGTATCTAGTCTGGAACTTGGTGTTCAGCTCATGTACCCTGATTCTAAGAGGGTTGTGGCAAACCAGACTGGTACTGGTCTGCCCAAGCTTGAGAGGGTACGCGAGGATATCACGAGGTACAGTTGAAGGAGCTGGAGGTAGTTAGTCTGAAGAGTGGAAAACTGGGCACAAACCAGCACAGTCTTTTACGCTCATCAGTTCTCTTATTACAGAATAGGATGCTAATCACTAGAGTAGAGATAAGATTAACTGCAATTGTTAGTTGTCTGGGTGGTAGTAATTACTGAAGAATTAAGACCTTAGGTGGTTTTTACGCCAAGCAGCATTATTAAACTTCCAAAACGGCATGTGTGTTAAGGAGCTCTTGTCAGATAGACACTTACCCATTAATCCTAGGTCTTAAGTTCTAGTCTGTGTTTAGCAAGGAAATTCCTGTGCCCAGAGATAAACTTACGTGGAACTGATCTTGTCTGTTTTCTATCTGAGCCATTTCTGGTGGGTCTCATCATTTTCTTTTCATTCTTACCCTGGAGTTGTGTGTGTGTTTCTTTGAGCCTCTGGGGTGTGTGATTCACAAGCGGGGCATTTTAGTTAATAACAGGAAATGAGAGATATGAAAGAGGGAAATAGGAAAAGAGATGGGGATTTTTTTTTTTTTTTTTTTGAAATGGAGTCTCACTCTGTCACCCAGTCTGGAGGGCAGTGGCGTGATCTCGGCTCACCACAACCTCCGCCTCCTGAGCTCAAGCGATTCTCCTGTCTCCGCCTCCCAAGTAGCTGGGACTACAGGCACATGCCACTGTGCCCAGCTAATTTTTGTATTTTAGTAGAGATGGGGTTTCACTATGTTGACCAGGCTGGTCTCGAACTCCTGACCTTGTGATCCGCCCGCCTTGGCCTCCCAAGGGATAAGGATGGTCTTGATGGTGTTCTGGATAAGTAAGCCCAGGACACTGGTCCGAATCATTGCATTCTTGATTTCTGAATCCCTCTCCTCCCATAGGAAGCAGCTCCTGAGTGGCCCACACACACAACTCCTGAGATTCCAGTTCGTTTCTTCTGTGGTTTTCCCCGTTCCCCTTCTCCCACCATTCCAAGCAGCTAGCGGAGCCCTCAGCATTTCTCTGCTTCAGGGATTTTTGAAGGACAGAAACAGAGACTAGCAGAGGTGTCTGGAGCCTCCTGTCTTCTGTTAAAGCCTAAATTCATAGAAAAGACAGTGGCGCATGACCTAGAGGAAGGAGATAGAAAGTGAGAGAAAAGCTGTTTAAGGCAGGAAAGCGGAGGTAAGGATGGAAGGAGAGAAGTCAGTTGATTCATGGAAGGAAAGCAAGGAGAGAGTCTGCAGATTGGAGAGAAGCAGAGTTCTGGGCGTGTCTGGGGATGTGCGCATGTTTCATGGCAGCACCCTGGGTGCTGATGTGCCTTTAAAACAGGGGTGGCCAGTCTTTTGACTTGCCTGGGCCACACTGGAAGAAGAAGAATTGCCTTGGGCTACACATAAACTACACTTAACACTAACGATAGCTGATAAGCTTTAAAAAAAAAAATCAAAAAAATCTCATGGTTTAAGGAAGTTTACACATTTGTGTTGGGCCACATTCAAAGCCGTCCTGGGCTGCGTGCAGGCCATGGGTTGGCCAAGCTTGATCTAGAGGGTACAGTGGGATCCGAGGCTCGAGGTCTCTCTGCCTCACCAGCTTTCCTATCCCATGTTCAGCCTTTTCTAGCTCCTTTGGGATCCTGGGAGATCAGACTCCTGGAGGCTCTGGTGGAGTCCACAGGACTGTGGACTCACCATGGTCAAAGGGGCCTGCCCAGTGCTCCGGCACAGTCGCCATGCAGAGCCCTGACCCACCCTAGGGGAGGCAGTCCCCGTGACAGCTGAGTCTCCTGCCAGCAGGAAGAAGCTCAGTCAGCCATAATGTAATTAAGGAAAGAAGGAGAAAATGTTTGTACACGATGTTTGTTGCCCAGGTCTGATACCTGCAGTGATAGCATTTCAGGCAGTTTATTTGTTCTTTTCCTTTCTTTCTTGTTTTTTGTTTGTTTTTCATTCGTCTTTCTGCATATGAAGCTTGGCTGCAGAGACTCAGGGATGAAAAGGAGCTAAAGCTGGGCCTGGTGGCACACACTTATAGTCCCAGCTTGTAGTACTCAGCTATGAGTACTACTACAAGTAGTACTTGTAGTACTCAGCTACGAGACTGAAGCAGGAGGATCACTTGAACCCAGGAGTTCCAGGCTGCAGTGAGCCAGGATCACGCCACTCCACTCCAGCCTGTATGACAGAGAAGGACTCTGTCTCAAAAACAAACAAACAAAAAAGAAAGCATATATTTAAAAAGAAAGAAAAAGAACAAGGTGTGAGGAGAGTGAGAGACCTGATCTTCAAGGACCTGTAGCTCCATTGGGAGACACAGACACAAGTAGTAAATCACAGGTGCCCCAGAGGACATCTGGTCAGGGTCGTGCCACCTGGGAAGAGAGGAGGACAGTGCATTAGGAAAGAAATGTAGGTGGGCTTAGGATACCTCTGCTCGTTCTGAGCTTAGCTCAGTGACTCTGTCAACAGGGCAGGGTGGCAGTTGGGATTAAGAAAAGAATGACTCGGCTCTCCTAAAGCCTTGGGGTCTTGGTTCCTCTATCACCGTCTCCACCTGGATGGGAGTTTCAGTGACATTGATGCCAGGTAGGGCAGTGACCTCACTTTGCATATTAATGAGCCACTGCCTGAAATCATGGAGGCTTTCACTCCTCTGATGGGAATCTGGACACCGAGAATAAAGCAATCCCACCCAAACTGCCTCCGGCCATCACAGTGTCCTCCTTAGCCCGATCTTGACTGTCCCTTCTCACAACCCTCAGTAGCTCCAGAAAATGGCCCTTCTCAGGCCAGAATGTCTTGACAAGGGATTTTTTTCCCCCATCTCCGTTTCCTTAGGGATGGCAGGCTGTCCTTAGGAGATGAGCTGCTGGTAATCAATGGTCATTTACTGGTTGGGCTCTCCCACGAGGAAGCAGTGGCCATTCTTCGCTCCGCCACCGGAATGGTGCAGCTGGTGGTAGCCAGCAAGGTAGGTCATGTTTGTTTTTTGGTACTCATAACGGTGGCAGTGATGAGTTGGGATTGAGCCCCACTTCCCATCATGCGTGCATACACGCGCGCACACACACACACACATGCACTTGTTTACCTTGGGCCATTGAAACAGCCATAATTCTACAGGGCAATGCTATGCAGAGACCCTTAGCTAAAGTGCAGTTAGTTGCTTCACATTCCTTAAGAGTTTTTGTAGGTATGTGTTAGGGCACATGCACCTCCTGGGCTGTGGATGGGTACTGGTCCGTGGCCTGTTAGGAACTGGGCTGCACAGCAGGAGATGAGTGGCAGGTGAG
The DNA here is from genome assembly GCA_036589455.1 of Ateles fusciceps. Lineage (NCBI taxonomy): Eukaryota > Metazoa > Chordata > Mammalia > Primates > Atelidae > Ateles > Ateles fusciceps. The sequence continues at coordinate 10,760,658 of JAZHEH010000572.1, read as the reverse complement.
TGAGCATTACCTCCTGAGCTCCGCCTCCTGTCAGATCAGCAGCGGCACTGGATTCTCATAGGAGCGTGAGCCCTATTGTGAACTGCACATGTGACGGATCTAGGTTGTGCACTCTTTATGAGAATCTAATGCGTGATGATCTGAGGTGGGACAGTTCCATCCCAGAACCATCCTCCTCACCCCCACCATCCTTGGAAAAATTGTCTTCCATGAAACTGGTTTTTGGTACCAAAAACGTTTGGGGACCACTGTGATAGGGGATGGAAAGGACAGAACGTAACTAAAGAAAAGGTAAGAATGGTAGATGGGAGGAAGGACAATGTGGAGAGAACAGCAGCTCTTCCAGGAGGAGCTGCAGAGGAGACGTGGAAGCCTGGACAGCTGGGAGAGGGAGGAGAGCCTTAGGGGTGCCAAGGGCAGGCGTGGCTTCTGCTCTCACTTGTGGCCTCTGAGTGTTGGAGCTGGAGGAAGCGTTGTGAGTCCCGTTTGTCCAGACAATTTACAAATGAGACAGTAGGGGAGAGCTTCCATGACTACTACTGTCTCACAGAGGCCAGGATGCCATCAGTTGCACCAGGACCTGGGCCCTAACGCCTAGCCCAGTGTCTGTCCCCTGTCTCCCTGCTGCCTCTTCTCATGGGTCCTCCACAGGTCCTGAGGCCCCAGGCAGACCAGAGCTTCTTTCACTCCCACCCTAGAGTGCATTCATCTAGTGCCCAATTCTGGGTGCCAGCATCTGCTTCTTAAAGCACTGGCTAAAGTCCGCAGGACTTCACAACTGTGGTGAGAAGAGGAGGTGCTGGCCTCTTGTGTGTCTGAGCTGTGGGCTCATGTACCGTTGATGAGACCAGGGCAGAGTCTGCATGGCCGAGGAGCTGGTGAAGTGGAGCCATGAGGCTTTGTTCCAATTCCAGCCGGGAAGGACGAGACAAGGCCACACCCGCTTAGCCCTTTGCAGCATGACACTCTCGCGAATATGGATAATCCTTTTTCCATTATCTCTGCTGTTATTTCAAACCTGGAGTGATAGGCTTCTTTGTATTCTCCCCCTGGGATTGCAAGATTGATTGCTGATTTTTGGAATACTGAACAAATAGATTAGAAGAACATTTTGAGCTATTCAAAAAATCTGCGTTCCTTTCCTTATACCTTTTACCCCAAGTCCTTGACCTAGACTCTCAGACTTCCAAGGAGAATCTATCTACAGAGCTCTGGTGAAGACTTGGCAGGAAGAGTGGGCATCTGAGTCCCCGGAGGTAGGCGTAGAGACCACCGTCCATTCATAGGTCTCTTCCTCTCCTCCTAGAGATACCAGAGGACACGCTGGGGCCTTCTCTTGAGTCCATCGCGCTCCCTGCATGTCTTCACCCAGAGTGTCTGCTTGTGGGCTGTCTGTAGCCCCTCACCAGGGATGAGGCAGCAGACAAACCCTGGATTCTCTGTCAGCTAGTGAATTCCACAAGGAGGGAAATGCTACAAGAGAAAGAGAAACCAGTTCCTCATTTTGCCAGATACAGTGGGAGCTTGAAAGCATCTTTGGTACACACACACACACACACACACACACACACACACACACACACACACACACACAGAGTGAGAGAGAGAGAGCAAAGCTTGTTTGATTTGCATAGCCGACCTCCTCAATGTCGTGTGCTGAAGAACATGGATTTCTGCACAGCCGTTCTACCACGTACTGCTAAACCTTCATTTCTTGTGCTGACTTCCTTCTCCTGTTAGCTTTTGTTTGTTTTTGAAACAAAATCTTGCCTCCTGTCACCCAGGATGGAGTGCAATGACATGATCTTGGCTCACTGCAACCTCCGCCTCCCAGGTTCAAGCAATTCTCCTGCCTCAACCTCCTGAGTAGCTGGGATTACAGGTGCCCGCCACCACACCTGGCTAATTTTTTCTATTTTTAGTAGAGACAGGGTTTTACCATGTTGGCCAGGCTGGTCTCAAATTCCTGACCTCAGGTGATCCACCCACCTCGGCCTCCCAAAGTGCTGGGATTACAGGCATGAGCCACAGCATCCAGCATCTCCTGCTGGTTTTAAAAACAGAGAAGGGGATAGCTTTTCTTTGTCAAGCCATTTATCCACACACACAAAAACATAAGATTAAAAAAAAAGGCCACTCATGGGTAAAGCAAATAATGAAGGGCTTTGAAAACTCAGTTCCTCCACGGTGCCTGCTCTCTGTGAGACACATCGACTCATCGACTTAAAGGAAGAAAGAACGCACCACAGGGTGCCAGGTGCTTTTAGTTCTTTTTTTTTTTTTTTTGAGACAGAGTTTTGCTCTTGTTGCAATGGCACAATCTCATCTCACTGCAGCCTCCACCTCCTGAGTTCAAGCGATTCTCCTGCCTCAGCCTCCTGAGTAGCTGGGATTACTCCACACACCCAGCTAATTTTGTGTTTTTAGCAGAGACAGGGTTTCTCCGTGTTGTTCAGGCTGGTCTCGAACTCCCAATCTCAGGTGATCCACTGCCCCCCTCAGCCTCCCAAAGTGCTGGGTTTACAGGCGTGAGCCACTGCGCCTGGCTGTTTAGTTTTTATTGAGTGGATGGTATTAACTTCCAAGTGGCTGGACTGGGCATGGTAGCTCATGCCTGTAATCCCAGCACTTTGGGAGGCCAAGGGAGGAAGATTGCTTGAGCCTAGGAGATCAAAACCAGCCTGGGCAAAATAGTGAGACCTCTTCTCTATACAAAGATAAAAAATTTAGCCAGGTATGGTAGCGCACACCTGTAGTCCCAGCTACTTGGGAGGCTGAAGCAAGAAGATTGCTTGAGCTTAGGAGGTCAAGGCTGCCTGGGTGACAGAGCAAGACCCCGTCTCAAAAAACAAAAATGCACAAACAAACATCCAGGTGGTGAATTACCTTGCCCTGAGGTCACACCGCAGTGGAAACCAGAGTCGGGTTTTAGCCTGAGCCCACCAGACTTCACAGTTCATGCTGCTTCTCATGCACCAAGCAGCCTTCATGCAAATCAAATATAAAGGACGCTAGCGCCAATGGTATTAGAAAAAGATAATGTGTTCCTACTAGAGGCTTTGACTTTTAGGGACACTTGCTTGGGTCCTTGTAGGGCCGAGTAGCATTCCAGAGCTAAAGAATGGGGGTCCATCCAAGTTCTCAATCCACTGGCCCTTGGGCATCTGTCCCGAGCTGCGCTCCTAAAGCTGACCCAGGCCTCAGAGGAGTGATGCCTTTCACTACTTCAGATAAGCTTCGTTTTTACTATTAGGCAATAAACTGCTACGGCAGCTGCCTGCTGCGCCTAAACTTCACCTGCACCATCCGAGGTCCTCATTCACTGAGGAGGAGAAAGGTAACAGCCTTCAGGTACCTCTTGACATCTGTTTCTCTTCTTATCCAACAAGAGCAAGTAATTCACAAGCTTTCTCGCGTCTTCACACTTGAAGAGGGAGGGGGAGAGCTTTTGACTTGCTGAATGTAAAGAATAACTAAAATGTAAACTATTGTTATGACGGATAATAGTCACTTTGTTGCAAAACTTTAAGGCATTGTTTTGGAAATACAGCAGTTACTTGTTTGTGGAGAGGATGTCTCGTGTTTCCACACAAGTAGATTGTTGCTTATAGTAGGAGCTAAGGAAGTTTTTATTGAATGAATAAACTCAGAATATGCAAGTTAGTTTTGATATTCCTGGAAGCAATGTGTAACAGTACAGATCTCTTGCTTGCTGTTTTATTTTTTTCACTCTCGGTTTTTATTAACAAGTAATATGTACGTATTATATCAAATGCAGACAACCCCCAAAAAATGCAGAGATGCTGCTGCTGCTGAAATTCTCATAATACCACCAGTAGTACTTACTGTGCATTAACTGGCGTGTCCTTCCAGCTGGGAACATCTGTATGTGTTTGCACCATGTACTTACATGTTTTCTTTAAAATGGAGTCAAATGCAAGGAAACAGCATATTTTCTGGAGGCAGTCCCACCTGGACTTAAACTGGGCACAGCCCTTTAAAAGCTGCATGGCCCGACCAAGTTGTTACCTCTCCTCATTCTCAGTTTTCTTCTCTGTACAGTAAGAATCAGCAACTACCTCAGGAGGGTGATGTTAGAAGGATTAAATGAAATCTCAAGGGGCCGGGTGCGGTGACTCACGCCTGTAATCCGAGCACTTTGGGAGGCCAAGTTGAGAGGACCACTTGAGGCCAGTAGTTAAAGACCAACTTGGTCAACATAGCAAGACCCACCCCCCATCTCTATAAAATAATCATAAATAAATAAATAGAGCCTGATTCCATGTATTTTTGTTGACCTTTAAAAGTTGTTCAAGGCTGGGCGCGGTGGCTCATGCCTGTAATCCCAGCACTTTGGGAGGCCGGGGTGGGAGGATCACCCGAGGACAGGAGTTCGAGACCAACCTGGCCAACATGGTGAAACCCCGTTTCTACTAAAAATATAAAAATGAGCAGGGTGTGGTGGTAGGATCTTATAATCCCAGATACCCAGGAGGTTGAGGCAGGAGAATCGCTTGAACCCAAGAGGCAGAGGCTGCAGTGAGCTGAGATCCTGCCACTGCACTCCAGCCTGGGTGACAGAGCGAGACTGTATCTCAAAAAAAAGTTGTTCAAGGACTGCCTTCATTGAAAAGACGTTATCTGGCATTTTGATTTGACAAACAATCTAATGTCTTTTTTTGTTTTGAGGCGGAGTTTCACTCTTGTTGCCCAGGCTGGAGTGCAGTGGTATAGTCTCAGCTCACTGCAACTTCCACCTCCCAGGTTCAAGGGATTCTTGTACCTCAGTCCCCCAATTAGCTGGGAGTACAGAGTGCCCGCCACCACGCCCAGTTAATTTTTGTATTTTTAGTAGAGACAGGGTTTCACCATGTTGATCAGGCTGGTCTTAAACTCCTGACCTCAGGTGATCCACCCGCCTCGGCCTCTCAAAGTGCTGGGATTACAGGCATGAACCACTGAGCCGGGCCGATCGAATCTCTTTCTAATGAGTGTATGCTGGGGGAGATGAGCACAGGAGCAGGGAAGAGGAGATGATGCATTTGTGAACTCTGGGCGAGGGCCGGGGACACAGCAGTGAATAGACATGGTGTTAGGGGGAGCAGTTCTCAGACATGCAGGGGAGATGGACACATGGAGTTCGACACACTGCAAGCAGTAGTCAAAGACTTTAGAGAAGAAAGGAGGGGCACATGGAGTGTCTCCTGAGATGACTGAGGTGGGCTTTCAGAAGGAGAGGTGTTCAAGCCTTCCGTTCGTGGGCCTCAGTCATAAAAGGAAGGGTGGTCCCAGCATGGGGAGCTGCCGGCGGAAAAGGCAGTGGGCAAGGAAGAATCTGAAGGGTTTGGAAGGCAGCATGGCATCAGAGTGGGTTGGTGGGGAGAGTGGACGGGGACGAGTTTGGAGAGTGTGGCAGAGCTGCTCTAGAAGATGCTGACCTGCTGATAAGGGCTTTAGACAGCATCCTGAAAGCAGCCCAGGGGAGGCCAGCAAAGGATCCTGGGCCAGGGTGGTGACTCACTCCTGTAATCCCAGCACTTTGGGAAGCCAAGGCAGGAGAATGGCTTGAGCCCAGGAGTTCCAGACCAGCCTGGGCAACATAGTGAGACTTCGACTCCACAAAAAATTTTTAAATCAGCCAGGTATGGTGGTGCATGCCTGTAGTTACAGCTACTTAGGAGGCTGAGGCAGGAGGACCATTTGAGCCCAGAGATTTGAGGTTGCAGTGAGGTATGACTGTACCACTGCAGTCAGCCTGAGTGACACAATGAGACTTTGTCTATAAAAAAAAGTATAATCGTGGCTCACGCCTGTAATCCCAGCACTTTAAGAGGCCGAGGCGGGCGGATCACAAGGTCAGGAGATCGAGACCATCCTGGCTAACGTGGTGAAACCCCGTCTCTACTAAAAATACAAAAAAATTAGTCATGGTGGCGCATGCGTATAGTCTCAGCTACTCAGGAGACTGAGAAAGGAGAATCACTTGAACCTGAGAGGTGGAAGTTGCAGTGAGCCAAGATTGTGCCACTGCACACCAGCCTGGGTGATAGAGCAAGACTCCATCCCCACCAGCAAAAAAAAAAAAAAAAAAAAAAAATATGTATGTATATATATAATTGTTTTTTAAAGGGATCTTAAGTTCAGGGAGCTTGGATTGCCCATGGAAACACTGATCTAAAGGCTGGCCGTGGTGGCTCATGCCTGTAAACCCAGCACTTTGGAAGGCCCAGGCAGGTGGATCACTCGAGGTAAGAAGTTTGAGACTAGCCTGGCCAACATGGTGAAACCCTGTCTCTACTGAAAATATAAAAATTAGCCGGGTGTGGTGGTGCACGCCTTTAGTCCGAGCTACTCAGGAGGCTGAGGCAGGAGAACCACTTGAACCCAGGAGGCAGAGGTTGTAGTGAGCTGAGATCACGCCACTGCACTCCAGCCTGGGCAATGGAGCAAGACTCTGTCTCAAAAAAAAAAAAAGAAAGAAAGAGAGAGAGAGAGAAGAGAGAGAGAGAGAGAGGGAGAAGAAAGCTAAGAATCACACATTCTTTGGCAGAGGAGGTGGGGGGAGGTGGTGGTGGTGGTGGTGGTGGATGGGTTTGGGTTTAAATTGAGTCCACACCCCTGACCTTTGTGGTAACCTTGCAGGCGAGGAACATTTACTCCACAGAGTCTTTGGGTTGGGAGCACGTAGCTTGCCTGTGCCACGTTGCCCTCAAGAACTGCTTGGTTCTGAGGAGTAATTCATGGGTGGGCCTTTCATTGTGTCCCCATAGGAAAGCTCCGCGGAGGACCTCCTCAGGTTAACATCTAAGAGCTTGCCGGATCTGACCAGCTCCGTGGAAGACGTGTCCTCTTGGACTGATAACGAAGACCAGGAGGCAGACGGGGAAGAGGACGAAGGAACCGGCTCTTCTGTCCAGAGAACAGTAAGTGGCTCTGTGCTCCTGGCTTTCTGTTGGAATTCTGTTTTCCTGGAGTCCTGGGCACCAGGATTACAGGATAAACGCTTGAGATAGTATGATAGAGACCAGGATGGGAAAAGATGCCAGTGCATTCTCTCTGTTTTTCTCAGAATCTTTGAGAAAAATCTGTGAGGGGGATATTTTTCATTTAAGGAAAAAACTGCAATGGTAAGATGAGAAAGTCACCTGGGGGCTTGCACTGTGGCTCACGTCTATAATCCCAGAACTTTGGGAGGCCGAGGCAGGTGGATCACCTGAGGTCAGGAGTTCAAGACCAGCCTGGCCAACGTGGTGAAACCCTGTCTCTAGAAAAATACAAAAATTAGCCAGGCATGGTGGTGCATGCCTGTGAGTTCCAGCTACTCAGGAGGCTGAGGCGAGAGAATCATCTGAGCCCAGGAGGCGGAAGTTGCAGTGAGCTGAGATCTTGCCACTGCACTCAAACTTGGGTGACAGACCAAGACTCCATCTCAAAAAAAAAAAAAAAAGGCCACTGGGTACTGAGTTCAGTGCATATGTTAATTTCTAGAATACTTTATAATATACAGAAGGATTTTGCTGCTGTGCCTTGCTAGTGTGTTTGACAACTACTATTAGTGAATTTAACTTAGATGGAGAGATTTCTGGTTGAAAGGAGAAAAGTCCAGGTGCAGTGGCCCATTCCTGTAATCCCAGCACTTTGGGAGGCCGAGGTGGGTGGGTTGCTTGAGCTCAGGAGTCTGAGACCAGCCTGGCCAACATGACGAAACCCCATCTTTACAAAAATACGAAAAAAAAAAAAAAAAAGCCAGGTGTGGTGGGGCATGCCTGTAGTCCCAGCTACTCAGGAGGCTGAGGCAGGAGGATCACTTGAACCCAAGAGGCCAAGCCTGCAGTGAGCTGTGATCATGCCACTGCAGTCCAACCCGGGTGACAGATAAGACCCTGTCAGAAAAAATAATTTAATAATACAAAATGATTCAGGCGAAGTGTGGAATCCGACTCCCAATTGTAATCGAACCGGGACTCCCTGCATGGGTCGCAGCTCTTCCTCGCACACCCGTGACACTTCACGCCCTCCTGGTTTGCTCTTGCACTGCCTGGCACACACACAGTCGTGAGGGCTTTTGGTTAACGGGTTGCAAGGTGGCTCTGTGGTCTCTTCTTTGTGTCCCAGTCTGAAGGATGTGTCATTTTTAGTGTGAACGCTTGTTAGCCCTTGTTCTCCATCTAAACAGCTGTGGGGTGGGCGCCCTCTCTCTGCCTCTTGGAGCCCCTTCCTCCTTCCCACTCTCCTGAACCTAGGCAGCATAGGGAAGCATTGGAAAATCAGCTTTGCTTCCAGTAAGGCCTTAGAAGATGAAAGATCCAGCTGGGCGCGGTGGCTCACACCTGTAATCCCAGCACTTTGGGAGGCCTAGGCGGGTGGATCATGAGGTCAAGAGATCGAGACCATGCTGGCCAACATGGTGAAATCCTGTCTCTACTAAAAATACAAAAATTAGCCAGGCCTGGTGGTGCGTGCTGGTAGTCCCAGCTACTTGGGGTGCTGAGGCAGGAGAATCGCTTGAACCTGAGAGGCAAAGGTTGCAGTGAGCCAAGATTGTGCCACTGCACTCCAGCCTGGCAACCAAGAGAGACTCCGTCTCAAAAAAAAAAAAAAAAAAAAAAAAAAGACACATCTCACATTTGCACAATAAGCTATATTTAAAGGAGAAAAAGTTGCTTTTCCTCTTCCTTTTTGTTCTTGGAAACCTAGGACTACCAAGCATGGTTGTGCAGGTTGTAGACTGCAGGAAGGTGTCACATCTAAGGGTGTACCATTCACATCATAAACATCATAGGCTTTTAGATTTATTCTGACCATTTTCTGAAGGATGGCAGTAAGGGGGGCTCCCTGTGCTCTGTGCTGGCACAGCAGATGCCCCTCTGCTCCTTATTTCCCACAAGAAGGGAAATAATGTGTCTGTGCAACAGCAGACTTCCACTCCAGCACACCTCCAGCATTCTGACCTTTTCTTAGTGTACATCCTTCACTAGCAGCTCTCCAGCCCAGGGGGTTGCCCATTCCTCTCGTCCGCTCCTGTTCCCACAGGCTGGAGGGCTCCTCCCTGCTGAGCAGGATCTGATTGCTCTGCAGTTGTGTCCCAGGACATCTCAGCCAGGTTTCAGTGGAAAGCTAAGCAAGCCCCATGTCTGCAGCGAGGATAGCCCAGCAGCACGTCCGCACCCCCTCCACTGAGCCTCTAAGCCATGGACAGAGCATAACAGCTCTTTGTAGAGAGCCGACAGGCACACACATTGTTAAAAAATTTCTTAAGTCATATTCTCTTGCAAAAAAACTCCAAGGAATTATTTAGTTGGGAACTTTGTATACTAAATACTGCTCTAATAAATGACCTATCACATAAATATATTACATGTTATATAATGTATTTTTATTTAAATTATTATTTAAACTTACACTTTTTATAAATTTATAATTTTAATGACTACATATAATTTAAATTATTATGCATAATTTATGAGTTTTTCTGAGTATAAAAGTAATGCTTTACTATGTAAATGTTTTTGACCAAAAAACCTAAAGACAATATAAATCACCAATAATCCTATATTCAAAGATAGCCATCTATAACAGTTTGGTGTGGATTTCTAATTGATTTTTTTCTTTAAGCACATTTGTATTTTTCGTTGACCTTATATTAACATTAACATACGAAATTTGCTGCGGTCTTAATGGCATAAACATGAGCATATCCCTATGTTATTAAAGGGTCTTCTGCAACACGATCTGTAATGGCTAATATTAATTAGCATGAAAGTGCCATAATTTGTTTCACCAATGTACCTCACATTTATATTCACATTTTTCAAACTGTTAATGTTGTATAGAACATCTTGGCTCCTATAGCTCTCTGTGTTACCTTTTTTTTTTTTTTTTTTTTTTGACAATTCCTTACATGGCTTATAGCGGTAAAATTACTTAGTTAAAGGTTTTTTTCCTGGAGAGATGATAGTAATTTACACTTGCAGCATAGGCCAGTTCCCACCATCACCAAAAACGTTATCTTTAGACAAGTTTGCCGATTACTTACACATTGTTTTATGAGTTGATCACTGTAGTTTTCTTCAGGGACTTTCAGTGTATTTTGTCATAACACACTGGATTCGGGAAGCTTTGTGCTTCCTTTAAGGCAAAGCTAAGCCGTTCAGCAGTGTTTCACCACCAGTATACCTGTTGCCCTGGCTCTGTTTCTGGGTTTCTCTATCATGTCACCTGAAGCTCTTTTTTTTTTTTTTGAGTTGGAGTTTCACTCTTGTTGCCCAGGCTGGAGTGCAATGGTGCGATCTTGGCTCACTGCAACCTCTGCCTACCGGGTTCAAGCAGTTCTCCTGCCTCAGCCTCCCGAGTAGCTGAGATTACAGGCATACACTACCATGCCCGGCTAATTTTGTATTTTTAGTGGAGACGGGGTTTCTCCGTGTTGGTCAGTCTGGTCTTGAACCCCCGACCTCAGGTGATCCTCCCACCTTAGCCTCCCAAAGTACTGGGATTACAGGCATTAGCCTCCACGCCCGGCCATCACCTGAAGCTCTTAATACACTGTTCCTAAGACCATTATCTTCGGGGGGAGAAACCAGCACTGATCCTACTTGACAATTCACCCTTTCCTGTACCCCAGGCAGGACACCACCTCCACCCACTTCCACTTCTGCTTCACCCCCCCCTCACTTACGGAGGAGGTGGTACGGGGCTTCATGCCCAGCCATCACCGAAACCAGAACACCCATCATTTCTCAGCCATCTCTTGAGCTGTCGTTTCAGCCTAGCCCTTCAGGGCACAGGAAGTGTGGGCAGCCGGGAGCGGGTATTTTCTAGGCCTCATAGTTTACCAGGGTCAGCCCTGCTGTTTCTTACAAAGGTGCAGAACTACTGAAAAAATGTTTTTTCTTTTTTTAGTTTCATGTTCACAATCCAAGATTCTTCGTTTCAGCATTTTTAAAAATGAAAAGACTACTCAAAGAAATGTGGTACTGTTTTAATCAACTAAGGTACAAAAAGCCTTTCATTTCACATGATAATGATTAAACCTGCCACCAAATTCCAGCCAGACATGGAATATTTTTGCACCTGTATGTCATGGTGTGTTCTGAGCACTTAAGCTGAGCAAATGTAATACAAATGCCGAGGAGCTGCCATGCATCCCCCTTATGATTTATTTTTAATGGCTCTAATAAATAGCAATGAGATTTCCCTCTCAGAAAGCTCCATCCATGCTTAGAATAAAACCATATGGTGACAATCAAGTTTGAGGAGTAGAAGCCAGTGAAAAAGAGAATGGGGACAGGATGGTGGAACCCCACTGTCATTTGCATAATTGTCAGTCATCTCAGTGGGGTCTGGCTTCAGTGACAGGACTCGATGTCTGCCACCCACCCCCCACTGTCACAACCACATTCAAGATTAAAGACTGCCAATTTGGTCTCAGAAATATCAAAGTCTAGCCTCTCCCCCATACCACCTGTGGTCCTGTTCTACCTGATGGGCCGTTCTTCCCCGAATCTCTCTTCATTTTCTGCTCTGCAATAACAATTTCTTTTTTTTCTAGAGATAGGGCTTTGCTCTGGCGGTACCCAGGCTGAAGTACAGTGATGTGATCGTAGCTCACTGTAACCTCAAACTGCTGGGCTCAAGCAATCCTCCCACCTCAGCCTCCTGAGTAACTGGGACTATAGGCACATGCCACCATGCCCTGCTAATTTTTTAAGTATTTTTTTGTTGCTATGTTGCCCAGCCTGGTCTCAAGCTCCTGGCCTCAAGTAATCCTCCCACCTTGGCCTCCCAAGTAGCTGGGATTACAGAAGCTAGTCACCTTGCCTGGCCATGCAGTATTTAAATAAGAATATTTTAATTAAGAATACTAACAATATTTTAAATAAGAATCTGGCATGTCATTTAAATGTTTAAGGTCTCCAATAAAATGAGTGGCACATGCATTATGACTATTGGCTATTCAAAAAAATATGTGTCCTTTCTCAAGTGTAAATAATTTCTTTATCTGAAAAAGAAAAGAGATTTTTCAGGAGAAAAGTCTGTGTTCTAGCCTTCTGAGAGAGACACTTTAAAATGAAGAGAAAGGAAGAGTTTCAGTATAACAGGGCATGAAACGGATGACACTTATTAAGTGATGGGAGCCTGTCTCCCTTTTTATATTTTTAACAAAAACAAACAAAATGGAAGTAATGGTTGTCTTTGCCAAATCTGCAATTGTCAATGCTCAGCTTGGAAGAGTTTGTTTAGCACATCAATCAGGAGACCTGTATCCGGCTTCCTTTGGCATCAAGAGAATCAGTTCTAACATTTTTGGAATCACAAGTTTGGAAAGATCTTGGAGAACTTTTGGGCGATTCAGGTTTTAGAAGGAATAAAGGACCTATTACTTGAAAGAAGAGCAAAGCAGGACCTTCCGATTCTGTGAGTCTGATATGGGTGTTTGACTCTGTTTGTTGGTGGAACTGGCAGGGGTATGGGGACCTGAAAGCCAGTACCCTCCAGTGCAGATACTAGCCCTGTGGGAAGAAAGGAGAGGCCTTCTTGTGTTTTATTTGGACTGAATAATTGATCAGATGTCTGCTCTAAATGTTTCCAAATGTGTCTGGGCATCAAGAACTTCTGTTACAGCATCTGAATGTATCATTTTTGGTTGATTCATGGTGTCCTAGATGGGAAACTCTCTCTTGTTTTGGGGTTGACCTGGATTTTCTGGCAAATTAAACTTAGAGTCTTATACAAAGAACAATGAACACCGAGCGTGTAAACCTGTGATTAGTATTAAAACAGAAAGACACAGTCTGACTGGAAGTCAGATCTTCACAGAGTAAAACTATTAATGCTGAGAGACACCGGCATGGAGCTCTCTGCATCTAAGGGGAGTGAATGTTCTTCCTCTGAGGCCTTGAGGATAGAGTGTTAGCACTTAGGCTGCTTCTGTGGGCAGTGTGGGCTGAGCCTCGCAGCCTCTCTGAGCCCAGGGCAATCTCGGCCTCTGCTTACAGATTCTCCACTCTGCCCCTCAGTCAAAAACAGTCTGTCCTTCTCTTTGGATTTCCACTTCCTATTTCTGTAACTTTAGGATTCACCTCTTCCAGGAAGTCTTCCCAGATGCACACATCCCACCTCCCTGGGCTCTAGCACACTGTGTGCCCTATGTTGTCTTTCAAGGCCCTTAACTCAGATTGCAGTGACATCGTTATTCAAGTGACAGCTCACTTAATGTCATCTGCTGTTAGTGGAGACTCCGTGGGGCAGGGCCCCGTCAAGGTTGCTCACTGTGTCTCCAGGTCCTTCCTCTCACTGTGTGTATCACATGGATGATTGGACAGATGTGCAGATGGGGATGGTTGGTGCACCCTTTCACAATCCCGTAATGCCCCCTGCATACCTCTCATCGTAAGGTTTGGTCGCCTTCCACTGTCTTCCCCGGCCAGCATACCATGAATTAAAAATGGCCTGGGCCAGGCGTGGTGGCTCATGCCTGTAACCCCAGCACTTTAGGAGGCCTAGGCAGGCGGATCACTTGAGGTCAGAAGTTCAAGACCAGCCTTGGCAAATATGGCAAAACCCCATCTCTACTAAAAATACAAAAAAATTAGCCGGGCATGGTGGCTCACACCTGTAATCCCATCTACTCGGGAAGTTGAAGCAGGAGAATTGCTCGAACCTTGGAGGCAGAGGTGGCAGTGAGCCAAGATGGCGGCACTGCACTTCAGCTTGGGTGACAGAGCCAGACCCTGTCTCAAAAAAAAAAAAAAAAAAAAAAGTTTAAAATGGCCTTGGCACATCGTGGACATTCATTTCTGTCCCCAAGTGAGAGAAAGTCTACTTCTCCCTTCTGGGAATTTCTGTCTGGGATAAGAATATGAGTGATTTCGATGTCATTTTTTTGAAATGTAACAATGGGAGAACACAGTGTCCCTTCTTTTAAAATGGGATATCTGTAATAGCAGCTCATTAACAAGACAAGTAGATTGCTTCTTTTTTGTTTGGTTAGGGTTAGAAACCTGCAAGCAGCTAGAGGGAATTTAGGACTTGGTTTTTCACAAATCAGCAGCAAAAACAAAGGATTACACATCCCAGCAGGAGTTGGTGAAGAAATAAGCAGGATATAAGTGAAAAGCCCAAAAAGGCACCAGAGCAAAGAGCCCAGAACTGCGAGAGTCAGAGACGTGGGTTGTGGTAAACACAACTCTAAAGTGTCAGAGCTGTAGGGAACCTTGGGGAGTAGCTGGTCCCAACCTTGCATTTTATAAACTGGAGACCCGCGATGCGAGGGAAGACCGCAGAGCTCCGCTAGAACAAACTCGTTCCCCTGGAAAAGTCACATTATAGCTCAAGGCAGGTGTGAGGGGAAAAGAGCCAGGAAAGAGACATGAATGCAGGGCAAAGAGTTCATAGATGTCACAGAAATGCAGAAGGATCACTGTGGATGCAGATGCATGAATGGGCGCAGGGAGCTTCCACACTCCCCCATCTGGCTCCTGTGCCCCTCTGGACCGGCCTGCTTGGTGGATCTGGGTGGGGTAGGGCCCAGCAGTCTGTGTTTCTGGTAATTCTGATGCTCAGCGAGATTATAAAAAGTGAAAGTGGTAGGCAGGGCGCAGTGGTTCCTGCCTGTAATCCCAGCACTTTGGGAGGCCAAGGTAGGCAGATCACAAGGTCAAGAGATCCAGACCATTCTGGCCAAAATGGTGAAACTCCATCTTTACTAAAAATGCAAAAATTACCTGGGTGTGGTGGTGCACGCCTGTGGTCCCCGCTACTCGGGAGGCTGAAGCAGGAGAATGGCTTGACCCTGGGAGGTGGAGGTTGCAGTGAGTGAGATCACACCATTGCACTCCAGCCTGGTGACAGAGCGAGATTCCGTCTCAAAAAAAAAAAAAAAAAAGTGAAAGTGACAAGGCTTTTGAGAGTCTCCTGGCTAGGGGCTGGGTGACGGCCAGGGACCTCTGTGTACATGACGTTGAGACAAGGGGAGGTTTTAAGCCCCTTACTGTCTCCCTACTTTCTGCAGTTCAGGGACAGAGGGAGCGAGGCCAAGGTGTTTGTGTCGCTCATGGGAAACTGAGAAGCACGGATCCCCCAGCCTCCTCCGGATCCTCATGAGCACAGACTGGCTGGCACATCATTGCTCTCATAGCCTTCCCAGGCACCAGTTCCTATTATATAGACCAGAGCTGCTGATGCAGAAAATGCCTTATTCTCAGCACCAACCCACAGCAGGCAGCAACACGTGCCGATCCGCAGCTCCCCGAGTTGTGCCTTTTCACTCCACTGCCCCAAACTGTGAACTTCTCTCTCTCCCTCGCCTTAGTCCCGGACTTCCCCAAGTAGGTCTCAGTTCACTTAGACATTCCTTAAGCAACACTTCAGCTGGCACAGGATATATAAAAGGTTGCTTGAAACTCAATGCCTTATGTCGGATTGCCAGAGCAAGATAAGAAAGACAAGATGGCAATTATTGCTGGTCTGAGAAAATAAGATTTACATTAGGGGGTGGTTTTTGTTTGGTTTGGTTTGATACTTCAGAAGACGAAGTGATTACTTAAGTGGGTGGAGGAAGAAAGGAGATAAGAATAATTGTTTGGCTAAGATGGATTGCCTGGAAAACTGCTGAAGTTTGAATTAGGCTTACTCCCGTGGCACACTTTCAGGGGCCTATTCCAACTGGCTACCTGGCCCTCTGCTACATTTTCATTCAAGCAATTTGAAATTCTCAAGGAAGTAAACAGCTCATGTCATTTATGTAGAAAAGTTTTTTTTTTTTTGGAGACAGGGCCTCACTCTGTTGCTCAGGCTGGAGTGCAGTGGCACAGTTAGGGCTCACTACAACCTCTGCCTCCATGCCCAGCTAACTTTTGTATTTTTAGTAGAGACGGGGTTTCCCCATGTTGGCCAAGTTGGTCTCGAACTCCTGACCTTGTGATCTGCCCGCCTCAGCCTCCCAAAGTGCTGAGATTACAGGCGTGAGCCACCATGCCTGCCCAAAATAGAACATGTTAAGACTCAAAGGAAGGTGGCTGTTCAGAAATGAAACTGACATACGAATTTCTTCTTCCATAGACAAAATGATGGCAATAACTACAGGAGGTGGGACAGGGTGATGTGGTTCATTTTTGCACCGTATATATTAGCATAACTCTGTTTATGAGCTTCACTGAGCCTTTAAGGTAACAAAAATCCTTGAGATGTGTCTTCTGAGACTGTAACAGAAATAATATTGCGGCACTGTCAGAACCTTACTCTTAAGAGGAACAGGAGATCCTCACTTAGTTCTAATTTCAGTTATTGTGCTGGTTTTTAGGCAGATGACAAAATGATCTTTTTTTTTTTTTTTTTTTTTTGAGATGGCCCTGTCACCCAGGCTGGAGTGCAGTGGCATGATCTTGGCTCACTGCAACCTCCACCTCCCAGGTTCAAGTGATTCTCCTGCCTCAGCCTCCTAAGTAGTTGGGACATAAGTGCATGCCACCACACCCGGTTAATTTTTTGTATTTTTAGTAGAAATGGGGTTTCACCATGTTAGCCAGGCTGGTCTCGAACTCCTGACCTCAAGTGATCCACCCATCTTTGCCTCCCAAAGTGTTGGGATTACAGGCGTGAGCCACTGTGCCTGGCCAAAAAAATGATCTTTGACAGCTTATAGGTGAGTTAGATAAATGGGCATTGGGTGCTGGGGGGGGGGGGGGGGAAAGAAAAATCCACCTCACTTAAATGGAAGATGGGAATTTTTTTTTTTTTTTGACATTTTTCTCTTTTTAGCCACATCTTATGCAACATGGTAGCTCAGAGCCTAAGAAATAAAAACAAAGCAAAATAGAAGAGGTCAGAAGTTCCCCTGTGGAATCCAGGGCAGAAATTTCACAGAGATGGAGCAATTTAGGACGAACTCCTCATCCCACCCCCTACTGTTACTGTTTGCTTGCCTTGATGTTTGTTTTTGTTGTTGTTGTTTTTGAGACAGAATCTCGCTCTGTCACTCAGCAAGTAGTGCTGTGGCGTGATCTCGCCTCACTGCAACCTCTGCCTCCTGGGTTCAAGCGATTCTCATGTCCCAGCCTTCCTAGTTCAAGCAATTCTTGTGCCTCAGCCTCCCGAGTAGCTAGGATTACAGGCGCACACCACCATACCAGGGTAATTTTTGTATTTTTTAGTAGAGATGGGGCTTCACCATGTTGGCCAGGCTGGTCTTGAACTCCTGACCTTAAGTGATCCACCTGTCTCGGCCTCCCAAAGTGCTGGGATTACAGGCATGAGCCATGGCACACAGCCTCCTCACAGAGACTTTCTAACTCCTCCAAGCCTTCAGTCATCTCTGCGTTCTCTGATTGCCAGTTGTACCTGTTTCTCACATTTGAGCACTTACAATCAGGAAGCCAGCTCCTGGTTTGTAAATGGGGGAGGCGTTTTCCAAAATGCGTTGGTGAGGATTTTGTTTGGATATTCAAATTTATTTCCCCTTGAAACAAATATATCTACTCAGTAAATATCTGTGGAATTATCTTTTAAGCTTTGAGTAGCAAAAGGTGGCCTTTGTGTCACCCCCCTACCCCTCCTCTTTAGCTCCCCACGGCAGACATCTGGAATTCTTCCTAGCGCTCTTCCTAATGATACCAGATACAAGCGCAGTAGTTCATAACATAACCCTGCAGATGCCCACAACCAAGTCATTGTACGAATCAACGCTGGATGACGGCCAGCCTACCATCTCCGTCCACACTCTGAGCACTGTGCCGGGTGCTCTGGGGATACATAGATGGCAGACCCAGTCTTGTTCCTTCTCTTGTGGCATTTTTTATATTCCATAATGAATTATGGTTATTTCTGTACTTTTCATATTTCCCTCTTCTGCATAACGAATCCTCAAGGAGCCATATGCAATACTGAGCTAGAGAAGAGATCTGATTCCTCTGGGAATCAGCTGGGGTCATTGGATGGGTGGCATTTGACTCTTCCATAGGACGTCCACAGGAACACCTGCAGAAATGGATGGAACAGAAAAATAACATGTACAGTGGTCCTCAAATAGGACATTTCATAGTCTATCCAGAGAGTCACAAAGTCTATTAAGCAAAATGTTCAGCCCACACTTTTAGTTTCAGACTATGGAATTATGACTCCTTTTACAAGGAAAGTGACTGATGGTTTTTCAGTTGAGTGACATGGTCAGAGTTTTTGTTCTAAGGTTACTCAAGCAGTGGGGCAGAGGAGGAGTAGGAATGAAGAAAGGCAGGATGGAGGTGGAGAGATGGATGTGGGGGCCTTGGCCGTGCGTAGCCCTGCTGAAAAGTAACCAGAGCCTGTGCTGCAGGATTGGTGGTCATGAGGATGGAGAGGTGGGAAGCCATGTGAGTGACAAGCAGTGGGAAGTCGCCTGCCAGTAGGGGTGCTGGCTTCAGGGAGCAAGGGCCCCTTGGCATGGAGGGAGAGGATGAACAGAGTTTCTTTCCCTTTTTCCTGAAGGCAGGGCTGACCCTACGCAATATTTTGAATAGGATTCTATTTGCCTTTGAACCCTCCTGTCGTCGCCTCCTGCTCAGTTGATGCCTGCTATCTTCACAGGCCCCCCGCAGCTCAGAGCCCTCATCCTGGTGTGAGCTTCCCACTGAGGTCCCTACTGTCTCCCCTCCCAGGCAGCCTCTCCTTCCTCCTCCTCCAAGCCACATTCTCTCATTTCACCACCACCACCAACCCTGTAGGCCAAAATACAAACCAACCTCTTCCATTTTTCCAAGCAGTGTGTTTGTTAGGAAAGCAGTCTGATTTAAAACCGACTTAAACAGTGGCAAGTGATCCTGGGACAGTTAGCAAAGTATGTGCATTTTAAAAAGGGAATCCTTGTTGTTTTAAAGAGTTTATCTGTACGATTTAAAATGACATGTGAAGATAAAATTACACAGAATGCTGGGTGAGAAGGTTGCTTTTAGAGGAACTATGGTGCTAGCTCCTTCCCTAAGATGTCTCTCCTTGTCAGTTCCTTCCTTTCCACTTCCTGAGTCGTCTTTTCTGAAAATTCTCAAGTCTTCATAATGACTCTGGATACAGATGGCAGTAGAGAGATGGGTAGGTCTAGAGTATGAACTATTCCTAGACTGTTAGACAGTAGCCCCCCCTTATCCATAGTTTTGCTTCCTACAGTTTCAGTGACCCACAGTCAAGCTCTATCAGAAAATATTAAATGGAAAATTCCAGAAACAAACCATTCATAAGTTTTCAATTGTGTGCCATTCTGATGAGAGTGGTGAAATCTCAACGCTGTTCAGCTCTGTCCTGCCTGGGACGTGAATGACCCCCTCATCCAGTGTCTCCACGCCATCTACACTACCTGCCACATAGCCAGCTCCATGATCAGATCCACTGCTGTGGTATCATGGTTCCTGTGATCAAGCCATTTGTATTCTACTTCATAATGGCCCTGTAGAGCAAGCAGTGATGCTGGCCATGCAGATATGCCAGAGAGAAGCCATACGGGGCTTCCTTTCAGTGGAAACGTTCTTGAGGAAGGAAGAAAGTCATATGCTGAGGTTACAAGATCAGTGGTAACAATGGTAAGAACGAATCTTCTATCCTTGAAACTGTGAAGAAGGAAAATTTGTGCTAGTTTTGCTGTCACCCCTCAAGCTGCAAAAGTTACAGCCCAAGTGCATAAGGGCTTAGCTAGGATGGAAAAGGCATTAGATGTGTGGGTGGAAGACGTGAACAGAAACATGTTCTGATTAATAGCTCCGGGCGCAGTGGCTCATGCCTGTAATCCCAGTACTTTCGGAGGCCAAGGCAGGCAAATCACCTGAGGTCAGGAGTTTGAGACCAATCCAGCCAACATGGGAAAACCCTGTCCCTACTAAAAATACAAAACTTAGCTGGGTATAGTGGTGCACACCTGTAATCCCAACTACTCAGGAGGCTGAGGCAGGAGAATTGCTTGAACCCAGGGGGTGGAGATTGCAGTCAGCCGAGATTGTGCTGTTGAACTCCAGCCTAGGTGACTGAGCGAGACTCTGTCCTCCCCCAGAAAAAAAGAAAGAAAAGAAAAAGAAATGTGGGGTTTGGTACATATCCCCCATGGATGGGGGCACTGTTGTAGATGAGACGTTACAACCGTAGGGCCGGATAATAAGCATTTCAGGCTTACAACCGTAGGGCCGGATAATGTGCATTTCAGGCTTTGCTAGCCAAATAGTCTCTGTTGCAACTGCTCACCTCTGCCTTTGTACTTTGTAAGCAGCCATAAGCAGTAATTAGTAAATGAATGGGTATGACTGTGTTCCAGTAAAACTTTACAAAAACAAGTGCTTGGGCCAGATTTGGCCCCCAGGCATGAGTTTGCTGAGCCCTGCTAGGTGGTCATGTGAGCCTGGAACAGCCTCTCTTTTGCTCCTTCCCGTGGACTCGCCAGCGTCTCAGCTTTCCCAAAAGATTCTTAAAGAAGCACCTGCCCTTAGAAATATGTGTCAGCAGAGCCCACGAACCCAGCACTATTCCTAGAAAGAAAAGAAGGAAGGAAGGAAAAGGAAGGGAAGGAAGAAAGCAGCCAGCAGGTCATGTTGATCTGGAGAAGGCAGCAGAAGGCCAGAGAGTGCTGCCTGGAACTTAACAGTGAGCCCAAATGTACAAATGTAACCAGGACGCATTTTTTTTTGCAACAGAGTCTCACTCTGTCAACTAGGCTGGAGTGCAGTGGCATGATCTTGGCTCGCTGCAACCTCCACCTCCTGTGTTCAAGTGATTCTCTTGCCTCAGCCTCCCTAGTAGCTAGGATTACAGGCGTTTGCTACAGTGCCCAGCTAATTTCTGTGTTTTTAGTAGAGATGAGATTTCACTGTGTTGCCACGGCTGGTCTTGATCTCCTGACCTCAAGTGATCCACCTGCCTCAGTCTCCCAAAGTCCTGGGATTACAGGCGTGAGCCACTGTGCCCAGCCCATGATGTCTTAACTCTTCATGTGAAACCTAAATGGCATACCCAGTTAAAACAATCTTTTTCTGTTACAATAAGCCATGTAAGAGTATGACACGTTTTCTGAAAGGTTTGTCTAGAAAGAGCCTGACGTGTTTACTGTTGCTGCTGAATTGGATTTGACTCAGCTGCTGTATCAGGGCCCCCTCTGATAATTCAATTTCTTTCCTGCCAATTACGTCTTTTCTCTCTCTCTCTCTTTTTTGGCAACAGTGTCTGGCTCTGTCCCCCAGGCTGGAGTGCAGTGGCACGATCTCGGCTCACTACAGTCTCCATCTCCCGAGCTCAAGCTGTTCTTCCACCTCAACCTCCTGAGTAGCTGAGACTACAGGCATGTGCCACCACACCCAGCTAGGTTTTGTGTTTTTTTGTAGAGACGGGGTTTTGTCATGTTGCACAAGCTGGTCTCGAACTCAGGCTCGAAGCAATCTGCCTGTCTCAGCCTCCCAAAGTGTTGAGATGACAGGCACGGGCGACTGCACCCAGCCCTGTTTCCTTCTTCAGGCTCTTTCGCTGCCTCTTTTTTAGCAGCCGTCCCACCTCTACTTTTTGCATGTCTTGAGATGTTCCTGTGTGCATGTGTATGCGCGCACACACCTGATTTTGCTATTCTGGAGTTTAGGGTAAAGCATATCACACACCTCCTTCCAGAAATACGTCCAATGCAGTGAACCTGGTAGCCAACCCTGCTGAGAAATGACCAGAATGACCCAGGGGTCTACCCTGAGCAGCCAGCCCCCAAATCCAAAGAACAGCTCCAGACCCCATAGTTTTCTCACTCACTAGGTCATGGGACCACAGCAAGAGTGAGGGAGTCTCACTTCCCAGAGAATGCCTGTTCTTCCCTTACTTCAATTTGAAATCTGTACTGAGGACGAACACATGCATTCTCCTCCTTGACATCCACATCCCCTGTTATTTTCAAAGAACGGAAAGTTACTAGAGGACACTGTCCTCTCTTGGGAAGGTGTCACATACAAACCCACTGCAAGAGGGTCAGTTGGGGAGCTAATGACTGATTACATTCCTGTTTCTTTAAAGGTGATGGCTTTACCTCAATTCTCTGAGGAACCAAGAGGTCTCTTTAAATTTGAATACATAAAAATAATCACTCGCAATGTGTGTTAAGCCCATTCAAATTGTTTGGGGGTGATGAATGGGAGGAAACTGGAAATGGGCTCAGCTGGAACAAGGGCAGTATTAATTCATTTGCAGAGCCACAGCCTGAGTGTGGCAGTGGGCATCAGCTGCAGCTCCTCCCATTGCCAGCTGCATCTGATGACCTCGGATCTGCGCACACATGCCCTGCGTGTACCAGAGCACGCCCTGGGTTGGCAAGCTTCACTTTTTAGTGTTACTGTTTTCCTCTTCAGTTCTGAGTTACTCTCTTGGTTGGAAAGCAGTGGGTTGAGTGTAGCAGTAGATTCGTGTTTTAATTTCTACGCATAACTTTCAGGCTTCTGGCTATTTTGTGCTGATTTATTGTTGTCCTGATTCCCCCTTTCTGAATGGTTATTCATTCCCAGCCCAGGCCTCTCTGATGACCATCTGATTCTCCTTCGGTCACTCAAACATCTGCCCCAGAGACTGGGAAAATGAACTTCCTTTGGCAACCTAAAAATAATCTTAGTGTGACTGAAGCCCGAAAGGGAAATCACCACGTTCCACGGTCCTGTGGATACTGACCAGGGGAATGAACCAACAGAGCTTCCTGGGGATCCTGTGGATACTGACCAGGGGGAATGGGCCAGCAGAGCTTCCTGGGGATTTGGAGCTTAGACATCTTCTGTCACATCTGCAGATTTTTTTCTTTCTTTCAAGTCTTGGGAATCGTAAACCCATGGCGAGAACTGGGTGCAACCAGTCCTGAGGTTTTCTTGGGGACTAGGCATGCTTGCACAAAGAAAACGGCTGGAGATAAAAGCCACGCTTTGCATGGTTGGTTTGTAAGGCTGCAAGAGCTAGCTGAGAAAGAGCATACTCAGGATTGCGACATGATATTCGTCACGGTGCGTTCCAGGAGATCTCACAAATGCTTTGAAACAGTTACAGGACATTTCTAAGTACTAGACTTTTAGCTTGAACTCAAGAGACCTGTCTCGTGGGTAGTGATGGCTTCCCCCAACCCCTAGAAGGCGAAATTTGCCAGAAACTAAAACTCAGTCCCCGTGGTATTTCTCATCCAAAATTATTTCTAGCCACATCGTCTAGTGCAACTTTTCAGAGCTTCTGCAATGATATAAAATGTCAACATAATAATTTTCAAATAAATTAAATGCCCTTGTAAGTCGTAATCCAAAGATGTTAAAATCTAAAGTAATTAACATCTCGACTTAAATTTCCTGGGCTTTTGTGTTAAAAAATCAAAGCCCCGGCTGGATGCAGTGGCTCACGCCTGTAATCCCAGCACTTTGGGAGGCCAAGGTGGGTAGATTACCTGAGGTCAGGAGTTTGAGACCAGCCTGATCAACACAGAGAAACCCCATCTCTTCTAAAAATACAAAATTAGCCAGGCATGGTGGCGCATGCCTGTAATCCCATCAACTTGGGAGGCTGAGACAGGAGAATTGCCTGAACCCTGGAGATGGAGGTTGCGGGATGAGTGGAGATCGAGCTATTGCACTCCAGCCTGGGCAACAAGAGAAAAATTCTGGCTCAAAAAAAACAAAACAAAACAAAACAAAAAAATAACAAAAAAAAAATCGAAGGTCTTAATGGCCTTCTTTGATCTCTCCTATTTCTTATTTTGCTCCTCCTTTTCTTTTTCTTTTGTTGAGACAGAGTCTAGCTCTTGTTGCCCAAGCTGGAGTACAGCGACACAATCTCGGCTCACTGTAACTTCCGCCTCTTAGATTCAAGAGATTCACCTGCCTCAGCCTCCCAAGTAGCTCGGATCATAGACATGCGCCACCATGCCTCGCTAATTTTTGTATTTTTAGTAGAGGTGGGATTTCACCAGGTTGGCCAAGCTGGTCTGGAACTCGTGACCTCAAATGATCCACCTGCCTTGGCCTCCCAAAGTGCTGTGATTACAGGCGTGAGCCACCGCGCATGGCCACTGTTTTGCTAGTTCTTAGTTAAGGAGCTCCTTGGTGCTGAATGCTGGAAAGAGATTGTGTTTTTCAGCATCTGTAGCCTGGGCTGTTTTCCACAGGAACAAATACAGTTTTTTGAGCTCCACAAAGACTGAATTCATTCAACAGCAAGTCTCTCATGTGCTTTACTTTTTAGTGATATGCAAATAAAAAAAAAGTAAGTGGGCCCTCAATAGTATTAAAACATTGTCCCCATACCCTTGACATTGAGAAAAATGAGCCAAACTCCAGTCCATAGACAGTTGTCCTAGGCAAGACTTTGTTCCTGGGACCTTATTTAAATTTGCCAAAGGTGATGTCAAGAACTGTAAAAAGAAAAAAAACAAAAACAAAAAAACCCTGAGCTTTTACACTGTAGTTTCATGGATGCTGGCAGGAGGCTTGCGATTCCTGAGTCAGAGACAAATGACTTTATTATTCATGGTCCAGCAACTAGATTTTGGCTTCTCTAATCCCAGTTAGGATTTAATCCTAGTTTAGGGCTTTATGTTCACATCATTTCCCCTTCTCCCCGCAAGTCCTGTGGTGGTGACACAGGGGCCCCAGTGTGTGCACACACAGTGGATTTGCATCACAGCCGAGGATCCCTGACCATAGGCAACCTCGCCTTTTATGAAGGGCTAAAAGCAAACCTGACCAGCCTTTGCACCAGAGGGAGATATGAGTGCTCTGGAGAGTAACGAACCTGCCTCTTCCTCCTGCAACATTATCTAACTTTCAAGGGTGTTGACTCTACAAACATCCCTGGAAAGGTAGGTAATTGTGTGTAACAACAGCTTCTGTCTCTTGTTTGCAAGCCAGGCAGAAATGCAAGAGACCCAGGGAGAATTATCTCCCGGTAGGCCAGAACAGAGAGACTCAGTCATCTATCAAGTAAAAGCAGGTTGATGAGGAAAAGATCCTTGGCTTCCCTGAAAGATGCCAGTCAGTCTGACAGTTGTCTGAAGTTCACGACGGTGAACTTAAACCCAATTGGCAGGAATCTTCCTCCCAACTGGAGTTGGTGGGAAATCAACCCCATCCTATTTCCAGTGCTTTCTGTGTATATTCAATAGCTTCTTGATTTGCATTTTCACTTTGTCATAAAAGTAAAAGGCTTCATGACACTGTATTGGTGTGAGTGGTGCCTCTGATGGAGCTTTACCTTCTAAAAAGCAGGAGTTTTCAGTCCTGGGCCACATTTTCCATTTCCACTGCCTCTTGGCATGGAAGTGCTTAGACTGAAGAAAGCTTCATCTCTCCTTCCACATTTGTTCAGCTGGAAAAAACACCCTCGGCAGATTCATGAACCAGACCTTCTGTTGATGATTCTAGAGCTTGTACTCCTAATGAGCCGGTAAGAGCTAATACCTCTGCCGCCTACTCCTTCAGATTAGTTTTTTCTCAGGTTTTGAATGTCCCAGGGGTTGCATAGCATTGCTTTCTCCTAAGTATTTTGGGGCAGTAATTGGATATGCCTGTAGTGATTCATATCCTTCCCCTTTGGGGAAGACTCACTTGAGTTTCTTTTTAACCTGCTGCTTAAATTAGTTCCATTTCTTCTTTATAGGCTTGCTTGCTGAATTTGGGTGCTTCCTAAAATATTTCTACTGTGTCTTTGCTTTGTGACTCAGACCTTTTTTTCTAACATACTAATCTAGATTATATCATACAAGGTCCATCACTGTGAAAGAGATGAAATCAGTCAATGACTCTTCTATTCCATGAAGTATCCATTGTTCAAATGCATCCTGACCGCCACCGCCTCTGTGTTAGCTCATTCCACCTAGGAAATGTTCTGTCAGACCAGCATTAAGTTCTGGCTGATTCTCCTCCTGCCTGGCTCCGCCCCCTTGGTATTTCGCCTGTTTATTCCCGTTAGAGTCCCTCACTTCATGCATTTCTCAGGCCACTTTCATCAGAGCAATGACTGATAACTATGTCCCTTTAGAATTTACTGAGGATTTTTTCATTCTTCTTGGTCTTCCTCGCGTTTGCCTTTAAATCTGTCCACACTTGCCCATCTCTCTTGGGAGAGCTGTCCCAAATCTTCCTTCTAAAGCTCCCTCTGCAGTCTTAAAATCATTTCTTTCATGCTTTCTTGGCGTGGATCCCACTCTCTTCCCTGTGGTTTTGACTCTCAGGTAGATTTCTTCAGGTCCCAGTTACCCCCCTCATTTAGGAATAACATAGCGTCTCCCTACTTTTGTGACCCCCTCTTGTGACTGGTCTCTTCATGATAGGAACCATCATGGGTCTTTTCCATACGTCGCTGTGCTCTGGGACTTCACAATCCCAGTTACCCGTCACACTGTGGAGTCTGTTGTCTGAGATCTCCTCTTTTAAGGAAGTTTCCCCTTTCTCTAGTCATTATGTATTTCTTTATTTTCTCTGTTCTACTGCTCCTACTCTAATCAGAGGACCAGAGCATGTTTTCAAATCCTCCTTGTTCTGGTGCACAAACCTGATTTCTAAAAACTGAGCATTTCGGGCACATGCCTTTAAAAGTGCCTTCTTAGCTGTTCGTTTTGCAGTAATTTATTGAAGAGCTTTTTTTCCCCATCTTCAAAGAAGATGGCATATGTCTTTGGATTTCCATTGGTTTTCCTTTATTCTTTAAGAAATCTGCTACCTTTCCATAGGTATGAAGTTGAAATGTGTATCTCTACAGTCTAGAAGTACAGTCTGTGTAATCATCAAATCTGGAGGCACCCGGAGACCCGGGGAGAGGGGGAAACTTGGGCCTTTTTTTTTTTTTTTTTTTTTTGACAAAGTCTTGCTCTGTTGCCCAGGCTGGAGTGCAGCAGTGCAATCTCGGTTCATTGCAACCTCTACCTCCCCAGTTCAAGCAATTCCCCTGCCTCAGCCTCCAGAGCAGCTGGGATTACAGGTGCATGCCTCTACGCCCGGCTAATTTTTTTGTATTTTTACTAGAGATGGGATTTCACCATGTTGGCCAGACTGGTCTCGAACTCCTGACCCTAGGCAATCCACCTGTCTTGGCCTTCCAAAGTGCTAGGATTACAGGCGTGAGCCACCACACCCAGCTCAACTAAACCTTACCTATATCCTTTTTTTTTTTTTTTTTTTTTTTTTTGAGACAGAGTCTTGTCTGTCACCAGGCTGGAGTGCAGTGGCGTGATCTTGGCTCACTGCAACCTCCGCCTCCTGGGTTCAGGTGATTCTCCCTCCTGGGTCCAAGTGGTTCTCCTGCCTCAGCCTCCTGAGCAGCTGGGACCATAGGTGTACACCACCACACCCAGTTAATTTTTGTATTTTTAGTAGAGACAGGATTTCACCATGTTGGCCAAGATGGTCTCAATCTCTTGACCTTGCGATCTGCCCACCACAGCCTCCCAAAGTACTGGGATTACAGGCGTGAGCCAACACACCGGTTAAAGCTTACCTATGTTCTTACGATACCCATTAGGTACTTTACAGTGAATTTCTTTTTAATCCTTATGATAACCCTATAAGACAATTGCAAGGTAATTTTAACCATTTAAACGTAAATGTGACTGTTCCTATTTCACATAATGAAAAAACTGCCTTGGATATCAGTGATCAATATGTTACAGGCACAATCCATGCTGCTGCCCATGGAGCATGTAAATTGCGTTATGCTCTGCATACACCTCCTGTGCTTGGAGTTTATACTTGGAGTGGAACAAGTTTCCATAAGTTGCTGATGAAAATATGTGAACTCTGAGTAGGGAGCAACATGATGACAGTCTCCCTTATTTGTTGACTGGTGGGCTACTCAGGTGCAGCTGAGAAGCTTTCATTCTTCCCTTCATTGCTGAAGTAAACATGGGGGAGAGCAGGAAGAACTGGGAAGTCGCAGCTCAGTCCCAAGTCTCCACTGGAGGCTGGTTCCATTGGCCCAGCGCAGTGGTGGATTCCAGAGGCCCAGGCCCTGTTCCACTTCCACGAGCTTGGTCTCTGTGTTCTTTGTTAGCTTTCCTGTTGACTCTGATGCACCTCAAAGTCTCCCTAGACATTCTCAGCCCCTGAGAATCTGCCTCGGAATCAGACCTGTATATATCAGTGGCCACATCAGTCACTTTCACTCTCTTGGCTGTTTCTTGGGCCACTGCTTCTGCTTTCATGCCCACTTCCAGAGGTCTTCTTTGGCAACCTCTGAGATTTAGGGGAGTTCTCTGTGTGAATGTTCAGGCTTCTCCAATCCACACTTAGGATTCAGCTTGAGATTCTCAAATCAGATCCATTGCCACATGGTCGTCAGCTTACTGGTTTCCAGAATTTGTTGCTGTTGTCTTCTATTTTCTTTCTTTCTTTTTTTTTTTGCAGTGGAGTCTTGCTCTGTCGCCAGGCTGGAGTGCAGTGGCACGATTTCAACTTACTGCAGCCTCTGCCTCCTGAGTTCAAGCCATTCTCCTGCCTCAGCCTCCTGGGTAGCTGGGACGGCAGGTGCCTACCACCACACCCAGCTAATTTGTTTGTATTTTTAGTAGAAACGGGGTTTCACCATGTTGGCCTGGATGGCCTCGATCTCCTGACCTCATGATCTGCCCACCTTGGCCTCCCAAAGTGCTCGGATTACAGGCTTGAGCCACCACACCTGGCTGTCTTCTGTTTTCTGTATCCTTGTGAATTATCTCTGTCTTTTCCTAAAAACATATTTTCTGTCATGTTAGTGTGGCCTCAAGAGGGAAATCAGGAGAAATCTGCCACCTTTAGTCAGAAACCTATGTTATTTAATTCCCAAATGCAGGCCTATTTTTCACATGAGGACATTGATGTTCAAAGAGCTTGACTGACGTGCCTAAATTGCAGTAAAATGGTCTAATCAGGATTTGTGCCAAGGTAGCTGGCTGGATTCTCAACCACTCTGCCCCACCACGTCGCTACAAAATCACATGCTGAAGATGCTTCCTCACTGAGTGAGCACTGTGTATGTTACAGGTGTGGAAAATGATGCAGACAGGAAGGCTCTGCTGTGGAAACTGGCAAATCCTCTTAGACTCCATTAATATAATGGCCTTGTTTTGTACTACACTTGATCTTTGCCAAAAGGCCAAGAAGCAATAATGGCATTGTTTTGTAACACATGAATTAGAAACTGCTCATGAATAATAGATTTTATCAACTGTTTCGCTGAACTGAAGGCCTTCCAGAGAACATTTTGCAAATTTCATTTCAGTACAACTAAAATGACATCATTTCCAGAACAATTTGCTCTGTGCATCAGGGGGAAAAAACCACACACAGAAAAGGAACTCTCTTAGAGTGCGGACATTTTCAGACAATAGTCAAAGTGTAATCAAAATTGCATTTTATGTTGCTGCTTCCTGGCATAATCTGGAATGAATGTGTCTAAGCAACCCACTTCTTGTTAATTGAGTTACAAGTCATTTAATATCACAAAAAACTCACGGAAAACCAGTTTTTTGTTACAAGAGGAAACAGTTCCATTTAAATTCGTTACCCACTGCTACCCCTTTCGGTGGGTTCGGAAATAAGGTGTCAGTCCTCCTTTTTATTTATTTATTTTTTTGTTTTATTTGTTTTTTTTTTTTAAGACAGAGTCTTGCTCTTTCACCCAGGCTGGAATTCAGTGGCGTGAGCTCGGCTCACTGCAACCTCCACCTCCCGGGTTCAAGTGATTATCCTCCCTTAGCCTCCCAAGTAGCTGGGACCACGGGCACCCACCACCACACCTAGCTAATTTTTTATTTTTAGTAGAGAGGGGGTTTCACCATGTTGGCCAGGCTGTTCTCGAGCTCCTGACCTCAAGAGATCTGCCTTCTTCGGCTTCCCAAAGGGCTGGGATTACAAGTGTGACCCACCACTCCTGGCCCACATATACCATCTTTAGCATAAGATTTCTTTGGCATAAAAAACCTTACTGGCAGCTGGATGTGGTGGCTCAGGCCTGTACTCCCAGCACTTTGGGAGGCCAAGGCGTGTGGATCACTTGAGGTCAGGAGTTCGAGACCAGCCTGGTCAACATGGTGAAACCCTGTCTCTACTAAAAATACAGAAATTAGCTGGGCATGATGGAGGGTGCCTGTAATCTCAGCTACTCGGGAGGTGGAAGCAGGAGAATCACTTGAACCCAGAAGAAGGAGGTTGCAGTGAGCTGAGATTGCACCATTTTTTGTATTTTTAGTAGAGACGAGGTTTCACCGTCTTGGCCAGGCTGATCTTGAACTCCGGGCCTCAAGGGATCCACTCACTTCTGCTGCTCAAAGTACTGAGATTACAGGCGAGAGCCGCCACGCCTAGCCGGAACCAGGAATTTAACTCACTTTTATTGCTGTTCACAGTCGGGAGACAGGTTCTGTTTATGAAGTTTTTAAGCCAAGCAAAGGGGAAGCTCTAAGACTTTTCTCTGGATTCTTCCATTTGTACATGGCTGAGAGCTCAGGCATGTCTCAAAGATGGCTCTTTCTTCACTGTGTATGCATCGATGTCAGCATTTGGGGTTGCAAAAGACTTCCCTCCAGGGAAGCTCTAAAATCTCCCTCAAGATTCTGTTCCTGCCTTTTCTTCATATTTTAAGCCAGGACACCTACCAGCTCCTGATAAGGCAGTATGAATGCAACAAATTTGTTACCTTTGTTTTATATGTCTGAGTTAATTTTTCTCAATGCCCCTTCCTCAACTTTGCCTACATTGCCTTGTTCTCAGACCTTTTTATTCTTCTAACTAAGGAAGATACTTGAACTTGAGGAGGAAGAGGGAATCTTCCAAACTTTACATACTGTATACAGAATCTGTATATAAACAATTACTTCTTAAAATAGATTACCTGTGGAATTACTCTACTTACTTTATACCTTTTTATATATTGAATTTTTTTTTTTTTGAGACAGAGTCACGCTCTGTCACCCAGGATGGAGTGCAGTGGCGTGATCTCAGCTCACTGCAACTTCTACCTCCCAGGTTCAAGTGATTCTCCGGCCTCAGCGCCTCCTGAGTAGCTGCGATTACATGTGTGTGCTACCACGCCTGGCTAATTTTTGTATTTTTAGTAAAGATGGGTTTCACTGTGTTGGCTAGGCCAGTCTTGAACTCCTGACCTCAGTTGAATTTTTTTTACAGAGAAAAAAGGGTCTTGGAACATTGTCCAGGTTCCTAAGCTCAGGTGATCCTTCTGCTTCAGCCTCCTGAATATCTGGGACTACAGGTACCCACCACTGTACCCAGCTATGTACTGAATTTAATATACAGTATGTAATTTTCATTACCTGTTAATTTGAGGGTGAGGAGTATCACTATAATTTCACCACCTTTTGATAACTGGTAAAAGAAAATGCAAATCAAGAAGGTTTTGAATACATACAAAAAGCACTTTGAGTAGGACCAGGTTGATTTCTCCCAGCCCCAGTTGGGAAGAAGACTCTTGCCAGTTGAGTTTAACTTCATGGTCATGAACTCCAGACAACTGTCAGACTGACTGGCGTCTTTAAGAGAAGCCAAGAATCTTTTTATCATCAACCTTTCTTTACTTGATATCTTAAATGTCTTTTTTTTTTTTTTTTTTTGAGATGGAGTATCGCTCTGTCGTCAGGCTGGAGTGCAGCAGCTCGATCTCGGCTCACTACAGTCTCCACCTCCTGGGTTCAAGTGATTCCCTTGCCTCAGCCTCCCAAGTAGCTGGGACTACAGGCATGTACCACCACGCCTGGCTAATTTTTTTTTCTTTTTTTTTCTTTTTGTTTTTTGCATTTAGTAGCGACAGGGTTTCACCATGTTGGCCAGGATGGTCTTGATCTCCTGACCTCATGATCCACTTGCCTGGGCCTCCCAAAGTGCTGGGATTACAGGCGTGAGCCACCGTACCCAGCCCCTCTTATATGTCTTTTTAAGCATGTATATCTTCCTCAGTGAGAATATTACCTATTTTAATGTAAGAGTTTTTTTCCTCTATAACCTCAAAGGAAAATAAAATTTCAAATGGGAAGGTTTATTGTTGATGTATCTCAAAATTCTTGTACATGAAAATTTACCCCCCAATTATTCCTTTTTTTTTTTGAGATGAAATTTCTGTCACCCAGGTTGGAGTACAGTGGCACAGTCTCAGCTCACTGCAACCTCCGCCTCCTGGATTCAAGTGATTCTCCTGCCTCAGTCTCCTGAGTAGCTGGAACTATAGGCGCGAGCCAGCATGCCCAGCTAATTTTTGTATTTTTAGTAGAGACAGGATTTCACCATGTTAGCCAGGATGGTCTCGATCTCCTGACCTCATGATCCACCTGCTTCAGCCTCCCAAAGTGCTGGGATTATAGGCATGAGCCATTGTGCCTGGCTACCCCTCAATTTTTTATAAATACTCTTAAGTGCATGAGTCTCTTTTTCTTCTCTAATAAATAGGAGTTTTGTTTTGTTTACAGCATGTTTGGTTTCTGTAGGATGGAGGACCTAGTGAGCCTTGGGATCAGACTTCTTGTATCACCTCCTGGGGTCACACAACTTCCAGATGTGTGGGCTGACCTCATCATGTTGACGCCTCCAGGGAGCCTGGGCTGTGCTTGATTCTAGGAGGTGTCTGATCAGTACCCAGGAGTGTAGCACACAGAACATTCGGTTTGTTGTATTTTGGAAACCTTAGAATCGGTTTTGAATTTCTGGTTTAATATTTATTGCAGCTTGCATTGTGAGAAAAGAACTGGCCCACACACAGGTCAAGAGACCTGGGCTCGTGCTGTAGCTTTGTGGTTGACCACTGGAAGGCCACCTGGGTAACTCTGACCAACAAGTGTCCTCAAATGTAGAATGGAAGACGAAGTGGCCCTGGGGGCCCTGGTTCCATGCTGGGCGGTGAGACGAGTGCTGAGGAGGAATTGGCCAAGGCAAGGCATTCTGAATGCAGCTTATCTGAAGGGCTGTGCTTTGATCCCGTGATCCTTCTTCTCACATAACACCTGTATTGCTGCTCTTTGAACCTTGAGATAATGTTGTGGAGGGGGCCAGCATAAGTCCTTGCAGAGCTGGCCTCTCCCATCTGCTCTGTGCTTTCTGCATTTCAGATGCCTGGGACAGATGAACCCCAAGATGTGTGCGGTGCTGAGGAATCCAAGGGGAACTTGGACAGTCCCAAACAGGGCAGCAATAAAATCAAGCTCAAGAGTCGCCTTTCAGGTAGGTGGGCGCTCTACCTGATGCAGCCTGCATAAGATGAGCTTCAGCCTCAGGAGCGGGGGAGATGAAGCCATTGCTGGAATGAGCTCTTGTCTTCCTTAAATCCTCAAAATCATTTTTCCTTAGATAGTATGCCCCAGGCATAACAACTGCATTCAGCTTGGATGCCCATATGAATTTTTTTTTTTTTGAGTCATAACAAAGTGAATGTCAACATTTCTGTGTGTCTGTGTCCTGAAACTTAAATGTCTCATTTTGGTTCATTTACTTCGATAAGATTTCAGATGATCCTTTTAATGTGGCGTTAGTATTGAATCTGCATTTCAACTAAGCAGGAAAAAGACAGGATGGAGTTGCAGCTTTTGGAGCAAATAGGCATATCTCCTGGGCATTTCCTTACAGCAGCTGGCCTGGACCCAGGGAGAGAAAGTTAGCATTAAAAGCAGTGGCTCTGGGCAGGAGGTACCTTAGAACTTTCGTGGGTCATTATTGAAGGTACTTTTTAGGCACAGGCACTTGAGAGTGGGTCTTTTTCTCCATTAAAAAATAAAATAATTTTTTTTTTTTTTTTTTTTTTTTTTGAGATGGAGTCTTGCTCTTTGGCCCAGGCTGGAGTGCAGTGACATGAGCTCGGCTCACTGCAACCTCTGTCTCCCGGGTTCAAGAGATTCTCCTGCCTCAGCCTCCCAGAGTAGCTAAGACTACAGGCGTATCCACCATGCCCAGCTAATTTGTGTGTGTGTGTGTGTGTGTGTGTGTGTGTGTGTGTGTGTGTGTGTGTGTGTTATTTTTAGTAGACATGAGGTTTCACCATGTTAGCCGGGCTAGTCTCAAACTCTTGACCTGAGGCAATCTGCCTGCCTCGGCCTCCCAAAGTGCTGGGATTACAGGCATGAGCCACCATGCCTGGCCTAAAAATTGTATTTTATGGCTGTGTTGGTATAAAGGTGCAGCTGGATTCTATTCATTACTGTTATGTTCTCTTTTTTTCTACTTATTTAAAAGATATTAAAATGGAAATATTTTTGTGGGTCCCAGAAGGTGGCATGGGCCCTCAGCACTGTGCCTGCTGGCTTAGTGGGAGTGTAAACCCTCGGTCCCTACAACAGTCATCTGGTATGGCCAGAAAAGCAAGAGTCTTGAAGCCTGGCAGAACTAGATTTAGCCCTCAGCTTCTGAGTTACCTTGTGACTTTGGGCTAGTGATTTAACCTCCCTGAACTTCCAGTCCACCACCTGAAAAAAGAGGAGAACACCCTGACTTTGAAAGGTTGAGCAGATTTTGTAGAAAAGCACGTGAAAGCATTTAGCACAACGTGTAGTATGTTAACGTTCAAAAAACATTCGCTTCCCCTTCCTGCCACCCAGATTGGTGGAGAGCGCATGCCTGCACCTGCCCCGAGTTTATTCTCAGAGAAGATGGCAGGTATAAGATGGTGAAATACATCTTTTTAAAAAAACATCTGGCCGGGGCAGCGGCTCACACCTGTAATCCCAGCACTTTGGGAGGCCGAGGTGGGCGGATCACCTGAGGTCAGGAGTTTAAGACCAGCCTGGCCAACGTGGCAAACCCCATCTCTACTAAATATACAAAAAAAAAAAATTAGCCAGGCATGGTGGTGTGCACCTGTAATCCCAGCTACTCGGGATCCTGAGGCAGGAGAATCACTTGACCCCAGGAGGTGGAGGTTGCACTAAGCCAAGATTGTGCCATTGCGCTCCAGTCTAGGCAACAGAACCAGACTCCGTCTAAAGAAAAAAACACACACACACACACACACATTTGATTGACATTCTGTCCAGAATAACCAGCAGCTGGCGCTAAAGGTAGAGGGAGTGGTTCAGCACGGATCTAAACCAATTTTGTGCTCATGACTCAGAATAATTAGGCAGTGTCACACTTGACTGAGTGTTACAACATGGATTGGGGACCAAAAGGAGTGGTGATGACCAGAGGCTGATAAGGAGAAGTCTTCAGGGAGCCGGTGACCAGCCCCTTCCAGCCCTGAGGAAGAACAAAGGGAAATTCATTTAAGGCCTTTGTGTTTGAGGCGAGGGAGTCACAAGGGCACACAGGAGGCCTTCCTGTCGGCCGTCTTGGCAGAGTTGTTCAGTACCTTATAAACGGGTTCCCAGGGAGGTGCCCAGAGCTCTGAGGAAATGCAGAGGCCTCTGAAGCCAGCAAGGTCACATTCCTCATTTTATGGATGAGACTGGAGAAGTTCAGAGAATCCCAAAGGTCACACAATCAATGCCGGGGGGAAAAGATCTGCCTCCCAGACAGAATTCTCCTCCCCCGCCCTTTGGCCTCCGGTGGGGATCTTGAAAAGAATTGTTCCCCCATCTGGGCCTTTACTGATGCAGATATGGGGAGGGGGAGCTGGAGGGCTTCCCAGATGTGTGATGCTCTAACTCTGCTCCTACTACTTAATTCAGAACAAGTAGCCTATTTGGCTGAGTAGTCATTCCAGGACTGGCCCCTGTTTGCCACAAATGGATGCCACCCTCTCCTCCTGTATCCTTCCCAGACATTCAAGGCCACGACAAGGAAATGCCACATGGAGGAGGAAGTGTGTGCATGAATCCAGCAGAACTGGGCCAGTTCCCACATCCCCCACCTCGGCTTACATGGGTCAGGTGACTTGCTTGGGTCTCAGTTTCTTCATCTGTAAAATGAGAGTTATGTTATGTATTTATTTTGCCAATAAACGTGAGTGCCTTCTAGGTGCTTTGCCTTCTTGGAAGGTCACTTTGGAATAATGCATATGGCACTGCCACTCCATGGTGTGGCAGCAAACGGCCCTCGCCAGGAGGCGGCTGCCACTTTATTACCACTGTCATCATTTTCTTTTTCTTTTTTTTTTTTTTTTTTTGAGATGGAATTTCGTTCTTGCCACCCAGGTTGGAATGTGATGGCTTCATCTCAGCTCACCGCAACCTCCAATTCCCAGGTTCAAGTGATTCTCGCACCTCAGTCTCTCGAGTAGATGAGACTACAGCACATGCCATTATGCCCAGCTAATTTTGTGTTTTTAGTAGAGACGAAGTTTCACCATGTTGGCCAGGCTGGTCTTGAATTTCTGGCCTCAAGTGATCCACCTGCTTTGGCTTCCCAAAGTGCTGGGATTACAGGTGTGAGCCACCATGCCCTGCCTAACCACGGTCATCATTAATATCATGTTCATTGTCATCATTTTGATTTTCATTCTTACTGTTCTTCTCTCTCAAGAGGGGGAAGAGATTTGAATGGGTTCAGAGAGAAAGGCCTTCTAAAGAGCTTATAGTCCCAGTGGGCGGTAGCACACACATACACACAGTGATGGCCACCGTGAGGCACACACGAGAGGTACAGGGAGTGAAAGTCCATCTGGGTGGCAAGGATGCAAGATAAAGGAGGGGAAGTATGCTAGGGAATTTGGTAGACTGGAAGTAGGGACAGTGGGCTAGACTTGGGACAAAATAAAAGATGTTTAGGGATAATGGGGAAAAAATTAATTCGATAAGTTTTTGGCAGCTGTTTTTCCTCCCTAGCCACTTGAGAAAGCCAAGAGAGTCTGACACTCGCAATGCTTCGATCCAACAGTTTGTCAGAGTCATTAGGGAAATGGACATGGCAGAATTTCTGGGTGGGAGATGATGGTGCAGGGAAAGTTGGGTAGAACTTCACGTGGTATTTATATGCTCCACAGTTTTGGAAAGGAGGAAAGAAGACGACAGATCTCTCCTTTGACAACCGTCAGGATAGATCAACAAACTGTTAGAGTGGATAGTGGAAGAGAAGTCTGGAAAAGTAATTTAGAGACACATGAAAGAAGCTTAAGGAATTGGGCCTTGATTCAGGGCTGTGAAGTCTATTCGTTCTAAAGATATTTACATACAGATTTTTAATGTGATCAGCTCATAACTTGTCCTGTAAACTTGGATGTTTAGTCCATGTTTTCTTAAAATGAGTCACTCTGGTATCCACATATCAGCACATTATCTATAGATGCTACCGTATGTGGCTTCTTTTCTGTTGATGACAAGTGCCTCCCTGTCATCTCAAAAGGAATTTTCTTCTGATAAATCTTTTTCAGATAAGTAAGCATGCCAAGAGAGATTAATCTGGTCATGAGTTTGTATGAAGTCATGAATTATTAAAGAGCTTCTCTAGAGGTTCCAACTCTTACCCCTGAGGTTTTGCCCAGACTGGCTCCAGAATGACTAAAGCAACATCGTCTCTCATTTCATGGAACATTTTTCTGATATTCTAACCTGGGTTTTCCTTACTGCATACCTTCTTTTTTGTCAGCAGGATTTCCTTTTAATTTTGGTACTTTTAGTTTATCTATGTTAATATCTTAGATTTGTGGTCTTTTTTTTTTTTTTTTTGAGACGGAATCTCACTCTGTCTCCCAGGCTGGGGTGCAGTGGCGAGATCTGAGCTCACCGCAGCCTCCATCTCCCATATTCAAGCGATTATTGTGCCTCAGCCTCCCGAGTAGCTGGGATTACAGGCATGCGCTACCATGCCCAGCTAATTTTTTTTGTATTTTTAGTAGAGGCAGGGTTTCACCATATTGGCCATGCTGGTCTCAAACTCCTGATCTCAGGTGAGCTGCCTACCTTGACCTCCCAGAGTGCTGGGATTACAGGCCTGAGCCACGGTGCCCAATTTGTGATCTTCTGAAGAACAAAATTTGTCTTGATTGCAATGGTACTTTATATGTTTAAAAACCCATATCACTGGCCAGGCATGGTGGCTTATGCCTGTGATTCCAGCAGTTTGGGAGGCTGAGGTGGGCGGATCACAAGGTCGGGAGTTCGAGACCAGCCTGGCCAATGTGGTGAAACCCCGTCTCTACTAAAAATACAAAAATTAGCTGGGCATGGTGGTAGGCACCTGTATTCCCAGCTATTTGGAAGGCTGAGGCAGGAGAATCACTTGAACCAGGGAGGCAGAGGTTGCAGTAGGCCAAGATCCCACCACTGGACTCCACCCTGGGCAAAGGAGCGAGACTCTGCCAGAAACAAGCAAACAAACAAACAAAAAAAACCCTATAATGCAAAATTAATCTTTAGCTTTGTTTAAAAAAAACCTTAATGACATTCATTGTCATATAACTGTATCAGCATTCTTCTTTCTGTTACTTTTAATGACTCAATACATTCTTTTTAAAACAATAATCTTGTTTTATTCAATGCAAAACTTTCAGAGAAATATTTAGGTAAATTGAAATTTTAAGTCATCAGATGAAACATTACCTAGTCTAGGTGATGAACTTGATATGTGAAGAATCTATGTATACATACACATATGCACATGAATATGATTATAGCTATGTTTATATGTAATTGATACATTATTTAAGATGAAAGCCCCTCAAATTATTGTATTTTAAAATAACATAATATAGATTAGGTATTGATAAAGTCTTTAAAATTGTACTATAGCAGTTTCTTTTTTTTTTTTGACAGTCTCTAACTCGGTAGCCCAAACTGAAGTGCAGTGGTGTGATCTCAGCTCACTGCAACTTCTGCCACCTGGGCTCAAGCTACTCTCTGGTCTTAGCCTCCTGAGTAGCTGGGACTACAGGTGCATGCCACCACACCCTGCTAATTTTTTGTATTTTATTAGAGATGGGGTTTCACCACGTTGCCTAGGGTAGTGTCGAACTCCTGAGCTCAGGCAATCCACCCACCTCAGCCTTCCAAAGTTCTGGGATTACAGGCAGGAGCCACTGCGCCCAGCCTAAATTGTTACTATGGAAGTTTCTTAAAAGAGCTTCTATAGTAGTTCTGTTTAAGAAAATTACAAGCCATAAAGTTTTTAAAAAGACACGTTATACTGCATGTATAATATGTCTTTTTAAAAACTTTATGGCTTGTACTATTTTTATCACAATATACATTAAGACAGTGAAAAGGCGAAGCATAGACACAGAGAAGATATTTATAATCCACAGATCCCACAAAAGAATTTTATTCAAGATATATTAAAAATAAATAAAAATAGGCCAGGCGTGGTGGCTCCCACCTGTAATCCCAGCACTTTGGGAGGCTGAGGTGGGTGGATCACCTGAAGTCAGGAGTTCGAGAGCAGCCTGACCAACATGGAGAAACCCTGTCTCTACTAAAAATACAGAATTAGCTGGGCATGGTGGTGGATGCCTGTAATCCCAGCTACTCGGGAGGCTGAGGCAGGAGAATCACTTGAACCTGGGAGGCAGAGGTTGCAGTGAGCCACGATTGCACCGTTGCACTCCAGCCTGGGCAACAAGAGTGAAACTCCGTCTCAATAAAGAAAGAAGAGAGAGAGAGAGAGAAAGAAACTCCGTCTCAATAAATAAATAAATAAATAAACAAATAAGGGCCAGGTGTGGTGGCTCACACCTGTAATCCCAGCACTTTGGGAGGCCAAGGCAGGTGGATCACCTCAGGAGTTCAAGACCAGCCTGGCCAACATGGTGAAACCCGTCTCTACTGAAAATACAAAACTTAGGCATGGTGGCTCGTACTTGTAATCCCAAGTACTTGGGAAACTGAGGCAGGAGAATCACTTGAACCTGGGAACCTGGGAGGTTGCAGTGGGCAGATTGCACCACTGTCCTCCAGCCTGGGCTACAGAGTGAAACTCCATCTCAAAAAAATAAAAAGAAAACACCAATAAGTAAATAAATATGCCTATAAATCAATAAAAAAGACATCCAGTTTTAAAATCGGCAAAAGACTTGTTTAGGCACTTTACAACTTTACAAAGGGAGCACAGCCAATGAATGTGTGAAAAGAATCTCGATCCCATTAGTTGTCAGTGAAAGGCAAGTTAACACAAACGAGTACCATCATATATTCCAGAATGGCTAAAGTAAAAGACGGACGGACACTGCCTAGTGTGACAAGGATGTGTAAGTTCTAGAACTCTCCTGTGCTGGTGAAGCAACGTGGGTAGCTGGACAGATGCTTGTAGTGTAGCCCAGAGACTACACTCCTAGGTGACATCTAATGACATGTGAGAGAATATTTAGATCAGGGGTCAGCAAGCTATAGTCCACAGCTCTAGTTGCAGGGCTTACAAGCTAGAAATGCTTCTACATTTTTAGTGGGTTGTTAAGAAAAAGAAGAAGAAGAAAAAGAATATGCAACAAAGACCATTTGTGGCCGACAAAGGCTAAAACATGTGCCGAAAAAGCTTGTCAGCTCTTTACCAAAAAAAGTGGGCCGGGCACAGTGTCTCATGCCTGTAATCCCAACACTTTGGGAGGCCAAGGCAGGTGGATCACCTGAGGTCAGGAATTCGAGACCAGCCTGACTAACATGGTGAACCAAGTTTCTACTAAAAATTCAAAAAATTAGCCAGGCGTGGTGGCGTGCACCTATAATCCCAGCTACTCAGAAGGCTGAGGCAGGAGAATCGCTTGAACCGTGGAGGCAGAGGTTGCAGTGAGCCGAGATCGTGCCATTGCACTCCAGCTTGGGCAACAAGAGTGAAATTCCGTCTCAAAAAAAAAGTGACCATGCAAAAATACTTTGCCAAAAATATTAGCTGACCCTTGTTATAGATCTAAAACTGGAGACAAGCCAAACTTTCATCACCAATAGAATGGATAAGTAAATTGTAGTATGTTTAGACAATGGACTAGCCTACAGAATGGGGATGAGCAGGCTATTGGCATGCAATGATGTGGTTGAATCTGACAAACATGATGCTAAGAACAGGAGCCAGACAAAATGTATGTATTGTGTGTGTTCATTGATGTAAAATTCAAAAACAGACAAAAGTAATCTGTAATGTTAAAAGCTGGGATAATGTTTACCCTGGGTGAGGGATGGTTAGTAGCCCAAAGGGTGCTTTTGAGGTTCTGGTAAATATTCTACTTATTTAATCTAGGTTTTGGTTATGGGTATATGAAATTTCATTGAATTGTACACTTATGATTTGTGTGCATTTCTGTAAGTTGTTATCCTTTAATTAAAAGTTTATGTTAAAAGTCATGCCTATACTTGGAAAAAGGCGTCTGCACCAATAATGAAACTCTACCAGTCACAAAATGATACTCCTCCATCATCAGAAACCATCTGCTAATAGCCTTCTCACCATTCCCTGATCCACCACAGCTACATCTTTTTGGAACAAACATTTGCATTGCCTGTTATCCAGTCTGGTCATTTCAGAAACTGGCAGTTTTTTTCATAGCCTGACACTGATGGCTTCAGCACGTAACTAGCTGATGCAGAGATTGTTGTTAGGCTGGGGTGAGCTCTGTGCTTTGATTGGATGCTAGGCCTTCTCAAAACCGTGAAGGTGGGTGTAAATACGAGTTTGTGCATCTGGTTGTGCTTAAGATTCTTTTTGTCCCATGTCAAACCATGTTTTCTCCTCTTTTTCTCAAGGGGGTGTACACCGCCTCGAGTCAGTTGAAGAATATAACGAGCTGATGGTGCGGAATGGGGACCCCCGGATCCGGATGTTGGAGGTCTCCCGAGATGGCCGGAAGCACTCCCTCCCGCAGCTGCTGGACTCTTCCAGTGCCTCGCAGGTCCGACCCGGGCTGTGGATCTTTGAAAGACCACAAGGGCTTCCATGTTAAGAATGGTCCATCCGTGCAGGCCAGGAGTATCTGGGGCTAGAGAAATGGGATAAAGAGAGAGAGACAGTAGAGAAAGTGAGGTCTACCCAGAGAGGCTAGAAAGAAGTCAGCCTAATATTTGAATATAGTGGGGGAAAAACCCCATATTGGATCTCAAAATCTTCATCTCCTTCCTGTTGTGTGTTTTGGAACTGAGAAGTGCTTTCAATTGCCAGGAGACGGCGGCGTCTCGCAGTCTGTGGTAAACCACCATTGCTGGGTTAATAGGAGCGGTCTGTGTCAGTGTAACAACTGTGTGGGTGGGTGGGGGCACATCCACGAGAGGGAGTGTGCGTGTGTGCCTGTACATCCATCCATGGCTCACCTGGAGTCCCACCTGTGACACAGCAGTGACTCAAGCAGCCAAGGTCATAGGGGGCTGTAGACGGGGCTGCACTAGCTGCTCAAGCGAATGTTCCAGAACCTGCTCCCATCTGACCTCTGGGCTCCACAGCCCTGCCTGAAGGCCACTTCTCAGTCTCAGCATCCTCAGCCTGGCAGAAACTGGACAGGTGGTCTCCTAAGTAAGACTAAGGCAGGCTCAGTCCCTGAGAAACCTGTGGGATAGTCTTTGAGTCCTGGCACCACTAACCCAGGGGCTCAAGAGGAACCATTAGCATCTTGTCCTCAGGCCTATGAGGAAGCAGAGATAGAGGACAGGGGTGTGGCGGCAATGACATTCACACGTGCTTGGAGAGCCATAGAGGGTAGAGTTCTAAAGGACCTGGGTCAGGGCATCGGAGGCAGGCCTGTCCTTTCGGTGTGTGATGACCCTTTTACAGATGGAGCAACTGAATCTCAAAGGGGTTAAGTATTTCACCCAAGGTGATATGCCAGAACCTCTGTAAAACTTTTTTTTTTTTTTTGAGATGGAGTCTCGCTCTGTCGCCCAGGCTAGAGTGCAGTGGTGCAATCTTGGCTCACTGCAACCTCCACCTCCTGGGTTCAAGTGAGTCTTCTGCCTCAGCCTCCCGACTAGCTGGAACTACAGGTGCACACCACCATGCCTGGCTAATTTTTGTATTCTTAGTAGAGACAGGGTTTCTCCATATTGGCCAGGCTGTTCTCAAACTCCTGACCTCGTGATCCACCCGCCTCGGCCTCCCAAAGTGCTGGGATTACAGCTATGAACCACCACTCCCGGCCTTGTCAGGCTGCCTGAAAGATGAGAGCGGGTTTACTGCCGTCATGACCACAGATCAAGTGTTGAGGTAATTCCTTAACTGACCTGCTGAGGACACCCGACAGCATTTGTAGCCCAGAAGCATCCGTTTCTAACCACACTTCCAGGAATCAGGAAGCCTAGGCCACAGCAGAAAGTTTGAAAGGAGAGTTTTCCCCCTCTCTTTTCAAGAAAACTGTTTTTTCTCATGCCTCCTCTTTTTATTTTCTGCCCTTTTCTTTCTCCCAGCATTCATCTTTCTTTTTTCTTGGTCTCTCTCCCTCCACTAAAAAGTATTATCTAGGACCAGGCTCATGCCTGTAACCCCAGCACTTTGGGAGGCCAAGGTGGGAGAACTGCCTGAGCTCAAGAGTTGGAGACCAGCCTGGGCAATATGGCAAGACCTTAACTCTACGAAAAAAAAATTGTTTTAATTAGCTGGGCATGGTGGTGTGTACCTGTGGTCCCAGTTACTTGGGAGACTGAGGTGGGAGGATCATTTGAGCCCCGGAGGTCAAGGCTGCAGTGAGCTGTGATCACGCCACTGCATTCCAGCCTGGGTGATAGAGTGAGACCCTGTCTCAAAAAAAAAAAAAAAAAAATCTAAATTAGACCTCTCCAGTAAAACTTTCAGCAATGATGGAGATGTTTTTTATTTGTACTATCCAGTATGGTCGCCATATATGTCTACTGAGCACATGAAAAGTCGCTAGTAGGGAATGTATTTTTAATTATTATTATTTTTGAGATGGAGTCTTGCTCTGTTGCCAGGCTGAAGTGCAGTGGCACAATCTCGGCTCACTGCAACCTCCGCCTCCTGGGTTTAAGCAATTCTACTGCCTTAGCCTCCTGAGTAGCTGAGACTATAGGCATGCGCTACCGTGCCCGGCCCTAAGTAATTTTAATTTAAATATAGATACCTACAGGTGGCAAGTGGCTAACATATTAGACAACACAGGTCTAAAAGTTCAAGGAGACCCTGGGAACTCTGAGAGCCTGGTGAAGACTATGGGCCTTTGGTCCCTAATGGTTCCCAAAAGAGAGATGGAGTGAAGTACTGCTGAAGATTGCTGATCAGAGAATGAGTTCCCTTAGGAGTTCGCACACAAACCTCTGTCTTCAAAGACTGAATACCCAGGCAATGTCTGGCCATCTCTGCAATGGTTTCATTAAAAGGGTAGTAACCTTGCCAAGCCCACATCATTTCTTTTAATGATTGTAAGTCTGGAAGGCCAACATTGTTGGCAGATATATTGTAAAACTGCAAAAAATATAATTGTTCTAAGCTGCCAAAGATACAAAAATATCATTGGGGACATCTAATTTTTATGTTTGAATGTAGCGTCCACAGAGACTTAGGTTAAAAACTGTTTCGTGACGTCTCTTTTCTCATATTAAACATGAAGTGATTTTTTTGGCTCAGGTAGAATATCTGCATCATTGAAGCAGTTTATTATTCTAAGAAGAATAGCAAGGAGCAAGATGGTAGAAGTGCTTGGCGATAGTCACTTGATCTCTTGTTTATGTTCTAAGGAGCGTACCCTGCTTACATGTGTTTATATTTTGGGTGATGGACACAGAGAAGGGGAGAGATTGGAACTTTTGTGTGTCAGGAAGGGAACGTGTGGCTCATTCTGGGAAAATATTTTATTTTCCAAACGTGAGAGATGAGAGCTGAAGCTGCTGCCGTCTCTCAGCGGGATGTTTTATGTGGAATAACAGTTGTCTGGGTTTGTTTGTGGTTTGGGTTTTATAAGAAACAAGGGCTTGCTGAGTTTTTGATTGAGTGAATTAAGCTTAAAATGGCAAGATACTTTCTAACCATGACTGTGAACTTGGGGTGGAGGCAGGGGTGACCACCAAGGGAGAGCCCGACCACAGGTG
The DNA here is from genome assembly GCA_036589455.1 of Ateles fusciceps. Classification (NCBI taxonomy): domain Eukaryota; kingdom Metazoa; phylum Chordata; class Mammalia; order Primates; family Atelidae; genus Ateles; species Ateles fusciceps. The sequence goes on along the minus strand of JAZHEH010000572.1, from coordinate 10,715,870 downwards.
GTCATCCTAGATCCTGGAGGCGTCTCCCTTCTACTTCCTGACTCCATTCCAGAAGTAGAATCTGTGGAATGCGGTTGAGGAAAGAGCAACACAAGGTGCTTGAGGTCTCCAAGCAGTTCTTTATGTGGGCGAAGAAGCCATGGCAGGCCGTTGTAGTAAGGGCTATTCTTCTGATAGTTTTTTTGTGATGGAGTCTCACTCTGTCACCCAGGCTGGAGTGCAGTGGTGCAATCTCGGCTCACTGCAACCTTTGCCTCCTGGGTTTAAGTGATTCTCCTGCCTCAGCCTCCTGAGTAGCTGGGATTACAGGCATGTGCCACCACACCTGGCTCATTTTTGTATTTTTAGTAGAGACGGGGTTTCTGCATGTTGGCCAGGCTAGTCTCGAACTCCTAACCTCAGCTGATCTCCCTGTCTCAGCCTCCCAAAGTGCTGGATTACAGGCTGAGCCACGGCACCCAGTACCTGTGAGAGTATTTATAGGAACCTTTTTTTAAAACCACCCGACCAGAGAGAGATGTCTAACACAGAAGACATCTAAGATTTTCAAAGTCTATTTTTCTGCCAGATACAATAGAACAAATGAGAGTAATCTCTGACTTGGCTGTGTGTTACTTTCAGGAATACCACATTGTGAAGAAGTCCACCCGCTCCTTAAGCACGACTCAGGTGGAATCTCCTTGGAGGCTCATTCGGCCATCCGTCATCTCCATCATTGGGCTGTACAAAGAAAAAGGCAAGGTGAGCTCTTCTCTGCAGACTGTTCTGCCTTCTGTGTGAATGTTAACACACATTTTTTGTTTCATTTTATTTTTGTGTGTGTTTTTGTTTTTAGAGGCAGATTCTCGCTCTGTTGCCCAGGCTGGAGTGCAGTGGTGCAGTCATGGCTCACTGCAGCCTTAAACTCCTGGGCTCAAGCACTGCTTCCACCTTAGCTTCTCAAAGCCCTGAGATTATAGGCATGAACCATTGCACCCAGCCACACATATTCTTTAAATGGTTACTATTTATTTTGTCTTTACATGAAATGAAAAGGAACAGGTATAAAGAAGGACAGATAAAGTGGCCTTTATATGGGTTGAAGTGGATTCCCTGGCATTCTGTGCTATAGGTCTCAGTGTGAGATGGCCATGCCCTCTTCGCTCCTACGATGTGACGAGTCACCAGCACTTGGCCGCTAGGGAAGAACCCAGGGTGCAATGAATGAATGACCCTTAGCTTTTACCTCTAGTGAAAGAAAAGCAGAGCCTACAGCTTCAGGAAATACCCTCAGTTATCCTTTAGAATGAATTTCATGGCATTGCCATTATCATACAGGAAATGATATGAATAACTTGACATTACACAAATATCAAAATATTCTTTTTGATATACAAAATGGAAAGACTAAAACAAAACAAATGTGGCACCTGCATAATAGTGGGAAATAACTCTTGTGAGCTGTTTAGTGGATCCATATGAAATTGCCATTTTTGGAGGTCAAAGATTGTCAAATATTGGCAATTTGGTATGTTTCTGCCTAAAACTTGCTCCCTTAATGTAATGCATAGCTAGTGCAATGTAAATAGATCTAAGGAGCGGGGTAAGGAAAAGAACACAAACTTGAGTTTGCAGCTAGTTTATTAGTTCAACTCCAGGCCTGGTTGGGGAGGGCACTTCACTTAAATACTGCAATGGGAAAGATGCCCTCAGTTAAATACTACAGTGGGAAAGATACCTTCAGTTAAAAACTACAGTGGGAAATATGCCCTCAGTTAAATACTACAGTAGGAAAGATGCCCTCAGTTAAATACTACAGTGGGAAAGATGCCCTAAGTTAAATACTAGTATGTCAACCTGGACTCTCATCTGCTTCGGATGTAGGGCCTCGGCTTTAGCATTGCTGGAGGTCGAGACTGCATTCGGGGACAGATGGGGATTTTTGTCAAGACCATCTTCCCAAATGGATCAGCTGCCGAGGATGGAAGACTTAAAGAAGGTAGGAGAAAGCCTCTTGTATCCTCAGTGGCGGTGACTTTGATCCCATGAGAATCTGCCTCTTTACAAGACGTGCAGTGAATACCACAGTGCCTAGAAGACCTGGGCTGAATCTGCCTGGCACAGTCAGTGTAACCTGAGCTTCCCTTTCCCTAGTTGTAAACTTGGAATATTAACGGCTGCCTTGAAGAGTGGTTGCCAGGATTACATGAGATAATATGTGGAAAGTGGCTTAATCTTTCTGTTGGGATCTTTAGTGTCTTTCTTGTTCACTTGGTCTGATTATGCTCCTTTCCTTAAAAATTCCTGAGAGTTTGGGGCCCATTCTTAGCTCAGGGCTTGTGTGGAAGCAGAGTTCCTGGTCATTAGTGAGCATTTAATATCTTGCTACAGAAATCAACCACCACATAGTCTGGTTCCTAAATGAACATCTTTTTTAAAAAAATAAAGAACAAAACTCTTTTTTAATGAGACAGGGTCTCAATCCATCACCCAGGCTGGAGTGCAGTGGCGTGATTATGACTCACTGCAGCCTCAACCCCCTGGGCTCAGATGATCCTCCCACCTCAGCTTCACGAGTAGCTGGGACTGTAGGTGCATACCATCATGCCCGGCTAATACTTGTATTGTTATGTAGAGACGAGTTTTCACCATGTTGCCCAGCCTGGTCTCAAACACCTGGGCTCAAGTGATCCACCCACCTCAGCCTCACAAAGTGCTAGGATTACAGGTGTGAGCCGCTCTGCCTGGCCCTAAATGAACATCTTTTAATTCTCCACAGTGCCTACCATTTTCCCAAATGTGAATATACTTAGACAAGTACTTCTGAATGCAAATTAGAGTAATACTGAGGTGCCAAGTTCTACCCTGCAAATAATTCTTTTCATGTTTAAATATATCTTGTGTTTTATAGTGCTTTAAACACAAAGCAATTCCACATATTTAATTATTTCACTAACTGCCTTATAAACCTGACAAATAGGCATTTTGGAATGACCATTTTAGAAACAGAAAAGTGACACTCAGAAATGTGAAGTTACTAGAAACTTGTCCCATCCTTAGTAAACAGCAGAAGTGAAATTTAAACGCAGCTTTGTGATCCCAAGTTCAACTCACTTTCCTGCCTTACTTGAGAAAATAAAATTTAAATAGGCCAAAGTTTTCTTTATATACAGACACAATAGCTGCTTTTATTAGAATATCTAGAATAGATATACATCTCTGTATATTTTCTGTGACATATCTATCTGGATTAAGATTATATGCTTTTTATAAAGTAGAATTGCCCAAAAGTTCTGAACACACATACACAGGCAGGATCTTGCTCTATCATCCAGGCTGGAGTGCAGTGGTGTGATCATAGTTCACTGCAGCCTTAAACTCCTGGGCTCAAGGGATCCTCCTGCCTAAGCCTCCCAAGTAGGCAGGACCACAGGTGTGCACTACCATGCCCAGCTAATTTTTTTTTTTTTTTTTGAGATGTGGTCTCACTATGTTTCCCAGGCTGCTGATCTCGAACTCCTGGCCTCAAGTGATTGTCCCACTTCTGCCTCCGAAAGTGCTAGGGTTACAGGCCTAAGCTACGGCACCTAGCCTGCACATATTTTAAATAGCATTCACCAGAGCATGAATCCTGATACTTTTCCCCCTCATTTGTTAATACACTTCCTTCATGAAATGATTACATTAGAATATTTTTAGTTATCTTCAAAAATGCTGTGATTATTCAGTTTAATTGACCTAAACTATGGGTGCTTTTGTGTCCTACTGGTTCTGTTTTTGGAACTGGTGAGAGTGAATTGGAATCTCCTATTTTTTAGGCAGAGCAACCTTCCTCCCTGTATGCTAACAGTAAGACATGACCAGGCTTAATTCTTATGGCAGAATATTTATTTCTCTCTCTTAGAGGAAGGGTTAACTCCCAGGTGGTGTTTGTGTTGAGTTTCAGAACAATATAAAATTCTAGCAGAGCGTTTTTATAATGGATGTGCCATGTGTTCACTTTATTGAAATTCATCCTGCAAGGCTGGTAAAATGGAGTGAATGGGGGGGAAAAATCAATAGTTAAGAAAGGTTAATAGCACTTGATTCTTCTAAATACTGTTTTTTCATATGTGTTCATTTACAAGAAACACTAGTAACTGGAATGGATTTTCAGCCTGTTGAGTGATATGTCTTTTAAAAACCTTGCATACATTTTAAGAGCTTGAGTAATCATTTTAATATTTGTCCCTTTTTCCATATGGAAACAACCTAAAAACATCCACCTCCTGGCCTAATTGAGTAATTGGTTATGCCAGGTCATTTTTAAGCAGCGATTACTTCACTTATTTTATAGCTTCTGTAATTGTGTTAAGGGGAAGGCGCATAAGAATGCATGGGCCACAGCTACATTTTTGTAACTCAGCGACAGGATTCCGTGAATCATGCACACAGTGTGCTCCTGGGATTGGCTGGCTGCGAGAGGTGACAATGTGTGTTCTTAAGCTGCTTTGCACTTTCTTATAGCTGTACAGAATTCCTCTTCTATACAGCAACGCTGTGCAAAGTTCACCTGTTCTTCTCTCTGGGGCATCTTTGTAGTGTGTCTGATGAACTGTTATTCCAGAAAACAGGCCATGTCACAAGAGTGCAAACCAGAAATGAGCTCTGATAAGTCAACAGGATGTCCAAGTTCTTTTATATTCCTAGCAGACACTATCAACAGCTTGAAAAATGACCCGACTATGCCTTCTTAGAGTTGGAAATAATAGGAGAGCTGGGGCAGGGGGCCATGAGTGAACATGTTCCTGCACGTGCCTGGCAAATTAACATGACCCTGCAGTCATCTCTGAGAGAGAAGCTTATAGTAATTTGCCAGCTTACTGACAGAGAACCTGGAACTGCATCAATTAGACGATTTCTGGGCCGGGAGCGCTGGCTCACATCTGTAATCCCTGCATTTTGGGAGGCCAAGGCAAGCAGATCACTCGAGGCCAAGAGTTCGAGACCAGCCTGGCTAACATGGTGAAACCATGTCTACTAAAAATACAAAAAAAAAAAATTAGCCACGTTTGGCGGCGTGGCCTATAGTCCCAGCTATTCAGGAGGCTGAGGCATGAGAATAGTTTGAACCTGGGAGGCAGAGGTTGCAGTGAGCCGAGATCTTGCCACTGCACTCCAGCCTAGGGTGACAGAAACGGCTTTGTCTCAAAAAAAGTTTTTTAATAAAAATTATTGTTTCTGGGCTGCCATTGCTCAGTAATATCTTAGCAATGTTTTTGTTATCATTAAAACCATTTTCCATACACCATGTTGATTCTCTGGGCTCCGGGAGCTTGTCTTTCTACAAATATAGGAGTGGCTTCTCAAATGTTAGATGTGTTCATGCCTCATTGCCAGTGGGTTTAAGTTTTTAAACAATGACTATGAGGAATGCCTTTGAACTAGATTTTTGCAGTTTGATTTCTAAACATAGGACATCTGTTGTCAAACTTGGCAATGGCTAAAAAAAAAAATAGGATTTTCACGCTTCCCATAGTTGTTTTAACTGAAGGTTGAAATACAGAATTACTGCAAAAGGATATGTATTGTCATTAATTGTCCCATTTTGTGACATTACTGGGAGCTAAGCTAAACAATAAAAGTCATTTTATATGGTAGTAAATCAGGTACCATATGGTATCCCATTATAGGTCTGACTGAGCAGCTAAATTCCAGGAAATTAAAGGTTAATGTTAATGTAATTCTCACATTTGATCACTAGGGGATGAAATCCTAGATGTAAATGGAATACCAATAAAGGGCTTGACGTTTCAAGAAGCCATTCATACCTTTAAGGTAACAGCATTCTTATTGATCTCCTTCATCCTGTTTTCTTTCCTTTATTTCCTTCTGGCTTGGGTTTGGCGAGATTTTTTTTTTTAACCCTTTGAGAGGAAGACAATTCAAACATTTCAACCCACCTTTCCTCGTTGTTTTCTCAGCAAATCCGGAGTGGATTATTTTGTCTTAACGGTACGCACAAAGTTGGTGAGTCCCAGCCTCACCCCCTGCTCGACACCCACACACATGAGCAGATCTGCCTCCCCCAAACTTCAACACCAGTGCGGGAGCCTCAGCGGGAGGCTCTGACGAAAGCAGTTCTTCATCCCTGGGCCGGAAGACCCCTGGGCCCAAGGACAGGATCGTCATGGAAGTAACACTCAACAAAGGTGATCCCAGCGATTCCTTGCCTTTGTTGCATTTCTTGAATAACATTTTGGAATCTGTTCTTAGCTTAATTTTTCCTCATTGTTCTATGAGTTATTCCTTTGGAACAATTTTCTATCAACAACAGGTGGTCTCTACATGGACAGTGGGGTCAAGTAGAGAGATGTTAGTTACTTCAGTCAAAGTGAAGGGAAGTTACCAATAGCACAGAGCTCTCTAAGCTCTCTCCATGAATTACTGTGTGTCAGAGGCTTGTGTTTAAAAAAAAAAATCACCGGGCCGGGCACAGTGGCTCACACCTGTAACCCTAGCACTTTGGGAGGCCAGGGCAGGTGGATCACCTGAGGTCAGAAGACCAGCATAACCAACATGGTGAAAGCTTGTCTCTACTAAAAATACAAAAATTAGCTGGGCATGGTGAGTGCCTATAATTCCAGCTACTCAGGAGGCTGAGGCAGGAGAATTGCTTGAACCCAGGAGGCAGAGATTGTGGTGAGCTGAGATCGTGCCACTGTACTCCAGCCTGGGCAACAGGAGCGAAACTCTGTCTCAAAAAAAAAAAAAAAAAAAAAAAATTGCCAATGAGCTTAAGTCTAGGGCTAATACAAAAATTTAAAGAACAAAAGATTATAGTTAAGTATACAGTTAACACTAGTAACTAGAAGTCACGTGTGATCAAATCATACTGCTTTTCATCCTTGTTTCTTTTTTCTCCTCACCTACTGTAGAAACATGATGGAAGATTAAACAACCAAGAAATTAGTTGTTAAAGAAATTAGTTGTTAAAAAGAAAGGCAAAAGAAAGCTTGAGTTTGTGTACCCAGAATAAAAATGTTACTTATAGTCTGCCTATTTGTTTCTTCCTTTTTTTTTTGAGACAGAGTTTCGCTCTTGTTGCCCAGGCTGGAGTGCAATGGAGCATTCTTGGCTCACCGCAACCTCCGCCTCCTGGGTTCAAGTGATTCTCCTGTCTCAGCCTCCCAAGTAGCTGGGATTACAGGCATGTGCCACCATGTCCAGCTAATTTTTTGTATTTTTAGTAGAGACAGGTTTCACCATATTGGCCAGGATGGTCTTGATCTTTTGACCTCATGATCCACCCACCTTGGCCTCCCAAAGTGCTGGGATTACAGGCGTGAGCCACTGCACCCGGCCCTAGTCTGCCTGCTTCTAAAAACAGATATGATGAGGTTCGTTAGACTAAGCAGAGAGTCAACTGTTGAATAATTCAGTCTGTAACTAGCTCCCAGGTTAGCCACGGCCCATTCTGTTAACAGAAGTGGCAGTGTTGACAAGGAAAAGCAGGATTTACGTTCTGAGTGTGGGCCAGAAGTAAATGGTTATTGGTCTGAATAGATGTTAATTCAGTTTCAAATCAGTTACACTTTTTTTCTAGTGATTGTGTAATTTTTGGTTTTGTTTTCTTTGAATGGTGCCTCTCACAGAGCCGAGAGTTGGATTAGGCATTGGTGCCTGCTGCTTGGCTCTAGAAAACAGTCCTCCGGGTATCTACATTCACAGCCTTGCTCCAGGATCAGTGGCCAAGATGGAGAGCAACCTGAGGTTTGTTGTTTGCCTGATAGTGTAAGGTTCTGGAGTGTTCATAAATATGAAATACACACAGCTGTGATATTTGCCCTGTCACTTTAATTTGAGGGCTGTTGCAGCTTTGAATTCTTTCCAAGAGTATAGCCAAGACTATAATTAATAGCATCTCCAAAAATGTAAATACTAATATACATGAAATTTGGTTGAATTTGGGAACTCTGGATCTTGGCTTCCTTAGTTATTTTGTTCTGTTTGGTCTCAGAGGTCCGATTTTAGAAACTTGACAAGATACAACTCCACAGATATCTATGGTTAGCTCAATATTTTCTTTCATTTTATATTCACATATGTAATATGCATATGAAATACTGGAACTGTTCAAATGGTTCAGAATCACTTGATGCCAAACAGTCCTGAAATCGTCCCCTTGAACTGGAGGCATTTCTTATTAAGAATTCTCTCAAACTTTTTCTATCATTTTCATTCCTTGTTGAATGGCCATGTCTGGGTGCCTATCTTCTGAAATCACTGAGTATCTGATTTCTTAATCCAGATAGTTGAGTTGTAACATGGGCATTCTGTTTACGTAAGAAATAATCTAGGTGTTGTATTATATAGTAATTGTAGTGGGTCTGTGCCCACCTAAATGTCACAAGAATGTACATGTATTGCACAAAGCACTTTGTGCAAACAGTATCATCTTTCTCCCCTGTAAACCTCTAAGTCCTTTAGTGGTTAAGGGATTGTCAAAATGGCATTCGTTGAGGTTCTCATTTTGGGGCCCTATTAATAGCTTATATTATGTTTTTAGTTAATCATTAAATTTACATATGAAAAAAAAATTTAGCAAATCATCCAAAGTACATTAAAGAAAATATACTCTTAGAACCCAAGAAAAAAAATCCTTTAATGACATCCCAAGATGATGTTTCTTTCTTGAGTGATTCCATGTGTCTGCAGTCTGCCAAATGAACGTTCTTCAAATCCCATACAAAGAGGCTTTGTTCTCTCCTACTGACTTCTCTCCCTATAATTTCCCGTCAAAATGGACAGCTCGTCCCCAATTTCTCGTTTGTTCAAATTTGAAACGTTTTTACAAATTCTTGGGTAACCTTTGAGCTTCAGCTATTTACTCCTTAAGTTATAATAATCATTTCAAGATGGTAGGAAGAGGGATCTGCTGGTGGTCAAGAGGCTCCGTCATGTGATGATTGAGAGTCAGACAGACCCGAGTTAGTTCAACAGTGTGTGACATCTGGGTGACCTCTCTGAGCCTGTGTTCCTATCTGCATAATGGAAATAATTTTACTTACTCAAAGCATTGTTATACAGCATGCTTCTTATAGTGCCTGGCATACAGTATATGCCCAAGAAATGATAGGTTTCATTGTTGTCTTTATTATTAATTTTATTTGACTTGGCTATTTCTGAAAATGCCAGTAAATATGCATAATGACCTTTGCCCACTTAAAATGGAACGTGTTTGTATGTATGTGTTGCATGTTTACATGTATGCCAAGGGGAAAGGATGTCATGTGCTGCTTTAAAGTATTCAGAAAACATTTCATATAATAAACCTCTCCCAGAAGGAAAACTTTTTCAACTTTTAACAAGCTGGCTGCTAATACAGAGTGTGGATTCTGTTGCCCTCCCTAGCCGCGGAGATCAAATCCTGGAAGTGAACTCCGTCAACGTCCGCCATGCTGCTTTAAGCAAAGTCCACGCCATCTTGAGCAAATGCCCTCCAGGACCTGTTCGCCTTGTCATCGGCCGGCACCCTAATCCAAAGGTGAGATGGCTCACCCTGTTCTGAGCATGGGAAGATGATATACCTTCCTAGGATATCATATACTCTTTGATGAGGTGGTTTTCCCAGCTGGGGGATAGGCAGGCAGCCTACAGCTGGTTCATGGGGGAAATGAATCTTTAATCTGGACTTCATCTTCGCAGTCTTAGAAAATCTTACTAGAAAGTTTTGACAATGTTATTTGGTAGATTTGAAACTTGTTTGGTGGGATGTAAGAATTCTAAGTTCGGAGTACTGGCTTTTTGAGCTCTCTAGTGAGATACTTAACCTCTTTGGATTTTTGCAGCAAGAGAATCTGAGAGCCTTGGACTGGACGATCTCTATGACCATGTCAGTTTCAAAATAAGAAGGTTTTTCTTACCACATCTTTTGTTTGGCCTTATGTTGGGAATTCTCTCATCTTTAAGTTTAATGCTGAGTAATTAATTTATTTTTAAAACAGTTTCAGTGGATTTTAAACTTTCTTTGATTAAGAAATGAGGGCTGGTCATCACACCTGTAATGCTAGCACCTTGGGACACCGAGGCGGGAGAATCACTTGAGCTCAGAAATTTGAGACCAGCCTGGGCAACATAGTGAGACTTTGTCTCTCTTTTTTGAAAATAAAAAATATGGGCCAGGCACGGTGGCTCATGCCTGTAATCCCAGAACTCTGGGAGGCTGAGGTGGGTGGATCACGAGGTCAAGAGTTAGAGACCATCCTGGCCAACATGGTGAAACCTTGTCTCTACTAAAAAAAATACAAAAATTAGCTGAGTGTGGTGGTGTGCACCTGTAGCCCCAGCTACTCAGGAGGCTGAGGTAGGAGAATTGCTTGAACCCGGGAGGCAGAGGTTGCAGTGAGCCGAGATAGTGTCACTGCACTCCAGCCTGGTGCCTGGCAACAGAGTGAGACTGTCTCAAAAAATAAATAAATAATAAATAAAATTCTTGGTCAGATGGTGGAAGATTAAAAAAAAGAATAAAAATTAGAAAGTATTACAATTAAAATAGTATAAAAATAAATTTTTCATAATAGTTGGAAAGATAACTAGAATTAACTAAAACTCAGGTAATATACTTAATTTGCTTAAACTGTTTCTGCATTTCTGTAGAATTTCTAGAGTACAAAGTTGTTCAGTTTACTTTAAAAAAAAAATTATTTATTTTGAGATGGAGTTTTGCTATTGTTGTCCAGGCTAGAGTGCAATGGCACAATCTCGGCTCACTGTAACCTCTGCCTTCCGGGTTCAAGCAATTCTCCTGCCTCGGCCTCCTGAGTAGCTGGGATTAGAGGCATGCACAACCACGCCCGACTGCTTTTGTATTCTTAGTAGAGACAGGTTTTCTCCATGTTGGTCAGGCTGGTCTTGAACTCCTGATCTCAGGTGATCCCCCCCTGCCGCCTCAGCCTCCCAAAGTGCTGGGATTACAGGCGTAAGCCACCATGCCCGGCCTAAAAAATCTTAAAATAGAGATGGAGTGTTGCTGTGTTGCCCAGGCTGGTCTCAAACTCCTAGGCTCAAACAACCTATCTGCCTTAGGCTCCCCAAAATGCTGGGATCACAGTTGTGAGCCACCACGCCCCATGTTAGATACTTTTAAAGGACAAATAAATGTCTTCAGATTTGTGGAGTAATGTTTCCTTCTTAATGTTCATTTGACTGTTGAGTCAGAAAAATACCTATTTATCTTACAAATGATTATCTTGGAATTTAAATAAGTGAAAATAAGATGAAGTCTGGCCTTGCAGACCAGTTGCTTATTTGCAAATGTTACTTTGTATATTTTGCTTCCATCAAAATTGGGGGAAATAATAAAGCCCAGCATTTCTAATAAACTATAATGGAAAAGTTATTTGTTAAGTTCATTCAAAATTATGAAGGATACTGTTTTTCTGTCTGATAGATCAAGTCCTCAAGACTAAATTTTTTTTTTTTTTGAGACAGGGTCTCACTCTGTCACCCAGGCTGGAGTGCAATGGCACAATCATGGCTCACTGCAGCCTCAACTTTCCAGGTTCCAGTGATCCTCCTACCTCAGCCTCCTGAGTAGCTGGGAGGATGTGCGTGTGCCATCACTCCTGGCTAATTTTTGTATTTTTAGTAGAGACAGGGTTTCACCATGTTGCCCAGGCTGGTCTCAAACTCTTGAGGTCAAGGCATCCACCCACCTTGGCCTCCCAAAGTGCTGGGATTGAATTTTAAATTCATCCCAGGATCATTTGCATTAACTACTGTGTGCAAACAGTGTCTCACACAATTGTTCTGGAATCTATGTAAGCACCATGAATATGTATTAAAATTCTCCTGACCATGGCATTTAACATATATTCACATTTTCCAGTACTGGTTTTGCTTGTTCTGCTAAAGACACGTTCTGAAAGTGGGAGTTCTTTCTTGGTTTATCTAATATAGATGGCTCCATGGGAGAGAAGAGGAACCACGTGGGACCTTGAGCCAACAGGACATAGCATATCATTGCAGCTCCTTACATTTTATCTTTGTGAAGAGACCCATGTAGTCTTCTGTTGAGAATGAATAATAATAATAATTATTATTATTATTGAGACGGAGTCTTGCTCTGTGACCCAGGCTGGAGTGCAATGGCGTGATCTCCGCTCACTGCAGCCTCTGCCTCTTGGGTTTAAGCGATTCTCCTGCCTCAGCCTCCCAAGTAGCTGGGATTACAGGCGTGTGCCACCACACCCGGCTAATTTTTGTATTTTTAGTAGAGATGGGGGTTTCACCATGTTGGTTGGCCAGATTGGTCTGGAACTCCTGACCTCAAATGATCTGCCCATCTTGGCCTCCTAAGATACTGGGATTACATCTTAGGAGGTGTAATCCACTGTGCCCGGCCTAAGAGTGAATTATTAAATGACCTTTTCTTACTTACAAATTTTACTTGGGAGGAGAGAGGGAAGATCCTTCAAGTCTAATGTTAGCTGCTCAGCCTGACCACCAGTCCACATGAACCTGGTACTGAACAGGAGGCAGAGGTGCCAAGGAGGCCCTGGGGGTGAACTGGGGTACGTGTGGAGGTTGTGAAGCAGGCAGGCAGACTGCCAGGCATCAACAGAGTGACTCTCCTTCCCTCTCTCCCCTCCAGCCAGGGTGATTCGGATAATCAGTTCTCATCCTATATCATATTCATTACCTAAACATTTACTGAGCTTCCACTGGGTGCCAGGCAATGTCAGTATGCCGGGGCTACACAATTAATTTGAATGTATCTCAAGAAATTCACAGCCTACTCTGAACCTGAAGTTTATGGGACCCTTACCAGGACATTACGCACTACACAAATTTGTGAATATATTTGCAATGGTGGATGGAATCAATAGCTTATATCAAATTCTCAGTCATTCATGACCCCAAGAACGTTAACCACCTTGTTAGGGGGAGGATGTTGCTGTTAGACGGATGACAGACGAGCCGGTTTAAAGAGTGGCTCCTCCTCTGTCTAAGCCAGCTGTGCCCTGAGCAGAACACTTCTGTAACTAAAGCCTAAGAGCCCACTCATGTTTTCTCAGCACGAGCGTCACACTTGACCCGTACTGAGCTTGCAGATCATCACAGTCCCTACATTGTTGGTCTTTGCCGTTATTTGGTTATATCTCCTATACTTGTACAGTTGCCTTTAATTTTTTTAAGCTAACCATAGGACACTTCAGCAAGTTCATCTCATTCAACTCAACCCAATTTTTTTTTGTTTTTTGACATACACAAGAAAGGAAGGAACCAACTCAATTCACTTTTTTCTTTTCTTTCTTTCTTCTTTCTTTCTTTCCTTCTTTCTTTCTTTTTTCTCTTTCTTTCTTTCCTTCCTTCCTTCCCTTCCTTCCTTCCTTCCCTTCCTTCCTTTCTTTCCTTCCCTTCCTTCCTTTCTTTCCTTTCCTTCCTTCCTTTCTTTCCTTTCTTTCTTTTTTTTTGAGACAGAGTCTCTCTCTGTCACCCAGGCTAGAGTGCAGTGGTGCAATCTCGGCTCACTGCAACTTTCACCTCCCAGGTTCAAGTGATTCTCCTGCCTCAGCCTCCTGAGTAGCTGGGATTATAGGTGGTGCCGCCATGCTCAACTAATTTTTTGTACTTTTCTAGATATGTGGTTTCACCATGTTGGCCAGGCTAGTCTCAAACTCCTAACCTCAAGTGATCCTCCCGCCTTGGCCTCCCGAAGTGCTGGGATTATAAACATAAGCCACCACACCCGGCCTCAGTCCACTTTTTAACACTATTTTTTGTTCTTTTGAGTACTTGTTGTAAAAGCCTTTTTAAATTAGCTTATCTCTAATGTTGCGATTAAGTTGTATTTAACAAAATTTAGCCTTTCCTTTCAACAACTCAAAATGTTCATTAAGGGCGGCCGTGGTAGTTTACTGTCTGTAATCCCAGCACTTTGGGGAGGCCAAGGTGTGCGGATCACTTGAGATCAGGAGTTTGAGACCAGCCTGGCCAACATGACAAAACCATGTCTTTACCAGAAATACAAAAATTAGCTGAGTGTGCTGGCGGCTGCCTGTAATCCCAGGTACTTAGGAGGAGGCTGTGGCATGAGAATCACTTGAACCCAGGAGGTAGAGATTGCAGTGAGCCAGGATTGCACCACTGCACTCCAGCCTGGGTGACAGAGTGAGACTTAGTCTCAAAAAAGTAAAAAAAAAAAAAAAAAGTGTTCATTAAGAATATTACCTCTTGGCTGGGTGCAGTGGCTCATGCTTGTAATCCCAGCATTTTAAGAGGCTGAGGTGTACAGATCACATGAGGTCAGGAGTTCGAGATCAGCTTGGCCAACATGGTGAAACCCTGTCTCTGCTAAAAATACACAAGTTAGCCGGGTGTGGTGGCGCATACCTGTAGTCCCAGCTACTCCAGTTCTGAGGTAGGAGAATCCCTTGTACCTGGAAAGTGGAGGTTGCAGTGAGCCAGTATCATGCCATTGCACTCCAGCCTGGGCAACAGAGCAAGACTTTGTCTCAAAAAAAGAAGAAAGAAAACTTCTTACCCATGCTTGTCATATGGGCATACCTTGGTATTCCTTGTAGTATAGCTTAATTACATCCTAACTGTTCCCAGGCTACTGTGTTTGATGGACTGGTACACCATTTTAAGAGTAAGAAGTCTATGCCAAGAGCCCTTGTGGGCTCTGTGTGCTGTATCTGAGATTTCTTGTTGGCATCAACTTAGATACTTAGTGATGTTCATTTGTGGTCCTGGTCCTCCCCAGGACAAATAAGTGCTGTCAAGCTGCATATGGCTATATGTCTTGATCTGGGGATGTGACGTCAGTAACAGTGCTGGAACAAAGACTGCCGTTAGACTAATGCAGAGGCAACTCTACTTTTCTTCGGATTGTGTTCTCTATATGCATCCTTAGAAATGTCTTGCATAAAAAGTTTTTAGAATAAATATTATTAATATAAAAACAAGTCCCAGCTATGCGCAGTAGCTCACATGTGTAAACCCAGCACTTTGGAGGAGGCCAAGGCAGGTGGATCATTTGAGGTCAGGAGCTCGAGACCATGCTGACCAACATGGTGAAACCCCATCTCTACTAAAAATAGAAAAAATGGGTTGGGTGTGGTAGCAGTTGCCTGTAATCCCAGCTACTCAGGAGGCTCAGGCAGGAGAACACTTGAACCTGGGAAGTGAAGGTTGCAGTGAGCTGAGATTACGCCACTGCACTCCAGCCTGGACAAAGAGCAACACTCTGTCTTAAGTCAGTCAGTCAATCAGTAAATCAATCCAATCAAACCAATCAACTCCTGCTTCCAGCTTTTTCCATTTTTTCCTCCTTGTCACCTCTCATTTTTTTTCTCCTTTCTATTCTGTGGTTCTGATACCTTCACTTAAAATCTATTCTGTTTTGTTTCACTGCTGGCTTTCTTTGCCTGATGGTTGCATCTAAACCGGTTCTCAGCTCCTTCCCCCAGAATCTTCAATTGGATTCTACCACCCACATCACCTCCTTTCACCTTGGGAAGCAGTCCATTCACCTGTGGCTGCCCTAACACATCCCTCAGCAATGTTACAGAAAACGAAGTTTTCCATGGTTTGCAGTCATTGGCTTCAAGGCATGTCTGACTTCAAAATAACAGCATAACATGGGTTATGATTCGTTCAGAGGTTCAGTTCATCTCAGCCCCAAAACCCCTGCCTGTTTTGCCAATACAATCAAACATCCAAATGGCATTTCAGGGCAAAGCATAGACTGGTGGCTGTGATCCCATTGACCATGCAGGTTCATCTGTGTTTTAGCCACAGTAAAAGGGTCTTCTATGATAGTCTTGGAGATACATCCAGCAAAACCAAATGCCAGTGCTTGTTTGGCTGGATTTCATGTTTCTTCCTAGGTAAACATGGTGTTCTTAGTTGTAACCTCATGCTGTATTTTTCTTTTGGTCAAGATTCCATTTTATGTTGAATGTATTTTCGTACCACTTAGCCCAGCATTTCATGCCAATAGTACATTTTGATACTGAATGTATGCGCTTGCTTAGTTTTCTTGTCGTTCCAAGAGAAATACCACAAGGGGTTCTTTTCTTCTGTTTCTCATAATGTCTGGAGCGGTGGCTGCCCAGTAGGGATATTTAAGCCTTCCAGGTCTCGTCAGCCTGAGATTTGGACTTGCTGGGACAGCAGCTTCTAGCTTATGTTAAATGGAAGAAAGTAATAGAAGTCCATTTTTCTCCTAGTCAAAAAAAACAATTGCAAATATTGAAAGTCTAGTATTAAGAAAAACAGCAACTACTGTTTAAGCTGATATTTTCCCTGACTCATTTATATAAAATCATTCTTTACCGTATGGAGGGTGGTAAGTATATATGACTGTGTGCGTGTAGGTGTACATGTTTTATTTCCTGTGAAGCCTACCATAAAGCATTACATAAAGGCCACAATGTCATTATGATTTACCTGTGATGTTAAAATGTAATGCTGAATTCTATATAGAAATATTTATTAAGACATTGCTCGGGCCGGGCACGGTGGCTCAAGCCTGTAATCCCAGCACTTTGGGAGGCCGAGGCGGGCGGATCACGAGGTCAAGAGATCGAGACCATCCTGGTCAACATGGTGAAACCCCGTCTCTACTAAAAAATACAAAAAACAATTAGCTGGGCATGGTGGCGTGTGCCTGTAGTCCCAGCTACCCGGGAGGCTGAGGCAGGAGGATTGCTTGAACCCGGGAGGCAGAAGTTACAGTGAGCCGAGATTGCGCCACTGCACTCCAGCCTGGCGCCTGGCAACAGAGCAAGACTCTGTCTCAAAAAAAAAAAAAAAGACATTGCTTATTCAAACATCGCTTATGCCAAATATTATTTTAATACATAAAATTACCATTTTAACTACTCTTACCTTTAAAAAATAAACTCCACATTTTCTTTTTTTTTTTTTTGAGACGGAGTCTTGCTCTCTCTCCAGGCTGGAGTGCAGCAGTGTGATCTCAGCTCACTGCAACCTCTGCCTCCTGGGTTCAAGCGATTCTCCTGCCTCGGCCTTCCGAGTAGCTGGGATTACCGGTGCATGCCACCACACCCAGCTGATTTTTGTATTTTTAGTAGAGATGGGGTTTCACCATGTTGGCCAGGCTGGTCTCGAACTCCTGACCTCGTGATCCACCCACCTTGGCCTCTCAAAGTGCTGAGATTACAGGTGTGAGCCACCATGCCCGACCACCACATTTTCTTACTTTTTTTTTTTTTTTTTTTTGGCTGAGACAGAGTCTTGCTCTGTCACCCAGGCCAGAGTATAGTAGTGTGATGTCAGCCCACTGCAACCTCCGCCTCCTGGGTTCAAGCAATTCTTCTGCCTCAGCCTCCTGAGTTAGCTGGACTACAGGCATGCACCACCACGCCCAGCTAATTTGTATTTTTAGTAGAGATGGGGGTTTCACCACGTTGGTCAGGCTGGTCTCAAAGTCCTGACCTCGTGATCTGCTCACGTCAGCCTCCCAGAGTGCTGGGATTACAGGCATGGGCCACTGCACCCGGCCCATTTTCTTCCTGTTTTAATCAATATATTTCTCTATATGTCAGGCTTTAAAAAAAAATCCTCCCATGAATAATGACAGTTAATGGATAGCATCTGAGAAAAACATCCATGAATCTGCCTTGATACTAATAAATATAGAGGGAATAGAAAATTTAAAGAGGCACTGTTTTGAAAACTTCATAGTAATAATTGATTTAAGCAATAATAGTCAATGACGCTAAAACCATGGGGTAAAAATATATTGGAGACCGGGATATTACATAGTCTCAAACTATGTCTTCACAGATTACTCATTAATGACTGAAAACATTCCAATGGAGAAATCTGGCAGATTCCATCCTAATCAAGAGATCAAAGTTATCACCGATTATAAGACACATTGACCCTTAGTGCCCCTGAATGCACTGAGAGGCAAATCATTTTTGTACTTTCCCTGTCAAAAAAAAAAAAAGCGTAATCTGAATCTAAGCATGAGGAAACTATCAGACAGATTCTAATTGAAGGTTTGAATTGGCCTGGTTTCTTCCCAAAATATCAGTGCCATGAAAGACCAAGGAGGGTTCGGGAGATGTTTCGGATAAAGGAGACTGAAGACATTACAACAACTAGATCCTGGATTGTCAAAAACTTTTTTTTTTTTTTTTTTTTTTTGAGACGGAGTCTTGCTCTGTCGCCCAGGCTGGAATGCAGTTGTGCGATCTCGGCTCACTGCAGCCTCCACCTCCCGGGTTCAAGAGATTCTTCTGCCTCAGCCTCCCAAGTAGCTACAGGTTACAGGCGCACGCCACCACGCCTGGCTAATTTTTTGTATTTTTAGTAGAGACAGGGTTTCATCTTGTTGTCCAGGATGGTCTTGATCTCCTGACCTTGTGATCCGCCCACCTCAGCCTCCCAAACTGCTGGGATTACAGGCGTGAGCCACCGCTCCTGGCCCACAAGTTTGTTTTTTTTTAACAGAGCATCGCTATGCAAAGATGTTGACCCACACCAGTCTGCCTCAGGTCTGCAGCAAGATGTACTTGCACCAAAACGTAAACATTATCACTGTGTACACTGTTACATAGTTGAGCTGACATTTTTTCCTTAGCATGATGATGTTGATGAAGGAAACTGTACGCTACTTTGCATTCTGGAGTGAAGGTCTTATCTCATCACAGGCTGGCATTAAACTTTCTGTAAGCTAGTCCCAGACTACAGGCACACTTTGAGTAGTACTTACAAAGAACAGTATTAGAAAAATACTGTCAGTATTCAGTGTTTAGTCAAACTCGAACATGAAATGTATGATATGCAGTCATGAACATTGCATTTCCTGAATTTGATGATAGTATCATGGTTAGTTAAAAGAATGTCTTTGTTTCTAAAAGATGCATGCTAAAATGTTTATGGGTAAAGGGTCATGATGTCTGCAATTTACTTGCAAATGGTTTAGCAAAAAGCTGTAATTCTGTGTGTGTGTAGGAAGGACATGCATGTAAATGTGGCAAAATGTTAAAAATTAGTGATTCTAGGTGAAGAGTATACTACTCTTGCCCTACTCTTACATGTTTTATATAGGTTTAAAATCGAAAGATTAAAAAGAAAGGCTGGGTGAGGTGGCTCATGCCTGTAATCCCAGCACTTTGGGAGGCCAAGGTGGGTGAATCAGGAGGTCAGGAGTTCAAGACCAGCCTGACCAATATGTTGAAACCTTGTCTCTACTAAAAATACAAAAATTAGCCAGGTGTGGTGATACATGCCTGTAGTCCCAGCTACTCAGGAGGCTGAGGCAAGAGAATCGCTTGAACCCAGGAGGTGGAGGTTGCAGTGAGCCGAGATCATGCCACTGCATTCCAGCCTAGGTGACAGAGCGAGACTTCATCTCAAAAAATAAAATTAGAAGTGAATTTTCTAGAGAGGCAAATATTAGCCATGTTGTTGGCAATCATAGCACTGAATGCTTTGCTTAATGAACTTGGGCACCAGTTGAAAGTCTTATTATATATGTGTTGCTGGACTTCCTGCATGCTCTGAGTTACTGCTTCAGAGGATGGTCATAATCTTTGGCCCTGTGGTTTGCCTCTTTAACTACACTTGACTCTAACTGTGGTCCTAGGTACTTTCATTGGGAGAAATAAATAAATAAATGAAACCATCTAATCTTTGCTTTCTGCTGAAAATCAGGTTTCCGAGCAGGAAATGGATGAAGTGATAGCACGCAGCACTTACCAGGAGAGCAAAGAGGCCAATTCATCTCCTGGCTTAGGTACTGTAATCACACATTTTCATTCAACATTCAGAACAGTTTCTCATTAAGTTCACCCTGATGCACTCCCCAGTGCTGTATTATTGGATTCTTTATAATTACCAGGTTTGGCAAAAGTAGCTGTCAAAGGCAGTCTATGCTTTCTCTTGGCTGCTACTTTTGATTTCCGCAGTTATTTAATGTGCTTCATTAAAGGTCTAATTATGCATGCTTCTTATACTACTTTCAAATAATTTGCAAAGGTGAGTTAGAAGCATTTCATGTGTTCGTGCTTGATTCATCCGAAATACTAAACATGAAAGGGAAACGATAACCAAAATGTCAGTAGTTTGGTAGATGCAGAGTATTCTCTACCAAAAAGCCTGAGATTTCTTTACGTGAATTTAAAAGTTTTCATTCAAAGAGGGTAACAGAGGTAGCAAAAATCATGATTTCTCTCTTAAGTGGAAAAGTTCAGGCAGAGAAGGCTTGAGATAGCGGTAATTTCATATAAATTTAAAATATGAAACATTGTATCAAGTTTTAAAAGTAATGTTTCCTTTAGCATGGAAGCCTAAAGGGACTCTTCACACATTTTAGAGTTTGGGATTATACTGATGTTCAGATTGCTACCTGGGAGGAAAAGGAACTGAGACATAAATTATTAGTTGTCAAAGGAAAATGAAAGCATAGGATTTTTTTCGGCAATCATGAAATACCCTGGTTATTTACATTTGTAATTAACATATTTAAAGTGGACACTGCCATCATAGGCTCTTTATTCAACCAGTTCTTCATCCTGACCTGCCTGAAAGCTGTGCTCTTGTGATTTTAGCATTTCCACTTGATCATTTATAAAAGAGTTTATGAAGCCATAATCCTCATGCCCAAAGTCCCTTCTGCTTCATGGCATATAGTTTAAATCCTGAGCCTTTTCACCCTGCAGTTAAAAACTAAAATAGATATTCAGTCCTCTCCTCAGTTCTTTCATGAATTTCTTGGGTGATGTTCATTTGTTCATTCATCCTTCAATCCATTCAGCAATTTATCACCAAAAACTTAATAGATACAAAGTACAATGTCCAGCTCTGTGGGATCAGATCAGTCAACGTTTTTGCTTTGTAGATTGAAGAAGAGAGAGAAGACACATCTACTCATACATGATATGTGTATGAAAGTTGATGTGTGGGTAGGATGAAACACTTTGGAAATTCAGAAGAAATTTGAACTGGGATCATCATGCAGGCAGTAGCACCTGAGATAGGGCTTGAAGCTTCATGGCAGATGGGATGGGGATGAGGATCAGATACCCAGGTAGACTGCATGCACGCCTACACCTGTGCATGGAGCCCGTCCGCCAGCAAAGGGAGTTTTGTTGACTGTGTTTGCCCCCTCCTTTTCTAGTTTAGGATGTGAGCCTATTTGTGACTTGAGCTTTATTGTTTTGACAGTATGTGAATTTTCCCTCCAACAGGTACCCCCTTGAAGAGTCCCTCTCTTTCAAAAAAGGTGAGTCAAAGTGCACTGCTACCTACCTCTCTCAGCTGGACCACAAGCCAGTTCCTGGAGCCCACAAGTCAAGCCTGAGGGCCCAGTCCCTGTTCCTGCCTATGAGTCGTGTTTGCCACTTTATACAGGAAATCACAACAATGCTCACTTGAGAACTGATGCAAAAATGTGTGTTTCTTCTGTTAAACACTTATCCAGGAAAAGAATAGAGCAACAAAATAACTACAGTTTTTTTTTTTTGAGATGGAATTTTGCTCTTGTTGCCTAGGCTGGAGTGCAATGGCATGATTTCGGCTCACTGCAGCCTCTGCCTCCTGGGATCAAGTGATTCTCCTGCCTCAGCCTCCCGAGTAGCAGGGACTACAGGTGCCTGCCATGACGCCTGGATAATTTTTGTATATTTGGTGGAGATGGGGTTTCACTATGTTGGCCAGGCTGGTCTCTAACTCCTGACCTTGTGATCCGCCTGCCTCGGCCTCCCTAAGTGCTGGGATTATAGACGTGAGCCACCGTGCCTGGCCTGACAGTTTGCAAAATAACTTTTCAAACTGCTCCATAATAAAGCAGGCTGAGCTGGGACTCGGGGCTTTAAGGAGGATACGGAATCTTCCTCAGCCAGGCTCTTGCAGAGTCTCAGTACATTGGGGTGTGGGATTCAGACTCCCCTGATTTTTGTTCACCACTTGGCTAGACTGGTTGGCTTGAATCACATTTGGCTTTCCTGTTGCATCCCCCACAGTGTTTTTCCTGGGATGGTGGATGTTCTGCTGCTGTGGCTTTTCTGATCATTGCCAAAAATTTAGCCGAACACAACAAAAAAAGTCTCTAAAAACATTGTCTGGCAGCAGTCACCTTTTCATTAGTTGTCAATTTCGCCATCCTGAAGTAAATGGAGGTTGGTGTTTACTATCACAGCTGTTTCAAATGACCGTGGATTAGAACGAAGTGTTCTTGGAAAGATAAGATGTAATTACCCTTTAAAATCTGCTTCTGGTGCATCTTCTTAGTCATCGGACGTTTTCTTCTTCAACAGGACTCCCTGATTTCTGAATCTGAACTCTCCCAGTACTTTGTTCACGATGTCCCTGGCCCCTTGTCGGACTTCATGGTGGCCGGCTCTGAGGACGAGGATCACCCAGGAAGTGGCTGCAGCACATCGGAGGATGGCAGCCTGCCTCCCAGCACCTCCAGTAAGCAGGGGCACCCCAGGGGGCTGGGCTCTGCATTCCAGGCAGCAGTGACTGCTTTCTACCTCTGTGCTGGTGGCTACAATGGTTTAACTACCCTGCTGCTGTAATAAGAGAAAAGAGCTGGAGACCAGGCTGGGCGTGGTGCTCATGCCTGTAATCCCAGCACTTTGGGAGGCCAAGGCGGGTGGATCACCTGAGGTCAGGAGTTTGAGACCAGCCTGGCTAACATGGCGAAACCCCGTCTCTGCTAAAAATACAAAAATTAGCTGGGCGTGGTGGCATGCACCTGTAATCCCAGCTACTTGGGAGGCTGAGGCAGTAGAATCGTTTGAACCCAGGAGGCGGAGGTTGCAGTGAGCTGAGATTGTGCCATTGCACTCTAGCCCAGGTGACAAAAGCGAAATTTCGTCTCAAAAAAAAAAGAACTGGAGACAATGCTATACCCTGAGAGTTTACTCTTGGAAAATGCAGCCACTGTTAGTGACTGGCCACTCAGTTACTCACTAAACGGGCTGGATGCACATTCTGTAGCAGGGGTGGGTGGTGGCTAAACCAGACCTCCTTTCAATGCCATTTACATAACATATTCTTGAATTTTATGGCATCAAATCAGGGTGGGCAACCTGATGCCCTTACATTTTTACATTTTAGGGAATCCAGTCCAATTCCAGATCCCTTCCTTCGCTAGCCCTAGCTTCATTCTTTGTAGAAGGCAGTGAATTAAAGATTGAGAACTCGTAAGAGACTATCATCAAAAGTTTTTTTTTAAATCTCATTGATATATCTATCCAAGATAATATGAGATGATAATCTGATGTGATTCATACCAATTTCTCAGACTTCTTCTGCTGATGAGGTTTCCTGTTAATTTCTAACATCTGAAGAAGAACATCCCCTTGTTTTAGGAGAGGCAGGCGATGGCCACTCTATTCGGAGCTATTACGAGTTTGCTCTGTTCTTACAGAAACATTTCAGGGTGCAAATGCATAATCATTTTTCACTACACTTAACAAGATATAAAAACTTTGCAGATTTAGGTTGGCATTGTTCTAGAGTACCTTTGAGACATAGGATGGTTCAGGCTTTGCTGTGCCACACTTCAGGCGCTCATGTGCCTGTCAATCAGGCATCCCTTTCTGCAGATAAAGGAAAGACCTCAAGGGGCCAAGAAGGCGGCCCAGGTGTGTGGGACATGCCATCAGTCCTCGGGAGGACTTCTGCAGAGGAATTCTCAGCAGCATTTAGGTTGAACCCTAACAATGTGGTAGATATCATGGAGATGGAAGAATTAAGTTTCTGTCTTCCGACAGCACACGTCTGAGTTAATCCAGAGGTTGGAGTTGAAGAAAAAAGGGGCTGGGTAGGTCAGGAGGGAAAAGAGAAAGGCAGGCTATCCACTCAGTATAGCCTCCAGGAAACTGTGTTGCCTAGGCTTTGTATCTAGTGGCTGAAAGTTGTGTGTCTGGTGTTGCATGTATTTTTTTTTTTTTTGAGACGGAGTCTTGCTCTGTCGCCAGGCTGGAGTGCAGTGGCGCGATCACAGCTCACTACAACCTCTGTCTTCCATGTTCAAGCTATTTTCCTGCCTCAGCTTCCCAAGTAGCTGGAACTTCAGGTGTGCACCACCACACCTGGCTAATTTTTGTATTTTTAGTAGAGATGGGGTTTCTCCATGTTGGCCAGGATGGTGTCGATCTCTTGACCTCCTGATCCACCCGCCTCGGCCTCCCGAAGTGCGGGGATTACAGGCAAGAGCCACTGCTCCCGGCTGTGTGTCTGATGTTAGCGAATGTGGAATTGCTTACGTGTTAATGAAGGGGTCAGATGATAAGTCAGGGCCAAGTGGGAAGCTCAGTTTCACTTGACTTTTCTGTGCCCACCTCCAACAGCTCACAAGGAACCTGGAAAAGCCAGAGCCAACAGCCTTGTGACTCTTGGGAGCCAGCGGACCTCTGGGCTCTTCCACAAGCAGGTGACAGTGGCCAGACAAGCCAGTCTCCCCCGGAAGCCCGCAGGCCCTCCGCAACCCTCTCCTCCGCCAGAGGAAGGTAGGCTGCTACGATGCCAACGATGCCAGTGATGAGGAAGAGTTTGACGGAGAAGGGGACTGCATTTCACTCCCAGGGGCCCTCCTGGGTCCCAGCAGGCCTCTGGCAGAGGATGACTCGAGGTGTGTCTTGATCTCTTCCAAGGGCGTGGACGTCAACAACCAAGAGGAACGACCCAGAAAACACTGGTCAGCAAGGCCGTCTCAGCGCCTCTTCTTGGCAGCTCAGTGGACTTAGAGGAGAGTGTCCCAGAGGGCATGGTGGACGCTCTTTCCCATGCAGCCAACCTCACAGACTCTGCAGAGGCCCCCAAGGGGAGCCCTGGAAGCTGGTGGAGGAAGGAACTGCCAGGATCAAGTAGTGCACCCAAATTGGAGTACACAGTCCGTACAGACACCCAGAGTCCGACGAATACTGGGAGCCCCAGCTCCCCCCAGCAGAAGAATGAAGGCCTGGGCTCCAGGCACAGACCAGTAGCCAGGGTCAGCCCCCAGTGCAAGAGATCCGAGGCTGAGGTCAGGCCCCATGGCTCAGAGACAGTGAACCTGACTGGCAGAGCCAATGATCCATGCGATCTGGACTTGGGAGTCCAGGCCACTTCCATCAAAGTGACTGTCGCTGGCTTTCAGCCAGGTGGAGCTGTGGAGAAGGTAACTGACTTTTTCTTAAGTTACTTGGCATGGAAGTGCATGAATATGTATGAGTGAAGATGGAGTCTGTTGGAAAGCATGGGTAAGCTGCCAGTGGGAAGGGATGATGGCTGGAGAATTATCTTTCAACAGTCATTCACTTAAATACTTGGGGCTGCTTGGGAGTTTTTTTTGTTTTTTTGTTTTTTTTTTTTTGAGATGGAGTCTCACTCTATCACCCAGGCTGGAGTGCAGTGGTGCAATCTCAGCTCAATGCAAATTCTGCCTCCCAGCTTCAAGCGACTATCCTTTCTCAGCTTCCCAAGTAGCTGGGACTAGGCACATACCACCATGCCCAGCTAATTTTTGTACTTTTTAGTAGAGACAGGGTTTCACCATATTGGTCAGGCTGGTCTCGAACTCCTGACCTCAGGTGATCCACTTGCTTCGGCCTGCCAAAGTGCTGGGATTACAAGCATGAGCCACCCCACCCGACCAGGGGAGCTTATTAATACATCAGCAGGTTGTGAGTCATGAGATCATTCGGCCGGAAGATAACTATAGAATCGCTATCTTACCGGTATATAGGGCCTATGGCTGACAATGGCAAGGCAGTGTAGCACAGGGATAGTAAAACCCTGGACCTGGCATGGGCTTCACCGCTGACTAGTTGGCACTGGTCAAGTGACAATTTGGGCAAGGTATTGAACATTTCTGAGCTTAGTTCTCTGGGCTGGTGCTCTCTGCCTTGGTCATCTCCCAGAGTTGAGGGGGCCATCAAATATATGTTAACAGTGATTCCCTCCAGCTGATAAGGTTATGAGTGATACTTATGTTTTCCCAAATTTCTACCGTGGTTATATATCATTGTGGCCACTCATAACCTTGCTGTGGTATCATATGAAATAATAGGGGTGCATTCACTTAGAAATTTATATTGCACCACATTAAATGCAAATCAGTATCGTTTATGTTACTGAGTGGTTACAAGTATGTTACAATTATCAAATGGTTAATTTTTAAAATATTTCAATACACCTCTACTTCAGCAAGGAGAAAGTATGAGAAATCAGTGTTGTTTATAATCTCCTTAACATGAATAACCTCCCTCTCTCTGAACAAAGAATCTAAGATGACTTATAAGACCATATTTTTAAAGATGTGTATTCAAGTGGTTTATATCAAAATATAGGTAAATAGACCCAGAAAATGTTAAGTCATAAAAACTATACCAGGCAAAAGTCTTTTTTTAACCTTATTTTTTCATAAGTAGAAATGCACATCTTCTTTCCTTCTCCTCAGAAATCATATTTTACCTGCAACCACTACCTGTGTTTTAAATATAATGTTTGGCCATTGGGTAAATTCTACTTTTAAAAAGTATCAGCTGGTCACAGTGGCTCACGCCTGTAATCCCAGCACTTTGGGAGGATGAGGCAGGGGAATCATCTGAGGTCAGGAGTTCAAGACCAGCCTGGTCAACATGGCAAAACCCCATCTCTACTAAAAACACAAAAATCAGCCAGGTGTGGTGGTGTGCAACTGTAATCCCAGCTACTTGATGGGCTGAGGCAGGACAATTGCTTGAACCCAGAAGGTGGAGGCTACAGTGAGCTGAGATCGTGCCACTGCACTCCAGCCTGGGTGACAGAGCAAGACTCCATCTCAAAAAAAAGCATCAACAAGTTTTGGATAACTATAAAGCCAAATTAGGATTTTTATTCATAATAATTTAAATCTATTAAAATAAGAGCTTTTGTAATTCTGAATTCATACTCTCAGAACTTTTGAGCAGCATTTAAAACTTGTACACAAGACTAATTTTTCTCATAAAAATTTTAGTTACAAAATTTGATTTTACTTACATCTGAGAAAGAAAATAGAATGGATTGCTATAAAGTATATATCCTCAAATATTGGAAGAAAAGAACCTTCCTCTTTTGGTAAGTGGGTTATATTCTACTGTTTTTATTTACTACTTGATTTAAATTGAGGTGAAATTCATATAACATGAAATTAATCATTTTGAAGCGTACAATTCAATGGCACTTAGCACATTCACAATGTAATGTGACCCACTGCCTCTGTCTAGTTCTGAAATTCCTCTACTGTTTTTATGTTACATTTGTGTTATTAATAAATAGAAAATTAACTGAGTTAAACCCTGAGTAGGTTTCTCTCAGTGGGCAACTGACATTTTATGAAATGATTTCTTACCAAAGCTGCTGAAAAACACACCATCCCTTTCACTTCTGTGCTCTGCTGCCACCTTTGGGCCACTTTATGACTCACAATGGATAAATTTCACATGAATCTGATTTAACTATTAAAGTTTTAGAATTTCATTGCATTGGATGTTAGATAGAAGAAAGGAAGAGAAAGTAATGGACACTTAGCCCAAGTGAAGTCTTGAAATACGAAATGTCAGTTTCCTGTATCCAGGTTCATTCATTCCCTCACTACCAAACTGACGAGTTAGTTTTATAGTCTTGAATATCTCTGTGCAGTATAATAACAATATCTTACATCTGTCTAGCCTTTTATGTGCTGTTTTTGTAACTGTTCTCTTTTAATCATCTTCTTTTAAACTCTGTAAGTAAGATTGGGAATGTTTTATCCTCCCCATTTTAGAGTTGAAAAAATGGAGGCTTGGGGAAGAATGATGAACCCATTCAATTCCTAGCAGACCTTAAACCCACAATGTGGATCTGCTGGCTCCTAGTCCAGGGCTCTTTTGACTTTTCCCAAACTAGCTCTGCTCTCTCTGTATGATCTCATCTTACGATGCGGAAAGCCTGAAAGCTATTTCAACTAGCTTGTGGTTGTCATTGTGCCAGGAATCTCTGGGAAAGCTGACCACTGGAGATGCTTATGTCCCTACCGACTGTGAACTAGCCAGTGCTCTGTCCCACCCAGATGCCAGCCACCTCACAGAGAACCTGCCCAAAGCTGCACCAGAGCTGGGGCAACAACTCCTGACTGGTAAGATTATTTTATCATTTGTTAAACTTAAAGATAGGTCGGGAGATAACCTAATAAAAGCATTATACAGGCCAGGTGCGGTGGCTCACGCCTGTAATCCCAGCACTCTGGGAGGCCAAGGTGGGCAGATCACTTGAGGTCAGGAGTTTGAGACCAGCCTTGCCAACATGGTGAAACCCCATCTCTACTAAAAATACAAAAATTAGCTGGGCGTGGTGGTGGGTGCCTGTAATCCCAGCTGCTTGGCAGGCTGAGGAAGAGTATTGCTTGAACTGGGGGAGGCCAAGGTTGCAGTGAGCCAAGATGGTGCCATTGCACTCCAGCCTGGGCAACAAGAGCAAGACTCAATATTGGAAAAAAAAAAAAAGAAGCATTATACATGGATCATGTCGAGCGGAAAAATCTTTTACGCAAATGAATATTGAAATACTGCCTGCATTAGCACCTCCACTAGATCATTGTGCCTGAACTCGTGAGTTTTCATGCCGTGTTGAATGTATCCATTCTCAGTCAGTTGACCTTTTTGTGACACCAACAAGAGACCCAAGAGGAATCGAAAGGATTTCCCACCCATCAGAATCTCAACCCTCTGCCTGTGGAAATCAAATGCACTGAGAAATGGCAGCGAAAACCTCCACAAAGGACAAGTGAAATGATACTGAAAAACTATACATAAGTGTTGATGAGAGATTAAGTAACATCATGGAGGCAGAAATCATCTCAGTATTTATTTAGGGGCCAGGCACAGTGGCTCATGACTGTAATCCCAGCACTTTGAAAGGCCAAGGCAAGAAGATTGCTTGAGGCCAGGAGTTCAAGACCAATCTGGGCAATGTACTCAAAAAAGAAAATTGGCCAGGTGCAGTGGCTCACGCCTTAATCCCAGCACTTTGGGAGCCTGAGGCAGGTGGATCAAGAGGTCAGGAGTTCGAGACCAGCCTGGCCAACATGGTGAAACCCCGTCTCTACTAAAAATACAAAAAAAATTAGCCGGGCATGGTGGTATGCACTTGTAATTCAAGCTATCCGGGAGGCTGAAGCAGGAGAATCACTTAAACCCAGGAAGTGGAGGTTGCAGTGAGCTGAAATCATACCATTGCACTCTAGCCTGGGCAACAGAGCGAGACTCCATCTCAAAAAAAAAAAAAAAAAAAAAAGGAAGTTAGGTGTGGTAGCATGTGCCTGTAATTGGTGGCTGAGACAGGATGGTTGCTTGAACGTAGGAGTTTGAGACTGCAGTTAGCTATGATCATGTCACTACACTCCAGCCTAGGTGACAGATCTAGACCCTATCTCTAAGGAAAAAAAAAATGTATATATATATGTGTGTGTGTGTGTAGATAGATACAAAATTTGACTACCCATCATCTAGTAGTTATGCAAAATAATGCTGTAAAACATGATTTTTTAAAATCAAGCTGAATTAAGTGACTTTGCTTCCTTGTTAGTGGAGACCTTTATTGAAAATTTGGATTCTGGTCGGGCGCGGTGGCTCATGCCTATAATCTCAGCACTTGGAGATTCCAAGGTGGGCGGATCACTTGAGGTCAGGAGTTCAAGACCAGCTTGGCCAAAATAGTGAAACCTCGCCTCTACGAAACATAAAATAATTAGCAGGTGTGGTGGTGCGTGCCTGTAATCCTAGCTACTCAGGAGGCTGAGACATGAGAATTGCCTGAACCCAGAAGGCTGAGGTTGGTCCAGCCTGGGGACAGAGGGAGACTCAAAAAAGAGAGAAGGAAAATTCTATTCTAAATTTGCACTCTGTGGTTAGGGGACACTCTTCTCAGTGGCTGGTGATGACTGTGGTCCCACTTGTCGAGCTCTGTGGGTGTCCCAGCAGTCCTCCGCAGCTGTCAGCTGGTTGTTACTGTCACAGCGTCTGCCTTCTGATTGGTTAGCAAACTACGGTGCTACAGAGAAACAAGATAGCCTCACTCGATAGGGCTGTCCTATAAAATAAAAAGGTGAAACCCCAGAATATCTACCCCATACCTGGACGGCTGCTCACAGAAAAAATAGAGGCCCCTGATGTCTTTGCTCTGCGATCTGAGGCTCTTTGTTCCTTGGTCAGTGATGAGGCTGTTACTGTGGTTTCTGGTTTGTCTTTCGGGTTCAGGTTCACTTGCTGAACAAACACAAGTGTTTTTGGTTAGCAATTTGGCTTTACTGCAAAGTGTGTTAAAAAGGGGTTTTTGTTTGTTTTTTTTTTTAAGACGGTTTCACCATGTTGGTCAGGCTGGTCTTGAACTCCTGACCTCAAGTGATCCGCCCGCCTTGGCCTCCAAAGTGCTTAGATTACAGGCATGAGCCACCACGCCCGGCCAAAAAGTTTTATTTGAGGGAGATGAAGTTACGTTGAGGCAGTCTTCAATGTCACCTTTCAAAGTAAGGCTTCATTTGAGGCCAGCATCTTCATACATTTGATGAGTGCTTGTTCTACATAATGGGCCTCTGGAAGTTTTCTTGGAATCCAGATTTGCTTTGGAATGGGAGAGGGACAGCACAGGGTTGGTTTTTGTTCACTAAGACCAGCATTTCCTATACGCAACCTCATGCAAAAAATTCTTTCCTTTCTTGCCACCGAGGAATTTCTTATTCTAGGTAGGCCAGGTTTTGTCAATACTGCCAGTTTCATCAAGATAGAAAATGTGGTACATGTGCTGGGCGCAGTGGCTCACGCCTGTAATCCCAGGACTTTGGAAGGCTGAGGCAGGTGGATCACCTGAGGTTAGGAGATCAAGATCATCCTAGCCAATGGTAAAACCCCGTTTCTACTAAAAATACAAAAATTAGCTGGCTGTGGTGGCGAGCACCTGTTGTCCCAGCTACTTAGGAGGCTGAGGCAGGAAAATTGCTTGAACCCGGGAGGCAGAGGTTGCAGTGAGCTGAGATTGCACCAGTGCACTCCAGCCTGTGTGCCAGAGTG
The DNA here is from genome assembly GCA_036589455.1 of Ateles fusciceps. NCBI lineage: Eukaryota > Metazoa > Chordata > Mammalia > Primates > Atelidae > Ateles > Ateles fusciceps. The sequence goes on along the minus strand of JAZHEH010000572.1, from coordinate 10,684,866 downwards.
AGACTGTCTCAAAGAAAGAAAGAAAGAAAATATAGCACATACACACCATGGAATACTATGCAGTCATAAAAAGGAATGAGATCCTGTCCTTTGCAGGGACAAGGATGGAGCTGGAAGCCATTCTCCTCAGCAAACTAACACAGGAACAGAAAACCAAACACTGCATGTTCTTACTTATAAGTGGGAGCTAAACAATGAGAACACATGGCCACAGGGAAAGGAACAACACACGCTGGGGCCTGTTGGGGGTGAGGTGGTGGGGGGGGGGAAGCATCAGAATCAATAGCTAATGCATGCTGAGCTTAATACCTAGGTGATGGGTTGACAGGTACAGCAAACCACCATGGCACACATTTACCTACGCAACAAACCTGCACATCCTGCATGTGTGTCCCAGAACTTGCATATATATATATGTGTGTGTGTATATATATATATACATATATATACACTGCGAGTTTATACCTTAAGTAAGTGGGTTTCTGCATGTAAGGTTCTCTTGTGTTCTAGTTAGTGTGGAGATAATTTCATCTCCCAGCCTGTGCTCCCTGGAGCTTTATGCACCTCCGTGACTGTACTGACCCCAGCGGGTCGAAGGTGGGTGCTTTTCTGCCTTGCCCTCTCTGGATTTCCCACAGATAATGAGCCTTGAGAAAGGTGCAACTGTGTGTTGCTTACACCCACTCAGCAGCTAGGGAGTGCTAGACCAGGAACTGATTATGCCTAACAGGTAATAATAGATGTGCTGTATTTAATTAGCATATTGAAACATAATGTATTAGTTACTGTTTAATTTAAGGGTCATCAGGATTGATGGAGTTGCAGTGACACACTGGCGCCCTCTAGGGCTTTGGGGGATGGATCTGAAATATTCAATTACCTAATCTTTAAGGGTTTAGAGCTTCTGTCTCCTTTTTGGAGACAGACTATTTGGTAGGTATTTCTCTCTCTATCCCAATGAAAAGGCTGTCTGTGACCAGTTGGTCCTGCTGAGTACTTGAGTGCTGGTAGCAGCTCTTCTTCCAATGTTATTAGAAATAGCTGCTTTCCAATATGTAAGAGGATGTTCTTCAAAACAGATCTTTTTTTTTTTTTTTTTTTTGAGACAGTCTCCCTCTTTCACCCAGGCTGGAGTGCAGTGGCGTGATGTCAGCTCACTGCAACCTCCACCTCCAGTGTTCAAGCGATTCTCCTGCCTCAGCCTCCTGAGTAGCTGGGATTACAGGCGCCCGCCACCAAGCCCGGCCAATCTTTGTGTGTGTGTGCGTTGTTTTTTTTTTTAAGATGGAGTCTTGCTCCTGACCTCAAGTGGTCTGCCCACCTCGGCTTCCCAAAGTGCTGGGATTACAGGCATAAGCCACTGCGCCTAGCTAAAACATATCTTTTTTAAACTGAAATATCCAAAAATGCATAAGTGATCAAAAAGAATACCTTATCATTAAAAAAAAGAAATTCAACCTGAGGAAGCTGAAAACAAAACAACAAAAAAGGAAAATCCTCTTTAATATTCCAAAATGATCCATACACCACGCGGTGGTTAGGCACATGGGTTCACACGCAGGCTGCTGGGGCTCAGATCTGAGCTCCAGCATTTGACCAGGGGAAGAGACCTTCGATTTGTCACTGTTGTCTTAGTTACTCACCTCATGGGGTTGTTGAGGAAGAATCAGTGACATTTTCCTGTAGAGCATCTGGAATAAGTTGAATATGTTGAATAAGTTGTATTATGTGTGTATGTGATTTTCCTAGAGAAACACATATGCATGTATATATCTGTCTAGTATATAATACGCATTCAGTAAGATATGTGTGTGTGTGTATACCTACACACATGATTTTCCTAAGAAAGTTTTAGAAAGGAATACAAATCAACTTGCTGTTTTACACAGGAACAAACGGCCGACCAAGACGTGTTGACTGTGAGGTCTGATTTTTACAGCCTGTTCGCTTCCTGGCAGCAGTTGACTCTGTCTGTTAAAGGGTGGCTCTTGGAAACCAGGATGAGAGGAGGTGGGAGCTGTGGAAAATCTGTCAAAGCTGTTGTGAGAGGCTGAAGCAGTGTGGGGAATCCAGGGCCCTTGTTTGTCACTAAATGTTTCACTCTGTTGTGAATGGGATACATGTTTATTCTAGAAATGTAAGAAATTATAAGTGAGAGCGAAGTTTTGAAAGATGGCATAAAAATCACCTAAGCCCAACCTCTATTAACATTTTGGCCTGTATTATTTGAGTCTTGCATGTATATGAGTGTGTAGAATAAATATATCGGTCCTGTGGGTTTTTTTTTATCTTTTTGCCAAAAAAAAAAAGACTGTGGTTGGTAGTCACCAGTACCTAACAACCTTTTTAAACTCACACATCCACAGAAAATAATATTTGAGCAGCCTGCTGGGGTCAGCGAGACTGCTGCTCAGCCTGTGTACTTGCCCCAGCAGGCCGTCCCTTGCATTGACAATACTGGCGTCAGCACACCCGTAGCCTGCCCTAGGAAACCACACAGCAGTCCTGTAGACCATTCCACACCCAGCATCATTTGGAGAGGCTGCTAGGCCTTCTAACCCACAGATGTGCCATAATGGAGTCAGCTTACCTCCTATGACTGGGCGTTTCGAAGGTGTTTCCAGAGGAAAGGTGGTTTTGAAAGGTGACAACCAGAAGGCTGCCTCAGTGTGACCTCATCTCCCTCAAATAAAGGCCTTTTAAGTTACAGACTTTGCAATAAAGTCAAATTGCTAACATGAATTGCCTGTACAGGTTTATTCAGTGAATGAATATGAATTTTGTTTATTTATTTTTAAGATGGAGTCTCCCTCTGTCGCCAGGCTGGAGTGCAGTGGCTCGCTCTCAGCTCACTGCAACCTCTGCCTCCCAGGTTGAGGCAATTCTCCTGCCTCAGCCTCCCAAGCAGCTGGGATTACAGGCGTGGAGCCACCGTACCAGGCTAATTTTTGTGTTTTTAGTAGAGATGGGATTTCACCATGTTGGCCAGGCTGGTTTCGAACTCCTGACCTTAAGTGATCTGCCTAACCCAGCTGATTACAGGCATGAGCCACCGCCCCCGGCCTGAATACAAAATTTGAAAACAGACTTTAAATCCCCTCCTTTTGTGTCATTGCTACTGACCCCAGCCCCCTGCCACCGCTCATATTTGGTATCCACAGAAGCAGGACCATTATGCTTAAGGGGGATTTCAAAAAAGGTTGAGCAGAGAAGGAAAAGAGCATGTGGGTTTGAGTCTTGGCAGGCCCCTGGCCTTCCACAGTACAGCCTCCATGGGGCGGGGGGGTCTCGATGATCCAACCTTGTTATTGCCAAGGGCTCTCCACGCAGAGGCCAGAAAGTCAGGGTTTAGGCAGAAGCATTTGCTGTGGAGCTGGCTTCCTGGGGCGACCACTGGCCCTGCCACCTGTGCTCTGTGACCTCAGACACACTGCTTAACCACGCTGTTCCTGCGTCCTCATCCTTCCAAAGCAGATGGTCACAGGACACACCTCAGTGTGAGGAGGAAAATTAAACGTATGCAAAACTCAGCACAGTGGTAGCGCCTTAATTATTGGAAAATCTCTTAGCACAGTGCTGAGTCCTAATAATTAGTTTTTAATTGTTCACATAGCAACTTCAGGAGGTAAAAAAAAATTCAGTTAAGATGATTTAATGTGAGAGATGTGAAAGGAACATAATATTTGGGGTAGAGTGGGTTTGACTTCTCAAACCATGAGCTTTCATGGAACTTCATTTTTCACTCCAACCTCAGACCCATGGTTCCTAAGAAAATAGCTTTGTTCTTTTTGATGCCAGATTTTTTTTCCTGTTGGAGATGCTGTGTGTCTGAGGTGGAAGATTCGCCCAAGACTATGCAGGCCTTACGTAAAGGCACTATCAGGAGTGAGTGGCTCTTGGAACCCACCTTTTAGATGACTTCCACTGTCTACTGGCACACAACCCTTGCCCTGCCACCTCCAAGATTTCATGCTCGCTCTTGCTTCTCTGCTTTTCATTCTGTTGCCTTTTTTTTTTTTGAGATGGAGTCTTCCTCACCTTCCTCCTCCTCACTCTCTGGCCAAACTCCCCTTGTCAACCCCACTCAAGCACCCACCCCCTCTGTCAAGGCTTCCCAGAGTAATCTGGCTTCTAACTCTCCCACTCCTCTGGATTCATCAGGACAGCCAAAGCTCCGTGTAGACCTGTATCCTGGCTTTTGTGTTCTGTTTGTCTTCCCCAGTTAGCCTCATCCCTGCACTAAAAAGGAAGCCTCTCGAGTTCAGCACTTAGACTGTTTTACACTGAAGTACATCATTCACATCCCCCCAGTGTGAGCCAGACACACACAGGATTGGCCAGATGCCGGGACTGAGAGAGGCATGAGGGCCCTGCGGCATCCATACAGAAGTGTAGGGAACCAGCTAGAACAGCAGCCTACATCTGCAACTTTGCCATCAGAGGCTGAATGGCGTAGAGAGACCCAAGTGAGGGATTTCCTGTGTCTGCCGTCACAGAAATAACCAAAAGAGAGAAAAATGGGCAGATGCAAACATTTCTTCTGCGGGCTAGTCTGACTTCTCTTAGAGCGTATAAAGCAGGGTGTTTTTTGTTAGATGTGAGTACTCCATGATTTTAAAGACAAAACGAGAAAGACAAGAAGGGCCTCCATTTAGGCTTCAGAATGCCTTTTTTTTTTTTTTTTTGAGACAGAGTTTCTTTCTTTTTGCCCAGGCTGGAGTGCAATGGGGCAATCTTGGCTCACTGCAACCTCCACCTCCTGGGTTCAAGTGATTCCCCTGCCTCAGCCTCCTGAGTAGCTGGGATTATAGACACCCATCACGATGCCTGGCTAATTTTTTTGCTTTTTTTTTTTTAAGTGGAGGCAGGGTTTCACCATGTTGGCCAGGCTGGTCTCAAACTCCTGACCTCAAGTGATCTGCCCGCCTCAGCCTCCCAAAGTGCTGCGATTACAGGCGTGAGCCACCCCACGGCTGGCTTTCTGGAAAAGAAGAAAATATTTGAGATAGTTTCCAGTTTTTAACAATTGAGAGGCTGCTTTCTCGTATTTTCCCTTTCTCTCCTCTACAACCTCTCTTGTGAACCTTCTGTTTACATTGTCCACACAGGACTGGACAGCTCCTCAGACCTCATCCCTTCCCCCAGGGAGGAAGGGGACCACTCATGCTGACCCTGGCAAGACCTCTGCAGACACAGGGCGAGTCAGTCGGCCCGAGACCCCCAGCCAGCCTGCATTGCCCAGAGTCTCCGAGTACAAGGCCAGGTCTCCAGTCAGGCTCCCCCATGAGGGCAGCCACTCCCCCGGGAGAGAAGGCAGCTCCCACCGACTGCAGCAAGACCCAATCAGCATCAGAAGCCAGCACACCTCTCAATATCATGAGGGTGGCTGCCCTGAGGGGAGCAAGGCCTGGGGCAGAGGGAGCGACACCAGCTGGTGCTGTCCTGCCACGAGACTGCCTCACATCCCAGGAGCAGAGACAGGGAGCTCCAGGGAACCACAGCAAGGCTTTGGAAACGACAGGAACCCACGTACCTGAGAGCTCCTGGGAGCCTTCCCTGCTGGAGGGAATAGATTCTGTGTCCTCAAGGGCACCGCAGGCCAGCCTCTCCCTGCTGTCATCCACTGACAACACCAAAGAAGCATGTGGCAGTGTCTCAGGGCACTGCTGCCCAGCGGGGAGTAGAGAGAGCCCCGTGACGGACATTGACAGCTTCATTAAGGAGCTGGATGCTTCTGCAGTGAAGTCTCCGTCTTCCCAGACGGGGGACAGTAGCTGTCAGGAGGACAGCACTCAAGGCCGCCCGCCAGCCAGGGCTGGAAGTGGGAGCTCCCGCCGTGCTGAACCAGTCCTGGGGGGGCCAGACCTCCTCCCCCGAGGAGGACCTGGGCTGCTGGTGCCCCCCCCTCACCCACAGTGGACCTCCCAGCCTTCGGTTTTAGATTCCATTAATCCTGACAAACATTTTACCGTGAACAAAAATTTTCTGAGCAACTACTCTAGAAATTTTAGCAGTTTTCATGAAGACAGCACCTCCCTGTCAGGCCTGGGCGACAGCACAGAGCCATCTCTGTCATCCATGTATGGCGATGCTGAGGATTCGTCTTCTGAGCCTGAGTCACTCACTGAAGCCCCACGAGTTTCCGCCAGGGACAGCTGGTCCTCTCCTCGTTCCCAGGGGTCTTTGTACAAGGAAGATCCTTTGGAGTCGGAGGAGGAGCATATTGAAATTTGTTCCATAAACGGCTGCCCTGATCCACCCTCAAGTCCAGCTCATCTTCCCACCCAGGCTGCCGTCTGTCCTGCCCCAGCCGAAGTTCTGCCATTAAAATACAGCACTCTGAACGGGTCAGTGGCTGGTCCCCGTGAGAAGGCCGCTGGCCTGCCAGGCTCATGCAGTCCAGGCCCAAACTCTTTCCAGCCATCTTCACTCTTGGATATGAGCTCTCAGGAGCTTGAAACTCAGGCGGACGTAAGCACTTCCCAGAACCACAGGCCCTCGTGTGCAGACGAAACTACGGAAGTCACCAGCGCTAGCTCAGCCATGGAAAAGAGTCAGCCTTCTAAAGTGGCCAGGCATTTTCACAGCCCACCCATCATTCTCCGCTCCCCTCACATGGTAAATGGTTTGGAACATGACCTGCTAGATGACGAAACGCTGAATAAATACGAAACAAACCTGAATGTAGCTGCGAATCTCTCCTCCTTAAGTGTGGACGTCCCTAAGAATGGAGAATCTGTGTTGGAAAACCTACACATCTCTGAAAGTCAAGACCTGGATGACTTGCTACAGAAACCAAAAGTGATCACCAGGAGGCCCATCATGGCCTGGTTTAAAGAAATAAATAAACATAACCAAGGCACCCATTTGCAGAGCAAAACCGAGAAGGAGCACTCCCTGATGCCTGCCGGAAGTCCCCACTCCAAGATTCAGATGGCGAGTTCAAGCCAAAAAAAGGGTGTTGCTGTGCCTCATAGCCCTCCGCCGCCCAAAACAAATCTGGAAAATAAGGACCCATCTAAGAAGAGTCCAGCAGAAGTGATTCTGACTAATGGTCAGAAGCCAAAGTGTGGTCCAAAGCTGAAGAGGCTGAGCCTCAAGGGCAAGGCCAAAGTCAGCTCCGAGGCTCCTGGTGCAAGTGCCGTGAAGGCCGGGGGGATGGACCACAGGAAACCCTTGATCTCACCCCAGACCTCCCACAAAACGCTCTCTAAGGTGGTATCACAGCGGCTCCACGTAGCCGAGCGCGACGAGCCCGCCAGACCCCCCCCAGGGTGTGCTGGAGAGCAAGCCGCCTCTTGCCACCTCCGGGTCACTGAAGCCCTCGGTGTCTGACATGAGCATCAGGACATTCGTCTCGCCCCTGACCTCCCCCAAGGCTCTTCCTGAGCAAGGCATGTGGAGCAGGTTCCACGTGGCTGTCCTCTCCGAGCCTGACAGAGGTGGCCCAGCCACCCCTAAGTCTCCTAAGTGTGGAGCGGAGGGCAAGGCGCTCCGGGCTGACTCTGGGCTGGCGAGTCCTGCGGCATCCAGGAACGGTGTGTCCATGGCAGGGAACAGACAGAGCGAGCAGTGCCTGGCCAGCCATGTGGATTCGGCGGCAGACACAGCCCAACCCAGGCTGACGGGCGAAGAAGGAGGCAGCGTCATGGCTAGCGATCACCTCAAAAGAAAAAACCAGCTGAAAATTGTGGAGATTTCTGCCGAAACAGTGCCAAAGACTGCATGTGGTAACAAGCCAGCTGAAAGTGACAGATGGGGAGGGTGCTTGGCTCAGGGCAACTGTCAGGAGAAGAATGAAATCAGCCTCTGTCGCCCGGTCACAGAATCTCCCACAAGTCATCTGTCCTCAGTCCCATCTCATGCCTCCCAGGTGGAGCAGGAAATGCCAGGATCATTCAGCATGGCCAAACTGGCGGCGTCCTCCTCCTCCCCCTCAACTGCCCATTAGAAAGGCAGATTCCTCACAGGGAAAGTCAAGCCTGATGTCAGACTCCCTAGCGGTGCCCAGAAACGGCATTCCAGGGGGCCCCCTCGGGGGAAGGACCATCCCTACTTCACCCCAAGGCCAGCGACCCGGACCTACTCCATGCCAGCCCAGTTCTCAAGCCATTTTGGGCGGGAGGGTCACTCCCCACACAGCTTGGGTCGCTCTCCTCGGGACAGCCAGGTCCCTGTGACAAGCAGTGGTGTCCCCGAGGCAAAGGCATCCAGAGCAGGTCCTCCTGGCCTGGCTAGTGGACAGGGCATATATAGTGTCAAGCCGCTGCTGGAATCATCGAGGAATCTTCCAGCCACAGATGAAGGGGATCTCATTTCAGTGCAGGAGACGAGCCGCCTAGTCACAGACAAAATCAAAGTCACCAGAAGACACTACTGCTATGAGCAGAACTGGCCCCACGAATCTACCTCATTTTTCTCTGTGAAGCAGCGGATCAAGTCTTTTGAGAACCTGGCCAATGCTGACCGGCCGGTAGCCAAGTCCGGGGCTTCCCCGTTTTTGTCAGTGAGCTCCAAGCCTCCCATTGGGAGGCGGTCTTCCGGCAGCATTGTTTCACGGAGCCCGGGACACCCAGGTGACGCCGCTGTGAGGTTGTTGAGACGAAGCTTGAGTTCCTGCAGTGAAAGCCAAAGTGAAGCTGGTGCCCTCCTCCCCCAGATGGCCAAGTCTCCCTCGAGCATGACACTGACCATCTCCCCGGCAGAACCCACCAGAGACCAGTAGCAAGGGCTCTGATTCAGACCTTAAGAGATCACTCGGTCCTTTGGGAATCCCCACCCCAGTGATGACCCCGGCCTCTCCCGTTAAGAGAAACAAGTCCTCGGTGCGTCACGCGCAGCTCTCGCCCGTGTCCCGCTCCAAGCTCCAGGAGCTGAGAGCCTTGAGCATGCCTGACCTTGACAAGCTCTGCAGCGAGGATTACTCAGCGGGCCCCAAACACCGTGCTCTTCAAAACTGAGCTGGAGATCACCCCCAGGAGGTCGCCGAGCTCCCCCTGCCGGAGGCGTTCGGGTCCTGAGAAGGACGGGACCAGGGCCTGTCCAGGAGGAAGTGGCCCTAAAACCAGTGCTTCTGAGACACCCAGTTCAGCCAGTGATGTGGGCGAAACTGCCCAGGATCTGCCTTTTAGGAAAAGCTGGTCAGTTAAGTAAGTATCTGCCCCCCACTTTTATCTCAGATAAACTTGTTTCATTTTGGAATCATTTCAGATTTATAGAAAAGTTGCAGAGATAATGCAGAGTTCCCACTTACTTCTTAACCACTCTTCGTAACGTTCACCTCTCTCATACCACGGTCCATGGGTCAAAAGTAAGAAATTAATGTTAATTTCTTACTTTAACGGAATAATAATACCCTTCGCTAAACTGCAGACTTCCTTCAGATTTTGCTGAACAAATTCTGCTAATATCCTTTTTCTGTTCTAGAATCTGGGATCCCACATTGCATTTTAGCCCCTTGGTTTTTAATATCACTACTGGAACAGTAAAAGTCCCTGCAGGGGAAACATATTTACCAAAGCGTTGCTCTGCGGAGAGGCTGCTAAAGGACATGGCATTTAAGCAAAAGCAAATAAGAGGGGTATGGGGGGGAAGAGAGAGCGCAGCGCAGTGGGGACTTTGGGCCTTTGCAGGTGGCTGGAGTTAAAATGGAGAATTTCTAACATATTTAAAAATATTTCACTTGAGGCCAGGCGTGGTGGCTCACACCTATAATCCCAGCACTTTGGGAGGCCGAGGTGGGCAGATCACTTGACGTGAGGTGTCCAAGACCAGCCTGGGCAACATGGTGAGACCCCGTCTCTACTGAAAATACAAAAATTGGCTGGGCGTGGTGGCATGTGCCTGTAATCTCAGCTACTTAGGAAGCTGAGGCAGGAGAATCGCTTGAATCTGTGGGATGGAGGTTGCAGTAAGCTGGGATTGCGCCATTACACTCCAGCCTGGGCAACAGAGTGAGACGTTGCCTCAAAAAAATAATAGGCCAGTCCCAGTGGCTCACGCCTGTAATCCCTGCACTTTGGGAGGCCGAGGCAGGTGGATCACTTGAGGTCAGGAGTTCGAGACCAGCCTGGCCAACACAGTAAAACCCTATCTCTGCTAAAAATACAAAAATTAGCCAGGCATGGTGGGAGGTGCCTGTAATCCCAGCTACTCGGGAGGCTGAGGCACAAGAATTGCTTGAACCTGGGAGGTAGAGGTTACAGTGAGCCAAGATTGTGCCACTGTACTCCAGCCTGGGCAACAGATCTAGACTCCATCTCAAAAACAATAAAAATAAAAAATAAAATATTTCACTTGAACCTATATATTGAATATTTTTAAATATGTCAGAAGTGTCCAGTTAAGCTCCAGCATGGGTCCCACAACTTCTTGGGGAATCTCTGAATTCATAGCAGTTCCCCTTCCCATTGGCAATGAATGACATTCCTGTTCAGCACTCAGGATTTATTCTTCCATTAGTTTAGAAGTTGTGACCAAAGAGAGTATGATGATCAGAAAATACCTGCAATATAGTAGAATGGAGATCATTTTAAATGCATCCTTATAAAATGAAGAAATTGCTTTTTTCTTTAGTGTTCTTTAAATATATTTATGTTATTTAGTTTGGATCAACTTCTGGTCTCTGCGGGGGACCAGCAAAGATTACAGTCTGTTTTATCATCAGTGGGGTCGAAGTCTACCATCCTGACTCTCATTCAGGAAGCGAAAGCACAATCAGAGGTGAGTGAAACACAGAAAGCTCTGGAACATGAACTGCGGCCACGTGAGTGCTCAGGTGTATGCCCCCCACCCCAAGTCCTGGAGAGGGAGAACTGCTTTGGGTTGCGAGTTTCACAGCTAAGTCTGACTTGGGCCTCATGTGCTGCTAGCCAGCTTCAGAAGCTAGACTTTATCTTGAATGTCCAGGTGCCAGATGGGTGTCACTGCTGTTCTAATACCCCAATAGCAGCTAGTTACCATTCTCTCCTGCGTTTGGAGTTTGTTCGCAGAGAGTTCTCAAAGCAGAGCTAGGCATCTCGAAAATATTGCAGAACGACCTCAAGTACCTCTGTCCACCTAACTGTGGACATAAACTAGTCAAGGGAGCCCCCTGCAGGTGAGAGAAGACTTACATCAGTGTAGTCCTGCCCTTTTCCTGAAATAATATGAGGGTAGGGGCGCTGACCTTCTCGCAGTCGAAAATCCGAGTATAAGTTTTAACTCCCTACAGAACTTAACTAGTAACAACCTACTGTTGACTGGAAGCCTTACTGATAACACAAATGGTCAATTAACACAAGCTTGTCAGTTATATGTATCATATACTGTCTTCTTAGAACAACATAAGTTAGAGATAATAGAATGTTATTAAGAAAATCCTAAGAGGCCAGGCACATTGGCTCACACCTGTGATCTCAGAACTTTGGGAGGCTGAGGCGGGCAGATCACTTGAGGTCAGGAGTTCAAAACCAGCCTGGCCAAGATGGTGAAACCCTGTTTTTACTAAAAATACAAAAATTAGCTGGGCAGGGTGGTGGGTGCCTGTAGTCCCAGCTACTCAGGAGGCTAAAGCGAGAGGATTGCTTGAACTTGGGAGGCGGAGGTTGCTGTGATCTGAGATTGCGCCACTGCACTCTAGCCTGGGCGGCAGGCTCCCTTCACTAATTTATGTTCACAGTTAGGTGATTTTTTTTTTAATTGAAAAAAAAAATAGAACTGCACACACACACAAAAAGATTAAAAAGTTAGCCAGGAGTGATTTTTTTTTTCAATTAAAATAACGTAAGAGAGTATGATTTTTAATTGAAAAAAAAATAAGAGAGTATATTTACTATTCATCAAGTGGAAATGGCTCATGATAAAGGGCTTCATCCTCATCATATTCACATTGAGTAGGCTGAGAAGGAGGGAGGGGTTGGTCTTGCCGTCTCAAGGATGACAGAGGCAGAAGAAACCCCCAGTGTGAGTGGACCTGTGCAGTTTGAGCCCGTGTTCTCCAAAGGTCACCTGTAGAAGAGCATCCAAACCCTGGAGTACAAGGAATTATAAATAAAATCTTTCAGGACATCAGTTATGACAATAAACACTGACAGAAGAAACCACAGGTTCACATCTAAGATACGAATCTGAAGATTAATTTCTCGGGGCTTTATATAGAGATTTGAACCTTAATAAATGAATATTTTCTATTTAGAGAAATAAATATGAACATTTTTTTAGTGGTAGTATACCTGGATCACTAAGAATGCTGTTCTATAAATTCAGATATTACCCATTGGTTTCTCAGCCAATGACCAGCCTTGACACCTAGTAAGGAGTTGGCCAGGAGGTAAGGAGAGCGGTTGGAGTAGAGGAGACCAGTCCCTTCAGCTTCCACTCCCTTCTGATTCTCAGCTGCTGGTTTGGGTCTGTGCAGTTAAAAAATGCCTTGACAGGAGGATCATTTGAGGCCAGGAGTTCGAGACCAGCCCCATCAACACAGTGAGACCCCTGTGTCAACAACAACAACAACAACAGAAAAGATTAAAAATTTAGCCAGGTGTGGTGGCATATGCCTTTAGTCCTAGCTTCATGGGAGTCTGAAGCAGGAGAATCACCTGAGCCCAGTAGTTTGAGGCTCAGTGAGCTATGATCACGCCACCGCACTCCAGCCCAGGTGACAGAGCAAGACCCTCTCTCTAGAAGAAAAACAAAATGCCTTGAGATGCTAAGCACTTCCGCTTTCAGTAAAAGGGGATAGCCCCTCGTCTCCCTTCCTCCTCCCACTTATTACAATAAGGAAGGGGTTTCAAAAAGTTTCACTCTGAGACCGCCAGTCAAGGAGGCACAGGTGGGGGGTCACACTTTGCCAGGCCCCCTTCGCTCCAGACATTTTACAGTGTGAGATGAAATGTCACAGAAGACCAGACTGTCCAGCCAACCACGAGCAAGATGTACATCTTCAGGGACCTCAAGGCAGTATGGACGGCATGCCGAGCGTGCCCTCGGGGGCACGTTCTGGGGCCTCCCTAATCTCCCACTCCTCACGTTCACCACGTGAGGGAGGGGTTGTGGTTTGGTTTGAAGATCATTCCTACTTTCATCAGAACCTGGCGTTCTTTCCCTTTCTTATTTGCTCATTGTCTTCAGAGGAGCGGTGAGCAGGGCTGTCCTTACTCTGCCATCTGTGAGAGCTGAAGAACTTTTTTTTTTTTTTGAGACAAGGTTTCACTCACTCTGTTGCCCAGGCTGAAGTGCTGTGGCGTGATCATGGCTCACTGCAGCCCTGACCTCCCAGGCTCAGGTGATCCTCCCACCTCAGCCTTCTGAGTAGCTGGGACTACAGGCGTGCACCACCACACCTGGCTAATTTTTGTATTTTTGGTAGAGACAGGGTTTTGCCACATTCCCCAGGTTGGTCTCCTACTCCTGGGCTCAAGAGATCTGCCCACCTTGGCTTCCCAGAGTGTTGAGATTACAGGCATCAACCACCACGCCTGGCTGAGAGCTGAAGAGTCTTGAGGGTCCGCAGTGAAAACTGCTTCCAAGAGGATTTACATCAGAGCTTCCTGACTCTGGGCACAAGGAGATATGTTTTTGTTTCTTTCTTATTAATTTTATGCAGCTCCAGCTCAAAGGATAATTTTTGTTTTGTTTTCACTAGAATAAAGAAGATGTTTTCTTCATAGTCTTGAATAAAAAAGAAGGCTCAGGTCTGGGATTCAGTGTGGCAGAAGGGACAGATGTGGAGCCCAAATCAATCACGGTAAGTGACAAAGTCACGAGGCTCTCAGGAAAATCCCTCCTTAAGCAGCCTCAGAATGTGATCAGGGCGCAAATTCCAATCAGCAGGTTCAGAGATTGCTGGGTTTCATTCCCTGCTATCAACATAAAAAGGGAAAAGTGAGAGACGTAGCACGTAAGGTTTTCATTGACAAAGACAGGCTTTTTTTTTTGTTTTTTGCGACAGAGTTTTGCTCTTGTTGCCCAGGCTGGGATGCAATGGCATGATCTCGGCTTACTGCAACCTCCGCCTCCCAGGTTCAAGCAATTCTCCTGCCTCAGCCTCCTGAGTAGCTGGGATTACAAGCATGTGCCCCCTTGCCCAGCTAATTTTTGTATTTTTAGTAGAGATGGGGTTTCGCCATGTTGGTCAGGCTGGTCTTGAACTCCCTACCTCAGGTGATTCACCTGCCTCAGCCTCCCAGAGTGCTGGGATTACAGGCATGAGCCACCGCGCCCGGCCACCAGACGTTTTTAACACAGAGCTGACGTGATGTACGGGCCATTTCCAACACCTAGAAACACAATTCCTATATCCTTATCATCTGCCTAAATATTTTAAGCAGTAAAAAAAATTAGAATCAACTGGCCAAACTTGTGTTTGCTTATACAGTTATTCCTTTCTCAAAAACTGTCACTCATCATTCAAAAGCCTCCGGGACCATCTAGAGGGTCACCTTCACTGCATGAGCCCAGGCCTCATTCATCTTCATATTCCCATCGCCTCCTGGATGCCAGACACATGTTAGACACTAACGAGAAGTTGAGCTAAAAAAAAAAATAGTCACTGGCATTGATATTTGTGATCCATCCCCCACATCGAATTTTTTTTTATAAAGCAGGTGTGTGTATGATTTAGAAACTTTGTCCTTAGAAAGTTCCTTTACTACAAGGCCGGGCGCAGTGGCTCACGCCTGTAATCCCAGCACCTTGGGAGGCCGAGGCCGGCGGATCACTTGAGGTCAGGAGTTCGAGACCAGTCTGGCCCATGGTGAAACTCCATCTCTATTAACAATATAAAAATTAGCTGGGTGTGGTGGCGTGTGCCTGTAACCCCAGCTACTTGGGAGGCTGAGGCAGGAGAATCACTTGAATCTGGGAGTTGGAGGTTGCAGTGAGCTGAGATTGTACCACTGCACTCCAGCTTGGGTGACAGAGTGAGACTCCATCTCAAAAAAAAAAAAAAAGTTCCTTTATTACAGATATGCAGTTAGTTACTTTCTCGATTTTACTGGAAATCTTAAGTGGATCTGACTTTTGTTCCCTTTTTCTTTCCTTGTCCTAGGTCCACAGGGTGTTTTCTAGGGGGCAGCTTCTCAGGAAGGGACTATGAACCGAGGGGATTTCCTTCTGTCAGTCAACGGGGCCTCATTGGCTGGCTTGGCCCACGGGAATGTCCTGAAAGTTCTGCACCAGGCTCAGCTGCACAAAGACGCCCTCGTGGTCATCAAGAAAGGGACGGATCAGCCTAGGCCCTCTGCCCGGCAGGAGCCTCCCACAGCCAATGGGAAGGGTTTGCTGTCCAGAAAGACCATCCCCCCTGGAGCCTGGTGTTGGTAAGATAATCATTTCAACAACCAGCAGGGTGTGAGCTACTGTGGAAAGAGGAGGTTCTGCTTGAACATGACGGAAAATAACGGCTAAATTCTAGACCCGAAAAATTAAATGTAGTGAAGTCTAATGTGTTTGGATGCTGCTTGCAAAAGCAGCATTACAAATAAATTAGAAAAATCCCTCAGTAGTTCAAGTTAGACTGTGGAAGATTTCAAACGACTGTGTAGCAGTTTCCCTAAGTGTCCTAAGATGGAATCTCTTTCCTATTCACACCCTCTTGTTAGGACTGGTAAGAAAAGCAGGAAACTATTGTGAGGGGGGGAATGAATCAGTGTTGAGGGAGAATTCCAGAACCAAGATTTATCCTTGGGAAACAGCAAGGTTGTATTCTTTCCTGGTTTAGAACAGAAGGAAATGAGGGGGGCAAGAGTGTTTTGTGTCTAAAACAGAGACTACAGCCTTAGTCAACTAAGAACTTACTGGAAGAGGTTTAGAAACAGATTTTCTATGTACCATCCAGACTCAGAGCCTCAGAACCACGTGCAGCGTCTGTTTCTCCAGTGCGGGCTGTTTAATGCCCTGTTAAGTACTGCGGACGTGTGGAGTGCCGTTCACTTTGGCATTCAGGGGTGATGTCTTTTTTTAGTCGAGAGAGCAAAGCAGAGAATATGGGTCAGGCATTGCCTTTAGGGAAGGGCCTTTTTTTCTTCTCCACATCTCTCTCTCTCTGATAAAGTCAGGGGTAGCTGGATTCCTTTCTACAGCTTGGCTTCCTTGTGGCCTGAGCTGTTTATAGTCCTTGCTGACAATGGCTCCGATTTCATGGAACAAATGAGGAACACTCTTGTCCAGATGTGTCCGCAGTCATGCCCCCAGTCTGTGTCATTTCACTTTCCCTCTTCCAGAGGGCCAGTGCTGTCCCTAGTACAGGGAAGCACCTTGGTTATCAGACCTTGTCATGCTTGCCTTTCCCCTGGAACTGTCTTGACTGCTTGGTGGATTTTCAGTGGCATCCTAGTAAACTGTCAAAGGAAACCACTTGGCACGTAATCCTTACAGCTGCCAGTTTTGAAGCCTCCTGAACTCAGATCTGGATGGTCCTCCTGTCATTTATAGTCACTCAGTGTTTCTGCAGCAACTTCAGGGCCTCTGGCCTCGAAGCAGACCGGCAGAGCTATGAAATACTGAGCACCTGGAGGCTTCACCTCCCTCAGATTCCTGTCCTTCAGTCTTCCTAAGCAAGGTCTACCTGGGCCTAGCAGTTATTCCTCACCAGACACTGACAGACAGCGTCCAACCAGGGGCCTGATGCAGTAGCCTGCACAGTAGAGACGCCGGAGCGCTTTCAAAGCTTTGATGCCCAGGAAATTCCCCAGCTCAATTAAATCAGAAATGCTGAGCGGTGGGAGCCAGGCACGTCTTCACGATCCCTGGTGACTCTAGTATGCAGCCAGGGTCGAGCCACTGCAGTAGACCCATTTTCCTGTTGAAAAAGCATGCTGCTCCCAGCATTAGTAAATGTCCTTCAGACCCTGTGGAGTGGCTTTCTTTAAACCACGACAATGGACTGGTTTTTATGTCCAAAGAAGACAATGCTAGCTTGGCCTCAGCCCTAGTGAACACAGGTGGTCGTTCCTCTGCATCCCAGTCAACTAAGTGCGCCTTTGCAGTCAACTCTCACGTCCTTGGCTGATCCGGCAGGTGAGGGAGGGAAGCACAAGCAAGTGTACACTCCTGATTGAACGCAGCCCACCTTCCCCAAACCAGCACACACAGCAGGCATCACCATGGAAACAAACATATCTCCCCCACGGTGGAGCAAGATGCCAGTGGAGGCAGCGAGTGTGTCTGTGAAGACAGCCATAGCCGGGGCAGGGTTTCCCTTTGCAGGAGCAGGACTGGCAGGAGCCAGGGAGGCAGGAAGCTCTGTGGGTTCCTGGGGGCTTTGGGGTCCATTCTAACAGTCTCACATGAGGCTGGGCATTTTGGTGCTGCCAAGTTTTGGTACCAGAGAGTGATGTTCTGCCAGGGTTGGCAGAAAATCGAATTTGGAGTCCCCAGGTGTGGCTTCAGTCCTCACTGAGAAGTGCACTGCCAGTGTGGAGGCTTAACAAGAGCACTTTGCCTTCTGGGGACTTCTGCTTGGGCATACAAGCATTCGCCAGTGCTTGCAGAAAACACACAGAACAAAGGATGCAAGCACAGCAGTAACGCAGCCAGGAAGGCAGCTCCCAAGTCGGGGAGGCCAGCGGTGCTACTGGACTCAAATGCTGTTAGAAGCACCTCAAGGTAGATGGGACTCGAAGATGCCAGGAGTACATGGGGCTCGAGGCGATGCCTCTGGGGGGGGACTGGGACAAGTGGCATGATGAACAACCTGTCATTTTTGTCTTGACACATGCTGCTGCAGGGCGAAGCATGGCTGTACATGATGCCGTGTGTGTGGAAGTACTGAAGACCTCAGCTGGGCTGGGACTGAGTCTGGAAGGGGAAAATCGTCTGTGATGGGAGATGGGCCCTTGGTCATTAAAAGAGTGTACAAAGGTAACGTCCTAGAAAACTCAGCCTTCTATCACCCGTCATCTTTCCATGGATGTCTCAGTGAAAAAAATCCATGCCTTCCATTTAGAAGTCAAATTTGTTTTTAAAAATCTGAACTGTTTTTAACGCTTTGTGACATATAAAGTTTATTCTGTATTGACACGTATTAACTCATGCAATCCACATGGCAACCCGATTGGGTGGGTGCCATGATTATCTGCATTTTACAAAAGGAGAAACTGAGCCACGTAGGTCACACAGCCAGAAGTGGGAACCAGGCTACAGCGCAGGCAGCCTGGCGCCAGAGCCTCTCTGGGTTCCTCTCTCTCTCATGTGAACAGACCACACTAAGTAACACCATTAGACTTGCCAGTCACGAGTACTTAATAATGGCCAAGATCTCATTGACTTAAAATACTAAACTTGTAAATGCTAGACTGCAGGAAAGTTATATAGTCCAAGCATAGCCTTTGTGGGGGAAAAAAGCAAGATGGGAGGTATTATTGAAATGGTTGGTAAATACACATCTCTCTGTCAACTTGGCTAATTCATTTTTTGGTCTTGGGCCATTTTTCAAAATCTTACATTAACAACTCATATAACTGTACTAATAATATTAACAGTGTAATTGTATGGACAATATATGTAATGATACTTGCAAATAGATCAGAAACCATTTATAGTTACAGAATGTAACAGAATAACATGTAAGCAAGTAGTAACAGGTAAGCAAGTAACAAGGTTAATTCTTCTTGGCTAAGGATTGTTGTTTCTTTAAATGACCATCTAGTTAGTTAATGACCTTGAGACATTTCTACAATTGCATAGTAATCCCAAAGCCTCTCTCCACTCTTGACATGTAGTGTTAACAGGAAAAAAAAAAACTTTATGGATCAAAAGTGGAAATGAAGCCTCTCTGATCAGCAGGCTGCATCCTTGGGGCGCAGAGGATGAGAAAGAACTCTGCGCTGGAGGCTGGGGCTTCACGCCCACCCAGGAGCAGGGGCTGAGCACCCATGGCAGCCAGAGCGAGGCATCTTGTGATGTGGAGGCCTAGGACTCGCTCTTTTGCCAGTGAACGGTGATCACCACAGGTCTGCTTTACTCGAGTGGCAGCCAGTACTCCCCGCCCCTGGGGCAAGCAGAAGACAGTCATAAATCTGGAGTCAGGTCTCTGTTATGTGTGATGTGTGAACCTATGGTACCAGGGTAAAGAGAAAACCTCAGACTCACCAAGTTGACTGTTCAAGTTGACAGAGCAGCAGCAGGAGGAGAGCCAGGCTCGGGCAAGCACGTGGCAACTCGACTGTAGGAGCCCTCGCAAGAGATGGCTCTTAGACTAAGGGTACAGGGCAACGTCCACTGCCAGCAGACCTAACAAACAGGATGGCCCATTCACAATGGAGGCAGGAGTGTTACCCATCAAACAAGACCAAGAGGATATTCAGAAGGAGCAAGCAGATACGTAAAAAAAAAAAAAAAAAAAAAAAGCAAGCTGGGCATGCTAGAGCATGCCTACAAGTCTCAGCTCCTTGGATTGCTTGAGCCCCAGGAGTTCAATACCACCCTGAACAGCAGACCAAGACCCGACCTCTTTAAAAGTAAAAACTAAATGCACACACCCCCTTCATTAGTGAAAATGAGTTAAATATATTTTAAATTAATGAATAGTAAAAAGTAGACTAAATCCATGTGAAGACAAAATTTCTAAAAATAGAACAGAAGAAACCATTAAAAAATGTAGTGTAGGGAAATAATAAAGAGATGATTACAAAAGGGTAATGAGAGAGTTCCAGAAGGAAAAAATAGGATGAGAGGAAATATTTGAAGAAGTCATGACTAAGACTTTTCCAGAAGTGAAAAAGTAACAGGACTATGCAGACTGAAAAACTCATCAAGGGCAAAACAGTCTGAATTTATTTTAAAAAAACAAAACCCAAGCCTTGTTAGCCAGGCAAATCACGAGGTCAAGAGACTGAGACTATTGTGGCCAACATGGTGAAATCCTGTCTCTAGTAAAAATACAAAAATTAGCCAGGCGTGGTGGCGCATGCCTGTAATCCTAGCTACTCAGGAGGCTGAGGCAGGAGAATAGCTTGAACCAGGGAGTCAGAGGTTGCAGTGAGCTGAGATCATGCACTGCACTCCAGCCTGGTGACAGAGTGAGACTCCATCACACACACACACACACACACACACACACACACACACCCCACCCACCCCGGGCACGGTGACATACACCCACACCCACACACACACACCCCACCCCCGGGCATGGTGACTCTTTAATCATGTATTTCATGCCAGCACTTCGGGAGGCCGAGGCAGGCAGATCACCTGAGGTCAGGAGTTCAAGACCAGCCTAGCCAACATGGTGAAACCCGTTTCTACTAAAAATGTAAAAATTAGCTGGGCATATGGCACATGCCTGTAATCCCAGCTACTCAGGAGGCTGAGGCAGGAGAATCGCTTGAACCCAGAAGGCGGAGGTTACAGTGAGCCAAGATCATACCACTGCACTCCAGCCTGGGGGACAGAGGAGACTTACTTATATCTAAAAATATATATATATATATATAAAATATTTGTTATATGGCCAAATGTGTAAGCAAATATAAAATAAGTGATTGATTAGAAGATATTTGCAGTATATTTTAATTAACAAAGGGTTGATATCCAGAATAGGCAGGGCACCGTGACTCATACCTATAGTCCCAGCACTTTGGAGACCAAGGTGGGCAGATCACTTGAGCCCAGGAGTTCAAGACCAGTCTGGGCCACATGGCCAGATTCTATCTCTACAAGACTCTATCTCTACAAAAAATACAGAAATTACCCAGGTGTTGTGGCATGCACCTATAGTGCCAGCTACTCAGTAGCTTGAGCCAGGGAGTCAAGGCTGCCATGAGCCATGATTGTGCCACAGCACTCCAGCCTGAGTGACAGAGGAAGATTTTCTCTCAAAAAAAAAAAAAATAGCAGGATATATAAAGAACTATATAATTAATTCAGTAAGAAAAATACAAAAGAAAATTTTGGTAAAGAAAACAGTAGAAAATTGACAGAAGTTAAAACCTAGGTGGCCAAGAAACACAGGAAGATGCTCAAACTCGAATGTATCGAATGAAAAGTATAAATATGCTGGGTGAGGTGGCTCACGCCTGTAATCCTAGCACTTTGGGAGGCCGAGGCAGGCAGGTCAGGAGTTCGAGACCAGCATGACCAAAATGGTGAAATCCTGTCTCTACTAAAAATACAAAAATTAGCCAGGTGTGGTATTGCACGCCTGTAATCCCAACTACTTGGGAGGCTGAGGCAGGAGAATCACTTGAACCCAGGAGGTGGAGGTTGCAGTGAGCCGAGATCGAGCCACTATACTCCAGCTGACAGAGCGAGACTCCATCTCAAAAAAAAAAAGTATAAATATTAGAAATCATTCTTTTAATCTATCAAGTTGGCCAAAAATAAAAAATGTCATACTATGATGTGTTGGCAAGGATGTGGAGAAAGGAAAGCACTCATTTTTTTTTCTCATGCAAGTATATACTGGCTAATCTTGAAGGAAAATGTTAGCAGTGCTTATGAAAATGGAAGCTAAGAAACAATTTAAATTTCTATCTGTAGCTGAATAAAATATACTTATAAAAAGGAAAGCTAAATAACACTTGAAAAAATAAATTACATATCTCTCTTATATATATATATATATGTATGTATGTATAAAAGAACTGGGAGCTGAAAAACAGTGTTGAATCAAAAAAAGCCAAATGCAGATTCTGCACTGTGTGACACCAATTCATCATAAGCGTAAGGAACCTAAGAATATGTTAAACAAAAGCTATCCAAGACCTTTTTGGGAAACAGCATAAAAGCTTTCTAAAGGACATTTTAAAAAAGTCTATGAGTAAATGAAGAGAGAAAGATATCTGGCTTAAATCTGTTAAGATTCAGTTTGGCCTCATGTAATAGGAAATCCAAAATAACAGTGGTTTAAATGAGAGAATTTATTTCTCTTTTAATTTTAAAAATATTTATTTATTTTACAGCACTTTCCAGGCAGAGAATTTATTTCTCTCTTGTGTAAAACGTCCAAAAGCTGACCAACCTTTGCTTTGTTCAACACTGAATCTTTCCTAAAGGAGAGTCCCTAGCCTTTTTGGCACCAGGGTTGTTTTGTGGAAGACAATTTTTCCATGGTGAGGGGTCAGGCGGGGGATAGCTTTGGGATGATTCTGGTGCATCACATTTATTGCGTACTTTATTATTCCATTGTAATATATAATGAAATAATTATGCAACTCACCATAATGTAGAATCCATGGGAGCCCTGAACTTGTTTTCCTGCAACTAGACATCCATCTAGGGGTGGCGGGAGACACTGACAGATCATCAGGCATTAGATTCTCTTAAGCAGTGCACAACCTAGATCCCTCGCATGCGCAGCTCACAATAGGATTCACACTTGCGTGAGAATCTAATGCCGCTGCCGATCTGACAGGAGGCAGAGCTCAGGTGGTAATGTGAGCGATGGAGAGAGGCTGTAAATACAGAGGAAGCTTTGCTCCCTCACCCACTGCTCACCTGCTATGCAGCCTGCCTGCTACCAGTCTGCGGCCCAGGGGTGGAGAACCCCTGTCCTGGGGGGGGTTCCTCTACTTCATCTCTTTCAGTCCTTGTAACAGCCTAGTAAGGTAACAAGACAGATACCATCACCATTTTGCAGATGAGAAAACTGAAGTTTAGTGAGATTTGTAGCTTGCCTAAAGTTACAGATTTGAGACGGAAACCCAGTCCCATTGCTCCCTCAGTGTGTGTCACGCTGTTCTGGTTGGCTGGAACCCCCCCCATGCCCTGAGGCGCAGGTGAACGCTCAAATTCGTTTGTTTCACATAACCTGCTTGGGGCCTTTAGTTAATATGCTAGAACAGGGCAGTGGGTACATATGTTAACACAAGTACAACTGGTTCTTTAGTCCTTCCAAAAACATCTCAAGAAAAGCAGTGACTGGGATCAAATCATTCTCCTGGGGCCCACTATGGGGCTGATATTGGTGAGGTCTTTCTTCTACTCTATCTATCATTAACCGCGGAAAATGTTTTTGTCCTCGGGTGGGTTGGATTTCTTCCAAGCTGTATTTTTATCACATAATACTTATTTCAACAGTGACTTTCAGTAGTTTAGGATGAAATTGGCTGGGCACAGTGGCTCACGCTTGTAATCCCAGCACTGTGGGAGGCCGAGGCAGGCAGATCACCTGAGGTCAGGAAATGGAGACCATCCTGGCTAACACAGTGAAACTCCGTCTCTACTAAAAATACAAAAAATAAAATAAAATTAGCCTGGTGTAGTGGCAGTCACCTGTAGACCCAGCTACTGGGGAGGCTGAGGCAGGAGAATCACTTGAACCCGGGAGGCGGAGGTTGCAGTGAGCCGAGATCGTGCCACTGCACTCCAGTCTGGGTGACAGTGCAATACTCCGTCTGAAAAAAAAAAAGGATGAAATCAATACCTCTGCTCAGTCTTTTGAGGTCTATCAAAATTTCTGAGATAATTTTTATTTTCATACTTGGGAATTTTTCTTTCAATGCCGATTTTTTTCCCATGATGCCTCCATAGCTGCTGTACCTTTCTTCTTCAGTGTGACTGTTTAGAAGTTTATGTGTGAGAACATAAATGGAGGGCTTCCACTTGCATTTTTTCAAAGCGTATACCAAGCTACACAAAGCTATAATGTGAAGATGCTGAACTCTGTAAGAGCATGTAATCAATCACTGATTCTCAGAACTTGCATGTATCAGCCAATATCTGTTAACAATTAGAAGCTGACAGCCTCGGCAACATAATGAGACCCCATCATCTCTACCAAAAATATTAAAAAATAGCCAGGCATGGTGGTGTGTGCCCATGGTCGCAGCTACTCTGGAGGCTGAGGTGAGAGGATCACTTGAGCCCAGCAAGGCGGAGGCTGCAGTGAGCTGAGATGGCACCACTTCACTCCAGCCTGGGTGACAGAGGAGTGAGACGCTGTCTCAAAAAACAAAAAAAAGTTGAGACTGTTTTTCTGTGTTTACTGGCTGTTTGGATTTTAGCTGTTGATTTCCTTTGCCCAACTTTGTGTTGTTGACTTGCAGTTTTTTAGTCTGGATATTAACCATTTGTTGATTAAATACATTGAAAATATCTTCCCCTTCTCGGTTGCTTATTTTTATCTTGCTTATGTTTGTGGGGGGAAGGGCTAGAGTTGAATTGTTTTATGTAGACCAGTTTTATTTTTATGGATATTCTAAGAAATATTTCTCTATTCAAGAATAATATATTTAGAGATTTTTCTCATTTAAGTTTACTTAGGATTTTTGAATACTGTGAAACTGCCATTATTCTGTGTTTATTCTCACAGGTGGTGCAGCTGAACAAGCTGGAATAATAGAGGCTGGAGATGAAATTCTTGCTATTAATGGGAAACCTCTGGTTGGGCTCATGCACTTCGATGCCTGGAATATTATGAAGTCTGTCCCAGAAGGACCTGTGCAGTTATTAATTAGAAAGCATAGGATTTCTTCATGAATTTTAACAAGAACCTTTTTCTCAGTTCTCTTTTTTCTTTAGCAAATCAGAGCGACTTCTTTAAACTACAGGTTCTTGAAATGGCCAACACTGGTATAGACGAGGACTGTAAAAATCTGCAAGCTTGTGCTGACAACACACGAAACCTGACTTACTTACTATATGTGCAGCCGCAATGAAATGAACTCCAGAAGCCTTCCACCTGGATCACCCAGGCCGGGAGGGTTCCTTTGTTCCAGTGCCTGTCCCCTACCTTTATGTTTACTGAAGGGGATACGAGATGTGACATACCCTTCTTTATTTGAAACACTTACCTAGACCTTTGATTCCTTCTTCCCAGCTCTCCCAACATACCCAATCCTGGTGATTAGGTAACTAAAAGTCTGAGGGGGACACAAATGTCGCACCTAAGAGGACTATCATTTTATATGATTTTGTAAGTAAATGACAGAATGCTTTTAGGCACATTCAATGGAAGGAGGAGCTGTAGGTCTGTATATGTTACCCTGAAAAGAGAAAGAGACTTTAAAAAAAAATGAATTATGACCTGTTAGGCTGAGCTCAGGAATTATCCAAAAACAAAAAAGCAAAATAAATATTTTTTAGAGAGTGTAATGTATAATGTACGTATGCAGAGTTCAAGTCAATAGGTTATTGATCACCATGAAGTATTGATCATTTTCTGTCTATCTCTAGAAGTGTAAGCCATAAGGCTGTTTTACAGAATAGCACTTCTGATAAACTGTATTAAATAGCCATGAGCTTCACTGCTTAGAGGCAGCAGAAAGGTCAGCATCTGAAAGCACCTTACAAGTAGTTTTTGAACCTGTCTTGGTTAAGTGCTTGAATTCAAGACTGGTCAGTACAAGAGCAGGCAAAAATATCACAGTCACTGGGTTTCCATTTCTGTATTTTATGCACTCCAACCACAAATTTAAACTAAATTTTTAGAAATCAAGTATGTTTCTAAGTGTCCTTGGCTTTATAAACATAGACATTATATTTACAATCCAAATAGGGGAGCTTAATGAAATCCTTTAAGGAGACTGGTTTATCTCCTCTTTCCCAACATGTTTAAGAAATATAACATTCTAAGTATTCGATCTCTTTTCTTGACCTAGTATAATGGCAACCGCAGTGACTTAAGTTTTTGCTGTTTTCATTTTCCTGCTTTGCAATTTCCTCCTTTTGCCAAAAATGTTCTCCTACAGAAGACTTGTGACTCACGCTGCTCATGAAACACCCTGGCCACTGCTCCTCTGGCGGCATGAGCTGCTTCCCAGTAGCTATTCCCATTTGATGTTCCATTCGTCGTCAGAGTTGGCTTTTCTCCTCTCATACTGTACCTTATTTTCTTAAATTCCAAACCCTCATCAGGTCATAAAGAGGAGGAGGAACAACATGGAGAAACAGGGTGAGTCCAGGTAAAGGAGCAGAACTACGTAGTTACAAGCCAGATCTTCAGCGGCACAAACCAACCCATTGAGTCCTGAGAATATGAGTGGAGAATGCATTTGCCATACCTGTATGCATGGTGACACGAAGATTTTATGTTGGAGATACTTCTTTAAATAACCTGCAGCCTGGGTCTATGGCTATGACCCCAGATTCATGGAGGGGCTTTAGCTATCAGCTTTGTACATCATTTTTCTGAGTGACTAATCCCACTAAACATCTTTGAAGTTGGCCTGGAGAGGTCCTTCAGATGAGTGAAATATCTGGGTTGTCTGAGTCCAGATTTCTCATCAACCGGCAATACAAAGGAAAATACAGTACCGGAGTTAGTTAGAAAGGTCTGATTATTTTAACTTCTACTTTTCACTACAGTTACAGGTAGGATACTGTAGGAAGTCAGTGCAAGGTGCATGCTTGATTGTTTTTTAAATCTCTGGGGTCAGTTTTGTGGTTTCTGCTTTCTTGCCTAAGTATTTCAAGTCAACACTGAAAACTGCTTTTCGTCTCCACTCTTATAGCTGTGCCTAATAATCAGAAATGCACAGCCCTATGTGAACAAACAGGAATTTCTTTTGCAATGTGGAGTGAATGGAATGGCCTCCTTCTGAGAGTCCTTAATCCTCATCTGTGGACTACACAGGCGGACCTCTGGCTTACTACATACACTATGCTAAAGTCATCAGCCACTGTACTACATCTTGTCAGAAGGTTTCCCTGGCCAACAGTTGAAATTTAAGGGAAGAAGCAAAAGCTAAACTATCTTTGACCCTAAGATAGAAAGCTATTTATTTGTCTTCAGTGTTCAAGGCATGACTAGTATTTCTAATTAGCCTAATTAATTCCCACACTTCCTGAAGTGAACACTAATGGTATTGTCCTACTAAGACTGTCATTGTTTTTTTTTTTTTTTTTAAACTGGTCAGTCATTCACAATAAGCTATGAGGGTAAATATGTGTTATAACAAGTAAATCGTAGTTGCAACAATATACCGTGAAGATTAAAGTAGGTTGGGTATCATTTCCATCTTCCCACACACATCTCATTGAATTTGATGGTTGACTTAATTGGCACCATAAATTTGTATGATATTATACATTATCCTTTATTTATGTAAAGTAAAATGCCTTATATATTAAAGAGTAAGTGCAATAATATGAAATAGCCTGTACATTTAAAAAATGTTGTCGCCAAGTTATATAAATCCACATCTCTGTAAACAACTTTTTTAAGTAATTTCAAAAAAATAAACACTCTGCTTACTACTTGATTTTTTTTTCTGTTTTGGCCATTATAGAGTATAATTGAGATAAGAAATGTCTGCTGTCACCTAAATGAGTCAGAGGTACAAAGGCACTAGAACTCAAATTAGCCGTCCTTTTCCATGCCACACTCACAATCTTAACACAACCTAAAACTTTTCCACCTCAAAATCTTACAGTTGAACGTCCTACTCTTTATTGTTTTGAGAGGGAGTCTCGCTCTGCCACCCAGGCTGGAGTACTAGAGTACAGTGGCACGATCTCAGCTCACTGCAACCTCCACCTCCCAGGTTCAAGTGATTCTCCTGCCTCAGCCTCTGGAGTAGCTGGGACTACAGGCGCATACCACCACATGCAGCTAATTTTTGTATTTTCATTAGAGACGGGGTTTCACCATGTTGGTCAGGATGGTCTTGATCTCTTGACCTTGTGATCCGCCTTCCTTGGCCTCCCAAAATTCTAGGATTACAGGCGTGAGCCACCACGCCAGGCCAAATGTCCTACTCTTACCACAAGCTCCCAGCCTCCCGGTCACTTCCTCCCACTTCTTCACTTTCAACAAGCCCCTGACGGTTTTCTCCCTGTCAGACGCCACCCTTCCATTCCCTTCTCAGACTAGAACCCTAGCAGAGCACAGCAATCTCTGCCCAGCGCACAGGCTTAGATTCCTTGCCCCACTGTTCTGTTTTACCAGGCGATCCTGGATCTTTCCAAATGGCCAGCATCTTGGTTCCTATAACCCTATGCCTAGAGAAAAATCTCACAAGTAGACAATGCTGCTGCTGTAAATTCATGGGTTCCAGCCTTAACTGGACCCTTGCTGCCACTCAGCACTTCTTTCCTTTTCAGTTTTTTCTCACATTTTTCACAATGACTAATGTTCTTTTTCTCAAAAACCCTACCCATTCACCTTCCCCCTCCTACTTGGGATGATCTGGGATCCTACTTCACAGAGCTAAATAAAAAGCATCTATTTAGGTGCGTGCATGTGTGTCTGAGATGGAGTCTCGCTCTGTCACCAAAGCTGGAGTGCAGCAGCGTGATCTCAGTTCGCTGCAACCTCCACCTCCCGGATTCAAGGGATTCTCCTGCCTCAGCCTCCTAAGTAGCTGGGATTATAGGCACACGCCACCCTGCCCAGCTAATTTTTGTATTTTTAGTGGAGACGGAGTTTTGCCACGTTGGTCAGGCTGGTCTTGAACTCCTGACCTTGTGATCTGCCCGGCCTCAGCCTCCCAAAGTGCTGGAATTACAGGCGTGAGCCACCGTGCCCGGCCTAGGTGCCCTGGTTTTAAGATGGAGATATCAACCTACAGTAGCCCAAGGAAAAAGGCAAATTGGCATCTTGCAGAAATCCCAGAACAGGACCCAGCATGTGACTTGGCCTCAGACTGGAGGAACTCTGGGATTCATGGGTTCTCAGCCAGCACCCTCCCCACTTCAGGTTTGTTTCTGCTGGTCACAGTATCCTAATCCTCAGTCCTCACCTGTTCTTTACCTGGAAATCACCTATGAAGGTCATTTGTCCTCATTTTGGCCCCATTCAATATCACGGAGTTTCTCTGGACATACAAGCTATTGCCTGCCTGATTTTCTATATACATCCTGAAATCAAAATTCTGATTGGTTCCCTCCTGCCACTACTTGGGTAGAGCTTTTTCCTAGGAGACAGAGTTCTTGTTTGCATAACTTCCTCCTTGAAACCCAATGAAATGAACAAATACAGAGGGAAACTCTAGTAGTTTTAAATGGAAAATAGCCACAAACCCATTATATGAAATGGAAAACTACATACCATGTATAAGATCTAAAACCAGGCCGGGGACAGTGGCCCACTCCTATAATCCCAGCACTTGGGGAGGCCAAGGCAGGCACATCACTTGAAGTCAGGAGTTTGAGACCAGCCTGGCCAACATGGTGAAACCCCATCTATACTAAAAATACAAAAAGTTAGCCAGGCATGGTGGCGGGCGTCTGTAATCCCAGCTACTCAGGAGGCTGAGGCAGGAGAATAGTTTGAACTAGGGAGGCGGAGGTTACAGTGAGCCAAGAATTGGCAACTGTACTCCAAGCCTGGGTGACGGAGTGCAACTCCATTTCCAGAAAAAAGCTAAGATCAAACTGAAGGAGAACAATGAAATGGAATACAATTCTTGCTGACTGAGAGAGCATAGATGGCATGAATGAGAGTCCTGAAGACCATCACCAAAATCCTTAACTTGGAGAAAGGGGACTACTGAAGTTGAGCCCTTTAAGAAGCAGGCTGGAGGCTGGGTGTGGTAGCTCACATCTGTAATCCCAGCAGTTTGGGAGGCTGAGGCAGGTGGATCACCTCAGGTCAGGAGTTGAAGACCAGCCTGGCCAAGATGGCGGAACCCTGTCTCTACTAAAAATAGAAAAATTAGCTGGATGTGGTACGTGCCTATAATCCCAGGTACTTGGGAGGCTAAGGCAGGAGAATCGCTTGAACCTGGGAAGCAGAGGTTGCGGTGAGCTGAGATTGCACCACTGCACTCCAGCCTGGGTGGCAGAGTAAGACTCTGACTCCCCCGCCCCACCAAAAACAACCAGGCTGAAGCTGAACTGGAGTCATCTTCACGCCTCAGAATGGCAGGGAAGATGAGATTGAAGGAGGAGAATCATTTTCATCTTCCCAGACACCTAGTGGTCAGTCTAAGCACGTCAAAGGAGTAACAGGAAAGGAAATGGCCGGATTTGAGGGGGAGCCCCCACCAGATAGGACCCTGATTCAGTAAGAGATTAGCTGCCCCAGCTCACCCTTACTCCATAAATTCCATGGCCACCATCACTCCACATACCCTGCTCATCCCTTCAAAACAGCTGAATATCTCAAAGACTAAACTCAGCTAGTACCCATTTTCCTTCTCTTGTCCTAAGGGATGATTTGAACAATGCTTAAACACAGAGAACTATAAAGGATCCACCACTGACCGATCTTGAGCAAATGGCAGGCTTAGTAGAATTCACTTACCCCCACTAAATAATCAAAGTCAGCGAGGGACCTACTTATGAATTCAGAACTGGTAAAAAGAAGGGAGGAGAAGACAGGGAGTGAAACACAATTATGCAAAAGGCAGATAAAAAAATGTAACTTCGATGACTCAGAAAAAGAAAATTCTAAATACAAACTGTTTTGTCTTCTCAATGCACTTAAGTAAATGTGGCTTCTAAGAAGCACAAGATCAAAAGAGCAGTAGAAAACTTAATGAGATGAAAACAGATCTGGTAGAACTAAACCAATCACCTTACCAAAAAGCCACATTAGAAGCAACAAGTCAAATCAAATTGTAGACATCTAAGTGACATTGAAGATGAACTTGAAAAATCCTGATTAAATGTTAGCCAATAGAATTCTGCAGTACATTAAATATGCACGACTGATGTTAATTCCAGGAATATGTGAGTAGTTTGAATTTAAGAAGCTACAGACATTACATTAACAAGACAAAAGAGAAAAAGAATCATCATGAAAGATGTCCACAGGCCCGGCGTAGTGGCTCACATCTGTAATCCCAGCACTTTGGGAGGCCGAGGCAGGTGGATCACCTGAGGTCAGGAGTTCAAGACCAGCCTGGCCAACATGGTAAAACCCCATCTCTACTAAAAATACCTACTAAAAATATAAAAATTAGCCAGATATGGTGGCACATGCCTGTAACCCCAGCTACTTGGGAGGCTGAGGCAGGAAAATCACTTGAATCCGGGAGGTGGAGGTTGCAGTGAGCCGAAATCGTGCCACTGCATTTCAGCCTGGGTGACAAGAGCAAAACCCCATGTCAATAAATGAAAGAGGGGGAGGGGAAGGGAGGGGGAAGGGAGAGGAGGAGGAGAAGTAGGGGGAGAGGGAGGGGGAGGGAAGAGGGAGAGGGAGAGGGAGGGGGAAGGAGAGGGGGAAGGGGAAGGAAGATGTCAACAGACACGTTAAAGCCTACATCATGCTCTAATGGAGGAACTCCAGAAACATTTTCATTAGGAATACACATGCCCACAATGCTGAAAAGTATGACTGCTGAAAAGCAATGTTCTGGAGGTATAAACCAATATAATTAGGTAAAATTTTATTTTTTGTAGAGAATGTTGCTGGTCTTGAACTCCTCTCAAGTGATCTCCCCACCTCAGCCTCCCAAAGTGCTGGGATTACAAGTGTGAGCCACCCTACCAGGTCCAATTATGTAAAATTCTAAAAACAGATATAAATAACAAAAATCAAAGTATTATTATTTGCACATGACGAAATTTGCGTACACATAAACACAAAAGTTCCAACTGAAAAACTACTAAAATAGTAGAATTCAGTATGGTGGCTACAAAAATTAACATCCACCAAAACAACAACTTTTCTATAAATAACCAGTTAGAATATATCATGGGAGTAATACTCTATTATTTTTAATGCCAGTAACTGAAAACACAAATTTATTCTTAGCAAGAACTAGCAAGATCTAAAAATATTATAAAACTCTATTAAGGGACATAAGAGAGAACTTAAAAAGGGGGGAGTAAATGTACAGCTTATTTTTTGGGGGGGGGAGCAAAGTCTCGCTCTGTCACCCAGGTTGGAGTGCAGTGGTACAATCTCAGCTCACCGCAACCTCCACCTGTTGGGTTCAAGCGATTTTTCTGCCTCAGCCTCCTAAGTAGCTGGGATTACAGGCGCACACCACTGCACCCGGCTATTTTTTGTATTTTTAGTACAGATGGGGTATCATCATGTTGGCCAGGCAGGTCTTCAACTCCTGACCTCAGGTGATCCGCCCACCTCGGCCTCCCAAAGTGCTGGGATTACAGGCATGAGCCACCACACACCCGGCCATGTGTATAGCTTATTCTTGGACAGGATGACTAAATACTATAAAGATCTTAATTTTCCCCAGTCTAATTTTTTAATATAAGTCCAATCATAATCTCAAATTTTTTAACTTGACAAAATTATCCTGAAGTCCATCTGGTAGGATAAATATGTAAAAGTAGCCAGAAAAGAATTTGAAAAAGCAGAGTAAGAGGGGAACTGGCCCTATTAAAATATTATCAGAAATTTATTATAATTAAAATGGTGGCTCCTGTGCTATAGAACTAGACTGGCAAACCACTAGAACACAAATCCAAATATATAATAATTCCGAATTCAATAAAAAAGCGGCATTTAAAATCAGCAGCAACAAAACACCACACATACACCAATTATTCAATATATTCAATAACAACTGGTGTTGAAAAATTGGCTAGGTATTCTAGAGAGAGGAAAAAGCTAACTCATTTGCAACAAAATCCCTGACATCAAAATAAAATTCCCGAAGGGTCAAAGATTTAAAAGCAAGAAAGGACACAAAAACATTCCAAAAAAAAAAAACCCTAAATATATTGCTTTAATCATAAAGTGAATAAGCTCACCTAAGCAGGAAGCTAAATTCCGAATCTACAAAGCAACAGACTCACAATTTAACCAGACTACATACAAACTAAAAACTACTGGGGGCTATCCCAGTGGATTCGAGCAAGATGGCAGGAACACTGGCATAGTTTTCTATTCTTCCCATATCCCCCAATAACACACCCAGGAAACACACACACACACATACACACAACACTTAATATAGAAAAACAAAGTAAACATCCATAACAAAACTAGATACAAAGGTATCCCCACAAACTCCAAAATATACAAGTGGATGAGGATATGACTACCAAGACCAATTTGGTATCACCGTCTGTGCAAGAGAAGTAGAAGAAAGCAACACAGCAACTGATGGCCCCATGACCCCACAAAATCACCAGGAAAGCTCAGAGGACCAGAGGGACAGCAGCAGCTGGGTGTGGAAGAGTTTTCATCCTCTCCTAGTGGGCAAGTGTGTGAAGTCTGTGATGAAGGAGGAAGGGGCTGATATAGGCTATGAACTCTCAAAACCCCATGCTGAGGAAAAACTATGGGAAACAGAATCTAAATTAAGCAGGACAAGAGCAAGATGAAAAATTAAATTCAGTTAAAAGTATGTGAGGGGAACAGATCCAGGTCTTTTCACTCCACAAAACAGAAGAGGGAGAGGCTAAAGTTTAGCTATTACAACTCAAGTCCCTCTTCTAAAATAACAGGAAAGGCAATTTCATGTAAAAAGGAGTAACAGAAGATAATCTTAGGTTAGATCCCATACAAAGTAGTTATAAGAAAAAAAGAGGCCGAGGGCAATGGCTCACATCCATAATCCCAGCACTTTGCAAGACTGAGGCAGGTGGATCGCTTAAGCCCAGGAGTTCAAGACCAGCCTGGGTAACATGGTAAGATCCCTACTCTGCAAAAAATACTAAAAAATTAGCCAGGCATGCTGGTACACACCTGTGGTCCCAACTACTCAAGAGGCTAAGGTGGGAGGATCGCTGGAACCCAGGAAGTCAAGCCTGCAGTGAGCCATGATCCTGCCACTCACTACACCCCAGCCTGGGCAACGGAGTGAGACCCCCATCTGAAAAAAAAAAAAAAAAAAAGTATAAGGAACAAATATAATCCCTACAGACAACAAAAGCACACCAGAAAGCTGTGCCCACAAAAATCAATGAGAACTGTAACTCAATACCTCACAATGAGCTAAAATAAAATATATGAATAATATAAACTGAAACCAGAAAGACTCAGAAATCAGGTATTAAAACTCAGGAAAAAATTTAAGATAATTTCAGAAAAGATGAGTCATCTGGAAAGATCATTCCCAGTGAATAAACCACAATAATGCCTTAAGAGAAAGAGAAGAAATAGAAAGGACAAATATTTAAAGATCAGTAAGAAATAGGAAAAAAACAGCAAAACAAAGATGGAAGATGATTACCCCAAAAGGAAAACCTGAACGAGTCAACAGAAGACTAAAAATTTTTATTTTCCTGAAATTGAGAATTAAAAACTGGTCGACACTACATGTTGAAAGAACACACCATGTACCTGGGAATAGTGATCCAGAATAACCAAGAAGAAAACAGACTCTAGTAACATTGGAAAAATACCGAAGAGACAATATCCCATGAGCATCCAGGCAAAAACAAGGCAATTATGAGAGAAAGAAAATCACGATCATACAATAATCCCCGTATTGTGTGACATATAATGCTTTATGCTCAGAAAGAACGTACTTTGGTTACTCAAAGAAAATGTGACTTAAGAATTGTATTGGCCGGGCACAGTGGCTCATGCCTGTAATCCCAGCATTTTGGGAGGCCGAGGTGGGCAGATCACAAGGTCAGGCGTTCAAGACCAGCCTGACCAATACAGTGAAACCCCGTCTCCACTAAAAATAAAAAAACTAGCCAGGCATGGTGGTGGGCACCTGTAATCCCGGCTACTCAGACTGAGGCAGGAGAATGGCTTGAACCCAGAAGGCAGAGGTAGCAGTGGGCAGAGATGGCGCCACTGCACTCCAGCCTGGGTGACAGAGCAAGACTCCATCTCAAAAAAAAAAAAAAAAAAGAATTTTATCCAGACACACTGACTTTCAAGTCAAAGGCTGCACAAGCCCTTTCTGAAGAAACTAACAACAAATGAGCAAGGCAACCAAAATAACTGGACAGGCAGTGACACTGGAAATGGTGACGAGCATTAAATATGTATTTACTTGAAGAGCTGAGACTAAAGACGTGTTAAAGGGAAAGATTATATAATAACTGATGTTCTTCCAATGTAGACGTAACCCAACTACAAAAAGGGTAGTGGGGGGAGGTGAGTGGACCAAGCATATAAAAAAGGTTTATTAAAAACTCATTGTTAAGTAATAATATTGCTGGTATAGTGCTGATACTATTATTTTGAGAATGTGTGGAAACAAATGAACAACTGTGTGGTATCTTATCATCACTCATTTCCATCATTCTTTGTATGGAAAAGTAGAAGACAGAAACACCCCATAAATTCTAAATTTGAATCTGAGGGCTGAGTGGGGTGGCTCACACCTATAATCCCAGCACTTTGGAAAGCTAAGACAGGAGCATCACTTGAGGCCAGGAGTTCAAGACCAGAAATATAGTGAGACTCGATCTCTACAAAACATTTAAAAATTAGCCAGGCATGGTGTCACATGCTTGTAGTCCTAGCTACTTGAGAGGCTAAGGCAGGAGGATAACTTGAGCCCAGGAGTTTGAGGCTGCAATGAGCCATATCAGGCCACAACACTCTAGCCTGGGCAACAGAGTGAGATATTGTTCTAAAAAAAAAAGAAAGAAAGAAAAAAGAAATTTCCATCTGAATTATCAATGTAAATTCATAAGTCACTTTATTTCTCATTTTTTTATTGTGGCAAAATATACATGAAGTTCATCATCTTAACCATTTTTAAGTACACAGTTCAGTGACATTAAGTCAGTACTGACATTGTGTAATCATCACCAGCATTCTGTCCCTGCAACTTTATCTTCCCCACACTGAAACTCTGTGAGGTACTTTTTATAAACACATACATACACCACACAAACACACATACACACAATTTTCCACCAGAAGCAATGATCAAGGCAGTAGTAACAAGTATTCTGAAAGCCCAAATTACGGTCTTGAAATACCATCATGCTAAAAGAAATCATGGCTTGCTGGAAAAAGACATGATTCCAGATACGAGGTAGGAAATATGCAAAATGAACCTGAAACATCTTGGCATACCAGAAAGTTATCAAAGACTACTAAAACTATCAAAAGCACTCCAGATCCTTGAAAAGAGTTCCACTGGCTAAAGACAGGACATTTTGAGCATTAAAATATTACATCTGATAACTGTAGTAGATCAAAACATCTAAAAGAATGATTGTTCTATTATGCTAAGTGAAATAAGGCACAAAAAAGACAAATATTGTATGATCTCGCTTATATGTGTAATCTAAAAAAGCGAAGCTCATAGAAAAAGAGTAGAAAAATGGTTACCAGAAGCTGGTAAGAGAGGGAAACAGAAGTTGTTCAAAAGATACAAAGTGTCAGACTGGAGGAATCAAGTTTTAGTGATCTACTGCACTGCATGATGACAATAGTTAATAACAATGTATTGTGTGCTTCAAAACTGCCAAAAAGAACTATTTTTAGTATCTTACCACAAAAAAATAAGTTGGTAAAGTGATGCTTATTTTAATTAGCTTGACTGAATCTCCAATGCGTACAAAGATTGAAATATTACACTATATCCATAAATATACACAATTATTATTTGTCAATTAAAAATAGAATGTGTTTCCATAAGTTCACAATACTTTAAAAATTAAACAGTTATTTTTGGAGGATGCCAGGGAACCAGCTCTATTTTGAAAATAAGTAAATAAACTGCAAGAATTATTCTACCTTCCCTCTAGGAATTATACTAAAATCTAATGTAGGTAACATTTCTCCTTATAGAAATATTCTAACTAATAAAGAAAACGAATTAAAATATCATCACTTTGGCCAGGCACAGTGGCTCACACCTGTAATCCTAGCACTTTTGGAGGCCGAGGCGGGCGGATCACGAGGTCAGGAATTCAAGACCAGCCTGACCAACGTGGTGAAACTCCGTCTCTACTAAAAATGCAAAAAAATTAGCCGGGCGTGGTGGCACGTGCCTGTAGTCCCAGCTACTCTGGAGGCTGAGGCAGTGGAATTGCTTGAACCAGGGAGGTGGAGGCTGCAGTGAGCCGAGATGGCGCCACCGCACTCCAGCCTGGGTGACAGAGCAAAGACTCTGTCTCAAAAAGAAAAAAACAAATAAATAAAATATCATTTTGCAAGGATCTAACAATTGAACAGCAAGGCTGCTAACATTACAAAAGGAGAATGAGACATGATGTGCTTCCTGGTGGAAGCATACACCACCACAGATTAAATAGCATCACCTACACAAAGAAAGGTGAATCTGACTAAGCCTCTACACCCAATTACCAATTCTTGGGAAATGCAGTGTAGAAATCAAAGAAACACCTTAAATCACACCATGTGGAAACCATCAACAAAATTCAAACTTCGGAAAACTCTACAGGACAAATGATCCAATTCCATCAACAAATATTTTGCAAAGGAAAAACAAGAGGGAGGGGAAAGAAACCTACAGATTAAAAAAAAAAACGTAAAAGACTTATCAAATGAAACAATAAAACAATACTATTATTAAAGACGCACACTGGATCAGGACAGTGCTGACTCTTAGGAAGAGTGTAATTGGGAGGAAGAACTGAACAGCTTCTGGGTACGGCTGGCAAGGTTCTATCTCCTGACCTGCGTGATGGCTGTAAGCATGTGTGCTTTAGATTAATTCATCTATGTAAACATTTATGAGATTTCCCATTTATATTTTAATCATAAAAACTTTTAATGAAATGCTTATATTTCATATTCGTAACCTACACATTTCACTTTTTTCATTTGTTAATTTGATCATACCCTCCCAAAGTTAATTAATATATATCAAATCTGACCACCAGACATACCTCTTTAGAAGAAAGAAGATCTCCACAAATTGCATTCTCAGGCACTACATCTTACACTTTTCTGAATGTTAAAGCAAAAGCAAAACTTACCATATGCCAGCTCCAAAGACTGTGGAAACCAACTGCATCATAGATACAGGCTTAAGTCATGGTGAATCAATACATAACAAGATCAATGGCCTTTAGAAAAATGAATAAAGAACACAAACAGGTAATTCACAGAAAAAATACAAATTACCAAAAGGCAGTAAATGACAACCCCTCAATAGTTAAGACTAGGAGTGATGACACCCTCCAGAGAGAGGTCCCCAACCCCCAGGCCATGGACCAGTAACAGTGGCCTGTAAGAACCAAGCCACACAGCAGAAGGTGAGTGGCGGGCAAGCAAGCATCAGCCGCCACATCAGATTCTCATAGGAACTCGAACCCTATTGTAGACTGAATCTAACCAATGCTTGATGATCTGAGGTGGAGCAGTTTCATCCTGAAACCACACCCTTACCCACCCCTAGTCCATGGAAAAATCATCTGACACAAAACTCATCCCTGGTGCCAAAAAGGTTGGGGACCACTGCTCTACAGTATTGGCTAGGGTACAGGAAAACCAGCATTCACATTATTGTCAGGAGTATAAGTTAACATAAATTTTAGAAATCAATTTGGCTTTATCTTTTACATTCTGAAGGTATATTATTTGAGCAAATCCATTTCTATTAAATCCCTCTACAGAAATAAGACATAAAAAAGTATGCTACGATACTGTAATAATGTAAAATATGAGAATCATCTAAATGTCCATTAATGGGAAATTTAACTAAGCTATACGACAAAGTCATTCAAAAGAATGATGTGTAATTTCCCAGAAATCTCTCCACAACGTAAGTGCAAAAAGTAAAATGCATATCAGTGTATAAAAGATACGAATGGGAGCCACACTATACCAACTGTTCTATCAGGAGTAAATATCTATATAATTCTAGCATTGGGCAGAGAAAATATGGATACCAATTTAACTAAACCATGTTACTGTCCATACCCCTTTGAAGGATAACCTGCAAGATTATGAACATTAGTATCACCACTTTACTGGTGCTGTTACAGAATACATGACATCTGTGCAGAACTTACAACAGTCAAGCATATCATCCTGGGACCCAATGGACTGAGATGAATTGGAACTACCTCAGTTTGTCAGTCATCTTAATCTGGACAAAAGTAAAATGGAGCAGTATTATTTCACAATACATAAGTTAAGACAAGATAGAGAAGTCAGAGTTGGAAATTAAACACACTTCATAAATACCTCACATAAACTTGTGACAGCTGGGTGAGAGCAGCCACGCCTGGTAGCCATCGACCCTTGACAGTATCAGGCTGGGTGTTGCTACTTACTGGTCCTGTGTGCCACTGAACCAACCAGGCTCTAAACCCTTTCTTTTGGGAAATGACCAAATTCAAGGATTTACTACACTTACAAAGAGTATTGTATCTATCTGTTCACGAACAATAGGAAGGGTTGAGTGATGGAATGCGTCAGAGCTGTTATAAAATTCTTAATCGTCTGGGTTGTAATCATTACTTGTAATCAACCTTGCTTCAGGCGGCCAGGGACTTTCCCGGCCATCTGACAATTCTGCTTTGAGAATACACAGAATTAGTCAACTTTTCCATCCCCAAAAGAGAATCTATGTAAGTTATATCAAGATATTAGAATAGAGATGTTCCTTAATCTTTTTATTTTATACCACCATGAAAGTATTTTGCATGCCTATTCTGTCTGTTAGAGAAAGCAGCCCCCTCCCAGTGCCCAAATAAGAAAGGAACAATTGCAGCTGAATGCCATCACTGTTGCTCAATCACCTTGCAATTAAAACCTCGAACAGTTAGTAGATAATGTGACACTGAGCAAATCCTCTCTGAGCTGCTTCTTCACAAAGTGAAGATAATAACTGGAATTTGGGGAGGTCAAAATGAGATATAAAATAGCATGTACTTAGTAAGCTTCTGTTATCACACTGTACCAATCAGGTGATTTTAAGGAACAATCAATTAATTACAAAAAGCCACCAAAAAAGAAACGGAAACTACAAGTTCTCTGCACAATAGATATCTATGTAAAGGCTTTTAATCAAAGTGGCATAAACCTGTGGAAGTACTGCTCTTAACACATGGAGTCACATCATTCCTGCTTTCAAGAGGACTGTAAGCAACAACATTCCACAGGACAGTTCTCGATTACACAACTACCACCACCCCCAGGTTTTACTATACTTCCTCTCCTCTGGATATAGAAACGTACTGAGGTTGGGGCCACACACAGGTAGAGCTAAGGGTGCACTCTGGTCTAAAGCAAACACTGACAGAAGTTCAGGTGAGGCCCTTGCCTGGGGAATATTGATGCTGCTGCTGAAGTCAATATCTCAGAAACACCTATTACCTGGCCTCTAACATCTTCTCAAGTGAAAAACAGGAACTTTTCACTCAGTAAGAAATTCCAGTATACCGGTATCAGTTTCCAGTATCTACTTTGCCGGAAGAAACTTTAAGTTAATAGTTTCTACATGTAGTTATCACCAGCAGTGTCATTTTAGGTAAAGAAGGTTATTTCAATGGATAGAAAAATGTCTTTTTTCCATGCATTAAAACTGAGGCCTGACAAGCTATAGCCCATGCCAGCCCCATTTTTGCAAATAAAGTTTTACTGGAACACAGCCTAACCAATGTATTTGTATTATCTATGACAGCTTTCATTCAGTAACGTTCAGTAGTTGCAACTGACACAGCAGGTGGCTCACAAAGCCTAAAATATCTACTATCTGGCCCTTGAAGAAACCCAACCCTTGCATTAAAATATTATAATGCTATAGTAAGTAAAACTTCATTTGAAAGAAAACAAATGAGAACACAAAAATACAAATGATATACTTGCTCTGATTCAGGCACTTTCAAGATCATTGTTTATTTATTACTTCAGGTAAAAAGATAGTATACATATTAGGGAATCCCTTAAAATTCAACTCTAGAGTTATACACCACCTAGTACTTTTGCAGTGAATGTTAACAACAACGAAAGAAATCTCTAAACACCTGAAAGCCCCACTATTAACATGGACTATGGAAATAAAAAAATTTGACATTTAATTTGTTCAATATATAGTATTTACATTATGAAACCAATGGTGATACAATGAACAGTGATAAAGAAACAGTAAAAATAAACTTTAAAAAGCAAAGATTTATAGTCTGACAATGCTAATTATCATAATTGTATATAAAAAAACATAGTAGAGCTTTCTGTTACAAAATTCTTAATCATCTGGGTTGTAACCATTACTTGCTACCAATTTACATGCAACATCTGCTAGGACATTTGATTTTTTTTTTCCCCCAAGAATGTGTGAGTAGATAAATGACATTTCAGAGTAGACATTAATTTACTTGTGGACAGAAAAAGAAAAAACTGTACTCAAGATTGGTACTGGTCACAAGGCTCTCTCAATAGAAATTATAAAAACAGTAAGATAAAATTTAAAAAAATCTAAAAAGGGGATGCATAGGCAAAGAGTACCATAAATGGCACAGCTCAAAAATCCCAGGACCAATCAGACATACATCTCTCTCTCTCTCCTTCAGCGATGAGAGGTCGATTTTGCCATCAAGTAACCATGACTGAAGCAAGTGAGGGGCACCAGGTGTACAACTCATTAAATCTTGCAAAATACTAAGATGGGAGCAGGGGTGGCCAGAAGAAGGGGCAACTTATAGATAATTCAAACTATATACAGCATAAATGGAATGCAGCCCATCCCAAACTGGCTCTGTGAAACAACTGGACCTTTATAGTTAAAATTATAACAAGTGTAATAATACAATAGATTTACATGGGAAGCAAAATCCAAGGGGCATTTTATATTAAGTATTTACTGTGCTGTTTCAATTTAAAAATAATTTTGTTAAGTATACATCTCAACTGAAGTCTATGTATAAAATGTCCTAATAGATACAGATATTTACCTTTGGTGAGTTGAAGGCCTTTTTGTGACTTCTGTCTGAACTGTAGGCAGAATGCTAGATGTACATGCACATCTGGAGAAACTCAAGCTGAGGTCATCCAAAAGCTGTGCATATGAGGAGGCTGGAGGTACTTTGAAAGTCAAAGTAGACCAGAACTCAAAACAGGTAACAGTGAGGATGGCAACAGGGAATGGAATGCCAATATGGCAGTAAAACTTTTTTAAAAAACAGAAAAAGGCCTCTCGTACCAGCAGAATCCTGTATACATACAAAAAAGAAAAAGCCACCCACCATATTGTTAAACAAAAGCCAATTATAGTGTGGGAAAGTACAAATTACAGAAAACCAGAAGTCAACAGAAGAAAAACTACTGGTTTACTTGAGAGAAAGGAGAATGGTTCACCCCAAGCAGAGTTACTTGGTGAACGCTGCCACCACTGCCCACAGAACCTCGTTGGTGTTGGCCTTCAGACATTCCACTTCGGGGTCTAAGTCGAGAAGCTGCCGCACTCTCTTGGTAGCCAAATCATACTGCTCATCCAGAAGAGGAGCAAAAGCATTCTCCAGGACGTCCGAGGCATGAGCCAGGTAAATGAGGGCCAGCAAGCGCCTGTCCATGCGGTGAGGGTCATTCACCCATTTG
Source organism: Ateles fusciceps (assembly GCA_036589455.1). Lineage (NCBI taxonomy): Eukaryota > Metazoa > Chordata > Mammalia > Primates > Atelidae > Ateles > Ateles fusciceps. Next base: position 10,642,655 of record JAZHEH010000572.1, on the reverse strand, counting down.
TCAAGAACAGCTTCCTGTACTTTCTTGATGAGGCGCTGCTTAATGTTGTTGTTGGTGAGAGGATGTGTTGTCATGTCAAAAAGTAGGAAGTTCTGTTTCTCTGTTGTCAATACACCCTTTTCCACCAGGTTTTTAGCTAATCGTTCCCGTACATTTCTTAACTGATAATGCAATTTTAATGGATTCCATGTCTCACCTAAACAAAAGATTTCAGAAATTAGAAATGAGTATTATCTGCTAATTTTGCAAAAATTTTGTACTATTAAAATAAACAGTAAAATCTGATTTCCCCCTCAAGAGACACAGAAGAAAATCCACCATGTTTTTCTCCTTAACTAGACCATGAACTCCCTAAGGCCAGCGAGACCTTTGGATTCTAAGCACCTGGCAAATCCTCAGGCACAGTCACTCAGATGACTAAACTGCAAGCAGTCTTCAGACCACAGTCACCCTTAGTCTTAAGTAGAAATGAGCCAAATATTATATCTGAGCCTCCCTCCAGCTGCTGGTCAAAAAGCAGCCAGTAGCCAAATAAGAAATGTTCTTCTATTAAACACCAGTCTGCAACTATTAGACCAAAAAAAAGGATTCCTGATTAATATGTTACTCCTGAAACAGCTATACATATATGACCTATAAAGGTAGGAAAGCCTGTTTAGGCCATGCTATTATTTGATGACAATATAAAGCTAATTCTGGAAGGACACAAATGTTCACAATTTTAACCTTGCCATCTATACACATTTCCTTTTGAGACAGAAATATTTAAAATAAAACCAATTTTTCTCTAAAGTGGGTTATTCTTTACAGAAATATGGAAGGAAATACACCAAAATATTAATCATACCTATATTTGGGATATGTGCTAATTTTCTTTTGTGCTTTCTGTATTTTCCAAATGATCTCCAATGAACATGCAACTATTTTTATAATTTTAAAAAACTGGAACATTTTTCTAAATTAGAACACATTAAAGATCAACCACAGGCATCTTTTTTAAATGCAAAAGTTGTAAGGCCGAGATTCTATATTACTAAGAGAAAACCTTCAACCACACTGTCCATTACAGGAGCCATTACCCACATGGAGCTATTTAAATTAATTAAAAAATTCAGCTCTGGCCGGGTGTGGTGTCTCACGCCTGTAATCCAGCAATTTGGGAGGCCAAGGTGGGTTGGATCATGAGGTCAAAAGATCCCAAGACCATCCTGGCCAACATGGTGAAATCCCGTCTCTACTAAAAATACAAAAATTAACCAGGTATAGTGGCGTGCACCTGTAGTCCCAGCTATTCAGGAGGCTGAGGCAGGAGAATCACTTGAACCCGGGAGGCAGAGGTTGCAGGTTGCAGTGAGCTGAGATTGCGCCACTGTACTCCAGCCTAGCAACAGAGCAAGACTCCGTCTCAAAAAAAAAAATCAGCTCTTCAGTGGCACCAGCCACATTTCACATATACAATAGTGACAAGTGGCCAGTGGCTACTGGTTGGACAGCACAGGAATAGAACATTTTCATCATCACAGAAAGTTTTAGCGGACTATCTTAAAATTTTAAGTTGCTGTCTTAAAAGATATTACCATTCAACTGGACACAGAATTATTTTCCTATACTTAATACTAAAGAACACAGGCCTATGATGAAGTAATCAATCAGTCCTAAAACTGCCCTCTCACTGTAATTAGAAAGCTGGATAAAATATATGAAAAAACTGTTTTCTGACACTAGTCAAAAGCAGCCCAGAACTGTGACACACAAGTGCGAGTAAGTGAGCCCCACAACTGTCTAAGCTTACCACCTGGAGGCACATCCCAGGCAGCAGAGCAGGAAGACCCCAAGCAGAGCACAGCAGTCACATCATGTTAAGGCGGCAGAGATCAGAGTTCAGAGTAGCTAAGGCAGCTGCAATGCGCACAGCAGACTACTGGAGAAGGTGGAGCTACGCAGATAAACAGGTCTAGAAATCTGCAAGGTGTTCCTTGAGTCTTTGGCTGAAAGCTAAGCTACACGTGTTAGGGTAAGAAATTCCACAAAGCTAGGCAAAGAACTACCAGAAAGTGAACAATTCCAAGAGTTCAGTAAAGCTGGGAAAAATATGATAGCCAACTAGCTAGAGAGCAAAGACCTCACTAAGAACCAAGGACATTCAGAAGGAATCCCAGAAAAATCACACCTTAGTAGTAGTGCTAAACTAGCCCTAGAGTAAAGACCAACCTAGATCTGCCCTAATAAAGATTAAAAGCAAGCTGATCCACACGTAACTTAGCTGTCTCCCAAGACAAAACTCAACACTCTTTAAAGAAAGACCATCAAATTTATCACTTAACATCCACCATGTCAAGCATCCAAGTTAAAAAACAAAAACAAAAACTTGCAAAGCAGCAAGAAAGTGACCTAAAACTAGGGGTAGCAGGGAAGTCAACAGAAACAGTCCCAGCCTGGGCAACATGGTAAAACCCCATCTGTACAATACATACAAAAGTTAGCCAGAGCTGTGCACGCGGTGGGGTGAGAGGGTGTCACACTTGTAATCCCAGCACTTTGAGGTGAAGGTGAGCAGATCACCTGAGGTCAGGACTTCAAGACCAGCCTGGCCAACATGGTAAAACCCTGTCTCTACTAAAAATACAAAAATACAAAAATTAGCTGGGCATGGTGGCAGGCACCCGTAATCTCAGCTACTCTGGGGGCTGAGGTTCAAGAATCACTTGAACCTGGAAGGTGGAGGTTGCAGTGAGCTGGGATTACACTCCAGCCTGGGCTACCAGAAGAAGATTCCATCTCAAAAACACAAACAAACAAACATACAGAAAACAAACAAAAAAACCTAGAGAGCTAGTGCAAGTGTTCTTAATCTATTTCTCCATTTACTCATCTACAAAGTAAAAGTAACAAATTTATCAAGCTCATAGGGCTATTATGAGGACTAAATGACATATCAAGTTCTTAGAACAAAACCTCAGTAAATGTTAGCTGTTATTTGCCCACGTGCAGAATAAACAATGTGGCAGAATTTCTAGTACTTGTAATGTTCTAAGAATCCTGTTAGGTAATGAGAATACAAACATCAGGATGTATTTTTAACATCCTGTAGGAATTTAAAATCAAGTGAAATAAACATTCATAATATATTACATATTAGAACTATACTGGCCAGAATAAACTGGGACTAGGGCCATAAGAACAATGTGAACAAAGTGCCTAGAGGAGTAAGAAATGACTCTGGTTTGACGTTACAAAGTATCGCATAGGAAAGTTACAGAAAAAAAGGAACTTCATGCTAAACCTCGAAATCCAGCAGGATTCATCATATCCTACAAAAGGGAGAGAAGCCTGAATTCCAGAAAAAAGAAACAACAAAGTGCATAGGCAGCAGAATAGAATAAGCCCTGAAGTAGAGGCACACAGCTTTCAAAAGTGTGTAACTTCCATCTTTTTATAATCGTATAAACTCAATGTCTCACCAATAAATAACTGCTGCATCTTTCACTAGTATGAGCTTTGCTTTTATGTTTTCTAATGTCAATAGCAGGTATTAGGCAGCTGAAGATACTAGGCTAGAATTGGGTAACTGTGTTGTGTTAAATGACTTATGAAATTTAAACTAATATAGCATAAAATAATAAACAGCCAAACTTACATAAAAGCCTATTTTTAAAAACTACAGTTAAATTCTAAAATTATGTGAATAACTTGTAAGTCATCAAAGAAGTATTATCTCCTCTAGCAACTCTAATTTGGTATCACTGACTTAACATGTTTATGTTGTCACAAAACCAAAGCATAGTGGAAAAAAATGACTCCCAAGCCATCCATTCTTTTTTTTTTTTTTTTACCTTCCAAAGTCAAATAGGAAGGAATTCTACGCTCCAGAGACATCTTAGCCAACAACATCTACTGCCAAACAACATCTACTGCCAAACAACAGGGGGGGAAAAAAAAAATCAAGAAGTGAATTATTTTGAGATCTACAGTAAACTTCTCTTTGCAGTCCCCCACGCCCCGCAAAAGCACCCCCTCACCCCCACACATCCCTCTAATGCTGCTCTACTTTTTTTTTCTCATGGGAAATAAGCGGAGTTAACAGTTTATGACTACTACTGAAATTATGCTAAGGTTTATTATCCTCACTGTATCCTTAGTTAAAACTTACATATTGCAACCAGTGAAAATTTACGCTTAGTAAATTTTACGAAAGTTCCTGTGGAAATTTCCTAATTCCAAAGTATGCTAACTTACAGTTTAATGTTTCTACTAAAAATGTGAACAGCCTAAACACAAACCCACCTTCAAATAAAGTATTTCACTGGACCTTCCTACTGGCAATCATTTCTGCCTCAAAGGAAGCAATAAAAAGGGACTCAGCCATCCTCTCTCTTGTAGCAATTCCCTGGGAAGAGGGTAAACCCCCTGTGCTCACTCCAACAAATAGAGGGGTATTCAGATCTCCTCAGATATTATAAAAAAATGAAGAAATCTCATGAACACAAGGCTAAAACTGTGTAGGAAATATCCCAAATGTTGTTTAATAGTATTTGTCGTATAGAAAACAGGCACAAAGTAATAACCATGTGGTCAAAATATCTTGGTATCCTGGAATTTCTGCCTTTTATTTTCCAATAATTAAATTAAGCTAAATTGAAAGAATAAAGTCACACCTGAGTTTAGCATTATTAAGACATCAGTAGGCTGGGTGCGCTAGCTCACCCCTGTGATCCCAGCACTTTGGGAGACAGAGGCAGGCAGATCATGAGGTCAGGAGATTGAGACCATCCTGGCCAATATGATGAAACCCCTTCTCTACTAAAAATATAAAAACTAACCAGGCATTGTGGCGCGTGCCTGTAGTACCAGCTACTCAGGAGGCTGAGGCAGGAGAATTGCTTCAACCCAGGAGGCAGAGGCTGCGGCGAGCTGAGATCACACCACTGCACTCCAGCCTGGGCAAAAGAACAAGACTCTGTCTCAAAAAAAAAAAAGGACATCAGTTTAAGTGGGATGGGAAGAAAATAAGATGGATCAGTGAACAGAAGAGGCAATAAAAGTTCAATCTAACTAGCTTCTAAATATTTAGCTGCTTCAATTTTTAAAACAGTGAATACTTTTTAAATACTTTGAAATAAATACTTGACGAATAGTTCTTAAATTCCTAGGTTAAAAGATGTTACTGTGATCCAAGCTGTTAGTCCTCAGTCCCTAAATTATTCACCATATATGTGAAAAGACTACAAGTTATACAAGCAAATTTAAAATGTAATGAATCTATTCATAGTTTACTTTTTTTGTAAAGGAAATTGTGAGAAGTAAATATGAGGAATAAAAGTTCTTCAAAGGTTATTCATGTCCATTGCCCAACAATCACTTCGGTGGAGAATGACGTGCTGACAGGTACCTAAATCATTTCACTGCAAAGAACACTTATCTTCCTTGACATAAAACTAAAAGCAGCTTAGGCCATAAATTTGTCAGTGTAGTGATACCCTGTGACCAAACTAACCAACAATGCCTTAAGATTTCAGAAGCTAAAAGCTATTCTTAAACAGTAGTCTTAGCCTGGGCAAAATGATGAAAGCCCATCTCCACAAAAAAAAAAAAAGAAAAGAAAAATTAGCGGGGTATGGTGGCACTACAGCCTGGTTGACAGCAAGACCTTGTCTCAAAAACAAAACAAAACGAAACACAGTAGTCTCTCAACTTGCCTCAAACATATGTATACTAATTTAAAATTATTAGAAAATGTTTAAAACTTATCAAGAGTTTTAACATGCATACATGCACAGTATTAAAAAAAAAAAAAGAGCCCCTACATATCTTCCACCCCAGGTAATTATTATAACATTCCTTGGCTTCACAGCAAGGAACCCCTCTGAACAAGTCCATTTCTTTCTTTGCATCTCTTTCTTATCCCTCAAAGGCCTAATCTAAGTTCAACTTCCTCTTGTAACTACTAAAGTTCTCAAGGATTTTTCTTTCCTCTGAACTACTGAACTTTCAGAGAACCATACTGTCAAACTCTCATCTGTTATATCAAATTATTAGACGTAGAAAACTGTTCCCCAAATGGACTTTAAGATACTTTCAGTCTGGAAGCACCTTTTAAGTTTCATAAGCACAAATGTCATTATTGGTACAATAATTAGTGTCTGATACCACATAATACATTGAAGCAACAGAATATTTTTAAAAATCTAAAAATCAGCACACTAGCCAAAGAACCATATGCTTAAAAATGGTAAAAAAAAAAAAAAAAAAAAAAAAAAAAGTTATTCAGTGATGGGCCAAAAAAAAAAAAAGTTACATTACATATATTTTACAGTTAAAATATATTAAAAAAAATTTTTTAAATCAGCAAGCAACTGATAATTACGTGAGAAGTAGGTATTTTTTCTTTTCTTCTTTTTACATGTTATTTGTCCAGGAGATACTTTCTTATTTTCTTCACTTTAAAAAAATGTCCTTTATTCTCCTTCTCCTACTCTGGATTCCCTTCCTTAATGCTGAAATGGAAGCATTCCCAGTATATGTCAAGAGCAAGCAACTAAAACACCACAGGCAATGTTCTGGCATTGACAGCCAACCTAAAACTCACAAGACATTGTTTTTAAAAAACCTTGCTAAGTATTTTAGTTTCACATTTTACCCAAATTTCTAATCCAAATAGACACTGTTTTACAGAATCTGAACTGTATTTACACACTTGTGAGAAAAGCTTTTAGACTTATCTTTTCACTGCTTTAATCAAGTGGGAACAGTGAACAGCAGTCAAAGGTGAGAACCAAGTTCAGTTAGCATTTATATTATAAACTTCATTCACAAAATGTTACTTAACAGGTAAATGTAAGATGGATTTCAGTAACAGGAAAGTGACAGCAAAGCCCACTCTACCTTCCATAAAAATAATCTTTAGCACTGTAACACATTTGCCAAAAAAAGTCACCACAACTTTGAGAAGCCCTTTGTTTGGTCAGTTGGGAACCAAATTACAAATTCTAGTTTGCACCACCAGAAGCAGTCATGGGCCAACACTGGCAGCACAACTTGAGAAAGACCCAAAGACTGGTTAAGCCAATGACCTCTAGACAATAACAACATGTTGTGCAAAATGATCCACCAGAGTATAGTTAAATGTTATTAGCAGTTCTATTTCTATCTTAAAACATTATGTTTGCTAATATTTAAGGAGTTGACATTAATGCTCTCACTGAGTCTCTGTTAGATGGCTGCATGTCACTGACAGGCATACATGGGAGGCTAACTCACAGAGCACTGACGATGCGATGGGTTATCTGTGATGATTAAGTGAATTTGCAGATAATATAATCTAGTTTCAACCAAACAAGCCCTCATCAAATTCACAAAGAAATTTTAAAAGATTCTTGCAAAAGAAATTACAACTGAAGAAAACTCTAATTTAATGCACAAAGGGAGGGAAGTGTAAGTCAGAGTTTCTCTCAGTGAGATAAAAAGGGCAATTATCAGAGATACAAGAGGGCTGTCCAATAAAAATGCAAATTTATCAAGAATACGTTTATGTTCTCTACCAATAAGAATGAACCTTGCCCTAAGTGTAAAGTGCCTATTATTGCCCTATTAGCTAAAAATTGAGTATATGTCCTTAATTTTTAAATAAACAAATAAATAGAGGCTGAGCATGGTGACTCATGCCTGTAGTCCCAGTGCTTTGGGAGGCCTAGATGCGTAGCATCACTTGAGGCCAGGAGCTCAAGACCAGCCTGAGAAACACAGCAAACTCCTATCTCTAAAAAATAATTTTTTTAAGATGGGGTCTCACTCTGTCACCCAGGTTGGAGTGCAGTGACATGATCCTGGCTCACTGCAACCTCCATCTCTTAGGCTCAAGCAATCCTTCCACATCAGCTTCTGAAGTAGCTAGGACCACAGGCACGTGCCACTACGTCTGGCTAATTTTTTGGTAGAAACAGGGTTTCACCATGTTGCCCAGGCTGGTCTTCAACTCCTGAGCTCAGGAGATTCACCTACCTCAGCTTCCAAAGGTACTACGATTACAGGTATGAGCCACCATGCCTGGCCAAAAAATAAAATTTATAAAAACTTAGCCAGGCATAGTGACACACACCTGTAGTCTTAGCTGCTCCAGAGGCTGATGCAGAAGCTGTGGATCACTTAAGCCCAGGATTTAGTTCAAGGTTACAGTGAGTTAGGATCATGCCACTTCACTCCAACCTGGGCAAGAGTGAGACCCTGTCTTTTAAAAAGAAAGATATTTATGTTTACACATGGACAAAATCAGCTGGTCCAAGTGCAGCAGTTATTTACAGCTAACTGATCACAGTTACATTTCTTTATTCCCTCTCCACTCCCACTGCTTCACTCGACTAGTCCCCCAGCCCCTAAAAAACCTCTTTACCGACAGAAGAATATCCTCATAACAGGACTTTTAGAAATTCTGCTTATCTATAAGAAAACTTACACCATGTTAATATACAAATTACTTTAATATAAATGTCACAGTCCTCCATGCTATCAAACAAATTTTTCACATTTTCCTCCCTAAGGTTGCACACTTCCCCTGTCTCCCTGAAGTTAGAGGAGACTGTGTGATTTGCTCTGATCAATGAAATGTGAACCACATGTCATCTCTAAGCAGAAACTTAAGAGCCAGAGTAATCTTTCTTATTCCTCCCTTTATGATAGTGACTGATACTGCTCCAAGTGGTGGTAGCTCCATCTGCCTGGCTGCCAGAGTGAGGATGAAGTAGCCTGTAACTGATTTACAGCCTGAATGAGAAATCAACAGTTGTTTTAATCCACTGAGGTTTGGGGGTTTGTTAACACCACAGCTTAACCTAGCCTATCCAGATTAAGGTAGTATGTCATAATTTTGATAAAGAACATGGGACCTCTAAGAAAAGAATATTACCTTCTCATTCTATATTTGTTCAGTATTGTTAAAGAGGATGAAATTTTATAAAAACCATTACTTTCCAACTCTATGACTGATAACTTTCAAGTCTGCCTAAATAACAAAACAAGCTTCTGGCTATATTGTTTAGGTTCCTTTCAAAAGGATTTAAAGTTTTACATAATCTTTTAAACAGAAATTGGTTTTTGGTTTATTCAAAGCAGCTTACCACTAAGTAATTCAATCCAGTTCTGGACCGTTTCTGGAGGCTGAGTTTCCTTAACATGCTTCAGAGCTTCATCAAGAAGAACATCCCCTGTTGGAGCATCCGACTTACAGATTACCTAAAAAGAAAGTAAAAAGAATGATCCACTGATGTCTTTTCAGACTTGATCTCATTAAATGAAAAACAATTACATAAATAATTCATTATGCTTAAAGCCTAAGTGTTCATGTAGTATCAAAGTTCAGATTTTAAATTACTTTTACGTTAAGGAAATCCAATACTGAGCCTAAGCAGACGAGTTATAATAATGAATGCAAATTGGCTGGACACAGTGGCTCATGGCCGAATCCCACAGGGAGGCTGAGGCAAGTGGATCACTTGAAGCCAGGAGTTCGATACCAGCCCGGCCCCCATGGTGAAACCCTGTCTCTACTAAAAATACAAAAATTAGCTGGGTGTGGTGGTGCATGCCTGTAATCCCAGCTACTCAGGTAGCTGAGGCAGGAGAATCACCTTAACTCAGGTTGCTCAGTGCAACCTCAAAAAAAGAAAAAAAAATTCTATAATATCAAAATTAAATCCATTGTATTGTATTATTTTATAATGTTAGCTATTTAAATGTTGTAAAATTTAACATTATTATTATTATTATTTTTGAGACAGAGTCTGGCTCTGTTGCCCAGGCTGGAGTGCAATGGCGCAATCTCAGCTCACCGCAACCTCCACCTCCTGGGGTCAGGTGATTCTCCTGCTTCAGCCTCCTGAGTAGCTGGGATTAGAGGTGGCTGCCACCATGCCCCGCTAATTTTTGTATTTTTAGTAGAAATGGGGTTTCACCAAGTTGGTCAGGCTGGTCTTGAACTCCTGAACTTGTGATCTGCCCACCTCGGCCTCCCAAAGTGCTGAGATTACAGGTGTGAGCCACCTCGCCTGCCCAATTAAACATTACTTTTAAAATGGGACAGTCTTCATTTAAATTTGTCCTCAAAGTGTCCTTTGCTTTTTGTTCAAACTTATAAAAAAATTTAAAATACACATACAGTATCTATCTCTATAACATCATGACCGGTAGAAATGAAAGAACCACAATATAAACCAGAAATCTATTCTTAAATTTTCTAGTAGCTATATTTTAAAAGGAAAAAGGGTAAAATTAATTTTAATATTTTGATTTAACCAAACATAACCAAAATATTAACACATAATAAATATTTTTAAATTGAGGTACTTAATATATTTTTCCATACTAAGACCAAAAATCCAGTGTATCCAGTATATGTTTTATTAACACCACGTGTCAATGTGCAGTAGCCAAATTTCAAGTGCTTAACTGTGTGGCTCATACACATATGTAGCTAGTAGCCAACATACTGAACAGTACAGCTACACACCATTTTCATCATCAAACAAAGTTCCAATCAAACAGTGCTATTCTAGACCATGCTTTCAGTGAAAGGTGAGAGAGCACAAGAAAATAAAGAAAGCAGAGCCTCAGGAGAAAAAGTTACATCTAAATACTGTGGCCATGCCACCACTTCTTACATCCCCACTCACTCCTTATGTCCCACTCACTCCTTATATTTATTGCAATTTGGCCTCAAAGCTTGCCCACATACATCCCTTTGCAATGGATCTTATGTCAGGGACACCATAGCCTGGGTGCAGGTGAATCACTTTTTCTTATGAAGTTCTAACCCCTAATTCTCAAATGTATCACTTTTTCCATCATCTTGCCATTACAGTCGGCCTTCTATATCCACAGATTCAGCCAACTGAGGATCAAAAATATTAAGAAAAAAATAATACAAATTTTAAAATGCAGTATAACAATTATTTACACAGCATTTACACTGTGTTAGGTACTGTAATCTGGGGATGATACAAAGTATACAAGAGGATGTGCATAGGTTATACGCAAACACTACGACATTTTATGTAAGAAACTTGAGCATCCACCGATTTTGATATTTGAGAGGAATCCTAGAACCAATCCCCCCACAGATACTAAGAGACAACTATATTCTAGTTTGCCTAATCTGGTTGTTTTTCACTTGGATTAATTTAAGCCTCTTAATTTCCCTAAACTAGTTTCAGCCTTTTCAATCCATTCTCCTCAGTGATCTTTCTAACAGGCAAATCTTACCATGGCATTCCACTGCTTCTGCTTAAAACTTTTCAATAACTCAAGTAAGTTCTAAATTCCTTTTAAAAATTCAGTAGTAAGTGTGGTTCACAAATAAATATTTTCTATCCAAACATATAATTTGTATTTAGCTTGTTGGTGTTTTATTTGGGGGAGGGGGAGGGCCATTCCTAAACATAAATAATCAATGATAACGTGTAAAAAAGCTTCCAACACAGAAGAGACCAAAAGAGAAAATAAGAACGCTAAAGAAATAAAGATAATACAAATGAAGGAAATTTTCAAAAGAGGTGTGATATCCTCAGAAATCTAAAAGAAGGTATTAACATCCATAAAACAAACTACAATTTTGAAAAAAGGAGGCTCATGGAAATCAAAAACATGAGAGCCACAATAAAAAACTCAACAGAAGGGTCAGAGGACAACTCCTTAAGAGCAGCCAAGAAGTCCATATCCAAATTACAGAGTTCTAGAAAAAGAGAGGGCAAAGAAATACAAGTTTTCAAAACCAAAATATACGTATTTCCAGATTGAAAAAAATTAACGTATAATGAATTTTAAATGACCCATTAAGGCATTTTTCTCTTCTTTTTTTAGTTAAGGCATATTGTGCAATTTCAGAACACCAACAAAGATAACAGAAGATCCCAAATGCTTCTAGAAGGGGGGAAAAAAAAACAAGTAAGACTGAAAATCAGAAGGAGGCCCAGCACCATGGCTCATGCCTGTAATCCCAGGCCTTTGGGAGGCCAAAGCACAAAGATCACTTGAACCCAAGCATTCAAGACCAGCCTGGGCAATAAAGACCTTATCTCTAACAAAAAAAAATTTTTTTTTTAATTAGCCAGGAGGCCAGGCGAAGTGGCTCACTCCCATAATCCTAGCACTTTGGGAGGCCGAGGTGGGTGGATCATCTGAGGTCAGGAGTTTGAGACCAGCCTGACCAACATGGTGAAATCCCATCTCTACTAGAAATACCAAAAAAAAAAAAAAATTAGCCAGGTGTGTTGGTGCATGCCTGTAATCCTAGCTACTAGGGAGGCTGAGGCAGGAGAATCGCTTGAACCCAGGAGGTAGAGGCTGCAGTGAGCTGAGATGGCACCACTTCATTATGGACCAGGTGACAGAGTGACACTTCGTCTCAAAAAAAATTAGCCAAACACGGTGGCACATACCTATAGTCCCAGCTACTTGGAAAGCAGAGGTTGCAGAGAACCAAGATCATACCACTGCTCTCTAGCTCAAGCGATGGAGACTCCATCTCAAAAACAAAAAATAAAAGGAAAAGAAAATCAGAAGGGCATCAGACTTTAACAGCAACTCTGTATACTAGAAAATGATGGGTTGGGTGTGGTAGCTCATGCCTGTCATCCTAGCACTTTGGGAAGCCCAAGGCAGGTGGATCGCTTGAGCCCAGGAGTTCAAGAGCAGCCCAGGCAACATGGAAAAACCCCATCTCTATAAAACATACAAAAATTAGCTGGGCGTGGTAGCACACGCCTGTAGTCCCAGCTACTTGGAAGGCTGAGGCACGAAATCACTTGAACCAGGGAGGTAGAGGTTGCAGCAAGCGGAGATCACACCATTGCACTCCAGCTTGAGTGACAGAGTGAGACTGTCTCAAAAAAAAAAAAAAAAGAGAAAAAAAAAAGAAAAATGCATGAATGGTGTTCTTTCCTACAGAACTTATTCTTGATAGCTTATCAATCAAAAACTTTCATCTCTGACCTAAAACTTTTAGACTCATTAGGACATCGATTTAGGAAAAAAAACTAATAATTTTGAAACACCATGCCCAAGAAACACAATGACAAACTGGAAGAAAAACAGTCTTGAATATTTGAGACTGAGGGTGAAGTTTAATTTCTAAAAACTAGCCAATATTACCTCTATTATGCCAGAGAAGCACCTACACAGACCTTCACAGACAGGTATCTGAAAAGTATTCATAATCTAATGAAAAAATCAATAGCCTATGCGTAAATTGCACAGTAACACTTTTGAGTTTTTAATGTCAAGTCTTTCAAAATTATGGCTTTTAAAAGCAGCAAATGAAGTCTGGAATCTTTCTGAAGATGTAATATCCAGTGGCTGGTTACCCTAACAATGAATTACATTATTTGTTATATGTACAAAGAACCAGAAAACCAAGAATGCAAAAAAGATATGGAAATACAATTGAATAAAGACAACTTTAAAATCAACTTTTACTTTAATTTTTGAAGGCTATTAGTAAAAACATACATTTTAAGCAGTACAAACTCTTTAAAAAGAATGGTACTCAGCACTCCTCTTACCTTTCTTGTTAATAGACTTTTACGTCTCATTCCACAAGCCTCTAGTTGTAACCTTCCTCTCAATGCTAATTCAATTAACATACAGCCACGTAATCCAGATGATATACAGTCATTCCAAAATGATGTGTAACCCTATTAAAAAAAAAAGAAGAAAAAGAAGAAAACAAAATAGCTAATTTACTTTGAATTTAGAGTGAAAACAGAAATATTCTCAGCCAAAGTCATGTTTGGTGCCTTTTACCTTTCCTGTCTTTCAGTAATAATATACTGAAAAATACACAATTAACATAAATTACTAATGGAGAATTTTCAGGGGCTTATATTTCCACCACTTATTCTTACATACAGATAAACAACAAATAACTTTAGAGGTTAGAGGTGTAGAAATATAATTCATATTTCACTAAGCTATGTTTATTAGGTTCTTTCAGAACTCTGCAAACTCCAAGGAATATTTAGTTAACCTCAGATTATAGTGATTGATTATATGTGGACAAGTGAAGAAGCTCAGGGAAAGACAACCTAGCCAAATTTAGCTTCACAGAGAATCAGAATACCATTCCTTCATTGCTGTTTAAGATAAAAACACAAGGTTAATCCGAGCACTTTGGGAGGCTGAGCTGAGAGGATGGCTTGAGCCCAGGAGTTTGAGACCAGCCTGGACAACATAGTGAGATCCTGTTTCTACAAAAAAAAATTTAATTAGCTAGGTATGGCACTGCACACCTGTAGTCCCAGCTACTCAGGAGGCTAAGGTGGGAGGACCACTTGTGTCTAAGAGTTCAACGCTACAATGAGCAATGATTATACCAACACACTGTAGCCTGGGCAAAACAGTGAGACATTGTCTCTTAAATACACACAGTTAATTTTGTAAGAATATATTAGAAAAACACATATGCGCCCACAAACAAACGGCTGGCTATATGCCTAAAATTCTGAATAATAAACAGTGTAACAATCAGATTGGCCCCAACAGAGAATGTAGAAGAATAGTCAGACATAAGGAGGTTGACAGACATCTAGAGATCCGAGATACTGGTCAAGCAGGCATCACTAGATGAGGTCAGGCCACTCTAACAGCAAATAACTGGGGTTGTTCAAATTATAAAGCCACAAATCTTGCCAGCAGGGTTGCCACCTATCAATTTAAGATACCCAGTTCTCATGAGACAGCAGAAGCTATAAATAATTCTCATTAAGGCTCAGAAGAGGATAACATAATTTTGGTAGGAGAGCAGGCCAGTTGAATCTCTCAAGAATGGAGGGTCCAGGATTAGGAAGGCCTGGCCCCCACCTCTCGTGCTTTACCCAGGTCAATCCTAGCACTTTGCTAGGCCAGAGCAGAAAACTGACTCACCACTGAGGTCCACCAAACTTCATTTTTGATACAAGGAGTTAAATTCGTTTCATGAAGCTACCACTTCTGAGAATGCGACCTTTGGGAAAATAATAATTTAGATTAAAGGAGGCACAAGGAGATAAACAAAAACATCAGTGTTAAGAGATCAATTTAAATGTGAGGTAGAAGCAGTCATCACTGACTGGATTTTAGGGAATCATTTTAAATCGAGCGTTAGGGTCAATTAAGTGAAGACTACCAGACATTTAGCAAAGTGGCTAATACCAGTTTATAGAGGCTAGATAAAATGCATGGCTTCTGTGTCCATGAAATTAAAGCCCAAAGAATCCTGAGAATGAATTCTACATGAAATTAAAGTTACAGATATCTAGCTTTGACTGGCCTGGACAAATAGACAAGAGTTCCTAAGTGAACCTCTACAAACTGTAAACAACAGAACACCTCATGAAGCAATACTGGACGTGAACAGCTCTACAGCCTGCAACTCCAGCTGAACGGTACCTGGAAGCTTACATCTGATGGCAGAGAACTAAAATGTACCTCAATCTCAATTGCTCCTAGACTAATGGCATAACCAGAGATGTTAAGCAAAATGGAGTCTTTAATATCAGACTTTAGAGATCTAAATTTAGTGAATGGCTTTAGGCATCACCACTGAAAGACACATGCTTAAACAGAATTGGATTCACATGGGAAAGTAGACGAATGGGCATGGACAGTTCTGTACCACAGCTTCTAGGACTCGCCAGCAAGACTTCAAAGACAAATGAAGCCAACAAAGACATACTAAGCAACAGAAAAGTCCTGTATATTGATACCCTCCTGCTAAAATCCACATCATAAAAGCAGGATCAAAAATTAACCAGAGGGTGGCCGGGCACAGTGGCATATACCTGTAATCCCAGCACTTTGGGAGGCAGAGATGGGCGGATTGCCTGAGCCCAGAAATTCCAGACCAACCTGGGCAACATGGTGAAACCCCATCTCTACAAAAAATACAAAAATTAGTCAGGCATGGTGATGCACGTCTGTGGTCCCAGATACTTGAGGTGGGACAATCACCTGAGCTCAGGAAGTTGAGGTTTCAGTGAGCCGTGATAACGCCACTACACCTCAGCCTCAGTGATAGGAGACCCTGTCTCAAAAGAAAAAAAAAAAAGATAAAGTATGTGGGGAAAATTAGTAACTGGCAATATCAAGCAGCTTATGATTCTAGTCATAAATTAGTTCCTATGTTCTAAAATATAAGGATGGGAGAGGGCAGAAACATCTCAAGTAGAGCTGGGCCATATGCTACCAGATCTCTATCTGCCTGATTCCCTTTTATCTTTCAAGTACCTCAACTTGAATGGTAGAAAAGGGTATTGTTTATTAAGTCCCCTAAAACTGCAAACACTGAGAAGAGTTCTCACCACAAGAGTTAAGAGATGCTGTTCTACTCTTAAGTGCCTACTTACCCAGAAGCTTCTTGCTAAGAAGAAACTCAACCAGCCTGGCCAACACGGTAAAAGCCCGTATCTACTAAATATATAAAAATTAGCTGGGCGTGGTGGCACTTGCCTGTAGTCCCAGCTACTCAGGAGGTTGAGGCAGAACTGCTTGAACCCGGGATGCGGAGGGTGCAGTAAGCCAAGATCTCGCCACTGCACTACAGCCTGGGTAACAGAGCGAGACTGTGTCTCAAAAAAAGAAGGAAGTCAAAAGGTTGGTGACCCAAAATGAAATGCAATAAAAAGTCTGTATAAACATAAGAGGGACATAACCAGAGGTGTAAGATTTTCGTCCTATGTTATTAAAAACATTTACAACATGAGAAAATGCTCGTAATATATTCTATATGAGAAAGAGATACAAAATTATATTATCTAAAGCAGAAGGTCCAGTCTTTTGGCTTCCCTGGGCCACACTGGAAGAAGAAGAATTGTCTTGAGCCACACATAAAATATACTAACACTAATAACAGCTGATGAGCTAAAGAAAAAAAAATCTCATGTTTTAAGAAAGCTTACAAATATGTGTTGGACCAGATTCAAAGCCGTGGGCCACCTGCGGCCCACAGGCCATGGGCTGGACAAGTTTGATCTAAAGTATAATCTTATTTTGAAATTATGTAAATACTAATACATATATACATCATAGGTTTATATTTACAAAAAACTTAAAAATGTTCATATCCTTTGACACAATTCTTATGGGCCTTTAGAAAATACTGTGCACAAAAATATATGTACAAATATACTGATCACATAATTATCATAGTAAAACACAAAAACAACCAAAAAGTTAAAAAAAAAAAAAAAAAGGGAATAAATTCAGTGCTTCCCAAACTTTCCTGACCTTGAAACATCTTAAATTACAGTATACTTTTAACAGCTTGCAGAATATTACAATTCTATGAAAATCAGTTTAAAAATCCTGGTGCAGAAAGCAGAGGTTGCAATGACCCAAGATTGCACCACTGCACTCCAGCCTAGCAACAGTCACACACACACACAAATATCCTGGTGCAGAAGGTTATTACAAAACATAAAAAAAAAAATTATGAAATTGTGTGTGTGTGCGTGTGTGTGTAGAGAGACAGAATAGTCTCTTTTTTTAGGGAGATCAGAAGAAAAGTGTTAGCAGTAGTAATGTCTGGTGACTATGGTGATCTTTATTTTCTTTAGGCTTTTCTGCATATATTAAAGGAAAACTGGAAGCAAGATCAGTAAGGAAAAGACTATAGTTATAGCTGTTCAGGCTTTAAAGGCAATAGTTAGTACAGTGGCAGTAATTTGACAAAGGCAAAACACTAGAAGAACTAAAAACTTTCCATGAAAATAACTATGAACCACAAAGTAAAGCATAGTTGGGAGGGTAAAAAACAGTGCTCAAGAACCCAGACTGCACATCACACACCCGGCAATTCAAATCAACTCCAGCCCTACCACATACTATGCAGTTAAATTTCTGAGACTAGTTTCTTAATATAAAACAGAAGTTGTGAAGATTAAATAATAAAGCACAACTCCTGGCAAATAGTAATTGTTTAATAATGACAAATATGTACAATTAGAATGGAATGGGGATGGAGGATTGCAAACTCAGTTACTTAGAATGTGTAAAGAACATGACTGAATAAAGAGACCCGGTGTGGATTGCAGCAAGCTGGACAATGCCCTCTTTCATCTATCTGGGGAGGACAACTTAGCCCTTATCAACCGTTGCCATGTGTAAAACATAGGCCTACTCTTGCCACATCTTTTTCAAAAGAGGGCAGAAAAGTACATTTCTGTATATTATTTTCCATCTTTGAAAGGATCACAACTCAAGGTTTATTAAACAAAACATACCTGGGAAACCAGTATGCAACCTCTTAAACTAAACATTTTACAAAACATAATACGTTATATAAATGTTCAGTTACTAGTCAGAATATGCATAAAGTACTCAAAATAGTTTTCATTTTGTTCTTATGCACAAAATACTTCAAAATGAAATCACTAAAAACGCTGTATTTTCTATATAATGTTGAATTCTGGTGTGGCCAACATTTTGGAAATGGCTTTCTAATAAAATACAGGCCAGGTCCACATGGTGGCTCACGTCTGTAATTCCAACACTTTGGGTGGCTGAGGCAGGTGGATCATCTGAGGTCAGGAGTTCAAGACCAGCCTGACCAACATGGTGAAACCCCGTCTGTACTAAAAATACAAAATCAGCTGGGTGTAGTGGCACATGCTTGTAATCCTAGGTATTTGGGAGGCTGAGGCAGGAGAATCGCTTGAACCCAGGAGGCAGAGGTTGGAGTGAGCCAAGATCACGCCATTGCACCCTAGCCTGGGCAACAAGAGCGAATCTCCATCTCAAAAAAATTAAAAAAAAAAAAAAAAAAGGTGATTGTACTCACCAAATCTAACTGCACCAGGATGAGGAAATTAAGTCCCCCTCCTATCTGAAATTGTCATACTGAATCAGTTATATGGGCATGGCACTAGAACTGTACTGGCTGTGTGGATTCAGAAGCTACTGGCCATTGGGTACAAATGCAGAGAATGAAGGTGACAGAAAGGAAAATAGAAGATATATGCAGAGAAGAAATCAGAGAGAATGCAATGTGAGGCAAACCAGGACATACAGAGACAGACAGATACATACACAGAATAGCATGTTTGTTGTTTTAAGCTGCTGTTTTGTTATGCAGTAAGATAATTAATATAGTGGGGGCCCAGGGCTGGCGGAATGGGAAAAGGGAGAGGTAATGGCTAAGGGGTAGAAGTTTTCTTTTGGAACAGATAAAAATATTCTAAAATTGATTAGGGTGATGGTTGTACAATTCTGTAAACATATTAAAAATCTTGAATTGTACACTTCAAATGGCTGAATTATATGGCATATGAATTGTATCTCAGAGCTGTTACAAAAAAAGAAATTGTATAAAGTCACTTCTGAAGTCTTACATGAAATTTTGATTATGTCAAAAATTAAGAATCAAAAAGTTCTTGACAAAAATAACTAATCGAGCAGATTAAAAAGACTGGACAAGAAAAAGCATCTAGAGATACAAGACTCCTGTTAAAGAAGTAGTAAGGCCAGGTGCGATGGCTCAAGCCTGTAATCTCAACACTTTGGGAGGCCAAGCTGGGCAGATCACCTGAGGTCAGGAGTTTGAGATCAGCCTGGCCAACACAGCAAAACCCCATCTTTACTAAAAATATAAAAATTAGCTGGGCGTGGTGGCATGTGCCTGTAACAATCAGCTACTCAGGAGACAGAGGCAGGAAAATCGCTTGAACCCAGGAGGCGGAGGTTGCAGTGAGCCACTACACTTCAGCCTAGGCAACAGAGTGAGACTTCATCTCAAGAGGAAGAAAAAAAGTAGTAGTAAAACTGCATTTGCTGGTGATACTGGATACCTATAAAAACTCAAGAGTAAATGGAAAAATTACTATAGATACGAGTTTACTGAAGTATCCAGATTATATAAAATTAAACATCAGCTGTCATATGCAAGCAAAATATAAATGCTGAAATACCAAAAAGTTAAAATATAGCTGAAAAGACCTTTACAATTGCAACAAAAAGAAAATATCAAGGCAAAACCTATGCGAAAAGTTTAAACCCTCTCGAAAGACTTAAAAATAGACTTGAATAATAGAAAGATATTTCATTCTTAGCTACAAAGTCTCAGCATTATTATCAGTTCTTTCTAAGTTAACTTACAAATTTAATATCCCAATAAAAATAGCGACAGATTTTTCCTGGAGCTATACAAGTTAAAAATAAAAGTTCCTAAAGAAAAATAAAAAAGAATAACCAGGAAAATTTGGGGAGATAGCAATATGTAGGGAATAGAAATGAAAGCTGTCCTGCTAGACACTAAAACAGATTTAAAAGTCTCTAAAATTAAAATGATGTCACACTGGCACATGAAGAGACAGACCAACAGAATAAAGTCCAGAAACAGACCCAAGAACATGCTGAAATGAAATACAGGTTGAGCATCCCTTATTCAAAATGCTTGTGGCTGGAGGTGTTATAGAGTTAAGATTTTTTTTTCACATTTTGGAATATTTGCATTAGACCCAAATCGAAAAATCTGAAATCCAAAATGTTTCAATGGGCATTTTCTTTGATTGTCACATTGGTGCTGAAAACGTTTTGGATACTGGAGCATTTCCAATTTCAGATTTTTGGATTTGGGATTCTCAATCTGTATATGATAAAAATGTCATCACAAATCAATGTAACATGGACAGATGAACATTATGTTGGGACAACTGGAGAGCCATTAGGAAAAACATAAACGGATCAATTCCTCATTATAAATCAATAGACACTCCAAATGGATCAGAGGCTGAAATGTAAAGTGAAATAATATAAAGTACTGTTAGACGAAATAGGAGTGAGAACCTTTATAATCTGGGAGTGGAAGAAAAAACTTCCCAGCTAGGGAAATCTAGGAGCAACAAGAGAGACCACACATATTTTTGGTAAAGTTTGCAAGGGAAAATCATATGCAAAATCAAAAGACAGATGACTATTCAGAAAAAGATATTTACAACTTATATCACAGATAAATCTCTAGTATATAATTAGTTCCTAAAAATTAAGGGTTTTGTTGTTGTTGTTGTTTTTTATTATTTTGAGGCCAGGCACAGTGGTGTACACCTGTAATCCCAGCACTTTGGGAGGCTAAGGCAGGAGGATCACCTGGGCCAGGAGTTTCGGACCACCCTGGTAACATAGTGAGAGCCCGTTTCTACAAAAAATGTTTTAAAATGAGCTGGGTGTGATGGCACATGCCTGTAGCAGCAGCTAGAGGCCTTGAGCCTGGGAGGTTGAGGCTGCAATGAGCTATGATTGTACTAATGCACTCTAATCTGGGTGACAAAGCAAGACCCTGCCTCTAAAGATATATATATTTTTGAAATATTCAATTTTTAAAAAGGTAAAAGATAATGAAGTTCATGAAAGAAATGGAAATTACCAAAACATAACAAAAGATGCTTTGTCACTCTTAATAAAAACAATACACATTTAAAATACATGAGACCTTAATAGCAAAAAGAACCCCACCAAATTCAAAAAAGGCAAAACATGTATATATCAACAATGAATTTAAATAAAATGTAGCATATGCATACAAGAAAACATTATTCAGCCTTAAAAATGAAAATTCTGACATACAGATCTACCTAAAATTCTGATACATAGCTACAAAACATAGATGAACTCTGAAGACATCAGGCTAAGTGAAATTTGCCAGTCACAAATAGACAAAATATTCTATGGTTCCACATATATGAGGTACTTAGAATAGTCAAATTCATAGAGACAGTGGTTCCCAGAGGTTGTGGAGAGAAGAGAATAGTAGTTACTGTTTAATGGGCAGAGTTCCGGTATGAAATTATAGAGAGGTTCTGCAGAGGGACAGTGTTGTTGACTGCACAATGTGCATCTACTTAATGCCACGAAACTGTACACTTAAAAATGTTTTAAGTGGTAAATTTTATGTTATGAATATTTTACCTTTTTTTTTAACTACATGAAATCATACTTACGTATCAGACTGGCAAAAATCCAAAAGCTTGGCTGGATGCAGTGGCTCACGTCTGTAATCCCAACACTTTGGGAGGCCAAGGTGGAGGGATCACTTGAGGTCAGGAGTTCGAGACCAGCCTGGCCAACGTGGTGAAACCCTGTCTATTGAAAAAAAAAAAAAAATTAGCTGGGTATGGTGGCACATGCCTGTAATCCCAGCTATTTAGGAAGCTGAGGCAGGAGAATCACTTGAATCCAGGATGCCAAGGTTGCAGTGAACTGAGATCACACCATTACACTCCAACCTGGGCGACAGAACAAGACTAAGTCTCAAAAAAAAAAAAAAAAAATCCAAACGTTTGACAGCATAGTTGGCAAAGATAAGGGAAACAGGCACTCTCATACATTATGATGGGAATGTCAAAATGACACCACTTTTACTGAGGGAAATTTGGGGATCTAGAAAAATCACACATACGTATATCCTTTAACTTGACAATTCTACTGCTAAGGAATCTACTCTGAAGAAACAGCCCCATAAATATAAAACAGTATATGCTTTCGGTTATTGTGACATTATCTGTAGAAGCAAAGTCTGGAAACAACCCATAAATCCATCAGTAAGTGACTGGATGAATATACTAAGATATATCTACTACAGATGAAATACTATAGAACCATAAAAGATGTCTCAGTAATAGTGACTGAGAACAATCTTTAGGATATAACATGTAAAAAGCAAGGTGCAAACAGTATACACAGTCCACTACCTTGTATATGAAGGAGAGGGGCAAGAATATGAATATATGTATAGTTTAGCTAAGAAAATACCGGAAAGATAAACTCCAAACTAACTTTTCAAGAACTACTAATAGGAAGGAAATAACGAGGTAGACGGAACAAAGATGGAAATGAGACTTCTGATAACTTGCAATATAATTATATGCACTGAAAAAAAAACAACTCCTGACTGCACCACTGCACTCCAGCCTAGATAACAAGGGTGAAACTCTGTCTCAAAAAAATACACACACACACACACACACACACACACATATACATATACTGGGCAAATCCATCTGTTTCCCTACTCAGAGCTCACCACTGTCCGTATCAGATATTTCAAAAACCCATTCTCCCCAAACCTCTGAACACAGCTCATTTTCAGCAAATGACTTTACAAAAGCAACAAACCAACTCAATAAACTCAATTTCATACATATCCACTGTTTTGTCTGCTTACAGTACACAGTCTGCTTAAAGCTAACCCTACCCACTCTCTCCCACTTCCAGATTTACCTTTGCTCACAAGTCCTGCCCTCCTAAAATATCTTAAATCTCTAACATGTATACTAGCACCTGCCTACTGGCCTTCAAATATTCTCACATTTACAAAAGAGACAGACCTGGACCAACCCTGCCCCTATCTCCTTTCCATTCCCAGCAGACTCCCTGAAGGTAGAGTCAACAAGTCTGTCTCCACTCCTCTTCCCTCCGCCTCCTGCTGTCTCCACAACCTCCCTCCCCTGGCTTCGCTCTGGCAGCTCCTGCTCCAGCTCTTTGTCAGTTTACTCTTCTGCTATCTGTTCCCTCAAGAGATTGCTCAGTGGTTTCTTGGCCACTTATACAGATTTCTCAGGTACTCTCACTTGTTTTCAAAAAAGATTCAAATAGAAATACATGACAGATAATTAAAAGTCTCCACCTTCTTTTCCCCTTCCATCCCTCACACATTCCCTCTTCAAGATAATCTCCACTAACATTCGGAACGTATCCTTCCAAATCCTTTTTCAAAGTGCACACAGTCATACTCTGCCATACACTGAGTATCTAAGTCTGTTAAAACTGTGCTAAGTATTCAGTGTACATTCTTTCTAATTCTAGAAAACCTTGTAAAGTAGGCGCTATTCTTTCAATTTCACAAGATAATGGAACTGAGGCTCAGGGGACCTGCCACACACTGAGTGGCAAAGCAGGAAATGAAATTAGTCTACCTAGCTCCAAAGCCCTGGCTCTCTTTTTCTGTCTTACCTTCTAAGGCCTGTTTATCTATTTTTTTTTTTCTTTTTTGAGACAGAGTCTCGCTCTGTCGCCAGGCTGGAGTGCAGTGGCACGATCTCAACTCACTGCAACCTCCGACTCCCTGGTTCAGGCAATTCTCCTGCCTCAGCCTACCAAGCAGCTGGGATTACAGACAATGCACCACTATGCCCAGCTAATTTTTGTATTTTTAGTAGAGACAGGGTTTCACCATGTTGGCCAGGATGCTCTCGATCTCCTGACCTCCTTACTAAAAAAGTAATTATGTGATCCACCTCGCCCGGCCCCAAGACCTGTTTATTTAATGCATGATCTAGGTGTGCTTCCTTTCAGCCCCTGAAAACAGAAGAGGGTACAGGTTGAGTATCCCTGGAATTGGGAACAGAGTGTTTCAGATCCTAGATTTTGGAATATTTGCATATACATAATGAGATACTTTAGGGATGGGACCTGAGTCTAAATACAAAATTCATTTGTGTTTCACATATACCTTATACACAGTCAAAAGTAATTTTATGCAATATTTTAACTAGTCCTGAGCATGAAACGAAGTGTGTCAGGTATGGAATCTTCCATTTGTGATATCATGTCAGCACTTAAAAAGTTTCAAATTTTGGAACCATTTAGAATTTCAGATTTTCAGACTAGGGTGCTTGACTGGTATCCCTTTTTTTCTTTCCACACCTGCCACTGATCACCTCACAGCAGAGAGCACAAAACAAAGTGTGAGCAGACACTCCCTTTCAAGCAAATGAATTTTTAAGCGCTTTTCACTAGTGAAGTTTTTAAAAGTATATTTAATAGCATCTTGTTAGTAGGACCTAACTATAAGTCATAATGTTAATTCTTATGTAAGAAACATGAAGGTTTTATTTAATACGAGAATAACATTTCGGTTTGCAAAGCCATTTATCAATCATCTAGGTTCCACAATAACCTAGTAAAATATTATCACCTTTTTACATTTGAAAAATCTGAGGTTTAGAGAAAGTAAGAAGCAGTGATACTGTAAGCCCCAGAGCTGTGACTCTAGATACAGCACTTTTACCACTGCATCACACTGTAAGCATTTTAAGTTGAGGACATTTTGACAAGTCCTATAGAAGTATATAAAATTAAAGCATGTAAGTTTTATATCAAGTCACTATAACATTTATTAGATACTGGCCTCTGCATTATTTTCTAAAAGCAGAAAATCATTCCCACTTGGAAGGCTGAGGCACAATGCTACATAAAGTAAAAACTGTAACTTTTTAAATTCTCAAAACAGACTGAGGTTGGAAGATCACTTGAGCCCAGGAGTTCAAGGCTACAGTAAGCTATGACTGTACAACTGCACTCTAGCCTGGGTGGCACAGTGAGACTCTGGGGAAAAAAAATTCTTGGAAGTAATAAATTTTTTTTTTTTTTTTTTAAGACAGAGTTTTGCTCTGTCGCCAGGTGCCAGGTTAGAGTGCAGTGGCGTGATCTGGGCTCACTGCAACCTCCACCTCCCGGGTTCAAGCAATTCTGCCTCAGCCTCCCGAGTAACTAGGACTACAGGCGCGTGCCACCACGTCTAGCTAACTTTTGTATTTTTTAGTAGAGAGGGGGTTTCACCATGTTGGCCAGGATGGTTTCGATCTCTTGATCTCGTGATCCGCCCACCTCGGCCTCCGAAAGTGCTGGGATTACAGGCATGAGCCACCGCACCCGGCCATAAATTTTTTTAAATATATATATTTTTATTATTAAAATACAGACAGGGTCTTGCTGTGTTCCCCAGGCTGGTCTCAAACTCCTGAGCTCAAGCAATCCTTCTGCCTTGGCCTCTCAAAGTGCTGAGATTATAGGCATGAGCCACTAGGCATGGCTGGAAGTAATATATTTCAAGAATAATTTTAACTCAATAAACTCTATTGAGTGCCAAGACATTACTAAACAAAGGTGATAAAGACGACTAAGATACAAAGGCACAGGATGAAAAGGAAGAAAATAAATAATAATTATAATTCAATGTGATTATCATAATACTGATATAAATAAAATGGCATTCCCTCACTCATTCTAAAAATATACATAAATACTGTGCCATACTAGGCATTGTGCTAGGTGCTAGAGATACAATGTTAAGCAAAAAGGATATTAGAGCAACTAAGAAGTTAGATCAGGGCCAGGCGCGGTGGCTCAGACCTGTAATCCCAGCAGTTCGGGAGGCCGAGGTGGGCAGATCAGGCGATCGAGGCCATCCTGGCCAACATGGTGAAACCTCGTCTCTACTAAAAATACAAAAATCAGCTGGGGGTGGTGGTGCGTGCCTGTAATCCCAGCTACTTGGGAGGCTGAGACAGGAGAATCACTTGAACGAGGGAAGTGGAGGTTGCGGTAAGCCAAGACTACGCCACTGCACTCCAGCTGGCAACAGTGAGACCCTGTCTCAAAGAAAAAAAAAAAAAGGAAGCTAGATTAAGGTGTTAAGGTGAAGAATCTCACTACACATTAAAAAATAAGGGGCCAGGTGCGGTGGCTCACGCCTATAATCCCAGCACTTTGGGAGGCCTTTGGGAGGCCAAGGCTGGTGAATCACGAGGTCAAGACATCAAGACCATCCTGGTCAACATGGTGAAACCCCGTCTCTACTAAAAATACAATTAGCTGGGCATGGTGGCACACGCCTGTAGTCCCAGCTACTTGGGAGGCTGATGCAGGAGAATTGCTTGAACCCAGGATGCGAAGGTTGTAGTGAGCCGAATCGCGCCATTGTACTCCAGCCTGGGTTACAAGAGCAAAACTCCACCTAAAAAAAAAAAAAAGAAAGAAAGAAAGAAATAAGGGGATGGACGTGGTGGCTCACACCTGTAATCTCAGCACTTTGGGAGGCCAAGGCAGGCGGATCACGAGATCAGGAGATCGAGACCCCGTCTCTAATAAAAATACAAAAATTAGCCAGACATGGTGGTGGGTGACTGTAATCCCAGTTACCCGGGAGGCTGAGCCAGGAGAATCGCTTGAATCCAGGAGGCGGAGGTTGCAATGAGCCGAGATCACGCCACTGAACTCCAGCCTGGGTGACAGAGTGAGACTCGGTCTCAAAAAAACAAACAAACAAACAGAAGAAATAAGAATTGGCTGCCAGGTAGAAAGGCAGAGCCTTACCTAGATAGATCTGCTAACACAAACATGAAGACCTAAAAAAGTAATTACGTTGATTTCCAGACCATTAAAGAGAAAAGTAATGAAGATCCACAATATGACATATTTTGTAATACATATGGTTCTAATAAGATTACATAACATGTTCTATAATGAGACATCATTCTTCTGATTCTGTCATTTCAATTTTTTCTATGAGCACATACCATGTAAATCTGTATTTATTGACTTGGGAAGGTGGTCATTCTACGTCATTAAGAGAAAAGGGTTACAAAGCAGTCTTAAGATCCTTCCCCCCATCCCTTTTTTTTAAGTAAAAATGAACAAGGGCAAACTCATTTAAAACAAGACTGGAAGAATAACATACCAAGATGTTACTTCCCAGCTTCCTTCACTTGCCTTTCTTCAATCCATTCAGGAGTTGTTGAGACAGGTTCTCGCTCTGTCACCCAGGCTAGAGTGCAGTGGCATGATTACAGCCCACTGCAGCCTCGACCTCCTGAGCTCAAGTGATCATTCCACCTTAGCCTCCGGAGTAGCTGGGACTACAAGGATGCACCACCACACTTAGCTTATTTTTTATTTTTTTTGTAAAAAAAGTTACTCAGGCTGGTCTCAAAGCCATCTTCCCGCCTCAGCCTCCCATAGTGTTGGAATTACAGGCGTGAGCTACCATACCTGGCTTTTTTTTTTAAATGAAGATTGATTATATCATTCTCCAAAAATCCATCAATGGTTTCCCAATGGCACTCAGTATAAAAATACAAAACCCTTAGCCTGACTTGTAAGGCCTGTGCGATCTGGCCCTCCCTAACACTATCTCATGCCTTTCTCCCCAGTCATCCCACTCCTGCCACCTGGACCACCTTTCCGTTCCTCAAACAAAAACAAGCTCTTTCTCACTTCAGGGCATTCAGTATTCAAGACCTACTGTACTCCAGATCTACTGTACTAGGTCTGTCTTCACTGGACTTGGTTCCTACTCAGCCTGTGGGTCTCTGCTTAAATACCATTTCTTTAAACCGTCCCTGTGCCCTCCCCCACACACCCGTTCTCATACAGTCCCTTCTAATTTTCCTTCATAACTATTACAGTTTGTAATTATGCAAATACATACATCTATGTTTATATACGCATCTGTCTTCCATAGCAGTGCCTAGGATATAGCAGACAACAGATGAATGAAAGTAGAATTTTGAAAGAATACAAGTAGAACTACGGGTTTTATTTTATTTTTATTTTTTGTAATCTATATTTTCTAAATCTTTTTCTACAATTAGCACAGACAGCTTGCTAATAATTAAGACAGGATTTCTACCCTACTGGCTCCCCCAAACTTAAACTAATAATCTTCTCTCCTAAGCTTTAATGATTGTGAAATCTAATAATTCTTTTTTTTTTTTTTTGAGACAGAATCTCGCTGTGTTGCCTAGGCTGGAGGGCAGTGGCACGATCTCAGCTCACTGCAACCTCAGCCTCTTGAGTAGCTGGGATTACAGGCATGTACCACCATGGCTGGCTAATTTTTGTATTTTTAGTAGGAACGGGGTTTCCCTGTGTTGGCCAGGCTGGTCTCGAACTCCTGACCTTGTGATCCGCCTACCTCCGCCTCCCAAAGTGCTGAGATTACAGGCATGAGCCACCACGCCCGGCTGAAGTTCTAATAATTCTATAAAAAAATTATCCTTCTGATCAATCCTGTTTGCTCTATCTAAGATCAAGCACCAAATATTACAAGTTCTAATAACCTCAAGCCTACTAACAGCCTTCCTGCCTCCAGTTTTTCCATCTACCAATCCTTTCTACACGCAAAATAGTCTTCTAAGCCAGGGCGCAGTGGTTCACACCTGTAATCCCAGCACTTTGGGAGACCAAGACAGTCAGACTGCTTGAGCCCAGGAGTTTGAGACCATCCCGGGCAACATCAGGAAGCCCCGTCTCTACAAAAAACACAAAAATTAGCCAAGCATGGTGGTACATGCCTGTAGTCCCACTATTCAGAGGCTGAGATGGGAGGACCATTTGAGCCTGGGAAGCAGAGGCTGCAGGGAGTCAAGATGGCGCCGCTTGCACTCCAGCCTGGAGTGACAGAGTGAGATCCTGTCTCAAAAAAAAAAAAAATTAAAAATAAGCCGGGCACAGTGGCTCACACCTGTACTCCCAGCACTTTGGGAGGACAAGGCGGGTGGATCACCTGAGGTTGAGAGTTCGAGACAAGCCTGACCAACATGGAGAAACTCCATCACTACTAAAAATACAAAATTAGCCGGGAGTGGTGCCGCATGCCTGTAACCCCAGCTACTAGGAGGATGAGGCAAGAGAATCACTTGAACCTGGGAGACAGAGGATACAGTGAGCTGAGATAGCACCATTGCACTCCAGCCTGGGCAACAAGAGCAAAACTCCATCTCAAAAAAATAAACATAAACTTACAGCTTTCCTTCTATTCTATGTACCAGTCATGATTAAGACTATAGAGACTGCAAAAGGAAGCCATACTTGTATAATGTTTCTAGCCCAGTACTCTGACACTGCCCAGATCATAAAGGACCCTCAACTATTTGAGGACAAGCAGATGAAGAAGTGATGAATGGTGGGTGGATGGATAAACAGAACACTGTAAGTCCAAATTTTATAAACAGTAATTTCTAAATGTTTCCTGTATCTTGTGAAAATCATTAAAATGTATGTAAAAACAATTTCCTAATTCAAAATTCATACAAGCCCCCTTAAAAGAATATTTGTGATAATCAAATAGAAGTTAATCCTGAAACTAATTTCTAGTCAGCTTCAAAACTGCCTTGTGATTAGAATTCCCTGGCAGGTTCTGTTCAAGCCCTGGCTCCCCTACTCCCCTAAAATAGAATGCCCACACTTACATAAATTTTGCAATGTTCAGCTCCACTCCCCTCTGCTCCTTTTCCTCCCTGGAAAGATCTCAGCCTAAATTACTACTTCCTCTCAACTGAACATTTAGTTTCTACTCCCTACCTGGCTCTTACGACAGTACTACTGGATACTGTAATTCTAATTCTTACGTCTCATCTCCCCCACCATTGGATTGTAAACTTGAGGAGGCTAGGACTTTACATGTTACTTTTTATTTCTAAACTCATTTAACGAAAGCTCTGCACAAGGTATAATCTTACAGTTCAAGGCAATTTTGCTAATTATTGTTCCCACATCTTTCCCTACTCTCAAGCCCCTTGGGGATAAGGACTTAGTAGTCAAAGGACCCTACAGTGAGGGGGAAATGAAAAGTGATCAAAGTAATAGAGAGGCAAGAGGAAAAAAACTTAAAAGAAAATTTAAAAAAAGGAAAGGGTTAGGAGTTACTGTCTTCTCCAAGAGACCCAGTCCTATCACCTTCAGTGAAGATCCTGGCCTTGAAGTCAGGCAGCGTCCCTTCCCCCTAAAAATAGGGAACCATCAAAAAAGAGGAGGTGAGGCTGAGCGCAGTGCCTCACGCCTGTAATCCCAGCACTTTGGGAGGCCAAGGCGGGAGGATCACTTGAGCCTGGGAGTTTGAGACCAACTTGGCCAATACAGCAAAACTCTATCTCTACAAAAAATACAAAAATTAGCCAGGTGTGGTTGTGCACGCCTGTAGTCCTGGCTACTTGGAAGGCTAAGGAGGGAGGATCACCTGAGCCCAGAAAGTATGAGGCTGCAGTGAGCAGAGATCACACCACTGGACTCCAGCCTGCGTGACAGAGCAGACCTTGTCTCAAAAAAAGAAGGGGGGGGGAAGGTGAGAATATGGAAAGGTGGAGAGAACAGGTGATCACCAGAGCTGGAAGAGGTCAAGGTCTTTCAAGTTTTCTGATTTGGAGGATCAAGGTGTAATGAAACTTAATACTTATTGTGTACCAACTACCAGGCACTTTACATGTGCCATTTTGTCACTAGAGTCATGTACCATTTTAGCAGCTTCAAGACTACTGGTATCTCTGGAGGCTAAGCAGTAAAAGAGGAATCATGGAATCAATCCCAAGAATTCTTTGAGGAAGACTCTAGGCTTGACCTAAAAATCAGAAGTCAAGTGGTACTTCAGGTTTCCAGATTTCCCAAACCAGTTTGGCTAGGAATTACAAAGCGAAAACTGACCAGAAGTTCAGAACAAAGGCAGAGATAAACACAGCTACTATGGGCCCATAAAATTTTTTTAAAATAATTTTTTTTTTTTTTTTTTGAGACTGTGCCTTGCTCCGTCACCTAGGCTGGAGTGCAGTGGCGTGATCTCGGCTGACTGCAACCTCCGCTTCCTGGGTTCAAGAGATTCTCCTGCCTCAGCCTCCTGAGTAGATAGGACTACAGGTGTGTACCACAATGCCCAGCTAATTTTTGCATTTTTAGTAGAGATGGGGTTTCACCATATTGGTCAGGCTGGTCTTGAACTCCTGACCTCGTGATCCACCCACCTTGGCCTCCCAGTGTGAGCCACCGCACCTGGTCAAAATTTAAAATTTAAAAAAAAAAAAAAAAGCATAGATGAGCATCTGAATTTGAGTAAAATGTTCAGTAAGTCCAGCATATAAAGTGCAAGAGAGTCAAGAAACAGTAAAAATAATGGAAATATTAAATACTTGTCAAGACCACTATAAACTTTAATTTACTTCTCTAGGCTAAGTAAATTACCCATTTGCATTTGTTCAGCATCATGCAGTTTTTAAAGCACTCACATATGCCAGCACATTGGATCCCTATAACCTAGAGGCTTCTGGACAGAACACAAAAGTAGGCCCATTTTGCCCAGGAGAAAACTAAGGTTCTAAAATTCAAAATACGTATTCTAATTCAACTACTCAAGGGCAAGGCTAGTCAAGAACACAGCAGTCTTGCGGGTCCTGATCCAAAGCATCCTCTCTATGTATATCCTTACTGTACCTAACACATACTCCCATTAAAGTTAGTAGTTCAGGAGAGGCAAGCAGGATAAAGTTAGTAATTCATTTTACTGAAATCATTTGCAAATCTGTCTTCTATGCAGACCAAATGCTCCTTAAAAGCAAAAAATTTTTGTGGTCAGGGGCACAGTGGCTCACACCTGTGATGCCAGCACTTTGGGAGGTCAAGGCAGGCAAATCACTTGAGGCCAGGAGCTCAAGACTAGCCTGGCCAACATGGTGAAACTCCACCTTTACTAAAAAGACAAAAATTAGCTGGGCATCGTGGCATGTGCCTATAATCCCAACTACTTGGGAGGCTGAGACACAAGGATTGCTTGAACGCAGAAGGTGGAGGTTGCAGTGAGCCGAGATCATACCACTACACTCCAGCTTACACAACAAAGGGAGACTTAGTCTCAAAAAAAAAAAAAAAATTATTTTTAGTTTGTAACCCCAGCATCTGGCAAAGGGAATGGCACAGAGAAGGTGTTCAATACTTGGATTAAACGGAACATATGAATACTAAATAACCTCTGATTTCATTTTAGCTAACACAGTACAGACAAAAATTAAATGGCATAGTCCATTCAGTGACTGAACTGAAATTTAAGTTCTTAAGTGTTATTTCTGAGGTTATTTTGTTAATATGGCATAAAACTGTTTAGCATTTCCGTTTAAGAAACTGGAACTAGAAAAATGAAACCAGAGTAAAAATAACCATTAGCAACTTTTATATACAGTTCCTTAATTTCTAGTCTGTCCCTGAAGGTAGTGGTGGAGGAATACAAAGTTTGCCTATATATTATCAACAAAAATAACTTTTATCTTAAAATTTTAACTCATAAGTTCCTACATGCAGTTTAGTATGCTAAAATTGTTCCTCTTCCTACTGAACTATAAGCCAAATTCTACTGCAATAAAATATCCTATCAAAGAAAAAGATTTTTGGCTGGGCGCTGTGGTTCACACCTATAATCTACCAGGACTTTGGGAGGCCGAGGCGGGCGAATCACCTGAGGTCGGGGGTTTGAGACCAGCCTGACCAACATGGCGAAAGCTGTCTCTACTAAAAATACAAAATGAGCCGGGCGTGGTGGCGCATGCCTGTAATCCCAGCTACCAGGGAGGCTGAGGCATGGGAATCGCTTCAACCCAGGAGGCAGAGGTTGTGGTGAGCCAGGACCTCGCCATCGCACTCCAGCCTGGACAACAAGAGAAAACTCCATCTCAAAAAAAAAAAAAAAAAAAAAAAAAAAAATTTCAACCTCAACTAAGCATAAGCTTAGAATTTTCAATACTGACTTATTTCAATATTTCTCACCCTTTATTTCATCGTTGTTCCCTTAAGAAGTATTTTCAGATTTTTTCAATTACCTTCTCCCCCATGAAATCTTAATATGATGGAATATAGTATTTGTTTGTACACTGTAAGTGTATCCTTTTACACACAAAAATCACTAATTTATTAAGTAAATGTATTAAGTAAATTCAGTAAGTTACTTTAATAATATTAATTTACTTAATAAAGTAAATTATGGTTTGTTTTTGTTTTCTGAGACAGTCTTGCTCTGTTGCCCAGGATGGAGTACAGTGGCGCAATCTAGGCTCACTGCAACCTCCGCCTCCTGGGTTCATGCGATTCTCCTGCCTCACCCTCCTGGGTAGCTGGCATTTCAGGCTCACGCCACTCCACCTGGCTAATTTTTGTATTTTTAGTAGAGACAGGTTTTCACCATATTGGCCAGGCTGGCCGTGAACTCCTTGCCTCGGGTGATCCACCGGCTTCAGCCTCCCAAAGTGCTTGCATTACAGGTGGGAGCTCTGTGCCCGGCCACGGTTAAGTAAATTACGTATTCTTAATGTGAATGTCAATGTACTGAGTGACTGCCAAATGCCAGGCTGAAATATCTGACATCGAAAAATTATGCAACAGGCCAGGCAGACGCTGTGGCTCTTGCCTGTAATCCCAGCACTTTGGGAGGCTGAGGCAGGCAGATCATCTGAGGTCCTGAGTTTGAGACCAGCCTGGCCAACATGGCGAAACCCTATCTCTACTACAAATACAAAAAGTAGCCGTGCATGGTGGCGAACGCCTGTCATCCCAGCTACTCAGAATGTTGAGGCAGGAGAATCACTTGAACATGGGTGGCGAAGGTTGCAGTGAGCACAGATGGCACCACTGCACTTCAGCCTGACGTCAGAGTGAGACTATCTCAGGAAGAAAAATTCTAGAACAGCAACATAATTTAGTTTTGTAGTTTACTACATGAGCTTTGATACACAGAACTAAACTGACATGAACTTGAAGACAGACATGTTCTTCAGAGCATCTGTACTTAGTAAAGGGCCTCTTACAGAGCATGTGCTCAATAAACATTTGATGAATGGATGGAAACTGTTAGAATCCTAGATTAGAAGCAGTTACACTGCTTTTAAAAGTCATTTAGCAAGATGAGTACCTCTAGCCAGGTCACAGAAATGTGGACTTCATATCTCAAATCACTTAAAATTCAACTTGCTACAACCCTGGAAACCTGGAATTTTCTGTAGTTTATTTTCAGGAAGAAAAAAAAAAGATGAACACCTTAAGCTAAAACAAACAGTTCCTGTTCAGTAATTTTTAACCTTCCTGATTCGCTAAATGCTTTTGAGTATCTAATGAAAACTCTGTCCTCCTTTCCCAAGAACACACATACAATTGCAGAGTATTCACAGAGTCTCTAAGCTCCATCTGTTGACTCCAACTTAATAACTTCTCCATTAAAGGAATATGTAAACCAAATACAATGCATTCAGTTTAAAAATAAATTATTTTTTTGTTTAAAATGCTACTCTTAAAAGTTACCAGAAACAACCTTTCTGGCAATACACTGTACTTTAATATTAGTTGTGTGTTTTTGTTTTTTTTTTTTTAAGATGAGAAGTTTACCAAACAGGAAGAGAAACAGCCTATGTTCTAAATATATCTGTAATAGGCAAGTCAAAAAACTCAAAATGTACTGGATTACATGATAATACTGCACAATGCAAGTGAAACAGGTTGCAGTCTTCCCAGCTTTGATAAGAGAAACCCAAAGTCACAAACACCAATTTTAAAATAAAGCCAGGTTTCCACCTTTGGCACTTGACAGCACACTTAATAAAAAGCAGCAGCATGGCGGGGCATGCTGGTCACGCCTGTAATCCCTGCACTTTGGGAGGCCGAGGCAGGCAGATCACTTGAGGTCAGGAGTTCAAGACCAGCCTGACTAACATGGTGAAACCACATCTCTACTAACCCATGAGGCAGGAGAATCACTTGAACCCTGGAGGCAGAGGTTGCAGTGAGCCAAGCACTCCAGCCTGGGCAATAAGAGCAAGACTCCGTCTTAAAAAAAAAAAAAAAAAAAAAAAAGGAAAGGGAGACTCACAACACGAAGATAAAATCCTCTAAACAAAGACTACAGCATACTTTGATACTATATAATCTGATTAATGGCAGTAGAAAAGTTATACTGTTAGAAAGTGGGGGGGGGGATTTGCAAAGATATAAAATAGTGTACAGCCAAAAGTTTAACATGACTACAGAACAAGCATAATGCCTGATGCCTCCAGGATCTTTAAGATTTACATGTAAGCTGATATTATAAAAGTGTATTTCTTTAAATATCAGAAAAATCCCCCAATATTTCAAAATCTCAACAAAATAACTTCAAAATACAATTATTTTTGTTTTGTTTTGTTTTTTTGAGACGGAGTTCTGCTCAGAGCGAGTTTTGACAGAGCAAGATTCCGTCTCAAAAAAAAAAAAAATTCAAACCTTTCAAAAATATGAAGGGAATATTTGTATTAGAAATCACAAAATTCATTAAAAACTCAGAAGCCTTTATAATATTTTAAATTACTAAAACTCAGCACATCTGGAAATTCTGAATACTTGTTGAATGAATTTCTCATTTACAGATTTGATATGTAAAGATAGTAGACATCACTGCATGTATAGAAAGGAAAACAGGCTGGGTGCGGTGGCTCACACCTGTAATCCCAGCACTTTGGGAGGCCAAGGTGGGTGGATCACCAGGTCAGGAGTTCAAGACCAGCCTGACCAATATGGTGAAACCCCGTCTCTAATAAAAATACAAAAATTAGCTGGGCATTGTGGTACACACCTGTAGTCCTATCTACTCAGGAGGCTGACGCAGGAGAATCGCTTGAACTCAGGAAGAGGAAGTTGCAGTAAGCCAAGATCACGCCACTGCACTCCAGCCTGGGTGACAGAGTGAGACTCCATCTCAAAAAAAGTGTTAAGTTATACATCTTGATCAGTATTATACTTCAAAATAGTGACCTTGAGAACCTTATTCCAAAAATGGAACACATCTCTGGAGCCTGTGTAAAAGTCACATGAAAGTCAGTTCCATCATTTTATTTAAACTCAATTATTTTACCCCATTACATATTATTTACCTCAAGCACCTACTTATTATTCAAGATGTAGAGTTAAGTTACCGTATTATAGTTCTTGTCTACAAGCATTAGAAACATTAGTAACTGACTCTATCTTTAAAAAGCAACTTTACTGTAAGGCTGTTGAAACTCGCAAAACTGAAAGATGACTGGAAAATCAGGCGGGGGAAAAAAACAGTGCCAACAGACCAGAGAAAGCAGCTCAAAGAACCATGCCAAAGAACAGTCAGATCCACACACTGACATTACTCTGGAAAGGTCTCCAAAAAACCCTACATCTTAGAGAAAACATTTGATTAGACAAGTCTGGCTGCATGACAAAACGGTAAGGGAATAATATGCTTCAAGACTTGCATCGTGGTAATCCCAACACTTTGGGAGGCTGAGGCGGGAGGATCACTTGAGGCCAGGAGTCCGAGGCAACAGTGAGCTATTATCTCACCACTGTACTCCATCCTGGTGACAGAGCAAGATCTGTCTTCTGGGGGAAAAATTAAAAAGGACCAGGTGCAGTGGCTCATGCCTGTAATACCAGCACTTTGGGAGGCTGAAGCAGGAGGATAACTTGAGCACAGGAGTTCAAGACCAGCCTGAGCAATGTGGCGAAACCGTCTTTACAAGAAATAAAAAAAATTAGCCAGGTGTTGTGGTGTGCGCCTGTGAGCCTAGTTCCTCAGGAGGCTGAGGCAGGAAGATCACTTGAGCCAAGGAGGTTGTGGCTGCAGTGAGCCGAGATCACACCACTGCACTCCAGCCTGGGTAACAGAGCAAGACCCTGTCTCCAAATTATACTTGGCCACTGAAAATATTTAAATCTAACCTTAAAAAACTAAGGTGTGCCAGCAATGAAGACATTCAAACGTATCACATCAGTTATTTCTGGTAATTCTCATTAAAGCATCCTGAAAATATTCTATTGAAGGCATCTATGGAATAAACAAACACATATGAGAAAGAAAAATACCTGGCACTTTGCTGCCCCTCCCCCCTCGAACACAGGGGCAATTAGAGAAATACTGCTAATTATTTGGCAGTTGAATTTAGGTGTAAAGTATCTGCCATCCTCTCTGTGGCCTTTGAAGAATTACTTAAATACCTATGCACTAATTCTCTGCCCAAGTGAGCATCAAAATCCTCTGAGGGGCCTAGGCATCCCCTGTTTTATAAACACAAAAATAAATATCATTGGTAAAAAAAAAAAAATCTGAAACGTGTAAAGAGAAAAAAAAAAATCAATCACAATGACTTTAGACTCACCCCTAACAGGTAATCTGAAGCCAGACCATCTGTTTATTCGAAAACTGAAAGTTCTGTTCAGTAAAGAGGGGGACTTGACTCAGAATATGTCCATTTTTAAAATATTATAAACATGTTAAAAATAAACCAGTAAGACAGTAAGAACAAAGGACAACCTCACACAATATGGATGAATCTCACGTTGAACAAAAATCAAAGCACAAAAAATGAGGAAAAATTAATCTACACTGAATTCTAATATTAAGCCAGTGGTTACCCTTGAGGAATGGGTAGTAACTGGAAAAGAAATTCAAGCAGAAGGCTAGGGCTTCTGTTTCTTGCCCTAGGTGCTGGTTTAACAGGTATATTTGGTTTGTGAAACTTCATCACCCTTTATGTACACTTTTCTCCTGGTTTATTATTCTCCAACAGAAAAAATTTTTAAAGCCAACACATATAAATTAGTAAGTCTGTTTTTCTTTCAAAAATCAAAGAAAGGCCGGGCACAGTGGCTCAGGCCTGTGATCCCAGCACTTTGGGAGGCAGAGGTGGGCGGATTACTTGAGCTCAGGAGTTCAAGACAAGCCTGGCCAACGTGGTGAAACCTCATCTCTACTAAAAATACGAAATTCAGCTGGGTGTGGTGGTGCACCTGTAATCCCAGCTACTCAATCCCAGTTACTCGGGAGGCTAGAGAATCACTTAAACCTGGGAGTGGGAGGCTGCAGTGAACCGAGATTGAGCCACTGCACTCCAGCCTGGATGACAAAGGGAGACTCAGTCTCAAAAAAAAAAAAAAAGTAAATTAATTTCACCATTTAGCAATTTTTTAAAATATTTTGATTGTTTTGATTTCAGATAAGGTTATTAGCTCACATATACATATGAAATATTTACAACATTAATGACTTGCCTAAATGTAAACTTTAGCTTTTAAATGTCTTAGGAATATCCACATTAAAAAGATGAATGCTAAGTAAAAATAAGTCAAAGCAATTAATTAGCATAAATGCCTAGGCTCAGGGTAAGAGAGCAATTCTTGCCCCCTAAAAAGAGTACTACAAGTTAAAGACATCAGGGGGAGCCTCCCAAGGGAAAAACATATGAACAGGTTAAGTTGAGAAGGCTGGTTGTTAGAGTGCAAATACATGAGTTGGCTTGATGGCATAAACCCTGTAGTCCCAGCTACACAGGGCAGATGGCTTGAGCCCAGGAGTTTGAGTGCAGCCTGGGCAACATCTTGAGACCTCCAACTCTAAAAAAAATTTTTTAAAGATGTGATAAAAAAAAATATACACATATATACACATAAGCTAATCCCTAAAACCAAAACCTAAAGCAAAGAAAATCCCAGTTGTCCCAACCCCACCCCCAACTCTCTGGACTTGCCTACAAAAAGGAGAAAAAATTTCCCTATGTGGTGGCTGAAATCAGGAAGAAATGCTCACAATCAGCTAGCAAGCGTCTGGACCTAAGCCATGACCAGCAAAGCATAGTGAGTGACTCTTGATGCAAAATAAACAGAACACATGGTTTCAATTACCTGCCAAAGAACTTTAAATTGTCTCAATTATGTGAGTACTGTTAAACTTCAACAAATTATTTAGATTATCTTCTTGAGAACCAATCACTGAAAAACAGCATGTTAATAACAGGCTTTAGCTTAAACATTTAGAGCAAGGGTGTCCAATCATTTGGCAGGACCTGGGCCACAATGGAAGAACTGTCTTGGGCCACACATAAAATACACTAACACGAGCAATAGTTGATGAGCTTTAAAAAAAAAAAATTGCAAAAAAAAACCTCAATGTTTTAAGAAAGTTTATCAATTGTGTTGGGCCACATTCAAAGCCATCCTGGGCCACATGTGACCCATGGGTTGGACAAGCTTGATTTAGAGTAACATGTACTTGAAAAAACAAATAGGTACTTTCTCACTATAATTTCAGTGTGACTCAGAAACACCGAAAGCTAGTTTTAAGTTTTTGCTTTCCATCAAGTTTTATCCACACAGAAAAGTCTCAAAAACTGTAAACCAAAATGTTCACTCTAGAATATGTTTTAATTCTGTTTTTGTATTTTCTAAAATTTCTACAATAATGTTACTTTTGTCCAAAAAGAAAAATCTTTATGGCGGTGTAGTGACTCACACGTGTAATCCCAGCACTTTGGGAGGCCAAGGCGGGTGGATGACTTGAGGTCAGGTGTCAGAGAGCAGCCTGACCAGATGAAAACCCGTCTCTACTAAAAATACAAAAATTAGCTGGGTGTGGTGGAGCACCTGTAATCCCAGCTACTCCAAGGGCTGAGGCAGGAGAATCGCTTGAACCCAGGAGAGGTAGATTGAAGTGAGCCCAGATGGCGTCACTGCACTCCAGCCTGGGCAACAGAGAGAGACAAAAAAAAGAAAAGAAAAAGACAAATGTTTATCATCAAGATTCCAAATTGTGAAGCCTAAAGTTGAATATTTTCTAAAAATTACATTACTAGGACACTATACACCTAGTTTACTTTTTCATCCAAAGAACAAGGAATTTCACATACAGCCTGCTTTATCATCACAACTCAAAAATTAAACAGGTTCAGCGCCCCTTTCACAGTCAGAGGTACATGAACTTTTTTCAAGGTTACTGTTATTAAAACCTGAGAAATGGGAAACCAAAATACGGCAGATGCCCTAGACATAACAAGCTAACCTTCAGGTTCATCAGATTTTTAAACATCAAGGGTCCATAAACAGTCCATATAAAACTCAGCTATATCTAGTAAGTTTCAGCGACGTAGAAAGATTACGTTGTTTTGTAAAACTTTTTTTGTCCACCTTCCTAAATTTAGAAAACTTTCTTAAGCTCAAAACACAACATCGTGTCCGACTTTAAAAACGTGCTGTAATTTCCAAGCTGAGATAAAACAAGCTCTGGGACCACCTCATCATACATGATTCATAGAATATTCATTTATCTGACGGTATTGCAAAAAGCAATCATTTTTGTAGGCAAATATAGCAAAACGTTAATTATAAAATCTAGAAAGAGTATATATGTGTATGTATCTAGCACTTTTTCAACTTTTCTGTGTGTGAAAATTTTGGATACTTAAGTGAAAACAAACGCTTTCAAAGTCAGAATACAAAGAAATATTTATTGCAACTTCAACCCACCTGAAGCTTTGAGGCCTTCCATCAACTCACAAACATACATTTCAAGCACTCCATGAAAAAGCCCTTTCTGAAGACCGCAAGACTCTGAGATTAACCAAATGATAAAACATAAAAGCGATACTAAAAATAATCTCTCACCCAATGCAAGTTCACCTAGAAAGTCATTTACCAGGAGGTTTCATGAGAATTTTGACTTGACTTTACTCAGCAAGAGCTTTTCCATTACCACTTCGCCTACATTTTTCGTAATTCCCAACAGCACACTTTAACTCAAGAAAAAAAAAAAATCCCCAGCAAGCAGATCCGGGCACCCCCCCCCCAAGTCTTAAAACCTGCAAAAATCCGAGAGTTCGTGACCCTGGTGGTTCCAGGTGTTTCGGTTTCCCGGGCCGTCTCCGGGTTGGATTTGCACCCTGGGGTCTACACGGGTTAAAAACGCGGAAAAAGGCGACGAAGAAATACAAACTGCCAGGGTGTCGAAATGAAAGGAGCGACTGTAAGGAAAAATCCCAGGCATCTCTACTGGGAAGATCTGGAAAGCACCCGCCGCGCAGGGGGTCAACTAACTCCTACACTGCTCGGTGTCAGCTGAGCGCCAGCGGGCGCGGACTCCGGAGCTAGGAGGGCAAGTGCGCGGGCCGGAAGCGTCGAGCGCTCACCTGGCACCTACCTGGAGCTCACCTGGCGCCCGGGCCCCGCGCCGCTGCCCCCGCCCTGCCCGCCGCGCCCGCACCTCGCGGTCCTTGAGGCCCAGCAGGAGCACCTCCTCCATCAGGGTCAGCCGCGTTTCCTTGGAGTCGCCCTTGTCGTCGTCGTCCTGCTCGTCGCGGCGGCTCTGAGCGTCGTCCTCGCCGCTGCCGGCGCCGCCGCCTGCCGCCCGCTCCTTGTCGGCGGCGTTGCGAGAGGCCTCGGTGCGTCGCTGCACCAGGCCCGAGCTGCGCTGGGTCAGCGAGGTCATGGCTCCGGCCGGGCCGAGAGGGACGCGGGACCGACCCGGTCGACCTCCTCCTCCCCGCGCGGCCTCCGACCCGAGTTTCCGGGTTAAATCCGGACGCCGGGGCGACGTCCGTCAGCAGCGGGGCCGGGGCCAGTCATGAGGAGACAGGTCAGGGCGAAGCGGGCTGGCTGAGCGTCAGCGGGGCAGGAGAGGCCCGCCTTCCTGCCTGCGGCCACGGGCCCCGAAACAACCCGAGCTCCGAAGCCGAGGCGGCGGCGGCGCCTTTCCAATATGGCGGCCCCGGCTGACGTCACCGGAGGATGTGGCAGAGTCGGCGCGGCAGGGGGGTGGGCAGAAGGCGCCGGAAGCGGCGGGCGGGGACCCGGCCGGCGGAGATCCGCTGTCGCTGCCGCTGCCGCCTACACCCTTGCCGGCCCTCGGTGCTTGTCTTTTCCTCAGTGTTTCTGCGCCCCCTGACCTGCGGTCCTGCAGTCCTGCTACCGCGACGTGCCCTCCCTCCTTCCCGCTCTCCATTTCCACCTCACTACCCGGGGCTGGAGCCTGAACCTGGCGGGCCCCCCACCCCCCACGAATCGGAGGAGCCGAGGCCACGCGAAGGTGGACCCCGCTCAGCCTTCAGCTGTGCCCTGCGCGCCCCAGACACCGCTGTCTTCGGAGGCGGCAGCGTGACCGGGTCCCGTTCGGACTCTGGGATCCTTGGCTCGCCGCTGCTGGGCGAGGAGGGGCGCGCTCTCTGCGGGGACTGCCTAACCCTTTAGAAGGAGCAACTGCGTCCAAATGGTTTGAAAGTGGACGTTTAGTGTTTTCCAGGAGTAAGAAGATAGAACAAATAGACCAGTTTTGTTTGTAAAACTTGTTTCTTTCTTTGCCTCGAACTTGTGCTGTAAAGTGACCAGGGCGCAGTGAGTACAGTTAGTACCGCACACGTTAGCACGCTCGACCTTAAGGATCTTTTTATAGAGACAATAAACTTGAAGGGATTCATACCACGTCTTTGTACGCATCAGATCTCTCTCCGTGTAATTGCTGGGTGAAATCCTCTTGGCGTGAGCAAATTACGTTGAAGAATAGCCGTCGAACCTGAGAGAGGCGTTGGAAAAGTAGAGGGTGGCGCTTGTAAGTGAAACATTAACCAGGAATGGCATTGTGTACCGTCCTGTTTTAAAATAAACAGTGTATGGACAGACTAGAACAACAGCAAAGCAAAAAATTTTTAAAAACAATGATCATGGGCTGTGGTTAAAGAGTGCTTTAGATGGGTTCTTCTCCCTCCACAAATCCATTATCCAGAACTCCTGCTGCCTATCATCCCATGCCCTGCAAAGTGACAATGCTAAATGAGGGGGAAGAGAGGGTGCAGGGGGGAGCACCACATAGACCTTCCCTTTTTCCCACCTGTCTCGGCGAAGATCGATTTAACCTCAACCAATTTCCCCCATTCACATCCTCTTTGCCTTTTCCCCCCCCCCTATATCTCTCTTCTGATTTTACCAAATATTGTAGCTTGAAATGTTTCTGTGTAAAAGAAATGTGATTTGTTACTTGAAAAGAGCCAGGAGTGGTGGCCCACATCTGTAATCCCATCTCCTCGGTAGGCTGAGGCAAGAGAACCGTTTGAGCCCAGAATTTGAGGCTGCCATGAGGGTGATCACGCCACTGCACAGCAGCGTGGGAGACAGAGCAATACCCTGTCTCAAAAAAAAAAGTTATAACTTGACTAATATAGTCAAATGCATAGTTCAAAGAGTACAAAGATGTGTGTAGTGAAAATCTCCCTCCCAGCTCTGCCCCTGTTCACCCAGTTGTTCTCCTTTCTCTCCTGAAGGTTTCAATGCCAACAAATCATCTGATACTCCTCCCCTCAAAGTCTGAACCCTAACTTCCCTGCCCTTGAGTGTGGGCCAGACTTAGTGACTCTCTTCAAATGACTAGAATGTGACCGACATGACTGACTGTGTCACTTCTCAGATTAGGTCATAAAAGTCTTTGCAGCTTCTTCTCTCCCCAGCTGCCCTCCACCCCACCCATCGTTCACTTTGGGGGAAGCCAGCTGCTATATCTTGAGGACATTCAGGCAACCTTAAGGATTGCTCCAGGTAGGGAGGAAGCAAAGCCTCCTGCCAGCAGACATGTGTGACCTGTCTTGGAAGCAGGTCTGTCCCCCAGTCAAGCCTTCCATTGACTGCAACCCTAGTCAACTTGTTGTCTAAAACCTAGTGAAAGAGGCCAGGCGTGGTGGCTCACGCCTGTAATCACCGCACTTCGGGAGGCCGAGATGGGCGGATCACGAGGGCAGGAGTTCAAGACCAGCCTGACCCACATGGTGAAACCCTGTCTCTACTAAAAATACAAAAATTAGCCGGATGTGGTGGCGTGCACCTGTATTCCCAGCTATTTGGGAGGCTGAAGCAGGAGAATCACTTGAACCTGGTAGGCAGAGGTTGTTGTGAGCTGAGATCACGCCATTACACTCCAGCCTGGGTGACAGAAT
Source organism: Ateles fusciceps (assembly GCA_036589455.1). Lineage (NCBI taxonomy): Eukaryota > Metazoa > Chordata > Mammalia > Primates > Atelidae > Ateles > Ateles fusciceps. The sequence goes on along the minus strand of JAZHEH010000572.1, from coordinate 10,598,370 downwards.
CAGACTCCATGTCAAAAAAAAAAAAAAAAAAAAAAACCTAGTGAAAGATTCTTGAGCCAGTACCCCTCAGTTAGGCTGTTTAAGTTCCTGACCTACAGACATTGTCAGTTAATAAATATTTGTTGTTTTAAGCTGCTAAATTTGGAGTCATTCATTATATAGTAATAGATACTAAAATGCTTGCATGTATACATGTCACACATGTGCATGCACACATGTATACATAGGTAACCACTGATAGTACTTTCACGGTTATCCTTGCAGAGATTTTTAACATACATTTAAACAAATACGAAAATGTTTTTTCTACCTTCTATATAAAAGCACATTATATATATGTTTTTTCCCACCTATGCTTGTGTTGGGAAGCATTTTTTTTTCCACCTAATTATGTTGGACAGCATTCTAGATTCATACTTAAAAGCCTCATCGGCTAGGCACGGTAGCTCATGCCTGTAATCCTAACACTTTGGGAGGCCGAGGCAGGCTGATCACCTGAGGTTAGGAGTTCAAGACCAGCCTGGCAGACATGGTGAAACGCTGTCTCTACTAAAACTACAAAAAAATAGCTGGGTGTGGTGGCGTGTGCCTGTAATCCCAGCTACTGGGGCAGGGGGCGGGGCTGAGACAGGAGAATCGCTTGAACCTTGGAGGCAGAGGTTGCACTGAGCCGAGATGCCGCCACTGTACTCCACCCTGGGCAACAGAGTGAGACTGCATCTCAAAAAAAAAAAAAAAGAGTCTCGGCAGTGCACGGTGGCTCACTCCTGTAATCCCAGCACTTTGGGAGGCCAAAGCAGGTGGATCACCTGAGGTCAGGAGTTCAAGACCAGCCTGGCCAACATGGCGAAATCCCGTTTCTACTAAAAATACAAAAATTAGCTGGGCATCGTGGTGCACCTCTGTAATCCCAGCTACCAGGAGGCTGATCAAGGAGAATTGCTTGAACCTGGGAGGTGGAGGTTGCAGTGAGCCAAGATCGCACCACCGCACTCAAGCCTGTGTGACAGGAGCAAGACTCCATCTAAAAAAAATTAGCGAGGCATGGAGTGAGACTCCATCTGAAACAATTAGCCGGACATGGTGGCGATGACTGTAGTCCCAGCTATTCAGAAGGCTGAGGCAGGAGGATTACTTGAGCCCAGGAGTTCGAGGCTATAGTGAGCTCTGATTGTGCCACTGCTTTCCAGCCTGGGCAACAGAGTGATATCCTGTCTCTAAAAAAATAAAAATAAATAATAAAAAATATATAAAATTGCTCTATCATCACAAAGATCCCTCATGCTGCTCCTTTACAGTCATGGCGGCTCCAGCTCCTCCCCCAACTCTATCTCCTACTCCTGGTAACCACTACTCTGTTCTCCATCTCTATAATTTTGTCATTTGAGAATGTTATATAAATGGAATTGTACATTATGAAGCCTTTTGAGATTTTCTTTTTTCACTCTGCATAATTTCCTTGAGATCCGTCCAAATTGCATATATCAATAGTTTGTTCCTTTTTATTGCTGAGTGGTAATTCATGGGATTCATGTACCATATCTGTTTACCCATGGATCCATTGATGGACTTTCAGGTTGTTTCCAATTTGGGGCTATCACAAATAAAACTGCTATGAATGTTCATGTACATGTTTTTATTTGTTTTTTTTTGTTTGTTTGTTTTTGAGACTGAGTCTTGCTCTGTCGCTCAGGCTGGAGTGCAGTGGCACAGTCTTGGCTCACTGCAACCTCCGCCTCCTGGGTTCAAGCAATTCTCTTGCCTCAGCCTCCTGAGTAGCTAGAATTAGTCATGTGCCACCATACCTGGCTAATTTTTGTATTTTTTGTAGAGACAGGGTTTCACCATGATGGCCAGGCTGGTCTCAAACTCCTGACCTCAAGTGACCCACCTGCCTCAGCCTCCCAAAGTGCTGGGATTACAGGCGTGAGCCACTGCACCTGGCCTATGTTTTTATCTGGATGTAGTTTTCATTTCTCTGAGATAAATGCCCAGGAGTGCAATTGGATCATATGGTAAGTATATGTGTTTAGTTTGTTTGTTTGTTTGCTTGTTTTAAGAAACAGATCCAGTCTGTCCCTGGATCTAAAACAGACGCAAAACAAGGAAACTGGAAAACTGTTTAACTGAAATTACGCAATCTCAGGTGTCGCATTGAGTTCATCAAAAGAGAAACTCTCCTGGGTGCTACAGTTTGAAGGTTTGTCCCCTCCAAGTCTCATGTTGAAATTTGATCTCTGGCTGGGCACGGTGGCTCATGCCTGTAATCCCAGCACTTTGGGAGGCTGAGTTGGGCAGATCACTTGAGCCTAGGAGTTTGAGACCAGCTTGGGCAACATGGCGAAACCCTCTTTCTACCAAAAAATAGAACAATTAGCCAGGCATGGTGGTATGTGACTGTAGTTCCAGCTACTTGGGAGGCTGAGGTGGGAGGATCACCCGAGCCCAGGGATGTCAACGCTGCGGTGAGCCATGATCATTCCACCGCAGTCCACTCCAGCCTGGGCAAGAGAGTGAGACCCTGTCTCAAAAAAAGAAGAAAGAAAAAAGAAAAGAAATTTGAAATTTGATCCTCAGTGTTGGACGTGGGGCCTAATGCCCTCTGTGGTAGGGCAGAGCAAGTGAGTTCTCACTCTGTTAGTGCCCATGAGACCTGGTTGTTAGAAACAGCCCGGCACCTCCGCACTCACTGGCTCTTGCTTTCTCTCTCGCCATGTGATCTCTGCACGCGCCAGCTCCCCCTTTGCCTCCCACCATGAATGGAAGCAGCCTGAGGCCCTCATCAGATGCTCGGTCTTCCTGCCAGCAGAATCAGTCATGAGCCAAATAAACCTTTCTTCTTTGCAAATTACCCAGTCTCAGGTGTTCCCTTAACAGCAACACATAATGAACTAAGACATTAAATGAGCCTGACATAATCAGGTGGGCCCTTTAAAAAAGACTCCAACCCTTCCCTAAGGAGGGAGACTTGAGTCAGCTGAGACCCTCTCCTGATGGCCTTTAAGAAGAAAACAGCCACGTGTGAGTCTCCTCTTATAATCACAAGGATCGGAAATCTGCCAACCACATGATGAGCTTGGAAGAGAACACTTAGGTGAAGATGGGAATATAACCTCGCCAACACCTTGATTAAAACCTCGTGAGACCCTAAGGGAAGAGCCCAATAAGCTACGCCAAACTCCTGTCCTGTGGAAGTGAGACTATAAACGTGTTGTTTTAAGCCACTAAACGTATAGTAATTTGTTATGCTGCAAATACAAATAAGTTGAAAACAAAAAGATGGTAAAATGTATATCATCAAACAGCAGCTACAAAATACCTGGAGTGACTATACTAATATCAAAATAGACTTTAAAACAAAAAAAAGTTAAGAGAAATACATGCTCACATTATGGTTCATTGGCTTTGAATGGGGGGAAAGAATAGTCTTCGCAACCAACAGTGGAGGGAGAACTATTTATCCACAGATGAAAGAATAAAGTTGAATCCCTACCTCATACTATACACGAAAAGTGACTCAAAATGGATCAAAGATCTAAATGTAAAGGTTAAAAATATAAAACACTCAGAACAAAACATAGGTGTAAATCTTCATGATTAGCTATGGTTTCTTTTTCTTCTTTTTTTTTTTGAGATACAGCCTCGCCCTGCCACCCAGGTTGGAGTGTAGTGATGTAATCTCAGCTTGCTGCACCCTCCTTCGCCCAGGTTCAAGTGATTCTTGTGCCTCAGCCTCCTGAGAAGCTGGGCTTATAGGCATGTGGCATCGCACCCAGCTAATTCTTGTATTTTTAGTGGAGATGGGGGTTTCCCTATGTTGACCACGTTGGTCTCAAACTCCTGACCTTAAGTGATCCACCTACTTTGGCCTCCCAAAGTTCTGGGATTACACTGTGAGCCGCTGCACCCAGTCTAGCTATGGTTTATTACATATGACACTAAAAGCACAAGCAACAGGAGAAAAAGAGAGAAACCTGACATCATTAAAGGAACTCCATCAAAAAAATGTGTCTTAAGGCCAGGTGTGGTGACTCACGCCTGTAATCCCAGCACTTTGGGAGGCCAAGCCAGGCAGGTCATTCTAGGTCAGGGGTTCGAGACCAGCCTTGCCAAAATGGTGAAACCCCATCTCTACTGTAAATACAAAAAGTTGCTGGGCATGGTGGTATACGCCTGTAATCCCAGCTAGTCAGGAGGCTGAGGCAGGAGAATTGCTTGAACCCAGGAGGCAGATGTCGCAGTGAGTAGAGATTGCACCACTGCACTCCAGCCTGGGTGACAGAGCGAGACTCCGTCTCAAAAAAAAAGAAAATGAAAATGTACTTCAAAGGATACCCTCCAGAAAATGAAAAGATAGCCCATGTAATGGAGAAAACTTTTATAAATAATACCTTTAATAAAGGACTTTGTATGGTTTGCATGTTTGTCCACTCCAAATCCCATGTTCAAATTTGATTCCCAGTGTTAGAGGCGGGGCCTGGTGGGAGGGAGGCCATTGGATCCCAGGGGTTGGGGGCGATCCTTCACAAATGGTTTAGCACCATTCCCTTAGTGGTAAGTGTGTTCCTGCTCCGTTAGCTCATGAGAAATACATTGTTTAAAAAAGGCTGGGGCCTCCCCCTTCTCCCACTCTGGCTCGCACTTGCACCGTGTGATACTCTGGCTACCCCCTTCACCTTCCACCATGATTGTAAGCTTCCTGAGGTCCTCTCCAAATGTCCAATAGTTGCCAGGCTGGAGCACAGTGGCATGATCTCATCTCACTGCAACCTCTACCTTCTGGGTTCAAGTGATTCTCGTGCCTCAGCCTCCTGAGTAGCTGGGATTACAGGCGTGAGCCACCACGCCCAGCCTGTATTTCAGGTATTTCTTTATAGCAGTGCAAAAAATGGCCTAATACAGATTTGTATCTGTAATAAATACAGAGCTCTCACAGGCTGGGTAAGGTGCCTGTGATCTCAGCACTTTGTGAGGCTGAGGTGGAAGGATTGCTTAAGCCCAGGCGTGCCAGACCAGCCTAGGCAACATAGCAAAACCCCATCTCTGCAAAAAATACAAAGAGGAAACAAACTTCAATGAAATAAAATAAAAAAGGAAAGGGTTGGAGCCATTGTCTTCTCCAGGAGACCCAGCCCTACCACCTTCGGTGAAGATCCTGACCTTGAAGTCTGGCAGCGTCCCCTTCCCCCAAAAGGGGGAAGTGCAGTGGGGTACAGTGGCTCATGCCTGCAATCCAAGGACTTTGAGAGGCTGAGGCAGGTGGATCACTTGAGCCCAGGAGTTCGAGACAAGCCTGGGCAACATGGCTAAATCGCGTCTCTACAAAAAATACAAAAATTTGCTGGACAGTTTTGTATCTCAGCTACTTGGGAGGCTGAGGTGGGAGGATCACCTGAGCCCAGAAGGTGGAGGTTGCAGTGAGCCAAGTTCACGTCACTGCACACCAGCCTGGGCGACAGAGTGAGGCCAAGTCCCTGTCTCAAAAAAAAAGAGAGAACTCTCACAATTCAATAATATAAACACAACTCAATTTAAAAGTAGGCACTGAAAGTTATAAAACATTAATGAGTAATTTTTTTTTTTTAGATGGAGTCTCACTCTGCTGCCCAGGCTGGAGTACAGTGACGTGATTCCAGCTCACTGCAACCTCCGCCTCCCAGGTTCAAGTGATTCTTCTGCCTCAGCCTCCTGAGTAGCTGGGATTACAGGCATGCACTGCCATGTCAGGCTAATTTTTGTATTTTTAGGAGGGAGGGGTTTTTGCTGTGTTGGCCAGACTAGTCTCAAACTCCTGGCCTCAAGCAATCCACCAGCCTGGGCCTCCCAAAGTTCTGGGATTACATGTCTGAGCCACTGTGCCTGGCCCTGATGAATGAAATTAAAGACACAGATAAATGGAAAGACAGTAGATGTTTATAGATTGGAAAAATTAATATTGTTAAAATATCCATAATACCCAAAGTGATCTAGAGATTCAATGCAATCTTTATCCAAATCCCAATATCATTATTTACAGAAATGGAAAAAAAATTCTGAAATTCATATGGAGCCAAAAACACTTCTCAAACAACCCCAAATAGCCAAAGGAATCTTGAACAAAAAGGAAAAAAGCTGGAAGTATCACGCTTTCTGATTTCAAGTATATTACAAAGCTACAGTAAGTAAAACAGTATGGTACTGCCATAAAAACAGACATAGACCAATAGAACAAAGTAAGAGAATCCAAAAATAAATCTGTGCTTTTATGGTCAACTCATTTTCGACAACGGTGCCAAGAACATACAATGGAGATAGGATGGTATTTTCAATAAATGGTGTTGGGAAAAACTAGATAATCACATGGAAAAAAATTAAATTAGACCTTTATCACACACTATATACAAAAATCAACTCAAAATGAATTAAAGACTTAGAAACTGAATTCTATCCTTTATAGGGGTAAATCTTGTGATATGTAAATTATATTTTAATCTATTATTAATAATTATGAATCTTTGAATTAGGTTTGGTTAGGAGTATGTCTCAAGATAATATATTATTGACAAAAAAGATTTGGACTAAAAATATACTTTTTGTAATATGTGCTTTTCATTTTTAGTTTATAATATTTTGAACAAGATTTGCTCATCAGGAGGTGATTAACAAAAATACTTTCAGGATAATAAACTATAATTTTTTTAACCAATAAGTTTGTACAATAATTTAAAATTTGAGAGAAATATAGAACATGACATTTTTATTTACCTTCATTGAGCATTATAGAGAGGAAACAAATGACTATCAAAGGAATGTACAGACTAGATGAACTATAAAAATTATTTTAGTTATTTGTTTACATAGCAGTCTGTCACACAAATTCCAGAATTACATAGTTTAAGGAACCCTCAAGAGATCAAACAGTTTACAGCTCTGAAACTTTTCTAACTTTTCATTATTCCTAGAAATCTAGAGACAAGATTTTTTTATTTTACTAGGTAAATTTTAAATCTTTCCACCATGATCATCAAGAAGTCTTCTAAACTTCTAAGCTACCTCCTTAATTATTAGTCTCTATAAGGCAGAATATGGAATGCAATTGATCCAAAGATCAGGGATCTTCCAACTTATTAGTAAGGGTCTCTCCTGCGATCCAGAAGTTTTAGCCCAAAGATACCTTCTTGAAGTTTCATTCAGGTTTATGTATGATCCTCTGCCTTCTGTTGTACTTGACGACTGTTTTTTCTCAGCTCCATGGAGATGGAAATGGAATGCCTGTTCCTTGTTATCTAGAAAAAAGCTCCTAACATATGTATATACTATTTTATTTTATTTTATATTTTATTTTGAGACAGAGTCTCACTTTGTTGCCCAGGCTGGTGCAGTGGTGCAATCTCAGCTCACTACAACTTCCACCTTCCAGGTTCAAGCAATTCTCCCACTTCAGCCTCCCGAGTAACTGGGATTACAGGCACTCGCCACCATGCCTGGCTAATTTTTCACATTTTTAGTAGAGACAGGATTTCACCATGTCGGCCGGGCTGGTCTCAAACTCCTGACCTCAGGTGATCTGCCCGCCTTGGCCTCCCAAAACACTGGGATTACAGATGTGAGCCACCATGCCCAGCCTGTATACACATTTAATTTGTTTTCTGCTTCACCTTCTCTAAGTAAATTATCCTCAGTTCCTTGAGTCAACTATGAAAATAAATGCTCTCTTGTCCTGGATTTTAAATAAATCAGGGTGTGATAAGAAAGAAATGACCTTCTAAAGCTGTAGAATGCCTTCGTCTTTTCACAAAGCACACATTTTTCTTCTGGGAATAAAGGTTGCCTTCCTGTAAAAGGATTGAATGCTGAAACATCCTGGGCAGCTATATTAGTTTTCAGTGTTACATAACAAATTGCATGTATTTCTGAGCTCACCATGTCTGTGGGCCAGGCGTCCAGGCACAGCGTAGCTGGACCCTCAGCCAGTCACAAGGCTGCAAACCAAGTGTCAGCTGAGTTGCCTCTCATCTGGAGGCTCCACTGGGAGAGAATTGGCTTCTGAGCTTGCTTTGGTAATTGGCAGAATTCATCTCCTTGTGGCGGGGTTGTGTTTCTTGTTGACTATGGGCTGGAGGCCGCACTCAGCTTCTAGAGGCTGCCTATTGTTTTTTGCCATGTGAGCTTCTTCAACATGGTCGCCTACTCACTCAAGCCAGCAAGGAGAATTCCTAGTGTGAATCTGCTGGCACAGTGGAGTTTTATATAATGCAACAAAATCACAGGAATGACATCTCATCACTGTTGCCATATTCTGTCGGTTAGAAACCTGTCATCCCATACTCAAGAATAGTGAACACCAGAAGGCAGGTATCATTAACAGGCGTCACCGTAGGGTCTATCCACTAAAGCAGGCTTTAATCCTTTCTGCATGGAGATGGAGAGTATGTGACTAAACAAATTAATGTACAAAAGAGAACCTATCTTTTATTACTTTATTTATTTATTTATTTATTTTGAGACAGAGTCTCACCCTGTCACCCAGGCTGGAGTGCAGTGGTGTGGTCTCGGCTCACTGCAACCTCTGCCTCCCAGGTTCAAGCGATTCTCCTGCTTCGGCCTCCTGAGTAGCTGGGATTACAGGCATGCACCACCACGCCCAGCTAACTTTTGTATTTTTGTAGAGACTGGGTTTTACCATGTTGGCCAGGCTGTTCTCAAACTCCTGACCTCAAATGACCTGCCCACCTCAGCCTCTCAAAGTGCTGGGATTACAGGTGTGAGCCACTGTGCCCAGCCTTCACTATTTTACATTATCTTTTCCTCTACTCATAGCTCCTCCCCAAAACAGTTTTATAATTATTTATTGCCATATAACAAACCATCCCCCCCCCGCAAATAAAACAGCAACTCTTTTATTTGCTTCTTAGGCTGTGGTTCAGCAATTTCAGCTGTGCTTAGCTGGGCTATTCCTCTGGTCTCTCAGGAGGTCACTCACATGCCTGTAGTCAAACCGCAGCTTGACTTGAGCTAGTTGGTTTAATGTGACCTCACTCACAGATATAGGAATTGGTGCTGGCTATAGTCTACACCACCTGTCTTCAGCAGGATGGCCCAGTCTTTTTCAGGTGGCATCTGGTTTCCAAGAGGAAGAGAGGATGCAGGGTTCAGAAGTGATACAGTATTACTTGTGCCACATTCTGTTGCTCAAAGTAAGCCCAAGTTATGGCCATATTCAGTGAGTGGACAAATAGACTCCATCTCTTTTCCTTTCTAGAATTATGCCAAGTTCAAACCTGAGAGCACTTTGATTTGCCTGATAACTATTACAAAGTATTAATCCTCATATACAAAATGACATGTTAACTGCTTAGAAATATAATGGCATTTAATGTTTATTATTGTTTAAAGTAGTTCATTGATCTTTGCTTATGTACAATCACCTGTTATCTACGGATGCCTTTGCATATTAGTCTTAAATGTTGCTAGATTTATTCTCTTTTTTTTTTTTTGCTTTATTTTTGAGACAGTGTGGATTTGTCACCCCAGCAGGGGTCCAGTAGCGTGATCTCAGCTCACCGCAACTTCCACCTCTTGGGTTCAAGTGAGTCTCGTGCCTCAGCCTCTGGAATAGCTGGGACTACAGGGGTGCGTCACCATGCCCAGCTAATTTTTGTATTTTTGGTAGAGATGGGTTTCACCATGTTGGCCAGGCTGATCTCGAACTCCTGACATCAAGTGATCCACCCGCCTTAGCCTTCCAAAGTGCTGGATTACAGGCATAAGCCACTGCGCCTGGCTCATTTCTGCAATTACATTGACAAGTTTGGCACATGGCATGTTTTGCAAGTTTTGCCTATACCATGTAGGCAAAAGCATAGAGAAATCAGGACTGTTACATATTGCTGGTAGAAGTGCAAAATGGAGGGCAATTTGATAATATCTACCACAATTATTAATGTATTTACCTTTTGAACTAACAATCTCACTTCTGTGAATTTATCTTCCAAATGGATCTGAAAGTATATGAGATGATATATGTACATGATTGTTGTAGCATTGTTTATAGACATAAAAGATTGAAAATACTCCAAAGGTTCATCAATACCAGACTGGTTAAATAAACTGTAGAACATCCATGCAATGGAAGACCACGACTCTGAAAATGAATGAGAAAGCTTTCTGCGTGCTAATGTGGAGCGATCTCTAACGTATACTGCATAGAAAAAGGCAAAGAGCAGAGCAGTTTCTATAATACGATGCCTTTCATGTAAGAATGAGAGGAACAAAGGAGTACATATTCACATTATTTATTTATTTATTTCATAGTCACATTTATTTAATATACATTATTTATTTATTTCATATTCATATTTATTTACATATACTTTATTTATTGACAGAGTCTCACTCTAGTGCCCAGGCTGGAGTGCAATGGCTCAATCTCGGCTCACCGCAACCTCTGCCTCCCAGGTTCAAGCAATTCTCCTCCTTCTTGCCTCAGTTTCCCTAGTAGCTGGGATTACAGGCGCCTGCCACCATGCCCGGTGAATTTTTGCATTTTTAGTAGAGATGAGTCTCACCATGCTGGCCAGACTGGTCTCAAACTCCCCCACCTCAGGCGATCCAACCTCCTTGGCCTCCCAAAGTGCTGAGATTGTAGGTATGAGCCACCATACCTGGCCTATATATACATTTTTTTAAAACCCTGGAAAGACACAAAAGAAACTAACAAAAGGAACTACACAATTTGAGAGTAAGAATAGGGACACAGTAATGGACATGTAGAAGGTATATTACTTTGCTCTGTGCAGCATGAATTTTTTAAAAATCTACATATCTATGTATTTTTATTTGTATTCAAATTTTAAATTTACTTTTTCAAAATATCAGCTGTTGATATTTAATTCATATATTGTACAGTTTACCTATTTAAATTGTACAAATGGTTTTTAGTGTACTCACAAAGTGCTGCCACCTTTACATAATCAATTTTAGAACCTTTCCAACATTCCCTCTACAACAATGCCTGCCCACTGGCACTCACCTCCCATTGCCTCTCACCTCAGTCCTCCAGAAGTAGGCAAGCCCTAATCTACTTTCTGTCTCTGTAGATTGGCCTATTTGCCTGCTCTGTGGGGTGTGGGTTCCTCTTTTCTTCTCTGTGCACATGTTTAATCTATTTCCTTACTTACCGCCACCTCTGCTCACTTTGCCCTGGTGCCAATCCAAACATTTCCCCTCTCCAACTGCCACAATACTTTATTTAGCTTTGTTCCCATAAGTGCTCTACGTCAGTAATGAGTGGTTCTCTGCCAGCTGCCCGTGACCACTGTCCCTAGTCACCATGGAATTTCCTAAGCAGTTTTCTGCTCCTGAAGAAGACAGCACTGCTCTCTCCCTGCCTCTGCTTTACCTGACACAGGGTGGAGGAGGCCTCTCAAGGTATATCACTGGGACAGCAGACTTTCTGTTCTCCTCCCATCTCCTGCTCAACTTTAAAAGATTAAAAAAAAAAAAAAGATAAAATTGTTGGCTGGGCACGGTGGCCAACGCCTGTAATCCCAGCACTTTGGGAGGCCAAGGTGTGATCTCCTGATCACGAGGTCAAGAGATTGAGACCATCCTGGCTAACATAGTGAAACTCTGTCTCTACTAAAAATACAAAAAATTAGCCGAGCCTGTAGTCCCAGCTACTTGGGAGGCTGAGGCACAAGAATCGCTTGAACTCGGGAGGCGCAGGTTGCAGTGAGCCAAGATTGCGCCACTGCACTCCAGTCTGGGCGACAGAGTGACACTCCATCTAAAAAAAAAAAAAAAAGGCAAAATTGTTTTATGACTTTGCATTTATATAGCCTCCTTCCTAGAAGCTCTTCAGCCCCCAATGGCACTCCCGACCTCAGGCGATCCACCTTCCTCGGCCTCCCAAAGTGCTGGGATTTATAGGTGTGAGCCACCCCCCTGTAACCTCCCAAAGTGCTGGGATTACAGGTGTTCTCCTTCCACACTTATTCCCACTCTGTCACCTTCTCAGAGCCAACACTCTTCCCCCATCAATTCACTAACAACATTCAGAAGTATTCTAAACAAATTTTTAACTGAATAGCGAGAGATATTCTAAATAGAGTATATTTAAACCATACAAAAAAGCAGCAGAGTTTACCAAAATACAATTTACTAAAAATATAAAATATAATTTCAACTGAATTTTTTTCCTACCAATAGGATAAGAAGAGGATGCAACAAAGTTATTCTAATGGATGACATAGCTATATACATAATAATTATAATTATTACAATATCTTATTTTATTCAAAATCCCAGTAAAATTTTACCTTGTACCACTTAATAAATAAATAGGATGGTGGGATATAATTAACCCTCTTCCCTCTCTTATGAAAGAGAAGGTTTAAATAAGTCAAAATGTCAAATAAATAATAAATAACCTTAACTTGACATTGAATTGGGTTGGTTTTTGAAGAGTTTCTTCTTGATTGGTTAAAAAAAAGTTTGTTGTTGTTGTTTTTTGCATTTACTTTTGAAGGTAAGTATTTCTGGGTTTCGGAAAATTCATTTTTAACCAAACTATAGAAGATCTGATTGAAGAAAAGCTGGGAATATAAGTTTCTCAGTCTCTATTTGCTCAACTACTGAAGTGTTTGCTTAAATACTGAAGTACTCTAGATCAGATCCAATAACCAATTCTGTCTATGTTATCTCTCAAAACCATGGTATGGCTACCTACGTTTTTAGAATCTTGCCACCGTACCACCCACCACCATCACCACCCTGTGCCTAATCAAAAGGTAGAGACTATATCCCCCTCCTTTTGAACCTTAGTTGGCCTTGAGACTGTCTCAACAAATTGGATATGGTGGAATTAACATGAGGTAACTCCTGAGGCGAGGTCATAAAAATATCATGCATGTCTGCTTTGTTCTTCTGGGATGCTTACTTTTGGAACCCAGCCACCATGTTGTGAGGAAGTCCAAGCATCCTGTGGAAAGGGCCACACAGAAAGAACTCAGGCCCTTGGTCTACAGCCCTGGCTCAGCTCCCCAGTTGACAGTCAGCACCAATTTGCCCAGCATGTGAGTGAGGGATCTTGACAGTGACTCTTTCAGCTCCTAATTGCATTAACCCAGCTGATGCCATGTGAAGCAGATATGAGCCATTCACTCATAAGAAGTAGAAAACTGAAATAGTCATGAGAAATAGACGCCTAAAACACAGGGTAAGAAGAGCTTACTTGGTTCAAACTTCTCTAGAAGGGTGTGGTAATATTTGGGTTCAAAAGATTTCCCTCTTCTTGAAGTACATCGACCAAGTCAGGAATTAAGAAGAATTGTTATTAGTTGCCAGAAGGACTCTGAACTCTTCATTAGCATCCTTTATCCAAATGAGTAATTTAGTGAGAGCTGACCCTATATTCATTTTACAGGCTGCAGACTGTATAATTTTTTTATTTTAATTTTAATTTATTTATTTATTGAGATGGAGTTTTGCTCTTGTTGCCCAGGCTGGAGTGCAGTGGTGTGATCTCGGCTCACTGCAACCTCCACCTTCTGGGTTCAAGTGATTCTCCTGCCTCAGCCTCCCAAATGGCTGGAATTACAGGCACCCACAACCATGCCCTGCTAATTTTTGTATTTGGGGCTCAGATCGGGGTTTTGCCACGTTAGCTAGGTTGGTCTCGAACTCCTGGCCTGAAGCGATTTGCCCACCCAGCCTCCCAAAGTGCTGGGATTATAGGCATGAGCCACCACACCCAGCCACAGGCTGCAGACTTTAGGAAGAATTAAGTCACCAATGGATACAAGGGCCAGGAGCAGTCTGGCTAAGAAAAATTATCAGGTTAACACAGCAGAAATGAAAAGGAGACAATATATCTGATCTTAAGAGCCAGGGAAATAAAACAAAGAAAAGAAGAAAGAAAGGAAAAGAGCCAGGGAGAGAACCCTCCTATTGTTAGGTTAGGGGAAAAAAAAGTCAAACTAGTTAAGTGACCTGAGTGGGAATTGGAGGATTTGTCACAGAAATCATCTCTTGGTTTCTAAGCTCTTGAAGGAGGAGTGGGATGGAGTCAGATGCCAAGGAGCTATTCGCACAAGGAGGTAGGCAAATCATCATAAATTCAGTTCTTGTCTTCAAGAGGGATTGAATGCATCAAATGATCTCTCAAAAGCTACTCAAGTATACAAGCACAGAGACTGAAGTAAATTTTAAAAATTACTCAAGTAACATGAGCACACTCTTATAAAAGGTTCAGACAAGAATCAATTCTAGGCCAGGCGCAGTGGCTCACACCTGCAATCCCAGCACTTTGGGAGGCTGAGGTGGGTGGATCATCTGAGGTCAGGAGTTCAAGACCAGCCTGGCCAACATGGTGAAACCCTGTCTCTCCTAAAAATGCAAAAATTAGCCAGGCGTGGTGGTGCATGCCTGCAATCCCAGCTACTTGGGAGGCTGAGGCAGGAGAATCACTTGAACTCAGGAGGCGGAAGTTGTAGTGAGCCAAGACCATGTCACTGCACTCCAGCCTGGGCAACAGATTGAGACTTCATCTCAAAAAATAAATAAATAAAAATAATGACTTCTAGAGAGGAAAATATATATCACCTTTATTCTCACTGCCACATTCACTCCTTCCACCAAAGTAACCAGGACTGGAGTTTGGTGCCCTGTCTTCCCACCTCCATTCTGGACATTTCCATGTATACACCTGCACATATATCATAAAGATTTTTAATGTACAAGAATCGTGCCATATACATTGTTCTGGAAGTTGCTTTTTTCCACTTAACTATGTATTGGGGATCTCCTCCCAGAGCGGTTACAAAGAACTCTAGGCTGGCCAGTCACCAGTTCATCTACCTCTACATCAGTCTTTTTTGGTATAAATTGAAGGGGTATAAATACAATTCTGTTACATGGATATATGGCATATACCTCATTCTTTTTAATGACTGAAATGTATTCCACAGCAGAGATAAACGACTTAATCAGTTCTGTAGTGATGGACATTTAACTTATGTCTGAATGTTCACTATTCCAATGGTGTTGTCATAAACTCCCTTTTACAAACAACTGCATGCCAAGTGTTTCTCTAAGATAGATTCCATGTCATTAATTAAATATAGATTGATGAACAAAGCAGCTTATGTTGTGTTTGTTGTTGTTGTTGTTGTTATTGTTTTTGTTTGTTTTGAGACAGGGTCTCACTCTGTTGCCCAGGCTGGAGTACAATGGTGTGATCTTGGCTCTCACAGCTACCTCCGCCTCCTGGGCTCTAACGATCCTCCTGCTTCATCCTCCTGAGTAGGGAGGCAGGCACCATCATGCCTGGCTCATCTTTGCATTTTTTTATAGAAATGGAGTTTCACCATCTTGCACAGGCTGGTCTTGAACTCCTGGACTCAAGCAATCCACCTGCCTTGGCCTCTTAAAGTGCTGGGATTACAGGTGTGAGCCACTGTGCTCAGCCACAGTTTATGTCTTAATTTCCCCAGCTGACATGAAACACACTCTCTGACATCCCTTTTTCCTTTGCCTTTAACTGTTTTTTTTTTTGGAGTTTTTTTTTGAGATGGAGTTTCACTTGTGTGGCCCAGGCTGGAGTGCAATGGTGTGATCTCAGCTCACTGCGACCTTCGCCTCCCAGGTTCAAGCAATTCTCCTGCCTTAGCTTCCCGAGTAGCTGGGATTACAGGTATGTGCCATTACGCCCAGCTAATTTTTGTATTTTTAGTAGAGACGTGGTTTCTCCATGTTGGTCTGGTTGGTCTCAAACTCCTGACCTCAGGTGATCTGCCCTCCTTGGCCTCCCAAAGTGCTGGGATTACAGGCATGAGCCACCGCACCCAGCCTTTAACTGCTTCTTTAGTGACTTCTCCCCAGGAACTTTAGAATGGCTACTCACTAAGGAAACAAAATATCCTAGTGGCAGGAAAACTAAGATTCCGAAGCTGAGGTTAACTAAGACCTAGAATTTGCGATGAGCAATTAGAAAGCAATTTCAGTCACCCAAAGAGTTTCTTTCTTTTTTCTTTTTTTTTTTGAGACAGAGTCTTGCTCTTGTTGCCCAGGCTGTAGTGGTGTGATCATGGCTCACCACAACCTCCGCCTCCCAGGTTCAAGCCATTCTCCTGCCTCAGCCTCCCGAGTAGCTGGAATTACAGGCATGTGCCACCCTGCCCAGCTAATTTTGTATTTTTTGTAGAGATGGGGTTTCTCCATGTTGGTCAGGCTGGTCTCAAACTCCCAACCTCAGGTGATCCGCCCACCTCGGCCTCCCAAAGTGCTGGGATTATAGGTGGGAGCCACCGTGCCCGGCCAAGAGTTTCTTAATGAAAAGTGGCCCTGAAATAGGTTTACTATTCTTGGCAACTCTACAATTTTTAGTTCCTTGGGCAAAGTTAACACTCGGTTATATTATAGGCTTTTAAAATAAAAGAAGACCGGGTGCAGTGGCTCATGCCTGTAACCCCAGCACTTTGGGAGGTTGAGGCGGGCAGATCACCTGAGTTCGCGAGTTCGAGACCAGCCTGGCCAACACAGCAAAACTCCACCTCTACTAAAAATACAAAAATTAGCCAGGCATGGTGGCAGGCACCTGTAATCCCAGCTGCTTGGAGGCTGAGGCAGGAGAATTGCTTGAACCTGCAAGGCAGAGGTTGCAGTGAACTGAGATCGTGCCACTGCACTCCAGCTTGGGTGACAGAGCAAGACTCTGTCTCAAAAAATAAAAAATAAATTTAAAAAATGAAGAAAGGAAGGCTTATAACACAAATGTAGAAAGTTTCCATTAGATTAGTCATCTTCAGCTGGGCACGGTGGCTCACACCTGTAATCCCAGCACTGTGGGAGGCTGAGGCGAGCGGATCACTTGAGGTAGGGAGTTTGAGACTAGCCTGACCAGCATGGAGAAACCCCATCGCTACTAAAAATACAAAAAATTAGCCGAGTGTGGTGCGCATGCCTGTAATCCCAGCTACTCAGGCGGCTGAGGCAGGAAAATCGCTGAACCCGGGAGATGGAGGTTGTGGTGAGCCTAGACCGCGCCGCTGCACTCTAGAGTGGGAGACAGAGCGAGACTGTCTCAAAAAAAAAAAAAAAAAGTCATCTTCTCCCACCGTAGACAGCCACCCTGGAGACAACAGCACTTACCTTTGGAAGCATCAGTGATCCTTTTTGTCGTTGTCGTTGCCAGGCTGGAGTGCAGTGACGTGATCCCAGTTTACTGCAACCTCCGCCTCCCAGGTTCAAATGATTTTCCTGCCTCAGCCTCCTGAATAGCTGGGATTACAGGCACGTGCCACCAGGCCTGGCTAATTTTTTGTAATTTTAGTTAAGACGGGGTTTCACCATGTTGACCAGGCTGGTCTTCAACTCCTGACCTCAGGTGATCCACCCACCTTGGCCTCCCAAAGTGCTGGGACTGCAGGCGTGAGCCACCACACCCGGCTCATCAGTGATTCTTTTATCATATTAGCCTCTTCTAACACATTTGCCAGATTGTACTAATGGGTGCCTCATGACCTGGAAACTCTCTCCCAAAGGTCATTACCTATTTTGATTTGGCCTTACCTAAGTCTGAAATCATAACTCTATTCAGCCTTCTGATCTGTCCTACCAGTTTTATTTTTATGTATTGATTTGTCTCAGTAAAATGGGAAAGGGGAGAAATGAGTAGGTTTGCTTTCTGCAAAGGCCAGACCACTGGGAGATTACAAAGGCAAAGAGAAACATAAATAAACCCTTGTCGGATGGGCCTTACACACTAAATTGTATCGCACCTGACATCTTAGTAAAACAATGGCAATTTTTCCAGCTACATCAAAGACACAGCCACCATTCTGAAGTGTGCTCCTATCCTTAACCAAGCTCCTAAGGGGCCGGGGTGGCAATCTTGTTGCAGTTGCCACTGACATCGCCCCCTTGTTCCTCATGAGAAAAGTTTCTTTTCAATGGTGGTTAGTTTGTTCATTGACAGGCATCTTTCAGATTGTCTCACTTCAAAAATAAAGGAATGTTTTTGGTTTGCAATAGAAAAATAAGCCTATAAAGGTCATTAGAGTTTGAAGTAAGAATTGAACCTTAAAATAGGAACTAATGATATGAAATTAAGATGTAGAAAGATGAGATTAAAGAGATTAGTTCTTTGGCTGACAGGATTTTTTTTTTTTTCTTAGGCAGAGTTTCGCTCTTGTTGCCCAGGCTGGAGTGCAATGGTGTGATCTCAGCTCACTGCAGCCTCCACCTCCTGGGTTCAAGTGATTCTCCTCCCTCAGCCTCCCAAGTAGCTGGAATTACAGGCATGTGCCAACATGCCTGGCTAATTTTGTATTTTTACTAGAGATGGGTTTTCGCCATGTTGGTCAGACTGGTCTCGAACTCTCAATCTCAGGTGATCTGCCCGCCTCAGCCTCCCAAAGTGCTGGGATTACAGGCGTGAGCCATGTGCCTGGCCATGGTTGATGGGATTGAAATGACTGAAATAGATGAGATGGAGTACCAGTGTCCAGCCCCCGTGGTCTCTCCACTGTGCCGACTATTTCATCAGGAGTAAAGTAGGGAGAGTAACAAAGCGGTGGGCTGGAAGCAGGAGGTCCTGCCAGCTTTCATTTCTGAAACATATTATCATTCTTTACTTTCTCCCTATCCCCTTCCATGAAATATGCTCATAACACTTCACAATTATCGCTTTTGTTTTTCTCCTACCCCAGGTAAATTATTCCATGGGAGTATCTCAGTTACGTGTGTGTGTGTGTGTGTGTGTGTGTGTGTGTGTGTGTGTGTGTGTGTGTGTTCCTGTGTTCCTGGCTAATTTTGCGCTTTTCCTGCCCCAGCCCCATATCCAGCCATTCTTCCAAGGAGTCCCAATTCTTTTTAAAGACGGAATAGGACTTAGAAAGACATGGGGGGCACCTCTTGCATTTTAAACGAGAAACCCATTGACCCCAAAAATCAGTGCTCATGATTGAATTATTGGTACTCTGTCTGGTTGAGATGGTATTTTTTGTTTGTTCCAAAATAAAATAGAAGTATCCCTTGCCATTTCTTCTGAATATAAAAGCAATATATATTCACTGTAAAAAACTCAGAAAATAAAAGCTAAGAACATTAAAAATCACCTGTTGTTCTATTACTTAGAGTTGACCACCATGAGATATTAATGGTGGTGATTACTAGGCAACTATAACACTTCCCGGTATGAATGCACCAAAAATAACCTCTTTCATCAAAATACAATTGTTGGACATTCCCAATTTCTGTGTGCATGTGTGTGTGTGTTTTCCGGGTAAAGTTCTAAAAATGTAATTGCTGGGTTAAAAATGTTTGCGTATTTATAAGCAAAGAAAACATGTTCAACATTCTTAATCATCAAGGAAATGCAAATTAAAACCACAATGAGATAGTAGCGTACAACTACCAAATATGTGACACATGCTAAGCCGACAGTATCAGTTGCTGGCAAGAATGGGGAACAACTAGCATCCTCTACGTCACTGGCAGAATTGTAACTCGTAATAACCACTTTGGAAAACTGGCAGCATCAAGTAAAGCTGAACAACTACGAAGGCTGTGCCTTTCCTGTCACATTTAGAGAAGTCTCCCATCCCATGATTATCAAAATTCACTTGCATTTTCTTCTAGTTCTTTTGTGATTTACTTCTTCCATTAAATTCTTACATAGAAATTTAACTACAAGATAGAAATCTCACTTCTATTTTTCATAAATGGTTAGCCAGTAGCTGTAATTGTATGTATTGAACAATCAGTCACTACTGGCTGGTTATCAATCCATTGATTGGAAAGGCAAAGTAACAATATTCTAAATTCTTACATCTACTTGAATCCTTTTCTTTTCCCCCTGAGACGTAGCTTCACTTTGTCACCCAGGCTGGAGTGCAATGGAGTGCTCTTGGCTCACTGCAGCCTCCGCCTCCCAGGTTCCAGCAATTTTCCTGCTTCAGCCTCCCAGGTAGCTTGGATTACAGGTACATGCCACCATTCCTGGCTAATTTTTGTGTTTTTAGTAGAGACGGGATTTCACCATGTTGGCCAGGCTGGTCTCGAACTCCCAACCTCGGGTGATCCACCCACCTTGGTCTCCCAAAGTGCTGGGATTACAGGCATGAGCCACTGCGCCTGGTCCAAGTCTTCTTTTATGTCTGATGGGATTTGTTTAGAGGATTACTTGACTTAGAGTTCTTGAAGGCAGTGTTTGTGTTTTATTCATTTCTGGACCTCCAGTAGGGTGTACTGCCTAGACATAGTAGGTGCATTAAGTGCCAATTAATTGGCCTGATGAAGGGCTACTTTGAGCTCTCAAACTACCCCAAATAAAAACAACTCACCTGCTCTGTCTCCAATGGAGCCCCTGTGCTGTATTTTAAGATCTATGGGGATATGGAAAGTGGTGGTAGAGATAAAAATTGTCCTCATTACTATGTAAAATAATTCTGCCATGAGGAGCAAAAATGAAATAACTGGTGTCTTAAGTAAAATTAATTTTTTTACTTTATTTTATTTTGAGACGGAGTTTCACTCTTATTGCCCAGACTAGAGTGCAGTGGCACAATCTCAGCTCACTGCAACCTCCACCTCTCGAGTTCAAGCAATTCTCCTCCCTCAGGCTCCCAAGTGGCTGGGATTACAGTCATGCACCACCACAGCCTGCTAATTTTGTATTTTTAGTTGAGACGGGGTTTCACCATGTTGGTCAGGCTGGTCTCGAACTCCTGACCTCAGGTGATCTGCTTGCCTCGGCCTCCCAAAGTACTGTGATTACAGGCATGAGCCACTGTGCCCGGCCTAAAATTTAATTTTTATTTGCACACAGCCACTTGATTTTGCCCTCCAAGGAGCAGCTACACTTATGACTGAGACTTTTTGTTTTATTTCATGAATACCAATGTTAGTTCAAGAGAAATCATTCCAGTAGATGAGGTCAGTTGCTGGGTGGAAACACATGTTTAGAAATGCTGATGGTACTTCAGGGAAATATCTACCCAGCATTGCACCAACTCCACACATGGTCCAAATAGAACTAGTGAAGAAATGCTAATCTGAATTTTTTAACCTCTTATATAAGGAACATTTCATGGTATAATTTATGGTTTTTCCAACCATATTTCAACTTGTATGACTAAGGAAAGCCTTCCAGTTTATTATTCAGAATACAAAATAGGTGTGCAAAAACATAATCTTGTCTGTCTATAATTAGACCTTTTTTTTTTTTTTTTTTTTTTTTTTGAGACAGAGTCTCACTCTGTCACCCAGGCTCCCAGGCTAGAGTGCAGTGGCACTATCTTGACTCATTACAACCTTCACCTCCTGTATTCAAGCGTTTCTCCTGCCTCAGCCTCCCAAGTAGCTGGGATTACAGTCACGTGCCACCACACCTGGCTAATTTTTGTATTTTTGGTAGAAATGGGGTTTCTCCATGTTGGCCACGCTGGTCTTGAACTCCTGCCTCAGGTGATCCACCCACCTCAGCCTCTCAAAGTGGTGGGATTACAGGCGTGAGCCACCATGCCCAGCCCTAGAATTAATTTATTTTTTCCTTTTTTTTTTTTTTTTTGAGATAGAGTCTCGCTGTGTCACTCAGGCTGGAGTGCAGTGGCGAGATCTCAGCTCTGCAGCCTCCGCCTCCTCGGTTCAAGCAATCCTTCCCCTCAAGCCTCCAGAGTAGTTGGGACTACAGGCGCACGTCACCACGCTCAACTAATTTTTTGTATTTTTAGTAGAGACGGGGTTTCACCATGTTGGCCAGGCTGGTCTTGAACTCCTGACCTCAAGTTATTCACCCACCTCGGCCTCTCAAAGTGTTGGGATTATAGGTGTGAGGCACCGTGCCCGGCCTTTTATTTCTATGTGAAGCCTTCATTCTGCTTTTGTATGAAAATTTAATCTTAGTCAATTTGTTGGAACTGTGAACCGAGGGTGTTTTCAGTCCTTGCTGACTTTTCGCACTTCTTTGTAGAGTCTCATCTAGGCTTTAAGGGGACATCATCTTTGTTTTTAAACTTTCTTTTTTCCTTTTTTTTAAACTTTCTTTTTTCTTTTTTTTTTTCTCTCCTTAGTAAGATCAAGGGGGAAATCATCTTAAACCACACTAAGACGTGGCATGAGAAAGCAGCTTCATAGTGAATTCCTATAATTTTACTTTGTATTCATTTTGAAGACATTCATTTGGAACACAGGTGGACCTCCCCATACTAGAAGCAAGTTTTACTCACCCATTTTCTGCCTCTGCCCCGTTCCTCAACACGATCAATCCAGTCATCTGCCCTTATGCAACCACTTCCTGGTGACCACTCCCTCCCAGGGACAACAGGGTGCAACCCGCCTCATTGGTCCCCACTGGTCCCCGCACTGCACTTTGAACGTATGCTGCAGTGGCCACCTCTCAGTCCCAGTGTGCCTCCGGGGATCTGCCACCTGCTTGTCGTTAACCCGCCGGGTGGAACTCCCTGCAGGAAACCCACCTGAGGAACATGCTGGAGCCCAGGCCCACAGGTTTCTCTGTCTATTGCTCTCCACTTGCTGATGGAGCGCGCGTGTCCCAAACGGCACCCTCCTTCCGTTAGCCTTGTGTGTGAGGCGTGCGCCCCGCTTCCCTCTGGGACCTGTAAGTCAAAAACTGCTTCTGTTATTTCTTTTTTTAATTTTTATTTTTTGAGACAGAGTTTTGCTCTTGTTGCCCAGGCTGGAGTGCAGTGGCACGATCTTGGCTCACTGCAACCTCGGCCTCCCGGGTTCAAGTGATTCTCCTGTCTCAGCCTCCCAAGTAACTCAGATTACAAGTATGCACGACCACGCCCCGCTATTTTTTTTTTTTTTTTTTTTTTTTGGTATTTAGTAGAGATGGGGTTTGACCATGTTAGTCACGCTGGTCGCAAACTCCTGACCTCTGGTGATCCACCTGCCTTAGCTTCCCAAAGTGCTGGGATTACAGGCGTGAGCCACCATGCCCGGCCTTGCTTCTGTTATTTCATGTGTTTTGTTGAGATGTCGGCTTTACAACTCACCTGACCGCCACGCAGAACCCAGCTGCTTTCCTGGCCAGGGCTCTCCCAGGGAGTGGTAGCCTTGGTAGGAATAAACTGGACACAGGTCAGACAAGAGCTGCCAGTGTGTCTGCCAGGACAGACAGGTCTATCTTGTGAGAGGGACAGCTAGGAGAGAGGTGGACACAGGCATCAGGTCATCTGCTAAGCTTGAGAGGAGTCCCCTAAAAGGTACATCATAAACATCGTGATCAAATCTCCTGAAGACCCGTCCAGGACTGGGCTAGAGTTTACAGCCGCTCTCTGGAGGGAGACCTCAGGACCAGATGAGAGAACAGTAGAAGGCAGCTCTCTCCTGGCCTTTGCAGCTGTGTGCCTGCGTCCTGCACAAGACCCTTTGAATTCCTTGCCCCGTTCTCCACTCCTCCAGACCACTCTTGGGGGTATGGAAGCTATCTTGCTCTCTCCCCCTGCCTCTCTAGGCCATCTCGGACTTCTCTACTGATATGCCCTCCGGCCCTGCCACCCCATCATCTACCCTACCAGCCCTTTCCATGGTGTGTGGGGGAATTCTACGAAATGTGCTCTTTCAGGGGCTAGCAATGGGGGTGAGACATAGGTCTCCTCTACTCTCAGATTCCCAAGTCAACCTCATGGGTGGCAGGGCAGGAACGCTGACATTCCTCTGCACTTATTCAGGGGAGTCAGGGGCAGTCCCAGGGAGCAGGGGCTCTGCCTCTGCCCTGCTGTCCCCAGACTCTTCTTCCCAGAGGAGCTTCAGTGAAGGGAGGTGTGGGAAGGGAAACAAGGAGTACTTCAGGGCCGGCTCTTAATACTTTCAGTTCTTATGCCGGGCACAATGGCTTACGCCTGTAAAAAAAATTTAGCAGGGCATGGTGGTGGGCGCCTTAGTCCCAGCTACTTGGGAGGCTGAGGCAGGAGAATTGCTTGAACCAGGGAGGTGGAGGTTGCAGCGAGCAGAGATAGTACCATTGCACTCTAGCCTGGGTGAGCAAGGCTCTGTATCAAAAAAAAAATAGTTAATGGATATGATTTATGTCCTGTGTAATGCTTTTAATTTCTACACCATCATAAAAGACACTGCAAGTATTTTTTGTTTTGTTTTTAAGACAGAGTCTCACTCTGTTGCCCAGGTTGGAGTGCAATGGTGTGATTTCGGCTCACTGCAACTGGTGCCTCCTGGGTTCAAGCGACTCTCTGCCTCAGCCTCCCGAGTACCTGGGACTACAGGTGTCCATCATACCCTGCTAAGTTTTGTATTTTTAGTAGAGATGGGGTTTCCCCATATCTGATCTCGAACTCCTGACCTCAGGTGATCCACCTGCCTCCACCTCCCAAAGTGCTGGGATTACAAGTGTGAGCCACCATGCCCGGCCGCATTAACTATTTAAAATACTCCCCCACTGCATTTTTCCAATAGTTTGAATCAGAGGAAGTACAGTTTCTCTTTTGTGTAAACTGTTTGGTCTTAGTCTATCCAGCATTTGGAAGTGGGGGTATTTGCTACACAAACTTTCACAGCACGGTGCAGAGTTCTTAGGGTAGATTCTGTAAACTGGTTCACGTAGTGTGCCTCTCTGACCTTCTGCCAACATGCATCTACCCACACAGCACTAACTATATGCTGTACACTATTTGTCTGAAGGTTGTTTTTTTTTTTTTTTTTTGGACATAAGATCTCACTCTGTTGCCCAGACTAGAGTGCAATGATGCAATCACAGCTCACTGCAGCCTCCACCTCCTGGGTTCAAGCAATCCTCCTACCTCAGCCTCCTGAGTAGCTGAAACTATAGGCATGTGCCACCACACCCAGCTAATTTTTTGTGGTTTTTTGTAGAGGCAAGAGGCAAGGTTTTGCCATGTTGCCCAGGCTGACATTAAATGTATTAATTCATGCCATCCTCATAAAATCCCTATGAGGTACATACAACTATTATCCCCATTCTCCAGATGCAGAAACTGAGGTGAAGAGAGATTAATTCACTTCTCAGAGTTATAGTTAGAAAGTTACAAAGCCAGGCCAGGCATGGTGGCTCTTGCCTGTAATCGCAGCACTTTGGGGGACCGAGGTGGGCAGATCACAAGGTCAAGAGATAGAGAACAGCCTGGACAACTTGGTGAAATCCTGTCTCTACTAAAAATACAAAAATTAGCTGGGTGTGGTGGCACTCACCTGTAGTCCTATCTACTCGGGAGGCTGAGGCGGGAGAATCACTAGAACCTGGGAGGCAGAGGTTGCAGTGAGCTGAGATTGTGCCACTATACTCCAGCCTTGGTGACAGAGTGAGACTCTGTCTCAAAAAAAAGTCACAAAGCCAGGATTGGAACCTATGTAGTCTGGGGCCTGAGTTTATGCTGTTGATAACTACAGTATGCTACTATGATCAAAAACATCTGTGTTAGCTAAAAATGGAGGCAATCCATTTTTCCCGAACAATTACAGATATAGGCTCATAAGTTTTTTTTGGGGCGGGGGTGGGCAGAGTCTCACTCTGTCACCCTCGCTGAGTTGCAGGGTAGGATCATGGCTCACTGCAAACTCGACCTCCCTGGGCTGAAGCAATTGTCCCACTTCAGCCTCCCAAGTAGCTGGAAATAGCTACAGGCATGTGGAACCATGCCCAGCTAATTATTTATTTTTTGTACAGACGGGTCTCACTGTGTTGCCCAGGCTGGTCTTGAACTCCTGGACTCAAATGATCCTCCCGCCTCAGCCTCCCAAAGTGCTGGGATTATAGGTGGGGAGCCACTATGCCTAGTGACTCATAAATATTTTATTTAACAATTCTGTTAACAAAACAAAAATCATTTTCAATGCACAGCCATTTCCTTAAAAAGAACCACATTTCCAAAAGAATCATGAAAAATAAAATAAAAATATATAACATTTTTTATTAGGAAATCCTTGGTGATCTGCTCAGGACTGTGGCAAAATTACGTACCTCCAGATGTGTAGGCGCAGCTCTGATAAGTCTGCTGGCCCTTGCAAGATCTTTCCACTTTAAATTTCACTTTCAGCTTAGTCTCCAGCTCAGCAAGAAGTAACCTCAGCTCATGACATTTATGATGTGTTCTCAATGTTAGGTAGCTGCTGACTGAGTGTTTTAGCCAACTGCTCTACATCACAAATTAGCCCCCAAATTTAGTAGTTTAAAACAACCAAACAATTTTTTGTTGTTTTTTTAGACGGAGACTCGCTTGTTGCCCAGGCTGGAGTGCGGTGGCGCGATCTCAGCTCACTGCAACCTCTGCTGCCCCGGTTCAAGCGATTCTCCTGCCTCAGCCTTCTGAGTAGCTGGGATTACAGGCACCCACCACCACGCCTGGCTAAGTTTTTGTATTTTTAGTAGAGACAGGGTTTCACCGTGTAAGCCAGGATGGTCTTGATCTCCTGACCTCGTGATCCGCCTGCCTCGCCCTCCCAAAGTGCTGGGATTACAGGGATGAGCCACCGCACCAGGCCACAACCAAACAATTTTTATGATCTCACAGTTTCTCAGGGGCAGGATCTAAGCATAGCTTAGCCAGATCCTCTGGCTCCAGGTCTCTGACGAAACAGCAATGAAGCTTTGGTTGTAGACAGGTTTCTGGCCCCCTGTTCAAATGGGGGAGGAGTCATTTCTGAGCTCACTCATGCGGCCATTGGGAGGCCTGAGGTCCTCCATGCTGTCAGCTGGAGACATCACTTTCATGCCACATTGACCGCTCCATAGGGCAACTCACAAAATGGCAGCTTTCCTTTCTCAAACCAAGGCCTCCACAAAAGGGAGACAGATGTCACAGTCTTCTGTGATCTAATTACTTTCACCACATCCTATTTGTTAGAAGCAAGTGACTAGATTCACCCATACACAAGGAGCGAAGATAAAGAAAATTATACAGGCATGAACCCTGGGAGCCATGTTAGAGGCTGTCTGCCCTACCAAGTAATTTTTTTCTTCCTGTTTGTTAGTATTGTTACTATCCTGGTTTGTTTCTTCTTTGATACAGGGTCTTGCTCTGTCGCCCAGCTGGAGTGCAGTGGCGTGATCACAGCTCAATGCAGCCTTGACTTCCCGGGCGCAAGAAATCCTCCTACCTCAGCCTCCTGAGTAGCTGGTTCTTTTTAATTTTTTGTAGAGATGGGGTCTCCCTATGTTGACCAGACTGGTCTCAAACTCCTGGGTCAAGTGCTCCTCCTTCCTTGGCCTCTAAAAGTTCTGGGATTACAGGTGTGAGCCACCACCATGCCTGGCCTCCATCCTGTTGTAATAGCATGGAGTATGTGTGCAGGCATTTGGACTCCCAGATGAACAATCTGTAACATTTGGACGTAGGAGGCTCCCTTGGTTTGGAACAGGCCTACCCACCTCCAGTATATCTTTGCCCTGCCTATGATCTGTGAGTTAGAGTTAATTATGCAGGCAGAGACCAAAGATACCCAGTGGGTGTCCAGGTCTAGGAAATGCAGCTGAATAGAGCAGCCATGCTGTGGGACCACCACGTCCACTGTGCTTCCAAGACTTTGGTCTGAAGAGTCTTGGGGTCCAAGCTCAGTGTTGAGAGGGCAAATGAGGGATGAGCCGTTTGGGCAGGGGAGAAGGAATGCAATTGGCCAAAAAGCAGCTGAGAGGACATTCTGAGAATCCCCTGAGGGACTTGGCAAGTCATTTTGCCCCTCTGGGCTTGAGTTTATCTGCTCTAAAATGACACGGTTGAAGAAGACACTCTCTACATTTTGTGACTAGTAAAGAGAATTTGTGCGACCACTAATTAAGAATTCGTATATTGCCTGGAGCAGGGGCTCACGCCTGTAATCCCAGCACCTTGGGAGGCCAAGGTGGGCAGATCACCTGAGGTCAGGAGTTCAAGACCAGCCTGGCCAACATGGTGAAAACCCATCTCTACTAAAAATACAAAAATTATCCGGGCGTGGTGGCGCGTACCTGTAATCCCAGCTACTTGGGAGGCTGAGGCACAAGAATTGCTTGAACCCGGGAGGCAGAGGTTGTGGTGAGCTGAGATCGTGCCATTGCACTTCAGCCTGGGTGACAGAGCAAGACTCCATCTCAAAAACAAACAAACAAAAAAGAGTATACCATCCATCCTGGCTAACACGGTAAACCCCCATCTCTATTAAAAATAGAAAAATTAGCTGGGTGTGGTGGCATGCACCTGTAATCCCAGCTACTCAGGAGGCTGAAGCAGGAAGATTGCTTGAACCTGGGAGGTGGAGGTTGCAGTGAGCTGAGATCAAGGCACTATACTCCAGCCTGGGTGACAGAGCAAGACTCTGTATTTTAAAAAAATGAGTTTAGGCGTTTGAATGTGAGAGGCAGAAATAAATGCTGATTTACAATGTTACCATAAACAATTTATCAGATTTTTTAAATAACATATTTTTTTCTAATTTTAATAAAGTTTCATGTTGTTCTGAAGACTATTGCTTTGTAAATCATGTGGGGGGGTACATGTGTGTGTGCGAACAGTACATGTATGTGTGTGTTAAGAGTACACACACATGCACACCATACTTGATCACCATGGAAAACGCCATGTCGGTGTTCCACGATTCTGCACATCTGCAGGTGACTGGCTCAGGGCGGTGTGCTTGTCCCAGCTGAGACGCTCTCAATCCTTACCCTGGGGGTTTAGATTGTAAAGTCCCAGGGTTACAAATTGTTAAGTCGGGGGCTTTTAGGACACACATGTTCCCTCACTTGGACCAGAGAAAACTGGTCCAGAGAGAAAGTGGGGGGGGAACAGAGTAAACCAACTGAGAGAAGCCCCCGAGATGGAAAAAGAACTCAGCAGCATTTGCATTTCTGCTTCCAGTAACAGGAGGCCCTACTGTTTCCTGTCACTGAGTTTCTGAGCTAGAACAGGATCCTTACGATAACTTCTCCCTTTGGTTAAAGCATAATCAATTTGGGTGTCTCTCTTTTGCAACCAAAGGGGAAAAACCCGATAGGTAATTCACACTTTCACTGTAGGGAAAAAGTTCAATTAAAAAATACAGAGAGAGGCCAGGTCGGTGGCTCACACCTGTAATCCCAGCACTTTGGGAGGCTGAGGCAAGTGGATCACTTGAGGTCAGGAGTTTGAGACCAGCCTGGCCAACATGGTAAAACCCCATCTCTACTAAAAATACAAAAATTAACTGGATGTCAGGCTCGCACCTGTAATCTCAGCTACTCAGGACACTGAGGCAGGAGAATCACTTGAACCCAGGAAGCAGAGGTTGCAGTGAGCAGAGATCACGCCGCTGCACTCCAGCCTGGGTGATAGAGCGAGACTCCAACTAAAAAAAAAACACAAAACTGTATATATATATATATACACACACACACACACACATATACGTATATATATACATGTCCCCAAAGATATGATATATGTACATCTAATGTGTCAATAAAAATAAAATAATATGGCTGGGCGCAGTGGCTCACGCCTGTAATCCCAGCACTTTGGGAGGCCGAGGAGGGCGGATCATGAGGTCAGGATATCGAGACCATTTTGGTCAACATGGTGAAACCCTGTCTCTACTAAAAAGACAAAAAAATTAGCTGGGTGTGGTGGTGCACGCCTGTAGCCCCAGCTACTTGGGAGGCAGAGATAGGAGAATTGCTTGAACCTGGAGGTGGAGGTTGCAATGAGCTGAAATTGTGCCATTGCACTCCAGCCTGGACAACAAGAGTGAAACTCCGTCTCAAAAAAAAGAAAAAAAAAAAAAAGAATAAAGTCTTTGCATAATGTAATTTCCTTGGAAAACTGATCATTGGTAAAAGCCACTATTTCTTTTCCTTCATCATTTACCCAAACACAACGAAGTAGTTTTAGAAATAAAAATAGTTTTTAGGAAAAAAAAGTCAACATTTACTAAGCACTCCCTGTGACCGGCATTGTACTATGCACTTTTCATGGTCTACTTTTTAAAATACTCAAGTATTTATATGTACTACCTAGTCAACAAATGGGTATTTCAAATTCCCCTCTTGGTACTTACTGCAGGAGAAACGACATCAATATAAGTTTTGCTGGCCAGGTGCATAGCTAGCCTATACCTATAGTCTTAGCTACTCAGGAGGCCAAGGTGGGAGGATTGCTTGAGCCCAGGACTTCAAGTCCAGCCTGGGCAACATGACAACATCCTATCTCTAAAAATAAATAAACAGCCGGGCACAGTGACTCATGCCTGTAATCCCAGCACTTTGGGAGGTCGAGGCAGGTGGATCATGAGGTCAGAAGATTGAGATCATCCTGGCTAACATGGTGAAACTCCGTCTCTACTAAAAATACAAAACATTAGTCAGGCATGGTGGCAGGCACCTGTAGTCCCAGCTACTCGGGAGGTTGAGGCAGGAGAATTGCTTGAACCTGGGAAGCAGAGGTTGCGGTGGGCTGAGATCATGCCATTGCACTCCAGCCTGGGCAACAGAGTGAGACTCCATCTCAATAATAATAACAATAAATAATTTAAAAAACAGTAATAATAAATAAATAAATAAAATAGGGGTTCTCTCTCTGCCAGGCACTGTGGCTCACGCCTGCAATTCCAGCACTTTGGGAGGCCAAGGTGGGCAGATCATGAGGTCAGGAGATTGAGACCATCCTGACCAGCACGGCGAAACACATCTCTACTAAAAATTAGCTGGGTATGGTGGCCCACGCCTGTAGTCCCAGCTACTCAGGAGACTGAGGCAGGAGAATTGCTTGAACCTCGGGAGGTGGAGGTTTCAATGAGCCGAGATCGTGCCACTGCACTCCAACCAGGCAACAGAGCGAGACTCCATCTCAAAAAAAAAAAGAGGTTCTCAATTGATAAAAGATTATTTATTTATTTATTTTCTGAGATGGAGTGTCACTCTTTTTACCCAGGCTGGAGTGCAATGGTACAATCTCAGCTCACTGCAACCTCTGCCTCCTGTGTTCCAGCAATTCTCCTGCCTCAGCCTCCAGAGTAGCTGGGATTGCAGGCACACGCCACCACGCCGAGCTAATTTTTGTATTTTTAGTAGAGATGCGTTTTACCATGTTGGTCAGTCTGGTCTCAAACTCCTGACCTCAGGTGATCCGCCTGCCTCAGCCTCCCAAAGTACTGGGATTTCAGGTGTGAGCCATTGTGCCCTGCCTATTTATTTCTTTTTTAATGGTTTAATGATAATCATTGTTTTGCCACAGGGTAACTAGACCTGACAGGCAGTTTATGTGAATAACCCATAATTAGTCCACTTCAGTACAAACAAAATAATCAGTTTCTCGCTTCTCTTTTTGTGAATTTTGCTGTGTCATATTGACAGTTTTTCCTACTACACACTGTTTCATCTTTGTCTTTTTCATGAGTGTTTCACTGACACATAAAAAATTAAATGTCTGCATCTTAAAGGTACCAACAGTTAGTTATTTGGTTCCCCAATTTTTATTTATTTATTTTTTTACTTTAAGTTCCGGGATATGTGTGCAGAACATGCAGGTTTGTCACGTAGGTATACATGTGCCATGGTGGTTTGCTGCACCCATCAACCCATCATCTAGGTTTTAAGCCCCGAATGCATTAGGTATTTGTCCTAATGCTCTCCTTCCCCTTTCCCCCACCCCCTGACAGGCCCCAGTGTGTGATGCTCCCCTCCATGCGTCTATGTTTTCTCATTGTTCAACTCCCACTTACCAGTGAGAACATGTGGTGTTTGGTTTTCTGTTCCTGTGTTAGTTTGCCAAGAGTGATGGCTTCCAGCTCCATGCATGTCCCTGCAAAGGACATGATCTCATTCTTTTTTATTGCTGCATAGTATTCCATAGCGTTTACGTGCCATATTCTCTTATCCAGTCTCTCATTGATGGGAATTTGGGTTCGTTCCAAATCTTTGCTATTGAAAATAGTGCTGCAATACAGTAGATAAAATATTTATGCTACAACTAGCATTATGTTAATATAAAAGTTGAGATGAAGTACAAGATCAAAGCCAAGGTCTAATGACATTGCTTTACCATGAGACCCCCTTTACTTGCCTGAAAACTGATGCTGAACAATGCATCATACCTTCTATCCCTGGGTTCCTTTCTCAAGCCTTTTCTAATCATTGCTTTTATCATATGGAAGTAGGCAGGGGCCAAGAGATGAAGGGTCCTATCAGGCTGAGTCCTGAGGGGCTGAGGATTCATATTTATCGTAAGGGCAACTAGAGGCCTTAAAGAATTCTAAGTGTCATGATGTGGTTGGCATTTTAGAAACATTCTGGCTGCAAAGTGGGGCTCAGATTGGAGAGAAACAGGAAAGATATGATCCGAGAAGTTGGTAGAGGATTCCAGGCAACTCGCAGGACGGCAGGGTGCAGGGTGGTGACAGTGGCATGGAAGAAGTGGAAGGACTCAAGACAGGCAGCAGCTGGACTCAGTGGACCTTGGGGGTCAATTAGGGCTGGGGAGTGAGGGGGAAATAAGACCTCTAGAACAGTTCCCAGAGTTCTAGCTTGGGCAGCTGAGTGAACTGCACACACCTTTTATAAGACACAGAGTTCTGAAGGAGGAGCCAGTTTGGAGAGAATAAAATGAGTTTAACGTTGGATGTGTTGAGTTTGCAGTGCTTTTAGACATTTGGGTCTTGTGATATGGGTTGAAGCAGGAGATAAGATTTGTTGGTCATTTGTGCTTAGTCAGGAGGTAAGGATTTGGAGGTCATTTGTGCACACGAGGTAATGAAGGCCACCTCCCCCAGGAAGAGGGTTAAGAGTGAACAGAGGCCGGGCATGGTGGCTCACACCTATAATCCCAGCACTGTGGGAGGCTGAGGTGGGTGGATCACCTGAGATCAGGAGTTCAAGACCAGCCTGATCAACATGACGAAAGCCCATCTCTACTAAAAATACAAAATTAGCTGGGCGTGGTGTCATGCGCCTGTAATCTCAGCTACTTGGGAGGCTGGAGCTGGAGAATCACTTAGCACCCAGGAGGCAGAGGTTGCAGTGAGCCGAGATTGTGCCATTGCACTCCAGCCTGAGTGACAGGAGCAAAACTCCATCTCAAAAAAAAAAAAAAGTGAACAGAGACCGACGGAGGGCGGAGGAAAGACCATTCACCCAGGGAGGCCAAGAAGGAGCAGTCATGGCTGGGCAAGGTGGCTCACGCCTGTAATCCCAGCACTTTGGGAGGCCAAGGTGGGCGGATCACGATGTCAGGGGTTTGAGACCAGCCTGACCAACATGGTGAAACCCTGTCTCTAAAAAAAAAAGAGCAGCTAGAGGGACGGAAAGGAAACCAGGAAGTACAAGATCATGGAGACCAGGAGAAGAGAGCTGTTCAAGAAGAAGGCAGTGGCCCAAAGAGCTGACCACAGGGAGCCGAGCCAGGTCGAACACATGTGGACAGGAGCCTTCCCGTGTCCATCCTCTTCTTCCTGGTTTGTCACACTCAGTTCTAACTGATAGACAAGCTGGGAACTTGTCCTGAACACTGTCCTTTGGGTTTGGTGGCCTAGAGTGGACTGACAAATGAGTGTGACATGGGGCCATGAAAACCCAAATGAAGGTGACTCTTTTTTTTTTTTTTTAAGATGGAGTCTCGCCGTGTCGCCCAGGCTGGAGTGCAATGGCACAATCTTGGCTCACTGCAAACTCCACCTCCCGAGTTCAGGCGATTCTCCTGCCTCAGCCTCCCAAGTAGCTGAGACTACAGGCATGTGCCACCACGCCTGGCTAATTTTTGTATTTTTAGTGCAGACGGGGTTTCACCATGTAGGCCAGGCTGGTCTTGAACTCCTGACCTGGTGATCTGCCTGCCTCAGCCTCACAAAGTTCTGGGATTATAGGCATGAGCCCGAGCCTGGCATGAAGGTAACTCTTTGGGGGTCCTCAACCCCCAGGCCACAGACCAGTACCTGTTGGTGGCCTGTTAGGGACCAGGCCAAGCAGCAGGAGGTGAGGGGTGGGCGATGGAGTATTACAACCTGAGCTCTGCATCCTGTCAGATCAGTGGTGACATTAGATTCTCATAGGAGCAGGAACCCTATTGTGAACTGTGCGAGCGAGGGATCTAGGTTGCACACCCTTATGAGAATCTAACAAATGTCTGATGATCTGAGGTGGAATAGTTTCATCCCAAAACCCGACACTCGCATGCCCCCTCCTCCCTGGTCTGTGGACATACTGTCTTCTGTGAAATTGGTCCCTCGTGCCAAAAAGGCTGGGGACCGCTGCTTTAAGGAGTTTGCCTGGCCAGGCTCAGTGGTGCATGCCTGTAGTCCCACGTACTCAGGAGGCTGAGGTGGGAGGATCCCTTGAACCCAGGAGTTCAAGTATTCAGCCTGGGCAACATAGCAAGACCCCATCTCTAAAAATAAATTTTAAAAATATATATTCTTCTTTTTTTTTTTTTTTGAGATGGAGTTTTGTTCTCATTGCCCAGGCTGGGGCAGTGGTGCAATCTCGGCTCACTGTAACCTCAGCCTCCTAAGTTCAAGTGATTCTCCTGCCTCTGCCTCCCAAGTAGCTGGGATTACAGGCATGAGCCACCACACCCGGCTAATTTTGTATTTTTAGTAGAGACAGGGTTTCACCATGTTGGCCAGGCTGGTCTTGAACTCCTAACCTCAGGTGATCCACCTGCCTTGGCCTCCCAAAGTGCTGGGATTACAGGCGTGAGCCACCTCACCTGGCCAGATTATTCTTAAAAATAAGTAAGTAAATAAATAAGAAGTTTGGCCGACTGGTGAAGGACAGGGAGTGGGGGGTGGGGAGCGTAGCGTGAAGAGGAAGGTAGGATCCAGGCATGCATTTTGCTTGTTTTGGGATAGGCTAGACCAGGGCACATTGAATGGGTGGGGTCTATGGAGACCAAAGGACTGGGAGGCAGAACATAATAGCGAGGAAAAGGCTCCTGAGGAGTAACGGGGGTGGAGGCGGGGCACAGTACAGGGCCTGGGCCTGGGGAGAAGGCGGCCGAGACTTCCCCTGGGGCAGGTGGGACTGCAGGAGAATGGTGGGCCACAGGCCATAGAGCCGGGCCCATGTGGGAGAGGAGCCGGAGCCACAGCCCCCCTTGACAGTGCTCGGTGAGATCACAGGGCTTAGGAGGAGTTTCCTTCCTATCTTCTCTATTAATAAAACTGCCTTTTTATCTAATTTGTATTTGTTTTTATTTTGGGAGACAAGGTTTCGCTTTGTCCACCAGGCTGGAGTGCAGTGGTGAGATCTCTGTGCACTGCAGCCTTGATCTCACGGAGTCAAGAGCTCTCCCACCTTGCAGTCCCAGGAGGAGCTGGGACTACAGGCCTGCACCACCATGTCCAGCTAATTTTGTTTTTTTTTTTTGGTAGCAATGGGGTCTTGCTATGTTGCCCAGGCTGCTCTTGAACTCCTGAACTTCGTCAGTCCTCCCACCTTGGCCTCTCAAAGTACTGGAATTACAGGCATGAGCCACCATGCCTGGTCCAGACTGCCCTTTTTAATCTCTGGTAATGGCTCTATACACAAATTTTTATTTTTTATTTTTATTTTTTGAGACAGAGCTTCACTCTTCTTGCCCAGGCTGGAGTGCAATGGAGCGATCTCTGCTCATTGCAACTTCCGCCTCCTGGGTTCAAGCGATTCTCCTGCCTCAGCCTCCCGTGTAGCTGGGATTACAGACATGCGCCACCACGCCCCGCTAATTTTGTAGTTTTAGTAGAGATGGGGTTTCACCATGTTGGTCAGGCTGCTCTCGAACTCCTGACCTCAGGTGATCTGCCCACCTCAGCCTCCCAAAATGCTGGGATTACAGGCGTGAGCCACCATGCCCCACCCTATCCACAAATATTAAAGATGATTTTTTATAATGATATAATAAATCTCAAACCTAATGGTTTAAATTCACCTCCTCCTGAATCAGCTTCTTCAGCAGGTATTTGCTGAGTGGAAATTAGACAGCAGGGCTACCGTGCCGGGCCATGTGTCCTAGGGTAGGCTCCTAGTTAAAATGAACCTCAGTGACCGGCAGCCAGAATGGAAAGAGAAGCCTCAAAGAAACTTGCAGCTGCAGACTACTTCCCTCTCCCCCAGGTTGTTCCTTCTGAGAGCACAGATACCTTCAACCACCTGATATCAGCAGAGGAGTACCCACAAATGTGAGCTGCTGGGGTCTAACAACAGAACTGCGTCTCGGAACCGAGCAGCCATGGCTGGCGAGCTGGAATTCACGTGTCTAAGCTGCTCTTTGTCTCGACAGTTTGGCTCCTTTCTGCTTGAGTCAGTCCAGAATAAGTTCTCCTTGTGCCTAGAACACACTGAGCCCTTATTCCCTGGCATGTGCTGTGTTATTACAAAGAAACCCAGCAAGTTTTGAATCTGCTTGCACAGTAGAACTATACATCAAACTGGTTATGCAAAAGGCAGGGAATGGTACATGTTATGTTACATTTTTCTTACCACCTACTATAAACAGAGGCTCTTTAATTTCTTGGCTTTTCAATCATTTTTTTTTTTTAAATCAGGAAACATTTCTTTCTTGAATAGCGTTCTGTAGTGTGAACGATTTTGGTGGTGGTGTGGCACATTTGAGAACGTTATTGTGCTTCAAAGGCTTGGCAGGACTTCCTCAACTGGGATGAATGCAGAGGTGCTTTGTATATTCAAGGCAGTGTGCAGGTTTTTTTTTTATTTCATAAAAACTCCAACTCTGCATTAAGGATTGAATCACATAATCATCTAGTTAGTTTTGCCATTTCCTGTGAAGCAAGGGGCAGTGTGGGTTAAATCTTCAGGAGTTCTGGGAAATCAGCCCCATGCCCAGAAACCCCAAGTCAGGATGAAACTCGATTCCCTGGTAGAAATAGGAAGGGCATTTTAGACAGGGCCCCAGGCTCTGGGAATGTAAAATAATGCCCCTTCAAAAAGGGGAGGCACAGGCAGCCCTAGGGGGGGGACTGCGGAGAAATCAGGCAGTTTCTGTTGAGGTAGGAGGGAGCAGAAAGTGTGAGTGAGGACGGGGCTTGAGAGGAGGCTGTCACAGTGCCTGGCACATGCCCTCTGAGCAGCT
Organism: Ateles fusciceps; assembly: GCA_036589455.1. Lineage (NCBI taxonomy): Eukaryota > Metazoa > Chordata > Mammalia > Primates > Atelidae > Ateles > Ateles fusciceps. The sequence continues at coordinate 10,561,381 of JAZHEH010000572.1, read as the reverse complement.
ATGGAAACATGTGCTAGAGGCCAGGCACGGTGGCTCACGCCTGTGATCCCAGCACTTTGAGAGGCTGAGGAGCGGGTATTCCTTGAGCTCAAGAGTTCAAGACCAGCCTGGGCAACATGGTGAAATCACGTCTCTACCAAAAATATGAAAATGAGCCTGGTGCGTGCCTGTAGTCCCAGCTACTAGTGAAGCTGAGGTAGGAGGATCGCTGGAGCCTGGGAAGTTGAGGCTGCAGTGTGTCCTGATTGCACCACTGCACTCCAGCCTGCATGACAGAGCAAGACCCTGTCTCAATCAATCAATCAATCGATCAATGTATTCGAGTGCCACCTCAATTCAGAGCAATTTTCATGAGACAATGCAGACTGAGAAAGGCGAGAGGAAGAGATGTGGCCTAACAATACCCCTGCCCCACCTCTGGTCCACACGTTTCATTTGAACCACATAAAACTGTCATTTTTGTAGTAAAGAGCGGTCAAGTGTTAGCAATGTCGTATTGGTTCAAAACGGTTCAATGTTGGCAATCTAATATTTTATATATTTGGGCTTTTGTTTTGTTTTGAAATGGAGTCTCGTCTCACTGTGTTGCCCAGGCTGGAGTGCAGCGGCCCAATCTCGGCTCACTGAAACCTCCGCCTCCCAAGTTCAAGGGATTTCTCCTGCCTCAGCCTCGGGAGTAGCTGGGACTATAGGCATGCACCACCATGCCTGGCTAATTTTTGTATTTTTTAGTAGAGATGGAGTTTTGCCATGTTGGCCAGGCTGGTCTTGAACTCCTGACCTCAATTGATCCGCCTGCCTCGGCTTCCCAAAGTGCTGGGATTACAGGCATAAGCCACTGTAATCCCTTTTAAAATAAACAGGTAAGAAACTGTAGCTGCTTCAGAGAAGAAGAGGAAGGAAACTGTTACTTGGAATTTGTAGAAACAGAAAATTGTTAATCCCACATTTAAAAATTCTGCCTTGGCTAAAAAAATGATCACCTGTTGACACAACTGCTTTAAAAAGACAAAGCCTGAACTGGCCATTGTACTTTAAAAAAAAACAGGTAAGGCAAAATGTTGGATTTGCACACCAGTTATCATAAAATCTAGGCTAAATCTGTACTTATCATAAACAAACCCTGGTCTAAGTCTGTTTACTGCATAGGGGAAAGTGCTTTCCTGTAACTCTTCAAAGTTTACAAGTTCCAAGGAGGGTTTGACTTGTAACCTAGAGATCAAAAACGTCGGAATGAATAGAGCAAAGTTTCTCGCTCACAGCTCTGTGGACATTTTGGACCAGATATTTCTTTGCTTTTGGGGGGCGGTCCTGGGTATTGTGGGTTATTGAGTAGCATTCCCAGGCCCCTAGCCCTTAGATGCCAGTATCACCCTGCCCCCTCAACAAGTTGTGACAATCAAAAGTGCCTCCAGACATTGCCACGTGTCCCCTGGAGTAGGGAGGGAGGGAGAACAGCATCCCTCCTCTCCCCACCCCCAGAGAAGCCACTGGATTTGTTGACAGTCATTTGTTAAAATGTTTGGTGTAGAAAACTGTTTAAAGTTATATATTATATTTGTCACACTGGTTGATTTTTACCAGCCAACTTTTAAACAATTAACTTACGATCTATGATCTCACATTTTATAATGTAACTAAGTTACCTTCTTAGATAGCAGCAAGACCTAAGGTCTTAACTTTTTCTCTCTAAGACAGACAAAATTCTGGCTGGGTGCAGTGGCTCATGCCTGTAATCCTAACACTTTGGGAAGCCAAGGTGGGCGGATCACCTGAGGTCAGGAGTTCAAGACCAGCCTAGCCAACATGGTGAGATCCTGTCTCTACTAAAAATACAAAAATTAGCTGGACATGGTGGTATGCCCCTGTAGTCCCAGCTACTCTGGAAGCTTAAGGTGGGAGCATCACTTGAGCCTGGGAGGTAGAGGCTGCAGTAAGCCGTGATCGTGACACTGCTCTCCAGCTTGGGGGACAGAGCAAGACCCTATCTCAAAAACAAACGAAAAACGAGACAAAATTTCAACACATTTAATTAAATATCTAATTTTTAGTGATTCATGATCAGGCAGCTCACCATCTACAGAAAACAGGCGCTCTGCTGGACAGGGCAGAAGAGTAGGTTTTTATAAGGTAGCTTGAGCAGGAACAAGGGAACAGAATAATACAAAAGGCAGCTTGGTTAACGTCAGGTTACTTCAGGCTAGTTTCCTTGTAAAGGTTAAAAAACAGAGGGGGACATCCTTATAGCAGCTCAGGTTGACTGGGCCCTTTTAGATTGGTTGCTGAGAATCTCTTGTGTTTAGATTTAAAAAAAAAAAGGTCTATTTGGGGGATTTTCCTGCTTCCTTGAGGCAAAAGTGACTCCATTTTGGTTAGTAGCTCCATTTCTGCTGCGGCCTAGTGCAGGAACTCAGTCTGAAATAGAGGCCTCCCATCTCCTCCCATAACTTTTATTTAACACTGATAAGTCTTGTGACTCTAATGAAGGCTAAGAAGCCATAGAAGTGCTAGTTTTTCGCCATTGAGAGAAAGAGGAGGCACCTCTTTTCAAAAGACTCCATTCCAGCTGGGTTCCCTGAGACTAGAAGCAGCAGCTAAATATTTTTGTTTGCTTGCTTTTTCTTTTCTTTTTCTTTTTTTTTGAGACGGAGTCTCACTCTGTCGCCCAGGCTGGAGTGCAGTGGCGCAATCTCAGTTCACTGCAACCTCCGCCTCCTGGGTTGAAGCAATTCTCCTGCCTCAGCCTCCCGAATAGCTGGACTTACAGGTGCCCGCCACCGTGCCCAGCTAATTTTTGTATCTTTCATGGGTACAGGGTTTCACCATGTTGGCCAGGCTGGTCTCAAACTCTTGTCCTCAGGTGATCTGCCCACCTTGGGCTCCCCAAAGTGCTGGGATTACAGGTGTAAGCCACCGCGCCCAGCTGTTTTCTTACTGTGGTGTACCACATCACCTTGCTAAATATTTGGACATCACCTCATGTTGCAGAGGCCTGGCCCCGGGTGGGGGGGTTGCTTCACAGTGTGCTCGGCTAGGCTAGACCAAGCCAGCCAGGGGCCCTGGCTTGGAGGCTTTGTCAGAGGTGCTGTCCCCAGACTTGCTGTGGAGGGAAGGCTGTCTGTCTCCCAGTGGCCCCTACGGACTGCGGTAGGCGGTCCCTTGCCCACATCTCTGGACACATCACCTGCACACACCAACAGATTCGCAGGAGCAACCCACCCTCAGCCAGTGGGGAGAGGAGTTGCTGTGTCAGTACCCGTTTCCTCACTCTCTTGGGGGAATATTCCAGACACGCTCCACATGGTCTCTTGGGGACAGAGGGCCCAAGGGGCTGGCCCCAGTTGCCCACAGTAATCGCTCGTTCCTTACTGTATTTGTTATTTGTTTTTCCTTTCCTTGTCCCCATTTCACAGTGGTACCTGGGAACACTGCCCAGATAAACTACTTGCACCCAAATCCTTTGTCCAGAGCCTGCTTCTGGGGGGAATTCAAACTAAGACATATAGACCTCAGGCAAAGAGCTCCTAGGCAGCAGCCATGGTGGACAGAAGGCCACGGGCAGAATTCATATGCCCCGGGCTCCCATACAGCTCTCAGAAATGAGCAAAAAGCCCCCCCCAGATGGAACCATGATTGAATATCCAGTCAATAAACTATAATGTAATTATGATAGAATTTCCAGTAAATCCGGTAGGGGTCATAGACTGACCTAAGTCAGCTTTGGCAATGGTGATGTCCGTAGCTTCTGGCAAATCAAGGTAGGCAGGGCTACAGCTCCCTGCTTCCATCACTACCACCTCCCCGAGCAGCGGTGTTTTACAACGAAAGCGGGTACCTTGGACTTTTGTTAACAGCCCTAAATAGTAATATTTCCTGTTCTCAGACTTGGTGGGGGGATTCCCACTGTCTGTCCTCAGGCCTCCACACAATACCTTGCATAAAGTTTTTTTTTTTGGTTTGTTAGCTTTTTGAGATGGAGTCTCTGTCGGCCAGGCTGGAGTGCAGTGGCACGATCTCGGCTCACTGCAACCTGCGCCTCCTGGGTTCAAGCAATGCTCTGCCTCAGGCTCCCGAGTAGTTGGGATTACAGGTGCCCGCCACCATGCCTGGCTAATTTTTTTGTGTTTTTAGTAGAGATGGGATTTCACCATGTTGACCAGGCTGGTCTTGAACTCCTGACCTCATGATCCACCTGCCTCGGCCTCCCAAAGTGCTGGGATTACAAGTGTGAGCCACTGAGCCCGGCCTGATTTTGTTTGTTCCTTGATGTCCAGGTGAGGGCCTGGAGGGACTTGGGGAGTAAAAAGCGAGACGTTCTCCATCCAGTGTGAAACAGGGTCGGGGGTCGGCTCCTGTGGAGAACCAGCCCCTGTGTCTTCATGTCCCCTATCTTTAAGGGAGTTGGGGACTGAGGGGCCTGACTAAAGCCGGGCATGATGTCCCATGCCTGTAATCCCAGCTGTTTTGGGAGGCCAGGGCAGATAGATCACTTGAAATCAGAAGTTCGACACCAGCCTGATCAACAAGGCAAAACCCTCTGTACTAAAAAACACACCAAAAAATTAGCCTGGTGTGGTGGTGGCTGTGTATAATCCCAGCTACTTGGGAGGCTGAGGCAGGAGAATTGCTTGAACCCGGGAGGCGGGGGTTGCAGTGAGCCAAGATCGAGCCACTGCATTCCAGCCTGGGTGACAGAGTGAGACTCTGTCTCAAAAAAAAAAAGAAAAAAAAAGAAAAAAAAAAAAGAAAGAAAGAAAAGAAAAAGATATACAATGCTACTATCAGTCCAGAATATTCACTTGTGCCCCTTCCTGGTCCACCCCTGCCCCACCCCCACCAATCTCTACTGTTTTCCCCCCCCCACTCCAACCCCATCAGCTGGGGAGAGGAGAGGAGAGAGGTGTTTTTTTTTTTGAGATGGTGTGTCACTCTGTTGCCCAGGCTGGAGGGCAGTCCACCTGCTGGGTTCAAGCAATTCTTCTGCCTCAGGCTCCCCAATAGCTGGGACTACAGATGCATGCCACCACACCTGGCTAATTTTTGTATTTTTAGTAGAGACAGGGTTTCACCATATTGGTCAGGCTGGTCTGGAACTCCTGACCGCAGGAGATCCACCTGCCTCAGCCTCCTAAAGTGTTGGGATTATAGGCATGAGCCACGCGCCTGGCGGGAGAGGTCTTTTTGATCCTCTCCTGGAGGCTACTGCAGTAGCATTCCAAGCAGAGTCCTCAGGGTCAGTCCAGGGATGAAATGCGGTCCATCTGAATTCTTTGCCTTCCCAGGAATGGCATGCACTTGTGCCCTTTCAGTGCTGGGGATGAGTAAGCTTGACATTCATTAGGCCCCAGACTTCTGGGAAGACAATTTGGAAAGTCCTCCATTCAGGATTTCATAAAAACATTCAGGGCCAGACAGCCCTTTATGAAACTGGCTAGCAAAATGAAAGCTTTTAAAAAACAAGTCCAAAAAGTTTACTGCGTGAACCTACAGATTATATACTGAAAAAAGCTTACTCTGTGTATTTCCATATGATGACACATTTTGTATCCTTTAATTATTAAGGGCAGACAGTGTAATGGGAGATTTAAAAATGAACCCGGGGTCTGAACCACAAAACAGGCTAAGACATTTGCTTTTAGACATAAAATCACTCAAATTACTTTTCAGTATATGGTATTTAAAACATTGATTTTGCATTACCCACAGCTAGCCTGGTTATCAGCAAAGTCAAGTGTAGGCAACTGTACACATCCCTGGTTATACTGGAACCCGTGGTACAGACAGAATCCTGCCTCTCCCACCCCCATGCTAGTACTTTTCAGGGTGGTGTGTGTGTGTGTATGTGTGCTGTGTGTGGTGTGTGTGTGGAAGGTGGACCCAATAAGGCCATGAATCTCTGTAGATCGTTTCTGCAGCGGGGCAGGGGCATCCCGCATGCTCAGCTCCAAGTTGTCCTGCCCCAGGGACACCTTTATAAGTAATCTAGAGCCACAGTGGGACACAAGCCCAGCACACAGCCACAGGAGGGCTCAGAAACAGGCTTTAGTCAGGCCCCCTCAGCCCCCAACTCCCTTAAAGACAGAGGACATGAAGACACAGGGGCTGGCTCTCCACACGAGCCGACCCCCGACCCTGTTTCACACAGGATGGAGAACGTTTCACTCTTTACTCCCTGAGTCCCTCCATGCCCTCACCTGGACATCAAGGAACAAACAAAATCAGGCCGGGCTCAGTGGCTTGTAATCCCAGCACTTTGGGAGGCCGAGGCAGGTGGATCATGAGGTCAGGAGTTCAAGACCAGCCTGGTCAACATGGTGAAATCCCATCTCTACTAAAAATACAAAAAAATTAGCCAGGCATGGTGGCGGGCACCTGTAATCCCAACTACTCGGGAGCCTGAGGCAGAGCATTACTTGATCCCGGGAGGCAGAGGTTGCAGTGAGCCGAGGTCAAGCCACTGCACTCCAGCCTGGGTGACAGAGCGAGACTCTATTTTGGGAAAAAAAAAAAAAAAAAAGGAATAAGCAAAATCAAGAGTGAGAAATAGCTGAGTCCACCAATATACAAGAGCTAAACAAATGTAGTAAACAAGATGAGAAGCTGCTAAACTCTATGGTCATAACTACTACTTGGGAATTTAATACAAACACCAAAGAAGCAAAACATCTAAAAAGCACGTGGTATCAATGAGAGCTTATTAAATTCCAGGGATGTCTCAGAGCTAGCTTTCTGGACACAGTAGGGTGGGCCTGGCCCGACAGGAAAGGGGGATGCGGACAAGCAGCAGGATGGGAAGCCTCCTTTGTGGGGTAGGAAGGTCAGAGAAACATGAGCCTTGTGTCTCAGAACATACACAGGTGTTATGTCTCAATCTAGTTAAGTATTAAACAAAACTAATTAGAAACAAATCCTACTCTCAGGAGCCATCTGACCCTGTGCTCGCTCACTTATCCTTTCTGGAAGCAAAAACAAAGCCTGTTTCTATCTTTCATGGTTTAAATGAAACCAGCAATGGTTTAAATGTATTCAGATCTCTTCCAGCAATTCTTATTCCAGAATAACAGAACTGACAGATCCTCACAGAAAGCAGAGAGGTAATATTTAATTTCAGAGGTTTTACAAACTCTTTTCTTTTAATCACCCTATCCCCACCCTATTTTTTCTTTAGCATTTTATCATCACCTTTTTTTTTTTTTTTTTTTTTGAGACAGAGTCTCACTCTGTCGCCCAGGCTGGAATGCAGTGACGTGATCTTGGCTCACTGCAATCTCTGCCTCCAGGTTCAAGAGATTCTCCTGCCTCATCCTCCCAAGTAGCTGGGATCACAGGCATGTACCACCAAACCAGGCTAATTTTGTATTTTTAGCAGAGATGGGGTTTCACCATGTTGGCCAGGCTGGTCTTGAACTCCTGACCTCAGGTGATCTGCCTGCCTTGGCCTCCCAAAATGCTGGGATTACAGGCATGAGCCACCGTGCCTGGCTAGAATTTGTATTATTTTTAAATTTTACTTTAGATTCAGGGGATACATGTGCATATTGCATGATGCTGAAGTTTGGTGTTCATTTGAAGCCATCAATCAAATGGTAAACATAGTACCCAATAGGTAGTTTTTCAACCCTTCCCCACTCCCTCCCTGCTTTTTGAGTACCCTGTGTCTATTGTTCTCATCTTTATGTCCAATACCCAATGTTTAGCTCGCATTTAGAAATGAGAACATGCAGTATTTGGTTTTTTGTTTCTGCATGAATTCACTTAGGATAATGGACTCCAGCTGTATCCATGTTGCTGCAAAGAATATGATTCCTTTTTTTTTGTTTGTTTGAATGGAGTCTCACTCTGTTGCCCAGGCCAGAGCACAGTGATGTGATCTCAGCTCACTGCAACCTCCACCTCCCAGGTTCAAGTGATTCTCCTGCCTCAGCCTCCTGAGTAGCTGGGACTGCAGGTGCACGCCACCATGCCCGGCTAATTTTTGTATTTTTAGTAGAAACAGGATTTCACCATATTGGCCAGGCTGGTCTCGAACTCCTGACCTTGTGATCCGCCTGCCTCAGCCTCCCAAAGTGCTGTGATTACAGGCATGAGCCGCCACACCTCGCTCCATTCCTTTTTATGGCTGTATAGTACCCCATGGTGTATATGTACCACATTTTCCTGATCCAGTCCATCACTGATGCACCTGGGTTGATTCCATGTCTTTGCTATTGTGAATAGTGCTGTGATATACGTGTGACTGCAAATCACCTGAGATTTTAAGTATTTGTTTGGTTATTTGTTCCCACCACCAAACCTCCCCCTGTGCCCCACAAGAATGCAAACTCCACTCTTCACTGCCCTCCCCATTGGCCCTGCCAAGTACCCAGTACATGCTCAACATTTCCTGAATGAGAGATTACTCCATGTGTTATACCCAACCACACCAAGTACAGTATTGCTTGTAAATTGTGCTTTAATTTCTGCAATCAGATCTGATGCAGTGAGATACAAGTATAAACTTTTCATTGTGCATCCAGAAAATAGAAAGCACATGTATACAGGTTTAGCTTAACAGCTTATTCCCTTATAAAGAAAAAAACATTTTGAATTTAATTAAAGCTAGTTTATCTTCAGTGTAAAAACTTGGAGGTATAAACAAACTCAAGATATTATACACAGTAAATTAATGTACATTTCCAAACTTGCACAGTACAGCATTTTAAACAAAGTAAATGGTCTCATCTCAGTTTTCACTGTTAAGCATAATCCACATCCCAATCTTGGATAAAAATTTCACAATATATAAACCCACTGAGAATTCTATACACAAATACAAGTTATAGAAATCTGATTTCAAATATAAATACAAAAATTGTCATGACCTTACACATTACAACAGCTTATTTTTCTATTGTAATTTAAAAAAAATCATAGAAAAATATTTAAATGCACATTCAACTGCTATGACAAAGGCCATGACCTTGTGCCTTTAAACCGTACTTTGTAGAGTGTAAAGCATCACACCAGGCATTTTTGGAATGAAAATTATGAAGCCTGAAGAGGCTACTGTATAAATATTCACGTTATAATGTGGTAACAAAAATAGCTCCATAGCATATTTGGGAGGCAATGGGGCAAAGAAGGAAGTGGAGGTTAGTGCTAATTTAAGAAGGCCTATAGACTGTATGTGAAAGTAGCTAAGGAACTAGTTAGTGTATTTTAAACTCCCTATTACAAGCCTAACACTGACCTCGCTACTAACTCTTAAGGCAATCAAGAGGAAACACGTGTTTGGCCTCCAGATGTGTGAATCCTGCCCTCCCCTCAACCTTTGTTCATCTTAACAGACCAACCTGGCTCCTGCATTCATACAGAGTGGGGAGCACAGCAAAACAATTCATTGTATGTACAAAAGACAATTCAGTGCAAACCTAGAAACTCAACGGTTTCAAATTTTCTGCTTTTTGAGACAAGTTCTTACTCCAACACCCAGGCTGGAGCGCAGTGGCACGATCTTGGCTCACTGCAACCTCCACCTCCCAGGCTCAAGGGATCCTCCCGCCTCAGTCTCCCAAGTAGCTCAGACTACAGGCATGCACCACCACACCCAGCTAATTTTTGTATTTTTAGTAGAGACAGGGTTTTGTCATGTTGCCCATGCTGGTCTCAAACTCCTGGGCTTAAGTAATTCACCTGCCTCAGTCTCCCAAAGTGCTGGGATTACAGGCGTGAGCCACCACACCCAGCCTGACATTTTCTTATTGCCCTTGAGCAAGTGGAAGCTTTTCTAAACACGTAACATTCAAATTGGGATCGTACTGAAGAACAAATGTGTGTAAAAGGCAAACATTTGATTTACAACATTCTAACGAGTTTTGTTTTTTCCTTTCTTTTATGGGATTTGACAGGGTTTCACTGAGAACAAAAAAACTGCTCCTTACAAAGTATACTTTCCTGCATTAAAAATATATATGTATCTCATTTCGACAGCAGATCCAAGAAGGTGACCAGGCATAGTCAAGTTTCTTCTATGGCTTTTAAATCACTGAGGTATCATATGATCACCACCACTTCTGATATTTATGTTTAAACTGCTTTCCTATGAAAGCCACATTCAAAAGTGACCCAATCCCATCAGTCCATAAAGGTAAAAGAATGCAAGGAACTCGGCTCAGAGGTTGCTGCAGAAAACCGCAATCACAAGTACTCAAAGTCTCAGCAGGCGAGTAGAAAAAGGGGAAAAGGCGAAGCAATTTGTTCCAAACACCAGGAGACTCCAGAGGAACGGAAGCTTCTCAAGCAAAGAAGAGATCCCCCCCAGCGTAACCAACAGACTTAGCAGTGAGACACTGGGACTACTTGCGCCAAGGCAGGGAGTGCAGAGGGACAGCGGCGAGTGGCGCGGAGCAGGTGGAGGAAGATCTGGGGCTGGCAGCACAGAAGAGAGGGGGGTGGCTGTCTAGCCCCCACCCATAGGCAAAGTGACACAGTCTATGAAGGAGGGAGGATGGCCTGAAGCATCAGGACGGACGATACCAGTGAAACTTCCCAGCTGTTTTACAGGCAAGGGGGTGTAGAAAGGAAAAATGTGATGGTCTAAGTAAATGCCACACATCTTAATACCTCTATCTGAATCTTCAATTCACCATACAAATATGTAAAGCTGAACTTGTTTCTATAATTGAGATGGGTTACACAGAAACTTACTATTCCCAATGACTGGATAAATTATCTTGGCACAAAGAGGATCCGAAGAAAGTATCAAGTCCAGGAATTATCTTACTGAAGCCCTTTCTGGTAGTAAACTGGCCATTGTGGGCCCTGTATAATACTTAGGCATCAGAAAACGGCCACAACCTTATTGCAGGTCAAGTAATAATTCCCTCCAATTAATAATACTACAGATTCAGTTTTAATTGCATAGTCTTTAGAACCATGAGAAATAAAGAGAGCCACCCTTTTTCCCGAAGGCCCAGGTTTATTCCAATGGGGTGCCAGGCTAAGGACCCAGCCAGCATTAGCTGCAGCATGACACGAATCTAGGGATCCGCTGTCCCAGTCTTCCACACTCCTCTCACAATCACTCAACAAGCAGGTCATACATCCCCTAGGTCCACGAACTCATCTTCTTGTTTGGCCAAATCGTCTTCATCTCCCAAAGCTTTCCAGCCACTGGTGGGTAAGACTGGCTTAGAGGAATGTCGCTGGAGCAGAGCGAAAGGAAACAAAGAGGACAGGCGGGCAGAGTTCCTCAGCAGGCAGGGGGCATCGGCCTGGGGGACCTGCTGGCTGTGGTGTCTCTCGTCGATCTTCTCTTGTAAACTCTGGACTTCCTCCATCATTTCCAAGAGTTTGCTCATAGTGGCCACTCGGCCACCACCTAGGATTTGGGCTTCTGGAATCCAACGCAGGTAGCGCTGGGCCCAGACTTTGATTTCAGGTCCCTCGATATGCGGTAACAACAAACCGTGGTAGTCAGTAGGCTTGCTATGCCAGCTGTCATAAAACTCTCGAAAGTTGTCTTGGAGCTCATCAGACGAATTAATAAGTTTGCTAATTCTCTTGCCCAGAAGGTTCTTAATTAAATGATCTGTTTCTTCCCTGAAAAATCCTCTTTTGGGAGATGACTTAGATTGTGTAAGTGGCAGAGAAAGTTGTCGCTGATGCTTTGAGAGAAAACACAAAAATCACTGGTTAACGTAACAGGCACAGTTAACAGTTGTTGCCATCAAAAAAGAAGCATAACCCTGCTTTAACAAGTTCCAAGAGACATCAGCGTTGCCATGTGAATGCACACTCATTAACATGCTGTAACACCCAGAAGTGGGGTGTTCCTGTTTATTCTCATGGTGCACCCTGTACCAGAAACAAATGGGAAACCAGGTGCACATGGCAGCTGTGCAGAAAGGCATGCTGGGACACAGAGAAGGAGCTTTCAGCATCCTCCTCCTCTGTCACAGGGGCACCACGGGACACAAAGCACTTCTCAAAAAGCTGTTTAACTTAAGATAGTTTAATGACTTAGGGGAACTTGTGGGTGAGGCCTATTCATGTTCTGAAGGGAAAAAGGTTTCTTCTTTGAGAACTTTAAGGCTGTTAACTACTACAGTCTTCTGAACACCTGCGAGGAGGCACTGACTACCGGAAGATACTATCGCAGGGGTGAAATAGCAGCTTATCAGGCATCCAGCAGGAGTTTAAGCCTAAGTCATAAAGATTCTTTAGGACAAAGGAAACAGGCAGGTGAGAGCAAAGAAATTTGACGAATCAGCTAAGTTGACCAGACTTGTCTGACAACCTGCATGGAATAGAAAATGTGACAGCATTTTCACTTTTTCATTTTTTCCCCCTTGGTAATTCCCTCTGTGGCTAGAGTATCATATTTGGGGGTGCACTGTGAAAGGGTTGTTAGTCTGGATGCAGTGGCTCACACCTCTAATTCCAGCACAGAGAGAGACAGAGGTGAGTAGATCACCTGAGGCCAGGAGTTCAAGACCAGTCTGGCCAAAATGGCGAAACCCCATCTCTACTAAAAATACAAGAGATTAGCAGGGTATGGTGGCGCGTGCCTGTAATTTCAGCTATTCAGGAGGCTGAGGCAGGAGAATCGCTTGAACCTGGGAGGCAGAGGCTGCAGTGAGCCAAGATCGCGCCGTTGCACTCCAGCCTGGGCAACGAGAGCGAAACTCCGTCTCAAAAAAAAAAAAAAAAAAAGAAAGGGTTGTGAAAGATGGATGTGGTCAGAGGTCATGGGGGTTCCCCAGTGCTCAGAGGAGAAGTAAAAAAACATGGGGAAAAGCTGTTTGTCCAGTTCTTTTGCTACTGTTCAATTGAAGTAAGAAGAGATAACTTAATTTTGGGGCTCACTCTAAAACTCTCTAACATATTTCCATCAGTGGTTCTTCCTTGTAAAAAGATATTCTTTATTGTAAAGAAAATTATTTCCATGTTATGAAATATGGAATAACAATAAAAATATTAAAAAGAAAGCAAAACCATCCACAAGACCACAACCTGGAAGTGACCAGGATTTCTCACTTTCCATCCAGGGACAGAGGAGATGAAGGCCAGGAGTCAGTGGCCTCTCTTTTCTCCATTGTGAAGCTGTGCCAGGCAGGGCAGAGACTAAACTGAACCATCACCCAGTGCTTCCTCCTGCTCGGTTCTGTGCTTAGTACTCACATTCACTGAGCACCTCATTCTCAAAGTCACTATTATTGCCCCATTTTACAAATGAGGAAACTAAAGCACAGAGGGAAGTAATCTGCTGAAGGCACTCTGCTCAGCCAAAGGTGGTTCAAACAGTCTGGCTCCAGAGCCTGGGCTCTCTACTGAGCTCTCCTTGGTCCTGGAAGCCCTCTTTCTCTCTATCTCCCAAGCCAAGGGAGCACTCAAAACCAGCTGACATGCGAGCAGCTCTACAGGCCAAAGCCTGGCCCGAGCCTGTGGCTAACACTGAGGCTACACACTGGAGCGGGTCCCTCCCGTGTGGCATTCGCATGGCAGTGCCACATGCTGCTCAGCCCCTGCTTCCTTGGACTCTCGACAGAACTTCCCCAGGCCACCAGGCCATTCAACACGTCACCCCACCTGATATCTGGTCTTCTTATCCGAAGGCTTCAAAGCTTCTTGTTGCCCCATCCCAACTGTGATTTAGCTAGTGCGACCTGCAATTCTCCACCCCTTCAGCTCAATGCTTTCCCACCTGCCAACTCTTGTTGCTTAGGCTGGCTTTCCCTATCTCCAAGGAAAAGAGACAATTAGAAAAGCTGCATCTGAGGGCCGGGCACAGTGGCTCACGCCTGTAATCCCAGCACGTTGGGAGGCCGAGGCGGGTGGATCACGAGGTCAGGAGATCAAGACCATCTTGGCCAACATGGTGAAACCCAGTCTCTACTAAAATACAAAAAATTGGCTGGTCATGTTGGCGCACGCCTGTAGTCCCAGCTACTCAGGAGGCTGAGACAGGGGAACAGCTTGAACCTGGAAGTGGAGGTTGCAGTGAGCCTAGACTGTGCCACTGCACTCCAGCCTGGCAACAGAGTGAGACTCCGTCTCAACAACAACAAAAAGAAAAGCTGAGGAGAGAAATGAAATCCATTCTTGGAAGGAGGAGCCTAAGGCTCTCCCCTGTAAAACAAGGGGTCCTCCTCGCCGTCTCTGAGGTCCCCTGCCACTCTGGCACAGGGCAGTTTCTGTGGTCCTAATCTGGCACTCACGAGAATGTGCATACAGCCACCAGGGGGCACAACACACTGAAGAAAAACAGATTTTTGGCCAAGCTGTTCTGGGGCTCAGGGAATTCTGGTCAAACTGGCAGGAGACACTCAACTAGAAAGGGAAACTCCACCCTGGGCCTATGTTCCCTAAAAGGGCAGAGTGGCCATTCTGAGTGGCTCACCAGCCAACATCGCCTCTGCTGGATGTGGCTCACCTAGGTCCCCAGTCCTGTTTAGAATGGAACCTAATCTGACACCAGAAAGGGCCAGGCTTTCTGGAGCACCTCCAGATCAGGCAGGATGAAGATGGCATGGAGAAAGCAGTGACACACATCGACTTGGACTTACCATCACTGCTCTCTCCTTTGTGGACTCTGTAGGGGAGAAATTCTGGGCCTGGAGACAGAGCTAGGAAATGTCAGTTAAATAATTCATCAGTTAGGGAACTTTGGGATTATCAACTAAAATGAGTTTTTGACATTTGTGGTTCATAGCATAGGTCAGCAAACTGGCCACCCCTCAGGCCAAATCTGGCCTAGCACCTGTTCTCATGAACACTGGAACACAGCTATGCCTACTTGTTCACCTACTAAGGCTCCTTTTTTTTTTTTTTTTTTTTTTTAAGTAAAGGAATAAAGAATGGCTATTCCACAGGCAGAGCAGCCTAAGGCTTCTTTTGTACTACAACAGTGGAGAGGTAGTTGTGATAGACTTTGTAGCCCTTGACAGAAAAAGTTTTGCAACCTGTGGTTTATAGGCACAGCTCAATAGGAAAGTCTTACTATTTATTATAATAAATGAACTGGTATCAGCCAAGTAAAACCCATGCAATCAATGTGACTTTTACTCACACACACAGGCAGGACAAGAGGAACGATTCCATGGAGTATGACTAGGGTAGCGGCATCCTCAGTGACATTTGGCAAATGGCCCTGTTGCATCAGGGCAAAGGTGATTTGCTGAAAGCAAAGGATTCTAATGGGCCTTGACAATTTGACCGTCACAAATCTCGACTCTGCATACTGCTTCCATGGGTAGGACATGCTGGCAGACAGCATCCATATGTACCTTTCATCATTACATGCACGGGATCTGGGCAGATGAAGGGGGTTTAGACATGTGGACATCTTACTTTGAAGCGCATTCCTTTCCGCTGGCCTTTGTCCAGTTTTGGCTTTTCCATATAAAGGGGATTTTGAGCAATGTCTGGGCTTTGGGTTCAAACTGCACAGACCAATCCCACACGGTGAGCAGATTCAAAGGCTTGCTTTGTGTCTCCTGGCCTTCTCTACCCTGCCAAAACAAGCACAGGTCATGACGGCTTCCCGGGAGGGCTGAGGAAGGCAAACACATACTTCTGCAAACAGGCACCAGGAAGCGTGCTCCCACTCTGCCCTGAGAACAAATAATCGTGGGCACTTTAGTTTTAAAGGCTGAGGCTACCTGTGGTTACTCACTACACACTTTTGGTAGGGGAGGAGGGCAAGAAGAAGGACACTTACTTTCAGGCAGTCTACACGCCAGCTGCTGTGCTGGGTGCTTCCACAGCCTTGCGAGGTAACTGTTGTTTTTCCAATTTTACATCTGAGGAAACCAAGGCTCAGAAAATTGAACGGCCCAAGGTCACAAAACTGGTAAGTCACAAGGCTGGGCTCTGAAAGCAGGGCTGTCACTCCAACTGCCCTGTGGGATTTGGTAATCTCCCAGCTCAAGCAAACCCTGCAGCCCTCAGGAGGCTGCTCAGAAGCACTGAGATTAGCTGGGAAAGCTATGCCTGTGGGGCACAGCCTTAAGAGGGACCAAAGGGGATAAGATGAAAGGAAAAGCCTAGCTTTCCTGCTCTGCCTGGTCTCCATTCTCTTCACAAAGGAATTCCAGGCATTAAGCAAATGAAAGGGAGGACATCTGGTCTGACCGTCTTTAAAACGGACAGCTTTGAATTCTGCTTAATTCCCCAGCTTCAACACTTGCTTCCAGTTCCAATTATTTACCATGTGACCACCGGTGAGTTACTTATCCTTTTTAAGCCTCAGCTTCCTCCAGGATAATAAAAAGCATATGCCATAGGGTGCTATGAGGATTAAATATTAATACCTAAGAAGCTCTTAGAAGAATGCTTGGTATATAGTGTTAAATATCTTTTTAAAAATGCGGAGCGTCTCATGAGTTTGCATGTCATCCTTGTGCAGGGGCCATACTAATCTTCTCTATATCATTCCAACTCTTTTTAGTGTATGTGCTGCCAAGTGAGCACCATTTTTAGCTTCAGTATTACTGCATACTTGTCAGAGGGAGCCTCTTCAATACACAGGTTCCTAAGAGGGACTCTTACCATGTTAGTATCTTTTTGATGAGGTGAATTGAAGAAGAAGGTGCTAAAAATAGGTATGTACAGGCTATCTGACAAAACAGTCAGATAAGTCTCTGTGAATTCAAATGCTGGGGGATGCTGGTGCACCAGCTGCCAGACACAATCTAGGAAAAGCAGGAACACAGGAACCTGCATGAAAACAAGATACGTTACTTGGTGGGCAGAGCCCAAAGCAAGCCGTCCTGAGTTCAAGGGGCAGCTACCTCTACAGCTGTGGAATAACCACTTCTGAGGACTTTGTTCTCTGGGAAACTCAGAATACTCCAACCCATCCCAAGTGAGAAATATGCTAAACTGAAATCACATGCTTGTGGATTCACGGACCTATCTGTGTCAGACATTTCAAAGATGAAGTATGTAAAAATCTCATTATGGATCAGTGTTACAGCGAGCATCTGCAAGTGATTCTGATAAAGCAAAACACTAACTTAGAACCCCAATTAAGCAAAATTTTACCTCCTCCAAAAAAAAAATTCCATTCTTCTCATAAGTAGTATTACATTACCAAAAAATGTACTTAATTTCGATGCTACTTTGAATTTTGTCAATAAAAAGGAATGGGCGGAGGGAGGAAACTTCCATTCTCTACCTGGCCACACACTGACTAACAGAGTTTGATCCTGGAGACCGACCTGGAAGGAGAAGCCTCCTCTCCACCCCCGCAGTGAGGGCCCAGAAGACAACGGAGATGGGAGACAAGGCAGAAGCAGTGAAAGTGAGTTTCAAAATGTTTTCAAAATGTATGTTTACAAATCCGCAAGCCTCCTTTATTAACTCCCAGAGGTGAGCCCTTGATGAGCAGGGAGAGTGGTTTCTAGTGTGCTCTAACATTTATAAAGCACTTATCCTCCCTGATTCACCAGTGATCCTGCCAGGGGCTAAGACAAGCTATGTTACAGTCTCTCCCTTACAGAGGAGGAAATGGGGAAGATTTGAGATGCCAGAAGGCTGGCCCCAGGGTCTCACACAGGGCTCTGGAGAGAGAAGAGTAGGGATGCAGCTCTTAGAGCCGCTTCAATCAGATCACAAATGTCACCACCCAACTTTCCTTCAAAACTCCAATATGTCCATGTTGAGATGCGAAGAAACATTTGTACAGCAACTTTATTTCACACTTCATTTTATGCACAGTATCATTAAATAGAGTGGAAAATATGTGAACTGCACTGTATAGGCAGCACAATAGGCTCAGAAAATATGAGTGACTTCTTCAAGAGCTAGGTAAACAGCAGATCAGGTCTCTTCTTAGACCTTAGACTCTTTCCCCATTAGACATGGTGTCTGCCAGTCCCCCTTTTCTCAAGATATACAAAAACATATGGCTAGGCATTGTGGCTCATGTCTGTAATTCCACCATTTTGGGAGGCTGAGGCAGGTGGCTCTCCTGAGCCCAGAAGTCTGAGACCAACCTGGGCAACATGGCAAAATCCATCTCTACAAAAAACACAAAAATTAGCTAGGCATGGTAGTGCGAGCCTATAGTCCCAGCTACTCAGGAGGCTGAGTCAGGAGGATTGCTTGAGCCCAGGGGGTTGAAACTGCAGCAAAATAAAGAAAAAAAAAAAAGAAAAGAAAAAGGCCGGGTGTGGTGGCTCACGCCTGTAATCCCAGCACTTTGGGAGGCCAAGGTGGGCGGATCACCTGAGGTTGGGAGTTCGAGACCAGCCTGACCAACACGGAGAAACCTCATCTCTATATTAAAAAAAAAATTAAAAAAAGAAACTGCAGCAAGCCATGACTGCGCAACTGTATTCCAGCCTGGGCAACACAGCAAGACCATGTCTCAAAAAACAAAACAAGGCCGGGTGGCGTGGCTCACACCTGTAATCCCAGCACTTTGGGAAGCCGAGGCAGGTGGATCACCTGAGGTCAGGAGTTCGAGACCAGCCTGACCAACATGGCACAAACCTGTAATGCCAATTACTCCGGAGGCTGAGGCAGGAGAATAGCTTGAACCCAGGAGGCGGAGGCTGCAGTGAGCTGAGATTGCACCACTGCACTCTAGCCTGTGCAACAGAACAAGACTCCGCCTCAAATAAAACAAAACAAAACAAAAAATTGACTCTGAAAATCTAAAATCATTCAGCTCCAAAATTCAAAACTTAAAAAAAAAAAGAACTTCATTTATATTGAGACAGGGTCTCACTGTCACTCAGGCTGGAGTGCAGTGGCACAATCATGGCTCACTGCAGCCTTGACCTCCCAGGCTAAAGCGATCCTCTCACCTCACCCTCCCTAGTAGCTAGGACTGTAGTCAGGCACCACCATGGCCAGTTTATTTTATTTTATTTTATTTTTTGGTAGAGCCGGGGTCTCTCTCTGTTGCCTAGGCTGGTTTCAAACTCCTGTTCTCCCAAACTGCTAGGATTACAGGTGCAAACCACCATGCCTGTCCTCTAATTTTTGGATTAAGGATGCTCAACCAGTAATGGAGTGGAAATATTCCAAAATCCAAAGCAATTTGAAATCTGAAACATTTCTGGTCCCACGACTTTCAGATAAGGGATATTCAACCTGTATATCCTGTAGAAAACTTGCACCTTGCATATCTATTCATTGCAAAGACTAATTTAGTAGAAAAGGTAGAAGTCTTCTTCACTGAGTTACTTTATATTTGTTTTATTAATAAATATTATTCCCACCATGAAATATGTATACACTTTGGTGTACACAATTTAGAAAACTCTGAACATACTTATTAATATCTCTTTCCTCTGAGAAAGGTTTCACTATTATTTAAAGTATCCAAAGTCATCACACAATGAAATGATCCCAGTTTCTTAACAAACCTGTTCGGCTTATACTTTGCAAGCAGTAACCCTACATCTGAAGACAGGTATTAAGAGACTGTGTAGTTCTGCCCATGACAGAAACAGTCTGCAGTGAGGGAACTTACCTCTTCTTTGTCATTCTGGCGGAGATGGTTGCAGCGATCCAAGAAACAGTGGCCACCCATGACCCACTCCTTTTGGATGAGGCTCTGGAAACCAATCCTGGTTCTGCAGTGGGGGTCCATCATCAGTTGCACCAGAGAGGAAATAAGACAGCAGAGGTCGGATGCATTCTCCTCTAGGAGCAGTGCAAAGAGGAAGGAGGGCATAAAATGTTAGACAGTTTGCACCCCAGCAGCAGTGCAAAGAGGAAGGAGGGCATAAAATGTTAGATAGTTTCAGAATACTCTCACTTGTACTGTTAAAAGTAGGATTCCCAACACCAAGGTCTACTATTAATGGTCATGCTCTTATTCCCTAAATGCAAGGGCCAATGACAAAGGGTTATGTTTTCAGACTGAGATGAACTGCTCTAGCATGTCTAGTACAGGTTCCGGCATACAGTGGGACTAAATATGTATTTGCATACTGAATACATAAATGCAGCATTGCAAAGCTGCTTTCAGCATGTGGGGGTCTAGGTATGCCACACCTATAGAGACAGCAGAATCATTTACATAATGATGACCTGCCAGCCTCCGCAGGCCAAGACTAAAGTCCTTCCTTCCTGGGGTGTGGAAGCCTCCGTCACTGAACTCACTGCTTCATGGCTCAGCTGCTTCTCAAACTCACCTCAGACCTCCCTTCCTCCACTCCTAAGTCCTCCACTAACTCTACTTTGGAGAAGGTTGAATATTTCTTGACTGTAGCGAACTTATTTCTATTTTCAGCTCTAAGGCTCTGTCCTCTTCTGTCTGAGGAGCACAGAGGTGCCTGCTTCTCTGCCTAGCCTAGGAAACTCTAAGGTTCTATCTTTTCCTGTTTGAGGGGCACAGAGGTACCTGTATCTCCTGCCTAGGAAGCTCTAAGGCTCTGTCTTTTCCTGTTTGAGAAGCACAGAGGTGCCTGCTTCTCTGCCTAGCGTAGGAGACAAATTCTCCATGGTCTACTTCCACATGCCCACTTTTCATGCACTTTCCAAACCCATCTAATGAAAAGTCCACTCACAAACTTGCTTAACATTCATGACCTAGAGCAAAAGAACCACACATCTTTATCCCTTAGAGTTTTGAGATCCTAAAAGTCAGCGTCTACATCTCTAGTTTCCCTTTTACAAAAGTAGGGGTGAGCTCAAGTTGTTTTTTTAAAAATGTCCACGAGGAGGATGGTGCTAGTTGTCATTGGCATTAGAGAAACTTAAGAATGAATTGTAACTAGGAGGTGCTCATACTGTGATAACTCTTTCATTTTGACTCCTATAATCACAGAGCCCTTTGGGTCCAAGCTTACACTTCTCCCTCCAGGAAACAAGCCTCAGCTATGGGATGACATGGGTTACAGACAAACAGATTTTTATTTTTGTCTCCTAGTGTTATCAGTTTTCAAAACGAGTTTTTTTTTTTTTTTTGAGACAGAGTCCCACTCTGTCACCCAGGATGGAGTGCAGTGGCACAATCTTGACTCACTGCAACCTCTGCCTCCCAGCTTAAAGCAATTCTTGTGCCTCAGCCTCCCGAGAAGCCAGGACTACAGGCACACAGCACCACACCTGGCTAATTTAGTAGAGATGGGGTTTTGTCATGTTGGCTAGGCTGGTCTTGAACTCGTGGCCCCAAGTGATCTGCATGCCTCGGCCTCCCAAAGTTTTGGGATTACAGGCACGAGCCACCGTGCCCAGCCACAAGTTTCATTTTTAAGGAACATTTTCTTCTTGGATCTGAAGGGTATTAATGATACTCCTAAGGGTAATGGGATGAGGGGCTAAAAGAGATTTCAGAGGTGAGACAATTCAGTAGTCCATCTAGGAGTGAAGGACGTCTCAGTTCCATCAGTCAAAGATTCAGATTTCACTTTATACAACTCTGTGATTAATGCGTTCTGGCCCTGAGTCCTTCTATTCCTTAGACCTCCAATCTTTATCCTTCCTCCTTTTCACAAGTTGCTCAATACTCAAATAATGCTCTGTTCTGTCATTGCTGGTTAGATCTTTTTCCACAGCATACTTAAGGCAACTCTCTCATTAGGTTGTAAACGTCTAGAAGGCAGAAGAACAGAGCCCTGCACATGGCAGGGGCTCAATAAAATGTATTCAAATCTAAGTCGGTCAGCCAGTATCAGATGGACAGAAGCCACAGAAAGACACATGTTCCAGACTGCCCTTAGAACCTAGGGCTAACAGTTACAGAGTTTCAGAGAATGAGAAAAGCCTGGGGGTATCAAGCATAAGACAATCTACTTAATTTACAGTGTGGGGCTATACGAAACAAAATATTTCTAAACACCAGGTAAGGTTTTAGCTTAGGTCTAACTAGTTAAGGCACCAATCTTCGCTGCGTGGTGGTTTACACTTGCTTTCGCCTGATCTGAATGTTTGCATCATGTACGGCAAGTTAAGCCCACTGAGGAAAAGGAAATCACAGGCCACCAAGTTTCTATGGTAACTGTATGAAGTGGTTAAACACAAAGATATAAAAATAACAACTAAGTCATCCATGGAACTCTTTATATAAGAAGGATTATGAAAAGATTTTAACTTTAACCAAGCTCAGTTAATACAAAACAAAATCCAAAACATTAAGAAATGTGAGCTTTGGTAAAGATACCCAAACAATTCCTTCTTGGACTGTGAATAGGTTGCCAAGTTGGAAGTGAAAGAACTTTGTTTTAAACTCTAATACTGAAATCCAAGGCAAAGGATTCCAAGGTTAGGGAGAAAGGAATAGAAGGATTTCTACACTATCTCACTCCTTTTGTTTCCAAATACATAAAGCTACATATACAAAAATTGAATCTCAAGTGAAGAAAAATAGAAATCAACCTTTGTGTTTTATATATATTACCTAAAAGAAGAACGTTCATGTTTTGTGCTTCCATACATTCTGTAATCTCTATTGCTTTCTTCAGGCAACGTCTAAATAGGAAAGAGACAAGGAAAAGGGGCATTAGTTCATGAGCTTGGTAACATAAACAGTAAGTAGTTTAGAGATAGTCTGACTTGATCTTCAGTCTTCTATTTTTTTTTCCCACACTAAAATCCTCCAGAAAAGAAACTAATTACCATCTACATTATTTAGATACTGGGATAAACTCCTGCCCATTAGAAATTGAAAATTTTCAGAAGGGAATCCTAAAATTGATGTGAAAATGCTCCTAGTTGATTTCCTTTTTTTTTTGAGATGAAGTTTTGCTCTTGTTGCCCAGGCTGGAGTGCAATGGTATGATCTTGGCTCACCTCAACCTCCGCTTCCTGGGTTCAAGCTGAGTCTCCTGCCTCAGCCTCCCAAGTAGCTGGGATTATAGGCATGCGCCACCACACCCAGCTAATTTTTTGTATTTTTAGTAGAGACAGAGTTTCACCGTGTTAGCCAAGATGGTCTCGATCTCCCAGCCTCAGGTGATCTGCCCACCTTGGCCTCCCAAAGTGCTGGGATTACAAGTGTGGCCACCGCACCTGGCACTAAACTAGACATTCTTATTGAAAACTCATGCCTGAGTCTGTTGGTGAGCAAGACTCATAAAAATCCATATCTGGAGAATGTGAGACATGTCCAGATTGCTTTATTTAAGGTGACTTGCTGAATGTATCACTGTGGCTAAAAAGCTCCAAATATGTTCAGAAATCCTTTTTGTCTCTCTCTACACGTTATTCCCTTTGTGACTGTTGCTGCTATTCCCAGCTTTGACTTGTCTCTAATGTATAACTGGGAGGCTTCACATACGGTGTCCTCTGCCTCAGAGGTGTCTTCTCCTGCCGCCCAGCCACCCTCCCTTCCCACACCCCAACTCTTCATCTGGCTAGATATGCTCACCCTTCTCTGCCCACCCCACACAAAGAAGGGTTCTTTGCTTTTATAACATTTATCACTGCCATTATAAATTCAAATTATGAGACGTGTAGCAGGATTTCGGAAGCAGTTAAGTGTCTGAAAGACCATGGCTCCTTTCCACAATACTCACTGCAGAATGGAGAGAGAATGCGTGTGAGGCAGTAGGAAGCACTGCTCTTCCTCCTGAAATGTAGCCTAGCGTGAGAGCTATTCTCTCACCCTGATCACCATTTCTGTTTTCACCTTTCTCTGTTATCTCCTCTATTTAACGGCAACAGAGAAGAGCTACTTAATATAGAAATTAGGAAAGGCAACATATAACTCGGTTGTCTGGAACTCTCAACCTAACTCCCAAACCAAAAATAACTAATTGACATTAATCATGTTTTTTTTGCTTTTGTTTTTGTTTCTGTTTTGAGATGGAGTCTTGCTCTGTCACCCAGGCTGGAGTGCAGTGGTGCAATCTCAGGTCACTGCAATCTCTGCCTCCCGGGTTCAAGTGATTCTCCTGCCTCAGCCCCCCGAGTAGCTGGGACTGCAGGCATGTGCCACCACACCCAGCTAATTTTTTGTATTTTTAGTAGAGATGGGGTTTCACCATGTTAGCCAGGATGGTCTCGATCTCCTGACCTCGTGATCCACCCGCCTCGGCCTCCCAAAGTGCTGGGATTACAGGCATGAGCCACCGTGCCCGGCCTAATCATGGTTTTTTTTTTTTTTTTCCTTTGATATGGAATTTCACTCTTGTTGCCCAAGCTGGAGTGCAGTGGTGCGATCTCAGCTCACCGCAACCTCCACCTCCCAGGTTCAAGCGATTCTCCTGCCTCAGCCTCCTGAGTAGCTGTGATTACAGGCATGCACTACCATGCCTGGCTAATTCTTTGTATTTTTAGTAGAGATAGGGTTTCTCCATGTTGGTCAGGCTGGTCTTGAACTCCCGACCTCATGTTATCTGCCTGTCTCAGCCACCCAAAGTGCTGGGATAACAGGTGTGAGCCACCATGCCTGGCCTTTTTAAAACACAGATAATATATGTATGACACAAGATTCAAAAAGGTATTCAGTGAAAAGTCAGTATCACTTCTGTTCTCACCCCCAATTTCCTCCCTAGAGGCCAGCACTGCTGCCTCAGCAATAATTCTGGGTTGTCACACTCTGTGGTATTTCAATGCCTTGTCTGTAGAGTACATCTCCTTGTAACCAGGTGGCATGTTCATAAATTCCTATCAAATGTGCACAGAAATAAGTAGCAAATGTAAAATCTGGCTGAGCCCTGAAGAGAACATGTATCTAAGAATATTTAACTGTGAAATATCAAACAATTACATTATTTGTCAGTTTGATCTACTACCCTAGTTAGACAACTGTAAAATTCATGAGTAAAACAATGGTTTGAAATACCTGATTATGTCAAGCCAGCTGCTACTTTCCAACAGAGAAAACCATTTTATATCTGTGTCCCAAAATTCAGTACTGTTATCTGAAAAAGAAAAAGGAGTAAAGATGTCAGGTCATTGTTCACTGAAATACTTGCCACAGAAATCCTGTGCTACTCAACTGTGTCATTCAGATTAACAGTCCTGACTCAAACTGCAGAATCCAGGCACAGGACTTTAGGGCCATTTCAAAACTTTAGCTGAAATGGTTTTTCAGCTGTAGGTCTCTAGAAGGCTGTGGTAATCAAAAGAGATCTTTATTGCTGAAATAAGAAATTCCTACAATCCATACACAAAGCCATGGTTCATCCTATAAGTCGACAGAGAGTAATAACGCTTTACGCAGAAATAGTTGACATCCAGGCTGCTATATCCTGATGCCATGAAAGCCTAAGGGTCAGACTTGATTTTCATTAGAATCTCGATGCACAAGTTCCTATACCCAGTATACCATGACATGACTCCCCCACTACATGCCTTATAAAACAGAGAACCTTAAATCTTACAGAAATCCAATGTATTTAAAAGTTGCAAACTCAGGCTAGGTGCTGTGGCTCATGCCTATAATCCCAGCACTTAGAGAGGCTGAAGCAGGAAGGTCACTTGAGGCCAGGAGTTTGAGGCTGCAGTGAGCTATGATGGTGCCACTGCACCCCATCCTTGGCAACAGAGCAAGACCCTGTTTCTAAAAAATGAAAAAAAAAGTTGCAAACTCAAATCAAGAAAGGCAGATATCCCTGGAAGTCCTGAGTGATTGAAATAAAACTAGAATGAGTGTCCTTTATTAAACAGTAAACATGTATTGTAATGTTTTAGTTTGAGTTAGAGTCATACATTGCTGTTTCGTCTGCAAGGGTATAAGCTCTTGGTGTTATAGTCCTCTTAACACCAATGCCAAAAATAGTTAGTATATACAAGGGACTTTAAAAGTATGTGAAAATATGGAATCAAAAGATGAAAATAAAAAATATAAACTTTATTTCTCAACATAAGCTCCATCAAGTTTAAGACACTCTCATAAGAGATGATACCAGCCATTTAGTTCACCCCTAAAGAACTGAGGGTCCTGGGAATTTAACCATGTCATTGCAGTCTATTTTACATTATTAACTGGAAAAAAAAAAAAAGGTTTCCCTTTAAGGATACACACACACACACACACACACACACACACACACACACATTTTATTTATTTTTTGAGATGGAGTTTTGCTCTTGTCACCCAGGCTGGAGTGCAATGGCATGATCTTGGCTCACTGCAACCCTGGCCTCCCGGATTCACTCTTCTGCCTCAGCACCCTGGAGTAGCTGGGATTACAGGCACCTGCCACCATGCCTGGCTAATTTTTGTATTTTTAGTAGAGATGGGGTTTCATCATATTGGCCAGGCTGGTCTCAAACTGCTGAACTCAAGTGATCCGCCTGTCTCAGCCTCCCAAAGCGCTGGGATTACAGGCATGAGCCACTGCACCTGGAGAGTAGGTTTGCTCAACTTTAACTTTTCAGTCAGAACTGTGTAAGCTGAACCATCTGAGATGTCTATGGAGTTGACTATTGTTTCTTCTGCTGTCAGTCCTCTTCAATTAAAGCAGAAAAAAGATTAATTTTTTCCTTGCAAACTGATGTGGACAGTTTGCCACTGCAGGCTTCATCTTCGACATCATCTGCTCCTTCTTAAAAATGAGTTGTCCATTTGTAAACTGCTGATTTCTTTGGAGCATTGTCCCCATAAACTCTTGTGAAGCATCAATAATTTCACCATTCCTCTATCCAAGCTTTACCATAAATTCAATACTTGTTTTTGCTTCAATTTTAGCAGAATTCACATTGCTCTGATAGGAGCTGTTTTCAAACTAATATCTTACCCTTCTTAGCTCTTCAAGCCAGATCCTGCTCAGGCATGTTATAAGTTAGTATCAATTATTTCAGGGTTAAAAAGTTTTGAAATTCATGCATAGTTTTTGTATAATATACATTTTCCATGAACTTTCTGAAGACCCCTTGTACAATGGAAAGTCAATAAATGTCACTGAATGAATCCTAAAATAGTTAAGAATTTGCTAGGCTAAAAAGTCCAAGTTAGTCCAGGCAGTGACTTACGCCTATAATCCCAGCACTTTGCGAGGCCAAAGTGGGAGGATCGCTTGAGCCTTAGAGTTCAAGATCAGGCTGGGCAACATCATGGGACTCTGTCTCTACAAAAATTAGCCAGGTGAGGGGGCGTGTGCCTGTAATCCCAGCTACTTGGGAGGCAGAGGTGGGAGGATCACTTGAACCTGGGAGTTTTAAGGTTGCAGTGAGTTGTGATCGTGCCACTGCACTCCAGTCTGGATGACAGACGTGAGATCCTGTCTCAAAAAAAAAAAATGTTCAAGTGAGGAAAAGTTACCTATACGCATGACAAATCTCGGAGCATAAAGACTCATTCCAGAATGAAGAGAATCAATGAGTGACTGAGCAGAGTTACACGTGAACCACCAGTAGGCAGCCTGGGCTCGAAAATGGGGTAGCTGGGACTGGCATGTTTCATTTTCTATTTTGTATATTTCTGATTAAACTTTTAATATTGTTAGAAACTGTATATTCCCAATCATGGGAAAAACAAAGTATTTCCACTTTGGGAAAAAGTCTGCTGAAGAAAACGAACATTATTCACTTTATAAATCATGGCAAGTCTACAAATATAAATACTACATAGTTCAAAAACTTTTAAAGGAAGAAATCAAAATGCTCACCACTGGACAACGGGTATGTTGAGGAAAGGGGAGAAGAGAAGGGTGGCTGTGTGATCACTGCCACAATAAGGAGGCAGAGGGGGAAGCCTGGAGAGAGATGGAGAGGGAAGTGTAGTGATGGCAGCCAGACCCCCGGCTCCATGACATCGCAGCCCTGGGCTCTGCGTACTATGGTGAGGAACCCAGAAAAAGGCAACAACTTTCACCTGATCTGCATGGCATGAATTTCCCCATCTGATACAAAGTTTTGGCTCAGTATTCTTCTCACCTATCAGAAAGAGCTGTTTAAACTTAGAGTATGCAGTCTGGATTTCCTGCAGGGATAGGAAGTTGCTTGACAGGTCTTCAGTTTTAACAATTTCATAGGGTGGCCTGTGGATGGTCTTGTAAATTCTAGGTACCAAAAAGGAATACAAGATTAGAAGAGCAAACACAAATTTTGCTTGAGGATTTACAATTTGCCACGATCTGTGTTAAGGGCTTGGTAGGCATTCTCCAATTTAAACTTCACCTACCAGGCAATTGTCTGGGACTCCTGTTCCCAGTCAACAGGTGTGGAAACGGAGGTGCACAGAGTAAAACTGCCTGGCGCAATATTATACAATTTATAAACAGATAGAGCCATGATTTGGACCAAGGCAATATGACTCTGAGTCTATTCCTTTTTTTTTTTTTAATTTTAAATTCGTCTACTTTTTTTAAAATTTGAAACATGCAGAAAGTAGAATAGTACAGTGACATGTACCATGACCTAAATTTGACAACTGTTAACATTACAGACATCATGTCACCTCCCTGCTGAAGACTTTAGCATGCACCTCTAAAAACAATGCAGGTGACATTCTTAATTATTATGTTATACTGATTCCTTTCAAATTAACTCAAAACAATCACTGTAAGTTGTATTTCCCTAGCACTAAGCTATCAGCAGGTACACAGAAATACACATACTACTAAGAGCTGTTCCCTGCTTCTTGGAAAACACAAACTGAATAAGAACAAAATGTAGAACTACTAGTACTGACCTATCTAAGAAGCCCTTTTGGATTTGTAAAATGCCATCATCCTGTTCTTTGGGTAGTGCTGACATTTTCAAAAGGGCACTTCCATTGTGGCAGGACCAACACCATATCTGCAGAAAGAAATAAAGATTTACCAGATATAATCAATAAACACAACCCAACAGGGGACACATAAGCTTAGCATTTAAATGCATACATGGAATTTGTTACTTCAGTATGAAATGACTGGACATACTCAACTTGATTAAGCCTGGGAGTATTTAGTCACAATGAAAAACAATGATTTAGTTTGAAAAAATAAACAGGTCTAGGTAGTCAGACACAGACTTACGGCCTCACATATACCTTTGACTTATCATCTGCATTTGATAACCAGATGATAACAACAGGATTATTTATTTATTATTTATTTATTTATTTATTTTGTTGAGACAGAGTCTCACTCTGTTGCCCAGGCTGGAGTGCAGTGGTGTGATCTCTGCTGACTGCAACCTCCGCCTCCTGGGTTCAAGCAATTCTCCTGCCACAGCCTCCCGAGTAGCTGGGACTACAGGCACATGCTGCCATGCACGGCTAATTTTTTGTATTTTAGTAGAGATGGGGTTTCACCATGTTGCCCAGGCTGGTTGTGAACTCCTGAACTCAGGCAATCCGCCCACCATGGCCTCCCAAAGTGCTGGGATTACAGGCGTGAGCCACTGTGCCCGGCCAACAACATTATTATTATTAGGATAGTAGCTGTCATTCAAGTACAGTGTATTACATGTCAGGAATTAACTCACTTAATTGTTATGATAACTCTCTGTGATAGGTATGATTCTTTATCTCCCTTAACAGCAAGAAACTGAGGCTTTGGAGAGACTGAAGGACTTCCCAAGTTGTACAGAAAGTAGCAGCAGTGTGAGTCTAAAGGCTGTGTTGTATATGGACGGCAAAGAGTGGGCAACTCTCATGAGAGAAAATCCACACTAGGAAGAATGGAATGTCAGCTATTTGACATAACTGAATGCAAGACTTGTGACATGCAATGTATCTAGTTAGGTTGCGAGAGGGGCAAAAAGATACTAAGATACTGTGTCTACCTTCAGAGGTTCAAGTTTCAAAAGGGAAATAAGCTTAGGAATATAAAAGAAGGTAGAATGAATTATATAACAGAAGAAAGAAATTTCAAGGAACAACAAAAAAGGGGAAGGAGAAGAAGTCACATGAGTGACATAAGTGGCAGGCGAGGTGGTTTAGGCTTTCTTCTGCCTTGGCAACAGGTTAAGGAGTTCAGGCTTTTTTTGGGATACAGTGGGGGGGTTTTGTTTGTTTTTCAGGAAAAAGAGGAGATTAGAACTGACCTTGGGGACAAGTAACCTGCCAGTGGAGCCTAGAATGGAGGAGAAAGACAGACTGGTTGGACGGTGAATACAGCTGTTTGAGCCCTGCATAAAGGCCTGGCTAAATACTTGAGAGTAGCTAAGGTCCAGCCCTTGCTGTGCTGGCCAAGCCACTGGCCTGGGATCAAAGGCAAACCTGGAGGAAAGAAAGACCTTTTATAATTCAGCTGCCCAGAGGGGGCACCTTTTTGTCATTCACCTGCCAGGTATAAACCAAACATTGGATATGATAGCAGTAGCCTAGACCGAGAGTCAGAGATCAGCATGACAATCCAGGTGATATTGTGCACTACACTTAGAAAATCACAAAGGGGAACTGGTTTGGGATTTCTGGGGAAGATAATGGAATCTGCACTGGGTATACTGGGTGTCTAGTACCACAGGACATCCATGTGGAGATATTCAGGAGGTCTCTCAAATGAGAGGAAAGCAGGTCTGGAGCTCTAGACATGGGAGTTGATGGTCTGCTGCAGTGGGGGAGATGATGAGCCCACACAGAGAGCAAGGACAGAGCGACACAGAATTGCTTTAGGAACTGCTGAAAACAGCAACTCCTCTCTTGGGGCCAAGCCACACTTTAAGATTCATGATGACGCAGAAGTGTTAGAACACTGAGATAATCAAAGGGCCCTTTGCTGTTCTTGTATTCCCTTTTCAATGCCATGCTAAGCGGTGTGCAGTAACCACCACACAGTTTTCAGCTCTCTGCCAAAGGTGGTGAAATTTTGGTGCCCAGGCAATTGTGCCCCTAAGTTGGCGCAGCTCATTTGGATAAAGGGGGAGATACTCTTAGCCATGACTGGATGGTGAGTTCTAAGAAACTAAGCATTCTTAACCCTTTCTATCTCCTCTTCTGGAGCAGAAGGGGAGGAAAGCATAGTCCCTTGGCAATATCCAACTATAACTCATTTTCCATCTGGGGCACATGTAGTAACTTCCAATGATAACTGTCTCACCTCACCTGAGGCGTGAAGGGCCAACTCCCTTACTATTCTCTGTGTGAAACAGTAAATAGAAACAAGCAAAGTTCCTGGTCAGAGAGCCTTTTCACAGAAAGTTAGCAAGAAGTCTTCTACTGCTGCAATTTCTCTCTGGGAACTATGAGGGCCACAGTTCCTAGTATGACTTCATAGGCAAGAATCACAGTTTGTTAATTTTTTTCTTAAAGCATTACTCATTATTTGGTATATTTTAAGGTCCCTCTCTTAATAGAGTCAAAAACAGCTTTAAGAGAACATCTACAATCTGAGGCAGACGGCAGTGTAAGTAAGCAGGAAAGGACCATGAAGGAGGTCAGCAGGCCAAGGGAGTACAGTGTTTCCAAAGCCAGGACAGGAACTTAAAAGACAATGTAATCAGAGTCAAAAACTGCAGTGTTGTGTGCTAATGGTATGGTTGGTATGAAAAAAAAAAAACAAAAAATAAAAACTGCAGTGATGTGGGGGAAGTGGGGCTACACAGGGCTTAAGGATTTCTGCGTGGGAAATGTCCACAGTATGTGGGGGAGTAGAAGTCATGCTGCAAGAAGAAATGAGTAGAGAAAATAAGTATAGACTCTATAAATATGCTTGGCAGTACAGGGCAGAACAAGATAGCTGCCTGACTACTAAGGAAAGTGCCTCAGGTTAAGGGAGACATAAGGATGTCTTCAAGAACAGACAGAGCAGAATAGACTTGGGAAAGGCAGCCATGGAAGAGGGAAGGCCCATGGAACTGGGCTCCAAACAAGGCAATCAAGAGCCCAGACAGAGATCCAGATTATGTATGAAGGAAACGGGAGCCCAGAGAGAAACAACAGGAGGCTGAGAAGAAGGAAGCTGAGGGAGTGCTTGTCGCTGTTCTGGATCCTGCTGGACTAGGGGAAAGGTCGTTGCTGAGAGTTAAGAATGATACAAAAAACTTGTAGGATGAAAACCTGTTCACCCAGAGAACAATGATACAGGAACCAAAAGGATAAGTTAAATAGAATACAGCTGGGTGGGAGGAAGACCCAGCTGAGGCAAGGCACCGACGGTTTTCATGGGTCCTGTTAAGCAGTTTGCTGTTTAGTTTGAATAATCCATAGTGATGTTCATTTGCCCCGGAGGAAAAAGATACAGATACTCAGGGTTGAAGAACAGCAGCCAAAGCCTTCAGAATAGCAGCAAGGACATGTATGCACTGACCGATTATACAGGTCTTCCCTGAAAATAAGTGAAGGCAGGAGAGAACAGACTGGGTGAAAAGCCAGCAGAAACAGCATGGAGACATGGAAATGTTCTGGAACGGACTGTGGTAATGGTTGCACAACATTGTGAATGTGCTAAATTTGTCACTAATGGGAAATTTTATGTTATGTGTATTTTAGCACAATTTTAAAAGATTGAAATGTAACGAATGAAATGAAAGACCAATTATTCATAATCTAGCCTCCAACTATCTCTTCAATCTTAGCTTCCTATGCGCCTACTGCAAATTAACTGTTACTGTTGATTTGGGTGCTTATATGCCAGGTCCTAGAGAAAATGTATGTATATGCAATCTTGCAGATCAGCGGGTTTCAAACTTTTTGGTCTTAGACCCTTTTATGGTCTTAAAAATTATTGAGGACCCTGAAGAACTTGTGTCCACATGAGCTATAGCTATTGATATTTACCACATTAGAAATTAAAACTGAAAAACTTTTAAAATATTAATTCATTTTAAACAGTAATTACCAATTACCTGTTACTGTAAATATTTTCCACCCAAAAACATATAGGAAGATAAACGGCATTGTTTTATATTTTTGCAAATCTCTTAAATATCTGGTTTAAGAGAAAATAGTTTGATGTTCTTACCTGCTTAACAACAAAAATAAGCATGGAGAATAAGTGTAAACATGAGTAGGTTCAATAGGAATGACAGAAAGAAGGACAAGGTAAAGATGTGGCCAGAGAGGGGCTTATGGACACTTTATGTCACATAGTTGTCACATTTTCTGTCAGTCTTTTAAGAGTCAGAGGAGACATATGCTAAACAGAAAACAGTCCAGATCACCTAAAGCAGGGGTTTTCAACTTGCATTTTGTGCCTGCCACCCCACCCACGAGAGGACATTTGGCAATGTCTCGACATATTTGTTGGCTGTCACAACTCACGGGACAGGGATGTTACTGGCACCTCAGGGCGTGCTACTGGCATTGCTGATGTTATATACTCTACAATAACAGCCTCCACAACAAAGAACTATCTGGCC
The DNA here is from genome assembly GCA_036589455.1 of Ateles fusciceps. NCBI lineage: Eukaryota > Metazoa > Chordata > Mammalia > Primates > Atelidae > Ateles > Ateles fusciceps. The sequence goes on along the minus strand of JAZHEH010000572.1, from coordinate 10,528,264 downwards.
TAAAATGTCAATAGTGCCTAGGTTGAGAAACCCTGTCTTAAACACAACTAAAAACAAGAGGCTATAGTGGGACTGTGTACCTTTAAAAGAATTGGGTACTCTAGGTCAAGGTACATAATTTCACCAATTCCAAATATAAAATAAATTACCTTTTAATTTACTTAAGACCATTTCTGGTGATCTTAATGTTCCAGTCAAATGAAAATTTTATGTTAAAAGAAAGAGAGGGAGAAAGAGAGAGAGAGATTGAGGGCTCTATGTTTCCTGGGCAGATGTATAAATTCCACCTTGTGTAATACTTTTTTGCTGTCCATTCACACAAACTCCACTGTAACTTTTAGGACTTATAAATACAGAAGATCTAATGAAGTGAGAACACCTTCTCACAGTTTTCTTTCTTTTCGAGACAGTCTTACTCTATTGCTTAGGCTAGAGTGCAGTGGTGCGATCCCAGTCCACTGCAGCTTCCAACTCCTGGCTCAAGGGATCCTCCCACCTCAGCCTCCAGAGTAGCTGGGACTATGGGCATGCGACACCATACCAGGCTAATTTTTAAATTTTTTTTAGTAGAAATGGAGTTTCGCCATGTTGGCCATGCTGGTCTCAAACTCCTGGGTTCAAGCGATCTGTCTGTCTCAGCCTCCCAAAGTGCTGGCATGACAGGCATGAGCCACTACACCCTGCACTTCCCACGGTTTCTATCAAAATAATGCCTCAGGCTCCTCACTCAAATCTTACCAGAACATCTGCTAGTTCTCAGGCCCAAGGCCTGGCTAGAATACAGAGCATCTACATTTCATACACTGCATGGATACGGAAGCAGCCTGTTCCTACACATTGGAACAGTTCATCTCTGTTTCTTCCCACAGAGCATACCCTCTTTCTAGATCCCTCTATGAAAGACTGAAAGAGACTCTCATTTTCATTCCTCTGAAGCATCTGTTTTCAAAGTGTAGTATACACTACCCTGGGAAGTCTCAAGATCCTTTCAGGTGGTTGGAAAATAGCCACAGCTATTTTCATAATAATACCAAAACAGATGGTACAAAAGCAGTGGTGGTAAAATTGCTGGTGACAGTACCAATCAGCGCAGGGCCACCCAACTGTACTGATGCTCACTGTATTCTTCACTGCTACACCAGCAGAAAAAAAAATGTTTCACTTGAGAATGTGCTTAATAAAGAACTAAAAATTATGAATTGTGTTCATTGTGACCAACTCTGGCCCAAAAACATGCTTTTAAACATCTAATCAGTGGCATATATTTAGAAATTAGGAAAACTCACATAAAAATCTGTATCTAGGCCAGGTGTAGTGGCTCATGCCTGTAATCCCAATACTTTGGTAGGTCGAGGTGGGCAGATCACCTGAGGCCAGCAGTTCGAGACCAGACTGGTTAACATGGTGAAACTCCATCTTTACTAAAAACACAAATTAGGCCTGGGCACAGTGGCTCATGCCTGTAATCCCAGCACTTTGGGAGGCCAAGGAGGACAGATCACGAGGTGAGGAGTTCAAGACCAGCCTAAACAACATGGTAAAACCCCATCTCTATTAAAAATACAAAAATTAGCCAGGTATGGTGGTGTACATCTGTAATCCCAGCTACTCAGGAGGCTGAGGCAGGAGAATCGCTTGAACCCAGGAGGTAGAGAATGCAGTGAGCTGAGACTGTGCCACTGTACTTCAGCCTGGGTAACAAGAGCGAAACTCTGTCTTGGAAAAAAAAAATTAGCCAGGCCTGGTGGTGGGCGCCTGTAATCCGTCCTACTCGGGAGGCTGAGGTAGGAGAATTGCTCGAACTCGGGAGGCAGAGGCTGCAGTGAGCAGAGATTGCGCCATTGCACTCCAGCCTGGGCAACAAGAGCGAAATTCCATCTAAAAAAACAAAAATCTGTATCTATGGCTTCTCCTGAAAAATCAGGACATCTGCAACACTTGGCTCATACTCCCATGTGGCACATACTGGCTAACACTGAAGAGATGTCCCCCTAGACCGGGCTAAGGGTCTCTCATTCACTGCAAGGTCATACTCATTACCTTCTTGGCCTCCATGGGCTTCTGGGCGTTTGATCCCTGCTTAACCATACCTCCACCCATAAGGGAGTGACCCTTTCGGTGAACCAGCTGTGCACGCAGCATAGCACTTATTTATAATTCCCATTCCTTACTAAATACCCTGCAGGCCTGGCAATTCCCAACCACCAATTAGAAACTGGAGTAACTGCCAGAGTCTTGCTTTCTTTGATCAGTGACACATTAAATATGGCTCCAATCCCACTCTATTCTGTGAAAACTAAGAAGCACTCCATGTTGTTTCTGGGAGAAAACACCACCACGCCCATAAAAAGATTAATAGTGTAGGCCAAAAAGAAGCTTAAATCCTCCTACCCTTGGTGTGGTTTGGCTCAGGTTCAAAATGATTTAGGTGTTAAACAGGCTTGCTTTCAACACCAGACAGATCTATGGTCCTCTTAAAGCTCTGTTAATGTCTCTGCTAAAAAACTCAAGCGCATTTGTGAAAACTTTAGAACTCTGTCCCAGTCACGTTTAAGAGACTCCTCTAGGGAGTCCCTAAGATATTTTTGGATTGCTCTTAGACTGAAAACAAACTCTAGAACCAAAGCCAAGGGCTTTCAGTAGGATCATCTTGCCAGGATAGATCCATGTATGACCCACACCTCTTAGGGTTCCCAGATGCACTTACTGGTATGCCGTGACCCTGAAAGCGCTGTACATTCTCTTCAGGAAGAGGGGTGGGGACAACAAAGTATGCTGGCAATCTAGAAGAAAGAAATGTCATCACTTAATTCACAAAATACAAAAGCTCAACTTCAATGTATACAAGCAGAGTGTTAGCAGACGGGACCATATTTCCCTGTTGAGAACCAGCTCAGAGGAACTGCTGCTCTCTGCGTGATAAATCAATTGGGAATCTAAGTTACAACTGTAGCTCTGCCTGTGATTCTATACAACCCTATGTAAGTTATTCTACCTCTCTGGGTCTGTTTCCTCTTTCAGAAATGAGGGGGATAGGAAAATATGACACCTAAAAGCATAGAACTCTGAAACTGGGAGTATTGTTCTCACCATATAGTAACCATATAAGCATCTGTGTTGTTTTCAGTTAAACTAATAGGAAAAACATTAATTATGATGACTGCTGCCCAGATATTTTATCAAGTGCTCTGACAAGAACATTTAAGTGCTACTGTGTGACAACCACTGTTCTAATTACTTAACATTTCTTATTTAATGTACTTATTAATAAGTACTTAACCTTATTTATCCATTTAATCCTCCCAAGAATTCTATGAGATATGTAATATTATTTCCATTTTACAGATAAAGAAACTGAGACACAACGTGGCTAAGACTCTTCCCTGGGTATACAACTAGTTAGCATACAGTACAGCTGGGACCTGAATCCAAGCAGTGGGACTTCAACGTCTACAGAGAAAATTTAGTCTCTAAAAAGAACAAACTTGTTAAGTAGTAGGACATGGTAGAATTGGGTTTTCAGAGTTGCAGAGATCAAAGTTACATGGGGACATCATCTCTTAGGCAGCAGATGTAGGTTTCTGTTAATAAGAAAACTGCCTAAGTTTCCACCACTGTGAATCTATAAGCATCTGTAAACATCCCTCTTTGAGGGAAAGAAATAAAGAAAGAGGCTTGAAATAAAGCCTCACAAGCAATAAGGTGCTTATGGTGTTAAGTTACAATGGAAAATCTGTATTTGCATGGCGTTTGAATGCATGATGTATGAGTGATGTAATCAATTCATAGGAGATGGAGCAACAGATAAATATCACCATGGGGATGTGATCATTAAAACCCAGACTGTGGAAAACTTATCAGTCAAGTTTCTTCAACACATTGCAAGAAAAATATGATGGCTTGAGAATCTACAGATGAAGCAATTTAAGAAACCTATCAATCTCATTGAATCTTGGCTACTTAAACAGATTAAACAGACGACAGAGAAAAGGGTTTAAAAATTCATAAGACACTGGGGGAAAATCTGAACTGTAACTGGATTTTTTTTTTTTGAGATGGAGTCTTGCTCTTCGCCCAGGCTGGAGTGCAGTGGCGTGATCTTGGCTCACTGCAACCTCCGCCTCCCAGGTTCAAGCGATTCTCCTACCTCAGCCTCCTGAGCAGCTGGGATTATAGGTATGCACCACCATGCCCGGATAATTTTTGTATTTTTAGTAGAAACGTGGTTTCACCATATTAGCCAGGCTGGTCTCGAACTCCTGACCTTGTGATCTGCCCACCTCGGCCTCCCAAAGTGCTGGGATTACAGGCATGAACCACCACACCCAGCCTGTAACTGGATATTAAAGAATTAATAAGAAATTTGAAAGGTGTGATAATGGTCTTATGGTTATATTTATTAAGATTCCTTAATTCTTAATAATATATACTGAAATATTTGTGAATGAAATGTCACAAACTCTGGAATTTATTGCAAAATAATCCTGGCTGGGCATGGTGGCCTATAATCCCAACACTTTGCAGGATCAAGGTGGGAGGACTGCTTGAGTCCAGGAGCTTTAGACTAGCCTTGACAACATAGTGAGACCCCCATCTCCACAAAAAAAATTAAAAAATAAAATAGCTGGGCGTGGTGGCACACACCTGTAGTCCCAGCTACTTGGGAGGATCACTCGAGCCTCTAGGAGTTCAAGGCTGCAATGAGCCATCAGAGTGTCACTGTACTTAAGCTTGGGTGACCCTGTCTTTAAAAAATTAAAACAAGATAATCCAAGAGAGGGTGAAGTAGGTGGGGATATAGAGAAAACATAATTGGCCATCAGTTCATAACTGTTGAGTCTGGGTAATTTAAGGTAATGGGAATTCATCATATCTTCTTTCCTTTTATACTGCTTAAATTTTTTTTTTTTTCTTTTTTTTTTTAAAGACAGGGTTTCACCATGTTGGTCAGGCTGGTTTTGAACTCCCGACTTCAGGTAATCCACCCGCCTTGGCCTCCAAAGTGCTTGGATTACAGGCGTGAGCGACCACGCCCGGCCTGCTTAAAATTTTTCATTAAAAAAAAAAAAAACTTGGGCCAGGCGTGGTGGCTTACACCTGTAATCCCAGCACTTTGGGAGGCCAAGGTGGGTGGATCACGAGGTCAGGAGTTTGAGACCAGCCAGGCCAAGATGGTGAAACCCTGTTTCTACTAAAAATACAAAAATTAGCCAGGCACATTGGCAGGCACCTGTAATCCCAGCTACTCAGAAGGCTGAGGCAGGAGAATCATTTGAACCCGGGAGGCAGAGGTTGCAGTGAGCCAAGATTGCGCCACTGTACTCTAGCCTGGACGACAGAGCAAGACTCCATCTCAAGAAATAAACAAACAGCAAACAAGCTGGGCATGGTAGCTCACATTGTAATCCCAGCAGGATGAGGCCCAGGCAGGTGGATTGCCTGAGTTTAGGAGTTCGAGACCAGCCTGGGCAACATGGCAAAACTCTCTCACTATGAAAAATACAAAAAATTGAGCTGAGCATAGTGGTGTGCACCTATGGTCCCAGCTACTCAGGAGACTGAGGTGATAGAATCACCTGGGCATAGTGGGCAGAGGTTGCAGTGAGCAGAGATTGTGCAACTGCACTCCAGCCTGGGTGACAGAGCGAGACTCTGTCTCAAAAAAGAAAAATCCAAAAGCAAAAAAATCTTTAAAGTAATTCATGGAGAAAAGAGTTCCAGTAAGATTGTGATGGAAAGCCAGATCTGGGAACTACTGGTCACTAAGATACTTCAAACCATCAAAACTGTGAAGAATGTTTGCCTTTTGAAGTTTTGAAGTACTTGAAATATTTTCTTCTAAGTCTGCCTGAATGGGTAACTGGTAAGGCATCCCTTTTCAGGCACAGTCACTGAAGTAAAAGCCTCTCCACAGATCAACTGCTCTCTTAAACTCAGGCTGCTCATTCAAATCAAGTGCAAGATTAAAAGATTACCAGTGTCCAGGCTCCATCCAAGAACTATCAAATCAAGAACTATTAAAAAGCTGTTCCAGAAGATCCTGCTACGCAGAGTGTGCAGCAGCATGACCTGGAAGCTGTTGAGGACTGCAGACGCTCCAGCCTCCCCCAGCCTACTGAGTCAGATTCTGAATATTAGACAAGAGTCCCCAGTGATCAGACACACATTTAACAGAGATGCACTGCTCTAGATGGTAACTTAAAACAGGCCACTGTTTCTCAACTTTTCAGGACAGTCACCTGTGGAGTTGTTTAAACCAGATCCTGAGCTCCTTCCTCAGTGGTGCATGCTACAAAGCTGGACTGGGGCCCTGTGGTTTTAAAAAATTTCTGTGTCTTTCCCAACTAGTGAGGTTGAATATTTTACACTGTTAGTTCACGGGTTAATTACTTTTCTTATAGATAAGTCTTTCACACACACACATACACAAAAGTCAGAACCAAATATATTGGCAAATATCCCATCCATCACCCAGCAGAGAAGGCTGTACAGAGATGAACACTGCAGTCAGTGAGGGGTGTGGAGGGTGTCCTCTCTGACCACTTAATTCTAGGTGGATTCCACGGAGTCCCCCACTATGAGATTCCCATTGGATACAAGCAATTAATCCTCTCTCCTTGGAAAACAGTCATTTTAGTTGTTAAGATAAGTTTAGAATACAAATTAAACAGCCCCTGCAAAAACAGGATGACTTTACTCATGAAACTTGTATATCTACTCAGGCACAACCCCCTGGAAAGCAATGTCTTCCTGTGCCAGCATCAGCAACTAGGTCCCTCTGTGTGGTACACACTCTACAGGGCCACATACCATCCTATGTGTTTACAGGAAAGTGGGATGAGAGAAAGGTTTTTTAGGAGAATGAAAAAGAGAAAGAAGAGAACTATAGTCCCAGAATAGCCAGCTCTGACTTTGTGGAAAGGTGTTCCTTATTCTTACTCAAATTGACTGTAGGCCCCCCCTCTAAATACAAATGGGGTTTTCCTTCTTTCTCCTATTTATTGAGCACCTCTTAGAAGCCAGCCACTGTGCTTGGTACTGAGGATATAACAATGGGCAAAAACAGCATCATTTAACTTCACAGAGCTGTGGTTGTGGAAACTAACATTAGCCAAATGATGATACAAATAACAATGAACTTGGCATTGCAGGAAGCGCTATGAAGAGGAGCAGACAGTGCAATGAAAAATGTCACAATGACACTTGACCTAGTCTTGGGAAAGCTTCCAAAGAAAGCGGTACCTGGGGCTGGGCGTATTGGCTCATGCCCGTAATCCCAGCACTTTGGGAGGCTGAGACAGGCGGATCATGAGGTCAGAGTTCGAGACCAGCCTGGCTAACATGGTGAAACCCCATCTCTACTAAAAATACAAAAATTAGCCATATGTGGTGGCACACACCTGTAATCCCAGCTACTTGGGGGGGCCGAGGCAGGAGAATCACTTGAACCCGGGAGGTGGAGGTTGCAGTCAGTCAAGATTGCACCACCACACTCCAGCCTGGGCGACAGCAGAATGAGATTCTGTCTCAAAAAAAGAAAAGAAAAGAAAAAAAGAAAGAAAGGAAGCGGTAACTGGGGTAGAATCTGACTGATGAAGTAGAGTTAATTATACTTGTGCAGCTAGAAGCAAAAAGTACTTCCAGACAGGAGCCTGTGGGCAAGGCCTGTGGCAGGGAGGTCAGTATGGCCAGAGGCATGGGATACAAAGTTGCAGTCAAACCATGAAGGGCCTTGGTAGTGCCTGCTGAGGGCTCTGTTCTATACCAAGAACAGTGAAAGCCACTGAAGCCGGGAACAAGTACTATCAGATGCGTGTGGAGAAGCCTGCTTGGCATGCTACATGGAGAATGGATGCTGGGGCACCAGAGTAGATGGAGGACACCATGGAGCAGCTACTACAGGGCTCTCAGGGGGAAACAAAGCACAGGTTTTCCTGTGTATTTCTGACATGCTAACACCTATGCAAATACCAACTAATTAGTATATGGCAGGATTTTTTAAAAAAACAATTCTGGGAACTTATGTTAGTATCAACATCTTATTACAAACTATCATCTCCTAGGAGCAGGGGTTTCTAACTTCTTTCTGAGCAAGAGCTAGCTTTATCCTTTCAAGCTTTAAAACCAGGAAAGAGGGAAGAACAGGGTGGGGCAGACAATGAGGTCCTCGGTCGGGGTCAGGACCCTGGCAGGTCATTCCCCACTGTCACCACAGCTCACACTGTGAAGGGGCTGCAGGGCGGAGGTGGGGTGAGGGGGGGCGGCAGTAACCTTGTAAATATTGAGAGTGATCAAAATCAAAACTGATTACTGAAGAGGTCTATTAGAACCATGATACAAAGAGCTCTACAAAAAATACAAAGTTTTATGAATGTGTTAGCAGGATGTTAGGGAGTACGTTCCAAAATGATAAGACTCAAGTTTCTGTAAACAGATTATGCAGAGTCATGCTTTAAAAATGTAGGTCAGGCCGGGCGCGGTGGCTCACGCCTATAATACCACTTTAAGAGGCCAATGCGGGCAGATCATTTGAGGTCAGGGGTTCAAGACCAGCCTGGCCAACACAGTGAAATCCCATCTCTACTAAAAATACAAAAATTAGCCAGGCATGGTGACGCGTCCCTGTAGTCCCAGCTACTCAAGAGGCTGAGGCAAGAGAATCACTTGAACGCAGGAGGCAGAGATTGCAGTGAGCCGAGATCACGCCACTTGTACTCCAGCCTGGTGACAAAGTGAGACTCAGTTTGAAAAAAAAAAAAAAAAAAAGTAGGTCAGATCACATCTGCCTCTGCTCAGCCTCCCTCTCACTGTCCTCCCATCAAAGCCTCCAGGCCCATCATCTCCCATTTCTCTCCCCTGGCTTGCTTCTCCCCTTTCCCTGGGCGCCTTGCTGTTCCTCACACGGGCTTTTGCCCTTACTCCTCCCTCCACCTAGAATGCTCCTTCCTTGGGTGTCCTCCAACTCAATCTTTCACTTCCTTTACGACTATGCTCACAAGCCACTTACTTCCACCATGCAAAACCTTCCTGACCAACCCCCAACCATCACCTCCAGCACTCCCTAACCCAGTGCTGGATCTGTTTTTCTCCAGAGCACTTATCTTTTAACATGTTATAATTTACTTCTTTATTCTACCATCATCTTCCTCCCTCCAGAATGAAAGCTCCAGGAGGGTAGAAGTTTTTAGGTACTCTGTTGACTGCTGTCATCTCTAATAGCTAGGACACTGCCAACCAAGCACATGGTAGGCACTCAAAAATTTTTGTTCAAAGAATAAGTGAAGTGGTCAATGAAAGAGGGAAGAAAATATTGCTTTTTAAAGTTTTACACTTATAGATACAATAATGCAACAACAATAAAAAGATACAAATTCATTTTTGAATATTTAAGAGACACTTTAGGAATTTCTTTAAAAACCTAGTATGGCCGGGCACAGTGGCTCATGCCTGTAATCCCAGCACTTTGGGAGCCTGAGGTGGGAAGATGGTTTGAGCCCAGGAGTTTGAGACCAGCCTGGGCAACATAGCGAGATCCCAGTCTCTGCAAAAAATACAAAAATTAGCCGGGTGTGGTAGTGCACACCTGCAGTCACACATACTTGGGAGGCTGAAGCTCAAGGATCACTTGATCCCAGTGGGAGGCTGCAGTGAGCTGTGATCACGCCATTGCACTCCAGCCTGGGGGACAGAGAAAGACCCTTAAAATGAATAAACAAATAAATAAGTACGTAAGAACTCATTTTAAGGGCAACCCAAGGCTGGTTTTGAACTTTTATAGAGATGGTAATTCCATCTCTACAAAAAGTAGAAAAATTAGGCAGGCATGGTGGTACACGCCTGTAGTCCCAGCTACTCAGGAGGCTGAGGTGGGAGAATCACTTGAGCCAAGGCGGAGGTTGCAGTGAGCCGAGATGGCACCACTGCACTCCAGCAGGGTGCAGCATGGGTATCAGAGCAAGACCCTGTCTCAAACAAAAACAAAAACAAAAAACAAAAAAATATTATTCAAAGAGCCAAAAAGTGAAAATAACCCAAACGGTTCATTAACTAATAGATGGATAAATCAAATGTGCTATATCCACATTATGAATATTACTTGGCAATAACAAATAATGAAATTCTGATACAGCTGCAAAATAAATGAACTTTGAAGACATCATGCTAAGTGAAAGAAGCAAGTCATAAAAGATCACATATTACACGATTCCTTTTATATGAAATGTTCACAACAGGCACGACTACAGATACAGAAAGTAGATTAGTGGCTGTCTAGGGCTGGGGAGGAATAGAGAGGTATTCGGGGAAAATGGGGAGTGACAGCCAATGGGTATGGAATTTCTTTCTGGGATGATGAAAATGTTCGAAATTGACTATGGTGATGACTGCACAAACCTATGAAAAACACTGTACACTTCCAATGGGTGAATTGTACGGCACATGCTCACCATGGAAAGCTTACCTCTCACAGACTTCATAGCCTTCGTTGACACTCACTGCTTTGTACTTCATGTTGCCTTTGGTCCCGTTCCAGTTCCCAATACCAGTCTTTAAGTGTGTCAAACATTACAGTATGGTTCTTGGGATCAGTGACTAAGAGAACAAAATGTAAAAGACAATAAAATCTTTTCATGAAGCACTCGTATTTTCATTATGTGAAAGTCCCTCCTTAGGTTTGTTTCCTCCACTCAGCCCATTTTTATCCAAGCAGAATTAATTAACTGCTTAATCCTAACCTTGTTCCACTCTTTGTCATTAATCCAAAATTATGACTGAAGCTCTGTCCTTTTTTTTTTTTTTTTTTTTTTAACAGAGTCTCACTCTGTTGCCCAGGCTGAAGTGCAGTGGCGTCGATCTTGGCTCACTGTAACCTCTGCCTCCCAGGTTAAAGCAATTCTCCTGCCTTAGCCTCCTGAGTAGCTGGGACTATAGGCATGTGCCACCACATATGGCTTTTTTGTATTTTTAGTAGAGATGCGGTTTCACCATGTTGGCCAGGTTGGTCTCAAACTCCTGACCTCAAGTGATCCACTTGCCTCAGCCTCCCAAAGTGCTGGGATTACAGGAGTGAGCCATCACACCTGGCCGGCTCTGTTATTTTATATTATAAGAACTGAGTTCCATTCCTTGGAAAAGTAATTTATAGCTCCATTTTTAGTCATCTGACCATGAAATAATTTATATAACACAAAAAGATCATGTGAAGCACTAAAAGACAGGCTTGGCACAAATGCTAAAGTGATGAAATATTTTTAGCCCTGCCAATGTGTGCATAAAACGGCCAACTAATTTGAATAGCATTTCAGGATCTTCACTGTAAATCCTCCTTCAGTTTGAAGATGCACTGCTTGTAAGAGGATTTGTCTAGAGTGACAACTGGTTCCTGAAGGCCATAAACAGATCTGACAGCCATGGTGAGGAACAGAGCCTGCTAGCCAAGGGCTGAATCATGGTGATGGGTACGTACTTCTATCCCTAACCCAGCTCTGCCACTACCTGCTAGGACAAAATGCCCAGGAGCACTGCTCTTGCAGCCTCACAGATGTGCCCCTGATCTTCTCCCAAGCCACAGCACTGCTTGCCGGGTATTTACACATGTACCAAAATAATCTTGAGTATTTACACAAATTCTATCACAAATAGTTCACGTCTTTGCACATCTGAAAAACCAAGCCTTCTGGGAAAAACAAAATGTCTACTAAAACTACCCCAGCTACTCATTTTAGTAAAACCAGATTATAGCAAAAATTAAAATAATGATGATGATAATAGTCAGTGCTTATACAACACTTACTAGGTACTTGGTACTATTCTGAGCATATTACATTTTGTTAACTCAATCCTCACAACCCTATAAAATAGTTAATACGATAGGTAAGATCATTTCCTCCATTTAATAGATATATCGCAGAAAGGTCAAGTAACTTGCCTATGTTACAAAGCTAGGCAATGACAGAACTGGGATACAAACCCAGGAAACTATAAAAGAAATGTCCATAAAATTCTAATCCTGCCCCTCTAAACCCCACTAAAAAAAAAGAAAAAAATTCTCCATGGATATAAGTAGTAACAACATTCCCATTCACTGCAGTAGGCCATCTTCTTGGCAATACAAGCAAGTCCTTCCCTAAAACGCCATATCATAAGCATTTAGGACCTTCCAACCAAAACACATGTATGAATTATAAGGGAATAATTAAAGGTATTCAAATTGCAAAGCACCCACCTCTACAAACCCCTACTCAATGAAAAAGCTAACTGGTCAATTAGCATCTATGAGTTATAATCTTCTCAAAAAAAATGGGGGCTGGAAGGAAGTAAAAGAGTAGAATTAAATCAGAATAAAAGATGCTATTAATACATATCCTGGGCCTCTGGTACAAAAAGCCACCAGAAGGTAATGAAACTACCAAGGTCAATCAAGGTAAGGGTTTTGGCATACTGATCCACATTTGTTAGCAGGCTGAGAAAGTGTCCTATGTTGGGTACAGAACAAAAATCAGAATACAAGGAAACGACAGAATTCCTGAAAATAGAATATGACTTTGCAAATGGGCACTCAATAAATGTTTATATAAATTATAGTAATCAACAAGTCATATTTGTCTACCTCATATTGCCACAAGCACTAAGTCAGCACCCAGTTAATCAGCACTTGTATACATAGCTACAGTAAATATCTGCCGTTCACAAAGACGAACTTAATGAATTAAAGGAACAAATTTTATGTTCAACCTAATATTACTGGGAAGTATATTTTATGTCAGTGTGATTCTCTGAGCATAATCTGTCCTCAATAATATGCAGTTTTACTCTCAACTCCCAATTAATGACTGCATCCATTAACAATTTATAACCCTCACAAGACTTAATGCTGCTGTTTTTAAAATCAGAAAACAGAGGTCTCAGGTTAAGTGTCATCTCCAGGATCACACAGCTAGAAAGCAGTGAGGCCAGGATTTGAACACAGGTCAATAGACACCTATACCTTTTCTAAGAAATCACCATAGCTCCCAAAATGCAGCATGGTCTCTGAGATAGCTACATCTCTGTACATGCCTCTGACTAAAATACTCCTCTAAGCCTACCAGATGCTCTACTATCTGCTAAGGCTCAGCCTTCTCCCTCTGATAATCTACCCTCCCCCAGAGGGTGGGTGCCTCCATCAGAGGACACATCACTCAGCTTCCTCTCCTATATGACTTTACACTTCTTGAGGACAGGGATTTAGTTCTGTTTATCTCCATATCTCCACAGAGCCTGGCTCACAGCAAGCAGCCAATACATGTTTACTAAATGAATGGACAGTGACAAAGCAACCCTTCCTTCCAGAAAGCCTTATGACAAAGCCTTGTGTGCTTTTAAAAGAAACTGCCAGGTTGGGTGTGGTGGCTCATGCCTGTAATCCCAGCACTTTGGGAGGCCGAGGCAGGCAGATCACTTGAGGTCAGGAGTTCGAGACGAGCCTGGCCAACATGGTGAAATCCCGTCTCTACTAAAAATACAAAAATTGGCTGTGTGTGGTGGCATGTGCCTGTAATCCTACCTACTAGAGAGGCTGAGGCAGGAGAATTGCTTGAACCCAGGAGGCAGAGGTTGCAGCAAGCTGAGATCCTGCTACTGCACTCTAGTCTGGGCGACAGAGTGAGACTCCATCTCAAAAAAAGAAAAGAAAAAAAGAAACTGCCGCTTCCCTGACAAAAAATACATAGGACTCAGGTTCACTAAACATCAACTTCATATTAAGAGTAATGGACGGGGATGGGCGAGGTGGCTTACGCCTGTAATCCCAACACTTTGGGAGGCCAAGGCGGGCAGATCACAAGGTCAGGAGTTCGAGACCAGCCTGGCCAACATGGTGAAACCCTGTCTCTACTAAAAATACAAAAAAATTAGCTGGGCATGGTGGTGCACACCTGTAATCCCAGCTACTCAGGAGGCTGAGGCAGGAGAATTGCTTGAACCTGGGATGTGGAGGTTGCAGTGAGCTGAGATTTGCGCCACTGCACTCCAGCCTGGGCGACAGAGCAAGATTCTGTCTTGAAGAAAAAAAAGAGTAATGATGGGCCCTTGAGCCTGTAATCCCATCACTTTGGGAGGCCGAGGTGGGCAGATCACCTGAGGTCAGGAGTTCAAGACCAGTTTGGCCAACATGGTGAAACCCTATCTCTACTAAAAACACAAAAATTAGCTGGGCATGGTGGTACAAACCTGTAATCCCAGCTCCTCAGGAGGCTGAGGCGGGAGAATTGCTTGAACCTGGAAGACGAAGGTTGCAGTGAGCTGAGATCGTGCCAATGCACTCCAGCCTGGGCGACAGAGTGAGACTCCATCTCAGAAAAAAATTAAAAAATAATAATGGACAGAACAAGTGAAAAGACTGAGGCAAAAGAATGAGAAGATAAACAAACATCTGTGAAAAAAGGTACAATGCTAGGCACTGTTAATGGCTAATTCAGATGACCAGAGTTTTGTTCTTAAAAGATTGCCCTTTTTCAGCAAACTGAATGAAAAACATTTAGAACTTTAAGTTTTGTCTTACTAAATTAGTTGTTGGATGTGCTTTTCTTATGTATAACTGTCCTCTTTCCCCTAAAATATTTTCTATAAACCATGCTCTGGTTGTTTAAAAACTTTCTAGAATGCAAGAAATTCTCTACGATCTTATGAAACTAAATCAAGTATATTTAAGTGGGAAAACACCCAGGGACAAACATAGTTATTTTAAACTTTTCTCAATTTTGTTTCCCTATAGTCTCATATTCCTAGTTATAATATATTGATCTTTTTTTTTTTTTTGAGATAGAGTCTTGCTTTGTTGCCAGGCTGTTGTGCAGTGGTGTGATCTTGGCTCACTCTAACCTCCACCTCCTGGGTTCAAGCAATTCTCCTGCCTCAGCCTCTGAAATAGCTGGGATTACAAGCAGGCGCCACCACACCCAGCTAATTTTTGTATTTTTAGTAGAGACGGGGTTTCACCATGTTGGCCAGGATGGTCTCAACCTCCTGGCCTCATGATCTGCCCACCTCAGCCTCCCAAAGTACTGAGATTATAAGCGCAAGCCACCACATCTGGCCTTGATCTTATCTTTCATAAGATGCAACCAATCAAACAATGCCTTGCAAAAAGCAAGCAAACAAAACTAAAAGAAGATAAACAAAGATCACAGGAGGCCTGGCCCAGTGGCTCACGCCTGTGATCCCAACACTTTGGGGAGGTAGGCAGATCACTCTGAGGTCAGGAGTTTGAAACCAGCCTGGCCAACATGGAGAAACCCTGTCTCTACTAAAAATACAAAAATTAGAGTTGGGCATGGTGATGGGTACCTGTAATCCCAGCTACTTGGGAGGATGAGACATGAGAATTGATTGAACCCGGGAGGTGGAGGTTGCACTGAGCCAAGATTGTGCTACTGCACTCCAGCCTGGGCTACAAAGTGAGACTTCATCTTTAAATAAAAAAAAAAGATCACAGGAAAAAGAAAATGTACATATCTGAATGAATCACTCAAGCAAGGGGTGACCGATTGGTAGAGGAGACAGGGGAAAAAAAAGCCCATGGATGGGTTTTCCCCCACTGGTTTCTGGTGGGAATTGGAAGACTTCTGCTTACCAAATTAAAACCTAGAAGACACTTACTTGTATTGTTTTGTGCAGCAGTCGCATAGGAAAACAGAAACAATCGTTTAAGCAGTTTAGGAGCCTGGGTATGATGAATTATGCCACTGACAATCTAAAAAAGAATTGACCAATGGATATAGTTATGCTTTTGACAGATAAACACTAAGAGAGACAAGAGTCAAGGTATCTTGGTTCTCAGTCATGCCAAAGGGGTTTCAATGGACAACATATTAATTCTCATTTGAGATCTGTATCTATGACGTTAGCTTTTGGAATAATGCCAAATCAACAGGATGCTAACCATTTTGTCAGGTTTTCTTTCTTTTAAAAGAAAATTTTACTATTTTTATTTATTTATTTGTTTATTTTTTCTGAGACAGAGACTTGCTCTGTTGCCCAGGCTGGAGTGCAGTGGCACGATCTTGCCTCACTGCAACCTCCGCCTCATGGGTTCAAGCAATTCTCCTGCTTCAGCCTCTAGAATACCTGGGATTACAGGCATGCACCATCACGCCTGACTAATCTTTGTATTTTTAGTAGAGACAGGGTTTCGCCATATTGGCCAGGCTGGTCTCGAACTACTGACCTCAAGTGATCTGCCTGCCTCAGCCTCCCAAAGTGCTGGAATTACAAGTATGAGTCACCGTACCTGGCCCATTTTTTTTTTTTTAAGACGGAGTTTTGCTCTTGTTGCCCAGACTGGAGTGCAATGGCGAGATCTCGGCTCACTACAACCTTTGCCTCCCAGGTTCAAGCAATTCTCCTACCTCAGCCTCCCAAGTAGCTGGGATTACAGGCATGTGCCACCATGCCCAGCTAATTTTTTGTATTTTTAGTAGAGACAGGGTTTCTCCATGTTGGTCAAGCTGGTCTTGAACTCCTGACCTCAGGTGATCAACCTGCCTTGACCTCTCAAAGTGCTTGGACTACAGGCATGAGCCACCGTGCCCAGCCCAATCTGTCAGGTTTTCTAAGAATTCTGAATTTCTGGGGAAAATTTTAAAACATAGTCTAATTTCTCAAAAACGAAGTGCTAAAAAATGTCAGTGCCACATTAAGTCAGATAGTCCAAAACTCTGACATGTCAAAGACTTAACAGCTGATATCAGATGATAACCAAGACACAGCTGTTCTGATCCATTGTTGAGGCCTTTAGGACCTTCTTATTGAAGATAAGGGAACTAAATCAATCTATCATGCTTTCTGTTTATCTACTGTGTCAAACAAAAGTGTATCTGGATAAGTGACTAAAACCATTGTTAAAATCGAAGTTTCTGCCTTCTCAGGAAATTTTCTGTATCTATACTATTCTTTTCTTTCTCAAAATAGATACCAGTCATGTTTATTATTCTAACTGAACTACCACACTATCTTAAAGAAAATTAAGGAGTTACCACTAAGTGTGCAAACTCACTGTAATCAAGAGAACATACACGAATAGGCCTCCTGCTAGATCTCCCCCTGATGTATTTACCAGCAGAGGGAGAAGTCTGAGATCAGTATCTTAACAAGAGAAATCTTGGACACCACTGCACTTCAGCCTGGGTGACAGAGCAAGACTTGGTCTCAAAAAAAAAAATCTTGGAAATTACAACAAACATCAAATTGATACAACCACTTTCTGAGTTCACTCAGTCACATATCTCAACTTGCTGTGGCAACCAGGAGATTAACTTTATTTAGTCTCCAAAAGCATATCTGATGATTTGGCTTTGCTCATCTGACCTGTATACTTCCTCCTTTCCACGCACAACCACTACCTCCCAGAGATAAACTAATTTACTCATAGAAGTTGGAATTCTCCATCACTGCTTTTTTTTGGAAAGGCTGTCAGAGGGGGGGAGAATAGGGATAAACTTTTAGCTGCCTCATCCTTCCTTCATTTTCCTCTACTGCTTCCTGACCTGGTTTACCACCTCCCACCATCTAGTGGCTCTGGGAATAAAAGCATTATGAATTAAGTATTAAAGGTAGCATGTGCCAAGATGATACACAGGCATACTTTATCAAATTACCTCTCACATTCTAATCAAAGAATATGGGATTACAACCAATTTCAAGTTCACAGAGTGAAAGCCTCCCCCTCAACCTTCCTGCAACGTAAGCAAAAACTAGAGCTAGTGGGGAAAACCTGATGGGAAATAAAAGCTAAAAACACATGCAACTAGTTACCCTTTTGACTTCCTCTTCCTTTGTGTACCTCAGACAAAACTGGAACACTCGAAGGTCTTTGCAGTGGATGATGAGCTTCTCAGGGTATTTCTTCAGTTGTCCAAAGAGAGTTTTCTTTTTCTCATCAAACACTATAGATCAGCAATGAAATCAGAAGGGAAATTCTGTTACACAGCAATAAGTGAATGCTAAAGAAAGAAAGTAGATGCTCAACTTCTAGGGATACTTCCCAATGAGAGGAAAGGTGCTGCCTGTCTTTTAAGTGACTGTCAAAGGAAGCCCAATCTCTTCAGCAGGGGCCCTGGTTCTCCGAGAGCAGTCAAGGTTCTTCACTCCTCTGGAGTAAGCACAAGAACAAACAGACTGGCCACTTTTGGCAGAACTGAATCCAGTGGCCTAAAGAAAACCCACTCTGAAAGCTGAGCTTATAAAAGATGAAAGGGAAATGACAGATACATGCTTTTATGACAGTCAACTCCTGGGTTTACTGCTAGGACCCCTCCTGATACCCCCTCACTGTCCCAGAATTTGGACCCACTCAACACCTTGTAGTCTTGAGAACATCATAAATGATCACTGAATGATTTCTGAAGATGCCCCGAATGCAAAAATAGGGAAGTGGAACAGAGAGAGGCTTGGCAGGAGAGGCTTGTTTAGTCAGCAGAAAACACATCCTAATGCAATACAACAGACCTTTTTATCAGAGCAGCCTATAAAGTAAAATCTACACAGCGAACTCTGATATCAAAAAGTCTCATCAACATCTAGCATATAATGGCATTGTGTGAAGTATTAGAACAGGTTCCAAGTTCAAGTCCAAGCTTCTCTAGCTAAGTGACCCCATATAAACCACTTTACATCTCAATTTTAGCATCTATAAAGCAGATTTAAACAAGATGATGTAGGTAAAAAAATTTTAGAAAATTACAAATGGTCATAAAAATATTATCAGTCTCAGCTAGACTCTTAAAGGTTGGCAACATCCCAAGGAAAAACAGATACTTACCTCCATAAATCTGATCAACACAGTGGAGCGTAATGTCATTTTCTCCTATAACCTTATTCTTAAATTGAGTTTCCTAGAAAATTCAAAAGGAAACAACTGTGACTTCTCTGTGCACTGCTAGACATCTATAGGCAGAGTAATCACCATTCTCTATTTGGATATTAAGAAAAATGGGGGGCCGGGCGTGGTGGCTCACGCCTGTAATCCCAGCACTTTGGGAGGCCAAGGTGGGCAGATCACGAGGTCAGGAGAGCGAGACCATCCTGGCTAACATAGTGAAACCCTGTCTTTACTAAAAAATACAAAAAAAAAAAGATTAGCTGGCGTGGCGGCAGGCGCCTGTAGTCCCAGATACTTGGGAGGTTGAGGCAGGAAAATCACTTGAACATGGGCGGCAGAAGTTGCAGTAAGCTGAGATCATGCCACTGCACTCCAGCCTGGGCAATAGAGGGAGACTCCGTCTCAAAAAGAAAAAAAAAAAAAGACAGAAAAATGGGAAAATGCAGTGACATCCCTAAAATGGGGGCAATGAAGTATGTGAGAAAAGCTCGAGATTCATTTTGAGAGAGGGTTTATTTCTGTCACTTAAGCTAGGCTAGAGAGCAGTAGGGTGATCTTGGCTCACTGCAACCTCCATCTCTCAGGCTCAAGCCAACTTTGCACCTTGGC
Source organism: Ateles fusciceps (assembly GCA_036589455.1). Lineage (NCBI taxonomy): Eukaryota > Metazoa > Chordata > Mammalia > Primates > Atelidae > Ateles > Ateles fusciceps. The sequence continues at coordinate 10,508,799 of JAZHEH010000572.1, read as the reverse complement.
CTCCTGAGTAGCTGGGACTACAGGCACACGACACCACACCTGGCTAATTTTTGTTTTTTTGTGGAGACATGATTTCACTATGTTGCCCAGGCTGGTCTCGAACTCCTGAGCGCAAGCAATCCACCAGCCTCAGTCTCCCAAAGTGCTGGGATTACAAGCAAGAGCTACCCGCATCTGGCCCGGAACATGCCATTTCTGAGCTCCTCCTAGGCAAACCCACCATGCCACACACAATCACTTTGAGAAGTGTGGGGAGGTGATGTACAGGTTAACATTTCTCCACACAAATGTGAACAGGGGATTGACAGAGCTACCTGAAGTCAGCTTCAGGAAGAACAAGATATTCAAGTTTCTGGTGAATGCTCTCTTTGTACAGGACTATGAACGAAGCCCAAAGCCAGATGGAAGAGGCAGCACTGGTGCTGCTATTTAAAAAGCAAGAGTGGTCTGGGACGGTTGGCACACTGGGGCCAGGAAGTGCCTTGGCTGGGTTTCCACTAACATATGGTGCTCTCTTAGTGGTATGGGCAGTTCTCTCCTTACTTGATTGCTCCTTCTTCATGAGTAGGAACAAATTTCACAAGGATACTGCTACTAGGTTCAGATTAAACATAAGGTGGGCTGGGTGAAGGGGCTCATGCCTATAATCCTAGCACTTTGTGAGGCCAAGGCAGGCGGATTTCTTGAGCTCGGGACTTTGAGACCAGCATGGGCAACATGGAAAAACCCTGCCTCTCCAAAAATAACAAAATTAGCCAGGCATGATGGCACACGCCTATGGTCCTAGCTACTAGGGAGGCTTAAGTGGGAAGATTACAGGAGCCACAAATGTGCCACTGCACTCCAACCTGGGTGACAGAGTGAGAACCTGTCTCAAAAAATATTAAAAATAAAAAACAAAACAAAAACATAGTAAACCCAAATTTAAAGGCTGCATTCACCATCAGTTTCATTATTGAACTCAGTTCCTGGATTTAAGGAAGAGTTTAGTATGGAGAAAACATGGGGAACTAGTATATTTGGAAGATGTTATTCCAGTGAGTGATATATATATGGCACTAAAATACAGAAGAAAATTAAAAGTTGACAGTGTCAACACATGAGGTCAAAAGCAAGCCAGTATGACACAAGCCACAGGTGAGAAATTTCTAAATGGTCCTGCCACTGAAAGGAGACCCTGAAGGACAGAGAGTAGGCCAGTGATGAGGAGGACTCTGTCTTTTGTGTGTATTTATGTGGGGCAGTGGGGAGGGTGGGGATCATAGGAAAAGGAGTAACTAAGTAGCTGGGGAAAAAAGACAACAGAGCCACAACTGTACTATTCTCCCCCAAACTTCACCAAATGCAGTTCATACATACAGGATTTCTGTCCTTTATGTGTGTTGTGGGGTAATTGAGAAACTGGGGGAAAAAAAAGACAACGGAATCACGAGTGCACTATTCCCCCACAAACTCTGCCAAATGCAGCCCATATATACATCATTATCCAATGCAGATTCGTCATCGCCCAAGAAGGCAATCTTGAAGTCTGTGCAGACAAGCCTCCCGTAGACGCCACGCTGACTGGAATCTTCCTGGACATACTTCAGTACTGTGCTGGCTTCACAAAGCACCTGTTCACCTGTTGGCAACAAAAACAAGTCCTCCTTAGAGTTCTCAGGGAACATACAATATGCAAATCCTAAAGGCTTTCCAGCCCTATTTACATAAGGACAAACATACAATACAACGCAGGGCTTCAGAACGTCACACTTTTCAGCATGGCAGGAGCTGCAAAAACGTAGGAGAGAAGATGAGGCAGAGTAGGAACCACCAAGAAGTGAAACTCAAATGGCTCAGATACACCTCCATGCAGGACATTTTTCTATCTTCTCACTGGGAATAATGGAAATTTCCAAATAGGTACTAATGACCTGAGCTGCACTTTCATGCAGAGATCTTAGTATTTTCATTACTTTGACCCAAGCAGATGTTCCATAGAAGCAATTCCCTAAGTGAACATAGATGAGCTTGCCCCAGTCTGCCCTAAAAGATGCAGATCTCAAGCCCACTTTCCTGTGAGAAGGGGCAGCTTCTAATACTGGAAGTGCTGAGGCAGAGAGTGGTGGTGCCTCCCTGGCCATGGGCCTTCCAGGCAGCTTCCACAGATCCAAGAAGTACGGCAGCCTTCCACACACAGCATGACTACTCTTGTTCTGGCTCCATACTGGGAGGAAAACAGAGGTCAGAGGTTTGTGGGGGGAAGCGTGTTTCCTCTCATTCTTAGTTAAGCGTATTTCCTTTCAATGCGTCACCTCTCCTGCTCGATCTGTAGCACCCAGCCCACGTGAGAAGCTGCAGCCCCTAGAGACAGAAAGTATCCTTTCTTGCAGTCAAAAAGATGAGGATTGGGGAACAGGTAAGTATTCTCTGCCTTCTGGAAGCAGAGGAGCTCATGGGGGCAGGAAAAGAGAAGACTACGGGAGAAATGAAAAACTAAGTATAAATGTTTTGCAACAACAAAAAAACCCAAAGGATTTTTCTTCTCATGCAACAGATAACCATCTTCTCCTTGGAATCTCCCTCTCAACAGCTCCTTCAAGGTCTTTATATTTACTTTTTGGCTTAAAATTTATTTAGTCTAGCTTTCAATATGAAATCAAAGAATAGTTTCAGACACTCAGAAGGGACATATATTATGGTGTTTTCCCCTCATCTTTCAAAAGGTTAATTACCTCTGGCTGAAACACTAACGAAATAGCAGAAGATGGCTCAGTCACTAGGTCAGCCTCTCAAGAGATCAGTTTGAAGGAAATAATGAAGACAGAGCCTCATTATGGTTTAAAATAGTCCCAGAAAAAGTGTCTCTGCTAAGTCCATGGTGGAAAGACGTGTGAGCAAGGCTCCCTGTGCTTTCAACTCCCAACGTGAAACACCTTTTAACGGTGAGGCTCTCCCCCAAGACCAGGTCAACCCCCTCCCACAGTCAAGTACTAGAGACCAGAAATTAGCATGCACTAGCTAATACAACATTCCTGGTGAGACCCTCTGCAAACAGGGCATGCTGCCCTGTAGTAATCAGCTGGTTTATATCAGATCACAGAGTCTAGAATCATGAGAGTTGGCAGCTAGAAATGATCTTTGTCTAGTTTATGGAACTAGGCTCAGAGAAGTTAACTGCGAACTCACCACTGCACACCTACACCTAGATGAAACTGTGAACTAATTCAGGAGAGGGGGCCAATATGCATAATGCTAAGCTAAAAATAAAATTTCCAAATCTATAACCCAAGAAGAGGAAAAACAAGAGGAGATAGGAAGTAAGGTTTAAGTCATCATTATAGGAAAAAAAGCCTTTGACTTTTAAAAACATCAAAAAAAGTTATAGAATTCTTTTACCAAATAAGGTGGATCAGTCAGAAACTTGCACAGATTTACATCCCCCTCAATAAACTGGAATAAAATAAAAAGCGGCAGAATGAAGCCTGTATTGTTTTGGGAAAATGTACCTAAAAAAATTTATTTAAAAAAAGCTATTTGGAATTAGGAAAAAGAAAGTAGAAAAAGAATTAAATACATGGATCACAGAATATCCCATATATGGAGAGGATACACCACCAAGTAGTTTCTATCTCCCGAACGCAGAAATGATTAAAACTTAAATTAAAGTCACTGTCCTGTATCTCAAAAATATTCAACCAATCCAGGCTCCTTTGCAATGACCACAGGGCAAAGTGTGGGCAGCCCCAGGGTTGGTAAACCCCAGTATCCCCAATATACATGCTCACATGCACAAGTGGATATAGACCAACAGGTGAGGCCACCCACCACTGGTTGCCTTGGGAAGCCACGGTGGCTGCATTGTTCACAGGCAGCTACAGACTTGGACAGCAGGAAGAGAGTATGGAGTGTAGGGCTCTGCAGGGAATTGAGGTTTTCCTGATTAGGGATCAGCATACTGGAAGAGGCCATGTAGAATGGCCTGAAAAAGGCCTCATATGCTTGCGAAGGCAGTGAGAATATCTCAGGTTTATTTTCACCAGCTTGGGGGAAAAGGAAACAAGAAAAATTCTTTCTAGATGTTGTAATGCTCCGACCCAGGTGTGTAGTTATTGAACTAAAAACCTTAATATTTTTGTTTAATTCATTACTGTTATATGTGAGAGGATGAAAACAAAGGAGTTTAAATATAGCAAGGCTAGGGATGATGTAATTTATCATTGGCTTTGCCTTGCATAGGAGTTACTATGCTAACATGACAGTTACCTGGCAACAAGTGAAGAGTTACTTCCTTCTCTGTTACTTCCTTTTCATTTGTGTGAATTTCCTAAAAGAGAAGAGCAAAGGATATTTTTCTTTGTTTAAGGGTTTAAAATGAATAACGTTAAGCCATGCTTTCAGAATACACAGTAAAATATCACATACCCCCAGGAGCTTTTTGTTCATTTTACAAGTTAGATACTTCTTAAAAATGTTTTTAACTAAAGGAAGACAGAAAATTCCAACAAGTTATGGATATTCAATGTATTAAACTATTTAGGATGATAATTACTAGCTGTCCCAACAGATGGGGAGGGGTGTGCTCCTTATCTAAGGAACAACTTGAAGTGTCCCACAGGAAAGCAGGGCTGCTCAAGCACAGAATCAGAAAGAAAAGAGATGGCCCGGCACGGTGGCTCACATCTGTAATCCTAGAACTTTGGGAGGCTGAGGTGGGCAGATCACTTGAGGTCAGGAGTTCGAAACCAGCCTGGCTAACATGGTGAAACCCTGTCACTACTAAAAATACAAAAATTAGCTGGCTGTAGTGGTGAGCACCTGTAATCCCAGCTACTCGGGAGGCTGGGGCAGGAGAATTGCTTGAATCCCAGAGGCGGAGGTTGCAGTGAGCCAAGATCCTGCCACTGCACTCCGGCCTCTGGGTAAGAGTGAGATTCTGTCTCAAAAAAAAAAAAAAAAAAGAAAGATAAGAGATGACATGCCACAGCATGATCCCCCTCTCCTTCCAGTGAGGACCAAGGGTTAAAAGCAAAAGATATGAGTTCTTCAGAGAATATGGACATATGTATAAGGCCCAAAGATAAGCATAGGAAAACATGAATGTATCAAGTCAGTATTAATCCAGCTATTCTACAGCACACCAGGGCTCGTAAAGAGAGCTGGAACATTCTTTGTCCATTCTAAGTTACCTAAAACCACAAGACAGTTCCAAGGGGTACAATCATTTGTAAAGGAGAATCAAGGCCAGGTTCTGGGTCACTGCTTCTCAGTAAAAATATATTCAAGTGCCTCTATTTGGGGCTTGGTATTTATTGGATACTCAAAGATAATTAATTACAAATATTAATGAATAGATCAAAGCAATGATCACCTATGGCTGTTAAAAAAGACATGGCTGTCTGGGAAAAAAAAAAGACATGGCTGTTAACATAACAAAAGACACACCATGGGCCTCCTAATAAAGTGTACCACACCATCCATGAAGTGTTCTTGCCAAAATCTCTAACCTCCATCTGCTTGAACTTCCATGGCAATCAGCCAATTTATCAGAAACACTGGGACAGAGAAACATGTCAAATAATACAATGGGGATGCAATCAGTCAAATTCTGACTGTGGAAAATTCTATAATACACAACCAGCTTTATCTACAAATAAAATTAGATTTTTTTTTTTTTTTGGTAGAAGGCCCTGGGTAGGAAGTTTTCTGAATTTGTTAATTCAGACTAAAATATGGCATTAGAAGAAACTTGGGTACAGCCCATCTTGAGGCTGAAGAAAAATGTTATGGCTTTTCCTGGGAATCTATTTTTCAGCATGGTGTATTTTGGAGGTAACTAAGATGCCAATAAACCAAGTCTCTCTGAGGCAGTGCTTCTCATATTTGGGGCGGTCAGATTACATGGGGAGCTTGTTATCTAAACAGATTCTCAGGTACCCATAAGCCTGCAGACTTATAGTGCAGGGATGCAGGCTGACACCCTGGTTTTGTAAAAAGCTCCCCAAATGATTCTGATGTATTGGTCTGGGCTTAAGCAAGAGGAACTATTCCTGCATGTTAAAAGCTATGAGTGTTTTCGTAATTTAAAAATTCTTGGCTTAGTGCGGTGGCTCACACCTGTAATCCCAGCACTTTAGGAGGCTGAGGTAGGCAAATCACATGAGGTCAGGAGTTCGAGACCAACATGGCCAACATGGCAAAACCCTCCATCTCTACTAAAAATACAAAAAAATTAGCCAGGCGTGGTGGCAGGCACCTGTAATAACAGCTGCTCGGTAGGCTGAGGCAGGAGAATCGCTTGAACCCAGGAGGCAGAGGTTACAGTGAGCCAAGATTGCACCACTGCATTCCAGCCTGGGCAACAAAAGCAAGACTCCATCTCAAAACAAAACAAAAAAAATTATCACTCAGAGTTTTCCTCATGTAACCCTGACAAAGAACTAAATTAAAGCATAATTTTTTTTTTTTTTTTTTTTTTTTGAGACAGTCTTGTTCTCTTGCCTAGGCTGGAGTGCAGTGGCGTGATCTTGGCCTGGCTAATTTTTGTATTTTTAGTAGAGACAGGGTTTCACCATGTTGGTCAGGCTGGTCTCAAACTCCTGACCTCGTGATCCGCCTGCCTTGGGCTCCCTAAGTGCTGGGATTACAGGAGTGAGCCACTGCGCCCGGCAAGCACAATTATTTTTGACAGGTTCTATCATTTTTCTCTGAGGAGAGAGTAAAGCTACTCATTAAATTCAATTGGCTGTTAGAACACTAGAGAGGTCATCTTGACTAGAAGTTAGACTTCAGCCCAAACACTGGTGCAAACTTGGAGAAGACTAGCCTAATGTTACATCAGCAGAAAGAATTTACAAGATTCAAAACTATCTATATTAATTCTTGAAATGGTTAGTGAAATTCTTTAATTTTTTGTAGAGAGGAGGTCTTGCTACGCTGCCCAAGGTGGTCTCAAGCAATCCTTTCACCTTGGCCTCCCAAAGCACAAGGATTACAGCCATGGGCCATTCCACCTGGACAAATTCTTTCTTTACATTCCAGAAACAAAATATTCAGGAGACACCATTTAGGATTCTGTCCTACCAACACTCCCTTTCCTCAGACTACTGCTGCCTGCTCCCTGCTCCCACAACCCTGTGGAGCATACCACCTCCCCCCAAGTCAACTGCATGGGGAAATGAATAAGCACAATGGCCCCACATACAATGGGCTAATCACTTCCTTTCTCCTTTTCCTTTGGCTCCAACAAATGTCTTTCAGAAAGGATTAAGAGATACTAACGAAGCTAGCTATCTGAACTATAGAGTTGTACATTTGGCCACAAATATGGGGAAACAGAGAAGGCTGTCCTACAGAAAACAGACACATGAGGAGGATCTGGCCTAGACTCCCATGGCTTTCCAGGCTTTTGTGAGGCCTGAACACACCTTGGGCTACAGTTCCACAATTCACACCTGTGTCTGTAACTTTATAATAAATTCCATTGTTGGGGCCGGGCGTGGTGGCTCACGCCTGTAATCCTAGCACTTTTGAAGGTTGAGGCGGGCAGATCATTTGAGGTCGGGAGTTTGAGACCAGACTGGCCAACATGTTGAAACCTCATCTCTACTAAAAATACAAAAATTAGCCAGGTGTGGTGGTGCACACCTGTAATCCACTGCACTTCAGCCTAGGCGACAGAGTGAGACACTATCTCCAAAAAAACAACAAAAAAAATTCTGTTGTTCACATATATGAGCTAGAGTGGGTGTCTATTAATTGTCACCAAAGACACCGACTTAGGTCAATAGCATTAATAACAGAGAAACTACACATGTCACCCAACATATCAATGTACAATATATATAGTGCCACAGGATTAGGAACTAATGTTACAGCCACCACCTCACAGGTAAGACTGGTAGAGGAGAGTCAGATGCCAGAAGTAGCACTACTGCCTCAAGTGTGTGGGTTTTAGATGGGGTGAGGATGTATGAGGTTTCCAAACAGTAAGGCCCTCAAAGAATTTTGCCATTATTCAGCTGATGAAAACACCCCTGAATGGCTTTCCTTGGCTGCTACCACCACATTCCTTGTATGACTTCTGTGGGTGTAGCAGCACACACCCCACCCCACCCCCGTAAACACACATTGGATAAAGCAGAAAGTGACTTTAAAAACTGAAAACAACAATAACAACAACAAACCCACATCATTCTTGGCCTTGTCATTTCCAAACTAAGTTATATGTATATATATATATACATACACATTCTTTTTTAAAGTGGAAGATGCTATGCCTCTACAGACAGCTGAAGTTTGTACAAGGACAGGGAGAAGGTCATTTATAAGAGACAGAGATAATTAAAATGAATTATTACCAAGTGCTAGGTACTGGGTCCTTACAGTAGCTTGCAGTCCAGGAGAGAGACTAGATAATCCCAACATTCAACATGATGGACGCCATAATAAAGATGTTGATATACGGACATGGGAGCACAAAAACAGGGGCACCTAACTGTAGGAAGACTAACAGAGGGGAGACAAGAGAGGGGAGTCTGTCCATGGCAGTCCTTCTAGGGAAGTGGCTGGTATGGAATGTGCCAGAGTTCAGTAAGTAGACAAGCAGAAAGGAGAAGAAGAAAGACAAGAGAAAAGAAAGAAAAGAAGATGTAACCCATGGAGTTAAGTCACGTGAGAGAGGTGAGAAATATGGCTGGAGGTGGGTCACAGCCTAAAGGAATGTGCATGCCATATTGAATTTGGTCTTTATCCAGTGGGCAGTGCCAGTGAGCAACTGAAAGATATTAAGGAGAGTGAATTAAACACATAGTATTTACCATTTCCAATAAATGTCTTTCAGGAAAAAGCCCAGGACTAAACCAGGATCCTGGATGGGTTCCAGCCTACAAAGACTTCAGGAGGACCGGGGGCAAGTTCCCTGGCCTCGGTGTCCTCATCTAAAATAATGGATAAGAGGTATATTGTCCACTTCATGAGACAATGCATGAGAGCCTACGCAAGCGTGAAAATTATGATACAGAAGTCAGTCTGAGCATCTGTGTCCAGAAAGAGGCAGTGTCCTTGGTGGCTTTCCCCTCACTAAAAACTGGAAAGGAAGATTCCATAAACCCAGTTCCTCAATTCCAAATTACTTGGTCAGAGCATATAATCATATTTTCAGGGCTGAATACGAATCTACTACAGCATTTCCTAGAAGAAAAAAAGTGGCTGGGGGACCTTTTCCCCACACATCCTCTTTATCAAGTGTCCCAAAAGCCTAGTACACATTTTTCATTTTAAAAGCACTGACAATTCTTCTTCCCTTTAATAATGTTAAGTACATTTTAATGTTGGTCCCAGGCTGCTGACCAAAAATTGATCCGACAGAAAAAAGGGAAACCTCAAAAAGCAATTAAGTCATCCAGGAGCCACATATTTGCCACTTATTTTATGAAGCAAGTGGTGATTTCAACATTGGAAGGGGATGACAGAAAAGCCACCAAGATTCCTAATAGCACTCAACTTCCTACAAAAACTGCTACTATTCATCAGATTTCCTTCAGCGCTGCAGACAGGGAAAGGAGAGGTCAAAATAACATAACAAGATGCACACTGGTGCTGAATAGCCAGCATCTAAAACAGGTAATCTAATCATCAAATATATGTGAGTTCCTGCCTCAAATGCCAATAAATAAATAACAAAGGATATTCCTCCAAAGCCTGGAACATATTGCAAACTCACCCATTTGGAATATTACCAAAAATCAAAAGTCAAAAAGGCTCCTGGGCAGTAGTAACAGATGCATCTAAGATTGTGCTTAGTGATCAAAGCCCCCTACAATCTGTCTTCCACCTCAGCTGCATGCTTTTAATAATGACTGACAGCCAGCTACCATGTACCAGGTAAGTACTCTTCATTAGAATCTCATTAATCCTCACAACAACTCTAGGACAGGCATACGTTGCTTTATTGCACCTCACTTCATTGTGCTTCACAGATATTGCACTTTTCACAATGGAAGGTATGTGGCGACCTGGTGTGGAACAAGGCTATCAGTGCCGTTTTTCCAACAGCACATGCTCACTTCTTATCTCTGTGTCACATTTTGACAATTATTGTAATATTTCAAACTTTTTCATTACTGTATCTGTTATGGTGATCTGTGATCAGTGATCGTTAATGTTACTATGCTAATTGCTTTGGGGCATCATGAATCATGTCTACATAGGATGGCAGACGTAATCAATAAATGTTATATGTGTTCTGACTGCTTCACCACCCAGCTGTTTACCATGTCTCTTCTCCTTGGGCATCCATATTTCCTGAGACACAACACAACAACATTGAAATTAGGATAACTGATAACTCTACAATGGCCTCTAGCACATCTCTCATTTTAAATCAAAAGCTAGACAAGATTAAGCTTAGTGAGGAAGGCATGTTAGAAGCCGAGACAGGCCAAAAGTGAGGCCTCTTGTGCCAGTTAGCCAAGTTGTGAATGCAAAGGAAAATTCTTGAAGGAAATTAAAAGTGCTACTCCAGTGAACATATGAATGATAAAAAAGTTAAACGTCCATCCAAAGGATTATAAATCGTTCTACTATAAGGACACATGCACATGAATGTGCATTGCAGCACAGTTTACAACAGCAAAGACCTGGAACCAACCCAAATGCCCATCGATGATAGACTGGACAAGGAAAATGTGGCACATATACATCATGAAATATTATGCAGCCATCAAAAACGATGAGTTCGTGTCCTTTGTAGGAACATGGATGAACCTGGAAACCATCATTCTCAGCAAACTGACACAAGAACAGAAAATCAAACACCACATGTTCTCACTCATAGGCGGGTGTTGAACAATGACAACACATGGACACAGGGAAGGGAGCATCACACACTGGGGTCTGTCGGGGGGGGGGAGAAGGGGAGGGACAGCTAGGGGTGGGGAGATGGGGAGAGATAGCATGGGGAGAAATGCCAGATATAGGTGATGGGGAGGAAGGCAGCAAATCACACTGCCATGTGTGTACCTATGCAAAAATCTTGCATGTTCTTCACATGTACCCCAAAACCTAAAATGCAATAAAATATATATATTAAAATAAAAAAAAGTTAAACGTCCTTCTACTGACATGGAGAAAGTCTGAGTGGTATCTTAAGCTAAAGCCTAATCCATTGCAAGGCTCTAGCTCTCTTCAGTTCTGTGAAGGCTGAGACAGGTGAGGAAGCTCCAGAGGAAATGTCTGAAGCTAGCAGAGATTGGTTCATGAGGTTTACAAAAGGAAACTATTAACAAAAAAATACAAGGTGAAGCAGCCAGTGCTGATGTAGAAGCTGCAGGAAGTTAGAAGATCTAGCTAAGATCATTGATAAAGGTTGCTACAGCAAACAGTACATTTTCAATGGAGATAAAACAGCCTTCTATTGGAGACAGATGCCATCTAGGACTTTTACAGTTAGAAAGGAGAGGCCAATGAACTGATTCAAAGTTTAAAAGGATAACTGACTGTTAGGAGCTAATGCAGCTGGTGACTTGCTGTTGAAGCCAATGCTCATTTACCATTCAAAAAAAATATGCTACATCTAATCTGTCTGTGCTCTATAAATGAAACAAGGTCTGGATGACAGAACATCTGTTTACAGCATTGTTTACTGAATATTTTACAGCCACTGTTGAGACCTACTGATCAGAAAAATTAATTCCTTTTTAGATGCTGGTGCTGAATAGCCAGCATCTAAAAAGGTAATCGAATCATCAAGAATTGCAGGGAAATACTACTGCTCAAACTATTACTGCCCATTGACAATGCACCTGGTTACCCAAGAACTCTGATGAAGATGTACAAGGAGATTTATGTTGTTTTCATGCCTGCTAACACAACATCAATTCTGCAGACCCATGATCAAGGAGAAATCTTGATTTTCAAGTCTTACTGTTTAAGAAATAGATTTTGTAAGGCTATAGCTGCTATAGATAATGATTTCTCTGATGCACCTCGGCAGAGTCAACTGGAAATCTTCTGGAAAGGATTTACTGTTCTAGATGCCATTAAGAACATTCATGATTCATGAGAGGTCATAATAGCAACATTAACAGAAGTTAAGAAGTTGATTCCAACTCTCATAGATTGGCTTTGAGGGGCTCATCAGTGGAGGAAGTAACTGCAAATATGGTGAAAACAGCAAGAGAACTAAAATTATTGATAGAAGCTGAGCTTGAAGATGGACATGAACTGCTTCAATCTCATGACACTCAAAAAGTGAGAAACAACCCAGAGGACTCGAAAAAACAGGTGAAGAGTTGCTTCTTATGGATGCACAGAGAAAGTGGTTTCTTGGCCAGGCACGGTGACTTCCGTCTGTAATCCCAGCATTGTCGGAGGGCAAGGTGGGCAGATCATTTGAGCCCAGGAGTTCAAGACCAGCTTGGGCAACACAGTGAAACCCCATCTCTATGAAAAAATACAAAAAATTAGCCAGGCATGGTGGCACATACCTGTAGTCCCAGCTACTCAGGAGGCTAAGGTGAGAAGATGACTTGAGACTGGGACAGGGAAGTTACAGTGAGCTGAGACAGAGCCACTGCACTCCAGCCTGGGCGACAGAGTGAGGCCCTGTCTCAAAGAAGAAGAAAAAAAAGGAAGTGGTTTCTTGAGATAGAATCTATTCTTGATGAAGATGCTGTGAACATTGTGGAAATGACAACAAAGAATTCAGAAATACACATAGACTTGGTTGACAAAGCAGCAGCAGGGTTTGAGAAGACTGACTCCAATTTTGATAGAAGTTCTACTGTAGGTAAAAATGCTATCAAACATCATCATATACTACAGAGAAATCTTTCATGAAAGGAAGAGTCAATCAATGCAGCAAACTTCATTGCTGTCTTATTTTAAGAAATTGCCACAGCCACTCCATCCTTCAGCAACCACCACCTTGATCAGTCGACAGCCATCAACATCAACGCAGGACCCTCCACCAGCAAAGATTATGACTTCCTGAAGGCTCAGATGATTGTTAGCACTTTTTAGCAAGAAGATACTTTTAAACTAAGGTAATGTATATATATACATATTTTTTTGAGATGGAGTTTCACACTTGTTGCCCAGGCTGGAGTGCAATGGTGTGACTCAGCTCACCACAACCTCTGCCTCCCGGGTTCAAGCGATTCTCCTGCCTCAGCCTCCCAAGTAGCTGGGATTACAGGCATACGTCACCGCATCCCACTAATTTTGTATTTTTAGTAGAGACAGGGTTTCTCCATGTTGGCCAGGCTGGTCTCGAACTCCCAACCTCAGGTGATCCACCCACCTCAGCCTCCCAAAGTGCTAGAATTACAGGTGTGAGCCACCGCGCCTGGCCCTGTACATTTTTTAATACATAATGCTATTGCACACTTAATGCACTACAATATTGTATAAACATGCACTGGGAAAGAAAAAATTTATGTGACTCACTTTTCTTTTCTTTTTTTTTTTTTTCTGAGACGGAGTCTCACTGTGTCACCCAGGCTGAATGCAGTGGCGTGATCTCGGCTCACTGCAACCTCCATCTCCCGGGTTCAAGCAATTCTCCTGCCTCAGCCTCCTGAGTAGCTGGGATTACAGGTGTGCATCACCATGCCTGGCAGACTCACTTCATTTTTTTATTGTTATTATTTTTTGAGATGGAGTCTTGCTTTGCCACCCAGGCTGGAGTACAGTGGTGTGATCTCAGCTCATTGCAATCTCTGCCTCCCAGGTTCAAGTGATTCTCCTGCCTCAGCCTCCCAAGTAGCTGGGACTACAGGTGTGCACCACCATACCAGGACAATTTTTATATTTTTAGTAGAGACGGGGTTTCACCATGTTGGCCACGCTGGTCTCAAACTTCTGACCTCAGATGATCCGCCCGCCTCTGCCTCCCAAAGTGCTGGGATTATAGACATGAACCACTGTGACCAGCCTCTCACTTTATATTTATATTCACTTTATTGTGGTGGTCTGGAACTAAACTCAAAACATCTCCAATGTGTGCCTCTACTAGTATTATGTACATTTTACATATGAGGAGACTGAGGCTTAAATAGCATCAGGAGGTTCAGTAACTTGTTTGAGGTTTTATTTTTAAAAAGAAAGTTATGGCTGGGCATGGCAACTCATACGTACAATCCTAACACTTTGGGCGGCCGAGGTGGGAGGACTGCTTGAGCTCAGGAGTTTGAGACGGGCTTAGGAAACAGTGAGACTCATCTCTACAAAACAAACAATTTAAAAATCATTCAGGCATGGAAGTACACACCTGAAGTCCCAGGTACCTGGGGGGCTGAGGTGAGATGATCATTTGAGGCCAGGAGGTCAAGGCTGCAGTGAGCCATGACTGCACCACTGCATTCCAGCCTGGAAAACAGAGTAAGACCCTGTCTCAAAAAAAAAAAAAAAAGTTACTAACCAAGGATCTGCCAGCCCCATTGAACTCAGAGCCTATATTCTTCATTGTTATGTACCAATTCTAACAAACAAGGTCTCCAGTTTCCCATTGCAAAAGAGAAAATCATTGTAGCATCCACTGCTTGTAAAGGAAACTCTTACTACAAAACTGATCAGGACAAATAAGAAAAATTCCATTAGGAGAACTGTACTTCACGTTCAAGGATCTGTCACGTACAGCGGCAGTTGGCAACCTCTTTGGAGCCAGGGTTTGGTTTCGCAGAAGACAATTTTTCCATGGACCTAGGGGGTGCCAGCAGGGGGGTAGGGGATGATTTTGGGATGAAACCATTCCACCTCAGATCATTAGACATTAGTTATATTCTCATAAGGAGTGTACAACCTGGATCCCTTGCATGTGTAGTTCACAATACAGTTTGCACTCCTATGAGAATCTAATGCCGCCAACGATCTGACAGGAGACGGAGCTCAGAAGGTAATGCTTGCAGCCCCTACTCCTACATTCACTTCTTGCTATGCCACCAAGGGCTAGTACCAGTCGGCGGTCTAGGTGTTGGAGACCCCTGACATACAGGACAAAAGCACATGGATATTAAAGTCAACCACCACTCCTGAGGACCTGCTGAGAGCTAGCCTGGTGGTTTTTACTTCACTGGTTCTTGAAAAGTCAATTATTTGGATTCTTACCAAGTTCACATACAGAGTACACATCATCTCAAATGTGTAATGATCCTAGGGGGCACCTTAGGAGAGGCAGGAAAAGGGCAAGGCCCTGCCAGAAAGATCTTAAAAAGAACTGGGGTGGGGGGGGTGTGCAGGTACAATGAAGCTCTCACAGGTCAAAATGCTTATAAATACTCCTATCAACAGCTTTGAATCAAAAACTGAAATCGTTGTTCTCAGATTAATTTAATCCAGCCGGAGGGGCAAATTCCAAGAGGCAACATCCCTGAAGGTTCCAAAGCAATTTCTTTCCATTGCATTTGATACCAAAGTGCTAAAAGGACACAACACAGACATTTCATTTCCTAAAAGTTGCCCTACTTTTCCAGAATGAACACTTAATACTTATTTTTTCCAACTAAATAGAAAATCTGAGGGGGAAAAATGTATTTGCATCTACATATTAGGTGGGTATCCATGTATATCTTAAAACAAAAATTTTTAAAGTAGAAAGTTGTATTTTTTATACAGCACAGCACTATTAATTTAAGTTTTTGTCTTTCTCTATATCTCTCCAATCTTGTCTCTGTATACATACTAAAAAGAGAAAGAATACAGATCTGGGGGCCACAGTCGAAATACAGCTCTGGCATCCACAGACATGACCTTGCTCATGTCATTTAAACCGACAGCTTCAGTTTCAGTTTCCTCCAATATAAAATGGAAAAAATACTACCTAGTATGAGGACTTTAACAGATATGTATGTAACTTCCTGGCACATGTACTTGGTAATGTAATTTGTTATAACTGTTGGGGGTAGCCAGAACCTGTGCTGCTTCTTGATTTCCCTTCATGAGTAAACAAAAAGCAGAGGAATTATTCAAGAATCTGTCAGCAGGGCGTGGTGGTTCATACTGGTAACCATAGCACTTTGAGAGGCCGAGGTAGGTGGATCACATGAGGCCAGGAGTTTGAGAACAGTCTGGCCAACATGGTAAAACCACATCTCTACTAAAAATACAAAAACTAGCCTGGTGTGGTGGCATGTGCCTGCAATCCCAGCTACTCAGGAGGCTGAGGCACAAAAATAGCTTGAACCTGGTAGGCGGAGGTTGCAGTGAGCTGAGATTGCTCCATTGCACTCCAGCCTGGTCTCTGTTACATGAGACCAATAACTTCTCCTTTCTTCCAATCCTGTTTCCCATATTAAACTAAATTGACTCTACTCAGGAGGTCTCACAACTCTTTTTCTGTGGATCAGGAATTCCTGAAATTAGCAACACTCTAGTTGGCCCTAATTCCATAAGACTTTAACTACATTAGGAATATCTGAAGCCATGGAAAAGAAATGGCATTTTTCTACTAATAGGACTTACCTTCCAGCAGCCCACTATGATTTAGGTCTGCATTATGCATCTTATCTTTTGCAATAGAAAGCACTTTGAACCTTCTACAAGACCGAAAGAGTAGACCAACGGCTTTCTTAAGAGACCACATCCGAGGAAGGGCCTGCCTGGGCATGCACACACAAAAACACTTTCTCAGCTACTAATTTTGTTGACAGTAGATCAAGCTGCTGAAAGGTGGTAACAAATTGAGAATAAGAAACCTACATATGCACTGGAGCACTGGAATTTCAGGTGCCACACTGTACTCAATCATCACTAGTATCTAACCCTTCTCTGGTTAATACTTCAAAAAAATTATAAATATACACTATGCAATTCTTACAGATAATCAACCCAGGAAAAAACAAATACCATCATCACCACTATCCTTGTTTCCCCCCTCAAATAAAAATAAACACCAGTCCCAAGAAAAGAAATAACCTAGAGGACCCCAAAACATCAGGGTATACAAATAAGAATCATAAAGAAATCCTCCCCTCAAAAATATGTTTAATTGGAGTTTTTCTTTGAATTTGGTTTTCAGAAGTTACCTGTTTGGATGGGTAGGAAGGATGGAATGGAGAGTATTCACTAGCAATGTCTTTAGTCTCTTTATCCCTATATTTCACAATTGCTTTTTCAACTCCTCAAAGAAAACAAAGAACTGACAAATAAGGAGCTAATATATTTCAATATTCTTAAAAGAAAACAGACGTACCATTATTTGCTTGTTGATCCCAGGAGAATGAACACAGTTGAATGAAGGAGAGGCGAGGTGGGTACCAACAAGGGTACACAGAGGAGCACCTGTGTCTGGATGTGCTGAGTCCTACATGTGGATCTTAGAGTGAGTGTCCCTAAAATTCCTATATGTGCATTCTACTTCTAACCACGCTGCATTCTGAATGTGTATAAGCTGTTGTCTTCGTTGGCAACTTTGTTGGACGAGTGATTAAAAGCTGTCTAACTTTTACAACTGAATGAGTAAATATAATCTCTTCCTTATTGGCATTACAAATTACTACACTGTGACCAAGAGTCACTTGTGGACTGTAGAAATCACGAATGTCCAATCTGTGAATGCCAAAGTCTGCTGCTCCTTTTTCCAAAGTACGTACAGGGCCAGCCCTTACTGAGGCTGAGAATGAATAACGACAACCATTTCTTGGGCTGTAAGTGCCAGCTACTGTTTAAAAAGCTTTATATTTATTTACTAACTCATTTATATTTATTAACTCATTAAATCCTCACAGCAAACCTTTGCAATAGAGTTATTATACCAATGCTTGTCTCCATTTTACAGATGAGGATACCCTGTTAGTATGTGGCACAGGTGGAAGTCAAACCCAGTTATCCTGGCCCAGTCTGCGTTCTTATTCCGATGCCACATTGTCACGTGGAAAGAAGAAATGAAAGGAAAAAGGAGAAACAAGGCAGAATGATCAGTGAAGTGCCTGCTAGACCCACCTGAAACTAGGTCAAAGTAAGCAACACAAGTGACCAGGGAAAGCCGAATGAGAGTTATAGAGAGGCCAAAGGAAGCTAAAGGGAAACAACAACAAGACACCGACACCAACCTAAATGACACTGGCCAGCTGCATGGAGAAGAACCTTAAGGCTCCTCAACACCTGCTGAAAGAGTTACCTCTTATGACTCACTCCGCTGGGTCCTCTGAGGTATGAGTTTCTAATTTTCATCACAACCGACTCTTGAGAGTTCAGTGAGACTCCGGGAAAGGCTCTAACCATGAATGACACTGGTATGGATGTCTGAGCAATTCTTGCTTCCTTTCAAGTATACAGTCTTGGCCAGGCGCAGTGGCTTATGCCTGTAATCCCAGCACTGTTGGAGGCCAAGGTAGACAGACTGGATCACTTGAGCTTGGCAGTTCAAGACCAGCTTGGGCAATGTGGCCAAACCTCATTTCCGCAATCTTTTTTTTAATTAGCCAGGCATTGTGGCATGTGCCTGTAGTCCCAGCTACTCAGAAGGGTGGGGCAGGAGAATCACTTCAGCCTGGGAGGTCGAGGCTGCA
The DNA here is from genome assembly GCA_036589455.1 of Ateles fusciceps. Lineage (NCBI taxonomy): Eukaryota > Metazoa > Chordata > Mammalia > Primates > Atelidae > Ateles > Ateles fusciceps. The sequence continues at coordinate 10,490,311 of JAZHEH010000572.1, read as the reverse complement.
GTGTGCCATGACTGTACCACTGCATTCCAGTCTGGGTGACAGAGCAAGACCCTGTCTCAAAAAAAAAAAAAAGAATAGAAAAGAAACAATAGCTAGGCTTAGCCACTAATATGGATAGCATCACCAAATGCTCTACTCATATTGCAATATACTGGAGAAGAGAGGATTCCTCTAAAGCTTAATGGAAAGACTATTACTTGTGAAGCCTGTTCAGAGAGAGCAGTGGATGGGCCCAGCACATTCCAGGATCGAGAAGCCAATTCAACCAGCATCCAGTGAGAGCTGCCTCTGTACTATCCCTGTTCTTTGGGGTGGGGGGGAGCTTAAACCATAAACTGGTTTTAGAGAAGAGCCTAGAGTTGCCCTTAAGCCTCTGTGCTTTCAACTCTGACACTCCCTAACAACTGCCTACTTAGCAGATGTTGACAACCTTACTTCTGCAGCTGTGAAACATGAGATAACATTCCTCACTGATTCCATTAACTATCACGTTCAATGTGCAGCAAAAAGGCAGAAAAGGTATAGTTCTTTAATAATTAGGCAGAACTGGTTCTACTGGTTAGGCTGACAGATTTTTCTTAAAAAACAAACTCTGAAAATTATGCAAATTTTCAACAAATGCATCAGTTAAAAATGGTCTATATGCTTTGTATAGCACTACTTGCCACTCTATTTGAGTTTGAACAAAGCTTGCCATTATGGCACAAAGGAAAGGCAAAAACTGCTGGCACTGGGATCACAGCACATCAGGTTTTCAAAACTAGAATATCTCAGTGGGGCTTAAATTCGATTAGAACAGAAGCATGACAGCCTCAAGTGATCCTTCTGCCTTGGCCTCCCAAAGTGCTGGGATTATAGGTGTGAGGCACCCTGCCCAGGCAAGGTTAATTCCTTATTTCAGTATTTATCCCAATGTTATGGCTACTTTTTATTTGTTTATTTTACTTTTTTTTCTTTTTGAGACCAGAGTCTCGCTCTGTCACCCAGGCTGGAGTGCAGTGGTGTAATCTCAGCTCACTGCAACCTTCGCCTCCTGGGTTCAAGCAATTCTCCTGCCTTAGACTCCTGAGTAGCCGGGATTACAGGTGTGTGCCACCATGCATGGTTAATTTTTGTATTTTTAGTAGAGATGGGGTTTCACCATGTCGGTCAGGCTGGTCTCGAACCCCTGACCTTGTGATCTACCCGCTTTGGCCTCCCAAGTGCTGGGATTACAGACATGAGCCACTGTGCCTGGCCTGTTTAATTTGAAAAAAAGGTGAAGACGTGAAAAATAAGTCTTCGGTTTCCACAAGTCTTCCCCCACAGATCAAAAGAAACTAGCTACATCTGTTCTGGATCCCACTGAGAGTATCAGCAATTCCCAGAACCCACTGCTGCGACTACCCCCATAACATCTAAGAACCTCGCCCATGCTGAGCCAGAAGCACTCCCATTATGGCAATGTCTAGGCCAGACAAGAGATGAGAATTTGAGAACTGCCACCCATTCCTTAGCAAGCTTATGGCCCAAAGGAGACACAACTACTGGAACGCTTATCACACAGCTGGTCCAGCATCAAAAAAGTTGCCAACCTAATCTCGTCTCATAACTATGTTTCTAAGGAGTAGGCCAAAATCACAGGGCTCCAATGGGCCTGAGTCAGTACTCAAGTTGTGTATCTGGTTACTCAGAGTTGCAAAATGACCCATCTCTGATATATATCAATTCCTTCCAACAAATAGCTCCTGAATATGTTAAGTACCAAATGCTGAGGATAAAATGAGGAATAAGGCCAGGCACAGTGGCTCATGTCTACAATCCTAGCACTTTGGGAGGCCTAAGGCAAGTGGGTCACTTGAGCCCAGGAGTTCAAGACCAACATGGGCAACGTAGTGAAGCCTCATCTCTACAAAAAATATAAAACTTAGCAGGGCATGGTGGCGCACACCTGTAATCCCAGCTACACCTGAGCCTGAGGAGGTGGAGACTGCAGTGAGCTGTGATTGTGTCACTACACTCCAGTCTGAGTGACACAGTAAGACCCTGTCTCCAAAAAAATAAATAAATAAAATGATGAAAAAGAATTGACTTTTATTAGTCAGCTGTGGTGACATGCACTTATCCCAGCTACTCAGGAAGCTGACATGGAAGGATTGGTTGAAAGTTGAGGCTGCAGGAAGCAGGGATTGTGCCTCTGTATTCCAATCCAGGTGATAAAGTGAGACCCTGTCTCAAAAAAAAAAAAAAAAAAAGGATCGACTTTTGCCCTCATGAAATTCAGACAGACAAAAACTAACTAGAATACTGAGTAACGGGTGTCGTAAGTACTAGAAGCCTATAAAAGATTCTATCTCTACACATCATCGCATTTATTCCTCAGAGCTTAGTTAACTACTATTATCGTTTCACTTTAGAGATGAGGAAAATTAGAATAAGCCAGGTTAAGAGAAGTGGGTCTCAAGCCTTTACCTGAAAGGCTTTACCTGACAAGGGTTTATCTGACGAGGGTTGTACTCTCTCCAACCAATATCCAACCTGCCTCCCCCTGCTGACCATGCCTCCTCCTCCTGGGCACTGCTCCTCCCCTGGACTTCACATGCTCTTTTATATACTGAATGATCATATCTTATGCACACACTCTCTTCCAGGCACAGCAAACACAGGAGTGAACACAACACACAGCACCTAAGTCCCCCAGAGAACACAGAAGTCTGAAAGCACTGCTAGCACTGGTAGAAACATGCTATGTTAGGGGAAATGCAGGGTACAATGGGAACACTCAGAAACACTGAACTACATTCAGAAAGGGTCAAAAAAGACTGCTGCACTCAGGAAGTGTCATTTATACTGAGACCTGAAAATGAGCAGAAATTAGTTCCAGGCAGAGTGGCCATGTGATGGTTAATACTCAGTGTCAACTTGATTAAAGGATGCAACATATTGATCTTGGGTATGGCTGTGAGGGTGCTGCCAAAGGAGATTAACATTTGAGTCAGTGGCCTGGGTAAGGCAGACCCACCCTTAATCTGGTGGGCACAATCTAATCAACTGCCAGTGAATATAAAGCAGGCAGAAAAACGTGAAAAGGCAAAACTGGCCTAGCCTCCCAGCCTACATCTTTCTCCCATGCTGGATGCTTTCTGCCCTCAGACATCAGACTCCAATCTCTTCAGTTTTGAGACTTTGACTGGCTCTCCTTTCTCCTCAAGCTTGCAAATAGCCTATTGTGGGACCTTGTGTTCATGTAATTTAATACTTAATAAACTCCCCTTTATTCATATATTCACACACACACACACACACACACACACACACACACACACACACACACAGATATACATATATCCTATCCTGTTAGTTCTGTCCATCTAGGGAACCCTAATAAAGATTTTGGTACCAGGAGTGGTTCTAGAGGAACAGAATATTAAGGATGGAGTTTTTTCATTCATTGTGGGGTTTCTGGAGTTGGCTGCTTAATATGATTAGACCCCAAAAATGTTAAGGACTCCACTTCTAATGGTAGGGAGAACACTGATAGTCCTTGGCCTGAACTGTTTAGAAAGTCATGCAAAATAAATGCACTTGACACTCCTGATTCATTGCTCATGACAGGCAAGGAGTTTAGTGACTCTATACATAATACCTTTGACCATATGTGGAGAACCAAGGGACATAATGAAGCTAGTTGGTTGCTCCTAAGTTCAGTGGACAAAGTGATGAAAGAAAATGATAAACTCAGGGATTCTATCTCCCAGCTTCAGAGGCAGATACTGAGCCTCAAATCTGCTAAGACTGCCCTGAGTGAAAGTCTTATCTCCTGCAGAGAAAGAACTGGAATTGTGGAAAAACAGACACAAGTTTTTATCATGTGAGTGGCTTACCTGCAACAAAAGGTGCCTGCAGAGCCTCAGCAGATGTCTACTGTTAAAGTGAGGGCAGCCGGGCGCGGTGGCTCACACCTGTAATCCCAGCACTTTGGGAGGCCAACGCTGGCAGATCACGAGGTCAAGAGATCGAGACCATCCTGGCCAACATGGTGAAACCCCGTCTCCACTAAAAAATACAAAAATTAGCTGGGCGTGGTGTCGCGTGCCTGTAGTGCCAGCTACTTGGGAGGCTGAGGCAGGACCATTGCTTGAACCCGGGAGGCGGAGGTTGCAGCAAGCTGAGCTCGTGCCACTGCACTACAGACTGGCGTCTGGCGACAGAGCAAGACTGTCTCCAAAAAAAAAAAAAAAAAAAAAAAGTGAGAGCATTGATTGGAAAAGCATGGGACCCTGCTACTTGGAATGGGATGTGTGGGAAGACCCTGATGAAGCTAGGGACACTGAGTTTGTAAACTCTGATGAACCTTTTTTGCCAGAAGAAGCATCCCCAGCAGTGGAAACAACCCATCCCTGACCCATGCTGCCATCATCCTTTCCATCTTTCTCTGAAACAAACTCTAAGCTGCCTGAGGCAACACTGATGGCCTCCCCTGAGGCAGCTGCCAGGTAAGATCATGTTGATTCTCTTCAGGAGCCACTCCCAACACCCCTGTTTGCTTCCAGACCTATAACTAAAGTCCCAGTGGGTGGGGTGAGGTTGAGAGTGTGACCCATGATGAGGTGTGCTACACTCAAAAAGAACTGTTTGAGTTCTCTAATTTATATAAACAGAAATCTGGAGAATAGACATGGGATGGATATTAAGCATATGGGATGATGGTGGAAGAAACACAGTTGGATCGGCCTGATTTTATTGATTTGGGCCAACTAAGTAGGGACTCTGCATTTAGTGTTGCAGCTCAGGAGTTAAAAAAAGGTTCTAATAGTTTATGTGCTTGGTTAGCTGAACTATGGATTAAAAGATGGCCACTGTGAAGGAGCTGGAAATGCCTGATCTTCTTTGGTTTAATGTAGAGGAAGAGATCCAAAGGCTTAGGGAGATGGGGATGGTGGAGTGGATTAGTCACTTTAGACCTACTCATCCCAGCTAGGAGGGTCCAGAAGATATATCCTTAACCAATGCCTCACAAAATAAATTTGTGAGGGCAGCACCTGCATCTTTGAAGAGCCCTATAATTGCTCTTCTCTGTATGTCAGATCTAACGGTGGGAACTGCAGTCACTCAACTACAAAATTTAAATACAATGGGAATAATTGGATCCCCAAGGTGGCAGGGGCCAAGTGTCGGCACTCAACTGTCAAAGGCAAGGTGGGCATAGCTACCGTAATGGACAGGAGAGACAAAACAGCAATCAGAATAGTCTGACTCATATAGAGCTCTGGCCTTTGCTAATTAATCATGCTGTTCCTAAAAGTGAAACTGACAGGAAGCCTACTGCATTCCTACTTAATTTATATAAACAGAAAACTTCCAGGTCTTATGGACAAAAGACTAGTTCAAATTATAAAAACAGAGAATCACGGCCTCTCAACCAATTTCCAGACTTGAGCTAGTTTACAGACCCAGCACCCCTTGAAGGAAGGGGAGGTCAGGTCCCCTTGAGGAAAGACCCCCACTACATTACTGACAATTTATGCAGTGAATCTTTCTCTCATCCTTCCCCAAGGAGACCCCCAGCCTTTTACCAGGGTAAGTCTGCACTGGGTGAAAAAGAAATGATCAAACATTTCGGGGACTACTGGACACTGGTTCTGAGCTGACTTTGATTCCAGGGTACCCAAAGTGTCATTGTGGTCCTCCAGGTAAAGTAGGGCCTTATGGAGGTCAGGTAATTAATGGAATTTTAGCTCAGGTCTGACTTCCAGTGGGTCCAGTGGGTTCCCGGACTCATCCTGTTATTTCCCCAGTGCCAGAATGCATAATTGGCATAGACACACTTAACAGCTGGCAGAACCCCCACATTGGCTTCCTGACTGGTAGGGTGAGGGCTATTATGGTGGGAAAGACCAAATGGAAGCTGTTAGAGCTGCCTCTACCTAGAAAAATAGTAAATCGAAAACAGTATTGCATCCCTGGAGGGACTACAGAGATTAGTGCCACCATCAAGGACTTGAAAGATGCAAGGGTGGTGATTCCCCACCACATCCCTGTTCAACTCTCCCATTTGGCCTGTGCAGAAGACAGATGCATCTTGGAGAATGACAGTGGATTATCGTAAGCTTAACCAAGTGGTGACTCCGATTGCAGCTGCTGTACCAGATGTGGTTTCATTGCTTTAACAAATTGACAAATCTCCTGGTACCTGGTATGCAGCCACTGACTTGGCAAATGCCTTTTTCTCCATTCCTGTCCATAAGGCCCACCAGAAGCAATCTGCCTCCAGCTGGCAAGACCAGCAATATGCCTGTACTGTCCTCCTCAGGGATATATCAACACTGCAGCTTTGTGTCATAATCTTATTCAGGGAGACCTTGATCGCGTTTCACTTCCCCAAGATATCACACTGGTCCATTACACTGATGACATTATGTAAGACATAGCAAACACACTGGACTTATTGGTGAGACATTTTCTCGCCAGAGGATGGGAAATAAATCCGACTGAAATTCAGGGACCTTCTACCTCAGTAAAATTTTTAGAGGTCCAGTGGTGTGGGGCCTGTTGAGATAGTCCTTTGAAGGTAAAGGAAAAGTTGCTGCACTTGGCCACTCCTACAACCAAGAAAGAGATACAATGCGTGGTGGGCCTAACTGGATTTTGGAGGCAACAGATTCCTCATTTGAGTGTGTTACTCTAGGTCATTTATTAAATGACCCGAAAGGCTGACAGTTTTGAGTGGGGGTCCAGAAAAGGAGATGGCTCTACAACAGGTCCAGAAAAGGAGACGGCTCTGCAACAGGTCCAGAAAAGGAGACGGCTCTACAACAGGTCCAGAAAAGGAGACGGCTCTGCAACAGGTCCAGAAAAGGAGACGGCTCTGCAACAGGTCCAGAAAAGGAGACGGCTCTGCAACAGGTCCAGAAAAGGAGACGGCTCTGCAACAGGTCCAGAAAAGGAGACGGCTCTGCAACAGGTCCAGAAAAGGAGACGGCTCTGCAACAGGTCCAGAAAAGGAGACGGCTCTGCAACAGGTCCAGAAAAGGAGACGGCTCTGCAACAGGTCCAGAAAAGGAGACGGCTCTGCAACAGGTCCAGAAAAGGAGACGGCTCTGCAACAGGTCCAGAAAGGAGATGGCTCTGCAACAGGTCCAGAAAAGGAGATGGCTCTGCAACAGGTCCAGCCTGCTATGCAAGCTGCTCTGCCAGTTGGGCCATAAAACCCAGCAGATCCAATGGTGCTTGAGGTGTCAGTGGCAGATAGGGATGCTGTTTGGAGCCTTTGGCAGGCCCCCATAGGTGAATCACAGCAGAGGCCTTTAGGATTTTGGAGCAAGGCCTTCCATCTTCTGCAGGTAACTACTCTCCTTTTGCAAGATAGCTCTTGGCCCATTACTGGGCTTTGGTAGAAACTGAACTTTTGACTATGGGTCACGTCACCATGCGACCTGAACTGCCCATCATGAATTGGTGCTTTCTGACCCATCTAGCCATAAAGTGGGATGTGCACAGCAGCATTCCACCATCAAATGGAAGTGGTATATATGCGATTGGGCTTGAGCAGGCCCTGAAGGCACAGTAGGTTACATGAAAAAATGGCTCAAATGCCCATGGTCTCCACTCCTGCTACCCTGCCTTCTCTTCCCCAGCCTGCACCAATGGCCTCATGGGGAGCTCCCTACGATCAGTTGACAGAGGAAGAGAAGACTAGGGCCTGGTTCACAGATGGCTCTGCAAGATATGCAGGCACCACCTCGAAGTGGACAGCTGCAGCACTACAGCCCCTTTCTAGGACATCCCTGGAGGACAGTGGTGAAGTGAAACCTCCCCAATAGGCAGAACTTTAGTTGTGCACCAGGTTGTGCACTTTGCATGGAAGGAGAAATGGCCAAACGTCCTATTATAAACTGATTGACAGACTGTAGCCAATGGTTTGGCTGGATGTTCAGGCACTTAGAAGATGCATGATTGGAAAATTGGTGACAAAGAAATTTGGGGGAAGAGGTATGTGGATAAACCTCTTTGAGTGGTCAAAAACTGTGAAGGTATCTGTATCCCATGTGAGTGCTCACCAACAGGTGACCTCAGCAGAGGAGGATTTTAATAATCAAGTGGATAGGATGATCCATTCTGTGGACACCATGCAGCCTCTTTCCCAGTCAACCCTGTCATCACCCAACGGGCCCATAAACGAAGTGACCATGGTGGCAGGGATGGAGGTTACACATGGGCTTAGCAACATGGGCTTCCACTCACCAAGACTGACCTGGCCACAGCCACTGCAGAGTGCCCAGTTTGCTAGCAGCAGAGACTAACACTGAGCCCTCGATATGGCACCATTCCTCGGGGCAATCAGCCAGCTATCTGGTGGGAGGTTGATCATGCTGAACCTCTTCTGTCACTGAAAGAGCAGAGGTTTGTCCTCACTGGAATACACACTCACTCTGGATATGGGTTTGCTATTCTGCACAGAATGCTTCTGCCAAGATTACCATTTGTGGACTCACAGAATGCCTTATCCACTGTCATGGTATTCCACACAGCATTGCCTCTGAACAAGGCACTCACTTTGCGGCTAAAGAATTGCAGCGGTGGGCTCATACTCATGGAATTCACTGGTCTTACCATGTTCTCCATTATCCAGAAGCAGCTGGATTGATAGAACAGTGTAATGGCTTTTTGAAGTCACAATTACAACCCTAACTAGGTGACAATACTTTGCAGGGCTGGGGCAAGGTTCTCCAGAAGATCGTGTATGCTCTGAATCAGCATTCAATATATGGTACTGTTTCTCCCATAGCCAGAATTCATGGGTCTAGGAATTAAGGGGTAGAAGTTGAAGTGGCACCACTCACCATCATCCCTAGTGATCCACTAGCAAAATTTTTGCTTCCTATCCCCATGACATTATGTTCTACTGGTCTAGAGGTCTTGGCTGCAGAGGGAGGAATGCTGCCACCAGGAGACACAAGGATTCCATTAAGATGGAAGTTAAGACTGCCACCTGGACACTTTGGGCTCCTCCTACCTTTAAGTCAATAGTGTTGGCTGGGGTGATCGACTGTGAATATCAAGATGAAATCAGTCTACTCTCCATAATACAGGTAAGGAAGAGTATGCATGGAATACAAGAGTCCATTAGGGTGTCTCTAGTATTACCATGCCCTGTGATTAAGGTCAATGGGAAACTACAACAGCTCATTCCAGGTAGGACTACAAATGATCCATACTCCTCAGGAATAAAGGTTTGGGTCACTCCACTAGGGAAAAAAAAAAAAAAAACCACGACCTGCTGAGGTGTTCGCTGAAGGCAAAGGGAATAAAGAATGGGTAGTAGAAGAAGGTAGTCTTTAATACCAGCTATGACCATGTGGCTAGCTGCAGAAACGAGAACTGTAACTGTCATGAGTATTTCCTTCTTCTTTTGTTAAAAACATGTCTGCACATGTAAACACTTGTTTAATTTCCTTTATCATGTGACATAAGATTTATTGACTTCATATCCACATTTAAGTATTGTTAACTTTATGTAATGGCATTTGAGGTTGGGGATTGGTGAGTTTCTGGTTGTATGAAGGGTAGTTGTATTAGGACTTTATTATTGTCTTTATTTGAAGATTGTGTATGATCTCAGGAGATGTGTATGGGTTCAAGTTGACAAGGGGTGGACTTGTGATGGTTAATACTGAAGGTCAACTTGATTGAATCTATATATGGAGTTTATTAATCCCCAACCCAAATACCATTACATAATGCATACATACATGTAAATATATATCTCCTATTAGTTCTGTCCCTCTAGAGAACCCTGAATAATATAGACCAACACTCTCTCAGGCTCCTCTTGGTCAAGTCTCCTTTCTGGGCAGGGGCCTCTTACCTCCCTCACAAACCCTGTATTCCCTGGATGAGCTCTCCCACTCAAAGGTGTTTCAACAGTGTAGGTCGATGACCCCTAAGTGGTACCTCACTCCAGATCTGACTTCAGAGCTCCAGGCCTGGACGCCTCAACAGCCTCCCGGCCACCTGCACCAGAATATCCCTCAGATTCTTCAAATTTACATTTCAAAATCAGCTCATCACCACCCCTTGCCAAACCTGCTCCTTTGAGCTCTAGTTCAGGGCCAGCCACCCAGCTGGCCACACCAGAAACCTGGGAGTCACTCTGACCTACTCCCTGCCTTTCACATCCTGTGCTCTGCTTTCTTAACAGCTCCAAATTGCCCATGTCTATTCATCCCTGTTGTCACTCTGACTGCGGGCCACCATCATCTCCTACCTTGCATGCTCCCGACTGCCAGTTGCACTGCCTCCAACTGGCCCCCACTGCATCCACTGGGACCACCTAACCCACTATCTCCACTCCTGTCCATCCAACTCATTGTCCAACCCACTGTCCACACAGTTCAGGTCCTGTGAGGCCTTCTCTGGTTAAAGCTCCTTCTATTGGAACGCTGAGGTGCCCCTTTGCTAGATACTCAAACCACACTCTGTACATGCCTCCAGAACAGCACTTTTTTGGAGACAGAGTCTCCCTGTTACCCGTGCAGGAGTGCGGTGGTACGATCTCGGCTTACTGCAACTTCTGTCTCCCAGGTTCAAGAGATTTTCATGCCTCAGCCTCCTTAGTAGCTGGGATTATAGGCACCCACCACCACACCTGGCTAATTTTTTTTTTCAGTAGAGATGAAGTTTCATCATGTTGTCCAGGCTGGTCTCCAACTCTTGACCTCAAGTAATCTGCCCACGTCAGCCTCCGAAAGTGCTGGGATTACAGGCGTGACGCACCACACCCGGCCAAGCACAACACTTTTCACGATGAATTTCAAGAGTCTCTTACCTTGTCTGTCTTGCCAACCAATGATACAAACTGAGGGCTGAGGCTGAACCTTTATGGATTTTTAGCCTCAACTCCCAGCATATAATTCCTGACAGAGAGTAAATTGTAAGTCTGCTGAAAGAATGGACACATGAAAACATACAAAGAGACAAATAACTCTTGATCCTGGTAATATTCTTCAATCCTGCACATAGCTCTTAAGAAATTAAAGAAACTGCTCATTAAAAATTCCTAAGTGTATCATTAGTGCCAAGTATTACTGAACTATTGTCACATTCCTCCCTTAGCTGGCTTTCTGAAATAATATTCTGGTCTGATAAAGTAGGAGCATATTGAAGGTCAGACTTTAAATCTGGAGCCTTCTCTCTGAGAATATAGACTAAAGATTGAATGAATCCATCCACTATCTAGCTGTAGGAAGCTAAAAACCAAAACAGGATTTGTTTCCTGAAGCTGATTGCCAGGGCTGCTGGTCCCTCACTCCTGGCCAGAAGGCGTGGCTCCCTAGAGCAGGCTCATTCTCCAAGCTTCTGATAACATGACAGGAGGCAGCTTTGCTGCTGACCACAGCTCTATTCCACTAACTATATACTTACTGCCTTTGGCAGTTACAAGCAACAATTACTCTGACAACAAACCAAGAGAACAAACAGCATCTGAAGCCAGGGAGGCAGACATGTAGTAAGAAGCTAACTGACAACGTCTGGTCTCAAGGGAACAAACCACATACACAAACCCAACCTGGTACCTGGTCTTTCAGTATTCTGCTGTTTATATGTTATGCAAATCAGCTCTCAACCCTAAAATGTACAGGTTGAATATTCTTAATCCAAACATGACACTCCAAAGGAAGGCATTTTGGATTTTCAGATTAGAAATACTCAACCTGTATTCATTTCAGAGGGCTACTTGGAAACTCTGCAGAGCATTTCAGACTAAGCATCTATTATCCACAGTAATACATGCCTAACTTAAGTACATAAAAATATGTCATTGGAGTTTACTATGTCCACTTTCAATGTCCTTTGTCACTTATCTTGAAAACAACCTGTATGGCATTTTCATCCCCCTCTTTACAGACAAGGCCAAAGAAGCAGTAAGGGTTTAAATAACAAGCCCAGGTTCACAAAACTAAATAGATGGTAAAGCCAGAACTTAGTACCAGTTCTGACACCAGGCTTAGTGCTTTTGATCTTTAAACTCTGTCTTTGTAAAAGCTTTATTAAGGCTGGGCATGGTGGCTCATGCCTATAATCCCAGTACTTTGAGAGGCCAAAGCAGGCAGATCACCTGAGGTCAGGAGTTTGAGACCAGCCTGGCCAACAGAATGAAACCCGGTCTCTACTAAAAAATACAAAAAAATTAGCCGGTCATGGTGGCACATGCCTGTAATCCCAGCTACTGGGGAGGCTGAGGCAGGAGAATTGCTTGAACTCAGGAGGTGGAGGTTGCAGTGAGCAGAGATCATGCCACTGCACTTCAGCCTGGATGACAGAGTAAAACTCTGTCTCAAAAAAAAAAAAAAAAAAAAGCTTTATTAAGATATAACTGGGGTCAGTCGCAGTGGCTAACGTCTGTAATCCCAACACTTTGGGAGGCCGAGGGCGGGAGGATCTCTTGAGCCCAGGAGTTCAAGATCAGCCTGGGCAACATAGTGAGACCTTGTTTCTACAAAAAATGAACAAAATTACCTGGGTATATTGTGTGTACCTATAATCCCAGCTACTTGGGAGGCTAAGGTAGGAAGATTGCAGTGAGCTGAGATCACACCACTGCGTTCCAGCCTGGGCAACAGAGCAAGTACCTTGTCTACAAAAAAAAAAAAAAAAAAAAAGGTATAATTGGCTGGGCATGGAGATTTACATTTGTCTGTAATCCCAGTATTTTGGAAGGGTGAGGTGGTGGGGGAGTGGGGATTGCTTGAGGCCAGGAGTTTGAGACTAGCCTGGGAAACATAGTGAAACCCTGTCCCTACCAAAAAAAAAAAAAGTTACGGACAGTGACATGTGCCTGTTGTCTCAGCTACTCAGGAGGCTGAGGTGGGAGGATCCCTTGAGCCCAGGAATTGGAGGCTGCAGTGAGCTATGATCATGTCACTGCACTCCAGCCTTGTGACAGAGGAAAACGCTGTCTCTTAAAAAAAAAAAAAAAAAAAAGATATAATTTACCAACAATACAATTCACCAAAGTATTTAATATAATGTTTAATAATATAAAGCACTGAGGCAGGGCACGGTGGCTCACGCCTGTAATCCCAGCACTGTGGGAGGCCGAGGTGGGCGGATCACGAGGTCAAGATATCGAGACCGTCCTGGTCAACATGGTGAAATCCCATCTCTACTAAAAATACAAAAATTAGCCGGGGGTGGTGGCACACACCTGTGGTCCCAGCTACTCGGGAGGCTGAGGCGGAAGAATCGCTTGAACCCAGGAGGCGGAGGTTACAGTGAGCCGAGATTGTGCCACTGCACTCCAGCCTGGCGACAGAGCAAGACTCCGTCTCGAGAGAGAGATCCAAGATGGCCGATTAGCAGCAGCTCAGGATTGTAGCTCCCACTGAAAGCGCAGAGAGTGAGTGGATGCCACATTTTCAGACGAATTTTTATTGCCCACGGACCAAGAGATTCTTGGCGGAGGAGCCCCACGGGTCGCTAGCACGACTTTTTTGGAGGACGCGGCCGTTTTGCAGGCGCCCTGGCACGGCGGTTCTCAGTCCAGAGTATACGGGACTGAGTGCCCTTTTGGTTGGCGTTTGGAGCTCGGGGAAGGCAGAGTCTCCCATTCAGCTGATTGAAAAGCGGACTGAAGTGGGGAACCAGACCGGGAGATTCCAGGGCAGAAAAGCGCCACGAATCTTAACGCTGCTGTTTCAGCTGGCGTAGTGGGTCGCCGCAGGGGAAGGCTGGTCCCCCCGCCAACAACAAAAAACAGCAGTTGGAACTGCTGAGGATTGAGAATTTCACAGCAAGTACAGCTGAACCCAGGAAGGTCCAGCTCTGTGGGGGAGGGGCGTCCACCAAAGGAAAATTAAGAAATAGAAAAAACTTTATCACCAACAAGCTGGACGTCCACTCAGAGACCTAATCTGAAAGTCAGCAATTACACAGACGACAGGTGGATAAATCCACAAAGATGGGAAGAAACCAGCACAAAAAGGCTGAAAACACCCGAAATTAGAATGCCTTTCCTCCTACAGAGGATTGCAGTGCCTCATCACCAATTGAACAAGGCCTGATTGAGAATGAATGTGAGGAATCAATAGAATTAGGCTTCAGAAGGTGGATAATGAGAAACTTCTGTGAGCTAAAAAAAACATGTTCTAGCCCAATGCAAGGAAACTAAGAACCTTGAAAAAAGGTTTGACGAAATGTTAACAAGAATGGACAATTTAGAAAGGAATATAAGTGAATTAATGGAGCTGAAAAACACAATACGAGAACTTCACGAAGTATGCACAAGTTTTAACAGTCGAATTGATCAAGCAGAAGAAAGGATTTCAGACGTCGAAGACCAACTTAACAAAATAAAACAAGAAGACAAGATTAGAGAAAAAAGGGTAAAAAGGAATGAGCAAAGTCTCCAAGAAATATGGGACTATGTGAAAAGACCTAATCTACGTTTGATAGGTGTACCTGAATGTGACGAAGAGAATGAATCCAAGCTGGAAAATATTTTTCAGGATATTATCCAGGAAAACTTTCCTAACCTAGCAAGGCAAGACAATACCCAACTCCAGGTAATACAGAGAACACCACAAAGATATTCCTCAAAAAGAGCAACCCCAAGGCACATAATCATTAGATTCACCAGAGTTGAAACGAAGGAGAAAATACTAAGGGCAGCCAGAGAGGAAGGTCAGGTTACCCACAAGGGGAAGCCTATCAGACTCACAGCAGATCTCTCAGCAGAAACCCTACAAGCCAGAAGACAGTGGGGGCCAATATTCAACATCCTTAAAGAAAAGAACTTTCAACCCAGAATTTCATATCCAGCCAAACTAAGTTTCATAAGTGAAGGAAAAATAAAATTTTTTACGAAACAAACAAGTACTCAGAGATTTCATTACCACCAGGCCTGCTTTACAAGAGCTTCTGAAAGAGGCACTATATACAGAAAGGAACAACCAGTATCAGCCATTCCAAAAAACCCATCGGTAAGCTGCATCCAGACCCATCTCACATGCAAGAATGTACAGAGACTTAAAACAAAGGGATGGAGGAAGATTTGCCAACCAAATGGAGAGCAAAAAAAAAACAAAAAAAAAAAACAAAACAGGAGTTGCAATTCTCATCTCTGATAAAATAGACTTTAAAGTAATAGAAACCAAAAGAGATAAGAAGGACATTGTATAATGGTAGAGGGATCAATGTAACAGGAAGAGCTAATGATCCTAAGTCTATGCGCACCCAATATAGGAGCACCCAGATACACAGGCCAACTTCTTGGTGACTTACAAAGAGACTTGGACTCCCCACACAATAATAGTGGGGAGACTTTAACACTACATTGTCAATATTGGACAGATTAATAAGACAGAAGGTTAACAAGAATACCCGGGACTTGAACTTAGACCTCGAACAAGTAAACTTAATAAACATTTACAGAACTCTCTACTCCAAATCCACAAAACATACATTTTTTTTCAGTAACACATCACATATATTCTAAAAGTGACCGCATGGTTGGGAGTAAATCACTCCCCCAGCAATTGCATAGCATTTCACAGGTTTAAATGAAATACTGGTTGGCTGTTTGTTATTTTCCTCCCTTATTCCTTCCTGTCTCCATTGTATAACACAAGTATTAGTATAAAAGAGCTTTTTAATATCCATTTCTAGACTGCATTCTAGCCTGGGCAATAGAGCAAGATTCCCATTCTCTCTCCCTCTTTTTCTTCTTTTTCTCTTTCTTTCTCTTTTTCCTTCCTTCTGTCTTTTTTTTCTTTCTAAAAAAAAAAAAATTCCAGTGGCATTTTGGCTTCATACACATACACACCCAGGTATTCCAAAGAGCATCATGTTTCTATCTCTTTTTCAAAAAAGAAAAAAAGAAAATGAAAAGTATAAGATTAAGTTTGGGTATTAAAAAATGTAAAAAGTATAAGGTCATTGATAAGTATTAAATGAGAATGTTTAATCTGAATGAATGCAAATGAAAGTAAAATGAATGAGGACAAATGATATGCTTTTGAGCTTTTCTTTTTTTCGTTTTACCATCTCCTCATCTCTTCCCTTTCGACAGAACCCCTTCTACACTGTTAGTCCTTCCCTAAAAAAAAAAAAAAAAAAAAAAAGACTCCGTCTCAAAAAAAAAAAGAAAAAAATACATATATAAAGCATTGAAATGGTGTTCAGTATATTCACAGAGTTGTACAATCATCACCACAATCAATTTTACATCATTTTCATCACCCCAAAAGGAATATTTTAAGGCAAAGTACCTCATACCAAAGCTGACCCATTATTCCCCACTTAATCCCTGTTTACATTGTCCCCCTAACCTTAGGCAACCACCAATCTTCAACTTTTTTCTTATTACAAAGCAATACCTTCAAATGTCCTTTCAGTTGTAACAAGTCTCCAGGGAAGGGAAACAGGCAATGACTTTGGACAATTCACCACTCCCAACAGCTAAGCAATACTTATTCACTGGGCCATTCTAAATCCTTTTTTTCACACTGCTTTTTTCCTGGCCTCACATATTTTTTTTGAAGGAAGAGAGTATCTGCTCATTAAGATGTAAACTAAATTCCTCACTCTGTTTTGACAGCTCATCGTTTCTCGAAGGGCAGTGAAAGCATTACTCATTTATGATTCTTAGCAAGGATCACTCTCACCAGGCATTGGTTAGGCCTTTAAACAATCCAAACACCTAATTTAACTCTCCCAAATCAATCAATCAATCAATCAATCTCATATTAGAAAAGAAATGGTAGGACCCAAATACCAGGATAAGTCTCAGATCCCACAGACCTGATCTCACCAAACAGTTAACTGTCTTGGTCCTCTTATTATCTGTGAACCATACCCAAAGAGGGTCGGCAGGCTTGATGGGATAAAGACCTGCCTCAGGAAGCAAAAGGTCACACAGAAAAGAAATGGCTAGAGCCAAATCCAAGCTAACACTCCTTCAACAGAACCAGAAGCAGGCAGGATCTTGGGTGTGCCTTGAAATCTGGTTAGCATTTGGATCAGTGGAAGGGGCACAGAGTGTGGAGCGCTCTTAAATGGGAAGATGACACCATGAAGGCCACATTCAGAAGGCTGGCCATGGTATGTGGGCATCTGGGGGTGGTGCAGATAGGGAGCAGTGGGAGGTGGAGAGGCCAGTAAAGCTCTTGTGGTAGGTGGTCGCAGGCACCAGGAGATGCTAGACAGAAGGTGGCCATGGAAATACAGACACATCACCACAGAGGGCCCCACAAAGGGCACAGTGGGGGCTGTGACTGGTCTGGCATGAGTGATTAGGGAAAGAAGGGTGCTGCTGGCAGAAGGCTGACTTGAAAGGAGAGGGAAGCCAAGCTGAATTGCAGGTATCAAGCTCTGGACTTAACATACTGCCCAAACCCTAAGGAAAATAATGTTACAGGACAGAAAGAAAATCCATGAAATGACTCACTGAAAAAGAAAACTGTGCAAGAAGGGAGGCCCTCTACGTACACTGTAAAGGTACTCATGGTGTGTATGGCACAGTCCTATAAGAGGTTCAGCACACCTGGCTTCAGACACACACATAGAATGCCAGGGAAGAACAATGCTGGAAGGAAATGAGATCAAGTCTTGCCACATTCAGGACCTGCACTGGTGGCCCAAAGAACACACATATGAATGTGAACACACACACACATACACATAGCTGCAGCTTCTGGGGTGGTGAGGAATAATAGCAACTAAATAACATTTAATAAATGTTCACTACATGCCAGGTACTGTGTAAACAGCTTTCCACGGATTGCATCACTTAAGACTAACAGCAACCTTATGGGCTACTTTTATTATTATTCCCATTTCACAGATCAGAAAACAGGCTCAGAGAAGGTAAATACCCAGCCCAAATTCACCATTAGCAAGTAGAAAAGCTGTGTGTGACACCAAAGCCGTGCTCTTAACTACCACATTATACTGAAAGTAAAGATTGTTGTGTTGGGATATGTACAAGTGCCAGAAAAAAGGTGTCAGGTGGCAGTTATGGGGCTGTCACTGCTTTATAATTTAAGCTAACGGATGTGACTGACAGCAGCTGCAGAGACACATGGCATTGCCGTCTGTGCCTCCCCCCCTCCCACCTCCTCTAAAATTGCTCTATAAACATTAAGTTAGGGGAAGAGCTGGGAGGAGTTAAAAGAACAGAGAGAAGGCAAGATGAACCAGGAGACAGATGAGAGGTGCCCACAGGCTCATTAAAGGTCAGACTGATCTATGGTACAGCAGCATGTCACAGAAAGAAGGAATCCTCAAAGAATCTGGGAGATAGGCCTGCATGTCCTAGCAGCGCCTCTTGGATTCTATTCCTCAAGACTTCTCTCTCACCGTCACAGATGTGTGCACACATCTTACATAAGGGATGGGGAAAGATGCCACCCAGTCCCAACACAGGTATGAGCCTTTCACACCCCTCTTGCCTCCCTCCCTCCCCTACACCAAATCCTGCTTTAATGTCGACCTTTCCAAGTCCCACATAGCTTCTGCATCAGACTGGATGCTGTGTCAGGTTCTGCAGTGGGTCCTGCTCTGTGTCCCCAGAGCACCTGGACATGCCTCCCTCATAAGTAAGCAGCTCGGACCTCTGCGCAGAGAACTCTGGTGACTGACCATCTCTCCAACAGAATGTGAGGCTCCTTCCTGAGTACACAGACTGTTTCTTTGGATTCCTAACAGTGCTCAGCAAATGGTAGATACATAAAAGTGTTGCTCAAGTAAAAAATCTTCCAGTTCAAGTTATTAATAATAAAAGCATCTAGCAGTTGTTCACTATCTGCCATGTGTCAGGTCCTTAGCTGGGTATATATGGTTTATTTTTTCTCATCCTCAAAATAAGCCTGAAGAGAAGATACCCATTCACGTTACAGGTAAGAAGAGGAAGTCTCAGAGAGGTGAAGTTATATATCTAAGGTCACCATCAAGTGGCTGAGCCTGGATCAGAACTTTCCAAAATCAAAGTGTCTTCCACAATGCTACGATACCTTGCTCCAATCCCCAAACTCCTACTGCGGTTGGTTTATTCCTCAGCTGTTCCTCTGTAACAAGACCAGCCACAGAGACAATCACACACATAACACACTGAGGGCCTCTCTCATGCACCCCAGAGCTCCCATACCCCTTTTCTCTATCTGCCACCCAGATTACATCTGCCATATTTACTGCACTCCTCAGGCACTACTTCCAGGTACACCAGGTTCCTCCTGTTACCCTTTTAGCACGGATCAACTTCTATACTCAGCAGGTAGCAGGAAGTGATCATTAAAACAAAAAGAGAAAAAGCAACCACTTCTCCAGAATGTAAAGCTGCATAAAGAGATTTGTAGGGGCCAGGCACGGTGGTTCACACCTGTAATCCCAGCACTTTGGGAGGCTGAGGCAGGTGGATACCTGAGGTCAGAAGTTCAAGATTAGCCTGGCCAACATGGTGAAACCCTGTCTCTACTGAAAACACAAAAATTAACTTGGCATCATGGTGTGCAACTGTAGTCCCAGATGCTCAGGAGGCTGAGGCAGGGGAATTGCTTGAGTCTGGGAGGCAGAGGATGCAGTGAGCACTGCAATGCAGCCTGGGTAACAGAACGAGACTCCACCTCAAAAGAAGAAAAAAAAGAAAGAAAAAGAGATTTGTAGGGCAAGCGAACTTGAAGCTAAACTAGGCAAACTGGGGTGGGGCTGGGGGCTGCAGACAGATGACAGGTAGGTAGGTAGGAAGGAAGGTAGGTAGGTAAAGAGTGAGAAAAGAGGGGTCAAGAGAATACATTTGGGCATCAAAGGAGAAGGCACACAGTATAAACACCAAGGCTAGCCCAGGAGTCCCTCAGAGATAAAACAGACGTACCTACTGATGCCAAACAACTCATCCCTGGGATCTGAGCCACAGATTCCCTTCTTTAACTAACAAGATACCCAATACCACAGACTGACTGACTTCCTAGGGAAAGTGCTATTCCCAGTGGTTTGCATAGACAGGAGGCACATATTTCTGGGGAGACCACGAGTAAAAGAGAATCATTACTTCTCCCAAGTACGGAACACTTTGGGAAGTTGATCTTAAGGGATTCAACTTTATGTTTGGAGGAATAGTAGATTTTTTATTTGAAAAACTGGGCTCATTCACTTCAAGTATTCTCAAGTATTTTAAAACTCTTAGCGAAAGCAAATATGGAAAACAACAACAACAACAACAACAAATTGTCTGAAACAGGAGCTGGCAATCTGTCACAAGAGAAAGGTCATCTTCAACATACTTCATCGCTGTGGCCAGGGCTTCCCTTGCCCCAACACATACGTAAGCCCCATCTCATGGCTGAACCCCTCCCTTACCAAAAAGCAAACAACTGAGCTTTCGCATGCCACCTCTGAAAGCCTGTCCACCAGCCAGGTCTACAGGAAATGAAGAAGGCCAGGGCACGAGAGGGAGAAAACGATGGCTATTATTTTAGAAAAGGCATTTAAATGTGAAATCAAAGCAGCATGGTTTTATAACTGCCTTTGAAATACAGAGTATTTACTTCCAGAGACAATTTGATTTTATTTATACTATTTATAATTTTACTTGATTTGATTTACTCATATCTTAAGTAAACCACTAAAGAGATGTAATAAATGGATAAAATTTAACCTTTGAAGAGAGACCATTAGAAATTAAGGAAGAGGGGCCGGGCGCAGTGGCTCACACCTATAATCCCAGTACTTTGGGAGGCTGAGTCGGGTGGATCACGAGGTCAGGAGTTTAAGACCAGCCTAGCCAATATGGTGAAACCCCATCTCTACTGAAAATACAAAAATTAGCCGGGCGTGGTGGCACATGTCTGTAATCCCAGCTACTCAGGAAGCTGAGGCAGGAGAATCACTTGAACCTGGAGGCAGATGTTGCAGTGAGCCAAGATTGTGCCACTGCACTCCAGCCTGGGCGAAACAGCAAGACTCCGTCTCAAAAAAAAAAAAAAAAAAAAAAAGAAAGAAATTAGGGAAGAGGGAAGAAAAATAAGTCCACACAATGAAACTAGCAAAATGTGAAAGGCCAAATGTTAATAACGAACAAAGTCAACAACTAAGTGTTCTTATTAGGTTGGAATTTTAAATATAATCAAATCATTCGTAAATGTATAAAGGAACAAGGAAAAGAAACTTTTAGAGATAATGAAAACTATTCTAAGAAAGAGTTACCACACAGCAAACTTTCCTGGCATGACAGCATGGCAACAATCACAACAACAAAATATTCCCCTTTTATTAATACCTTAGCTGGGCAAGATTCCTGCACTCAAGATTAATGATTAAGCACTTTCTGAAACCATCCAAGTGACTCTGATGAAACTTCCGAATAACAATAATGGCCCACATCTATTAAAGGTTAACTATGTGCTAAGTATCCTGTGCTAAGACTTCACATGCATAATGGTATTTGATATAAATAAATGTTCATACATGGGCCTACCATAGTTATTATATAACATGGGAATACCATAATTCCCATTTTTGAGGTAGAAATATAACTGAAGCTTAAAGGAACTGGCATTATAGCTAGTATGAAGGGCTACTGACAAGCTCTTGCTTTCTTAGAGTTTTGATACAGGAGGTAAGCAAAGGGAAGGAAGGGTGAGGCCCTGGGGCTTTCCATCTCTCCCACCGCCGTATGCCCTCCTAGAATCCCTATTTCCCATCTCCCCTGTTCTTTCTCCCAAAGCAACAGAAGATAAGAGGTTAAAAGAATTATTCCAGTTCAATCCTGCCTCCCAATCTCAATAAGTTTATTTTAAATGATTCATTTTAAAAGCTCAGAAGACATTTTTACATAGCACTCATCTACCGTAACTTGATTCAGTGAGAGTAAATTCAGGGTGCCAGGCTGAGACAACTTTGGCTTATCAGTGTTGCTGAATTTATAGTTGATCAAAACTCCTTCTACCAGAGATGTCTACCTCTGCTCTTTGTTAAACCTCACGTAGGCCCCCCACAGATAGCTGTTGGGGACATAATCCTAACAAAGTCAAGATCTCAGCTTGAGCCCTTTTCAGAACCTGCATGTTCTCTTGTCAATGCCTGCAAACCCACTGCCCTCTTTGTCATCTTAAAAAAAAAAAAACCACATCAGAAGTCACAAGCACGACTTGATGTGAAACTGAGAGTGAATATTTACTGGAAAAACAACTTAACCTATATACTCTATCAATATGGATCAAGCGTATCTTCAACATGACAACCACATGTAGGCTATAAATTTTTACACAATTACAAATGCAACCATATGAGATACACATTCATGAACAAAGCACAGACATTCTTAAAAATGGAATCATTGCTTTGGTTGTAAGGTACCATTGTCGGCAGCTTTCTTTTTCTAACTCTCAAACTCTGCAACTTTACTATATTGTCTTTACCATAATAAGGTATACTTTTTTTGTAGCGATAATAAGTTTTTTGGCCCCTATAATAGAATTTTCTCTAAAGCACACCATCACATAGGGTGGTTTAATGTGGAAAAACATCCAACATCCTGTTGAGGATGTTTAGAGAAAGATCCAGAACTTTAAACTTCTAAGTATGGGGTCCCCACAGCCTAAAATTCTGATGGTAGCCCTAATTTTAACATTTCTGCTGGAAGTAGGGTGCAGAAGAATATCTGCTGTATAAGACAGTGGCTGTCCATGTGGCAGCTGTTTGATCAGGATGCAGGAAGCACTGCTTGATGCTGCAGGAAGTGCAGCTTGACAGAGCCTCATGATGCTTTCTGAGGCTCCATCTGCAGACATTGTGTTGGATAAGACCCAGGCAGATGCTGCAAAAAGCACAGGCAGGAGAGAAAAGCGGAAGCTTTGGACAGATCATCAAGCTAAAGCCACAACTAAGAAAGTGACCATTTCAGGAAGGACTTTTAATGTCTTCTGCTGGCCTACCAATGACCTTCAAGCTCAAGGAGAAAATAATGCTATTAAGAAATTAGCTGGGTGAGTTCTGGGAGATTTAAAAAATTAGCTGAGAATGGAGAAAAGGTTATGAATTCCTTTTTTTGTTGTTGTTTGTTTGTTCATTGTTTGAGACTGAGTCTTACTCTGTCACCCAGTGTAGAGTGCAGTGGCGCGATCTTTGGCTCACTGCAACCTCCACCTCCTGGGGTTCAAGTGATTCTCCTGCCTCAGCCTCCCGAGTAGCTGGGATTACAGGCCACCGTGCCCAGCTAATTTTTGTATTTTTAGTAGAGATGGGGTTTCGCCATATTGGCCAGGCTGGTCTCGAACTCTTGACCTCGTGATCCACCCACCTCAGCCTCCTAAAATGCTGGGATTACAGGCGTGAGCCACCGTGCTTGGCCAGGTTATGAATTCTTAAAAAAGAAGGCAAAGGACCTAGATTTTGTTTTTAAAGGTATTTTTACTGCTAGGACTAAGGCAGAAGTTTTTTAAGACAAGGTAATCTCTTGTCTTAAAATCTATCCACCAAAGACATCAAAGTTAGTAGTCCAACAAAAATCATCCTAATAATTTTATCTGTTCTGTAAATTGATGTATCCCCCACTCAATACCTAGAATAATATCTGGGATATAGCAGGTGCTGAGTTACTGTCTGTTCAACTCATTAATTCTATTTTTCAAAAACACCAGCTCTAGAGACCTAAAACAACCAAGAGATCCCTATATCTGCTCAGCAGTTACCTGGTTGACAATCTAACAAAAGCCAAGAAAGAAACTGTTGCCAGAACACTAATAAGGAAGCATTCTAGTTTGCAAAGGCTATTTATGATATAAGCATGTTTCACTAATAATATTCCTTACATTCATAAATATAAGGATAAGAGAATGGGCCCCAAGGTCAGATTGCTCTAGTTTAAACCCTGGCACAAACTCCATGACCTTAAATAAGATACTCAACTTCTCTGAGTCTGTTTCTACAACTAAAACCAAAAAAGACAGGTAATAACAGTATTCCCTTCTTCAAATTGTTGAAAGGGGGAAATGAGATATGCATAGTTTCTGGAACACAGAAGTGCCTAACAAATACTAGTAATTATTCATTTTTATTTTGTATATACCCACAGTCATATCTGAGGGAAGAATACAGGATCATACATTCACTTCTCCTAACCAAAAGAAATGGCCTTAAATAAGAACTAGGCAACAGAATGCATTCTTTTTCCTGAGGGATAAATGAAAAAATAAAAAATAGCTATTAACACCATTTTTTTTTTTTTTTTTTTTTGAGACAGAGTCTCTCTCTTCACTCAGGCTAGAGTGCAGTGGCACAATCTTGGCTCATTGCAACCTCCGCCTCCCAGGTTCAAGTGATTCTCCTGCCTCAGCACCCCCAAGTAGCTGGGACTACAGGCGTGCACCACCACACACAGCTAATTTTTGTATTTTTAGTGGAGATAGGGTTTCGCCATATTGGCCAGGCTAGTCTTGAACTCCTGACCTCATGAATGCCCACCTCGCTTCCCAAAGTGCTGGGATTACAGGTGTGAGCCACTGCACCTGGCCACACCACATTTTTTTTTTACTCTTCTCAATCTTTATCTCTCTTGGCTTTTCTTCCCATATCTATATAAAACCTTTCCTGAGCTCCTGTGATCCTGGTTTAACATGGCACTGCTGGCTATTAGGAGACAGTTTTTATCTCTGTTCTGCAATAACACTGTGTCCATACGCAAGACATTAAACTTTACGGGGCCTCAGTTTCCACATCTGTATAATGGAGGAAAAGTATAATGGAGGCAGAGTATATTATCTTTAAATTCTCTTCCAAAGCTAAAAATCCACAAGCAAGTGCTCATTAACTATTATTAGTTCATTCAGGTCAAACACTGATCTAAACTCTTAGAAAGTATATTTTAACCCTATTTGGAATACCCACAAAATGGGTACAAGTATAGCTACCCTCTGAAAGTTAAATTTTGCCTGATCAGTTTCAGAGGTCTAATTTAAAGTGACATTGTGGGATAACAATTGACATGGAAAGATGTTTACAATATACATTTTTGGTGAAAAAAGGCAGATTACAAAATATGATCAGCAATATTAATCCCAATTTGGTTAAAAAAAAAAATACTTACATACCTACACATATATCTGCTTGAGGTGTAAAGAATACACTCCAGGTTGTTTATGTTTATAATTTTTCTTTTTTTTTTTTTTCTTTTTTTCTTTTTTTTTTTTTGTTTATAATTTTTCTTTAAAAAATGTTTTTGTTGGCTGGGTACGGTGGCTCATGACTATAATCCCAGCCCTTTGGGAGGCCGAGGTGGCTGGATCACAAGGTCAGGAGTTTGAGACCAGCCTGGCCAATATGGTGAAACCCTGTCTCTACTAAAAATACAAAAATTAGCTGGGCATGGTGGCGGGTGCCTGTAGTCTCAGTTACTTAGGAGGCTGAGGCAGGAGAATTGCTTGAACCTGAGAAGCGGAGGTTGCAGTGAGCCAAGATTGTGCCACTGCACTCCAGTCTGGGCGACAGAGCAAGACTCCGTCTCCAAAAAAAAAAAAGAAAGAAAGAAAAAAAGAAAAGTTTTTGTTTATCTGTACCTTATTTTTTCTGCAAAGAATGCTTATGGCTTCTGGGATAATAACTCAAACAGATGTTTTATTTAACAAGAAAGATGGATTTGGTACCTAAACTGTAACTACATCCCTCCCTAGAGCAGAGCTCAGCACCCAGCAGGTCCCCTCACAGAGGCACCCACATCCTTTGCACCGTGTCTGGGGCTGGGCTGGGGTGGGGGTGCTGGGATGTTTTTAGGTACCAGCTATCAGGTACCATCAAGATAGCCCCAGATCCCCTCCCTCCTGTTCATCTCAACTTTCAGAGCCATCAGCTGCCCACTTAACTAGCTTTACCAATTTGTAACCCTCTGAGTAGAGTTTTCAAAGCATGATCAAAGCTCCTAAATTATGGTTCAAGGTTTTAACTGTCACAGTCACTGATTTAGAATAATCAAGGATAGAAGAAGCCATTTTACTCTGGCAGGAATCCAATTTTAAAAGTCAGAGTTAACTATCAGTCCTCATTTTACACTGTCCGATGCCAGTCCTTTCTGATCACAAGGAAAAAAAGTAAGCTCATCATGTTTAAAAGCATGATCTTAAAATACCTTCTCCAGTTAAGCACTTTTGTTTCTAACACAAAGTGCTGACTCTTTACAGATTCTCTGGCATACTGAAAGCCACCACTGCTGAACCTATCTGATCAACCAAGAACAAGCTTATCACCAGATACAGGTATCATTACATCATAAGGTGTAAAGATGGTTCTGGCAGCTCAGTCATCCACCAACAAACAGGTGTCTAAGAAACTGAGATTTCCCAATTACCGAAACCCATACAAAGAAATAAGCAACAGCATGACATACGCCAGGGCACTTCAGAGAAATGCAACATAAGGGAAAACAGGGTAGAAACAGGAGAGGACAACTCAGAAAAGTGTCCTAAAGACTCCTCCCACTGGGTAAGCCAAGAGGAGGTTACCAGACCCAGGGCTCTCAGAAGCACGTAAGTTGTGCCTCAATGCTGCTCATCTGCATTTTACACAACATGATTACCTGGTAAAACCTATATACTTAAAAACACATTGCTTTCTCACCCTTTCCTACTCTTATCTTTTTTTATTTTTTTTGAGACAGAGTCTTGCCCAGCCTAGAGTGCAGTGGCACGCACGATCTTGGCTCACTGCAACCTCCACCTCCCAGTTCAAGCAATTCTCCTGCCTCAGCCTCCCGAGTAGCTGGGACTACAGGCTCTCGTCACCACACCCAGCTAACTTTTGCATTTTTTGCATTTTTAGTAGACACAGGGTTTCTCTGGGATGGTCTCAATTTCTTCACCTTGTTATCCACCCGCCTCGGACTCCCAAAGTGCTAGGAAAACAGGCGTGAGCCACCACGCCCCGCCTTACCTTTATCTTTTAAAAAACCATCCACAATTTAGGTCAGAGCCTTATCCTCTGTTACAAAACATGTTTAGAGTCAGACTACAACAAAGAGGTATAGTGTCTGCACAGCATTATTTTAATGAAAGAAAACAAAACTGCCAACTATAAGGATCTGAAAAATGTGACTACTGCAGGATTATTTTGGGGATGAACCACACCCCTTCCCTAATTATCCCTCAAAGGAAATATATCAGGCACTGTGGGCAAAGAGAGAAACATGTCTAATTACAACATGTGCATTTGGTGGATGAAGAATTTGAACATTCTTGAACTCTGGCCACATTTCAGAAGACTTTCCACTTGTAGTTTAATTTCACTGAAGAGAAAAGTTTAAAGATCAGTTGCACTTCAACCAGGGCTCTATCAAAAAAAGACACAAAGAATACCCGACAAGCACAGGCAACCAAAGCAAAAATGGACAAACGGGATCACATCAAGTTAAAACGCTTCTGCTCAGCAAAGGAAACTATCAACAAAATGAAGAGACAATCCACTGAATGGGAGAAAATATTTACAAATTATCTATCTGACAGGAATAACAAGAATATGTAAGAAGCGCAAACAACTCAATAGGAAAAAAAAATCTAATAAAATCCAATTAAAAATGGACAAAAGATATGAATACACATTTCTCAAAAGAAGATATACAAATGGCAAAAAAAAAAGTATATGAAAACGTGCTTAACATCACTGATCACCAGAGAAACACAAATCAAAACTACAGTGGGTGCTCGCTTCAGTATCACATATACTAAAATTGGAACAATATAGAGATTAGCATGGCCCCTGTGCAAAGATGACATGCAAATTCACAAAGCATTTCATATTTTTTAAAAATCTTTAAATATTAAAAAAAATTACGAGATATCATCTCATCCCAGTTAAAATGGCTTATATACAAAAGATAAGCAATAACAAATACCGGTAAGGATGTGGACAAAGGGAACCCTCACACACTGCTGGTGGGAATGTAAATCAGTACAACCACTGTGGAGAACAGCATGGAGGTTCCTCAAAAACTAAAAATAGAGCTACCATATGATCCAGCAAGCCCACTGCTAGGTGTATACCTAAAAGAAAGGAAATCAGGGCCAGGTGCGGTGGCTTACGCCTACAATCCCAGCACTTTGGGAGTCTGAGGCTGGAGGACTGCTTGAGCCCAGGAATTTGAGAGCACCCTAGGGAACATAGCAAGACATCATCTCTACTAAAAATTTTAAAATTAGCCAGGTGTTCTCGCATGCACCTGTAGTCCACCTACTTGGGAAAATCACTTGAGTACAGGAAGTGGAGCCTACATCGAGCTGTGATCATGCCACTGTACTTCAACCTGAGAAACAAAGCAAGACCCTGTCTCTAAAAAAGAAAAAAAGGAAATCAGTATATGGAAGAGAAATCTACACTCCCATGTTTATTACAACACTACTCACCATAGCCAAGATTTGGAAACAACCTAAGTGTCCATCATCTACCGATGAATGGATAAAGAAAATGTGGTACATACACACAAGGGAGTACTATTCAGCCATAAAAAGGAATAAGATCCTGTCATTTGCAACAGTGAATAGAACTGGAGGTCATTATGTTAAGTGAACTAGGCCAGGCATGGAAGGACAAACTTTGCATGTCCTCATTTATTTGTGGAAGCTAGAAATTAAAACAATTGGCTGGGCTCAGTGGCTCAAGCCTGTAATCCCAGCACTTTGGGAGGCTGAGGTGGGCGGATCACCTGAGGTTGGGAGTTCAAGACCAGCCTGACCAATATGGAGAAACCCTATCCCTACTAAAAATACAAAATTCGCCGGGCACGGTGGTACAGGCCTGTAATCCCATCCCAGCTACTCAGGAGTCTGAGGCAGGAGAATCCCTTGAACCGGGGAAGCAAAGGTTGTGGTGAGCCGAGATCGCGCCACTGCACTCCAGCTTGGGCAACAAGAGCGAAACTCCGTACTCAGTCTCAAAAAAAGCAATTGAACTCATGGAGATAGAGAATAGAATGATGGTTACCAAAAGCTGGGAAGGGTAGCAAGAGAAAGGGAAGTGGGAATGTTTAATGGGTACAAAAATACAGTTAGACAGAGTAAGATCTAGTATGTGATAGCATAACAGGACGACTACGGTCAATAATAAGAGTATAATTGGATAGTGTGTAACACAAAGGAAGGATAAATGTTTTCGGTGATGGATATCCCATTCATGCTTTGTATGCCTGTATCCAAATATTTCTTTTTTCATTTTTTGAGATGGAGTCTTGCTCTGTCACTCAAGCTGGAGCGCAGTGGCACAATCTCGGCTCACTGCAGCCTCCACCTCCCGGGTTCAAGTGCTTCTCCTGCCTCAGCCTCCCTAGTAGCTGAGATTACAGGTGTACACCACTACGCCTGGCTAATTTTAGGGTTTTGCCATGTTGGCCAGGCCAGTCTGGAAACTCCTGACCTCAGGTGATCCACCCACCTCAGCTTCCCAAAGTGCTGGGATTACAGGTGTCAGCCACCACACCCAGCCCAAATATTTCATGTATCCCATTAAATATATACACCTATTACACCTCCAAAATTTTTTTAAAAAATTTAAATGTTTTAAAAAGGCACAAAGAGAAACTGACTGTATTACTTACATGTGATACTACAAGGGAAGCCTAAATTTAAGACTACCCTGACTCCACATCAAGTGCTAACAGGAAATGGTTTGTATTTTAATACTAGGACTAAAAATAAGACTGATTTTAAGAACACTCTCCCCTGGAGAAAATACAGATATCTTGAATTTAAAGATACATATGCAAATACTTCAGGCCCCAGGTGGTCTCACAGAAGCAGTCCCTGATCAGATCTCTCATCCACAGCCCACGTGCTTCTGCACGACAGAGGTGGGAAGACATCTGCAACAAATTTGGCGCTGCTCTGTACTTCTGCTGGAGAGAAGGGCAGAAATGAATCTTCACAAATCCAAAATGAGAAGGCATCTCATTAGGCATTTGGATTAAGAACTATTGCTCAAGAAGCCCTGAGCAAGGCCTACAAGTTCTGATCTCTGTAACCTCCTCTCCTTGTCCATGGGGCCTGTGCCATGCTGGCTTCCTTTACGCTCCGCCAACCCTTCAGACATACTCCCACCTCACGACCTTCCCGGGGGGCTGTTCCCCTCTACCTGGACGCTCTTCTCTCAGACTCCTCATATCTTCAAGTCTCGGCTCAAATGCCACCTTTGCGAAGAGGAAAAAGATGCCTTTTCTTTCCCATGATATTTATCACCTCCTACTACACCGCATAATTTACTTAAATATCTATAATTCACCATGTTTCTCCTCTCCCCCTCAAATAAGCTCCAAGAGAGCCGAGTTCTCTCTCCTGTTCACTGATGTCTATCACAAGCATTTAGAACAGTGCCTGACACATAGTAGGAGCTCAAGAAGTATTTCCTGAATGAAAGAACAAACTTCTTGACATGAAGATTCAGAACAGTAAGAAGTGGGTGGAAAGGACGATGGTGAGGGGATGAGGAGAAGAAGCGACAGAGAATTCCCAAGGGAGAGGCAGAGACTGGCTGAGACCGGGCCGACCCCCGTTTCTCCCCTCAGCGCTGATGGGAGGCGGACGTAGGTGCAGGGCATCCCGCCAGTGGCATCCGAGGCACTCACAGGCAGGGAGCGGAGGCCGGCGGGCTCCTAGGCTCACTGAGAAAGTCCAGAGGCCGGACAGACTCACGCGGGTTCCGGTCAGGCCCCCTTGGGAGCCCAGACCCCGGCCCTTCCCCCTCCCAGCAGTGCCCACAACCCCAGTTCCTCTCCAGAATCCCCAGGGGAGTCCCAGGCCGCAATCCCTTCTCGGCTCTGGCCCCTCCACCAGCCGCCAGCGACCGGGCCCTGCGCTCGGGCACCTGCCTGGCCGTGCCGGGTCCCCCACCCCGGCCGGCGAGGAGGCCCCAGCGCGCCCCTGCGGCCTCAGCCCGCTTGGCTGCCCCGTCGCCCCGCACAAGGGCAGGAAATGATCCGCGGCGCTCCCCACCGCCGGGAAGGGGCTCCCGGCGCCCCAAGCCCCGGCCGCCCCAGCCCGACGCCCCGCCCGCGCGGCGACCCCTCACCTCAGGGCGTACGTACGACACGAAGGAGGGCTTAGGCCCCTTGGTGCCGCCGCCACCGCCGACTACCCCTTTCCCCAGCATACCGCCGCCCTGGGAAGCAGCGACGCGCGGGCGCAGAGGCTGCGGCTCGGGCTCCGGCTGGGGCAGCAGCAGCGGCCACCAGCACTAGCGGCTGGGGCTCCGCCCATCCCCAGGACCGCTGCCGCCGCGGTGCCGCCCGCATCCGGCTCCACGGCCGACACCGCTCGCCCCGCCCAGGCTCTTGGGCCCCGCCCACCCCGCGCGCGGCCCAGCGAGCCGGGAGCCCGCAACCGGAGGCCACGCCCCCCATCACGGCAGGAGGGTCTGACCCGCCGAGATTCACCACCTTCCTGCGGCACAGCCCGCCCTCATGCTTTCTCTGATTGGCCAGAGGCGTTGCCGGCTGAACCCCTTCTTGAACGAACCTGGAGAGATGTTTCCTCAACCAATCCAAACAGCCTTCTCTCCGGACTTTCCGACGATTGGATGGATGTCACCGTCGTCCAATGATCCTGCAGTCACCAAGTTGTCGTGAGCTGTGGTTCACCGCAGTCGTTTTCTTCCTTTTGCTTGTGTCTTTGGAATAAAACGTCCAAAAGTGGGATGTATGGAATCTCGCTATAGGAGTTCCAAATTTACATCGATGACGTTCAAGGTATTTTATTTTATCATGTACTTTTGAGACGGAGTTTTGCTCTTGTCGCCCAGGCTGGAGTGCAATGGCGCGATATCGGGTCACAGCAACCTCCGCCTCCCAGGTTCAAGTGATTCTTCTGCCTCAGCCTCCCCGAGTAGCTGGTATTACGGGTGCCGTCCAGCTAATTTTTTTTTTTTTTTTTTTTGACAAAGTCTCACTCTGTCGCCCAGGCTGGAGTGCAATGGCACAGACTAGGCTTACTGCAGCTTCTGCCTCCTGGATTCAAGCGTTTCTCCTGCCTCAGCCTTCCGAATAGCTGAGACTACAGGCGCGCGCCAGCACACATGGCTAATTTTGTTTATTTTTAGTAGAGACGGGGTTTCACCATGTTGTCCAGGCTGGTCTCGAACTCCTGACCTCGGATGATCCACCCGCCTCGGCCTCCCAAAGTGCTGAGGTTACAGTCGTGAGCCACCGCGCTCAACCTCAAGGTTTATTATTTTAAATGTAAACAAAAGTAAGACAAACGGGTGACTCATGCCTCTAATCCCAGCACTTTGGGAGGCCGAGGCGGGTGGATCTCTTGAGGACAGGAGTTGGAGACCAGCCTGGCCGACAGGGAGAAACTCCGTCTGTACTAAAAATACAAAAATTAGCCGGGCGTGTTGACAGGCGCCTTTAACTACTTGGGAGGCTGAGGCATGAGAATCGCTTGAACCGAGGTTGCAGGGAGCCAGGATCCGGCCACTGCACTCCAGCCTGGGCGACAACGCAAACCTGTCTCAAAAAAAAAAAAAAAGGGAGACAAATCAAGTGTTAACAAGGCAGTAAGGAATAAGTTTGAGTGTTTGATAATAAAAGACTTTGTCAACTTCATTTTTCCAAACTTTTTCCGCTTCTTTGTGTTTCCAACAGGAAGAATATCAAGAGCCCATAAGAGACTTATTTTTGTTATTGATAAAACCCTCATTTTTTAGCCAAGATTGCAAAGAAGAACATTCATTTCAATTCTACATTTGGTGCCAAGCATTGTTAGATGCAGATAAATAAGAACAAATCCAGATCTTAAGAAATTCAATCTAGTGGAAAAAAACTGATAAATATATGCAGTTAATTTTTTAGGTGTCAGGCACTGTGCTAAGTACTCTCATCAGTGACCTTGATTTTTACCCTCTTAATCGCCATTTGCTTCCCCCTTCCCAAATACACTGCAAGTAAATATAAAATCTTAGTGAAAACAAATGTGCTTGCTTTTGCAAACAAAGTTTCAACACAAGTCCTGCAGCTCGGTTTCCAGCCAGATTGCCACTGATAAGCCTATTTGGTATAGCTGTGCTTCAGCGGCCACTGAGTTTTCTTATCTCTGTTTCCAGGTGACAAAACAGAGATGCAAGTAATTTGGCCAGGTCTCACAACTAATCACTGAGAGAGCTGGGATTCCAACCCAGGTTAGTCTCATTTGAAATTCCAAGTTCTTAATATTATCATTATACAAATTAGGAGCACAATGAAAGTGTGGTCAATTCTATTGGGGAAGTCCCAGTTGAAGCCATCCTTACAAGGTTGAAAAGAATTCTGCACAGAAATAAAGTTATAACCAAGCATTAATCAGGCTGCAGTTTGACCTGCTTCTTTGTATTAATAACTCAACGTCAGGTAACACTAGGTGCTGACCATTTGCATCCCTGCTGTTTCAATAGGTAGGATTTCTGGCTCTGGAATCATAAGGGTTTTGTTTAAGAACTGTTTAGGCAGATCCTAAGTTCCAGCAGAACAGCCAACATTAACCAGTTTAAAGACCACCCTCCCCAACACACACACACACACACACGCACACACACACACACACACACACGCACACACACACACACACACACACACACGAACCGAATCAGCATGAGAATACAATTTCTTCATCTCTCTTTCTCATGACTTCGCCCTGCACTTTTCAACCAATCAATGATCTCCAACTTTGGTCCGCTTAAAAACCCCAGCTGCAGGCAGGGTACAGTAGCTCACACCTGTAATCCTAGTACTTTTAGAGGCTAAAGTAGGAAACTCACTTGAGTTCAGGAGTTCAAGACCAGCCCAGACAACATAATGAGGCCCTCTCTACAAAACATTAAAAAATGAGCCGGGCATAGTGGTGTAAGCCTGTAATCCAAGGTACTCAGAAGGTTGAGGTGGAAAGATTGCTTGAGCCCAGGAGTTTGAGGTTACAGTGAGCTGATATGTCACTGTACTCCAGCCTAGGTGACAAAGCAAAACTCTGTCTCAAAAACAAAACAAAACAAAACAAAAACCCTAGCCTCAAACTCCTTGACTCCTTGGGGGAGATGAATTTGAGGTTTCCTCCCGTCTCCTCACCCAGCAGCTCTACAATTACA
This sequence comes from Ateles fusciceps, assembly GCA_036589455.1. Lineage (NCBI taxonomy): Eukaryota > Metazoa > Chordata > Mammalia > Primates > Atelidae > Ateles > Ateles fusciceps. The sequence continues at coordinate 10,456,255 of JAZHEH010000572.1, read as the reverse complement.
ACTCTTTCACGGCTGTAACCTGGTGTCTTGGTGTATTGACTTGTCCAGTGCATTGGGCAACAAACCTCTTATGGTTACTAAGTAAGGGTTCATAAAGAAAGATACTCCTGGCTGGGCGCAGTGGCTCACGCCTGAAATCACAGCACTTTGGGAGGCCAAGGTAGGTGGATCACAAAGTCAGGAGTTCAAGACCAGCCTGGCAAAGATGGTGAAACCCTGTCTCTACTAAAAATATAAAAATTAGCTGGGCATGGTGGCGGGTGCCTGTAGTCCCAGCTACTTGGGAGGCTGAGACAGGAGAATCACTTGAACCTGGAAGGCAGAGGTTGCAGTGAGCCTAGACTGTGCCATTGTACTCCAACCTGGGTGACAGAGCAAAACTCCATGTCAAAAAAAATTTACAAAAAGGAAAGAAAGAAAGAAAGAAGGAAATTCCTCATGGGGGTGTTAAAGAATAAATTTGTCAAGACTAATATCACTTTACATTTTGCAGTTTTCACTTTTTGAAGTAGAATGGCAGTGCAGATTTTTAGAGACTGAGCAAATGTTTCCTTTCTCACTTTTCAAAGTACATTGAATTTCCATGACTTTTCACCATAGTTATTAATAAATGTGAATATGTCCAAGGCTGGCTTCCTTGGACATGAAACTAGTGCAGTCACACAGAATCTCACACTTAAGAAGGCTTGGAAGCTGGATGCAGTGGGATTACACCTTTGAATCCAGCACTTTGGGAGGCCAAGGTAGGCAGATCACTTGAGTCCAGGAGTTTGAGACCAGACTGGGCAACCTAGGGTAACTCAGTCTCTAAAAACAATACAAAGAATTAGCCTGGTGTAGTGGTGTGCACCTGTAGTCCCAGCTACTTGAGTGGCTGAGGTGGGAGGATCGCTTGAGCCCTGGAGGCAGCAGTGAGCCATAACTGGAGTCACTCCAGTCCGGGTGACAGCAAGACCCTGTCTCAAAAAAAAAAAAAAAAAAGAGAGCTTGGGGTTTAATCCTTGGTGGTTTTGGCTTTGAGCTTCTTCTTTTTTTTTTTAGATGAAGTCTCACTCTGCTGCCCAGGCTGGAGTGCAGTGGTGCCATCTCGGCTCACTGCAACCTCTGCTGCCCTGGTTCAAGTGATTCTCCTGCTTCAGCCTCCTGAGTAGTTGGGATTATAGGCCCCTGCCACCACACTTGGCTAACTTTTGTATTTTTAGTTGAGACAGGGTTTCACCATCTTGGCCAGGCTGGTCTTGAACTCCTGACCTCGTGATCTACCCGCCTTGGCCTCCCAAAGTGCTGGGATTACAGGTGTGAGCCACCGCACCCGGCCAGCCTTGAGCTTCTTAATAACTTTATCGTTGAGTTTGTGTTTTAAGTGTGTTTTAATGATTGATGGGTGATGGAGCACACACAAGGGGTCTTGGTGCCTCAGCTCATGCACAGTCCCAACTCCCAGCCCCTCCTCCTTCCTCTTGGGTGCCTGCTATCCCATGGCACTGTGGCTCTCCCTAGCCAACTCCACAACTGCTGCCCACTTCTGCCCAGGGCAGCAACCGGGTCTCATTGCCCAGGGGTGTGGGAGGGTGGAGTCTCCTGTCCCACCGTCACCATCCACCCTCCCAGTGGGTGCCTGGGCACTGTCTCGCAGAGGATCAGGGTGAGGCACAGCTCCCTGACCCTCTCTGGTGTCTCCAGGTTAAGGTGGCAGCTATCCCTGCCCTAGGTTGGCAGTGCCTCAGCTACCAGCAGGGGCTTCCACCCACCCCCGTCCAGGTACCAAATATGGCCTGGGTGGCAGAGGTGGCCATCACTTAGGGGTCACCCATCCACTATTAGAAGGGGAGTTGACTTCTCCACCCCCTGGCTGGAGCCCCCACATTCTCATTTTGTGCTTGGCCTTGCAAATGATGTAACCAGCCCAGCCTATTCCCTTTCTTATCTCTGTGTCTTTGGGCAAAGCACTTCCTCTCTCTGTGTCTCTATTTCCTCACCTTAAAATGAGGGTGACAACAACAACAATAACTACTTCAAGGTGGATAGGGGACTGTATTAGGTTCTCTAGAGGGACAGAACTAATGGAGTAGATATATACATAAAGGAGAGTTGATTAAGTATTAACTCACACAATCACAAGGTCCCGCAATAGGCCGTCTGCAGGCTGAGGAGCAAAGAGAGCCAGTCCAAGTTCCAAAATTGGAGAACCTGGAGTCCCATGTTTGAGGACAGGAAGCATCCAGCATGGTAGAAAGATGTAGGCTGGGAGGCTAAGCTAGTCTCTCTTTTCACATTTTTCTGACTGCTTGTATTCTAGCAATACTGGTAGCCGATTAGATTTCACCCATCCAGCATCCAGATTAAGGGTGGGTTGCCTTTCCCAGCCCACTGACTCAAATGTGAATCTCCTTCGGCAGCACCCTCACAGACACACCCAGGATCAATACTCTGTATCCTTCAATTCAGTCAAGTTGACCCTCAGTATTAACCATCACAGGGACTGTTCAGAAGATTAAACAAGTTGATTCAGGTGATGTCTGGTACGCAGCAAGAACTAAATAGGTGATGGCTATCCTCTGTAGGATCTCACCAAGTAGAACATAACTTACTCAGTTTCAGGGATCATAGAAGGAAAAGCAAAGTGACTCCGTCCTGCTAATTAACTGTGGGACTTTGTTAAAGAAAGAAGTCAATCACTGAGACAATGAGTATTGCCAGGGAAGAAGGCTTTTCAGGTGCTGCAGCCGAGGAGATGGTAGATCAGTCTCAAATCCATGTCCCTGACCAACTAAAACTAGGAGCTTATATAGTGGGGAAAAATGTGACCATGTGTGGGAAAACAGGAATTAGGGAGGGAAAAGAAAGAGAAGTTGGTCAATAGGAAGCAAGTGGTCCATGAAGCAATCCTGATAGGTGAGGGGTTTGACATCTCATTGTCCAGATGTGGTGATCTGATAAGTTTCAATTCCTTGTTACTGTCTGGGAGGAATGATGGTTGGTTTCCTGAGAAGGGAACTCGGATAAGACAAATGTAACTTTCTCAAGTTTTTTTTGGTCTTTTTTGGTTTTTCTGAGGAGTGATTTACTTCCAATTATGTGGTTAATTTTAGAGAGGATGTGGCCATGCTGTGGCTCAGTCCTGTAATCCCAGCACTTTGGGAGGCCAAGGCAGGCAGATCCTTTGAGCCCAGGAGTTCAAGACCAGCCTGAACAACATGGTGCAACCCCCTTCTCTAGAAAAATACAAAAATTAGCCAGGCGTGGTGGCACGCATCTGTATTCTTGGCTACTCTGGAGGCTGAGGTGGGAGGATCACTTGAGCCTGGGAGATCAAGGCTGCAGTGAGCCATGATAACGCTACTGCACTTCAGCCTTCAGTCTGGGCAACACAGAGAGAGATACCATGTCTCAAAAAGAAAAAAAAAAGACTGAGAGCATCAATTTCTATGTTTATTCAAAGAAACCATAAACATCGGTTCTATAGGACAATTGGGCCAGTTTCAGAAGCAGAGCAGCCCTTACCAGACACCAAATCTACTGGCGCCTTGATCTTGGAGTTTCAGCCTCCAGAATAATGAGAAATAAGTTTCTAATATCTATAAATTCCTAGTCGAAGGCATTTTGGTAGAGCAGCAGGAATGGACTAAGGCATGCTGGTGAGGGCTCCACCCCCTCGGCCTGTGCCCACGGACCTAGGTGAGGACAGGTTTTTCTGTTTTTGTGTCCAAATGTTGCATTTCTCAAGACCACCCTGGCCTGCCATGCCCCCATCCTGTGCCTGTAAAAACCCCAAGACCCTAGTGAGCATGTACATAAGTGGCTGGACATGAAGAGGAGCACACAAGAGGACAAAGACACAAGTGACTGGATGTTGAGAGGAATGCGCCATTGTAAGAGCATGTTGATGCCGGCCCGCAGGCCATCAACCAGCAGAATGACGTGGAGTTTGCTGGGGGCAGTGGGGGTGGTCAGAGGAGCGCCCAGAGCCCAGGCCACTGAGCAGACTGACTCCAGGGAAACCACCTTCCCACTCCATCCCCTTCTGGCTTCCCCGTCTTCTGAGAGCTACTTCCACTCAATAAAACCTTGTGTTCAATCTCCAAGCCTACATGTGATCTGATTCTAATGGTACACCAAAGCAAGAAACCCCGGGGATACAGAAAACCCTCTGTCCTTGCGATAAGAGAGGGGGGTCTAATTGAACTGACTAGCACAAGCCACTTATGGATGACTAAATTAAATGAGCACCCTATAACACATGCCCACTGCGGCTTCAGGAGCTGTAAGCATTCACCCCTAGGCACTGCCCTGGCGTCAGAGCCCCACAGCCTTTCCGTCTGCGTGCTCCCCCTAGGGGTTTGAGCAGTGGGACACTTAAGAGCCACCCCACATCGCACGCCATCTGAGGGAGACAAGGGAACTTTTACCATTTCACTTCCAGAACCAGTTTTGATGCAGTGATGAAAACCCATGCTTTTTTTCTTTCTCTTTCTTTTTTTTTTTTTTTTTTTTTTGAGATGCAGTCTTGCTCCGTCACCCAGGCTGGAGTGCAGCAGCGTGATCTTGGCTCACTACTACCTCTGCCTCCTGGGTTTAAGCAATTCCCCTGCCTCAGCCTCCCAAGTAGCTGGGATTACAGGCATGTGTCACCATGCCCCCCCCCCCCCCCCCCCCAATTTTTGTATTTATAGTAGAGATGGGGTTTCACCACATTGTCCAGGCTGGTCTTGAACTCCTGACCTCAAGTGATCCACCTGCTTCAGCCTCCCAAGATGCTGGGATTAGAGGCATGAACCACTGCGCCCGGCTCCCCCACTTTCTTTAAAGAGCAGAAAGGGAATGAGTACAGTGGACAAGCTAAAATCTGCTTCCATCTTGCTTTTTAAAAAAGTAATCAATTTATTTGCTTATGTATTTTTTTTCTATCTTGCTTTTAAGGTTCTCTAGCTATCAGCATATTTTTACTTTGTCTTTAGGGTGTGAGGTCAAATCTCCTTTGGGAGAGTCTCCCAACTGATTGACAAATTTCTGTATGCTGAGGTCAAATAATTTTCCATCTATTCATAAACGCAGATGGAAGCCCCTAGACTTTGAAATATTTTACTTTACACAAAATACTTCATGAACATTTCTTTCTCCTAATGCTTCCCTAAGCTTTCTTGGAGAATTATAAATAGGAACAAATCTTAGTTCACGTAGAAATGCATGCCAGACCAAGCGCAAACCCATTTCTTCCCACAGACAGCTGAAACTGACAGGTAGCAGCACAATCCCAGCTGGAGGAGAGCATTTTACTGTGGCAGGTGGTTGAAGCCTACCCAGTTGCATTACCTCCTCTTGGGAGTCACTTGAAGCAGCCTATTTGTGTGTCTTACTCATATGTGTCTAACAGGTGCCCAGCACATAGCAGGAATTTAAAAATATTTTCGCCTGAGTGAGTGAAATGGCATTCATTAGCTGAAAAGCAGAGAGGGCAGTGACTGACTCAGCACAGAAGCAAGAATTAAAGCTCTAGCGCCCTGGTTAGACCCACAGTTTTCTTTTCCTTTAATTTTTATAGATACAGGGTTTCAACATGTTGGCCAGGCTGGTCTTGAACTCCTTGACTCAAGCAATCTGCTGGCCTTGGCCTCCCAAAGTGTTGAGATCACAGGAATGAGACACCATGCCAGGCCTCCTGCCTGCACTTTGAAGTGGATACAAACTAGGACCTGTTTTCATGTATATATAATTTGTATATATATTCGAGGACTAAAACGCCTCTTGCTAAAATTCACCTTTAGCAAATGGTCTGGTGTCTGCAGACTTCCCTCTTCTTTCACTGGAACTAGAAAATTCCTTAACCTCTTACTACAACAAAGGGTCTTTCAGCCTTCCTCTGAAGATGGTGAGGAGCAGACCTGGATTAAAAAGCATTTGGATTGTTCTTAATCTTGTGGTGTTGTAATATGAGGGCCTGCTGGGGAGTCTTTGTGGTGATTTATTGATTTTTGTTTTTATTTATTTATTTATTTATTTATTTATTTATTGAGACAAAATCTGGTTCTTGACCCCCAGGCTAGAGTGTAATGGTACAATCTCGGCTCACTGCAAACTCCATCTCCTGGGTTCAAGTGATTCTCCTGCTTTAGCCTCCCGAGCAACTGGGATTAGAGGCACCTGCCATTACACGTGGCTAATTTTTATATTTTTAGTAGAGACAGGGTTTCACCATGTTGGCCAGGCTGGTCTCAAACTCCTGACCTCAAGTGATCCTTCTGCCTCGGCCTCCCAAAGTGCTGGGATTACAGGCATGAGCCTCCACACCCAGCCTGTTTGTTTTTATTTTTTGCGATTTCACAAAACACACAACCTAAGCTGGTCACATTGTGGGAGACTTGAGGAGCCTACTCTTTGTGATCTGTATTCTGCCTTTTTCAAATCACAAGTTAATGGCCTGGTTGGTTTATTCATTAAGTAGGGGTTACCATTGGTCCACTGTGACTCACCTCTTAGCCTCTCCCAATAAGACTGGAAGTTCTCAAGAGCACGGATGGTCTCCTTTATCATGAGCACCTAACCAACCACTGACACTACTCTGTTAAGTGAGTCCTCAGTGAGGACTGGAGAAATGGGGATTCTCATCCATTAGGGTGTGAGTGTCAACTGACGGGACAAGAGGAAAGGTAATTTTGCAATACCCATCAAAAATAGTCTCATGGCCCAGTGCAGTGGCTCACACGTGTAATACGAGTACTTTGGGAGGCCAAGGCCAGGGGATCACTTGAGGTCAGGAGTTCAAGACCAGCCTGGACAACATGGTGAAACCCTGTCTCTACTAAAAATATAAAAATTAGCCAGACGTGGTGGTGCATGCCTGTAATCCCAACTACTTGGAGGCTGAGGCAGGAGAATTGCTTGAACCTGGGAGGCTGAGACTGTAATGAGCTCAGATTGGGCCACAGCACTCCAGCCTGGGCAACAGAGCAAGACTCTGTCTCAAAAAATATCATCTCAGGGCTTTAACTTCTAAAAGTTTAGCCTACAGACATACATGTGTAAAGGCTGTAAAGTTTCGTGATTGAAGGCAGATATTCTGGACTCAGACTGCCTAGGTTCAAGTCCTGCCTGCACCAATTACTAGCTATGTGACCATTAATGATGCACTTCTCTTCTTGGACCTCAATTTTCTCACCTATAAAAATGATGGTTGTGAGGATGATAATGGCAACTACCTCACAGGATTGAATGAGTTAATAAATGTAAAGTGTTTAGAGTATTGGCAATATGATATGAGAGCCAAGATACAGTGAGTCATTAAAGCAAGGTGCAGAGCGGTTAGCGGTTGTAAAAAGGGTGGATTATAGAGTACATGTATCTATCTCTTTTCCTTTTTTTTTTTTTTTTGAGATGGAGCCTCACTCTGTCACCCAGGCTGGAGTGCAATGGCACAATCTTGGGTCACTGCAACCTCCGCCTCCCAGGTTCAAATGATTCTTCTGTCTCAGCCTTCTGAGTAGCTGGGATTACAGGTGCCTGCCACCATGCCCAGCTAATTTTTTTGTATTTTTAGTAGAGATGGGGTTTCACCATGTTGGCCAGGCTGGTCTTGAACTTCTGACCTCATGATCCACCCGCCTCAGCCTCCCAAAGCGCTGGGATTACAGGTATGAGCCACTCTGCCCAGCCAATTTTAGCAGAGACAGGGTTTCGCTGTGTTGGCCAGGTTGGTCTCAAACTCCTGGCCTCAAGCTATCCGCCCGCCTTGGCCTCCCCAAAGTGCTGGTATTACAGGCACGAGCCACTTCACTGAATTCTTTCTGAATTCTTAAGCATCTAGAATCTGTTTGCTATCTTAGCCTGTCCACGTGAATATGTCTTTGATTGACTGGACCAGGTTCGTGTCGTTTCTTCTTGAGAGCTACCGCGAGCTCCTCACAGTCAAAGGCCCCCTCCTGCGCTCCCTAATATGCCCTGTTCCCAAAGTGCTGTCCTCAGTGCTTTGAGTAGATCAGCAGATGGACAGAAAAGTCTTCAGGGGTTGACTGAACCATGGAAGCCATGGGGACGAGGACACTGTGCCCTCTACAGGACGATTGCAAAAGTGGTGACAAGGAAGGTATTCTCAGCACAGACTGGGAAACTCTCCCACAAAGCTGCACGGGATAAAGGAAAATGACAAAGGAGGCTGGGCTGGGTCCTTCCCTGCCCGCTGTCTGTCACCAGGCTGTCTGTCACCAGGCCTCCTCTGGGCACACTTACTGGGCCCACAGCCACATGAAGCATGAAGTAGAAGCCGGGCTTGAGCCAGCTGCAGACCACCCTGGGGGCTACAGAACTGTACACTCCCAGAGCTGGGAGAAAACTCATTTTGAAAGGGGAGCGCAGTCATAGGGCCCAGAGAAGTAAAACAACTCGCCCAGGATCACAGTGCTGTCACTGGCGCCCTGGCACTTACTCTGACCATGTGACTTCTGAACCCTGATTCTGAGCCTCGTGGTCTGATGCAGGCAACTGAATCCAGTTATTTCTGAGCTTTTTCTTTGTCATTCCAGGCCTTATCAGCCAGTCAATCTTCTCTTCCTTCCAAGTTATGTTCAAGGCTGAATAGGGTTTGAAAATCCAGAAGCACACAGTTCATGTCCAGCTCCTCTTTCTGTTTTCCTCCCTCTCCCCCTCTGGGCTGAATTGAAGGCTCTAGGAGTGCACAGAGCCTCTATCTGAGGTGGGATGGGTGGGGTTGCTCATCTCCCTGACTTGGGTCCCAGGACTGGGCTTGTCTGTCCTTGGCAGGGAAGGTGCTTGGCTCCGAGGGTGCTAACTCGGGCCTGCTGTCACTCCTTCCTGCTCCTGTGCAGCTCGCTGGCTCGGTGCTTCCTCAGAGATGCAGCTAAGTCCTTTCTCACCCTTTGGATGGCTTATACCTTGTCCTTGAACAGGTGTGCTCGTTTCCTCTGCTGGGCAGCCTCTCAGTAGCACCTTGGCTCTCTCTCCTAAGTACTTGCTGTGTCTCACTTGAGGGTCGTGGAAAACTTGGGAGACATAGTGACAAGCTCTGTAGTGCCTGGAAAGGCCATGGCTCCATTTCAACCACTCTATACCATGTATGTGCATGCGTGCACGTGTGCATGTGTGTGTATGTGCATGCAAGTGTGTGTGTGCGTGCGTGTATGGCAGGGTCGAGGGAGTTGCTCAGCAGGTCCACCAGCTACAAAACTCCCAGACGGAGGTGCAGGACCCAGGCCCACTCTTCTTTCATATCCCCTAAATGATAGGCAAACTGTGGGACAGGTGGTGAGTGCAATGACGCTACCTCCTTCTCCTTCTGCTCTTTCCAGACCTGTCTCCCAGCTCAGAGCCCTCATGAGGAGTGTGTGTGTGTGTGTGTGTGTGTGTGTGCGTGCACACGTGCGTGCTGGGAGGGAAGGAGAGTTGGGGTGTGGGGGAGAGAAGTAGCAGCCAGAAAAACCTGTTGTGTTTCCCACTTAAATTTCTCTTGACTCATTCCAGGATAATAGAAGTCAAGTTCTGGCATCTTACTTAGGGGTGATCTCCATCCAGGAGGGAGGAATCAAGAAGCTTGTTGATGTCTCCAATTATTAGTATTGACACAATTAAATGTTTTACGTGTCATTCAATCAAACAAAGACTGCGCATCACAAATAAAAATAATGTGTTCTTCCTTCTGGATTTTACCTGAGATCAAAGCATTAAGTTTAGATCTGAGAATTTCTGGTTCTGCTGAGCTGATCAGGGAAGAGTGATGTGGGAAGTAAAAAAGTTCCTTTTTAAAGTTTCCTTTCTTGTTAAAGAATACACGTGCTAATAATTGTGTTAAACCCTATCCTATGTGGCTGTTAAACATGCCATGCTTATAGGCATGTAGTACATTCTGTGTCCTTGCACTTTAACCAAAATATCTGTGCTGGATGTGCTCACAGGCATGTCCCAGCTCTCCATTGCTTTTACCTGTTTAGAAAAGTTTTAAGTTGTTAGTCAATCAGGTTTTAGTTTAGATTGTGAGGTCTGGCTCCAGCCAATGGAGATCAGACACAGCAGTAAGGACGACCCCAAATGCATAAGGAAGAAATTTGTCTATTTTCCTTTATTCATTGTACGCTCATGGCAAGAGTACCTTTCTGCAGTCGAGGAAGTAAAAATTACATTGCTGAAAGATCCTTTGTCTCAGTGCTGATTTTTCTTTGTGGCACCAAGCATCTATTTCCAATAAATGAGAACAGCCAGGCTGTCTGTTCTTCAAGCTGAAGGAAGAGGGCACTGAGACATTTTTCTCTTCCTTCCAAGTTTTGTTCAGGCCTGAATAGGGCTTGAAAATCTGGAAGAACAATGAGAGGACACCTCTGGTCGACAGACGAGAAAAGGGCTGCTGGAGTTTGGAGCCTAATGATCTTAGAAAGAAGGAAGCTATTGCTGAGTTAGGAGCTGGGAGAACCTTCTCAAACAAAAACAGGCCGGGCAGGCCTCCCTGCTGGGATATTTGATCTTTGCTCAAAGTGCAGTCAGACCTGTTTTGGGCTTGGCTAATCGTTCTCACTCACTGAAGAGCTGAAAGGCTTATTGTTCAGGTGGCTGTAAAAAAACCCAGAGGCTGTGAAAGTCCCACTGTTTAATATTTGAAAAGGTCATCTGTCTCAGGGTTAAAATGTAATCGAACAAATTTTTAAAAAATCCTTTTGTCCAAAGGCAAAGAGAGCATCGGGAGTAGAAATTGCTAAGCTGCAAGGAAACATCTCCGTATTTTACAGAGTCACTTTTCTGCTTGGGCATTGTTGATGATCAGCCATTGCCCTGTCCCCCTACCTCCCCTCCAGAACACTGGAGTCTATTCACCATTCATTCACCTGGCCTCTGGAACGGGTTCTGAGGGCAGCCAAGTACAGCACCCAACAAGGCAACCTCAGACGCTGCAAATGTCTTACACAGGTTTAAGTTGTCTGAAAAGAAGTTTTATGGCTTAGCTGAACTGGGGGCCCAGAAAGGGGGTGGGAGGGAGTCTATTTTATTTTCTCACCTCATGTGAGATGACATCAACTGAAAAGAAAATACCAAGAGAAACTCAGTTTGGAACCACATAAGGGCAGAGAAGGAATCCATTCATTTCTAGAAAGCTCTGCTCTTTTTTCACTCATCTCTTCCTGTCAGCAGGACAACACCCTTCCCCATCCCAAAGGAAAGACTCTGTCACACTTGGTCAGAGAAGACACATCTCACAAAGGTCTGTGAGGCTGAACTCAGAGAGAAAGCAGGACATGCATATATGTGGGGAGGGGACTTTGCTCTAGAGGTTACTGCTGTTTACAACACAGGGAGAAGTCAAAGACAAGACGAGAAGGACAGGTTGGAGCCACAGTTGATGGGGCCTTGAATGCCATGCTAAAATGTTTGCAATTTATCCTTAAACATGTTGCAGTTTATCCTTAGGATAATTTTTACACCTTTTAAATTTAAAGGCTCTTTATTTTACACCTTTTAAATTTAACTTTGAAAATCAATTATGTTTATGTTGCCCAGGCTGGTCTTGAACTCCTGGCCTCAAGCCATCCTCCTGCCTCAGCGTTCTGAATAGCTTACAGCTTAAAAAAAATTATTGTCATAATTATTCAAGCATTATGAAGTAATTAATTTTAATTAATTTACTATTAAGTAGGAAAAATAATTACAGAAATACTAGAAACTAGAAATGAACAATTTTAATCAAATAGAAATCAAAACCCCAAACAGAACAAGCCACAATATACGACACAGGGTAACCACAAGAACATTTTGGGGAAAAATGGTCTATATATGTATATTCATATCTATTCAAACAAAAAAGAATAGTGCCTTACACCTGCTTTTTTTGTTTTGTTCTTGTTTTTGTTTTTGAGGTGGAGTCTGGCTCTGTTGCCCAGGCTGGGTGCAATGGTGCAAGCTTGGCTCACTGCAACCTCTGCCTCCCAGGTTCAAGCGATTCTTCTGCCTCAGCCTGCCGAGTAGCTGGGATTACAGGTGTGTGCCACCACGCCTGGTTAATTTTTTTATTCTTAATAGAGATGGGGTTTTGCCATGTTGGCCAGGCTGGTCTTAAACTTCTGACCTCAAGCAATCCATCTGCCTCAGCCTCCCAAAGTGCTGGGATTACAGGTGTGAGCAACCACACCCGCCCACACCTGGTTTTATGACCTGATTTTTTTCATTAAACATTATAAAGTAGATTTCTTCACTTGTTATTTTCCTACATAGTTATTTCAGCTTTTCCTGACCTAACATTCCTGAGGAGTTGACACCTCTCATGAGTAACAAGGATTGAAAAAGGGTGATATTTTAAAATGAGACACTCCCCTTTAATTAATTAATATGTATACAGGGTCTCACTGTCACCCAGGCTGGAGTGCAGTGGTACAATCATGGCTCACTGCACCCCTGACCTCTCGAATTCAAGGGATCCTCACCCCCTCAGTCCACCAGTAACTAGGACTACACATTCATAACACCATTCCCAGCTGTTTTAAAATTTTTTGCAGCAATGATGTCTCACTATATTCCCCAGGCTGGTCTTGAACTCCTGGGCTCAAGCAATCCTCCTGCCTTAGTCTTTCAAAGTGCTGGGATTACAGATGTGAGCCACCACACCCAGCCAGTACTCACTTTTTGACTTACTAGTCTATATATTAATTTAGCTGGTTGGGCTGTATTTCATTAAAGTCCTTATGGGACTATTTCAATTGCTTTTAATGCTGCACACTTGCCAATAATGCTTCAGTAAACATATAGGAATTTATAATTCTGTACACTGTTAAAAGAAAAACTTCAGCAGAATTAAATTTAAAGGAGTTTAATTGAGCAATGAAGGATTCGTGAATTGGGCAGTTCCCAGAATCACAGCTGACTCAGAGAGATTCTAGTACAGCCAAGTGGTGGAAGAAGATTTTTAGACAATAAAAGGGAAATGACGTACAGAAATGGGAAGTGAGGTATAGAAATAGCTGGACTGGTTACAGGTTGGTATTTGTTTTATTTGAACAGTTTGAACACTTAGCAGTCTATGAGTTGTTAAAGTATGGCCACTGGGATTGGCCAAGACTCAGCTATTGTTACAAGTGCGCCTGCTTCTGAATTAGGTTTTCAGTCTTGTCTGCCTATTTTTTTTTTTTTTTTTTTGGAGATGGAGTTTCGCTCTTGTTGTCCAGGCTGGAGTGCAATGGTGCAATCTCGGCTCACTGCAACTAGCCTCCCAGGTTCAAGTGATTCTCCTACCTCAGCCTCCCAAGTAGCTGGGATTACAGGCATGTGCCACCAGGCCTGGCTAATTTTTTGTATTTTTAGTAGAGATGGGGTTTCTCCATGTCGGTCAGGCTGGTCTTGAACTCCAGACCTCAGGTGATCTGCCTGTCTCGGCCTCCCAAAGTGCTGGGATTATACGCGTGAGCCACCGTGCCTGGCCAAAACTTTTCTTTTTTCTTTTCAGACAAGTCTCACTCTGTTGCCCAGGCTGGAGCTATTAAGCTAGGTTACAGTATGTCCACAAGGACTCAAATATAGAAGTCTGGAGTCCTCCTCAGGCCATATTTACTTTGCTTTAACAATTCCCTCCTTTTGGTCATTTCTCAAATTTAAGAGATTGAATAAAACTTTAGTCCTTGATGTCACTATCACCATCGTAAATGTATTTATTTGATTTTGAAACCCACGGGGAAACAGTACAACAGTGAGGTTTGCAAAGGTAGGAACAAGGACTGAGTAGAGGTTACCTCCTTATGTTGGAAGGTCCTTTTATAGAAGAAAAACAAAACCTGGTCTGTTCTGGTCTAGGGCTTATGTGTTTCCTTAAAGTCTTAGTTTGATTATGTCACATTTAGCATGAGTGACTCCATTTTTGTTTGGTTTGGTTTGTTTGAGGCCTAGTATATGAGTTGCAGTCCAAAACAATGGCCTCCCATCATTTTGTTTAAAAATCCTCCCTTTTTGGTCGGGTTCTCATTTAGGTGAGAGTGTGACCACAATTTAGGGCCTTAGTGTCACTCTCAGTTACTACCATTTTGCATTTCTGATCTCAGAATGTCATTCACAGGTTATGGTGTCCTCATGGCCATATATTGCTTTCAGTTTTTGTCATTCCAGTTGAAGAGAGACTATTTGACATTTTAGAGATGGCTGTATGTAAACATTTAAAACCTTTGAGAGAATACAGTGTGCCAGGGAGACTATTACTATGACTATTGGGAGGATAATACCAAGAGTTTGGAGTATGTTCTTTATTCAGTGTCTCTACAAATAAAACCAGCTAAAATCAAATAGATCAAAGAATGAGTTACATGAAGAGTCTACTTGCCTAGATAAGTGCTCGTTTCATTAATTCCCTACAACCGAATTTTGATAATTTACATTTGATGTATTTCTCTATAGGCCACAAGTGCCAGTAGCTGTATAGATACTTTTCTGTTTAGTCAATTCTGCAAGTTAGTATAACTTTTACAAGAGAGTTTAAAGTCTGTTGGGTAACTATAGCCTTTACAGTAGAGCCCATTATAGAGCCTATCATGAGGGATGCATTTCTAATTATTGTTTCTTTTATTCTAAACCATGGAAAAAGGACCTAACAAATGTATTTTTAGAAGAGCGAAGGCCTCTTGGCAAGGTTATCTCTATGATGTGGATTAAGAGGAGTGAATCAATGTTCTGTTTCTGACTGATTATGAGGCAATGTATGTACCATTGAAGTTTTTCACCTACCTTGGGTCTTTCTCTTTTATCTATCAAGGCATAAACAAGGAAAAAGTATTCAAAGATAAGAGTCTCATGATAGTGGAATTCTTGATCTGCAATCTTGGGAAAAGTTCACATCAAGGATTTCCTCTTTTTTGGGGAGAAATTTTCCTGGTCAGTTTTACCTTCAGGTCCTAATGGGTGGACAGTTCCAAGAGTGTGGAGGGACTCTTTTCAGTTGTGAGATTGTAAACTCAAAGTTCAAGGTCCTGAAGTTTTGTTGCAGTGTGGATGGTATCAACGAAAAGAGTCTAACTCTGTAAAATATTTGAAGAGATTTATTCTGAGCCAAATATGAGTGACCATGGCCCATGACACAGCCCTCAGGAGATCCTGAGAACATGTGCACAAGGTGATCGGGGCACAGCTTGGTTTCATACATTTTAGGGAGGCATGAGACATCAATTAAATATATTTAAGAAATACATTGGTTTGAACCAGAAAGGTGGGACGACGCAAACTTCCAGGATATAGGTAAATTTAAACATTTTCTGGTTAATAATTGGTTGAGTTTGTCTAGAGACCTGGGATCAATAGAAAAGAAATATTCAGGTTAAGCTAAAAGATTGTGGAGACCAAGGTTTTTTGAAGTCTTTTTTTTTTTTTTTGAGACTCATACAATATTTTGATTGTCTTCCTTCTCTTGTAATGTAATGTCAGAGTCAGGTTGGAAAGTAAATCACGATATATAGGGTTAAAGAAAACCCATCTGATGAGAATTTATGGTTTGTAGGACATGACTCCCAAGACTCCTTGGACAGGAATTTGGTCAAGACTGAAAAATCAGAGCTTAGTTCTCAATGGCAAGGAGAGTCTTTGATATTCTCAGAAGATTCAGTCTTTGGGTTCTAGATTGTGAAGGAGTTGATTGTTCTCAGTGAACCATAAAAAGTTTTCTTTACCTGGTAAAAATATACTGTGGCATAACTTAGTGTTGTAACATCAATCCTTCTATATGGGAAAGCTTTTCTATAACCAGAAAACATGTATTGAAAATGACAATTGAATGAAATCCATTTATAAATATTTAAATGACCCATCAGATAGTCAAATGTACCTGAAGCTTTGATTGTCTTCACAGGAATACGGGTTTGACAAACTAAACATTGTTTATAAACTATTTTAGCATTTATAATTTACCACACCAATATATTTAATTTGGATTATTTTATCTTTTCCATGATGAGTCATGGAATGTATAACTTCTAGTAAAAAAAAGTTTTTTGTTTTTTACGTAGGAGAGACAAGGTGGGCTTCCTGGTTCTCCATGTGTCCATGTTTAATTAATATTAGACTTAGGTCTTCTTGAATACCAGTTGTTTTTCTAAATTAGGTACATAGTATTGATAACTGATGGGTTATCATAGGTAATTTGGCTTAGACCATGGAGTTTATTTAATAGTATATTTAAATAATTTCAGTATCAGTTGATTTACCAGGAAAATCTGGCAAAGTATTTTCTTGGAATTCAGTTAATTTTTGTTTATTCAAGTGAGTAGTTTTATAAACCAGTCAGTCTTTTCATTAAAGTTTCAGTAATTCTTACCCAGTTAAAATATGATTCAAAAGTTATTAGAAACCTGTATTTAAGAGTGTTTTTTTAGCATCCTTTTTATCTTTTCATGAATCTCCTAAGAGATACCATATTCTAGGATTTTGTGTGTTTGTAAAGTTTTAAGAAACTGCATCAGTATTAAGCAATTAACTATGGAAATGACTTTAAATGGTTATAGTTAAAGACACAATTGACAAGGAAATTTGGTTATTTCTGTGGTCTATGATAACATAATAATTGTAATTATGATTGATACCATATATTTCGACACATTATAATTTTAGAAATCCTATACAATTTTGGAACATATATTAATATTGTTCACTAAAATATAACCTGAATAAGGTTAAACATTATTTTTATTTTGACAGTCTTCCCCATGTAACTTAATATGTTAAATAATCCTGTTTACCTTTCTTTCGGATGTCTGAGGGGCCCTCTGTAGTATTCCAACGTTAGAGGTTAGAAAAGAGAATTTCGAAGCTAAAATTTCATCTGAGGAAGTCATTAAATGTGTTAAAGATTTAAAACACTTGATATTGGCCAGGTGCAGTGGCTTATGCCTATAATCCCAGCACTTTGGGAGGCCGAGGTGGGTGGATCATGAGGTCAGGAGTTCAAGACCAGCCTGGCCAAGATGTGGAAACCCCCTCTCTACTAAAAACACAAAAAAATTAGCAAGATGTGGTGGCAGGTGCCTATAATCCCAGCTATTCAGGATGCTGAGGCAGAGAATCTCTTGAACCCAGGAGGCAGAGGTTGCAGTGAGCTGATATAGCACCACTGCACTCCAGCCTGGGCAACAGAGCAAGATTCTATTTCAAAAAAAATAATAATAATAAAATAAATAAATAAATAAATGAAAACACTTGATATTATGCTTAACCAATTTGACCATGAAGTGAGATTTTTATAAACCTTTTATAACTCTTTCAAATTTTTCTGAAAAAGTAGATCAGGTTTTTTTTTTGAGACAGAGTTTTGCTCTTATTGCCCAGGCTGGAGTGCAATGGTATGATCTTAGCTCACTGCAAACTCCACCTCCTGGGTTCAAGCAATTCTCCTGCCTCATCCTCCCAAGTAGCAGGGATACAGGCACCTGCCACCACACACAACCATGTTGGTCAGGCTGGTCTTAAACTCCCGACCTCAAGCGATCCAACTGCCTCGGCCTCCCAAAGTGCTGGGATTACAGGCATGAGCCACCGTGCCCAGTTGAGTAGATCAGATTTTTAAGAAAACCCTGTTGTGTTTTTATTTAGATGTTCAATTTACGGAAAAATGGAATAATAATTTTTGTCAATATGTTCACACAGAGAATTTTTTTACAAGATTAATTTTTCCAAATTCCACAATTTGTCCCAACTTTTAGATTTATCTTATCTAATTTAAAAATTCTCTCATCCTTTAAATTGGGCAAAAATTTACATTCTTATCCCTTTTTATAATCTTTTACCATAAAACTGTTTCTCCAGCAGTCTCAATTACATGTTTTAATGGCAACTCTTAACAACTTTTACTTTGAGTGCATAAATTTCCTTTCATGAATTCTTTCATGACTTACACAGACTATCTATGACATGTTTGGACTTCGACTTGTCCTGAACATCTCTATTTTTGAATAACCAGTTATTTTTATTTTAGGACAAGAATTTATTATACAAGGTCTTTCTTATATAAAATCTCTTTTCTTTATAACCTTCTTTGTATAGTTAGGGTGTATGGTTAATTCCACATGTTTCCAGGCCTTATGTGGAATCTAATGCTCCAAAATAAATAGAACAATTTTTAAAAGTCAAAGAAGCAGTTTATGACCTTAAAGCATTTAGTAACCTAATATCCAACCTGTATAATTTAGACCAAATGTTTTTATCTTATCAATTATCTTTAAAGCTGTTTTTATTTCCCAAAGAGCACTAAAGTTATGTGAACTAAAAGATATTATAGTTTTTATTTTTTAAAAAATATTTGATTTAAGCACTCATTTTTAAGACAATTAATTAGAGCTCTTTTATATAAACATTATACACACAACACATATATATCTACACAGACAGAAGAAGATTAAGTAGCTGTAAGATTTTTCATTATGTTTTTAAGTTTCTTAATTGGATTACTGGCTTTTGGGTAGAGTTCTTGGAAGAAATGGCTAGGAAGGCATGTAGTTTATAGGGCCTAATAAGTAGGCACAGATGGAAGGCAGATACAAATCCCCAAAATTAAGGGTCTCTCTCTCTTTTTTTTTTGAGCTGGAGTCTCACTCTGTCACCTGGGCTGGAGTGCAGTGGTGTGATCTTGGCTCACTGCAACCTCTGCCTCCCAACTTCAATCAATTCTCCTGCCTCAGCCTCCCACGTAGCTGGGATTATAGGCACCTGCCACTATGCCCAGCTAATATATATATATATTTTTTCTTTGAGATAGAGTCTTGCTCTGTTGCCCAGGCTAGAGTGCAATGGTAGGATCTTGGCTCACTGCAACCTCCACCTAGTGGGTACAAGCAATTGTCCTGCCTCAGTCTCCCAAGTAGAGATTTTTAGTCTCTACTAAAAAAGTACAAAAATTAGCTGGGCACGGTGTTTCATTTTGTTGGCTAGGCTGGTCTTGAACTCCTGACCTCGTGATCCACCCACCTTAGCCTCCCAAAGTGCTGAAATTACAGGTGTGAGCCATTGTGCCCTGCCAAGGGTCTCATTTTTATATTGTATCCTGGATCCCCCCATACAGGGAAATGCTATTGGAGAAGACAATGTAATGTTACTACTATGTATTTAATCATATAGCAACCTAAAGCCAATCAGTCCATCCTCCATGGGAGTCTCATTGAAAGTGGGGGACATCTCCATACTTCTTAGATGGCCAAGAGCATGTTTCTTTGATCCAAATGTGTAGAGCTGTTTCCCCATAACTGTCATTAGATACCTTTAAAAGTATATTTTCTACCTAGTTATTACACACCAAAGCTCTCTTATAATGTAATTTCTGATACACCCCAGAGTAAAAAATGTCAGATAATGTAATGCAAAATAGAACAGAGATTTTGAAAGTAGTCTATCCACTTCCAATTTTTGGAATTTCATGAAGAAAACAGGTTTTTCCCAAAGTGGGGTCTCTGGCACCTCCTGTTTTTCCCAAGGCACCTCAGGCTGTTAGGGCTTGAATATCTGCTTTTAATTAAGCTGACTTTTAACAATAGCACTCTTTTTAAAAAGATCTTTTAAGCTGGGCGCGGTGGCTCATGCCTGTAATCCCAGCACTTTGGGAGGCTGAGGCTAGTGGATCACCTGAGGTCAGGAGTTTGAGACCAGCCTGACCAACATGGAGAAACCCTGTTTCTACTAAAAATACAAAAATAGCTGGGCATGGCGGTGCACACCTGTAATCCCAGCTGTTCGGGAGGCTGAGGGAGGAGAATTGCTTGAACTGGGAGGTGGAGGTTTCAGTGAGCCGAAATCGTGCCATCGCACTCTAGCCTGGGCAAAAAGAATGAAACTCCATCTCAAAAAAAAAAAGTTCTTTTAAATTACCCTGCTTTAGTCAGGTCAAATGACCAATATTTCTGGCTTTTAAACTTTACCAAGTAACCTTACAAGTGTTCTGAGAAAGGAAAATTCAAGATGGTTACAGGAGGGGAAGAGAATCAACAAATGGTAACAGTTATGCAGATATTAAACAAGAAAGAACTCATTTTCTAAGTGGGGTATTGAACCCGGGCTGTCTCTGTGAAAGGATAAAACCTCAGTTACTGAGTTATAGAACTGGGTAGTTTTTATTGTCCTTTCCAGAAGTAGTCTAGAGTAGTCAATTTTGAGCTTGTAATGGCTTTTAATTACTTAAGGTAATTTTTAGAGTTAACTTTGACATGAACTTCAAAATTCTTGTTTATTGGAATGCAGAGACCAAGAAAAAGTACCACCATGTGGTCACAAGGTCAAGTTCCCAAGGACATAAAACAAGATGGAGACCTCATCCAGTTTTGTTTGTTTGTTTCAGTAAAGTTTGTTATCAACCAGTTTGTTGGGCCATCTTGAGCAGCGGGCTTATAGGGTTTTAAGCCCATGTTCTATCCTAAAGAACTCCTCTTTATGCTAGAACGATATAGGAAGACACATAAAGCATACCAGATTGGCAACAGTTTAATACTAGGCACATAAATCCTTTTTTTTCATTAATCAAAACTTCACAGGAGATAAACAATGATTTTTATCATTCATTCAACCAGTTTATATAGGGAGAGAGAGGCAGAAGTCTGACTGGTAAGAAACTTTTACTCTTTTGCTAACATGTCAGGCTTCTAGGTTCCCTTTCCCTGGGTGGCCCTAGTGACCCGACTGGCTGCAACCACAGCCCTGGGGGCCAAGCCACAACACAAAGGAAAATGATCTTTTTCTGTTTCATGGAACCACAGGCAAAAGCCTCTTGATTTTGCAAGTTACCACCCAACTGGCTGCATGGAGGCACCAAATATTAATCTGGCAAGGCTCAAACTTGCCCCCAGTGGGGCCCTGTCATCTTTAACCCATTTTTAACCAAGAGGGACTTTACTGAGGGGGAGGGCCTCTAACCCAATGCCATCCTTTACTCAGGTAAAATACACCCCATTACTTACCCAAAGTCAGTCAAATGGTGCTGTAGTCTATTTCCTTTGGATGGGGATAGTACTAAATTAAAAGGTTAGCAGATTTAATTTTTGGGAGCCCTCATTTTAATTTAATTAATTAATTAATTAATTAATTTTTTGAGATGGAGTTTCACTCTTGTTGCCCAGGCTGGAGTGTAGTGGCACGATCTCAGTTCACTGCAACCTCCACCTCCTGGATTCAAGTGATTCTCCTGCCTCAGTCTCCCAAGTAGCTGAGATTACAGGCATGTGCCACCATGCCCAGCTAATTTTGTATTTTTAGTAGAGACAGGGTTCCTCCATGTTGATCAGGCTGGTCTTGAACTCGTGACCTCAGGTGATCTGCCTGCCTCAGCCTCCCAAAGTGCTGGGGTCACAGGCGTGAGCCAGTGCGCCCTGCCTGGGAGCCCTCATTTTTAAATGTACTTCCGTGTGTTGTTGTTCATTCCGAACATTCCACTGTAAGTTGCCTTTAGGAAGATTTCATCATTTCTGTAAGACTATGCTATTTTCTGTGTTTAATGTGTAAGTCGGAAGGAGCTCAGTTTTCCAGAAATTAAGGATCCCATTTTTACCTTAAATATTGGCTTTACTCTCAGGTGCCCTTGATTAACTTAGTCGATCTTTTTTTCCTACCTAAGCATATAAGAAAAGTGAAACAAAGGGATAGAACACAAAAATTCCTGCAATTTTTTCAAAGTCAAATTTTACACTCCCTATAAATTTACCACCAGTTTCTTTATGATTCAGTCCAATGTAAGAGGCCTCTAACTGGATCCAAGCCAGATAATTACCCAATTCTGATACCATGTGTTAAAGAAAAAAAAAAATCAGCTGAATTAAATTTAAGGGAGTTTAATTGAGAAATGAATGATTCACGAATCAGGCAGCCCCCAGAATCACAGCAGATTCAGAGAGACTCCAGCACCGCCACGTGGTGGAAGACGATTTCTAGACAAATAAAGGGAAGCGACGCCTGTGGGTGATGGGACTAGGCATGTACAGGATCAGGGGACATAAATAACTTTTTTCTTCCTAAAGGGGGGAAACTTGAGAACTAATAGGATGCTGGGGAAGATCCCTTTGCTAGTGACTGCCTGACTTTCGATTCAGTGTCGCTGCAGTGGGTGGGTGTTTCTCTGACCTTGCCTCCCCTACCCTGCTGCAGGCAATGCTTTTTTCCCTTTCTCTGTCCTTTCTCTATTTTTCTGTTACTCGGGGCAACTGTCCACTTTTCATCTTTCCCAGAGACCACATTTTGAAACTCCTGGTCAGAAGATCATTCCACCCCCACTCTGAGTGGCTTGACCTTGTAACCACGTGGTAGTACTTTCTTTTGGTCTCTGCCATTCAGTGGACTGGAATTTTAGAATTCGTGTCATAGTTAGCTCTAAAAATTATCTTGAGGCCAGGTGTGGTGGCTCACACCTGTAATCCCAGCACTTTGAGAGGCCGAGGCAGACAGATCACCTGAAGTCAGGAGTTTGAGACCAGCCTGACCAACATGGAGAAACCCCATCTCTACTAAAAATATAAAATTAGCTGGGCGTGGTGGCACATGCCTGTAATCCCAGCTACTTGGGAGGCTGAGGCAGGAGAATCGCTTGAACCCGGGACGTAGATGTTGCAGTGAGCTGAGATCACGTCATTTGTACTCCAGCCTGGGCAACAAAAGCAAAACTTCATCTCAAAAAAAAAAAAAAAATTATCTTGAGCAATTGAAAGCCATTGCAATCTCAAAATTGGCTGCTGTAAGCCCCTTCTGGGAAGAGAAACAGAAATTGCCCAATGCTGTAACCTGTGAAGTTACTTTTGGTAAAATTCAAAAGCCAGAAATATTGGCAATTTGGCCTGGCTAAAGTCAGGTAATAAGAGATTTTAAAGGATTCTTTTTTTAAAGAGCTCTATGATTAAAAGTCAGCTTATTCAAGCTCTAACAGCCTGGGACTCTTCCTTGGAGTAGGCGCTACAGACCCTGTTTTGGGAAAAACGTGTGTTTTCCTAATGAAACCTCGGGAATTAAAAGTGAATAGATCCTTCTCAAAATCTAAGGCTCTGTTCTGTATTACATTTCGTTATCTGACGTTTTTGACTTTTGGAGGTAACAGAAATTACTTCACATTATATGAGAGCTTTGATGTGTAATAACTGGGTATGGGTAATGGTAGTTATGGGAGGATACTTAGTTCTTTGCACATTTAGATTAGAGAAGCATGCTCTTGGCCACGTGCAAGTTAAAGCAATATCCCAACCCCCCCCACTGAGAAATAAGACTCCCATGGGGAATGGGCTAATTGGCTTCGGATTGGTTTGCAATGAAATGTACAGTTACCAGGCATGGTGGCTCATGTCTGTAATTCCAGCACTTTGGGAAGCCAAGGCAGTCAGATTGCTTGGGGTCAAGAGATGGAGACCAACCTGGCCAACATGGTAAAATCCCATCCTACTAAAAATACAAAAATTAGCCAGGCATGGTGGTGCATGCCTGTAATCTCAGTTACTTGGGAGGCTAAGGCATGAGAATTGCTTGAATCTGGGAGGTGGAGGTTGCAGTGAGCTGAGATTGTGCCACTGCACTCCAGCCTGGGCGACAGGGTGAGACTCAAAGAAATGCATGGTAAAATCTTTGCACTGTCTTGTTCTCTTGCATTTCTCTTTTAAGGATCCAGGATCCAGGATAAAAATGGGACCCTTCATTTTGGGGATTTGTTTTTGCCTTCCAGCTGTCCCTGTCATAGAAACTGTATGCTTTCCTAGCCTTTCCCCCTCCAGGGGCTCCACCCTGAAGCCAGTAATCCAATTAAGAAAGTGGCAAATGAGGCTGGGTGAGGTGGCTCATGCCTGTAATCCCAGAATTTTGGTAGGCCAAAGCAGGTGGATCATTTAAGGCCAGGAGATTGAGAGCAGACTGGCCAACATGATGAAACCTTGTCTCTACCAAAAGTACAAAAAATTGACCCAGTGCAGTGGCTCACACCTGTAATCCCAGCACTGTGGGAGGCCGAGGAGGGCAGATCACAAGGTCAGGGGATCAAGGCCATCCTGGCCAACATGGTGAAACCCTGTCTCTACTGAAAATACAAAAATTAGCTGGGCATGGTGTCGGGCACCTGTAGTTCCAGCTACTTGGGTGGCTGAGGTAGGAGAATGGCTTGAACCAGGGAGGCAGAGGTTGCAGTGAGCCAAGACTGCACCACTGCACTCCAGCCTGGGGGACAGAGCAAGACTCTGTCTCAAAAAAAAAAAAAAAAAAAAAAAAAAAAGTAAAGAAAAAGAAACTGGCAAAAAAAATCTTACAACTACTGGATGTTCTCTGTCTGCCTATTTATATGTGTTGTATGTGATGTTTATATATGAAAGAGCTCTGATTGTCCTTAAAAATGAGAGTTTAATTCAAATATTCTTGTCAGAAAAGTAAAAAGTGTAATGTCTTTTAGTTTATGTGACTTAAGTAATCTTTGGGAAGTAAAAACCGTTTTACATGCAAGGTATGTAAAAAAAGTGAAATGTGTTTTTGGTAAAAGATTATAAGAAGGCATGGGAATGTATTTTTTTTATGCTTAAGGGGTTAAATTATTGTTTCAAGTTAGGATAAAGCTGAAGTTTTGTGCAAGTTGTGGAAGGTTTGTGAAAAACCTTGTAAAAGAAAATCTGGTTTTACAAATCTTGTGAAAGAAAATCTGTGTGTGAATCTATTGGCTAAAGTTAGAGGGTTATTCAGTTTTTCCATAAATTGAACATTGGAATAAAAGCACAACAGGTTTTTCTTAGAGCACTGATCTGCTCTTTCACAAAAATTTGTAAAGCATTGCAAAAGTTTTTCGAGACTCTTACCTTATGGTCAGACATAAAATTGGATAGATTTGCCTATAAGGTTTTATGAAGAATTGGCTTTAACATTAATAGTACATTAATGCAAAGGTGAAACTGGCTTATTTGGTATAAAAATCATATAGGAAGTACTACCAAATGTGAAATGGTGGCTTTCTTTGCACTATATTTGTATAAATATGTTATTGGTATGTGTTCCAAAATTATGGGAAACCCCTATCATTCTGATATGGGTTAGTGTCTGTTATTCATAATTATAATTGTTATGTAAAATTATTGTGTGCCACAGAGGTAACCAAAATTCCTAATCCATTGCAACTTTAATAATGGCTGTCCTAGCCAGGTGCAGTGGCTCATCCATGTAATCCCAGTACTTTTTTTTTTTTTTTGAGATGGAGTCTCACTCTGTCACCCAGGCTGCAGTGCAGTGGCACGATCTCAGCTCACTGCAACCTCCAACTCCTGGGTTCAAGTGATTCCCCTGCCTCAGCCTCCCTAGTAGCTGGGATTATAGGCGTGCTCACCATGCCCAGTTAATTTTGTATTTTTAGTAGAGACAGGATTTTATATGTTGGTCAGGCTGGTCTCAAACTCCTGACCTTGTGATCCTCCCATCTTGGCCTCCCAAAGTTCTGGGATTCCAGGAGTGAGCCACTGCGCCCGGCCAATCCCAGCACTTTGGGAGGCTGAGGCAGGTGGATCACTTGAGGTCAGGAGTTAGAGACCAGCCTGGCCAATATGAGGAAACCCCGTCTCTACTAAAAATACAAAAATTAGCCAGGTGTGATGGTGTGCACCTGTAATCCCAGCTACTTGGGAGGCTGAGGCAGGAGAATTGCTTGAGCCCAGGAGGTGGAGGTTGCAGTGAGCCATGCTTGCGCCACTGCACTCCAGCCTGGCAATGGAGCGAGACCCCATCTCAAAAAATAAAAATAAAAATAAAATAGAAAAAAATAAAAATAATAATGGCTGTCCTAAGTTTTTGTCATCCATAGACCATTCTTGTCTTGTTTTAACCCTCTTCAAAAGGTGGTGTATAATCAGCTATAGAAATTTGAGAAGTGCTCTTTAATGCAGGTTTCTGATGACTCTAAAGATTGTGACATTAGAATAGAGGAAAAAACTCTCGGAACTCTCATGGAGAGTTGAAATGTTCATGAATATCAACAGGAGTTAACTGCATGGACTGAACTAATAGAAGATTGAAGTAATCTTTTTGACCTTTTGCTTAAAATTGGTAATCCTTTGTTTTGTTTTTCAGAGTCAAGGCAATCTCTTTTAAGCTATCTACAGCTTTTAACAATTGAGTAAAGTATATTCCTGTGACCAAAATTTGGAGCATATTTGTTTTCTTTCTACTCAATTTCTCTTTTCAAAAAAAGCTTATTTTTGCAAGCAAATCGATCTTAGTGTGTTTTGTCATTAGTAAAAATGGGAAACTGGAAAGAGAAAAAATTATGTTTCAAGAACTATGGTACATCTGCAGTTAGATTCTAGTCTCATCAGTTGTTTTTACATTTTTTTTTTCCTGCAATTTAGACTGACTGCTTATTCCTGTGAACCAACCAGTGATCTTTGGCTGCAGCTCAGAAGAAACAAGACAGATGGATGAGTACTGTAAAAAAGTTTGAATAAGTATTCTAATTCTAGGCACGTATTGGAATCAGCTGGCAACCCTGTATCAGCTTGGTTCCAACTGTTGTCCAGTTCATGGAAATCCTTCTAATTTAGTTTACTTGGGATAATTTTACTTATTTTGCTTTACTGCTATGGAATATATTGCTGTTGTATTCTTTGTGGAGGAATGCAGGATAAGCTTACTGAATGTTTCCTTAAATTGAACACTTATTAATCTTCTAGATAGCACCTTTCATTGGAACTCGAAGTTATGAATGGCCTTCACCATACTAATGCTTTCTGACTGGGTGCCTCTCTACCACAAATACAAGAGACCCTAATTGTTAGGCAGGAATATCATTGCCCCTGTACAGCCTGAAGAAGTTACAGAAGATGGATCTTCATCCCTCTACAACTCAGGATTAAGGGTTCTCTTATAAATGGGAGGGGGAAAATATGTCAGAGGCATTCAAACCAGAGCTTTCGGGGTCACCAACTGCTGGGGTGTGTCCTGCAGACCCTGACTCAACAACAGATGAATAAAGTACACTGACACACAGGTATTATGCTTTGCCAGTTTGACTGAGTGTCCGGGATGCTTACAGACTCCCTGGAGAGTGCTCTAAACAGTTGTGACTGCCGGCCCTCACCAGCCAGTGAGACTGGCATTTATTCAGTATAGATTTAATAACAGAGGCTCTAAGTCAACACACTTGTGGAGAAAGATTAAAGGCCAGGTTCTGAGAGCCTAAGGCCAACACCATTAGAGAGTAATCTTCCTGATCGACCTCTCCCGAGAGGGCCATCCAGCTCAAAGTTTAGTTTTAAGACCACATGAGTAAACAAGTTATTCAGATAAATTCCTCCACATACCCTAGCTATTTGCTTTTCTTATTAACTAAATGTAAAGGAGATTTAGGCTCCCTTCAGCCAAAACTTCTACTGAAACTATGCAAAAACCTCTCAGCCTTCCAAGAAGGTTTGTGATTATTCCTTAAAGCTATCTCTAATATTTTTCCTTTAATATTTTTGCCACTACCCTGACTGAATCCCCACACAGAGCAACTCCATTTTGGACTCCATCTTGAATAGAAGAGACCTACGTGGCTGCATTTTCAGGAGGTTAGGTATTTGTAGTCACAGGAAGAGATAGGAAGTTGGCACACTATACAGGTTACAAAGACGTTGCTGATAAAACAGCATGCAGTAAAGAAGCTGGCCAAATTCTACCAAAACCAAGATGGCAATGAAAGTTTCCTTTGGTCAACCTCACTGCTCATTATACATTAATTATAATGCATCAGCATGCTAAAAGACACTCCCACCAACACCATGACAGTTTATAAATGCCATGACGATGTTAGGAAGTTACCCTACATGGTCTAAAAAGGGGAGAAACCCTCAGTTCCAGGAATTGCCCACCCCTTTTCCAGAAAACTCATGAATAATCCACCCTTTGTTTAGCATATTATCAAGATGTAACAATAAGCATAAGCAGTTGAGTGACCCATGCTGCTGCTCTGCCTATGGAGTAGCCATTCTTTATTCCTTTACTTTCCTAATAAATTTGTTTTCACCTTACTCTGTGGACTTGCCCTAAATTCCTTCTTGCATTAGATCCAAGAACCCTCTCTTGGTCTGGATTGGGACCCCTTTCCAGCAACAATACAATTAAAAATTTTGTCATCTAGAAACGTCTTATTTTCCTTTTAGCTCATCTGTGTTTTCTTCAACTCCCAATGCCCTTTCTTCTACCTCTTTCTCTTAGTTCAGAGAGAAGACAGGATGACAAGCAGGCTACTCCAATGTGACTGAGATTTCCAGAAGGTAAATGGATTTGGTCTCTCCAATGAAAGGAAGGATTTCCTTAAGGCTGTAGCTTACTTAAATTTCAGGCCTTCTTCCTGATATTTTTCTTGAAAAAAATCAATGAAGAAAGTCCATCAAGTGTTTCTCTGTGGCTGTTACATTAAGTGGAGGAGCATTAAATGTCCTAATGTATAGGAAATACCTGATTACAGAATAAGAATTTAGAACCAAAAATAACTAGAGGTTGTTCCCAAGCTTAACAGATATGGTTCCACATTAAAATTGGAAGAATACATAGGTAAAATGTCTGGCATCTGAGATATAATAAAATCAAATACCAACAGGGCTAGCCTGGTCAACAAATAGGAAATGATGGAGGCTGCAGGAAACCCTGAGAACAGGTTTTGTCTAAAATTTATTTTCTAAACAGAGTGGTGGCCCCTACTCTCAGCTTTAGCTAATTGTTTCTGTGTAGAAACACAAGCCCTGTGTCATCAGATATTCTCATTTTTCTTTTTATTTTTTGAGATGGAGTCTTGCTCTGTTGCTCAAGCTGAAGTGCTCCTGGGTTCAAGCGATTCTCCTGCTTCGGCCTTCTGCGTAGCTAGGCCTACAGGCACACACCAGCATGCCCGACTAATTTTTGTATTTTTAGTAGAGACAGGGTTTTGCCATGTTGACCAGGCTGGTCTCGAACTCCTGAACTCAGGTGATCTGCCCACCTCGGTCTCCCAAAGTGCTGGGATTATAGGCATAAGCCACTGCACTGGGCCTCCCATTTTTCAAGAGAAGCCAAACTGAGATTTTCATGTGAAATCTTTGTTTAATCCTGGCTCAAGAGTTTCTTATAAAAGTGTTTTAGCCAAATTAGACACAGCTATATCATGGATACAGTATATGGGATGTCATTTCTGACTTCTGGTTTGGAGAAAGGTTAAAATGCAGAGTAAAGGAGATGAATTCCCTTTTCTATCTTACCCACTGACCTTGGAGAAATATAGCTTTGTAGGTTCTTTAGAATGGAAAAAGGCTGATGGGTAGGCCTTTGAGGTGGACCAAAACTGGAATGCTTAAAAAGTTCATGTAATCCTCTTACCTTGGTCTCTCAAAGTGCTGTTATTACTGGCGTGAGCCACTGCACCTGGCCGAGGTGAAAATTTATTTTATTGAAATAGAGTTTTGCTGTTGCCCATGCTGTAGGGCAGTGGTGTGATCTCGGTTCACTGAAACCTCTGCCTCCTGGGGTCAAGTGATCCTGCCATCTCAATCTCCTGTATAGCTGGGACTACAGGCGCGAGCCACTGTGTCTGGCTAATTTTTGTATATTTTCTAGAGACGGGTCTCATCATGTTGTCCAGGCTGGTCTTGAACTCCTGAACTCAAGCGATCTGCCCACCTCAGCCTCCCAAAATGTTGGGATTACAGGCGTAAGCCACCTTGCTGGGCCCCAGTGATAATTTTGAACACAAGCAGCAAACGTCTTTCCAAGCGACCCTGATCCATCTTATTGCTGCGATTAACATAAACAAACAAACAAAAAAAACGCTTTCTTCAATTATTTTTTTTCTTATAGCTATTTGCATTAGAAGATAGTTAACATTTTTTGGCCAGGCGCAGTGGCTCATGCTTGTAATCCCAGCACTTTGGGAGCCAAGGCAGGTGGATCACTTGAGGCCAGGAGTTCAAGACCAGCCTGGCCAACATGGCAAAACCCCGTCTCATTAAAAAAATACAAAAATTAGCTGGGTGTGGTGGTGCCCGCCTGTAGTCCCAGCTACTTGGGAGGCTGGGCACGAGAGTCGCTTGAACCCAGGAGGCAGAGGTTGCAGTGAGCCAGGATTGCACCACTGCATTCCAGAGTGAGACTGTCTCAAAAAAAAAAAAAAAAAAAAGTTACCCTTTCTCCCTTGTCATCTCTTGTGGTTCCAACGATGCAACATGATTTCAGATAAATTCACTATCTTGGCCACTCTCTTTTGAGTATCACTTTACATAGATATAGGAGGACTATATATCTTACTTGAACATCACTCAGATAAAGGACACAAGAAAACACCTTCTCTGTTAAAGAGTTCCAATGCTAGCTAATTTAGTTGTGATTGGCAATGCAGTTTTTAACTTCCCTGCAGCCCCAGGACATCAGACATCATGCATTAGCAAAAGGCAGGGCTTCTGTTTTTTGTTTACATTATAATGCACACTATGGTTGCACTGAAATAAAATTTTCTCTTTTTAACAGCTCATAGCAAAGTTCAAGGTAAATTACAATCACATCAGGAACATTTTGTGTTGCATTATCCTGTAATTCTATAATACAGGGGTCACATTTAACCAAGCGCTAGGTATATTTTCTAATGTTTTCATTCTCTACTTCTTAACTCTTTTTTTTTCTTTGAGACGGAGTTTCACTCTTCTTGTCCAGGCTGGAGTGCAATGGCGCGACCTTGGCTTACCACAACCTCCGCCTCCGATTCTCCCACCTCAGCCTCCTGAGTAGCTGGGATTACAGGCAGGCGCCACCTCGCCCGGCTAATTTTGTATTTTTAGCAGAGGAGATGGGGTTTCACCACATTGGTCAGGCTGGTCTCGAACTCCTGACCTCAAGTGATCCACCCGCCTTGACCTCCCAAAGTGCTGGAATTACAGGCTGAGCCACTGCACCCAGCCTGAACTCTTAACATTCATGTATTTTTAGAGTAATCACTATCTTGGCCACTTGGTGATTAAAGTATGCAATTTAATCACCCTTGCATACTTTTATTCAATAGGTTGCTTGCTTTTTTAGAAAAAGGCTTTCACATTAGGTTTGTTGCTAAACTCAATAGTCCTTTCCAAACCAAAGACACTATTTCTTCAATATTAAATATCCTCTCTCTTTTGGGATTATATTAGAATAAGGTGAATATATTAACTTTGTATTTAACATAGAATTAGCTTAACTAATGTTAAAAAATATTATTCAGGCCGGGCATAGTGGCTCAAGCCTGTAATCCCAGTACTTTGGGAGGCCAAGACTGGTATATCACTTGAGGTCAGGAGCTGGAGACCAGCCTGGCTAACATGGTGAAACCCTGTCTCTACTAAAAATACAAAAATTAGCCAGGCATGGTGGCACTTGCCTGTAATTCCAGTTACTCGGGAGGCTGAGGCAGGAAAATGGCTTGAACCTGGAGGAGGAGGTTGCAGTGAGCCATGATTGCATCACTGCACTCCAGCCTGGGAGACAGAGCAAAACTCCATCTCAAAAATTAAGGCTTTAAGTTAGTAATATAACTGTTCCACATTTCCAGATTTTATTTTACATCCAATATTACACTAAGCAAGATAAAGGAAGACTACATTTATCTAGACTACAGGTAATCAATAAAATTCCTTAGGGAATGGGGATATTACTATCTGCTTAATATTCCAATTAACATATTGATAACTATATATATGCGATTTGGCTGATGACAAAATACCCTTAATACTAAATTTAAAATATAGTTTAGTTTTGCACTCTAGAGTATATTATGGTCTCCACTATAAAGCGTTTATTAAAGCATGATCTAGTTTGTATCAGAACCACGTGCAATTTTTTTCTTTTGAGACAGAGTTTCACTCTTGTTGCCCAGGCTGGAGTGCAATGGCATGATCTCAGGTCACTGCAACCTTCGCCTCCCAGGTTCAAGTGATTCTCCTGCCTTAGCCAGGCCTCCCGAGTAGCTGGGATCACAGGCTTCTGCCACCATGCCGGGCTAATTTTTGTATTTTTAGTAGAAACAGGGTTTCATCATGTTGGCCAGGCTGGTCTTGAACTCCTGACCTCAGGTGATCCACCCGCTTCAGCCTCCCAAAGTGCTGGGATTACAGGCGTGAGCCACTGCACCTGGCTTCTTTTTTTTTTTTGAGATGGATTTTTGCTTGTTGCCCAGGCTGGAGTGCAATGGCACGGTCTCCCATGTAAAATTTTTTTTGTTTGTTTTGCTTTTGTTCTTGAAGGATCCCATGTAAAATTTAAGAAAAAAACCCTAATTTGAAACAATATTATAGTGATTGTTAAAAATGCAGTTTCTCTATGTGTACTGATACAGAATAACCTCCAAGACTCCAGGATCCATTACATAAAAAGCAGCAAGGTATAGAACATACACAGTATGCGATCATTTTTGTAAAGAACAAACACGATGCACCCATTCATGCTAACACATACAGTGAGCATCTGTGGAAAGACAAAGAGCTGACATTGCCTCTGGGAAGGGAAATAAAGTAATTGGAATGCAAGGTAAGGGAGAATACTTGTTTCATGCTATATATCACTTTATACCTGTTGACTTTTTAAATATCATGTGTATGAACTACCTATTCAAATAAATTACCTAATAGAAAGTCATCTTCAATTGCAAATATTCAGGCTTATTCTGGCCTGTCTCAGTAAGAATCTTTGCAGTTGGGGTTTAGAAATCTTAACTTTTTTTTTTTTTTTTTTTTTTTTTTTTTTGAGACAGAGTCTGGCTGTCGCCCAGTCTGGAGTGCAGTGGCACAATCTCAGCTCACTGCAACCTCCACTTCCCAGGTTCAAGCAATTCTCTGCCTCAGCCTCCCAAGTAGCTAGGATTACAGGTGCCACCACCACACCCGGCTAATTTTTATATTTTTAGTAGAGACAGGGTTTCACCATCTTGGCCAGGCTGGTCTTGAATTCTTGACCTTGTAATCCACCCATCTCAGCCTCCCAAAGTGCTGGGATTACAGGCGTGAGCCATCTTGCCTGGCCAGAAATCTTAACTTTTTAGAACAGGGTTTTGCCATGTTGCCAGGCTAGTTTCGAACTCCTGGGCTCAAGCAATTTGTCCGCCTTGGCCCCCAAAGTGCTAGGATTACGGGCATAAGACACCACGCCTGGCCAGAAATCTTTACTTTTATAATGTTCCCCAGATGACTCACGGTCAAGTTTCAGACCACTGCTATGAACATTATCATCTTTGTATGATAATATTTGCCCTTTATTGGGAATATTTTTTTTAAATAAAATGGCTCTGTCAAATTCAAAAAATGGTGGGTCCACTAAAGGAACTGTTTTATAAATTCATAAAACATATTAAGAATGTAATGCCCATGCCAAAACAAGACTTCTGCCTTCTTCAGTAAGCAGGAAAATTATTTACAATACCATTGACTTTAAAAGATCAGGCCACCCTATAATCCCAGCACTTTGGGATAACAAGGCGGGTGGATCACTTGAGGCCAGAGTTTGCAGGACCAGCCCGACCAACATGGCAAAACCCTGTCACTACTAAAAATACAAAAATTAGCAAGGCGTTGTGTACATGTCTTTAATACCAGCTACTCAGGAGGCTGATGCACAAGAATCGCTTGAACCTGAAAGGCAGAGGTTGCAGTGAGCTGAGACAGTGCCACTCACTCCAGCCTGGGTGACAAAGCGAGATTGTCTCAAACAACAAAAACATCAGACCAGCTGTGGTGGCTCATGCCTGTAATCCCAGTGCTTTGGGAGGCTAAGGTGGGTAAGGACTGCTTGACGCCAGGGGTTCGAGACCAGGCTGAGCAATATAGCAAGGCCTCCATCTCTACAAAAAAATTTTAAAAACAGCTGGGTGTGGTGGCGCACACCTGTAGTCCTGGCTGCTCAGGAGGCTGAAGAGGGAGAACTGCTTGAGCCCAAGAGTTTGAGGCTGCTGTGAACTATGACTGTGCTACTGCACTCCAGCCTGGGGGACAGACTGCGACCCTGTCTGAAAAAACCACCAAACAAAAGAATTGTCAAAGCAGAAGATGCTAAAGAATATTCAATCCAAGTTAATTCTTTCATATGACTAATGTAGGCCTAGCCACAGCTATGAAAACAAGCTATGTAAAAAATACATAATTATTTCAGTTAAAAATGGTACCAATTGTATTTTTGGATGAAGACACTCAAACCAAACGCAAAATTTTGGTCCCAGACGGGCTGAAAACATCTTTAGTACATAACTGGAGGTGAAGGGAGCAGCCTGGCAAAGTGCTGACCGTGAACTTTGAAACTGTCACTTCAACAGTGACGTAAGATGTACGATCTTCATTTAGCCATCCTAGACTTGTTTCCTCATCTGAAAAATATGACATATAATACCAACAATTCACTTATAACATTTTTTTTTTTGAGACAGTCTTGCTCTGTCGCCCAGGCTAGAGTGCAGTGGTGCAATCTTGCCTCACTGCAACCTCCGCTTCCTAGGTTCAAGCGATTCTCCTGCCTCAGTCTCCCAAGTAGCTGGGATTATAGGCGCCTGCCACTGTGCCCAGCTAATTTTTGTATTTTTAGTAGAGACGAGGTTTCACCAACTTGGCCAGGCTGGTCTCAAACTCCTGACCTTGAGATCCACCCACCTTGGCCTCCCAAAGTGCTGGGATTACAGGTGTGAGCCACCACCCCCTCCCCCGGCCATGATGATAGTTTTAAATGGGAAAATACGTAAAAAAGACCTGGCATGGTGCCTAGAATCAATGTGTAGTAAAGGTCAGTTCCCATCCTTCCCCCTGCCCCGCCAAGACAGGATCTTATTCTGTCCCTCAGGCTGGTGGAGTGCAGTGGCGTGATCTCGGCTCACTGCAGTTTCAACCTCCTGGACTCAAGCAATCCTCCTGCCTCAGCCTCCCAAGTAGCTGAGACTACACAAGCACATGCCACCACGCTCAGTCAGCTTTTTTGTATTTTTAGTAGAGACGGGGCTTCGCCATGTTGCCCAGGCTGGTGTCAAACTCCTGAGCTCAAGCAGATCTGCCTGCCTCAGTCTCCAAAAGTGTTAGGATTACAGCCGTGAGCCACTGTGCCAAGCCACCATCCTTCCCTTTGAAGGGAACTGTGAGAAACAAAATTCTAAAGGAGAGTAAAATGAGACCCAGAAAGATTTAAAAAGGGGGAAAAAAAGGCTTGCCCAAGTTAAACAGATAGTACAGGTTGAGTATATCTTAGCTGAAATGCGTGGGACCAGAACCGTTTTAGATTTTGGAATATTTATATTATACCAGTTGAACATCCCTAATCTGAAAATCTGAAATGCCCTAATGAGCATTTCCTTGTAGGCCCTCAAAAAGTTTCAGATTTTGACACTTTCAGATTTTTGGATTTGATGTTCCATCTGTATGTGACAAATCTGGGAGAAAGTCTGAGTGTCCTGTTTTACTCTCCCTGTGGTCTCCTATGATTTCCTGGCCCTCTAAGACTTTGGGGAAGATTCTTACCCTAGAAAGAAATTAAGCCAATACAGTATTTAATTAGAAAATTTTCTGAAAATTATATGCTTAGTCAACAAAGATTTGTCAGGAATAATAAGATGTATACTCAATAAATTTGAATATGATTTTACTGAAGCATACATTATTTCAAAGCAAAAGTAGTTTATGTTGTCAGTTCTAATATATAATACATTTAAGTCATTATATGAATTTAATTTTTTATTTGTGTATTTCACTGTAGTGCTGTGACAACAAAATGACATCTGTGTAGCAGAGCATACATACATTAACAGTTAAGATGTAATTTTTTCATTACATCAGTGCTAGAATATTTAGCTTTATGTAGGAGACATAAGCATGTAAGATGGCCACACCAAATAATTTTCTGTTTTTTTCTTAGATATTTTTAATTTTTTTTATCAGTAATACTTTATCAACCTGTTAATAGAACTGTAAATTATCTGGGTGATGGGGTGTGTGGAGAAGATCAACTGTGTTACACTGTAATAGTTGCTAGAGTAATCTCACACACACCAATAAGGGACTGTCACCATAATTAAGGGCTAGTTACTGTTGTTAGTTGCACAATGATAAAGTTCTTCTGAAAATATTGGTTAGCCCACTTATATGTGAAAAATGCCCTTTCCACTTATACACAAGAAAAAAATATTCAGAAAGTTATTTTTGGCCTTGCTATGTCAAAAAGTCAACTGTACAAAGATCTACGTGTTAAACCTAAAATTATAATTTTAAAAGTCTATTAAAAACAAAAATGTCATGCATTTTTATTATCAATTATGCAGAGGCTTTAAAACTGTTGCAAGACCATATAGTATATATTAGCTTTTATACTGCTAACGCACAACTAACAGCAAACTTGATTAGATTAACAGAAATCTGTCTTAATTACACCTTTATATATCACACTAGAGACAAATGCCACAAGATCTGCAGAAACATTCAGTTCTGAGCACTTGAATGGCAGGATAACTTTTTGTGTTGTAATCCTTCACATATAGAAAGACAAAAAAATTCTGCAGTCTCACGTTACAAAAAAACGTACTGCTGTAAAATATTAGGAAGGGGTAAAGGATATCATCTATAACACAAAGTAACTTACAACTAGTGTCAAAACGCAAACAAAACCTCTAAATAAAAATATCAAAATACACAGAGCAACTGAAGCACAAATCCTGCATTAAATACAGTAAAGATTTAATAAGACAATGCACTAGTTAATAAAAGACACAAAAATAGGGGGGAGGGGGGAGGGGAGCTAGGGCAACCAGAAAATAAAACCAAAATAATGGGAAAAAATCAGAACCACTGTTTTCCCCCTAGTCGGAGCACTTTTTTTTTTTTTTTTGGTGTCTTTCCATTCAAATAACACCCAACACTATACATTTTTTAATGTCATAGAAAAACTTGGTTCTTCCATGAAATCCTTTAAATTCTTGATATATTTTTTTATGTAGACATTATTATGAATGAAAAACAGCCAACAAATGGGCACCTGTTGTTTTTTTTAACACTGAAGATTCACAGACACTTTAAAAGTTATCATAATCTTTCTTGTCTTTTTTCCCCTCAGCTTCAAATCCATCAACTCCATCACTATCCCTTCTTCGTTTCCTGTTGTTGTGGATGTTAAAACGTTGGCTCATTTGCGGTAATGGATCCATGCCTAGAACTTTATGTATCTGGCGGAATGCAAGGAGTCTCAATGCAAACTGCAACAAAGAGTCAGAATTTTGAGTTAACTGAAAAACCCCAAGTAGTAATACTTATTACATTTACCTCCCTCCAAATGCAACATAAAAAAGCATGTGTAATGAAAGAAACATTTAAAGGAATTAGTTCCACAAATGAAATAATCTGTAGGTTCTCATATTTTTTATTTTCAGGCTTTTCTGTGTGCATGCCATTTTGTTTTCTTAAACATTAAGTTAAAAAAATATTTAAATAAATTCAGTATTACGTTTATTTAAAAAAACAAAAAACACCATCCTGAAACTGCACAAGAAAGTGTGTCACTGAGCAAGCCCCTCTTTTGTTCATATTTGTATATTTTCACAGTTTTTCATCAAATGCCCATGTTCACAGGGCTGAGGCATGGGCCGAACAAACATACACCTCCCCAGCTTTATAAAAAGGATCACAATTCATTTTTTTTTTCATTTAACCATTCATTCATATGCTTGTTCATTTAGCAGATACCTAATTAAGCACTTAGCATATCTGAGTGTAAACAATAAGCAACATTTCTGCTTTCATGAAGCTTACATTTAGTGGAGCTAGGACACACACAAAAACTACAAAAATTATGAGAAGCGTCATCAAAGAAATAAGCAGCGTATTGAAACAAAGAAAAATGGGAGCTACCTGCTTTAACAGAATGGTTGCTGATGGCCTCCCTAGGCATTTGGTAGATAGCATATAATTTAAGAACTATAATTATATTCATGTGGATGTACCAAACTTATTTACCTAATTTTCTACTGGTAAGCACTAGGCTGGTTCCAGTATTTTTATTACTGTTCTACAATGAATGCCTAAGATGTTTCTGTGTACTTAAGTGACAAGTTCTGGAGAAAGAACTTTTAATCAGTGGGACCACTGAACATGTAAAAGTGAATATTGACAAAGCTCCCCAAAATTTATACTGATTAACGTATCTACTAGTAATATGTATGCAAGTCTGCTTCCCCTTCTGGATACTATAAATGGGAAAAAAAATTCTCACAGGTATGTGTGAGAAATGGGCCAAACAGTATCTAATTGTTATTTTTATATATATATATATATATATATATATATATATATATATATTTTTTTTTTTTTTTTTTTTTTTTTTTTTTGAGACAAGGTCTTCCTCTGTTGCCCAGGCTGGAATGCAGTGGTGCCATCACAGCTCACTGCAACCTCAGTCTCCCTGAGCTCAAGTGACCTCACTCAGTCTCCCGAGTAGCCAGGACCACACACTTGTACCAACACAACTGGCTAATTTTTGTATTTTCTGTAGAGATGGGGTTTCTCCATGCTGCCCAGGCTGGTCTTAAACTCTGCCCACCTGCTAGGATTACAGGCGTGAGCCATTACACCCAGCTATAACTTGTATTTTCCTTTTTTGAGATGCAGTCTCGCTCTGTTGCCCAGGTTAGAGGGCAGGGGTGCGATCTTGGCTCACCACAACCTCCACCTCTCAAGTGCAAGCAATTCTGCTATCTCAGTCTCCTGAGTGACTAGCTGGGACTACAGGTGCCCACCATCACACCTGGTTAATTTTTGTATTTTTAGTAGAGACAGGGTTTTACCATGTTGGCCAGGCTGGTCTTGAACTCCTGACCTTGTGATCCACCTACCTCAGCCTCCCAAAGTGCTGGGATTACCGGCATGAGTCGCCGTGCCTGGCCAAACATTTTTTTTTATAGAGATGAGGTTATGCTATGTTGCCAGGTTGGTCTTAAACTCCTGGGCTCAACCAATCCTCTTGCCTCGGCCTCCCAAAGTGTTGAGATTACAGGCGTGAGCCACTGTGCCCAGCCCTAACCTGTTTTTCAAAGTGACTGCTGTTCAGACTATTTTAAATCCCTGCTCTGATTATGAGATATAGGGTAGTTACTGGTTATAGTCATCCACATGGGAATTTATTGCTCCAAAACTTTTCCCCCCAAGTTAGATAATTCTGGTTCCTAAGAATTTTGCCTCATACACATGCTTTGAAAATCCTGAAAGTCTCAAAGTCATCAGCAGTCAGGACTTGTTACAGTATGCTACTTAGTCTGCAATTATTACAGATTTTTGCCAGTACTGAGTGTTTCTCTACCTCACTTAAGTTATAAGGCTGTTTAATTTCCCAGGTGAGAACTAGGAATTTTTATCATCATAATACACTAATTCTTTGAGAGGAACTTATAAAAGATCCTTCCTAAAGATAATAGAATAGGGTTTTCTTCTACATTAATAGAAAATATCCAAAGGTATCTCATTCTCATATACAATAATAAATATTTATACTTTTTTTTTTTTTTGAGACAAGAGTTTTGCTCTTGTTGCTCAGGCTGGAGTGCAATGGTCCAA
The DNA here is from genome assembly GCA_036589455.1 of Ateles fusciceps. Classification (NCBI taxonomy): domain Eukaryota; kingdom Metazoa; phylum Chordata; class Mammalia; order Primates; family Atelidae; genus Ateles; species Ateles fusciceps. The sequence goes on along the minus strand of JAZHEH010000572.1, from coordinate 10,416,797 downwards.
TATTGGCTTACCACAACCTCCGCCTCCCAGGTTCAGGCGATTCTCCTGCCTCAGCCTCCTGAATAGCTGGGATTACAAGCATGTGCCACCACACCCGGTTAATTATTTTTTATTTTTAGAAGAGGTGCAGTTTCTCCATGTTGGTCAGGCTGGTCTCAAACTCCTGACCTCAGATGATCCACCTACCTCGGCCTCCCAAACTGCTGGGATTACAGGCGTGAGCCACTGTACCTGGCCGAATATTTATACATTTTTACGATAAAGATATTCCTACTAAGCATCAGCCTATTCGTTTTTTTGAAACAGAGTCTCACTCTGTTGCCCAGGCTGGAGTGCAATGGTGTGATTTTGGCTCACTGTAGTGCCTCCTGGGTTCAAGTGATTCTCCTGCCTCAGCCTCTCGAGTAGCTGGTACTACAGGCCCTCATGCCACCACTCCCGGCTACTTTTTTATTTTTAGCAGAGACAGGGTTTTGCCATATTGGTCTCAAACTCCTGACCTTAGGTGGTGGTCTGCCTGCCTTGGCCTCTTTAAGTGCTGGGATTACAGGCTTAAGCCACTTTGCCCAGCCCAGCCTATGCTAATATTATTACTAGTTTCTAAATGAAAGAATATTCCAGTAAGTAAAACCAAGACAGCATTTGAGGCTTTAGTGAGCACTCTACAATCTCTTGCTCTGCATGTGGTTTGTAGGTATTTCTAAGGTCTGACGAGAAGAGAAAATTCTATCATATTACTGACAATTATTTAGCAGCAAACTAAATTTGAAGATTGATATGAATTATTCCCATACAAAGACATTTTAGAATTTTAATAATCATCAAAGATTAAAAGTTTATTTTACAATCTATTTCCTTCTTGGGAAGGGGTGATTAACCTTATAAATTTTGCCCTTTTAAAGGTACGTTAAACTATGTACACCTACCTAGAGGAAGGAATTTTATTAAATGACAAAGGCTGTATCTGGCAGAGGCAACTTGAAAAGGATCACTGGAGAAAAAACATAGTGGCATACAAGAATAAAGGTAGACACTATAGAAGGAAATATGGAATCATTCCAGAGACAAAGGAAGGAAGAGGGACATTAACATGGGAGCTACAGGCCACCAAAAAACAAACTGAAATTGACACTGGTACTTCATATTTCATCAGTTATATACATTCATTTATGTGTGCAAATGTGTACAGCTCCATGCAATTTCATCACACATGCAGCCTTATGTCATGTAATCACCATCACAATCAAAATGGTCAACTGTTCTGTTGCCACAAGACCCCCTTTGGAGCCATGCCATTCCTTTCTATCCTTAACTCCTAAGAAGTACTAATCTGTTTCCTTCTCGTGCAACTATTATGTCATGAGTGCTACATGAATGCATTATACATTATGTAACTCCTTCACTTTTAGTAAGAGCACTTCTAAATGTTCTAAAACCAGACCACTTTCTTTAAGGTCACATTTTTTGAAAAATAAGCATTCTTCTTAATAATGAATTTTGTTAGTTTTCAAGTGTTTCCCCCTGAATTTCTTTTCCCTTAAATTTATAACTAATTCCCGTAAGTACCAAAGGGAGAAAGAAGAGACACTCAAGGCAACTATCTTCTTTCTTAGAAAATTAAATGAAAGAAATAAAAACATCAGGTGCGTAAGATTTTGGCATGTTCTGGGTCTGTAAGATATTCATAAAGTTCTATTACTACTATCTCTCCTCCTGTACAGTTTCTGGCATAACAATTTACATCTTTCAAATTCCAAATTATTCAAGATAATAAATCAAGATCTTAAATCCAACAACTCCCAAGCATCTTAGAGTGGATTATTGCTCATAGCTACTATGCTTTTTTCTCCTACCCAGCACATTTCTGGAATCAACAATGGAAAGCTATACCAATTTTAGGTTATTTTTTCATTCATTAATTATGTTCAATATTTTTTCTTTTTCATAATTATTCTCTCATTAGGGTTAATAAGATGAAGATAATGACAATACCAGCTAACTTTTAAGATCCTTCCATATACCAGGTGCTAGGATGGTTACACGTATTAATTCATTTAATCTTCTCAACAATCCTGTTTGAGAAGATATTGCTTTTATATCCATATTATAGGTGAGATGGCAGAACTGGTAGTCAAATCCAGGGATTCTGTCTCCAGAGTCCTCATTTTTATTTACTTTGACAGTGGCAGGAAAGGTTAAATTATAACAATAATGACCATAAACACCACAGCAAATGACTTTTGTACAACCAGAGGACATAAGAATTTCTGCTGATCTTGATACATAACCTATTATCCAGATTCAATGAGACACTGAAAATATTGCTCTATTTTTATAATATATAATATGCTTACTTAGAAATGGCCATATAATTAAATAATAAAATTTTGAATTCTATTAGTGAAATTTAATAGAATTTTTTGGGCAAGCTATTTTAATATCCTCTCTAAGGATCTGCTTACTACAGAAGCAGAAGAATAAATATTACATAGTGACTTACAATATTTAGGACAATAACAGAAAAATAAAACCTTACTGGAGTAACTCAATAGAGCTCTGGATTTGGGAATACTAGTACCTGTGCACTAGATGTAATGTCTTCACGCTGCTGGTCAGTCATTGTTGCCAAGGTATCAAAGGGATCCTTTTCACAAGGATCCAAAAGTCCAGGACTACCTACAGCAATCATCACAGGGAGACAAAAGCATTAGCAATTGTCCATTCAGAAAAAAAATTATTCAACCAGCAAATGAGTAAATTTCATTTTACTTCATTAAAAACAAAGTAAAAGTTACCTTTAAGAATAATCCCTGAAGAAATGCACTCAAAAACTCTTCTCAGTGCATCCCCAGGGCTCTGAGGGCTAGAAGCACTGCTGATTGCTTTCTCTACTAATAACTCCATAGCCTAAAAATAAAACATAAAAATGTGTTTAACAGCTTACCAATCAAAGGAATTACTCAAACACTAGAATGACAAACTAAACTTTTAAAGATTGAAAAGCTATATAAAACAAATCACAAAAAATAAATATTACATATAATATAAAACATTCAAAATTAAGTAATAAAAGTCAAGCAAAGAAAACAAAATTAAGGCAATACAAAATTTACATTTTGGAAAGATTTTGTAGTTTGTGCTTAATGGAGAAAATGCAAGAGTAACAGATTTTTTTGTTTTATTTTTAATTACTACTATCCTTTATAATAGCTCTTAAAATTATTCAGATTATGAGGCTTCTTATTTGAAAAAAAATTCTTTAGATATTTGGGGTTCACACACATTTTCTGTCACTAGTAAGACTGTTGACGCTAGGGAGTTTGAGTAGACACAATTCTACTAAGTAAAAGACTTTTGGTCTTTTCTTTACAAAAAATGGGAATCATTTAAATTTTCATTAGACAAGGCCAGACTTCTATTACCCCTAAGGAAAATACAAATTATGTTTTCACAGTAAATTACAACTGAGAGACTAAAAATCTAAACCAATGAAAAAAAGACAAAAATGAAAGTATATATAGCCGGGTGTGGTGGCTCACGCCTGTAATCCCAGCACTGCTGGGAGGCCAAGGCAAGCAGGTAACTTGAGATCAGGAGTTCGAGACCAGCCTGGCCAATATGGTGAAACCCCATCTCTACTAAAAATACAATAATTAGCCAGCATGGTGGTGCGTGCCTGTACTCCCAACTATTCAGGAGGCTGAGGCAGAATGGCTTGAACCCGGGAGGTGGAGGTTGCAGTGAGCCAAGGTCGCACCACTGCACTCCAACCTGGGCAACAGAATGAGACTGTCTCAAAAAAAAAAAAAAAGTATCGATGTAGAAAGTAGCAGATGGGAGCAGTGGCTCATGCCTATAATCCCAGCACACTGAGAGGCCGATTGCCTGAGCTCAGGAGTTCAAGACCAGCCTGGGCAAGATGGCAAAATCCTGTCTCTACAAAAAAAATCCAAAAATACCAAAACTTAGCTGGATGTGGTGGCCTGTGCTGGTGGCCCCAACTACCTGGGGGGGCTGAGGTGAAAGGATTGCTTGAGCCTGGGAGGTTGAGGCTGCAGTGAGCTGAGATCCTGCACTGCCTTCCAGCAGCCTGAGTGATAGAGTGAGATCATGTCTCTTCAAAAAAAGAGAAAAAAAAGAAAAAAGCCAACCCAGGGAGTGGTGTTTTGAAGGGTCTCATTAGAAAAATTTGTTTGTATATAATTTTAAAAAATTGACATAACATATAAGATTCACCCCTTTAAACAATTCAGTAGTTTTTAATATATTTACAGAGTTGTTCAATCATCACCATTACCTAATTCCGGAACATTTTCATGATCTCCAAAAGAAACCATACACCCGTTAGCAGTCATTCTCCATTCTCCCTTTCTTCTAGCCCTTGGCAACCACCAAATCACTTTATTTCTACAGATTTGCCAACTCTGGATGTTTTATACAAAAACATGGCTTTGTGTCTGACTTCTCTCACTTAGCATAATATTTAAGGTTTATCCCTGTTGCAGCTTTTACTTTAAGTTTAAATAAGACTACTAACAGCAGTTCAAAGAAACTGGTTTGGAACCACTATGAAATCCTTAAGATGATAATGAAAGCTGAAAAGACATTAGTGAGAATCCACACTTTTGGTTGTATACTAAAAAAGCTTACAGACTTACGTAAAATGATGTCAACCTATTCACTCTAAGGCCACTTCTCAGAATCTCTTTACATTTTAAGAAATGAGAATTTAAAGAAATAGTACACATTAACAGCTATGAAAAATGATAGCTTCCAGTACGACTGGAAAAAACCTGAAAATAATGGATATTCACAATGATAAATGTAAGTCACAATTTAAAAAGAGAGCTCAGTTTATTCCATTGAAGAATGCAGGAAGATGTTCAATATTCTTTGTTTCTGAGAAAGGATCTCGCTCTGTCACCCAGGCTAGAATGCAGTGGCACGACCACGGCTCAATACAGCCTCAAGCTCTTGGGCTCAGGTGGTCCTCCCATCTCAGCTCAGGATCACTTGAGCCCAAGAGCTTGAGGCTGCAGTGAGCCATGGTCGTGCCACTGTACGACTGGGGCAATAGGCACAGTCACTATGCCTGGCTAATTTTTGTAGAGACGGGGTCTCACTATGCTGTCCAGGCCGGTTTTAAACCTGGATTCATGTAAACCAACTACCTTGGCCTCCGAAAGCCTTGGGATTACAGGCATGCACCAAAGCACCCAGTCCCTCAAGACATTTTTCTTTTTTTATGGATTTTCATTTTTAAGTTAAGTTTTAATATTTTAGGGGATCAGCTTCAGTCATCTAGAAAACTCAATGCGTGTGTATGGAATATCTCTCATTTCCAGACAAACCAAGTATTATTTTAAGATACGAAAAGACTGAGAGATCCTTGAGTATAACATCAGTGTTACTCATTTTGAACCCACTTACCTAGCACATGTAGCCAGAATTTTGTAAATACTTAGTAAATGATTATGACATGGAATGATTTTGGAAAGAATATGAGAATAATCCTGACAACTCAGTGATAAAATAAATCAAGAGTAACAATTAGCAAAATATTGATGATGTGATTACACAAAATTGAAGTCATAAAATATGTAATTTTTGATAAATGCCTCAAATTTTTACTGAGTAGTTTTGGCAAATATGAGAAAAGCGAGGATTAAATAATCAGCTGCAGTTTAAGTATGTCAAGACATAAAAATGTGTTTCAAGTAACTCAAAGCTTTTTCAAAATCTGTTTATTAAGAATCAGGCATTTCTGATTTATACCAGCAGGTAAAAGCAGAAATGAATTTAAAAAATCAAGAAAAATAAATTATTTATGGCACACAAAAAAGTCAATATACTTAAACATACACAATAAAACTAAGTAAACTACCTGCCTCTGACACCATTTGCTGTGAAGTAAGCAATTAAAACATATTAATTTTCTAAAGAATATAGCTGTTCTCCAAGCAGATGTCTACAGTTAAAAGAGCAATGAAAATAAGAGTATAATTCAAAAGTAAGAATATCAAAAATAAATAGAATCATATTAAGAAAATGACACTTCAGGTTGTAATGTGAAGGGTCTTGGTAGCTATAATTATATAAGAGAATAACTTATTAAGAGTTGTTATAACTGGAGATGGACAAAGCTCCTCATATTAAATGATTAAAAAAATCAAGGATTGCAATATTTGCTTTAAAAAATTTTTCATTAAAAAATGTTTTTTACAGACGGGGTCTTACTATGTTGCCCATGATGGAGTGCAGTAGTTATTTGCAGGCACAATCATAGCACACTGCAGCTGAGCTTGAATGTCTGGGCTCAAGTAATCCTATCTCAGCTTCCCTAGTAGCTGAGACTATTAGGTGAATGCCACTGCACTCAACTGAATATTTGCTTTTTATTTACTTTTTTAGAGACAGGGTCTTGCTCTGTTTCCTAGACTGGAATGCAGTGGTGTGATTATAACTCACGGTAGCCTTGACCTCCTGGGCTCAAGTGATTCATCTCAGCCTCCTGAGCAGGTGGTACGACAGGACCCACCACCATGCTCAGCTAAGTTTTAAATTTTTAATAGAGATGAGGTCTTCCTATGTTACCTGAGGTGGTCTTGAACTCCTGGGCTCAAGGATCTTCCCATCTTGGCGTCCCAAAGTGATGGAATTACAGGCGTGAGGCACTGCGCACCCAACCTTACTTGCTTTTTAAAAACACTCATGAAGTGTATATTTTCCCTTCCCATCTCCAGTTATAATAAGAGTAACTCTTAGTAAGTGGCAGGCATCATGCTAAATGATCTCTTACATGCATAATTTAATTCAAAATGAAAAAAACCCCCTAAATTTAAGAGGCTAAAAATAGTTTTGTCCAAGGTCATGTAGCTAGGTGATAAAGCTGAGATCTGAACCCAGGTCTTTCTGAATCAAAATGATTTTTTTTTCTTTCTCACTGTGTTTCAATAAGTATCTTTCATTAATGGGTAAACCAGAGAGAAAACATTAACTAGTTTCCTTGAATATTAGTTTCCAGCTCTGGTAGAGCTAAAGATCTATATAAAACAAAACAAAGCCACCTGATGAGATTGTAGTAACACAGGCACTTTCACTGGTGGGAGTGTGAACTAGTAAAACCTTTCTTTAAAGCACAATGGCAAGCTCTATCAAAATTTTAAAAGATACATGTTAATTAGTCCAGAAATGTGAGTACTAAGAATTTACAATAGGGCTATTACTACATCACAAAAGCACAAAAAATATTCTGCCCAGCTCTAAATTTGTAACAGACTAGAAACAATCACTAACACTAGGAGTTCTGGCTAAGTAACAGTAGTAGTAGCAGTTATCCTCTTCATTATAGCTACCACTTATTGAGTACTTAGCCTCATTAAGGAATGCTCTAAGTCTTCACATGTATTAACCAATTCTAATTATTATAATCATGTTCTGAAGGCAGATATAACCATCATTCTCATTTTACAGATTAAGATGTTTATGCTCTTAAAATACGATTTTATGAATACCCTAACAATAGGCAACTGTATATACAAAAGCCACTTACACAGTCCAGTTGACATGGATTATTATTGATAACATGCAAAAAGACTTTGATTTGTAAGCCCATTTGCAGGTGGTTGCATTTTTGTAATATATTTACTCACAGCACTTTATTTCATATGGTGAAGTGTATGAAAGTCTTAATAAAAATGGTCATGACTTGCAGGGAAAAGGTTTACTTACAGCTTTTAGTGAACTGGGGGTGTGCATACAGTTAAACAGACGATTTTGGTAGGGGGTATCCAATGCTGAGTTAGTTCATGTACCATTTAGTGATTGTCTTGTAAGCCGGAACTGTTTTTTGCCCCTGAGATGTCAGTGTCCTATCATTTTAGAACTCTCTGTTGGTTCTATCAGCAACAGCCAGAAGAACTCTTGGTACAAACTACCACCACTAAAATCTGTATTACTTACAAATGCCTCTGAAAGCCAGCAAATCATGTAAAAAGAAATGTTAACATATTTCAACTGATATCTGGGCAGGAAGAATAATTATAGCAGTTTTATCCACCTTTCATGACTCCTTTACATTTGATATACCATTCTTAAAAAAAAAAAGGTCAGGCATGGTGGCTGATGCCTATGATCCCAGCACTTCTGGAGGCCAAGATGGGATGATCCCCTGGGTCCAGGAATTTGAGACCAGTCTGGGCAACATAGTGAGATCTTACCTCTACAAAAAATTTTTTAAAAAAATCTAGCCAGGCATGGTAGCATGCACTTATAGTCCTATGTACTCTGGAGGGTGAGTCAGAAGGATCGCTTAAGGCTGGAAAGTAGAGGCTGCAGTGAGTCATGATCATGCCACTGCACTACAGCCCAACTGACAGAGTGAAAACTTATCTCAAAAAAGAACATTAACCATTTTAAAGTGAGTAATTCGGCAGCATTATTACACTATGTAACCACCTTTATCTAGTTCCAAAACATTTCCATTACCCTAAAGTAAACCTCTTATCCCTATTTCTATTAGAGACATGCACTCTATTATAACATGTGACTTTTGTGCCTGGCTTCTTGCATTTAGCATACTATTTTCAATGTTCACCAATATTGTGGCAGATTTTTTTTTTTTTTTTTGAGATAGGGTCTTGCTGTGTGCCCAGGCTAGTCTTAAACTCCTGGGCTCAAGAGATCCTCTTGCCTCAGCCTCTTGAGTATGTGGGACTACAGGCATGGGCCACTGTAACCAGCTTAATAACGGATTTTTTTTTTTGTGAAATACTCCTCATCATGAGATACTGTCTAGAAATAAAATAGTAATAAACATTGTGTGTGTGTGTGTGTGAGAGAGAGAGGGAGGAGACGAGAGAGAGAGAGAGAGAGAGAGAGAGAGAGAGAGAGGAGAGGGAGAGGGAGATACAGTCTTAGCCTGCTGACCAAACTGAAGTGTAGTGGTGAAATAACAGAAAACTGCAGCCTCAAACTCCTCAGCTCAAGTGATCCTCCGACCTCAGCCTCCTGAGTAGCTGGGACTACAGATGTCTGCCATCACATCCGGCTAGTTTTTATGTTTGTCTTTTGTAGACATAGGGTCTCACTATACAAATAAAGCTGGTTTTGAACTCCTGGCCTCAAGTGACCCCCGCCAACCTCAGTCTCCTAAAGTGCTGGGATTACAGGTATCAGCCATTGTCCTAGGCCTATAATAAACATTAAAAAAAAAAACTAACTTCATGCCTTTTATAAGTTACTGCAGTCATACTATTCTAAAGGTTTAGATAGCACACAGCAGTTCTGATGTCTGACCAACATTACAACAGAACTCTACCTATATTTCATTTTATCACCATGGATTCATGACAAAAGAACAATTTGTCATGAATTTGAAGGCAGAACACCGTTTTCAATCCTCATTGCAGTGGTAAAGGAAAGGCCACAAAAGCAGGCATTGTTACATAAGGATTTGTTCAACGTAAGTAATCTGAATGCTAAATAAAATTAAACAAAATACAGTTCAAAAGAATTTCAAATTTCTTTTATTTGATAAAGTTACTCCCGTTTATGTCAATAGCACAGATCCAAACTCTCTTCCCTTCAAAACATGATTAAGAAATATATTAGGGCCAGGAATGACGGCTCATGCCTGTAATCTCAGCACTTTGGAAGACTATAGCGAGAGGATCGTTTGAGGCCAGGAGTTCAGGACCAAGTGAGGCAACATAGTGAGACCTCATCCCTAACTAAAAATAAAGACATTAGTCAGGTGTGGTGGCATGTGCCTATAATCACAGGCACTAGGAACGTTCAGGCAGGAGGACTGACTGAGCCCAGGAGTTCAAAGCTGCAGTGAGCCAGGACTGCTCCACTGTACTCCAATTTAGGTGATGGGACCTCGTCTCAAAAACAAAGATAGAATATACACACTACTGCCTTTCAAGCAAAATGTAATAGCTTGACTCAAACAGATAAAAGGCCAGTGACAGAGAACATTTCTAAGGAACTGAGTGTTTACCCTGCTTAGGTAAAACTCAAACTTGGCTCTCCAGAGATGGGGGTGGGGTTGGCAGCTGATTCAACAAATCCCAAAAATTTCACCAATAACCTCCAATTTGGAGAAAGGTAAAATGAATCACGTTAGGAAAAATTTTCCTAAAAGGAAAAACTCCATCTGACCATCTTCTAACTCACCAGAGAAAAAAAAAAACACTACAATTTGCTATCCTGAAGACTTTGAAAACCAGGAAAGAAAGAGCAGAAAAAATCAGGAAATCAGGAAAGAACAGAAAAATATTTATTATTCACATCTAATTATTTCCAATAATAAATGTGTTTGGCTAAAATGCAGATAAAAGAAAAAAATAAAGGTAAGATCTTCCAAAGGAGTAAGAGGTAGGAAAAAAACTTCAGAGATGGCTGTGGACTCTCAACATAGAGCCCCAAATTAGCTTCACATACCCAAATGCTCTCTTGGTACAGGAGAATGTTAAGTTGTAGTGAAAGGAAATGGTAAAATAGGTTCAGGAAACAAATGGAGCAAATCCTGCAAGGACAAAGGCTCTAGGAGTCCTTCTTGGGTTGAAATCTGACACTCAAAGGGTGCCAATAAACTCCATCACATATGGAGTGCCACAGTACATCTGATAAAGACACAGGAGAGTGTAGTCTACATTTGCTAACAAGGCTGCAGATAGCTAAATCCTACTCCTTTTCATAAGCAATCCTCCAATCACATCTCACAGGGGGAAGGAAAAGAAATTATCGATAAAGGTGAGAACAGATTTGCCTATCTTTGTACTTGTGTGGAACATAGCATGAAAGCTAGAGATAAAAATCCATTCTGTACAGACTTTGGGTGACAGTCACAAATCAATATGGGTTCATTAATTTTAACATACTACTCTAGCGTCGGGGGAGGCTGTGTATGTGTGAGTGCAGGGGATATGTGGGAACTCTATGGTTGACCCTTGAAAACCGGAGTTCGAACTGTTTAGATCCACTTATATGGGAGTTATCTTTCATCTTTGCCAATGCAGACGGCAACATCAACCTTTCTTCCTCACCCTCTGCCTATTCAATAAGAAATTGAGGGCAGGGCACAGTGGCTCACACCTATAACCTCAGCACTTTGGGAGGCCGAGGGAGGTGCAGATGACTTGAGGCCAGGAGTTCAAGACCAGCCTGGCCAACATGATGAAACCCTGTCTCTACTAAAAATACAAAAATTATCCAGGCATGGTGATGCATGCTTGTAATTCCAGCTACTTGGGAGGCTGAGGCAGGAAAATTCCCTGAACCTAGGAGGTGGAGGTTGCAGGCTGCAGTGAACCAAGATTGCACCACTGCACTCCAGCCTGGGTGAATACAGAGACTCTGTCTCAAAATTTAAAAAAAAGGAACAAAATGACTGAAGTACAAAAATTCAGAGGTATGCATTATACCTTGTTGAGAGCACATCTTTTTTAAATAACGATCGTTTATAAAAATTGAACATATATTAGGCTACAAAAAAACCCTTTAAATTCCAAAAATTGCAAATAGACTACATTTCTTGAATCACAATGCCATAAAAACTAGATGTTATTTACAAAAACAAAAGCAATCTTCCTTCAATCTCAGACAGGGTGTGGTGGCTCACGCCTGTAATCCAAGCACTTTGGGAGGCCGAGGTGGGCGGATCACGAGGTCAGGAGTTCTAGGCCAGCATGGCCAACATGGTGAAACCCTGTCTCTACTAAAAATACAGAAATGAGCCAGGAGTGGTGGCACGCGCCTGTAATCCCAGCTACTCAGGAGGCTGAGGCAGGAGAATCACTTGAACCCGGGAGGTGGAGGCTGCAGTGAGTCGAGATCTCACCACTGCACTCCAGCCTGGGCAACAGAGTGAGACTGTGTCTTGGGGTCAGAGGAAGAATAAAATTCCCTCAAAACTGTTGGCTTAAAAACCGTATGAAAACAAATTACATAGAAAATAAAGAGAAAGCATTACCTATGCAGCCAAAAATTTGTGTTCATAAACTGCAGCTTTAAAACCTCTATAACTACAGAGTAAATGAATGAATCAAGTATCCAACTCAAGAAGTCTGTAAAATGTAACAGAACACCCCAAGGAAAATAAAGATAAATTCATAAGGTAATACATTATTGAGGATTAGAGATGATTTTGAGGAGATGAAAAACAATAAAACAGATAAACCACTGCCTAAAGAATACAATACTAGTAGCAAATTTTAAATGTCAAAATACTGACATTTTGTTTTAAAGTACTGAAATATTAATTTACTTGTTGTTATATGTAAATGATTTCAAAGATCAGCCAGCAGCTTTTTTCACTTTTGACTTTCTTCACAATCATTTCCCCTGCCGTGGCCAATGAGCCCTCAATTCCTTTGACCTGTGCATTGCATTCTCTTTTCTTCTCAGTTCTTATGGCTCTCCACCCCCTCAGAGGAGAAAGCACCCTGTGAAGTAGATGGGTGACTCTCTCAATGAAAGCCTGGGTAGGGCCAATCTGCAGTGCTGAAAGCCTGGACTGCCAAGTGTGGCTCAGACGCCATGGTCTTGAGAGTCTTTCACCCAAGTATCAAAATGTGGACTTAGTACAACAAAGACAGCTTCAAGGACACTCTGGGTGGGTAGAGTGGACCAAAGTTTAAGAAAGCAGGAAGCAGGATGATGATGTACAATGCTTATATTTCCACACATTTAAAAAATTTGGGACATGTGCAGTGGCTCACACCTGTAATCCCAGTACCCTGGGAGGCTGAGGTGGGTGGATCACTTGAGGTCAGGAGTTATAGACCACCCTGGTTAACATGATGAAACCCTGTCTCTACTAAAAATACAATTAACTGGATGTGGTGGCGCATGCCAGTAATCCCAGCTACTCGGGAGGCTGAAGCAGGAGAATTGCTTGAACCTGGGAGGCGGAGGTTGCAGTGAGCCAAGAAAGCACCACTGTACTACAGCCTGGGCTACAGAGCTAGACTCCATTTCAAAAATAAATAAATAAATAAATAAAATCTGAAGTTATACAATGCCTACAAATTATTGTATTTAAAATCTATTAAGAATCTAATGAATTCCAAATACCTAAATAAATACTGAAATACTCATATTGTAATTTTGCTCCCATCCAGCAAATGCTTTACTGGCTAGTCTAATCAATGACACAAAGAAGAATTAAAAGCACGCGCACGCGCGCGCACACACACACACACACACACACACACACACAGAGAGAGAGAGGAGAGAAAGAATAAAGATACAAAAACATTAATAAAAAATCCTAAAATAGCGTAATTCTATTGAATGGGTTATTTTTTAAGGGAAATATAAATTGCCAAAATTAACCACAAGAGAGACTAATCATAATAGAAGAAATAGAGAAAACACTATTTCCCTTAAAAGGAATTGGGAAGTGATGATATCACATGAATTTTTATAAACTATCAAGAAACAAAGTATTGATGCTACTAAAACTGCTTCAGAGTTTAAAGAAAGAAAAGCTTCCAAATTATTTTTAGAGTTAGTGACCACTGCTTCTAAATCTGACAAAGAGCACAAAAACAAAACTTAAAAAAATTATTTCACGTCACTGAGAAATTCCTCAACAAGCTATCGGCAAACAGAACTTAAGAATTCATTAAAACACTTTTCTCATATGTATGAAGAATTATTCCCAGAATGCAAAGGTTCAATATGAAGAAATCTATTTAACAGGTTGAAGGAGTAAAACTATATATTCATGTTAACAAGACTTAAAAATTGTCTGATAAAAGTTCAACTTCCATTACTGATTCAAAATTTGCTTAGTAAACTGGGAAAAGATTGATAATTCGACATAACAAGTAAGTATCTCAAATAAAAGGCTATACCACCATGCTTAATACACTTTACAGACCAGAAACATTTTCAATACAATCAGGAACGTATCATACATGCCAAGCAGTATTTCTTTTATTCCATATTGGTTACTCTAGAATTATCTTTTAATTAAAATAGAAAATAAAAAGTATTGGGAGGCAAAATATCATTTGTAGATATATCTCAAAGAAAACAAAAGAGAGATAAGGTCTCCTTCTGTCACCCAGGCTGAACTGCTGTGGCACAATCATGGCTCACTGCAGACTTGACCTGGGCGCAATCAATCTTCCTACCTCAGTCTCTCCAGTAGCTAGAACTACAGGCGCACGCCCTCATGCCTAGCTAATTTCTGTATCTTTTGAGAAAGGATTTTGCCATGTTGCCCAGGCTGGTCTCCAACTCCAGGGCTCAAGTGATCCTCCTGCCTTGGGCCTCTCAAATAACGGGATTACAGGGACGAGCCACCAGACTACGACTGATTGATCTTTGATCTATCAATAGTTTTTTTTGAGACAGAGTCTTGCAGTGTTGCCCAGGCTGGAGTGCAGTGGTGTGATCTTGGCTCACTGCAACCTCCGCCTCCCAGGTTCAAGCAATTTTCTTTGCCTCAGCCTCCCAAGTAGCTGGGATTACAGGCACCCACCATCATGCCTGGCTTTTTTTTTTTTTGTATTTTTAGTACATATAAGGTTTCACTATGTTGGTCAGGCTGGTCTTTAACTTCTGACCTCATGATCTGACTGCCTTGGCCTCCCAAAGTGCTGGGATTACAGCTGTGAGCCACTGCACCCAGCCTAAATTAAGTAATGCACATGTGTAATTTATCCTGGTAAAAATTAAACATTACAGATCTCCACAGCAGTCATCCATCCTCCCACTCCTCAGTAATACTAACTACTATAAATTAGAATATATCCTACCAAAAATTTTGGTATATATTTAAATTCACATATATATATCTATAGAAAATACAATTTGATGGGAAAAAAAGCTCTAAAAGAAAGCAGGTGTGAACTAATCTGTCAGAATACAAAATCCAGAAATGATAAACAATTAATGAATCAAAATTTGTAATGCTGGGCGAAGTGGCTAAGGCCTATAAATCAACAGCAGTTTGAGAGGCCAAAGTGGGTGGATCATCTGAGGTTAGCAGTTTGAGACCAGCCTGGCCAACATGATGAAACCCCATTTCTACTAAAAATACAAGTATTAGCAGGGTGTGGTGGCCCAGGCCTGTAATCCCAGCTACTTGGGAAGCTGAGGAAGGAGAACTGCTTGAACCTGGGAGGGCAACGTTGCAGTGAGCTGAGATCACGCCACTACACTTCAGCCTGGCTGACAAGCAGCACTCTGTCTCAAAAAAAAAAAAAAAAAAAAAATCTGTAAAAATGTGAAAAATGTGTTAACTTTCATACAGCAAAAATCATCACAAAGTTGAAAAGCAGATGAAAAACTGAAAAACACAATTTTCTTTTTTGAGACAAAGTCTCGCTCTGTCACCAGGTTGGATTGCAATGGTGCATTCTCAGCTTACTGCAACTGCTCTGTCACTCGGGTTTCAAGCAATTTTCCTGCCTCAGCTTCCCGAGTAGCTGGGATTACAGGCGCATGCCACCATGCCCGGCTAATTTTTTGTATTTTAAGTTGGGACGGGGTTTCACCATGTTGGCCAGGCTGGTCTTGAACTCCTGACCTCAAGTGACCTGCCTGCCTCAGCCTCCCAAAAGTGCTGGGATTACAGGTACGAGCCACTGTGCCCAGCAAAAAACACAATATTCAACATGGATAAGGACTAATTATTGTAAAAAGAGTTAATATGATAAAATGATGAATAAGAAACTGGAAGTTAAGAAAAAAACAGTTACAAATGCCAACCATTATTCAATTAAATAAATACAAAAAATTAGATACCATACATATATATGTGTGTGTGTGTGTGTGTGTGCTTTCTTTTTTTTTTTTTTGAGAGAGAGTCTCACTCTGTCACCCAGACTAGAGTGTAGTGGTGCAATCTTGGCTCACTGCAACCTCTGCCTCCTGGGTTCAAACGATTCTCCTGCATCAGCCTCCTGAGTAGCTGGATTATAGGCACCTGCCACCATGCCCGGCTAATTGCTGTATTTTTAGTAGAGACGGGATTTCACTATGTTGGCCAGGCTGGTCTCAAACTCCTGACCTCAAGTGATCCACCCACCTTGTCCTCCCCAAGTGCTGGGATTACAGGTGTGAGCCACTGCACCCCACCGTATTTTGCCTATCATATTGTTAACCATTAAGAAGTATGGTAATATCCCAGAACTCATGAGTGCAAAGAATATAGTGGGTCTAACAGTTTTTTTGAAATTTTCAATGATCCGACCTTCTGGTGAACATGTTTGTTGACCTTGACATTTCAGCCCTAGCAATTTATTCCACCCTCAAGAGCTTGACAACAATATATACAATGAGGCATAGTGAGAATTTAATAGCAACAGATTGTAAACCCAAATGTCTATCAGATGAATATAAGTTAAACAAAATATGGCATGTCCATGGAAAGAATGCAGTAGATGTGACTGCCTTTTCAAATAATTCTAAGATGCACTTTGTTAAGAAAGTTTTAAAATTGTACAGTTTTAAACTGTGATAGCAAGGTCACACTTGTGTTAAAAAGAGAAAAAAAATAAAAAGAAATAAGATAATCTTGGCTGTTCACTCTCATTAATGCAGCTCTAGAGTCAATAGGGGTGACAGGTTGTTATATTTTTTAATGAATCCTTGTTTATCTGAAATCTTGCTCCTTAGGGATCAAAGTTTCAAATAGTAATATATATAAAGACAGAAATACATGCATATGCATACTTTTTTTTTCTCCTAGGAGAAATCAAAGCAGATTGTTAAGATAATCTGACTTTAAATAAGAAGGCTTTTGGTTATTTTGTACCTTTTTGCGTTACTGAATTTCCTATTTTTAAAATTATTTTTGAATAATACGTATTTCTGAATTTTTACAGTTCCTAACCACATACATTCTTTTTAAAAATGTCCCTGCATAAAGAGATTAACAGTTCTTGCTGAGTGTGGTGGCTCAGGCCTGTAATCCCAGCACTTTGGGAGGCCAAGGTAGGTGGATCACGTGAGGTCAGGAGTTTGAGACCACCTTGGCCAACATGGTGAAACCCTGTCCCTACTAAAAATATAAAAAATTACCCAGGCATGGTGGTGTAAGCCTGTAATCCCAGCTACTCGGGAGGCTGAGGCAGGAGAATCACTTGAACCCAGGAGGTGGAGGATGCAGTGAGCCAAGGTCGTGCCATTGCACTTCAGCCTGAGCAGTAAGAGCAAAACTCCATCTCAAACAAACAAACAAAATTCCAAAAAAACCAAAACATTCTTCAGTCTTTATACATTTGTATATGTAAAAGCCAACTAACAAATACTGTAACATTTTAAAAAGAACACTGTGAAAACAGCAAAAAAAAGAAAGAAAAATACAAAGAGAAACATCAATTAGAATTCTTTAATTAGTCAATTCTGAGAAAATTAAACATTCTAAGACTCCCCCAGGATTTTTCATCAGAAGAGAAAAATTGTATTTAGTAAATGGAAACAAGGCTGATAATTACATGTAAAAGGAGAGGATAAAAGCTGCAGAAATATTTCCTACATGTTTTTACACCACACAGTTACATACTACTTACCCAGCTTGGAAAATCAGACCAAGTTGGAACTCGCTGACAGAGGTCTCGAAGAATGCGTATGATAATCACACAGGACTGCAGACCATTAGCTCTAGCCTTGAGAGCAACATAAAAATCAATTGAATTAATCTTAGAAATACTGAATATATCCCTTGATGAAAAAAAGTTAAAATACCACTGTTCAATGGAAGCTCAGATAAAAACAAAAACAATCACATTAAAATTGGATTCAATGAGCTGCCATTTACAGCAGTATTTTATGCCAGGGTTAGTATTTAAAAGCTGGTATTTAGGTCAAAGTAAACAGATTATACAAGAATAATATTTCTTGATCCCCTGTGAACCTTGACCTGTGTTCATTTAAAACAGTAAACTTAAAAAAAAAAAAAGTCTGCCTACATTAGAAATAAAAGAAAAAGTAAAGAGCTAAAAAGTTTGTCTAGGGACTGAAAGGTTAAGGAAATCTGTTTGGTTTCTCTTCTGTGCCTTTGCATGACTGCAAAGTCACTAAACCAAACAGCTGCTTCCTCACCTTTCACTCCCTACACTTATTAACTTAGAGAAAGAGGGGGGGAAAAAAATCTTAAAACTATACACAAAGCTTTAAACACATATTCCATTATTTAAAGCAAAGTTAATCTGCAGCCTTATGGAATATAATATATATACACAAACATGTGATGTTCCTAAACAAGTCAACTTTAAATATAGCCACTAAAAATAAAAAATAAAAAACCCCAACTACAAAACACCCCCCCAAACCTAAGTTCATTGTCAAATTAATAATACCTGCAATATGCAGATCATCATACCCAGCTTTCTATGTTAACATATTTATTTAATTCAAAATAGTATTGCTTGGGCAATCTTTTGAAATGTTTAAGCACAGTTAAACATGTTGTACTGAACTACTCTCTCATAAGGCTACAAGAAAAAAGTAAAATGATGTTCCGAACCTGGAACCACTTAGCGTGGCGTAGAGCAGCCAGAGCGTCAAGGCATTTTTGCCTGTCCAAGACGTCCGGTGGGTCTTTCACCATACCCGAGGTTACATCTAAAATGGATTGAATTGGCAAAATGCAGTGAGGAATGGGTGTTTGACCAGGTGAGCAAGACACTTCCTTAAGGTAGCATCAGTGTCACATGAGCCATTTGAGAGCTTGTCAGCACTTTAATATACCCAAGGAGTTATTTTCAACAAATTTACATAATCCAATATGAGGAACAAAAGGAAGGTTAACTTAAACTCTTAATTTAGTAATATAATAAACAATTTCTGGAAATATAAACCCTACCCACCAAAGCGAAATCTAGGGAAGATTACTGGACACAGTGCACTAGCACAAAGACGACAAGACGAGGGAACACAAAAATCCACCTTAATAAATGAGAATGTACAATAAACTACTGAGTTTGTTCAGTACTCTAAATGGTCATAAGTTATTCTAGAGCTAATAAAACAAAGAACTGATGATAAATATGGAATGTTCAATATAGTTATAAACACAGAAAAAAAATGAAGAACCCAAAACAGGCACTTTTTTTTTTTTGAGATGGAGTCTTGCTCTGTCACCCAGGCTGGATGGAGTACAACGGCACAATCTCGGCTCACTGCAACTTCCGCCTCCTGGGTTCAAACGATTCTCCTGTCTCAGCCTCCCAAGTAGCTGGGATTACAGGCATCCACCACCACGCCCGGCTAATTTTTTCTATTTTTAGTAGAGATGAGGTTTCACCAAATTGGCAAGGCTGCTTTCGAACTCCTGACCTTACGTGATCCACCCACCTCGTCCTCCCAAAGTGCTAGGATGACAGGTGTGAGCCACCGTGCCCAGCCCAACTAAGAGTTTAACATTTTCTATTCCACATGAAAATTTTAGCTATAAGGGAATATGAAATGCCCTTTAAAATTTAAAGTTCCCATAAAATATTTCAAAAAATGATCGAAGAGAAACAATAGACAAACAGAACAACGAACAGGAACTAGCATGGTTAAATATAATTAAGAGTGGAAAAGATGCAACAAGCAGTATCCTGTGATGATAGATGTGTAGGGTCTTTAAGCTGATTAAAACGTAAATGAGCTACACAAAACTTAGAAGAAAATATGAAACTAAACTAGGACAAGAAGTTTACATTAATAAAAGTCATTCATAAAAGTAGACAAAGAGCTATCTTTATATCTATCTAAAGATATCTGTAAAAATGTATATATTAACAGCAAATCTGCTAATGAATCCATTAAGCAAATGGCAATTATTCCAATCTAATTCATAGCTCTCAGTGATTTTAATAGTATGAATATTTTCTCAAAATAGAAAAATTATATCATCTATTGAATATAACAGTCCTTTGGCTAAAGAGTACCAAAATTATGGGGCACTTAGAATACAGTTTAATAATTGAGTATATCAAATGAATATGATTAACAAAAGAAAAAATACGGCAGGGCACGGTGGCTCACGCCTGTAATCCTAGCACTTTCGGAGGCCGAGGTGGGTGGATCACCTGAGGTCAGGAGTTCAAGACCAGCCTGGCCATCATGGTGAAACCCCATCTTTAAAAAAAAAGAAAGAAAGAAAGAAAGAAAAATACATGATAAAAGTAAGAAAAAGTTATCTTAAGAGTACCAGTTCCAATTCCGGTCAAATTATTCATGTCTCATTATAAGCATTCAGGTATCTTAAAAGATAACTTGTTCTTACTTGAGTAGATGACATACAAAAAACATATTTTGAAACTGATAGAGAATTCCATTCTCTGTCTAGGGTTTATTTTTCTTAGTGTTTACTCCTCAAGTAATCAGAGGGATACAGATTTTTCAGAAGATATATTTAGAGGGAAGACTTACAGATAATCAAGGAAAACTATGTGGCATTTTGAGGATAAACACTAAAAGAGAATTTGGTGCTAAAAAGCCATCAATATAAAAATACTAGTAATCTTGAAACTTATAAGACCAACTATTGAATCTATAAAAAACTTAAACATAAGAAACTATTCTGTTAGGAATAGCTAAGGAAAAGGGACACAAGAAAGCATAGCTAACCCATGAAGTTTTAAAAAAGAAAAAAAAAAGGCCAGGTGTGGTGGCTCATGCCTATAATCCCAGCACTTTTGGAGGCTAAGGCAGGTGGACAAACTGAGGTCAGGAGTTGGAGACCAGACTGGCCAACATGGTGAAACTCATCTCTCCTCAAAACTACAAAAATTCGCTGGGTGTGATGGCACGTGCCTGTGGCCCCAGCTACTCAGCTATTCAGCTACTCGGGAGGCTGAGGCATGAGAATTGCTTGAACCTTGGAGGTGAAGGTTGTAGTGAGCCAAGATTGTGCTGCTATACTCCAGCCTGAGTGACAGAGCGACTGTCTCAAAAACAAAACAAAAAACAAAGCAAAACAAAACAAAACTCCTCACACACACAGACACACGAAAAAAGAAAAAAGCTGATTTCCCCCAAAGTAGTATTATAACATGCTAAAGGACCTCTTTCTAAGTCTCTTATTTACTCACATTTGCTAAAGCTAGAATGCAAACCAATGACAACGTGCATTCTCTATCTAAAATGTTTCTAAATTTCTAATGTTAATTTGTAATTTTATCATTTCCTCCAATATGCAAGAAAATTTTGTTTTGCATGTAACCATTCATAACTTCGGAACTTTTAATCCGTGATATAAATTCAAAAATGCCAAGATACTTATTGCAATTCTTTTCTCTTTGAGACGAAATTTCACTCTTGTCGCCCAGGCTGGAGTGCAATGGCGTGATCTCGGCTCATTGCAACCTCCACCTCCTGGATTTAAGCAATTCTCCTGCCTCAGCCTCCCGAATAGCTGGGATTACAGGTGTCCGTCACCATGCCCAGCTAATACCTATTGCAACTTAAAAACAAATTACAGCTGTAAGTAGAAATTTTTTTATTTAGTGTGGATTTTGTACCCATTTTCTGTTTCAAGTAGATTAACCCCTTAGATATATCCTGCTAAAATCATACTTGTTGCCTAACACCCAGTTAACAAAGCAAAACAAAAACCAGTTAATTTATAAAAACAAAATGCAAATTCTTATTCTGCATGAATGTATTTCATAGATTTTAAGGGGTTAATCACCAATTAGATAGAAGACATGCTGTGTCCACACTATTTTATGATTAAACGTTAATGGGAATATATTAATTCAAATTAACATGATCATGTAAAATATATAACCCACTCAACCATTTAAAAACTAGTGTGAACACTGCTCAATTCTTAGAAGAGACAAAGACAAACAAAACAGCCACACAAAGGACAATAACTGCCAGGCTCTGCATCCAAAATCCCTCCTTGATCAAATGGCAGATGTGACACTGAGCTTTTGAAAACCTTGGTCAAAAATCCTTCCGATGTCTTGGCAGCAACCCCTGACAGGATCAATCCCCCTCTGCTAGAAGGCTTTGGACCGGGCCTGATAAGCTACAGGTGGGAAAAAACACACACAATACTTGACTTGCTGCAGAAAAGATTCTGTAGCAAGGGTTAGAGCATTCTGAACATTTCAAGCTTAAAGTCAATTAAATGATTACTTAATGTTTAACTGTCAAACACAGTACCATAAAACAGATCTGTCATGTGTTTAACAGTTATTTGGACAATTTAATCATTTCCTTTATTAAATAATTTCTGGTATTAAAAAGGACCAGTATGCATTAAAGAGGCTACCACACTATGCGCAAGTAGTAACTCTCATGATTTATAATTGTTCTTCCGGCAAAGCCTTCCTTAACCCCTGTACTAACTCCCCAAAGCAAGCTATAGGCTTTAAATGATTTGAAGACACAGAGCATTGGGAGCTGCAGTGAGAGAGAATACATACCGTTATTCTGCAGCAAGAAAGAAGCAATCTTCATAATGAAGCTAAAGACATGGTTTACTGCAGTTATCTGCAGCAAGGAACACTATCAATGTTTCTACGCTTTGGCACATCCAACTTTTGAGCTCAGTGTCTTGAAGCAGAATCTTTCCATTTTGGACTGACCATTTTCCTCACCAAAATATTAATGAAATTCAGAACAATAATTCTAACTCAAGTCTGGGTCAGACAAAAATGTAATTTTGTTTCCTTTAGAATGAATAGGTTATCAAATAATTTACTGCAAATATACTATTAACTTTAGACTTTTACAAGATAAAACAGCTTGATACTGTATAAATTTAATTAAGTCTAAATATAACTGAACAAAATGTATTCTGAAATAGTTAAATGATTAGAATTTTACACTAAATATAGCAACATTTACTTATAATATATATTAGTTTTTTCAAATCCCGTATGTTGTATATGACCTGACCAGATTGACTCAGGAACTGCTTCTCCAGCAAAACCCATGGCTAGACCTTCAGTAGAAATTCATGTTCACATAAGAAAATCCTTAACACAAAACTCATTTAAGATGCAAAGCTTAAGATATAAATATCATCTGAATATGGTATACATGCAAAGTATGTAAAATTAGACATATCTCCCAATGACATTTTTGGCAAAATGTTCTTTTCCTGGGCTGTGAAAAGCCCAGTATCTTAAAAAAATTGCTGTTACAAGAAAACAAATTTAAAGAAACAGTAATTGAGAGATTACTGATACTATTTTATACAAATGAATTTTAAGTATGTAGTACCCTCTTCCTCAACCTGTATCACAAAGAAATATTAGTGTAGACTGTTACTCCATACTCAAGTTAAGATGTATAAAAACATGAAAGGAAACAAAGCAAGTTTTATCTGACCCATAAAACAACAGAACCAACATACTGCAGACACTGATCATGCTTTTCAGCTTAAAAGCTTTTGAAGCTTTGAAAATGTTACAGAATAGTCCCTAAAGCAACATTGCTGGCACCAGCAGGATTTCATATTCTATAGATGTAAATTAAGTTTAAAAACCTTGAATTGTGTGGTGACTCACTACCTATATTTATACAGTTTATTTTTCAGTATCGCTAGTATGATAGTAGGGTCAAATGCCCAAATCCTCCTGCATTAGGATGTTCTGCATTTATGAAAGCGCTCCAAGCCAAAGAGCAACCTCAGAGAACTAGAAATATTTACCACAGGACAAGCCAAATTGATTATTACGTATATAAAAATGCCTCCCAAAAATATAAGTGTTATGAATACGTAGCCAATTTTGTTTGTGAAACACTCTTGTCTTTTTGTAAGACAAGGCAAGTGCAAAAACTTCTTAATGCAAATTAAAGTTGTATCCCCCCTAGTCACAAGCAACATTTTTAAACCATTTTTTCATGCATTGACTATGCCAGTAAAAATAATTTTGAAGTTTTTTTTTTCCAGAAATCTGAGGTTAACAAGAAAAGAAAGAAATCAAGACAATCAATCATACCATAAGTGTTTTATATAAAAATACATCACTAAAAAAGAGCATTTACTCTGTGGGAAATTATCTTAGGCAAAACCAGTTACTGAATAAGTCAAATCTATCAAATTCACATGTAATGCCAGCATGTTGCCTTCTAGGGCTTAATGCCATCTTAAAGAGTAGGTAAATGAAAAAAAAAGGTAATAGAAGGTAGAATGTTTAATGGCTTTCCAACCTCCTTCCCCTCATGTTCTCTTCTCGAATAATTGGAGATGTCAGGGTGATAGTGACTTGCATTTTGGGTTCCACACATGAATTCAAAATTATCGCCGCTTCAGATACAGCACATTTTATGTCATACTTCTCAGGGCTTATAACCTGTGTAATGAAGATTTTAAGAAACAAATTGGATTGGATCTGTTGTATTAACACACAAAAGCAGTTTCATTATGGCTCTTTCACTCTCTCACTACCATAACCATTCTATATGAGGACCAGATCATACACTGCTCCTTCTAAGAAGCCCTGCCATATATGCCAGTACCAATTCTGCTGGCTCCTGATAATTAAAAAAAAGATTCATCTACAATAAAAAGTGTCCTATCTGGAATAATGGTAATATAAAACAAGCAATAGTAAGTGCCACAGTTGTCAGAGTTTTAAGTGTAATAGTGTGCTTCACTGTCCCTTTTCTCATCAGTTGCTCTGCTATAGTAAGGTGCTGTCCTGATTCACTACTGTAGAATATACATTATCAATGAAATCCTATTCCCTGAATTTAAATTGCAAGTTTTACATTCTCAACTATTAAAGGAATCACTATTTTAAATCTCAATCATTCTGACAAGCTAATATATAAAATTTTTATAAATTTTATAAATTTAAGCTTAAAAAAAAGTTTGTTTCTGTAGGACCCAAAGAAAATATTCTACTAGTGTTGAATTGTCATGCTTTGTTGGATGGAGACAAAGAAAGTATTTCCTACCATTATAAACATGTAGAAAACTGAAAATATTCACAACAAAACTGGGGAAATTCAAGTTAGAAAGCCTATTTTAGTTACTATATTTTATTAAAAGCATTCAACTAAATAGAAAAGAGGTTCATGAATTAAAAAAACAAGTTTGCTACACATGGGATTTTTTAAAAAAAATAACTTTGTCCTGAACAACCGCCTTCTTATGATTCAAGTCTTGGAAAAACAAGAAAAGGAAGGTATGTAGATGCTGCAATTTTACATTTTTAAATAAATCAGCAAGATGGCTCCATGCCAAATACAATCACTATAAAACCTAAAAAAGATGAGGTAGAAAATAGTTTCATCAGTTTGCACAATCAAGAAAAAAACTCAATACAGAAAGTCAAGCCAAAATTTTAAAGGCTGGCTTACGTTTAAACTGAAGCACAGTCAGTCCTGCCAAAAACTTCTGAACCAGACAAGGAGTAAAAATTAACATTTCCATAATACTTACAGCAAGCTGTTTAGGTAGGTTTTCTGCAATACGGCTTAATAATGTCTTTGAAGGTTTCTCTGAGCATAACAAAACAAGGTTGACATTTCTATCTCCTCGGAGAAGTAATCCTTTTGCCAATACTCCCCACTCGCAAAACTCCTTTCAAAGCTCTGCAGTAAAATAAAATTATATTTCTCTGCTCAACCAGAAGCATGATATTCTCTAAACATACAATAGTAAGTGAAGCAACTTTCATACCATTAAAATTTCCATCAACTGCAGGAGAAAAACATCCAGCATTTTTAGAACTACACTTCATTTAAGCAATATGAATAAAAAAATCAGGAAAGAGCTAAGTTCTTTATAGGGAGACAACTGCAAACCAATGGACACTAACATTTCTGTTTCTTATTCAGAATAATGAGAGTTATGTTTAATGTAATACAAAAGTATTTCCAAATGGTAAAAGGAAAATAAAAAGTTACAGATAATAATGCAAACTTGAAAGATATTGCTAAAGCTTAGGCTTAATCATGCTTTATAGTCAGAGCTTTAAGGAAATAGTTATTAAATCAAAGACTGAATGTGGGGCAGAAGCAACAAATAAATACCAGAAAAAGAGCAGCTGAATACAATTGGACAACTATAATGGTTGCTTTGAAATAGACTCAAAATAGTTTATATAAACTTAAAAAGGGTACAATTACAAGGTTAGAGATTACAGGTGTCCATGAAACTGTGTATTTCTATTTTTGCAAGAAGCAGCTGAATACATGAAGTATCTAACACAGGCATGGTTAAAACACATAGAACTCACACCAGAGTTATGAGTTGTAAGCTGTATTTCAAATGTAGGAAGTCCACCTAAGAAAAACCAAATTACACATGGTAAATAACTTTCAAAACACACCTGTCTTTACCTCCCTCTTTCTTATCATCTCCCTCTTTGTTCTTGTTCTTCTCATGTTCAGACAAACTGTCTGAAACAAGTTTTAAAGCACGTTCAGTAATAGAAACAATTTTCTGAACTGCCTGTAACTCCTCTTCAGTTGGATAAATGGTGGCATGTTTTGTCATTACATAACGGTCATCAGATGAGTCAGGACGACGTAAGGGCTAGAGAGAAAAAAAGTTACTCAATTTAAAAAAAGTTTCCTGAGCAAAAGTAAACGATTATTTTTCAACTATACATATCTGTTGTATCTTTTCAATACGAAAGGCTTTAACTTCTTTTTTCCATTACAGTAAAAACAAAAAATGCAACTATGGAAAGTTATATCATCAAGACTATATATGTATGTATGCATGCATGCATGCATGCATGTATACACACTTTGCCTCAAAACAAGTAAAATTATAATACATATAAACCTAAAGCTATGAAAATGCTCTTTACTCAACTTTAAAAACCAGTGATTCTGAAACTTTCTTTGCTTTCAGTAATGCAAGTCTTACAACTGCCAAGCCTCTGAGCAAAGATAAATGAGAGAATAGGTTAAGGAAGAGAAGTCTATGTTTAACTTGTAACTACTCTGTAGAGAAACAAATCTTGTTTTTGGTAGACTGAACTTACAAGAGATGTCCCTTTTACCAAGCTTCTGCACAACATAAACTGTCAAGATGTAGATTTTTCCTATAGTCTTAATAACACATCAGCTCTGGTACTTATCTTGAGCCATTAATCTACCCCTTATCTTTCACTCAATTTAGAAGAAGTAGGTTTTAGATGGTCAGAACTGGAAGAAGGAAAAAAGATTCTAAGCCACTGGTAATGAGAAAATGAGAATAAATTTCTATTAACAAAAAAACCTTTTTTTATAGACACTGGGTCTCACCATATTGCCCAGGCTATTCCTGAACTTCTGGCAACAAGCCGTCTTTTCGCCTTGGTCTTCCCAAAGTACTGGGATTATAGGCATCAGCCACTACACCAGGCCACTACACCTAAGAATAAATCTAAAGACAAAGCAGTTGCCTTCAACATCAGTTGTTCCTGACAGGCATGGTGGCTCATGCCTGTGTCTCAGCTACTTGGGAAGCTGAGGCTGCAGTGAGCTATGATCATGCCACTGTGCTCCAGAGTAAAAATAAGAAAAGAAACAAGAAAAAAAATTAGTTGTTCCTGCTAATGTAAGGAAAACCAAAGGCAAGAGTCTCATGTGAAAGAACAGTTGGCATAAAAAGCTCTGCTTCCATTTAGCATATACTGAAAATAAAAAGATTTCCAGAAACTCTATGAGGTCCTTATATAGAAGACACAGGAGACATACTCTCTTCCTATAAAAAATGGAGGAAAGATTCTAAATCAGATGACAAACTTTTATCAAGCTGGGTGCAGTGGCTCATGCCTGTAATCCCAGCATTCTGGAAGGCCTAGGTGGGCAGATCACCTGAGGTCAAGAGTTCAAGGCCAGCCTGGCCAACATGGTGAAACTCCATCTCTACTAAAAATACAAAAATCAGCCAGGCGTGGTGATGAGCGCCTGTAATCCCAGTTACTTGGGAGGTTGAGGCA
Organism: Ateles fusciceps; assembly: GCA_036589455.1. Classification (NCBI taxonomy): domain Eukaryota; kingdom Metazoa; phylum Chordata; class Mammalia; order Primates; family Atelidae; genus Ateles; species Ateles fusciceps. The sequence goes on along the minus strand of JAZHEH010000572.1, from coordinate 10,388,937 downwards.
GAATTGCTTGAACCTGAGAAGCGCAGGTTGCAGTGAGCTGAGATTATACCACTGCACTTCAGCCTGGGTGATAGAGCAAGGGTCTGTCTCAAAAAAACCCTTCTATCATAGAGGTTATAAGATTAAGTCTAAAAATTAGCCCCTCCAAAATTGTTTTCTTCTAATGCTGAACCAAACTTTCACCCCTTATATCACCAATGTGGACACTCACTGCAGGCCCCTGAGGCTGAGGAGGCATGCCTGGTCGTACTCCCAGAAGGCCTAAAGGGCCTGGAGGACCATGAGGATAACCTCCATCTGGCATTCGGCGCCGATCATCCCAATGATGCTGTTCTTCCTCCATTCTTCTCCAGTACATGTCCTCTTCATAACGTCTGAAACATAATGACATTATAAGCATATGAGGAAAAATACAACCCAAGAACTTACATCAATAGTGACATAAAAAGCAATAAAAAACCCCACCCAAATCAGCCTAGCTAAAATTTCTTCCCAAATGCATCTGTGTTTCCTTGTTTGCTTTCATTGTGAAGTAAATGAAAGAGAAAAGAGAGCGTGAGAAAACAAGAAAAGCAAAAGAAATTTCAGCCTGAGGAAAAAATAAAAAGAACAGGTATCAGAAACCTCAGAGTTTCTTATAACCTCTCTCTTGCTTTAAGTATGAATTGGAAATCCAATGCCACCTAAAGGAGGCAGACCAATACTGTGAGTAAAAGACCTAAAGCACATAGGACATTTGCGAATTTTTTTCATGTCCTCAAAGAAACATGCTCTTCCCTATCTCTACTATGAAGAAAAACAACAGTGCAAGACAGTGATAAATGCAAGTCATAATCTCACTGTTGGGGACACAATAAGCGTGTTGGGGATTATGGTAAAGTAGAAAGAACATGTCCTGGCTAGAGATAACAGCTCTTGCAACTCAGCTTTTATTAATTGTTGCCAAAGGGAATACAATAATCACCACCACCCTTATTGTGGTGGTTTCAGTTATGGTCAACAATGGTACATAACTATTGAATAGAAAGTTCTAGAAAGAATTCATAGGTTTTAAATCCTGTGACATTTTGAGTAGTGTGATGAAATCTTGCACTGTCCAGCTCCATCCCACCTGTGAATCATCTCTTTGTCCAGTGTATCCACACAGTATACATTCTACTAGCCCATTAAGTAGCTTAGTAGCTATCACTGTTATCAGATGGAAAACATATAGTATATATAGGGTTTGGTACAAACTGAGATTTCAGGTATCCCAAGGTTTTGGAACGTAACCCCATTGGATAAGGGGAGAATACTGTACAGGCTGTATTGCTGAGGTCATTAGGATTTTTTGTGAAACTTCATTGCTGCTGGTTCAGATTACAAAATACTATGCATACCAAATATAACACCTGAGGTTCACCTCTGAGCTGAACTCAGAATGTGGGCAGCTAGTGTACAGCCTCTGCTTTACTCGCCAACATTTGCAGAATCTATTCTTTCTTCTTTTTTTTTTTAACCATCTCCTCCCTGCGTCGTCCTAGTTCTTTCCTCACTTTCAGCTTCAAATCAGGCTACCAATAATTCCCAAGGGAAACCATGTGTCTACAGCAAATTTTCTTAACAATAAGGTTTTACTAATCTGTTTAAAACAAAATATAAGAAAGAAGTGTGCTTCTTGACTACCGTTATAGAAACTCACAATTTCCTCAGGTTGGGAATAAGCAGTGCTTTTTTTGTTTTTCTTAAATTGGCAGAGTCCCACTCTGTCGCCCAGGTTGGAGCGCAGTGGCGTGATCACGGCTCTCTGCTGCCTTGACCTCCTGCAATCAGGTGATCCTCCCACCTCAGCCTCCCAAGCAGATGGAAATACAGGCGTGCACCACCATGCCCGGGTAATTTTCGTATTTTTTGCAGAGATGGCATCTTGCCATGTTGCCTAGGCCTCCCAAAGTGCTGACCCCTGAGACTGAGGAGGCATGCCTGGTTGAACTCCTAGAAGGCCTAAAGGACCTGGAGTGAGCCACTGTGCCCAGCCAGCAGAGCTTTTAGGATCAATCAACTGAGGACTGATAGAAGTCATTCTTCTATCTATGCTACTTAGGCTTTGAGAAAAAAAAATAAAAACAGCTTCAAGGTTCTGGAAAATCCTGTTCATTCCAGTTTCTAACAGTTAACTGTGGTTGCTAATGATGTTTAAATTAAATGAGGGCAGTGAGCCTTATCCATTACCAATTTGTGCTCAGTACCTAATACAGTACCTGGCACATTGTAGATGCTTAATAAATAGTTGATATTATCAGTGAAAGAGGAAATCACTCTATAATCTAGCTACAGAGGAGAATTTCCAGCATGTTACAAAGGCAGAAACTTCATAAAGGACAAAACTGATAGATACATAAAAATTAGAACACATAAATAATAGTAAAAACTATTTAAAGGTAACCCATAAAAAAGGATTAATAACAATGTAAGAAACGTCTGTACAAATCAACAACAGGAAAGAAAAACCAAGCAATTTACCACAAAAGAAGTATAAACAGCCAAGCATGAAAACAATTCAAACTGAAACAAAAATGGCTATCATATTTAATTGGTAGAGATTTTATTAAACTATAGCAGGGTTTCTCAAGGTGCGATCCAGGGACCTCAGGTGGCCCCCTGGGACCATTTCAGGAGATCCATGGGGTCAAAATTATTCTCCTAATACAGTTGGTTGTGGTGGCTCACACATGTAATTACAGCACTTTTGGGAGGCCAAGGCAGGCAGATCACTTGAAGCCAGGAGTTTGAGACCAGCCTGGTCAACATGGTGAAACCCCATCCCTACTAAAAATGCAAAAATTAGCCTGGCGTGATGGCAGGTGCCTATAATTCCAACTCCTTGGGAGGCTGAGGCAAGAGAATCGCTTGAACACAGGAGGTGGTGGGTACAGTGAGCTGAGATCGTGCCACTGCACTCCAGCCTGGGCAACACAGCATGACTCTGTTTAAAAAAAAAAAAATTATTTTCATAATAATACTAAGACACTTATTTGGTTTTTCATTCTCATTCTAAACGTACAGTGGAATTATCAGAGGCAACATGTGGCATTTACCACATATGAAGACAAAAGCAAACATGAGAATCTTGCTGACTTCTCTCAAACCAGACATCAAAGAGATACAAAAATGTAAAATAGCATAACTCTTCCCACTATTCTGTGGAAGAAATACAGTTATTAATTTTTTTTACCATATTTTATTTACTATTTCATGTAATATTTTAACAAATATATATTTAACCATATTTCAAAAAGTAATTAAAATGTCATTTTAAAATGAATTAATATTTAAATTTCTTAGTTTTAAATATATATATATTGAATTTATATATTTTAAATATATATATATATGTGTGTATTGAGACACGTTTTGCTCTTATTGCCCAGGCTGTAGTGCAATGGCACAATCTCAGCTCACCACAACCTCTGCCTCCCAGGTTCAAGCAATTCTCCTGCCTCAGCCTCCTGAGTAGCTGGGATTACAGGCATATACCACCATGCCTGGCTTATTTTGTATTTTTAGTAGACACAGGGTTTCTCCATGTTGGTCAGGCTGGTCTCAAACTCCCAATCTCAGGTGATTCGCCCACCTTGGCCTCCCAAAATGCTGGAATTACAGATGTGAGCCACCGTGCCCGGCCAGTTTTAATTTTTAATACAGTAAGTCTTGACAGATATAACCCACATAAATAAAAGCTCTTTGGAGTTCTTGATAATTGAGTATAAAGGATCCTGAGACCAAAAAGTTTGAGAACCACTGAGTTATGTATCCAGTATAGGCAGACATGTGAGTATCCGTCAAACATTTCCATTTCCAGTATTCTATTACTGGCAACTAACAATAATGTATGTAGTAATATTGCCTCAATAGGTTCACATACTTGGTGAAAGAAAAAAAAAACTGCCTCAAGGAGGGTCAATATATTAATAATTATAACAAATACTGGAAACAACCTAAATATCTAAACAATATCTAAACAACAAGGATTGGTTATAAAGAAAATATTACATATGCACAAAAAATATTATGTCCTCATGAAAACTAAAATAATCCAAATTTAATTTTAAAAGCTGAAGATATGCAAATGAAAAAAGTGGATTATGACACACATGTACAGTATGTTTCTGGTAAAACTCTTTTAAAAGCTGTACAAAAATATTCACAGTGGCAATATTCGTAATAGCCAAAATGTGGAAACAAGTCACATGTCCATCAACTAATGAATGAATAAACAAAATGTGGTGCATAAGGACGTGTTATTCAGTATTAGACATAAAAGAAAATGGAATACTGATACATACTACAATGTGGATGAACCATGAAAACATTATGCTAAGTGAATGATGCCAGACATAAAAGACCATATACTATATTAGGTTGATGCAAAAGTAATTGTGGTTTGTGCCAAATGAATTTAATTCAAATCGCCATCTGGCACAAACTGTGATTACTTTTACATCAATCTAGTATGATTCCATATATATGAAATCTCCAGAAAAGGCAAATCTATAGAGACAGAAGTAGGTTAGAGGTTGTCTAGGGCTGGGGTAGGTATGGGGGACACATGGGGAGTTATTGTTAATGGGTTCATGATTTCTTTTGAGGGTGACAAACTGTCGAAATGGATTGTGGCTATAGTTGCACAACTCTGTCACTGTATAGTTTAGAAGATATATTTCAATAAAACTTAACATTTATTTTATAACTTTATATATATGTTTATATATAAACACAAATGTAAATAAATACATAAACAAACCTTTGAAAAATATGTTTTCTCAAAAAAGAAAAAAGAAAAAAATGTTTTCTCAATTCTCCTTCCCAGTAGCTCCTAAAGTTTCTTCATGGACATTATTAATGTGTAGAACCTGTGAAATCTTGTATTTCTATCAGGTAACGTATGTCGATTTTGCTTGTTTGAAACCGAGGCACTTATTTATAATATGAAACTATTTCTTCATATGTTTAATATATACAAGATACCACTTAAACATATAACTCCTAATACCAAGGCCATGGTCAAACATTAGTATAGTCAGTAACAATTTTAATGTATGTCTTTCCTAGACCTAGGATCTTCCTCAATTGTGAAAGCTGAAAGTAAATAAACCTGGATTGCTTTGAATAGGAGTCACATGCCCAGAATGCCTAAGTTTTTAAGAAAGGCTGAACCACTTACCATGCTACTAAAAGTTAAAGATATTACCTCATTTCCATTCTCCAACGTTCCTCTTCTTCTCGCCTTCGCCAGTACTCCTCCTTCTGCATTTGCTTTCTCATTTTCTCTTCTTGAATCTTTCTTGCTCGAATACTAGGCTTTACTTCTACTTGCAAATCTGGATTTACTTTTTTCTATTAATATAAATAAGACATTAAAAAAATAGCAACCCCAAAATCTACATTATTAATCATACAATTCCACATACTCTTTAATCATGGAGGCTTTTAGTTGCAAGTTTCCCACTAGAGAGCAAAATCAATATAATTAAAGTGAATCAGAGAAAAGATTCAGAATACATTAACAAAAAACATGTAAAAAGTATGTAACTTAGTGCTGACCAACAGAAAGTCATGAAATCCTTATGGAGAATACATCTGACCCTTGAACAACAGGGGTTTGACATGTATGAGTACACTTACACCTATGCTGCTAAGTTTCTTCTGCCTCTGCTATCCCTGAGAGAGTAAGACCAATCCCTCCTCTTCTTCCTCAGCCTACTCAACCTGAAGATGATGAGGATGAATACCTTTATATGATGACCCACCATGTCCACTTAATGAATAGTACGTATATTTTCTCACTGTATGATTTTCTTAATAACATTTTCTTTTCTCTAGCTTACTTTATTCTATGAATTCAGTATATATGACGTACCAAATATGTGTTAACATAAAAATAACTGTGTCATCAGTAAGGCTTCTGGTCAACAGTGGGCTTTTAGAATAGGGAGTCAAAAGTTATAAGACGCCTGTAATCCCAACACTTTGGGAGGCTGAGGCAGGTGGATCAGTTGAGGCCAGGAGTCTGAGACTAGCCTGGCCAACATGGTGAAACCCCATCTCTAAAAAAAATACAAAAGTTAGCCAGGCATGGTGGCATGTCCTGTAGTCCCAGCTACTTGGGAGGCTGAGGTAGAGGATCACTGGAGCCTGGGAGGTGGCAGTGAGCCATGTTCTTGTTATTGTACTCCAGCCTGGGCAACAGAGCGAGGCCTTGTCTCAAAAACAAAAAGTTACAGGCAAATTTTTGACTGTGTGAGGGGTCCCTGACTTCCATGATGTTCAAGGGTCAACTGTAATTGTTTATAAACAGATGGCTCAAAATATCTATGTTGGGGTTAAAAAGTTTCTTTTCATATTTAAGTACTACCTTTTTACACTGTTTTAATTTTCACCTTCTCTGTTTTTAAAACAGAAAACATCCATCTGGTACATTAATCAAGTCTAGTTAAAAGCTTCAAACACAATATCTGATTTATCTTAACATTTGAAGTGAAGTGTATTCAATGAAGAGTTCCTAGGGTAAGGTAAGAGAAGGGATTTTCCAACATATCATCTCATCTCGAAGTTCATTTTGGTGGAATTCTACCAAGATAAAGAAGGTGGGTAGGGTTGACACTTTTTTCAAACATTTTATGTGAAGTAATTATCTTTACATGATTGCTTGATCCAGGCAATGCTTCAGTTTTTGCCACAGTTACTAAAACTGATGAGAATATGTTATTCTTATTTAAGTATAAAAATGATAAATAAAAACCAAACATCTGAGTCTATCAACATGACATGCTAATCTCAGAATGGGACATCATGGTCTTGGCAAGTTGTGTTTAGATGCTTTGTTTTGCATATAGAATGCTCTGGTGTTTTGTTTTGTTTTTTAAATAAGGTAATAGCTGAAATTTTACTCACTTTATATTGAAGTCTGTGTCTTCGCCCTTTTAAGTGCATCTCCTTAGCATTGGGATCATTAAAGCTGCACTCGCATAATTTACAATGGAAGCGAATTACTTTTCCTTCATCGTTTCGTACCTTGGTGTGGAAAAAAAATTCAAGAATTTTAACAGGAATGTTATAGTTGAAGATGATATCATTAATTAAACCCCCACATATTATATATATTGATGAAGCTATACAGTTTGAATTTGCAGTCGGGGGTTAAAAAAAAAGAAGTGGCAATGCCTATTACTTCTTTTTCTTCTGAGACAGAATCTTGCTCTGTTGCCCATGCTGGAATGCAGTGGCGTGATCTCAGCTCACTGCAACCTCCACCTCCTGGGTTCAAGCGATTCTCTTGCCTCAGCCTCCTGAGTAGCTTGGATTACAGGCATGAACCAGCATGCCCAGCTAATTTTTCTTTGTATTTTTAGTAGAGACAGGGTTTTACCATGTTGGCCAGGCTGGTCTCAAATTCCTGACCTCGTGATCCGCCTGCCCTGGTCTCCCAAAGTGCTAGGATTACATGTATGAGCCACCCTGCTTGGCCTATTACTTTTTAAAGGATAGAAACTGTAGAAGTGGGAATGAAAAGTTGAAATTTTAGTATGCAAGATGTATTAGCATGTTTGCTTTTGGAACTATCTTTGAATTTAATATTTCTGTCTGTATGTAAGCATTTAGATTTAAATGTAGCTAGATGCCTTACATTTTCTAATAGTTACTGAATAAGTGCTGCTGGCCGAGTACTGTTCTTGAAAATGAAGATAAAGATGATTAATAGCATTATTTTGGTATACAAAATTTCTCAAAGTTCAAGGTTTTATAATATGTAACTTTACGGAAAATTAAGATGAATTTTTTTCTAACTAAAAAGTTACAGGAGGACAAGTAAACTTTAGTCGTACTATGAAGTCTATTATGAATACTAAGTTCAAATTGTGCAAGCTTTAAGATCGGCTCTGAATGTAATTCTCTGAAGTTTAGAATTAAACAGCATCATCAAAAATTAGGGTGTTTTGGTTCAGAGCTTTTTTGAGATAACCAAATCTTACTCCTGTAAGAGATAAAACTTAGAAGTGAGAATTATTTCTGAACTACTTATAAATTACATAATCCAGCTGTCCACTTTATAAAAAAGAATTCAATATATAATTTTTCTTTTTTCTTGTTTTCTTTTTTTTGAGTCTCATTCTGTTGCCCAGGCTGGAGTACAGTGGTGTGATCTCGGCTCACTGTAACCTCCATCTCCCGGGTTCAAGCGATTCTTGTGCCTCAGCCTCCCAAGTAGCTGGGATTACAGGCATGCGCAACCATGCCTGGCTAATTTTTGTTGTTTTAGTAGAGACAGGGTTTCGCTATGTTGGCCAGGCTGGTCTTCAGCTTCTGGTCTCAAGTGATCTGCCCACCTTGGCCTCCCAAAGTGCTGAGATTACAGGCATGAGCCACCACGCCTGGTCATCAATATATGAGTTTTCTTGATAGGAAAAAGTATAAAAGAACAAGTATTTATTTAAAACTTACTAGGCCAGCCATGGTGGCTCATGCCTGTAATCACAGCACTTTGGGAGGCTGAGGCAGGCGGATCATGAGTTCACGAGTTTGAGACCAGCCTGGCCAACACAGTGAAACCTCGTTCTATCAAAAACATACAAAAATTAGCCTGGGTGTGGAATCTCAGCTACTTGGGAGACTGAGGCAGAAGAATCGCTTGAACCCAGGAGGCAGAGGTTGCAGTGAGCCACGACTACGTCACTGCACTCCAGCCTGGGCGAAGGAGCCAAGACTCTGTCTCAAAATAAATAAATAAAATAAAATAAAATAAAATAAAATCACCTAGATGCTAGACACCATGCTAGGTACTTTATTTCATCTAATCTTCACAACTTTGTTAAGGAATATCCCAATTTTACAGACATCAACACTGAAGCTCAAAAAACTTATATACTCTAAAGTCAAAGTAAATAGTAGTCATATGCCACGGTATGTCTTTCTGGTAACAGCAGGTGTTTATTCGGTCCCCTCTGATATTCCTTCACTCCTTTATTTTACGAAGTTTATTTTACTTGTAAAACAGGAATAGTCTTCTACTCCACTTGAGAAACCAAATGAATATATTCTGTTCAATCAGTAACCTTAATTTTATCACAATTCTGACTATTCAAAAATAAACATATTGGTTCTCTTTATCAACATTTTTGCTGCTCAGAACTCCTAAAGTTTTAGGATAGTTGAAGGATGTATTATTACAAGAATGCTTGATAGTAAATAGAAAATTACTTTATATACCACAGTGACAGTGTACAGAGAAAATAATATTAGCAAAAAAAAATTGTGATGTCACTTAGGCAGGCTTAAAGGACATGCTTTCTTACAACAAAAATTCCTTTGACATCCTTTCATTAAGTAAGTGAAATCTAAAATACAATTAAGTATATTTTACATGTAACACATGCTTGCAACGCACTTTATCCAATTTCACGGCAATGGTATTCTCAAATCAATTACCTCCTCCACATAATCATGGCCTACTGGCTGCACGTCACTCTGTAAAGCAGCAAGAGATGCAGGTGTGACTGGTTCTGACACTGTGTCTTGCTTTACTTCAGGAATCTGCACAGCAGAAGTGACAGGAGTACTTTTAACACATTCAGTTCCTTTTACGTCTTCCGTTTTATTTCCTGTTGACTGCAGCTTATTACCACCTAGAAAAGCATCAAAAAATTATAACAAATTTTATTTTTGTATAAACATATATATCTGATAAAATGAAAACTTCAGATAAAGTTCTCTTGGGCCAATAGTCAAACTCATATCTGACATACAACAGATGAGAATTTTGAAGAACTACATAAACTATTTGGCTTTTTAAACTCTTAATGAAATACATTTCTGAATTTTTCTCTTTTCCATTTTGGAACACCCAACACCCTCCTCATCCCCCACTCAAAGTGAATAGCAAGTAGGTGAAATGGTAAGGACTAAGCCGAGTTCATGTTTGTAGCCCTAGTTCCTTGGCAAGTGATTGAACAAATGAGTAGCATTTGTTCCTTTAAAAAGTGCTAACTTCTAGTTGGCTTATGCCCTATGATCCCAGCATTGTGGGAGGCAGAGGTGGGAGGATCACTTGAGCCCAGGAGTTTGAGACCAACCTGGGCAACATGGCAAAACCGGTCACTACAAAAACTAGCTGGATGTGATGGCACACATCCAAGTCCTAGCTACTTGTGGGGCTGAGGTGGGAGAACTGCTTGAGCCCTAAGAGGCAGAGGTTGCAGTGAGCTGAGATTGCACCACTGCACTCCAGCCTGGACAGACCTTGTCTCCAAAAAAAAGTCAGGGGTAACATCTAGGTCACCCCCTAGAATTTAGAAAAGTTTAAAAAAGGTAAGTTCAATGATTAGGTCTCCTTGCAAACTTAGTCTAAATAGTTTTCCGCCATGGAAGGAAACAGAACCAATTGAGGTTTTATCACTGTTTATTTCTTCTAACTTATTATCTACTAAAATCAGACATGAATTTACACTAAAAGCTATTTATAAAAGATTTTCTATTATTGTTGCTCTAAACTGAAAGTATGAAGAACCACAGAAACTGATGTAGAAAGACTATAAATCATAGTTCTCATTTTTATCATCAATAAGACTTAACACTTGATGTAACTGTCCAAAAGAATCTCATGTTAACTGTGAATCTCCTACTTTTAAACTTTTCTTCCAAAAATAAATTCTTAAGTATCTATAACAATCTGGATACTGCATTAAGTTCTGGTAATACAGTAAAGAGAAGACAATGCAGCTGCCTTTCAAGTGGCCACAATTTATGAGAAGATACAAAAACTATAATACAATGTGGTGAGCACTATAATATTTATGGACTGAATATTGTGGAAATGTAGATTAACATCTTTAACATGATCCAGTAAGGAAAGGCTTCACAAAGGGTGTGACACTTCAACTGAGATTTGAAAGAAGAATGAATAGGAACTGGTCAGAAAGAAAAGAGCAACATTTAAAACGAAAAAAATAGCATGTACATAAAAGCACAGCAACATGGTGTCAAAAAGGCTACGGAAAAATCAAGGAAGAGCCAGTAATTCAATATGAATTACTACAAAGGTAGAAGTGATGAGTTATGAGGCTGGATAGGTAGGCATGGGTCAGGTAATGATGGGCTTTATATGACAAATAAGGACAATAGATTTTATCCCATTGCAATGGAAGGCTGCTGAAGATTTTTAAGTAGAAGACTAACACGACAGATATGTATTTTAATAAAATAACTAACAACAGTGTAGAGAATATGTTGAGATTGGGTACAATAAGAAATAAAACTCCAAAGAAGAGACTTTTAAGGCCTAAAAAAACAAGGCAATGGCAACGAAGAAGACAGTTTTTGTAGAAATACTACAGAAACAGAAACCAAAAGACTAGGTAAACAGCTGGAGGAGGCAATAAATACAAAGAAATAATGTCAGTGGATTTTCCACTTGAGAAATTAGCAATTTTATGACATTATTTCATGGTACTCTTGTCATGATTTAATGGGTTAGAAGGAACCACACTGGGAGGCATCTACACAGCCATACAGAAGATGACCAGGTAATATTTAAAATACAGATGTCCAATTCAGGTGGGGGTTCTGAATTTACAAAAAGATTTTAAAAGTCACTGCCCACATGGAAATGAATTGAGACTACCCATGAAGACTGGCATACAGTGAGATGACAGCTAGGGTCATAATCTTAGTAACACTACCATTTAATGAACACACAGACAGGAAAACCAGTAAGGAAAACTGAGAAAGGGGTGGGTGGACGTATCATCGAAAGACAGAGCTGAAACCTAAAGATGTAGCAGCCAACTGTGTCAAATATTAGGAGAGTCAATAGGATGAAACTGAGTATCAGTCACTGGATTGGCAATTAGGTCTTTGGTGACTACCGAAAGCAGCTTCGGAAAAAGGTAGAGAAGAAACACTATATAGCAGACTGAGAATTGGGTAGGAAGTACAGAAGTAGAGAAAAAAAAAACCAGGGCCATGCTTGGTGGTGCATGCTCATAACCTAAGCACTTTGGAAGTTGAGGTGGGCAGACTGCTTGAGCTCAGGAGAATTCGAAATCAGTCTGGCTAATGTAGTGAAACCCCATCTCTACCCCCACCCCCCAAAAAACTGGCTGGGTGGAGTGGTGACAGCTATAGTCTCAGCTACTCCGAAGACAGGCAGGCGGATCGCTTGAGCCTCAAAGGTTGAGGCTGCAGTGAGCCAAGATCGTGCTACTGCACTCCAGCCTTGGTGAGGGTAAGACTGTCTCAAAAATTTAAAAAAAAAAAAAAAAAAAAAAATCAGGTTACCTTAAGATTACAGAAATGGGAAAGGGTCTTTGTGTGTGCAGACCTTTTTTTTAAATGACTAGAGGAAGACACAGATATATCTGAATGTATGAAGGGAAGAAATAAATAAACTAAAAATTAAAAACACACACACACAAGGCAGACATGTGAAGACACAAGGTCCCAGAGAGAAGGAAGGAGACAGGTCCAAGAACACAGGCAGAAGGGTTAGCGCTGCAATGAAGGAGAAACACCACTTTGACAGTCAGCAGGAACAGAGAATATCAGTACTTGCCAACAAAATTTATTTTGGGGGTAGATGTTTTCTTGGCAGCCATATTTGCAGGCACTGCTGATACTTTAGTGTTAGATGTGCTATTAAGAGATGAGTTTCCTGCAGTCGTAAGACCCTTCATTGAAGACGTTGCAATTGATGAAGTATTCACAGTACAATTGTTTGCTGCAATGCTTGAAGGAGAGGCAGTCGGCTTTGAAGCAGACACAGCTGTTGAAGAAGTAGCTTGGCTAACAACGTTTGGTTCTGTTGATGGAATGGGTTTACCAAGTTTTGTGTGTAACTTAACCACCTATAAAACAAAAGCACACTTATTTGTCAGGAAACTCAAACAGATTTTGAAAAGTCTGCCTGGAACATTGTAAAATGAAAATCTAAACCATGCTTTTCTTTGCTATATTTTTTCTGCTACATGTTTTTGTATATACACACATACACAAAACTCATTACTTTCAAGATAATCTCTGTGAAGCAAATATAGGATACATATTCCATCTACTATTAGGTGAGGAAACTGAGACAGAGAAAGATGAAAGGACTTGGCTACATTAAAAATAATCACATGACAATTCCCAGTTAGTGAAATAAACGGCTTAGTTCAATTTAAAGAAAGGTCTCCAGTCTTCCCCTCTTTAGCAATGATTATTTGATGCCACCTTTATGTATTATTAGCACATAAGTAAGGCATATAATGCACTTAAAAGTTTTCAAAATTTGAAGTCACCTTTACCTAACCCCCACTGACAAAGTAAAAGATAACAGAATCAAGACATAAGGGTGTGTGGGAAAAAAACACCTACTTTCTGATGCTTAGCACCACGAATGTGGGCAGCATATGCATCTGCTCCTGTACAAGACACATCACAGAGCTCACAACGTAGCTGATTTTGAGTCCCACGAGTAGAATTGTTGCTGCTGCTGGTATTTTGTGAGGCTTTCAAGGCAGCTTCTTTTTTTTTATGTTTCTGTCCTTCTAAGTGTTCTTTGTAAGTCTGTTACAAATAAAAAGGAAACGATTTGCATCACTAATTTTCTTTACACATCATTTAAGATTATTTAATTCTCAAATCTCTAATAATTGTTTAAAAATGAGACCAAAACACAATTTTTAAATTGAAAAAGAGCACGGGGCATTCCTTACATACGTGACATATCTATGGTTCTCTGTATCTTGTTTACCAAGAATATTATCTAACACTGAGTTACAAAGCACTTTCATACACAGCCACAATGTAAGGCAATGGCTTTCAGTTCTAAGAATTTATCTTTTGTTGCTTATGTTGGACAGAGAATGCTAACAGACAGTGATCATTCCACGAAGAAATTAAATTTAGTTACAGGATTAAGATGAGGTGGGGAGATGTGCCTATATCATTAGAAGAAAGAAAGAGTTACTGTATGGTAACAAGATTCTTTATAAACAGTTATGTTTATTTATAAAACTGATTGTTCTAATTCAGAATGCATTTTGACATAGAATCTGATTAGAATCCATGCCCCCTAAATGAAATTTATTTAAAATACATGAGGGCCAATACTGCACATACTTGCAAGCAAAAACAGTGTTATAGTAATATTAGCCAATAAAATAGTGAAATTATATATTAAAAATAATTGTGAATGCAGATGATTGAGGAAGGCAGTTAATTAAAGTGAGAGGAAATTGGCTGGGTGCAATGGTCCATGCCTGTAATCCCAGCACTTTGGAAGGCCGAGGCAGGTGGATCACAAGGTCAGGAGTTTGAGACCAGCCTGGCCAATATGGTGAAACTCCGTCTGCACTAAAAATACAAAAAATTAGCTGGGCATGGTAGCGTGCGCCTGGTGGAGGCTGCAGTGAGCCGAGATCGTGCCACTGCACTCTAACCTGGGCAATGGAGCAAGTCTCCGTCTCAAAAAAAAAAAGAGAGAGAGGAAATTAATAAGAATAACCGGGTGGTTTTGTTAAGTAGGACCAAATGGTTCCTCCCTCATACTTTTTTTTTTTTTTTTGAGATGGGTCTCACTCTGTCACCCAGGCTTGAGTGCAGTGACACAATCTCGGCTCACTGCAATCTCCACCTCCCAGGCTCATGCAATCTTCCCACCTTAGACTCCTGAGTAGCTGGGACCACAGGTGCCTGCCACCATGCCTAGCTCATTTTTCGTATTTTTGGTAGAGATGGGATTCTGCTATGTTGCCCAGGCTGGTCTCAAACTTTCTTTTTAAACACTACCTCTTAAAAGACAGTTATAAACTGACAGACAAATAATTAGCATAAAATCATATGTTCATCATACAATTTCAGAGCTGGATGAGACTTTGAAGATTATCTAAAATAATAATTTTCTAATTTTAAAATATAAGAATCCTTTCTCCAAATGAAATCTTACACACAAAAGTAAGGAAAGTTGCTGTTTTTGAAATAAAAGAGGGAGACCTAAGGCCCAGCCATTTGATTCTCCTCTCATTATCTGTAGTGACCTGAAATAGCTCCACCAAGCAGCCTGAGCCTCAATTATTTAGGACAAGTCCTTGTTACAGAAAAGTGAGGAAATAAAAGCCCAAAGAAGTTAAGGTCTCCAACTTGCCTAAGGTTATATAGTTAGTGGCAGAGCCAGGACTGCAATCTTGGCCCCCAAAATCTAAATCAACTTACTTTTCCTTCTTAAGTACACATCTAGAACTCTAACTCACAATCTCAATGATATTTTTCGCTAAGGCTCATTAACCCCTTGCTTAAGGTACTGACACTGACTTGCAGAAAAACCTGTGGTCTGTTCTTTTTGTAACCATCCAGCACAGCAAAAATAGCCAGCCTCATATACACTCATTCCAAATGCTCCTGTTAACCTATCACCCAAGCGTCATGTTGTATACTTTCATGTAAGCCAGGTAATGAATACATTTCTTATGCCCATGTCTGGCACTCATGACACTAACCCCTCTGAACAGTCAATGAAGAGTAGGAAATGCTCCTTAAATACTAAGACCACCCACCATTCTTGTTCCCTTTCATGTTTACCCCAGGTCCCTGCAAACATTTCCCATCTGTGCCACACCTGCCTTGCGATACCTCCTAGCAACCACGCAATGCACAACAAAACTATTTCCTGCCATTCTCAAAACAGGGGAAAAGAGGGTTTATATATTTAGCCACATATATTAAAATGTTCTCTAATTTGGTATAACTGAGGGAATGCTAGTAATTCAAAAAACCACCCAAAATTCAGAAGTAGAGAAAACAAATCCAGTAAATTAAAAAAACATAAACCTAGGTAGGGCAATGAGAGATGGATATAACTTGGAGAAACTAGTAGAGAGTTAAAATCGGTTGTTTCCAAATAACATGCCTTTCATCTGCCAAGCTATTTACCAAATTTTAATATAAAAAGTAGATACTCTTAAGCTCGATAATAAGGCTGGAAGGGGGTTCAATCCATTATTTTTAATAAATAGAATCAGGTCATAATCATCCATTTTAACGTTTGGCAACCAAAACCAATACAATACTAAAAAAGGAATAAGGGTTTTAACATTTACATGCCTCATTAGTTGGTATTTTTGAAAATGTTCCTTATACCTTTCTTGTTCCCAAAGTTCCTACTCCCCTTACGAAAGAGATTACAGAAATAAGTAACATGCTGTAATGTATATATCAAAGTCAGTCTCATTAGAAATGCAATCCTGAAAGTTATAGATTATCAGTAACCCATTATATTACGTCGAAGAATTTTGAATAAAGGCTTTGTCAAGTAAGTTACAGACGCTAAAAATGAAATGAAATAAAAATTGAGTCTTATCCAAGTCCCAATTAATTTGACTCCAAAACTTTTAAACTAAATTTAAGTTTTAAAGAGCAAAGTCTCCTTCTGGAAAAAGAGTTCAATTTGCCTATTTATCATGTACATTAATAACCTTTTTTACAGTTTTTTCCTAAAAATTCTCATGCCTCAATACAAGTAACTTTTAAAAAATGCATTGGCTGAAAGCTAACAGGAAAAAAAAAGTAAACCTCTTTGTAGGCTCAGGACTTAGAATACCAACTACACTTAACTATCAAAAATAACCACTTAAGACTCAAGGTAAAACATACAACATAAGTACCTGTGGTCCAGCACAGCTGATCTTACAAACATCACAATAGTGAATCTGTGGTGGTTTGGGAGGCTGTTTTGGTTTCAGTTGTTTATTTTGGAATGGTGCTTTTTTAGTAAAGGTGGTCCCTGTCCAGGCGGCTGTTGCAGCAGCAGCAGCGGCTGCTGCTGCCGCCTGCTTCTGTTGCTGCTGCTGCTGTTGATAGTAGGAAGATGCAGCTGAATATACTGCTGCTTCATAACCTGAATAAGATGTACCTTACAAATAAAATCAAACAAAAATCATGTTACATACACATAATATGGACAAGTTAAAAGTTACAAATTTAAATTAAATAAATCTTGCCAAAAAGATAGACTTACATGTGCATATTTACAAATGCGTATCTCACAGAATCAGAAAAAAGCCACCTTCCTTCTAAGAAAGTAATCAACTAGTATTTACTCAACACATGCCAGGTGTTATAGAGGTATAAAGACAGTGTAAAATTTGGTCCCTGCCTCAAAGAAGCTTATAGTTTGAGAGACATGACAGTGTGTTTGACAAACTTGTCTGATGTTTAAAGAATCTGGTAGGTCCCCGAATAAAATCCTGTGAACAAAATTTAATAAGTGTTGGATCTGAGGAAGAATCTGAAGTAGGATACTAGACAGGAAAAACAAAATTCATGAAAGATTTGACATGCTTGGTAGCTAAGAGGACAAAAGAGATAAAGGATGAGGAAAACATACAAATATGACACCAAAATTTGGAGCCCCAGCGATCAACTGATGGGTTGTACAACTAAGCAACTAACTTAGTTTCTAATAAAACTAAGAAGCTGACAGATGCTAGTCTGGGGGAGGCAAGGAAAATAAAGCTTAGCAGACGTTTGTGATGTGGAACTGAAGTTCAGATGAAAATATAGGACAACAGTTAAAAGATTTTGGAATTAGGTACCAATATACTGGTTCTCATCTTCCAAAAGATGAAAAAGCATTACGTTTTCTGGTTATATGTACAAATTCTACCCATTTCCATTGTTCAGAGATTCCGCTGAATAAATACATTATGCTAGCTGTTTATGTAATATATACATGTTTATGTTCAGTGATTTACAGATTTTTAAATCTATGAACATTTTTAATTTGAAAGCTGTGGATTTTACATATAAGCCTACCTGAAAACTGGTAAACTGACCATTTCTAAACTAAGATCTCTGTAAATTTGGTAGATTGCCTATGTACGATATTCCAGTTAGATTTCCTTATTCCTTTAAGGGTAATGGATGGGCAAAGAGTAATATAAAACTTGAGAAAGAGATTCCTAGTTGACAGAATGGCACAGAAGAACTGCTTACAGAAAACTCAAGGTTTTGGTCTCTCAAATGCAGACTGCGATACTGAAAGACTTAGGACCCACTAATTCCAATATATCTATACACACAGGGAAGAAAAAATAAATTGGAATGGTGAGAGCTTAAATGCACAGAAAACCAAAATCATAGGAATCTGAAACCAGACATATCCAGGAGAGAAAGTAGTTAGGCAAGTTTTGAGAAAAGCCTTCTTAAGACTTATTTATGTCAGGTTGTTATAGTATATAAAGTTTTAACAAAGCAAGTGTGATAACAGACAAGAAAACATCTGAAATGAAAATAGAAAGAGGTAGCCGTGTATCAATGATAAAGTGTACGATCATATAAAATTGAGAAAATAATTGACGTAATTGCTTAAAAGAAAATTTCTATAAACCAATAAACAAGAGTTACTGGGCAGTCCTATGAACGTCCTCTGTTACTTAAGAATGTGATAAAAGAACATAAGCTCACAGCCAAATGTTTTCAAGCTTACAGGCAAAAACATGTATAGTTTAAATTTTACTGTAGAGCAATGTCATAAAATTGTCCAATTAGAAATAAAGATGTTTTTAGATTATTACCAAGTAAGATCATGATTTTTACATAAAATCTTTATAACAGATATTTTCCAAATGATTTCAGTTCTTCTATACAGAGACTATACAAATGCCACAGAAATGTAACTTTATGAATTATGTATTAAGAAAACATGAAGCAGAATAAGGACAATAGGTGAACAGTGCTGGAAGACTAGGTCTTCTAGTTTTTTTTTTTTTAAATCAAGAGTTCACAATACAGGAAGCAGTGTGCCAGACACAGTGTAGTTTTTAGAACAGACTATAAGGCAAGTATCACTACCTTTACTTTACAGATGAGAAAACTTATGTTTAGAAATTGCAGGATCCTTTAAACACTAAGCTAACTTAACCATAAAAATCACCAAGTTAAGCTTAATATTCATAAAATAATCTCCACTTGCACATAGGTAGTCTAAAACTAATAAAAGGCAAATTTAATTACAGCTTACTTATAAAAAATAAATCAAAGCATGCACTGAAAGATGGGCTGAAGATTCTGGAACTCTGATAAAAGGTATCTTAAATTCTCCTAAAACTACTAGCAAACAAATGTATATTTCCCGTAAAAAACATTGTAGGAAAACAAATATAAAGCTGTGTCTGGCCTGGGCAACATGGTGAAACCCCGTCTCCACAAAAACACTACAAAAATTAGCCAAGTGTGGTGGCATGCCTGTAGTCCCCAGCTACTCAGGAGGCTGAGGTAGGAGGTCGAGGTTGCAGTAAACCATGATTGTGCCACTGCACACCAGCCTGGATGACAGAGAGACCCTGTCTCAAAGAAAATAAAAATCCGTCTATAAATTAAGCAAATGCACAATATTTGAAAACTAAAATAGTTTCACTTAAAAGGTGCTTTTACTAGGCCAGGCTCAGAGACTCACACTTGTAATCCTAGCACTGTGGGAGGCTGAGGCTGGTGAATCACTTGAGCCCAAGAATTCAAGATCAGCCTAGGAAGTGTGGCAAAACCCCATTTCAACTAAAAATACAAAATATTAGCCTGGTGTGATGGCATACACTGAGGTGGGATGGATCATTTGAGCACAGAAGTTGAAGGTTGCAGTGAGCTGCGATTGTGGCACTCTACTCCAAGCCTGGGTGACAGAGTAAGACACTGTCTCAAAAACAAAACAAAACAAATCAAAACAAAAAACAAAGAAAGTACTTTCATTAAGTGTTTATCAAGGCCAGGCATGGTGGCTTACACCTGTAATCGCAACAATTTGGGAGGCTGAAGTGAGCAGATTACTTGACCTTTGGAGTTTTAGATAAGCCTGAGCAACATGGCAAAATCTCCTCTCTACAAAAATAAAATTTGCCAGGCATTGTGGCTCACGTCTGTAGTTCCACCTACTTGGGAGGGCTGAGGTCAGCATCACATGAGGTGGAGGTTGCAGTGAGCTGAGATGGTGCCATTGCACTCTAGCCTAGGTGACAGAGTGAGACCTAGTCTCAGAAAAAAAAATTTCAATTAGTAAGCTATGATATTAGAACAGCTGGCATATAACTTTTAAATGATAACGGAAACAAAAAAATAACATTTCAGTAGTAAATTCATCATGTTACAAGTCATCATTTAGTAGGTAGCAATATTCTAGAACTCATTTTACTAAGATAGAGAATAGCTGACCAAAATTGTAGCTGCCAAAAATTACAGATATAGAACTCAGAAGCCTTAACAATGGTTTCTCTAATTCGGCAGTTTTGGACTGTGTATCACACAGTTTTTAAAAAGCAGATACTCTTTAACAGTTCTACAACTAGAAATTTATCCTAGGGAAACAAGTGGGCAAATGTACAAATCTTTACATGTAAGGATGTTCTAATCTAGTGCTGTTTCCAGTTTTAATCTCATTTACAACTAAATGTCCTCAAATACATGCTTTAAAATATAGTACATCTATACAACAGAATACTTTGTGGCCATTACAATGGTTTCTAAATACCACTGGCATTTATAAGAAATCATGGCTCCTTTGTGACATGGCTGACTGTAACTCTAGGGCAGGGAAAGCTCAAAGTGTATCTGTAATAACTTTCAGTGGCAAAAAAAAAAGATGTGCTCAAAGACTAGTGAGAATATGTCAAAAAAACTCAGGAGCTGGTTTGAGCAGATCCCACTGGGCAAATCTGAAACAGTATGAGCCTCAAAGAGAGAAATGAGAGTAATAGATTGTAATATGGTTGCTCTCTATATCCACTGGTTCAGCATCCATGGATTCAATCAACCATGAACTGAAAATATTCAGAGGCGGGTGTAGTGACTCATGCCTGTAATCCTAGCACTTTGGGAGGCTGAGGCAGATGGATCACCTGAGGTCAGGAGTTCGAGACCAGCCTGGCCAACATGGCGAAACCCCATCTCTACTAAAAATACAAAAATTAGCCAGGTGTGATAGTGCGTGCCTGTAATCCTGGCTACTCAGAAGGCTGAGGCACAAGAATCGCTTGAACCTGGGAGGCAGAGGTTGCAGTGAGCCAAGATGATGCTACTGCACCCCAGCTTGGGCAACAGAGTAAGACTCCGTCTAAAAAAAAAAAAGAAAGAAAATGGGGGGGGTAATAAAAAATTAATACATTAAAAAACTCAGCACAGCTTAACAACCATTTATATAGCACTTACATGGTATTAGGTATTATAAGTAATCTAGAGATAATTTGAAGTATTTAGGAGGATGTACGTAGGTTACAAGCAAATATCATTTTACATATGGGACTTGAGCATCCACAAATTTTGGTATCAGTGGGGGCCCTGGAACCAATCTCACACGGACATAAGGGACGACTGTACACTGAATAAAAAAAAACAAGTTCATAGCAATAACAAAAAAGGAAGTGGAAAAGGCACTCTTCTTTAGAGAAGAATGCCTAAGAATTAATGTAAAAGGATTTTGCAACTACCACTGTAGAAACTCATTCAGTTTTCAAAGGATCTAATACCACAGGGTGAAAGACAGTTTAGCAACAGGCCCAGAGATAACTTGTTCATTATAAAGGAAAAAGGTGTCTTTATAATGGAGAGATCTGATAGGAACAGCTTTAACCAGTAAAGGCATCATCAATAAAGAATAAACGAACATTACTTATCATGTACTTCTGATGTGATGAAATGGAAGACTGGTCAAATAATATTCTTGTCTAAAAAGTTACCTGAATCTAAACATAAAATCATCAGATAAATCCAGATTACGGGACATTCTACAAGACAACTGGCCTGAACGCTTCAAAAATGTCACTATCATGAGACGATAAAAATAAGGGACTGTTCATTAAAGTAAACTAACAAAGAATGGCAACCAAATACAATCCATGATCCTTGACTGGATCCTAAATTTCAAACAAAGCACAAACACACACACACCAAATACATACAAAAACCCCAGCCATAAAATACATTTTTGGACAACTGGAGAAATTTATGTATTAGACAGTATAGTATTCACGTTCAATTCCTTTTTATAATGTTGCCATTGTGGCTACATAAAAGAATGTCCTTATTCTTGGGAAATATCTTCTAAAGAATTCAGGGCAAAGTACCATGTCAACTACAACTTATAAAGCATATTCCTTATAAAACATATTGCTGAGCCATTTGAAAATAGCCTTTAAGAGAATCACTTGAATGAGGGAGGCGGAGATTGCGGTGAGTTGAGATCGTGCCAAGGCACTCCAGCCTGGGCAACAAGAGTGAAACTCCATCTCCAAAAAAAAAAAAAAAAAAAGAAAAAAAAAGGCTTCAAGAGAAAGGAGAGATAAAGCAAATTTGAAAAATTATTAATAATTGGTGAACCTAGGTGAATGGCATAAAAATAGTTATTGGAACTATTTTTCCAACTTTTCTGCAGAATTATAATTTTCTGGAGCGGGTGTGGTGGCTCATGCCTGCAATCTCAGCGCTTTGGGAGGCCAAGGCTGGTGGATCTCTTGAGGTCAGGAGTTCCAGACCAGCCTGGCTAACATGGTGAAACCCTGTCTGTACTAAAAATACAAAAACTAATTAGCCAGGCATGGTGGCACGTGCCGGTAGTCCAGACTAACAGGAGGCTGAGGCAGGAGAATCACTTGAACCCGGGAGGCAGAGACTGAAGTGAGCTGAGATGGCGCCACTGCACTCCAGCCTGGGCGAGAGTGAGACTCTATCTCAAAAAAAAAAAAAAAAAATTGACATAAAAAGTTGGGAAAAAAACATCAATCAAAGGTATGTATCTATACTTAGTGTCATGAAAGGTAATCACAGTAACAATAAAGCAGTTTACAGAATAGCATGTATACAACAAACTCATTTTTATAAACTGTATTCATACATGTATATTCCATGGAAGAAAAGTAGAGAGAGACATGTTAATGCTAATGACAATTAGTATCTAGGAATAGAAATTTAGTGTTTTTTTTCTCTTTTTAAAAATCTAGCTTCTAATTTTTAAATAGTAATATATTACTCATGTAAATAAAAATCATCTTCATACTGTATAAGCAACCAGAGAGAGAAGAGAAAGGAAAGGAAGCACACGTAGAGAGAAACAATGAACAGGAAAGGCAACTCTGGTATTTCCTATTTTGAAGCTTATGTGGACATTTAAAAAAAATGTCAAATCAGATTTCATTGCAATAATATAATCCTAGTTACAATTATAGCTAGTCAACCAAATAGGGAGAGACAGAAAAATTGTATCTGGGAAATCTTAGATGACAGATCTAGGAATGATAAATTCAATATTTTCTTGAGATCTTAACAAAATATTTCTTTCCTAAATAAGGAATCTCCTGTACTATGCTTAATCGATTGTAAAATGTCTTTCTACCATCATTCATACTGGTGAATGATGAGCAGGTCTTCATCATTCACCAGTCAGTCCAGCCAGAGTTCTCAGATGATAATGTCTCCTCATTCATTTCCATGTGGTTGTCACAGTTAACTTACACATCTACTCACACAGCTCCATTTCCTAATGTAGCCTCTGCAGCTCCCTTTCTGCCCACAAGATAAAGAGACATAACATAACAGAGCACACATGGTTTTACATACTGACACTTCTAGCCTCATTTCCTGACATTTATCCCATGTATCCTGTATTCCAACCACAATGAACTTGCAGTTCTCAAACACTCCATGCATGCCTAATTCACATTGTATCCCTAGTACCCTAAGGTAAAAGATATCTTTGAGAAATAAGTGTGTCATTCACAGCACATCTTCTGGGATGAATAAAAAAGCTGAGTGTCTACAAAAAAAGGCCATATGATTTTAATCACTGTAATAATGCGAACCATCTCAACTAGAAACTGGCAACAGCAGTAGACACAATAAAGTTTTAGCCACTGTACCTCTCTGGGAGGAATACATAATTATTTAAGGAAAATAAAGCTACTCTGTTCTTCCAAGAGAGGTGTGCTACATAGCCACGACCTTATGGAGGTTTAGAAAAGGCTACCAACATTTCCATGATGAACTATTCCTGAAAATAAAGAAATAGCTCTTTGAGGGCCAAAATAAACAAAAATAATTTGTCTGTGGTATTCCTTAAGTATTAACCTTGAGTTTTCAATTCATTTGGAAAGGTGGGAAAGGAAACAATACTGTAGAAAACTGGGTGTCATTTCCTCTAATTGCAATGCTAAGCTCAAGTCTCGTAATGAGCTTTCAAATCCCCAAGAACATTTTATATTCTTCTAAGATCTTTTCTTTCAAAAAAAGGATACAATTTACAGTATAGTCACATTATGTACCTATATTTATGTTTATCAATTAATTTAATTCCGATTATTGGGAGTAAGGTAATTTCACAGACAAGATAGTTTCCACTGTCTCTTCCTAATTTGTTTACTCATTTAAACATGGTTTATCGAGTCTTACCAGAATAAGTAACTGCTGTGGTACTGTAAGTAGCACTCTGAGTATAGGATGGCACCACAGTAGCCGCAGCTGCCACTGGCTGTACGGTGGAGGATACAGGATAGATGGAGAAAGTAGTGGTAGCTGGACTTGGTGTGGCTGGTTTTATGGCTGTCACTTGTCGAGTTTGCTGGGCTTGAGTATACTGAGTTGCACCTTGGCTATAACCTGCTTTGGGGGCTGAAATGGGAAAGAGACATCAGAAAATTAGAAGTGTAAGCCACTATAGTTACTGTACCAGTATCCTTAAAAACTGGAAAGAATGGGTACAAACATCAACTATAAATTTTATGCTAGCAATTTCTCCTTGGCAATAGGTATAAAACTCCTATTACTAAAATGAACAAAATATATAGGTTAATATACTATCTTCTGCCAAATGCTTTCTATGTATTTCCAAAATGATTATTTTGGCAAGATTTACAACTAACTAAAATAGCAGTACCACTAGTAAAGTTTTCTGAAAAGCAGTGTGAGTGTGTGTGTGTGTGTGTGTGTGTGTGTGTGTGTGTGGAGTGAGTGTGTTTGGGCTAGTCAGTCTACTTCAGAGTTAGGCTTAATGCTGGCAACAAGACAGAATGAGTTACAATGTATATATTTAAATTCATAGTAAAAACTTGTTTGAACAATGTTTAATTATATGAAACTTGTTCATATACAATTCATTGCATTATAACTGATTTTTCCATAGTGAACTGCAATCTAAAAAGGTACTACTTACTGAATTTTTCAAATGTCAATAACTTGAATGCAGCTATTCTTAAATGACTGTCACTGATGTTTGTCGAACTTCTTTGCTGCCTTTGACATACTCAAAACAATGTATACTTTGAAAGAGTCTTATAAGCCTTATTATTACTAAATTAGTGATCACTAGTAAATGATCACTGAAGCACATAAATGCTATTTCTGAAAAAAGCCCACAATCAGGGGGCTAAGCTCATTTTATGTTCAGTTAAGTAAAGGTAACTTAGAACTTTAATCGTTTTTTTTTTTTCTGAGACACGGTACTACTCTCTTGCCTAGACTGAAGTGCGATGGTGTGATCATGGCTCACTGCAACCTCAAACTCCTGGACTCAAGCAATCCTCCCACCTTAGCCTCCGAAGTAGAACTTTTATCCCCAAGTAGAACTTATCTGCTTATGAAATTTGATCCGCATAACACAAAAAGATGATACTTTTCAGAGATGAAGACTAATACCCAAGAGCTAAAAAAAGTCACGGTCAATACCAGCGTTAGAGTAAATCAGGATCTTCTAACTCTTATATAATTTAGCACAGGAAGTTTACTGCAGATTATTACACACAGAAATCAATAGAGAAGAGACCACAGGAATAGTTAGTTATTATAATTCAAAACATTTTAAAACAACTTTTAAGGAACTCATAAAATCTTAGAACCAGAAGGGACCCTAATGAAATCTGGGTCAACTACCTCATTTACAGATAAGAGAACAGAGATAAAAGAGGTAAAAAACCACTTGCCCACATTAGTAATAAAGCCAGTACTGGAAGCCAATTCTAATCTCTTCTAATCCAAGGCTCTACCTATACCCTCACATCTTTCAAAAATAATTAAAGGAAATGCCCACTTTTCAAAAGCTTTGTTTTAAAAATTCTGAAAATCTCTAAAAAAAAAAAAAAATCCTTATTTTAAAGTCTATAAATACGCAGGCTTCTTTGCAAACAAAATGCTTTCTAAATTTGTACCATTCTACAGACTGTATTTAACACGATCGGTGGCTGATAACAGAACCAACTGTCATTAGAGATCAGAGAAAGATTAATTAAAAATATGGGCCCATTAAAGAGTTTCCACTGGTTACAAAGGCTGTTTATTGGCAATATCATACGTTCTGGGCATTTCTGACAAAGATAAAAATGTGTTCCAAAGTTATCACCACAGCTTCTTTTGCACAGCTTATTTCAGTAGGAAGGGAACAGTGGGCCAAAAGTCCAGAAATGGAGTACATTTCCAGGAGAAATGGGCATGATTACGAATTGTGACTCCAAGGCATTTTGGTAGAGGAAGAGTAGGACATGGCTAGAACCTGCCTCCCAAGGTGATGTGATACAATGAGTTTAGATGGACTCAAAAGCTTATCTTCATTAAAAAATACATAAGTCACACACTTCAATAGTTTATGAAGAAACTGTGTAGGTTAAGAAAACCCACCTGTTTGATAGTAAGTTTCAGCAACAGAAGGCTGAGGTTGGGCAGCGGCAGCTACAGCAGCAGCAGTTGCTGTTGGTTGTTGGTAGTACTGCTTACTATCATAAGCTACAGCAGGCGCTGTGGATCTTACATATGAGTATGAGTCCTAAAGAAAAGGAATGAAAGAAAATCTTGTTATGAGACAAGTGGAAGGAAAAAAAACTTACTATATAAAAGTATAATAAAGGAAAACAAAACAATACGTAGTTTCATGACAGACCTAAATATAAAAGAATCAAATTAAATAGAGAAGATTCATTTTGTACTTCATTAAAATAGTATCAAAAGAATTTCAAGCAGCATGTTGAACTTTTACAATCAGAACAATCACCAAAACATTTCTAAATAATACTTAAGTAAAAATTAATTTTATTAAAAAAATCACGGTAGTTTTGCCTTAAAGATGGATCCCATAATATCAGAAAAGAACACTTGTGTCACTAAGTTTTATGATTGCTCCAGCTTTCTTTTCAGTCTTCTTTTTTTCAAGAAAGATAAAGGTGAGCTGAGTGAATTCTGGCAGTTCATGAAGTAAAGAGGGGGTAGAAAGGTATGTAGGTAAAATGGCTGAAGAAGTAGGCAGGGCCCAGAAAACACTGAGTTTCACAGACCCTATTAAAAACAAAAGTTATTATATTCTGTCTCTGGGCATAAACAATCACACATCAAAAGGAATTTCATTTAGTAACCAGACTAAAATTAATAACGAATACTAATATTGTTTATTTATATTTCACTTTCTTACTTCACAAATTCCTATGTTTTAGAAAGAATACAGCAAAACCAGGGGAAAGTTCAGAAGGACAAAAGTTTAAAAAACAGGTCCTAACAGCAAACAAACAAAAAACAGATTAAAGAAATTGAGACCAAATTTAATTTAAATAAGCAAGTAGTAATCTAGTACTGTTTTCAAACATAATAAAGAGAATGTAAAAGTCCTGTAAGACTGCATAAGAGGCAAGTGGATGAATAAGACCATGATCAATTTTTGTTATAGTATATATTTAAAAAGAATATCTTGACAGGATAAATGCATAGGGGACAGAATTTTCACCTTCACTGTTTCGAGAAGAAAATATACACTATGTTTGTCCTGTTCTCAAAATATTCTCAAAATAGGAGACATACCTGTGTTCCAAATGAATAATGCTCTAGTACAAACAAGGGTAAGTCTTTTCTATGTCTTCAGTTAAAACAACATCAAACAAACGAACTTGGGGTAAACAATGAAATATTTAGTAATTAATGTAAAAGTTTTTAACAGATAGCTGTATGTAATAGTCAAATGGACAGGGGGGGTGGGAGGAAGGATTAATAATACAAAGTTCATTGCAAGACTTTTTTTTCTTGAGACAGAGTCTCGCTGTCACCTAGGATGGAGTGCAGCGGTGCGGTATCAGCTCACTGCAGCCTGTGCCTCCTGGATTCAAGCGACTCTCATGCCTCAGCCTCCTAAGTAGCAGGGACTACAGATGCGCACCACTGCGTCTGGCTAATTTTTTTATTTTTAGTAGAGACGCTGGTCTTGAACTCCTGACCTCAGGTGATCTGCCCACCTAAGTTGCCCGCAGTGCTGGGATTACAGGCGTGAGCCACAGCGCCCGGCCAGCAAGGAATCTTAATGGTTGGTCTATGTCCCCAAACTACCAAGGAATACTCATTTACTTTTCTCTATCATTACATGTGTATTTTGGAAGCCCCAAGTTTGAGAAGCAATGGCTACGGCATTATATTATACACTGAAGCCAAAGAAACCCACATGTTAAGGCTACCAAAACTAGTAGTAGTTTTCTTACCTGGTAGTTTTGTGTAGTAGCTGGGGGTGGTGGTGGTGGTGCTTCTTGTTGCCTCTGGGTATAACCATAGTCAGTTGCTGTGTGTGCAGTGGGGTAGCCTCCATAAGCAGCAGCTGTTGCAGCAGCTGCAACAGCTACTGGAGCAGGCCTGGCAACTGCAACTGTGGCGGCTGCTGGTGCATAGGCAGCAGTAACTGTGTGAGCAGCTACTGGAGCCTGATGGACAGTGTAGCTAGCAACTGTAGTTGGATGAGAATAGGCTACACCCCGAAGCTGGCTGCTGGCTATATTGTGGAGCACAAGAATAAATATAATATAACTTTAATATACAGGAGTAAATAAACTCGAATAAAAAGCTATTTATCAACTGAAATAAAAAACACATTTTCAAGTAAGGTAATCACGGACCACAAAAGGTCAAGTATTTGAACTCAATAAACTTCCTACTCAGTATCACATGTGTTGCTTTTCTGTAATTTTCATTCTTTAATCTCACTACATTATACAGTCACACGTTTCAGCTCATAGATTTATATCACAAAACAGGAATTAAAAACTAGGATAAAAAACAATATTAGCAAGAAAAGAAAAAACTGACCAAATCAGGAATTTTAATTAAGTGTTTGTTACATGTGAAGTTCTTTATTATGTCGTACAGTTTTACAAATCTCTACAAAGAAATCATGGTAAGAAAAACACTGTATTCTAACCCAATTACATAAAGAAATTTAAGGTGGAAACTACTGACTAGCTGATTAAAAAATACTTCTGTTACTTTAGGACCGTACTGGGGAAATTTTCTCCACCAGGGGACATATGGCCATATCTGATGTATTTTGGATGATCAAACTGCAGAGAAGGTGGTGATATGTGGGCTACTGGCATCTAACGGATAGAGACCAGGGATGCTGTTACACATCCTACAATGCATAGGACAGCTGGGCATAACAAAGAATTATTTAAAGTATGTCAGCAGTGCTGAGAGTTGAGAAGTGCTGTTCTAGGGTACAAAACCTACAATGAAATATGTTATTTTAGATACCATTTTCCAGCTTACAGGCAGCATTTCATTATACAAATTTACTTTTAAAAATATAATAGCATGTTTTGTAAGAGAAGATGTAAGTCAGATGCTTTGCAATTAAAACTATTTAAACCTCAAAGAGACAAAACATTTTACAAAACAGCAATCAAATGAATTTCCAGCTAAAGTTCTTAGAGCAATATGCTTAACTTTTAAACTGAAAGCTTATGTCACTAAAACCAAAGGCCTACAGATGTCAGCATATAAAAATGTACTTCTTGTTGTAGGTTCTTGGAATAATACACTCAATTCTACTTGGTAAAGCTACTTTACTAAGGCAGAAACACCTACTAAAAAAATGATAGCCCCAACAGTTATTCAGCTGGCAGGTTTTAGCTGACCACATTTTAGTACGCGCTGACAACTGAGAAGCTAAGAAAAAGGAAAAAAAAATTGAAGCTGCACTAATTAACTAGTCTGATTAACGGGCTATAGTACAAGGTATTCTGCGCTGGTGTGCACGGTGCCATAGATATATAGTATAGAATTAAATTAAAATTTGGGGCTATTATATTTTAACTCTATTATGGAAAACACTGATAAACTATGATGTTTATATTAGGTTACAAGATTCCAAAGGGAATCAATGTGAAGGTCAGAAATACGGGTTTTAATTTCATATAAAAAGGGGAGGACACCTGGAGAAATTAGTCTAGAAAAGGTGATAGATGCCTTCTAATAGAAGACACTTACTCCATGCTGCTCCAGAGAACAGAACTAGAACCAATAGTTGGAAGTTACAGGGTGGCAGATTTCAGTCCGATATGAAAAAGAAAACAAAAAACAGAAAACGAAAAAACTTAGAACAGAGTCCAAAGAAACTCGTATAATTTCTATCTGGATGAGGTTTCCATATTTTGATATAAAACTAGCTAACATTTTCTACATATATGCCAATATGACAAGAAAATAAAAGTTTACATCTAAAACGATGCAAAACTGGTTTGGGAATAACATTTTCTAGGAACAACTCCATATCCTTAAGAAAAATGCTAGTAACATGTCATATGTTTTCAAAATTCCTAGAACTGAGAAAAAAATATAATATTTAAAATATAAATATACACCCGGTATGTGAAACTTGTATTTAACATTTACTAATAGGATAAGATTAAATACATCCAGACTATACCGCCTAAGAGTCATTTTGGTTATATAAACAACTGTTTCTATTCATCCCGCTGCTACTTATCCAGTATCTGTCCCCAAAACATGTTCTATTGGACAAAAAGCAGGTGGGAATAGAATGGAATGCTGACTCAACCAGGCAGTCAATTTAACTTATACTGCCTCTGATACTCACCCTAAATGTCCATGAGACTCAAGAAGGAATAACCATATGTTGTAGTTAATGCCTACTGCTGGTGTAATTATTACTAGTACTTTTCACTCTCCTACATGTCTCAGTTTGAACAACAAATTATATAGTCACCAGTCTCAGGAACCATATGAAAAAGATGCCGGCACATTTAGCAACTGCTATTTACATATCCCTGGCATTGTCTAACTCTGCTTTGTATAGCCAGGTCCCTACCCATCATCTGGACTGGAACCATATCTTCTACCAAAAGCATCAGGAAGGCTGAGCAGTGGCTCACACCTGTAATCCCAGCACTTTGGGATACCAAGGCAGGAGGACTGCTTGAGACCAGCCTGGGCAATGTAGAAAGATCCCATTTCTAGAGAAAATTTTTTAAAAAGTAGCCACACATGGTAGTATGCGCCTGTAGTCCCAGCTAGTCAGGAGGCTGAGGCAGGAGGATCGCTTGAGCAGAGGAGGTTAAGGCTGCAGTGAACCACGATTGTGCCACTGCACTCCAGCCTGGATGACGGAGTGAAACCCTGTCTAAAAAAAACACAAGAAACACAAGAAGAAGAAACAAAACACTTCAGAGAGTCAGCCATAAATGGTAGAGTACCTTCCCTGACGAAAAACAGGAAAAGCAAGCATGCAAAAAAATTATTAAAGAGCATACACACTCTATATTCTTACTCAAGAAATGGCCAGCTCCTTATCTACTTACCAAAAAAAGTGAGGCAGGGACTCACTACAAAACGTAAGACTTCCAAGACTTCCAGGCAATCTTATTGCTTAAAAAAAGAACAGTCAAGCTGGGTATGGAATAACTGTAATCCCAGCACTGTGGGAGGCCGAGAAGGCTGGATCTTCAGTTTTGAGACCAGACTTGGCAACAGAGTGAGACCTCACCTCTACAAAAAATAAAAAAATTAACTGTGTGTGATGGCATACATCTGGAGTCCCAGCTACTTGGGAGGCTGAGGCAGGAGATCACTCAGCCTAGGAGGCAGAGATTGCAGTGAGCTGAGATCACACCACTGTAGTCCAGCCTGGGCGACAGTGAGGCCCCTGTCACAAAAAAACTTTTTTTTTAAATTAAAAAAAAATAGACAACACAAATTACCACATATCTGAAGAAAGCCTATTATAAAACAATAGAGCTAGAAGACAATAAGATATTATCTTCAAAATTCAAGGGAAAATGATTACTAATGTAGAATTTTGTACCCAGCCAAACTATGGAGGCAGAATAAAGATTTTTTAAACATTCAAGGATGGAAGAAGTTTACCTCCTGTAACACCTTTTCTTAGGAAGCTACATGAAGATATATTCTAGCTAAAACAAAAAGTAAACCAAGTAAACACAGGATCCTGCAAACAGATGAAAGCCTAGGTCAGCAGCTGTGGCAGCAGGCCCAAAGAACAGTGAGTACAGACTGGAATTAGATGAAGGACCGAAGCCTCTCAGAGAAAGTATCCAGAAAAACGGGGGACTGACACATAGTCAGTAGACAGACAGCCTAGACAAATTTTAAGAAATGACAACATGATTAAGAAAAAGAAGGTAATGAATGAATTCAGGAAATGTAAACTGCTCAAGAAAGGCACGATCCCAGTAAAAGACCTCATAGTTGAGCAATCGGTATAGTGTAAAAAGAAAAAAAACCATTTTAACTTGAGCCTAAGAAGATTTTCTAGTAAGTGGTACAGGACTGTAAAATGGAACATATTAGAAATCACAATTATAGAATGGTACTAGGCTCCACAGTAAATACTATTGATATGATGATAACAAAACAGTTTTTGCTTTGAAGTTTTAGAATCAATCTAAATTAGAGAAGATAAACTATGACTACAGAACATAATGTAAACGTTACCGCAAGAGTAGATTAAGTTGGGGAGTAAAGTAGGGAAAGAGAAGTGAAGCACAAGAGTTTCAAGAATTCTTAAAGTAGAAAGTACTGAGATACTGTCTAGCTTTGATGAACTAAAAATGGCGTATACTAACTAAATTAACAGAAATAGTCTGAATTTGGGAAGAGAAGAAATGAGAAGAGAGCATATTTAATGTAGTCCTCAACTGTGACTGTAGGAAATAAAAATATAAGCATAAAGTTGAAATATTACAAAATAGCCAAAGAGGAATATTATTCAATCATGTGGAGGTTAGCACCAAAATAAAACAAAACCAGAATGCTTTAAAGGTGTAGGTCTCTGGGAAGTTTTTAATTTGTATGTAACAGTGGTTCTCAATGTGATCCAAGGACCCCATAAGGGTTCCTGAAACTCTTTCAGGAGGTCCACGCAAGGTTGTCCTCTTTTTTAATTACACATTGGTGTCAGGTCAGGCTGCCTTGGTATATTTTAATTCAAATAATTTACTGCAACAATCTGAATGCAAAAGCAGATTTTAGAATCAATATTCTTAAATAAGACATTAAAAATATATGTAAAAATGTAAAACAATGTCTCTCATCTCACTGTTTTTCATAAGCATATTTTTGCTTAACGTGTAATAGTTTTGTTCTTTTTTTTTATTTTTTCAGACAGTCTCTCCCTCTGTCGCCAGACTGGAATGCAGTAGAGTGATCCTGGCTCACTGCAACCTCTGCCTCCCAGATTCAAGTGATTCTTCTTCCTCAGCTTCCCGAGTAGCTGGGACTACAGGTGTGCGCCACCACGCCCGGCTAATTTTTTTATTTTTAGTAGATATGGTATTTCACCACGTTGGCCAGGATGGTCTCAATGTCTTGACCTTGTGATCTGCCTGCCTCAGCTTCCCAAAGTCCTAGGATTACAGGTGTGAGCCACTGCACCTGGCCCTTTTTTTTTTTTTTTTTTGAGACAGAGTCTTGATCTGTTGCCCAGGCTGGAGATTGCACAGTGGCGCAATCTTGGCTCACTGCAACCTCTGCCTCCTAGGTTCAAGCAGTTCTCCCTGCCTCAGCCACCTGAGTAGTTAGGATTACAGGCAGCTGCCACCTTCTGGCTATTTTGTATTTTTGTTAGAGACAGAGTTTCACCATGTTAGCCAGGCTTATCTAGAACTCCTGACCTCAGGTGATCCACCGGCCTTGGCTTCCCAAACTGCTGGGATTACAAGCATAAGCCACCATGCTCAACCTAATAGTAAATACCAACATAACCCAAATAAACCAGACTCTGGGGTTCTGAATAATTACAAGTGCTACAAGGATCCTGAAACCCAGCAGTTTGAGAATCTTCATTTCATGATGCAGGCCATTAACTTGGAGTCTCTAATGGTTATTCACCATTCATTTTCTTGGTCTCTATTATCCCTTTACCCAAAAAGTTTCTATCATGAAACAGGAAAACGACATTGCTTAATTCATTAATAAAAACTACTATTTACAGTAAAGTAAGGTTTATATTAGAAACCTAACAGAAAATTAAGTATTTTAAACTTAGATATCATGTAACCACTAGTAAGTGGCAGAACAAAAGCCTGAACCTAAGCAGTGTGGCCCCAGTGTATATGTACTCTCAAACATCACATCTACTCTCTACAACAGTTGGGTTTTCTTAAACAGTTTAAAATATGGTGACAAGTTCAACATATAAATCAATGTAATACATATTAACAAAATGAAAGATAAAACCTATGTGATCATCTCAATAGCATTTGACAAGATTCAACATCCTTTTACGATTTAAAAACAAAACAAAACAAAAAAAACCTCAACCAACTAGGAATTGAAGGAAATAACCTCAATATAATAAAAACTATGAAAAGCCCATAGCTAACCTCACATTCAATGAAACACTGAAAGCTTTTCCTCCAAGATCAGGAAGAAGGCAAAGCTGTATGCTTCTAACTGCTTCTATTCAACATAGTACTGAAGTGTCAGCCAAAGCAATAAGGCAGGAAAAATAAAAGGCATCCAAATTGGGCCAGGTGTGGTAGCTCACACCTGTAATCCCAGCACTTTGGGAGGCCAACGCAGGTGGATCACTTCAGCCCAGAAGTTCGAGATCAGCCTGGCCAACACAGTGAAACCCCATCTAGAATAAAAATACAATAAATTAGCTGTACATGGTGGCACGTGCCTGTAGTCCCAGCTACTCGGGAGGCTGAGGCACAAGAATTGCTTGAAAACCCAGGGGGCAGAGGTTGCCATGAGCCGAGATTGTGCCACTGCACTCTAGCCTGGACAACAAAGCAATACTCTGTCTAAAAAAAAAAAAGCCATCCTAATTGAAAACAATCAAGCCATCTGTTCACAGATGACATAAACTTTATACATGGAAAACACGAAATATTCCACAAAAAACTGTTAGAATAAATGAAATAAGGAAAGTTATAGAATACAAAAATCAGTTTCATTCCTATATGTTAACAATAAACAGGCAATTAAGAAAACAATTCCACTTATGATAGCATCAAAAAGAATAAAAAACTCAAATTGGGCACAGTGGCTGGCTCACATTGTAATCCTAGCACTTTGGGAGGCTGAGGTGAGAGGATAATATGAGATCTCTTCTGTACAAAAAATACAAAAAAAAAATTAGTAGGGCATGGTGACACATGCTTGTAGTCCCAGGTGGCTGAGGTGGGAGGATCACTTGAGCCCAGGAAAGGTCAGAGCTGCAGTGAGCCATAATCGTGCCAGTATGGGCAACAAAGTCAGACTCTCTCCAAAAAAAAACAAAAGCACTTATAAATAAACCTAGCCAAGGAGGTGAAAAAGTAAAAGATGCGTATACTAAAAACTATAAAACACAAAACACTGCTGAAAGATTTAAAGACAAAAATAAATGGAAAGACAACCCATATTCAAGGAATAGAAGAAATACTATTGTTAAGATATCAAGGCTGGGCACAGTGGCTCACACCTGTAGACCCAGCACTTTGGGAGACTGAGGTGGATGGATCATGAGGTCAAGAGATCGAGACCATCCTGGCCAACCTGGTGAAAACTTGTCTCTACTAAAAATTAAATAATCAGCTGGGCATGGTGGTACATGCCTACAGTCCCAGCTACATTGCTAGAACCTGGGAGGTGGAGGTTGCAGTGAGCCAAGACTGCGCCACTGCACTCCAACCTGGTGACAGAGTGAGAAAAAAAAAAAAAAAGATAAAAGATGTCAATATTACCCAAAGTGATCTAAAGATTCAATGCATTTCCCATAAAAATCACAGTGATTTTTCTTTTTTTGACGGAAAAGAAATCTATGCTAAAATTCCTGTGGAATCTCAAAAGACTCCTAATAGTCAAAACAACCTTAAAATAAAAGAACAAAGTTGGAAGTCTCACACTTCCTAATTTCAAACTATTAATAATCAAAACAGTGTGGTACTGGTATACAGACATATAGACAATGAAATAGAATAGAGGACCCAGATACACAGCCTTACATATACAGTCAAATAATAGAGGACCCAGATACATAGCCTTACATATACAGTCAAATAATTTCTGACAAGGATGCCCAGACCATTCGATGGGTTGTCTTCTCAACAAATGGTGTTAGGAAAACTGGATATCCACATGAAAAGGAAAAAAGCTGGAGCCTCACCATACAAAATATACAAAAGTTATCTCAAAGTGGATGAAAGATCTAAATATAACAGCTAAAACGATAAAAATGCTTAGTAGAAAACACAGGAAAAAAGCTTCATGACATTAAATTTGGCAATGATTTGTTGGATATGACATCAAAAGCACAGGCAGCAAAATTAAAAATAGACAAATGAGACATCAAAACTAAAAACTTCTGTGTGGCTGAGCGTGGTGACTCATGCCTGTAATCCCAGCACTTTGGGAGGCTAAGGCAGGCAGATGACTTGAGGTCAGGAGTTTGAGACCAGCCTGGCCAACATGGTGAAACCCTGTCTCTATCAAAAATACAAAAATCAGCCAGGTGTGGTGGCGTGCGCCTGTAATCCTAGCTACTTGAGAGGCGGAGGCAGGAGAATTGCTTGAACCCAGAAGGAGGTTGCAGTGGGTCAAGATTGTGCCACTGCAATCCAGCTTAGTTGACAGAGCGAGACTACGTCTCAAAAACAAAAACCTCTGTGCATCAAAGGACCCAATCAATAATGTGAAAAGACAACATGCAGAATGGCAGAAATATCTGCAAATCACATATATGAAATTAATACCCAGAATATATAAAAAAACTCCAACTCAACAAAAAGTCAAACAACCCAATTTAAAAATTGGCTGAATACTTAAGTAGAAACTGTACCAAAAAAACATACAAATGGCCAAGAAGTATATGAAAAGATGCTCAGTATCACTAATTATCAGAGAAATGCAAATCAAAACCACGATGAGCTATCACTTCACATTTATTAGAAAGGCTAGTCTTAAACCAGAAAATAACAACTGTTTGAGACATGTGAGAGAAACTGGAACCCTGATGCACTGTTGGTGGGATTGTAAAACAGTTCAATTGCTACAGAAAACAGTATGGAGGTTCCTCAAAAAAGGAAAAATACAACTATCATGTGACCCAGCAATCCTACTTCTGGGCATACACAGAGTTGAAAGCAGGATCTCGAATAGATATCTATGCATCCATCTTCAGAGCAGCACCAGTCACAAGACCCAAGAGGCGGATGCAACCCAAATGTTCATCAACAGAGGAATGAATAAACAAAGTGTGGTAAATACATGGCATATATTCAGCCTTAAAAAACAAAATCCTGTCATAAACTACAACATGGATGAATCTTAAAGACATCATGCTAAGTGAAATAGGCCAGTCACAAAGTGACAAATACTGTATGATTCCACTTACATGAAGTATCTATAGTAGTAAAATTCGCAGAAACATAAAGTAAAATAGAGGTTAACAGGGACCAGGGAGAGAGGAAAAGGGAGGATTGTTTAATGGGCATAGTTTCAGATTTTCAAGATGAAAAACGTCTGGAGATGTTTCACAATGTGAATATACTTAACATCACTGAAATGTATATACTTAAAAATGATTGAGATGGTAAATTTTATTTTGTTTAACCATGATTAAAAAAATGAAGGTGACAAATGAACGAGTACTATCTCACTCCAAATTAATTACTGCTACTTAAGATACTTTTTTACAGTAGCAAAAACAACTGAACATTCAGCATTCAGCTAAGTAAACATAAAAGTACCCTGAAATTTTCCCAATAAAAAGTATCTTCAAGTGGGGAAAATTTTTAAATGAATGAAACAAGCTAGACAAAAAAAATATATAAAAACTTTGAAGCTA
Organism: Ateles fusciceps; assembly: GCA_036589455.1. Classification (NCBI taxonomy): domain Eukaryota; kingdom Metazoa; phylum Chordata; class Mammalia; order Primates; family Atelidae; genus Ateles; species Ateles fusciceps. The sequence continues at coordinate 10,350,845 of JAZHEH010000572.1, read as the reverse complement.
AAAACCACGAGTAGTCCAGGTGCAGTGGCTCCTGCCTGTAATCTTAGCACTTTGGGAGGCTGAGGTGAGAGGACTGATTGAGCCCAGAAGTTCAAGACCAGCCTGGGCAATATAGTGAGACCTCACCTCTACAAAAATAAATAAATAAATAGTAATAATGAAAAAACTAGCCAGGTATGGTGGCACATGCCTGTAATCCTAGCTACTTGGGGGGCTGAGGTGGGAGGACTGCTTGAGCCCGGTCATGGAGGTTACTGTGAGATGTGATTGTGCCAATGCACTCTAGCAAGGGTGACAGAGTGAGACCCTGTTTCAGATTCTAGAAAAAAAAGACAAACTAAAATCACCATCAGTAAGCAAGGTTATTCTGACGGCATCTGCTGATCTCTGGAGATCTAGAATGTAGCAGCTCTATACAGTGCTATTGTTTTGCGAGGAGGTAAGAAATTTAAGTACAGAGTGCAAATCACATACTGCTTCATTCAAGACAGTTTTGCTACCAAAATAAAAGGGAGATGAATTAAACAATATGTTTAGGCCAGGTACAGTGGATCATACCAGTAACCTCAACGCTTTGGGAAGCCAAGGCAGGAGGACTGCTTGAGTCTAGTTCAGGACCAGCCTGGGCAACATAAACCCATCTCTATAAAAAATAAAAAATTATGGTGGCTCACACCTGTAATCCCAGCACTTTGGGAGGCTGAGGCAGGCAGATTACTTGAAGTCAGGAGGAGTTCAAGACCAGCTTGGCCAACATGGTGAAAACCTGTCTCTACCAAAAATACAAAAATTAGCCAAGTGTGGTTGCACACGTCTGTAGTCCCAGCTACTTGGGGGGCTGAGGCAGGAGAATCCCTTGAACCCAGGAGGTGGAAGTTATAGTGAGCCAAGATCGCGCTACTGCACTCCAGCCTGCATGACAGAGCAAGACTTCATCTAAAAAAAAAAAAAAAAAAAAATTAGCCTATCTTGGAGGTGCATGCCTATGGTCCCAGCTACTCAAGTGGCTGAGACAGTAGGATTGCTTGAGCCTAGGAGGAGTCTGAGGCTTCAGTGAGCTGTGACTGTGCTAATGCACTTCAACCTGAGTGAAGAGAGAGACTCAAAACGAACAGTAATAGTATGTTTAGTAGTTGGTTGACTTACATTATCTGACAAATACCTTTTATGAGGATGTAACGAGAAGTCACAGAGCAGCACCAATCTGCCTACCACACTTTGAGTAGTATAAAAGCAGAGCGTCCCATCAGATGTTAGTGTTAATTATCAGGGAGAATGCACAGTGCATGAGGGGCCTGAGGCCCCAATTCTGTTGCCTGCAGCTGCAATATCCCTTATCCAAGGCTCCAGTCTCTCAGCTTACCCAGCAAGCTACTGTACAAATATCACTTTCCATATTAACAGAGATATCAAAGAATTGGGAAGCAACAGCTTAGAACTTTGGGGCTCCTAAACGAATCACCACAGTAGGTGAATTAGAAAAAGCCTTCTTCCATCTTTAAGGGAGAACTGTAAGAAACTTTTTCCTATCTCAGTCTTGGTTCTGGGTAAAGACAAAAGACTTTCCTGACAGTTCTTAGGCACAAGACAATCTTGCCCTAGGTTTGGGCTCTAGAATTCACATCATCTGACCAGGCAAATTCCTAACCAAGGAGTTAATTTAATTCAGATTGACTATCCATTATCTGAAATACATGGGACCAGCTATTTCCAATTTTGGAATATTTGCATTACACTTACTGGTTGAGTGAGCCTAACTGGAAAATACTCAACCTGTGTAACTCTCGGCTGACAGTGCTTCCAGGTGGCACAAAATATTCTTCTGTAAATGTTGCAAATAATATTCTAACAAATAGGAAATCTCAATCAAAAAAATCCTAAGAGGCCGGGTACAGTAGTTCATGCTTGTAATCCTGGCACTTTGGGAGGTCAAAGCGGGAGAATCACTTGAGGCCAGGAGTTTGAGACCAGGCTGGGTAACACATGGAGGCCCCCGCTCTAAAAAAAATAGCTTTTAAACATTAGCCAGGTATGGTGGGGTCCTGAAGGCTGAAGCGGGAGGACGGCTTGAGCCCAGGAGGTTGAGGCTGCTGTGAGCCACGATTGCACTTGGGTGACATAGCCTGGGGTGATGTTGCCTGGGACATAGCCTGGGTGACAGAGACCCTATTTCCACAACAACAACAACAACAACAACAACATCACAACAAAACCCAAGGGAAATACACTACTATTAGCAAAAGTATACAGAATTTTAAAAAGTTTTTAAAGACCACAGCATTACAATTACTGGATACAAATATTAAGCGCATCTGAAGTAAAGAGACTGTCAAAACTCAGAGAAAGGAACAAGATGAGTCAAAAACAACCAAATGAACTTTTAAAATTAAATGAACTGACAAATTATATAGTCAGGAACTCAGAAAGGTTATTGCATAAATAATTAGACATGGCTAGCAATAAACTGGTGAATCAGAAAATTATCTGTAAAAATTACCCAGAATGCACACGAAAAATATTAAGGAGGTTAAAAGAGTTGGAAGACAGAATTTTAAAAAATGGTACCTTACATCTAATTGGAATTACAAATGGAGAGAAAGATTAGGAGAGAATATAGAAAAAGAATGTCAGAGTCTAAAATTAATGAAAGATAACGATATTCACATTCAGAAGCCCCAAGAAACCCCAAGTAGGACTAAGTAACAGGGAATCACACTAAGATACATCTAAGTAAAACTGTAATCACGAAAGAGATAAAGAAAAACTCTTCTAAGCAGCCAGAGGGGAAAAAAACTACTCAGGGAGAATTAAAGATATCTTAAGATTAAAAAAACCCAAAAAACCTCAGACTGGTTGTGGTGCCTCATGCCTGTAATCCCAGCACTTTGGGAGGCTATTCCAGGCAGATCACTTGAGTACAGGAGTTTCAGACTAGCCTGGGCATCGCGGTGAAACTCCGTCTGCACTAAAAAACACAAAAATTAGCCAGGCATGGAGGCGTGCCTGTCATCCTAGCTACTCAGGGGGTTGAGGTGGGAGGACTGCTTGAGCCCAGGAGGCTGAAGCTTCAGTGAGCTGAGATCGCACCATCGCACTCCAGCCTGGGCAACACAGTGAGACCTTGTCTCAAAAAAAAGAAAAGAAAAGAGAAAAACTTGCTATTTTTAGACTCATGCTAATGGAAATTCTCAAAGACTTACTTTAGAAAGAATAAAAATGATCTCAAAAAGAATGAATGTTGAGCAAAAACAGTGGTAAATACGAAGGTAAACTTAAATAATCAATGATCATATGAAACAAATAATCGTGTCCAACAGTAATTGGTCACAGGGTTAAAAAAAATCTGGGCTATATGACAAGAGCACAAAATCAGGAGGACTGATCAAATTTAAAGCATTTTAAGTCTTTCTGTTGGTGAGGGGGATAAAACTAATGACCAACTTCAGATTAAGTGAAATACTCATGTTACTATCAGGCGTAAACAGAATATTCTATTTCTACAGTTATAAAGAAGTGGGAAAAATCTAAAGAAAACATAGACAGCTTCTGTTATTCACATTAGATATGCTTTTCATAACTTAGAAAACATACTGTTGTGTACATGTTTCAATTTTGGGCAAAATAGCAATGTAACTGGTAGATACAACATTTCTTTCTCTTTCATGGCACATAAAACACAATCTTCCCATTAGTCCAAGTTTAATGCTCAATATTGTTGGATTTTCTAGGTCAAATTGTGGCATTTTATGTATCTACAAAATTACTGACATTTAATGTCTTTAAATTAGGTATAACATTGGAAAAAAAACAGACAAACTTCCTTACAGAATCACCCCAAAGACAAAGCAACTTTAATTATTCCTTCCTTTGATTTTTTTTTTTTTTTTTAATGAAACAGGGTTTTATTGTTACCCAGCAAGTGCAGAGGCAAGATCATGGCTCAAGCAGACTGGACTTCCCGGACTCAGGTGATCTTCCCACCTCAGCTTCCCAAGTAGTAGCTGGGACTACATGTGTGTGCCACCATACCTGGATTTTTTTTTTTTTTTCCTGACATAGGGTCTCGCTTTGTCACCAAGGCTGGAGTGCAGTGGTGTAAACATGGCTCAACCTCCTAGGTTCAAGCGATCCACCCACCTGAGTCTCTTAAGTAGCTGAGGCCACAGGCCCCTGCCACCCTGCCCAGCTCATTTTTTGTAGAGATGGGAGTCTTGCTATGTTGAGCTAGGGATCTTAAGGGTACAGTGAGCTGTGACTGCACCACTGCAAGTATGTACATCAAAGTTGAGCAGTTGGTTGTGTTTAGAGAACACGGTCCATGTATCTTTCAGGGCAATATGGAATAAAAATTTGGGTTTACTATAACGTAGGAGATAGCTCACTAAATGTGAGGTGATGGCTCACTGTGGTTTTGATTTGTATTTCTCGGATAAATAGTGATGTTGAGCATCTTTTCACATGCTTTTTGGCCATTTGTATGTCATTTTTGGTCAAGTTTCTATTTAAGTTTTTTGCCAATTTTTATATTGGGTTATTTGACTTTTTGTTGAGTTTTAAGAGTTCTTTATATATGGTCTCAAACTTTTGAGCTCAAGTAGTCCTCTCCCCTCGGCCTCCCAAAGTGCTGGGATTACAGGTGTGAGCCACAGCATGCAGCTATTCCTTATTTTTGATGTTGTAATGTCATGCTCCCATTATCTTTACAATGTTATTACAACAATAATTTTATTACCATAGAATTTTAGAAGAAATTTAAATTCAGGTTCCATTTCTTCTTTTTATTTTTTGTGAGACAGTCTCACTCTGTCACTGAGGAAGGAGTGAAGTGGTGCAATCACAGTTCACTGCACCCTCAATATCCCCAGCTCAAGTGATCCTCCTACTCAGTCTTCTAAGTAGCTGGGACCACAGGCATACTCCACCATGCCTGGTTTTTTTTTTTTTTTTTGTAGAGACGAGGTCTTGCTATGCTACCCAGGCTGGTCTTGAACTCCTGAGCTTCAAGTGATCCTCCCACCTCAGCCTCCCAAAGTGCTAAGATTATGGGCATGAACCACCGTGTCCTGCCACTTGATTTCTTCTTAAAAACTAGAATAGAGGGCCGGGCGCAGTGGCTCAAGCCTGTAATCCCAGCACTTTGGGAGGCTGAGGCGGGCAGATCACGAGGTCAAGAGATCAAGACCAGCCTGGCCAACAGGGTGAAACCCCGTCTCTACTAAAAATACAAAAATTAGCTGGGCGTGGTGGTGTGCGCCTATAGTCCCAGCTACTCGGGAGGCTGAGGCAGGAGAATTGCTTGAACCCGGGAGGCAGAAGTTGCAGTGAGCCGAGATTGTGCCACTGCACTCCAGCCTGGCGCCTGGTGACAGAGTGAGACTCTGTCTCAAAAAAACAAAAACAAAAACTAGATTAAGACAGCTTATCCTACAATTTCTACCAACTCATTAGAATGGCAGCCTACAGGGGATAGAGGTGGTTAAATGTTGTATGAAAACTGCTAATTTTCTTTTAATGTTTAACTCACCAGGAAAGACAGCTATCACCATTTCCCATCTGCATCCATTGGATCTTTTAAATTTTTTAAATTATTATACTCATTTAACACATAATTTCCATTAAAATAAGAGTTAAGGAAAAAGAATTATTAGAAACTTTTATAAATAAGAATTACAGTAAAAAAAATTATAGAAAACCCAAAATATTATTCCATATTCCCCTGATTTCAAAGGTATATGAACCAAGTTCTCTAAACACAGCTAACCGCTCAACACTGATGCGCAAACTTGGAACATGTCCATCTCACAAATGCTGACTCCAGATTTGAAATATATCTCCAATGGGTTCTATGTACTTAGTCATTACTTCTGGTTCTTCTTCTTGCACTTGCAGGGTCAAAATGCAATCCATAAAAAATTTTTCTGAAATGTCTGATGGCTCATATCTTGTTAAAGAGATGGCCATCTTCTTCATAACTGCAAAATATTTTCAATTTTAGATTTGGAATGTCTAATCCAATCACTCATTTCTACACCAACTAGTTTTTTCCAATCACCTTTGTATAAAACATCTGTTTTCAGCATTTGTCCACTAATGAACCATATCAAGTATATTCTGGTGCACAAACATCACAAAATATTAAAGAATTCACCAGGCACGGTGGCTCAGGCCTGTAATCCCAGCACTTTGGGAGGCCAAGGCAGGTGGATTGTCTGAATTCAGGAGTTTGAGACCAGGTTGGGCAACATGGCAAAAACCCCATCTCTACAAAGATAAGCTGGGCATGGTGGCACATGCCTGTAGTCCCACCTACTCAGGGGGCTGAGGAGGATCACTTGAGCCTGGAAGGTAGAGGTTTGCAGTGAACCAAAATTGTGCCACTGCACTCCAGTGTGGACTGTAGTTTGAAACCCTTGTCTCAAAACAACAACAACAAAAGATGAAAGAATTCTGCCGCGTATCTGCTTAGCAAAATATGATGTTCTGGTTCTTGTCACAGAATATTACATAATGAAGTCCTTTCTAGTGAATGACTAACTGAATGAGAATGCCATATTTCCTTTTTAATCCTTAGAAATATATTGTTTATCTACTGATTATTGAGTTTGAAAAATTCATGTAGGAGGACATTATCAACTAAGACTTGTAGCCTGAGATTTTTGCTTATACAATTTCAACATCATTAGTCTAGAGGGGTGCTTTTTGCATTCACCTTCTGATATATCTGATAATTGGGAAACATTTTCTTGTCTCAACTTTCTTCTCCTTTGCTGGTATGGGCAGAGAAAGAACAACTCTGAATTCTCAACTGTGCTGAAGGAAAATTAAAAGCCAACTATGAAGTTAGTGTCTCTTTCTTTTCTATCTTCTTGAACGAAGATGCAATACTTGGGTAATGCAATATCAACATTATTTCCCTACCGTACCACCCTTCTAGGTGATTCCAACATTCTTCCATTTTCCAATTATATTAGTCCTTAACATAGTTGGGAATATGTGCAAAGAGGAAATAATTCCTAGAATGATAAAAAAGCAAAATGTTTAAGATCCCATGATGTAAATCCTGCAAAATAGGGTGAATTTTATTCCTTTTTGTAAAATAAGGGAAATATTGTTTGTTCTTTGGAACGCCTCTAAGAAAGAATAAAATTCATGGTATGTCAATCCTTGTAACCAGAACTGCTCAAAAATCTCACTATTAGGTACAATAAACCCTGATGGATACCATAAATTAAATAAAACAAAGTGCTCTGTAACTTTTTTTTTAAAGACAGGGTTTCACTCTGTCACCCAGGCTGGAGCGTAGTGGCTGAATCAAGGCTCACTGCAGCCTTGACCTCCCCAGGCTCTGGTGATCCTCCCACCTCAGCCTCTCAAGCAGCTGGGATCACAGGCACGTACCATGATTACAGGCTAATTTTTTGTAGAGGTGGGTGGATTGCTTGTGGTCTGGCTCGTCTTGAATTCCTGGGCTCAAGCAATCCACCTATGTCAGCCTTCCAAAATGCTGGGATTACAGGCATGAACCACCATGCCCAACCTCTGTAACTTTCTATATTGAAGAAAAACAAATCCTTCATCATTTCTCAAATGTATTAACATTTCTTCAAGGAAGGGTATGAATATTCACACTGAGTGAGATGGGGGAAAAAAGCTAACCTTCTGTCAATTCAGTTTTTACTGTCAAGCTTTTACAAGCTTACTCCAAATATTTTTGGAAGTGTGTAAATTTCATAAATGTGGGTGAAGCATTACAGACTTCTAAATATAAAGCTAGGATAACCAGATATTCTGATAGTAACTTAAACAGAAGAGTGTTATCATTAAATTTACTTTTCACAGAGACCATTGTGCTTACAGTGTAAAATGGTTTGCTAAGGGGCAGGATTAAGGAAGAGAAGCTATAAAGCCATTTTCATAAATCACAGCACTCTTTGCTCTCATCTACATGGTTATTGTTTAAACAGCATTTTTATTGTTTTTCCCATCAAAAAAGCGTATTTCTTCAAATCTATTGTCAAAGACATGCCTTGCCCATTTAATGCTGACTACCATACTAGTAGTATATTTTATACTATAACTTTTCCCAGAAATAAAATATAAATTCAAAAAATTTATTTTCATTTGATTTCACACAGTGCTTCCCAACACTTTAAGCCCATGTGACCTCTAGAACTCTTAAGTATCTATACGACCACTAGACTACAAACTTATTTTAAGCAAAATTTTATGCTAATCTTTCTGTAGCTCCAAGTGATCAAATTCTAGTTTTCCTATATAGGCTAGTCATTAAAATTATACCAATAATTTGATAAGTGTACTAAATCCCTAATCTAGCCTCTCTAAAGCTGACAACCTCACTATCATCTTTTGGTTTTCATGACCCCTGGCTCTCTGTCCACCCAGTATTTTTTTTCCCCCTGGCCCTACCTTAAAGTTGGTAACCATGGTTGTATTCTTTATTTTTCTTTAAATAATTCAAAACATGTCTACTGAATGCTTGATATATGCCAGGCCTGTACTTCTGGTTTCATCCATATTCACCAGTCACCTACTGAATAATGGCTAACATTGATAGGGATATAATATATCTCAGATACTGTTCTGAACACTTCACAAATAATGTTTTCTTTTCTTTTTTCTTTTATTATAGAGACAGAGTCTCTATAATATAGAGAGACTCTTTCTTTCTTTTCTTATAGAGACAGAGTCTCACTTTGCTGTTCATGCTGGTCTCAAACTCCTGGGATTAAGCAATTCTCCCACCTAGGCCTACTAAAGTGCTAGGGTTACAGGTGTGAGTCACTGCCAGGTCCACTTTACAAATAATACTGAATCCTCAAAACAATACAATGGAGAATGTAAAAACCTCTTGGGATGCTGATAATGTTGTTTTGTTTTTAATTTGAGTGCAAGTTACACAAGTATACTCAGTTTATTACATTTCATTAAACTATCCTCTTATATGTGCAGTTTTCCTGTAAGGCAAAGAAAATATTATCTTAAATTTATAGATAAAAAAATTAAAAGGAACTGTTTGCCCAAGATCACATGGCAGGTATTAGGAGGAACCAGATTCAGCTCAGGTAGTCTGACTTCAGAGCCAACCCAGTCTCTGTAACAATCATGCAATCCAGATATTTCTGTCTTGGCTCAATACTTTTCCTTTGTCTAAAATGACCTTCACTCGATTTTCAGAATGAAAGAACACAAAGTCTACCTCAAACTCCATAGTCAAAATCCTCCAATTTTCCATTTTAGTATTTCATTAAAACTTTATTATAATGGCATAGTTATCTGTAAGTGCATCTGTCTCTACCCTCATGCCCCAGAAATGTACACCCCCTGAGAGCAGGGACTATGTATACTGTGGATGCTCATAAAATATTAAATGAATTACTCCCTACAAATGCATTTTAATATAAAGTATATACAAGACTAATACTCATTCACTTTATCTCTGTAAGTATGAATTAAAAGCTGTACTGCACACGGCTTTTATGAAATACTAAGAAATAATACACTCAGATTAATTACTCTAATCCTGTATTCTGACAGAATTGTGTCAAGGACAATTAATGGACAAGCACAGGTGTACTCCTCCACACCTTTAGTAAGTAGACTAAAGATACATCCAAATAATTCTAACATACTTCATCAATTACAACATTTATAAGCCTGAATGGTCTTCTCATTAACCTGATGATATTTGTCTCTAATAATGTACCTGATTTTTTTAACAAATACATCTATTTACACAGACATATTAGATATATATTCAAATCCAACTGCCTATATAAGCATGTCTGTCTCTGGGGATCTCTATTTTATTTATTTATTTTGAGACAGAATTTTGCTCCGTTGCCCAGGCTGGAGTGTAACGGCACAATCTCGGCTCACTGCAACCTCTGCCTCCCAGGTTCAAGCAATTCCCTGCCTCAGCCTCCCAAGTAGCTGGGATTACAGACGCCCACCACCACACTAGGCTAATTTTTTTTTGTATTCTTAGTAGAGACGCGGTTTCCCCATCTTGGCCAGGCTGGTCTTGAACTCCTGACCACATGATCCACCTGCCTCGGCCTCTCAAAGTGCTGGGATTACAGGCATGAGGCACTCCACCCAGCCAGAATTTCTATTTTAATTCAATGATCTATCCCTGTACCAACTGCCCATCCCTGTACCAATACCACATTTTTCTATGAGTAATGTTTTAGTATCTGATATTACAAGTCCTTATCATTTCTGCAAGACTTTCATGACAATTTTTAACTGAACACACTTTTTTACTATATACATTAAAACCCTTTTATCAAGTTATCCCAAAAATCCTATGAGGTTTTAATTGAAGTAACACTAAATATGTAGATTAATTAAGAGATAATTTGATGGCATTAGTTTTTCACTCATGAACACAGTCCATCTTTGTCATATTTTATGACTTTTTTATCCTATTGTATTTTCTTCTCAAAGTGTTTTGAGTATCTCATTTGTTTTATCCTGCTTAACTAATAGGTTTGGTGGCTATACATAAACAGGACTTATAATCTAATTCAATATTGATGAAATAAGAATGCCACTGATTTTGCCTGATCTTCTGAGACAGAGTTTCACTGTTGTTGCCCAAGCTGGAGTGCAATGGCATGACCTTTGCTTACCACAACCTTCGCCTCCTGGGTTCAAGTGGTTCTCCTGCCTCAGCTTCCCGAGCAGCTGCGATTACAGGCATGTGCCACCACGCCTGGCTAATTTTGTATTTTTAGTAGACATAGGGTTTCTTCATGTTGGTCAGGCTGGTCTTGAACTCCCAACCTCAGGTGATCCGTCCACCTTGGCCTCCTAAAGTGCTGGGATTACAGGTGTGAGCCACCATGTAATCTAGCCCTTGCCTGATCTTAGACCCAAAAATTTGCTGTACTCTTATTAGTTCTCACGTTTTTGCCTGACAAGCATAATAATCATGTTACCTGTAAATAAAAACTTTCCTTTTTTCTCTATTAGCAATGAAGACTCCAAATGTTTTACTTTTAAAACATTTTACTGTTAACTCTCTACACAAATATATGATAGCTATTAACCAAGGAATCCTTCTAAAATTCTTATAATATTATTACTTAGATCTCTACAGGAAACAGCATTGGTAGGAATGCCTACTGATAATCAGGCACTAAGCTAGAAAATTTTATATTTAAACTTCACCTCAAGGCAAGTTAGGTGAGGAAACCAAGTCTTAGAAAGGTTGAGACTTGTCCAAGCGCATGAAGGGATGGAGCTGGGATTCAAACCCCATCTATCTAGTTCCAAAGTTATGCCCTTTTGTTCATACTGTACTATAAGGCAGTTTACAAGAGCATACTCAAGTATATACCTATTGCATACAGGGATATTCTGGCTCACCCTACTCTATTAAGACTAATAGCCATTATATCATCAGTGTAACAGCAACAATCCTTTCGGAAAGAAAATTTTCGTATTTCAAGCTTATCCATGCAGAATGCATCCTAAGGTCTCTGATTCAACAATGGAAGGGTTGTTATTAGCCGTTGCAGTATTTTTTTTTTGTACAGCCAGTAAATTTCCAACACCAAGGTTGGTTTTAAAAACCTGTTCACCTGGTTTTTTCACCTTCTCAGTGTTTAATCCTTTTCTATCTTACTAGTGTTACTTTTATTCTTTCCTGAATTCAAGACACAATATTCTTAACACTACATTCAAATAAAAAGTAAAAAAAAGAGAAAGGAAAAAAGGAAAATTCATTAGCTTAGCAGCCTATCCAAGCTACTGTTAGTCTACCCAAGTTATCCCATCCTTTATGAACAGAAGACCCTAAGACATCTCAAAATCATCTCATCATAAATGAGACGCTTTCTTCAGACTGGCAGATGCTTAGGGTCCAGCAACAGTCAAAATCCACTTACTGGTATATCCAAGGTTTTTCTAAAGTATAAGTAAAGAGAAAGTGGCCGTTTACAACTCTCAACAAGGCTGGGCATAGGGGCTCATGCCTGTAACCCCAGCACCTTGTAAGTCCATCACAGGAGGATCACTTGAGCTCTGGAGTTTGAGGCTGCAGTGAGCTATGATCATCAATACTAAGCAGCCTGTGGACAGAGCAAGATCATGTCTTAAAACAAAACAAACAAACAAAAACTCAACCCTCAAAGAAATGGTTATGTCCTATTAATTGTGGGATATAATGGGCTTATTTCATAATGTTTATTACATATGCTTTATAAATGTATATGCCAAATGCTCCTCAAAAACTGAAGAACTCCTATCAGAACTTCTCTATCACTGTCAATGAAGAAATGGGAAAAAAAAGATTTTTGATCCTATGAAACTATTAGAAAGTTTTTCTCTGAAAATTATTTTACCTCATATTCTTTGCTACCCCAAAGTCCTTAGAATTGTCATAATAGTTCTTTCCCCAAGATTCATTTAAAAATAAAACTAGATTTGTGTAAGTGCATTTTCTCAAACAAAAAAGGTACTCTACTCTAACAGGTTATCTACCCAACCAAGTTCCCTTTTGGCCATGAAGCCATTCCTATATTTTCACCATGTCTGAAATCTGCTTTCTACTGTGCACCGTCAAATTAACATGCTGTCAGAAATTACACATGTAAACACATACAAACGAATACTTAACTGGCGTAATTCTTTGACTTAAATATGAAACAGGAAAAAAAATTCCATAGTTTATGGGACTTTTAACACAAAGATTGAGAAATGCTTACCATAAAATTGTTTAATATGCATTAATACAAATGAAAAACAGTTAATCTACATACTTGAGAAATTTGCTATTACAGTTCTTTATAACATCTCTTAAAGAATCTGATCTTTAATGTGCCATTATGAATCTCAAATATTAACAAGCTAAAAAGTCTACATCTAAAATGCATTTAATCAAATACCATACAGAGCTGTAATCAAGAAAACTAAGAGCTGGAATTACATTTATCTTATTTTATTTTGAGACGGAGTCTGGCTCTGTTACCCAGGCAGAGTGCAATGGCGCTGTATCAGCTCACTGCAACCTCTGTCTCCCGGGTTCAAGTGATTCTCCTGCCTCAGCCTCCTGAATAGCTGGGATTACAGGTGTCTGCCACCATGCCCAGCTAATTTTTGTATTTTTAGTAGTAGATATGGGGGGTGTGGGGGGGTGTCACCATGTTGACCAGGCTGGTCTCAAATTCCTGACCTCAGGTGATCCACCCGCCTCAGTCTCCCAAAGTGCTGGGATTATAGGCATGAGCCAGCACGTCTGACCTCTGGAATTACATTTAGGTGTAGAATATTTACTTTCGGTTATCTGTACTCAATGATAGGTAAAGCAATTCAGTCACATCATTCACACATAAATACAGTCATCCCTCAATATAAGCAAGGGATTGGTTCCAAGACCGCTACCTATACAAATATTCACAAAGTCCCACAGTAGGCCCTGTGAAACCGGCAAATACAAAAAGTTGGTCCTCCATGAATACTCTATTTTCTACCCAAATTTGATCGAAAAAAAAAAAAACCCAAAAAACAAAAATCTTCATGTTTTCATATGAGGGAGTGAACTATACTTAAGATTTTCCCGAGTTTGAAATCTTTCAAATGTGAAAAAATATTAGCGAAGGAGACCTTGGTCTTCCATCTCTAAAATTCCATTATAATTATTTCCAGTCAGGAAGAAAAATTAGCATAATCACCACACTTTTTGCATGTGCTTTTGTTATGAAGGTTATTTATTCATCTTCCTTGCCAAAATTCCCAGTATTATTGGGCCTGATTTCTTGTCATTAAATGCAAACAATTTTCATGTACTATGTTTATAGATAAGGACTTATATACAAGAGTACCTTAGTTTTAGCAATATATGTGTAATGGCAAAAGACTAGTCTTTTCTCATCAGATGTACACTTAATCAATTTAGTAACCTGCTGTCACAGTTTAAACTTTGAGTTTCAAGGTAAAAAAAATTATTAGAAACAGAAATTCTGTCACAGTTCCCTATGTTGGGATAAAACAATACACATAAATATTTTATCAAATAATTATTAAGTATCTTTAAATCAGCATTTCCTTCTTTCATTTCTATCTGTAGGTCTACATATAGGGAAAAAATATTTCAGAAGTGCCACAAAGAACTCACCAATTTTCAGTAAATAAAGTTAATAATCCAACAAATCTATCACTCAACCCATATTAGGAAAACAGAAAAAACCTCAGTACTTGTTTTAAGTACAATTTTAATGGTTAAATACAGTCTTCTAGACGGAAAACTAGTATTTGCCAGCAGCAGATTTATGGCACAGATGCTGATTAGCTATCTCGTTTCTCAGAAAAAGATGTTTTTCTTCCTCTCCTCAAAAATTATTAGCCCTACCAAAATCTCAGAATTCACCACTATATAATTCATCCCTGTAACCAAAAACCACTTGTACCCTAAAAAGCTGTTGAATTTCTTTTTAAAGCCCTAAAAGGTTTTATCAAAGTAGCTGAAACTTTTTAATTATCAAAAATTATAAGCAAAGGGTTTACTTGAAATGCCCCAAAACTTTGCTGTAGTAATTTGTCATCTCAGTGCTTTTTCTAAAATGAAGGCCTTAAGAAAAAACACTTGTAAAATGCCACATGGCAGTCAACAATTAGTAAAATCTAGTTTCGCCAATATAATGCACATTTATACATTTTGACATCTCTTAATGGAGTCTTAAGAAGTGTCTTATTTTAACTGGCAGTATTGTTTTTGTACTATAATGGTACTTTTTACAATAAATGGCATCTTAGGATGCCATGGAATACAGCCAACTTGGTTTCTCAGAACCACAAGTTTCAGCCCAAAAGGATAGTTTGCCCAGCATCTCATTTTACAGATGATGAAAATGAAAACCCAAACATACGAAGTTCCCAACATCATAAGATCAAGAGCAAAAGAGGCCGGTGTGGTGGCTCATGCCTGTAATTTTAGCACTTTGGGAGGCCGAGGTAGGACCTGAGCCCAGGAGTTTGAGATCAGCCTGGGCAACACAGACCCCTTCTCTCTAAAAAAATTATTTATATATATAAAAAAAAAGAAATCAAGAGCAAGAGAGACTGAATTTGGGTCTTCTGGCTCCCAATGATGTCCTTTCCATTAAACAATGTGCCTCCTGAAGTAAACCAGATGAAAAAACTGCCTGGGTTTAATCGACATCTAATATACATAAAAAGCGTATCACGCAGGGAGCCATGTGTGCTTATGTCCTGAATCAAAAGACGGTCTCAGACTGACTCAAAAGTAACAATTTAAAAATCCACTGTCGTGTGTGTTTGTCTTTGATAAGATGTATAATGAACTACAGACACTTTAGAAATGAGAGCTTCCCTTAAGGTAGGGATTTCATCCGGAGCATTACAATGACTCAGTGCTATCTCACTTGCATCTTCTCCCCCACTCATCCCTGCAGGGAAAAGAGTCCCCAAGGTGAATGACAGGCCCACCTGGGACCTAAACTCCAGAAACTTCGCACATCTTTTCCAGTCTAAGAGCTACACAATTTACAGGTGGTTGGTATGTGAACCTCTCTTCTTGCAGGAAAAACTTAAAGGAACCCGATGAACGCAGTGACACCCGCAGTTTGTCAGCGGGGCTCGCTGGTGATAGAGCGTCTGGGGGAAGAAGCCCCAAGACAGAGAAAGTACCCGAGACTACGACACGTTATCAGGGCTCCGGGGTTGAAGCACCAGGCGACGACGCAAAGAGGCGTCGCAGGAGAAGCCAGTGGACCTGCGACACGGCACTCCCCGTGAGGTCCCTTCGACCACCCTCTTCATCCCCCCCCCCCCCCCAAGTGGGAAGAAGAAGGGAGGTGGGGGCTGGACGCGCGGAGGCGGGGACTGGGGGCTTGCCGGGCGGCGGTGGCGGCTCCGCTTGGCGGCCGCGGGAGGCCATTTTAGCTACGGGGCTGCCGGAGGGCCCTGCGGCCTCCAAGTCCCTACACCTCCGGCGTCTCTACCTGCCCCCACGGGGGCCGCTCCCGCCCAGGGCCGGGCCGGGCAGGCCAGGGCGGGGCGGGAAAGGCGCGGGGCTGGACTGGGTCGGGCCGGGCCTGCAGCGGCCCGGAGCTCTAGGCTGGCTGGGGGCGGGCGCGGGGGCGTCGCGTCGGCGGGATCCGGGCAGAGGGGCGAGCAAGGGGGGAGCAGGGAGAGGGCAGGGTGCCGTTACCTATATTGGGCCGCAGCCGCCGCCGCCGCCGCCCCGCTGTGGGTGAATCCAAAGTAGTTGCCGGTCGCCATTTTGGCATCTTCCCCCAGCCGGCTGGGCACTGCAGCGGGCACGGGAAGTCGGATCCCATGGCGGGAGGAGAGACACAGAGAAGCCGAGACGCCGAGGGAGAACAGGGAGAGAGAGAGAGAGAGGCGCCGTGAGAGCAGCCCTGGCGGGGCCTGGGCCGCGGCCGCGCCGCCTCCCCCCCCCCCGCCTCGCACTCCCTCACTCACTCGCACGCCCGGGTGGCGGCCGCCGCCTCCTCCCCGGAGCCTGCCCCAACCCCCGCGCCTCCCCCGCTGCCCGGGGCCAGGGGAAGGGGCCGGACAGAGGCCTCGTGGGCCACATTAGACTCACCATAGGTAAAAGAAACTACAGGGCATATGGGAATCATGGGCTCAGGCTGCTGCTGCTGAACTCTGAACTCTCACCCGCTGCCTCCCTCCTCTGCCCCGCTCCTCCTCAGCGGAGAACAGACCTCCGCCTCCGGCCGCACTGCGCAAGCGCGGCCGTGCTCGGCATCCTGGGAGCTGTAGTCCCCGCCGCCTTCGCGGCTCTCCCAGGCGCGTGCTGGGGCCTCGGCTGTGCGGGCGCTGGGAGGCCGGCGGGTGAAGACGGGCCTGGCCTTCTCCGAAGTGGTGGTGACGCCGCGCGGCCGCGGGACGACTGGGGCGCGTGCCGGGAGCGCCTCGCCCGGCCTCGGGGGAGTCGGGGAGCGTGACCAGAGAGCGTGACGTCTGTTCGCCTTTCTCTTTACTTTCCACTCGTTGCCTTCACTTTTGCGTGTTCGTTTATTCTCTGCCTCCCTGTCTTCCTCGCTTCTGAATTTTTCGGTAGAATTCGAGCTGGACGATTTAGTATTTTGCCTTATTTCCTGCCTTCCCGCAGCTTTTCCCCAACCTCTGAAGTGCGGAGGGAGGGAGAAGGAGAGGAGAGAAACAGAGAAAGAATGGAAAGTGCTTTTCTGTTGGACTAAAAGCACACCCCAAACATTCCTCCTGTACACACCTCTTTTCATACCCTTTCCTGGACCTGCACCCGCTCCCTGAGCCATCCGGCGGGTGTCGATCACCCCTAAGGGTATCAGGCACTGTTGTAAGTGCTGGAGATACAACAGGGAAGAAAACAAAGTCCCTGTTCCCGTGGAGTTTACGTTCTAGGAGCGGGTATGTGTCAGACAATAGCCAGTAGCCCAAACACAGAAAATCTGTCTGATGGTTACTGGAGCTTCAAGCATGAAGCAGGGTAAGGACAGTAAGGATAAGGGAGGTGCTCTTTCTTTCCTTTCCTTTTTTTTTTTTTTTTGACGGAGTCTCTCTGTCATCCAGGCTGGAGTGCAGTGGTGCGATCTCACTGCAACCTCTGCCTCCTGGGTTTAAGCAATTCTTCGCCTCAGCCTCCCTAGTAGCTGGGATTACAGGCACATGCAACCACGCCCGGCTAATTTTTTGTATTTTTTAGTAGAGACAGGGTTTCACCATCTTGGCCAGGTTGGTCTTGAACTCCTGACCTCGTGATCCACCTGCCTCAGCCTCCCAAAGTGCTGGGATAACAGGCTTGAGCCACCGCGCCTGGCCAAGGGAGGTGCTATTTCATGTAGAGTGTGGTTAGGGAGACCACTTGAAGGAAGGAAGATCCCTGCAGGAAGAGCAGCAAATGGAAGGGTCCGATGCAAGAATGTTCAACAGCAAGATCAGTCTGGCTGGAGCCCAGTGAGAAGGAGACCAGATCAGGTGAGGGTGCCAGATTTTCGTGGTAAGGACAGAACAGTACCGGCCCGCATGTAAGCATTTTTTTTCTTTCCCCGTGTTTCTCCCTGTTTTCCCTTTAGTTTCTCAGTTCGTCTTCAACCATTCTCTTTCCTCTTCCAGTCCCTCTGCTGATGGTCTAGTTTCTCTGGACTTAACTGTTTCCTGCCTTCCGTCAGTGCTTAACATGCTGCATGTATTTCACCTCTTCCTTACCTTCTCCATGCCCATCCCCCAGACTCCCTGCTCCTCATCTCCCCTCATTGTTGGATATGAACCATTAAAAAGAAATGGAAAGGGTGAATCAGAACCCAACCATGAAATTCAGGGCTTTGTCCTACTTTCTTATGCCAGAGCAGAAACAATGCCTCAATTCTTACTTGTGCCAACCTTGCTCCCCCACGCCTCCTACAAAAAGTACAGGCTCTCAGAACCTGTCTGATTTGTCCTGTTACTCATTTCAAAAAGAGAAAATGTAAAACCTTGGAGAAAAGTCAGTGTCATTATTTTTGAGAATACTGATGTTTTCCCAGGCAGAAGTTATTTGTGCTCCAAGGTGTTGCTAGGAAGAAATATCTCCTACATGTAGGATATTAGAACTGTATTTTAAAGGTACTTTGCATTGAACTTCATTAAGCAGTCAAGCTTCAAGACACTGACTGTAAACTGCTTTGATGAACCGGCTCTATTAGTTACTAGGCTATTTTAATAAAACTGGAGGAGAAAAGGCAGGTGTTAATCACTTGCCTAAAAAGAGTTTGTGTAGGCCAGTTTTATGCTTGGTTGCTTGGCAGGCCTTTGGAGGATGGCATGCTGCTGGCACACCCCAATGAGCAAGCACATAACTAGAAAGAGGAAGATGGGGCCTCTCCCCTGGTTCTTAGGGGTCAGAGTAGGTGTAGGAGTAGTGAAAATTATTTATAACAGCACTCTCAAAGATGCAGCCTGTAGGAAGAACCTCGCAGTACAGCACCTACTTGCGCCTGACTTGGGCTTCTTTAAGGAAGGAGTTTTGGAGGGGTCTTGAGTCTTTTTCCTGGGCATTTAATAGTTGAATAACCTGAACATGTTATTTAACCTGTATAAACCCATATAGCAAGAATAATAATAACATCTTTCTGACAGGTCTCTGGTGGGGTTTAAATGAGGCAGCATTTATGTAAAACAACATCCAGCTTTTTAAAATTTTGAGACAAGGCTTCACTCTGTCGCTTAGGCTGGAGTGCAGTGTTGCAATCTCAGCTCACTGGAGCCTTGACCTCCTGGGCTCAAGCAATCCTCCCACCTCAGCCTCCCGAATTGCTGGGACTACAAGCACATTTCGCCATGCCCAGCTAATTTTTTGCATTTTTGTAGAGATGGGGTTTCACCACATTGCCCAGGCTGGTCTCCAACTCCTGGGCTGAGGCGATCTGCTCACCTCAGACTCCCAAAGTGCTGGGATTACTGTTGTGAGTGAGCCACCATGCCTGGCCTAACACCTAGCTTTTTGATGCAAAAAGAACTAGACTAGATGATTGTTATTTATTTATTTATTTGAGACAGGGTCTTACCCTGTCACCCAGGCTGGAGTGCAATGGCGTGATCTCAGCTCACTGCAACTGCCACCTCTCAAGATTAAGCCATTCTCCTGCCTCAGCCTCCCAAGTAGCTGGAACCATAGGTGCACGCCACCACGCCCAGCTAATTTTTCATTTTTAGTAGAGAAGGATTTCATCATGTTGGCTAGGCTAGGCTGGTCTCAACTCCTGACCTCAAGTGATCCACCCACCTTGGCCTCCCAAAGTGCTGGTATTACAAGCATGAGCCACTGTACAAGGCCCATTGTCAGTCTTTTAAAATCAACCTTCTAGTAATTGAATGCACCGTGCAAGTCACACCTACAACTCAAAAGCAGGTGGCTCTGCCCTAAAAGAGTTTATGTTCTAGATTAAACACTGTGGATAGTTTAATCTTTCTTCCATGATTCAGAAGGCAGTTCAAGTTCATGACCGTGCCTCAGGGTCGTGATTATGAACCTCAGTTAGTATCTAAAGGCAAACGAGGAAACGTCATTGGCAGTCAATTAGCCACAAGATGGAGCTAGCCTAAGAAAGCCAGCGCCTAAACTCACCAAAATAAATCTGTAATAGTTGTCTTTGGTCACACCTTTGAGTCTACGTGTGGTATCCTGAAAGACCTTGATACAATACAGATAAATTAGGCAGAAAGGATATCTTACTAGCTACTCTATAGCAAGAGGAGTATAGCAAGGAGAATAAGAGCAAGGACTCTAAAGCTGGACGTACCTGGCTTCAAATCCCAGCTCCGTCACTTTCTGCTTTGTGACCTCAGCCACAACCTCTCTGCCTCAATGTTTTTTCCCTCTTCTGTAAACAGAGATGTAAAAGTAGTATCTTCATCGGGGGTTGTTGGTAGGAGTTAAAGACTTCCTAGATGTAAAGCTCTTAGATCAGTGCTTGGCTCATTGTAAGCACATTTGCATCATCCCAGTAATAAATCCTGTACCTGTTAGCACTCACTCCCCATTTCCACCTCCTCCCAACCCCTAACAACCGCAAAATTACTTTGTGTCTCTATAGATTTGTCTATCCTGGACGTATAAATGGAGTCATACAATAATGTGGCCTTTTGTGTCTGGTTTCTTTCACTTAACATAATGTTTTAAAATTTCATTGTCCATTGTTTGCATATGCCACATTTTATTTATTCATTCATAAGTTGATGAATGTTTGGGCTGTTTCCATTATCGGGCTATTATGAATAACATCACTATGAACATTGATATACAAGTTTTTGTGTGGACAGATGTTTTCAGTTCTCCTGAGTATATCCCTAGGGATGGAATTGCTGGTATACCTTTTTCCCCCCAAACTCTCTAAATATCTAAAATTATTTTCCTCTCTGCAACCACCACTCTGGTTCATCTCTTGCCCCAGGCTACTCCAGCAGCCCATGAATTGGTCTCTTGTCCCAAGAATCTAATCCTCTCAAACCTGTCCTCTACACAGTGATCAAGGATCTAACATTTTTTTTAAAAGTAGTCATAATTACAGTGTACATTATAATGCATTGTCTCATTTATTCCTTACAAAAGCCTACAAAGTAGGTACTATTATGAATATCCCATTTAGAGATAGTAAAACTGAGTTCACAAGGATAATAAGTGGCAGACACAAGATTTAAACTAGACCTATCTGTTTCCAGAATGCCTGACCTCTGTGACATGCTGCTTCCCTGAAACACATCTGAACGTGTCATCACCCTGCTGAAAATCTTGTGAAGATTCAACCTTACCTAAAGTAAGAACATATCCTATTACTGGTGGGCCACTAGAGTCACTTTTGTGTTTCCAGTTTTAGTGCACATGGCTATTTTTCATTTATGAACTCCTAGAGCACTTACGTTACTGGCTTTTTAATTATTTCATTCCAAGGCATCCTATAGTTCTCATTTTGTAACACTCATCAGACTGGTCATTTCATACTCAGTATCTCTCTTCCCCCAGGAAGGAACATAAACTCCACAGAGTCAGGAATCATGTCTGTTTTATCTGCCAATGAATTTCCAATTCCTAGAGCTATTCTTACTGGGCATGGTGGCTGGCACCTGTAATCCCAGCACTTTGGGAAGCTGAGACGAGCAGATCGCTTGAGGTCAGGCGTTTAAGACCAGCCTGGGCAACACAGTGAAACCTTGTCTCTACAGAAAATACAAAAACTAGGCCAGGTGCGATGGCTCACTCCTGTAATCCCAGCACTTTGGGAGGCCGAGGCAGGCGGATCATGAGGTCAGGAGATCGAGACCATCCGGGTCAACATGGTGAAACCCTGTCTCTACTAAAAATACAAAAATTAGCTGGGCGTGGTGGCTCGTGCCTGTAGTCCCAGCTACTTGGGAGGCTGAGGCAGGAGAATTGCTTGAACCTGGGAGGCGGAGGTTGTGGTGAGCCCAGATTGCGCCATTGCACTCCAGCCTGGGCAACAAGAGCAAAACTCCATCTCAAAAAAAAAAAAAAAAAAAAAAAAGGATATACAAAAACTATCTGGACATGGTGGCACACATCTGTAGTCCTAACTACAGGAGCTGAGGTGAGAGAATCCCTTGAGCCTGGGAAGTAGAGGTTAGAGTGAGCTGAGATCATGCCACTACACTCCAGCCTGAGTGACAGGGTGAGATGCTGTCTCAAAAAATAAAATATTAAAAAAAGAGAACTATTCCTAGAACACAGTATGCACTTAATATATATTTTGGGGATGAATGAAATTAGTCTTGTGTCCACTTTGCGAGGGCAGTGGTTTTATGATACAGGTCTTTACTATCTTTCTTCACCCTCCCCCCAAGTACCATCTGACATGGTACTAGGCACAAATGCAGATGCCAACCTATTTTAGTCCTTGCAGCTCCCTTGACATTCTAGCACATGCTATTTATTGCCAAGCTTGAACACCCAACACCAATGTTACAAGGGTTTCTTTGTGTCAGTAACATATTCATAGGAACCTGAAGAACCTACAGGACTCAAGGCAGCCATAGGAGTAGCTGTTTAGCAGCTTGGAGAAGAGTCTCACCCACACTGTGACCTGATTAGAGCTTGATATGATTATCAATGGAAGATGCTGAAGGACATACTGGTTTAAAGCCCACATTCTAGAGCAACATTGTCCAACACAACTTTCTTCAAGGACAGAAATGTTCTCTGTCTGCACTGTGCAATATGGTAACCACTGGCCACATGTGGCTATTGAGCACTTGAAATGGGGCTAGTAAGGCCGGGCGCGGTGACTCACGCCTGTAATCCCAGCACTTTGGGAGGCCGAGGTGGGCGGATCACCTGAAGTCAGGAGTTCAAGACCAGCCTGACTAACATGGTGAAACCCTGTCTCTATTAAAAAAGAAAAGAAAAGAAAAGAAAAGAAATGGGGCTAGTATGACAGAAACTAAATTTTAATTCAATTTAATTTAAAAAACCCGCACATGGCTAGTGGCTACCATATTGGATAGCACAGTACTAGAGTCAGATGGCCTATGTTCAAATCCTGGTTTTACTACTTACTGACAATATGACTTTGGCCAATTTATTTAACCTCCTCATTCCCTGATCTCATCTACAAAGTAGAAAAAATAATAATAGTACTAACCTCATAAATTTGACATGAGGATCAAAAAACTAAATACATATTTTGTACATGGGCCCATCAAGCTAGCACTAGGGTAGCTGGGGAAAAAGGATGACTGTTGCTAGGTACAGTGGCTCAGCTATAATCTCAATGCTTTGGGAGGCTGAGGAGGTTGGATCACTTAAACCCAGGAGTTCAAGACCTGTCTGGGCAATAGTGTGAGACCCTGTCTCTATTTAAAATAAAATTGTTTTTACAAGGCTGACTGTGGTCAGGCACGGTAGCTCACACCTGTAATCCTAGCACTTTGTGAAGCCGAGGTGTGCAGATCACTTGAGGCCAGGAGTTTAAGACCAGCCTGACCAATATAGTGAAACTCCATCTCTACAAAAAATACTAAAAATTAGCTAGGTATGGTGGTGCATGCCTGTAATCCCAGCTATTTGGGAGGCTGAGGCATGAGAATCGATTGAACCCAGGAGATGGAGGTTGCAGTGAGCTGAGATTGCACCACTGCACTCCAGCCTGGGTGACAGAGTGAGACTCTGTCTCAAAAAAATAAAAAAGGCTAGCTTTGTGCAGTGGCATCATAGCCAATGAGGTTTATCAGAGGTGTGATGATTGCTAATTGAAAAAAAAAGGCTGACTGCCATCCATAAAACAAGTCATCTTGCCTACCTGATTGATGGAGTGTCCCCTCCACTGGGAACTCTCTCTAGTGGGCATTTACATGGTATATGAGTTTCTTATTGCTGCTTTAACAAATTACCACAGAATTCCTAGCTTAACACTACATACATTTATTATCTTACTATTCTGTAGTTTAGAAGCCTCACTGGGCTAAAATCAAATTGCCAACTGGGGGTGGGCGTGGTGGCTCATGCCTGTAATTCCAGCACTTTGGGAAGCAGAGGAGGAGTGGCGGACCACCTGAGGTCAGGAGTTCAAGACCAGCCCTGACCAACATGAAGAAACCCTGTCTCTATTAAATATACAAAATTTAGCCAGACTGTGGTGGTGGACGCCTGTAATCCCAGCTACTCGGGAGGCTGAGGCAACAAATTGCTTGAACCTGAGAGGTAGAGGCTGCAGTGAGCCACGATGGTGCCACTGTACTCTAGCTTGGGCAACAGAGCAAGACTCTGTCTCAGAAAAAGAAACAGACAAAAACCAAATTGCCCCCAGGCATGCATGTTTGTTTGTCTGTTTTTTCCAGCTTATAGAAGTTACCTATACTCCTTGACTCATAAACTCTTTTTTTTTTTTTTGAGATGGAGTCTTGCTCTGTTGCCCAGGCTGGAGTGCAGTGGCGCAATCTTGGTTTACTGCAACTTCCATCTCCCAGGTTCAAGCAATTCTACCTCAACCTCCCAAGTAGCTGGGATTACAGGCGCCTGCCACCATACCTGGCTAATTTTTTGTATTTTTAGTAGAGATAGGGTTTCACCATGTTGGTCAGGCTGGTCTTGAACTCCTGACTTCAGGTGATCCACCTGCCTCGGTCTCCCAAAGTGCTGGGATTACAGGTGTGAGCCACTGTGCCCGGCCATGAACTCTTCTTTAAAGCTAGCAGTATAGCATCTTCAAATCTCTCTCTGATTCTGACAATCTTGTCTTCCCCTTATAAGTATTCTTGTGGCCAGGCACAGTGGCTCATGCCTGTAATCCTAGCACTTTGGGAGACCAAGGCGGGAGGATCACTTAAGCCCAGGAGTTCAAGACCAGCCAGAGCAACATAGAGAGATCTTGCTTCTACAATAAATAAAAAAATTAGCCTGGCATGGTGGCATGTGCCTATGGTCCCAGCTACTTGGCAGACAGGTGGGAGGGTTGCTTGAGTCTAGGAGTTTGAGACTGCAGTGAGCTGTGATTGCATCACTGCACTCCTGCCTGGGTAACAGAGGGAGACCCTGTCTTGAAAAAAAAAAAGGATACTTGTGATTACATTGGGTCTACCTGGATGATCTAGGATACTCTTCCCATCTCAAATCCTTAATCATGTCTGCAAAATTCCTTCTGCCATGTAAAATGACATATTCTTAGGTTTGAGGGCCTAAGATACATGGGACATAGCTCTACATTCTGTGACCATTCTGAAAGGTACATCCATATACTTTCAGCCTCCAGACCTTATCGTCACAATTTTCTAGCCTAATTCTTTCCCAGTTCCTGATCGGCTAACAACCCACCAACCAGTGCCCATTTATAAGTACAGATCCATACTCAGCCTGTTACACATGAAATAGATAAAAAGTGTCCTCCCCACACCCTTTCCTTTATGACTATATTTCAGGGCTCCCTTGAGTGGAGCAGTAGGGCAGCAGGTATCTAATTTCAGCTTCTACCAATATGCCATGCAGATTGATCAATGAAACAGGCACTTGATTCTTTCATTAACCGGCTATAGGGAACTTTCCATGAGGCTGTAAGGATGGCTGGAGGAAGGTAACAGGAGCAGGTACCATGGGCTTGTGGGCCACCTGCTTTTGATAGTTTATGGTGCCTTCTGGGCTGTTCCAGCCTGGTCTCATATATGACCACTTCTATTTGGAATGCTGCTGTGCATGTTTAATTTTATGATTTGATGGATCATGTGTTAACTACTCATCATGAATACCCAGTTCATGATGGGCAATTTTCATAGGCACACGGGGTCCCAGACTAAGGTGTTAAGTCTCTTCAAGGGCTCAGGAGCCTCTTAGAAGCTACCTTTCAAGTAGAAGTATATTCATTGGCAGACATGATCCAATTCCAAAACCTTAAGGATTTGTGTTTGATTTTCTTGTTGGGGCTTGCCAGAGGCTACATATAGCATTTTCGGCTGCCACAGAAATTTCCAGGACCATTGTATCCTTGGGTTATAAAGCCCAGTAACAGGGAAGCTGGGATCACAGCCTGGACTTGCTTCAGAGTCTTTGCTTAACTGACTACATCCAAAATCAGTAGCCTTATGAGTTGCCCAGTAAGTGGATTAGAGCAGCATGCCCAAATGTGGTCCATGTTACCTCAAAAATCCAAAGATCAGAGGGAGGGGATAGACAAAAGATTTTTTTTTTTTTTTTTTTGAGATGGATTTCGCTCCTGCTGCCCAGGCTGGAGTGCAATGGCACAATTTCGGCTCACTGCAACCTCCATCTCCCGGGTTCAAGCTATTCTCCTGCCTCAGCCTCCCAAGTAGCTGAGATTACAGGCATGCGCCATGATGCCCAGCAAATTTTTGTAGTTTTAGTAGAGACGGGGTTTCATCATGTTGGCCAAGATGGTCTCCATCTCTTGACCTTGTGATCTGCCCGCCTTGGCCTCCCAAAGTGTTGGAATTACAGGTGTGAGCCACTGTGCCTGGCCAGAATATTTTTTAAAAATCCAAAGATGGCCAGGCGCAGTGGCTCACACCTGTAATCCCAGCACTTTGGGAGGCCGGGGCGGGTGGATCACAAGGTCAAGAGATGAAGACCATCCTGGCCAACATGGTGAAATCCTGTCTCTACTAAAAATACAAAAAATTAGCTGGGTGTGGTGGCGCATGCCTGTAGTTCCAGCTGCTCCGGAGGCTGAGGCAGGAGAATCGCTTGAACCAGGGCGATGGAGGTTGTAGTGAGCCAAAATCGTGCCACTGCACTCCAAGCCAGGGTGACAGACCCAGACTCCATCTCAAAAAAAAAAAAAAAAAAAAAAAAATCCAAAGATGTCCACCAAGCCCTGTGCCTTGAGACAATAAGGCTTGTGGACGTGGGTTCTCAGAAGAGGCATTGGCTTATGAGGTAGCGGCCCCAAAATGCAGCATTAAAGGGCTTTTGTGCAGCGAAGGCTGGCTGTGCAGGGAAGGCTGGCTCTGTAACCAAAGGTGTCTCCTGGGGTACTTGAGGTTCAGAGTTCTTAGCCTTGGTTAATCTCTTCCCATAGGTCCCTATCCCATCCCATGTCTCAAGGTTCCACTCTTTCCCCACTGGTGTCCAAGACTTAGTTAAACACTTGTCGACATTCAGCTTCTAATTAATGCTGAAACCCCACAGCTCTTACCATTAACTGTCAGGCCCTGGACTTTGTCTTCCGCCATTCTTTCCCTGTGACTCACAGGAGATGGAGGACTTTGTCAAAACTGCCGTTGAAGATTTCTGAATGACAGCGTATTTTCTCAGTAGGATAGCCAGTTGATTTCCCAATGCCTTGTCCTACCCCTTCACTTCATCTCGTGCCACCCCCCAGTCATAATATGAGAAACTGTGATACTATCACATGCCTGGTACTACTTGTGTTCCTGTTCCCCTGGGTAAGGTGAAGTGCCATGTGCTCCTTGAATATGTGTGCAAACCAATTTATTTTTCCATTTCTTCTTTCTTAGCCACTCCTGGTACATGATACTGTACTAATCAGGACCTCAAAAGGAAACAGAAAGTATATTCAAATTGGGCAATTTGTTCTAAACTATCGAGGGAAGGGCTAGGTTGTGGAACTCTGAAAGAGAGCTGTGTGAAGGCCACCAGACAGGAGCTGTTGGCCTGGAAGGGACGGAGATAGGAGACAATAAATACTCCAAGCTGACTCTCCTCTCTCTCTCTTTGATCTGCCAGGGCTCCAGTTTGGTCAACCTTAACGAGAAGCCTCTGTAATCCATACGATTCAGCCTCCCAGGACAGAGAAGGGTGGAGAATGGTGGAGAGTGGATTTGGAGAAGCACATTAATAGAAGTTTCTTACTTAAAGATATCATAAGAGTTAAACTTGTTTGAGACCTAGACCTATTTTTCACTTATTTTGTGAACATCTTCAATTGTATATTTCTCTCAGGCACCCCAAAATCAACATAAGCAAAAGATAACTCCTTTGGCCTTTCAAACCTGCTTATCTTCTTAAGCTCACAACTTTTTATGGCACTATTCTTCATTTAGGCAGCTAGTCCAGAAACCTGGGAATCATACTTTTTTTTCCTTTTTTTTTTTTTCCTGTGGAGACAGGGTCATTCTTTGTCACCCAGGTGGGACTGGAGTGCAGTGTAGTGGTGTGAACATGGCTCCCTCTAGCCTTGACCTCTCAGAATCAAGTCATCCTCCCATGGCAGCCTCCCAAGTAGCTGGGACACAGGGGCAGCCACCATGCCCAGCTAATTTTTTAAATTTTTTGTAGAGACAAGGTCTCCCTATGTTGTTCAGGCTGGTCTCAAACTCCTGGGCTCAAGTGATCCTCCTACCTCGACCTCCGAAAGTGCTGGGATTACAAGCATGAGTCCCCATGCTTGGCCTTGGAAATCATCCTTGATCCCTCCCTGTCTCATATTCTGCAACTCTTTGGTCAACATTCTATAAATATCTTTCAGCTTCATTTCTTCTCCCCTCATTTTCCTACCAGTTGTCAGTTGAAGCTGTCATCATTTCTTGTCTGAAAATGTCAACAACCTCTTAACTCATCTTACTTCCCTCACCCTTTTAAATGACAATCTACCATACCACCAGAGTGATTTTCCTGAACTTCAAATGTGAATCCAGATAGATCTCCTCTTTGTTTATAAACTTTCAGCACCCTTAACCCTGAGGATAAAAT
This sequence comes from Ateles fusciceps, assembly GCA_036589455.1. Classification (NCBI taxonomy): domain Eukaryota; kingdom Metazoa; phylum Chordata; class Mammalia; order Primates; family Atelidae; genus Ateles; species Ateles fusciceps. Next base: position 10,322,203 of record JAZHEH010000572.1, on the reverse strand, counting down.
CCAAGTTCTTAGAATGTTACCCAGCACCCTTGCAATCTGGTTCCTATGTCCCCCTAAAGCCTCATCTGCTACCTACTACTGTACTCTGTTGTCCAGCCATACAAAACACTTGACATTTTCCAAATGTGTCTTGTTTTTCTACATCCTGGTGACTTTCCACATATTTCCTCCCTTTGCCTCTTCTGTTCATTCCTTTCTGCCTGCCAAGTAAGTGATAATTCCTTTATAAGAGTCAGCTCACCTCTTCTCTGGGAGGCCAAAGTTGAAAACCACCAAGCTGGGGTCCTCTAGAAATGCATGAATGAGTATTTAGAACATAATTAGAAGATTTCTAAGTATTATATTAATGTACAAACATAAAGCTTTATTATGTAGCTACTCATGGAGCTAAGTACAGTGTTTCATTGAATCTAAAATGCTGTAGATTATAAAAGCAGCCAAGAAGAAAACTCACCCAATAATAATTATGAGATACCCATTGATTATAAGATGCATCCCAAGTTCAGTAATATTAAAACGTGAAAAAAATGCACCTTGGAATAAGCAAATACCTAATCTACACTTTCATTATTTATATAAGGAATCAATCTAGAGACATGAGTGACTTGCTCAAGATCACATAGCTCCTTAGTGGCAGGGCCACATCAAGACATATGTGATTTCTAGTCTGAAGCCAGTTTCATTTCCTCATATACATTTATTATTGATGATCAGTGTGAGTGATAACAACTCCCAACTTGGCAAAATGAATTTAAATTAAGTGCCCTTATTCCTGTTTATGTCAGCAATATCAGAAAAAATAGAGCTGGTTCTTTAGCACCTGCACCTCCCCTTCGCTCAACACCACAAAAACCAAGCAAAAATACAAGGATCTTTCAGTAATGATTGTGAAATTAGCTTGTGAAATAGTTTGGATGTTTGTTCCCTCAAAATCTTACACAGAAATGTAATCCCCAATGCTGGAGGTTGTATTAGTCTATTTTCACACTGCTATAAAGAACTGCCTGAGACTGGATAATTTGAAAGGAAAGAGGTTTAATTGACTCACAGTTCTGCATGGCTGGGGAGGCATCAGGAATCTTCCAATTATGGTGGAAGGCAAAGGGGAAGCAAGGCACATCTTACATGGTGACGGGAGAGAGACATCAGGACAAACTGCTACTTTTAAACCATCAGATCTTCTGAGAGCTCCCTCACTATCATGAGAATGGCGTGGGGTAAACTAACCCCATGATCCAATCACCTCCCACCAGGTCCCTCCCTCAGCATGTGGGGATTACAACTAAAGATGAGGACACAGAGCCAAACCACATCATTTCAACCCTGGCCCTTCTCCAATCTCATGTTATTTTCACATTTCAAAACCAATCATAACTTCTCAACAGTACCCCAAAGTCTTAACTCATTCCACCATTAACCCAAAAGTCCAAGTCCAAAGTCTCATCTGAGACAAGGCAAGTCCTTTTCACCTATGAGCCTGTAAAACAAAACAACAACAAAAAAACAAGTTAGATATTTCCTAGATACAATGGGGGCACAGGCATTGGGTAAATGTTCCTGTTCTAAATGGGAGAAACTGGCCAAAACAAAGGGGCCACAGGCCCCATGCAACTCCAAAACCCAGTGGGGCAGTCATAAAATCTTAAAGCTCTGAAATGATCTCCTTTGACTTCATGTCTCACATCCAGGGCACCCTGATGCCAGGGGTGGGCTCCCAAGGCCTTACGCAGCTTCACCACTGTGGATCTGCAGGAAATAGCTCCCGCAGCTGCTTTCATGGGTTGATGTTGTGTGCCTGCAGCTTTTCCAGGTGCACAGTGCAAACCGTTGGTGGATCTACCATTCTGGGGTCTTCAGGACGGTGGCCCTCTTCTCACAGCTTCACTAGGCAGTGTCCCACTGGGGACTCTGTGTGGGAGATCCAATCTCACATTTCCCCCTCTGCATTGCCCTAATAGAGGTTCTCCATGAGGGCTTTGCCCCTGCAGCAGACTCGTGCGTGTATATCCAGGTGTTTCCATACATTCTCTGAAATCTAGGCAGAGGCTGTCAAGCCTCAGCTCTTGATATCTGCATACCTGCAGGCCCAATACCATGTGAAAGCTGCCAAGGTTTGGGGCTTGTACCCTCTGAAGCAACAGCCCAAGCTGTATCTTGATCTCTTTAGCCACAGCTGGAGCTGGAGTGGCTAGAACACAGGGCACCAAGTCCTGAGTCTGCACAGAGCAATGGGTCCCAGTCCTGGCCCAGGAAACCATTTTTCCCTTCTAAGCCTCTAGGCATGTGATGGGAGGGGCTGTTGTGAAGGTCTCTGACATGCCCTGAAGACATTTTTCCTATTGTCTTGGCTGTTAACTTTTGGCTACTCCTTGCTTATGCAAATTTCTATAGCTGGCTTGAATTTCTCCCCCAGAAAAATGGGTTTTTCTTTTCTACCACATGGTCAGGCTGCAAATTTTCCAAACTTTTATGTTCTGCTTCCCTTTTATACATAAGTTACAGTTTCAGAAAGCCTCTTTGTGAACACATGTGACTGAATGCTTTCAGAATCAGCCAGGTTAACTCTTGAATACTTTGCTGCTTAGAAATTTCTTCTGCCAGAAACCCTAAATCTTAAGTTCGAAGTTTCACAGATCTTGACCAGGCGCATGGTTCATGCCTATAATCCCAGCACTTTGGGAGGCTGAGGTGGGTGGATCACTTGAAGCCAGGAGTTTGAGGCCAGCCTGACCAACATGGCAAAATCCTGTATCTACTAAAAATGTAAAAAATTAGCCAGGTGTGGTGGCACATGCCTGTAATCCCATCTATGCAGGAGGCTGAGGCAGGAGAATAGCTTGAACCTGGGAGGCAGAGGGTGCAGTGAACTGAGATTGGGGTGAGAGTGGGACACTGTGCTCTAGCTTGGGTGACAGAGCAAGACTTTGTCACAGAAAGAAACAAAACAAAACAAAAAAACAAAGTTCCACAGATCTCTAGGGCTGGGGCAAAATGCCACCAGTCTCTTTGCTAAAGCATAGCAAGAGTGACCTTTGCTCCAGTACCCAATAAGTTTCTCGTCTCCATCACAGACCACTTCAGCCTGGACTTCTGTATCACTATCAGTATTTTGGTCAAAACCATTCAACAAGTCTATAGGACATTCCAAACTTTCCTACATCTTCCTGTCTTCTTCCACGCCCTCCAAACTGTTCCAACCTCTGCCCATTACCCAGCTCTAAAGTTATGTCCACATTTTCAGGTTATCTTTATAGCAGTATCCTACTATCCCAGTACCAATTTTCTGTATTAGTTCATTTTCATACTGCTATCAAGAACTGCTTGAAACTAGATAATTTATAAAGGAAAAAGATTTAATTGACTTACAGTTCTACATGGCTGGAGAGGCCTCAGGAAACTTAAAGTCATGGCAGAAGATGAAGGGGAAGCAAGGCACGTCTTACGTGGTAGCCGGAGAGAGAGAAAGAGCAGGGGAAAACACTTTTTTTTTTTGAGACAGGTCTCGCTCTGTTATCCAGACTGGAGTGCAGTAGCGTGATCTTGGCTCACCACAATCTCTGGCTCCTGGGTTCAAGCTATTCTCTTGCCTCAGCTTCCTAAGTAGCTGGGACTACAGGCTCACGCCACCATACCCAGCTAATTTTTGTATTTTTGGTAAAGGTGGGGTTTCACTATGTTGGCCAGGCTGGTCTCAAACTCTTGACCTCATGATTTGCCTGCCTCAGCCTCCCAAAATGCTGGGATTACAGGTGTGAGCCACCACACTTGGCCAGGAAACTGTTTTTAAACCATCAGATCTCATGAGAACTCCTTTACTATCGGGAGAACATCATGGGGGAAACTGCCCTATGATCCAATTAGCTCCCACCAGGTTCCTCCTGACACATGGGGATTACAATTCAAGATGAGGATTGAGTGGGGGGCATACAGCCAAACCATCTCAGAGGTGGAGCCTGGTAGGAGGTGTTTGGGTCATGGGGACAGATCCTTCATGAGTGGCTTGGTGCTGTCCTCACAATAGTGAGTTCTCACAAGATCTGGTTGTTTAGAAGTATGTGGCACCTCCCGACTCCCTCTCTTGCTCCTGCTCTTGCCATGTGATGTGTCTGCTCCCTCTTTACCTTCCACCATGATTGAAAGCTTCCTGAGGCCCTTACCAGAAACAGGTGTCAGCACTATACTATTTCTACAGCCTGCAGAACCCTCAGCCAATTAAACCTCTTTTCTTTATAAATGACCTAGGCTTAGGCATTTCTTTATAGCAGCGGAAGAATGGCCTAATACAGCCTGCATACACATGTATCCACATGTGTATAGGCACGTGTGTGTGCCTGTGCTCACTAACACACTCAAGCCAGGTAAGGCTCACGTAGGGAAGGTACAGTCCATGTAGGGAAATGAACGCATCTCATTTGCACTACTTGAGAGATTCTTCAGCTGTAAAAAGTCCTTTTTTAGGGGGCTACATCTCTAGCCCTAAGGTCTAAGTGTTTGGGTCATGTTATCCATTCAAGCTGAAATTTGGATTAAAACCCAGTCATATCCATCTGGGGAAGGCTTTAACTGCCTTGTGTTGTCTGTAGCCATCTCCATTTACTTCCCAGCTTTTACAGAAGTGCCATATATTCTCTCCCGATCGATCCAGGCTCTCGAATCTTCACTGAATTGCCCAGAAAAGATGCTCCTTTCCTTGAGTCCATGTCATCAGAGCAAACTAAATCACCATTACAAGCTTCTATGCATGCAAAAGCAACAAGACCAAGGAGAGGGGCCGACATTCTCCACTGTATTGGAAAAGAACCCACATGATGGCTTTCAGTCATCTTACTCTGCTCCCATAAAGGCACTTTTCTTCTTTCTTCATTAGTGCTGATTTCTATAATATCATATTAGGATTTCTAAAGGGCAGAATATTATAGGCTTATTAAAAACTTTTAACTATTAGAGACTCTCTAAATCCAGGGTTTCTCCAACTTCCTAATAATAAGAATCACCTGGAGATTCTTCCAATTACGCAAATTCCTATATCCCACTGGATTTTCACTGAATCAGAATCCCAGGGCCTTTGGTTGGAGAAATCGTATGTTAAACAAGTCCTCCTAAGTATTCTTACCAGCAAGTAAGTTTGGGAAACGTCCTGCCCAGCCTCACCATTCTAAGGATGAGGACACTGAAGTCCAGTTTTTTTTCCCCCCCTCAAACTCATGTGTTGGAAACTTGATCCCCAAGGCCACAGAGTAGGGAGATAGGGCCTAATCCGAGGTGTTTAGGCCCACCTGAGGGCTCCACCCTCATAAATAGATTAATGCCACTATAAAAAAAGGCTGTGGGAGTGTGTTCTCTCTCTTCCACACTTCCAGTTCCTCTTTGCACACTGCCTTCCACCATGTGATGGCGCAGCAAGAAGCCCCTCACCAGATGCTGGCACCTTGATCTTGCACTTCCCAGCCTCCAGAACCGTGAGCCAATAAATTTCTGCTCATTATAAATTAGCTAATGTGTGATATTCTGTTACAACAGTACAAAATGGACTAAGACACCTAAAGTAGTTAAATAACTTATTGAAGATACCTGTGTTTATGCTTGTGTAAATACAGACTGCTTCTGGAGGGACTGTGCCTGTCTTACGGGAAACAGACTAGAGAACTGTGAATCTAAGAAGTAAAAAAAGACTTCATTTTTTCATTATATGCCCTTTTGTGATGGTTAGGGAAAAATTTTCCCCATATAATGAACAATTTTTCAATAAAAACCTAGTTCTGAGTACATCTGATTTGCATGCATCTTAGAAATATAGTCATTGTACCCTAGCTTCCCCCACTCCCACCTACCTTGAATCTGCTTTCTAGCTGTCAGACAGCCCCCTCATTTCCCTTTCCTCTGCCTATTCCAGACTCCTCCACTTGTGCACAGTCAGCCCTGCTTTACTTCAGCCGCCCTGACTGGACTGAAGGCAAGGAGCACTTGAACAACCTCTTTTCTACCAGGAGGGGCCTGGAGTGAATCATCCTCTGTATGCGACAGAGCCCCAGAGCTGACTGGTGGGCTTGGCTGTGACTCAGCCAAGGCCTTTCCTCCAGGACTTGCCACCAATTCCACTAAGTGGCACCCAACCTTGAGTACATTCAGAAATGATATGGAACAGGAACTCTATGCTGGGGTGGCCATACTCCCACCTTTGCAGTTTCACATAGCAACATCTGAAAGTCATGTAGAAAAGATTCTTTATGACATGGTGTTAGCAGAAAGCATTTAAATGTCTAAATACAAAAGCGTGGAGCAAGTGGAACTGTCATTATCATGGTGGGAGTACCAGTTGTTTCAACCACTTTGGAAAACTGTTTGGCAGAATCTATTAAAGCTCAACAGTGCATACTTATGATCCAGCAATTCTATTCTCAGGTCTATTGCAGAAATGTGTATATACATTTACCAAAGGATATGTACACAAATATTCATGGGAGCAACTATTCCTATCAATCAAAAATTGGAAACTACCAAAATGTTCATTGACATGATTTGGCTCTGTGTCCCCACCCAAATCTCATCTTGAATTGTAATCCCCATGTGTTGAGGGAGCAACCTGGTGGGAGGTGACTGGATCATGGGATGGTTCCTCCCATGCTGTTCTTGTGATAGTGGGGGGAGTTCTCACCAGATCTGACGGTTTTAAAAGTGGCAGTTTCCCCTGAGTGCTGTCTCTCCTGCTGCCTTGTGAAGAAGGTGCTTGCTTCCCTTTGCCTTCCACCATAATTGTAAGCTTCCTGAGGCCTCCCCAGCCATGTGGAACAGTAAGCCAATTAAACCTTTTTTTGTTTATAAATTATCCAGTCTCAGGTAGTATCTTTTGTTTTTTTGAGACAGAGTCTCTTTCAATTGCCCAGGCTGGAGTGCAGTGGTGCAATCTTGGCTCACTGCAACCTCCCCCTCCCAGGTTTAGGCAATTCTCCTGCCTCAGCCTCTCAAGCAGCTGGGATTACAGGCATGCACCACTACACCACCACACCTGGCTAATGTTTGTATTTTTATTAGAGACAGGGTTTCACCATATTGGCCAGGCTGGTCTCAAACTTCTGACCTCAAGTGATCTGCCAGCCTTGGCCTCCCAAAATGCTGGGATTATAGGCATGAGTCACCATGCCTGGCATCAGGTAGTATCTTTATAGCAGTGTGAAAAGTTTAATATATTCATCAATAGTCAAATAAATAAGTCTATCCTATTCATAAAATGGAATATTATCAGGAACGAAATGAATGAATTAACGTTACATGCAACAGCATGGATGATTCTTACAAATATAATGTTGAGCCAAAAAAAAAAAAAGCCAGACATAAATAAGGATTTTATGTGGTTATTTACGTGAAGTTCTAAAGTTAGGCAAAATTAATCTTTGTTATTTTAAGTCAGGATAGTGGGTGGAAAGTGACTGGGAAGGGGCTGATAGTATTAGAGTCCAACCAAAGAGATGGATAACTTATAACATTTAATTTGTAAACGTATAAATTGGGTAAGAAATGGGTAATTTATAGAAATTCATTTAATGGTCACTCATATAGTTCTCTGGATGTATGTTTACTTCAACCTAAAGCTTACTTAAAAAGACACAGCCCTGGCCAGCCGCGGTAGCCTGCAATCCCAGCACATTGGGAGGCTGAGACGGGTGAATGACCTGAAGTCAGGAGTTCAAGACCAGCTTGGCCAACATGGCGAGACCCTGTCTCTACTAAAAATACAAAAGATGGGCTTGGTGGCACATACCTGTAATCCCAGCTACTCAGGAGGCTGAGGCAGGAGAATCATTTGAACCTGGGCGGTGGAGGTTGCAGTGAGCCACAGTCGCACCATTGCACTCCAGCCTGGGAGACAGAGCAAGCCTCTGAAGACTCTTCTTTTTTTTTTTTTTTTTTTTTTTTTGAGATGGAATTTGGCTCTCATTGTCCAGGCTGGAGTGCAATGGCGCGATCTCGGCTCATTGCAACCTTCACCTCTCGGGTTCAAGCAATTCCCTGCCTCAGCCTCCCGAGTAGCTGAGATTACAGGCATGCACCACCACACCCGGCTCATTTTGTATTTTTAGTAGAGATGGGGTTTCTCCATGTTGGTGAGGCTGGTCTCGAACTTCCGACTTCAGGTGATCCACCTGCCTCGGCCTCCCAAAGTGCTGGGATTACAGGGGTGAGCCATCACACCTGGCCAAAGAAGGCTCTTAATTACCTAGTGATGATGCAATTTTTTTGAAATGGTAAAGCAATCTGTGCTGAAAGTGATAAACAGAGCACAGTACAACCACCCTTCCATTGACACGATAATGACATCCCTTTAAAATCTAGAATGTGTTAAAACTGGGTAAAATTACTTTGTGTTTATATGTCAAAGCAGACTTAGATTCTAGGCTCAGATTGTTAAAAACATATCTGACATATATATGAATGTCCATTTTGATATTATAAAGTCATGTGGGATGTAGGACAATCCATTCTCTTACAAAATTGTCCTGTGCATTGTAGGATGTCTAACCCTCATGGCCCCTGACCATCAAATGCTAGTAGTGTCACTGTGACAACGAAAAATAACACCACAAATTTCCAACATTCCTCTGGGAACATTCCAACATTCCTTTTCAACATTCAACAGGTGCTGTCACTTTGATCAACAACCATCAATATAGAGGATAACTTCCAGGCTATAAGCCATTTATGTTTGCATTCATGAAACCCTAGATGATCCATGGTCATCAAAGTAATTTGATGAGCATAATAATTTGAGTCAACTCTCTCAGGTCTTCAAGGCCTCTCCACTCATTGCACTGCAGATCTGTTCCAAATTAGGCTCCCTGGAGTCTCAGCTTAATGAACATTTGGAGGTTCTGTGGTTGGTGACTGGCCTCAAGAGTCTATCAGAAGAGATGGGTAATGTTCTTAGACAAACAAGTGGAAATTATGCCTGAATGCTTCAAACTATATTCCTATCTCTGCCTTGAGATTTCACTTCCTTTATAAATAAGACTCCTCTGATATTCTAGAGCAGGGCTGGGCACAGTGGCTCACAACTGTAATCCCAGCACTTTGGGAGGCCAAGGCAGGAGGATCTCGTGAGGTCAGGAGTTTGAGACCAGCCTAGAGAAACCCCGTCTCTACTAAAGATACAAAAACTAGCTGGGCATAGTAGTGCATGCCTGTAATCTCAGCTACTCGGGATGGTGAGGCAGGAGAATCACATGAACCCGAGAGGCAGAGGTTGCAGTGAGCTGAGATTGCACTACTGCACTCCAGTCTGGGTGAGAGTGAAATTCCGTCTTAAAAAAAAAAAAGATGTTCTAGAGCAGAGGGCTCCATTGACTTCTCAGTCTGTACAATCAAGGGTTGCAATCCATGCTGGACATTCTTGTCCACTAATACAAGAATGTTCAAGTTCAAGATTAAGGTCTGACAGGGTTCAGTTTCTGGTTAGGGCTTTGGATCCCTAAATACTAGAGACCTTGCACCTCATCTTCTGTCATGGGATATAGTTAACATTTGAGTGATTATTATATGTTAGGCTATACACCAACCCAGTACTTTACATTTTACAGGAGTTATTTAATTCTCAGAACAATCTTAGACGGTAGATACTGTTATTATTCCTAAAACTCGGCAAATAGACTTGTGTTTATATGGCAATGCTGACTTCGATTCTAGGCTCAGACCATGATAAACACACTTTTGATGTTTGTAAGGTTTTAATGAGAAAACTGAGGCACAGAGTGGTTAACTAAAATTCTCAGAGTCACATAGTTAATAAGCTAAAGAGCCAAGATTTGAACCCAGGCACCTGATTCCAAAGCTAGAGTGTTTAACCAATGTAGGAGGACCCCCTTGCCAAGAAGCTGGATCTTGGGCATAAAGAAATGGTATAGCCTTACATTGGATAAGTGCCTTTTGGCATTCAGCCTGCCTAGGAGAAGTCTGGTGCATTCCTGTATCAGTGAGGTTGCATCCAGCTTCAAATAGCAATAGAAAGCTGACTAGTAAGTCTGAACAATAAGAACATTTATTGCTGCCTGTAATCCCAGCACTTTGGGAGGCCGAGGCGGGCGGATCACGAGGTCAAGAGATCTAGACCATCCTGGTCAACATGGTGAAACCCCGTCTCTACTACAAAAAAATTAGCTGGGCGTGGTGGCGCACGCCTGTAGTCCCAGCTACTGGGGAGGCTGAGGCAGGAGAATTGCTTGAACCCGGGAAGCGGAGGTTGTAGTGAGCCGAGATCATGCCACTGCACTCCAGCCTGGCGCCTGGTGACAGAGTGAGACTCTGTCTCAAAAAAAGAAAAAAAAAAAAAAAAAAGAACATTTATTGCTTATTCAATGTGAAGTCCCAAGGTTGGTTGAATGGTTCACTAATATTATCAGGCACTCTTGGCCTCATCATCATCAGTATATTAGCTTTTCTTCTTCTCATGTGTTATCTCCTTGCAGTGAGATGGTTGCTGCAGTTCCAATTGCACAAGAGAAAGAAAGGAGCAAGGAGCAGAGGAAAAAGGACTTCTAATGGCTTTTTATCCCTAGCTAACTTTTTTTGGGTTTCATTGACTATAACTGACATGCTTACTCCTAAACCTATTGTTGGAAAAGGGGAATGGTAGGTAATATGATGATTGCCTTCGACAAATCACTATGTATCCCTGGGGTTCTGTTGCCAGGGGTTTCAACCATTACCAAATTAGGGTGCTGTTAGGAAAGAAAGGGGATGACTGCCATCTTAGCTTGGCCTGCCATAATAAAGCCCCATAGACTGAGTGGCTTCAACCGCAGACATTTATTGTCTCACAGTTCTAGAGTTTGAAAAGTTCAAGATTAAGGTCTGGCAGGATTCAATTTCTGGTTAGGGCTTTGGATCCCTAATTACATCTAAAAGGCTCCATCTGCAAATATCATCACATCTGCGATTAGGGCTTCAACATATGAATTGCAGGGGACACAAACATTCAGTCCAAAACAGCTGCCTAGTAGGCAATAGAACAACATCTGCCATTTCTTTGTGGGGTGATTGGGTAGTCTCAGCTTGGGTAGCAACCTGGGAGTTATGTTGGTTGCCAGGGACACAAAAGATGTGCTTATGATAATCTTAGTAACGATGAAATCATGTGTCACTAGTCGCCCAGACCTGAGAGCCAGAGGTTCCCCCCACCATCTCCCTCAGAGATTTCCAGAGCTTGAGATTCCTGATTAATGGACTCTGTCCACAAAAGGTGTCCTTGATCATCTCAGACATTATGGGGCAGGTCGAGTATGGGTAGGACATTGCCTCTGTCATAACAAGATTTGATTTATTTCAAATAATCTAGAATCTATGAAGATATATAAGAGCCTCTTGGCAGATTCCTGAACACCTCATGCATGCAACCTTTGTCTGTCTATGCCCAGTGTCTCCAGCACGAATGACTTTATGGCTACCCATGTTGCCCAATTTCTAGGCAAAGCCTGAGGATGGGTGTTTCTGGTCTTCTGCATAAAGGAAGTAAGTATGACAAATTATGTTTTACCAATAGTACTTACTCCTTTGCTATCCCAATAGGTCTTTCTTTCCAGCACCTTCACCCACGACAGCTAGAGCTGAACCATCCACTTTTCTGGGGGTATAAAAACCAGCGATCTTTGGTTGCAAGGAATGGAAACCAATTCTGGCTGATGTGATAAACAGTAGCTTTTTGGGGAGACCATAGAGACCTGAGGCTCAATGGGAAGGCTAGGGGATCAGGCTTGAAACTGGGCAGGAACAAAGTCAGCTCTTCAGGGTAAGGAAGCAGGAATGTCCAGACTGGAGGAACAGTCTAGACAGACACCACTGCCTAATGAATGAATGCCAGTCATTGTCACTTCAATTCTCTGCAGAGTATTCGAACTAGAGACATGTTTGATTTCAGGCAGATTGCAGATTTAAATGTGAAAGGAAAAATCAATAAAGCCTTTAGAGGAAGACTGAGTAGAGACCCTTTGGGCCAGAGAGAGCAGGGTAAGATGTCAAGCCAGGCCTGTGGACTGGAGGACTCCTGGCCCAGACCAGGAATGGGAAACAGAGGTAGAACCTAGAGGTTTGGAGGGTGGGATGATCCTGTGGCTTAGGGTTTTGAGATGCTCAAGCCTAGCAGACACTAGGCTGCCAGCAACCTGACTGATTCCAGATCCCTACTGTGATGCCTCAGGTGTTCCTATTGCTTCTCCCTTCTTGGTCAAGGTCAGGTCAGCCTGGCAAGAAAGCACCTCAGGGCCCACAGCTGAGCAGGGAACAGGCAAGGGCTCATGCATCTCTTCTCCCAGTGAAGGTGCCCAACGAAATGGGTGTAATAGATAAGGAACCAGCCTGGGGGCTTAGCAGTGTGGAAATCCCGTGCTCCCAGGGAAGCTACCTGAAAATGTGCAATGCACAGCCTCAAGACCAAGAGGCTGCAATTCAGGGCCACCGGTGACAGCAACAGCTCCACGGAGTATAGAGCAGTGGAAACAGAGACTTCTGCTTTGTATATATTTTAATAAAAAACAGCTATTGTTGTGCCAAGCCTGTTCTAATCACTTTACACATGCTATGTTATTTAATCCTCCTAATAACTCCATTATGGGAGTTACTATTATTATCTCCACTTTACAGATGAGGAAACTAATGCACAGAAAGTTTAAGGCACTTGCCCCAGGTAACACAGCCATTTAAAGAGACAGAGCTGGGATTTAAATGTTGGCAATTTAAATGTTGGCACTACCTCTCATATAAGCCAGAGAGATAAACATAGACCCTGAAGCAGACTCTTTCAGCAAGGACTCACAATCAAAAAGGCAACAGAAGTCAAAGAGACAGATACAGGGGCATAATATGGGTGGAGAGCAGGAGGGCATGCCAAAGAGTCAGGGTGTAAGCACGTGGTTATGTGGAGACATGATTTTGTATAGCCTTCATTTACCTTGAACTTTCCTTTCGAAGGTGTCATGGGAGACTTCTAACACCAGCTTGATAATGAGAATCATAGACTCCTTCAGAATTCCGCAATAAATTTGCACAGCAAATCCTTCTTCTTAAAAAAATTTGGGGCCTGGCACAGAGGCTCACGCCTGTAATTCCAGCAGGCTGAGGCAGGCAGATTACAAGATCAGGAGTTCGAGAGCAGCCTGGGCAACATGGTGAAACCAATCTCTACCAAAAATACAAAGATTAGCTGGGCATGGTGGCTCAAGCCTATAATCCCAGCTACTTGGGAGGCTGAGGCAGGAGAATCACTTGAACCCAGGAGGCAGAGGTTGCAGTGAGCTGAGATCATGCCTCTGCACTCCAGCCTGGGTGACAGAGTGAGACTTCGTCTTAAAAAAAAATTTTTTTTTTATTTTACTGTGGTAAGAACACAACATGAGATCTGCTCTCTTTAACAAATTTTTAAGTGTAAAATGCAGTTAAGTATAAGGAAAAGATTGTATAGCAGATCTGTAGAACTTATTCACCTTGCTTAATTGAGACTTCCCATCAGTTGATTAGCAACCCGTTAATTCCCTTCTCCAGCCCCTGGCAACCACCATTCCACTCTTTGATTCAATGAATTTGACCATTTAAAAATATCACTGCAGTGGAATCATGCAGTATTTGTCCTTCTGTGACTGACTTATTTCATTTAGCATAATATCCTCAAGTTTCATTCATGTTGTAACATATTGCAGGATTTCCTCCTTTTTTTAAAGGCTAAATAATAATCCTTTGTATGTTTGTTTATTTGTTTTTTGTGATGGAGTCTCACTCTGTTGCCCAGGCTGGAGTGCAGTGGTGCGATCTCGGCTCACTGTGGCCTCTGCCCCAGGTTCAAGTGATTTTCGTGCCTCAGCCTCCTGAGTAGCTGAGATTACAGGTGTGCGCCACTACATCCGGCTAATTTTTGTATTTTTAGTAGAGACAGGGTTTTGCCATGTTGGTCAGGCTGGTCTTGAACTCCTGACCACAAACGATCCACCTGCCTCAGCCTCCCAAAATTCTGGGATTACAGGTGTGAACCACCATGCCTGGCCTGTACGTACTCTTTACTGTTCAAAACAAGGGTTAAAAGTGGTGGAATTGAGGCCAGGGGAGGCCTGTATGTGGTTACATTTTAAAAACTAACCTTAGCTGGGCATGGGGGTGCATGCCTGTAGCCCCAGCTACTTGGGAGCTGAGGCAGGAGGACTGTTTGATCCCAGGAATTCAAGACCTCACAGGATAACATAGCCAGACCTTCTCTCTAAAAACAAAACAAAAGAAAACGAGTCTTTTAGAGAAACATACTCACATATTCATGGATGAAATGATGTTATGTCAGAAATTTGCTTTGAAATAGTTTGGGAGAAGTGGGTGAGGGTTTGTTGGGGGCAGGATTGTCCCATGGATTGATGTGTGGATGGTATTGGAGGTTAGATAATGGATACGGGGCAGGGGACTTATTACACAATTTGGTCTACTTTCATGTAAGTGATAAATTCTCCATAATTGGAAAGATTTAAAAAATTAAGATATGGCACCACAATTTGATGGCAAGTGACTATATCTACCCTCGCAACTATGAAGGACTTATTTTAAAAACTTAGTAGTTTACTTAAAAGATAAGTCGAAAATTTTAAATGCTAACAAATCTTCATCCCAATTTTGCTCTTCCCACACAACATGCGTGACATCCTGGCCACAGAACTTGTGTGAAACCATGTACCACACAAAGCAAATTGTCAGTTTACTTGGAGTCTCTGGCTGTTACTCAGCCCTGACTTGGCTGTGTTCCTTCAGAGCTGAAGTCTCAGTTGAGACTCTGTGCTGCAGAAACAGGGGCCAGACACCAGGGCCCATGCCAAAACTGGAGGGGTCACCAAGACCCTTGAGGCCTCTGCTCTCAAGAACATGGGTCCCCTGTTACATCCAAAGGGAGAACCACCCACATGTCTGAAGGCATCTTCTAGATGGAGGATTCTAAACACTGAAATGCCTCAGACTCTGTTCTCAGCACCTTCTCTTCTCTTGCTACACTTTCCTCCTTGAGAATTTATCCTGCTTCACAGCTTCAAATTTACCTAAAAGCTGATGATTCCCAGGTTTATACTGCCAGCCTGGACTGTCCCTTGACTGCCATTGACTGGCATATCCGGCTGTCCTCACAACATTCTTAGGTAAATGACAGTGGGGAATCTCAGTCATGTGAAACAGGCTGTGGGATCATTGCAAAAGCCCAGGAGGATGGATCACAAGGTCAGGAGTTCAAGACCAGCCTGGCCAACATGGTGAAACCCCATCTCTACTAAAAATATAAAAATTAGCTGGGTGTGGTGGCAGGTGCCTATTATCCCAGCTACTCAGGAGGCTGAGGCAGGGAACTGCTTGAACTTGGGAAGTAGAGGCGGCAGTGAGCCAAGATTGTGCCACTGCACTCCAGCCTGAGTGATAGAGTGAGACTCGGTCTCAAAAAACAAGTAGGAAAAAAAGAGCCAGTCCCACCTCAGTCTGCTCATCCCAGGAAGCTATTCTTGATTCTTTTCTTCACTCATCACCTCCAGTTGTTCAGCAAGTCCTGTTGACTCTGCCCTCAAACTGTACTCCAAATCTGACTACATCTTACCACCTCTACCACCACCACAACTTCATCCAAACCACTAGTATCTCTCATCTGAGCTACTGCAGTAACCTTCTAACTCATCTTGCTGCTTCCTCCTTTGTCCCCTGTGTCACTGTAGATTAGATTTTAAATATATTCATCAGATCACAAGCCACTTCTAACAAAACTCAAATTCCTGCCAGGCACAGTGGCTCCTGCCTGTAATCTTAGCTACTTGGGAGGCTGAGGTAGGAGGACTGCTTGAGGCCAGGAGTTCAAGACCAGCCTAGGCAACATAATGAAACCTTATCTGTAAAAACAAAGCACAAAAAAACACAAATTATCCAGGTGTGGTGGTGTGCACCTGTAGTCCCAGCTACTCAGGAAGCTGAGATGGGAGGATTGCTTGAGTCTGGGAGGTCGAGGCTACAGTGAGCCTCGATCCTTGATCGTGCCACTGCACTAGCCTGGGTGACAGAGGGAGACTCTGTCTCAAAAAAAAAAAAAAAAAAAAAAGAGAGACCTTGTCTCAACAGAAAAAATAGCTGGGTGTGGTGGCAAGCACCTATAATCCCAGCTACTTGGGAGGCCAAGGTGGGAGAATCACTCGAGCCTAGGATTTTGAGGCTGCAGTGAGCTATGATCACACTATTGCACTCTAGCCTGGGTGTGATAGAGTGAGACTCTATTTCAGAAAAAAGAAAAAGAAAGAAAGAAAGAAAGAGAGAGAAAAAAGAAAGAAAGAAAGAGAAAGAAAGAAAGAAAGGAGAAAGAAAGAAAGAGAAAGAAAGGAGAAAGAAAGAAAGAGGGAGAGAAAGAAGAATTAAAAACAGAATAAGGTTGGGCACAGTGGCTCACGTCTATAATCTGAGCACTTTGGGAGGCTGAGGCAGTGGATTGCTTGAAGCCAGGAGTTCAAGACCAGTTTGGCCAACATGATGAAACCCTGTCTCTACTAAAAATACAAAAATTAGCCAGGTGTGGTGGTGCATATTTGTAATCCCAGCTACTCAGGAGACTGAGGTGGGAGGATTGCTTAAACCTGGGAGGTGGAGGTTGCAATGAGCCGAAATCGCACCACTGCACTCCAGCCTGGGTGACAGAGTGAAACTCTGTCTCTAAAAATACAATCAAAACAAAACAAAACTCAAATTCCTTATATGGCGGACAGGCTCTTACGTGACTGGGCCCCTGGCCACCCAGTTTCCCATTCCTCTTGGCTCCTTCTCTTCCAGTCACAGCCTTCATGACAGTCTGTGAATTTTACTCCAGTCTCGGGATCCTTGTGTTTGTTCTTCCTATTCTAGTTTGTTATTCCTTCATACTTCTGGCGTGTTCCCTCCCTTAATCAGGGGGATCCTTGGATTCAGGATTCAGGTGTCTACTTAAGGTTCTACTTAGGTTCTCAGAGACATTGTCCTCCTACTATATGTAAAAGAGGCCTGCTTTTTCCCACCGTGCCTTACCTTTTTTTTTTTAGATGGAGTTTCACTCTTTCGCCCAGGCTGGAGTGCAGTGGCACAATCTTGGCTCACTGCAACCTCTGCCTCCTGGGTTCATTCGATTCTCCTGCCTCAGCCTCCTGAGTAGCTGGGATTACAGGCGCCTGCCACCACGTCCGGCTAAATTTTGTGTTTTTAGTAGAGACGGGGTTTCACCATGTTGGCCAGGCTGGTCTCAAACTCCTGACCTGGTGATGCACCCGCCTTTGTTTCCCAAAGTGCTGGAATTACAGGCGTGAGCCACCGTTTCCCACTACCTTCTTTTTAAAATAGCCCTTATCACTACTGAAAATGGTCTTTATATGTTTATCTCTTTATGTTCCCTTTCCTTGCCCTCCTCCCAGGAACATGAATTTCATAAGGGCAAGGACTTTGCCTCTTTCACTGTTGTATCTCTTGTGCTTAGCACCGTATTTGAATGTTTGTTGGCTGAATGAATAATTACTATTCCAGGACTTGCCTGATACAGACCTATCTTTTCTAAAGAATGGAGAGGTGAAAGTGTCATTTACCAGCCACGTACCTTAGGTAGAGTCCCAGAATGTAGGCTTATGCCATGGAACTCATGTGAATTTCCACTTGGGCTATCTGGGATTCTTCTCAAAAGAGCCGATGTCTGGTGCACGGGCCATCGGCCGGCCTGTAGGAACATAACTCACATTTACCTTACCCCTCTGGGTGGTATTCTAGCGGGAAAGCAACTCACCACAGCAAGGGTGCTTTCTCTCCTGGGTCGGTCGGAGACACGGTTTGAATGTATCCCTGAGAAGAGTCTCAAATGATCTTTGCCTCAGTTGTCTTGTGTCAGTCTCCTGGGGAGAAGGATCCTTTACTAAAGTGAAAAACAAATCAGTCCAGCTTGAGAGCGGTAGATAACAGCACAGGGGGAGCTCTGTTTATGGCCTCAAAGGGTTTAACCCAGATTGGAAAAAGGCGTTTCACTCCAGCAGCAACAGAGGGGAGCTGCACCTTGCCTCTGACCCTAGAGATACGGGGCATGTCACAGGGCTTAACGACAGGGCACCAGCCATAGGAGGGAGGGTGGAAACTTGGGCAGCAAGAGTCATAGTGAAATGGTGAGGAGTGACCATCGGAGTGACATGGGAGCTGCATGGTAAACACTGGGGACGTGCCAAAGAAGGAGGCTGGATCAGGCAGGTTTTATTGCAATGATTCTACATAAAAAACACACCTAATTTCAGCGACTTATAGCAACATGAACACCACATTTATGTATCTCACCTATAGGTGTTGAGGTCAGCTGCAGTGGTTCTGCTTCAGGCTGTGGGTCCGGTTCACGTCTGCCCCACATGGCTCTCATGCTGGGACCAGCAGCTTCTCTTGGCAGCTAGCAGAGGTTTGAGAAGGCAAGCCAAAGCATGCAAACGTATTGAAAATCTCTGCTCAGGTGACATTCTTTTATGCCGGGCACAATGGCTCACAGCTGTAATCTCAGCAGTTTGGGAGGCTGAGGTGGGCGGATTACCTGAGGCCAGGAGTTCAAGACCAGCCTGACCAACATGGCGAAAACCCATCTCCACTAAAAAATACAAAACTTAGTTGGGCATGGTGGTGGGCGCCTGTAATTCCAGCTACTCGAGAGGCTGAGGCAGGAGAATTGCTTGAACCCAGAAGGCAGAGGTTGCAGTGAGTCAAGAGCATGCCACTGTACTTCAGCCTGAGTGATAGAGTAAGACTCTGTCTCAAAAAAAATAAAATAAAATTCCACTGGCAAACAAATCACATAGTCAAGCCCAGCATCAGTGGGTCATGAAAATGTGCTCTGTGGACTCTAGCGGGGGACCCTGGAAAGTCTGGGGTAAAGGCTGTGGATGCTGAACTCTGTGACAGGGAGGGAGTGAAAAATTGAGAGTAGTAAACCAGTCTCCCACAGGGCCCATCACGGCTGTTTGGAGGCCCACATGAGTTACCATGGTGACATCTTGAATGAGAAGGGAGAAACTCAATGATAAGGGCAAGAAGCAGAAGATTGTTCTTTGTTCCTGTTACTTTGATACGTATTCCTTTATTTTCACCCTCTAGGCTAAAATTTGAGCCTCCTTGATTTTTACCTACAGGCTAAATTTGAGCCTTAGGAAGCTCAAATTACAGGACCGTGAACATCTCTCCCTGGCAGGAAGCAACAAGGCTGAGAACTCGAGCACAGAGAGCTTGAAACCTGAAGGGCCACATGCCTGTGCAGTGAAAAGCAGCACCCGGGCCTGGCATGAGAAGAGAAGGCACCTGTCTTTTTCAGGTTTGTTTAAAATTACAGGCCTGGCACGGTGGCTCATGCCTGTAATCCCAGCACTTTAGGTGGCCAAGGCAGGAGGAGGATCACTCGAACCCAAGAGTTCCAGACCAGCCTGGGCAACAAGTGAGACCCCATCTCTATTTTTAAAAATTACAGATAAGATTAGATCTTCCTTGCTCTGCATTTTTGAGCTTGGTTCTGGGGTGACTTCTTTTCATGTCGAAGAATTTGTGCAACACTTAGTAGTTTATGGGAAATGAGGATTACACATAACTGATACTTCCTTTGAATGGAAACATGCCCCTTCAAGTGCCACAGCAGTGTTTATTTTAACCACTTAAAAAAAATATCAAAATCAGGCCGGGAACGGTGGCTCATGCCTGTAATCCCAACACTTTGGGAGGCCGAGGCGGGTGAGGTCAGGAGTTTGAGACCAGCCTGACCAACATGGTGAAACCCTGTCTCTAAAAAATACAAAATTAGCCAGGCGGGTGGTGCGCGCCTGTAATCCCAGCTATTCATTCAGGAGGCTGAGGCAGGAGAATCACTTGAACCCGGGAGGCGGAGGTTGCAGTGAGCCGAGTTCGTGCCATTGCACTACAGCCTGGGCAATAAGAGGGAAATTCTGACTCAAAAAAAAAATCAAAATTGTTCTAAAATATATAATTTATTACCCATCTCAAAAATCAAAGTGTCAGCTGGGTGCAGTGGCTCACGCCTATAATCCCAGCACTTTGGGAGGCTGAGGTGGGCGGATCACTTGAGGTCAGGAGTTCAAGACCAGCCTGACCAACATGGAGAAACCCAGTCTCTACTGAAAATAGGAAAAATAGCTGGGCGTGGTGGTGGGCACCTGTAATCCCAGCTACTCGGGAGGCTGATGCTGGAGAATCACTTGAACCTTGGGGGCTGGGGGTTGCAGTGAGCTGAGATCACACCACTGTGCTCCAGCCTGGGTGACAGAATGAGACTCTGTCTCAAGAAAAAAAAAAAAAATCTAAGAGTCCTGGATGTAATTTAATCTTTTCTAAAAGACTCGTATTTATCTATGTCTACTCTTATGCAACACAACAGTTTTTCCTTTCCTGTTTATATGTATTCTTTGCTATCAGTCCTTTAAAAAGAGTCTTTAAGGAAGAGATTAGGAAAGGGAGCTATCTTGTTATTACCAGATCAGGAAGATTACCATGGACTCAGGGAAATCTAATCAGATTTAGAAAGATACAATCTCAACAGATTAAAGGGATTCCCCAGAAGGAGTCAGGTCCGGGAAACTATTGAGAATGGTGCTCTTTAATCTTTAGATGGAGAATCCGTAATGAACAACTGAGGAATCACATATGAACACTGGGATAGATTTAGAAGATCAGGATGGAGTATTTTCTTTTCTTTTTTTTTAGAGAGACAGGGTCTGGCTCTGTTGCCCAGGGTGGAATGCAGTGGGACAATCATAGCTCACTGCAGACTCAAACTCCTGGGCTAGTGATCCTCCTGCCTCAGCCTCCTGAGTAGCTAAGACTACAGGCACGTGCCCCTACACCTAGCTAATTTTTGTATTTTTTTGTTTCTTTTAGAAATAGGGTCTTACTATGTTGCTCAGGCTGGTCTCGAACTCCTGGGCTCAAGCAATCCTCCTGGCTTGGTCTCCCAAACTGCTGGGATTACAGGTGTGAGCCACCACTCCCAATCAGGATGGAGTATTATTAAGCCTTTAAAAGTAAGGAAATTCTGACACATGCTACTACATAAATGAGTTTTGAAGACATTATGCTAAATACATTAAGCCAGACACAAAAAGGACAAATACTGTATGATTCCACTTATATGAGGTACCTAGAGTAGTCAAGGTCATAGAGACAGAGAGTAGGCTGGGTGCAGTGGCTCACGCTTGTAATCCCAGCACTTTGGTAGGCCAAGGCAGGCAGGTCCCTTGAGGTCAGGAGTTCAAGACCAGCCTGCCCAACATGCTGAAACCCTGTCTGTACTAAAATTCAAAAATTAGCCAGGTGTGGTGGTGGGCACCTGTAATCCCAGCTACTTGGGAGGCTGAGGCAGGAGAATCTCTTGAACCTAGGAGGCGGAGTTTGCAGTGAGCTGAGATTGTGCCACTCCACTCCAGCCTGGACAACAGAGCAAAAACTCCGTTTCAAAAAAAAAAAAGACAGAGTAGCATGGCGCTTGACAGAGTCTGCAGCAGAGGGAAGGGAATATGAGGAATTGTTGTTTAATGTGTACAGAGTTTGCTTGGGATGGTTGAAAAGTTTTGAAGATGGATGCTGGTAATGGTTACACAACAATATGAATGGGTTGGGCGCGATGCCTCATACCTGTAATCCCAGCACTTTGGGAGACCAAGAGGGAGGATTCCTTGCTCTCAGGAGTTTGAGACCAGCCTGGACGACATGATAAGACCCTATTTCTACAAAGAAATACAAAACTTAGGCTGGGCGCGGTGGCTCACGACTGTAATCCTAGCACTTTGGGAGGCCAAGGTGGGTGGATCACCTGAGGTCAGGAGTTCAAGACCAGCCTGGCCATCATGGTGAAACCCCATCTTAATAAAAAAAAAAAAAAGAAAGAAATACAAAACTTAGCGCAGCATGCTGATGTGACTGTAGTCCCAGCTACTCAGGAGGGCTCAGGTGGGAGGATCACTTGACCCTAGGAGGTCCAGGCTACAATAAGCTGTGATAGTACCACTGCACTTCAGCCTGGGGGACAGAGCAAGACCCTGTCTCGAAAACAAAAACAATACGAATGTACTTAATGGCACTGAACTGTACACTTAAAAATGGTTAAAATATTAATTTTTTGGCCGGGCACGGTGGCTCACGCCTGTAATTCCAGCACTTTGGGAGGCTGAGGTGGGCGAATCATGAGGTCAGGAGTTCGAGACCAGCCTGGCCAACATGGTGAAACCCTGTCTCTACTAAAAATACAAAAATTAGCTGGGGGTGGTGTGCGCCTGTCATCACAGCTGCTAGGGAGGGTGAGTCAAGTGAATAGCTTGAACCTGGGAGGCAGAGGTTGCAGTGAACCAAGACAGTGCATCTGTGCTCTAGCCTAGATGACAGTGCGAGACTCTGTCTCAAAAAAAAAAAAAAAAAAAAAAAAAGTAATTTTTTACATGTATTTTACCATAATAAAAAATATCAGAAAAACAAACCTCCCCATAACCAGAGCATTACTGGGGGAATATTATTGGCTATAGGTGGAAAATGGGTATTGTCTAGCCCTGAGGGAATGTGCCTGAAATATACATAGAATTTAGAGGAGGCCTAGGGAAGATGAAACATTAAAGGTGAGCCAGAGAGAACAATAATAAGTCATGTTAGGCTTGTCAAATATTTTGAATAGAGAATACCTACCCCAGAATGGAATTACTTGATGCAGGAACATATTAGAATTTGTCTGTAGTTTGTTTGAAAATGAACACTTTCGGAAAACCAGAACTCACTGATTTTATGTCTCTCTCTCTGGGACCCCACAAAATAAATTGCAGAGGATTATTTTAGAAAAATAAACATCTGGGCCAGAAAGCAAAAAGTGGGTGGAGGTGAAAGTACTCAGTCCCGGTGAACCAGTTAGAGAAGAAAGTGAACCAACGTAAGTAGCTGGTAGCTGGTAAAATGTCTAAAATCTTCCCAGAGGGACATGGGAGCTACAGGAGATTTGGAGCCCCAAAGGCACATTCCACTGTGCAGAAAAAGACATGGCAGAAGAAAGTAATTCAAGACCTGAAATTCAAATATGGGGACTGAAAAATATGAAAGATGGAAGAAAGCCTAGGATTTGAGGAAGAACAGATGGCAGAGATGCAGGCCCTCCGTGGGCCTCTAGGATCATGAGACATGCTTCAGTTCACAGTCTACTGGGAGTGATTCCAGCTGAAACAAATGTGAGGCCTGGGAAACAGGCAGATTTCAAAGGCCTAGGGTGGTTTCCAATGCATGCTGGTGGTGGGAATGGCTTTCCTGGGGCATTCCGCAAAATCTCAGCCTTATGCAGGCCTGAACAATTCTACTGCCAGAGGAGCTCAGGGCTGAAAGTGTCTGCTTAGGAGAGAATATGGAGGTTATGTCACTAGATAGAGAACTGAGTGGCCAGGAACACAAGGGGAAATTGAAATTAAGAAGTTTGGCTGGGTGTGGTAGTTTATGCTTGTAATCCCAGAACTTTGGGAGACCGAGGCGGGTGGATTGCCTGAGGTCAGGAGTTCGAGACCAGCCTGACCAACACGGGGGAAACCCCATCTTTACCAGAAATACAAAAATTAGCCTGGCATGGTGGCAGGTGCCTGTAATCCCAGCTACTCAGGAGGCTGAGACAGGAGAATCACTTCAACCTGGGAGGTAGAGATTGCAGTCAGCCAAGAGCATAATAAGAAATTGGAGATGAAGAATTTTGGATTTTATCTAAATATTTTTGACACTTAATCCCTTTAAATTTTAATTTATAAGAGTAAGAAATTCAATTTTTGGACTTAATAATTTTTCTCTGGGCTAGTCATATAGGAAGGGGAGTATATTCAAATCTCTATGTTGTAGATGTAGCATTTTTTTATTGTGGTAAAATATACATAACACAAAATTTACCATTTTAAGCACAGAAGTTTAGCGGCATTAAGTACATTCATGTCGCTGTGTGTATTTGTGAGTATTCTCCAAAGAAACAGAATCAATAGGACATGTATCATTGCGATGCTTAATTTGAGGTGTCAATTTGACTGCATTAAGGAATACAAACAGCTGGGTGTGGTGGCTCATGCCTGTAGTCCCAGCAGTTTGGGAGGCTAAGGTATTCAGATCATTTGAGGACAGGAGTTCAAGACCAGCCTGGCCAACATGGGGAAACCCTGTTTCTACTAAAAATACAAAAATTAGCTAGGCATGGTGGTACGTGCCTGTAATCCCAGCTACTTGGAAGGTTGAGGCATGAGAATTGCTTGAACCCAGGAGGCAGAGCTTTAAGTGAGCCTGAGCCAAGATTGCTCCACTGCACTCCAGCCTGGGCGACGGAGCAGCATTTCATCTAAAAAAAAAAGAAACCTGGTAAAGCATTGTACTTTGGGGTGTGTCTATGAGAGTGTTTCAAGAGGAGATTAGCAATGTGAAGCTGAGTGGACAAGGTGGGGAAGACCTGCCTTCAATGTGAGCAAGCACCATCCAATCTGCCGGCAGCCCAGAGACAACAAAACAGAGAGAAAGACAACTATGTTGAACTATCTGCTGGAGCTGGGATACACTCTCCTCTCCTTTGGACAACAACTTCATGTTTTCAGGCCTTTGGTCTCTGCCAGTTACACCACTAGCTTCTCTGGTTCTGAGCCACTCTACCAGAATCCCAGGATCCCCAGCTTGTAGATGGCCTGTTGTGGTGCTTCCCAGCCTCCATAATCATGTCAGCCAACCCCCAAAATACGTTCCCTCTCATATATATATTTATCTCCTATTGGTCTGTCTCCCTGTAGAACTCTAACACAATCTTCATAGATAGATAGAGCCAAGAAGTCCCATGATCTGCTATCTGCAAGCTGGAGAACCAGGAAAGCCAGCGGTGTAATTCAGTCCAAATCCAAAGGTCTGAGAATGCCGGGGGAGTCCATATGCCTGAGAACCAAGTGCAGTGATGTTGACACAAGATGAATATCTCAGCTTAAACAGAAAAAGCAAATTCACCTTTTAGGCCCTCAGCAAATTGGATGATGCCCACCCACACTTGGGAGAGCCAACTGCTAGCTGAGTTCACCAATTCAAAGGCTAATCTCTTCCAGAAACACCCTCACAGACCCAGCCATAAATGATGTTACCCAGTTATCTGGGCATCCTTTAGGGCAGTCAAATTGACACGTAAAATTAACCATCACACTGTGCAACCATCACCACCATCCAGAACTTTTTTCCTCTTTCCAAATTGAAATTCCATAACCATTAAACGATAACTTCTCCTTCGTTTTCCTCCAGCCTGCCCCTGGCAGTGACCACTCTACTTTCTGTCTCCATGAATTTGACTACCCTGGGTACCTCATGTCAGTGGATTCGTACAGTAATTGTCCTTTGGCACCTGGCTTACTGTACTTAACGTAATGTCTTCAAAGCTCATCCATGTAGCAGAATTTGTCAGAATTTCCATCCTTTTTAAAGCTGAATACTATTTCATTATATGCATAACTTCATTTTGTTTATTCATTCATCTATCAGTGAATATTAGCGTTGTTTCCACCTTTGGCTATTGCGAATAATGTTGCTATAAACATGTGCCTACAAGGCCAGGCACTGGGACTGATGCCTGTAATCCCAGCACTTTGGGAGGCCAAAGGGGGTGGATTACTTGAGCTCAGGAGTTGCTCAGCCTGGGCAACATGGCAAAAACACATCTCTACAAAAACTACAAAAAAATTAGCTGAATGTGGTGGCGCGCACCTATAGTTCCAGCTTCTCGGGAGGCTGAGTTGGGAGGATCACCTGAGTGTGGAGAGTTGAGGCTGCAGTGAGCCAAGATCATGCCACTGTGCTCTAGTTTGGGCAATGGGAGTAAAACTCTGTCTCAAAAGAAAAATCTGCTTGAGTCGCTGCTTTTAATTCTTTTTTTTTTTTTTTTTTTTTTGAAACAGAGTCTCACTCTGTCACCAGGCACCAGGCTGGAGTGCAGCGGCACAATCTCGGCTCACCGCAACCTCTACCTCCCGGTTCAAGCAATTCTCCTGCCTCAGCCTCCTGAGTAGCTGGGACTACAGGCTCATGCCACCACACCCAGCTAATTTTTGTATTTTTAGTAGAGACGGGGTTTCACCATGTTGGCCAGGATGGTCTCGATCTCTTGACCTTGTGATCCGCCCACCTTGGCCTCCCAAAGTCCGGGGATTACAGGCTTGAGCCACCATGCCCGGCCTAATTCTTTTGAATATATACCTAGAAGCAAAACTGGTAGAGCATATGGTAATTCCATTTTTAATTTTTTGAGGAGCCCATATTCTTTTCCATTTTAACTGTACCATTTTACATTCCCATCGGCAATGCACAAGGTTTCCAACTTCTCCACATACTTGTCAATATATATTCTGATTATCATTATTATTATTATTTTGAGACAGAGTCTTGCTCTGTAGCCCAGGCTGGAGTGTAGTGGTGTGATTGATCTTGGCTCACTGCAACCTCCGCCTCCCAGGTTCAAGCAATTCTCTTGCCTCAGCCTCCCAAGTAGCTGGGATTACAGTCATATGCCACCATGTCCAGCTAATTTTTGTATTTTTAGTAGAGACGGAGTTTCACCATGTTGGCCAGGCTGGTCTTGAACTCCTGACCTCAGGTGATCTGCCCGCCTCAGCCTTACAAAGTGCTGGGATTACAACTGTGAGCCACACGCCCTGCTGTTTGTTTTTTATAGTAGCCATCCTAATGGGTGTGAGGTGCTATCTCATCATGATTGTGATTTGCAGTTCCCTGAAGATTAGTGAGTAATGTTAAGCATTTTTTTCATGTCCTTATTGGTTCTGTATATCTTCTTTTTCTTCATTTTATTGGAGACAGCGTCTCGCTCTATCTCCCAGGCTGGAGTGCGGTGGCAGGATTACTACAACCTCTGCCTCCCAGGTTCAAACGATTCTCATGCCTCAGCCTTCTGAGTAGCTGGGATTACAGGTGTGTGCCGCCACATCCAGCTAATTTTTGTATTGTTAGTAGAGATGAGGTTTTGCTAGGTTGGCCAGGCTGGTCTCCAACTCCTGGCCTCAAGTGATCCACCTGCCTCGGTTCCCAAAGTGCTGAGATTACAGTTGTGAGCCACATGCCCAACTCTGTATATCCTCTTGAGAAAAATGTCTATTCAAGTCCTTTGTGTATTTTTTTTTGACACAGGATCTTGCTCTGTTACCCAAGCTGGAGTGCAGTGGCACAAACATGATTCAATGCAGCCTGGATCTCCTTAAATTCTTTTTTCTTTTTTTTTTTTTTTTTTTTTTTTGAGACAGGGTCTCACTCTGTCACCCAGGCTGGAGTGAAGTGGTATGATGTCAGTCATTGCAACCTCTACTTCCCAGGTTCAAGCGATTCTCCTCTCTTAGCCTCCTGAGTAGCTGGGACTGCCAGCATGTGCCACCACACACAGCTAATTTTTGTATTTTTAGTAGAGACGAAGTTTCATCATGTTGGCCAGGCTGGTCTCGAACTCCTGACCTCAAATGATCTGCCTGCCTTGGCCTTCCAAAGTGCTGGGATTACAGGCGTGAGCCATCGCGCATGGTCAGGGCTTACACTTTATATCTGTGCTCTCTATTTTATTCTGTTGGTCTATATGTCTCTCTTTATGCCCGTACCACACTGTCTTGATTACTGTAGCATTGATTACTATTGTTTAAAATCAGAAAGTTTGAGACCTCCAACTTCATTCTTCTATTTTAAGGTTGTTCTGGCCATTCAGGGTTTTCTGAGAGTCCATAGGGATTTTAGGATGGATTTTTCTTTTTCTGAAAAACAAGCAAACATTATTGGGCTTTTGATAAGGATTGCATTGAATCTGTAGATCATTTTGGATATACTGACATTTTAACAATATTAAGTCTTCCAATCCATGAGATGTCTTCCCATTTATTTATGTCTCATCTTTCAGTAACGTTCTGTAGGTTTTTTTTTTTTTTTTGAGACAGAGTTTCGCTTTGTTGCCCAGGCTGGAGTGCAATGGCGCGATCTTGACTCACCTTAACCTCTGCCTACCAGGTTCAAGCGATTCTCCTGCCTCAGCCTCCCGAGTAGCTGGGATTACAGGCATGTGCCACCAGGCCTGGCTAATTTTGTATTTTTTAGTAAAAACAGGGTTTCTCCCTGTCAGTCAGGCTGGTCTCAAACTCCCGACCTCAGGTGATCCGCCTACCTTGGTCTCTCAAAGTGCTGGGATTACAGGTGTGAGCCACTGCGTCAGGCCTTGTTTTGTTTTGTTTTGTTTTGTTTTTTAGAAAAGGTCTGGCTGGAATGTAGTGGCACTATCTCTGCTCACTGTAATCTGTCTCTCAGGCTCAAGCCATCCTCCCACCTCGGTCTCCTGAGCAGCTGGGACGACCACCACACCAGTCTCCTGAGCAGGGTGCACCACCACACCTGGCTAATTTTTGTATTTTTTGCAGATATGAGCTTTTGTCATGTTTCCCAGGCTGGTCTCAAACTCCTGAGCTCAAGCAAGGTGCAGTGGCTCACACCTTAGCCTCCCAAAGTGCTGGAATTGCAGGCGTGAGCCACCACGCCCAGCTGTAGTTTTCAATATACAAGTGCTTCATCTCTTTGGTTTAGTTTTTTCCTAAGTATTTTTTTATTTGTGATGCTATTATAAGGGAAATTATTTTATTTTTTGGAATGTTTATTGTTAATGTATAGGAATCCAACTGATATTTGTATGTTGATTTTGTATCCTGCAATTTTGCTGATTTTGTTTATTAGTTCTGTTTTTTTATGGAGTGTTTATCATTTTCTAAGTGTAAGATGATAGCATCTGTGAACAGATGCTTTGATCCTTTCCAATGTGGATGCCTTTGATTTCTTTTTCCTGCCTAGTTGGTCTGGTAGAACTTTCAGTACTCTACTGGATGGAAGTGGTGAAAACATGCATCCTTGTCTTGTTCCTGATCTTAGAGGAAAAGTTTTCAGTCTTTCTTTTTCTTTCTTTCTTTCTTTTTTTTTTTTTTTTGAGACAGAGTCTCACTCTGTCACCAGGCGCCAGGCTGGAGTGCGGTGGCGCGACCTCAGCTCACTGCAACCTCCGCCGCCAGGGTTCGAGCAATTCTCCTGCCTCAGCCTCCCAAGTAGCTGGGACTACACCACGCCCAGCTAATTTTTTTGTATTTTTAGTAGAGACGGGGTTTCACCATGTTGACCAGGATGGTCCCGATCTCTAGACCTCGCGATCCGCCTGCCTCGACCTCCCAAAGTGCTGAGATTACAGGTGTGAGCCACTGCGCCCGGCAGTTTTCAGTCTTTCACTATTAAATATGATGCCAGCTGTGAGTTTTTCATGTACGGACTATACTGTGTTGGGTATTGCATTTTTGAAAGGAGTATCTTTTTGCGGTGATTGTCATTGTGCAACCTTTAGTGAGTTACAGTGGGCAATGGGACTGGGCATGTTTTTGGTGGGAAACAGAATATGGAGCGCACTTCTGGCTTAGGCAATGTCATGCTCTAGAAGTTAACGGGCTGCTCTAACCCATATTAGAGTCTGCTGAGGCCAAAATATAAACTCTCCACGAGACAGATCTACAAAAGAACAGTGGCTGGCATTGAGGGAATGGATTCGTGAACGTAGAAGCCAGGAACGTTCTGATACATGCCTAGTCTCTTCTCCCAGGAGGAAGGGGAGTTAGCTGTACTGCTGCAGATTTTGAGCTAAAAGAGTTGCAAGACTGAAAATCTGGAAAATGTTTAGGGGAATCTCCATTTTCCTGGCCTCAAATTCCAGAGCAGCACTCCTGTTCTCTCTCCAACCCCTTATCCACTCACTCATTTCTATGAGAAGAGGACTAATTTGCCTGATTGGCGACTTAAGTACAAGGGCCTGGGCGCCTTCGCTCAGTTCTTTCCCTGCCATCTTCCACGGTGTTTGCTTGGAGGGCCTTTACCCTGCTCTGTTGCAGTCTCTGAAGCCTACTTCACACACAGGTTGAATGTCCGGGGATGCCTATGACCGACCCAACAGGTAAGTCTGTATTTGTTCAGGGTTAAAATATTGGCAGGTCCTTCTAGATGCACCCTTAAATCATGTTTTCTCAGCAGCTTGTTGACAACACTGACATTGTGATTTCTGTCAGCTTTTGATTGATACCTGTCTGTCTCCATTGTCTTATTTCTCCACTGATTCAGACTTAGGAAAGGAAGAAAAAAGTATTATTTCAGTTTTCTAAGCACTATGGAGTACTATGCAGCAGTTAAAAAGAAATAAATGGGCCAGGTGCAGTGGCTCACGCCTATAATCTCAGCATTTTGGGAGGCCGAGGTGGACGGATCACTTGAGGTTAGGAGTTCAAGACCAGCCTGGCCAACATGGTGAAACCTCGTCTCTACTAAAAATACAAAAAAAAAATAAAAAATAGCCAGGCCTGGTGGCACATGCTTGTGATCCCAGCTAGTCAGGAGGCTAAGGCAGGAGAATTGTTTTAACCTGGGAGGCGGATGTTTCAGTGAGCCGAGATCGTTCCACTGCACTCAAGCCTTGGCAACAGAGTGAGACTCCATCTCAAAACAAACACAACAACTAAGTGGCTTCAGAAGAATGCACATGGAAAGGTTTATTGTAAACTGAGCATGGTGGCTTCCACCTGCAATTCTAGCACATTAGGAGGCTGAGGC
Organism: Ateles fusciceps; assembly: GCA_036589455.1. NCBI lineage: Eukaryota > Metazoa > Chordata > Mammalia > Primates > Atelidae > Ateles > Ateles fusciceps. Next base: position 10,291,552 of record JAZHEH010000572.1, on the reverse strand, counting down.
AGGAGGACTGCTTGAGCTCAGAAGGTCAAGGCTGCAGTGAGCCATGGTCATACCCCAGCACTCTAGCCTGAATGACAGAGCATGATCCTGTCTCATATATATATATATGTATATTTATATTATATCTATATTATATATATAAAGAAAAAATCAAGCTGTGAAAGAAAAAGAAGACAGATATAATATGATACTATTTATGCTAAAAAAGCTCCACAAGCAAAACTCTATATCTCTCTAGTACCTTTATGTATGTGAAAACATATAGAAAGTTCAGGAATGACAATGGCTTCTGTATGTTGCATCTGAATTTTTAAAACAGTAGCATATGTCTGTGTAATTTACAGTTAAAAATGAAAAAACGTGTGTGAGTAGAGTGTCTGACTAATGGATAGCCCCTTTTGAAGTTTCCGAGGTCTTTATTATTTTCAGGTTATGAGTTGTGAGATTTTCCCTAATTGGGATTGTGAGAGAGGAGAGGTGGATGTCCCAGCCAGGTGGAACCCAGGGCCACGGGGTGAATGCAAGCTCTGCCCCTGGGAGCAGACTCTGGGATCTATAATAAGGGCTGAGTGTTGGGCTGGAAAAGCAGACGCCGCATAAGATTGGAGAAGCTGGGCAGGAAGGACTGGGATTGAAGTGTGCGTGCCGATGGAGCCAGAAGATCCAGGCTGAACTTGGGGCTTTGTTGGAAATAGATGCTTGGTGCCATAAAGAAAAATTAGCACTGAGACAAAGGATCTTTCAGAAACAAAAATTTTCTTTCTGGACTGCAGGAAGGGTACCTTCACTAGCCATTGTGTCACGAGAGTACAACGAGCAAAGGAAAACACACAAATTTATCCCTTACGTATTTGGGTCGTCCTTACTGCTGTGTTTGATCTCCGTTGGCTGGAGCCAGACCTTACAATTTAAACTAAAACCCAATTGGCTAATAACTTAAAACTTTTTTAAATAGGTAAAAGCAATGGAGAGCTGGAACATGCCGGTGAGCAGGTCTAGCACAGATATCCTGGTTAAAGTACAAGGACGTAGAATGGACTACATGCCTGTAAGCATGGCGTGTCTAACAGCCACATAGGCTAGGGTTTAACAAAGAGTTATTAGCACACTTATTCTTTAACAAGAAAGGAAACTTTAAAAAGGATCTTTTTTACTTCCCACAGGCTTGATTTGTATTGACTGCTTTCTGTGACATGCAGCAGTGGTTTGGCTGGGTTTAATCTATAGAATTGGCCCAGACAAGAAAGAACTGTGCTTTTAAGCACAGCTGCCCAATGTCTGCATTTGTGAAGTATCAAAGTACCCAACTAATGTTTGACATGCGGAGACTAAGTCTGGGGATGCCACCAGAGCAATGACACTATTACCTGTCACACGGTCCTGCTGCAGCTTTACTTGTCACACGGTCCTGCTGCAGCTTGACCTGTCACACGGTCCTGCTGCAGGTTTACCTGTCACACGGTCCTGCTGCAGCTTCGAGGAGGACTCTGCACCTGCAGATCCTTAAAAAAGCACTGTGTGGGTGTTGAATAGAAGAGGGGTGAAATACAAGAATATAAAAACTCGTCGTTTTCTAGCATCCTTTGCCTCCACCACAAGAGGGCGCATGTATTTCGGTCAGAGACCTGACTTGGGCCTCGGCAAGAGGCCAGGCTGGGATAATTACTTCCAGGTGTGGGGGGCTCGGAGCCTCTTCCCAGAGGCCATAGAAATGAACCCTTCAATTGGCCAAATGAATTATGTCATTTTGACTATTGATTCTGCCCCTACGGCTGCTGGTTCTAACCCAAGTCTATAACAGACACTGCGTTAATAATTGCATTTAACTCTTGATTATCCTAGCTTTCATTTGAGGATTCTTTGAGCTGGCTGCTTCTTCTTACGTATTTACTTTTAGGCTGTGTCATCAGTCTTCTGCAAATATGGCAAAAACTGTCATTTTTCTTCAGTTTTTTCACTAAAGACTACGTCACAAAAAAGGCCCTTCCTTTTGTAAACAGAAAGAAAGAGACAAATGGCACAGAAATTCCTAGAAGCAACATTCCATCTTTTGTTTGTTGGTTTCGTTTGTTTCGTTTTGAGATTGTGAACAGATGGCCCAGCTGCATCAATAACAAAGTCAGAGCTCACTAGAAAAGAGCGGAGAGGTATGAGCCTGGGCGATGCTAATAGCTCACCCCATCTCCCTGTGCCTTATTTCTCCAAGTAAAGTCTGCCTCCTGCCTGCATCTGAGCTGCTTGTAAAAATGTAGCTTTCTGGCCTGCATCCCAACCTAAGGAATCAGAATCTGGACTCCTGTGTCTGCATTTTAAATATGTTCCCTAGTTGATTTCTTTTTTTTTTCTTCTTTCTTTCTTTCCTTTCTCTCTCTTTCTTTCTTTCTTTTTTTTTTGAGGCAGGGTCTTACTCTGTTTTCCAGGCCAGAGTACAGTGGCATGACCCCAGCTCACTGCAAGCTCTGCCTCCTAGGCTCAAGTGATCCTCCCATCTCAGCTTCCCAGTAGCTGGGATTACAGGCGAGCACCACCACACCTAGCTAATTTTTGTATATTTAATAGAGACGGGGTTTTACCTTGTTGCCCAGGCTGGTCTGAAACTCCTGGCCTCAAGTGAACCACCCGCTTTGGCCTCCCATAGTGCTGGGATAACAGACATGAGCCACCACATCTGGCTCCCTAGTTGATTTCTTATGGCTATACATTACATTTGAGGTAACCCTCCTGGGGCGAGGCAAGAGGGGAGATGTGACACCCAGGGATAATATTTCTGCATCAGGATTCAGGACCTTACCCTGAGACAAAGGTCACCTATCCCAGGAAACTGCCCTGTGGAAAACAAAGCAACCAGTAGCTGGGCCTGATGATGAATAGGAGAGGCTGTGAAACCACAGAAGCTGGACTCAGCACTCTGGGAGCCATCTGGATGGAGAAATGGGGACCCTGGAAGAGAATCTGAGGATTCCCTGCTCTGTGCCACTTAGAAGCACCCAGAAACCCCAAGTACAGTGTCCAACAGTGTTGATTCCATCTGTAGAGCACCTCTGAAACATTACTTTGCCTCAAAACATCTTCCAAACTGCAGGAAACCTTACTTGCACTTCCTAGAGTTTCACCACATAGAGCTTGATTTGTGTGGGATTTTTGTTTTGTTTTTAAATCTTCTAAGTGGAAATCCCCTTGGGAAAATGGAGCTCTTGTTCAGACCTTGAAGAAGATTTGCTTATTACTGTAAGGAATATTGCCGAGTTTAAAATGAGGAAACTGAGATCAGCTCCCGGGTGAGGTTCTGCAGTCCGGGAAAGTGGGGGCCAGAGAAGTCACGCTCAACTTCCCAGGGCAAGGAGTTTTATAGGGGATAGAGGCCATTGAGTGGACATTGGGAAACAAAGCATAAGGCAATTGATTGGATATTGGGAAAGAGGGCTTGGACGGGGCGAGCTGCTACTGGTAGGCAGGCAGGATTTTCGGTGCGCAGGCATTAGAGGCGATTGATTGGCTACTGGGGAAACAAAGCATGAGGAAATTGATTGGATATTGGGAAACAGGGTTTTTCAAATTTTGGCGGGGTTTTTTGGCAGGGTAGGTGCCGAGTGCAGAGCTTGATGTCGAGTGCAGATTTGGGTGCAGAGTGCAGAAGTGGGCGTTAGGGAAGCTACGTGGCAGAGCTAAATAAGCGCGGAATGGTGAGGTAGTTTCCAGGCTCAGGGAGGGATAGGCGTGTCCAAGCTCCTGGCGAGGCAGCCGGCCTTACAATTACCTCTCATTACATAGTTGTGATCTCTTACCCTAAGAAGCAAATGAAACATTTTTGTTGAATTGAGAAAAGAGATTATTTTTAGAGCCCAGGGAAGCTTTAGGGGTGGAAGAATGGGAATTGAGTATTAATTCCAGGCTGGGTGTGGTGGCTCATACCTGTAATCCCAGCACTTTGGGAGGCTGAGGCAGGTCGATCACGAGGTGAGGAGTTCAAGACCAGCCTGGCAAAGGTGGTGAAACTCTGTCTCTACTAAAAATACAAAAATTAGCCAGGTATGGTAGTGGGTACCTGTAATCCCAGCTATTTGGGAGGCTGAGGCAGAGAATTGCTTGAACCCAGGAAGTGGAGGCTGCAGTAGCCGAGATCTCACCACTGCACTCCAGCCTGGGAGACAGAGGGAGACTCCGTCAAAAAAAAAAAAAAAAAAAAGAAATGCTATCAGAAACTAATGGGGTATCAGGAACTAATGGGGCATCAGGCACCTGAGGTAGAAGTGGGGATCCAGAAGGGACAGAGGGAGTGACATTAGGAGAGATGGGATGCCACCAAGGGGACATTTTGACAACCACTATTTTTGGTCTGAGCTCCTTCATTTCTTTGGCCTAACGTGGTAGAGGAGGAGGGACTAGGTTACTTAGACTGAATGAGAGGCTGAGGCGGGAGGATCGCTTGAGTCTAGGAGGTTGAGGCTGTGGTAAGCCCTGATTGTGCCTGATGCACTCCAGCCTGGGAGACAGATGAGACCCTATCTCAAAAAATAAAATAAAATAAAATAAATAAAATCTGATGTAAAAGCAATGCTCCAGCGCCCTGGACTTCATAGATTCCTCTGGGTAAGTGCAGTAGATGCCCTGGACGCATGGAAGTCGATGAATTTTCAAGCAAGAGAACTCTGGGATCTGCAAGCCAGGATGGGGGTGGGGTGGGGGGGGGGAGAATAAAACCTTGGGAGCAGAGGGAACCCGGCCTTCATCCCAGATACAGCCCCAGGGATAGGGCAAGGCCCAGAGAGACAAAGTGTTATAAGGTTTAACTAGGGAGATCCAGTTGTATCTGAGATAGTTGCGCTAGTTGCCTTGGGCTATGTATGAGTGGCTAGAAATGCAGAAACAATGGAAACACATTAGAATTCCTCTCACCTAATAGATACTCCCACCTCTAGCTCTCCTGACTTTCTTTCTTTTTCTCCCTTCCCTTCCCTTCCCTTCCCTTCCCTCTCCTCCCCCTCCCCCTCCCTTCCACCTTCCCCGCTTCCCCTCCCTCTCCCCCTCCCCCTTCCCCCTCCCCTCCCCTTCCCTCCTCTCTCCTCTCCTCTTCCCCTTTCCCCTTCCCCTTCCCCTTTCCCCTTCCCTTCCCCTTTCCCCTTCCCTTCCCCTTTCCCCTTCCCTTCCCCTTCCCTCTTCCCTTCCCCTTCCCTTCCCTCTTCGCTTCCCCCTTCCCTTCTTCTTTCCTTCCTTCCTTTTTTCTTCTGGTCTTCCCCCTCTCTCTTTCTCTCTTTCTTTCATTTCTTTATTTTTGCTTTTAACTTTTTTTTTTTTTTTTTTTTGGTAGAGACAGGGTTTTATCATATTGCCCAGGCTGGTCTCAAACTCCTAACCTCAAATGATCAGCTTGCCTCAGCCTCCCAAAGTGCTAGGATTACAGGTGTCAGCCACTGTGGCCAGCATCTCATGACTTTCTATACTTTTATTTTGATTTCATGGCTCTTATCATAGTAAACTTAAGTACATAATTAATCAGGCTTCTCACTTAATAAACTATAATCTTCTTGAAGGCCAGTCCTAATCTGTCAAACTTGCCATTACTTTTTTTTTTTTTTTTTTTTTTGAGATGAAGTCTTGCTCTGTCGCCCAGGCTGCAGTGCAGTGATGTGATCTCAGCTCACTACAACCTCCACCTCCCCGGTCCAAGCATTTCTCCTACCTCAGCCTCCTGAGTAGCTGGGATTATAGGCGCTTGCCACTGCCCTTGGCTAATTTTTGTATTTTTAGTAGGATGGGGTTTCTCCATGTTGGCCAGGCTGGTCTCAAACTCCTGACCTCAGGTGATCCATCTGCCTTGGCCTCCCAAAGTGCTGGGATTACAGGCATGAGCCACCGCGCCTGGCCAAAACTTAACATTTCTATCCCCCAGTGCCTACTGCATATTAAGCAGTCACAAAGTATATATTGAATAAATGAATGTGTATATGAATGAATGAATAAATAAATAAGGGAAATTTCTCACCTGGGTCTCAGGCATTTGATTCAGCCAAATGTTTGTGTGGTGTTATGATATATATTGGTTTTCATCCATGGAAACCTGGCTTCAAAAGACTGAAACAAGGGCTATGGGAGTTCCTGGCTCATAAATTCCATAGCCTGTGTTACAGTCTTTCGTTAGAATGCTGGGTGCTAGGTGTGTCAGGTCTCACTGGGGGACCTCTGACTTCCTCCTGATCTCCTTTCACTCTAATGTCCCCCTCCCCTTCTGATTGTGAATTTTTTTTTTTTTTTTTTTTTTGAGACGAGTCTCGTCTCTGTCCAGGCTGGAGTGCAGTGGCGCAATCTTGGCTCACTGAAACCTTCACCTCCTGGGTTCAAGCGATTTTCCTGCCTCAGCCTCCCGAGTAGCTGGGATTACAGGCATGCACTACCATGCCCAGCTAATTTTTGTATTTTTAGTAGAGACAGGGTTTCGCCATGTTGCCCAGGCTGGTCTCGAACTCCTGATTTCAAGTGATCTGCTCACCTCTGCCTCTCAAAGTGCTGGGATTACAGGCATGAGTGACCATGCCCGGCCTGATCAGGCCATGGATCTTAAGACCCCCTCATGAGAGGGCTCCCACCCTATACTATGGGGGGAGGAATGTTGATGTCATGAAGCTTCTATAAAATCCCAAGAGGACATGGATCAGTGAGCTCTGGGCAGCTGAGCTCGTGGAGGTTCCCAGAGGGTGGCACCTAGGGAGGGCATGGAAGCACCACGCTGTTTCCCCCACCCCTTGCCCTGTGCGTCTGTTCTGCTGTATCCTTTACTATATCCTTTATAATAAACCAGCAAATGTGTTTCCCTGAGTTCTGTAAGCTGCTCCAGCAAATTAGTTGAACCTATAGAGGGGTGTCATAGGAACCCCCAACTTGAAGCTGGTCAGTAAGAGGTTCTGGAGGGCTGATCTTGCAACTGGTGTGTGTGTGGGGGATTGGGGGGCAGTCTTGGGGACTGAGTCCTCAACTTGTGGGATCTGACACCATTTCTGGGCAGAGACTGTTGGAACTGAATTAGAGGACACCCAGCTGGTGTTGCTGCTTGGTGTGTGTGGGGAAACCCCCCTACATTTGGTCACAGAAATCTTCTATGTTGATAATTGTTGTGGTGTGAGAGTAGAGGAAAAACATGGTGTGAGGAGAGTTTTTCCTACACAGTTTGATACACTGAACGTCCCTAATTTAGTGAACATCCTTAAAATTAGTGCTTGTGGGGGGAAGAAGGGACTAGATGGATGAGTTTTTCCAGGAATAAAGAGAAGAAAAGAAGCTTAAGAAGCTTTTTATTGGCTGGGCATGGTGATCCCATGCCTGTAATTCTGGCACTTTGGGAGGTGGGAGGATTCCTTGAGGCTAGGAGTTTGAGATCAGCTTGGGCAACAAAGTGAGACCCACCCCCGCCCCCGCCATCTCTACAGAAAAAGAAAAAAATTAGCTGGGTATGGTTGTGCGTGCCTGTAGTGTAGTCCCAGCTACTTGGGAGGCTTAGGTGGGAGAGTGCTTGAGCCCAGGAGTTTGAGGCTGCAGTGAGCTGTGATTGCACCACTGTACTCTCACCTGGGTGACATGATGAGACCCTGTCTCAAAAACAAACAGGCCAGGTGTGGTGGCTCACACCTGTAATCCCAGCACTTTAGGAAGCTGAAGCGGGTGGATCACTTGAGCTCAGGGGTTCAAGACCAGCCTGGCCAACATGGTGATACCCCATCTCTACTAAAAATACAAAAATTAGCTGGGCGTGGTGGTGCTGCGCACCTGTAATCCTAGATACTGGAGAGGCTGAGGCATAAAAACTGCTTGAACCCTGGAGAAAGAGGTTGTAGTGAGCTGATATCGCACCATTGCACTCTAGCCGGGGCAACAGAGCAAGACTCCATCTCAAATAAACAAACAACAAGCAAACAAACAACAAAAAACCAAACAACAACAACAACAAAAACCTTTTATTTGTGAAACGCAATAGGAAAGGTGGAGAGACAGATTAAAAAAAAAGTAATTCTACAGAGGTATCCACCTATCCCTGTGCCCAGACTGCCACCCAGCAGTTTCATTTCAATTTTTAGTAATTAGCTCTGTGTGTCTAAATACTATGTTTACACTGCTTGCTATTTCCTGGTTTATCATCTTTAGACATTATCTCTTGACTTCCTGTTGTGAAAGAAAAGGATTTAACTTGCTCACACTCCTGTCCCAGTAGAGCTATATCATTATTTTCAGTTCCTCTACTGGTTTCTAACATTAAGTAGTGGACTAGAATCTCTCTTACTTGTTCTAGTGATTTCAAGCAGTATCCTCCTGACTTCTCCCTTTATTGAAAGCAAGGAAAAAAAAAAAAAAGCTTGCCTACTCCTTAGACTCTTCTGTCCATATTTTACTTCCCAATTTCTGACATCTATTGTTTCACTTTCACCTTGTCAAGGCTGATAAGCTTTACATTCTGTTCCGTAACCATAACTGACTCCTCCTTGATTTGTTTGTAGGGTTTGATTCTAAAAGGTGAACATCTCCAGCGGAGTATAGGAGTGGGGATCCAGGTTTGGGGGTTTCTCTGAGAGAGGGCCTGACCTGAAGGGGCCACCTGGGCAGGAATAAGGGGCTTTTCCTTAAATAGTTTTGTCAAGAACCCAGGAACTGGGTGGGAGCTGAGTCATTATCTGCAGATCAGTGGTCTTCATGGGTCCTTACCTGCCCCTGGCTCTGCTTCCTACTGACATCCCTTGAGAACAGTCTCTTTAATAGTAGGCAGCATCTCCTTCAATGTCAGTGCAATCTAGTGACTCCTGTCCATCTCCAAACCTTTGCTCAACACCTATATTACTTATCCTATAAGGTTAACCCACATTTCATAACACCCTGTGGCTTCAATAAGCCCCAGAAAGGAAGCTGTAACCTTGTAGGATACAGTAAATCAGTAAATTCCTCTTCAAAGAACCAATATATCAGTATGTTCAGCTTCCCTGTTTTTTGTTCTCAGTAAACAACCCTCTCCTATCCTCTATCACGTGCTCTGTCCTTAGTCATCCATAGTCACCTGCTCTGTAACTGTCCTTCCTGCCAAAACTGCTCATTCCACCACTCTGGCTCATCCCTTGCTCTCTTCAAAATAGCCACTTGGAATTAGCTCAGACTGTGCGGTCCAACCCTAGCCAATAGGGGAACAACACAGCAGTAGGGACTAGCTGCGTTAGGATAAGAACCCCTTCCCCTCTCTTGTCCAGTGTGCTCTTGCCATTGCTCCATCCACAAGACACACCCTTCTATAGAAGTAAATTTGCCTTGCTGAGAAAATTTATGTTTGAGTGCTATTTCTTTTTTGGCACTGAAAATTTGTTTCTAATAACCTGAAACTCATGGGGTAGAATCCCCTCTATATTGGTCCTGGAATTTGAGAGGGTGGAAAGGTATCAGCTTATGACTCCCTATCCACCCACCTAGGATTGGAGCAGTGGCTACCTAGACATTGTCCCTCTTACACAGACCTTTCTTTTCTTTTTTGACTTAGAGTCTCACTCTATCACCCAGGCTGAAGGGCAGTGGCATGATCTCAGCTCATTGCAACCTCTGCCTCCTGGGTTCAAGCAATTCTCCTGTCTCAGCCTCCTGAGTAGCTAGGATTACAGATGCACACCACCACGCCTGGCTAATTTTTTGTATTTTTAGTAGAGATAGAATTTTGCTGTGTTGGCCAGGCTGGTCTCGAACTCTTGGCCTCAGGCAGTCCACCCATCTCGGCCTCCCAAAGTGCTAGGATTACAGGCATGAGCCACTATGCCCAGCTAATTTTTGTTTTCTTAATAGAGCTGAGGTTTCACCTTATTGGTCAGGCTGGTCTCCAACTCCTGACCTCAAGTGATCTACCTGCCTCAGCCTCCCAAAGTGCTGAGATCACAGGTGTGAGCCACTGTGTCTGGCCCACAGACCTTTCATTGAACTCTTTTTCCACCTTACTTCACCATCTGCCTCTCATACTACAGAATGTTGGGAGGCCATTCTCTTGGTGTTTGACACATTTTATGGCAGCTTTTGACCAGATAATCTTTTCAAGATTGTTAGCTTAGCAGACATCTTTGGAAACTAGATATATGTCTCCTTCTGGGTCAGAGGACAGTTTTGTTTCCTGACCACTGTTGTTGTAGGAAAAGGGGTCGTTGGGAAGTTTTCATTTTTTAAAGCATCTCTGGAAAAATTTCTGGTAAAGCCCCAGCTCTTAGAGCCAGGCCAGAAACCCTGGATATGCAAATGCAGACCATTAGAAACTGGGTCCACCCAAACATGGAGATTCTTGGCTCTCTGCCCCTTCCCCCACATGTTCCTGGCAACCTGGCCGCCCACACACATCCCCCACATGTGTAGAATATCATGGTGTCCTGCATTTGCATATTAAAACACTACAGTGGGAGGCCCAGCTTTTTCGAGGGCTATGTGAGTGACATGCCTAGTCAAATCAATCCCCTGAGCCTTATGCAAACCAAACACTGCCTCCTCGAGCCTCTGCATATATACCTGGCTGGTATCTGTGGCAGAGGGACCTCCACTTTTGGCTTTGGAGCCCCCCTCCCTCTGTCTCTGTATGGGGTGCTTCTTCCTTCTATCTTCTCCCTTTCTTCTTGCCTATTAAACTCTCCACTCGTGTGTCCATGTCATTTTATCTAACCTGGCATGAAGACCAAGAACCCTGGTGTTCCTCTACTCATCAGAGCTGTATCACTGTGATAAAGATAGTGTCGGCCAGTTGTGGTGGCTCATGCCTGTAATCCCAGCACTTTGGGAGGCAGAGGCAGGTGGATCACCTGAGGTCAGGAGTTCAAGACCAGCCTGGTCAACATAGTGAAACCCCGTCTCTACTAAAAATACAAAAATTAGCCATGTGTGGTGGCAGGTGCCTGTAACCCCAGCTACTTGAGAGGTTAAGGCTGGAGAATTGCTTGAACCCAGGAGGTGGAGGTTGCAGTGAGCCAGGATCACACCACTGCACTCCAGCCTGGGTGAGAGCGAGACTCTGACTCAAAAAAAAAAAAAAAAGATAATGTCTTCCTTTGGGGCAAAGATGGGGCAAGTGTGCTAGCAATTCCGTTGGAAAACTGAGGGTTTCATGAACTCAGCATTCCTCAAGGGCAGTATTCACTTGGCCAGCACTGGTATTGCCCGCATGAGCCTTGGAGGTAAGCAGAGCTGATGCGAGTATTAGGCTCATGCTGTCTGTTGTGCTCTTAAGTGGTAAATGACATCTAGTTGAGAAAGTGGGGCAAGTCAGAGGACCCAGCAGCTGCTATCTGGGGGACAGCTTGGCCGCCTGACACAGACCCTCTGAGGGGCTGCCCACTTTCTTCCCTGGGTCAGGCACTCCCTGTATTTTAGAGGTGGGGACATCCTCCACTCTCAGGCTCTGAAACCCTTTTCAGAGAGTAGCTGTTGACACCTCCTTTGCATTCTCTTCCTTTCCAGTCATTTTAATGAGGCATCAGGTGGTGGGAGTGGTAATTATTCATGTGTGTGCTCAGATTACCTAGTTGAAACAGAGCTCATTTGCATTTCAATACAGTAAAGAAATAAATCCAGAGAGAACTTTTTGAAATTTTCAGCAGCTTTGTAAATAGAATACAACATTCAATAGTAAATTGCAAAGCATAATGCATTGTAAAAAGGGACATTTTTGCTGATTCCAGAATTTTTCTCTCCTGCATCGCTTCTCAGATTTACGCCACAGGGATCAGCAGAACCTTTTATCAGAGGCTGAGTGGTGTTTTTCAGAGGCTGCGAAAAGCGAGGAGCAGGGAGACATGATGTGCTTGCTCCACTGCAAATCTCAGAGATTGTGAGTGAAGACTGGTTTGCAGAATGTCATTCCATGAATTCCTGTAGGTAGGGGCTGGACAGCAGAAGCGGATGAGTGCTACACTCCCTTGCAGTTAGGGTTTCTCAGAAGACCACTCCACCAGAACACCCACTGGCTGAGACGTCAAGGTAGAATTGAGACCCTGGCTGAGGGTGTGACCCTGGCTGAGGGTGTGACCCTGGCGGAGGGCATCTTCTCAAAAGCACTCCCAGGGGAGGTTTTTGTCTTTTCTGGAATAGACGTGGTGAAGTTTCTATTGTTTCATGTCTGATGTCATGGGTATGGTTATGGCTAACCTGTATAGCATCTTTGTATTAATTAGAAAATGACACCTAATTTTGCCTGAAGCACCTTAATTCCATGAATGAAATACAGGCACTCGTCATATTTTTTATTTATTTTTATTTATTATTATTATTATTTTTTTAAGATGGGGTTTCACCATGATGGCCAGGCTGGTCTTGAACTCCTGACCTCAAGTGATCCACCCACCTCAGCCTCCCAAAGTGCTAGGATTACAGGCATGAGCCACCGCGCCCGGCACTCGTTGTATTTTAAAGGCAGCAATTTCCTCCACTCTCAGGCCTCTGAAGTCCCTTACCTGTTGATACCTCCCTTCCATTCTAATCTAATATATCAATCATTAGTGTACCAGTATATTAGGATGAGACTTCATCTGCTGGAAATGGTAAAATGTCTTCAATGTGACTACCATGTGCTGGGATTGTAAAGAGAATCCTGCTCAGAGATGCTAAGAGGCATGTGATGGCAATAGTGAGGTTCTTGTTAGAAGATCAGACCAGGGTGGTTCCCTAGTTCAAAGCTGGTCCTCTAGTCCTTTCAAAAATGCATTAGGAGGCCAGGCGCGGTGGCTCACACTTGTAATCCCAGAACTTTGGGAGGCAGAGGCAGATAGATCACTTGAGGTCAGGAGTTCGAGACCAGCCTGGCCAACATGGTGAAACCCGTCTCTACTAAAAATACAAAAATTAGCCGGGTGTGGTGGCGCACACATGTAATCCCAGCTACTCAGGAGGCTGAGGCAGATGAATTGCTTGAACCCAGGAGGCAGAGGTTGCAGTGAGCTGAGATCACGCCACTGTACTTCAGCTTGGGCAACAGAGTGATACTCCATCTCAAAAAAAAAAAAATGCATTTGGTCACCTAATACCCTTTAATTAATCTCTTTGTGTTTAAACTAGTTAGAGAGGGTTCTTTTCTGCCACTAATAATCCTGCCCAATACAGACACAAAAGACAGAGAAAGTAGAAGCAGTTACAGGGGGCAGGAGAGAAGAAAACTAAATGAGTCTTTGTGGTCTGTGGGAAGAAAAGAAGGGTGCCATTGGAAGAAACTGAGAAATAGAAAAGTCAGCTTCCACTTAACTGATGAGAAGACAGAGTGAGTTCCTTGGAAAGGCCTCACATGTTTACATGTAGGGGAGTGTTACAGGTTCAATAGAGGAGAAGAATTACATTCACTTGAGAGATAAATCCAATAGAGAATTTTGAAATCAGCAAACTATCCTTTTTATGATACATTATGCTTTGCAATTTACTAGTCAAATGCTTTTAAAATAAATAAATATATAATCCCATAGGCTTAGTCCTGTGTTGGAAAAGAAGCAGCTGTCTGATCCGTGGCACAGATGGGTTTGCTGATCAAGTACAGACACTGAGTCTAAAAGGATGTCCACAAAGCAGCTGGAGCTTTGTGGGTGGCCCTGAGACAGGAATAATACAGGATGGTCACAGAAGAGTAAAAATTCCAGACAGCAGTTTCACATGACTAAAGGCTATGAGCTGATAAAACTTTGAAAAACCACCCCGCACTGCCCGGGCTAGGGTCCTCCTGTGCTATTTGTACAAATAAACTAGAGGCAGGGAAAAAAAAAAAAATGGAAAAACCATGGTGTGGGCCAAGCTGGCTAAGATAGGCTGGATCCCACATGGCGCTGGATCTGACCTAGGTTCCTCCTAGGACCTCATTTATGCACTCATTAGCATACTCAACACCCCCCCACCCCCCCACAGTGCCACGACAGTTCTGGGAATACCTGTATTTGGTGTAAAAATGGGTAGCACCACAGTTCTAAGAAATCACTACCTTTCCCAGCACTTTCGGAGGCCGAGGTGGGCGGATCACGAGGTCTGCCCTTCATAAATATTCCCATCCTTGGTTAAGAAATCCATAAAGGGGCCGGGTGCGGTGGCTCATGTCTGTAATCCTAGCACTTTGGGAGGCTGAGGTGGGTGGATTACCTGAGGTCAGGAGTTCAAGACCAGCCTGGCCATTATGGTGAAACCCCATCTTTAAAAAAAAGAAAAGAAAGAAATCCATAAAGATAGAAACCCCACATTCCATTGCACCACTGTCTCGAGGATCCATGCACTTTCTTCTTGAGTGCGTATTTTTCCCTTTGCAATAAATCTCTGTACTTTCACAATTTTCTGACTTGTCCTTAAATTTGTTCTCACGATGCCATCAAGAGCCTGGACACCAGCTGGGGTTGAGGTCCCACTGGCATCTGGGGGACCTTCCCTGGCCCGTCAGTATCAGTCTCTCTGCCCTATTTTACCAGCTTCCCTCTTGGTTTTTTCCTCTGGTGTGGAAAACCTCAGTTTAGAACTGTTTGAGCCAGATTGTTTCTTCTTCCTTTGCTATCCACCTTTTTTATCTTATTATTTCACAAACTGCTGGTAAAAGCTATGGGGAGGAAGGGACTAAGTCCTTAATTTGGTCATTGATTTAAAGACTCTCTCCCTATACAGCTGGCATCATCTTCTACTTGCAGATGGAAAATACACAGGCCTCTTGAAAGATTGCAAGCAAATATCTTGCCTTCCCCTTCTCTCCCTCTAGGATTTCTGATCTCTACCTCTTTACATGGCTCTGCCTTCTCTTAACCCCTCGTCCTCTTCCTCAATTTAAATGGTCAGTCTCTCAGCTTCATCCTGTTCTTTCCTGGATGGATTCAGGCTTTGAGCCAGGAGAGTGCTGGAAAAAAGAGGGCCTGCCCTCAGGGAGTCGCAGAGGGAGGGATCCAAACATTGGACACTTCCCAGCTTCACACATTTTTAGGTTATTATGTTAAGAAGCCTGTCTGCCTCATTTTGCTTTTCTAGGCTATTTCGCATTCAACCCCAGGAAGAAGAAGGGTAGAGAGAAAAAAATCCTTCCTGCCACGAATAACATGTAGCAGATGTTAGCTGATGATTACAAAAAGACAGTGAAGCAGGCCAAGAAACCATGGGAGGGAGGGGGTGGACCACAGCAGAGGGCGGGGGAGGGAGTGGGTGTTCGTGGAGCTGAATATTCAGGGCAGATGCTCTGGAGGATTAAATTACACGAGAGTGAGGCTGCTGGTGCCGTCCCTCAGCCCTGCTCGGTAGCACTGGGAGCTATTTCAAGCCTGTGAGAGAGTCTGCACTATTCGTTCTTAGGAGGCACTTTATTTCCTTCCCTGTCTTGGAAAATGATACCTAGCTCTGCATGAATGTGGGTGCCTTTTTTTTATGAAGTGCTACTTAAGGACCTGAAAGAAAGAACAGTGGTAGACGGGGCATTTGTGGGTTTTGCCTCTTCTGCAGCCATTCCCCCCCTCCTCTGGTAACAGCACTATGATTTGGTGGTGGCGGGGCTGGAGGATACACCTTTTTCACTGTAAGACCCTGTGGTTTAGGTGAGACTGATCCCATTCTACCCAATACCCCTGCTCCAAGCGGGGCACTTATGCCAGCCTAAGCCATTGATTGCCCTGGAATGTTCATATGACTTAAGTGAGGATGAGGAGAGTCAGCTCCAGGACTTTTGCTGACTGTGCTGTGAGAGGGGCTTTCTGCTGCAAATGCCATGTGGATGGTATGTAAGTCTGGAGCTGCTCCTGGCTTGTTTTGTGAAAGCTTACGGGAGAATGAAGCCATCTAGAAGAGATCCGTTTGATCAATGAAGAAGAAGTTTCCTCAGGACATTGAGCATCTGGATCCAGCTGCAGCTGAAACTGACACTACCCTAGGACTTTGTAGGTATATGTGCCTGTAAGTCTTCCCCTATCTCTCTGTTCTCACCACTTTGCATTTGGGTTTCTGTCCCTTGCACCTAATACAAGTGCCTTCAGAAAGCCCAGGAGGCTTGTCCAGGTCAGTGTGCTGGGGAGAACAAAATGAGGGCAGCTATCTGCCTCAATGCTGCTCTTGCTGTGGATGAAGCCTGGAGGCTTATTTCCAGGTCGTGTTGACTCTGAGTACACAGCTGCCTCTGAGAAAGATTGCCAGTCGGGAATCAGCAGCCAGAACTCAGCTAACAATCGTGTTCAGCTCTGTGTTATTGTACAGCGGTGCTCTCCAAGGACACTCTTGAACAGAAATGAATGCACATAAAGGTCCAACATGCATTCAGAAAGCCAGAGTCTCCACTTGCGCCCATATGCAAATGAATAATTGTTCTCAGACACCCTGGTAGAGACAGCTCTTGGCTCACTGACATGAACTGATGTGAAAATGTTCTTTAAGTGGAAAGCAGCAGGAAGCAGCTGTTAAGGGGGCGGGCAATTTGAAAGGAGAGACCACTTTACCATTTATCCATTTGTCCAGCATACATTCATTGAGCGCCTTCTATTGTGCTAGGAACAGAAATGCTAATAAAAGACAAAGTTTGTGCTCTCAGGAAGCATGCAGTTGAATCAGGGAGTCAGCAAGAAAATCAACTGGTAAAGAAATGTAATTGTCATTATTGAAATGGAAATAATAGGAGAGTGCCATCCACCCAACAGCATCACCCTCTTCTTCCTTAGTTTATAGACTCTGGATTTTTTCTAAAAGGCAGGATGCTCAGGTCCCTTCCCCAGGCTCAGAGTTAACTATGATACAACTAAGCCATCGATTGCAAATTTTGGCTTGCATGAATCACCTGGAGGGCTTCTGAAAACCCAGAATCCTGGCTCCATCCCCAGAGTTTCTGATTCAGTAGGTCTACGTGAAGCCTAAGAATTTGCTTTTTTTTTTTTTTTTAGAGGCAGAGTCTTACTCTGTGATCTCAGCTCACTGCAACCCCTGCCTCCTGGGTTCAAGCAGTTCTCCTGCCTCAGCCTCCCAAGTAGCTGGGACTACAGGCGTGCTCACCATGCCCAGCTAACGTTTGTATTTTTAGTAGAGACAGGGTTTCACCTTGTTGGCTAGGGCTGGTCTTGAACTCCTGGCCTCAAATGATCCTCTGCCTCGGCCTCCCACAGTGCTGGGATTGTGGGTGAGCCACTGCACCTCGCCCAAGAATTTGCATTTCTAACAAGTTCCCAAGTGCTGCTGCTGCTGCTGGCCTGAAGATCACTGATCACAATCAAGCATGTCATCTGCTTTCCCGGTTCTAGTATTTGGTTTCGGGTTAGGCACGTGACCGAATTCTGGCTGATTAAATGAAAGGAAAAGTCAATGGAGTTTTAGGACAGCTTTTTGCTTCGTGGTAAAATGTGAGATGGAAAGGAGGCCTATCTTTTCATCCCCACCTGCGTTGCAGAACTTTGTCCTTAGTTCAGCGAAAACTGGGCTCTTGACAGCTAGGAAAGATTAGGCTCCTGGACACATAGAAGGGTGAGGAAAATGGAATTTATTAGGCAAAAAGGAAAAAGAAAGAAAAACTCTCAGCAAAGTGAGAGAGGGTCTTGCACACAACCTCCCGCCTCACAGACTGAATCCCAGGTTACCACCCAGGCACTGAAGAGGCCAGACTCCTCCCTGCTACAAACGGTGTGAACTTCCCAAGGCTCCACCCTATCCTCCCAGTGCCAGGTGGGCGTTATTCAGAATCAGTTGGGAAAGAGCAGGCTTCATCTGAGACCAGCAGACTGGTTTCTCAGCCTTCAGGCTGTTTTAGGCTTGAAGGCAGGGTTTCACTCGGGACCCTTGGCTGTCTTCTGTCTCTATCACATGAAATGAAGTTATGTGGGGGAGCTGCTGTTTAGAGCTACTGATATCATGTGATGCATGTGATGATGTGCACTTGGCCAAGAGACTTGCAAAAGTCCTGATCCAGACCCCTGACACTGTCGAGGAGCTGAGCAAACCCCGGAACCACCCACCTCGGACTCTGTTGTGCAGAAAGTAAATGTGGTTATTCCCGTTTTCCATCAGAGCTGGAAGTATCCCAACTGAGTCAAAGGGCTACCAATCTGAGGCTGAGTAGGATGGAGCATCAAGCAAGGCTTCCGAGAGGAAGTAGACTCTCTCTTCTCCACCTCTTTAGTGAGAACGATTCCCGTTTGTCCTTTGGCAAAATGACAAATGATGACACCCCATAGACTCATTTTGTAGGGTAACTTTTGAATTGCCTAAAGTAGGAATTTTAAATTTCTGAATGCCAAGGGTTTATTTCATGTGGAAATAACTGTGTTGGAGCAAAGAATGAGAAAATCATTAATTTTATCTGTGGGGAATTCCAGGAAAAAATTTGTGAAGGAGGGCCAGGCACAGTGGCTCACACCTGTAATCCCAGCACTTTGGGAGGCCAAGGCGGGCAGATCACTTGAGCTCAAGAGCTTGAGACCAACCTGGCCGACATGGTGAAACCTCATCTCTATTAAAAATACAAAAATTAGTGGTGCGTGGTGATGCCTGCCTGCAATCCCAGCTACTCGGGAGGCTGAAGCAGGAGAATTGCTTGAATCTGGGAGGAGGAAGTTGCAGTGAGCCAAGATCACACCACTGTGCTCCAGCCTAAGCGAGAGAGCAAGACTTTGTCTCAAAAAAAAAAGTTTATGAGGGAGATGACATTGGGCCAGGCTACTAAGAGCTGATGGCATGGGCTGGGGGAGTAATGTATGTAGTGCTAGAATCTAGCAAAGTGTGTGGTGTATAAGAAATACCCATATGTTTCCAGGGCTTATCTAACCCTAAGAATGTATCACCTAAAAAATTAGCTCTGGTGGCATGTGCCTGTAGTCCCAGCTACTCAGGAGGCTGAGTCAGAAGAATCGCTTGAACCTGGGAGGCACAGGTTGCAGTGAGTCGAAGTCATGCCACTCCAGCCTGAGCGACAGAGTGAGACTCCGTCTCAAAACAAAAAAGAAAAGTTTTGGCCAGGCGCAGTGGCTCATGCCTGTAACCCCAGCACTGTGGGAGGCTAGGCAGGCGGATCACCTAAGGTCGGGAGTTTGAGACCAGCCTGGCCAACACAGAGAAATCCCTGTCTCTACTAAAAATACAAAAAATTAGCCAGATGTGGTGGCACATGCCTGTAATCCCAGTTACTTGGGAGGCTGAGGCAGGAGAATCACTTGAACCTGGGAGGCAGAGGTTGCAGTGAGCCGAGATGGTGCCATTGCATTCCAACCTGGGCAACAAGAGCAAAACTCTGTCTCAAAAAGAAAAAAAAAAGAAGAAGAAGAAAAAAGAATATATCATCCAGAGGAAATGGCATGGACAGCAGCCCAAAGGCATGACAGTTTGGTATCTCTGGGTTTGAGTGCACAGCTTGGTATGGTGACCTAGAGGTCGTATGGGTTAGGCTGAGCCATGCTATGAAGAAAGTGGGGAAGCACTGGATTAGATTAAATTGGAAAGCAAAATCAGGGGTCTCAGTTAGGTTAACAACAACAGCAGCAAATCCCAATCCTCAAAGACTTCTGAAACTCGAAAGTTGAGTTTCAAGAGGGTTGCCTCAAGAACACTTGCCCAGGCTGGGTGCAGTGGCCTGTAATCCCAGCACTTTGGGAGACTGAGGAGGGCAGATCACTTGAGGTCAGGAGTTCAAGACCAGCCTTGCCGACATGGTGAAACCTGGTTTCTACTAAAAATATAAAAATTAGCTGGGCAAGGTGGTGGATGCCTATAATCCCTGCTACTCGGGAGGCTGAGGCACAAGAATCACTTAAACCCGGGAGGTGGAGTTTGCAGTGAGCCAAGATCCCACAGCACTCCCACCTGGGCAACAGAGTGAGACTCAGTCTCAAAAAGCAAAAAACAAAAACAAAACAAAACAAAACAAAAAGAACCCTTGCCCAACAAAGGTTGGTTGCCTCTCCTCTGCCTAAAGAGGCAGTCCCTCCCTTGGAATAGGAATTGCTACATGACCTACTTCTCATTTTGCTATGCCAGTAACCCAAATCCAAATACCACATGGCCTGGGGTGGAGCAGGGAGGGATTGAGCAGGATGGGCAATGAGCCAGGAAATGACAATAGGAAATGACTATTTGTGCAGCACGCTGGGTTAAAGATGAGATTGCTTAGAGTTGGGAGTGGCCAGACCGAGGCTCCATTCACCCGGAACATAACCACAACAATGAGGAGAACATATCGCTACATATCTGCAACCTGTTGCTTATTTACATTTTCAAAAGCCCTGATGATATGTCTAAGAATGCATTTTGAGGAGATATAAACAGGCTCGTGGAGTATAATTTTAGTCTGGGCCAGATTTGGTGATGTGGGTATAGTTACGTGCTAGAGAAGACAGGAAGACCATTTCTCTTTGTGAAAATAGATTTCAAAATGATTTTTTTTTTTTTTTGAGACAGAGTCTCACACTGTTGCCCAGGCTGCAGTGCAGTGACGCGATCTCGGCTCACTGCAACCTCTGCCTCCTAGGTGCAAGCAATTCTCCTGCCTCAGCCTCCTGAGTAGCTGGGACTACAGGCGTGTGCCACCACACCCAGCTAATTTTTTTGTAGTTTTAGTAGAGATGGGGTTTCACCTTGTTGGCCAGGATGGTCTCGATCTCCTGACATTGTGATCTGCCTGCCTCGACCAAAATAATTTTAAACAATATTCATTAAAACAATTCAGAAAAGTATGAGAAAGAAAATTAAATCACCTGAAATCTCATTACATTGATAATAGCTTAATAATTGTTTTGAGTTTGCTGGAGTTGGCTGATGTAGCCCTGGATCCACTGGTGGTCCATTCGGGATCATAGGGAAAGGCCAGAAACAGCTTGGCATGACAGAGAGCAGTGGATCTCAGTCTGGGCTCAGTGGCTCATGCCTGTAATCCCAGCACTTCGGGAGGCCGAGTCAGGCAGATCACTGGAGGCCAGGAGTTCAAGACCAGCCTGAGCAATATGGTGAAACCCCCATCTCTACAAAAAAATACAAAAAATTAGGATTATAGGCACGTGCCTGTAATCCTAGCTACTCAGGAGGCTGAGGCAGGAGAATCGCTTGAGCACAGGAGGTGGAGATTGCAGTGAGCTGCGATTGCACTGCTGCACTCCAGCCTGGTGACAGAGCAAGACACTGTCTCAGAGAAAATGTTTAAAGAGGGAGCAGTAGATCTCAAAGCTGGCTGCACATTGAAATCACCTGGGTGAGTTTAAAAAGCACTGGTGTCTGAGCAATTCAGTAATAATCTCTGGAAGTATAGGGCATATAGGCATAAGTGTGGTGTGTGTGTGTGTGTGAGAGAGAGAGACAGGGTCTCACTCTGTTGCCCAGACTGGAGTGCAGTGGTGTGATCTTGGCTCACTGCATCCTCTGGCCCCCTGTGCTCAAGTGATCCTCACACCTCAGCCTCCTGAGTAGCTGGGACCACAGGTGCACACCACTATGCCAGCTATTTTTTTTTTTTTTTTGTATTTTTAGTAGAGATGAGGTCTTGCCATGTCACCATGTTGCCCAGGTTGGTCTTGAACTCCTGAGCTCAAGCAATCCTCCCACTTTGGCCTCACAAAGGACTGGGAATACAGGTGTGAGCCACTGTGCCTGGCTGGCATCAGTGTTTTTTAAGCTTCTAGGTGATTCTAATTGGCAGCCTGAGTTGTGAACCCAACTGATGTAAAGAGAGGAATTCAAAAATATTGGGAGACAGTTCTGGATTGGCTTTTTCGAGCCTGTTGTGTCAATCAGGAGTCTAGTAAACAACAACAACAACAACAACAACAACAACAAAAGAACCATAAACCATTCTAGATATTTCAAGCAGAAAGGGATTGAATGCAGGGGACTGGTTACAAAGGTTTTGTAGGGGCTGGAGTTGCAAGATGGAGACATGGGTTTATCTAGAGATCAGGGACCTGCTACCACTTGGGGCTGACACCTGTGAGTTCACACCCACTGCTAAGCTGCTCCAGAGGACAAGTGGCCTGAGTAGGAGCTGTCACTGCTGTTGCAATTGGAACTGGCATTCTGCTGCAGCCCATTTGGTGTCTGCAATTGGCTGCTTCTGCCAGAGTCAATACAGGCTAGGGGTCATCTTCCTACCTTCTGTCTCCCTTCAGTGGCAGAACCCATCTATCCAATACCCAGCTGGTGAGGGAGTTTGGGAAATATAATATTCCAATGGCTCCAAAAAATACACAGAAGGACATGGAAAGGGGGATACAAGGGCTGAATGTCAATCAATCAATATCTGAATGCCATTCAATATCTGGCATGCATTTCTTGCCCACTTACCCCCAGGCTGCACTTCCTTCACAGAACTTGGAAGACTCTTACTTCACTGGGCTTTGAAATCAAAGAACCCATCTTTACCAAATGCTGAAATATTTGGGTACCATGGCAGGAGATAAAGACGGGACATCCGGGCCACAGGTGGTTTGTTGAGGGCTGGCGTATCTTAGATGTTCTGTTTCATCACAATTATGTCACTGTATAAAATTATCCTCATTTTTCAGATGAGAAAACTGGGGCTCAGATGGACAAAGGACAAGATCCCATAGTTCAGAAGGGGCAGGGTGTAATTGGCACTGTTTGCCTGACTACAAATTTGGTTCTTACACCATTGCACCACACTGCCTGCCAGGGTCCCAACCCCAGAGGGTGAGGCCACCAGCACCAGACCTCCTCAGGGGAGCAGCTTCATGGAATGGGTATGGGAAAGGAGGCCTGCGGGCAGGGACCCTGCCTATCACTGCTCTCACAATCTCCTAAGCCCTCTTGCCTGTGGGTGCCAGGACTGACACCAGGAATCCTCTGTGGCTTTCCTGTCTCCCTTGCAGAGGGTCATAGGCATACATCCTATCTCGTCACCCCCACCCCTCCTGGCCTGGCCCACATGCCCCCTGCTTCCTGGAGAGACATGGCAGTCTGGATGTCAGTGTGGGCGGAGCTTGAGGACACTGTAGGTGCTGCTGATTTGGCCAGCTTGGCCGGCAGGTGAGGTGAGAGAACTGGGAGGATATCCCTGCTTCTCACAATTCCCAGGGAGAGAACAGAGCAGGAAGCCAGGCTTTGGGTGAGGTCCCACCATGGTGCACTTGGCTGAGCCAGCTGGCTGCCGCCCGCCTCTCCTCCCACAATAGCCTCACTGTTCCCAGCAGCCAGGCACTTTGGAGGAGGTCCCTCGGCCACTCTTAACCCCCTAAATAGGGGCCAGCTTATCAGAAACATATCAGAAGCCTGCAGGCTAGAATTGCTGGTAGGAAAATGCCGAAGTTGAAACTTGTTTTCTATTATCAGCAGGTATCTGGGAGTGAGCTGCAGCAGAATACAAGTGATGCCAATTATTTAACTACTGGAGGCAACATGGGCGTGGCTGCATTAGGCTGTAGGGCAGGCTTGGGAAAAATGTTTGACAAGGGTCTGATCCTCCAAGATCTCTGCTATGGCATCCGTGGTAATGAGATCAACAGATGACCTGTGCAAGTTTTCTGTGATGTGAATAACTAACCCAAACCAAACAAAGTTTCAGCTTTGAGCCCAGGAGTGGCTGCAATTGCACCACTGCACTCCAGCCTGGTGACAGAGCAAGACCTCATCTCAGCAAAAATGGAGGCCTGATTTGAAACACCGTGGTAGACATAGCTCCTCTTCCAATTCGTAGGCCTGAGATTGGTAACAGAACCAGATGCACGGAATGGAGAGAACATCAAATGCCTACAAAGAAGGACCCATATAGCACCTCAGTTGCCTACCTGAAACCTCCTTCTTGCCTTTCTCAAAGGAACTATTTACCCTGGTAACTGTGTATAGGGGCAAGGGAGAGATGTAAACCTCTCAGGGAGTAGTGAATATTGGCTCTGAACTTGCAAGAAATACATGAATCTGCTGTAGTTCCTGCTTGCAGTGGGTCTAATGGTCATCGGGTGGTAAGTAGGATTTTAATCTGGGTCTATGTATAAAAAGCCCAGTAATTATTTCTCCAGATCCCGAATTCAGCACCAAGTTGGACTGGTAGGTCCCCACAGTGTCCTCCGACACATACAGTAAGAATGACTGTGGTTGGAAGAGTCAAGGGGTAACCATTGAGGTTTCTTCTCCCTACCGGAATAATAAATCAAAGCCAATACCGCACCTCTAGGGGAATCAATCAAAACCAATACCACAGCTCCAGGGGAATCACAAACATCAGTCCCATCCTTAAAGATTTTGAAGCTACAGCTCAGTTCCTCAGAATGGCCAGTATGAGGATGGATGGATTCTGGAAACAACAGTGGATTATGTAAGCCTAATTAGTTGAGAACTCCTCCCGCGGTGACTGGCCAAGACATAGTCTCCCCTCTGGAGCATATGAACAAAGTCCCTGGCACCAGCAACTGATCTAGCAAGTGTATTTTCTTCCCCATTCTGATAAAGGGTATTCCAGAAATAGTTAGCTTTCACCTAGTAGGAATATATACTTTTACCACGCTGCCTCAGGGATATGTTGAGTCCCATGGGGATCTTGACCATCTCACCATCCCATAAGACATAAGGCTGGTCTACATTGAATATAGCACACATATGAGGCCTGGGGAGTAGGAAGAACTGGTATCACAGATGTTGATCTAGATATCTTAGACCCATATATGCTAGCGAGTGAGAAATAAATCCTATGGAAATACAAGGACGTGCTACGTTAGTTAATCTTCCGGGGGAGGGTTGGCTCCATGGCTCATGCCTGTAATCCCAGGGTTTGGGGAGTCCAAAGTGGGAGAGTCACTTGAAACTACAAATTTTAGACTAGCCTCCGCAACTTAGCGAGACCCTGTCTCCACAAAAAATGTAAATATTGGCTGGGTGTGGCGGTGCACACCTGTACTTCTAGCTCCTCAGGAGGCTGAGGTGGGAGGGTCACTAGATCCTGAGAATTCAAGGTTATAGTGAGCAGTGATTCTACCACTGCACTCCAGGCTGGGTGACAGAACAAGACCCTGTCTCTAAAAACAGAAAGAAAAATAAATTCTAGGAGAGCACCTAGTGGACTGAAATACTGATAGAGAATCCTCTCCAATTGATAGGGCTCCTTGCATATTAGAGGTAACAGAGAGCCCATTTGGTTGCCCCGCTTCAACCCTGGTGAACCCAGATCTGCCAGCCTTATTTGAGTACAGAACAAGAGAAGTCTCTCTAGCTCATCCAGACTGCAGAAGAAGAGGAGGTACAATTGGTCTGTATGACCCAGCAGATACAATAATGGTCCAAGTGTCTGAGGGAGATAAGTCTTCAGTTAAGGAAGTCGCTTCAGAAAAAAAGTAGAAAGACAGTGAGGTACCGTGCTAGCAGTTGACTAGTTTTATCATGTACTTGTAACTTGAAGCATCTGATACCTAGAAGGAAATACAGGTAGAGGATTTGGCAGTGGTGCCTTTCAAAGTTTTACCTATTACTCAATTATAAAATATTTGCTTCCTGTGATGCAACTCTGGGCTTTGCTGTCTTGGTGGTCTTACTCTCTTATTTATTTATTTTATTTTATCTTTTATTTTTTGAGATGGAGTCTCGCTCAGTCACCCAAGCTGGAGTGCAGTGGTGCAATCTTGGCTCTTTGCAACCTCCACCTCCAAGGTTCAAGTGATTCTCCTGCTTCAGCCTCCCGAGTAGCTGGGATTACAGGCATGCGCCACCATGCTTGGCCTATTTATTCATATTTGATTTTTTAAAACTTTTGTTAAAAAATAGATGTGGGCTCACTGTGTTGCCCAGGCTGCTCTCCAACTCCTGGGCTCAAGAGATCCTCCCACCTTGGCCTCTCAAATTGCTGGGATTACAGGTCTTAGGCACCATGCTCAGCTGGTGGTATTACTCTCTAAGGGAGAAATACTTCCCATACGGGACACAATAATGATTTCTCTCCTAGCCAATGAACAGGCAAAAAAGGGTAGTGGTGTTGGCTGGGGTGAATGACACTGTGAAAGGGAAATGCGGTTGCTGCCACATGATGAGAGTAGGGATGTACAAAGAAACCCAGCAATTCTTCTGAGTGCAGAGGCTCACGCCTGTAATCCCAACACTTTGGGAGGCCGAGGCAGGTGGATCACAAGGTCAGCAGTTCAAGACCAGCCTGGCCAAGATGGTGAAACCCCGTCTCTACTAAAATACAAAAATTACCCGGGTGTGGTGGCAGGCGCCTGTAATCCCAGCTACTTGGGAGGCTGAGGCAGAGACTCGCTTGAACCCAGGAGGCACAGGTTGTGGTGAACTGAGATCATGCCACTACACTCCTGTCTGGGTGACAGAGTGAGACTCCGTCTCAGGAAAAAAAAAAAAAAGAAAAGAAAAGAAAAAAAGAAACCAAGAAACCCAGCGATTCATCAGGAATTGCTCCTTGTTTTATTATTTACGTCCATGCCCAGCAGTTATGGTCAGTGGAAGATTATTTCAACCTTTCATTGGCCAGTGCACCAAAGCTGCGAACATTTAGAAACGCAGATTTGGGTAGAGAAATTGCCATCTAGGCCGGGCGCGGTGGCTCATGCTTGTAATCCCAGCACTTTGGGAGGCCGAGGTGGGCGGATCACCTGAGGTCAGCAGTTCCAGACCAACTTGGCCAACATGGTGAAACCCTGTCTCAATTTATTAAAAACAAAACAAAACAAAACAAAAAGAATTGCCATCTATCTGAGGTGCTGGCCAGCATTCAGGGGACGAGGAATTGGATAATGGAGGAGAGAACCCTTAAATATCAGTGGTGGTCCAGTGACCATATAGAGTGTTTCCTTCTAAGTGTCTACTCCTTTAATAAGTTGATGTATAAATATAAATGTCACACACATACACACACATGTGTACGTATATTCCTGAATAATAAAGTGGTGTTGTGTTTTTTTTCTCCTTTGATCACCTTGTTTCAGACCAGGGAACATGGGCATACCATGAGTCTCAGGAGAAAGCCAGAAATGGACGGAGTAGACTCAGCTTCCAATTCCAGAGCTGAGAGTTTCACCTAAGATGGAAAACTTGAAGGATTTGCAAATGGCAGGAATCCTTTTTCCTGAGTCTTTCTCTCCCCAGCTACAAAAAAATCCTTCAAGTCAAGAAGAATAAAGCAGTTAAAGAGTTAGGAAGAGTGTAAGGGCCATATACTACACCCCCCCACCCTTACTGCCAGTGGGCCTGGGGGATAAGAACCCCCCTTTATGTCTGCAGATCTAAGAGCAACATGGACTTCTGCTTTGCTTCTCATCTAGAATTTTAAGAAGGTGGCAGATTGGCAGATGTGACCCACAACCACATGAGAACAGAAGAGATTAGAGACAGTCAGGAAATATCCCTTAAGTTTCCTGTGGCTCTCAAGTGGTGGAGAGCTGAAGGTTCCTGTGGGCCATGAGACAGGGAAGGAGCATGGCTGAGAGGAATTTGTTATGGTGCATGAATTTATACTGGGAGAATTGGGAGTGCTTAGGTCTTTTTTATTGTTTAGATAGTCAATGTGAAAATATTCTTGCTATACAGAGTTTTGATATTTTTTATTTTTTAGGACACTGTATTTTTGAAAGCAGGGTTTGAAGAGAATTTTATTATAGGTAACTCCACTGATAAAGTCAACCTATCAGTTAATAAAGAAAAATTCCAATCATATTATTTTTATTATTTTAATACATTTTTTCTTTCTTTGTTTTCTTTCTTCCTTCCTTCTTTCCTTCTTTTCTTCCTTCCTTTCTTTTTTTCTTGTTTTCTTTTCTTTCTTTCTTTCTGTTTTCTTTTCTTTTTCTTTCCTTTCTTATCTTTCTTTCATTCTTTTTTCTTTCTTTTTCTTTCTATCTTTCTTTTCTTTTGATGGAGTTTCACTCTTTTTTGCCCGGCTGGAGTGCGGTGGCATGATCTTGGCTCACTGCAACCTCCACCTCCCAGGTTCAAGCAATTCTCCTGCCTCAGCCTCCTGAGTAGCTGGGATTACAGGCGTGCACAACCATGCCCCGCTAATTTTTTGTGTTTTTAGTAGAGATGGGGTTTCACAACGTTGGCCAGGCTGGTCTCGAACTTCTGACTTCAGGTGATCCACTCATCTCTGCCTCCCAAAGTGCTGGGATTACAGGCATTAGCCACTGAGCCCGGCCCGTACCTCCTTTCATTCAAAAGTGTTCTGGTTTGGATGATAAATTAGTCACCCTAACTATGTAGGACCTGGAAAGGTAGCAGATGAAACTATTTGTGTTATTCTTGTCCCTTCATCCACCTCAAAGTCATACAATATTGAGTTGAAGATCAAAAAATCTGAAAATGATGGCTGAGTATGGTGGCTCAGGGCCAAGGTGGGAGGATTGCCTCAGCCCAGGAGTTCAAGATGAGCCTGGGCAACATGGCGAGACCCTGTCTCTACAAAAATTAGCAGAGCATGGTGGGGCAAGCCTATGATCCCAGCTACTCAGGAGACTGAGGTGGAAAGATTGCTTGAGTCTGGGAGGTTGAGGTTGCTGTGAGCCAAGATCGTACCACTGCACTCCAGTCTGGGTGACAGAGAGCAAGACCCTGTCTTAAAAAAAAAAAAAAAATTGGAGAGGAAGGATTTCTTTGGAGAGAGTGGTTAATGTGCCATACTTGCAAGACAACTACCTAAAAAGCTTGACAAAGTTCCCCTGTCCTAGCCTACCATAGTTTGAAAAATCCCCAGGGGCAAGACCACAGTTGGTGGTGCCTTTCAGCTGGCTTTAGAAAGGAGGCAAGGATCCAGAAGATATAAAGAATTCTAACAATTCAACAAAGCACAAAAAATCCAGTTTAAAAATGGGCAAAAGGGGATAGGCAAAGCAATCCTAAACAAAAATATCAAAGGTGGAGGCATCACACTACCCAAATTCAAACTGTAAGGCTACAGAAGCTAAAACAGCCTGATACTGGCACAAAAACAGATGCATAGACCGAAGGATAGTGAACCCAGAAACAAGCCACGCATCTACAACCATGATCTTCAACAAAGCTAACAACAGCAAGCGATGTGAAAGGGACTCCCTATTCAATAAATGGTGCTGGGCTAACTGGCTAGCCATTTGCAGAGGAATGAAACTGGACCCCTGCTTTCACCATGTAAAAGAATTAACTCATGATGGATTGAAGTCTTAAACATAAGACCTAAAACTCTACAAATTCTAGAAGGAAACCTAGGAAATACTATTCTGGACATTGGCCTTGACAAAGAGTTTATAATGAAATACCCAAAAGCAATTGCAACAAAAAAAATTGCCAAGTGGAACCTAATTAAAATAAAGAATTTCCACATAGCAACAAACAAACAAACAAACAACAACAACAAACAAAAAAACCCCAAAAACTATAAACAGGCTAAATAGCCAACCTATGGAATGGGAGAAAATATTTGCAAACTATGCATCCAACAAAAGTCTGAGATCCAGAATCTATAAGGAAACTTAATTCAACAAGCAAAAAACAAGCAACCTCATTAAAAAATGGTCAAAGGACATGAACAGACACTTCTGAAAAGAAGATACACATGCAGCCAACAAATACATGAAGAAATGCTCAACATCACTGATCATTGAAGAAATACAAATCAAAACCACAATTAGATACCATCTCACATCACTCAGAGTCACTATTAAAATGTCAAAAAATAACAGATGTTGCTGAGGTTGCTTGGAAAAGGGAATGCTTAGACACTGTTGGTGGGAATGTAAATTAGTTCAGTCCCCATGGAAAGCAGTTGGGAGATTTCTCAACTTAAATCAGGACTACCATTCAATCCACCAATCCTATTACTGGATATTTACCCAAAGGAAAGTAACTCATTGTACCAAAAAGACATGTGAACCCATATGTTTATCACAGCACTATTCACCATATTAAAGACAAGGAATCAACCTAGGTGCCAATGAACAGTAGACTAGATAAAGAAAATGTGGTACATATACACCATGGAATACTATACAGCCATTAAAAAGAATGAAATCATATCCTTTGCAGTAATATGGATGCAGGTGGAGGCCATTATCCTAAGTGAATTCATGCCGGACAGAAAACCAAACCACATGTTCTTTTTTGAGACAGAGTCTCGCTCTGTCACCCAGGCTGGAGTGCAGTGGCATGATCTCCACTCACTGCAACCTCTGCCTCCTGGGTTCAAGTGATTCTCCTGCCTCAGCCTCCCGAGTAGCTGGGACTACAGGTGCGTGCCACCACACCAGGCTAATTTTTTGAATTTTTAGTAGAGATGGGGTTTCACTATGTTGGCCAGGATGGTCTTGATCTCCTGACCTCGTGATCTGCCTGCCCCGGCCTCCCAAAGTGCTGGGATTACAGGCATGAGCCATCGTGCCCAGCCACAGTTTCTAACTTATAAGTGGGAGCTAAATATTGAGTACACAGGATATAAGATGAGAACAATAACACTGGGGATGAGGTCGCATTTTCATACTTGCATTGTCCTGCCCCCTAGCACTCATCTGCTGATTGTAAAAAGTGGTCTCTCACTTTCAAATTCTTCTTCCCATCCCATCTCAATTATTTCTGGGAATCCTTACATGGGCCCTTATGTATATCCACAAACAAAAATACGGTCTGGGTAACAAGCGTAACAAGGGTAATAGAGTGTCTTTGCTCAAAGCAGGAATATGCAAGTCATAGGGAAAAAAATCAAGCGCCTTGATAACAATCGTCATCTTTTTAATTTTTGAGACAGAGTCTCACTCTGTTACTCAGGCTGGAGTGCAGTGGCGTGATCTTGGCTCACTGAAGCCTCAACCTCCAGGCCTCAAGTAATCCTCCTAACTCAGCCTCCTGAGTAGCTGGGACTATAGGCATGTGCCACCACACCTGGCTAAATAATTTTTTTTTTTTTTTTTTTTTTTTTTTTTTGTGGAGATGGAGTCTCACTATGTTGCCCTCAAGAATTTGAGAATATGCTGTTCTCAAATTCTTGGGGACAAGCTGTCCTCCTTTGCTGGCCTCCCAAATTGCTGGGATTAAAGGCATGAGCCTCCTTGCCCACTGACACGGGGGGCTACTAGAGGAGGGAGGATTAAAGAAGGGCGAGGGTTGAAAAACTACCTGTTGGGTACTATGCTCACTACCTGCGTGATGAGATCATTTGTTACCCATGTAACAAGCCTGGACATGTACCCCCTAAACAAAAACAGAAGCTTAAAAAAAAAGATGGGCAAAGGATTTGAATAGACTTTCTCTAAATAAGATATACAAAGGGCTAATAAGTACATGAAAAGCTGCTTACCATCATCAGGTATTAGGAAAATACAGGTATTAGGAAATCAGGTATTAGGAAAAGCCTCAGTGAAATACTACTTCATGCCCACTTGATGGGTAAAATAACAAAGAGACAAATCAGGAAGCGCTAGCCAGGATATGGAGAAATTAGAAACTCTCATCCATTGCTGATGGAATTGTAAAATGGTGCAGCCACTTTGGAAAACAGTTTGGCAGTTCCTCAAAAATTTAAACAGAGTCACCATATGACCAAGCAGTTGTACTCCTATGTATACACCCAAGAGAAATGAAAACATATGTCCATACAAAAACTTGCACATGAATGCTCACAGCAGCATTATTCATAATAGCCAACAAGTGGAAACAACCCAAATGTCCATCAATAAACATAAATAAACAAAATGTAGTATACCCAAACAATGGAATATTTTCAGTCATAAAAAGGAATGTTGTACTGATGCATGCTGAAACATGGATGAACCTTGAAAACATAATGCTAAGTTAAAGAAGGCAGACACAGCCGGGTGCGGTGGCTCATGCCTGTAATCCCAGCACTTTGGGAGGCCGAGGCGGGTAGATCACGAGTTCAAGAGATTGAGACCATCCTGGCCAACATGGTGAAACCCCGTCTCTACTAAAAAAATACAAAAATCAGCTGGGCGTGGTGGTGCGAGCCTGTAGTCTCAGCTACTCGGGAGGCTGAGGCAGGAGAATTGCTTGAACCCGGGAGGAGGATGTTGCAGTGAGCCAAGATCGCGCCATTGCACTCCAGCCTGGTGACAGAGCAAGACTCTGTCAAAAAAAAAAAAAAAAAGAAAAAAGAAGGCAGACACAAAAGATCACATCATGTACAGCTCCATTTATCTGAAATGTCCAGAATAAGAAAATTCACAGAAACAGGAAGCAGATTGGTGCTTTCCAGAGGTTGGAAGGAGGGAATGCAGAATGATTGCTAATGGGTCATGGGTTTCTTTTGGAATGATGAAAATACTTGAAATTAGAGAGAGGGGGATGGTTACACAACCTTATAAATATGTTAAAACCCATGGAATGTGCTTCAGTGGCAAATTTTATGATACATGCATTGTATCTCAATAAAGTTGTCCCTGAAAAAAATGGGTTGAGAGGCTGCCTTAGAAGCAGCTACACTCCTCAAGCAGTGAGTCTAAAGAGCTTATTTTCTGGGACTAGAGGTGAAACCTGATGTATGAATTTTGACCTGACATCATTTAAAAAGAGATTTTTGCCTGGCACTGTGGGGTGTGACTATTGTCCCAGCTACGTGGGGAGGCTGAGGTGGGAGGATTATTTGAGCCCAGGAGTTGGAGGCTGCAGTGAGCTATGATTGCGCCTGTGAATAGCCACTGCACTCCAGCTTAGGCAACATAGCAACACCCTGTCTTTTTATTTTTTATATTTTTTTGAGACAAAGTCTCGCTCTGTCACCCAGGCTGGAGTATGGTGGTGCGATCTTGGCTCACTGCAACCTCCGCCTCCTGGGTTCAAGCAATTCTCCTACCTCAGCCTCCTGAGTAGCCGGGATTACAGGTGGCTGCCACCATGTCTGGCTAATTTTTGTATTTCTAATAGATATGGGATTTTACCATGTCGGCCAGGCTGGTCTGGAACCCCTGGCTTCAAGTGATCCGCCCGCCTTGGCAGGGATTACAGGCATGAGCCACCATGACCGGCAAGACCCTGTCTTTAAAAAAAGAGAAAAGAGATCTTGCCCAAGAGGACTGCCTGAGAGTATGATGGGAACCAACAGAGAGAGTCCGTGTGGAGATGGCCACGCCATGCTATGGTTGCCAGGGGTGATGAGTGACCAGCTCAAGCAGAGGCCATCTCCCACCACCAAGTAAAGAGGCACAGTCAGAGAGCTTCCTGGCCAGCCCATCAGAGTAACCGGGAGAGAAACCTCATCTCAAATCATTCAACATGTTCAGAGACACTCCAAGCCTGGAGGGTCAGAAGTCCCAGAAAGTGCGGGCTGTGGAGGAGAGGCTGCCAGAGGAAAAGAGAAGCACGCGATGACCCTTTCCTTGACTGCCTGCTTCTGCCTTGAGCAGGCCAAGCTGAGGCAAGGAAGGTGCTCTAAGTTAACATAAAGTCAAGAGTTCTGATTGTTACACTGCAAGAGACATATTCATTTCTAACATTAGTTTTTCTTGTGGCTGAAAGTAATCGGTATATATTTTTTTTACCTCTTAGAATGAATGACAAACTATGGCGCCTGCCCAGGTTTCATACAGACATGGGTAAGAACCAGCACCACAGGGCATCTGGTACCTATTCCTCAACACAGATGTATCCCGAATAGATCCCCTCCAGAGAGCAGTAAGTGCTATGATGAAATCATCGTTCAAATGAGAGGCGAAGATGTGAAATCAAGTATATGGGGAAAACATAGGTTTAAAAATTGACAAATTTGGCCAGGCATGGTGGCTTATGGGAGTTTGAAGCCAGCCTGGGCACATGGTGAAACCTCGTCTCTGCAAAAAATAGCCAGTTGTGGTGGCACTCACCTGTAGTCCCAGCTACTTGGGAGGCTGAG
The DNA here is from genome assembly GCA_036589455.1 of Ateles fusciceps. NCBI lineage: Eukaryota > Metazoa > Chordata > Mammalia > Primates > Atelidae > Ateles > Ateles fusciceps. The sequence goes on along the minus strand of JAZHEH010000572.1, from coordinate 10,257,858 downwards.
GTGGGAGGATTGCTTGAGTCTGGGAGGTCGTGGTTGCAGTGAGCTGAGATTGCTCCACTGCACTCTAGCCTAGGCAGCAGAGTGAGATCCTGTCTCAAATAAAAAAACAAACAAATCGACAAATTTGAGCAGCAGATTAGATGTGGGAAATAACAAAGAAGGGGACCTCAAAGATGACTCTAAGTGCTCTAATTTGGGAGATTAGGTGATTGTCATAACAGCTGAAGGAAGGAGGCAGGAGTAGATATTGGTGGAGGAAAGGAAGATACAAAGTTTTGTTTTTGACATGCTGAGTTTGAGGAGCATGTGTCATAGAAAGGTCAGAGGCCAGGAGACAGTCGGAAGTGCAGTCTAGAGTGCAGGTGGCAATTCGGGTGGAATCGATTTTTAAATTTTCAGGACATTGCCCGGGTGTGGTGGCTCATGCCTGTAATCTCAGCACTTTGGGAGGTTGAGGCAGGCGGATCACCTGAGGTCAGGAGTTTGAAATCAGTCTGGCCAACATGACGAAACCCTGACTCTGCTAAATATACACAAATTAGCTGGGCGCAGTGGGGTGCCCCTGTAATTCCAGCTATTCAGGAGGCTGAGGCTGGAGAATCGCTTGAACCTGGGAGGTGGAGGTTGCAGTGAGTGGAGATCGCGCCACTGCACTCCAGCACGGGCAACAGAGCAAGACTCTTGTCTCAAGAATAAATAAATAAATAAATAAATTTTCAGGACGTGGCTAGCAAGGGAAGCACAAGGCTAGATAAAATCACATATGGAGAAACAGCATAGGGTGAGAAAAGGGCTTGAGATTGAATCAATCTTTAATGGTTAGTGGAATGTGCTAAAGCAACTATAAAGGAGAAGGTAGAAAGATCTAGAGAAAAAGAGAATATGTAATCACACAATTAGTATGAGAAATGAGTGAGGATGTCTGAGCCACACAACCACTCCTTTCAGTAGTACAAACAAAGTAAGTATTGGTGATGGCCAATCCCATAGCAATAAGGTGCTGTTTTTCATAACATATTAGCTAACACTCTTGACCAACTGATGAGGAATGTTGCCTGAGCAAATGGTGAACTTGCAGCTTACCTTTGCCTGGTGACTCCTTGAAATATGTGACTTGAACTTGCAAGGTAATTGAATAGGGAATAGGGTTGGACTTGGGACCATGGTTGAGAATGAAGTGAACTGTTGAATTCTGGATCATTTATAAGATCCCAAATACTTTAACACGGTGCAGAAAGCCCTTCCTGCTCTGACCCCTGACTCTTCTAATCTTATTTCTCAGTTTTCCTTGTTCATCCTACGCTTCAAGCAATCCAGTTACCTGAATGTGCCAAGTGCTCCCTCATGCCTTCATGCCTTTCACTCTGCTGTTTCTTCAGCTTGGAATACCAGTCTCTGGTCTAAAATCCTTTGCCAACTTCCCCTAGTCTTGGAATCAATTCAAATCTAATTGTGTGTGACACTATCTTTACCTATTGATGAAAGAAAACAACCCTACAATAGAGTTTCAGACTACTTAAACTCCCTGTGAGAGAAAGAGTTAAAATCTCAGCGAAATCCCAGCTTCTTAAGATTTTGCTGGACTGTGTCCCATTTGATATGCATGCTCTTAGCCTTTCTGACAGAAGCCAGATTTTTTTTTTTTCTGCGACAGAGTCTCGCTCTGTTGCCCAGGCTGGAGTGCAATGGCGTGATTGTGGCTCAGTGCAACGTCGGCCTCCCAGATTCAAGTGATTCTCCTGCCTCAGTCTCCTGAGTAACTGGATTACAGGTGCGCACCACCACTCCTAGCTGAATTTTTGTATTTTTAGTAGAGATGGGGTTTCGCCATGTTGCCCAGGCTGGTCTTGAACTTCTGACCTCAGGTGATCCACCCGCCTCGGCCTCCAAAGTGCTGGGATTACAGGCATGAGCCACTGTGCCCGGCTGGAAGCCAGACTTTTGAATGTACTCACTTATAATCATGTTTCTCCTTCTTTGCGAAATAACATGAAATCCTTCTCTTCTACCTCAGTTTCATGAACCTTCTCCTTCCTCACCTGAATATCACAAAATCCCCTCCTTGTCTGAGTGTCACAAGACAGCTCTCAGCCAGGATTTTTTTTTTTGTCAGCCAAGAACAACAACAACAACAACAACAACAAAGTAAAAGAATGCTCGTCATGTGACCTCTATTGTTTCTTCCCCAAAATTCATAACCTGTCTAATCGTGAGAAAACATCAGACAAATCCCAATTGAGAAATAGTCCACAAAATACCTGGCACTCTTCAAGAGTGCCACGGTCAAGAAAAACAAGGAAAGGCTGTGAAACTGTCACAGATTAGAGGGGGCTAGGGACATATGATAAATGATGCAATGTGGTGTCCTGGAACAGAAAAAATAATATAGTGGAAAAATGGGAGAAATTGAAATAATCTGAGTTTAGTAGAATAGTTAATAGTATTGTACCAGGATCAATCTTTTATTTCTGAGAAATGTATTGTACCATGGTATGTAGGATGTTAATATTAAGAAAGCTAAAAGAAAGCCAATAATCTGATGTATGAAAATAACTAAGGTGTGGCCCAGCATGGTGGCTCATGCCTATAATCCTAGAACTTTGGGAAGCCAAGGCGGGTGGATCACTTGAGCCTAGGAGTTCAAGACCAGCCTGGGTAAAATGGTAAAATCCCAACCCAACAAAAAATACAAACAATTAGCCAGGCTTGGTGGTGCACGTCTGTAGTCCCAGGTACCCAGGAGGCTGAGGTGGGAGGATCACCTGAGTCCAGGAGGTCAAGGATGGAGTGAACTGTGTTTGAGCCACTGCACTCCAGCCTGAGTGACAGAGGGAGACCCCGTCTCAAAAATACTATACTATACTATAATACACTATAATATAATATAATATAATATAATATAATATAATAATTAAGATGTAAAGGCCACCTGGCTTCTAGGTGGTGATCAGTCCCCTTTTTCTTCTTTAGTTCTCAGTAAATGACAAATCCTGACATTAAAAGTCTAACTTCCTTTGCTGGGCGTGGTGGCTCATGCCTGTAATCCCAGTGCTTTGGGAGGCCAAGGCGGGTGGATCATGAGGTCAGGAGTTCGATACCAGCCTGGCCAATATGGTGAAACCCCGTCTCTACTAAAAATACAAAAATTAGCCAGGCGTGGTGGGCACCTGTAATTCCAGCTACTCAGGAGGCTGAGGCAGGAGAATTGCTTGAACCCAGGAGGTGGAAGTTGCAGTGAGCCGAGATTGTGCCATTGCATTCCAGCCTGGGTGACAGAGTGAGACCCCATCTCCAATAAATAAATAAATAAATAAATACATACATACATGAATACATACAAGTCTAACTTCCACACTACCTCTTTGACTATATCTCAGGCCATCTTTCCTTTAATGAATCCCCACCCTAGTCATCTGGCCTTCTAGTTCCCAGGACACTCTGAAGCTGGCCCCACTGCAGGGTCCTTGCCCTTGTTGTGTCCCTCTTCTTGGAACCTTTCCCTGCTCCCTCTTTGCAGAGCTGGCTTCTGTCTTTCAAGTCTCATCTTCATGTCACCTTCTCAGAGAGGCCTGCAGGGACTGCCTATCCCAATAATCTTGGTCACAGAACTTTATGTATTTTTCTTCATTGCCCTAATCATAACCTACGACTTATTGATGTATTTGCAATCTTTCTCCCTTCAGAATGTTTGCTCTATGAGGGCAGAGATTATGTCTATCTTGTTCTATATAATATCTCCTGTCCCTGTGTTTTCCCAAATTTTTTTTTGCGACAGGGTAACAAACTGAGATCCTTTGCCATGGTGCGAACATGGCTCACTGCAGCCTCGACCTCTGGGGCTCAAGTGATTCTCCCTGCCTTAGCCCCCTGCCCCAAGTAGCTGGGACTACAGATGGGTACCACCATACTAGGCTAATTTGTGTGTGTGTGTGTGTGTATGTGTGTGCATATATATATGTATTTTGTTTTGTAGAGATGAAGTTTTGCCATTGCTGCCCAGGCTTCCCTTAAATTTTGTATGTTGAACTTCTAACCCCTAGTATGATGATATTAGGAGATGTGAATCTTTGGGAATTGATTAGGACTTGAGGGTAGTACATTCATAAATAGAATTAGTGCCCTTATAAAAGAAGCTCCAGAGAGCTCCTTTGCCCCTTTTGCCTTGTGAGGCGTCTGTGAACCTGTAAGTAGGCTCTCACCGGATACCAAATGTGCCAGTGTTGTAATACTGAACTTCCCAACCACCAGAACTGTTAGAAATAAATTTCTGTTGTTTATAAGCCACCCAGTCTATGGTATTCTGTTCTAGCAGCCTAAAAAGACTAAGATGCCTATAGTTGTTCAATAGGCTGGGCCTGGTGGCTCATGCTTGTAATTCCAGCACTTTGGGAGGCTGAGGCCGGTGGATCACCCAGGGTCAGGAGTTCGTGACCAGCCTGGCCAACAAGATGAAACCCCATCTGTACTAAATATACAAAAATTAGCTGGGTGTGGTGGCACACCTGTAATCCCAGCTACTTGGGAGGCTGAGGCAGAATTGCTTGAACCCAGGAGGCAGAGGTTGCAGTGAGCCGAGATCACGCCACTGCACTCCAGCCTGGGCGACAGAACAAGACTCCATCTCAAAAAAAAAAAAGGTATTAAATAAATATTTGTTACATGAATGCCAAAGGATAATTTTCTAAGAGTTAAAAACATGCTGTCATCAAATATATAGTGAACATGTGTCAAATATTAATCTAACTCATTTAATGAAGGGACCAGAAGATAATAAAGCTGGTTGAAGGAGAATTCAAGGAACAGAGGTTTATATAGCAGAAAAAACATGCTGAAATAAGTTAGCTAGGTTAAAGGGAAATCTAGTTTATGTCCTACAGGTGAATAAACTACAATCTTTAGGTTGTCTCTTCTATAGAATAGGAATCATTTGCATCTCTAACAGACAAAAACCTACAAGTTAACAGGTAACTTCATAGAATCTGGACCTTAATAATACTAATTAACAAGTCAAACAAAGGTACATTCTCTAGATGAATCACACTTGGGTGGACCTGTTAGACAATGCTCTAGCATGACAGTGAAAGGACATAAATTAGCTTTCTGCCTTATTTCTTATTTATTTATTTTTTCTGATACTGAGTCTTGCTCTGCCACCCAGGCTGGAGTGCAACAGCGCGATCTCAGCTCACTGCAAGCTCTGCCTCCCGGGTTCAAGCGATTCTCTTGCGTCACCTCCCAAGTAGCTGGGAATATAGGCATGTCCCCAGCTAATTTTTTGTATTTTTCGTAGAGACGGGGTTTCACTGTGCTAGCCAGGAAGATCTTGATTTCCTGACCTTGTGATCTGCCCACCTCGGCCTCCCAAGGTGCTGGGATTACAGGCATGAGTCACCACAACTGGTCCTTTTTGCCTTAATTCTGAGATTAGGACATTTAAAAAAAATAGAAGACTAAAAAATGTAGAATGAATGAACGAGTGCTCCAACTGAAGTTTGGAGTGGGGGAGGCTCAGTCAGTTGGGGGGCTAGGTACAGGGCATCTGCTTCATCAGGTCTTCCCCAAAAGCCATCGTCATTGGCTCCAGCATTCATTCTTTGAGAGCCAGCCAATGCTTCATCTTCTCTGTGGAGACTGTCTAGATTTTCCTCTCACTCCCGATCAGGCAGACTAAGGTGGACAAACGTTGTTATCACAGTGATTGTGGCCTGGCACAGTGGCTCATACCTGTAATCCCAGCACATTAGGAGGCTGAGGCAGGAGGATTGCTTGAGCCCAGGAGTTTGAGACCACCCTGGGCAATATAGTGAGATCCTGTCTCTACAAAACTACAAAAAGTTTGGGTCAGGCACGGTGGCTCATGTCTGTAATCTCAGCACTTTGGGAGGCCGAGGTGGGCAGATCACCTGAGGTCAGGAGTTCAAGACCAGCCCGGCCAACATAACGAACCCCTACCCCCACCCCTCCGTCTCTATTAAAAATACAAAAATTAGCCGGGCTTGGTGAGGCACACCTGTAGTCTCAGCTACTAGGGAGGCTGAGGCACAAGAATCACTTGAACCTGGGAGGTGGAGGTTGGAGTGAGCCGAGATTGCACCACTGTAGTCCAGTCTAGGCAGTAGAGTGAGACTCTGTCTCAAAACAAAAAACAACAACAACAATGAAAATTCACCAGGCATGGCGGCATGCACCTGTGGTCCCAGCTACTCAGGAGGCTGAGGTGGAAGGATGGCTTGAGTCCAGGAGGCTGAGGCTGCAGTGAGCTGAGATTGCACCACTGCACTCCAGCCTAGGTGACGAGGGAGACCCTGTCTCAAAAATAAAAAAGATGATGATTGTTATTAAGGCCCTAGATTTTTCTCTCTATGACTTGCATATCCCTGGTTTGAGCCAAGACACTCTACGACCCTTGTTACCCTTATTTCCCAGACCATATTTTTGTTTGTGGATATACATGAGGGCCCATGTGAGGATTCCCAGAAATGACTGAGATGAGGTGGGAAGGAGAATTTGAAAGTGAGAGTCCATTTTTGTTGTTGTTATTGTTGTTGTTTTTGAGATGGAGTCTCCTTCTATCACCCGGGCTGGAGTGCAGTGGCGCCATCTCAGCTCACTGCAACCTCCGCCTCCTGGGTTCAAGCAATTCTTCTGTCTCAGCCTATCTGGGACTACAGGTGTGCGCCACTATGCCTGGCTAATTTTTGTATTTTTGGTAGAGATGGGATTTCACTATATTAGCCAAGCTGGTCTTGAACTCCTTATCTCGTGATCTGCCCACCTCGGCTTCCCAAAATGCTGGGATTACAGGCATGAGCCACCGCGCCCAGCGAGAGCCCAGTTTTTATAATCAGCAGATGAGTGCTAGAGGGCAGGACGATCCAAGTATGAAAATGTGACCTCATCTGTATTCCAGCTAATGAGACCAGGTGCATGTTGGTTAGATAAGTATCAGAGCTGCTTTGTCCCTTGTTCCCATGAGATGCTACTCTATAAAACATGTCCAAGCACCAGCCTCACATGTATGTCTTTATCTATTTATTTTTGAGACACGGTGTCACTCTGTTGCCCAGCCATTGCATGCCAGCTTACTGCAGCCTCAACCTCCTGGGCTCAAGTGGTGTAGTTGGGACTACAGGCACATGCTACCTCCCCTGGCTAATTTTTGTATTTTTAGTAGAGACAGGTCTCACTATGTTGCCAAGGCTGGTCTCGAACTGCTGAACTCAGGTGATTCTCCTGCCTTGGCATCCCAAAGTGTCTAGTTTCAGCACTTACTTTATTCAGAGGTGTAGCTATCTTTAGGACCAAAAACTGGGAGCACTGAACCAGGGACTAGCTTGAGAAGAAAGCATTTCCAAGGCAAATAATGACTCAATCCAAGCTGAAAACAGTCCTTTTAGTGCACCAGAAGGGACCTTTCAGCAAGTGGCATCTTGCCAGAAAATTAATGCAAAACAAATCCTTAACAACTCAGAGATGGTGGAGGGGAATTTCAGACACAGTCAGCAGGGCAGGACCATGCAACTGTTTACAGGAACTGCCTCACTCACACTTTGATGTTGATTCTCTGCAGAGCTTCTGCTGCTTCAAAACAGCGTGTGGGAATCAGAGGCATTACATCAGGAAGATACTGCAGAGAGATTCTGCTCCATCTCATTCATTGTACAGGTGAGGAACCCAGGGGTCAGCGATTTTAAAGGATTTGCTCAAAGCCACAGAGTGGAGAACTGTGAGTACAACCCAGATCGTCTGTTGCCTAATTCAGGTGTTTTCAATCCCAGTACCTTATAAATAAGCTAGGAAGGTGTGGCACACACATGGATTTGCTTTCTGGCTGATGGATCTCTGATCCTAGCGCCGGGCTCAGGCATCAATCAGTAAACAGGAGGAAGAGATAGATGTGGCTCTATCTATCTAGTGTATGGGAGCAGCATGTGACACTGTGACGAGATGTGTTAGCACAGGCACAATTTAAAGCAGTGCCATGGCAACCGGCATTCACTCTGGCTCCAGATAGCACCGTGATCTACAGGGTGTACTTGAAAATGGCTTCTCACCTAGTGAGTGGAATGTTGCAGCCTCTATTTCCCTGCAGCGAGTGACACTAAAATATACCAAACAATGCAGCAACAAGACTGGTCCAACTTCTTTACCAAGGGTTGGGGGTTTTCAACATAACTCCAGGGAGAAATAAACTCAGCAGTCTTGGGAATCCCCAAGGCAATCTGCAAAGCAGTATGGTTTTGCTTCCTCTTAGAGCAATGCATTGTTTCAGTGTCTTCCCGGAGCACTAATGTTTCAACGAGGTGCCCTAGGCATGAGGGGAAGGAAATGGGGTAGGGCACCACTATTTGTTTCTTTCTTATATATTGCAGAATCTGCTGCTACCCTCCCCACAAATTATTATTATTATTTTTTGAGATAGGTCTCATTCCATCACCCAGGCTGGAATACAGTGGAATGATCATGACTCACTGCCACTGCAACCTTGACCTCCTGGGTTCGAGTGATGCTCCCACCTCGGCCTCTCGAGTAGCTGGAACTACAGGTGCATGCCACCACACCCAGCTAGTTTTTGTATTTTTAGTAGGGATGGGATTTTGCCACATTGCCAGGCTAGGCTTGAACTCCTGGCTCAAGAAATCCGCTCGCCTCGGCCTCCCAAACTGCTGGGATTACAGGCTTGAACCACCACAGTTGGCCCCCACAAATTCTTAAACCATGGCAGCAGACCAGAGGAGGTCTGGATTTCATCAGTAGGATTGAGTATTAAGTCATTTGTCCTGAGATGCTAAAGCCTCCTTGATTTTAACTTAAATACTCATATAATCTTTCCTGAAACAGAATTGAAACAGAGACCACTTATGTTCTCCAATATGTACGTGGTCTTTTATTTTTATTTTTGTGTTTCTAATTGTGCACATTCAACTAAAGACTTCCAGCTTCCCCAACAAGTAGGTGTAGCCAGATGACCAAGTTCTGACAATCACATTATAAATGGAAGTGGTACGGTTTTCTGGGGTGTGCCCTGTCTCTGGGGTTCCCCCCACTTTTCTTGGGCTAGCTTGCAGTTGTATTTGTGGCAACGCATCTTGAACCATGAGGACAATCCCCCCAGGAATGCCATGGGGACAACCCCCCAGGGATGGCAGAGCAATAAGACATACTCTTACATAATTTAAAAATATTGAGACTTATTTTATCACTACTAAAAAAAAGAAAGCGGGAGGTAGCCAATATGCTAAGGAAGACTACTTCTGAGCAAAACTCTTGAAGCAGAACTGCACTACCAGTCTTCCTTTAAAAAAAAAGAAAAAAAAAGGGGTCGAACATGGTGGCTCATGCCTGTAATCCCAGCAGTTTGGGAGGCTGAGGTGGACGGATCATGTGATGTCAGGAGTTCAAGACCAGCCTGGCCAACATGGTGAAACCCCATCTCTACAAAAATTAGCTAGACATGATGGTGGGTGTCTGTAATCCCAGTTACTTAGGAGGCTGAGGCGGGAGAATCGCTTGAACCTGGAAGACAGAGGTTGCAGTGAGCAGAGATTGTGGCATTGCACTCCAGCCTGGGCGACAAGAAGGAGACTCAGTCTCAAAAAAATAAAAATTTCTTCCTGTGTTAGCAGCTGAACCAATATCCTAACTAATAGCTCCGCTAAAACTGCCATCATTCATGCTAAAGGTGTGATTTAGGGTGCTTGGGACTACAAGTAACAAACAACAAGACTTGCTAAAAGTAGCTTACAAAATTAGGAGTTTAAAAATGATGTCATTTTACAAGAAATCAAGGAGAAGCATGTTGCTTGGGTCGGTTCGGTTTCAGGTTGTTGTATTAATTTCCTGCTGCTACTGTGATAAATTACCACAAACTTGGCTTAAAGAAACACAACTTTATTCTTTCATAGTTCTGAAAGCCAGAGTCTAAAATCAGTTTCACTGGACTAAACTCGGCTGGCAGGGCTGTTTTTCTGGGCGCTCTAGGGAAGAGCTGTTTTCTTGCATTTTTTTAGTTTCTGGAGGCTGTCTGCATTCCTTGGCTCGTGACTCCTTCCTCAAATCACTCCAACCCCGGCTTCCATCGTCTCCTCCCCTACTTCTGTTGTCAAATCTCCCTTTGCTTCCCTCTCAGAAGGACATTTGGGATTATGTTTAGGGTCTATCCAGATAATTCAGGATAATCTCATCTCAAGATCCTTAATTTTATCACATCTATAAGGTAAGATTGATAGGTTCTAGGGCTTAGCCTATGGATATCAGCCTACCAACATTGATAAAAAGCTTTTCATTTCCCTGCTCTGCCATTCTAATGTTTTGGTATCATCTCCCTTCATGGTTTTAAAATTACTTTGGACCAAGGTGGGAGGATCACCTGAGGTCAGGGGATTGAAACCAGCCTGGCCAGTGTGGTAAAATCCGCCTCCACTAAAAATGCAAAAATTAGCTGGGCATGGTGGTAGGTGCCTGTAATCCCAGCTACTTGGGAGGCTGAGGCAGGAGAATCGCTTGAACCCAGGAGGTGGAGGTTGCAGTGAGCCGAGATTGTGCCGCTGCACTCCAGCCTGGGTGACAGAGTGAGACTCTCTCTCCAAAAAAAAAAAAAAAAAAAAATCACTTTGGAGCTCCCAAGCATCACATTCTCCACATCCTCAACAGGCCATGTCCAGAACAGGAAGGGAAGGGTGTTCCCATCCTGCATCTTTTAGTTATTAATGGGGATGTGCTTTGCCAAAGGTTCCCAGCAGAAGCCACATCAAGTCCCACTAGCTGAGACTGAGTCGCCTGCCTGTGCTCTGACTGCACACTGGACTGAGAATTTGTGTGTCTGGCATTTGGCATTTTAAACCTCTGTATCACAAGGTCAGTGCTCCCACCAAGAGGTCGAATGACTGCTAGGGAGGAAACAACTCACTTTTTTTTTTGTAGAGACAGGGGATCTTGCCATGTTGCCCAGGCTGGTCTCGAACTCCTGAGCTCAAGCACTCTGCCCGCCACAGCCTCCCAAAGTGCTGGGATTACAGGCATGAACCACTGTGCCCAGCCTAACAACTCTCTTTTGAAAGTTCTGCAGGAGATTCCACAGGCACGAATGACTCCAAAGAGCCCTTGTTTTCTAGCAGCCATAAAAAGCATGTGTCCGGGTGGGGTGGCTCACGCCTGTAATCCCAGTACTTTGGGAGGCTGAGGCGGGCGGATCACCTGAGGTCAGGGGTTCAAGACCGGCCTGACCAACGTGGAAAAACCCCATCTCTACTAAAAATATAATATTAGCTGGGCATGGTGGCATGCGCCTGTATCCCAGCTACTCAGGGGGCTGAGGAAGGAGAATCACTCGAATCCGGGAGGCAGAGGTTGCAGTGAGCTGAGATCGCACCACAGCACTCCAGCCTGGCCAACTCCATCTCAAAAAAAAAAAAAAAAGCATGTTTGATGAGAAACCCTGGGGGCTAGGGTGGTGTTGGTATGGTAACGGGGTGATTAAAAAATCTTTTGATTGGAGATCTAGAATTCAAACTAAGCCAGGAACACATTCTCTTCTATAGCACTTCCAGGACATCTGCGTGACAGTTTGAATTGTGTTCCCCTCAAAATAAATATGTTGAAGTCCTAATCCCCAGTACCACAGAATGTGATCTTTGCAGAGGTAATCAGATCAAAATGAGGTCATTAGGGTGGGCCTTTGTCCCATATGCCTGGTGTCCTTTTAAAAAGGGAACATTTGGGCCAGGTGCGGTGGCTCACACCTGTAATCCCAGCACTTTGGGAGGCCAAGGTGGGAGGATCATGAGGTCAAGAGATGGAGACCATCCTGGCCAACACGCTGAAACCCCGTCTCTACTAAAAATACAAAAATTAGCTGGGCGTGGTGGCAGGCACCTGTAATCCGAGCAACTCGGGAGGCTGAGGCGGGAGAATCACTTGAACTCGGGAGGCAGAGGTTGCAGTTAGCTAGGATCTCACCACTGCACTCCAGCCTGGGCAACAGAGCAAGACTCTGCCTCAAAAAAAGTGGGGGTAGGAAATTTGGAGACAGACATGTACACAGGGAGAATGTCATGTGAACATGAAGATGGCCATCTACAAGCCGAGGAGAAAGACCTGGGACAGATCTTTGCCTCATAGCCCTCAGATGGAACTAACACTCCCAATATCTTGATTTTGGACTTCTAACCTCCAGAACTATGAAACAAGAAGTTCTGGGCTGGGCACAGTGGCTCACACCTGTAATCCCAGCACTTTGGGAGGCTGAGGTGGGCGGATCACCTGAGGTCAGGAGTTCAAGACCAGCCTTGCCAACATAGTGAAACACACACCCCCCCCGACTAAAAATACAAAAAATTAGCCAGGCGTGGTGATGGGTGCCCATAATCCTAGCTACTCAGGAGGCTGATGCAGGAGAATCTTTTGAACCCAGTAAGCCGAGACCGTGCCATTGCACTCCAGCCTGGGCAATAAGCGAAACTCCGTCTCAAAAAAAAAAAATAAAAATAAGAAGTTTCTTTTGTTTAGGCCGGGGGCCCTCACCCCCAGGGCCATAGACCAGTAGCAGTCTGTGGCCTTTTAGGAACTGGACTGCACAGCAGGAGGTGAGCAGTGGCGGAGTGAGCATTACGGCCTGAACTCTGCCTCCTGTCAGATCAGAGATGGCCTTAGATTCTCATAAAAGCACAAACCCTATTGTGAGCTGCGCATGCGAGGGATCTAGGTTGTGCACTCCTTATGAGAATCTAATGCCTGATGATCTGTCACTGTCTCCGCCACCCCCAGATGGGATGTCTAGTTGCAGGAAAACAAGCTCAGGGCTCCCATGGATTCTACATTATGGTGAGTTGTATAATTATTTCATTATATATCACAATGTAATAATAGTAGAAATGAAGTACACAATCAATGTAATGTGCTTGAATCATCCTGAAACCATCTCCCCTTCCCTGCTGCCCCCGCCCCAGCTCCACAGAAAAACTGTCCCCCACAAAACTGGTCCCTGGTGCCAAAAAGGCTGGGGACCACTGGTTTAGGCAACCCAGTTTGCAGTACGTTGTTACAGTGGCCCTCACAAACTTAAAAATCCTGACTTTCTCACTTCCCTTGCACCCTCCAAGGTTGCACCAGCCCCATGCTCCTACCCAGTATGCACCCAGCTCTCCTGTGTTTCCTGACTTCCCGGTGGTCTCTTTGCAGTATTTTGAAAGCTCTTTAGATGGTACCTCTTTCTTGTCATGAAGCCTCCTGGATTCCACAGAGAAAATGTGCTGTTGTGTCTGGGCAGGAAACTCCCACAATTATTAAATCCATCCCTTACAACATTATATGGGATTTTATAAGTCATTCACAAACATACAATATTTTTATTCTGCTGCCATATGTTTTATATAGCCATGTTTATTTACAGAAGAGTATTCTATTTAGCTATCAACCCATGGATGGCAGAAAAGACATTTCATATTTGTGTGTGTGTCTGTGAAGCACCAAACGTGATATCCAACAAGTTTTGTTATGACACACAGTTCTTTCAGGATAATATGTGATAATCAAGTTGTCCTTTTATTTATTCACCTGACATTTGAATCACTTTCTCTGTGCCTAACTATTCCACCCTTAGGCTGTCATTATAAATCTGAATTTAAAGAGGTCCCTGGTATCAAGGAGATCCCAGCTCATTGTGAGAGAGGCAGGCAGTGTAAGTGAAGAAATAGTGCAGCTATGATTGAGACAGGAGATAGTGGGATGACTCACAGTGATGCTCTGTGGAACCCAAGGGCCATGGAGCTTCAGGAAGTAGAGAAGCAGGAAATGAATTACCAGGATCCAGACTTGTTGCATATCCCTCATTTTCCCATTTCACACTTTTTTTTTTCTTTTTTTGAGACAGAGTCTCACTGTGTCACCCAGGCTGGAGTACAGTGGTGCGATCTTGGCTCACTGCAACCTCCACATCCTGGGTTCAAGCGATTCTTCTGCCTCAGCCTCCTGAGTAGCTGGATTACAGGTGCGCACTACCACATCCAGCTAATTTTTGTATTTTTAGTAGAGATGGAGTGTTACCATGTTGGCCAGGCTGGTCTCGAACTCCTGACCTCAAGTGATCCTCTCACCTCTGCCCCCCAAAGTGTTGGGATTACAGGCATGAGCCACCACGCCTGGTCCCATTTCACACCTTCTTCTCTCTGTGCCTTCTCTCTATTTCTAGGGAGAAACATGACTGATGTCAGCTGCCCTAGAATCAACGGACTCCCCCTTCAGTTGGTGTCCCACCATAAAGTGGTCACGTTATATGTTCATACATATGCTACAGTCAAAGCGGGAGGCTTGTCAACACAGGAGGCACCCACAGGCACCCTCTCAGAGGTGGCGAAAGGAAAGAGGAAGTGGGGGCAGGCAGAGGCAGTGGTTGTAATTTGAGTCACTTCTGTTAACAGTACTCACTTTTAGACAGCTCAATTCACTCTGACTCTGGAAAAGTATGGACAGAAACCTTGCTGGGTTTAGAGGAGAGAGAGCCTCCCCACTGCTCTTCCAAGGGGCATCCTGGAACAGGCTGCTGCGGAGGCTCAGGGCAGATCTGGGGCAAGGCCAGACCCTGCTGTGTTTTGGACGGACTAGGAAAGGTTCCTGTACAGAGGCCGTTACCAGAGACGGGAGATGATGTGTGGGAATTACTCTACTCTTATCCGGAGTGTGTCTGGACTTCAGTCCTGGTGCTCTTCAGGAAAGAGGAGGATGGCGTTGCGCTGCTCTAGCAGACCGTTGTTACTCCCAGAGCTCACTTAAAGGTTCCATTTCCATAACCAATTACAGAGCAAATGCTTTCTCATAGGAACTGGTCTTTCTGGGGTTGACATTGCAGGTCGCAAAGACCCTGAAGCTTTAGGAAAGCTTTGCCGTCGAGAAGGTTAGCGGGGTAGAAATTGCAACACTATCTTAGCTGCAATTAGCTGATGTTTCTGCAAACGCTAACACATATTTTCCCTTGACTCTCAATGAAAAATGGCATTGGTATGAATATTTGGAGAGTAGCAGTGAAAGTTCATCTGGTGTTAATAGGGAAACATTGTCCTTTTCTCTGCTGATGGGAAAGCACGTCAGGCATGAGGCTGGCCTCATCCTGGAGAGACTCACACGGTTTATTCTCTCTCAAGGAATGGTAGGGGAAGCAATGGGTTTTGAAACGTTGGGTTTTCTCTGGCCCAGGAGAAAGTGGATCAAAAGAATCGCGGTTTTCTTTGCTGTCTGTCGTTTGGGTTCTCTAGTTTGAAAGGGCCGTGGTGGTGTTTCCTGATGGGCCCTTAGAGGCAACATTGAGGAGAACAGAGAAAATACACAAAGATAGAATAAGGAAAATCGGACATTTGGTAGAAAAACCTAGGATTGTCTGGAGAAAAGTTGAAGGTAGTGCCGAGAGAGTCTGCTGCACCAAAGGTCCCCACCAGGGGCCCCACCAGAGGACTCTTTAGAAAATGTTCTGGAGCTAAAATCCTGCCGAACTTCCCATGTAACTGGTGCAATTTTCACTCCATATTCTCCTTTATTTTCTACCGCAACTGATTTCTGAGTTCCTAACCCACTGGGACTCGCACTTAATAGCCTGTCTGTCTACTGGCATTTGTTTATGTTGCAAACAATGCATCTGAGGGCTTGTGATGACCAAGGCGTGATGGTGGGGGTGGCAAAGGCCCATCTGATCTCAAGCTATGTCCATGTAGGTGCTGGCCAAGACTGCCTGCAGGATGCCGGTTGAGAGAGGTTGCTTCTCCAAGTCACCTGGCCTTTCCTGAGCTCCATGCTCTTCTTGGGGGGAACAGGAATCCCTCTGAGGCAGCCACTCCTCTCTGTGACAATCATGGACAATTTAGATAATTTAGAGGTCTAAAGTAGAGGTCTAGGGAAAGACCTAGGTAGGTCTAAAGTAGAGGCCCACTCTCCAGGCCTCAGTGACATCTGTCTTTTTGCCGTTCTTCTTTCATCTTGCATGAAGCAATTTTTTTCTGCTGTGGAAAAGCCCTCCTGTCTCCAATCCCCGCTTCCAACCAACTCCTTTGTTTTGATATAGAGTCTCACACTGTTGCCTGGGTTGGAGTGCAGTGGTGTGATCTCGGCTCACTGCAACCTCCGCCTCTCAGGTTCAAGCGATTCTCCTGCCTCAGCCTCCCAAGTAGCTGGGATTACAGGCGCCCGCCATCATGCCCAGCTAATTTTTTGTATTTTAATAGAGATGGGGTTTCTTTTTGTTTGTTTGTTTTAGAGACGGGGTTTCACCATGTTGACCAGGCTGGTCTCGAACACCTGATCTTGTGATTCGCCTGCCCTGGCCTCCCAAAGTGCTGGGATTACAGCTGTGAGCCACCGCGCCCGGCCCCATCCAAATCCTTTAGTACAACAAAGGGGCCAGGCGCAGTGGCTAACACCTGTAATTCTAGCACTTTGCGAGACCAAGATGGGAGGATTGCTTGAGGCCGTGAGTCTCACCATGGTCAACATAGTAAGACTCAATCTCTATGTTTTCTAAATGAAAAAATTATTAATTAAAATTTAAAATATAAAAAAATTTATGAGCTTGTTAATCTGGAAAACAAAACAAAACAAAAAAAAAACAAAAACAAAAACAAAAACAAAAGATGAAAAATAAAAAAATTTAAAGTACAACCAATGGCTTTCAGCTTTTGGGAGCCACAGTCAGGAAGAGTCTGTCTGTCTGTCTCTCTGTTCTTTAGCCTTCAGTCTTCTTACACCCTTTCCAAATGGCAACGGGCACAAAATGGCCTATCAGCTGGAAATGGCCAATCAGCAAAGGAGAAACATACATGGAAAAAATGGGTTAAGAATGTAAAATATTATTCTGCACACATGTAAGAACTTCATGTCCTCTGTTCAGAAGTAAAGCAGTTGGAAACTCTGGAATCAGAATCATCTGTGCATTTGCCAAAAATACAGATTCTTGTGCCCCACCTAAATTCTGCACCTGAAAATTCTGATTCTACCTGAATCAGAATCTTTCCAGGTAATTCTTATGTGCATCAGAGCTTGAGAATTGCCTAGATGCAGCCTGAGCTGTGTCTAAAACCACCTCCTGTGTTTTAATACTGAATTGTGCTTGTTCCCAAGCTGGTTCAGAGCACTTTAATGTGCATTTAAATCATGCTGAGGTCTTGTTAAGTTAGGTGGTGGGACATGAGATTCTACATGTCTAACAAACGCCTGGACGATGCTGCCACTGCTGGCTGGAAGACTGCCCATTTGGTGGCAAAGGGCTAGAGAGACTTTTTTTTTTTTTTTTTTTAAGATGGAGTCTCACTCTGTCACCAGGCTGGAGTGCAGTGGTGCAATCTCAGCTCACTGCAACCTCCACCTCCCAGGTTCAAGCGATTCTCCTGCCTCCACCTCCTGAGTAGCTGGGACTATAGGCACGAGCCACCATGCCTGGCTAATTTTTGTATTTTTAGTAGAGACAGGGTTTCACCATGTTGGCCAGGATGATCTCGATCTCCTGACCTTGTGATCCACCTGCCTTGGCCGCACAAAGTGCTGGGATTACAGGCGTGAGCCACTGCACCCGGCCAGAGACTATTTTAATTTTCTTTGCACTTCTGTGAGGCCATCTTGAGGCTTCTTAATTCCCTGGAGCCAGTGATTTGCTTGCACTGTGACTGGAGATTGCTGCACCCTCATGGGTACTGTGCTTTGCTGACTGAGCTCTACTTCATGCTCATCCAGACTTGCCCTGCCTTCCTGCTTCCCCTTCCATCTCCTCAGCCAGCACCCCTATTCCCACTCTGCTACCCCCACTCTGCCTAAGGGGCAGCCCTGCTGCCCTAGCCTGGTCTTCCTCACACTGTGGGTCTACTCTGACTATAGATACATAATTGAATCTCTTTAGAGAATCTTCAGATTTGCTAGTATGATAAGATCCTTCTTCCTCTTAAGAGAGAAGGGGAAGTGGGACTGTAAGCAAGCAGGTAAAAGTGAGTCATGAGTCCTTTTTTCTCTCTAGGGTCGCCGTCAGTGGGTGGCCCCAGGGTAATGGGATGGAGTGGAAGATGTTACTATTTCCTACACTGTCCTTGACCTTGAAAGAAGAACTGAATCTGTGGGACCTACTGCCCCTTTCTATAGGTGGAGGGGAATGGGGAACCCCACTGGATGGCATCAGCTTATCCCTTAAGTCCTTGGTGAACTGGGGGTGGGGCGTAAGGGGGAAGAATTACAGGATATTAGAAGTGGTGCGATTCTTTTCTCCAGCCATGGAGAACTTCTGATGTTCAACTTAGCATGGCTTTAATCGGTGTTAGTTAATAATAAGAAAGGAGGTCTAAAGTAGAGGTCTAGGGAAAGACTGGCCAGTAGTGCTCTTCAGGCGTGCAGTCACATTGAAAGGTCTAATAATGGTCAGAGTGAAGCCAGCCGGAGCCAGTGGACTGTAATGACAATAGATCCCCTGACTGTACAGTTGTTGACTGTGGCTCTGGGCCAGAGTAAGATCTCTAGGCCTGGGAAAGTAACCAGAGATGTCACTGGCCCTGAGGCCAAACAGAGCCAGTACCTCTCAGAGCAGTGGCTTGCAAACTGGGGTCTACAGAAAGCTCTGTCAGCACCACCTGGGGAGATTCGTAACAGTAATGCCAACACCCACTCTAGAGAGTCTGAGTCATCAGGGCCTCATGAGCTATATTTAAAAAATATATTCTCTGGGCAATTTGACAGTACTCTATGAGCAAGTTCTGACTTTGTCAGGTTTAGGAAGCACTGCCTTAGCACAGTGGTTTCCCAAATTTTTAGCAGAGAAAAATTTATTCACTAGAAAAATACTTATTGAACAATTACTATATGCCATGTATTGTTGTAAGCCCTGGACAAAAAGTGGTAAATAAGACTGACGAGGTGGCTGGGCGACTGTAATCCCAGCACTTTGGGACGCAGAGGCAGGCGGGTCACTTGAGGTTAGGTATTTGAGACCAGCCTGGCCAACATGGTGAAACCCCCGTCTCTACTAAAAATACAAAAATTAGCTGGGCGTGGTGGTGGGCACCTGTAGTCCCAGTTACTCCAGAGGCTGACGCATGAGAATCGCTTGAACCCTGGAGGCGAAGGTTGCAGTGAGCCAAGATTGCGGCACTGCTCTCCAGCCAGGGTGAGAGAGCAACACTCTGTCTCAAAAAAAAAAAAAAAAAAAAGAAAGAAAAGAAAGGAAAAAGACTCACAAGGTTTCCATTGAACCCTAAAATAGGTGATAATGGGGAGTGGATTTTTCAGGAATGTTAAAGACTCTCATTGTTTGGCAGAAAATGCTGTTTATTGTTGAACCCCTGAAGTACCATCAGGTTCTGTGGTGCACAGTTTGAGAACCACTTTCTTGGGAAGGAGCTTGGAGCAATAAAACTAGAAGACAGCAGAAGGAATATCCAACACGGCGAGGTTTCAAACCTGGAAGGCTTTTCCACTTCCTCGTTGATAAAGTGGGGACAATGACATCTGCCTCGAGTCTTATTGTGAGTAAGAAAAGCACTGAACACATACATCATGGAGCTCAACGCTGGGTGCGCAGACGGCCCTTACTGCATTTCTGTTCTCTTCCGTCTCTCTTTGCTTGGGAGCAGGTTACTTCACTTTGATTGTGAGTAAGTTGGAGGAGAAAACAAGACATTCCTGGGAGTGTGTTGCCACTTGAGGATCAGGTAGGATAATGAGGAGCACAAAAGGCAGAAGCAAGAAGAGGCCCTTCCACGCCGCAGCAAAAGCAACCACAGACGTAAACTGGCACAGTGGGTCTAGCAGTTCCTCCCCACCATTAGACACAGAGTCACCATATGACTCAACAGTTCCACTCCTATGTATACACCCAAGAGAACTGAAAACGTATGTCTGCACAAAAATCTGTACATGAGAGTCCACAAAAGCATCATTCATAATAGCCAGAAGTGGAAACAACCCAAATCTCCCTTAACCAATCAATGGATAAACAAAATATGATATAACCATACAGTGTAATATCGTTGAGCCAAAAAACGCAATGGAGTCCTGACACATGCAGCAGCGTGGATGAACCTGGAAAATATTATGCTAAGAAAGAGGCCAGATGCAAAAGACCACATATTATACAATTCTTTTATAGGAAATGTCCACAATAAGAAAATCTATAGAAACAGAAATTAGACCGGGTGCAGTGGCTCACACCTGCAATCCCAGTACTTTGGGAGGTTGAGGCACGTGGATCACCTGAGGTCAGGAGTTCAACACCAGCCTGGCCAACAGAGTGAAACCCTGTCTCTACTAAAAATATGAAAATTAGCTGGACGTGGAGGTGTGCATCTGTAGTCCCCGTGACTCAGCGGCTAAGGAGGCTGAGGCAGGAGAATCGCTTGAACCCAAAGGCGGAGGTTGCAGTGAGCCAAGACTGTGCCACTGCACTCCAGCCTGGGCAAAGAGCGAGACTCTGTCACAAAACAAAACAAAACAAACAAACAAACAAACCCACAACAACAACAACAAAAGAAAAGAAACAGAAATGAGATTAGTGGTATCAAGGGACTGGGAGAAGGAGGAAATGGGATGACTGCTAATGCACATGGAATTTCTTTTTGAGGTGATGAAAATATTCTGAAATTAGATAATGGCGATAGCTGTACAATCTTGTGAATATGCTAAGAGTCACTGAATTGGACACTTTAAAAGGGTGAATTTTATGGTATATAGATTCTCTCTCTCTCCTTTCTTTTTCTTCTTTTTTTTTTTTTTTTGAGACAGAATCTCCCTCTGCTGCCCAGGCTGGAGTGCAGTCGCGTGATCTTGGCTCATTGCAACCTCTGCGTCCTGGGTTCAAGGGGTTCTCATACCTCAGCCTCCTGAGTAGCTGGGATTACAGGCACCTGCCACCAAGCCCGGCTAATTTTTCTATTTGTATTAGAGACAGGGTTTGACCATGTTGGCCAGGCTGATCTTGAACTCCTGACCTCAAGTGATCAGCCTACCTTGGTCTCCCAAAGTGCTGGGATTACAGGCGGTGAACCACCACACCCGGCCCATATCTCAATTTTTAAAAAGAAGGGAAAGAAGCAACCACAGAGAATAAAGCCAAACAGTGATCTGTAGATAAGCACCAAGGAAATGCTGGAAGCTTGTCATGCCTCAGACGGAACCCACAGGAGAGGGCAGAAAGAATACCCAGTGCAGTGGGGTTCAGATGACAAACCTGTCAGGTTCAAGAATCTGCCTTTCCTTGCTGGGGGTTGAAGAATTTACCAATTTCTCAGGAAAGACAGGCAATGAACAAAATTCTGCCTGATATGCTTCTAATCATCATTATTTCCAGTGCTACATGAATTATTTACATATGCTTATATTTCCGCTATAATGATGGTTTGGTAAGTTTCTTTTCCTTTTTCTATTTTTTTTTTTTTGAGTCAGGGTCTTACTTTGTCACCCAGACTAGAGTGCAGTGGCACTATCATAGCTCACTTCGGCCTTAACCTCCTGGGCTCAAGTGATCCTCCATCTCAGCCTTCTGAGTAGCTGGGACTACAGGTGTGCGTGTGTGCCACCATACTCCGCTAATTTTTAAAAAAAATTTTGTAGAGCTGAGGTTTCACTATGATGCCCGGGCTGGCCTCGAACTCCTGGACTCAGGTGAGCCTCCTGCCTTGGCTTCCCAAAGTGCTGGGATTACAGGCATAAGCCACCACGCTTCGCCAGGTAAGTTTCAAATATTTCAATTTTTCCCCCAAGACTCAGTTCTAGAAGCTCCATTTAGGCTATTCACAGTATAGCTCCAGGTCTTTGTGCAATGTGGGCTGGTGGTCTTGGGGGACTAGGCGTGCCCTGCGTGTTAGCCCCCAGACAAACCAGCACAGGGGCCTTGACTGGGCAGAGCTTCTTGAACAAGTCTTACAGGCTCCTGTAGGGTGGGTGAGAAGAATATTTTTGGGAGAAGCCATTTGAAATTTACATGCGTGCAAAAATGTGTTATGGGGACAGAAGGTGTTTTTAAGCATGAAAAGTTTGGATCATGGGTGGGAATAAAGGCCTGCCAGTGAATTGTAGTTCCACTTTCAGCCTCATCACTGCCTTCGGGTTTTCTCCTGTGAACGGTTCTGACAATGTGCCATTTTACAGAATGTGTCTCTGTTGCTTCCAAGCTGCCACATATGCTCACTGCACATTTGGGACTACCACATCAGGTTTTAAAAACTGATTAAGAAAATCCCAAAACTTTTGAAGTTGGCCTTTAGCATTTTGCAAGGAGGTTGCTCACCAGCTATTTGTTTATATTCTCTAGCTATTGTTTTCGCACATTATCCAGGAGTAGCATGCAATTATGTCATTATAATGGCAAGTAGTAAACTGAATTCCCTGTAGGGCGTTTCTAAGGGAAGAGATGTACTACCTGTAGCCCTAATGCCCTAAAGAGACTGTATAGTTAGATAATCCTGTGGCTCCAGAGAGGTGTGAGTCCTGTAGCAAGTTGCAAAAGCCTAGGGCTTCTTGCAGTGCTTGGCAGGTGTTTAGTGGCAAATCTCAAAGTTTCGTGGTCACTCAGGACACCCCCCTTTCTGCTGAGATTGACACTGAATTAAAACAACCCCAGTGATCTGGTTATAATTTAGAACTTCATTTGTTCATTTTTTTTTTTTGAGACTCTTCATTCGTTCTCTTTTTTTGAGTGCAGTGGGACAATCTCGGTTAACTGCAACCTCCACCTCCCAGGTTCAAGCGATTCTCATGCCTCAGCTTCCCAAGTAGCTGGGATTACAGGTGTGAGCCACCATGCCTGGCTAATTTTTGTATGTTTTAGAAGAGATGGGGTTTTGCCATGTTGACCAGGCTGGTCTCGAACCCCTGGCTTCAGTGATCTACCTGCCTCAGCCTCCCAAAGTGCTGGGATTACAGGTGTGAGCCACTGCACTCAGCTTTTGTTCATTTTCTATGGCAGCTTTATTGAGATAAAAGTTATGATAAAAGTTACCCCCCCCACATCCTTTTTTTTTTTTTTTGAGACAGAGTATCACTCCCATCACCAGGGTGGAGTGCAGTGGTACAATCATAGCTCACTGTAGCCTTGACTTCCCAGGCTCAGGTGATCCTCCCACCTCAGTCTCCTGAGTAGCTGGGACTACAGGAGAGCACCACTACATGCAGGTATTTTTTTTTTTTTTTTGTATTTTTGGACAGACACGGTTTTGCCATGTTGCCCAGGCTGGTCTTGAACTCCTGGGCTCAAGCGACCTGCCCGCCTTGGGCTCCCAAAGTGCTGGTATTACAGGTGTGAGTCACTATTCCCAGCCAAAAGTTAACCTTTTAAATTATAGGCATACCTCTTTTTACTGTGCTGTGCAGATACTATGTTTTTTACAAACTGAAGGTGTGTGGCAACAAACCTTGGAGCAAGTCTATCAGTGCCATTTTTCTAGATGATTTTTTTTGAGCTAGTGCACTTGACCAGAGTGAGACTGAGTCTGTCACCTAGGCTGGAGTGCAGTGGTGTGATGCCAAGGTTGCTAACTGAAGCCTCTGCCTTTCAGTTTCAAGTGAACCCTCCACCTCAGCCTTCTGAGTAGCTGAGACCACAGACAACTAACCGTGCCACTATCCTCGGACAATGTTTTGTATTTTTTGTAAGAGATGGGATTTTGCCATGTTGCTCAGGCTGGCCTCAAATTTCTGAGCTCAAGAGATCCAGCCTTTTGGGCCTCCCAGAGTGCTGAGATTATAGGCGTGAGCCACTGTGCTCAGCCCTGGCTAATTAAAAAATTTTTTTTGTAGAGATGTTATCTAGATGCTATGTTGTCTAGGCTAGTCTTGAGCTCCTGGCCTCAAGTGATCCTTCTGCCTCATCCTCCCAAAGTGCTGGCATTATGGGTGTGAGCTATTGCACTCGGCCAATAAATTTTCAATGTAGATGAAACAGCCTTATATTGGAATAAGATGCCACCTAGGACTTTCACAGCTAGAGAGAAGTCAATGTCTGGCCTCAAAGCTTCCAAGGACATGGTGGCCCTCTTGTTAGGGGCTAATGCAGCTCCTGATTTAAAGATGAAGCCAGTGCTCATTCATCATTCCAAAAATCACAACGTCTTTAAGAATTACGCTATATTGACTCTGCCTATGTGCTATAAATAAGACAAAGTCTGAGTGACAGAGTAGTTGTTTACAGTATAGTTTACTGAATATTTTAAGCCCATTGTTGAGACCTACTGTTCAGGCAAAATTATTCCTTTCAAAATATTATTGCTGATTGACAATGTGCCTAGTCACTCAAAAGCTCTGATGGAGAAGTACAAGTAGATTAATGTTTTCATGCCTGCTAACAAAATATCCATTCTGTGGGCTGTGGATCAAGGAATAATTTCAACTTTTAAGTCTCATTATTTAAGAAACACATTTTGTAAGGCTATAAATGCCATAGGTGGTGATTCCCCTGATGGATCTGGACAAAGTAAATTGAAAACTTTCTGAAAAGGATTCACCATTCTAGATGCTATTGAGAATGTAACAGTTATCTTAGCTACCATATAGAGATTAAGATTAGAAAAAGAACCTTCTGGCTGGGCACAGTGGCTCACACCTGTAATATTAGCACTTTGGGCAGCTGAGGTGGGAGGATTGCTTGAGCTCAGACTGGGTGACATCGTGAGACCTCATCTCTACTAGAAGTTGAAATAATTAGCTGGACATGGTGGTGCATGCCTGTAGTCCCAGCTACTTAGGAGGCTGAGATGGGAGAATTGCTTGAGCCTGGGAGGTAGAGGCTGCAGTGAACCGTGATTGTGCCATTGAACTCCAGCCTGTGCGATAGAGTGAGACCCTGTCTTAAAAAAAAAAAAAATTCATGATTCACAAGAGGAGGTCAAAATAGCAAAATTAACTATGGAAGAAGGTGATTCCAATCCAAATGGATGACGTTGGAAGGGTTCAGTACTTCAGTGGAGAAAGTCACTACAGATGTGGTAGAAACAGCGAGAGCCTGAAGATGTGACTGAACTGCTGCAATCTCATGATAAAACTTGAACGGATGAGGAGTTTCTTCTTCTTTTTCTCTCCTTCTCCTTCTTCTTCTTCTCCTCTTCTCTCTTATTCTCCCTTCTTCTCATGAGCCACTGCACAAGACCTGGAGTTGCTTCTTATAAATGTGCAAAGACAGTGGTTTCTTGCGATGGCATCTACTCTTGATAAAGATGCTGTGAACATTGTTGAAATCACAATAAAGAATTTAGAACACTACAGAAATTTAGTTGATAAAGTAGCAGCTAGGCTTGAGTGACTACAATATTGGAGGAAGTTCTACTTCCTTTAAAATAAAACAGCATCACATGCTACAGAGAAATCTTCCATGAAGGGACTAATTGATGTGGCAAACTTCATATTGTCATACTTAAAAAAATTGCCACAGCCACCACAACCATCAGGGATCACCACCCTGATCAGTCAGAAGCCATCAAGGCAGGACCCTCCACCTGCAAAAAGATTACGACTTGCTGAAGGCTCAGATGATTGTTAGCATTTTTAGCAATAAATTATTATTATTATTATTTTGAGATGGAGTCTCATTCTGTTGCAGAGGATGGAGTGCAGTGATGCGATTTTTACCTCACTGCAACCTCTGCCTCCCGGGTTTAAACAATTCTCCTGTCTTAGCCTCACGAGTAGCTGGGATTACAGGCATGTGCCATCATGCCTGGCTAGTTTTTGTATTTTTAGTAGAAATAGGATTTCATCATGTTGGCCAGGCTGGTCTCAAACTCCTGACCTCAGGCAGTCTGTCTGCCTTGGCCCCCCAAAGTGCTGGGATTACAGGTATGAGCCACCATGCCCAGCCAACAATAAATTATTTTTAAATTAAGGTATGATTAAGATATGTGTATTGTTTTTAAAGACATAATTCTATTCTTTTTTTTTTTTTTGAGATGGAGTCTCTGTTGATCAGGCTGGAGTGCAATGGCATGATCTCGGCTCACTCCAACCTCCACTACCCGAGTTCAAGTGATTCTCCTGCCTCAGCCCCCCAAATAGCTGGGGCTACAGGCACGTGCCACCACGCTCAGCTAATTTTTTTATTTTTAGTAGAGACAGGGTTTCACTGTGTTAGCCAGGATAGTCTCGAACTTCTGATCTTGTGATCTGCCTACCTTGGCCTCCCAAAGTGCTGGGATTACAGGTGTGAGCCACTGCACCCAGCAACATAATGCCATTCTATACTTAACAGACTACAGTATAGTATAAACATAAATTTTATGTGCAGTGGAAAATAATTTTTTTTTGAGACAGAGTTTCACTCTGTTGCCCAGGCTGGAGTACAGTGGCACGATCTCGGCTCATAGCAACCTCCGCCTCCTGGATTGAGGCTCCCACCTCAGCCTCGAGTATAGCTGGGATTGCAGGCACGTGCTACCATGCCCAACTAATTTTTGTATTTTCAGTAGAGACGGGGTTTCACCACGTTGGCTAGGCTGGTCTCAAACTCATGACCTGAGGTGATCTGCCTGCCTTGGCCTCCCAAAGGGCCAGGATTACAGGCGTGAGTTATATGACTTGTTTTATGGCAGTGTTCACTTTACTGGAGTGGTCTGTTACTGAACACGAAATGTCTCTGGGGTATGCTTTTATACAATTCAGTGATATTTATATACTCATAGAATTGCCATTATTGCTATCTATTTTAGAATATTTTCATCACCCCAAGAAGATACTTTGTACCCATTAGCAGTCACCCCTCATTCCTCCTTCCTCCTTCTTCTCAACTCCTGGCAACTACTCAACTACTTTCTGTTTCTATGGGTTTGCCTATTCTGGACATTTCACGTAAACAGAAGAATACAATAGTGGTCTTTTGCATCTGGTTTTTTTTCACTTAATCTAATGTTTTCTTTTATTTTTATTTTTTATTTTTTGAGACAAAGTCTCACTCATCGTCAGGCACCAGGCTGGAGT
Source organism: Ateles fusciceps (assembly GCA_036589455.1). Lineage (NCBI taxonomy): Eukaryota > Metazoa > Chordata > Mammalia > Primates > Atelidae > Ateles > Ateles fusciceps. The sequence continues at coordinate 10,230,945 of JAZHEH010000572.1, read as the reverse complement.
GCAATGGCGTGATCTCGGCTCACTGCAACCTCCTCCTCCAGGGTTCAAGCAATTCTCCTGCCTCAGCCTCCCGAGTAGCTGGGACTACAGGTGCATGCCACCACACCCAGCTAACTTTTGTATTTTTAGTAGAGACGGGGTTTCACCATGTTGGCCAGGATGGTCTCTATCTCTTGACTTCATGATCCGCCCGCCTCGCCTCCCAAAGTGCTGGGATTACAGGCGTGAGGCACCGTACCTGGCCAATCTAATGTTTTCAAGGTTTATTTATGGTATAGCATATGTCAACACATTCAGTCATTCCTCTTTATTAAAAAAATTTTAATTGTGGTAAATACACATAACACAAAATTTACCATCTTATCCATTTTTAAATGTACACTTCAGTAGGGTTAAGTACATTCACATTGTTGTTCAACCAATCTCCAGAACTCTTTTCATCTTGCAAAACTGATACTCCGTACCTAGTAAATAACTCCTCATTTCTCCTTTCCCCCAGTCCCTGTCAACCCTGATTCTACTGTCTCAGTGATTTATTCTAAGTCCTCATATAAGTGGAATCATACACGTTTGTCTTTTTGTGACTGGCTTATTTCACTTAGCATAATCTCCTCTAGGTTCCTCCATGTTTGTAGCATGTGTTAGAATTTCCTTCCTTTTTAAGGGTAAGTAATACTCCATTGTATGCATATCTATTCATCCATCAGTGGACATTCAGATTGCTTCCACCTTTTGGCTACTGGAAATAATGCTACTATGAACAAGGGTGTACAAATATCTGTTCAAGTCCCTCCTTTCAATTCTTGTTTTATTTTATTTTTTGAGACAGAATCTCAAAAAAATCTCTGTGTCACCCAGGCTGGAGTGCAGTGGCACGATCTCGGCTCACTGCAACCTCCACCTCCCGGGTTCAAGTGATCCTCCCACCTCAGCCTCCCAAGTAGCTGGGACCACAGGCGTGCAGCACCACATTCGGCTAATCTTTTTTGTATTTTTGGTACAGATGGGGTTTTGCCATGTTGGCCAGGCTGGTGACCTGACCTCGAGTGATCTGCCTGCCTCGGCCTCCCAAAGTGCTGGGATTACAGGCATGAGCCACCATGCCCAGCTCCTGTTTTCAATTCTTTTGGGTATATACCCAGAAGTGGAATTGCTGGATCATATGGTAGTTCTGTTTTTAACTTTTTGAGTAACTTCCATAGTGTTTTCTATAGCAGCTGCACCATTTTGCATTCACATCAACACAAAGGGTCCAGTTTCTTCCAGATGTCTGAACACTTGTTCTCCCTCCCCCCTCCCCTCCCCTCCCTTCCCCTCCCTTCCTCTTCCTTCCCCTCCCCTCCCCTCCCCTCCCCTCCTCGTCTTTTCTTTTCTTTTGGATAATAGCCATCCTAATGATTGTAGATGGGATTCACTCATTTTTTTTTTTTTTTTTTTTTTTTTGTGACAGGGTCTCACTCTTTCACCAAGACTGGAGTGCAATGGTACAATCACAGATCACTGCAGCCTTGGCCTCCTGGGCTTAAGCAATCCTCTCACCTCAACCTCTCAGGTAGCTGGGACTACAGGTGTGTGCCACCAGGCCCGGCTAATTTTATATATATTTTTTAATAGAGATGGAGTTTCACCATGTTGCCCAGGCTGACCTTGAACTCCTGAACTCAAGTGATCCACCCACCTCAGCCTCCCAAAGTGCTGGGATTACAGGCATGAGCCACCACACCTGGCTTGGCATTCATCCATTCTTGATTGACATGTGACATACTGTTCCAGGTGGGCAAGCGGGTGGGCCATCAGCAAAAGAAATGTGTGAACAAGATATTGGACACAGTCCTTGCCTCAGTCTTACAATCCATTTACATCATAATTTGAACTTCAACATTTATTAAGCAATTATTATCTTGTGCCAGGCACTGTGCTAAGTACTGATTTAACTTGTTTCCTCTCATTCAGTCCTTTCAACAGCGCTTTGAGTTAGATAGATTGTCGTACCATCTTCCAGGGGAGGAAAGTGGAACACCTCAGTGATTTGCCGCATGTCTTCAGGCCAGAGTTGAAAGCCTGGCTGTGTATCTTTCACTCTGAAGCCTGTGTTCTCACTTTCAACAGAGGATGAGATTAGCCCGATTTTGTTAGCCTGACTTGCAGGGCTGGAGGAGCTGGCCTTGGCCTTCATAGATCAGGACGGGGCTTGCCAGGGCCCACATCTGGAATGGTAGTCATCTGCTGTAATACACTTTTACCCCACTAATAGAGCTAGAATAAAATTCCTAAATAGAAGGGATGAAGAATACTCACCTGATGCCCTCCATCCTCTCTATGCCCTCCATCCTCTCTATTGCTAGTTCTACGGAGAAAGGAACAAGGCTCCCAAGCCCCCGGCTTGTGTCTTAACCAATGTCGTATAGATAGATGCGAGGGAGGTGGGAGACCGGGAGCAGAACGCTGGCCTGTGGATTAGCCTGGTTATTGTTTATTCTAGGATTGCATTGTTGTTTAACGTTTATACCGATTATATATTGTAAAATAGAAATCAAAATGGAGGCTGGGGCTGACCTTTGCCTCTGAGCCAATTGCCCACAGCCAGTTCAGCAAAACTCATCAAGCCCCGTTTCCTGAAATACTCACTTAAATTGTAATGAACGCTTGAAATTTATTTCCTCCTTCAGCATGAATCAACACATTGTAGCCAATCAGCTACATCCTAAGTAAGCTGCTTTCCCTAAAAGGAAAAGATACTTTAAAACAACCAATGAAAATTAAGCTCTAGGAGTTTCCTCTTTTAGTCTTTATAAACCTTACTCTAACCTTTATGAGAGGGCCATTCTTACCTCTTGGTGTTGAAGTGCCTGTGTGTGAACAGTTTGTTTCATCCTCAATAAAATGTTCCTATCAGCCAGGTACAATGGCTCATACCTGTAATCATAGCATTTTGGGAGGCTGAGGCAGGATTGTTTAAGGCTAGGAGTTTGAGTCCAGTCTGGGCAACACAGCGAGACCTGTCTTTACAAAAATGAAAAAAACAGGCTGGGCACAGTAGCTCACGCCTGTAATCCCAGCACTTTGGGAGGCTGAGGTGGATGGATCGCTTGAGGCCAAGAGTTCAAGACCAGCCTGGCCAACATAGTGAAACCCCGTCTCTACAAAAAATACAAAAATTAGCTGGGTGTGGTGGCACATTCCTGTAGTCCCAGCTACTTGGGAGGCTGAGGCGGGAGAATCGCTTCAACTGAGGAGGCAGAGGTTGCAGTGAGCCAAGATTGTGCCACCACACTCTAACCTGAGCAACAGATTGAGACCCTGTCTCAAAAAAACAAAACAAACAAAAACAACAACAAAAAAACCAAAGAACAAAAACCAAACAAACAAAAACAAAAACACCCAACAAAAAAGTTCATGTCAAGCTGAATGAAACCAGAATATGCCACTTCAAAATATGTCTTTTTGACATAAAAATTATTTCTGATCTAAAGACAATTAGGAGACAGCAAAAAAAGGAAAACTCTCTGTATCCTTCCCCTTCTCTGCCTAAAGACAGGATATAAATTCTCCTTTACTAGAGATAGCTCTAGCCTCAACAGCCCAGGGATACACAGAGGAGTCTGCAAAGAAACCTCACTCCGTTAATTTCCTCTCATCTACTTACCTTCCCACAGTTCCCTGCTGCTGGAAGCCTAGAACTGCTTTCTTTTGTCCTATCACTTCCCCACAATTTTATTGTTCTTTGTTAAAGATGCTACATAAGCCAGAGTTCTAAGCCACTGCTTTGAGATAAGTTTCCTTGGGGTTTCTTCTGTTTGATGTGTGTCATGGACATTCATAAACTTGTTTATTTTTCTCTTGTTAATCTGTCTTTTGTTATAGGCATCCCAGCTAAAAATTATGTTTGATTGAGGGAAAAATTGTTTTTTTTCTCCCCTGGAAAAGTAAAGCTCTCTGAATCTTCCTGTGACTATCTATATATAATAGAAAAAAAAATACAGTTTACACACGCATACACAGTTCTCACTGTGAGTATATGTATATAAACTGCTGAATTTTCTTTTGACTATATATATAGAAAAGAAATATATGTGTATGTATATACTGCCTGTGAATATATGAACTTTCATTTGACTATATGTGTGTGTATATACATATATATATAAAACATATATATATATATATGTTTATTTATTTATTTCTCTCCCTGTGAGCCATTTTCTTCCTTTTTTGGTCAGCAACCACGGAGGCACCCAGAGATAAATCATGATGGGAATCCCATTTCCCATCATCAGGATTAGCCTAGAGTAGGGAGCGTGACCCAACTCCAGATGATAACATAAAAGGGAAGTCTGTTGTGCACTTGGAATTTTTTTTTCCCCTGAAGAAAAACAATAAAGCCTATCAGGCAAAAGTTTCCTTCCTTATGCCTCTACCTTCCTTCTAGGCACTAATGTGAAGGCAGAGAGCTTGGTGTGGTAGCAGCCATGATGTGCAGGCCTAAGGACTCGCTGCTGAGAGGCTGTGAGAGGGTCTGGGGCTTTCATGGTATCACTGAGCACCTGATGTAGTCCTGGAGCTGCCAACCTCCAGACTTTAGAAAAACCCCAAAATAACATATTATATTTTAGAGCAGTTTTAGATTCACAGCAAAGTTGGGAGGACAGTACAGAGGTTTCCCATATACCTCCTGCTTCCAAACATGTCGGGCAGTCAGAGCCACCTCCAACCCTCCTTAAGCTCTAATGTGGGTTCTTCAGCTGGATGTAGAAGCCAAATTGACACAAAGCAGATTAACTAGAGAAAAACATACACATTTGATTCGTTTTACTTGTCCATGGGGATCTTCACAAGAGAGTAAAGTTCAAAGAAGTAGCCAAAGAGGCTGGGCGTGGTGGCTTATGCCTGTAATTCCAGCACTTCGGGGGGCCGAGGCGGGTGGATCACCTGAGTTTGGGAGTTTGAGACCAGCCTGACCAATCGGCATGGAGAAACCCTGTCTCTACTGAAAATACAAAATCAGCCAGGTGTGGTGGTGCATGCCTGTAATCCCAGCTACTTGGGAGGCTGAGGCAGGAGAAATGCTTGAACCCTAACGCAGAGGCTGGAGTGAGCCAAGATCACGCCATTGCACTTCAGCCTGGGCAACAAGAGTGAAACCTCATCTCAAAAAAAAAAAAAAAAGAGAAAAAAAGTAGCCAAAGAAAGATGCTTTATCGTAAGTGGCACAAGGTCAGAGATAACCAGGTCTATGGGCATTTGTGTCTTTCTACAAGGTCAGACTTTTATGCTGTCTCAATTATAAAAGTCACGAGCTGCCTGGAGTTCCCAAGGAGGCAATTCTCCTTAGTACTTTTGTTCACTGAGTAGTTAGAGCTGCATGCACGCAGGCTCAATCACTCCTCTCATCAATCAATATTGTAAACCATACATAATGTTACACTTAATTATTATATAAATGTTACAGATTAAACATTCTACAGCAAACTAACATTTCCATCAAGAGAAGAGGGATAGGAAAAGGCTTAACAAGCCAGCCCAGATACAGCCATATAGACAAAAAGAATATCTTGGTCTGGCCTGAGAGGTCCATAGACTTAATCAATATATAAATGTTACAGATTAAACATTCCACAACAAAGTAACGTTTTACATCAAGAGAAAAGGGATAGGAAAAAGGTGAACAAACCAGCCATGGAGAGCCATATAGACAAAATAATATTCTGCTCTGGCCTGGGAGGTAGGTCTTGCAAGGGAGAGACTTGAAGTGGGCAGAGCCTTTGGCTGGCAGATGCTGGGTGTTTATCACAAGTGACAGCAAGATGGTGTCTTTTTTTTTTTTTTTTGAGACAGAGTCTCACGTTGTCACCCAGGCTGGAGTGCAGTGGCATGATCTTGGGTCACTGTAACTTCCACCTCCTTGGTTCAAGCAATTCTCCTGCCTCAGCCTCCCGAGTATCCTGTGCAGCTGGGATTATAGGCGCCTGGCATCATGCCCTGCTAATTTTTATATCTTTAGTAGAGATGGGGTTTCACTGTGTTGGCCAGGCTGGTCTTGAACTCTTGACTCAAGTAATGTGCCCGTCTCAGCCTCCCAAACTGCTAGGATTGCAGGCATAAGCCACCATGTCCTGCCAAGACAATGTCTATTAAGATGGCCATTTCAAGCTGCTGAAGTCCTGCTCTTTCCCTGGACACAGAGTCCTCTGGTAAGGACTGATAGTAGAAGAGTGTGCTTGGTTATGTCCATATCTGGATGGATACAATCTTTACCGACTAGACAAAACATCTGGTACCTTTTGGCAAAGTGCCTTATGAAATGTAAGATGGAGGCTAGGCGTGGTGGCTCATGCCTGTAATCCCCGCACTTTGGGAGGCCGAGGTGGGCAGATCACGAGGTTAGGAGATCAAGACCATCCTGGCCATGGTGAAACCCCATCTCTACTAAAATACAAAAAATTGGTGGGGCATGGTGGCATGCGCCTGTAGCCCCAGGTACTCAGGAGGCTGAGGCAGAGGAATCACTTGAACCTGGGACAGGTTGCAGTGAGCTGAGATCGCACCACTGCACTCCAGCCTGGCAGCAGAGCAAGACTCCGTCTCAAAAAACAAAAACAAACAAAAAAAAGAAATGTAAGACCGAGTCTTTTTCTAAGATGGAGTTACTTATATCAAGGGTGTTCTATACAACTTTGTAGACACAGAACAATAAGTTTGAGAAGAAATAACAGGGCAAAGAAAATCAGAAAATCTGGCTAGGGGCAGTAAATTTTCTAGGGAAGTCACTAGGAGATGTATTGGGAGGGTGTAAAAATAGTAGAAGATAAAAGTTACTTCATTTAGTACACACACACACACACACACACACACACATTTAGGGTCTCACTGCATCACCCAGGCTGGAGTACAGTGGTGCCATCATAGCTCACTGCATCCTCAGTCCTGGGCTCAAGGGATCCTCCTGCCTAGGCCTCCCAAAACGCTGGGATTACAGGCATGCGCCACTGTTCTCAGTGCCTATCAAGTATATTCAGGTCCATTGCAGCCTCCAATGCCCAGTCTCTGGTGATAAGGCCTATCTTCTTGCCCTAGTGTGGCAAGGGTACCCCTCACAGAGGAGTCTATGGCTTGCTGTATGCAGGAAGAGAAAGGTCAGCTAGGCTTTTTAGAAACTACAATTCCTCCAATGTTTTCAACTTGACGTAATCAATATACCAATCCAGCATATTTTGGGATGGCATGTCCTTCAGTCCTTCACACATGTAGCTCCCAGTTATCAACATTCCCTACCAGAGCGGAACATTTGTTATAATTGATGAACTACCTTGACACACCATAATCACCCAAAGTCCTCAGCTGACATTAGGGCTCACTCTGGTGTTGTGCAGTTTATGGGTTTGGACAAACGTATAATGTCATGTATCCACCATTACAGTGTCATACAGAGTAGCTTCACCGGCTTAAAAATCCTCTGTGCTCTGCCTATTTGTCCCTCTCTTCCCTGTAACCCCTGGCAACCACTAATCTTCACTGTTTCCATAGTTTCTCCATTTCCAGAATGTTCACACTTCTTTTTATTGCAGGTAAATAAAGGTCTACAAGGCTTAAGCCACTGTTGGTCAGGAATTCTGTTATTTGCAGCCAAGCACATCCTAACTGAATTATTTCCCAACTGGATTTTAAGCTCTTTGAGGCAGAGATACTATATTTAATTTATTTGTATTTCTCATAATACTAGGGAAGACTTTCTTACATAGGGTAAGCACAAGTTTAATAAGTGAATGGATAAAAGGATAAATAATAGCAATCCAGTCTGGGCATAGTGGTTCATGGCTGTAATCCCAGCACGTTGGGAGGCTGGGTGGGAGGATCACTTGAAGCCAGGAGTTCAGAGGCTGCAGTGAGCTCTGATTATGCTACTGCACTCCAGCCTGGGCAACAGAGCAAGACCCCATCTCTCTCTCTCACTGTCTTTTTTTTTTTTTTTGAGATGGAGTTTCACTCTTGTTGCCCAGGCTGGAGTGCAATGGTGTGATCTTGGCTCACTGCAACCTCTGCCTCCCGGGTTCAAGCGATTCTCCTGCCTCAGCCTCCCGAGCAGCTGGGATTATAGGCATGCGCCACCACACCCGGCTAATTTTTGTATTTTCAGTAGAGACAGGGTCTTCTCCATGTTGGTCAGGCTGGTCTCAAACTCCTGACTTCGTGATCTGCCCGCCTTAGCCTCCCAAAGCACTGGGATTACAGGTGTGAGCTACCGCGCCCAGGCATGACCCCATCTCTTAAAAAACAAAAAAGGCAATCCAAAATACTCTGGTTCCTAAAATATGGTTCAGCTTGGCCATGGATTAGGGGGCCATCCTGTAGTCAGAGCCCACATTACAACGGCCTAATGAAACCAACAAATCTTAGAGCTGGAATGGACTATACAGCTCTGGGCCACTGGGTCCAACCCTCTCATTTTACAAATATGGAAATAGATACATAGTACTTAATTGATATTTGTTAGTGACAAGTGTAGCGCTGGGTCGTCCTGCTCCCAGGCTAGTAATCTTTCCATTACATTATGCTTACTTATCTTGGCTCCTCCCATCCCATCATAGCTCCAGGCTCCCCACATTAGTGCTCCAATATTTGTGGCATAGGCCACCGTTCTGACTTTGAACTACCAGCAAAGGCCAGCAAGTACAAGGAGTTTTCGTAAGCATTATGATCATTTGGGAAGGAAATTTGGGGTTCTAGCCGGAGTTATAGTTTTAGAGCAGATTTGAACAAGATGGGAGCAGAGAGTCAGGTGGAAGACAGACCTGCGTTTCCATTTATCAAGTTCAGATCATCTCAGAGAGACTCCTGAGGGGCGGTTGCCTGTATTTCGGCCCTAATTCAGATCCTATTGTACTTGGTAGGTTTTAGGATTACTCTGATGGTCAATTGTATATATCAACTGGGTGAAACACCAGTTTAGATGTTGTTGTGAAGGTATTTTGGATGTGATTTACATTTTTAATTTTATTTTTATTATTATTATTTTTTGAGGCAAAGTCTTGCTCTGTTGTCAAGCTGGAGGGCAGTGGCGCAATCTCGGCTCACTGCAACCTCCACCTCCTGGGTTCAAGCGATTCCCCTGCCTCAGCCTCCCAATTAGCTGGGACTACAGGAGCGAACCACCACACCCGGCTAATTTTTTTTGTTTTTGTTGTATTTTAATAGAGATGAGGTTTCACCATGTTGGCCAGCATGGTCTCAATCTCCTGACCCATGATCTGCCCGCCTTAGCCTCCCAAAGTGCTGGGATTAGAGGCATGAGCCACCCCACGCCAAGTGATTAACATTTAAATCAGTAGACTTTGAGTAAAGCAGATTACCCTCCATAATGTCAGTGGGCCTCATCTAATCAGTTGACAGCCTTAAGAGAAAAGACTAAGATCCCTCAAGGAACAGAGAATTTTGCCTGCAAGCAGCCTTGGACTTGAGCTGTAGCATCCACTCTTCCCTGGGTCTCCAGTCTGCTGGTCTGCCCTGCAAATGTTGGACTTGCCAGCACCCACAATCTCTCTCTCTCTCCACATACACACACCCACACCCACACACCTATACACACCCCATATCCTATTGGTTCTGTTTGTTTTTTGGAGAGCCCTAACTAATAAAATTACCCTGAAGTCTAAAGATGTATGACCATTGTACTCCTTATCAGTTGTTAGGGTAGATATTTACAACTGGTGGGGGATGGCTTAGCGCTCAGACTCTGTCTCACTGGGGTCCAGTAGAAAGCCTGGAAAGAAATACAATGCACCTTGACAGCCCTGTTTAAACAGCACCTGGAATCTTCAGCAGCCTGCCCTTAAAGAACCTTTTTAAAATGGAGTTTTATTTCCCCATTGTAGCTTTCTGTCTATTCTATTCATCCTTCTGCTGTGGTTTGATTTTCTCACTCTTATGGGGAATCTGCAAAACAGCTGCCTCCCGGGGCACCCTAGACTTCTTCACAGGGAGACAGTCAAGGAACTAATGACATGCCTTGGGAATTAATGGTCCATCTCTGTTCTTTCCCAGAGCTAATCACTGAGCCAGCTGTATAGGAGGCAGCAGGGGAGGTACTTTAAAAATGCTCAGAGACCTGGCTTGAAGCAATGAAAAATTAATGTTACTGAGAGGAGAGAACCGCAGAGCAACCACTGCAGGCAGAAGTAGCATGGGAGGGGATGGGGCTGGAGGAAGGGGAGAAAGTGGGGGATGGCAGGCCTGGGCCTCCTTATAAATAGCAACTGGAATACCTTGACAGCCGTGAGACTGGACATAGGGGCTGCAGAGAGGGATGGTCCTGACTGGCAGTTTCTCTCCATGCAATGTGCAATCTGCACCACACTGCACTTCCTTGCTGGTGTCACAGGTAGTTAAAGGCCTACGATCTATGTGACTACCATGGACACCGGATGCATAAGAAATGACACTAATCACTTCCCCACCTTGTGAGTATCCATGGAGAGGATGTGTGTTGAAGCACTTGAAGCCACACCAACGTCCATTTTGCTGTTATCTTTGGTACCCAGAAAACGAACTCCTTTTCTTCTCTGTTAATTACCCAGCCTTAGATATTCTGTTGTAACGACGCTAAATAGACTAAGTGTCAAAGTCTAAACAGGATTTTTTTTCTTATTATTATTAAAAAACACGTAACTTCTCCTGATAAGGCTGTCTTAGAAAAAAAAGAAAACAGTTTGAAAATACGGGAGGAAGAATGAAGGCAGGGATATTTGGTAACCACATTTTAAGCTAGTGCTTCTTACAAGGGTTGGGAAGAGGGGCTAGTTTATATTACTATATACAATAAAATTATATTGCTATATACAATGAATTTATATGTATATTGCATGTATTACTATATACAATAAAATTATGTAGTGTATATATAATTTCATATATATAAAATGTGTATAATTTCATTTATATAGCATGTATATATGAACTTTTTAGATATAGGACGAGTTCAACACTTTAAAAAAATTGTCACCTATCTAATGATCTCCATTGAGATTCCCTGAACCGTAAATTTAAAAAGATGTAGCTGTTGGCATGATTTTCAGATAAGAAGGTATAGGATGAGGGAGTGTCTGGAGGTGAGTTTTTGTGGATGGAGAGGCATATGGTGTTTTAGAAGTCTCTGTCAGGGGCACAGCGAGCCCTCTGTGTCTGCCCTCCTCCACTAAATTAAGGCTTCCAAACAATATATAAAAATCCATTTGTAATCTATTTTTGGCTATTATTCTAGGGTAACTGGGATGATGAGTTACTGTTCTGTGACAGGTCATTTTGAAGAATACTATTGCCTTTCTTCTCATTCAGAGTTAACAGGAAGTCTATGATGGCAAGCTTACTTTGATGAATTCAGCCGAAGCACTGACAACTCCCCCAGAGCTGTGGTTCTCAGTCAGAGACTATTTTGTTCCCAGGGAACATTTGGCAATATATTGGGACCTCGTTTTGGTTGCCACAGTTGGGGCAGAGGTATCCCTGGCATGCAGTGGTCTGAGGCCGAGGGTGCTGCCAAACGTCCTACAGTGCAGAGCAGAGACCTCTCTGCCAAAGACTTATCTGGCCCCAAATGTTACATTGTCAGGGTAGAGGAGCCCTGTACGAGAGCAAATCATCAGTCTTTCAAACCGGCCCTCTTCCCAACCCTTGTAGGGAACATGAGCTTAAAGTATAATTATCAAACATCCCTGGATTCATTTTTTCTCCTGCATTTTCAGATTGTTTTCTTTTTTTTTTTCTCTGGGACAGCCTCATCAGGAGAAGTTATATGTTTCCTAATCATAATAAGAAAAAACATTCCTATTTAGACTTTGATGGTTAGTCCATTTAGTGTTGCCATAACAGAATACTTAAGGCTGGGTAATTGGTAGAGAAAAAAAAAGGTTTATTTGGTTCATGATTCTGATGGCTGGAAAGTCCAAGTTTGGGCCTCTGCATCTGGCAAGGGCTTCAGGCTGCCTCCACTCATGGTGGAAGGCGAAAGGGAGCTGCTGTTTGCAAAGATCACATGGTGAGAGAGGAAGCGATGGGGAGAGGGTGATATGGTTTGGATGTGTATTCCTGCCCAAATCTCATATTGAAACATAATCTCCAGTGTTGGAGGTGGGGCCTGGTGGGAGGTGCTTGGATCATGGGATGGATTTCTCATGAATGAATTAGCACCATTGCCCTTGGTACTGTCTATGTGATAGTGAATGAACTCTCATGGGAGCTGGGCATTTAAAAGTGTGTAGCACCTTCCCTGCTCTCTCTCTCCTGCACTGGCCATGTGATGTACCGGCTCCCCTTTCACCTTCTGCCATGATTGTAAGTTTCCTGAAGCCTCCACAGAAGCCAAGCAGATGCCAGCACCATGCTTCCTGTACAGCTTGCAGAACCATGAGCCAATTGAACCTCTTTTCCTTATGAATTACCCAGTCTCAGGTATTTTTTATAGCAGTGTGAGAACAGACTAATACAAGGTGGGACATGCCAAGTTCTCTTTAACAACTGGTTGTCTCCCAAGAAGTAATAGAGCTAGAGTGTAACTCACTCCCCGCTGAGCGAGGGCATTAATCTGTTCTTTTTTAAATGGTTTTATTTTTTTGAGACGAAGTTTTGCTCTTGTTGCCCGGGCTGGAGTGCAATGGCACAATCTCAGCTTACTGAAATCTTTACCTCCCAGATTCAAGCAATTCTCTTGCTTCAGCCTCCCAGGTAGCTGGGATTACAGGCATGCCCCACCATGCCGGCTAATTTTGTATTTTTAGTAGAGATGGGGTTTCTCCATGTTGGTCAGGCTGGTCTCGAACTCTCGACCTCAGGTGATCCACCTGTCTCGGCCTCCCAAAGTGGTGGGATTACAGGCGCGAGCCACCGCACCTGGCCTCATTAATCTTTTCATGATAGATTCACCCCCATGACCCAGATTCCTCCAACTAGGCTGGATATCACCATATTGGGGATAAAATTCAACATGAGTCTTGAGGGACAGAAGTAAGCCATATCTAAACCATAGCAGATACTTTTAATCCTTATTTCTTTTTCACCTTTTGCTTTGTTTTATCACCAAACTATCAAAAGAGCCATGCACAGGCAGTCTACAGAATCCAGGTCACACAGGGGTATGAACAGCGAGGCCTCCCGGGTGCCTCCTGTGGTCCTCACAGAGACCTTCTTGAGGACCCTGCAGGCCTGTTGCAGGGAAGAATCCCTTGGGATGGGGCCTCCTTTTTTACGGCACTTGAACTTTGATGACTTTAAAGTTAACCTAAAGAGGCCAGGTGCAGTGGCTCATGCCTGTAATCCCAGCACTGTGAGAGGCCAAGGCGGGCGGATCACCTGAGTTCAGGAGTTTGAGACCAACCTTACCAACATGGCGAAACCCTGTCTCTATTAAAAAATACAAAAAATTAGGCCGGGCGCGGTGGCTCACGCCTGTAATCCCAGCACTTTGGGAGGCCGAGGCGGGCGGATCACGAGGTCAAGAGATCGAGACCGTCCTGGTCAACATGGTGAAACCCCGTCTCTACTAAAAATACAAAAAAATTAGCTGGGCGTGGTGGCGCGCGCCTGTAGTCCCAGCTACTCGGGAGGCTGAGGCAGGAGAATGCTTGAACCCGGGCAGCGGAGGTTGCAGTGAGCCAAGGTCGTGCCACTGCACTCCAGCCTGGCGCCTGGTGACTGAGTGAGACTCTGTCTCAAAAAAAAAAAAAAAAATACAAAAAATTAGCTGGGTGTGGTGGCAGGTGCCTGTAATCCCAGCTACTGGGGGAGGCTGAGACAAGAGAATCGCTTGAACCTGGGAGGCAGAAGTTGCAGTGAGCCAAGATTGTGCTACTGTACTCCAGCCTGGGTGACAGAGCGAAATTCCATCTCAAAAAAAGAAAAAAAAACAGTTAACCAAAAGCAAATAGTAGGAGACATTCAGCTTTTGCTTGAGTGCTCCCCCTGGGTGAAGGGATACCTTGCTTCATCAAAATTGTCTAGACTCAGAAATTAAAATGTCTTCAAGGGCTCATAATAGGAGGAAGGCTGGTAAATTACATAAATTAAAACGTCTTCCTTCACATTGTTCAGGGCTTAGCATACTCCTCAAGACCTCAAGGCCTTGCTTACCTATAAGCTCTCCAGAGCTGGAGCTGGGTGAGAGAAAGTGAGGTGCCTAGTGTGCCAAATTTCAGAAGTAAGCAGGCACTTACTCAGGGTGATGCAAGTCCGGGGCCAGTGTGGGCACCAACCTGAAAGTGCCCCAGGCTCCTCTCTTGCTTCATCTGACTCCCTGATTTTGAGGCTCTCCAAACTTTAGGAGGGGGCCAGAGCTGCCTTCTATTACTGGAAAGGACACAGGGGGGTATAAAAGGCTTAGAAGACTTTCCCAGGGGGCTATGAGTAATCTTTTTTTTTTTTAGACCAAGTCTCACTCTGTTGCCCAGGCTGAAGTGCAGAGGCGTAATCTTGGCTCACTATAACCTATGCCTCCGGGGTTCAAGTGATTCTCGAGCCTCAGCCTCCTGAGTAGCTGAGATTACAGGCATGTGCCACCACACCAGGCTAATTTGTGTGTGTGTGTGTGTGTGTGTGTGTGTGTGTGTGTGTGTGTTTAGTAGAGGTGGGGTTTTACCATGTTGGCCAGGCTGGTTTTGAACTCCTGACCTCAGGCGATTTGCCCGCCTCAGCCTCCCAAAGTGCTTGGATTTCAGGCATGAGTTACCACACCCAACCGCCATGAGTAATCTTAAACCACCTTTTGTCTAGCTTTGGAGATAAACCCTAATCGGGTCTCTTGGTCTCAAAGTCTCCCCTGCAGCTCTGATGCAGCCTGTTTGTAGTCTAGAGTTATTTCACTTGTTCCCCATGATGTCTGTATGATCTTTCCATTTCCAGATTGTTTATACTCTTCTTTTGGACTCTCCAAGGAGTATTTCTCTTTTGACCTTCTGAATCCTTATGTTTCTCAGTTTGCTCCTTATTCAAGGCAATTGCCAATGTGGTCAGCCGTTTTTTTTTTTTCTCCTTGTATTTAATAATTTCTAACTTACTATTTGTGGTAGACCGAATAATATGACCATCAAAGGTATCCATGTCCTGATCCCTGGAACTTGTGGATTTTACCTTATAGAGCAAAAGGATTTTTTTGCAGATAGGATTAGGTCAAGAATCTTGAGATGGAGAGATTATTTTAAATTATCTGGATGGGCCCTAAATGTAATCACAAGTGTCCTTATAAAAAAGGAGGAACAGGGAGATTTCATTATGAAAGTAGGAGATGGGACACAGAAGCAAGAGCTTAGAATGATTCAGGAAAGGGGCATAAACCAAGGAATGCAGGCAGCCTTCAGAAGTTACAAAAAGGGAAGAAAATGGATTCTCTTCTAGAGCCTCTAGAAGAAACCAGCCCTGCCAACACCTTGACTTTAGCCCAGTGAAACTGATTTTGGACTTCTGACCTCTGGAAATGTAAGACCCTAAATTATTGTTATTTAAAGCTACCTAGTGTGTGAAACTAATACAGTACCTTTATGTCACAGTAAGCAGTGCAAATGCATTTCTAGACTATATACTCCATGAAGGAGTCAGCATCACCCGGTTAACAGTATTGGTTCTGGAGCCGTCAAACCTGGGTGTAAATCCTGGCTGATCCCTGTAGTAAATATTTGCTTGTCTTTGTCTACCCAGGCTTTCGAACTTTCTTCCTGTATGAGGCAGAATGTGTTCGTTGCCTTCCTACTGTTCATTTTCCATTACTAACAGCACCCTAATTCGTACAGAGAGATAAATTTCACCATCTTAGAAATAATCAAATTTCAATCTGGGTGTGGTGGCTTATGTCTGTAATCCCAGCACTTTGGGAGGCCAAGGCGGGAGAATCACTTGAGCCCAGGAGTTCAAGACCAGCCTGGGCAACATATTGAGACCCTTGTCTCAAAAAAATATTTTTAAAAAAATTAAAAATAAAAAAAAATCATATTTTACAGTCTTCCTTAAAGCCATAAGCAGCCACTGACATAGTTCTTGCCAAGTGATCATTTCTGGGAGAGACTTCAGAGGGGAGGTTAAAAGGGGGTTAATTAGACCGGCATGCACCCTTGTTCTTTGACTTATCTTTCCTTCGCAGAATGCCACACACTAAGGATGGTGGCATGGAAAGAAAGATATATCTTGGGTCGCTAATGGAATTGTGAGGATGGTCTTCTAGCTCTGGACTATATCCTCAGGCTTCTTGCTCTGTGAAAAGAATAGGGCCCTAGTTTGGTTAAGCCACTGTTTTTTGTGTTCTCTGTTATGTTAATCTTATAATTCATTATTTATTCCACTCTTGTGGATCTTTTACCAATTTCTGTTTTTGATTCTAGTACATTGTACATGTATCTGTCAACAGATTCTAAACCCCCTGAAGGAGACAAATTACCAGTGGATAAAAGCACAACCTAGGGAGTCCAATAGACCTCGTGTATTCATTAGGGTAAAGTGGTGCCAGGTGCTACAGGCGATAAAACTCAAATTCTTTGTGACTTCACACAATAGACCCTATTTCTTCACTCATATGAAGTCATTTTTAGTATACATTGCCATCTATGGACACAGGCTCTTACCTTCTCATGGTTTCTTTGCTACTTAATCTGGCTAGAGTGTTTTGTGATGTACAGAGTTAAGAACTCAGAGAGACAGAGCTATGTACAAGATTGAGCTATAAGAAACTGATGACATTTGAATATAAATACTGTCTACAAAATGGCAGTTTCACATGATTAAACATAACTTCACATGTGTGATTTTGAGCAAGGGACTCTCTAAATTCATTTCTGCCAAGACCAGCTCAGCCGTGGAGACCCCAACCCAGGCGGCGCTGAAGGAATTAAGAAACAGAGAGATAGAAAGCAAAAGATGCAATAAGAGTGAGGTATCAGGGGTATCCCAGCATATCCAGCTGAGAGCCCAGGGCAGACTCTGACCTAAGTATTTATTCTTTACTTTCCAGTGACAAGTTTTACAAGTGGATGCTCTATGTTCTTTCATTGGTTAAAGGTAAACTAACCAGGCAGCTAGTGTATGTTTACTATAGGTTAAACACAAACTAGAAAGCACTCTTTAGAGAGAACAAAGGAAAGAGTCATGTATACTGTGTTCAAAGAACTAATTCATCTGGTGTGAGACATATTCATATTGGTTACTGTTTTATAACACTTTGAGAAGTTCCACTTTGGGGGGCTGACTGGCTTTCCTTGCCGCCGCTCTCAACAAACAATATGATTTCTACATGTCAGAATTTGCTCTCAACAATTTCCTTAGCTATAAAATAGGGTACCAATACTTATCCCTCCAGGGAGTTTATAAAGCTCAAGTAAGAGGGTGTATGCAAAGAACTTAGCATACAGGCTGACACAGAGTCAGTGACTCAAACAGGTGAGCTATGATTTGCCTAATGCCTAGCACAGACTGTCTGGTACATACTAGCTATTCTTTAATTTTATATATGCATGTATGAATGTATAAATTGAGATAGAATTCACATACCATAAAATTCACCTTTTTAAAGTGTACAACTCAGTGATTTTTAGTATATTCGCAAAGTTATATAGTCATCATCACATTTTCATCGCCATCATCAGAAACCTCATAACTGGCTGGGTGCGGTGGCTCACGCCCTTGGGAGGCTGAAGCAGGCGGATCACCTGAGGTCAGAAGTTGAGGTCAGGAGTTCGAGATCAGCCTGGCCGACATGATGAAACCCTGTCTCTACTAAAAATACAAAAAAAAAAATTAGCTAGCAGTGGTGGCTTATGCCTGTAGTCCCAGCTACTCAGGAGGTCGAGGCGGGGAATCACTTGAATCCAGGAGATGGAGGTTGCAGTGAGCCAAGATCACACCATTGCACTTCAGCCTGGGTGACAGAACAAGACTCCATCTCACAATTAAAAAAAAAAGAAACCTCATACCTGATAGTAAGACTCTGTCTCTATTAAAAAAGGAAAAAAAGAAAAAAGAAAAAGAAACCTCATGCCCATTAGCAGTCACTTTACCTTTCGAATGAATTACCTTTGTTTCAAAATGGCTGGCACAGTGCCTTGCTCATCGAATTCGCTCCGTATTTATTGATTTTATTGGCATCTCCTGTAGAGCTGACAAAACGTTTCTTGTTTATTCAACAACAATGGATAGTATGTCATTTAATTTGTCATTTAATATATATGTGCATGTATATTATTATACACCCCCCCCCCCCCCACATTTATGCTCAGGGAATCAGATTCTCCCACACCAAAATAATAAAATGACAAAAATAATAATAACAATAATATTGTTGATAACAATCCTGGTTGTGCATTTAAAATGACACAAGGAGGCTACTGTGATATGAGGCCATGGGGCTGTCCACCTCTGAGAGGATTCACAAGCGAGATTGCAAGGAAGAGCTCCATTTTCCACGTTTTTCACATGCAATCACTTTCTTTCTCTCCCTGTTGGCAGTCACTGCAGCTCAGGTTGCTGAAAGAGAAGAAACTGAACCAGTGTCTAAGAGGGTGCCTCGAAGTTCCTCGATTGTATTAATCTTTTGATTTCAGAACTTTTATAAATAGCACTTTTTTGAACACACACCAAGAAGGGCAAGTCAAAGTGAAAATAGCCTAGTTCTTCTTCTTAGCTAATAATGTCTACTTTCTATACCTATTAGATTGGACAGGATGTGTCACTTGATTCTGTTCAGAGTCACAGCTGTAAAAGCAGATGCATTTTTTGCCTATTTGACATTCTTAAAGAAAAGTCATCCTGGAAAACAACCCAATTTAGTATTTACATTACTCTGCATGGTTGATGGTTTCAAAAGATTAATGTTTATTTTGGTAACGGTTCATGGTTTTTATCTTTGAAACAGCCAATTTCTCTTTGCACCTGCTGTGGCTATGAGAGCACTGTGCTGGCTTGGGTCCTTCATTAAAAGTGTGAGCTGCTGTCAAGAAGAAATACTGTGTACTTCACTGAAATGTATTTCCTTTTTTTTTTTTTTTTTTGAGACAAGATCTCACTCTGTTGCCCAGGCTGGCCAGTGGAACAATTACAGCTCACTGCAGCCTTGACCTCCCCGGATCAAGTGATCCTCCCACCTAAGCCTCCCGAGTAGCTGGGACTACAGGTGCATGCCACCATGCCTGGCTAAGTTTTGTAGAGATGGGGTTTCATCTTGTTGCCCAGGCTGGTCTCAAACTCCTAGACTCAGTAATTCACCCTATTCAGCTTCCCAAAGTGCTGGGATTACAGGCATGAGCCCTATTTTAATGATTTTAACTTCTAATGAATGAAAATGAATAGATACAAGAAGAAACACTTAATGGGAATGTAACTAATCCAATGGCAAAACATTAAAAGAGTAAATGATTAAAATAAAATCTACTGACCAAACGAAGAAACAAAATAGAAATGAAAATGGTTCACTGTTGGGTTCAGTGCACATTATTCCAGTGACAGGTACACTAAAAGCCCAGACTTCACCACTATACAATTCATCCATGTAGCCAAAAACCACTGAACGCTTAAAGCTATTGACAATTTTTAAAAAAATATCTGGGGTGGGCCAGCCAACTGGTTACACAGTCATCTGGGATCCCATGGAATATTTAACCTGACCTCTGATGGGAACAGGAAATTGAGACCCAGGGAGGCAAAATGACTTGCCCTAGCCCTGTTATGGTCAATATCACTGTGAGTCTCTGGATCTAGCTCTTTAGCAACCTTTTCATGCCTCTATGCAGCTCCCCATGCATTAATTCTCTGAGAGAATACAGTTTGGGCATCTGTAACTCTTAGCCTGAATTCAGCCAGCTCACTACTTCTGCTTGGCTCCTGATGTCTAGGACAGCCTTGAATAGGTTCAGAAATCATGTGGCAACAAAATCCCCTGTTGATATCATGGTATATGGGTTATGTTTGGTATTTGCGTAGCAAACAACTGGGATCAAACTCCAGCACTGCTACTTACCTGCTGTGTGACACTGGTGTCTTTGTGTCCTAGGACTGTAATAAATTATCACAAGCTTTGTAGTTTACATCAACAGGAATTTGTCCAGGCATGGTGGCTCATGTCTGTAATTCAAGCACTTTGGGAGGCCGAGGTGGGTGGATCACTTGAGGTCAGGAGTTCGAGACCAGCCTGGTCAACATGGTGAAACCCTGTCTCTACTAAAAATACAAAACTTAGCCAGGTGTGGTGGCAGCTGCCTGTAATCCCAGCCACTTGGGAGGCTGGGACAGGAGAATTGCTTGAACCTGGGAGGCGGAGGTTGCAGTGAGGCGAGATTGTGCCACTGTACTCCAGCCTGGGCAACGAGAACAAGACTGTCTCAAAAAATCAATCAATCGATCAATTAATGAATCAATGAACAGAAATTTATTATCTTAGAGTTCTAGAGCGTTGAAATCGAAAGTCAAGGCAGTGGAAGGGCCATGCTCCTCCTGAAAGCTTTAGGGAAGAGTCCTCCCTTGCCTCTGCCTGGTTTCTGGTGCCTGCCTACAATCCTTGGTGTTCCTTGGCTTGTAAGATGGATCATCCAGTCTCTGTCTCTGTCCTCACGTGACCTTCTCCTTTGTGTCTCTGTATCCAAATTTCCTTCTGCTTTCTCTGGTAAAGACACCAGTCTTGTATTTGAAGCCCATCCTAATTCAGTACGACGTCATAATGTGATTACATCTACAAAGACCCTATTTTCAAATGGAGGCAAAATCACAGGTACTGGGGTTAGGACTTGGGTAGATTCTTGGGGGCTTACAATTCAACCCACTAACTCAGGTAACTCCCTTCACCAATCTAAGTATGGTTTATTCCTTTCTATAATGGAATAAAACATCTCTCTGCTGGGCTTAATGTGAACACAATGAGATAACATGCATAAGTGCCCAGCACATAGGAGGTGCTCTGCAGATGCTGCCAACTCCCCTTCAGACGTCTTTGTTCCTAAAGTCAAATTCAATGATTGCACATAGTAGATATTCAATAAGTTCGGCAGTTGATTGATTTTCTAAATCAGAAGAGTTAATGCCCAGTGGACTTTGCACCAGAGGACCCAGAGATCTGGCTATGCCTTCTCTAAGTGTCTCTTCACAAGGCAAGACTCTCTCGTCCCTCTGGGAGAATCACTTTCGAGACACATTTTCTAGTTCTACTTGCTTTCTCCTTAAACCACCACGGAGAGCAGCATCCTTTCTGCACATCTAGGATTCTGCTTGGATTTAGCAGCCACTCCTTCTTGATAACATGTTATGAGGACAAAATCTCTGCTTTCTATGTGGAATTAACAAAAAAATGTTTATACTATTGAATTAAGGCTTCTAATTTGGATTTATAGGTGAGCCCCTGGTCAGAATATTGAAGAATTAATAAAAATTGCATAAATGACCTAAACAAATGTGAATTTGTATAGATTGTTTCAAACGGGCAAGTTTTATTAGAAAACTATCCTATTCAGCGGCATCCCCTGGTAAATAAGAAAACAAACAAAAAAACAAAATGGCTGGGCATGGTGACTCACACCTGTAATCCTAGCACTTTGGGAGGCTGAGGCAGGTGGATCACCTGAGGTCAGGAGTTCGGGACCAGCCTGGCCAGCATGGTGAAACCCTGTCTCTACTAAAAAAAAAAAAAAAAAAATTAGCCAGGCATGGTGGCAGGTGCCTGTAATTCCAGGTACTTGGGAGGCTGAGGCAGGAAAATCACTTGAACTGGGGAGGCAGAGGTTGCAGTGAGCCAAGATCATACCACTGCATGCACTCCAGCCTGGGCAACAGAGAAAGACTCAGTCTAAAAAAACAAAAAACAAACAAAAACAAAACACCAAACAAACAAAACAAAATAAAACAAAACAAAACAAAAAACAAAAAAACAGAAGAGAGAGAGAAAAGAAAAGTATCCTGCAGAAGAACTATTCAAATTCATAGAAGAAATATCTCATTTGAAAAATAAGATCCAAGTCTTTAGAGAAAAGAAATTAGTAATCTGATACTATATTTCAGCAGAATCTAATGTGATAGGTGTCTCTAGAAGTTTCTTTAAAGGCAAATTTAGAGCAAGGGCTAAAAACAAGAAAGAACAGAAAACAACACCAGCAGGGCCTAAGAAAGGAGAATTGTTAAGGAATTTGCTTGACAATTATAACAGTTGAAGTTCTTTTAGAGAATAACTTAAAAAGTCGTTGGAGAGAAATTATTTACTTATTTTTTTTATCTTGCTACTTTTTTCTGTGTGTAGATCTCAGTTTCTCTTGTTGGGTGCTATGCCCAGAGGGACTTAGTTGAATATACTTCGGCATGAGTTTCCATTTTCAGTATTGTCCTGTTCAGAGATATAAAGTCAACTATGTCCTAGGTTCTGCCATGGAATAATACACTATTTAACTATTGTAGTCTAGACCTTGACAATCTAGCAGAAGTCACAGAGGAACAAGAATGGCCATACAAGGGGTTACTAAAACGTAGACCTCTTTGACAACTGAGATACCAGAATCAATACATCTGTCTTGGTTTGTTAATCATAGTTAAAATTTTGAAACTGAAAGCAATACGCTGATCTTTCGAACAACATATACATTAACTGAAGATACAATGATGTGAAAAGACCACTGTGAAGTACGAGTGGTATGAAAAGTTCAGGATGTGATTGAGTAGCATTGAAATCTTGACCCTGGGCTGCTGGTTTCTCTGACAGTTCAGAGGTGAACATTCTGCATATCTATCCTAAACTGTAGTACACTGAAAGTATTGCCAAATTAAATAATTTGGGCTTCTCAATGCAGGCATCACTCTCTCCTGTGATCTCTGGCTAAGAGGCTTTGCAGGCCTGCTGGGAAATTAAGTTCTTGTTTCAGTTAAGACCATGATGATATTTGATTGTCTATTCAGTCACTATACCTAACCCATTGGCTGTTAGATCTCATGCTATGCTTCCTGCTTGGAGCGTGATGATCAACCAGCAAGCCTGGTGCTGGGCCCCAGCTAAGAGGGGAATGCTCGGATTTGATTTTTCAAAATTTTTTTTATTGACTATCACAGCATAGCAACATAGTATGCATGTTAAGTACTGAGCAATCCAGAGAACTTAACACTCAAATAGACTGTCTTTGTAACACGTAACACATAACATGTTAAACCAGAACATATAAGTGAACTATCCTCCGTAATAGTCTTCTTGGGTTTACATATTTGTTCAAACAGTGATCCTACATTTGCACTCAACATTTTTCTTTTTTGGAATTGTTACCAGGACCAATTAGTAATCCATAAAATGATATCATTTTATAAATTCCTTAATTCCTCATATTACTAATCATGGAGATTAGAAGCTTTTTTGCTCTTTACAAATAGATATTGACTGCGAAAGCTAGAGATTTCTTGTCGCTAGGAGCCTGTAAAAGACTAGGCCTCATGCTCTGACAGCGATTTTCAAAGAGGAATTCTAAAAGTTAACTTTGACCAATGTCAGAGTCATTACAATGATTGTGCAGCCTCCAATAAGATGAATTTTGAAGGAGAAAACACTCATTTGAATGTAAGTTACAGCATATTTACTAGAAACTAATTACACTATTTTATAGCACATTAAATAAGTCAGGTATAGCTAGCAAGAGGAGTTATGTTATTCACCTACTAAAAATGGTGTACATCTCTGCCATTACAAAATGCATTCTTCTATAAAAGGTGACACTGCATTTCTAATGAAAGGTGGACCTAAGAATAGCTCTAGTACCAAGTTCAGAAAAGTCACCCCAGGGGGAGACATGCTTAGCAGTTTGTATTTAAATAGCTTCCTTAAATATATTGCTGTTACTCATCGCATATGACCTTACATGTAATTCATGTTTATTTATAATTGAGTGAGAAGGAATATTAAACTGTTGGAACTACATATTCTTAGCTATTTTAATGTTGTACTATGAAAGCTAATTTCTGACAGTAGATAAAATACAAGGGTCTGTAGCAGCTTGTTTGGTGGAAGAAAATTTTAGCGCATGGGTCATAGCGCTGCTATGAGGAGTATGTTCAGTCCTTTCTTTTCTCCTCTCGTCCATATCAAATTGTCCACTTTGGTCTCCAGATGACCAGCATTAGCACTGTAACTGCTGACAGAGGAATTTTGCTCTTTTTGTTTTTGACTGCTGTTGTTGGCGCTCTGATCTGGGATTATGTCTCGTTGAAGCCAAGCCTACATAACACCAGGTGAACACAGTTGCTGGTTTCTTCCTCTCAGTCTCTAGGCCTAACACTCTAGGGCTTAGCAGGGCAGGAAAGGGAGAAAGAAAATTATTTTTTTCCAGCCTGTGAAGCAAGTCTTTTTTTTTTTTTTTGAGACAGAGTCTTGCTCTGTCACCCAGGCTGGAGTAGAATGGTGTGATCTCAGCTCACTGCAACTTCACCCTCTGGGGTTCAGGGGATTCTCCTGCCTCAGCCTCCCAAGTAGCTGGGATTACAGGCATATGCCACCATGCCCAGCTAATTTTTGTATTTTTCTTTTTTTTTTTTTTTTGAGATGGAGTCTTTCTCTGTCGCCCAGACTGGAGTGCACAGTGGCGCAATCTTGGCTCACTGCAATCTCCGCCTCACGGGTTCAAGCGATTCTCCTGTCTCAGCCTCCCAAGTAGCTGGGACTACAGGCGTGCACCATCACGCCCAGCTAATTTTTTGTATTTTTAGTAGAGATGGGGTTTCACCGTGTGAGCCAGGATGGTCTTGATCTCCTCACCTTGTGATCCACTCGCCTCAGCCTCTCAAAGTGCTGGGATCACAGGTGTGAGCCACCACACCCGGCCTAATTTTTGTATTTTTTAGTGGAGATGGGGTTTTGCCATGTTGGCCAGGCTGGTCTTGAATTCCTGGCCTCAAGTGATCCGCCTGCCTCAGCCTCCCAATGTGCTGGGATAATGAGCATGAGCCACCGAGTCCCGCCTGCAAGGCTTTTTTTGCCTTAACTTTTTCTCACATCACTGCATCTGAGGGATATAACTCACACCTTACAAAGAGTAGATGCTCCCTGTGTCTCCTCTTGGGATGAGGGTATATTGCCCCTGTCTTATCTGCTGTAATGGAACTACCATAGACTGGGTGGCTTAAACAACAAACACTTATTTTGTCCAACTGTGGAGGCTGAGAAATCCAAGATGAAGGTGCCTGCACGTTTGGTGAGGGCCCACTTCCTGGTTTGCAGATGACCATCATCTTGTTGTATCCTTACATGGCAGAGAACAGAGAGAGAAGAATCAAGCTCTCTCTTGTCTCTTCTCATAGGAGCATGAATCCATTTATGAGGGCCCAACCCTCATGACTACATATGCCCCAAAGTCCCCACCTCTAATACCATTCCACTGGGATTGAGGGTTCAACATATGAATCTGGGGAAAAACACAAGCATTCAATCCATAACAACCCTCTTACCTTGTGCTGTCTCCCTTCCCAGTTCTTAAGAATCACTAACTTGGAAGATGCCCAGGTTTTTGTTTTATTTGTTTTCTCTTTTGCATGTATGATCCATATGGCCCCTTCCTGGGTCTTCCTAAAACCTCTGGACATCCAGAGCCACCATATCCTTTAATATGCAAATTGAATGGTTGGTGCTACCATTTCATGTGCTGTAGGCCCTCCAGAATTCTCCTTAAGTTTTCCCAAAATATCCTGGAAGGAGTTATGTTCTCCTAGTCATTCACGCTGTGATCTGCTTTCCTGCTTTAGCTTCAATGTTAAACCAGAGGTGGCTGACCTCCCTCTGTGCCCACCACATTGCTGGCACATAACCCTGTTCCCCTCCCTTTCTTTCTTGTTTCCTCTTCTTTGTATGTTACTGGTATGCCTCTTGTGCTACAAACTCAGGCTGTCAGGAAATGCGACTTTCTTGATTTTCTCATGATTGTGTTTAATGATCACCATTTCACCTAGTGGCAAAAGCTTAATCTTAGCCAATTTCACGTGAAACTCATTTCTCCCTTTCCCCTTTTCTCTCCTAAATTCTGGACAGAGGTGGGGTAGGATTATACGGTGTCAGAGCACCAAGGGTGGTGGTAGAGCTGGAAGATGCCCAGGTTTTTGTTTTATTTTTCCCATCTGCCCATGCTGACCGCATTAGTCTGTTCTTGCATTGCTATAAAGACCTACCTGAGACTGGGTAATTTATAAAGAAAAGAGGTTTAATTAGCTCATGATTCCACAAGGCTGTGCAGGAATCATGGCTGGGGAGGCCTTAGGAAACTTAGAATCATGGTTCAAGGTAAAGGGGAAGCAGGTGCATCCTACATGGCTGAAGCAGGAGGAAGAGAGAGAAGGGGGAGGTGCTACACACTTTTAAACAAGCAGATCTTGTGAGAATTCACTCACTATCACGAGAACAGCAAGGGGGAGATGTGCCCCCGTGATCCAATCACCTCCCACCAGGCCCTTCCTCCAACATTGGGGATTACAATTCAACACGAGATTTGGGCGGGGACACAGACAGAAACCATATCACTGGCCTTTGCTTAAGAGTTCATCTTGTCTGGTTCTTGGTCCTTCTCACTTCTTCACACTGGTATTTCTTGAGATGTTCTTTGTCGCACTATTCTATGTAAGTCAAGGCTGGTGAGATTTCCTTGTCCTGACTGCAAGGCCTCCCTAGGTCTGCTGGCTGACAGTGACACATCTGTGCCACTCTTGGCCAAAGAGAAAGACATTCCACTGATCCCTGCAGTACACTATGGCATCCCTGAACTCGGCGAGGATGCCTGAGCTCTGCCACCCTGACAAGCCACGCAGACATCTCTACCCCAACTCTGTGGTGGATGGAGGGGCACGTGGGTTTCAGAGGACGTTGGAGAGCTTGGCCGCCTGGAAAGCAAGGCACCAGTTTGCTTTGCTCTCTCAGATCCCCAAGCCCTCTGGGGATTTGATGCTTCCTTCCTTCCCCAGGGCTGGTGTGGGACAGAGTGCAGAACTACTTTTCTACTCCTCAGACACTGAAGAGGAGCCTCATCTCCTGTCTTTTCTGACTCTTCCCTTTCAGTTGCCATAATATCTACAGGCGAGTGGGGTGAGCTAAAAGGAAGTGTTTTTTGTTTGTTTTTGAGACGGGGTCTCTCTCTGTCACTCAGGCTGGAATGAATGCAGTGGCGCCATCATGGCTCGCTGCAGCCTCGATCTCCCAGGCTCAAAGTATCCTCCTGCCTCAGCCTCCTGAGTAGCTGGGACCACAGGTGCACACCACTATGCCCAGCTAATTTTTTGTAATTTCTGCAGACACAGGGTCTCAGTATGTTATCCAGGCTTGTCTTGAACTCCTGGGCTCCAGTGATCTGCTCACCTCAGCCTCCCAAATTGCTGGAATAACAGGCAGGAGCCACAGCACCCAGCCAGAAAAAATTTTAAACTAATTGCTTAGTATCTTAAATCTATAATTTATGCCTGGAATCCTGATAGTTTAAAAAAGTCAAAAGCCAAGAATCTGCTCTGTGTGTTCTGCTCTAAGATCCTTCTTCTGCTGTAGCTGAGAAAACGGGGGTGGGGGTGAGGGTGGGAGGTGTGGGGGAGGGTGCAGGGTGTGGGGGGAAGGGTAGGGGTGAGGGTGGGGGGAGGGGGAGGAGTCAAGGTCAGAAAGCAGGAAGTGCTAGTAACAAGAACCACACTGGATAACATTTCAAAATAATATCCTGGTACTTGAATACATCTTTTTCCGAAGCTTTGAAAGAACAGAGGGTGTTGACAGCATAAGGCCTTGGAGGGGAACCACATGAACACTCCCCAGCCGTACTCCAGGCCTCCAGGAATTTCTTCCTGGCAGTCTCCTCCTCAAGCCCTGTCCCTTTCATAGTTTGTCAGCTATTTCCCTTCTCAGTCCTACTCCCCAGTCTACCTCCCTTTCTGGGACACCTACAGACTCTCCAAATTCAGCACATTTATTTAGCTTCCTTTTTGTGTCACTCACTTCTTCCAGACCAAGGCTTGGAGTAGGGAGTGGGAGTTCTTTCACTTTTAAAGCTGCCCTCTAGGAAACTGCCTATAAAAGGAGCTATTCCCTACCCCACAATGCACCAATGTCGGTGAGTTACACCTTCTTCCCATTCCATTATTTGAAAGCAACCGCTGCCCTTTTTTTTTTTTGAGACAGTTTCGCTCTTGTTGCCCAGGCTGTAGTGTAATGGCACTATCTCAGCTCACTGCAACCTCTGGGTTCAAGCAATTCTCCTGCCTCAGCTTCCCAAATAGCTGGGATTACAGGCGCCTGCCACCACAGCCCACTAATTTTTTGTATTTTTAGTAGAGATGGAGTTTCACCATGTTGGCAGGCTGGTCTCCAGCTCCTAACCGCAGGTGATCCCCCTGCCTCGGCCTCACAAAGTGCTGGAATTACAGGCGTTAGCCACCCGCCATGCCCGGTCCCTATTTTGTTTAAAATAAAAAAAAAATTTCCTTCCTCTTTCACCTATGTAAAAAATTATTCTTCTTTATTTTCTTGAATTATGGTTACCTTTTAAAAATAGGCAATGCTTGATCAAGGATTTTCGATTAGTTTTACAAAGTACCACACACAAGAAAATTGAGCCAACGAATTTGCATGCAAAGCTGCAGGTCTCCTTACTTCTAAAAATGCATACCTCCTTAACAGCGCTCCACCTCTGATGCTTAGAAAACCGAAACCCAAACCTACAGCAGGCACACTGCCCAGTTCCCTCAGTGACACAGAAACAATGAAAATTTATTAAAGCAGTAAGGGTTAGAGATGCAGGGGAAGTTTAAGTGCATACGTGGTTTACCTTGACTATTAAGTGCATGTGGTTTACCTTGAATATTAAGCATGATTTCTTTACATAGGCGTGGAGCTTCTCAGTGTCTCATGACGGTGCATAATGTCGGTGTTTCTTTTATATCTTTCTTTTTGTTTTGAGACAGAGTCTCACTCTGTCGCCCAGGCTGGAGTGCAGCGGTACAATCTTGGCTGACTGCAACCTCCACTTCCCAGGTTCAAATGATTTTTCCGTCTCATCTTCCTTAGTAGCTGGGATTACAGGCACACGCCACCACGTTCGGCTAATTTTTGTTTTGTTTTTTTGTTTTTTTTTGAGACAGAGTCTTGCTCTGTTGCCAGGCTGGAGTGCAGTGGCGCAATCTCTGCTCACTGCAACCTCCGCCTCCTGGGTTCAAGCGATCCTCCGCCTCAGCCTCCCGAGTAGCTGGGACCACAGGCGCGTGCCACCACGCCCGGCTAATTTTTTTTTTTTTTTTTTGGTATTTTTAGTAGAGACGAGGTTTCACTACATTGGTCAGGCTGGTCTGGAACTCCTGACCTCAGGTGATCCATCTGCCTCGACCTCCTAAAGTGCTGAGATTACAGGTGTGAGCCTTCGCACCTAGCGTCAGTGTTTATTTTCATGGCTGCTTTTATTTCATTATGATCAAGAGTTTCACAACACACTATTTTAGGGAATTAATTTGTATTTTTGTCTGCATTTGATCCTTTAAAAGTCAAGTAATTCTAGAAAGGGATGTGTGGGGGGAATGCTTTCACGTTTATTGTTCAGACTTCGATTCTATCCGCTGTATTCTTTGCCTCTCAACCCCATTACACATTTCACCCCCGGTTTTAATTTTTCCAGGGAATATATAACTCTCTTCTCCTATAAGGGTGGGATGGGTGGGAACCATAGGTCTAATTGCTTCGCATGTAGAGTCAAACACTCCTCCCTTTCTGCAACTCACTGCCCTTCCTCAGCTTCTGTGGCATCTCTGGTGTGCAATTCTGAGCTTCGGCACGATTTCATCTCTACGTTGCAAAATCCCATACCATTCCTCTACTTGTTAAAATAGGATTTAAGAAAATAGGAGGGAGGGGGAACCTAAGGCCAATTCACGCTTCAGCTGTATAACAGGAAATACCATCTCCATAGGGTGTTAACGTTGGTTTCCTCATCTATAAAATGGAGAGAATAGTCATTCCTACTTTGGAACGTGCTTGTTAGGATGAGTAAATTGCTTCATGCAGTGTCTGACACGTAGTGGGTGCTTGATAAATCTTTGTTAACAGATATACCTTTGTATTGATTATTAGCTGTAGGAGGCATTCATTCAAATACATATTCAAATAATCTTTTAGCTATATTGCTGCTTGTATATGGATTTCTCTTGCCTTCTGTGAACTCCCTTACATCTCCAGGACCTCAATACAGGAATAAGGCATACTCCAAAGATTTCTTGCCCTTCCTAGAATTAAACGCTGTGATTTTAGCTTTCTTCCTTTGGATTTTGGGAGGCAGAGTCATGTACTGAGGTGGGTAAAGTGGGGTTGGAAGATCATTTCTGGGAAAATGGACCAGAGTATTGATTTTTTCATTATGACCCCTTTGCTTCATTAAATCATTTATTGAGCAAGTGAAACGCTTGTCACTTGTCACTCCTGTTTTATTAGCTTTTTATTTATTTATTTATTTAAACTATCTCCTACAGGAAGGATATCAGTTCTTTCATTCTCTCACGGGTCAGATGTAAGCTTCCAACATCTGACTTTGGCGTCATCCATTCGGGAAAAGAGGCGGTCCCTTTAAGGCCCTGGAAAGGGTCTAAGTGTTGGTTTCGGTGGGGAGGCCACGCCCCATCACGTGACCGTAGGCCCAGCGGGGCGGGGTCTGCGTCTCCTGGCTGCCGTCACTTCCGGTTCTCTGTCAGTCGCGAGCGAGCGAGCAGGAGAGTGTGCGACTGCTAGAACCGAGCGGAGCGTGAGTGTGCGGGACCCTGTACCCCTACTCCTCGGGGCCCCCATCCAGCCGACCCCACCCTCCCAGCCGGGCAGTGAGCTGCCTTCGACCCTCTGCTCCTCCAGCCGGCAAAAGCCGCGGGAAATGGCGGCTGTGCCTTACCTCCCCCTTCCCCGCCCCGGCGTCTCCAGGCCCCCTCCTTCGTTCCTGAGTCCGTGCCTGACGCTCTGTGGACCCTTCCGTGCTAGACTCCCGTCTGCAGGAGCCTAGTCGAGGCGGCGGGCGCTGCGGCCTGGGGCGGCGGATTGAAGCCGTCTGGGGGGCGAGGAGCCGCGGGGAGGGGGTCGCGCGTCCCCCAGGACAATGCAGAGGCGGCTGGCCGAGGTGGGGCGCGTGCGGTACCTGCTCTTTCCCCGGCCCTCGCCCTGAGGGGGGCGCTCTAGAGACCGGGAGAGCGGATGCGGGCGGGAGTGGGCGGCGGGAGAAGGCCGGGAGAAGGGCTGATGTGCGGGGGGAGGGAACGCTTCGAGAGAAGAAAATGGCGCTTGGTGCAAGTACCGCCTCTTCCCACGCCGTTTCCTCCGCACTTCGCCGCCTCCCACGCCCCCGCTGACCAACCTGTCTCCCCCTTGCCCGAGCAGCTGCTAGCTACGGGGTGCTAGCGGCTTACTGGGGCCGCGCGACCCCTTCCCTGGGCTTGTGCTTGTCATCTTCCTGTTATGCCGAAGTCGTGTACCTTTAAGTCCTGGTTCATTTTCTCCTCGTTTTTGTCTGATCTTCCCCTCAATCAGCAAAGGCCGGAGATTTCGTTTCTCTTTTTAAAGTTGCGTTTTGCATAAATTCTACAATAGCGGTTTCAGTATCAATTACTTGAATTACAAGCTGCTTCTCCCCCCCCCCTCCCCCACGTTGGAACAGGCTCGTTAAGGTAAAAACATTTGTCGAAAGTTTAGAGGCTGGCTTTAGTTACCGTTACTTTTCTTCTCCAGTGGACTTCCTTGGGTTGAATACCAGGTGATTCTTGGAGAAATTCTTGGGCCCCTAGGCAGTTTTTAATAACAAACTGTGGTTAATGCTCTACCATTTCAAAGTGAAAAATAAATTATGTTCAATTTAATTACCTTTTTAAAAATATCTTTTATTTGGATTAACTAGCATAAAAAAGTGAACTAAATTGGTTTTGGAGATTAGGTTGCAAAACGGAGCAGAAACAGGAAAAATGGATAACACGTGGTCATGAACGTTGCTTTTCCCTTCTGAATTTACTCTTCAAGACATCACCAGTTAAAATAAGCATGTCTGGGTTGGGCGTGGTTTGAGCTCTTTGACTTGAGTGGCCAGGATTGGGATGGCCCATTTCTTTACCTTGACCTGCTATTTAGGAACACATGCAGCGTCAGTGCTAATGCAGGTTTCGTCTGGAGAGCTAGATCATTTATGATTTTTTCTTTTTCAGGAGGAATGTAAGTCTTTTTTTCTTGTACTCAACAAATATAGTGTGTACTGTGTTTATTAGGCCTTTTAAGGCATACAGAAATTACCCATTTATGCCTAGTGTTACATTATTGGAACGCTAAGCATGTGGGTGTTATTTATATCTTGCTGCTCAAGGTCATCACCAAGGTCTGATTGCAAAAATTCAAAAAATGGCAACCACCGGCATAAGTGGGTTAACAGGACCTAATCTCTTCTGAGATGGGGAGAGCAAAGATATTTTGGTAATTAGCGTTTGCGATATGGTATTATAATGCCGTGAAAAGAGGTATCCACATATGTTGGAATTCCTTGAAATTTGGGTCTTAGGCTTACTGATAGTTTGCTCTTTGCAAACTTGCACTCAGTAAACACCCACTTGTAAGCAAGGCACTAAGCTATGTATATCTCTGGGGGGGACCTGGGGAGCTACCAGCAGGGTAGGAATTTGAGGGAAGGTTTTGCCCCTCACAAAAATAGGCTATTCAAATTTTAATTATGTTCCAGACTAGAAAAATTAGTGTAAAATGTAATGAACTGCTGTGAATGGCGTGTGACCTTGGCTCACTGCAGCCTCCACCTGTTGGGTTCAAGTGATTCTCCTGTGTCAGCCTCCTGAGTAGCTGGGAATACAGGTGTGCCACCACTCCTGGCTAATTTTTGTATTTTTAGTAGAGATGGGGTTTCACGATGTTGACCAGGCTGGTGTCGAACTCCTGAGCTCAAGTGATCTGCCTGCCTTGGCCTCCCAAGTACTGGAATTGCAGGCGTGACCCATTGTGCCTGGCCTGAATTGTGTATAATTTTGTGTACTTTGAATTAGTACCTGTTATTTTGGTAATGCATCCAGTCAAAATTAACATACAAAATATGAATAAATTTATGGAAAAAGTAATAAGATGCCACATTTGCATAGTACAGCTAGTTCCCTGTTGTGTAAATATTGGGGTCCATTCCCTACAGTGAATAACTTTCATTAGTTGTGATCTCATTGGTGAGTGGTCTAAAGCGGTAATAGTAGAATTACATTTTTTTTCTGGTTTTAACAGTAATTGTCTGCTGCCTTCTTGCAGTCTACCCTACCAATAGTGTGTCATGCCACTAAAACAAAGTATAGAAAGATCCATTGGCTTGGAGAAAGGTTAGAGGTGTAGGAGTGTATGACATTTAGTTCATTGTTCTTATTGGGTTCACCGTGCGTGTCATTTGCAACTTAGAAGAGTATAGATTAAAACTTGTGCTCAGTGTAACAACTCCAGTTCCACAAAAATGGTAGAATGAACTATATAACTTGTCCTTGATTTTTTTGTTTGACTGGGGGAGAGCTAATAAGTTGAAAGTAATAGAGTACCTTGTTAATTATTTATGTGATGCATTTGTTTTTCAGGATGCCTAAATCAAAGGAACTTGTTTCTTCAAGCTCTTCTGGCAGTGATTCTGACAGTGAGGTTGACAAAAAGGTGACTATTACTGCACTAAGTCGTTTCTGGGATAGTCAGCAATATTGTCCATATCCCATTCTGACGGATAGTAAAAGGCATATTAACATCTTAAAAGGATCCAGCTGGGCGTG
This sequence comes from Ateles fusciceps, assembly GCA_036589455.1. Lineage (NCBI taxonomy): Eukaryota > Metazoa > Chordata > Mammalia > Primates > Atelidae > Ateles > Ateles fusciceps. Next base: position 10,197,210 of record JAZHEH010000572.1, on the reverse strand, counting down.
GTAGCTCATGCCTGTAATCCTAGTACTTTGGGAGGCCAAGGTGGGGAAGATTGCTTGATCTCAAGAGTTCAAGACTAACCAGGCTAACATAGCAAGACCCAGTCTCTTTAAATGAAAAAAAAAAAAAAAAATGAAAAATAAGAATGTGAATGGGTGTTTCTGGAGGTGTGGTTGGCTTCTGGACCACTTGACTGGAAGTGCCTAGGATGCTTTTTGCACATTCATACTCATAGGCCCTAAATCAGACTTAAGTCTTCTGTTGAAAACCATTAGGATCCCTAAAGTTGCAGAACCACTGCCTTGGACCCTAGGGGCATAACGTTCTAAGTAGGCCAAAGTCACTATTTGCCATTATTTAGAAATTTACCTGATTTTTTTTGGTAAAATGCCAATTTTTTTTTTTTTTTTAAAGACAGGGTCTTGCTCTCTTGCCCAGGCTGGAGTGTGGTGACACCATCATGGGTCACTGCAGCCTCGACCTCCTGATCTCAAGCAATCCTCCCACTCCTGCCTTCAGAGTAGCTGTGATTACAGGCATCATGCCTGGTTAATTAAAAAATGTTTTCGTAGGGATGAGGTCTTGCTATGCTGTTAAGGCTGGTCTTGAACTCCTGGCCTCAGGCACTTCTGCCTTTGCCTTCCAAAGTGCTGGGATTACAGGCATGAGCCACTGTAAGTGACCATAAAGTGTTAATTTTGACAGCTCTCTCAGTTACTGGTGTTTATTCTGCACATAAGGATTTCTGAATTATATTAAGTTTGAATGTACCAAATTTGTGCTCTGGTCCCTTCCTTTTAGTTAAATCAGCACCCAGGAAAGCAAACTTGAAACTCATTTTGACAAGATAGGCTTTTTCTGCATTAGATGACAGCTGCATGGTATTTGGTGCATTTTGCTAAATTGAGCATCTCAGTGGAGCAGAACTGATCATGTCACTCTGCGGTCAAGTCTTCCTTCCTGCAGTACTGTCCTTTATCTCATAGAACTTTACATATCTAGATATATATTTATATCCTAGAAATAGAATAAGTTGGTTGTGTTTTTCCTAATTAGCATATATCCTTTGTAAGATAAGTAATGACTAGCATTAGTAGACCTGTAGTTTCTAAAAGTTTATTCAAAAGCAGGCTCCCCATCTTTTTTTTTCCTCCTGTAGCTTACTTAGCAATTTTAGCTAAAAAGAAAAGGGGAGAGTGTATGGGAGATTGGAGAAGTTGCAACCTTAAAGTATAAATACAGAATATAACAACACTTGGAAGAGTAAAATAAGGCTTCAAACACTACAGAGCTATGCTTGAGTAAATTTCTTAATTTTAAAATTTGCATCTTATATAGTATTTGAATATGTTCATGTAACAAATATGTATTGAGCTTTTATTTGCCAGACATGCACTAGTCCACTGGGAATACTTAGAGCCTCATTTATAGAATAATTGCTTTCTGCATATTGAACTGAGTTAACTTTTTGTTTGTCCCAAATAGTAGTATTAATCTCGTAAACACTTACCTTATATACCATGTTTTTCATTTCACATTTTACATGTATGTTTTTTCTAGCTTCATCTAATTTGGTAATGTTCAGTTAAAATATTCATACTGTTGTATCAAGAAGGAACATGACTGCCCTCTACTGTTTGGGTTGAGAATTCTAGCGGTTTTTATGGGCTGTTAGCTCTTTTTGAGAATGAAACTTTATAATAAGCTTTTAAAATAATGCTGTTTTTAAAACACTGTTGTGATTTTTGAAAGCTAGTTTAACACACCTGTCTTCAGTGGTTTTCTTTTTTTTTTGTGATGAGATGAGGAAGTTCTTGAGTTGTTGGCTGTTACTGCCCAGTGCAAAATAGCTCTCTTCAGATTTGCCTAATTATAAATTCCTTTTTTTTTTTGAGATGAAGTTTTGCTCTTGTTGCCCAGGCTGGAGTTGAGGCTGGAGGGCAATGGTGTGATCTTGGCTCACTGCAACCTTCACCTCCTGGGTTCAATCGATTCTCCTGACTCACCCTCCTGAGTAGCTGGGATCACAGGTGTGCGGCACCATGCCTGGGTATTTTTTTGTGTGTGTGTTTTTAGTAGAGACGGTGGTTTTACCATGTTGGCCAGGCTGGTCTTGAACTCCTGACCTCAAGTGATCCTCCCGCCTTGGGTTCCCAAAGTGCCGCGCGTGGTCCATAAATTCCTTAAGCCAGCTTAAATCCCTTTTGGAATAGGCAGGACATAAATAAACATTCATATCCTGGAAATGGAATAAGCTAGTTGTATTCTTTTAACTAGTATATCTGCTTTGTAAAATAAGTAATTGACTAGCTTTATTAGACCTGTGGTTCCCAGGTTTATTCAGAAGCAGCAAGGTCCTTCCATATTTTTTTTTTCTACCAAAGAAATCTCGTGGGATCCCAAACCACAAAAATGACTGTTCCTGTGGTTAATACTACTCTAATGCCTGAAGTGTCTTTTAGGATCCTGAGAACAGTGTGAAAACATTGCTAAGTATAAGGATTGGTTAGATTCATAGTTTTGTTGTTGAGTGAAACTTGCTTTTGTATACATTTATGATATTTTGGATGTAGTCTTTTGATTGTTTAAATCTTAAGAAGTAATGGAATCTTTTGACACTGAGGTGTGTTTTATTCTTATGTATGCAAATTTTAACCATATTATTGCTTTTCTTTTTTAGTTAAAAAGGAAAAAGCAAGTTGCTCCAGAAAAACCTGTAAAGAAGCAAAAGACAGGTGAAACTTCGAGAGCTCTGTCATCTTCTAAACAGAGCAGCAGCAGCAGAGATGATAACATGTTTCAGGTAGGGTTGGCTTTTTTTTTTTTTTTTTGGAGACAGTCTCCCTCTGTCACCCAGGCTGGAATGCAGTGGCGCAATCTTGGCTCACTGCAATCTCTCTGCCTCCTGGGTTCAAGTAGTTCTCTGCCTCAGTCTCCTGAGTAGCTAGGATTACAGGTGCTTGCCACCACAACTGGCTTATTTTTGTATTTTATTATGTGTGCTGCCAAGGCAAGCACTAATTTTTGTATTTTTAGTAGAGACGGAGTTTCACCGTCTTGGCCAGGCTGGTTTTGAACTCTTGACCTCATGATCTACCTGCCTTGGCCTCCCAAAGTGCTGGGATTGCAAGTGTGAGTCAGCACCCCCAGCCAAAGTTGGCTATTTCTTTAGATTCAGAGGAATTATTATCTGGCTTGATCTGAAGAATGTTAAAAGTACTGTAATCTGATACTGCATAATATGTGTGTTACAGTCCTCTTAGCTAGGAACATTTATTAAAGTAGAACAAATTAGTAAAGGTAATACAATGCTGGGTTATTGTTAAAGTCTCTAAAAGTCTAGTTTTGCTGTATTTAAACCAATGCAAATTTAAATTTTACAGAAATCCAAAATGAGATTAAGAACTGCACATTTAGAAAGCAACTTGGAGGAGGCAGGTCAAGTTTTGGACAGGTATGAATAGATTATTACCAGAGAGGAAGCAGCAGTATGACCTGCCTGATTTTGACCTGATGAGCAACAGAAAAGGGAAATGGGTTGAATAGGTCAAGTGAAGAAAGTTCATTAGAGGGACTTGATGAAATCACCTGGAAGGACTCGTATAGTTTCTCCTTTTGGGTTTCCTATCTTGTTTTAGGGAGACTTGATACTGGCATCTTTGTACAAGAAGGATTTGTGAGGAAGGGATGTTGGGGATAAATGGTTGCAGGTGAGATTGCTTAGGTAATTGTAGGCTTTGTATGTGAGGTGATAAGGGCTTAGATGTTTTTTCCTAAAGAAGAAATTATGCCAATTACAAGATACAGGTTAGGAAGAATGGACCAGAGGAAATAGGCAGTCACTGAAGATGGGGACCTGATTGTGGATGTGATTTAAAAAAAAAAAAAATGGAGTTGCTTCTGTAGCACCTGGAGGGTTTAGTTGGGAAATGTTCCTGTGGGGTTATCAGCATGGTTGACTAAAGCTGCCTACTGAAGTATTAAATCAGAGGAGGAGCAGGAGGCAGATGAGGGTGTGTCTTGGGTTGTATTCAGTTAGAGAATGGAAGGAAAAAGAGTATATAGATTAAGAGAGAGGGTGAAGGAAAATTAGAAGAGAACAGTAATGGGAGCAAGAAAGGATGAGTGTGCGCAGGAGCCATAAGTATTAGTTGAAACCAAAAGGTTGGGCAGGATGAAACTACAACCTTTTTTTTTATTTAAAGATACGATCTGTGCTCTGTCACCCAGGCTGGAGTGCAGCAGTGTGATCTCTGCTCACTGCAGCCTCTGCTTTCTGGGCTCAAACGATCCTCCTGCCTCAGCCTCCTGAGTAGGTGGGACTACAGGCATGCTCCATGATGCCTGGCTAATTTTTTTTTTTTTTTTTGTAGAAACGGTGTTTCACTGTGTTGCCCAGGCTGGTCTTGAACTCCTGAGCTCAAATGATCCGCCCACCTTGGCTTCTCAAACTGCTGGGATTACAGGCATGAGCCACCGTGCCTAGCCAAGACTAAACATTTATAATGACTAGAAAGCGAAGCTAACATACATGTGTTTTTTGACCTGTTGATAGCTTTGAAAGATGAAGTGCCAAGATTAAGGTGAGAATGGGAAAATTTAAGTTTTTTTCTAATGCTTATTTTTGCCTTGTTACACTTCTCAATAAAGAAAATAGACAAAGTACAGATGATAAACTATTAGTTCAGAACACACATTTTAGAGATTCTATTCTGTTTTCTGAAAACTAGATCTATTTTTAGGAGTTTTCTCACCAGACAAATGGAGCTGCATTTCTTTTTTTTTTTTTTTTTTTGAGACAAAGTCTCACTTTGTCACCAGGCACCAAGCTGGAGTGCAGTGGGACAATCTTGGCTCACTGCAACGTCCGCCTCCCAGGTTCCAGCAATTCTCCTACCTCAGCCTCCTGAGTACTGGGACTACAGGTGCACACCACCATACCCAGCTAATTTTTGTATTTTTAGTAGAGACGGGGTTTCACCATTTTGGCCAGGATGGTCTCAATCTCTTGACCTCGTGATCTGCCCGCCTCAGCCTCCCAGAGTGCTGGGATTACAGGCATAAGCCACCTTGCCTGGCCTCATTTCTTAAGCCCTCATCTGGAAAGCTTCCCAAGCCTCTTAAGGCTGACACTTCACCTTTTGAAAGTCTGCCTCTAGGAGGAACATAGGCCTTATTTTCAGAGTGGCTTTCACAGATCTGGTAGTGTAGGCATTATAAGAGATAATATGATACTTAATTTCTTTTTTTTTTTTGAGATGGAGTTTTGTTCTTGTTGCCCAGGCTGGAGTGCAGTGGTGCCATCTCGGCTCACTGCAACCTCTGCCTTCCAGGTTCAAGCAATTCTTATGCCTCAGCCTCCCAAGTAACTGGGATTACAGGCTCACACCACTACACCTGGCTAATTTTTGTATTTTTAGTAGAGACAGGGTTTCACCATGTTGGTAATGCTGGTCTCGAACTCCTGACCTCATGAGCCACCCACCTCGGGCTCCCAAAGTGCTGGGATTACAGGCGTGAGCCACTGCACCCAGCCAATACTTAATTTCGTTGCCGTTACAGCTTGATGTACATTAAACATCAATACATAAGCAGTTCTTTAAAAGTATTAAAGAGTTGTACCAAAGGAAAGTCAATACACTACTCTTTTAATGTCTGAAATAATTTGGGCAGAATCCTTACTCGAGAGAAGATACTAGAGATGCTTGCTTCCTGGTTCCTTCAGCTGTGATTTTGAGGAACTTTCTGCCATAGGGACATAACCTACCAGAGGTCACCTCTATGATAATAAAGAGACTGGAGAATTATCTCATACTCAGTACCTGTGTTTTGAAGCGGAATACTTGAGGCAGGAGACTTTGATCCATATTTTTCTTCAGGGTTGGCCACAAAGGGTCAGTAATACTGGCTTAGTTGATTGATGATTTAAGGATACTTGATACTTTTAAATTATTTAATTTAAAATGATCATAACTGGTCATTTTAATCTGGGACAGGAGTCCATAGAATTGTTTTTTAATTTGAACTTTCTTTTTTGTATTTGAAGGGATTATTCATAACCTTTATCACAGGGGTCCCTCCTGCACAGGAGGTGAGCGTCGTGTGAGTGGGCATTAACTGCCTGAGCTCTGCCTCCTGTCAGATCAGCAGTGGCATTAGATTCCCGTAGGTGTGTGAACCCTGTTGTGAACTGCGCATGTAAGGGATATAGGTGTGTGTTCCTTAAGAGAATCTAATGCCTGATGGTGGAAGAGTTTTCATCTTGAAACCATCACCTTTCCCCTTCCCTGCCTCCACCCCTCCCCCTCCCGTCGTGGAAAAATTGTCTTCCACAAAACTGGTCCCTGGTGCCAAAAAGGTTGGGAACTGCTGCTTTATCAGATCTTCAAAGGGGACAGGGAATCAAATTCATGTAAGAATCACAGTTCTGTATGATGTATATGCTATTTTTTGCTGCTAATCTCCAGATTTTATGGATATAAAATATAGTCTGTCATCTGATTTTATTTTCTTCCAATAAAATGTGATTTCAGTAAACTTCAGTTTTTCTACCTTTAAGTAATATATCCCTATACTCCCATCTCCTCATCACTAACTTAATTTTTGCTGAGAAGAATTTGTCAGTTTTTACTTCTTTTTTCCAAGGGAGATGCAACTATTGGACAGGTTCCTTTAAAAAAAAAAGTTTGTGAGGTATAGATTATGTACAATAATATGCACACATTTAAAAGCGTACTTTTCTATCCAAGACATATTTTGTCTACCATGGCCACAAAAATTTTTGCCATTGTTTTTCCTGGAAGTTTTATGGTTTGTGTTTTCACATTTAGGTCTATGATTCATGTAGAACTGATATTTCTGTGTATGGTGTAAGATAGGGGTTTAGATTCTTCCCCACCCCCAATGCAGATATCCTGTTGTTTCAACACCATTTGTCAAAAAGACTATTCTTACTCCTTTGAATTACCTTGGATTTTACAAAAAGAAAATCAGTGAATATATAAAATGCCTGTATATTTTTTGACTCCATTTTGTTCCATCAACCTCTATGTCTGTCTTTATTCCAGTACCACATTGTTTTCCCTTAGTGTATTATAGTGAGTCTTGGAAAGTGCTAGGAGACACTTTGTTGAGGAAAGCCTCTTCTTTTTTCTGGAATTTTTAATTTGTGGTAAGCAGATACACAAGATTTTTGAAAAATAATTTTCTGTGAACATTTTTAAGTTCTCTATCTGACTGTGAATGAGGTGCATTAAAGATGTTATTTGAAGTTAACATGAAAAGGAAAAACTGTTGTTACTGACCAGAACTCTGTATTCATATATTCAGAATGGTTGCTGAAGCAGTGTAGCTATTTGCATCTGTGGATTCCTGTTGATTCTAATTTGTACTGCAAGATGTTGCTTCCTAATGATTTTTTTTTTTTTGTGGTGAAAACCATGAAAGTATATTCACATTGTTGTGAAACAGATCTCCGGAACTATTTCATCTTGCAAAACTGAACCTCTGTAGCCATTAAACAACAATTCCCTTTCTCCCAGTCCTGCATAACCACCATTCTTCTTTTTATTTCCTATGCACTTGACATCTTGTAAGTGGAATCATGAAGTATTTATCGTTTTCCTTTTTATGACTGGCTTATGTCATTGACGTTGTAGTATGTGACAGGATTTCTTTTTTAAAAGCTGAATGATACACCATTGTGTGTCTGTTCACCACCACTCCCCTCATTTCATTTATCCATTCATCTCTGGGTGGACATTTGTTATCACTTCTTGGCTCTTGTGAATAATGCTGCTGTGAACATGGGTGTGCAGATGTCTCTTGGAGTCTGTGCTTTCAATCCTTTTGGATACATACCTAGAAGTAGGATTGCTGGATCATATGATAGTTTAACAGTAATTTCCTTTGGTTGCAGTTTTGATATTGAGAGTAGTACCGTTGACCCTTGAATAATGCAGGGTCAGAATGCAGGGCACCAACCAGTTAAAAAAATCTGGTTATAACTTTTGACTTTGCCAAAACAAAACTAAATATAGCCTACTGTTGACTGGAAGCCTCACCAGTAACATAAATAGTTGACAAATACTTTGTATATTATGTGTACTATATACTGTATTCTTACGATAAAGTAAGATGGAGAAAAGAAAATGTTACTAAGAAAATTATAAGGGAGAAAAAATACATTTACTGTACTGCATGGTATCAATAACATTAGCTTATGTTGTCTGTTCATAAGATATGTCATCTGTTAGAAATTGTAGGCAACCACAGCTGCAGATTTCAGTCTATGGTACATATCAAGCAATTCAACTTTTTAATATTTTGTTGTTGTTGTTGTTTTTAAAATTAAAGATGGGATCTTGCTGTGTTGCCCAGACTGGATTCAAGTTCCTGGGCTCAAGTGATCCTCCTACCTCAGCCTCCCAAGTAGTTGGGATCATAGGCATGCACCACTGCTTCTGGTGTTTTTTTTCCCTTGTGATGTCATGCCTTCTCTCTGCTTCTTGGGAGCACTTCCAGCATCACTAGGGGCTCTTTGTATGGAACTCATGGTGTTATTTAATAAGGTTTATGATACTGCACTAATTGTGATGAAAAATACATGAAAACTGTAAGAGATCACTTTTTACTGCAATATGCGGTGTTGGAGTCATGAACCGCTCAGCAGAGGTGATTAGCATCACATGGTGATTTACACTAGGTGTTTTAAGCAGATGTTTGTAACATTTGAGCATGCTGAGGTAGCAACAGGAAGTGGTTATGAAGCTGTTACACAAGTACACTGTGTACTTCAGTTAATTTTATGCAGTTATGATTTAATACTCCATTTTATGTTCACATTTTTCTCTACTGTGTCCCTGCATAAGTTTTGATAAATTTTAACTTCATATGATAGGTTTGTATGTTTCATGGTAGTAAATGATAAAATAATCTAGTATCTATGTATATTTTATGCATTCATGAAATACCTAAGTTTTTCTTAATGTTTTTGTTATTTCTAGGCTTTGCGGTTGGTCTGTGAATTTTTTCAAATTGTCAAGTCTGCAAAAAATTTTCCAGTATATTTATTGAAAAAAATATGCATCTAAGTGGGACCTGCACAGTTGAGAGTCATGTTGTTCAAGGGTCAGCAGTAGTCATTTTCATGATTAGACGTAGAGTGAGTGTGCAGCAAGTTGTGAATATGAATACAATTGAAACAGATACCCCTGTTGAAAGGAGCACCTCTTTTTATGTTTCTTTCTTTTGCAGATTGGGAAAATGAGGTATGTTAGCGTTCGAGATTTTAAAGGGAAAGTGCTAATTGATATTAGAGAATATTGGATGGATCCAGAAGGTGAAATGAAACCAGGAAGAAAAGGTGAGGTCTAATTACTTGAATTTTGTTATGGTGTTGGGACTAAACTAAAACATTTCTTAAATTTTTGGCTCACTGCAACTTCCACCTCCAGGGTTCAGGCAATTCTCCTGCCTCAGCCTCCTGAGTAGCTGGGATTACAGGTGCCCGCCACCACACCCGGCTAATTTTTTGTATTTTTAGTAGAGATGGTGTTTCACTATGTTGGCCAGGCTGATCTTGAACTCCTGACCTTGTCATCTGCCCAGCTCGGCCTCCCAAAGTGCTGGGATTACAGGCGTGAGCCACTGTGCCCGGACAACTAAAACTTTTCTGAGTAGCTTACCTTAACTTGAAATGTTGGCAGGACTCACAGGGCGAGGAATAATCCTACTCAGTTGATTCTCTATCTTCTGTAATCATTTTGGACATGATACTTAACATTTTTTTAATGAGATGTTTTAATACAGTTTTTTGGAATAAAGTTCGGAAAATTAACACCCTTAATATCACTTCAGTTGGCTGCTAATTTACTTGACCATTTTTTAAAAGGTTTACAGCAATTCTGAAGCAGATTAGTCACTTTGGGAATTTGTAAATCAGGAATGGAAAATCTTGGTTTACAGTGCTTCCTTTTGATTCAACTCCTAAAAGCTATTCTTTAGGGCATTGCAAGGTGATGGATCTCTGCTTTCCTTCCATTTGTGCTTCATCCAGTCCCAAGCTTCTTAGCATTGTAAAAACCATATTTTATGTCATTCACCAAACAGCTAGAGAACGTTGGTGAACCAACCTAAATTTGCATATTTGGATTGCTGCTGTAGGTTGATCCTCAGCTAAAGAAAAATGCCTCCTTATTTAGTTTTACTCTACTTGCCTGTTAGTTTGAAAGGTACCATTTGTTTGCTTCTTGCAGTTTTTTTGTTAAACTAAGCCTCTGTATGTGTTTATATGCTTTCGTATTTTCTTCAAGTCACTTCTGGATTGGTCATTCATATACCAGTGTGGCTAATACCGTATTTCTTGTTTCTGCAAACATTTACTGAAACAATTTGATTAGCTTTTAAGCCTTTCCTAGGTGTTGCCCCAGTTTATTCTTTTTTCCAATTTTGTGGCCTTCCGGCAGTTTTCTGGTAATACCTTTTGCCAGTTATTGTTTACTTCTCTGTTTATATGCATCAGTATTAGAATGTTAGAACGTTAAAGTACAAAATAAGGAAAAGATAAAATTTCTGTTCATACTTTTAAATAGGAAGGACATGTCATCATTTCACGTTTTAACTGTTTATGTGTTGGGTGATATGCTAAGTTCATTATTCATGTTACTTATTTACAACAACTCTTTGGGGTGTAGATACCATTTACTGGTGAGGACACTAAGGCTTACAAGGTAATGTTCTTTTTTAAAGGTCATACACTTAGTGATAGTGAGGCTGGAATTTTAACCCCGACAGGATGACTCTAGAATGCACAGTTACCCAGTATATATTTTCTGAGGGGTCGTGTATGAATCATGTCCTGGGAATTTTTCCAAAGTGAAATGAATGCTTCTGGAAGAACTCAGCACAATTACTCAGCTTGAATTTCTGTGGAAATTTTGGGCAAATGTTGGAACCAACCAACAGTGTAGTAACGGGGTGTCACGTGTCAAATCTGGACCTGACCATATTAGCCTTATAATTTGCAGGTATTAGTAAGATGTATCTTCAAACCCTCATTTATTCTCATTGGTTATAATAGATACTATGCAGGATGTAGTGTGGAAAGTAAGACTGGATGTGAGATCTGCTCAGTAAATTGTAATGATCTGTAATTAACAAATGTAAGAGATCTGACTCTCAGTATTGTAGCATTGTGTCAAAGTGGCAGTTTTTTTTTTTTTTTGGAGACAGAGTCTTGCTCTGTTGCCCAGGCTGGAGTGCAGTGACGCCATCTTGGCTCACTGCAACCTCTGCCTCCCAGGTTCGAGCAATTCTGTCTCAGCCTCCCAAGTAGCTGGATTACAGGTGCCTGCCACCATGCCTGGCTAACTTTTGTATTTTTGGTAGAGACAGAGTTTCACCATGTTGGCCAGACTGGTGTTGGACTCCTGACCTGACCTCAAATGATCCGCCCATCTCTGCCTCCCAAAGTGCTGGGATTACAGGCGTGAGCCACCATGCACGGCCTGAAGTGGCAATTTTGATAAAACAATATTATAGTTGAAAGTATGAAAGAAAAATAAAAGAAAGTATGAAAATCCTCAATGCTTAAATAGATTCTCACCTTTAAATTTTTAAACTTTGTTTTAGGTATTTCTTTAAATCCAGAACAGTGGAGCCAGCTGAAGGAACAGATTTCTGACATTGATGATGCAGTAAGAAAACTGTAAAATCCGAGCCATATAAAACCTGTACTGTTCTAGTTGTTTTAATCTGTCTTTTTACATTGGCTTTTGTTTTCTAAACGTTGTTCTCCAAGCTATTGTATGTTTGGATTGCAGAAGAATTTGTAAAATGAATACTTTTTTTTAATGTGCATTATTAAAAATGTTGAGTGAAGCTAATTGTCACCTTTATTAAGGAGGATTGCTTTGTGTCCACCACCTAGTGTAAAATAAAATCAAGTAATACAATCTTAACTGTTGTGGCCTTTTTTGATCATAAGAATTGGTACTTACTAAGGCCAAAGGTAACAGTTTTTATAGATCTTTTAGTTTCAACTCAGCTTTTACAATAAAAAGGATTTGTATTGTGTTGAGTTTATAAACTTTTGGTTTGTGCAACCCATATTTGATCTGTTCTCTTCCAATACACCCCAGTGATTTTTTTCACTTTCTATTTTGTTTACTTCATTTTCCTTTAATAACTTAATTTCTTCATGTTCAGTTTTTACCTCACTCTTTATTCTTTTCTTTGAGTATGTTATGCTTATTTGGAAAGTCAGTGAAACTGTCAAAATGTTGTCTCAATAATGTACTTACATGAGAACTACAATCACCAAATCTACTGTATTCAATATTAGCAGATCTAGTTTGATAAGCAACATGGCTTGTGTGAAAACTGAGCAGGTGTTTGTTACCCATAGTGTTCTGTGTAGTTACTGCTTAGTCTGCAGAAAATAATGACTTAGATGAGATGTCTGACTTGCTTTCACTTATTAAACATGTTCATGGGATGATGTCTGTAACATCAGATATTGTTAAGACTTAGGATTTAATAAAAATTGTGCAAGCTTACTGGCCTAACATTTTATTTTATAATATTGAGTATGAATTATATGTAGCCAGAGATGTCATTAAGCTTTACTGTTACAGTAGGTAATATGGTTAGTTTGTAGGGAAAAGAGCATATGAGCACATGCTTATGTGTTTGGGCCTTTGCCCCAGTAGAACAGACAATAGCATTCTAGACTTGATGTTACTAAGTTTTAGCAGATACTAGTAAGTGGTTTGTGTTTAACCACTCTGATAAAGCAGACAGATTGAGGCACAGATTTTAGTGGCTTTGTGGCAATAAATAGGGCATGGTGTGCCTTAGGAAAAGAATGTTTATAAAGGGAATTATAACTGAAATTAAAGGAGGTGGCAGTGAAGAGGAAGTAATTCTCTTATCTAAATGATATACACATGATATTTTGAGATTTTTATAACAGCAGTGGAACACAATTCTAGGTAGAGTAGAAAAGGGAAAGGTTTAAAAACATAAAAGATTATTGTTGACAAATTATTTTCGGTAGCAAATCTCAAATGTTACCTGCTATTAAGGGCTGCCATATCAGAGTTTTGCACTATTTTGCTACCAAGTTTGATTCGCACATCTAAAATATTTTGTAGTTGATTTTCAAGGACCTCATTTCAAAATAATTTGCCAGGCCACATAGTTACCATTTTTTTTTTTTCTGGCAGCTATTTTGTTGTATTTTTAAAACACTTTTTAGATGACTTTTTAAAGTATATTTAGCAGTAACCTTAAGAGGTGCAAATTGGTAAAATCTCTTGTAATTTAGCCTTCATCAAATAATAAGTACCAATGTATTAAAAATATGTATTTATTTTTGCAGCCCCTTGAACCAGAGTAGGTTCAGAGAAACTCCCAAAATTTGTATTTTAGACACATCATGCTTGATTGGTAACTTCCTTTTTTGGGGGGACATGTTTGTGTCCTATTAATTGGATAGATTTTTAAGTATTCCTTATTTTTGGCACACAGAAAGGGTAGTTAGAATATAGAACTTAGGTTTTTGGGGTAGATGCAGAGGGAATGATGGGTACATTTTCTAGGTTTATATGAATTTAGGGGGTGTATGCATTTTGAAACAGTCTATTAACAGGTGGTGCTGAAATCTATTACCTACATGTTTTCTAGCTGTTTAGCATTATGTTAATAAAGCCTCCTTATAAGGAGTGTTTCTCTGGCACATACTGCCAAGTTCATTTAAATGTGTTACTGAATATGCAGTATACTGAAATTATTAATTTTTTTTGTGTATAGCAAAAGAGAACTGGGTTAAAAGAAGTAAATTAACTTGTTCTGAAAATAAAGTATAGATTAATTTTGTTTTCTGTTTAAATTTTATCTTCTTGATATTTTTTTTCCTAGACATTTAGCTTGGCATTTTTAGGCATAGATACCTTACCTTACAATGCCAAAATGAGTTTAATTCCAGTACTCAGGTTTTGCCCTTTAACAGACTCTCTGTGTGTCAGGGCTTTCTAATGGGTTTTTCCTCTTTGTTTTTAAAATATGAGCAGCATTTGACCAATTTCCAGTGCTTTTAGCATTTTCCTTAAAAGAACAACCACTAAAAAAGAAAAACTTTGTAATTTGATGTCTTTTGCTTTATCAATGCCTAAGAACTTAAGAATACTCCTACCTCATTAGCTAGTCAAGATGCTGTGATGATCAAATCTATTCTACATAATGTGTTTAGAAACAGACTTGGGGTGGAAAATGAAATAAGTATATTCTGACTTGGCTATTGAGGGGAAAAAGAAAGAATTCAGTATTAAGTGTTTCTCACAGAGATATGTTAGCAGAATACTATAAAAGTTTGAAATTTTTAAAAAGTACTAATATTTAGGTATCTCTCCTGAAGTTCTTTGCAGTTCATTTTTTATGGAAATTAATCCAGTGAAACACTCAAGTTTGTTTTGTTTTTTTTAACCTGTTTTTCCAGATAAACTCTAGGGTAAACATTCACATAATCACAAATATGTAACTCTGTAATTGTGGAATGCCTGTATGTTTTGTTTCGTACATCTTCCATGGAGATGTCTGAATATAATACTCCATCTGTGAATATTTTAAATGTTGAAATAAAAGTAAGAAATGTGCCCTTTGTGTTATCCCAGTTTCACAAACCTGAAGGTTAATAGATAATTTATCTGTTGAATGAATTTTATTAATAGAATGCCTTTCTGTGTGAATGCTTTGGAATGTGGATTAGCTTTGGGTCTGTCCTTTTCATCTACCTGATCCAAATGGAAAAATGCAAACACTAAGGTACACAGGCTCTTTTTTTTGTTTCCCTCTATAAGTTCTTTGCAGTCTAATGATTCCTTCATATACTTGACTGTGTCATGAACTCCTTTGAGTATTTCAGACTTACATTTTCATTTATGAAGTCTCCGTTTTGCCCATTATTAGTGTTTTTGCTTAAGATGATATGTTGAGGCCTCATTTCAATTTCTTTTTAGCAGTAGAAAGATCCATGCTATATTCACTTAATCAACTAAATTTTCTTTTAGTAAAACATATTGACTCAGTCTAGCCAGAAAAAGGAAGAAAATACCGCTTGGAGTTTACACAATTAATCACTGACTTGATAGTTTTGTAGTATGGCTCAAAGGGAGTTATGGGGATAGGAAAGGTATTTGAAAAGTGCTAAACATTTAAAAAATTATATGGAATTATTTGCTATAAAACAGTTGACCCGACAGATACGTCCATTTTAAAAGATACTGCCACAACCCGGCTGTGGTGGCTCATGCTTGTAATCCCAGCACTTTGGGAGGCCAGGGCAGACAGATCACTTGAGGTTAGGAGTTCAAGACCAGCCTGACCAACATAGTGAAACCCCGTTTCTACTAAAATACAACAATGAGCTGGTCATAGTGGTGAGCACCTGCAATTCCAGCTACTAGGGAGGCTAAGGCAGGAGAATTACTTGAACCCAGGAGGTGGAGGTTGCAGTGAGCCGAGATTGTGCCACTGCACTCCAGTCTGGGTGACAGAGTGAGACTGTCTCAAAAAAAAAAAAAAAAATATTGCTACATGCACAGGACTTTTTCTACCACTTCATTCACATAGGCTGTTAACAGAGTTCAGACCTTCTCAGACCTGCTTTTACAGACCTAGTCCTGGATTAATAGTGACCCACTGTTTCTAAGTGAAATGCTCCTCTTTATTTCACTCTTTACGTTCTTGATAGAGAGTTTAAATGGTTTATCCTTCTGCTGGATGACTTACTGTAGTTAGGGGATAAGATTTATGCCACTTCTCTTACTCTGCTCCTGAATTTCAGCTAATTTCAATAGTTTGATAATATAACCTCCATGGGAAACAAAGACTGTATATAAAGCTCAGAAATTAGCTGAAATTGTCTTATGTAGTAACTCACGTATCTTGAAAAGTGATGTGAAGTTCCAGTTTTGCCCTCCTAAATAAGCTAAGCCTGTGTCTTTTAAAATTTTATTTATTTTTTGAAGAGACGGGTCTTCTGTGTTGCCCAGGCTGGAGTATGGTGGCTGTGGCTATTTACAGATGTGATTCTAGTGCACCATAGCCTTAAACTTCTGGCCTCAGGTGATCCTCCTGCCTCAGCCTTCCTAGCACCTGTACACTACAGGTGTACTCCACTGTCTGGCAAGCCCAAGTCATAATAGCTCCTATTCTGAAGTCTTTATTTTACAAGTACGTACTTGTTGCAAGAATGGTACAGAAAACTCCCATGTACTCCTCCACTCGGACCACATTCAGATTTTGCGTTTTGCTATCTTTTAGCAAAAGCATCTCAGGATCATGTGTCTCATTTGATTATCTCTTCAGTCTCCTTCAGTCTGACAGTTCCTTAGTTTTTCCTTGACTTTTACAATTTGATGTTTCTGAAGATTTGATAATGTGAAGGCCCTTGGTGGTGTTGACAAGGATGGCAGAGGCTGGTTGAGTGAGGAGTGGAAACGGTGTGTAGACAACTCATTTGAGCAGCTTGGTTGTGAAGGATAAAGAAAAACGGAATGGGCCGGGCGCAGTGGCTCACGCCTGTAATCCCAGAACTTTAGGAGGCCAAGGCAGGTGGATTGCCTGAGGTCAGGAGTTGGAGACCAGCCTGGCCAACGTGGCAAAACCCCTTCTCTACGAAAAATGCAAAAATTAGCTGAGCCTGGTGGCGGGCACCTGTAATCCCAGCTACTTGGGAGGCTGGAGTAGGAGAATCGCCTGAATGTGGGAGGCGGAGGTTGCAGTGAGCTGAGATCGGGCCATTGCACTCTAGCCTGGGTGACAGAGATTCCGTCTCAAAAAAAAAAAAAAAAAAGAAAAATGGGATGGTGGCTGTAGAAGGGTGTGGGATCCAGGGCAGAGTGTGGTTGAAATTACAGTATGCAGCATCTGAGGGAGGGTGCTTAGGTTCATAACTTCCTTCAGTATGAATTTAAGTTGGCCTTTGGTGTCAGCAACAGTTTCAGTCACTTACCACTTTTTTTTTTTTTGGTGACTAAGTGCCACCTGAACCATGAGTACTTCTAGTCATTTTAAAGAAAGATATGAATCACTTCATTTTAACACGAATCTGATCACTTGGTTCTCACGCCCCTCTTCTCCACAGCCAAACTCCCCAAATTCAGACCATGGCCTAGTCAAACCTTGGGTTTTGGCATCTGGGACCAGTCATGCCTAGCCATGAGCCATTCTCATTTACTGTCTTTAAGGCGCATGAGATCTCAATTCCTTGTTGGAGTCACAGGGCCTGCTCTGGGTGGGGAGCCTAGAAATGAAGGAAGTTTAAGACCTCTTTAATCTATTGGAAGAGCCTAGGGAATGGCTCCTAGGACACAGGGACACAGATGGAAATGGCCCCTCTAACTCAAAGAATGTTTGCTTCCGATTTCATTGACCTTGGACATGATTCCGCCCCCTGTATTTTATTTTTTTGAGAGATTCTTGCTCTGTTGCCCAGGCTGGAGTGCAGTGGTGCGACCTTGGCTCACTGCAACCTCCGTCTCCCAAGTTCAGGCGATTCTCCTGCCACAGCCTCCCTAGTAGCTGGGATTACAGGCATCCGCCACCATGCCCAGCTAAGTTTTTGCATTTTTAGTAGAGACGGGGTCTTGCCATGTTGGCCAGGCTGGTCTCAAACTCCTGGCCTCAAGCTGTCTGCCTGCTTCGGCCTCCCAAAGTGCTGGGATTACAGGCGTGAGCCACTGTGCCTGGCCCCCAACATATTTTATTTTGAAAAATTTCAGACCCACAGAAAAGTTGAATGAATAGTACAAGGAACACACATATCCTTCACCTACTATTTTGCAACATTCTGTCTCCTTTTTTGGTGAACTGTTTGAAAGAAAATTGTAGAAAGTTACATACACATAGGCTGAGCTGTTTTTACTTCTGAGACCCTTTAGTGGTGAGAAGTGGTGTTGGAAAAAAACACACGAAGTGCGTGTGTTTTTTCCAACACTTACTCCATTTGGGTGTCCTACAATTCAATCTGATACCATCTACCTGGAGTTAGTGTCAGATCCCACAAGTTAAGGGCTCAGTCCAAGACTGCCCCCCACTTCAGATGCCAGTTGTAAGTCTGTGGTTGTCACTGGTACTTATGACCAGTAATTCAGAGAGTTTCCACTATCCCCTTCTCATATTTGATAATTGCCTGGAACCATTCACAGAACTCAGGAAAGCACTTTATTCACGATTACAGGTTTATTGTAAAGGACATAACTCAGGAACAGCCAGATGGGAGAGATGCACAGGGAAGGCATGGGGAAGGGACGCGGAGCTCCGTGCCTTCTCTGGGAGCACCACTCTCCCAGCACCTTAATGTGTCACCAACTTAAGTCTCTGAGCCCCGTCCTTTAGGGTGTTTTTATAGAGATCCCATTGCCTTTGACTGATTAAATAAATCTTTAGCCATTGGTGATTAATGCATTCCTCGCTTCCTCACCTGTTCCCAGAGGTTGGGAGGTGGAGCTGAAAATTCTAAGCTTCTAATCCAAGTTTTGTCTTTATAGCAACCAGTCCCCATCCTGAAGCTATCTAGGGGCCCTGCCGAGAGTTCCTCATTTGAACAAAAGATGCTCCTACCACTTCTAACTCAAGAAATTGGGTTTCAGGAGCTCTGTGCCAGGGACAAAGACCAAATATCTATGATGCCACTTATACATACATGTTTACACACATATATACATGTGTATACATACATCTATACAATTCTTTTGGATGAATATTTCAAAGTAAATTGTAGACATCATTTCATTTTAAGTACTTTAGTATGTATTTTCTAGGAATGGAAAGACTAATATTTTTTAATTGAAAATAATATTTTACAAAAAAAATTATGAGTGACATTATTTTACATGTTACCAATCTAACAGAAGTGGCTGAGTTCTCCTGTTTGCTTCTGCAGTTAGTCTTTTGTTTGGGTTGAGGCATGTGAAGATAATGTGGCCTCACAGAGATGTGTAGTTGGAAAAGGTAGGGATACTTTATTTCTAGAGGGAGTTTTGCTCTTGTTGCCCAGGCTGGAGTGCAGTGGCACCATCTGGGCTCACTGCAACCTCTGCCTCCCAGGTTCAAGTGATTCTCCTGCCTCAGTCTACAAAGTAGCTGGGATTACAGGCGTCTGCCAGCACGTCTGGCTAGTTTTTGTATTTTTAGTAGAGACAGGGTTTCACCATGTTGGCCAGGCTGGTCTTGAACTCCTGAGCTCAAGTGATCTGCCTGCCTCAGTCTCCCAAAATATTGGAATTACAAGCGTGAACCACCATACCCGGCAGAGGAATACTTTAATAGCCTTTCCAGGTAATTGTGGGTATCCTTTGATAACAACCACAAAACTTGACAAGTGGTAGTTTCTTAAAAGTTGTAATACGTAATTTTCCCTTGAAAACTTGCATTTCATTGTTGACAACACATGCTCAGTTGTTTTCCTTGAAGTGATAGGATCAGTTTGTTTTTGAGAAATTGTCTGCCATATCCACAAGTCTGAACAATGACAGTTTGTCAATCTTGTAAGTTAAATGGTGCTCCATGCAAAGTGCCAGTAGTTCAGGCACACTCCAGACAGTTCTGCCGGTGCTTTTCCTCGAGACAGCCTTGGAACCTCAATGTGCATTTCCCAAGAGTAAAGACATTCGACCTAGCCTCAATATTATCACAACTTAAAGCATCAACAATTTCATCAACTATTCCGTCCACATGTACGTTTCCCCAGTTCCCAAACATGTTCTTCTAGTGCAGTGTCTTGATGAAAATTCACGCACTTCATTTATTAGTCTCTTTTAATCTAGAATAATTCCCTACTATTTTGTTTTCCATGACGTAGACCATTTTTAAGAGTCAGGCCACTTGTAGTATGTCCCGTATTCTACATTTGGCCGTTTCCTCATGGCTCAGTTCAGGTTAAATGTCTTTTGCAAGAATGCTGCGTAGGAGTTGCTGTGCACCTCACCAGAAGGTACATTGGGCCAGGTTGCTTCACAACTGCTCGTGAATTTTGATCACTAAGTTATCTAAGGTGGTGATTGCCCGATCTATTTTGTTTATTATTTAGTTTTTTGAGACAGAGTGTCACTCTGTTACCCAGGCTGGAGATAGTGTGATCTTAGCTAACCGTACCATCTGCCTCCTGGGTTCAAGCAAGTCGTGCCTCAGCCTCCTGAGTAGCTGGGATGACAGGCGTGCCCCACCACACCCGGCTAAATTTTGGCATTTGTAGCAGAGATGGGGTTTTGCCATGTTGACCAGGCTGGTCTTGAACTCCTGGCCTCAAGTGATCCACCTGTCTTGGCCTCCCAAAGTGCTGGGATTACAGGCTTGGGCCACCATGCCTCTGGCCATAAATAAAATTTTTTTGCTCAAGGAGCAGTCAATCTAATTCTTTGAAAAGCGTGTAAGTTTTGGGAACCTAGTGTGGAAGGGAGTGATGATTCCAGCACATTGGTAGTGGAGACTGCCTTTTGGTCATCTTGGACTTCTCATGCCGTTGGATTAATAGGCAAAGAAGGAGGGGATTGTGTTGTTTGAGTTCATTGATCTTGATCGTCTCGGAAACTGGACGGCTTGTTGCTACACGATGGCGGCAAGGAGAGTGATGTTTGGAAACCAGGGGGTTTACTGGTGACTCTGCCCTCTTATTAACCAATTGTCTTGAAGGAAAAACTTCAACAACCCATGAATAGAAGACCTCCAAAGTCTCTGACACTGTAAGAATGAAGGTTTTTTATTTCTCATCTGGTAAAGAACGCTGGCCCAGCAAAAGTGCTGGGGAAGGCTAAGGGGAATACGGAATGGGCAGAGGGCAAAGGCAGCTAAGGTGACCAATGGAGACCTCACAAGTCACAACAGTGTTGTATGTCATTTAATTGTTTCTCCCTCCCTTTTCTCTGAAATAAGTTAAATGAGTAACACTAATGTTGGCTAAAGTTTCAGGCTTCATGTGGGAGCGTGAGAACAACTTGTATTGAAGTAGCAGTTGGTGGAACATTGTTCCTGCCCTGTATTGGGCACTCAGTCTTTCTACCAGCTGAAGGACAGGAGATGATGCTGAAGGCAAAAGGCTCGGATGGTGCCACATGTGTGTATGTTTTATGTGTTCCCCTAGATATTCCATCTATTCCCCTAGATCAGTCTTTCCCCGCTCTCTGTCCTGGGAGGCTGGGATGTTTGGTTGGGTTTGGTTCATGGTGAAAGGGGAGTTTGGTGGAGGAGACTCACCTCAGGTTGGCTGTGTTTCTTATCACCGCTCAAGGTGAATTCCTCTCTGTGAGTTTCTTATGGGTTCCAGTAACTACTTGTCCCTACAACTTTAAACTGTGGGATGTTTAGTTCCTCTGTTACAGGCGTCTGCCACCACGTCCAGCTAATTTTTGTATTTTTAGTAGAGACGGGGGTTTCACCATGTTGGCCAGGCTGGTCTCAGGGTTACCCTTTTGTTTTCCTAAGCCTTCATTCACATCTTTGTAAATGTGTTTTAATAAATCTTACTCCTTGAATTGGCGTAATTTGAGTGTGTCTTTTCAGGTTGGGAGCTTGACTAATAACAGGCAAGTAAGATGAGCAGAGACAACAATTATGGATCAGGATTAAAATCCTGTAACCTAGTTCTCTAAAGTCGAAGGCAAATGAATGTCTTTAAATTTTGTGCACAAGAACTTCACTTGGTTATTTTTAATATGTTTGGTCTTTCTTGCCCTGTGAGGCCTCTAAAAACATGGCAATGACCAGAAACAACTATTAAAATCATCAACTAGCAAACAAATCCAAGAAAGAAGGGATCTTCAGGGTTTGACCCCCCACCCCGATTTAATAGGCAAACTTGTATCTATTCCAAGACTACATGATCTCTTTGTATTGTCTCAGTACCAAAGATAATCAAGAGTATCAGTAGGAACCTGAGATTATCGGCAATAACTAGGGCTACTGCCTATTTCCACACAGGGTGATTCCTGGTGGCTGCTGTCCGCTGCATTCTTCCCTGATACAGTGGGTATTCATTCCTAGCACGTTCAACCCCAAGCAAAACAAGATCAGAGCTGGACGGGGAGATTTACAAGTGTTTGAGGACTCGGGTTGACAAACTTGAAGAATGACCAGAGCAAACCCTCGAGGCAGGTACACGAGTTGGAAATCAGACTTCTAGTCACAAGTGGCAGGACTGGAAACCTTGACAACTCATCTCAAGGAATGTTGTCAACCTTGGCCATAGACAGGTCTGCATTCTTTTTTTTTTTTTTTTTTCTGGAGACGGAGTCTTGCTGTGTCACCAGGGTGGAATGCAGTGGCATGATCTCGGCTCACTGCAACCTCCACCTCCTGGGTACAAGTGATTCTCCTGCCTCAGCCTCCTGAGTAGCTGGGATCACAGGCATGTACCACCACACCCAACTGATTTTTGTGTTTTTAGTAGAGACGGGGTTTCACCATGTTGGCCAGGATGGTTTCGATCTCTTGACCTCATGATCCGCCCACCTCAACCTCCCAAAGTGCTGGGATTACAGGCGTGAGCCACTGCACCCGGCCAACATGTCTGCATTCTTGCAGTCTACCCTTGGCTATAGACAGGTCTGCATTCTTTTTGCTGTCTGCCCCAGTGGTGCAAAAGTCTGACAGGGGAGGAATGTATTGAAAGCTAAAGGCTTTGGCAATGTATGTGTTGGTGATAAATGAGTCTTTAACAGTGTTCTAGTGAGGCTGAAGGAATAAATTTCTCTGCTGAACTTTCACATAGGTTGTAGCTGTGGCAGGGCTCATCAGGGTTGGATTCTCAGATCTCTGAATAGGAAGCTCTGATAGATTTCTGTGTGTTTTTTAATAGCATTCAACGTATGTTTAAATAGGAGTGTCCGGTGAGTGGCTCCCCAGGGAGCAGTGGGAATGTTGTACTGGGCTGTCTGTTGCATGTGGGAGAGTCTGTTGGCTGTGGATCTCATTTTTATGAGGACTGCATGCAAGGATTGCTTCTCGAGGTCTGGTTTATAGACTAATAGCCAGATATTTTTCAGAATTCTGTTCTGCCATTCCACTGCCCTCCTGATTCTGGGAGATGCGGGCATTGGAAAGACTTTGTAGATTTCCTTTACAATTGGCCTGGATATGGTTGGCTCCTGTCACTATTGTTGAACAAAGGCTCTCAAATAGTCTTCTTGGTATAACAACAGTTATAACAGCCTGGTGTTTAGAGATGCTTCTATTCATCTGGGAAACCTCCCCAACAATTGGCAAAACATATGAAAATATGTCTTCATTCGCGTAAGTCAACTTCAATATTTATAGATGTGCCCTACAAAGGAGAGTGAGTTGCCTTCTCTGTGGACTTGATAGATAGGAAAGGCCTGACAATTCTGCCCGTTCACACTGGAAACGTCTGTAGCTTGCCAAGTGCCTTATCTAGAGCACACCGTTGCAAGGGTCACGCAACCAACCAGGGAGAAGATCCTTGGGCACCATCTAGTGGTCATCCAGGGAATCTCAAAGGCAACTGCCGTGCTTCTCAAATTGTGGTTATTTCCAATCGGTTGTAGACCAACACTTTTGTTAAGTACAACTAAATTCTTAGAAAAACATATAAAAGTACAAAATACAAGTCTTAATGTTTTATTATTAGATTTAGCCAAGAATAGTATTTTAATAAATATAATCAACAAATGTAAAGAAAAAGTAAAAACTGCAATGTTCACTGCAAGTATAAAGAAAACTAAACAAAGAATAAAATGGTGGAAATTGCCATTGAAATATCCACATTAAATACCTAGACATAGTTTTGAACAACATGATATATACCAATATTTAGTTTTTAATGTGATAAATGAACTTGTTTCTTGTTAAAACTTATCTAGATTGAGTTGATGACAGTCACAGGGGATAATGTATATCTAATATTATAATGTTTTATTTAATAACATATGTAGCAAATAAACCAGCCCACAGGGAAATATTAGGAGGCATGGCGGAAGATATTTTGTTTTATTTTATTTTTTGAAACAAGGTCTCGCTCTGTCACCCAGGCTGGAATGCAGTGGCTTGATCATAGCTCACTACAGCCTTCAACTGCTGGGCTCAAGTGATTCTCCCACCTCAGCCTCCAAAGTAGCTGGGACTACAGATGCATGCCACCATGCCTAATTTTTTTACTTTTTGTAGAGATGGGGTCTTGCTATGTTACCTGGACTGGTTTTGAGCTCCTGGGCTCAAGCCTTGGCCTCCCAAAGCATTAGGATTACAGGTGTGAGCCACCGAGCTCAGCCAGGATATTAATTTTTAACTTTTTTTGTTTTTGAGATGGAGTCTTGCTCTGCCACTCAGGCTGGAGTGCAATGGGGTGATCTCAGTTCACTGCAACCTCCGGCTCCTGGGTTCAAGCGATTCTCCTGACTCAGCCTCCTAAGTAGCTGGGATTACAGGTGCCACCATCACGCCTGGCTAATGTTTTGTATCATTAGTAGAGACGGAGTTTCGCCATGTTGGCCAGATTGGTCTGAAACACCTGGACTCAAGAAATCTACCCGTCTCAGCCTCCCAAAATGCTGGGATTACAGACGTGAGTTACCACGCCCGGCCAAGTTCCTTTTGTTTTGCTTCAGACGTTAAAGAACAGTGTAGAAACAGCACAAAGGATTTCTATAAGTACTTCATTCAGATTCTTACCATGTTAATATATAACCACAGCACAATGATCAAATGCAGGAAACTAACATTGATACAGTTATCTAATGGTACAGATTTTACAGCTGTCCCACTAGTATCCTCGTTTTTGGTCTCAGATCCAATCCAGAATCTCCCATTGCGTTTTTTGTTTTGTTTTTTTTTTTGGTCATGTCTCTGTTTCCTCTTAAATTGAAGTACTTAGTCTTTCTTGACCTTGACATTTTGGAAACATACCTGTCATTTATTTTGTAGAATGTCTCTCAGTTTGGGTTGTCTGATATATGCTGATGATCAAATTTAGCTTATGTGTTTTTGGCAGAGATACCACAGAAGTGATGTAGGCTTCTTTTTTTTTTTTTTTTTTGAGATGGAGTCTCACTCCGTCGCCCAGGCTGGAGTGCAATTTGCCTGTGCAGCCTCTGATGAAAGAGGGCACAGTGGAAAAAGTGGGAGATTGGGTCAGTTAGTGGGTATCCAGGGCAGCATGAGGGGTAAGAGACCAAATGACAGATGCCCCAGGGGCTTGGAGCACTGGTGGTGACTGAGGTGAAAGGGGTTGTGGGGCTTGGTTTGATTAGGCCAATGTCTCTTAGCGTTGTTCCTTAAAGTATGAGAGCAGCAGCATCTACCTTATCTGGGAGCTCATTAGAAACATAGGATTAAGGCCTACTTCAGACTTCATGAAGCAGAATCTATGATTTTAACAAGATCCCCAAGTAATTTGCAGGCATTTTAAAGTTTGAAAAGCACTGTCATAAGAAAACTGTGAGCAAACAGTTTAAGAAGCAGCTGTACAACTGGCACGTCACTGATGTCCACAGCCTATGCGCCAGTGCTGTGGGTATAGCACCAATGAGTCAAGCAGTCTGTGGCAGCTTTCTTCCCCCTCCTCTCCCCTCCTCTCCCCTCCCCTCCTTTCCTCTCCTCTTCTTTCTTTTCTTCAGGGTCTCACTCTGTTGCCTGGGCTGGTGTATAGTGGCATGATCTCAGCTCACTGCAACCTCTGCCTCCCGTGTTCAAGTGATTTTCCTGCCTTAGCCTCCCTAGTAGCTGGGACTACAGGCACGTGCCACCATGCCTGGCTAATTGTATTTTTAGTAGAGACGGGGTTTCACAATGTTGACCAGGCTGGTCTTGAATTCCTGACCTTAGGCGATCTGGCCACCTTGGCCTCCCAAAGTGTTGTGATTACAGGCATGAGCCACTGCGCCCAGCCTGCAGAAGCTTTCCGATTCTGTGCACTTGGCTAACGGGAGCAGTCGCTGTCTGATTGAGCATTTCCTGTTGATGAGAGGTAGCAGCTTCCTTGTTGGTTCAGTTGAACAGTCTGGCTTGGCACTCATTCTTGGAAGCTCAGTCTTCCTTTTAGCCCTTGCAGTGATTCTGTGAGTTCTATGTATCCACTGATAAATCTCTTTCTACTTTAACCAACTGGATTGGATTCTGTTGTCTGCAACCAAGAACTTTGACCAGAGTGGGTAAGTCACAGCAATACCCCACAGTTAGATGAAGGTGGAAGCAACCTTGGGGTATGCCCTGGTTCATTGTGGGGTCACTAATGGGATCTCAGAAAAAACAATTTTGAGAGACAGGATCTAGCAAATTCATGGGGGGAGACCACTGGACTCCAGTGAGGAACTGCTGTCACTACCCCCACAAATGTGTGTCTGAGCAGTGATTGCCGCACAAGGAGGCCTTTTTTATAGTGAGTGACTTGTGGATAGCCTGACACCATATTGTAGTATTTTCAATATGTAAAGATTTTGTTACAGAATTGATATGCACCAAGAATTAAAAAAAGTAAGGAATGTCAATAAGAAGGCAATTAGAAGCTTGGGTAAAATTGTGAGGCGTTGGGAGAGATGTAACGTGCTGTTCACTAGAGGCAGACATGCCGTGCTCACTCACATCTTCCCCTACAGGAGGAGTCAGGATTCTGACTCCTCACAGCGTGATATCTAAATAGGATTTTTAGGATGCGTCCTTTTGCACTGGACTTCTTTCATTCAGCATTTTCTGTGTGAGGTCCATCCATGCTGTTGTACGTGGTTATAGATTGCTCACATTTATTGCTTTAGTATTCCATTGTACCATTTCTCTGTATATTATGTTTAATGTGGGCAATTCTGTCCAAGTCTAGTTTCTCTTTTATAGGGTGGGTAAATTCTCCTGGACATTTTCCCCCATCTTGTTTAGGACCCATTAGTCTTAACTCTGAATGAGGGTTGGACGGGTGGTTATTGCTTTTCCTTCGTATTCTGTACACCCACACTCCATGTTCTTTGTGGAGAGGAGGGTGTAGTAGGCAGGATCAGCTCTTTGGGGATCAAGTGCAGCCATTGGTTGGGGTCCTGAGCTTTTATTTCCTTCTGAGCCGTTGACATGTCCTGCTGGGACTCACTCCATCCAGCCATTGCTGGATGCCAGCTACCCCAATGGGCTTCACCTGTTCCCTCAACTCAACCCCGTTTCCTGGAGGAGACTGGGCAACACTCTGTCCTCTGCCTCTGGCAAGGCTGTGATGGGGGGGGATCACTGAGGGTTTTCCTGAAAATTTTTCCTCTGGCCAGGCATAGGGCTCATGCCTGTAATCCCAGGACTTTGGGAGGCTAAGGTGGGAGGGATCGCTTGAACCTAGGGGTTTGAGACCAGCCTGGGCAACGTGGTGAAACTCCATCTCTACAAAGAAACAAAAATTTTCTTACTGAATTTTTTGCTCCCCGCCCCCCCAGCTGCCATTTTGTTTTAGTTGCCATGGGTTGAATACTGAGTATTAAAAACATTTAAAAATTTTCATCTTTTCAGTTATTAGAGAATGGAGATTCTGTGATCTTGTTCTCCTCTGCTATCTTTGCCTTTTAATAGCTTCTGCTTTTAGCTGCAGTAGGATACAAATGAAAGCAGTTTATAACATGAAATAAACAAAATTGTGGAAACTCATTCTAGCCAAGATCCTAAGATGTTCATTATTTTGCCAGAAGGTGGTAGCAAAGTTACAATCAGACCTTGAGTACAAATTTTCAGTCTCAACACCCAATATAAACAAACCAAACCCAATGAAAACAAAAAACAAGAACAAACCAGGAAAATAGTGAAATGTCACCTGTTTATTTAGTATATGATTTTTATCTTTTAATTTCTCTTTTTAAGATCAGTATTATTTACAGAAAAAAGCTATAAATTAAGTATGACCTCTGAAGTTTGATAAAAATGAATGATTATTTAAAAACTATTTAGGAGTCAGAGGCTCTATAATCAAACTAAATTTCTACCACGTCAGTAGTACTCCTTGTTGGAATTGGAAATGAAATTAATGGCAAACCAAAAAATTCACAACATTGTATAAATTGTCACAGTGGTATGCCGTTTGTGTTATTCAACACAATTCGTCGAAAGGAGAATACTGGGAAAGACACTATGATCTAATATTTAAAATGTTCCCTTGAGACTATCATGATTACAGTATAAAATATTAGAGTAAAGAGATGAAGAGAAGAACCTCAACAAATGTTTTATTTTCTTGCTTCCATTTCCACTCCTGTTCAGGTTTTTTCCAGCATTCCCTCCCCTCCTTTCCCAGTGTTGTCCACCCAATACACCCTTCAGTTAATTCATTCAGTTCATTCATTACTTACTTACCCTTTATTGAGGCTACCGTATGCCCGTCACTGTTCTGGATGCCAGAGAAATAGCAGTGACCAAGACAAATAAGGAGCCTGCTTTAATGGAGCTTGGATTCCAACAGGACGTTCTGACGGTGATGGTTGTACTGTGCTGTCCAATCCAGTAGCCACTGCCATATGTGGCTGTGGAACACCTGGAACGTGGCGGTGGCCTTTGTCCTGGACAGATGAGTTTTGGTGGATGACAAAGACAGCAGGCTACTAAACAAATACGTTAGAGAATTTCGGAAAATGATAAGTGGTTCAAAGACTAGGAGTGGAATTGTTGGGTCATTGCTGGTTGTGGTAACTCCACGCTTAATATTTTGAGGAACTGTCAAACTGTTTTCTAAATAGCTGTACCATTTTACATCCATATCAGCAGTGTATGTATGTGAATTCCAACTCTTCTACGTCCTCACTTTGAGATTTTCAGAGGTTTATCACATTTTCTTTTTTTTTTGAGATGGAGTTTTGCTCTTGTCGCCCAGGCTGGAGTATAATGGCGTGATCTCGGCTCACTGCAACTTCTGCCTCCCAGGTTCAAGTGATTCTCCTGCCTCAGCCTCCTGAGTAGCTGGGACTACAGGTGCGCATCATCACGCTCAGCTAATTTTTGTATTTTTAACAGAGACGGGGTTTCGTCATGTTGGCCAGGCTGGTCTTGAACTCCTGACCTCAGGTGATCCACTTTGGCCTCCCAAAGTGCTGGGAATACAGGCAGGAGCCACCGTGCCCCGCCTCCACATTTTCATTAACGTGATAGTAACATGAGGAGGAAGGCAATGTTAGTTCCAGTGGCCAGGGAAGGACTTTATATAGACAACAGCTGAGGTGAGAACAAATGACAGAAGCCAGTCATGGGATGAAATGGAGGGAAAGACGCTGAGAGAGAACAGCTGGTGCCAAGGTGCTGGATGCAGGAATAAGCTTGCTTTGGAGGAACAGATAGAAAGGCGGTGTGCTTAGAGTGTGGTAAGGAGAGTTAGGAGTCAGGGCCTTGTGGGCTGTGACAAAGAATTAGAATAAGATTTAGAGTATTAGGGGAAGCCATTGGAAGTTTAGCTTTAAATCAAATTTGAGACGTAATTCACCCACCACAAACTACCCTTTTGAAGTGTACAATTCACTGGTGTTTGGTTGGCGGTTCTGAAACCATCACCTCTCTTAATACTAAAATATTCTTATCGCCCCAGTAAGAAACCCCCATGTCTGTTAGCAGTCACTCCTTATCACCCCTCTTCCCCAGCCATTGGCAGCAATTATGTTGTTTTTTTTTCTATGGATTTGCTTATTCTGGACATTTTAGAGAAATGAAATCATACAATACGTGAGCTTTTGTGTCTGACTTCTTTCACTTAGCATAAGGGGTTCAAGCATCGTTTCTATTTAGTATTTATTAGTACTCCAGTCTTTTTTATTGCCAAACAACACCCCTTTGTATGGCTAGATCATAGTTTCTTTATCTGTAAGTTGATGGGCATTTGGTTTGTTTTTACTCTTTGGCTGTTGGGAATAATTCTGCTATGAACATTTGTGTACGGGGCTTTGTGGCACGCGTGCTTTCAGTTTTCTTGGGTATATGCCTAGGAGTGGAATTGTTGGGTCGTTGCTGGTCATGGTAGTTCCATGCGTAATGTTTCGAGGAATTGTCAAACTGTTTTCTGAGTTGCTCCATTGCCGGTGCATTTCTCCCTATACGCTTCTATTATGACAGCCGTCATGGTGTCCTTTGCCTTATGGGGGAGTCATATTCCCCTGCTTCCCACCCCAGCTTCAGTGCTCCTGCTTATGTCCCCTAATTCCCCATAGCATGACCAAGACCCGCTACTGTTCATAAGATTTTGGTAATTACAGTCATTTGCAACCAAGTCTTGTGCATGCTTTTTGGAGGTCTGAGGCCCATTTGAATCACACAGGCGTCCAAGGAAAGAAGAGGGCATGTGCGGAGATTTTATTCCAAACCCACTTCTCTTTCATTGTCTGTCTTGCTCCATCCCCCTCGCAGCTTCTGGCTGAGGTCAGCACAGTGCGGTCACTCCATCCAAAGTGAGAGGCCGGTGCTGCAGACTCAGGCCACCGTTTCCTCTTGGGCTTAGGGCCCGTAACAGACCTGGGGGTTCTGGGGAGGTGGGAGCCTCCTCCCTGTAGGAGACAGCACAGCCTGAGGGAGCGAGTCCTCACCAGCCTACCCACTCTGCCTTTTCTCAATCCCATCGTAGTTACTTTTACATTTATGCTTTTTCTTGATTTGGCAAGAACAAGGTGAAGTCCAGTTAGAAAATCCGAGTGTAGTTGCTGTTTCCAAAAGTAAAATAAATAATAAACTGTGAAAAGATGAAGAAGAGAATTGGGTAAAGAAAATATTTATGAATTTTCTTCTTACACATGTCTGTTTGGAGGTGAAAGCTACAGGCTGGGAAGGAGACCATCTCTCAGCGAGGGTTTGCCTTCAGCCTGCTCAGGCAGGAGCACACTTGGAAGATTTCTTCTAGCCTTAAAATTCTATAATTCTGTTTACACAGAACAAAGTTCTACAAACACCTCTGGCAACAGAGGTTCCATTTCCAATGTTTCACAAGTCCTAGAGTCACGACATTTCATGGAAATCCTAGCAAAATCAGCTGCAATCCATGGCACATTTCCAAGCATGTCCAAAGGGCAAGCTTCCCTTAGGGTGCAGGATGTGCGCTGTGAGGAGAGATAACCAGGTATTAACACTTTTCTGCCTCGAGGAACTCAATCAACCTGAATTCTCAGCCCAGCAGTTGGAATGTTTTAAGGGAAAGAGGAAAACCTCTGAAAATGAAATTCAGGAAGCTGCATGTGCTTTGCTTCACAGTTGCAGGGACTCCCTGAAGTCAGGAATGGGGAGACAGCTCTCAGGGACTTAGGATGCAGCAGGAGTGTCACTGGCTGGTGCAGATGCCAAGAGTCCACTCCAGGGGCTCGTGTGGACCACGCCTGCCTTTCCAGACACTAGCGTGTTTCAGAAGGCCTTAGAATTCATCCAGATGCCTTCACTGTGTACTCCTGGTGTTTGCTTTCAGAAACGACTCCATTTTTCACCAGAAGATGGCTTTGTTTACCTGTATAGTGTTGTCTTCTTCTAACGTCCTGACCACGACATAAACACAGGATCTGGAGTCAGCAGACCCGGGTTTAAGTCTTGGCTCTGCCGCTGTTGGCAGTGGGGCCATTGTCAAGTTGCTTAGCTTCTCTGAGCTTCAATTTTCTCATCTGTGGAAAAGGGATGATATTAGTAAGAGTATTATCAAAGAAATAAGTGAAGTGACTGTTTTATCATGTCTGAACATATATAGAAGATGCTGTGTAAGGGATTATTCTTGCCTTTCTCCTTCTCAGTGGGCCTATGACAGTATAGTAAGACAAGTGGCTAATCAAACAAATTCAGTACGTGGGCTAACTGGCCACATTTCCATATTCACCAGTGTTTAGGAACCCATCCTCCAAGTCCTCATTCGTTGAAATTTGTTTTACGGATCACTCAGAAGGAGTTGAGAGAAGAGGTTTCAGTTGCATTTTGGGAGCAGAAGGGGACAGTAGGGAAAGAGCTTCTGATCCAATCATTTTAATGGAAGCATAAGCACCACGCAGCTGCGGGAGACCATAGCCCCTTCTCACACAGAGTTGGGAGGCCTTTGATCTCTGCTCCTCCCTATGCACTCCACTGTGCCCTCCACTACCATTGCTCCCTGAGGGTCCCTGCCTTCCACTAGCATCCTAACTGGGCCCCAGTTCTCTCAGTAAAAGCCCCAAGATCAACCCACACCCCCGCTTCATAGAAATTCCTTTTGTCTCTTTCTCTCAGGTGTTTACCCTGTTTTCTAGGCTGGTCCATAGAGTACATATCAGCAGTTGAGCCCAACAAGTGAGAAAGGGCCCACGTATTAGGCGTCTCCCAGGCACCCTCTATGCATTTGACAGGTGTCCTCCTTGGTCTCCAGTGATTGGAAAGCAAGATGGCAGGCAAGTAGAGAAGGCAGGCTCTGAAGATCGGTTACTTTGTGTTCTCTTAAATTTCAACATATAAATGACTTCTAGTGATGTCCTGTGCCCTGGGCATTGGGAGTAGAAGAGAGAGGAAGGGAGTTTGGGGAGTTTTGAGTTGTTTGGCCTGATCAACTTCTCTGCTCAGTAAGATATGGAGACTGGTGGTATGCACGGGCTCCCTAAAGAGCATCTAGAATGAAGGTGCCTGTTCTGATCCCAAGGAAAATAACAGACCAGCATTTGCATGTGATTAACAAAATCTTTAAATCTTATGATCTCCCATGGTCTAGACCAGAACTGTTGAATAGAACTTTATGCAATCGTTTTACATTTAAATGAAAAATTCTGTTTTATGGTCACAATAGCCACATTTCACACACTCAGTGGCTGTGCGTGGTTAGCGGCCACCCCTGCCGGACACTGCAGGTCCAGACAACAACTGTGTAAATGTGGCATGGGCATTGCTGTGCTCACTCGATCTACTAATCAAGGTCTGGGTGAGGCCTGAGGATAGGGTCTGGGGGCAGGGAACAAAAGGCCGATTCATGCTGACTGCCTACAGCTAAATCAAATGGAAACACTTCAGCTATGACAGGAAATCTCCTCTCCATTTACACAGGGCATCCACTGAGTAAATGACTTGTAACTTTACTTCATCCTCTTCATTTACATAGGGTGTACACCAAGTAACCAATGGACACTTCTAGAGGGTATTTAAACCCCAGAAAATTCTGTAATGGGGCTCTTGAGCCCCTATGCTCGGGCCCGCTCACACCCTGTGGAGCGTACTTTCATTCTCAATAAATCTCTGCTTTTGTTGCTTCATGCTTTTCTTGCTTTGTTTGTGCATCTTGTCCAATGCTTTGTTCAAGATGCCAAGAAGCCAGACACCCTCCACTGTGTAACATTGGTGCAGATAAGAGTCTTGGGCTCTTTGGCCTCCAGGAAGCAGATGGGGAAAGAAAAGGAACGTAGTGGCCGGTGAGCCGGGACTGGCTCAAACCGAAGAGGTCATGCCTTGTTTAATGGGGCAGTTGCTTCTCGGCCATTCGGAAGTGCATGCCCAGGGATGCCAGATCTTTCCTTTCCTTTTCTTCTTTCTTTCTGACATTGATAATGAATTTTTAAAATATTAACATTATATAGGCTAATAAAGAAGAACCAAAAAACTAAAAACCTAACCACACTGGCACCCTGATTTAGCCACTGAAGTTCAGATTCTGCAGGTGGACCAAACCATTGCACCTAAAACAGTGTCTGTGGAATCAGCTTCCATGGAGACGAGGGGATTGTAGGATATTGACTGTTTGAACTTGGGTGTGAGTTTCCAGAAATGGGCAGACCAAGTAGATTATGGTAGGGGTCAAACAAACAAACCAAAAATCCTTTTTGTTGTTTATTTTAGGAGTCAAGGTCAAGAATTTTTCAGTCTACACGCAGGCTGATAGAGAGCAACGGTAGAGATAGGCCCCCAAATATGAAGGAACTGTAATTAGGTACAGAGATTTCCCCAGTGGTCTTATGTTGCAGCGTGTCATCATTTCATGGTGTGCTCTGACTCATCCACAGGTAAGAGGAAAATTGCTTCTGTGCTCCAGTGCACAGACAGTTGTTAGTTGCTCCCGAAATTTTCACCGTAAGACCCCAAAATCATAGCACAGGAATACATCTTGAAATAAAAACACAAACATTTCAATAAAAGGAATGGATGAGGGGGAAATTATTTAGTTAGTTACAGAGATGTCGATTATCTTCATGAACAAGCATCCTTTTGTTAGATGATAAAAGTTATTACATATCCAATCCATTGTTGTGATCTATAAAGCCTAGAGACAGTTTTCAACTTTCAAAAGTAAAGATCATTGTACAGAAAATATCCGCTTTATTAATTCAACACTGTAAACATTTGCTGTATCTTAAAGCTCAAGTTTGTAACCTCCTGTGTTTTATTCTTATTCTTATTCTTATTTTGAGACAGAGTCTCATTCTGTTGTCCATGCTGGAGTGCAATGGCATAATCTCAGCTCACTGCAACCTCTGCCTCGCAGGTTCAAGCGATTCTCCTGCCTCAGCCTCCAGAGTAGCTGGGATTACAGGTGCCCACCACCATGCCTGGCTAATTTTTGTATTTTTAGTAGAGACAGGGTTTCACAATGTTGACCAGGCTGGTCTCAAACTCCTGACCTCAGGTGATCCACCCACCTCGGCCTCCCAAAGTGCTGGGATTACAGGTGTGAACCACTGCACCGGGCCTCGTGTTGTTTTATTATACTTACTCTGTGTTTTTGGTTCAGATACTTCAAGAAAAAGTGGCCTATTTGCATTTCGAATTCTAGAATTAAATCTTACTTATGATTCGGATGTTCTGCTGATTGTCTTAAGGCTGCTATTTGGTAATGTATTTTTGACACGATGTCGAGAATGTTGTGTAAAAAAGAAAAAAACCAACAGCTTGAGAAACCTGAGTCAAACCGAGGCAAGCATGAACAAACTGCATCCAAATGAGAAAGAAATGTGCAGTTTCCACCAGATATTTAAAAAGGCAGGGTTTTTGTTTTGTTGAATTTCATTGCGTGAAATTAATTCCAACATTTATTGAGTGGCTATTGCATACTCTCTATTCAGTAGCCTTGGGTTGGCATATAGGGATAAGTTCAACATTCTCATTCTTGCCCTCAGCAAGTCTGAAATTCAGAAATACCATTGTTGACATTTTCTTCTAAAGTTTGATTCAATTTGATGATGACTGAGGGCCTAATGTGTTCCCTGCAACATACTAAGCATTTGAAAGTCATTATGGCGCCTGAGGTCAGGAGTTTGAGACCAGCCTGACCAACATGGCAAAACCCTGTTTCTACTAATAATACAAAAATTAGCTGGGCATGGTGGCACTACAGTCCCAGCTGTTCGGGAGGCTGAGGCAGGAGAATCACTTGAACCTGGGAGGTGGAGGTTGCAGTGAGCAGACATAGCACCATTGCACCCCAGCCTGGTTGAGCAAAGTGAGACTCTATCAAAAACAAACAAACAAACAAAAAAACCAAAACATGGGATTAAAAATGGAATATGTAGCTTATTGAGTAATACTGTAAGATACCACTGAGGTGTTTACAAATACAAGAATTAAATTATCTTTCAGAATGCCGATGTTTTCTGGAAAAGGAAATGCTGTGAAACCATATGGATGCTACCATCTTTCCATCATGGGGTCCCTTCCCTCTTGGAATCTTGGAGCACGTGCTGTATTTTGTTCAAACCATCACTGAGTTTGTTGAGATGCCTTTTCCCCCAGGGTGGTCAGTCTTTGGGTGAACTTGGATTAGTCCGTGACTATTTTAAGTTTTATTGGGCACTCAGCACACGGCAAGATGTTCCAGGAGCTGGGAAATTGCTTTCTTTTATTTACATATTACTTATTAGATTTCATTTAGGAAACAGTAGTGCCTGTAAGTAATTATCTCCCACCCCCCAATGTTATAGAAAATAATAACCAGATCCTTTAAAGTTAATGTTAGTAAGAGAATGTCCTGGGGGGAGGAGCAGCTGGATCTCATAGCCCTGGTGTTGGTCCCCCAAGGCTCGCCGTCCTGTGGAGGGTCTCATATGTAGTCTGCCACTGCCTCCACCCTGGGTGGAGTAGGGATGGGAGTGGGGACTATCATGTCCTTTTAATAAAGCTGGCTTCAACAGAGAAGAGTGGGCCTTTTACTCATGCCCTATGGCCCAGTCCAGCCAAAGCTCTGTCATTCATGAGACACTTTCATCAAAGCTGTGAAATGACCAAAGGCAGAGGCTTACTGACTGTGCCAGGGAGCACAGTAGCCTTTGGACAAATCTTCCCCTGTTTATGCTTCACTGGTGAGAGCCTCCTCACTCCCCCAGTTCCTGTTGAAGATACCTGATGTTGAAGATACCTGAAGCTGCCAAGTTCTAGCCTGAGAGAATGGCTAAGCTCCGTCTCCCTAGTTCGTTTCCCCCAAAACTGGTTACTTAAGCTGTGACCACCCACCCTGCTCAGAGGAGGCCAGAGATGGCCATGGAGGCAGAACTCCAGCATGACAAACTTGCCAGAATGTCCCTTGACATTTAGTAACAGGACGGCCCCTTTCCAGGAGTCATCACTACCTTGTTCCATGGATGCGGCTAAGGGGTGAGTCACGTGTCTTTCCAGTGTTTGAGATTAAGCATGTTAGGCCCTGTTTGTGGGATATGTAGTTCATGTGTCTTTTTTTTTTTTTGAGACACAGTCTCACACTGTCACCTGGGCTAGAGTACAGTGGTGCGGTCTCAGCTCACTGCAACCTCTGACTCCTGGGTTCAAGCAATTCTTCTGCCTCAGCCTCCCATGTAGCTGGGATTATAGGCACCCGCCACCACGCCCAGCTAATTTTTGTATTTTTAGTAGAGACAGGGTTTCACTATGTTGGCCAGGATGGTCTTGATCTCTTGACCTCCCAAAGTATGGGATTATAGACACGAGCCACCACGCTCAGCCCACGTGTCATCTTTCTATCCGGGCCCTTAGGTGATATTCCCTTTCAACATCAGCCCATTTCCTCTTGCATCATTCTTCCCACATGACAGATATCCAGTGCCTCCAATAATGACATCAAAAGGGACGAGGCTGAAAAACAGATCAGAACTTGCTTGGATAACCTATTTTTCCTAATTACTAAACAACACTAGACAACATGAAAATCTGTCCTAAAACCCTGATAGGCTTACCCGTAGTTGCAAGCAATAATGAAAGGTCTAAAAATATTTACACCTAGACATTATGAGCATTCAATCTTTGTGACATTTTTAAAAATTCTGTTTTCATACTTGCATTTTTATCTACCAAATAAAAATTGGATAGAAAATGTTTGCGTTCATGAAAGAGAAACTTAGCAATAAAAACCAAGGTTTTATTACTTTTTCTAAACAAACTGAAGCTATAATGCTCAGCCTCCTTCTGTCTCTCTTTACAACAGGTCCTCAGTCTGAGGTCTGGGGGAGACAACGCCAGTTTCCAATCCCGTTCCTGACTCTCTGTGCTCAGGATCTGCTTTGGACATTCCCTTGAAGAACTTAGACCCATTCTCTGAAAGAGAAAATGACAGAAAGATAGAGCACTGTGTTCTCATTTGAGATGAGGCAAATGTTCAAAAGGAGTTGTTTTTAACAGATGACAGGAAAGGCCAGGAAGACAGACTCAGTTTGTCTTTGATTGTTTAATTTCCATGCTTCCAGTTTGGTGTATTTGAGCGTGATGATACCTGCGAGCAAAACCTCCTCAATTCACTGATGTCTTGGAATTAAAACAAACCTCTGCATCATTCTTTCACACAGCAAGCATTTGTCAAAGGTCACCTGTGAGCATAGTGCACCAGAGAGGTCCTGAGGGATGCAGGAGAGGCAAGCCACACCCTCCTAACTCCAAAGGGTTTACGTCAGGACCTCCACTGGGATGAACAGTTCCCTGAAGGAACTAAACAGCAGGTGGTTTAGCTTAGTGGCCTTGGTAGGGAGAAGGGCAGCTGTGCATTACAGCCGTGTGGAATGAATTGGAGTTGTGTGTCCTGCAGGACCTGAGCTGCCGAGTGGTTTACAGCTATATGAAATTGTACGCCAAGGGGACAATATGGCTGTGCGGATTCCTGGCTTCTGTAGGAAATAGCCAGAAAGCAAGTTATTTAGATGACTCAATAAAAAGAAGAAATGGAGACCCATGCTTCTTGACTAAATGTGGCTTATTCACAGGAGGATGAGGCCAGGAGAGGAGAGAAGGGGAGAAAAGCGTGTATGTGCAGGTCAGTGCAAGCACATGAATCTAAAAGGCAGATGGGGTTGCCTGGAAAGGGAAAACCTCAAGGCGAATGCATCAGAAGGGCTGTGATTACAGAAAAGTTCTAACACAATGCCTGATGAATCTACAGCACCTCTCCTGGAAAGACTCAGAGGACTTTGTGATGTTATGAAATTAAATTTTTTTTTTTTTTTTTTTTGAGATGGAGTCTTGCTCTGTAGCCCAGGCTGGAGTGCAGTGGCACGATCTTGGCTCACTGCAACTTCTGCCTCCCAGGTCTCGGTTCAAGCAATTCTCCTACCTCAGTCTCCCAAGTAGCTGGGATTACAGGCATCCACCACCACACCTGGCTAATTTTTGTATGTTTTAGTAGAGATGGGGTTTCAGCATGTTGGCCAATCTGGTCTTGAACTCCTGACCTCATGATCCGCCTGCCTCAGCCTCCCAAAGTGCTGGGATTCTAGGCATGAGCCACCCCGCCTGGCCAAATTAATTTTTATTAAGTGTGTTTAACACTCTAAAATACATTCCAATCTCAGTGATCTCTCTTCTGTTATTAATTTATTCCAGCTCTTTCTAAACTATCCATGGGAATCTTCCCATCCCCCGTTTACCAATCCTTTGAGTCCTCAGGCTTAGCTAATTTTATCTAATCTGCAAGGTGGCAGTGTGTAACAGTCAGTAGATGCCACTGTCTAATAGTGGAGGTATCCACTCAACCAGCTGGTAGGTCAGAAGCTTCAGGTTCCCTGATGGATTAGCTCCCTGCTTGGTCGTCTGTGTAAGGTCTCAAATCTGTGCATAGTATTTACTTACGTCAGGGATGTAGCCACCTCTCCCATTTCAGAGATGACGTTGAGAGCTGTGATTTGCCCCGGCCTCTGGCTGCAGCACATTGCCTCATGCACTAAGAAGCCACAGTTGCCCTTCAAGGCTGATTCAATGGCATTTCATGGCATCTAATCCTGGCCCACTGCCCTCTGGACTTAGGTCTGTAAGTTGTGGCCAAAATCTGAGCTCGGAAGATGGAGACGGGATCAGGTACCGCATGGTCCTGAGTGCAGGAGCCAGTCCGAGTGTGTCCCGTCACTTGATAGCAGACAGACACTCTTCATCAGCTACTCAGGACTCCAGGCGCCAGGAAGTAAGTTGAGGTCAGGGAGTTTGTTTT
Source organism: Ateles fusciceps (assembly GCA_036589455.1). NCBI lineage: Eukaryota > Metazoa > Chordata > Mammalia > Primates > Atelidae > Ateles > Ateles fusciceps. Next base: position 10,157,893 of record JAZHEH010000572.1, on the reverse strand, counting down.
ATCTACTGATTTGGAAAAATATTTAGCCTCCCTGGAACAGAGATGTGCATTCCGTGTGCTTGAAGCCATGAAATTTGGCAAGTCCCATATCAGATACCTAAAACTGTTATACAACTCAGTCTAATTTACACTGTAAGGCTGCCAGAGGGAACTAGGTCTCTCCCTTGGTCCAAAAGTCCCCTCTGACAATTTTAAGGGCCCGACAATCAATATCAATCAATAACAACAACAATAACAGTAGTAATAATGCTATCCGTTGCCCATGTTTGACCTATTCAAGGCGCATAGCTTTGCATAATCAGAAGTGAGAATTTGGCTCAGAGGGACATGTGAGTGACTTGTGCGATCGTTTGGCCGTCTTACAAATGAAGACAAAGGTGCCTGATAGTATGAATTGAAATGAAAACATCCCCCAAGCTAGCATTTCTTCCACAATGGGCTCTTGCTGCCAGAAAAGAAAAGCTAGCTTTCGCGTCGTTTTTCACCAAAGAGGCCATTGCATGTCTGATAATTTTTTTTCAAAATTGTTTCTTTTTACATTTAAATGTTTATTTTTCCTAACCACTAGACCACCAGGGAAAAATTGTTTTTTAAAACCTTAATTCTGCGACTTAATTTTGCATGGGATGTGTGAATCTGCAGGGGCAAGAACTTAAAACTGTGCTCTCTAGGGAAATAACATTTACAATGAAAGGCAAGCTCAGAATTAGCGTGTGTAGCACTCACCTTTCAAACGATTAATAGTGACTGTGGTGTGTATGTGTATGTGTGTGCAGATCTGTCAAAGAACATCCATTTTAGATTAAACAGCTCTGGGTTCCGCTTGAGACTCAGTAAATTCTTCAGTTTTCTTGTCTGGATTTTCTGTTCATCACACCAAAGTGTATTCTGTGAGATGTTAGTTTTGCAGAATAGGAAAAAAAAGATCACAAGAAAAAAAGGAAATCACAGTTAAATAAATGAAGTTCAACTGGCTATGGTTAAATTAAGTTTAATCATAGGGTCACTTAGGGCCTTTAAAATATTAAAATACAATGTGGCTGTCAAAGAAGTAACAACATATAAATTGAAATGCAATGAATACCCAAGAGTTTCCCAAACTCACCTGACTATGAACTTTTTTTTTTCATAGAGCCACTCGTGAAATTGATGAATTCAGGGAAATCCTGCGTTCCTCTGGACTTCAGGTTGAGAGTAATGAGACCAAACACTAACTTAGGCAAAAAAGAGAAAACCATTTGCTCCACACCAAATCAAATCAAAGGCAGGACGAGGGTGGACAGAGCCTCCTGGACAACTGGAGCAGCTGGTAATAGTTAATATTTATTGTGAGGTGAGCGTGTGCCAGGCTCTGTTCAGCATGCTTCTCGTGCATTAATTCATTCAATCCTCACAACAGCCCCATGAGTTAAGTACTACTATTATCTTTTACAGAAGAGGAAACTTGGGTTCAAAGTGGTTCAGTTTCCTAAGGCTGCCTAGGCAGTCTGACTCTGAGCCACACTTGGAACCACTGACCTTGTGCTTCTCCAGGGACTTAAATGCTGTGAAAGTTTATTTTTCCTGCATGACTCTTGCGTCCTTGGGTCTATTTAATTCTCTTCAACCAGCTTTCCCCATGAGACAGAGACCTGGCTCCCACCTCTCAGTCTGCCCCCCAACTCCTTCCCGGGAAAGGGCTTCCTCTTCCAATTCCTATTAAAAACATTCTGGCCTGGGCGTGGTGGCTCACATCTGTAATCCCAGCACTTTGGGAGGCCAAGGCAGGCAGATCTTTTGAGGTCAGGTGTTAGAGACCAGCCTCTACTAAAAAAAAAAAAAAAAAAAAAATTAGGCGGGTGTGGTGGCGCACGCCTGTAGTCTTAGCTACTTGGGAGGCTTAAGCGGCACAATTGCTTGATCCTGGAGGCAGAGGTTGCAGTGAAGCTGAGATTGTCGTGCCACTGTGCTCCACCAGCCTGGGCGACAGAGGTAGACTCCATCTTAACAACAACAACAACAACAACAACAAAACATTCTGGAGAAGAGGTATGATTAGCCCCTGACTTGAGGTCATGTGCCGAACCTTAGACCATTCACCAGGGTGGAGGGGGTGGGTGGGGTGTTCTCATCAGCTCAGCTCACATACCACTATTGTGGCCAGGAGAGCAGTGAACTGTGATGGCCACTTCCGCTATATCAGCATGGTCATTACGGGGTGATAGGGAGCAGTTCTTTGAAAGAAAGAAGGTGTATTTTCTAGAGATGGTGGCCAGGGACACTGATATTCTGAACTGTGACATACCTGGGGATTTTAGAAACAAATGGGGTATGTGTGTGTAGCTGCCAGCATGGTTCTTGGCACTGCAATAGGCTGTTGATTCATCATGGCTACATTTCTATTCAGGTTGCAGAAGAGAAAGACTTCCTTTTTAATGTGCAAATGCTTAATTAAGCAGGCAGAAGAACTAGCTAGGAAGGCTGCTTTGTAAAACCAGTCCCATAGTTAAAAAAAGACAGCCAGGTCAAGGTCTAGGTCTGAGAGGTCAGGCCAAGCTGGCAGACAAACAAAACAAGTTCAGGGGATCATGTGGTAAGATCCAAATTTATCATAAAGCACAGATGTGTTCATGGAACAGGCCAGGGTCAATATCAGAGGTCCAATTTGAGTGAGAGGGCGTGGGCAGGCATCCAGACAGGCAGGTGGGCCAGCCCACAGCAAGGTCTGGAGGGACCCACTCGGGCTGGAGTGCAGGATCCCACTGGGGTAGAGGTTAGGGAGCCATCCTCAGAGGCAGAACAGGGAGACAGAGAATCTTAGATTCCAAGATAAAGCAAGTGAAGTCAGGGGTTTTCTGTGGAGCCAAGTGATGCCAGAGAGAATTTCCTCCTAGAAGAGAAAGTCAACATACACCACACATTGAGTTACTTCTACCAGCTATACCCACATATCCCAAAGTCAGCATGGACCACTCGCAGTAATGGGTTTCTGAATCCCAAAGAGGGGCATGCGTGGGTGCTCGCTGGCCGACAGCTTCAGTTCTGAAGGGCAGCCCTCCTCAGGCCTGTCTTGTTTCCTCGCCCTTTCGCTTTGCATTACCCAGCTCCATGTGCAGGATCGGTGAGGAGCACTGCCTCCTCTTCTGTGATGATCCACGAGGTAGATCCTCACCCACCTTTGCTGTTGTAGTGTCTACTATTGCTGCTGTGAAAAATGACCATGGACCTAGTGGCTCAAAGCAATGCACATTTATTATCTAACAGTTCTAGAGATCAGAACTCAAAAATGGGTCTCACTGGGCTCACATCAAGGAGCTGGGAAGGCTGTGTTCCTTCTGGACACCCTTTCCCTGCTCTTTTTTTTTTTTTTTTTTTTTTAAGGAAGGGTATCTCTGTGTTGCCCAGACTTGTCTTGAACTCCTGAGCTCAAGTGATCCTCCTGCCTCGGTTTCCCAAAGTGCTGGGATTACAGGTGTGAGCCACTGTACCCAGACCCTTTTCCTGCTCCTTCCAGCTTCTAAAGGCATCTGCATTCCTGGGCTTGTGATACCCTCCTCCATCTGTGGAGGCAGCAGTGCAGCCTCTTCCAGTCTCTCTCTGACCTGACTCTCTGCCTCCCTCTTGTAAGGAACCTTATGATTACATTGGACTGCCCCCTCCCCATAATCCAGGATAATTGCCTCATCTCAAAGTCCTTAACTTGATTGTACCTGCAAAGTCCCTTCTGGCATGTGAGGAAGCATATTCACAGGTGTCAAGGATTAGGATGTGGACATCTTTGGGGGTTCATCAATCAGTCCACCAAAGTTGCCATGTTCACCTTTAAACCTCATTTCCCAGTGCACACATCTCCACAGTGTTTCCATTGGCCTGTCCCAGGTTTTATAAATGCCTGCAGAGGTACCACCGGGATGGGAGCTTGTGTGCCCTGGTGCCGGTTGCTCTTTGTGGAGGAGGATGAGGCTAGAAGGTAGGTGCTGTCCCTGAGTGAGGTGGGCTTCTGGAAGAGCTGTTGCATTTGGTAAGGCCTCATCACCCAGAGACCCCCACCGTTACATTTTCCTTTACGAAGGCAACAATCTCTTAGCAGCTTCTGTTGAGAACTAGTCCTACTTAAGCAGATTTTATGGAAAAGCAAATGGGACTGATAGGTCTTTTTGAAAAAACCCTCACACCTGTGCTCCAGGAAATATACATGATCACAGTCTTGTTTGTAATGGTGAAAAATCACAGACAACTAAAACTTCCCTCAGTAGTAGAAAGGACAAAGAAACTACTGATAAACCTGTAGTAATCACCATAAATGAATTAGAAGTGCGTATGGTAATATGGAAAAATATCAGGAATAGAAAAGTGAAAAAATCCCAAGTTATACAATCGTATTGTCTATGGTTATGTATGTAGGAGGTAAAAGTGTAAAAATATGCCTGGGATGGAAAAGACCCCCCCCCCCCCACTTCAGAGAAGGGGGTCCCACTGGACAGGAGGGACAGAATGGGAGTGGAGAAGGCCACATAGAGGACAATAACCCCATTGGTAAATTTAAATTTCATTTCGTTTTTTTTTTTTGAGATGGAGTCTTGCTCTGTTGCCCAGGCTGGAGTGCTGTGGTGTGATCTCAGCTCACTGCAACCTCCACCTCCTGGATTCAAGCAATTCTCCTGCCGCAGCCTCCTGAGTAGCTGGGATTACAGGCATGAGCCACCATGCCCAGCCAATTTTTTGTATTTTTAGTAGAGATGGGGTTTCACTATGTTGGCCAGGCTGGTCTCGAACTCCTGACCTCAGGTGATCCACCCGCCTCAGCCTCTCAAAATGTTGTGATTACAGGTGTGAGCCACCGCACCTGGCCCATTTCATTTCTTTAACAAAAAACTGAATCGAATATGGCAAAATGAAAATATGTGTTATGTCTAATGGTAGGTATCATGTGTTTGTTATAGCATTCTCTATATTCTCTGTATAGTTTGAAATATTTAATAATAAAGAAATAACTCATTTAAAATCTAAAAAAAGACATACCATAGCTATTTGAAGTATTTTTAAAAGCAACACTTAGAAAAATAATAAAATGTTAAAAAGGAATTTCAACTACTCCCATTATAGAGTAGACTGCATACAGAGCCAATTAATGATTTATAATTTTTCAACACTGTATTTTGACTTAAAAACAGATTTAGCATCCAAAGTTTAAATTAAGCTCTTTAATAATTACATAATTAGCAAATTAGTAATTGTTTTACTTGTCTTTCTAAACAGCACAGTCAGTGAGAATGCATTCTCTCATTTTCTTTCTTTTTCTTTTTTTTTTTTTTTTGAAATGAAGTCTTGCTCTGTCACTCAGGCTGGAGTGCAGTGGTGCAGTCTTGGCTCACTGCAACCTCCATCTGCTGGGTTCAAGCAATTCTCCTGCCTCAGCCTTCTCAGCATCTGGGATTACAGGCACCTGGCACCATATACAGCCTGGCTAATTTTTTGTATTTGTAGTAGAGATGGGGGTTTCATCATGCTGTCCAGGCTGGTCTTGAACTCCTGACCTCATGATCTACCTGCTTCTGCCTACTAAAGTGCTGGGATTACAGGCGTGAGCCACTGCGTCTGGCCTCATTTTCTTTTTATGCAAAAATCCACTTGAAAAAGGAATAGGAATTTTATACTAACTCTAATTCTTACCACAGACCTTTCTACTATAAGTTCAGCATGAACTTGCTTTAGTAAGATAAAGTTGGCATTTTACATTTTTTTTTTCCTCCAGAGACTTATGCAACAGACATTAATTTTCTCTATGGAACTAGATGGAAAAATATGTTAGTTAAAAATTTTGTAATGAATACAGAGTTATATCTCTTCACTATGGCAATATTGAATCAATCAAACTTTACCCAAATAATGATATGAGAATTTAGCTTTACCAGTTCTACATTTCTGCCTTATACAAAATGTTACAGGCAAATTTAAAAGTAATTGCCATTTAGAAATTTAATCTAATACCCTGCCCCTTCTTTTATAGTCCCCTCATACTTTGTATACTTACACTGCAAGCATCATATTGAATTAATTTTTTAGTCTTCCAAAATTGCAAGGATGAAGTTCCTGACACCTTGTAGGGTAAGATTTTTTTTTTTTTTTTTTTTGAGATGGAGTCTGGCTCTTTCGCCCAGGCTGGAATGCAATGGCGCGATCTTGGCTCACTGCAACCTCCGCCTCCTGGGTTCGAGCAATTCTCCCGCCTCAGCCTCCTGAGTAGCTGGGATTATAGGCATCTGCCCCCATGCCTGGCTAATTTTTTGTGTTTTTAGTAGAGATGGGGTTTCACTATGTATGGCAGGCTGGTCTTGAACTCCTGACCTCATGTTCTGCCCGCCTCAGCCTCCCAAAGTGCTGGGATTACAGGTGTGAGCCACCATGCCCGGCTGCTGAGTAAGAAAATTTGTAGATGAAAAACATGATTTTATGGAGTTGAGGGCGAACGAATAAAAGTCATACAATTTGTTTTGTTGTTCACAAAGTTAAAGCAATGAAGATAATACGTTGCCATACAACTTCTCTGTTTGAAATTTAAAAGGCATCTCTTTCTCTGGGTGGTTACAGCCCTAACTGGACAGGTGCCCTACTGCGGGGCACAACCTGCCTGAGCATGCATGGCTCTGAGAAGGATTATTCATAACATTTTACAAATCTTAAAAGAGTAATATGAGTACGATACAAACAGCTTAAATTTGCAACCCCTTGCCTGAAACGCTGTAGGATTTCTCTCCTCTGCACTTGCACTAATATGGATGCAGATTTATTTGGCTTTAATGAAACAACATATACAGCAAGAGGCATTTTACTTCATCTGGGTCCGTGTGTCTCTTCAAATGGCGTCTGTGAGTCAGGACTGTTGACAGTCATTTCTTACACTTGCCCATGGTTTGAAATATGATGCTTCCAGCTCAACAGAGCCTGGGCAGTGGAAGTGGATGCAGGTGTCTGCTCAGGGCAGTCATCCATAGGGTGCTCAGGCAACAGGAATACAGAGCTGTAGTGTAGATTGGTTGTGCAGATAGAAAACAGCCTTGAGTAGAGATAAATAACTTGCGGCTGGGCGTGGTAGCTCAGGCCTGTAATCTCAGCAGTTTGGGAAGCCAAGGCAGGAGGATCACTTGAGCCCAAGGGTTCGAGACTAACCTGGCGTCTCTCTCTCTCTCTCTATTTCTCTCTCCACATACATATATGCGTGCGTGCGTGCGTGTGTGTGTGTGTGTGTGTGTGTGTGTGTGTGTGTATTTGGAGTCTCACTCCGTCGCCCGGGCTGGCGTGCAGTGGTACAATCTTGGCTCACTGCAACCTCTGCCTCCTGGGTTCAAGTGATTCTCCCACCTCAGCCTCCCAAGGAGCTGGGATTACAGACATGTGCCACCATGCCCGGCTAATTTTTTTCTATTTGTAGTAGAGATGGCGTTTCACCATGTTGCCCAGGCTGGTCTCAAACTCCTGACTTCAAGTGATCCACCGCCCTTGGCCTCCCAAAGTGCTGGAATAACAGGCGTGAGCCACTGTGCCCAGCCCTTTCTCCTAAATACGTTTGCAGCACCTCCTCATGCAGTCTCATCCAGTCAGCAGCCCCAGGCAACTGGAATTCTGAAACCGGGTAAAGTGAGGCACAGGCAGCTTCCTCAAAAATGATTTACTTTATTATTTAACATGCCTCCCAGTCATTGGCTAGGATTAGAAAAGGATTTCACACCAATACCTCCAATTCCAATCCAACACCATGGGGCTCATTCAACCTTTCCATATTTGTACCTCTCTTCCGCACGATAAACCTGGCTCCCATTATCTTCACTTCAGTCCTTTGATGGACCCCTCTGCATATAACCAGTCTGCCATGCCTTCCCCTGTATAGGTGCCCTTCTTGCTCCGAGGGTACTGACACCACTTGCTTGGCCCCTCCACAAAGACCTTCCCTTGCCGCAGTGTCCCACCTGGTTCCTCCCCCGCAGGGATCCCTCCACCTCATGCCGGGGCTCTGACACACGCCACTGGCCTGTCCCGCGTGTGAACGCTGTTCTTGTTGTACTCAGCTCCCTGCTCCGGGCCATCAGGGCTCTTTCATCTTCTGGTGAAGATGTCTATCTTGTTCTGCTTTGCCTAGTAGCTTTAGGACTGAATGGTTTGAGATGAAGAGAGAAGGTAAGGGGAAGAAGAATTACAAGTACCTTTATATTTAGAGACAGGGTCTCGGCCAGGTGTGGTGGCTCACTCCTTTAATCCTAGCACTTTGGAAGGCCGAGGCAGGTGGATTGCTGGAGCTCAGGAGTTTCAGACCAGCCTGGTCAACATGGCAAGACCCTGACTGTACAATAAATAAATAAATAAAAATTAGCTGGGTATGGTGGCATGCACTTGTAGTCCCAGCTACTTGGGAGGCTGAGGTGGGAGGATGGTTTGAGTCCAGGAGGCAGAGGTTGTGGTGAGCTGAGATTGAGCCACTGTACTCTAGCCTGGGTGACAGAGCCAGATCCTGTCTCAAAAAAAAAACAAAAAGAAAAAAGAGACAAGGTCTCATTCTGTCACCCAGGCTGGAGTGCAGTGGTGTGACCATGGCTTACTGCAGCCTCCCGGGCTCAAGTGATCCTCACGTCTCAGCCTTCCTAGTAGCAGGGACTGCAGGTTCATTCTACCACACCTAGCTAATTGTATTTATTTTCGTAGAGATGGGGTCTCCCTGTGTTTCCCAGTCTGGTCTTGAACTCCTGGGCTCAAACAATCTTCCGGCATCGGCCTCCCAAAGTGCCGGGATTACAGGCATTAGCCACTGTGCCCAACCTATGTGTACTTTTTAATAATGTAAACCTTAACCCCACTAAAGAAATGTTGAGCCATTTGAAAAAATAGCGTTACTTTGAAACCGTGCTAAATTGTCCTGCCTGGGGCATCTTTGTGTCACTGCTGAGCCCTGGCTGTTAGACCCTCCTATTTACATCTCCCTTCCTCCCTTCTGGACAATGCAATCCCCAGGACATAGGCTTCTCTCAGCTTCCTTCATCTTCTTGGACTTCACTGCAGAAGTGCTCTGTGATTCACCTTCCTTTTCCATTTTCGACTATCCCATGTCTACTATGTTCTTCCTTTTCTAAATGTACCTATCAGGAATGACTTGGGTTTACTGGCATCAGAATTCTCAGGATTGCCAAGAAGATGGATTGCAGTGAAGGTTTGTTGCTAGAATATGTTTATCAGGAACTTGTGAGAGAGTTTCTAGACATGATTATCCCTGAGTCTGGAGCTTTTTCATAAGTACTTTTTTTTTTTTTGAGACAGAGGTGCAGTGGCGCAATCTCAGCTCACCACAACCTCCACCTTCTGGGTTCAATCGATTCTCATGCCTCAGTCTCTCAAGTAGCTAGGATTACAGGTGTGCACCACCACGCCCAGCTAATTTTTGTATTTTTAGTAAAGAGGAGGTTTCACCTTGTTGGCCAAGCTGGTCTCAAACTCTTGACCTCAGGTGATCCTCCCACCTTGGCCTCCCAAAATTCTGGGATTACAGGCCTGAGCCACCATGCCCAGCCTTGTTTTTTAAGACTTGGCATTCTACCTGGCACGTCACAGGCAAGTGATGATCTCCAAAAAATGTTGAAAAAAAAAATTTTTTTGAGGCGGAGCCTTGCTCTGTTGCCCAGGCTGGAGTGCAGTGGTGTGATCTTGGCTCACTGCAACCTCTGCCTCCTGGGTTCAAGTGATTCTTCTACTTCAGTCTCCTGAGTAGCTGGGACTATAGGCGCATGCCACCACGCCCAGCTAATTTTTGCATTTTTAGTAGAGACGGGGTTTCACCATGTTGACCTGGATGGTCTCGATCTCTTGACCTCGTGATCCACCTGGCTCGGCCTCCCAAAGTGCTGGGATAACAGGCGTGAGCCTCTGCACCTGGCCAGGAATGTTGAATTGTAACAAGTGATCTTGACCAGTATTATGCCCCGCGTTTAAACACCTGCTGAGCTAAAACTGGAAAAAGTGTTGATTCCAGTCTGCTGACCTTTAGTAGATTGAGTAGCTTGTCCTTTTGTGTGTGGGAACTTGTCACCCCTGGCCTTATTAATAAAACATGGAGCAAAGACCCTCTTCTGGAATGGACAGGTGTGAGTCAAGCGCCGTGTCTGAGTGTGCGCACAAGGGCCGTTGCGGCGGAGTCACCATGTGTCTGTTTTCTTTAGCAGAGGTTTTTCTTAGGTCCAGATCCAGGCCGTGCTGTTCTGTACGTCACTGGACGCTGGAGCAGTGGGCGTCATTGCTCCCAGGTTGGGAGTGCAGACCTCGAGTCTGGAGACACACGCAGGCCACAATCTTTTCTTTCCTCGTGCTGGAAGGCAGACTGGGCCAAGGAATTCTGCTTAGAGCAAAGGGATCTGGATGGGATTATGACTGACCACACACGGTGTTATTAAAGACTCAATAACCCGCTTGGCCAACGTACGAGCACAGAAATGTGTTCTGATGTCTTCGGGGCTAAGAACAATTCTACAGTTCTGTGGGTGGAGGGAGGAGTTTTCCCCGAAGGGAGTGGAGAGTCCAACTACCAGTTATCCTGAAAAGAGGCTAGACCTGGAGGAGGAAGTCAGGACATAGGAGGTGGGTCTCAGCTTGAGCTGGAAGAATAGCTTTCTCCTTTCTCTGAGGCCTCTGGTTATGTAGGCTTGGGCTGCCTTCCAGAAACCTCCTGCTGTGGTGGGGTGCCCTGAGCCACGTGACCGTAAGACAGATGGGAATGGACCCAGAACAAGGTGCTGTATTTTAATGTGTTCTCTATGTTGTATTTCTTTTCTATGATTTCAGAAACACACACACTCTCTCTCTCTCTCCACACACACACACACACACACAAAGTTTTATTCTAGGCACCTAGAATGGAAAAAAAAAAGACCCTGAAGCTGTGGTAGATTTAATCACCTGTAAAATAGGAAAAATAGGACATACGATGTCAGGTTGCTGTGTGAGTTGGGTGGGATAGCCCACTGGGGCCTCTTTCGTCTTGCTTCGAGCACTCCATTCCAATCAAACAAAACCTGTTCTTGACTCCGTGGTTCCTTATTTTGATAAGCATGCTCGTGTGCATCTTGCTGCCTCACAGCATTTTGTTACCTGGTTCATCCAAAATCGTTGTAAAGAAACGATGACATAAAATAAAATGATGGACTGTCAAAATGGGCTGGGCACGGTGGCTCACACCTGTAATCCTAGCACTTTGGGAGGCTAAGGTGGGAGGATCACTTGAGGCCAGGAGTTCAAGACCAGTCCGGACAACATGGGAAGACCTTGTGTCTACAAAAAATGCAAAAATTAGTGGGGTGTGGTGGTGCTCACCTGTAATCCCAGTTACTAGAGAGGCTGAGGTGGGAGGCCCGGGAGGTAGAGGTTGCAGTGAGCTGAGATCTCACTACTGCACTCCAGCCTGGGCTACAGGGTGAGACCCTGTATCAAAACAAACAAACAAACAAATGAAACCCCCCAAAACCCTAAGAAATTAATGTCAAAGTGAAAAGAACTTTAGAGGTGCTGTAGTTGAGTTTCCTAATAAGGCCATGTTGGTTTTCCAATGGGACAATTCTTTGTTGTATGGGACTGTCCTCCCATCACAGGGCATGTAGCAATTCCCAGTTCTCTTAGTGTTTTTGATGACCAAAAACACCCCACACATTTCCAAATGTCCTTGGGAAAGGAGAAAATATTGTTCCTGTTGAGAATCACTAACACCTTCATTTTCACTAGAAGATAGGCAGGCCTGAGAGGTCAACCACGACTTGCCATAATGACAGAGTAAATTAAAGAGCTAGAAAAAGAAACCCACGTCTCCAGCTCCTGCGGGTGAATCTTACTATCCTCCATTGAGTTAGAAATGAAGACCATGACATACGTGACACTTCCTGTAAGATACTCCCCCTCACCCCCAACTTAACACTAACTGGGGGTTAATCCGTAGATTTCCTGATATTTCTAACATTTTCTAATTTGTTTCACCTCAGGTACTATAAAATGTGAGATTGAAAAGTGAGAGATGATGCAGAAATCTCTAAAATTTTTGTGTTATCACCCAACTCTTCCCTCACTTTGAAATGTGTGCAAACACTTCAACTTGCCCAACCCTACATTCTTAGAGTATGACCTACTTCATCAGAGGAATTTTCATACAAAAACATACAATGTTGACAGAACATTTTATCCTAAATGTATTACTGTTAAAGGCAAATTCTTTGAATATCTGACTGTAGAAGTTAAGGATAATTACAGTTTGTGTAAAATGAAACTAAACGTCGGGAACCACTCCTCATAAACCAAGTACGTTAACTAGTTCTTTTAATCTACCTAGTGGGAATCATTTTGACCTGTTGAACTGGCACACACAAGACTGCTTTTTCTTATGAGGGTGACATGAGAACTATTCTCTCCGGAAATATTCTCAGTTTGTTCATGTTTCCAATATACTTGTAAACAAGGTATAATTATGAATGAAAGAGATGGACTCTACCAGCAAAAATGAAACTCTCTCTTACTGTAATATACATGGGCACCTAGATAATTCATAACATGCTAATATTAAACTTTTTGTGATTTTAGGAAAATACATCCAAAATTTAAACATTCTTTCAGAATTATCTTTATCTCACATGGGAAAGCATTTCTTTTCAACCATCAGTTCTTTTTCCTTTTATTTTAGGTGTCATAATTCTTAATCTAACTCAGTCATAAAATTTAGAATAATTTTTAGAATTTATTTAGAAAGTCAATGCATGTGAAATTTGGTTATGTTGAGTTCATCTTTTTAAATAAATCCAGAATGTCACTTAGCCTTTATGGATCAAAAATGTTTCAAAATCAAGTACTGCGTTTTATAATCAGTAGAAAGTAAACTTCTCCATATGTGCCTTTACTTAGAGGAATATCTAGATAATTATTAGCAATTAATTTTATTGTCTATGTAGGATGCATATTTTCTTTTTTCGTGTGAATTATAATTTTTTTTTTCTTTGAGGCAGAGTCTTAGTCTGTCACCAGGCACCAGGCTAGAGTGCAATGGTGTGATCTTGGCTCACTGCAACCTCCACATCCTGGGTTCAAGTGATTCTCCTGCCTCAGCCTCCCAAGTAGCTGGGATTACAGGCACAAGCCACCAAGCCCAGCTACTTTTTGCAATTTAGTAGAGACAGGGTTTCACCATCTTTGCCAGGATGGTGTCGATCTCTTGACCAAATGATCCGCCCACCTCAGCCTCCTAAAGTGCTGGGATTACAGGTGTGAGCCACTGTGCCCTGCATGAATTATAATTATACTCTGATATATTTATTACAATCATAAAATAACCTGTAGTAAAAAATAATCGTACATTTAAAAATGTATAATTGCATTGTGTGTAATACAAAGGATAAATGCTTGAGGTGATGAGTAACTCATTTACTCTGACGTGGTTACATATTGTATGCCTGTATCAAAATAACCCATATATAACATAAATATATATATATACACACACTATGTACACACAAAAACTTTTTAAAAATTTAAGTGAGAATAAAATTGTGACATGGGAACACTATTCTTCAACTTATTTGCTGTTTAAAGCCACTGGAAAAAGAGACTGGAGATGTCATTCAACTCTGTTACCAGATAGTATATTGTTACCATCTTTCACCTACACCCTCGAGTAAGGTGAGATAGGTGAAAGTTGGTGGCATAATAACACTTCATTCATGGCACAATCATTTTAACACATTAACAATTTTTTTAAAAAAATTAAGTTCACACATAAAAGAGAATTTTAAAATTTACTGCATTTTATTACATTTATTTTATTACCTAAATGTATAATTAGTAAAACAATTCACTACTAAAATTAGATTGTTTTCTCTCACTGTAATGCAAAATATTACTCAACACCTACCTCATGCATATATGATGCATATTTTCTAATTAGAGAAATGGTCTGAATCCCAACATCTACTCTATGAACTCAATTTACATATTTGGATACCATTTGACAATGAAGCTAAGTAAGTTAATGTATTCATAGAAATGAGAGGTTTCACCTACTTAACGGCAATTATCAAGAGGCTGTAAGGTATTTTTCCTCTTTAAAATGATAGTATGCAAGTAGCAAGGGCATAAGAACTATCAGAATACCTTTGGAAATTTTACACCAAATGTATATCTAGGAATTTATAGAACTGAATGATTGTAATCATTCTAAGAATGATGTTAAGTGCTCTGTTTCTCAAACTGGGTGTCATGATCCTTTGGATTCCAAGGATATCTTCTCTGATAACCATGAGTTCTCCATATGAATGTTTAAAATCTACATTTATATTTTTAAAGAAATCTTTAAAAATGTCATATCAGCATGTTACAGATCACCTGGGTGACCATCTCATAACTGAGTACTGGCAAGGATTTTTTTTTCTTTTTTAACAGAGTCTCGCTCTGTTGCCCAGGCTGGAGTACAGTGACGTGATCTTGGCTCACTGCAACCTCTGCCTCCTGGGTTCAAGAAATTTTCCTGCCTTAGTCTCCCGAGTAGCTGGGATTACAGGCACGTGCCACCACACCCGGCTAATTTTTGTGTTTTTAGTAGAGACAGGGTTTCACCATGTTGGTCAGGCTGGTCTCGAACTCCTGACCTAGTGATCCACCTGCCTCAGCCTCCCAAAGTGTTGGGATTACGGGCGTGAGCCACGGCACCTGGGCCACTGGCAAGGATTTTTATGCCCCTGTTTGCATTTGTGTTTCCAATTCCCCATCAAATACTACTACTTTATCATGGGATAGTAAGAAAAGACCAGATATATTTTCACACCAAATGGGAGGCCAAGAAAGGACTTGGCTCTTCTTATCCCAAGGTTTTCTAGTAGATTGAAGGGATAAAGTGGTGGGAGAATTGAGTCATCACAACACATGCAATAGCGTAGCAGTGCTGAACCCCAAAACACTTGCAATGTAGCGGCTGTATTATATTCACATTGGGAGTAGCAGATCAGTTTCAGAAAAGTATCATCTTTCAAGTTGTACAGGTAATTTGAATTATATTGGTTTTGTCATTTCATTTGAATTGCACTAAAAGTTATTGTGGATTTATAATTTTATAAGTGCTGTAAATCCAAGGATCATTATCCCTGGTTCGATGTTGGTATACACCTAAGTAATGTGTCAGTAAAAAGTATTTTAAGACAACACTAGATGGTTTGTAAGAGTTTTTCTTTTAAACATTTTTATTTTTTAAATTAAAAGTGCTTCTTTCGATACAACAAAAAGTGATCCTTTTAAGAAACAGTGCTCTGAACATTTTGAACTGTTTCTTTAGAAATTGCCTCTATAGTGCACCTTTTTAAATATTTTCAGTAGGATAAATCTTGCTCCTTCAATCACGGATGTGTTAAAGCCACTGCAGCAGACATCTTGTATTTGCCTGCCCAGTGCCCATGAAACCTTTGGCCTTCCGTGTTTCTTTCTGGAATGCAATCTTGGTGGAACTGTCAATCACAGCGCCCCATCCCCCTCATCCCCTATCCCCTGGCCAAGGGCTGGACAGGGGATCCAAATGATGTCAGCGAGACTCTCGCTGGAATTTGAGGCTTGAAGTGGAGTGACACAAGAACTGAAAATAGTTGAAGCTGATTCATCCCAATGGTGGCGGCCCCGAGAGTCTGTCCCATTAGTTACTGTGACGTCATTCTCTGGTTTTGACTGGAGTCTGTCTTTCTCAAGACTGGCTGATCAGCAGTTGCTTTAATTCTGTGACCACTGGTTACCTTTCAACAAATCCTGTTATTTTTGGTTAATTTAGCCAGAGTTGGTTTCTGTTACATGCAGCTCTTGGCAGAGTCATAAAGAGCAGACATCTGGCAAAAAGGCTTAGTGACAATGCTAGGGTATTTTGTTTTGGGTCACCCAAATATGTGGAACTGAAGTCATAAAAATTAAAAAATATGTGTAGCCATTACTGGGGCTACTCATCTGGCTGCATTCTATCAACACTGTTGAAAGAGCTATGGTGTCTACGGCTTTAGGATCAAATAGAGCTGGCTGTCTCTATTTGAGACATACTTACCAGCTGAGTAGAACGTTCAGTATGTTACTTGGACTCTCTAAGCCTCAGCTTTGTCATGATTTCCTCGTGAGGATAATAATGGCATTGTTGTGAAGATTAAATGAGATATTATACATAAGACATATAGCAAACATCAAAAATATAAAGTATTGTTGTTATTACAATTTTGATGTTTGACAGTCACTGAGCTATATGCTGAGGATGCAAAAGTAATAAGAGAAAAGAAATATAAATCACTCATATTTTTCTTGGAAAAACACTGAATTTGTTTGGAAGAAGTATGTTCATATTCTGCTTCAACTAGAGCACAAGATCCCCAAGGGAGTGCTTGATTAATAGCTGAGTTGGAGCAGAAAAGAGAAATTCCTGCTGGCAAAGTAGAGGAAAAGACAGTGTTTGGAAGCCAAGGAATGACAGAGTGGAGATTTTAGGGTGAAAGTTTTATAATATGATCCTTTTCATTGACTCCACAATATTTTTCAAAGACTACCAAAATTTCACAAAATGATCATTGTAGTTCGATTTTAAAAATAGAAACTGAGAATGAGTTTTGTACCCTGGTTGCCTTGGATACGGAATGGAAAATCCAGCATATGTAAAATGCAAGGAACAGCTGTCATCTGTTATATTTCTGGTGTGCTACATGGGACTATTGAACTGAGGGACAGCACCCTGTTATTATTTATGTTAGTTCATTTATGTTCCAAAAACAGACTCGAAGCAGGATTTTGGGATTGGGTTGCGTATATGTTCAAGAACACAGAGATTATTTCCTTCACAGGGTAAGGGGGGAAAATAGGATATGGGTAATTCATGGCACGTGGTGGCATCATGATTACTCAGATCACCACTGTGAGTTACCAAGCCATGAAGTGCAGATGGACGGAGAGGTGTGCGAACATCCAGTGGCTATGGTGATGTAGTGGTGTTTGTAAAGATTGTGGAGTCACCTGGCTTCTTTTGACAAACCTAGATGGTACAAGACAAATGAAAAGCTATAAATGCAAAATTAAGAATACACATAGAGAATCAGAAGGCCCCATGGCAGCTTTGAGGGAATCCTACATCTTTTGTAATTGCAGGATTGATACAGCTAAGGGTCAAGGGGAAAAGGTCTCAGCACCAATTAAAGGCTAAGACCCGCTAGACTTCTTACCCTAGGGTAGAGGCACTGTTGGGCTTGATTTAGACATGAGCCATGGGATGAAGACATTTGAGCAGATATGGACAAAGCTGAGAACTTGGGACTTGTAAATTCCTCTTAACTCTCTTGCTAGCACAGAAACAAACCATTCTCTGCAAGAAGTCTTTTAAATGGGAACACCTGGCAGCTGCCTCCCATGCTAATGGTACCACTCATCCCCCTCTAGGCCTATAACAAGAGTTAAAACCCGACAGAGTCCAGATGGAGAGGTACAAAGCCTGGTGGTTGGCGAGAGAGCCTGTGCACAGAGTTACGATGCTGATCTGTGTTGTTGGGAGTTTGGGGAGCATACGTGAGTATGGATTTTAAAGGCGTTAGACTAAAAAGGATATCATTGAAAACGCTTTTGCTCAAATTTATTAATGTAAGAGGACTCATTTAGGATTCTGGATTTAATGTGTTGGCTTTAGCTCTTAGGAGTCAAATTAATAGTGTGCTAAATTGGCTGATCAAAATCTGGACTCAGCCATGTTGTGACAGGTTGCATTTTCCAAAGTACTGCATTTGGAATATACATCCAGGTCCAACGCTTGGTCCTAGGGCTAAGCCAGTTCTGCTCTCTATTATAATATGGTTTGGAGGATTCTTGATCATTTTGATATCCCATAGTTGCTAAAATTATGCTAATGAACCTCATGGTCAGGAAGTAGCAAACTTCTCTGCGGCCTTAGCAAGACACATGTATGCCACAGGAAGAAAAATGAACCCCAAGAAAGTTGAGGGCCTTGCCATCTTGATGTGTTTCTAGAGTTCAGTGATCTGGACATTTAGGGATATTTCTTCTAAATTAAGAGACAGGTTGTTGTACCTTCCCTTGCTCAGAATGAGGCCCAAAGCTTGGTGAGCCTTTTTAAATTTTGGAGGTACTTATACCCCATTTGGGTTGCTTTGGCTCATTTAGTGGGCAACCCACAGGGTACCCGTTTTGAATGGGGCCTGAAATAAGAAATGGCTCTGCAGCAGGTCCAAGCTATGATTCCAGCTGCCCGGCCACTTGAGTTTTGGGACCTGGCAAAACTGACAGTAGAAGAAAATATGTTAGGGGAAAGAAACCCTAGTAAAATAAAAGCAAATGATATTTTTATTACCCTCGGGTACCCTTCCTGCAGTCCGGAAAGTAAAAATTGTGTTGCTGAAAGATCCTTTGTCTCAGTGCTGACTTTTCTTTGTGGCATGGAGCATCTATTTCCAACATCTATTTCCAGCAGGCTCCTAACACACTTTGAAGGGAACATTCTTACTGACTCTAGGGACAGTGTTGCACAGAAGATCTCCCGATCTTGTTCATTTTGCTTGGCCAATTTTCTGCCTGTTGATTAGTAGCTCCCATTTCCCCCATCCCTTTTTTACATGCATGTAAATTCTTTCTTTCAGAAAAGTAGATCATATAGAACATGGAATTTCATAACTTAAAATTTTAATTAACTTGATACAATAAGTTAATTAACTCATTATTCTTCAGCATTATTTTAAACACCTGTTTTGTGTTTTGTTGTAGGGATATCTCATTATTTACTTACTATCTTAACTTTTGAATATTTAGGCTATTTTTTTTTTTTTTCCGAGAGAGAGTCTTGCTCTGTCTCCCAGGCTGAAGTGCTGTGGCATGATCTCAGCTCACTACCACCTCCGCCTCCCGGGTTCAAGCAATTCTCCTGCCTCAGCCTCCCGAGTAGCTGGGATTACAGGCACACACCACCATGTATTTTTAGTAGAGTCAGGGTTTCACCATGTTGGCCAGACTGGTCTCGAACTCCTGACCTCGTGATTCACCCACCTTGGCCTCCCAAAGTGCTGGCATTACGGCGTGAGCCACTGTGCCTGACCTATTTAGGCTATTTTTAATGACTAGCTACTAGGGCAGATTTTGCTGATCAACACATTTACATTTTTATTTTATTATTTTATTTTTCTTCTTTTTTTTGAGACAGGATCTCACTCTGACACACAGGCTAGAGTACAGTGGTGCAGTCATGACTCCACCTCCCAGGCTCAAGCCATCCTCCCACCTAAGCTTCTCCAGAAGCTGGGACTACAGATGCATGCCACTATACCCAGCTAATTTTTGTACTTTTTGTGGAAACAAGATCTCACTATATTACCCAGGCTGTTCTTAAACTCCTCGGCTCAAACAATCCACACATTTTGGCCTCCCAAAGTGCTAGGATTACAGGGATGAGCCACTGCGCTGGGTTTAAAAGTTTTATTTTAAAATTACAAACCTAGTAAAAGAAGAAAACTGTTATCTGAAAGTAATACATCTTTTAATGAAAGACTATTAATATCGAACTACACACACACACACACACACACACACACACACACACACACACACACACTTTTTAAAAAATTGGGGAGGTGGGCCAGGTGCCTGTAATCCCAGCACTTTGGGAGGGTGAGGCAGTTCTAGTAGCTAGAACTATAGGCACATCCCACCACATACAGCTAATGTTTTAATTTAATTTAATTCTTTCTAGAGATGATGTCTCGTTATGTTGCCTAGGCTGATCTCAAACTCTTGGCCTCAAATGATCCACCTGTCTTGGCCTCCCAAAGTGCTGGGATTCCTTGCATGAGCTCTGACCCTGGGTACATTTTAGAACACCCTCTTTCTTTCCTTAATCCTAAACATTCTGAAGCTGCCTGGGGTCCCAGTTCCATGCCAGTCCTCAGGGTGTTTTCCCAGTGCATAGCAACATCCACGCAGGGCTGGTATGCATCTGAGGTTTAAGGATTGCTCCAACCTCAAGGCTCTGTGCATTGTTTGCACAAAGTTTCTTCCATAATACAGAAAGCCCTTTAGGTATTGCGATTTGTTTTTATTTGTCTTGGTTTTTAACTGTCTGCATGATTTTTCTTATTCAAAAGAATAAAGCAATCCATTATTTTGCTTCACCGTCTTTGAATAGCTGCATGAAACAAGAGGCCTTCTGGATTTTATATGAGGAAAATGTGTCTATAGCCACTCCAATGTAAATTTTACACAATGCGAATATTTCCCCAAGGCCCAGCAACTAGACGTGTAAAAGATGTGTCAACCAAAGCCTCCGCTTGATCTCTGTAGCTCTGGCGGATTAAAAATAACTCCCACTGAGAAATAGAGGCGTGCAGGCTCACAGTGAGACTATGAAACACAGGGACTTCTAAGAAAGCACATGATTCTCTAGGAAAGGATAAATCAAACAAATAGAACCAAGAGACTAAGAGAGTATTACAAACTATTTTCCGCTGGGCGTGATGGGTCACTCCTGTAATCCCGGCACTTTGAAAGGCTGAGGTGGGCGGATCATCTGATGTCAGGAGTTTGAGACCAGCCTGGCCAACGTGGTGAAACGCTGTCGCTACCAAAAATACGAAAATTAGCTGGTTGTGGTGGTGCACACTTGTAATCCCAGCTACTCGGGAGACTGAGGGAGGAGAATCGTTTGAACCCAAAAGACAGAGGTGCAGTGAGCCGAGATTGTGCCATTGTACTCCAGTCTGGGCAACAGAGCAAGACTCTGTCTCAAAAAAAAAAAAAAAAAAAAAAAAAAAAGATAAACAGTTAAAATGAAAAAACTTTGACAATGACTTTTAAAAAATTTTTATTCTACTTTAAGTTGTGGCATACATGTGCATACCATGCAGGTTTGTTACGTAGGTATACACAGGCATTGGTGGTGGTTTGCTGCATCCATCACGCCTTCATCTACATTAGGTATTTCTTCTAATGCTATCCCTCCCCAATCCCCCCCACCCCCTGCTATTCCTCCCCTAGCCCCCACCCCCCAGGCCCTGCTGTGTGATATCCCCTTCTTCCGTGTGTTCTCATTGTTCAACATCCACTTATGAGTGAGAACATGTGGTGTTTGGTTTTCTGTTCTTGTGTCAGTTTGCTGAGAATAATGGTTTCCAGTTTCATCCATGTCCCTGCAAAGGACATGAACTCATCCTTTCTTAAGGCTGCATAGTATTCCCTGATGTATATGTGCCACATTTTCTTTATTCAGTCTGTCATTGATGGGCATTTATTTGGGTTGGTTCCAAGTCTTTGCTATTGTGAACAGTGCCACAATGAACATACGTGTGCAAGTGTCTTTATAATTGAATGATTTATAATCCTTTGGTTACATACGCAGTAATGGGATTGCTGGGTCAAATGGCATTTCTATTTCTAGATCCTTGAGGAATTGTCATACTGTCTTCCACAATTGTTGAACTAGTTTATACTCCCATCAACAGTGTAAAAATGTTCCTATTTCTCCACATCCTCTCCAGCATCTGTTGTCTCCAGATTTTTTAATGATTGCCATTCTAAGTGGTGTCAGGTGGTATCTCAATGTGATTTTGATTTGCATTTCTCTAATAATCACTGATGATGAGCTTTTTTTCAGGTTTGTTGGTTGCATAAATGTCTTCTTTTGAGAAGTGTCTGTTCATATCCTTTGCCCACTTTTTGATGGGGTTGTTTGTTTTTTTTTCTTGTAAATTTGTTTGAGTTCTACATGGATTATGGATATCAGCCCTTTGTCAGATGGGTAGATTGTGAAATTTTTTTCCCATTCTGTTGGTTGCTGGTTTCTTTTGCTGTGCAGAAGCTCTTAAGTTTAATTAGATCCCATTTGTCTATTTGGCTTTTGTTGCCATTGCTTTTGGTGTTTTACTCATGAAGTCCTTGCCCATGCCTATGTCTTGAATGGTATTGCCTAGGTTTTCTTCTAGAGTTTTTATGATGTTAGGCCTTGTGTTTAAATCTTTAATCCATCTAGAGTTAATTTTTGTATAAGGTGTAAGGAAGGGATCCAGTTTCAACTTTCTGCACTGGCTAGCCAGTTTTCCCAACACCATTTATTAAATAGAGAATCCTTTCCCCATTGCTTGTTTTTGCCAGGTTTGTCGAAGATCAGATGGTTTTAGTTGTGTGGTGTTCTTTCTGAGGAGTCCGTTCTGTTCCGTTGGTCTATATCTCTCTTTTGGTACCAGTACTATGCTGTTTTGATTACAGTAGCTTTGTAATATAGTTTGAAGTCAGGTAGCATGATGCCTCCAGCTTTGTTTTTTCTTTTTTTTTTGCTTAGGATTGTCTCGGCTATGCAGGCTCTTTTTGGTTCCATATGAAGTTTAAGGTGGTTTTTCCAATTCTGTGAAGAAAAGCATTGGTAGCTTGATGGGGATAGCACTGAATCTATAAATTACTTTGGCCAGTATGGCCATTTTCATGATATTGATTCTTCCTAACCATGATTATGGAATGTTTTTCCATCTGTTTGTGTCCTCTCTTATTTCCTTAAGCAGTGGTTTGTAGTTCTCCTTGAATAGGTCCTTCACATTTCTTGTTAGTTGTATTCCTTGGTATTTGATTCTCTTTGTAGCAGTTGTGAATGGGAGGTCACTAATGATTTGGCTCTCTGTTTGTCTGTTATTGGTGTAAAGGAATGCTTGTGATTTTTGCACATTGATTTTGTATCCTGAGACTTTGCTGAAGTTGCTTATCAGTTTAAGGAGATTTTGGGCTGAGACAATGGGGTCTTCTAAATATACAATCATGTCGTCTGCAAATAGAGACAATTTGACTTCCTCCTTTCCTAATTGAATATCCTTTATTTCTTTTTCTTGGCTGATTGCTCTGGCTAGAACTTCCAATACTATATTGAATAGGAGTGGTGAGAGAGGGCATCCTTGTCTAGTGGCAGATTTCAAAGGGAATGCTTCCAGTTTTTGCCCATTGAGTATGATATTGGCTGTGGGCTTGCCGTAAGTATCTTTTATTAATTTGAGATATATTTCATCAACACCTAGTTTATTGAGAGTCTTTAGCATAAAGGGCTGTTGAATTTTGTCGAAGGCCTTCTCTGCATCTATTGAGATAATCATGTGGTTTTTGTCTTTCGTTCTGTATATGTGGTGAATTATGTTTATAGACTTGCATATGTTGAACCAGCCTTGCATCCCCAGGATGAATCCTACTTGATTGTGATGGATAAGCTTTTTGATGTGCTGTTGCAATCGGTTTACAAGTATTTTATTGAAGATTTTTGCATCTATGTTCATCATGGATATTGGCCTGAAGCTTTATTTTCTTGTTGAGTCTCTGCCAGCTTTTGGTATCAGTATGATGTTGGTCTCATAAAATGATTTGGGAAGGATTCCCTCTTTTTGGATTGTTTGGAATAGTTTCAGAAGGAATGGTACCAGCTCTTCTTTGTACGTCTGGTAGAATTCAGCTGTGAACCCGTCTGGACCTGGACTTTTTTTGGTTAGTAGGCTATTAATTGCTGCCTCAACTTCATTCCTTATTATTGGTCTATTCAAGGTTTCAACTTCTTCCTGGTTTAGGCTTGGGAGGGTACAAGTGTCCAGGAATTTATCCATTTCTTCTATGCTTACTGGTTTATGTGCATAGAGTTGTTTGTAGTAATCTCTGATGATGGTTTGTATTTCTGTGGAATCTGTGGTGATATCCCCTTTATCATTTTTTATTGCATGTATTTGATTATTCTCTCTTTTCTTTTTTATTTATCTGGCTAGTGGTCTATTTTGTTGATCTTCTCAAAAAACAAGCTCCTGGATTTGTTGATTTTTTGAAGAGTTTTTTGTGTCTCTGTCTCCTTCAGTTCTGCTCTGATCTTAGTTATTTCTTGTCTTCTGCTAGCTTTTGAATTTTTTTGATCTTGCTCCTCTAGCTCTTTCAATTTTGATGATAGGGTGTCGATTTTAGATCCTTCCTTGCTTCTCATGTGGGCAATTTATTGCTATAAATCTTCCTTTAGACACCGCTTTAAATGTGTCCCAGAGGTTCTGGTATGTTGTGTCTTCTTCGTTCTCATTGGTTTCGAAGAACATCTTTATTTTTGCCTTCATTTCATTGTTTATCCAGTCAACATTCAAGAGCCAGTTGTTCAGTTTCCATGAAAGTGTGTGGTTCTGAGTTAGTTTCTGAATTCTGAGTTCTAATTTGATCGCACTGTGGTCTGAGAGACTGTTATGATTTCTGTTCTTTTGCATTTGCTGAGGAGTGATTTACTTTCAATTATGTGGTCAATTTTAGAGTAGGTGTGATGTGGTGCTGAGGAGAATGTATATTTTGTGGATTTGGGGTGGAGAGTTCTGTAAATGTCTGTTAGGTTCGCTTGGTCCAGGTCTGAGTTCAAGTCCTGGATATCCTTGTAAATTTTCTGTCCTGTTGATCTCTCTAATATTGACAGTGGATTGTTAAAGTCTCCCACTATTATTGTGTGGGAGTCTAAGTCTCTTTGTAGGTCCTTAAGAACTTGCTTTATGCATCTGGGTGCTCCTGTATTGGGTGTGTATATATTTAGGATTGTTAGCTCTTCTCATTGCATTGATCTTTTTACCATTATGTAATGTCCTTCTTTGTCTCTTTTGTTGGTTTAAAGTCTATTTTATCAGAGACTAGGATTGCAACTCCTGCTTTTTTTGTTCTCCATTTGCTTGGTGAATTTTCCTCCATCCCTTTATTTTGAGCCTATGTGTATCCTTGCATGTGCGATGGGTTTCCTGGATACCTCACACTGATGGGTTTTGACTTTTTTATCCAGTTTGCCAGTCTGTGTCTTTTGATTGGGGCATTTAGCCCATTTACATTTAAGGTCAATATTGTTATGTGTGAATTTGATCCTGCCATTCTGATGCTAGCTGGTTGTTTTGCCTGTTAGTTGATGCAATTTCTTCATTGTGTCAATGCTCTTTACCATTTGGTACATTTTTGGAGTGGCTGGTACTGGTTGTTCCTTTCTATGTTTAGTACTTTTTTCAGGAGCTCTTGTAAAGCAGGCCTGGTGGTGATGCAATCTCTGAGCAATTGCTTGTTTGTAAAGGATTTTATTTCTCCTTCGCTTATTAAGCTTAGTTTGGCTGGATATGAAATTCTAGGTTGAAAGTTCTTTTCTTTAAGGATGTTGAATATTGGTCCTCACTCTCTTCTGGCTTATAGGATTTCTGCCAAGAGATCTGTTGTGAGTCTGATGGGCTTCCCTTTGTGGGTAACCCGACCTTTCTCTCTGGCTGCGCTTAGCATTTTTTCCTTCATTTCAACCTGGTGAATCTGACGATTATGTGCCTTGGGGTTGCTCTTCTTGAGGAATATCTTTGCGGTGTTCTCTGTATTTCCTGGACTAGAATATTGGCCTGCCTTGCTAGGTTGGGGAAGTTCTCCTGGATAATATCCTGAAGAGTGTTTTTAAGCTTCGATTCATTCTCTCCGTCACAGTCAGGTACACCTATCAAATGTAGATTAGGTCTTTCCACATAATCTCATATTTCTTGGAGGCTTTGTTCATTTCTTTTCACTCTTTTTCTCTATTCTTGCCTTCTCGTTTTATTTCATTGAGTTGACCTTCAACCTCTGATATCCTTTCTTCTGCTTGGTCAATTCGGCTATTGAAACTTGTGTATGCTTCGCAAAGTTTTCGTGTTGTGTTTTTCAACTCAATCAATTCATTTATATTCCTCTCTAAGCTGTTTATTCTTGTTAGCATTTGTCAAACCTTTTTTCAAGGTTCTTAGTTTCTTTGCACTGTGTTAGAACATGTTCTTTTAGCTCAGAATAGTTTGTTATTACCCACCTTGTGAATCCTGTTTCTGTCAATTCATCAGACTCATTCTCCATCCAGCCTTGTTCCCTTGCTGGTGAAGAGTTGTGATCCCTTAGAGGAGGAGAGGCGTTCTGGTTTTGGGTGTTTTCATCCTTTTTGCACTGGTTTCTTCCCATCTCTGTGGATTTATGTACCTGTGGTCTGTGGTCTTCGTAGTTGGTGACTTTCAGATGGGGTCTCTGAGTGGTTGTCCTGTTTGTTGATGATGAAATTATTTCTTTCTGTTTCTTAGTTTTTTTCTAACAGTCAGGCCCCTCTGCTGTAGTACTGCTGGAGGTCCACTCCAAACCCTGCTTGCCTGGGGATCACCTCCAGTGGCTGCAGAACAGTAAGGCTTGCTGACAGTTTCTTCTGCTATCTTTGTCCCAGAAGGATACCCGCCAGATGTCAGCCTGAGCTCTCCTTTATGAGGTGACTCTTTGGATATACGGGGGTCAGAGAGCTGCTTGAGGAGACAGCCTGTCCCTTTTAGGAGCTCAAGTGCTGAGCTGTGAGCTCCGTTGTTCCATTCAGAGCTGCTGGGGAGGTACGTTTAAGTCTGCTGCAGCAAAACTCATAACTGCCTTTTTTTCCCCCAGGTGCTCTGTCCTGGGAAGGTGGAGCTTTATTTATAAGTTCCTGTCATGCTGCTGCCTTTTTTCAGAGATGCCCTGCCCACCGAGGAGGTAGCCTAGTCACAGTCTGCCAGCAGAGGCATTGCTGAGCTGCTGTGGGCTCTGCCCAGCTGCTGTGTGAACTTCCTTGCAGTTTTTTAAATAGGGGTATAGTTAGAACTGCCTGGGTAATAGTGGTCTGCCTCAGTAATGGCGGACTGTCTCTGTAATGATGGACAGCCTTGGTAATGGTGGACTGCCTCGATAATGGTGGACTTCCTCGGTAATGGCAGACTGCCCCAGTAATGGCGGACTGCCTCTGTAGTGGTAGACTGCCTCGGTAATGGTGGATGCCCTGCCCCCCACAGAGCTGGACTGACCCGGGTTCATCTGTGCTTGCTGTGAATCTCTCAATCCAGAGATTTCAGATTGCTGGTCTTTGTGGAGGTGGGACTGGCTGAGCCAGATCACTTGGCTCCCTGTTTCAGTCCCCTTCTTTTCAGTTGAACAGGCAACTCTGTCTCCCAGGCATTCCAGTTGCCAGTTGAAATGGTGCCCAAATTTGTGTGAGCTTTTGTGTGGAGACCCGCTGCGCAGGCTGAAACAGCCATGCTGGCAACTCATGGTGCTTTTCCGCCCGGGAATCTCCTGGCCTGTGGGCAGCAAAAATTCATTTGGAAATGCGGTGATTACTCACCCTCTGTGTTTTCACTGGGAACTGCAATCCAGAGCTGTTCCTATTTGGCCATCTTGGATCCAAGTCCTGCTATTCTTATATTGAGGATTTTTGTACCCATGTTCATCAGAGATATTGGCTGTAGTTTTTTTTTTTTTTTTTTTTTTTTTAACGTCTTTCTCTGGTTTTGGTTCAGGGGCAACACTGGCCTCATAGTGTAAGTTTGGAAGTATTCTTTCCTCCTTGATTTTTCAGAGTAATTTGGGTAGGATTGGTATTAGTTCTTCTTTAAATATTTGGTAAAATTCAGTAGTCAAACCATTGGATCCTGGGCTTTTCTTTGCTGAGAGGCTTTTTATTATGGCTTCAATCTTGTCACTTGTTATTGGTCTGTTCAGGTTTTGGATTTCTTCATGGTTCAATCTTGGCAGATTGTATGTGTCTAGGAATGTATCCATTTCTTCTAGATTTTCCAATTTATTGGCATATGGCTTCTCATAGTGGCCTCTAATGATCCTTTGAATTTCTGTGGTATCGGTTGTAATGTCTCCTTTTTCATCTCTGATTTTTTTATTCAGGTACTCTTGTTTTTTTTTCTTAGTCTTTTTAAAGATTTGTTGATTTTCTTCATCTTTTCAAAACACCAACTTTTCATTTTGTTCATCTTTTGTATGGTTTTCTTTGTTTCCATTTCATTTATTTCTGCTCTGATCATTATTATTTCTTTTTTTCTACCCATTTTGGGTTTGATTTGCTCTTCCTTTTCTAGTTCTTTCAGATGCATCATTAGGTTGTTTAATTGAAGTTTTTCTACTTTTCTTTTATGTAGGGACTTATAGCTATAGACTTTCACTGTATCCCAAAGGTTTTGGTATGTTGTATTCCATTATCCTTTGTTTTAAGCAATTCTAAAATTTCCTTCTTAATTTCTTCATTAACCCACTGGTCATTCAGGAGCATATTGTTTAATTTTCATGTGCTTATATAGTTTTCAAAATTCCCCTTAGTTTTGATTTCAAGCTTTATTCCATTGTAGTCAGAGAAGATACTTGATTTAATTTCAATTTTTTTTTTTTGAAATTTTAAAGACTTGTTTTGTGGCTTAACATATGGTCTTTCCTTAAGAATGATTCATGTGCTGAGGAGAAGAATGTGTATTCTGCAGCCATTGGATGAGATGTTCTATAAATATTTATTAGGTCCATTTGGTCTGTAGTGCAGATTAAGGTCAATGTTTCTTGTTTGATATTCTGTTTGGATGATTTGTCAAAGGCTGAAAGTGGGATGTTGAAGTCTCCACCTCTTACTGTATTGGGATCTTTCTCTTTAGCTCTAATAATCTTTACTTTATACATCTTGGTTCTCCAGAGTTGGGTGCATATATTTGCACTTGTTATATCCTCTTGCTGAATTGACCCCTTTATCATTATATAATGACCTTGTTTGTCTCTTTTTGTAGTTTTTATCTTAAAATCTATTTTGTGTGATATAAGTATAGCTACTCCTGCTCTTTTTTGGTTTCTATTTGCATGTAATATCTTTTCCATCCCTTTATTTTCAGTCTATGTGTGTCTTTGTAGACAAAATATATTTCTTGTACACAACAGATTGTTGACTATTGTCTTTTAAAATCCATTCAGCCAGTTTATGTCTTTTTATTGGGGAGTTTAATCCATTTACATTCAATGCTATTATTGATAAGTAAGGACTTAACTCCTGCCAGTTTGTTATGAGTTTTTTGGTTATTTTGTGATCTTCTATGCTTTCATTCTTTCCCGTCTTCCTTTTAGTCAAGGTGATTTTCTCTGATGGTATGTTTTAATTTCTTGCTTTTTATTTTTCATGTATCTGTTATATGTTTTTTGATTTGAGGTTACCATGATACCTGCAAATAATATAACCCATTTATTTTAGACTGATGGCAACTTACCACTGATTGCATAAAGAAACTAATAAACAAGCAAAAAGCAAACTAACAAAAACTCTGCATTTTATTTTTTTATTTTACTTTAATTTCTGGGATTTTCTCCTTTTTCTCTTGCTGCTTTTAGGATACGTTCTTTATCCTTGACAACTGGGAGTTTTATTATTAAATGTATTGAGGTCTTTTTTGGGTTAAATCTGCTTGGTGTTCCATAACCTTCTTATTACTGAATATTGATATCTTTCTCTAGGTTTGGAAAGTTCTCTGTTATTATATTTTTGAATAAACTTTCTACCCCATCACTCTCTCACCTCCTCTTTAAGGCCAGTAACTCTTAGACTTGACCCTCTAAAGCTATTTTCTAGATCTGGTAGATTGCACTTCTTTTTTTTTAAAATTATTTTTTATTTTGTTTCTTCTGACTATGTATTTTCAAATATCCCGTCTTCATGTTCACTAATTCTTTCTTCTGTATGATCACTTCTGCTGTTCAGAGACTCCGATGCATTCTTCAGTATGTCAATTGCATTGCCAACTCCAGAATTTTTCTTTGATTATTTTAAATTATTTCAATCTCTTTGTTGAATTTATCTGATAGGACTGTGAATTCCTTCCCTGCGTTATCTTGGATTTCATTGAGCTTCCTCAAAACAGCTATTTTGAATTCTCTGTCTGAAAGATCACATATCTTTGTCTCCCCCAGGATTGGTCCCTGTTGCCTTATTTAGCTTATTTGGTGAGGTCATGTTTTCCTAAATGATCTTGATGCTTGTTGATGTTTGTCAGTGCCTTGGCACTGAAGAGTTAGGTATCTATTGTAGTCTTTGCAGTCTGGGCTTGCTTACACACATCCTTCTTGGGAAGGCTTTCCAGGTATTCAAAGGGACTTGGGCATTATAATCTAAGTTTTTGGTCACTGCATCTGCATCTGCATCTGTATTTGCATTAGGGGAAACCCCAAGCTCAGTAATGCTGTGGCTTTGGCAGACTTATATAGGTACTGCCTTGGTGGTCTTGGATAACATATGAAAAAATTCTCTGGATTGCCAGGCAGAGACTCTGCCATTTACTTTCTCCCAAACAAATGGAATCTCTCTCTCTCTCTCTCTCTCTCTCTCTCTCTCTCTCTCTCTGTGCTGAGCTGCCTGAAGCTGAGGAGGGATGACATAAGAACCCCTGTGGTGGCCACCACCACTGGGACTGTGTTGGGTCAGACCTGAAGCCAGCACAGCACTGGGTATTGGCCAAGATCTGTAGTAACCACTGCCTTGCTAATAATTAGGTTTGCTCAAGACCCTAGGGCTCTACAATTAGCAGGTGGAAAAGCCAGCAAGGCTTGTGTTCTTCTCTTCAGACTAGTGAGCTCCCCCTAGCCCCAGGTGGGTCCAGAGGTGCCATCCAGGAGCCAGGGCCTAAAGTTGGAAATCTTAGGATCTACCTGGTGCTCTATTCTACTGCGGCTGAGCTGGTATCCAAGCCACATGACAAATTCTGCTCCACTGTTCCCTTCCCTTTCCATAAGCAAAGGAACCTTTCCCTGTCGTCATCACCACTTCAGTATTACAATGAGTACTTCGGGATTATGATGAGTACTCCCTGGCCACTGCTGATGTTCACTCATGGCCCAACGACTCTTCAGTCAGCTTGTCATAAATGCTGCCAGGCCTGGGAGTTTCCCTTGAGGGCACTGGTCTCCCCCTCTGACCCAGTGAATATCCATAAATGCCATCCAATGGCATCTTGGGGTCTCCATTTCCAAGAGCCAAGGCCTGGAATTGGGGACCCCAAGAGCCCACTTAGTGTTCTATGCCACTGTGGCCAAGCTGGTACTTAAGCTTTGAGACAAAGCACCGTTTGCTATTCCTTTTCCTTTTCTCAAACAGAAAGAGTCTCTCCCAGTAGCCACCATGGCTGGGAATGTGCTGGGTCACACCTAAAGCCAGCATAGCCCTGGGTTTCACCAAAGGTCCACAACAAATACTTCCTGGCTATTACTGCTGACTATTCAGGGCCAAAGGGCTCTTTAGTCTGCAGGTGATGAATCCTGCGAGGACTGGGTTCTTCTCCTCAAGGCAGCAGGTTCCCTCCTTGCCCAGAGTATGTCTAGAAATGTCATCTGGGAGCTAGGGCCTGGAATGGGGGCCTCATGACTCCTTCTTGTGACCTATGCTACTGTGGCTGAGCTAGTATCCAAGCTGCAAGACAGCACAGGGTATTAACCAAGGTCTGTAGTACCCACTGCCTCTTTTCTCTTCCATTTCTTCTTCTCATGTGGAAGAAAGGAGTCTCTCGTGGAGCTGCAAGCTGCACTGCCTGTGGTTGGGAGGGGTGGTGCAAGCACTGCCTTGGCTACCCTGGCTGGTGTCTCACTAGGTCATGTGTCCCCCATGTCCACTGGCTCCAGGCACCACGTCCATAGCACCAGGACTTGCCCACAAATTGCAGTCCCTGTGGCCTAGACTGCCTTTCAAGTTTATTTAGAACCCAGAGCACTTTAGGCCACTGTGGCAAGGCTTGTTGTATCTTAGCTTCCAACCACTAGGATGGATGATTCCCCCTCTGGTTAGGGCTAGTGTAAATGTTCCCTACATGGACACTGGCTGAGTTCTGCTCAGTGTTCTTTTCTGCTGTTAAAGGACAGCACTGAGTCCCAATGCAAAGTCTCACAGTCATTGCACTCTCTCTCTCTCAAGTGCACAGCTTGTCTCTCCACACCACGTGGCTACTGCTGGGGGTTGGAGGAAGGGTGGCATTGGCAATTCAAGACTGTGTTTCCTACCCTCTTTAGTGCCTCTTTCAGTGATACAAAATGAAAACCAGGTACTGTGATTTCTCATCTGGTTTTTGGTTCTTATGAAGGTGCTTTGTGTGCGTGTGTGTATAGTTGTTCAATTTGGTGTTCCTGTGGGGAGGACTACTGGTGGAGGCTTCTATTTAGCCAGCTTGCTCTGTCTCCCAATTGATATCTCTATTTTAGAAGTGAGAAAATTGAGAGAAGTGAGAAAAGTGAAGGTTAAACAGGTTAGGTGATAATGCGCAGGCATGTTTATGAGGCTTCCAAATGCATGAACACAGTACACCACCCTAGAGACTGGATCCCAACCCAGACATATTTTCCTGCAAATGGAAACAAAGTTTATTGTGATCATAAATCTGAGGAATGTTATGGAAACGGAGATGGGAGAGGAGACCATTTCTGACCATTGCTAAAAGCATGAGGAAGAAAGTAGAGCACAAGAGGGTAGGACCCAATGGCTCTGCAACAGACACTGGCATTTGCACATGGCCCTGCCCATTTCCTGCACTCCTCAGCAAGTGCAGGAAGGTTTTCTAAAATTTGATTTTATATACTTATGTGCTTTCTCAAATCCTTTTTGGAAGAATCATTTACAACTAAATAAACCAATTAAATACAGTCAGTATTGGTATGCATGAAGTCGAACTGCATATAAGGGGTCTTTGAAAAGTTTGTGGAATATGTGTATTATGAAAAAAGCTATGCATAGATTTCAAAATTATTTTGTAACAAAATAAACTTATACTAACTTTTTATGACATGTCTGAATAGGATTTAGTTTGAGGCACTATCAGAGCAAAATGAATTCTGCTAAAATTGAAGCAAGAAGAAACATTAAATTTATGGTGACTCTTGGGTGGAAAAATGGTGAAATGCTTTACAAAAAGCCTGTGAGGACAATGCCTTAAGGAAATCAGAAGTTTGCAAATAGATAACTCATTTTGAGAAGGGACAAGATGATGTTGACAATGAAGCCCACAGTGGCAGACCATCCACATCAAGTTTGAGAAAAACTTGATGTTTTTCTCAAAACAAAACAAAAAAAACACAACAAAAAACCTTGTTTATGCTTGTATCAGTCCATTCTCACACTGCTATAAAGAAATACCTGAGATTGGGTAATTTATAAAGAAAGGATGTTTTATTGGCTCACTGTTCTGCAGGCTGTGTGGGAAGCAAGACGATGGCCATCTGCTCAGCCTCTGGGGAGGCCTCAGGAAACTTGCAATCATGGCAGAAGGCTAAGGGGAAGTAGGCACGTCATACATGGCTGGAGCAGGAGGAAGAGAGATGCGGATGGGGAGATGCTACACACTTTTAAACAACTGGATTTGATGAGAACTCTATCACCATGGCAGCACCAAGGGGGATGGTGTTAAACCATGAGAAACTGCTCCCATGACCCAATCACCTCCCACCAGGCCCCTTCTGAAATATTGAGGATTACAATTCAACATGAGATGTGGTCAGGGACACAGATTCAAACCATATCAATGCTGTAATTGAAGAAGACCAGCGATTAACAGCAGAAACAACAGTCAGCACCACAGATATCTAAATTGGTTCAGCATACATATTTCCAATGGAAAAATTAAAGTTCAGCAAATATTTCAGTCAATGGGTGCCAAAACTGTTGAAGCCAGATTAGTTGCAGACAAAAGTGGAACTTTCAATGGATATTTTAAACAAGTGAAAGATCCCAAAGCATTTGTTTGGAGAATTGTAACAGGACAATATCGTTTGAATATATGTCCCTGCCAAATTTCATATTGAATTGTAATCCCCCAGTGCTGGTGGAGGGGCCTGGTGGGAGATGTTTGCGTCATGGGGGAGTATCCCTCATGACTTGGTGCTGTCCCTGGCAATAGTGAGTGAGTTCTCATGAGATCTGGTTAAGTGTGTGGCACCTCCCTGGTAACCCTAAACCCTCTCTCAGCATGGGAGATGCCTGCTCCCCCTTTCACCTTCTGCCATGCTTGTAAGCTTGCTGAGGCCCTCATCAGAAGCCAAGCAGATTCTGGTGCCATGCTTCTTGTACATCCTGCAGAATCATGAGCCAATTAAACGTCTTTTCTTTATAAATTACCCTGTCTCAGGTATTTCCTTATGTTACTGCAAGAATGGCCTAATACACAGATGAAACACTGCTTTACCAACATGATCCTGAAGATAAGCACAAAGTAGTGGCTAATAAGAGGCGGAAGTGGTCGAGAGCAAAGGTCATAGCAATGGTTTCTTGGAATGCTTAAGGCATTTTGCTTGTTGACTTTCTGGAGGATAACTTTTGTTTATTATGAGTGTTTTGACCAAGTTAGCCAAAACTTTAGCAGAGAAATATCTGAGAGAGCTTCACCAGAGACTTCTTCCGTACCACGACAAATTCCTGCTCATTCCGCTCATCAAACAAGGGTGATTTTGTGAGAATTTTGATGGGAAATCATTAGGTATCCACATTATAGTCCCAGTTTGGCTCCTTCTGACTTCTCTTTTGTTTCCTGATCTTAAATAAATCTGTAAAGGGCACTCATTTTTCTTCAGTTAATAAAGATTGCATTGACATGGTTAAGTTTCCAGGACCCTTAGTTTTTTTAGGGATAAACTGCATGGTTGGTATCACCACTCAGAAGAGTGTCTTGAACTTGATGGTTGAGAAATAAAGTTCATATTTTAAATTTTTATCTTTTAATTCCATTTTCCATGAACGTTTTGAAGTCCCCCCCATACACTCACTTTTTTGTGAATATAATAATCTACATCAAGTCACTTGTCTATAAATCAATGATATGAAAATTCTTCATATAGTTTGCAAATCTCATGCCAGTATTCAGGTTAAATCATGACTGGGTTATACATTTTTCAGAAGTCTTTCTAATGTCACTTTGCCTCAGAACATCTTCAAACAAGTGAAAGATTGTAGTTGATGGAAAGCTAAGAGGATTATAATAGAGAAACAACTCTGTGTTTTCAAAAGAACCCCTTAAGGTCACAGTTAGCTGTGGCTTCTGATGAAATGGAATCCTAGAAAATAGAAAATTACTATTATTTATAGTGCTGGCAAATTAAAATCATAGATTTGCATAATAGAAGAAAAGTATAGTTTAATAAAGTCCCTGCTAAGGAAACTGAGAACCTAGAGGCAAAATTTTAATTTAATTTTTTGGCATCCATTGATTTTTCCCCCCCACTTCTTGAATGGTTCCCTCTAAAATAGCAACTATATGTTAAGAATGAAATCTCAACACTCATTGCGTTACAGAAATGTTCTTGAATTATTCGTAATGTTCTTTCATCTTTTCTGCCTCTAGGGGGGAGTGTGTTTTCAACAATTCTGTCCTCAGAAAGTATTTTATTGTGGGCCACAGGCTTCACAGGGGTATTCTTGAATATGACATTAGGGCTGGCTCAACAAGGGAGAAGAGGCCCTTTGAAAATCTGGATGGGCTTTTACGTTAGAGGTTGCAGCCAGGATACCAAGTGACAAGAGTTATAGAGACTGTTATGGTTGGTGGAGAAAACTTACTTCTGATAGAATTTCTAACAATACTTCACAGAATCACATGTTAGTTTCCCTGTATTACTGGTGTCTTTCCTGGTAGTGAGAAATATCATACAGACAGTAATTTCATTTTGTAGAGCTGGAAAACAAACTGTTGAATACTCTATAGAAAACTTGCCATCTTATTGTAGTAGCTTAAAAAAACACAAAAAAGCCAAACAACAAACCATGGCTTGTGGATATTAAGTAAAACATTTCTAAGCCTCACAAAAAATCTATTAGTTTCTGAAATATCATGTTTAGGGCCAACATTGCCTTTCTTTCAAATGGCTAATTTTCTTTTATTGTGCATCATTTTCTCGTATCTTTCCTTTGTTTTCCTTCAACAACTAAACCCAGAAAGGAAGCAGCCAGTAAAAAGGTTATCACTCTTTTGAATGTTAAAAAAGTTCTTATTTTTTACCCATTTTGATGTTTTACAGAATTGAAAGAAATAGTATTTAAAAATTGAGTCAAAGAAATAAGTCATTTCTATTTTTTTCCTCTTTTTTTTTCTTTTGGTCTGTTTTTGTGATTAAAGTGCTGCAAAAATTCTATCATGAAATATTATTTTTGGGTTTATTGTGCTGTATTAGCCTCAAAACTTAGCCATATATATAACATTCTTTATATCAAATTTATTTATATATATATATATAAATTTGATATAAAGAATGTTATTACTTAGAGTAGGAATTAGCTTTGTTCCTAACACTTTTTACGTGATGTCACTGGTGGTCCATGGTTTATTTCGAATCCAATCCCATTTAAAAATATTCTCAGGGGATGAAGATGTCCCTTTTGGGCCTTAATTCATCTGGAGAGTGAGGGGTGTCAGGCTGGGTGACTTCTTAAGTCTTCTGGCCTGAAGGTTAAGAACTACATATTTGCACAAACTTTCAGTTGGTTACAAAAATTCTAATTTGATGGAAAGTAAACAAACCTATAACATTAAAATCCATACACTTATGTTGCTTGGTGGGTCTTCTTATAATCTTGTGACTCTTCTCATTTGAAAAGCTTTAAAAATTTTTTTAACTTTTGCTCATTGGAATTTTTAGGGAGGTGTTTTGAGCCTCAGCATAGAGCATAATACAGGCTTTTTGTTTTTCGTTCTGCTGGGTGGTTTGGGGGCTCTTCCCTTCCGCAGCTTGGTCTTGTTGGTGCTCTTAAGTGTGACAAACTGCAAGTCGACAGCTCATGTCCAAAAGGAGAGGCTACGGGGCACTCACCCTACCGTAAGCGCCGGTTGAACTGCAGGCGAGGCTGGCTAGCATCTGGGATGGGACAGGCGTTCACACCGTGGCCACTGAAACCCCAGACTCTCCGCGTAAACCCACACCAGACACGGCAGAATCAAATCGCCATTGGCTGGTGTCCCCCCACAGGCAGGGCACACCGCGGAGTAAGAGGAAACCCTGATTCCTTCATATGTCTCCTGGCAACCAGTTTTGAAATCCATTAAGACCCTTGGAATTGGAGATTTAGCCCTTGTTGTGTTGCTGTTCTTTTCTTTTTCAAAACCTTTACTGCCATAAACGTAAACGCCTGCCCTTCTGCAAATTCAGGAAAGATTTAATTGTTGTGAAGCACTAAAGCTCAATTTCCAGTGTGTGTGTATTACCCCGTTTGTCGAATGAAATTTTATATAGATGTCTCTTTTGCTCCCTAGTTAGTGGCTCTAATCAAATAAATGAAAGTTCTCGCAGGAATTAGAAGCTCCTACGTAACAGTGAAGATTTTGGGATCACAGTGCATAATCTGAAATCTAAATGACCCAGAAGCTGAAACGTTACCCACAATCACACTGACGGTTCCAGAAAGAGCGACAAGGAGAGTGCTGTTAAGGGCGCTCGCGCGGACGCCAGAAGTTGCCACATCCCCAGAAACCCCAGTTTGCCTTTTCACCGCCAAAAGTGAGAGAACCAGAGCGCGCTGAGGCCTCAGAATGGAAACGCAACGTCTGGGACTGCGGCTCCGGGGTTGAGTCGGGGGCAAGTTTCTGCCGAAAGAGGGCGTTGGTCTGAGACTAAAAGAAAATGTGTGGACACGGGCGCTTAGTCAAATGAAAGATTGTTTTAACACATTTTCAGTGGATTTCGATTTGCGGGACTTAATTGTCAGAATTCTCCCGCCCAGTGTAGCACGTTCACATTGCAAATGACTCGGGTGCGGTAGGCACAGAAGGTTCAGTCCCATCTTGACCCGCCCCGCCGCGCGGCGGACTCCGGCGATGCTCCTCTGGTCACGGACTCCTCCACAGCCGCTTCCCTCCCGTCTCCACCGCTGTTGTGGCTGTGGCCAGTGGTAGGACTGGGTGTCTGAGACGGGACCTTTCTTGGCGTCGCAGAACCCCAGCACAGTGCCTCGCGCGCTCCAGAGGAGGAGTGCTTGGATCTCTGAGCGCTCAGGTTGGAGGGGGAGCGTGCATCGGACCCAGGGGACCTGCCGGGAATGTTTTGGGAAAGACAGTCCCTTTATTTAGACACCTGGTGTAGCAAACAAAGCCCCGAGGACGCTTTGGGGATGCTTTCTGAGCTTTGTGACACCTCCAGAAGTTGAACCGTTCGCTCGCCTTTGGAAGCAACAAGTTTCGCTTTCCTGCTCTCAGTGCGCCGACAGAGGGTCTGTGAACTGGGACACCATGGGCCTGGCACCGCTGCGATTCCAGCGCGAACCTGCGTGGCCCAGCGGGGGGGGGGCTGGCGCCGGGCTGAGAAAGGCGGGGTGTGGGTGACGCCCAGGCCAGCCGGGCAAACCAGGTCCGCGAAGGAGCCATCTGCACTGGGACCTTGATCCTGGTTCCCTGACCTTGCGCGGAGGGACCAGGAAGATCAGGTGCTCGCCCCGCGTCGGTGCAGCAGGAGGGAATGTGGCCGGAATGAGAAAGGTGAGAGCAAGCGGCACCTGAGGATTTTTGCACCGAAACCACAATTTCTAGAACCATCTCTCCCCCGAGTCCTGTTGTTTTGTTGTGCATGGTGTGTGTGTGTGTGTGTGTGTGTGTGTGTGTGTGTGTGTGTATGTGTGTGAGTGTGCACGCGCGCCATTTCTCTACTTTCAAGCACATTTCCTTCTTTAAAGCCCGGAGCTGGAGAGCGTGGCAAGGGAGAGGCGGGGGATCTGAGGCGCCCGGCGTGGTGGGGGCTCTCGCCGACGCAGACGTGGGCGATTTCAGCTTTAAGGAAAAGGCAGAGGGCTGGCAGCGAGTGGGGGGTTAGGGGACAGGGGGAGCGATGGGTAGGGAGGGGGTGCGGGGAGGAGCCCTGATGCAAGAATGTTAATGAGAGACTCCCCCAGCCCAGTCCCCACCTTTCCCCACCCCCACCCACCCCACCCGCTGGAAATACAAGCCCGGCCTCGGCGCGCCTTGTGTGGTGACACGCTCAGCCCCTGCCACGCTATTTAAACGCGGGCTATGGATCCAGGAACCGGCGCGAATCAATGAGATCAAACGCGAGGGAGATGCACCGTCAATTACAAACACTTGGACAAGTCTAACTTTTTTTTTTCTTTTACAAAAACGCTTTCAAAAGCAACCTTAGCAACGCCCAAATAAGAAGCCACCTCTAAACAAAATAGTATATGTATAAAGGGAGGGCGAATATATATAAGTATACGTATGTATATTACAGATGCACAGGTTTACACCAGGTGAACTTTTTCTTTTTCTGTTAAAGAAAAACTAGTGACATTGGAGAGAAGGACTCTTCCTTTCTATCTTTTGGCGCGCCAGTGAAGGGGGTATTCTATTTTCTTAAAGCGCCCAAGGGGGCGCAGGGACCTTGGAGAGAAGAGTGGGGGAGGAAAGAGGAAGGGTGGGTGGGGGCACAGGGCGAGTCGGCGGCGAGGGCAGGCTTGCGGCACGATGCCGTCTCTTCTGGTGCTCACTTTCTCCCCGTGCGTGCTGCTCGTCTGGGCGTTGCTGGCCGGCGGCACTGGTGGCGGTGGCTTTGGCGGCGGCGGCGGCGGCGGGGGCGCAGGCGTAGGCGGCGGACGCCCGGAGAGAGAGGCGCTGCCGCCGGAGAAGATCGAGGTGCTGGTGTTACTGCCCCAGGATAACTCGTACTTGTTCTCACTGAGCCGGGTGCGGCCGGCCATCGAGTATGCTCTACGCAGCGTGGAGGGCAACGGGACCGGGAGGCGGCTTCTGCCGCCCGGCACTCGCTTCCAGGTGGCCTACGAGGACTCGGACTGTGGCAACCGCGCGCTCTTCAGCTTGGTCGACCGCGTGGCGGCGGCGCGGGGCGCCAAGCCGGACCTTATCCTGGGGCCGGTGTGCGAGTATGCTGCCGCGCCTGTGGCCCGGCTTGCGTCGCACTGGGACCTGCCCATGCTGTCGGCCGGGGCGCTGGCCGCCGGCTTCCAGCGCAAGGACTCTGAGTACTCGCACCTCACGCGCGTGGCGCCCGCCTACGCCAAGATGGGCGAGATGATGCTCGCCCTGTTCCGCCACCACCACTGGAGCCGCGCGGTGCTGGTCTACAGCGACGACAAGCTGGAGCGGAACTGCTACTTCACCCTCGAAGGGGTCCACAAAGTCTTCGAGGAGGAGGATTTGCACACGTACATCTACAGTTTCGACGAGACCAAAGACTTAGACCTGGAAGACATCGTGCGCAATATCCAGGCCAGTGAGAGAGGTGAGCAGGAGTGCGTCCCGGGCCCCAGGCCCTAACCCAACAGCTCTCCTTGGCTCTCCCTACACACCCGTCCACTCTGCAGACCCCACTCCCCCTCTGCGGCGCTAAGGGCGGGTGCGCGCGGGCAGTCATTCAGGTGTGCGCTGTGTGGCTGCGACGACCTTTGACGACTGCCCATCGCGGTCGCGGGGTGTTTGTAGAGGGCCCCAGGGAGGTGAAGAGTTTGGAGGGGAGGGCGTCTGAGTCCGCAGCTCCTGTCCGACAGGTGCTGTGAAACCACTTGGGTTTTTTTCTTCCCGATTTCCACTTTGCCAGCGCCCGGCTGGCGATTAGGGGGCGCACTCCCAGTGCCTGGCTCCAACCAGGATCTGAAGCATCCGAGGCGAAAGAGCTTGTTCCCCCAGTCCTTTGCCGGCATGCGTCCCCTCTTAGTGCGGAAACGTCCGCGGACGCCCGGCAGCCAGGCGTCGCCACTTGGCTCGCCCGCTGTCAGGGTTTCCCTGACTGCTGTTTCCACAGACCCCTGGTTTCTTTTAAAGGCTTGTTGAATCACTCTTCTCATTCCTTTCATTCCCCTTCCAGCCCCTTATAAACGAGCGTCTGTGGCTTCCACCAAAAATGCCCCTGTGTGTCTGGACTCTGACGACACTCACTTCCCCCTGCGCGTTCTGCATCGCAGTCTCTAATGCTCCCAGAGCTAAGCTTTGCGGTAGCGCCTTTTGAAGAAACGGGCGCTGAATCTTCTTTCTACCTGTCTCCCAAGTTTTCTCCATGAGTCTTTGGGTATTGTAATAAAACTCAAACTGGACAAAGAACTCGAGGCTGAGGATGTGGCTATGGCTGCAGGGAGCGGGTGGATGAGGGTGTGTAATCGCCACTGCGGCCCGTTTTACTGTAGGGTAGAATCTGAGGGAAGGCGGGTTGAGATCCCAGCATAGCGCAGCTCCCCTCCTCCCTTGAGTCAGGGATTAGGGGCACCGCGTTGAGGGAATCCCCGTCTCTGCTCCCCCTCGGCGCGAACGCGCCTGGAGTTTGAGCAGTGCAATCCCGGCAATGCTCCCCGAGATCCCAGGGCCGCGCGGATGAGACCGAAGAGGAGCAGAGCTGAGCCAGGCGGGGGGCGAGTCCACAACTTGGCTTGGCGGGCACCTGGGCGCTGGTCATAGGGGATAGCGCAACCTGAGGCCGAGGGCCCCACCAATAGGTGAGAGTGGGCAGAGAAGCCATTGATAATGGCGCTGCAGCCATGGCCTTGCCATGTTGGCCACTTCCGACTCACCCTTTAGAGCAAAGAGGCGAGAAATGTTTGGCAGTGAGAAAGCATGGCCAAGTTTTGAGCTCTCGAACTCAAGGCTGTCTGTGCCGAATCCCTGCCGGACAAGCAGGCGGGTCGCAGGCTTCTCTGATTATGAAAAAGG
Source organism: Ateles fusciceps (assembly GCA_036589455.1). NCBI lineage: Eukaryota > Metazoa > Chordata > Mammalia > Primates > Atelidae > Ateles > Ateles fusciceps. The sequence continues at coordinate 10,116,449 of JAZHEH010000572.1, read as the reverse complement.
GCACCTGTATCCAACGGCTGCAGACTTGCCACAGCTCGACAAGGAACCTACATCTACGCTCCCAACTCCCAGTCGCCGGGTTACCGAAGCCTCAGTGGGGGCAGTCTGCGCCCCGGGCTGCAATGGCTCCCGGAACCTGCTTCTTCAGTTCTCGGCTTTCGAGGGCAAGGAGCTAAATAAAAATCAGAGACTTACCAAGGCTGGCTGGGGCTGGGGGTGTGCCCCCTACGGGCGAGATCCGCGGTTTGCTGACAGGTCCGTGATGCCACTGCCCGGTAGGTCCCGTTGTCCGCGGCTGCTTCATCGCACGTGGCCTGGGATACTAAACCAAGGGCAGTGTGACCCCAGAGGAGGGCAGATCTCGGCCCGGGGCCCCTCAGCCTCACAGTGGCGGCTGAGGCCTGGGGGTAGGCGGGCAGCAGTGTCCTGGCGGGCCTGGGGACTGGTGCACCCTGGGCTTCAGAGGATTAGGCCGCAGTCGGCTGTTGGGAATTACTTTTTAATTCCAAAAGCCTCATAGAGGTTCCGAAGTCTCTTTGCTCCCCCCACCGCCATGTTTTCATTGAGTGGTGAAAGCTGGCTTAACTGACCTGTATATTTTACAAGTGATAAGATTAGAATCTTACAATTCTTACTCTAAAAAATGTTTCCAACAGTGACCTGGCAGATATTTAGAAATATGAAACAAAACAGTTTCTCCTCTAATCTTCCCCGCCCTTCCGCCCCAAAATTCCTTACACTCTGGAGAGAAAGTTGCTTGATAACAAAGCTCTCTTAGGGGACCTTTTACAAACACAATGAATCACAATTACTTTACTATAAGCAATTAATGCATTAAATAGGGCTTCAGTTGCAGTGGAGTTTGTGGTTCAGTCACTGGCCAGCGGACCTTGGACTGCTAGGAAACCCCTGTACCCCAAGCCGCTCAGGTAAAGTGGGGGTAGTCAGGGCACCCACATCTTTGGGAAGCTGGGAGGCTTAGAGGAGCTAACACAGGAATGCGTGGGAGCAGTGCCAGATGAATACAAAGTGCTCAATACATGTGCAGTTTCGTTGTAGTTATTATTTTATATGTGATGATGATCAACTTTACCCCGGGGGTGAGGCGAGGCCATGGGAAAGAACCTTGGGCTGAGATGCAGATGCCTCTGGATATGGCTGGTCTTCTTATCTGAATTTTTTTTCTCTGTGAAACAATGTGTGGGGTGAGAATCAGGCCTCTTCAAACTGATATTCTCACCCAAGTGTGAAATGCAACTGACAGTATTTTTGCTTTTGAAAATTCCCTATTAAGCATTATGAATTAAAGTAGAGGGAGTTTCTCCCTCTTTTGGTGAGAATGTTGGTATTACTTTTTTTGGACTTAAGTTTCTCTTTAAAACCAAATCACAAATGTTTGAATTTCTTAAGTAAAAAACTGACCATGCCAGTATCTCAAATAATAATGTGACTAAAATTTCACTTGGCATACTGTAGAAAGAAAGACTAAGGGACATCCATTGTCTCTTTGTTTTAGAGATTTACCATCTAAGTCAATAAAGTCATTTTTTTCCTGTCATGTCTTTCGCTAATACCACTACAATAAACAGAACTGAACATGTATTATTTTTAGAAACAATTATCTTTATTTAAAATGAATTCACTTACACAGCCAGCTACTGCCCTCATATTCCACACACTTAACAATAAATTTAGTTTTAAAGAGACAGGCTTAGAAATAATTTTTTCAAGCAATAAAAGTCAGTAGTTGTTTTGTGGATGCATTTTATATGATGCAGAACCAGAAGTATCCTGGTTTATACCAAGAACTGTAGTTTTATAGTTTTAGTTGTTAGTATGTCATTAATCTGGGCCTGCATAATGACAGTAGAGATAACAGTATTTAATCAATACAAGAGTCATTTAGTTTTAGAATTAGTCTTGGGTAAATGATTGAGTGGTCAATCAGCAGTATTTTTAAGGAAACAACCCATGATAGGTGTAAAATAACACAGGAGTGGGGGAAAAGAAGAGCTTTGTAGGCTGCAGTGTGGAAATTCTAAAGGCATTTGGAGTAGCGGAGCTTTATGAACCACAGATATAAAGATGCAATCTCCATTTTGCAATGATATCTATTGCTATGTCGGTAGAAACAGCCATAGAGAAACTTTTTCTGAAAAAAATTAGATTTTCTTTTTACCAAAGTTTAGTTCTACAGCTATAGAAAGTGAGAAAAACTACACAAGACTTAGGAGAAAAAGATTCCTGTCTCCTAGTCACCGTGTTTCACTTTCTAGAAGCAACCATTTTCAATTCTTGTTAGCTGTTCCTATAGGTATTAGCCTTCGTATCTTTTAATAACGTGCTACTTTTTTTTTTTTTTTTCAGTTTTAGGTCTTATCTCTTGGAATACCAGTGGAAGAAAATTTTCTTCTCGATCATTCTACTGCCTGTTCACCACACATGCAAGCTTTCTTTCCAGTCATATTTCCAATATGGTTGTTTCCAAATTTTTCTCAGGAGGCTGAGGTGGGAGGATTGCTTGAGTCCAGGAGTTTGAGGCTATGGATTGCACTATTTGAATAGCCACTGCATTCCAGCCTGGGCAACCATAGCTAGACCCCATCTCTTGAACAGTTTTTTTTTAGTTAGCCCAGTATTCAATATAAATATTATCATTAATTTCTAAATGATATTTATTGTTAAGTCATATAGGCTCTTATGTTGACACTTCCTTTTTCCTCCTACTTATTTTCCATGGAGTTTAAAAAGTCTGCTTTTGTTTATTTGCTTAATTTACTATGGATTTATAATTAAATAAGCTTCTAATTCTTTATTTCAAGTCTCCTGAGTTGTTTCAGTTAGTTATTTTCTAGGTATTTTGCACAATTGCCAGTCTGGGTTCTTCAGTATCCTCCTGGGACTTCCATCACCTCTCTGTTGAGCTAGATCCCTGTGTGTTCCTCTTTTTGATTATGGTTTTGTTTTGGTGGAGCACATCCTCCAAGAGCTTTCTGAGAAAGGTTGAGTAAGACCTAAATTTTGAGAGCTTTTGTGACTGGAACATTTTCGTCATATCTTTATATATAATTATAGTATTCTAAGTTGGAAATAATTTTTCCTCAAAAATGTGACAGCATTGCTTTACTGTCTTCTAAATTCTAACATTGCTATTAGGAAGCTGGAATCAGTTTGGATTCTGAACTTACTGTTTGTTGTTTTGCTTTCCTGGAAGTATTTAAAATCTTCTCCTCTTCTTTGTGTACTCAGTAGGCCTCTTTTATACAGAAACTCATGTCTTGTAATTCTGGGAATACTTCTTAAATTATTTCTGTGATAATTGTATCCTTTTTATTTACTCTATTTTCTCTTTCTAGGTTTTTTTTCTTATTTGGATGCTAGACCTCTTGGATTGATCCTCTACTCTTCTCATCTTCTATTTACTGCTTTTTTTTTTTTTTTTTTTAATTCATCTTGTTTGGGTATTTCCTAGGCCACTTCCAAAGTTACTGCTGAGTTTTTCATTTTGTTATCACACTTTCAGTGTGCAGGATATGGCATACTCTGCTTTGCTTCCATGCAATAATAGCCCTCTTTTCCTTCTAAGTTTAGAATTAACTGGAAGATGGGTACAGGAGCCAGATGGAGAATATGAAAATATCCTTATTATTGATAAAACCACTTAGAGAACATGGATTTAGATCCATTTCCAAAAGGGCCTGCTTGCTATTACTTCCTTCCAGAATTAGGCAGGAATATCTATTGAATCACAGATAGTACCATTTAGCTGCAGATCTCCCCCTGCTAACTCCTGACCATGTGACACAAGAAGCCCATGACGTGGGCTCTCTGCAAACAGCCACAACCCAAGAAGAAGGAAGAAAAGACTGAGCCAGTATACTGAGTTTTAGGCTCAACAATCAGACATTTCACTTTTTTTTTCCTCTTGTTGTGGGTGAGGGGAGGATAAATGAAAGCACATTGAGAGATGAGAAATGTTAGCCCATTAGAAATTTCTCCCAATGGAAACTTGAAATTTAGGAAATAAATATCCCCCCCAATTCAGGCATATTACATGGAATGTTTTGGATTCTCTGAATTGACTACTATAGCCACCTCTTTGCATTTCTCTCTGGTGTTCTTAGGGTAATTGCAAGAACATGATACAATAGTGAGACGCCATTTACAGAAGTCATTGTGCGAACCAGATGATAGAGGGTGGTATGGAACATTGAAAGTTCTTTGGCAAGGAGGAGAAAATAGAGTCGGTTGAAAAAGTCTATACATAGAGTTACACCATCATCCCCCTCTTTTAGAATTTCAACAATTTGACCTAAAATTAATATTTATATATTTAACTATATTGTGATACAACAAAAACTTCCTTAATTAACCTCCACTTATGCAGGTAGCAGGATTAGCTGATGTTCTTTGTTCTCTATATATTTTATCACCTCTTGGTAGGCGTTGGCAGCCAGTATAGTTCTTCTGAGTATGCCGCACATACTTCTTCATATATTTTCTGAGTTGTCCCCAAGTCTGTTGATGCTGGTTGTGCTCATTATGATAAATCCATAATTTAATTAGTTATTACATAAATTAATAAAACATGAGCAGGAAGAGAAAGCTACTTTAATAAAAAATTATTCTAAACCTTTTGATTGTATAAAGGCAAGTTACTAAAAATACTTGCTGTTCAATTAGGCATGAATGAGTCAACTCTAAAAGATTGGGGGAGCATCAGAAAAATCTAGGATCATGCCCTCTGACTGCTGTGCCAGTGTTGTTAGGTGCTTGCTGCAGTTTGAACTGAAACTGGATGATGATGTGCATCATGGGTTCGGTTTATTCAAGAAAGTCAATGCTCTGCCCATGAACTTGGAAATTAGGGCTTCCTTTTGAGTTTTAAACCACATGACCAACACAAAATGGATAAGGTCTAAAATAATCAAAATCTGCTTAGATAGATATAGTACCACTCTGCTTGCTTAGTCTAAGTGGGTACTAACATTTAAAAAAAAGAAAGTAGGCTGGGTGGGGTGTCTCACGCCTGTAATCCCAGCACTTTGGGAGGACAAGGTGGGCAGATCACTTGAGGCCAGGAGTTTGAGACCAGCCTGGCCAACATGGAGAAACTCTATCTGTACAAAAAATACAAAAATTAGCTGGATGTGGTAACACACACCTGTAGTCCCAGCTGCATGGGAGGCGCTCAGGTGGGAGGATTGCTTGAGCCCAGGAGATGGAGGTTACAGTGAGCCAAGATTGAGCCACTGCACCCCAGCCTGGGTGAGCAGAGTGAGAGTCTGTCTCCAAACAACAACAAAAAACAAAGAATGTGTCCTTCAGAAGGACTTGGTGGTGGTGGGGTATGTCTTCATTTGTTTTCTGTTGCTATGACAAAATACCACAGACTGGGTAATTTATAAAGAAAATAAGTTTATGGCCAGGTGCGGTGGCTCACGCCTGTAACCCCAGCACTTTGGGAGGCCGGGGTGGGAGGATCGCCTGAGGTCAGGTGTTCGAGGCCATCCTGGCCAACATGGTGAAATCCCATTTCTACTAAAAATACAAAAATTAGCTGGGCATGGTAGTGGGCACTTGTAATCCAGGCTACCTGGGACGCTAAGGCAGGAGAATCACTTGAATCAAGGAGGCAGAGGTTTCAGTGAGCTGAGATTGCGCTATTGCACTCCAGCCTGGGTGACAAGAGCGAAACTCCATCTCAAAAAAAAAAAAAAAAAAGAAGTTTATTTAGCTGATGGTTCTAGAGGCTAGGAAGTCCAAGAGCATAGTGCTGGCACCTTGTGAGGGCCTGCCTGCTGTGTCATAATACTATGGAGGGCACCACATGGTGAGAGAGCAAGTGCGTGCCAACTTAGGTCTCTCTTCCTTTTCTAAACTGCCAGTCCCATCTTGGGGGACCCACCTGATGACCTTATCTAATTCTAAGTATCTATCAAAGGCCCCATCTCCAAATACCATCAACATATGATTTTGAGCATTAGGTTTCCAATACATGAAATCTGGGGAGCACAACTAAACCATAGCAGGAAGAGAGAGAAGGAGATGAACCGGGAATGTAAAAACAGAAAAAAAGTGCCACAGAGGCCAATGTTTAGGAATACTTCAGGCAAAGTTTAGGAAAGCTTGTCCTCTGGTCCTTGGACCCTGCCTGTTTGCTCCTGGACCAGATATATCTCTTAGATGGATGCCTAAGGTCATCAAATTTTGGTGCCTTTGATACCCTGAATCCTCCACTGGCCTCCCTGTTTCTGATTTCATCCTTACCTACATCCTACTGTTTATAATTTGTCTCTCCAGTTAGCATGCCCAGGTACAGGGAAGGTTGAAACAAGTATATTCATAACCATTCTGGCCCTCATTGAATTTAAGTAGTATGAATTTCAGATTACCTAAACATGTCTGAGTTAGGTTATTGGAAACTTGCCCCTAAGCAATGACTCTACTCTCTATATATTGACAGAATCAGGTTCTGCATCTTGGGATTGACAGCCTGACCCTGGGCTATGATCACTTGATCGAAAAATGTTGAGGGCTGCTTGGTGGCCAGTCAGCCAGAGCTTCCTGGAACCTCCTGGAGACATCCACTCTTGGGATCCACATTCTTCAAACTTGTCCAGCCTCAGTCCCTTGTTGAATGTTTTATGGGACATTTTGGCATTTTGTTGATTCAAGAGGCTAGAATCAAATCAGAGGTAAAGCAAGGGTGTAAGTCATAACAAATAATTAGGAATTTCTTTGAAAAGTTCCTTACTGAGGCATCTTGGAATTTGATTATTTATCCCAAATATGTAACTATACTTTCAGGCAGAAACAACACCTACTCCCATAGTTATAGATCTTTAGGAAGTTTGTATTGTTTTAGAAACTTTTTCTCTAGAGCTTTTATGCTGTACACCAAGTCCTTTTGGGGTATGAAATGTCAGAGTCGTGATCTAACACTGAATTAACGTGTGCAGTAAACTAAATATCAACAAGAGCCCAACCTCCATGCAGGTTGCCAAGGCCGCTTTGGCATAGCCTGAAGTTTGTTTTGCGTCTTTCAGCCCCCATGCTTTTACAAAGAACATACACATCTTGGAGGGCTGGCATGCATCGTGATAATGCGGTTATAGCACCCAGGTCTCTCCAGGTCTCTCCTCTGCACGGTATGTGTGCAGCAAAACACAGTGGTCCCTGTCATGGAGACCTGGGTCTATCAACAGGGATCAAAATGACTGGGTAATGGTCAAGCCGTACTTCACCCCAGCCTGTGTAGCCCTTATGTGGTAGGCAACAATATCCAATTGGAGAGGCTTTTGAGTTGTGTGAAGCCTCTTGAATCCAACAGTGTGGATATAAACTGAGAGAACATGAGAGATACCTGGAATCTTATAAACCATTTCTTACATATGTAGAGGCAACCTGAAAATAATGTTTTAAAATTCAAACAGCAGAAAGCTTGTAGCACTCCCTGAATCCTCTGATTTGCCAAGTGAATGTTCTCTCTAAAACCATTGAGTTTGCTTTTTCAGGACAATGCATTTACCATGCTATTAAGTATAAAAAACAGTTGACAATTTGCACCGTCTTATATTGGGCAAATCAGATGATATATTTGATGCATTTTTTTAAACAAATTATTTTGAAATAATCTTGCACTTTTGGAAAAGATGTAAGAAAGTATAAAGAACTGGTTTGTAACAAGCTTCACTTAAGAGTTTCATCAATTGTAATATTTTGCCACATTAGATTTATGATTTCAACTCTCTTCCTTTCCCTCTCCCCCTCCTCTCCCCTCCCATCCGTTCCCCTTCTCTTTCTCATCTACCTATGCTCTATCAATATATGTGTACATATACATATACATACACAGATAATACTTTTTATGAACCATTTGAAAGTACAGAATCATGCTTATTTATCCCAAACATTCAAGTGTGTGTTTCCTAAGAACAAGGACATTCACTTACATAACCACAGTATAATTATGAAAAGTAATAACTTTAACAGAAGCAGAATTCTATTATCTAGTGTATGGAACTTATTCAAATTTCACCAATCATCTTCATAATGCCATTTATAGCAAAACATTTATTTATCTATTTATTTATTTTAAGGTTCAGAATCCAATCCAGCATCACACATTGTAGTCAGTTGCCTGTTCCTTTAAGTCTCTTTCAGTCTAGAACATTTCTTTAGCCTGACTTTGTTGTTCATGAAATTGAGGATTTTAAAGAGCATAGTCCGGTTTTCTACAGACTGTCCTCCAAGTTGGGTTTATGGCTGTCTCCCGATTAGATGTAGGCTGCCCACCTGGATGTTTTTGGTCCTTGGAGTGTTATTCTAGGTGTCTCATGAGTCTGTGTTGCCGTGGTTGGTAATGTTGGCTTCCATCGCTTGGTTATGGAGGTGTCTGCTAGGTTCCTCCATGGTCCGTTTGTAGTTAACAAGGGATTGTGAGGAGAGACTTCAGGACCATACGAGTATCCCGTTCCTTGTCGACATGTCCCTTACCGGTGTCAGTGATCTCGAAGTGCTCTGCAAAGGGGTGCCTCACGTGTGTTGTTTGTTCCTCCCCCCAGTGGTGATCATGTGTGCGAGCAGTGACACCATCCGGAACATCATGCTGGAGGCGCACAGGCATGGCATGACCAGTGGAGACTACGCCTTCTTCAACATCGAGCTCTTCAACAGCTCTTCCTATGGTAACTCTGCTTCCACTTTCTCCTGCTCTGCTAAGGTTCCAAGAGAGGTTGTCAGGTGCCCGTGAATGGTGGGTTGGATAAAGAATATGCAGTACGTAAACACCAGGGAATACTATGCAGCCATAAAAAAGAATGGGATCATGTCCTTTGCAGCAACATCAGTGGAGCTGGAGGCCATAATCCAAACAAATTAATGCAGGAACGGAAAACCAAACACTGCATGTTCTCACTTATAAGTGTGAGCTAAATACTGAGCAAACATGGACATAAGCATGGGAACAACAGACACTGGGGACTCCTGAGGGTCATGGGGGTGGGTTAAAAAAACCCTGTTGGGTACTACGTTCACTACGTGGGTGATGGGATCCATACTCCAAATCATCACACAATATTCCCATGTAAAAAATCTGCACATGTACCCCTTGTATCTAGAATAAAAGTTGAAATAAAAAGCAAGGGAGTTGTGAGAAAGAGTCAAAAATTTGAATTATGTCCATAAATGTGTTTTCCATCAATGCAATTTTGGAAATTTGTTACTCTGAACACTCATACAGCTTCTCAAATTTCTTGAATTAGCTTCATCTCCAACAATTCAATCAGAGCAAAAAAATGCTATGTACCTGTGATGTCAAGACACCTGTCTGAGCATGAGCGTAGCCCACTCCCATAGTCGCTTTAAATGGTCATAAATCCAGGTTCCAACGACCCCTTGTCCGAGTACTTTTCCAGCTGCACGTTGCTATCATCATGATACCGTCATGATCAGAATAGTTTCAGTGAGATTTGGGCAGAACTTTTAATAGAATGGAATAGACTAGAACATGACACTATTGAACAGGTAAAGGGGGTATCATACTTAGCATGTGTATTTTTTTAGAAAACTTTTACTTTAGTAATATTATTGTGGATTTGTGTGTATAGGTGCATGCTACACCTATGTTTGCAATGGGTCACAGTGTGAAATAAAATAACTGTCACTGCAAATTGAGGTAAAAATCATTTGAAAGCCACTGCTCCCCCGCCCCTCTTTCTTCCAGATTACTGCACCTTAAACCGCTCCTATATAGAAGTTGGAATCACCAATGCACAGGGTTGAAAGCATTTAATTCCCTATAATGAATCTGGGGAAGTTTGTGGGTTCCTATGATGGAGGGTGTTTAAGGAGGTCATCAGGATAACAGGTACAAGACATTTCTCCCCCCCAAACGTGGTTAGGGCTCTCTCTGAAGCAGACAGCGTAAGGCTACAGAACATTTTCTCAAACACTGCACGCTGGCTCTTCAGAGCTGAGCACTTGTAGGGGAAGTGTAAGTGTGTATATCACAAATGGCATGTTTACACTGAACTTCACTTCCCAGTTCTTGCTGATGAGATACAGTTGGACAGGATCTAAACCTTAAAACATACGCCCCGGTTTCCTGCTCTGATATCCTGACTTACTGGAGCAGTACGTCATTGTGCATATACAGATAATCAAACACACTTTTCATGGAGATAAAGAAAAGTCGATGAAACAAAAGTAGCCACTGCTCCCTGTAGCAGATCAAATTGGAGATCTGAGGCTCGCAAGATAAACACTTATTTTGTCCTCCTTGCTTCCATGATGGTCTTTTCCCCCTCTCGGGGTCGTCTGGAGAAGGTGGGCGTAAGCCAAGGAAGGCAATTATTTTCTCTCCTTAAATGACCACCAGAGCTGAAGATCCACAGTACCGTGGGGCTAGGCCAGGTGAAGGCTAAGCCTTCATTTCTTGGGCAGATTCTGTGATGGTTCAGCTACTCATTCAGGTGATATACGTTGAAAGCTTACTATGTTCTAGGTCCTTGGTAAGTGCTGGGAGCTACAGGATTGCACAGTTACCCCAATGTGGGTACCCATTATTGGCTGCAGCTCTTCCGCCACAGGATTGCTGAGCGCAGGGCTCGGTGCTGAGCAGACTACCTTCCTCTTTCATAAATATTCCTCACCCAATGCAAGCTTGGGTGTTTAATACAGCATTACTATCCACCACTCCTCTGCAAGTGCTTTCCTTAAGGTCACCCACCAGTGAGCTTCTCATTACCAAATCCATTAGCCTTACCTGAGACCATGCTTCCATGCCTCCAAAGCAGTGCCACCCAGTGGAACTTCCTGCAATGACGGCTATGTTCCTGTCTGTGCCGTCTAATATGGTAGCTGCCAGCCACACGCGGCTATTGAGCACTTTAAATACAGCAAGCATGATGAAGAGCTGAACTTTTAATTTTAATTAAATTTAAATAGTCACACGTGTGGCTAGTGGCTACTCTGTGAGACAGCATGTCTCTAGAGCATTCTATCTGGTTGCCATCCATCCCTTTCTGGTAACCCTATGCTCTTAGCTTTGGTGACACAGCATTCTTCTGGTTCTCTGTTAGCTCCTCTCTGTCTCTTCTTACTCCTTTTGCCCACTAAAAATAGCATCCCCCAAAGTGTCTGTGCCCTGCCCTTCTCCCTCTGCTTTCTGCACTCTCTTTCATGTCTGGTGAGGCAGCCCCCCGCTTCTAACTTGGAGCTGTGTGGAAATGACACCCAGTATGGTCTCTAGTCCTCACTCCTCTTTTGGCTTTGCACTAGTATTTCCACCTCTAGCCTGGTGGTCACTTGAGTATTCTTGGATTTACCATACCCGTAACTGAAATAATCATTTCCACTTCCTCCTAACCACCTCCTCCTCCATCTGGCTCTGCTGCTTCCTTAATGATACCCTGTTTTCTTTTTCTCCTTGGCGTCATCTGTGACATGCCTCCCTCTCTGTCCCTCACTCCCTAACTGTTGTACAGTCTTGAGATTCCTCATGCACAGCCCTCTACCTTTGTTTTCAAAGGCTCTATCTCTTTTTGATAATAAAAGTAGTCAATGGTTATTATGGAAAAATTTATATATTTGGAAAAAAAAAAAAAGAAAGGAAAACTTGCTCATAATTGTAACCATCCCGAGAACCATTTTTGGTGTGACTTCCCACATATAACCTTCCCTGACCTCTTGCCTGGATTACTGTGGCTGTGAACGCTCGGTATCTCCCCCCCACTCTAATCCACTGCTATTTCCCAAGGCTGATTCTCATCATGTCACTCTTCTGTTCTGCTCATAAATCTCCAGAGGCACCCAGTTGTCTACTGCATTAGTTTGTCCCCCACTGATGGGGCGTCATGCCAAGCCGACCTCTGCTTTCCTCGTGCTCAACAGCCTGGATAAGGGAGATGTTACTGACACAGCACCGTTAGAAATGCCCACAAAAAGCAGGAAGGCACAGTATCAGTTATGGTTGGGAATAGATATCTATTTAGCTTGGCTTACATTTATTAAGCACTACTATTTCCATTCTTTTTTCTAGGAAGCAAAACTCTGGGCTGGGCGTGGTGGCTCATGCCTGTAATCCCAACCCTTTGGGAGGCTGAGGCAGGTGGGGTGGATCACTTGAGATCAGGAGTTCAAAACCAACCTGGCCAAAATGGCGAAACCCCATCTCTACTAAAAATACAAAAATTAGCTGGGTGTGGTGGCGCATGTCTGTAATCCCAGCAACTTGGGAGGCTGAGGCAGAATTGCGTGAACCCTGGAGGCAAAGGTTGCAGTGAGCAGAGATTGTGCCACTGCACTCCAGCCTGGGTGACAGAGCGAGACTCTATCTCAAAAAACAAAAACAAAAGCAAAACAAAAACAAAAAAAGGAAAACAAAACTCCAAAGCCATTACCTTTTAGATTGTGGTAGACAGATTTATTGTACTGGATTTTACTTCTTTGCAAATTAAAAAAAATGTTTTTGCCCATTTCAGTCCCTGAGATGGTTGCAGTTTCTACTCCTATCTGTATTTTCTAATTACATTGCATACAAATCTATGGAGTTAAGCATTTCCCTTCTTAGACCCCTGGAGAGAACTTTTTTCCAGATCTGAGAAACTCATACACTCTTTGCTTGAGACATCACCTCTACTGAGTCTTGATACTTAGAGTCAATTAAAAATGAATCAATAACTATTTATTGCATGCCTGCAAGCAATGGGCTCCTCCATTGAACAAAGATGTCCTGAGCATTCTTAGAATTTGGGGTCTTCCTGGCAGTGGACTTGGCCCCTTAACAAAGGCCATGCTGTCTTGGTGAGTGAGCATCCAGCTGGTTTTACCTGCCTGATGACTCACTGGCCGGAGCACGAGTATGGCTTGGCTCATACTGAGGCCTCCACAGTGTCTGGGATGTTTCATGGGAGGGGGAGGAGGACTTTGTCAAGTTTTGCTCAGTGGCCTGAAATTTAATCTTGTGCTCATTGAGCACAGATTTAGTTCCTAATGAATTCTGTCCTCAGCTGTGTCTTGCTTATCTTTTAACAGCTCCCTGACACATGTAAGCAATTAATAAATGGTTGCTATTATTAGGATTATGATTATCCAGATGGCTCTGCAAACATTTTCTTTGTCTCTGCCTTTTTTCGGGCTCCAGACTGAAGCACCCAGCTGCCTCCTGGCTGTCAGGCACATTTGCACCTTTGCCCGTGCTGTGCTGTAGGCTCAGCCAAGCATGCCTTTCCACCCTCCTCTCCTCCTATTAAAATCCTGTTCACACAGTTAGGACCGGGCTAATGCTTCTTCCTCACACACAGCCTTCCCCCAGTTGAGAGCGTCCTCCTCTAAACTCTGTGTTGTTTCTTTGTACCCCCCCCGAGATAGTAAGCTGTGGTCCTACCTGTGATAACCTCAGTTGTTTACATGTCACACCTTCAGCCTCTCTTGAATGTGGTGGAGACTGTATTTACAATGCCCACCCTGCCTATCTCAGGACCTTGCATAGTTCATACATGTTTGTCTGATTCAAGCTGTCATAGAAATTCCAAATCCATCAGGTCTTTGTTGAACTTCTTCAGGAAGAGTAGAATGAGTGCCACAAAGTCCCGGCCACATACCCCAGAGATATTCTCACTGCATAGCTGTTGGGTTCGAGGCCTCTGCTAGGGATGTGGAGGCTCTGTGCAAACAGATGACTTTGGCATTGGATGCCAGCAAGTGGAGTTCCTTATATTTTCAGAGATCCCAGGAATCATAATAACAATTCATAGAAAAAATAGTTCATTGTCAAAAGTCAGAGGCCCGCCTTGTCTTTTGGGGCCCTGTAAGCCACATGTTTTCTTGAAAATAAAGTAATGAAGAGAAAAATAATTATGCTTATTCATGTAATTTGACTTTGCTTTTGTAAAAGAGAGACCTGTGAAACACTGGGCTACCCAGCTTCCCAATGCATCAGTTTCCTTATCTGTAAAATAGAGAGGGTCATAGTACCCATATCACAGGGTCTCGTGAGGAGTAAATGTTTTCATGCATATAAAGTGCTCAACAAATAGAGCTTCTATTATTATTATATATGTGCTTAATAAATGTTAGCGTTTTTTATTTCATTACCACAAATGCACTAATGGAAGTTTTCTAATAAATAATTTCTATGATGTTGCCAGCACTGGAGAGATACAAATCTTTGAATTCACCTAAGCAACCATTCACCCTGAAAAGATTCAAGAAATTTCAATAATCTCAAACTTTTTTCTTTTAACAGCGCTAACTTTCTGATAGTTGTGCACATCTATTGTCATGCGTTGCTGTGACCTACCACCCCACACCCACATAACATCAGGTTTATTATACCACATTAGCCACTCGATTCATCTCCACAGTTGATTATAGGTGTTAAAAAGGAAGTGTGGGCTGGGCGCGGTGGCTCACGCCTGCAGTCCCAGCACTTTGGGAGGCCGAGGCGGGCAGATCACGAGATCAAGAGATCAAGACCATCCTGGCCCACATGGTGAAACCCTGTCTCTACTAAAAATACAAAAATTAGCCGGGTGTAAGGGCATGTGCCTGTAGTCCCAGCTACTTGGGAGGCTGAGGCAGGAGAATAGCTTAAACCCAGGAGGTGGAGGTTGTGGTGAGACGAGATGGCACCACTGCACTCCAGGCTGGTGATAGAGTGAGACTCCGACTCAAAAAAAGAAGTGTGAATGGCAAGGAATAAAAACTGAATTCTTTCTCCTACAGTGCTGTAATTTTGAGGGTGGGGCAGGGCTGAAAATTGAAGTTACATGGTTATTACAAGGCAATGACCTCAACAGTACTCTTCTTTTTTGCTCACATTTCAAAGGAACACATGTCCAGAGGGCCTCCTTCTCCTTTAATGGTCTTAACATTGTCGCATCATACCTAAGTGCAAAACTATGACAATACCTCTTGTCCTGGTTGCCAAACTAACATGCAGGGACACATTGCAGCTGTAAAGGGAGAATGGCCTCTTTATGGTGGCTGGCTTGGTATTATAAATATTTTTATTTCTTCCGTAGGAGATGGCTCGTGGAAGAGAGGAGACAAACATGACTTTGAAGCTAAGCAAGCATACTCATCCCTCCAGACAGTCACTCTACTGAGGACAGTGAAACCTGAGTTTGAGAAGTTTTCCATGGAGGTGAAAAGTTCTGTTGAGAAACAAGGGCTCAATGAGGAGGATTATGTAAGTGCCTGATTATGAGCCTGGACCTGCAGCATCCTGAAAACAGTCTTCTAATTAAATCAGAGATGACAGAGTGTCCCATTCTGAGCCATTCAGAAATTCCTAGGTTCAGGTCTGATGTCACTGTTGCCTTCTGTTTTTTTTTTTTTTTCTTTCTTTCTGGGTAGTTTTCTTCCTTCCTTCCAATATACCCACTATTATCTCTATCCTTCACTTACACTTTTTCAGCTGCTGCAGGAAGGGCAATTGCTTTTTTGTGGGCACTTGTGGTGGTGCTGAGTAGAACGTCTGTAGGCTTCCATCACATAATTGACTAAGAGGGTTTTGGGGGAGAAGAAGGATGAAGGCGTGCCAAAGGTTTGCATGCCTAATTTTTCCAAAGCTTGGTGGCAGCGGATATTTGGGGTTTTAGGAGACTCTTTCTTTTGGCAGCCTGGCTTAGCTTTCTGGCTAGTCTGCTTGTGGATGGCGTTTTTGCCTCTTTCTGCTGGAAGTTGCTTCCTACTCACATACTGCAGGGCCTCGAATCCCATGAGTGCTATTGTTAATAGTGCATTTCAAGAGTGGACAAGAGTCAGAACCTTAGATCAGACTGAGGATTCAGCAGAGGGATTCATCTGAGAGGTGGCGCCACAGGCAGCTGACCACACCTCACTTGGCACCGTTTTGGCTGCCTCTGACATGCTTTACCACATGGCCAACATGCCACTTCTGCAAATCCTTTCTCAGAGCAGGATGAGCAGCTGGTCTTCAAAACGAATCACTCTACAGCATCCAAAACGGAAAAGGAGCACCTTCTTCCTCCTCTTCTTTTTTTTGGGGGCAACGTTCACCCTGTCTCCCAGGCTGGAGTGAAGTGGTGTGATCATGGCTCACTGCAGCCTCAAACTCCTGGGCTCAAGCGATCCTCCCAGTTCAGCCTCCTGAGTAGCTGCGACCACAGGTGCATACCACCATGCCCAGCTAATTAGGAGCACCTTCTTAATGATAGGCGTGTGGCTGGGATAGTCCCTGCCCAATATCAACTTCATAAGAGATGGCCACTTCCAAACAGGATTTCTCCTAGTTTCTCTACTCGAAGTACCACATAGTACTGGCATTGGCCTCAGAGCTGCCTTCAGAGCCTAGATCTAGCACTTCTGAGCTGTGTGATCTTGAAAAAATTGCTCAGTTTCCCTGATCCAAATTACTTTTCCCTGTTGGGAGGATTTCAGATCATTTACCTGAAGCATTTAGCACTATCCCTGTACCATTGTTGCAAGGTTCTACCTGTCTTTATAGGAATTTATCAAATGACATACAAAGCGTCTTATAAACATATTTATTAATGTTTTAAGTGTTACATATACTATACTCACATCATTTAAAATACCTTTTGACTTTTTAAATCAGTGCTGTCTGGTAGTTATACAATGTGAGCCAAAAAGTGAGCCACATATATAATTTAAAATGTTCTAGTAGACACATTTGAAAAAGTGAAAAAAACAGGTGAAATCTTAATAATATATTCTAATTAACACAATATAAACATAAAAGCATTTCAACATGTGATCAATTAAAAATTATTAATGAGATTTTAATATATTTCTTATACCAAGTCTTAGAGATCCAGTGTGATTTTGCACTTACAGTGTGTGAAGCCCTTGTTCAAGTGTTCCATGGCCACGCATGATTAGGGGCTGCCACACTGGACAGCATGTTCTGAATGATGAAAGATGTAGGGTTTTTGCAACAAAGCCTACATTTAAGGAAACATATGATATTGTTGTCATCATCCAAATCCTTTGTCTCAGGAATATGAAAGAACACAAAAAGTACTGAGCTTTCTTCAGTAGTGCTACCAAAGGTAGCCTGGGCCATTATTGAAAACATCAAACTCTTTTACATATGCCACTGTATATGATTTTTCTTTATTAGGTTCATATTAATTTTATGGCTCAAAAACTCAACAATAGTGCCATGTTGTCTGGTTTCCTCTCATTGGGCAAAAGTTGGCATCCCAGCCAGGAGTGGTGGCTCATGTCTGTAATCCCAGCATTCTGGGAGCCTGAGGCGGGAGACTGCTTGAGCTCAGGAGATGAAGACCAGCTTGGGCAACATGGTGAAACCTCATCTCTACAAAAAATACAAAAATTAGCCAGACATGGTGGCATGCACTTGTTGTCCCAGCTACTTGGGAGGCTGAGGTAGGAGGATCACCTGAACCCTGGGTAGTTGAGGCTGCAGTGAGCCATGATTGTACCACTGCACTCCAGCTTGGGTGGCAGAGTAAGACCATGTCTCAAAGAAAAAGTTGACATACCACTACCGAGTAATTCTTCTTGGTTATCTGTTACTCCGTGTTCATAATAGTAAATCTTATTTTAATGGTAGTCTAAGCAAAATCTCAATGGAAAGGTATACCTACTATAAAGATTTATAGCACATTCCAAACCAAATTAAGAGCACTTTAGAGATTATTTGCAGCCGTAGATTACCACACTGCTTCTCTCTGATCATTGGCCTATTAAAACTGACTTTATAAATAAATAAAAATTAGAATTTTAAGTAGAAGTTAAAGTTAACTATAACTTATTCCAATTCTAAATGTATGTCCATCTTTTGTATGTATGTATGCAGGTTTTAGTGGGGCCTTTTTTTTTTTTTTTTGAGATGGGGTCTCCCTGTGTTGCTCAAGCTGCTCCCAGGCTCGAGTGATCCTCCTGCCTTAGACTTTGGAGTAGGTGGGATTATAGGTGCACATCACCATGCCTGGCTGAGCTGGGCTCTTGTGAGTATCAGTTGCAGATGTTTATCAGGTTAGGTTAGACAGGTGGTCCTAGTGAGTATCATGGGAAGGAACTATGGGAGCCAAAGAGCCAGCACCTGTGTGGCTGGGTTCCCAGAGACTAGTCCTTGATCTAGTGTGGTGGGAGAGTCTGCAGGGGTCTGCGGTCTTCTCTCTAGGCTCAGTCTTTTCACTTCTCTTATTTGTGCTAATGAGTTGTCTTATCTGCTTACTTATAACTCCAGTCCGTGATGTCCATCACGAGCTCTTCGTTCTCTGCTATCCGTCCTGAATCTGGCGACTTTGGTGGACTCCTATTTGTTCTAAAATTTACCACGCGTTTTCTAAAGAATCACATGACCTAGGAATAGTGACAATTTTGTCTCTTTTAATTCTTCTACTTTTAAGTATGCTTAATTGAAAGTGTACTTAAGAAGCCGGGTCCAGTGGTACATGCCTATATTCCCAGGTACTCAGGAAGCTGAGGTGGGAGGATTGCTTGAGTCCAGGAGTTCGAGCCCAG
Organism: Ateles fusciceps; assembly: GCA_036589455.1. Classification (NCBI taxonomy): domain Eukaryota; kingdom Metazoa; phylum Chordata; class Mammalia; order Primates; family Atelidae; genus Ateles; species Ateles fusciceps. The sequence goes on along the minus strand of JAZHEH010000572.1, from coordinate 10,097,963 downwards.
GCTGGGTAACATATCAAGACCTCATCTCTAAAAAAATAAGTAAATAAAGTAATTTAAAAAAAGTATGATTAAATATGTGTATACTTAATTGAAATATTAAGTATATTGAATTAAAATCAAATATAATTAATTAAATTAAAACTTTAAATGGCCCCGGGTGGGATCCCAATATTGTACTAAGTATAAGCCGTGATAGTGGGCATCTTAACTTCAATGTAAAGAGCATATAACAGAGTTCAAATTTGCTCACATCACCACTTAAGCATGATGCTTGCTGTGGGGTTTGGGGGACAGTCTTTATTAGATTGTGGAAATTCCCTTTTCTCTCTTGTTAGTGAAGATTTTTTCATTGGCACAATGATTCCTTCTAATATGATAACTGGAACAAAAATAGCACATCTAGCATCAAGGTTTGTATAATGTAGGTTAAGGAAAATCTTTGGACATAGATTTTTTACTTTAGGCATTATATATCGTATGATACCCCTGACTCTATTTCATATATGTTAGTATTGCAGTCATCATATTACCATGTTGTCAGCATCCCTGGAAAGGTCAGGATCATCTGAAAATAAAAAAATTGAAACTTTAAAATAGTTACAGACTATACTGAAGCATTTGGAGAATAGAGTAGCAATGATGTTTTTAGTAAAATTAATGTTCCATATTTTTAACTCACTAAATTCTGATGGACTAATGCAATTTTGTTTCTGTAAAATTGATCTCTTCTCTCTTCATCTCTTGCGCTCTCTCTTTTTAATTGACTTTCTAATAGAGAGAATTGCACATTTACATGCAGTTTTAAGATGCGATACAGAGAGATTCTTTGCATACATCTCCCCGTTTCCCACAATGGTAACATTTTGGAAAATTATAAGATCACAACCAGGATATTGACAAGGATACAATGCAGTTATTACGCTCAGATTTCCCCAGTTTTACCTATACTCTTTGTGTGTGTAGTAAGTTCTATGCAATTTTATTATCTGTGTCGATTTGAGTGTTTGAATTTTATCAAATACCTGTTCTTACACATACTGTGATACTCAGTTTTTCTTTATTCTGTTATAAAGTTGTGATGTGAGTTGCATTAGTAGATGCTTCTGATTGTAACCATTTCTGCACTCCTAGAATAACTTTGGATCTTCTCTACCTCAAGACTGAGTTGTTCTATTTCCCAGTTCATATTTTGGAGAATATACTTATGGTTGAACCTACACATGCCTGCCTTGGCAGAGATTTTCAGGCTGAGGTGTCTCAAGTGCTATTAGCAGCCTGTAAATTAGCTTCTGTGGGTCCAGTGTTCATTCCTGTTTCCCTCACCTTGGGTGGTACATGTGTGTGGTGTGGTAGAAAATAGGGTTGTTTAGGGCTGGTCTATCACTGGGGCTGTAAGTGTTGCATATACTATAATTGTCTAGTTATTAGTAGATGTATTTTTTTCTTATGATCTAACTGCTGAGAGTATGTGTATCTTATGACAGTGTCCTCACCGTTCCTATGGGTAATATAATATCCAAAAATGCATTTGTCCTTTTACTAGTGAACCTAGGGGAAATCTATTCCGTTCTGATGCATTATGTTTTAATAAGGCCCAATGGCCACCACTGGAGGCAGTATGCCCAGTGGTTACATACGCAGGCTTGGGATTTCATAAACCTGGCTGCCTCTTACAATTCTTATCTTGGGCACCTTTCTGAGACTTAGTGCGTTAGTTTATTGGCTATCAAATGGGGATAACAATTTTTAACCGACAAAGTTGTTGAAATAACTCAAGAATTGTATAAAAATAATATTCACCACAATGCCAGGCATTCATTGGGTGGTATGCATTCATTGGTGCTTACCAATGATGAATACCTACCATGTTGAATACTTGGTAAGCATTCATCGGATGGTAGCTGTCATTTCTCTTACTTTTGTTTCCTGTATCCCAGGATGATGTGTATGACACTCTTGTGTGCCTACTGCACCCAGAACTCTTACCCATTCTTCAGACTGAAACTCAAACACCACTTCCTCAGGACAGGCTTTCCTGACACTCCAGACTATCTCATGGCGCTGTTCTTTTCCATCATAGCACACCTCTCAGGTTGTAATTACACACTGATATGTGGGATTTTCTGATTAACCTTTGTCTCTTCTACTGTAAACTCTATGACAGCAGGAACTACTTTTGTTTCTGCCCACTCTTGCATTCCCTTACTGTGTACATGACACATAGGAAGTGACCAAAGTACCTATTATTATTATGATGCTTATTATTTTTGTTATTATTGAATAGAAAGGACATCAAATCAAACCAACTTCCTGTACAGTGGTGGAAACTGAGGCTGAGAAAGGTGGGGTGGCCTTACCAAATGTGACTAGTATATTGCAGTCAGTACAGTGATGTTGGTTGGTGGTGGAGTCCTATGCTTAGACTTTATTGGGCACACAAAGCCAAGTATTCAGTTTCACTTATACCATGGGAGATAGTGTGGGGATAGTAACGGGGTTTCACAGAGGCGGTTCTGAGGACCATCTGGAGGTCATCTGAAATCTAATGTGAGAAGTAAAACCCAACTGCAGAGGCTCTCAAGTATCCGTGGGGCTCTAGATATGGCTCAGACAAGCTTTTGCCAAGTGCCTGCCTGGCCTTTTCTGGTGGTTTCTATTGGGTTGCCCATATGTGCAGTGGCCCTCACTCAAGGGCATCTTAATGGAGGTGCTTGGCCTCTGCCTATGAGCAGTTCCAATTCCAGAGCACTGGTATTTGGTTTTAGAATGCACTGTGTGGTGGCCAAGCCAAGATTAGTTGCATCCCCTGACTCCTGCCTGGGTCAGTGACTTTCTTTTTCCACTACATCAGTCTGATCCTTTTAACAACAATGTACCCCATAAAAGGACAAACCCAAGACCTGAAGATTATTTGTCTCAGGCTCTACAAGGGAGCCTGGCAGGCAACACAGGCTGACATATTTCCTTCCTCTCCCCTGCTCCCCCACCTGCCCAAATACACATTTGTAAGATACTGGTTTCTCTTTCCTCTTTCAGACACTTGACAAAGTCTGGCTAGGACTTCATCTCCGCTTCATCCTCAATGACCTGTTTTTCCTATTTTTTTCTGTAGTGTAAACCATCATTCCCTTGATCATCAGATGCTGTTTACTGAGTGCTCAAGGAAGTATGGGTGTGAGCCTGATCCTGGACAATGAGTGGTCCCATCTGGGGTGGGATCCTCACTCCCTAAAAATACTTGAGCAAGTATATAAATATCCATGGCTGTAAGCTCGAGGGGCCATGAGAGCTGCATTCCTATGCCAGCATGCACATAAAATACCACTTACCTTAGTGTAAAGCACTCCGACATGCTGGTGATAATCACAGGAGTCTGGACAGTTTATCTTGTAGCAGATCAAATGTAGTATATATGTGAAAATATTCGTTTCTAGAGAATCGAAATTAAACAGTGAGTTCACTTTGTTTAGTAAGAGATACCTTTCAAGTTCATTCATGTTTTCATGAGCTTGTTAGGTGGATGAGGATTTCTTGATGTAGGATGTGTTAACTCTTTATAATTATGTACAAAATGTTGTGTGTAAGTGTACATGTATATACTTTTGGACAGAAGGGTCGTCACCCATCATCTAATTCTTAATGGGGGTCAGAGTGCAAAAAGTAGAAAATCATTGAACTAGACCATGGCTTGTCAGAATTCCATTCATCCAGTTACTGTTCTGAGCCCTGTTTAGTCACATGGATAGGGTACTACAACATTGTTTATGTCAGGTTGCACTGAAAAATCACTCCCTTGGAATAAACTAAAGAAAGACCTAAATGCTCAAATTCCACCTTATTTTACATGATAAAAACCATTAGACATATTCATTCATTTATTCTGGACCATGGAGACAGTTCAGTCTTTTCAATTCCCAGTGTTTTTGCATTATGCTTTTAACAGTAGACTTAAATTTGTCCCCTGCTACTATTTCCCATGTTAGACTGAGTCAGTGTTGGAGACACGTTCCCCTCAGTCAGTTTATTTGGCTTTTCTGCCCTGTAAATCCCCCTTTTGGCTTGACCCACTCTCCTGATTGTGTTTGGCACTTTTGAGACCCATTCACTGACTGGCCCTTTAACAGTTCGTTCTGTCTTTGGGTGAAGTTCACATTCCTTCCCTCATATTGTTGTTATTTAAGTCAAAATAATACACAGATTCCTGGATTGAAAGGGCCCGATATAATGAATTAAAAAAAAAAACCACACTGAATTAAAAAGTATATTCATAGTACTAAAGAGTTATAGGTAAGCATGAATCTCCTTTTCTACTCATCTCTAATTCTAACTCCCATTTCCCTAGAGATAATCATCATTAATGTTTTATCTCTATTCTGCTATTTCTCTCCAAATTTGTAAAATTGATTATTCATATTGCTGTTTTTGATAGTAAAAATTTTGATATTGTCTCTTGAATTCCTGAAGTGGAAAAAGATTTAGCTAGCTCTTTTACATACTCTTTCTCTGCCATTTCTTCCTTTTCCTTCTATCTTCCCAATATTTTATAACATAGTTTCTGGTTAAAAATACATTCACAAAATAAAATGTGAAGAAAAGCTAACAAAATTCAGAGCTTTTGTCATTATGACCATATAAGTATTTATAGTAGAACCGTATAATATTCTATAATTACATATCCTTTCCAGTACAGCTTTTTGTTTCCTCTGGGCTTACTAATTGTCTTAGTTTTTTATTTGCTTCTGTGTAGTTCTTACTGTTTCATTTTCATTCTCTCAGGCAAGTATTTTAGATAATGTCAATTTTTAACCCTTTATCTTCCTGCTCTAGAGTAATTTCTTCCTCCAATATCACCTGGAAATGTTCTTCAGTTCTCTCTTACATCTCTTTTTTTGGGTATCAAATCTTCTTTCTTAAATTTACCCTTGGTTTTGAAGAAGAAAGGAGGCATACATCAAAAAAAATTTTTTTTTGAGATGGGGTCTCACTCTGTCATCCAGGCTGGAGTGCAGTGGTGCCATCTTGGCTCACTGCAACATCCACCTACTGGGCTCAATAGATCCTCCCACCTCAACCTTCTGTGTAGCTAAGACTATAGGCATACTCTCCATAGCTAGAGCCCCACTGACACTTGAGAGCTTCTTGTATTTTTAGTAGAGACCGGGTTTCGTCATGTTGCCCAAGCTGGTCTTGAATTCCTGGGCTCAAGCAATCCACCCACCTTGGCCTCCCAAAGTTCTGGGATTACAGGTGTGAGCCATCATACCTGGCAGGAAAATCTTTTATTTTTATATTCATTTTTTTAGAGATGGGATCTCGCTATGTTACTCAGGCTGGAGTGCAGTGGCTATTCACAGGCGTGATTCCACTACTGATCAGCACAGGAGTTTTGACCTGCTCCATTTCCAACCTGGGCTAGTTCACCCCCTCCTTAGGCAATCTGGTGGTCCCTGATCCCAGGAGGTCAACATATTGATGCCGAACTTAGTGTGGACACCCAATAGTCATAGTGCACTACAGCCCAGAACTCCTGGGCTCAAGTGATTCTCCTACCTCAGTCTCCTGAGTAGCTGGGACTACAGGCATGTGCCACCACACCGAGTGGAAAATTTTTTGTGACTTTGAGTATCAGAAAACATTTTGTATTAGTCTGACATTTAATTGACAGTTTAGCTGGGTATAAAATTTTCTTTGAAGATTATTTTCCCTCAAAATTTTGATGCTATTACTGTACTGTTTTGTAGCTTCTGGTGTTACTATTCTGATCCTTTATATTTTTCATACTTTCTTTTTCTCCATCTCTAGAAGCTTTTAGTATTTTCTCTGTACTGTTGATTGTATCAGTCAGGATCTAGTCAGGAAAATAGAGCCTATGCCAGGTGATTCAACAGGGATTTTACATGAGGAATTATCTTTAAGGTGTAGAAAGAGTTGAGATGACAAGTGGAAGAATAAGGCAAGTCAGAGATTAGCAACAACAGAAAGCCATTACCACCTGTAGAACTGGAAGGACCAAGGAAGAGATAGTTTTCCCAAGACTCCAAAGTTAGAGTTGCCCATGGGAGGTAAAATGATGGAGTAAATGCAGCTTCTTCTAGAAATGCTGCCCAAGGCAAAGAGAAAGTGGGAAAAATATCCTTGCTTTTTTCTTCTTTCTGGCACTAGTCTCCCACCAGTGCTTCTTGCCTGAACCAACTAGATGTCAGCTAACAGGGAAAGGCACCTGGAGGAGTCATTTTCATATGATATAGGGCAGAGCAAAGCAGATAAAGCAAGGGGAATGAATTGGAGGGGGGGGTGAAATAGGCAGACAACTGGACTCATGGATGTTTTGAAATTTCACAATGATGTGTTTTTACATCCCTGTTCTGAGCACTTTTTGCTTGCTTTTTCTGGAACTTTAAAATGAGATGTTGGCTCTTCTCAGTTGATTCTCTAATTTTTTTTTCCTATTTTCCGACTCTTCTATTTTCTTTTACTTTCTGAGAAATTGACTCAACTTTATCTTCCAGCCTGTTTATTGAATTTTAAATTTTTGCTATCATATTTTTAATTTCCAAGAGCTCTCTCTTGTTTTCTATGCCCCCCTTTTAAAACATAGCACCTTGTCTTGTTTCCTGTAGACAAGGTTTTATCTTTCTGAGTACATGCTTTCATCAGTTGTAGAATACACTTTTAAAAAATATTTTAACTTATCCAAAGTTGAGATTCATTTTATAATTGGTGACTGTTATAATTTAATAAGTATAATTTTTTCTTTTTAAGGGCAATTTAGAAAAAAGATGCTTCTTACAATTGCAGATATATTACATTTGTTGAGATAAGGTGTTTTTCTCTGAGAACTAAATCAGAAGGAAAAAAGATGTCTTTTAAAATTTTCTTTTACTTTCTGCATAGTGTATGTCTTTCATTTTTTTCTATTATTTTTGATCTCTTTCTCTTTTATATTATAAACTTTTCTTAAACTTTTGGTAATCCTTTGCTGTCTTTTTGTATTTAAGCGTGAGCCACTATGGAGCTCTCCAGAAGCTCTATGTGTATGAGTGGAACTTGTTATAGTAGTGAACTTTACCATACGGTAATAACGTATCAAGCTTGTTTTTCAAAAAGTTATCCCAAATATGAATATCTGGAAGTTGCTTATGTTAGGTTGGTCACTTTCAGAATTCTCCTCCAAATCCCTTCTTGAGGGCCATCAGGCTGCCCTATGTTCTGGGGGCCTAGGGAGTAAGAGTCTTACTTTTAGGACTGCAGACTTATTACTTAAACACAATTTTCAGTTTTATGCTTCACCCAATCTTGAGCTGTGCCTGGTACCGTCCTGTTCAGATCTTCTTTGCTTCAGCATCTTCAGACAATAAAACTACTGCCTTTTGCCTAGATGGGATGGGGCACTTTCTTCTCTGTATAAGGTTAAGAAGGAGATCGGACTCAATTTAAGGGTGAAAAATGGGATATTTACATAAAAATAATTATGAGAGCTCTTTATACAGACTTTCAACTAATCTTGCTATTTTCAGTGCCACTGCATCACCCACCTCCAGAGCTAACCGTGACTCCAATTCTAGAGCCTCTGAACTGGAGTGGCTTTGCTTCTTGTTGGAGTTCCTGCCACCCTCCTGTGTACACTTCGGTTGTAGGTTGTAGTTTTTCAGCTCTGTTGAGTCAGTTACCCCTTCCCAACTTCTGGCATTTTGTTGATATTTCTCATCCGCTATTTCCTTTCTCTACTCTTTAGACTTGTAGGTTTATGCCTTAAAATTTTTATTTATTTCATTTTAGTGGGGATTTTAGAGGGAATCTATGTTTATATGGCTGTGATTTACTGGAAGTCTCTACTGTATTGTTGAATCTCAGTACCATGCAAGTGTTCCAAGATGGTGGTGCCATTTTTTGAGGGGTGGAGATGGGGTGGGAAATAATCTTATCAAAGTGAGGGGAAAGAGAGAGAGGTTATGTTTGAGAGAGCAAGTAAACATATGTTTTTGTCCAAAATGCTCTAGCTCCTTTAGAAATTCCCATTTGGTTACAGTTTCCTTTTAATGGCTGCTTTTCTTGATTTACTAGCTCAGTGCATTCTTTTACCCTGTGGACGTACCTGACTCCTGTGATTCCTTAAAAGCTATTACACATAAGCAAAACACATGAACAATAATGCATACCAATTGCTTTGCCAGGTAACAACAAAAAGGGTGGTCTCTTGCAGGTTCGTCATCTTGGTATATGAAGACTGTTGATTTTATGTCTGGGGCTCTTCATCTAACATAGCTCTTTGCTGACTTTTAAAAATGCATCTTTTGTACATGGACAGGAACATAATCTGGAGATCCTGTTCCCAGTGTAAGTAGATTTTTAGGCTTTAAAGTAGATTTAAAAAAATTGAGCTGACTCAATTTTAAGGTGGAAAAAAAAGGGATATTTACATAAAAATAATCGAAGCTATTTGTGTCCTGGCAGGTTATTTGTAGTTTATCACAACATAATGTAGCAATTTTATACACTTTCTAGAATCTGTTAGAACTCTTTTGTTATAAAATAAGATAGAAAAAGGTGAAAAATATTTGAGGATATAAATTTGTTGAAAGGGCCCCAGTTACCTTCCAGCGTACCCTTAGAGAGCAGAGACCAATTCCTCTGAAATGGATCCACCTTGTAGTAATCTCCATTGCTGCAGACAGCATCCTTCTAGTGCCAAAGGAGGAATGCAGGGTCCTGACTGTCGTCAAGCACAGCAGACTTGGGCTGAGAAAGCCCTTGGTGAGGTCCCTCATCTTCCTGGTGCTTCCTCAGTTGTGCAGCCAGAGATTTGGACACCCCCCCCACAAGGAGCCTTCCTATTCCCAGGATTTTGTTGTTACATGCGGACAAACAGTGTTTTCCTGTAGGCTAAATTGAGAGGCTGAGTTTCATTGTCATTATCTGGGTATGGAACGTACTTAGCCCTTATTGACAAATCACAGAGTCTCAATACTCACAGCCATCCCTTCTCACCCCCGATTTGAGGAGGAGAATGTTGTTACCATCAAGTATTGTGCTGCTTGTCACACTACATCAGGAACGTCTCTTGGAAATTTTCATTACTCTGGCTTTAAAATACAAAGGACTAGCTTTTCTTCAGCTCTAAACTGCCACCATTCTATGGTATGTAACTGTCTCTCCATCCAAAACCCACCACTGTTTACACAAATTAAGTAATTGCAATGTTCTGTGTCCAATTTGTGTTTGCAAAGATACAGCTGCAAGTGTAGTTTTGCAAACATAAAATTAGAGCCTAGTTTTTAAAAGTGGGTCAGAATTTCTGCAATGAATTTCAGAGATTGGATTTTTTTTGGGTTTTATTTCATTAAAGAAAGTTGTGTTACTTATAAAGAACATGTAAAGTACATTTAAAATAAAATAATGCTGCATCCTTAGTACTTTGACTTTCAAATTCAGTTTTATACTTCTTTTATACTTTGGCTTTCAAATTCAGTTTTATACCTCTGTTCTTGTTTTGGGGTAGAATTCGGTAAATGCTGTTTTTATTTCTAACCAGGTATTCTCAGCAGGGGGTGATTTTGTAACCATGGATATTTGCTTATTTGAGGTTAGCAGGCCACCCATCGCATGTTTTTTTCCCTCTTATTTAAAGTTGAAAATTTAACTAATTAAACAAATACCCCAGTAGTAACCAATGCACAGCAGTATTGTTAGGGAGGTGGTATGTGTATTTGGGCATCCCCTCTCTCAAGGTCTCCCTCTGACACTCAAATATGAAACAAGAGGTTGGGGAGCAGGTGGTTTATCTAGCCAAGGTGTCTGAAAGGGCCTGGGTTTAATAAGTAATTGTTTAGAATAGCCCAGACATTACGTGTTGGAAAGTCTAAAATGTTGAAAAACAATGCTTTAATTTCCTTAAATGAGGGAGAAGGCCCAGCATTAAAGCTGTTTAAACCAACTTGGGGCCAAGTGTGGTGGCTCACGCCTGTAATCCCAGCACTTTGGGAGGCCGGAGGTGGGTGGATCACCTGAAGTCAGGAGTTCAAGACCAGCCAGGCCAATATGGTGAAACCCCGTCTCTACTAAATATACAAAGAAGTTAGCTGGCGTGGTGATGGGAGCCTGTAATCACAGTTACTCAGGAGGCTGAGGCAGGAGAATCACTTGAACCCAGAAGGCTGAGGTTGCAGTGAGCCAAGATCACGCCACTGCACTCCAGCCAAGGCAACAAGAGCAAGACTCTGCCTCCAAACAAACAAACAAACACCAAAAAGTGAAAAAACCAAAAACCAACTTGGATTTTGACACTAGTTTTGCACAGAAGCAGTATGGGAGGTGACATTATTTGAAAAGTTATCAGATCATCAATAAAATCTTGGCCAGACACTTCCCACCCTCTTGTCTTATATGATGTCATTTAATTGGAATTGTATACTCCTACAGAAATTTTTTAAGTTGACTATTCAGTCAACCTAGTGGGAGAAATAAAATGAAGCCGTATTTGCTCCACTTCTGGCAAGACTGCAAGGCTGGGCTTTCGTGCGGGAGCAGTATCTGGACAGAAGGAGTCTTCCCCCTCCCGTCCTTTGCCCTCCCTCCGTTTCTTTAAAGTCAGCCAGGGAATAATTTGTCCAGATTAAAAGGTCCTTTCCGGCACTGGAGGGCTTTGCTGATTGTATCTGAGAGAATAAAGGTAAACCACAGATTGGCTTTTAACAACAGAAAAATAATGAGTTCTCATGGCAACATGTTTAATAAGATTAGCTTTATTAGGAAAATGTAGTGAATTGAGGTGCTGCTCGAGGAATGGCTGATTAAAAGCCATTCGTTTTCTCTACCAAAAGAACTATTAGTTGACTTTCAGAACACATTTAAATAAAGAGGTATTAAAATCTAAAAAAATACACCACTCCCATTTTCTTGGAATAAATGGGAAACTTGTTTATTTCTGTAATCTTTAATTAGCTTTAGTTGTACTAAATTAGAATATTTGAAGAACTTGGGAATCTCCTCATTAGAGTGTTGTTTGTAAATAAGTATTCGCTTTCCATTGGCACATATTGGCAGGTATGGATTTATTAATTGCAAAAATTCTATTGAATTGGTACAATCTGAAAATGTGGAGAGCCACAATACCTGTGAAAAAGGTCTTTTCCCAGCAATGAACTTCATTTTGACCTTCTGAGAGACAGTCACTGTTTTTTTCTATTGTGTGTGATGATGTAATTACCTTCAGTTAGAAAGACGTTTTGTGATAATGGTGACAATACACTTACATATGCATGACTAAAGTAGCAACACAGTGTGGAAATATGTTTCATAATGGAAATGCTATGCTGGTTTCTTTCTTTATTTATTTTTTCCTGTAGGGAGGAGAAGGGCACTTCAGTTAATTTGGCCAACTTCTTCACAATCAAAACACAATTTAAATTCTTGTTAGAATGGTCCAATCACTTAAAATATGAACTACAGACACATTACCAGTTCAACCTATAGAAAGAACATGCATCAGCTCCAGCGGCTATACCCATCGGTGTAACTGAAGGAGTCTGAGGCAGAACTGCAGAGGATAAAGGCTCAGATTTCCTTTTTTTTTTCCCCTCCCTTTCTCACTCCTTCCAATGCCTCTGAGCACCTCAGGGTCTCAACATCCTTTTTTTTTTTTTTCTCAACTTGGTGAGGAACTCTTTTGCACAAAATATTAGAGGTTCAGTAGGTTAGCTTTATGAGGACATGGCATTTAAAGGAGGAACCTGGAAAAGGAGGGCTTAAAGTAAATGAATTTAAAGGTGAGATTTTGCTGTCAGTTGTAGGAGTTGATTTACTCCTGTGTTAAGAGAGGCCTGCTCATGAGACATGTCTTCAGTCAGACCACCTGATGGCTACATTCACAACTTAAACTCCCTTGCATGAAGTTTTGCATTGCACTAGTAAAGCAGAAGCAAAATTACTCTGCATTTTAGATCATTTGACAGGACCCAGAGAGGCACACTCATGTAGTCAGCCTTCCAGCTTGGAAGAAGAGAGGCTGACAGGCCACTGCCAGCTTCCTTGGCCACTGCACGAACCGAAGACTCTGGTGTTTGATGCTGACAGCAGCCACAGATTTTTAAATTCTTAGGGCAGAGTTCTGGTTCATAAGGTCTGGCCATTGATGCTGCCATCCACGTGCTTGGATGTGGTGGAGAAGCCCAAGGCAGTGGTTCAATACATATTAATTGATGGTCATTAAAACAATCGATGACCCAAGGCCGTGCCACCTCTTGTGCCAGAGACTTTAATCTGTTAAATGAAATAAACCACACTGAGTTGCTCTTGGAAGTTATGAAAAATGATTGTAAAGGTTTTTTTTTTTCCTTTTTTTAATCTCAAGCACTTTCAGTGACAGTATCCAAAGAAGACAGCCTCAGCAGGCGAGTGCAGGACATCCCTGTGTCCCTGTAAGCAGAGTGCATGTAGTAATAGTTTTAAGTGAAATCCTATCTGGGGTCCAGCCAATTGTTGAAAGAGAGGAACTAGAATATAATATACTGCTGGGGGATTCAACCCTCTTACTGTTTATAAAATTTCAAAGGAGCTCAAGCTGTAGGAAATTAGTTTGGATTAGTATTTACCTTCTGATTTTTTTTTCCTCTGGAGTGAAATTGCTTCCTCTATAAAGATCTTAGAAAATCTTGCCCCACAGACTGTGATTTGTAGGTGGGGGAGGGGGGTGCTCAGAAGATTATTTTTTGTGTAATAAACAATATGACTATTGGTCTAAATTTGCAGACCTTTCTTTTTTTTCTTTTTTCGTTTTTTTTTTTTTTTTACTGGCTCTTCAGTTCAGATGAAGACTTTTATTAATTATTTCTTCTACCCAGATATCTCTATGTGGGATAATTATGAAATCACTGGTGTTGGAAAGCTGTGTTTCTACCCTACCTTAAAGATCTTAAAGAGATTTAATTTATTTGTTAGTCAACAATTCTGTGTGAGATTGATAATACCAATTTTCCCACTGCTGCCACACGTATTATATTTATTTTGATCTCAGGTTATTTTGCCTTTTCTGTACTCAGTGGTGACATGTATTTATGGCAACTATATAATTCAAGAATTCCTTGGATTGAACAGATTTCAGGTGTGGTTTATTTGCCCTCTCAGTGCACATATATTTTGCTGACCACTTGACTCTCTCTATCAGCATGCTTATAGTTAAACCTGAAGATGGTTGGTGATTGAACCCGTATACACACCATCTGGCACTCACTGAGCTTCTCCTCTGGGTAAGGTATTGTACTATGTGCTGTGAGGACAATTTAGCACCTGTGTTGGGGGCCCACGGTGGGTCAGAATAGATGAGTAGAGATGAGCCTCTTAAGTGAGGCAAATACGGGGGAATCCAAGTTTAGAATTAGAGATGCATTAGACACATTTAAGGAATAGTGAAATAACCCCGCTTGAGTGGAGGGATTTCTTAGAGGAGCAGTTTGGAAAGATTTGTCTTTTTGAAATCTGTTACTTCCTTGACTACCGAAACACCATCATCTCCAAGTTCTCTACCTACATTGCTGCGTCCTTCTTAGTATTCTTTGATGTTGCCTCTTTTCATTTGCTCCACAAATATTGATGTTTCCCAAGGTTTTTCCCTTGGCCCTTTTCTTTCTAAACACCGTTTCTGGGCAGGATGTTCACATCTGCTTGCCTGAGCAGGATGTTCACCTTTATGTGGATAACACCTAACTTTCCATCTCTAACTCCAATCTCTCTCCTGACAGACAGCCCCCACTTCCGGTTTCCCACTGGCACCTCTGCCTGAACAGCACTATGTCTATCTACATCATCTCATATTGGAGACTGCTCCATTCAGACCTCTGTGACTAAGCCTAGAAGAGGAATCAAGAAAGATGAAAGTCTGAGTTCAAAGAACTTATTTTGCCCAGAGAAGAGTGTAGGAAGGCAAGGGGATAGTCGTAAAAAGTATGATTTCCAAGGATTTTGAAAATCGAGCCATTCCAGGCGATAATAACTTCTATGGGTTTGCTGCTCAAAGGGTGATCTATGGAACAGTGGCATTAGCGCCACAGGGGAGATTGTAGAAAAGAAGAATCTTAGTCCCCCATTCCTTAGACCTACTGAATCATAATCTGCATTTGAACAAAATCCTCAGGGGGCACTGTTTGCATATTAAAGTCAGAGAGACATTGGTAGAGAGTATGTGCAAAAAAGTGAGTTGATGAAATTGAATGGAGGTGAAATAATGGCAGGCAAGAAACCAAGAGGCTCCAGTGGTGTTGAATGAATGGATAATGCACAGGGACATTGAAGTGGCTCACTAGGAATGCAGCAGAATGTGGGTGGAGAGGAAGAATGTGAGCTGACTGCTGACCTCCATAATGTATTCACTATGCCCTGAGACCGAGGGAGGGCCCTTGCATCAGATAATAGAGTGATATTTGACATAAAAGATTTTTGATGTCTCAGTTCTTTGAGAACACTCTGGTTAAGATTTTTTTTCCCTTAAATTCTGCATCTCAGGTCTTAAAAAATTACAGCAGATCCTTAAATAATGAATTGGCTTTATCAGCATCGGATCTAAAGAGATTAAGCCTTCTTTTATGACTTTATGTCAATTTACAAAATTCTTTTCAACAACCCTAAGACTGACTTTAACAATCTAGTATTCAGTGTTACCTTTTTTTTGTTCTTTTCATGGCTCATATTTTCCTGACAGTTAATTAAAAGTTGTGTTTGCTAGGGCAAACTTTCTTTCTTTCTTTTAATCCCTACTGATCTGCAGATAACATCTTGGAACTCTTTATACTTGCTAGAGAAGTGATATTAAGTCTTCTAAAGAAGAGGCTGGTATACTTGGAATTCTATCCCTGGGGGGTAAGTTAGCTGTTTAGGGAGATGTGTTGCTTGATAAACACAGGGAGGCTGACGAGAAAGGTGCTGGTTTGGCATTAGGCAACTTCAGTTCTAGTTGCAGCTCCGTCCTTCCCTCTGCGTCATGTTGGATGAATCAGGCAACTCTTGTGGGCTTTTTTCATTTACAGTTTACTAGCTGTACTGTTTGAGGTCTAAATTCCCTTCCAGTTGTAAAATTTTGTGGTCTGTAATTTTTTGAGGCTGTTAAAAATGCCTATAGGTTGAGATAATGCACCCCCCTAAGACATGTACCCAGGAGTCTCTCTTGTATGGTGGCCAATGTATTTATTGGGCTCTGGTCACTCTACCTTTCAAAATATTGAGAATATCTTTATGATTCCAAATCATGATACATCTGCATCTGGAATACTCTGTATGGTTTTGGTAGATTTCTTAAGAGAAATAAGTCTCACCACATTAGTAGAGTACGTTAGCCTTAAAGGTTTCAAAAAAGAAATACAGTATCTTTTAATTGCCCAAAGGAGTAAAACAATTTTCTTATGAAATAGGCTAAAAAGATCAGTCTCTTTAAAATATATAAGAGATAGCATGATCCAGCCTTGTGAAGACTACGGGGCATTTCTTGAAATTTGAAGACAATAGAATTCTCAAACTGAAGGGATACTTTCAGGATAATTACAAGGAATTATTATTTTTCCTGATAGTTTATAAGCATATTAAATTCACTATTTCCATAGTTTCCAAAGACTTTTAAAACGGGTTCCAGAATGATTTAGATCAGTTCATTAGGATGGATCGCAAATGGGAATAAGAGAGTGCTGATCATTTGGTGTGTCGCCCTCCCTTTTAGGTTGACATTTGAGATCTACAACTGTCTTTTTTTTTTTTTAACTTTTTTTTTCCTAAAGGTTTAGAAAAGCAGCAAATGTCTTTTTTTTTTTTTTTTTAAAGAATTATTTTGGTTAAATGATGAGAAAACAGTACTGGACTGAACAGAAATATAAATGTTGACCTTATTATTAACGGGTTTTCATATGTTCTAAATGCACTGACTGTGGAAAAGCTTCTACGATTTTCCAGGTGTAGGTTGTTCATTTAGGAAATTGATTCATAAACAAAACTTTTAAACATGGCAAATTTTAAATATACATGAATAGAAAGTCCAGTAAAGGAAAACTCCATGCCCCTATCGCTCAGATCCTACAAGTATCAGCTCAGTCTAATTTGATTTATAAACTTTCCCGTACTCTCACATCCTGATAATTTTGAGGCAGATCTAAAGCATCATATTTCATCTGTAAATATTTTGGTATGTGTCTAAAAGATAAGGCTTTTTATTAGTTCGTCAAAATTTGTATGCAGTGAAATATATAGATCTTAATTGTAAAATTTTATCAACTTCGATAAAAGTGTATGTCGTTGTAAGCACCACTCCAGTCAAGACATAGGATATTTGCAGGATCATGTACTGTTTGTTCATGTCCCGTTCCAATCAATTACCATCTCCATAAGCAGCCATTCTTGTTTCTATTATTGTGAATTAGTTTTGTCCAGTTTTGAATTCATACAGCACATATAGTATCATGTGGTTTATACTCTTGTGTTGGCTTCTTTTACTTTATATGCTGCTTTTGAGATTTTGCATGGTGATGCATATATTAGTCGTTCATTCTTTTTAAAAGAGTTGCTGAGTACTACTATGGTGTACAAATACACCACAATTTGTTTATTTATTCTTCTGTTGATGGACATTTGGATTTTTTCCAGTTTGGAGCTATTGTGACCAAAGTTGCAATGAACATTCTTGTATAAGTCTTTTTGTGGATCTGTGCTTTCATTTCTGTTGAGTAAATATCCAGGAATGGAATTGCTGCATCATCTCATAGATGCATGTTTAACTTTATAAGAAGGTGTCAGAGTAGTATAATTTTACATTCCCACCAGCAATGTGTGGAGTTACAGCTGTTCTACAACCTTATCTACATTTGATGTTGTCAGCTTTTTAATTTTAGCTATTCTGATGGATGTGAAATGCTACCTTGCTGTGGTTTAAGTTGTACTCCCCCTGATGACAAGTGGCTTGGGGCTGCTTTTCATGTGCCTGTTGGCTACTTCACTTTTGTGACCTGTCTGCTGAAATACTTTGCCCATTTAAAAATTAGACTGTCTTGTTGTTTGAAAGAGTTGTGTCTTACATTTAGGTCTTAAATCCATCTTGAGTTAATTTTTGTATAAGATGTAAGGAAGGGGTCCAGTTTCAGTTTTCTGCATATGGCTAGCCAGTTTTCCTAACACCATTTATTAAACAGGGAATCCTTTTCACTTTGCTTGTTTTTGTCAGATTTGTCAAAGATCAGATGGTTGTAGATGTGTGGCATTATTTCTGAGGCCTCTGTTCTGTTCCATTGATCTATATATCTCTTTTGGTATCAGTATCAAGCTGTTTTGGTTACTGTAGCCTTGTAGTATAGTTTGAAGTCACATAGCGTGATGCCTCCAGCTTTGTTCTTTAGCCATCTTTTATTTGTGTTTTGAGACAGAGTCTTATTCTGTTGCCTAGGCTGGAGTTCGGTGGCTCACTTTCAGCTCATTGCAACTCTACCTCCTGGATTCAGACCGTTACCCTGCCTCATCTTCCTGAGTAGCTGGGATTACAGTGAGTGACCACTTTGCCCAGCAAATTTTTGTATTTGTTATCTTTTTTAGTAGAGACGGGGTTTCACCATGTTGGCCAGGCTGGTCTTGAACTCCTTGACCTCAAGTGACCTGCCTGCCTTGGCCTCCCAAAGTGCTAGGATTACCAACATGAGCCATAGTGCCTGGCCTCTTTGGACATCTTTTTTAAAAGTCTCTAAACATATTTATAATAGCCGCTTTAAAGCTCTTATCTGCTAATTTCAACATGTAAATCATCTCCAGGTTACTTTCTATTCACAATATTTTTTTTGAGTATAAGTCACCTGTCTAGCCCCTGCATGTCCAGTATATTTTGATTTTATACTGGATGTTGTGGATAATATGTTATAAAGATTGTATTCGTAGTGTTTATTTGAAGAGTTAATTTTTGTTCTAGCAGGTGGATAAATTACTGATGGATATCTTTGAACTTTTGGAAACTTGGTTTTGTTCTTTCTTAGGGTTGCTCTGTTTTGGTTTTGCTTTTAGTCTTAGGATGAATCGTTAGTCTTTGGACACAGTCTTGACTCCTAATGTGTGGTCCTTTTGTAGGGTTTTAGTGGAAAGTCTGAGGCATTCCCCAATTTCCTCTAGCTCTGTGGGGTTCAAACTCCAAACTCTCTTCTGTGCAGAGGGCAGCAGCTCAGATGTTCCTCAGCTTCTCAGCCTACCCTCTTTCTACTGGAGTTCTGATGTCTCCCTTGCGCTTGTGCAGCTTAGGAATTAACCACGGACAACAGAAGTTTATGAAAAGACTTGGATGCTCCTTTCTCTCTGGCTCTGTTCTTCCCAGGATTTACTCCCTTGATATCAGCTGTCACCTATGTCTTCTGATCTTTAAAGCCAAGAAGCTTGTGACCCCCTTGAGTGTTAGCTGCCCCCTACCCTCAGGGCAAAAGCCCCGTCAATTTAGTTTCCAAGTAGTATCATCTCTTATTTTGAGGGTCAAATCTCTGCTAGCTACTGTCTGCTTTTGGTCAATTTCTAGTGCCTTCAACTAGTTCTTCAAAAAATAATTTGGCTGGGCCCAGTGGTTCATGTCTGTAATCCTAGCATTTTGGGAGACCAAGGAGGGCAGATTATCTGAGGTCAGGAGTTCGAGATCGGCATGGCCAACATGGTGAAACCTGGTCTCTACTAAAAGTACAAAAATTAGCCAGGTGTGGTGGCGGGTGCCTGTAGTCCCAGCTACTCGGGAGGCGGAGGCAGGAAAATCACTTGAACCAGGGAGGCGGAGGTTGTAATGAGCCAAGATCATGCCATTGCATTCCAGCCTGGACGACAAGAGGGAGACTCTGTATCAAAAAAAAAAAAAGAAAAAAAAAGAATTTGTCCAGGATAGAAATATTTTTGAAGAGAGTTAACCTGATACAAACGATGCCTCCACATAGACAGAAATATTTTTGGAGAGCGTTAACCTGATACAAACGATGCCTCCACATAGACAGAAATATTTTTGAAGAGCGTTAACCTGATACAAACGATGCCTCCACATAGATAGAAATATTTTTGAAGAGCGTTAACCTGATACAAACGATGCCTCCACATAGACAGAAATATTTTTGAAGAGTGTTAACCTGATACAAACGATGCCTCCACATAGATAGAAATATTTTTGAAGAGCGTTAACCTGATACAAACGATGCCTCCACAACTGGAACTCTCTTTTAAAAACAACAATATTTGTACTAATGACACCCAAAAGTTGCCAATGATTCCTTAATTTCACCCATAATCAGTATTCCAAATGTAGAGAATAAAGGTTCTCATGAGGGAGATAATATTTAGTTTAGCTTTTTTCTTTTTTTTTAGAGCAAACTTGATAGGAAAGATTTCTAAAAAAATGAGTTTGCTCATTCACTGGCTGAGAAACATATTGTTATTAGGTTGGTGCAGAAGTAATTGCAGTTTTTGCCATTACTTTTGATGGTCTCGGGGTGGTAACAGCTTCCCACCGTGTTCACTGGCCCTGGGGTTCTTAACCATCCTTCGTAGGTTTTTGCCATTAAAAGTAATGGCAAAAACCGCAATTACTAATTGTTGTAGGATGAGCATCCCTGTCTTGGTATTAAAGCCTGGATGTCTTCCCCTTCGCAGCAGCTGCTGAGCCAGTTTTATGGTAATCTCAGGTATTCAGTACACAGTCAAGAGCAAAGAAGTCCGTGACAAAGGCCTCTGAGCAGCTAAAATAGACACATAATCGATTAATTTTATCACAGGGGAATCTTTCAAATCCTCACTCAGAACCTATTTACCCCAATTTTAAGTACAAGTATAAGAGGCTTTGTGATTTCTTCCCCTAGCTTATAGAACGTTAGAGGGAGTGACAGAGAGGGGATGATGGTGTGCTACAGACAGGCACAATGACAGTGGCAGGAAGTGACTGGTGACAGTGGCATTAATTTGAGCGAGTGCAGTCTCTGTATTTGACGCAGGGCTAGGTCCCAGGGTAACAAAGATACCTGAGGTTTGGCTTGTGCATCAAGGAGCTTGTGCAGTATCGAGGTACACAGATGTGCAAAAGTGCAAAGGGACTGGTGAGTGAGATTGTAACAAACTTTCAGTGAGTGCAGTTATGGAAGGAAGGAGGAATTGGATGGTTCAGAGAAAGCTTCAGTGAGAAGTTCGGTGGCTCACATAAGGTTGATCTCTCTGTCTATAAGGGTCTTTGGAGGATACAGATGACTTGTTGAAAGGAAATCAAATGGAACCTATAAATAAAGGCACTATTTACAAAGCTATGTTAAGAAAAACCTACAAAGGATGGTTAAGAACCCCAGGGCCTGTGAACACGGTGGGAAGCTGTTACCACCCACTAGACCAGAAGGAGAAAGAGGAGGAAATGTTTCAAGAGCCTGCAAGGCCTTTGGCTACTGGGGGGGAACTGCCTGTGGCATCTGGTCTGGGAGAGCAGGCTCCTGGCATCCCACCTTTATCTCCTATATCCTCTCACCTCCTGCCAATCCAACCAGAAGCCAGAGGATGGGGGGGGGCCACCATTGGTGCTGTGTGTATATGTCAGCTTCCCAGGGCACAGAGCTGGCTGGAGAAGGGTGGGAAGTGGACTGGAGGGGTAACCTGAGAATATCCAGCAAAGTTGAGTAGAATTTTGTTTTAGGTGACATGTGGCCCTCGGGGAGGGCAGTCCAAGCCCCAGGGCTACGGTGTGAAGTACTTCAAGACATGCTCAGAAAATCCAAGTGGTTTTGTAAGAAGTGAAGCACAGAGTTCATCTGGTGGGTGGCTAGCAATGAACAGTGCTCCTCTCTCTCCTTAAGCGTTTAGACTGGATTGGTGAGCTGTTGAGAGCCCTAGAGGTCCCCAGCAGGAAAGGGACCAGCAGCCAAGGGGAGAAAGCGTGGCAGGAAGGAGTGAGGGTCCTCAGCTCATGTTCCACCAGCGCGGACGAAGAAATAATATCTGAAAAACACAAGTCTGATGTCAGCATTGTGTAGACAGCACAATCCCCCACCTCAATAGTGACGGAGGCGACTGGACTGTGCGTGATCATGGCCTTACATATCACAGGCAGCGTCTTTCTGTTACCAAGGCAGCAATGTCTGTGGTTCATTTTAGGAGCATTTCCAATCAAAGGTCTTTGGATTATACTAAAAGTTTTGATACTTAGAGAAATGACATTAAGGAACCTGGAAAATTTGCTTATATGAAACATCTTTTTTCTGGATGAGGCTGGGTAAAGGCAGTTTTGCTACCTTTATTATTATTATTTTTGTTGTTTATCAAGGTTATTATTATGATTATCACTCTGGAATAAAGACCCTTCAAAACGAAAGTCATCTTATTTCACAGTAAGTGCTAGCTGGAAAACATGTAATCAGTAGATCTTTTATTACCTGGCGGAGTTGCTGATATGTTTAGCTGCTATGTGAGGTAGGACACTCATCCTTCATGTCTGGCTTATTTAAAAGCATCTTTGGTGAGTTTACAAGCAGAAATCCTTATTCACTTGAGCTGACTCCTGAGTCAAGCTGTTGTTAGCTGCTGGTTTAAAGACTAGGTTGAGATGAGGGACAATTAGCTTGTTGTCTCATGTCCTGTCTTGTCCTTTCTCTTCCATCTTCTGCCCTCTCGTTCCCTCTCCAGGTGCAGGTTCTGTCCCTTCCGTACCCTGATGATGGGTTGGAGGTCGACTCAGTCACAGCAACTGAAGGACATTGTCAGTCTTAGGCTTGTGTCATTTGTCTCTCCCAGCGTACATGCTCACTTGCAGAGCCACCCAATTATTGGCCAATTAAAAATAGAAACTGGAGTACAAAACTGTTTTCTCATATTTGCTGGCTGAACAGATGTGTCAATAGGATGAATGTTATAACCAGGCAAGTCAGCTTTAGACTCTTAAAAACTTGCCCACTCAACGTGTTCTTGAGTTTTGACCCCATCCACTGACCAAGATCTCTTTTTCCTTTGAGGATGTTAGTCAGAGTCTCTGTCATAGGAGAATAACAGTTTTCATCTACGAATGTTTTGTAAGGCGCAACAGAACTCAAGCTATGTTTACATAACTCCTAGCATATAGTAGGTGTTCAATAAAAGTTGGCTATTATAATTATTGCCCAGAAGTGAAGAGAACTGCTTGACTTTGTTTAATTTAGCATTTTGTAAACCTGTTTAACCAAAATACTGCTATTTCTAGAATCATTCATTAACATTTCAAGGAATGCTACTGTTCCCTGGAATACAGCTTGGGAAATTCTGAATTAAGAATTGGACAAAATTAAACTGTTGGAGTTGGAGTTCTGGATCTTAGCTCAGTCCTCACCACACCTTGAAATTGCTTAAATAAAAATAGGGAAGTTTCATTTTAGGGTATAAAACAGAAATGAAAAAAAAGTCACCCTTATAAAAACCTGTATTTTTATTCATCTCTTCTTTGTAAACATATCTCTAGGTGACTCAAGAAATTCAAGGGGCGCTGTCTGAAGTTCTCAGGACTGGTTTAAGAGGGTATCATCAAGTCAGAGAAATTAGAATTACATGCTCCTTCTGATTTTGCTGTATCAGAAGTAATGAGGCCAGAAATTGTCCCCCTCCTTTTTCCCTGTCTCCATCTCCCTTTGACCCGGTCACCCCTCTTCCTGTCTGCATCTCTGCCTGGCACAGTTGCAGGGTGAGTGGGATGCAGCTCCTGCTCCTGCTCCCGCCCTTCTCCTGTTGGGTTTTGGTTTATGCATTTGCCCACTTCAACTCCGTGCCTTGACAGGACACAGTCCCGGAAAGAGAGGCCTGCATGTGTCCCGAGAGGTCTTGTGGGGGTTGGGTCACCAGCCTTCCAGAGGCATATCTGGTTGGCACTGGTGAATCATCAAGGCCTAGGACAGACATCACTCACTTGCTCATCTGAAGGTCAGGAATGATTATGTCATTATGTGTGTGCATTTCCCAACCAAGCCTTCAAGAGGGTGATGGGATGAGAAGCATCTGTATATAATGCATGCGTGACACATCCAAAGGGCAAATATATCAGATGACCATATTCCCTGCGTGAGCCTTGGGAGAGTTTTCAAAAGTCATTCTCACTTAACTTGTACTCCATACCTAGAAATTCCAAACATCGATGCCCACAGAGACTGCCTCGTTGCGTCTCATGAACAGGACCAGCGTTCCTTGCTGAGGTTGTGCTCGTGCCTCCGGATTCCATGTGCCAGCTCTGTGACTCTCTGCTCTCCCTGTCATTACAGGAGGTGAATGGGGGCCCTAACTCTACCTAATGATCTTCTTAAGACTGCTTTTGTTTGATGATCCGGTCTGTTCTAGGTGATGAGAGAGAGAACAGTCTGCAGGCAGCCACACTTCAAGAAGGTCCACGTTAATTTGCCAGCCCAGGGAATTGCTACTGCTGCAGAGCTGAGCCCATGATGGGGACAGTTATTGGGGAAACTTAGGTCAGACCCCACCCCAAGTAAGTTCTAACTTCAGTATGGGGGAGCAAGAAGTATGCCAGGGGTTCAGCGATGTTTCCACTGTGCACAGAGTTGTAGATGAAGACCCCGGCTCTCTCCCTGCTGTACTTCCTGACTGTCAGCCACCTGCCCTTTGCATTTTCCCAGAGTTCCACTGGGATAAGGGTGCAGATTTTCAGCTTAACTTTCCTCAAGGCTAAAATAAGTCAAGTGACCAAGTGTGAATTCCACGAAGGTAGGCGCGTTATAGAACAGACATTGGGGTCACTGTCAGTAAGAAGAGACCTCCCCTCTGTTTGGTGATGAGGAGGTTGTGATGCTAGTTGGTTTATGGCATTTGCTGCTGTGACCCTAAATTGTACACTTAATTTAATGATTTAAAAGGAAATTGAAGTCTAGGTACTGTATTACATTTGGAAAGTGTTCATCAAATGCAGAATATTCTTTAACCTTTGTGCTATGCACACAGCATTCCCAGACCACTTCCTTCTGCTATCTACCACCTCTAGTGGTCCAGGCGGGCTGGACCAGTTTCATTTCATAATCAGAGAAGGCGGTTCGACCATTGTTCACTATGATGGGGGACAAGCCTGTGATGGGCCCATCTCCTCTCTTACCTACTTTCCATCCAAATTTCCCTTTTCCCCATCTCCCCTTCAACCAAACGGGTGGTTAGATGGCATGTCTTTTCCAAGGGACTCTTGAGAAATGCTGCCCAGCACCCTAAGCTTCCCTCCTTTGCCCTGGGAACCACTGGTCTGTGGTAGGGAAGGTAGAACTACTGTGTGCTATGCTTGAGTTCCTGTGAACACCACAGGCAAAGCTCCAGGACAGCCTAGATGAGCTTTGAACTTGGTCATTTTCTTCCAGCAGCCTCTATCTGAGAGCTTGACAGGCTTTCTCAGATATCCAGGCATCCCCCAAGAGCTGGATCACTCTCACTTTACACAACAGCTGAGGCCCGCAGCATTCTACGCTGAATTGTTTGGAGCACAGGCATTGAGGAATTCATCTAACTATGAATTTGTGTCTTCAGAGAGAAGTGAGAGCAACATGGCTTGCTGCCACAGTTGGGAGCCAGGCCAGGAGCAGCAACTCTTTATGATCAGTTAGAAAATAAAAGCAGCAACAACAAGATTTCTATTCAGCTGTCCTCGTGATAGAGGATCTAAAAAATCACTAATAAATAGATGTGGCTGGCATGTGCTTTCAGAGAGGAAGGCCGGGGCAAAAACAGTGTTTTTCATTCTGGCCAGCTGCAGAGGACAGAATCAAGAGAATGGAGATGACAGGCCTGGGGCGGTGGCTCATGCCTGTAATCTCAGCACTTTGGGAGGCTGAGGTGGGCGGATCACTTGAGCTTCAGTTTGAGACTAGCCTGGGCAACATGGTGAAACCACCTCTTACAAAAAATACAAAAATTAACTGGATTTGCTGGTGCATGCCTGTAATACCAGCTACTTGGGGGCTGGGCGCTGAGGCAGGAGGGTCACTTGAACCGGGGAGACCAAGGCTGTAGTGAGCTGAGATTGCGTCACTGCACTCCAGCCTGGGTGACAGAGTGAGACTCTGTTTCAAAAAAAAAGGAAATAGAAATGAAAGGAAAGAAAGTTAATGCCCTCTTGCCATGCTACCTTGTTCTGGCAAGAATGAGTGGAAAATGGTGAATGCTTTTCATCTCGTTGGAAGGCCACTTTGTTTGATAAACGGCACCGATAATGATTACCCTGGAGCTTGGCTCTCAGCGAGGCCCATGTCACAACTTTGCAACTCGCATGCACAGAGCCCATCTGCATGTTCATAGGTAGCAGTGGTGCTGTTTGGTGGAGATTGGAAACTGCACTGTTCTCTTCTCCCAGTTTTCGGAGCATCTAGTAGAGGAAATGGCTACATGTAGGAACTTAATTAGGACTTAGGGCCTGATGACGGTAAGGAAAACTTCCTGGCAATAAAAGATGCTAATCACTAGAACAGGATGCTCCTTGTGGGAATCCCCCTCTGTTACCTGTGATAGGTAACGACAGCATGACCTGTGTTAGTCAGGACTTGGACGTTGAGGTTCAAGTGTTGTTCTGTCCACAGGCAGGGGACACATCAGCTGATCTTGTTCCTTTCAGCCTGGAGGTCCAATAGAAAATGTTCCTAAGGCAACTTCATACTTTTTTTTTCTCTCTTATATTTTCTTAATTTGCACATCTAATTTTCAGTGTCTACAATGTGCTAATGGGCTTTCCTCCCATTAAGAATCACGTGTAGAGTGAGAATGTTCCCCCTCGAGAAAAGCCAGTTTCTAGGGCTTTGCTTCTGGCTTGAGGTCCTATGAGGTAGGTGTTATGAAACCTCCCCCTGCAGTGGGTGGGTGCCAGCGAAACTCAGCGGGGTCAGCAGCTCTCCTGCTAATTTTGGCAGGACAGGGAGGCACTCAGCCACCCTGAGAGGAAAGAAGGTAAATTTTGTGATCCATTTGCAAATCAAGCTAGAATGCATTTTCAGACCTGGGCGTGTATTCAGGGCCTATCTGTTTCCTCCTACCATCAAACCTGTAAGGACAAAAGTAACTCAAGTTCATTGTTCTCCACCATGTAATCTTTCTTCCTATCCTGGCTTGTAGAGGGGGCAGCTCAGACGGCATGTCAAGAAGGAAGGAAGGGGAAGGGCTAGACAGGATGTGGCGCTGGGCACACAGTCAGTGCTTTGGCGATCAGCATCAACATGGTGGTCCTGGGTTAGGATTTCGAGGAGGGAATGGAAGGAGTAGGATGAGAAGTGGATGGGTGATGCCCAGTGGCTGGTGCTTCAGAATTTAATCAAGGCTTGTCTTGGGAACCCCAGGAACAAGGAGCTTGCAGGGCACAACCCTTGTACAAGAAGTACAGAATGCAGGAAGACTGAGGAGAGCAATGAATGCTCTTTCGGTCTCCAGAGTAAGAAGGGGATTTGATCAGAGCTTTTCGAGGGCACCTGGCATCACCCACAGGCCATGACTCTGTGATTCCCTGACTTCCCCCTGTAGCAGGCCGGCTTCTATAAAATTATCAAAGAGAAGATAGACCTTAAACTTTAAAAAAACCTGTGGCCTGAGAATGAAATTACACCGCTAAAATTCGCTTATTAGAATTCATCAGCATGCAGACTTTCTCAAGCCATAATGACTTCATGGCCTAAGTGGAAATGTCATATTCCTTTGGAAAATCAAATTGGCATAGCCAAATGAGCAGAAAATTGTCTTTAACTAGTAGATGTTATTTCTACATTATTTTTCTTTGGCTGAGAAAATAATCACTCTGACACTTAAGCTCGACAGCTAAGAGTAAGAGCCAGAATCTATCAGTTGCTTCCATGGTCCCAGGAGCTATTTTCGGTGTTTTACATGCCCTAGTTCATTTAATCCTCAGAAGAGCTCTCTGATGGTACTAAACCCCCACTTAACAGATGAGGAAACTGAAGATTAGAGAGACTAAGTAACCTGTCAGGGCTAGGACTGGACTGTGGGTCCAGCCAGCTGACTCCAGGCTCTCTTGCAAACCAGCTCTCCTCTCCACCACCCTCCACCTCTTGCAGAGGGTCGGCAGATGACCACTTGAACTGCACCTGTCATACTAGAGTGGAATCAAGAGCTTGGTGTTGTGGAAGAAAGAGAACTGTCTGGGGTACAAACAGCGTGAACAGTAGCCTTCTCTCCCACTGAGTGTGAAATGGGCCAGTAACATGTGATACCTGTAAGGAAATCACTTGTGTTTTGAATACTGCTGTTAAGAATTTGAAATAAGCATGATCTCTAAGTGAATAATTCTCCTTCTCTAGACCTTAGAGATCCGGCTTAGTTTCAAAAGCTAACAGTGAATGCTGACTCTGCCAGACACTATTTGAAGTCTTTTACATTTATTAATGTGTTTAAACCTAATGGCATCCCCATGAGATAGGTACTGTTATTTTTCTCATTTTCCAGATGAGGAAACCAGAACACAGCTAGGAAGTGGCCGAGCTGAAAGGGGGCCCCAGGATTTTTAACCATTGTTTTAGACTGCTTCTCAGCACTAGGTTTTGGCAAAACTGAAATACCTGCTTCTGTGATGCAAACAGGACTCCCCATCCTAGGGGTGGGGATAAGGTCAAGCAGATCCGGTAGCTGAGCTGCGTCTGTTGTGAATGTTTGTGCCTCTGAACCAGGTGATGCAGAAGGTCAGTTGCAGCTCTTTTTCCCACAAGGCTTCCTTCTAGAGATGCGGTGGGTAGTGGGTTTTCTGCACTAAGCCTTGCCAAGTGGTCATCTACAGAATGCCCAGGTCATTCTGCATCATTGGCATTTCATCATTGACACCATTTTTCTGAAATAAGAAGTCTTGGATTTTTTTGTACTTTTTTATAGAGTTTGTTTGTAAGCTTTTGGTGTTTCAAGATTGTATTTGCTCATTTCCTATTCAATGAATGTTATAATGGGTTTAAATGTGGTACTGGAATTTGCCAAAGGCTGATTTTAATGTAGGTAAGGGGTGAACTAACGTGATAGGTGCCTGCTGAAGACAGCCCAACTTCCTCAGTGTGGTCTCCAGATTCTTGGTGATCTGACTCTCCTTACCTCTCCATCCCTGTCTCTTGGTGTGACCCTGTTTCTCCTGCTCCCAGCCTAGTAAAACATTTGCAGTTCCCCAGATATACCAGCTGTCAAAATGTCCCCTGATTGTGTCTTTGCCTGCACCCGAGAAACATCTCTTCATCTTTAAACTCAGTTCAACTTTTGTCAATGCTTTTAAGCCTCTCCTGCTGTTCTTCTCCAACCTGTCAGATGGACCACTCCCTTTCTGGTATTTATACTGTATTCTGAACAGATCTCGAGCACAGCACAGACTCCAATACTTTAGAGCTTATAAAATATCATGATAGCCTTGGCTTCTATTTGTTGAGAATTTGATGTGTGCCAGGCATGATAATACCAAGCATTTTATTTAATAGAGTTCTTGTAACTACCCCTTGAAGTAAGGTCCTAGTCTCATGGTCAATATACAGATGAAAAGAGCAGAACTCAAAGAGATGAAGTGACTTCCCCAAGTCCACATGACCAGTGTTGATGTTATAAAACTTTAGGTTTCCTGAGGGCAAGGGCTGTATTATTTGAGTCAGGGCTCAACTGGGATATACTAACAGTCCAAGCCTGTTTTCCATTCCTGTCCTTGGATAGGGATAGGGAGTGGTTAGATGTACCCAAAACATGAATTGGAAAGAGAGACTAAGACATTATTACTAATGGGAGAGAGCATACAAATGCTAGGCAGGCAGGCAGAAGTTACAGTGTCCACTCTTCTTTGCACCTAAAGCACCAGCACTCTAGTAGGTATCAACAGTTGTTAAATACAAGCGAACGGATCCCTGCTGTTCCTTAGTTATGCTCCACATTCAGAGAATGGAGAGATTGTGGGGCTGTTGAAGGTGGAGAAGACTTCAAGGGGGAGGCTGAACTCATATAAGCTTGAGATAGAGGCAGACGTGGGGAAGGAGGAGGGGACTTGTCCAAAGGGGACCACTGGCAAAGGTGGGCACACTTGAAATACTTGACCTGGCCAATGGGTACAGTTTTCTTGACTTCTGAAATAGGCTCTCCAAATTCCCCAACTGAGGGAGGGTTTTCCCCACTGAGCCATGCCAGGAAATTCATGGCATGATTCTTGTTAGTGCCCCCTCTGCCCACCTGTGCCATGGCTAACAGACCTCAAGTCTAACTTGTTAATCCTTTGGATTGCTCATCTTATTTCTGACATGAGTCATGTGGTGTTTTGGCTCACCCGTCTGGGGTTTTCTTCACAGGTTAACATGTTTGTTGAAGGATTCCACGATGCCATCCTCCTCTATGTCTTGGCTCTACATGAAGTACTCAGAGCTGGTTACAGCAAGAAGGATGGAGGAAAATTATCCAGCAGACATGGAACAGAACATTTGAAGGTGGGGATTCCATCTATAAGGCAATGACATGGGGCCAATTGAGCTGCTTCTTTTCTGGTTCTGTTTTTCTCTGTTGCAGCTGTGGGGCCTTTCCAACATCTTGCTTTTCTCAGCTGTAAAGCAGGGATAACACAGATATCAACTTTATATTCATTTATTCATTCAACTAATGTTCACTGAGCACCTTCTATATGCCAGGTGCTGTTCAAGGTGCTGAGGATTCAGCAGTGAACTAAAGACATTTGATGCAATCATTTGAGCTTACATGCTAGTGCAGTGGACAGGCAACAAACAATGAATACAGTACACCTTTCAGGGCTATAAAATAAGGTAGGATAGGGAGCTGGAAAGTGCCAGCAAGGAGGAGTGGGACTGCTAGTTTCGAGTGGTCAGGGAAGGTCTCTGTGAGAGCAAAGTTGAGAAGAGACCCAAGGGAAGTGAGGGGGAAACTCTGTAGATGTTTAGGACAGGGCATTCCAGAGGGAGTGGCAAACATGAAGATCCTGAGTGCATCTGGGAGACTGTGGAGTGTCCCCAGAGAGAGCAACATGGCCAGTGTGGACACCAAGTGTGAGAGGCAGTGTGATAGTTGCCAAAGCCCGAGAGGTCATGGGGCCAGATCATGCAGACCTGGGAGCCTCGCTGAGGTCTTTGGGCTCTACCTGGGTGAGACAGAAAGTCATCTGAGGCTTTTGAGTGACATGGTCTGCCTTGTATGTTTAAAGGGGTTCTTATGGCTACTCTGTGGAAAATAAACTATATATTCTTATGGGTATCACTTAAGAAGTGGTAACAGTAAAAATTGCTGAACCGGGGTTCAGAAAAACCTGCATCCCCCCACTAACTAGTAACCTTGTCCTCTGAGCTTCTCTTTCTTTACCTGTATGATGAGGAGGTCAGGCTAGTTAATGACTAACAATGGCTCTTTCCATTTTACATCATGCTCGCTCTTCCTTTGAGCCCTTTCATCACTGGGGTATGCCTATATCTATTTGTAATCCAACTAGTGACGTTTTTCAGTGGCGGGAGCAAGTACTGCCAAGTTTAGATTTGGGGCATGTGTTTTTTCAGTTGGGGACTCCTGGGCCTCCACTCCCTCAGTTTGTCCTCAGTTCTTAGAAAGGGCAGGACAGGACAGTAGGGAGAGGTTGAGCTCCAGCTGGAGTTGTCTGGGCAATAGCTACGGTGGCAATTGGATTTCATTTCTCTCTGGTGGTTTTAGTGGATACCATGTCTTACTGAAAACCAGAGTGACGTCTCCCTTATTATTAGCCAGATTGTAGTCCATGGGTGAGTAGCACCCCCAGGATTCTCCTCGCTTTACCTCTGACTGCTTCAGTTGAGGAGCTGGAATCCAATAGGAAAATTCAGGGGTCATATTAGGCCAAAGCCAAATTTCCCAGAAGTTTTGCACAATACACTGAGAACATGGCATCTGTGGACACAACCTTGGTCGGCCACATCCCATTCTTAGCTATTACTTACTACATGGTGTGGTCATTTGTTCTTGGTCTTCTGACAGAGGGACAGGAGCCAGAGGTGGGGGGATGCTGGAGGGCGCCGCTGAGGGAGGTTGTTAAGGGAAGGGTAGATGGCCATGATGGCTGGAATGTATTTTAGTTAGAGCCAGGGCCTGGGCTTAATTTTCCCGTAGGCCCTCTTAATGTCCCTATTCTAGGGCCAGGTCTACACAGGCAATAAAGAGAATTAGGGATATCAGTATAAGGGATCAGGTTCATCCTGAACCAATCAACTGTGCAGTTCAGTCTACAGTTAGAATCTCATTTGTTCGAATGTAAAGATAATTGAGACCAAGGTAAGTTTTCGGCTTGAATTGCTTGGAGAGCCCATTTTATTTGCTAAGCAGTGGTCTATTGGATTGTAGGCCTAAAGGAACTCTA
Organism: Ateles fusciceps; assembly: GCA_036589455.1. Classification (NCBI taxonomy): domain Eukaryota; kingdom Metazoa; phylum Chordata; class Mammalia; order Primates; family Atelidae; genus Ateles; species Ateles fusciceps. The sequence goes on along the minus strand of JAZHEH010000572.1, from coordinate 10,066,678 downwards.
AGGTATCTGTATGAAGAAAAACCCAAACCTTCCTAAAATTAAAAACAATTTTAACTTTAATAGTCACCTTTAAGTGACCATTAAGTTGTCAAGGGAAAAATACTCTGGTTGCGATTTGACAAATTTGGCTTTTATTGCCATGAAACCTGTGATCAACTTTCATTTCAATAAACGGCCAGGGAAGAAAATGGATTTCCTCTGTGTAAGAGGTCAGAGTGACAAGGTAAATAGGACTGTGGCTTAAACTTTGAGCCCTACTACAGGCAAATAGAAGTGAGAGTGGAAAGTCTCATTACTTATGTGCAGGAAAATTCTGCTGTAAGCCTGACAATCTCACCTTATGTATGATACTCTTAGGTGAAGTCTCACTTTGCTAATTGGCCACCCTGAGGATTTTCACCCCATTTCTTGGCAGCATTGCAATAGCTTAAAGGTATAATGAGGTCTTAAATTACTAGGACCACCTCATCTTATAAAATACTCTGCAAAATACTTAGCAGGACACAACATCACAAACACCTCTCAACAGAATGGCATATGGTTGTGGATGGTCAGTAAGTTTTTGTTTTTGAACATATTTATCACTTAAGAGTTTTATAGGCTGTCAAGGACACACAAGTTTATGGTCGGTGTACCCTTTGTAACCAGTCTATATTAAGAAGACAAAAAAATCAAAGGGAATGGTAGCTTCCATACTGTTTCCGGCAAAGTAAACCAAAGTCTGGAAAAATCAGTGGGCCTTCAAACCACAACCCAAAGGACAGTAAACCCAAATACCTCCTCTCTCCAAGCCACACTGGAGGATGGAACTTTCCCTTGGGATCCTTTTTCCCAGACTTTTGTTTTACTAGAAGAGTCAGTACTTCCAGAGAGAACCAAATCAATAGAAAGGCCAATTAAAAATTACACTGAACTCTCCCCCAGTTGAAAAGGAAATAGCTTTAGTTAATTAGAATGGGACTGATGTATGCATTCTCTTATTTAGTGAATGAAAATTGTGATATAGACATATATTTTTTTTTTTTTCTTGAGATGGAGTCTCACCCTGTCACCTAGGCTGGTGTGCAGTGATGTGATCTCGGCTCACTGTGACTTCCACCTCTCTGATTCAAGTGATTCTCCTGCCTCAGCCTCCCAGGTAGCTGGGATTACAGGCACACACCACCATCCCCAGCTAATTTTTTGTATCTTTAGTAGGGGCGGGCTTTCACCATGTTGGCCAGGCTGGTCTCGATCTCCTGACCTCGTGATCTGCCCTCCTCGGCCTTCCAAGGTGCTCGCATTACAGGCATGAGCCACTGCGCCGGGCTGATATAGACATATTTAATATCAGCCAATGACATATATTTACTGTAATTGATTAGCTACTCTGAACCAACATTATAGGCCAAAGCAAGTGGATACTCAAGGCCCTCCATGCCCTGGCCACCCCGTTCTGGCCTTCTATGTCACTGACTCCCTTTATCCACATGGGCCATCTTCCCAGAAATCTCACAATTCCTCTGGTCTCTTTGGGCCTCTGTGCCTTGGTAGATACACCTAGGCCAGCCTTTCAGCCTCTCTTCCATTTCTTGATTACTGCTTGCCGAGTCTTAGACTTCCTCTAACATCCCTATAAAATTCCTGCTCTTTCACTGCGTCCTCCCTGATTCTCCAAATTGATGTTCTGGCTCCTCTTCTGAGTGATGTGGGCATGGTCAGGTGTTCTCTACCAAGAGTAATTATAAAATAAATAGTAGTAATAATAGTGATCATAATAACAACAGTAGATGAAAACGATTAACTTCTCTTAAATGTGTTGAAAGTGCTTTATTTGTTTTATCTCATTTAATCTGCATGGCCTCTTGGTAGGGAGGTACTATTATGCCCATTTTACAGTTGTGGAGACTGAGGCCTAGAGGGCTAAGTACCTTGTCCAAGGTCATGGAGCTATGTAAATGTAAAAACTGGGATTTGAATGCAAGTGGTTAGACTCTGGTGTGAACAAGCTAAATTCCCAGTCCAGGCTGCCCCTCTCTTGAGCAGAGAATATGTTCAATTCATCTTTGCTTCCGCTGCAGCACTAATTCAGCACTAAGCATCCAGAGAAAGTTTGGATAAACAATCAGTGAAGAGCTCAACTGGGAAAAAGAAGAATGGCTCTTCTTAGGTATTGGCTCCGGTGACCCACGAAGCAGGCCTGTTACTCTCCTGTGTAAAGCAACCCGGAGAAAAGCACATTCACTGAGTCCTAGGCCTGGAATGATTTTTCTTTTATAATATTCATCCAATGATAATGCAAACCCATGACAAATCTATAAATGTGCCCCACCTTCACGTCTAACTCTGCAATTAAAAAAAATTAATACAAAACTCTGGGATAAGCATGCTGCTTCCAGGATTAGCCTTAATCTTTTTTCAAACATAACCCCAAGAAGATCATTTATTTCTTTTCTTTTCATTTTTAAGTGGAGAAATGTTAAGAATTTAGGAATGCAGACGCAGATGAAATTACAATGTCTTTCCAAAATGCCAACAAAAATGCTCAGAGTCTGATGAGATTCCCTGTGGCATGAGTTTGTTTAAAAATCCTGTCAATTCATTCTCTGTTTTTGTTGGCAGATGGAGGTATTTTAAGTAACCAACATTGAATTCTTCACTTCTTGTCCTGTAGGTATTGCTGGCCAGGTGTCCATAGATGCCAACGGAGACCGATACGGGGATTTCTCTGTGATCGCCATGACTGACGTGGAGGTGGGCACCTAGGAGGTGAGCACGCGAGACCTCTGCTCCATTTGCTCTTTCTGCCCGTGGGTACTGTGAGGAAGGCGTTTGTTCTCATGGCCAAAGAGCTGTCTCCATGCAGCTTCCAAATAAAAATAAGTTGCAAAACCTTAACTTTTAGTTGAGGGTATCAAGGAAGACTTCAGGAGATGGTTTCATGTTTATTGTAAGTGGGGAAATCCTACCTTTCAAGTGGCCAAGAATCACACCCTAGTCTTACGCATGAGGGTCATTGGGTGAAATCAGTAAAGTGAAACTGCATTCCCTCCCTTAAGATTTGAGCCTTTTTGGGGGAAAGGTGGAGGGTGGGTGGTTACAAACTCAACATGTGTTAATGTTTCAAAAGATGATGTAGTTCCAGGATAACATCGTGAAGAGAAAAGAGTGCCCTGGACACAAAGATGAGTCTCCTGTGCTTGGGAATGTGAACTCTCTGCTTCAGTTTCCTTAGCTGTAACATAGATCTCACATGATTATTGTCATGGGAACAGATGAAATGAAACCTAGAAAAGTACTGTCTACATTTTAAATTATAAATATGCATATAAAATTATACAGATGTGCAGTGCTTCAGCAAAGAATGCCACTTCCTCTGTTTCCTTGATTGCCGGGTTCCAGGGTCATCGTTCCAGTGCCCTTCATGGGAACTGGCATATGGGACTTGCTGTTTTCCTCTTTGTTTTTCCTGTTTATCAGGTTGCTGCAAAAGTAACTGTGGCTTTTGTCATTATTTTTAATGGCCCAAACCTCAATTACTTTGCATCAACCTAATAAGATGCCTGGCTCTTGTGGGAAGTGCTGAAGCAGCAGGACTCACCCTTACTATGTTTAATGAATGATTTTTTTTGCCCACTGAGTGGTCTGGGTCTCATGTGTATTCCTGGATCACCCCGGGAAAGGTGGGTAGAGACAGTTCCGTAGAATCCATTGTGAGGTTGCAGGGGAGAAGGTGTATAAAGCCCTTGGCAAGTGCCCAGTATACAACAGCGATGGTTATATTTTGGTGGTGATCTAGACTTCCTCTTACTATGACCTGATTGGCCTGCGAGAACCTGCTGTGCCTCGGCCAGGAGAGGCGGAGGAGACATCACCAGTCACTCGGGAGCCATGTGCTTGTTTTCAGACAAAGAGAAATGACTCCTGAGAACCTGGATGGGAAGGCACTTCTAGATCAGGGGTTGAGGAGCTGATCAAGCAATCATTTTAACCAGAAACTGAGGGATGGCCATGGAATTAAACCATAACAGAATAATGATTTTCCAGGGGCCAGAGGAGCCAGTTAAGAGAGAGAGAATTCGGCCTGGAAATTGGAATGCAAATAGGGTGGATTAATCAGAGAGGAGAGTGCAACTCTTTTTGTTTTTTGAGACAGAGTTTCATTCTGTTGCCCAGGCTGGAGTGCAGTGGCGCAATCTTGGCTCAATGCAACCTTTGCCTCCTGGGTTCAAGTGATTCTTCTGCCTCAGCCTCCTGAGTAGCTGGGATTACAGGCACCTGCCACCACGCCCGGCTAATTTTTATATTTTTAGTAGAGACAGGGTTTCACCATGTTGGCCAGGCTGGTCTTGATCTCCTGCCTCCCTAAATGCTGGGATTATGGGCCTGAAAGTGCAACTCTTGAACAAATGTTCTGCCCCCCAGGAAGTGGTGAAACAGAAGGTTCCTGAAAGATGCACTTCAATTATATGTTGAACAATTGAGGGCCGTGAGGCTGGCTACCTGTCATATGCTTAGCTCTGGTACACAGTGGACCCTGGCTGTCCTTTGCATGTCTGTGAAAGTAACTTGGGCCTTACGATAATGGCTGACGGGGTGGGCCGTTCTGGGACAGATGGTTGGGGCAGTGCCCTATCCGATGAACAAAACAAAGGCCAAGAATTCTGAGACTGTTGTTTTCCTAGGGGAAAAAAATCCTCCCTTTCCACTAGGTGGTAGTGACTGAAGAATCCTAGGGGCAGCTCTGGCAGGGCTGGGCTTTTAGTGAGGGCAGGCCCCAGGGGCACCACTCTCCCTGCTTCCCACATCCTCCTGCTCCGGCATGACCACTCTTCATGCCCTCTTGAGAGCACCATGAGCAAACTCAAATGTTGACTTACAAGGTCCCCAGAACACACACCGTGACCATCAGTGTGGAAGACAGAGGAACCTGCCCAGTGTATCCCGATTTTCTGAAGCATCTGCTATCCTTGCCCTGGAGACAGTGATTTGATGACATGCCCCAGAGGCAGCTGGTTTAGATCAGGCTGTGCATTTTGGGGAGTAGTTGTGGAAGGCTGCTAGCTTTGTGCCTCCTTTGACCTTTCGGTTTGTATATTTTTTTTTGCCTCTATATAGGTTATTGGTGATTACTTTGGAAAAGAAGGTCGTTTTGAAATGCGACCAAATGTCAAATATCCTTGGGGCCCTTTAAAACTGAGAATAGATGAAACCCGAATTGTAGAGCACACAAACAGCTCTCCCTGCAAATCATGTAAGTCCAGAGACTTAATTTGCTATTCATGCCATCACCTCTAAGCTCAGCATAATATGTTTAAAACCCGTGTTTCTGGGGGCTTACGTTTGGAAGTTCACATTTCTTTCTCTGATGTGGTAAAATGCATGGGAACAGTTCACGAACTGGCATTTTGCCCCTATCAGAGGCTTTCAGGTTTTCCTTCCCTTCCAGCCTTCTCTTCCACAATGGGAGAATGTTTCTCCCTATTTGTACATCTCTTACTGTAATCTCTTGGCTAGTTCATGTTTCCACTTTTAGATAAAATCAGAATATCAGTTTGTAAATGTCATTCACTTATTCTTCTCTCATAGCAAGTCTCGTTCTGATTTTCCAAGTTTGTCGTTCCTTTCCAGCTCCTCAGAACCAAAAAAATAACACCCCTTAAACATCTGAACATTTACACATTGGCAAATAAGTGTAAAATGTATTATTTATGAACAGCTTTGTATGTAAGTAGAGAAGCAAGTGGATGTTCTCATACGTAGCTTACAAATGGGAAAGTTGTTAGAAATCATTGTTTTAGAGAATATAGTAGTGAGGGAGAACAAAGTGAATACAGGTCTTTCAGGAGGCCAGTTGGTCATTTTAGGCAAATATATGTGTGCTTTTGAAAGCATCTTTTAAACTGTTAGGTATTTATGTCTATGCAATAATTACAGGAAGGAATGAAGGAGGAAGTGTGTAAGAACACTCTGGGGAGATTGGGCCTGTATTTGAAATCCCACTGTTGTCACTTGCTAGCTTTGTGACCCTAGGAGTGTTCCTTTAGCTTTTTAACCCTCAGTTTTCCAGTATAAAGAGAAAGAAATGTGCCCAACGCATAAGGCTGTTTTGAGGATTACACACTATGATGCACTGAAAACCTCACACTAAACTCTAGATACAAGTTAACTATTTATCATTTTTATATAACTGGGACACTACTGAACTTGATTGTTTCAAATTGTTATCCACATTTTCACAAAGCTATGTAGGACATTTTGACATGAGACTCTGGCTTTGGTGAGAGAACATCTAAAAATAGAACATTGACCCAGTAAATTTTTCATCAAGTCTTCTAGCACTTTGAAGTGCCACCATCCATCTGTGAAAATAAGAAGCCCTGGGTCAGTGTCCTGGTCCATCTGATTGTTTTCTTCAACTTTATTTTTTTATTTTTGAGATGGAATCTCACTATGTCACTCAGGCTGGAGTACAGTGGCATGATTTTGGCTCACTGCAACCTCCACCTCCTGGGTTCAAATGATTCTCCTGCCTCAGCCTCCTGAGTAGCTGAGATTAAAGTGCTTGTCACCACATCCAGCTAATTTTTGTATTTTTAGTAGAGATGGGGTTTCACCATGTTGGCCAGGCTGGTCTTGAACTCCTGACCTCAGGTGATCCACCCACCTTGGCCTCCCAATTCTTTGACTTTAAACTCAAAAGAGAGTGGCTATATCTGAAATCTTCAGTTCTAGTTTTCCTCTGATTCTCGAATTTGCTTCTGTTCTCATTGTGTCCACTCTCTTAACAGTGTGCTTCTTTATCTAGCACTTTCTCAAGTGCTTCTTAAGCTTTGCACTAGGCAAACCAAACCAAACCAAAACAAAACAACAACAAAAAACCCCCCCAAAAAGCTAAGTGTTGGGTTCCTTAGAAAGTATTTCTGAAAAAGAAAGGGAAAATTTGCCTCCAGTGGGAGATCGAGGAACATCTGGCAATGAATGAAATTTGAGGCATTTCCAATTGTATCTCAAAATGAACCCTGGTTATCTGTGCTTCTTTTTCAAGCAGGTGGCCTAGAAGAATCGGCAGTGACAGGAATTGTTGTGGGGGCCTTACTAGGAGCTGGCTTGCTAATGGCCTTCTACTTTTTCAGGTGAGGACCGTTTGAAAAGGTACAATTCACTCTCCTCTACTGTCTTTGTCATTTGTTTTTGCGTGGTTCTCTTTGTGACTTGTCCACATCCTTCTTTCACCCAAGAAGCACAGTGGTTAAAAAATCTAAGCCATTGTTTTGGCGTGACCCCCAGGTTTGGTAGTCAGTGGGTTAGCCTACTGGGTGCTGGGGTCATGGGTTTTGATTACACCTCACTGTGGGACAGAGAGCTGCTGCTGTACTTTGATCACAGATTTTTATTTTTATTTTTTTGAGATGGAGTCTCACTCACTCTTGCCCAGGCTGGAGTGCAGTGGCAGGATCTCTGCTCACTGCAACTCCGCCTCCTGGGCTCAAGCGATTCTCCTGCCTCCACCTCCACCTCATCAGTAACTGGGACTACAGGTGCAGGCCACCATGCCTGGCTAATTTTTTGTATTTTTAGTAGAGACAGGGTTTCACCATGTTGGCCAGGCTGGTCTTGAACTCTTGACCTCAAATGATCCGTCTGCCTTAACGTCCCAAAGTGCTGGGATTACAGGTCTGAGCCACCGTCCTTTGATCACAGATATTCTCACAAGAATTCCTACCACTCACCAAGTGAAGCAGTGAGGAGGGAATCTGGATAAGGGGGGAAATCAACTTCCCCTTTCTCAGGCTGTCTTCAATTCGGAAATAGGTGTCTGGGCCCACCTTAAAGACAAGGAGGGAGCTCTGCATAGCCTGTGCTCTCAGGCTGATCTGTGCTCTATCTGGAGAGCTCACATTCTCACTCACCACTGTGGTTAAGCCCCAAGGCTTGCAAAATTGTAGTAATGTACGCCGTGTTCCAAGTACTGATCGTTCTGCCCCGTGAGGGTGGCCCATTCCTTTGTAATCTTTGGTGGTTGAGTTTGTGGTTTATTCATAAGTCATTAGAGCAAGGTTTCTTTATTTCTACATGGAATTGTAACTGGGCGTATGTGACCCTTTGTGGGAACAATTGTGTTACTGTTCCTTTGGTCATAGTACACATAGTTTGATTTTTATCTAGGGCATATCCTGGGAGTCAGGGAGAACTTTTGTGGCCAGATAGACAGACTTAACCCCTAAGGCACCCAGGGAAGAAGGGGAAGGCTTGTTCTGTGGTATTTGGGAAAGCATGCCAATTTTCTCTCTTGAATCAGGGCATCACGCCTGGGGGCACACTACTTTAATCTCTAACCAGGGTTTCATATTCTGTCACTTCTCATTTATCAACTCAAACCCAGATGTCCCTTGAGGGCACTCTTTGTAGAGAAACCATGGTATTTTGTAGCCAAGTTTTATTACGACATTCACTTTTTCTTTACCTAGGAAGAAATACAGAATAACCATTGAGAGGCGAAACCAGCAAGAAGAAAGTAATCTTGGAAAACATCGGGAGTTACGGGAAGATTCCATCAGATCCCATTTTTCAGTGGCTTAAGGGAAGCTCCCCCGCTCCCCCTGACACTTTTTTTTCTGCCTGAGATTCTTTAAGGAGATAGAGGGGATGAAAGAAATCAACGAAATAGAAGGGGCGTTCTTGAAGAATTCATTATTTTAAGCAGTTAGTCATTTCATTTTAAAATTTCTTTAGAAGCTCAGGAACTATTATTAATCACCATCTGCCTCCAGGCCTTTCATCTCATGACAAACAAATATAATCATGATACCATGTCACTCTGCTAAATGTTCATACTGTTTCAAGGGCATACGATTAGGTTTACAATTTTAAAATCTCATGTCTCCATATCTTGATGGCTTTTGGGAGCATTTCACACAAGGGTATAAAACATGATTTACTTAAATGAAATGTTTTGTAGCTAGAATAAAATATTTTTACAAGTAGAACATTCTTGGAAAGAATTTAACACCCAATAAGGGGAAAATGTAATGAAAAATCTCAAGGTTGGAAATACAGCCTTACTCTCTCTAGAGCTGGAGGACAGATTGGTGGTTGAAGACTTCTCTGTCCAATGTCTACATTCAGGTTCTGACTTCATATCTTGAAAAAGAATTTCCTCCCTGTCTTCAGTGTATCATAAAATCTACTCTGAAAAGTTGTAAATATTAGTGAGAGATGGGAGGATTTACAGATGAAAAGCAAGTCTAAAATGTTTTCTTTTTGATGTAAAAAAAATCCTATTTCACACTAACATTTTATTTTACAAGTATTTTAATCTTATATTTTGGTATTAGAAAAATTTGTCTATTTTTTCATTTTGAAGATTAAGTTTTGCTTATATTTTAAAAGCATGGGTCAAGTGTACAACAAACCAATGATGATGAGAAATGCTTTTCTTTTTCCCTGTTTCCCTCTTTCCCTTGGCCAAATGCTAATTGCTGCTTTAATTACAGAGATGTGGAAATGTATTCAGATGACAAACTCTCCAGGAATACATCAAAATTTTAACTCTTTGGCATTTTTACTGTTTAACTGTTTTAAATGCAAGTTATTTTAGGGTGACACTCCTTCCAATTCTGGCCAAATGATGAGTTTCAAGATCAAGAGTGAAAAGTTATTAGAATTAAACAGATCTTTATAAAGGAAGGCAGCCCTTTTCTCTCAAGAACAACTTTGTTGAGAGTTACAACTTGACAGCAAGTACAGAAATGACATAACTTTTACACATGGCGTTTGCCAAAATTCCCAGTGACGATTTTGGTTAAAGAGGGAAACTAAATTCCCTTCGGTTAACTCCACAGAACTTTGTAGTCGTCTATGAATAACTGTAAGAGTGGGTTAGGTGTGGAGATAAGGAATTTGGATAAAGTTGAGTAAGTTTTTACTGGGTATCTGCTTTGCACCCAGTAGTCTGCACATGAGTTTAAACTCAGGTCACCACTTTCACTTATACTTTATGGAGAAGATAGACAGTGAGGGAGGAATGGGAAGCTGTCATGTCAGTGCACCGTCTTGGAATTACATAACTGGGGTCTTTCCTCGATAACATTTTGAGCAGCTGAAAAATAGTTTAAAAATTATCTTAATATCTATTAAAGGCCATGTCTATGCAGGAAACAGGAGAGTTTGAGCAATCCCTTGATGGTGATGAAGGTGGTTCACACAAGTAACAGTGGAGGCAAAGGTAAGCGCAAGCTGCCTGTCCTAGAGCCGGCCCGTGTGTGTGTGCTTCCCTGGAGAAGTCTGCTTCTGTTGCTCCCACTTGAGTCACAGTTAACAGATTATTTCTCTGTGAGGCACATTTCTCCTCTGTTGTTTAAAAAATGGGAGCTGGGAGGCAGCTGAGAGGGTGTGATAAATTAAGTACAATCAACTGAAACAACTCTGTTGTAGTTCTCTACGCTGGATGCAAAGGGAAAAGTGTTGAATTCCAAAAAGGATGGAAGAAGAGGGCAAGAAGCGCAAACTCCAGAAATTTAGTGCAGGAAGAGAGTTTGAGAAGTAAAATCCAGGAAAGCAAAGCATTGGACTGCTTGGGACTCCCCAGAGTGAAAAAGCATGGAAGGACTGTATCCACTTTAGTTACTTGAATTGGAGAGTTTGTTTCTCTCTCATTTTTATTTTTCAATGATGTTTTCTTTGTATTTTAGAGATATTCATTTTCTCTTGTGCTTGTAAAAAACATTTACATTTCAAGTCTATGTGCTTATTACAGGGGGAAAAATAATCTACCTGGTTGCAGTCTTTGAGTATAACCACATCTAACCTTTTTAAAATTTATATAGCAGCCTATTAACGCTAACATTTTTAGAACAAATATATTCTATTTTAATGTCAGGTAGAGGAATAGTCCTAAACTTAATACGATAGCTCTAGATAAAGTCTTAAAAATAAATGAGAATTTAGTATTCTAAAAATGGCAGAACAAATCATGAGGTTTCTGGACGCCATACCAATGTAAAATCAATTCTCATGTTAAGATTGATTGCTTATTTACATGTCAGTCATCTACTTTTTCTTCCTTGAAATCTGCATATCAATTACAAAAACTCTGTTAAGTTTGGAAAATTCCATTAAGTTGGAAATTTAATGGTTAAAAGTGTAGGTGCTTGGCCCAGGGTTATCCTGGATTCAGATCTCAAGATTAGTTTTGGGGATTTATGTTCCTAACTGCTAAGCAACATCTTTGACAACTAGTGATTTATACTCTACTGGTAGTTATATGTCATATAGTAAAATAAATAGGGCCTTAGTTCTTAAGTCATCCTATACATTTTTGCCCTGAAATCCAGGGTGTTCAGATTTCAAAAGTGATACTTAAAGTACAGATTTCAAAATGTATTTTCTCATCCAAACTTCAGCTGACACTGATACAGGTCAACATGTGTAGACACTTTTTGATGTTGTCTTACGGTCATCGTCGTCTTCTTAGATTTTTGGGTAGGGGTGCCAGGTAGAGGGAGACTCAGAAATGAAAGCATTCCCCAGGAAACTATCTGGAAGGAATTTTCTGTATAGAGTCCATCTCTCTCCCAAGACTGACCACAGGTTTCATGAGGAAGCTCCTGAAAACATCACATTTCTCTAAAGAACCATCAGCTTGTCTTTTCCTGAACCACACGCATGGTTCCACAGGCCCTACTGTAATTCTTTACATTTCAGAACCTGAGTTTAATGGAGGGAAGAGAGAAATGCATGGAAAAAGAACACCTCCTTTTCTCCTTTCTCTTAAATTCAAAGATGTTTGCTTTGGAATGCCCCCCACTTCTCCCTATTCACAGGTCTTTAGAATCATTAATTTACTCAAGGCTCATGTGCCTTCTTTGCCCCAAATACACCACTTTCCTTTTAGTTATGGCTGATTTTGGGTGTGTGTGTGTGTGTGTGATACGCAGTCAATGATGAGATGAAGGCCATTGCATAGATCTCATGCAGACAGTGATGGATTCAGAAAGTAGGTTCCAGTGGCATGTCTACCTTCTTGTAAGCAAGTATACAATGGCTATTTGTGGAAGTCTCTTTGGGAGACCTAATAGAGTATTATGCCACTGGGAGTGTTTATAGACTGGAAAGAACAAGCACCTATGTTTCTTGGGACACAAAGCACTCAGATCCGGAGTGGACACAGACACAAGGGTAAATGCCAGCCCAAATTAGGCCCCTCGACCTATGTACCTTTCATGGGTTTCATTTAGTCATAACCCATGGTTTGGGGCTACATGAGGAAGCTGGTAACCAGCTGAATTTCTTATTCGGTGGAAAAAACTGAAACTGTCTAAAAACACAGGATATGTTTTAGGGGCAATTGTGGAAGCAGAGAGAATGAGATGATGGTGTTCAGAGGGACCGGCTTCTTTTTCAGTTGTTTCTAGAACAGAATAATAATCAATAATTCAGTCCCCCTTCAACAGTACTCAGCAAGAAGCGTGGGACATACTGAGCAAGAATCAGAAGCTTGATCCTCTAGAAGAAACAGAAGAGGGTATCTTTGCCGCTGCCACTGTCTTTACTGCCCCTCTGCCCCCCACATCCACATCCAGCATTGCTCCAAGGATGCGTCAGCCTCTTGCCCATGCAGGTAGAAATTTGGGAGTAGGCCTCCATACTTCCTAGGGGGAAGAAAGACAAACTAGTGCTGGTTCTAAGAATGTAGCTGGCTTTTCATCAGAACCCTTATGCTAACTTGACCACACTTGCTCTCGGGGAAGTTTGAGCCTGCTATGTGCTTAAACTCCAACAAGCCTGGCTTTGGTGTTCAGCACGCAGATTCCATGAATGTCTCTTGCAGGCATACCCCACAGCTAGACTGCAGGATTAAAATCACTTCCAAAACGTGCTGGATTGGAGTTTGTTCAAATTTCTCATTAACCACTAATGTTAATTCATACCAAATGCAAAGTATTCTAAACTGGCTGATGCTGTTAATGTTCATGTTTTAAGCTACTTCAAATGCAATGAAAGGGTTTCAATGGGAGCCAAGTCTCGCGAGTAAAAATCCATTTTATAATAGCTCTGTATCAGGTGCAAGATGATTCGTAGGGGGAGACATTTGAACAAGCAGAATTGTTAGCAAAAATGCTGCATTGCTTTGATTCATGTTTAAAGACCTACATTTCTATGCACAAGGAATAAAGGGCCCACTTACCAAGTGTATATCACAACATAGGCTACCAAAATATTTCTTTGCTAGGAGAACAAAGCTGTCACAGTGCCTAAGAGTTGGACAGAGATGACTAAAAAAGAGGCAAATTCAGGTTTTGAAACAGGGTGTCCTGTTTATTGTTTAATGCCAAGATCTGAAAATCTTCAGTGTCTTCTAAGATGACGATGAAGTAGCCTGTCAACAGCACGTGGCTGCTGTGAGTTTGTTTATTGCAGACCTTTGTGAGGGGTCCTGGGAATCTGAGCTTTGTTCCCCTGTGCATGGTTGATAACTGAAACCAAGAGAACCTGGGATAAACCCTGTGGCAGATCAATTCTGTGACCTCTGTCTTCTGGCCACATTATTCATTGTTCATTTAAATACAGGACTACCAAACAGTACAAACCTATCATGAGTCTGGTAGAAACATAAAAGTAAAAACTGCACAAGTTACATACAGTTTATTATTCTAATGTACAACTATCTGCATATAATGTGATTTAATTTATTGTTGTTTTGTGTAGGAAAGGAGAACTAATGACTGTGGATAAAATCCCTGTTTTGTATAATATATTTTATTTCTTGTGCAAGCTGGTCATTTAAAATATCTACTTCATTTGGCGTTTGGATATAAATGTGTACGTGTCCTTGTAAATGTTTCTATTAAGCAAGAATGCCACATACTCAGAATATAACAATGTGTGCTCATTAAAAAATACATCCCATGGAAACCTTTTCCTGTTTATAATTCAACCAGCATACACTGCACATATCCATATTCTTCAAGGTCTTTGTGCTCTCCTGGGACTTGTTTAAGTAAAAGAGCAATCGGTGGGTCCGATGAATTGTAATGTTTGAGGGGGATACCCAAGAAAAGACTCAAGAATTTCTGCCAAGTAAAGGCAAATCTATAGAATTTTTAAAAGAGGGCAAATCTTGAATTGGCAGGTAAGGGAAGAAATCTTCATGAAGAGTAACCTTCATCTTGAGTCACTATAGCTCGAGAGCACTTCATGGTTGACCTCATCGACTCATGTTATGAAGTCCTTTACCACTTTAAAGAGATCCTAAGTCAATTTTGTCACTTTAAAGACCTCCCCAGGTTCCAGCATACTAAGCAGATGAACCAGCCTCCAGCATCTCCAGTTGCCTCTGGGTTGTAAAAAGCGCTTCACCATCTGGGAAGTTACTCATTTATTTTAAGCCCAAGAAACACATAGCAATGTGCATGGTTGGAGCACTGTTCCCCTGGTCCTGCTGCCGCTGCCACCGCCGCCACTACCAATGAGGTCCCCAGACAACACCACAAATGCCACTCAAACTCCCCATGTTTGAGGAGATTCTGCTGACTCTGGGCGGGGTGGGGTAGGGTGGGGGGAGTATGGCAGGAATAAAGGGTAGAGCCAGGAAACCTCCTCTGCAAAACAAGCTTTCCCACTGTGACTTTCCCATCTCTGTTTTGGGAAACACGACCTCCTTGAATCTTTGCACCCCATTCCTACCTCCCCAGTCCCCCTCTGAATTTCATTTCATGTATAACCAACATCCCAGGATAGGCCAAAGATGCCTCATGAGAGGCTCTTGGGGCCATGCCCACTGAAGGAGCCCTAGGAAGCTCCAAACACCATTGATTTAGAGCTCTGATGTAACCCGAAATCAGGGGCATCTGGCATTGACTTAAATAGCAACTACTATGGTGGGGAGGTACCAATGGCCATGTGTCTTCAAAAAAAAAAAAAAGCAATCTTTTTTGGGAGATGAAGTCTTGTTTTATCACCCAGGCTGGAGTGCAATGGCGCAATCTCAGCTCACTGCAACCTCTGCCTCCCAGGTTAAAACCATTCTCCTGCCTCAGCCTCCTGACTAGCTGGGAATTACAGGCACTTGCCACCATGCCCAGCTAATTTTTGTATTTTTAGTAGAGATGGGGTTTCACCATGTTAGTCAGGGTGGTCTGAAATTCCTGACCTCAGGTGATCTACGCATCTCAGCCCCCCAAAGTGCTGGGATTACAGGCGTGAGCCACCACGCCTGGCCAAAAAACAGTAATTTTATAAATCATCCATTAGCATCCTACTAGAGTCAAGAAAAAAATTCCCTTTGCAGGCCTGGTGCAACCCTGGCGATCATTAGCTACTGAGGTTCTTGAGGAGTGGAGAGGAGGAGGAAGGCGAGCAGGGCATGATGTGCTATGTGCCTTGTATTAACCCGTCATGCCATTTTCTCATGCCCCTCCAGTCATTTCCATTTCATAGATGGGGACACTCTGGAGCCAGACTCCTGGGGTTCATAGCCTGGCTCTGATCCTTGTGTGAAAATGAGGATAATACTAATTCTAGCCTCACTAACTGTGAGAACTTTACACTTAGGATTCTACCTGGCACGTAGTGAAACATTCAGTGGAATTACTATTATACTCTCCTGCCTCCTTGGATAAGGAGACAAACCTCTCAGTTGGCAATTTTTGAGGCCTTTAAGGCCAAAGGAATTTCTACTGTTGAAAGCCCGGCAGCCCACATTTCTGTCTTTTCAATTTGGCTTGATGACATGTAGCCTCAACCTCTTGGAGGATGAGATGAAAGGCAAGAGGTCCCTTTTCTGCACATCACCCCTCTCCAAAGCGTCCGACAAGGGCCAAGAAAGGGACAGTGATGGCCACATTGCCTCTGAAGCTTTCAGAAGGCCTGCGCAGCTTTACTCAAATCTGTTTCCTCCTTAGAGTGTAGGCACCAACTCTGGGGCAGCAGGCCACACCTGCGGTACCCCGCCTTCCACCCCCTGCTTTCTCCCCCAGCTGAGACGGGCCTGGGAACTGCTCTTTGGAATTCGTCCCCCACTGCTGTGATCGGTCAGAGCAATACCTGCCATGACATAGAGGACTCATGTGTCCTAAAGAAGAGCCTCCCCACCTCGCTGCCCTCGGCCCAGGGCTTTCCCCAGAATGCTGGCATTTTGTCCTAAATGCAACAGTAGCACCTCATTAAGGGTGTTGGTGGGTAGGGGATTTCCCAGTGTAGACAAAGGAGGTTTTTATTCCACTGCTACTCCAATGGCCTAAGAGAGACCAGGCGTCACACAGGCTGGCAGAGAATGCTGCATTAAAGTGATCTTTCTGGACTAGAGGACATGAAGTTCCTGGTGCCCACAGGGTCCTCCTTCTCCCAGTGCTAGCAGCGACAGAGACCAGGATAGAGATGACACCCGCTTTTCCGGAAGGGCCTCTGCCAGTTCAGTTCAGAATGAGGATGGGACAAAGCAGATCTGGGAGGCTTACTCCAGGCTCTCACCCCCTCCATCCCTTGCACAGTGACCCTGCTAGGTTCCCTTTGGTGGCACATAGACTGGTTCTGTGGAATGCTTGAGAAGGACCAGCTGTGCATGAAGAGACTGGAGTTCCCCAGTGGGAACCTCTCGGGTGATATCAAAGATAACGCTTTCAGGCAAACATCCAGCAAGAGGCTGAATCCCAATAGAACTCACCACCTGCATCTTAAGCATATACTACTTTATGACTATTCTCAGCATTTAATTCAGAAGGAAAATGAAGACGGCAGAATGTATGCCATTCTCAATTTGATGACACTAGCTACTTAGATGTGTACATGTATTGCACTCTCACAGCACCCCTATCAGCTAGGACTGTGGTTATCCTCTTCATCTTAGAAATGTGTAAACTAAGCACAGAGAAGTTAAGTAACTTGCCCAAGCTCTCACGGTTACATCGTGGAAGAGCTGGGATTTGGAGTCAGGCTACTGGCTGTAGGCGGTGGCTACGCCAAATGGCTCAATCCATTAGTAGTCATTTTCAGTCTTCTATAAGTGACCTCCCTTCCTTTTCATCAGCTCACACCCATCTCTCCCTCTCCATTTTCACTGCCCCTAAACAAGGTCCTCATCACCTTATCTCCAAATGAGAGGACGCGGCCTCCTAACTCTGCTCCTTCTAAGCTCTCCTCTTTCATACAAACTGCCATCTCATCCTTCCTGAAATACTGCGCTGATAATGTTACTCCTGATAGAGGAGTTAAGAAGAAATTACTTAGGCAGATAGTAAAGGTATGGGAGTCCTTGGTAAGACTTTTCTTTTTAATTAAAAGCAACTCCAAATCATTTTCTAACAAAGAGCAGCCTACAAGCTAGGAGCTTGCCCTGGGGAATGCCAGCAGGAACTAAAGACTATACATGTTCAAGATGGCGGCTCCATCTTCCCTTCTCTGCCAGCCACGTGTACTGTAAAGGAGCAGAGAAGATAGTACCAATCAACTGGAAAACCCATTTGCATAAGAAGTTTAGACCAGCCTTCCTCTCGCACTATGTAGGCGTCATACCTGATTGAACCAATCTGTGAGCCCTATGTAAAGCAGACGCTGTCTTTTCCAGCCTGCCTATAAAATCTGCTGCAGTCTGCGGCTTCTTCCCTTTTTTGGACATCTCTTTCTCCTTGGCAAGGATCTGCTCTCCTCCCTCCTTTCTCCTGTCTATTAAACTTTCCACTCCTTAACCCACCCACATATGTCCATGTCCTGAATTCTTTCTCAGTGCTAGACAACGAACCCCAGAGTACATATCCCAGAGAGTGTAGCCGTTTCACTCCCTTGCTCAAAAACTTTAAGTATCCCATTCCCCACAGATCAAGTTCCATATTCTATGCCTGATGTCCAAAGCCCTACAACCTCAGTCTTGCTGCATTGATTTATTATCATTCATGATTGCTTCGATGCAGTTAAATTGTGCTGCATTTGACTTAACTGAAGTTGATTTATTTCCCTGCCCTTTCCAACCGGAAACTCTCAATTCCCACTGTTTCTCCTGCCTGAAAAATCCTTTGCTTTCTAATTGAGTCCACTCATCTGCAGTTTAAAATCCTATTTCCTCTGTAAGCTTCCCTGTTCCCCCAACCTCAGTTGAACTCTACCTTATTTTGTGTCTCAGGGGCTATGAGTGGGTGGTCGGCAGATGTGTTTTGTTTGGGCAACCAGTTTTTAGAAAGAAACGGAATGTGAATGTCTTTGGATGGGGCAAATGCTTTTGATTTACCAGCTTCCCTACTCTCCTAATGGTCTTAAACCCAGCTCTCTTCACCAACTTATTTTAGGGCTTTGCAAACCCTGTGTGTACGGCTAATTGGTGAGCTCTTCTCTCCTCCCATTGCTGCCTTATCCTTTCAACATTATAATTTCCACATTGCTGGTCTTCAGAGAATTCCATGACACTGTAGATTTGTCTTTCTTTCTGTTTAGCTTCTTTATGGAGTAATAAGTGATTCCAAAACAAAATATTTGCTGTACCAGGGGAATTATTACTTGAAGAGAAACTCCATAGCATTTTTGTAATGCTAATACTCCATAATAAGTCTGCTTTGTGAAATCAGATTTTCTGAAAACTGGATTATTCTTAAGTCGCCTCCCACAAGCAGGACTCTAAGAGATGGTAAATCCCTGCTTTTCTGTTTGCTAGCTCTGTGGCCTCTGCAAACCATAAGACCTTTCTGGGCTTCAGTTTCTGCCTTTGTACAATCAGTCAGGAGGATAATAACTCCTTTGCAGGGGTTTCAAGTAGTGACTGATATGCACCAGAAATTCAATAGACTGAAGCCATTAATATTTTCATGAGGTAAACCTTATTTACTTAGTGCCTGGAGCTGCTGGATTCCTGGTGTTAAGACTGGCCCATAACAGAGGCCCTGGGGCCTCTTTAGTGAGTGACTCAGGGCAGGTACATTCTCATTCTCATCCTCATTCCACAGATGAGGACACTGAGGCACACCCAAGGTTGTGGGTGTGAGGCTTCTGTCTGGAGCCAGGATGAGAGCTCATGTGTGTTACTCGGACTCTCTTCCACACACCGGGCTAAGCACACAATCTCACACAATCCTCACTGAAGCCTCATGAGGCAGGCACTGTGGTCATCTCTGTCAACTAAAAAGCTGGCAAACTTACATTTTTTTGGACATGGATGAAATTCATAAAATCGATGAATCTAGAAACATTGCTTCAGGCTCTTGCTGCATGCAATGACATCATGTCTGCTTGCTTACTCATTGTAACATGAGACTGTGTCTTGTCTTCTGGGCATCAGGATTCAGCTTTCCCCTCTTTTCGTATCCCAGTGACTTAGAGCTATCTGTTCAGTAAATCCCTGCTGGCTGATTCTTCTAAGGGCCACACAAAACCTGTGTCCCAGCCCAGCTTCCTAATAGTGTATCTCTGTCCTCCTGTGAAAGATCTCTCACATTCTGCCTATAGTTGGGTGATGAACAAGTCATCCTCAAACCAAAACCGTTGGCAAAACAAACGTATCAGACCACTGCTCTTTCCTTGAAAGGTTTTCAGAGCTGCTTCTTAAAACCAGGCCCCAA
Source organism: Ateles fusciceps (assembly GCA_036589455.1). Classification (NCBI taxonomy): domain Eukaryota; kingdom Metazoa; phylum Chordata; class Mammalia; order Primates; family Atelidae; genus Ateles; species Ateles fusciceps. The sequence goes on along the minus strand of JAZHEH010000572.1, from coordinate 10,047,155 downwards.
GGTTGAACTTTCAGCTGCATTTACAAACAGCCTCTATAGTGAAACAGATCACTACTAACCAGCTTATTATAACAACAGCAATAATGAGAGTGATAATAATGTGACACCCCATTAGAGACGTTTACTTAGTGGATCCTTCCACACTGTGACACTAAAACATTTTCTTCTAACTTTAAGACTTTTCTAAACTTAGCTGCTTTGACTTGAGAGAGAAAACAAGAAAAGCCTCTGACTCCAAATCACAGCATATCAGGGATACTTTTTTGCATTTTATTCACATTTCTACCCACCCAAGATCCTGTATCTTCTCATCCAGGTAAGCCTTGGCTCAAAGCTATTCTTCTATTTCATTTAAGAATGAATTGGCATTCTCTGGTTCATCTCTCTCATATAAAAGAAACCAACCCATTGGAGTGTGCTGGAGCTGGCTCTGACTGGCTTGTGAGAACAAATGATTAAATTGTTAGAAATTTTGTGAGCTGGTTGGGAAATAAGCCATTCTTGAAAAACAAAATTACAAAAACTTATAATTAAATAAGTTTTACGAAAAGCAAAGGTAATGAATACTCGAAGCACCACTTTCTTTTTAAAAAAAAAAACTTTTATTTTAAGTCCAGGAGTTCACGTGCAGATTTGTTACATAGGTAAACTCATGTCATGGGAGTTTGTTGTACAGATTATTTCATCGCCGAGGTATTAAGTCCTGATCCTCTCCCTTCTCTCACCCTCTGCCCTCCAATAGGACTCGGTGTGTGTTGTTCCCCCTCTATGTGTCCATGTGATCTCATTACTCAGGTCCCACTTATGAGTAAGAATATGTGGTATTTGGTTTTCTGTTCCTGTGTTAGTTTGCTAAAGATAATGGCCTCCAGCCCCATCCATGTCCCTGCAAAGTACATGATCTCATTCTTTTTTTATGGCTGTATAGTATTCCATGGTGTATATATAGAACGTTTTCTTTCTCCAGTCTACCATTGGTGGGCATTTGGGTTGATTCCATGTCTTTGCTATTGTGAATAGTGCTGCAGTGAACATACGCATGCATATGTCTTTATGAGAGAATGATTTATATTCCTTTGGTTATATACCCAGTAATGGAATTGCTGGGTCAAATGGTATTTCTGTTTTCAGATCTTCGAGGAATTATCACACTGTCTTCCACAATGGTTGAATTAAACTCACTAAATATACTTAAAGGAATGTATAAGCATTCCTTTTGCTCTGCAACCTCACCAGCATCTGTTATTTTTTAACTTTTTCATAATAGCCATTCTGATAAGTGTGAGATGGTATCTCACTGCAGTTTTGATTTGCATTTCTCTAATGATCAGTGATGTTAAGATTTCTTTTTTATATGCTTGTTGGCCACATACATACCTTCTTTTGGAAAACGTCTGTTCATGTCCTTTGCCCCTTTTTTAATGGGGTTTGTTTTTTTTCTTTTAAATTTGTTATTGTTTCTTATAGATGCTGGATATTAGACCTTTGTCAGATGTGTATTTTACGGATATTTTCTTCCATTCTGTAGGTTGTCTCTTTATTCTGTTGATAGTTTCTTGTGCTGTGCAGAAGGTCTTTAGTTTAATTAGATACTATTTGTCAATTTTTGCTTTTGTTGCAATTGCTTTTGGCATCTTCCTCATCAAATTTTTGCCTGTTCCTTTGTCCAGAAAGGTATTGCCCAGGCTGTCTTCCAGAGGTTTTTTTTTTGTTGTTGTTAATAGTTACGGGTTTGACATTTGAGTCTTTAATCCACCTTGAGTTGATTTTTGTATATGCAAAACATCACTTCCTAATGACTTTAACTACGTATTACTATTATCTGTGTTGTTGAGTTTATTTACATTTGCCTTTTTGTACAGTGGAAATCCTATGTAATAATGGGCTCTGTGCATCTCTTTCCAACTCTGTTCCATGATTTCATGTTGGTAGCTTGAAATAGGCTATGGTACAAGTATTTACATCATGGAAATCAGCAGATGCTACAAATCACGGCACATTTTCCTTAGACCTGGTTGTTAGGTGCTTACCAGCACACCACTGCCTCCCATTCTCTTCTTCCTACTAGGTAGACCCAGAACCCAGCCCAACAATGATACTTCTCTTTCAGAGATAAGGAATTTGATATTCTGTGATGTTAAGTATCATAGCAGAAAAATGGTCAACCCAGGACTAGAACCTAGGGCTTCAAAAACCTAACTAGTGCTCTTTTTTGCTAGAGAATTGAGGATGCCTCTGACCCTGAAAAGTAACTTGAATTTTAGGATGAACCTTCCGGCTTCATAATATCCCTGGAGAAAGTTCTGTTCTGAGGTCTGCCAAGAGATCAGAGATCTTGATTCCTGTAATAGAAATCCTTAAAATACAAAAATGCTTTTATGGCCTCAGCTGAAAGTCCAAATTGTTGTCTCACCAGAAACCTTAAGTATTTTAGCGAGGGTTGTGTGTGCATTGTAATTTGGAGAGGGGAAGGGGGCACAATTTGTATGGGGAAGGGAAGGGAAGTGGACACAAATGGAAGAGAATCACTAGGAATCTGAAAACTGGAAGCTCTGCTATTTAACCTTCCAGGACTCTTACCTCCTCCTAAATTTACTGCCCCTACTCCTACACCACTTACAAATGCATGGCACACATGGTGAAGGTGGAAACATAAAATATATGGAACATAAAAATTCAGTTGTAAACAATTGAAACTGTAGGCCTTCCAAGTAAGACTTCTGTCCATTTCCATTTCCATGATATTATCTCTTGTGACATTTGAAATATTATATTTATAAGGTAGAACCAATCTAAGCACATTTATATTAAAGCAGAGGAATTTATACAGGCTTCTCCAAGAATAATGATTATAATCTTCAAAATAGAATGAAGAATTCAGCATCAGCTTCCACTTTGGAAATCATTTGTGTTAACTATATAAACCTTCAGATATCAGATGCTATCTTTTAAAATCTCCTATACAGCAGTATTTTAATATACTTAATTTTATTCCTATACAATTTCTAAAAGGAATGTAATAATTGATAAATTAATGTCTTTTTTTTTTTGAGATGGAATATTGCTGTATCTCCCAGGCTGGAGTGCAATGGTGTGATCCCGGCTTACTGCAACCTCTGCCTCCCGGGTTCAAGTGATTCTCCTGCTCAACCTCCTGAGTAGTTGGGACTACAGGCATTCACCACCATGTCCAGCTAATTTTTTTGTATTTTTAGTAGAGATGGTGTTTCACCGTGAAACCAGGCTGGTCTTGAACTCCTGACCTCAAATGATCGATCCACCTTGAACTCCCAAAGTGCTGGGATTACAGGCATGAGCCACCGCAACCAGCCCAATAAATTAATGTCTTATTTCATCTTTTCAGGATATGATCTGCATGGCCCAACTACTGCCCTCGAAGCACTAACGTTTTCTCTCTTCCTCCCTATCGGCTGAGCATGCTCAGTATCTCCCTAGGCGTTATAGCTGTGCTTCCAGAATAGTATTTCTGACTCAACACAGATTCTATTTCATACCCAACCTTCCATTACCTAAAGTTTATCTTATTTTCTGTCTTAGGACCTCAGTTAGGTACACTGTAAATCTTTCCCTTGACAACCACAATATACAGTGTTAATTACGGAGTGTTTAGTTGCAATATTACACTAAATAAAAAAGAGTAGGGAATGTTCTTCATGCTAAGTCACAGACTTGGGTATTCAACTTGCAATGATCCTCTGATTTTTTTTTTTTTTTTTTTTTTTTTTTTTGTGAGATGGAATCTTGCTCTGTCACCAGGCTGGAGTGCAGTAGTGTGATCTCGGCTCACTGTAACTTCTGCCTCCCGGGTTCAAGCGATTCTCCTGCCTCAGCTTCCCAAGTAGCCAGAACTACAGGCGTGTGCCACCACGCCCAGCTAATTTTTGTATTTTTAGTAGAGACAGAGTTTCACCATGTTGGCCAGGATGGTCTTGATCTTTTGACCTCATGATCCACCTGCCTTGGCCTCCCAAAGTGCTGGGATTATGGACACGAGCCACCACACCCGGCTGATCCTCTGAATTTTTAAAGTATGAGTGATGTTTTTTGATATACAAATGAAGGATTGGAAATAGACAATAAAGAGAAAATCAGAGAAACCAGGACTTCAGTGGCCCTCTCGAGAGTTGGAGCATAGTTTAGAGGTTCACATGACTGTCCTCTTCATTATCATTACATTCAAACAGGATACTGGGCATTGTAGGGAGCTTACACTGTTTAGTTTAGCACAGATCTTGCAATGAAGAAAAGAGAAGTTCTATGTAGGTTATCTAGACAGATTTTATTATATATCATTGTGCTCATCTATCATGTAGAAGATACAGAGTCCAGCATGTCCTAGCTCCACTGAAAGCCACTCTCTAATTCCTTCACTACATTGGGTGAGGAGGGTTTGTGATGCAACTTGGACTTCTCACCCTTTGCTTGCAAAGTCCTCGGTAACTCAGCTGCACTGGTGGGTCCCCCAGGGGCTTCATTCTTTAAATCCCTTTCGAGTATGTACAGGAGACATTCCTGCAGCCTACTTAGGAAACTATTTCTTGAGGAACAGTCATCACATTTCTGAAAAATTATGGTGGCAGCTGATCCAAAATCTTGGCCTTGAACTCCAGCCAATGTTTTCTTGACTCCAAAGTGTCCTGCCAAAACAAAGTAATTGCACAGCTGACAGAACCTCTCTTGTTACCTCTTAGGAATGACCGTAATTTACAGCCTGCAATGCCAGTGGGGGGTCTCCCAGTGAACTACAGCTACTCTGGGTGCATTTCAGTGAATCGTCGCAGAGCTAGCTGACCTTCTCATACTCACCTTCTGAGGAAAACATGGAATTCCTTATTTGAGGAAAAAGGACACCACCGACAAGAAACTCTGTTTTTACTGTAACCATGTGCTCCTTTCCACCTGCTCTCCCCCATCCAGGTACCTGCTAGTTCCCTGACTTTACAGCTTGATGCCTTTTCCCCGAGACCTCCAATTCTCCTCCCAGGTACTGGTCCCAGACTTGAGGTAGCCATGACCAAAGCTGTCACCATAGAGACTTGTTAAGGAAAGACATCATATCTGGCTTTAAAAAAGGTACAGTCCTTCCCTCTAAAAGGAAGACCTGTTTCATTTTTGAAAGAACACTCAGAGCTTGACTGTTCTCTTTAAGGCAAGGTAGGTTTTGGGCTAGGGATCTTCCAGGCTATAGATTCTGAATTCATTAGCCTTGGAATGGGGCATGCAGGGAGAGTAGAAGATGTATTTGTAGTCTTTGTGAACCTAGGTGAGTAGAGGGGTAGCCGAAGACCTGGAGAGGACTAAATGCTGCTCAGGCTTGAGGACCCCAAGATTCTCCAGGATCTGGCATTGGAGTCAAGTGACTTTAGAGTCCTCTGCTTCCTGATAAGGAGAAATGTATCCAGAGAAGCACTGAGGTAAGTTTATCTTGTTATTCCTCAGGACGAGCCAATGGGAAGAAAGATCTGGGGCTGGTTCTGACTGGGAGGCTGAGAGTCACCCAGGTACACCCAAGAGAGGTACTTAGTCATGGCAAATTTTCCCTGAAGTGTTTATTCTCTGTTCCTGCAAGGCCGTTAAAACCCAAGTATTGATTTATGTGAACTGGTCACCTCCCCACTCACTCAGTACCTGGAACAACAGCCCTTTGGCTCCTACTCTTACTATGCTGGTGTTCATTTAGTTCCCTCTGCATTTCAGACCCCTGGAGCTTTCCCTTAATTTTTTGTGAGCTCAGCTATGCATTTTTATATGCATTATATAAAAAGCTATGCATTATAACACAAGAATGTTTGCTATATTCATCCAGTATTTGAAGCTGTTCTGTAGTGGGCAGTGTCTAGGTAATCATGTTCTCCATGCTGCCAGAGAAGAAGGTTTTGTGATCTGATGTAATCTGAACAAGATCCGCAGCAGATGTCCTTTCTTCACTAGTAGGAAGTGTCAGGCATTGCCACAGTCCTGGATCAGGGTGTGTGAGTGTGATGAGTTTTTGCATGGGGTGGTCTGTGTTACTCTTGGGAGGAGCCGTCTGATGGGGGCAGCAGGTGACATTTTGCTGCAGGGCTCTGGGATCTGCTGCCTGGATCACCTGTCTGTATCCTGAAACCTCTCACGGTCTTACTTCCCACCTGGGCTCCGATTCATGCCAACAGTCCACACTCATGATCTCTGTTTCTGAGGCTCAGACCCACTGACTCACCTTGTGTTCTGTTCATTGCTGTCGTGTGGTTTCTCACTGCCTGATTGTTGTGAGCTGTCGCCTTGCTCCAACCTGAAGAACCGTGCGTATCCATCTCTAGACGGTTCACCTGAAACCCTGGTTTCCTCCTGCCCCAGACCCAATCCACTCTTGTTTGTTAGCTCCTGGGGTGTAACACTTTCTCTTATGTGTCTCGCCAAAATAAACAGGGGCAAATCATATGAAGATTCTGCCTTGAAAGTTCAGGTAGTATATATTCTAAGGAAGAGAGAGTAAGTCTGTGTTGTCAAAAGATGTGGATCTACCAAGATATTGAGAATTGAGGAGAATTGAAATGATCAGAAAGGAGGACTTGTACAGCTCTATTCAGTCCCTCTGATACCCTGAGGTTCTCACTTTAGCTCCATCTGCATTTATACTCTGAAGCCCCAGTAGCTCTTACATTACTGGGAAAGACAATCTCGACCCCTTAAAACTCTGTGTTTCTTCTCCTACCCACTTTTCTGTTGTTTGTGAGGAAGTTCCCCATCCTATCTCTCTTGAAGTGAATTGTCAACAAAAGCATTGGCAATGCTTTTCTTTCTTTCTCTCTCTGTTATATTATGGGAATAGATACATAACATAAAATTTATCATCTTAACCATTTTCAGTGTACAGTTTAGTAGTGTTAAGTATATTTACACTGTTGTGAAACAGATCTCCAGAACTTTTCTGGTTTTGCAAACCTGGAATTCTATACCCATTCAATAACTCTCCTTTTCCTTCTGCCTCTAGCCCCTGGTAATCACCACTCTACTTTCTGTTTCTATGAATTTGACTGCTTTAGAGATTTCATGTAAGTGGAATCATAACATGTTTGTCCTTTTGTGTCTGGCTTATTTCACTTAGTATAATGTCCTTAAGATTCATCCACGTTGTAGCATGTGACAGTATATCCTTCCTTTTTAAGGCTGAATAATATTCCACTGTATGTATATGCCACGTTTTGTTTATTGATTTATCTGTTGATAGACAGCTGGGTTGCTTTCGCCTCTTGACTATTGTGAATAATGCTGCTATGAACATGGGTATCCAAATAGCTCTTGGAGACCCCACTTGTAATTCTTTTTGATATCTATCCAGAAATGGGAGTCCTGGGTCATATGATAGTTCTATTTTTAATGTTTTCAGAAAGCTTAGTACTGTTTTCTGTAGCAGTTGCAGTTTTATGATCTTATTGACAGTACACAAGGGTTCCAATTTCTTCACATCCTTGCCAACATTTATTATTTTCTGTTATTATTACTATTTTGATAGTAACCGTCCTAATGAGTATGAGAGGGCAATGTCTTTCTTATACTTCTTTATGAGATTCCTGGAATTATGGATGTTTTGAAACTATTTGATTAATTAACTTTAGATCACTCAGTTTAACTTTCAAAGGCAGATGGAGATTCACATGATCTTCAAAATGCAAAGCAGTTTTGACAAATTAAGTGTTTTCTGATCAAGAGTGGAAAACATTCAGAATATTCATGTTTGGTTTTCATCCAAAATTGTCACTTGGTTAACATTCACCACCAAATTCCACCTGATTTCATTATGTAAACTTTATAGAGCTCTCCTTACAAGTCTTCTGTGTATTTTGCTAATGATGGAAAGACCACTTCATCTTGGCTTCTGCTTTTCTTCTGTGAACTCATCATAGGGTCATTGTGTCACATCTTTCATACTCTTGGATTCAACTAGAGCTACAGGAGTCTACCCTCCTGATCTAATTTTGGTCTTTCCTTAAACTGAAACATCTGGCTTTTTTTTTTGAGGTCACAAAGTTTACTTTGGCTACCTTTAAGGAATGACCACAAGCAACATATTGTTTTCACCCCAAATTACTTTCTTGTTCATCAGATTTTGTTTGCAGTTAACATTGAATCAGACCCTGCTGTATTTAGCTTAGCAACCTTGTGCTTCTGTTGGCATCATGCCATTCCCAAGGAGGGAAAGAGGGGACACACCTTCAGATATCTCATGTTGCCTTTCAGTCCAGTATGAATCTCTTCTAATACATGACTCTAAAATTTTAAAAGTCATAATTCTTATATTTCCCTTTTTTCATTATCTCAAGTTGTAGCCCTGTACCCGTTCAACATGGCAAAGTACATAGCAAGGAGAGAATGTATGACTCATAATTGATGAGTATTTTATTTTTTTGGGAGATAGCCCAAAGGCAACATGGTACGCCAACATATTCTTGACAAAACACAATTAAACATTTTAGTTCAACACAACTGCATGCTTCTTGCCTTGCAGCCCATTGGTTGCTGGTGCTTTGCGAATAAGTTGGTATGAGATCATGATAAGATTTGGCTGTGTCCCCATCCAGATCTCAACTTGAATTTTATCTTCCGGAATTCACACATGTTGTGGGAGGAACCCAGGGGGAGATAATTGAATCATGGGGATTGGTCTTTCCCATGCTATTCTCATGATCCTGAATAAGTCTCATGAGATCTGATCCACTTTTGCTTCTTCCTCATTTTCTCTTGCTGCCACCATGTAAGAAGTGCCTTTCACCTTCCTCCATGATTCTGAGGCCTCCCCAGACATGTGGAACTGTAAGTCCATTTAAACCTCTTTTTCTTCCCAACCTTGGATGTGTCTTTATCAGCTTCATGAAAACAGACTAATATAGTAAATTGGTACCAGTGGAGTGGGCATTGCTGAAAAGATACCCAAAAATGTGGAAGCAATTTCGGAACTGGGTAACAGGCAGAGATTGGAACAGGTTGAAGGGCTTAGAAGAAGACATGAATGTGTGGGAAAGTTTGTAACTTCCTAGAGACTTGTTGAATGGCTTTGCCCAAAATGCTGATAGCAATATGGACAATAAAATCCAGCCTGAGGTGGTCTCAGATGGAGATGAGGAACTTGTTAGGAACTGGAGTAAAGGTGACTCTTGTTATGTTTCAACAAAGAGACTGGTGGCATTTTGCCCTTGCCCTAGAGATATGTGGAACTTTGAACTTGAGAGAGATGATTTAGGGTATCTGGTGGAAAAAAATTTTAAGCAGCGAAGCATTCAAGATGTGACTTGGGTGCTGTTAAGCATCTAGTTTTATGAGGGAAGCAGAGCATAAAAGTTTGGAAAATTTGCAGCCTAAGTATGTGATAGAAAAGAAAAAAAAACATTTTCTGGGGGAGAAATTCAAGCCAGCTGCAGAAATTTGCATAAGTAGAAAGGAGCCTAATGTTAATCCCCAAGACCATGGGAAAATATCCCCAGGCCATGTCAGGGACCTTCATGGCAGTCCTCCCCATCACAGGCCCAGAGGCCTAGGAGGAAAAAGTGGTTTTGTGAGCCAGGCTCTGGGTCCTTGTGCTGTGGGCAGCCAAGGAACTTGGTGCCCTGTGTCCTAGCCGCTCCAGCCATGGCTGAAAGGGGCCAATGTACAGCTCAGGCTGTGACTTCAGAGGGTGCAAGCCCCAAGCCTTGGCAGCTTCCATGTGGTGTTAAGCCTGCAAATGCACAGAAGTCAAGAACTAAGGTTTGGAAACCTCCATCTGGATTTCAGAAGATGTATGGAAACACCTGGATGCCCAGGAAAAAGTTTGCTGCAAGGGCAGGGCACCCATGGAGAACCTCTGCTAGTGCCGTGAGAAAGGAAATGTGGATTGGCACCCCCCACACAGAGTCCCAACTGGGGCACTGCCTAGTGGAGCTGTGAGAAGAGGGCCACCATCCTCCAGAGCCCAGAATGGTAGATACACCAGCAGCTTGCACATTGCACCTGGGAAAGCTGCAGACACTCAACACCAGCCTGTGAAAGTAGCCAGTAGGGAGGCTATACCCTGCAAAGCTGCAGGGGCAGAGCTGCCCAAGACCATGAACATTAAGTACGACTTGGATGTGAGACATGGAGTCAAAGGAGATCATTCTGGAGCTTTAAAATTTGACTGCCCCACTGGGTTTTGGACTTGCATGAGGCCTGTAACCCCCTCTGATTTGGCCAATTTCTCCCATTCGGAACAGCTGTATTTACCTAATACCTGCATCCCCATTGTATCTAGGAAGTAACTAGCTTGCTTTTGATTTTATAGGCTCATAGGTGAAAGGGACTTGCCTGGTCTCAGATGAGACTTTGGGCCGTGACTTTTGGGTTAATGCCGAAATGAGTTAAGACTTTAGGGGACTGTTGGGAAGGCATAATTGCTTTTGAAATGTGAGGACATGAGATTTGGAAGGGCCAGAGGTGGAATGATATGGTTTGGCTGTGTTCCCATCCAAATCATAACTTGAAATGTGTCTCCCAGAATTCCCACATGTTGTAGGAGGAACCCAGGGGGAGGTAATTGAATTGTTGGGGCCAGAATTTCCCATGCTATTTTTGTGATGATGAGTAAGTCTCAAGAGATCTGATGGGTTCATCACGGGTTTCCGCTTTTGCTTCTTCCTCATTTTCTCTTGCCACCACCATGTAAGAAGTGCCTTTTGCCTCTTGCCATGATCCTGAGGCCTCCCAGCCACATGGTATTATAAGTCCAATTAAACCTCTTTTTATTCCCAGTCTCAGATGTGTCACAGGAGCAGGGTGGTAGTTCTTAAAACTGCACCCTGGTGAGGCCAAGACTCACACTTGACAATGCCTTGCAAAAATACCTTCACTATAATGACAGGACAAAATAAGGGCACTTGGTAACAGTTGAGTAAGGAATTGCTATAGAAAGAAAATATTTCCTTCGTGACTACAACCATGGTGAGCACAAACCAGAAATCTTTAAGCAAAATTCAGTGACAACAAGAAGAAGGAAGGAAACGGGGCTTTTGGAGATGTGAATGATCCATCTGAAGCCATCATTTTTAAGGATATCTTGTTAAGTGACATCATTGTTATTGAAACCAGTTGAGTGAGTGATTCTGTTATTTGTAGCCAAAAAAAAAAAAGAGATTTAAAACCATGCAGCCCATGTGTAGAATTTAGTCTTTAGCAAACAATGGAGAGCTGCTACAGTGTTTTAGAAAAAGCATAATATTGTCAGATGTGGGTTAAGGAAAAACATGCTCCAGGGTATGGAGACTGGGTTGTAGGGATTTAAGAACTGGATGCAGGGGTAGGGAGACATGTATTAAAGAGGACCAGTTGTGAAGGGGCAGATTAGGAGGTAGATCTTGGATATGTTAAGTGGAAGCTGCCTTTAAGCTTTCTTAATGGACAGGCCAAGGAGTTAGTGAAATATGTGCATTTGGAACTTAGAAGTGAAATCTAGGCTGGAGAGAGATTATGTGTCATGAGAGAGAAAGAGAAAAAGAGAAGAGAGAGAGAGTTACTGAAGTCATGGATGTGGATAGTTGGGCCTGTGGTTAATCCTTGAGGAACTTTCATACTTAACGGCAGGGCAGAAGGTGTGTCCTCCAAGGAAACAGAATGAAAGGCAATGTAGAAGATCTGAACACCTGCAGACCTAAAGCAAGTCCGTGGATTTCCACTTTAGAACCCATGGGAGAGAGAACTGGACTTGATGATTCCTCAGAATTCTAATTCTGAAATCCTTGCTTCTAATATAATTCTGATTGTTCCACATTGCGATATCAATGATAAAAGCATTGAATTGTTTTTTGACTCCTGCCAATCGCAAACAATCCCTTCTGCCTTTGAACTCATATTGCATATTATGTACATAAGACGGATATGCCATTCATCTTATGGCATATTCTACCTTGTAATGTGCTTATGTGTAAATATGTCTCATTTATCCTACTGGATTAGGTGTTCTTAGAGGCCAGGAATTAGGTCTTATTTATTTCTCTGCCTCTTTTCCCAGACTGCTCTCCTTAATTGGCAAAGTGTTTTTGTATACTCTTGGAAATTAATACATTCTTTGGTGAATGAGTGCTTGGTAAGTAAATAGAAATCCTTAGTGAAATCGTTAAAAACTTTCTTATGTTGAATTTTTGAATGTAAACTAGAACATCTGATTGAACTCCAAGGTAAATAAAAGCCTACCCTGAAGCGATCTATAGGTCACAGAACACGCCCCTGAAGTTCCCCACATTCCCCGCCTGGTGAACGTCCAGCTGTCTGTGTCAGGTTGTAAGGTTACTTACTACTAATCACTAACTTCCAGATTTCTGATTAAATTTAATGATTAAAGCACACAGAAGATAAAATAGTCCTTATTCAAATCATGCATTCTTATGCCCCCAGAGTTGATCATTTTCCTATCTCCTACAGTATAGATGTCCTGACTGACAGTGGTTTGACTTAATGATTTTTTAAGAATGATATGCATTCAGTAGAAATTATATTTTGAGTAGCCATACAATCATTTTGCTTTTCACTTTTAGTACAGTATTCAATTAATTACATGAGTTATTCAACATTTTATTACAAAGTAGCCTTTACATTAGATGATTTTGACCAACTGTAGGTATTTAAAGTAGGCTAGGCTAAACTATGATTAGGGTAAGTATATTAAATGCATATTCATCTTATGATATTTTCCATTTATGATGACCTTATTGGGAATTGAGGAGCATCTGTACTCCCAAATTGCATGCTGCTTTGGCTGAGGAATAAAACAATATTGCAGTTGGCCAAAGCAGGCTCCAAAAATGGATCTGACATCAGAGGTTCATATAATCTTGAAGATAACAAATATTATCAGCTTGGTCTTACTATAGTACAGTTCTGTGACTGTTTTTTCACTGATATCCATCCAAAACAACACATTTAACATTCAGCTAAATTAATTACAAATCCAAGAGTTGGCAAACAATTGATACACTATTCCTTTGGGCCAATTAAATAAAGCACAGAATGGAAGACAAAGACTAAATTTATTGAAACCTATTTACTGGGCTTTTTAACATACCTATTTCTTTTAATAAGAGTAATAAATATGTATGTATACATGCTTTTTGGTTTTGCCTACATACCCCTAAGTAATTAGAATTTGAATATTATTTGACTATTTATAGTCATTAATTTAAGATTAGAAAAAAATTAAACTAAATGCTTTCAAATCCCAGGTTTTTAAGAAATCTAGATTGGCTCTTCTGTTTTTACATATTGAACAGTCCCTCAAAATTCCCTCTTTCTTAAGCCAGCAACCATTAAGTTACTCTTAAACCCACACTAAGTACTATTTAACATAGGGGACAGCCAGCCAGATAGGTCTGGTTTTTAGTATCAGTAGTGTCTTTGTTGTGGAGAGATGTCAGTTCCCAAATTCTCACTACACTGTACAGACCTGTGTACCTCAGGCAACTTTATAGCTCAAACCCCATTCCTTGGGGACTTATAGCAACTTGTAAATCCATGAGGAATTTTTCAGCAAAGTTCTATTTCTTAGTTTATTCATGGATTAGGCTTGTAAGAGTAGATTCATTCTAAGCCTCTAATAAGCAGGGTTTTTTTTTTTTTCACACTGGAAAGAACACTTGCTTCTCTTTTCCAGCATTCAGTTTATGATGGTTTTAGAATTTATGTTCTCAGTTATATCCCCCATTGACTTTGAAATCTTAGAAAATACTCACCACGGTTCTTTCCAGGATCCAGCATCATTCAAAGCTTTTCTTTATATAGCGTTAGAAAACAGAGACCCACAAAATGATTTCGCATGAGTTTGTTGGTATGCTTTACTTCTAAGATCATTGGTTCTGCTCTTCCAGCCATCCAGAGGTCAAGACAGCAGTTGAATAACTGAGAAATATCTTTTATTAGGAGCGATGAAGATAAGAGGATTTTCATGCTAAGTTTCTCAGATTAGGCTGGGGATACATTCTTTATTCTTTTAATGGAAAAACTTGAGTTAGTTTTCTTTTTCTTTAACAAACTTATAGATGCCTTCAGAATAATGTCCATAAGAACAAGATGGGATGTGCTAAAGGCTCCATTGACCACTCGGCTGAATATGCCAGCATCATGTCTCTGGCTGGTCTGGTCATTTCATTTCATTGACTTCTATGGGGCTATCCGTTTATGGGCTCTTTTTACTCCATACTCAAAGCTGACTCTTTTTTTTGTCTTCAACACTTGCTAATTTCTGTTCCATTATTTCCAAGCTTCATCCCTTTCTGTTTTACCTCAGTTCAAATGAATTTCCAGGATACCTTCTTTTTGGACCATAGGACATAAACTGTCTTAGCTGAAAGGTCTCTTAGACTTCCCCAAGTACGATGTTCTCATTTTACAGATGAGAAAATGTAGGCACAGACAGGGAAAGGGAATTGTCTTCGTTCCTAGGTCTTTTGAGTACTGATTCCATCACCTGCACAAAGAGGCAGTACAATATGAAGTAGAGATTAGAAAAAAGGCACATGTCTGATCAGTTTGTCCCATCACTGGATGAGCTTGTATTAGTTTTCTATGCTACATGACAAATCATCAAAAATATAGCCTCTAAAAACAATGTATGTTTACTATTCCACAATGTCTATGGGTCAGCAGTCTGATCAAGGCTTAGGTGGAGTCTCTGAATTCAGGCTGCAATAATTAAAGTATTAGCCAGGCTGTGTTCTCATCTGAAGGCCTGACTGGAGAAGTTTACACTTCCAAGCTCCTTCATGTTATGGCAGCATTTATATCCTTTGGCTATAAAACTGCAGGCTCCAGCTTCCTTCTGGCTACAGACTACAGGCCATTTTCAGCTCCTAGAGGTCTTCCTCACCTCCTTGCCATCTGTACCTCCTAATGTTCCCACTTACTTCTTTAAAGCTACAAGGGAGAAAGTATCTAGCAAGATGGAGTCTTATAATGATGGTGGAAACATTGCATCACCTTTGCCATATGTTATCAGTTAGAAGCCGCCCAAATAGCACCGAAACTTGAGAAGAGATTATATGGGGACATAAATACTAGAAGATGAGGACCTTAGGGTCTCTACACCATGATCCCAAGCAAGTGATTTAGGTGGGGTAATAGGTATAAATTTGAGGCAAACAGAATTTTCACTGTGAATTACTGTTAATTTGCAAATAAACTTTTAGTCATGTTTCTCGGGGCTCTATCCACTATGTCATTCATTAATAGTATCCATTTTATCAATAACTCCATGAAGATACAAAAGACATGTTTTTCAAATTTATGAATGAATCAGAATCTCAGCAAATAATTTGGATGACACAATTAGGTTCCAATTTTATTTCCTTGCTAATGTAATGGGGATGCTATTTTTGATGTATATCAAAATGATTTTTGCATTTGAACTTCCCCTGTATGTAATCTTCTTCTTTTCAGCTAGAGTCATCCATTTGCTTTGGAGGAAACTGGAATTATTGCAGTAGAATGCAAAGAAAAGGCAAAGCCCATCTTTTAAATTTCAAAATAGAAGTTTTGAGCTCACAGACAGTATTCTGAAAGGCAGGCTATGGTGAGAAAGAATCAATTTTCTAAACTTTAGCTCTCAACAACATTTTTGATCATTGAGTTTCAGTTTAAGTAACAGGGAAGAGGGAATTTAGGTATGATGTCACAGAAGCCTCTGCTATTAAGGAATGAAGGTAAGTTTACCCCTTGGAATCCCAGTGGACTGTGGAAAGAAAAAAAAATGAGATAGTGAGGGTATGGAGATCAAATGCCAGTGTCCTCAGAAACCTTATTTAAGATCAAAAGTCCAAGGGCTGAGGAAATATCCAGATGGGTACATGGAAATCCAGTCATACTGGGGCTGATTGGCCTTTGTTCTTAGGTGTTGCCTGAAGAAACTTGCAAACTTCTGGAATTGGCCTTGCAATTGGCTGGGCAGCCATAATTTCCAACATGGTGTATCAGACAGGTGGAGAGATGGACCTGAGGTACCACTCCCAGCCTCCTATGATCTGTCTGAATCATTCTTGGAATCCAGGATTCCCACATGACCCAGGGAGGGTGTGAGGTGCTGAGAGAGCTTGGCGTCAAAGCAAAGGTTCATAGAGGCACCTTTGTTGAACCTTACCTAAGCCCTGTGATCGTGGAAAACGATCAGAGGTTAAAAAACTCCCCATATTCTGGCGTTCTAACAAAGGGCTTACTGCAAAGAACCATCCTTCCCTTTAGGACACAGATAAGACTCACAGATACCCTCTACTTTCCTGTGACAAGACCACCCACAGATCCTCCAAATTCCCATCCTTTGCATCATAAATAATTAGCCAAACTGCCTGTGTCTAACTGATCAACTGGAACAAGAAACTTGTTCATCACACTTTGGCTAGGATTCTCTCTGTCCACCCCCCCCCCCCCCCCCGGCCTCTGAACTTTATCCCATGCTCAGCTTGAAGCAGCATACAGCCCCTCCTAAGAGGAGGCTGCCCTGAGGTAAAATCTTACCTTCTGATTGGTCACACCGCCCTTTCATCCCACTTGCCTTGTTCTTTTTAGCCTTGTTTACTCCTCTGCAGAAAAGAAAACCTGCCTTTTGCCTAACTCTTGAGATGCTGGTAGAATGTGTGATCACTGTGCTCTCCCTATTACCATAGGACACCTTCCTTATTGCAATAGTGCCTTTACTCCTTTTGCAATAATTATTTTGAATAAAATCTCTTCTTACTAAGTCTGGATTTGCTTTTATTTGACAACAGCATGTGGTCAGTTTGTGACCAGAAGCAAAAGGCCAGGACCACTGACTCCAGCTGTGGATGCCAGGAGGATGTCCCAAGGCTCAGATGGGGCCCTCTGCACCTCAGGGACAAGATCAGACAAATTGCTCCATGGTATAGGCCAGTGGGGATCAGAGGATGTCGATTAGACTTGGAGCTCCTTTTCCATAGTCATGAGGTCTCATCATTCCCCCCTTCAACCAGTTAATGTTTTGGAGAACAGGGCTGCAGTGCTCCTGAGGACTGACAACTCAGAAGAAACAAACTGTTTCTTCTAGCTTAAAAGTTTTTTTGAAAGTGATATTGTTACTGAAAAGTGTGTGTGTGTGTGTGTGTGTGTGTGTGTGTGTGTGTGTTACCAGCAAGGACTTATGAGGGTGACTAACTCTGTTAAAAAATTGACAAAAGCCACATTTTCTTGGTGCAGTTGACAGCAGTGTGTGCAAATTTGCCACCAGCTATACTAGAATTACGAATCAAAGAAAACAAAATAATATTCCACAGCAGTAAATGTAGGATCCTGCCTTTGGGTTCAAAAACATGTAAGTACAGGATGAGAATATTTGGTTTAGGAACGGCACAGCAGTACTTAGGAAGAAAAAATTAGGGGTTGTATTAGGAAGTTTTTGGTTGCAACTTACAGAAACCCAGCTGGGATTAGGCAAAAGGGCAAAAGGGAATTTATTGGCTCTCAGAATCCAAGAACAACCAGACTAAGGGAAGGGCAGGGAAGGCTGCTGGGTTTCAGGGAAAAATGGGCAAGGGCACAAAAGCCCCGGGTTCCCTCCACTTCTTGTCTGGGCTGGCCTCTCTTTGGGTGGCATTCTCTCTCTGTGTTTTATTCTCTCTGCTACAGACCATCTTTCTGCACAGGGCAGGATTATGGCCCCTAAATACTTCTGAGTATCATCTCTTATAACTTTTGCTAGTGAACTTAGAAGAGGCTGGCTCTTTCAGATGCAGCCAGACAAGACCTGAGGAAGAATTCTGATAGGAAACCTGGTAAGGGCTCTCCCTGCAGCCAGGGAGATGGAATCATGTCAAAAAATGACAATTCTTAAGATAGCCATTTACATGTGCTTACAGGGAGAGAGGAAAAGGAAGAGCTGTTTGAAATTTTCAAGAAGTAAAAGGGGTTTCTGGATAGATAACTCCATAAGGTGCAAGTATAAGTGGGTGGTCATTGTTAATATGAAGCCGGATACAGGGTGTGCTTTACAGAGACACTGGTACAGTGGAGGGTGCATCTGTGGACATAAAGATTAGGGTGCATCAGGTAGTGCACCTGGGGCTGGGCTTTTGTTTTGGGGGTCATGTTTAGAGGAGATGATGGAGGTTGTTGTGAGGAAAGCAACTGGACTGGTGGGGATAATTCAAACCATTCCAAATTATTTGCTAATGCTTCCATCTTGAGGAAAACCTGAAAGAACCAGGCACATTTAGATGGGAGAGGAGAAGGTCTGGGGACATAGTAGCTGTCATCAGTGGCTTGCATTCTTTATGAACTAGTGTATAGAAGCTTCAGAGCCACAGACTTTCTCACTGTCGAAACCATCTGGAGTGGATGGGCCTGTATAATGGAACAGTGAGAGAACAATATATGGCAGCACAGGATTCATTTATGCACTCCTTCATCCCTTCATTCATTCAGCAAATAGTTGTTCATTAACAAATAGACAGCATTAGCAAACAGACAAGTTCTACAAGAGCAGCTCATCACGGTACTCTACATTTAGCACAATGTCTAGTATAGACTAGCCCTGTATTAATATTTGCCATGTGAATGGAGAATATATGAATGAATGATGGGGTGTGGCCACTGTGCTGGGTACTGGAAATGACCATAGGATTCTCAAGGAACTGATAATCTAATACCCGAGGCAGCCGATCAACCAATGATGATGCCTTGTGTGCAGGGCTCTGAGGGACACGTGTGCAGGTTGCTTTGAAAGGATGTGTATTAGTCCATTTTCATGCTGCTGGTAAAGATGTGCTTGAGACTGGGTAATTTATAAAGAAAAGGAGGTACAATGGACTCATAGTTCCATGTGGCTGGGAGGTTCACAATCATGGTGGAAGGCTAAAGACACGTCTTACATGGCAGTGGCAAGACAGAATAAGAGCCAAGCAAAAGGGGAAAACTTAATAAGACCATCAGATCTCATGAGACTTATTCACTACCACGAGAACAGTATGGGGGAAACCACCCCCATGATTCAATTATCTCCCACCGGGTCACTCCCACAACACGGAATTATGGGAGTTACAATTCAAGATGAGATTTGGGTGGGGACACAGCCAAACTGTATCAGGATGGTATAGCAGAAAGTGCTGTTGGAGCTCAGAGAAGGGCTGGCAGAGCTGGTACCTTCTTAGGAAAATGTGGCCAAGGTGGAGAGAAATGGAAAGAGCCAGTGGGAGGGAGTGCAACAAAGGGGAAGAGGTGGCCCAGGTGCAGCCTCCTCCTCCTGGTTGCAGCCCTGCAGACCTCACTGTGCTCTGATGCTGTCCCTTCCGTTTCCATGCTTTGATTCCCATTCCTGCCCCTGATATGTGCAGGAGTGGAGGGGGGCAGTGAGGAAACCCTGGGTGGACTGAGGAGGCCTTCAGCCTGGGTCTCCCCACCTATGTATGGGGAGGGACAAAGCCCCGGAATCATTGAGGCACCCTAACCTCTTCCTCAGGAACCCTTTACCTGTTCCTTCCTCAGAGCTTTCCTGTTCTCACTTCCAGCCCTTCCCTCATCCAACTTAACTTTCTTTCTCTACTGTATGTAAGGTGATGTTTGTGATGTGAGGTGCAATGTGGTATCCTCAGCTTCATAAAGGTGTAATGACGGACCAGGTGTAATCTGTTACCTATTCAGGGCTCATGTACATTTTAATAAAAGATAACATTTTTTTTTAACCACAGCAAAGACAGCCTTAGTGGTGCATTTTAGCCATCTTCAATAGAAAAGGGAGGACTTGGAGAATTTGTGAGGAGGATTCACTTCTGTACCCCCCATCCTCAAGAGTCTTTTTCACATGGTGGGTTGTGGCTTAAGAAATCAATTTCGGTTTGACAACTAGCATTTTTTAAAGAACAAAATAGAATTGAATGGAATGACATAGAACAGACAAAAATATTGAGTTTACAACACATAGCAAGGGTAAGTCACATTTCATAAGAAGTATTTTGGGTAAATGTGTATGTGTGTAACATCGTACATGTCATGTTGTAAAATACATTTTTGTTGTCAGTTGTAGCCCAAACAAAAGCTTGAAAAATATTGTCTTAAGTTTACCCCCTGGAAAAGTACAATTTGACTTCGATCTGAATGAGTTGGTCTTTTTAAGGAATCAGGATGGTGTTGGCTAGACTAGCTTTTGCCTTGTGGTGGGTTCTAAGAATATTTTTATTTTTTCTATGTCCCATATCAGATGAGTGGAAGTCTCTCAGTTTTTCAAGTCTTCTCAGGAAGCAAAATAAAATGAAATTATAACAATTGCTTCCCACTTACCTAGGAAAATGCTTTTTGCTTGTGATTTCCCCAGGACTACTCTAGGAGAGGAAGACTTGATCAGTGTTTCTAAGTACCTTTGAGGATTAGAGTAGTTAATAATGCATATCTGACGTTCACAAAAGCAAATGTGTACTTCCTACTGGACTTTTCCATTTGCTGAAGGCAGGCGAACCAACATGGCTTGCTTAAATTAAATAAAGTCAGGGTTTGAAGAATCAATCTTGAGGAAGAGAAGCAAGAGCCACTAGTAGTATTGCAAAGCATAACCCTGTTCCCAAAGACACGCTAAGCCTTTGACACCAGGGCACAGGGTGATGGAGCTGAAGAATGCTCAGAACTGTTCTCAATGATTATTCCATTTGGGGGCGAATGTACATGAAAATGGTAGTCCCAGAGAAACAGCTGTGTGCCAGAAAAGCCTGAGCTCTGAAGAGAGGCATGGATAATTCGATTTCCCTGAGTCAAGAGGATAACTGAAAATGCCAAGAGTATAGGCTCAAGGTGAATAGATCCCACTGGAAGCTCAGAAGGAGGGGACGCGGAGAGTTTCTACCCTAGGGAAACCACCCAGAATTGTAAACTGGATGTTTACATGATGAAATTGGCCTTGAGCCTGTGCCACCCAGATGCAAAAACAAAACAAAAGGAAACAAAAAGACCCCAAAACTCAAAACAATTCTTTGGCCAAATTGATAATGAGTAATGATTAACAAAATGTTCTTTTCCTTGGCGAGATGCCTGGAGAAAGACTCTGTATTTCCTAGGTGGCTTAAAGAGGCCTGTGTGTTCTCACTTTCTGGGGAGGTAAAGGCAGAGCTAACGCCTCTCCTACTGGTGAACTCCCTGGCTTAGGTAGTTGTTACGGGTCAGGGATGTAATGCCTCCTAATTACGTTGTGATTATTTTAAAAGTGAAAAGAAATCAGTGGGACAGTGAGCAATTCCTCCCACGTCTCAGAGCCCTCAGACCCGTGCCAGTCAGTGGCTACCTTCATGATATAATACTCCCAGAGCTTCAGAATGTATCATTGACGCTACCCCCACCCAACAAATTCCACATTACTTAGCCCCAACTAGAATACAATACACAGGAAGAAGCCACTTCTAAGCCTTATCGCCTTATCCATTATCTAAATTTTAGTATGAAAGATTCTTTCTTATGGAGGAGTCAGTGAGGAAGGCTGGAAATACCAAATGTTATCAACATTTCTCTTGCCTTGGCCCCAGGCAATTCAAGCTGACTTGTTCATAGTTTAATACATAAATAAGGCTCTATAAAGAAGCAGTGAAATTAAAAGTGGCAAGCAGGGTCCCAGTAGCTGCTATTTTAGGAAGATACCGACCGCCCTGATTATCGGGAGGAGGAAGGGTGACGCCGTTGGCGTTGACGACATTGACAGAGAAGTGGCAAGCATAATCTTTTAAACAGAGACCTTTGCTTAGAAATGAATGGCCTGTCTCAGATTCTCACAGTTACAGGAATTACACCAAATATGATCCAAGTTTCACTGGAAACAGTTTATGGATCAAAGAAGCATGTTTGTGGAGACAGTTGCAGAAAATTCAGTAACAGCTATACAAAGTAAACGAAGCCTAAGAGGCTGGAGCCTTCCATGAACGCCTGCAAGGAGTCTTTCCCCAGCTAGAATTCTTTTGGAAAGGTGATTTTGGATTCAGTTTTCAGCATTTGCAGCTCAGATGTGCATCTCTCCTGTGTGGGTGCTGGGTGTGCCTATCCGTAACATCTCTCTCGATGTTCCATGCTGCTTAGCAGAATGCATGAGTTCTCAGATAAATGTCTGAAGATAGAAAGGAAAATCTAAAGAGAAAGAAAAGGAAAGGATTCAAGAGGGAAAATGGAAGAAAGTAAAGGAAAGAAAGAAAAAGATTTTAAAGAAGCAAAGGACTCAGAATTCATGCTTGAAGAAATGCAGGTTAGTTTCAACTATTTTAAGGAAATTTTTAAGGTGGCAAAGGTGTTATGGTGGCATATACACCTTAATCTGTAGATGGGAGTGATTAGCTGTTTAAAAGTTAAAATGTGACTGAAAAGGAAATTGAGTAGGGCAAGTTTTAAATGGAATTATTTTTCATCTTCAAACAGGCAGAACTGTTATCCTAAAAACCAGGGTTTTTAATGACCACAGGAAGCAAGCATGCAGTTCACTCCTTGAAAGCAAGCATGTAGTTCACTCCTTGCAGTTCACTTCACTCCTTGCCTCACCCAGGCCGGAGGGCAGTGGCCCTTTGAGGCTCACTACGGCCTCAAACTCCTGGGCTCAAGTGATCCTCAGCCTCCCAGTGGACTTTATAGACAGCCTGATAGAGTCTCATGGCACAAGAAGATTCAAAATGTCTCCAATTTTGATGAATTTCTGCAATCCAAAAAAAAAAAAAAAAGAAAAGAAAAAGAAAAAGAAACAATTCTAAAAAAATTGACTAGAAAATAGAATGCAGACAGAAATAGAGACAGTCTTCATTTATTCTGCTTCGCAGGACTCGTGTCTGCTTTCTTGTTCTGGAAGCAGGGGAGACTTTTTCTGTTTGGTCTCTGGGGTTATGACCAGGAGTGAGATTCTAGAATGAGCTGTGCACAGAGGAGACTGGCTAGGTGTAGTGATCTTAGAGAGCTAAGAGAAGGAACAGATGAAGGGTGAAAGAGGGAGCCCAGAAGGCATTCTGTGGGAAAGAATCAGGTAAGTGAGTTTATTTCCTACACACACGTCATTGTGCTTTGCAGGTTATGAAAACTAACAGTGGATATGTGAGGTTGGTCTTGGTCCAGAGTAGGTCCTCAATACATAGTTCCTGGATGAGCTCTGATCAGAGCTCAGGGGTGGAGTCCAGGGGTGGCAAAGAAGTAAGTGCTAAAAGACTTAAGGGAATAAATGATTTTCAAGCATATTGGAAGCATTTAGGTTTCAAGTTGACTTGTCAATTATAAATCACTTTATTTGTTTGGTGAAGTGGATTCCAAAGGATCTTGTCTGCAACATGTTTTTTTTTTGTTCTTCTGTGGTCACCGTGTAGACCACTTACTAATTCTAGACTCTTAAGTGTTTTCTTCTTGTGACTTGGAGGCCAAGCCAGAGGCATAACTTCCTGCGGGCAACACCGCTTCTGTAAGGGACCACCCTTTCCCTTCCTGTTTCTTCACTCCCCACTGCCACCACCCTTGTCACTCAGGAAGGACTGGGACTACCATGGAAAATGTGGATAACTGCTACTGCTTGCTTATATTCACTGAAGACCTCGACTTCTGTTACTGCCATCACCCAAAATGTGCTCCTGGAAGCCCCTTTATGGAGTCCCTATTTCACTGTCAGGAGGTCTGCTGACCACAGAAGGAACAGAAGGAAATGAAGAGAGACCCAGTAACCACATCCTCTAGTTCTGAGCTGGAACTTGGACTGTTTTTATTTCAAAAACACAGTTGCAATTGGTGATGAGAATTCATGGTACTACATCAGGCACAAAATGAGTTAAGGAGGCATCTGGGGGTTGGTTTGGAATCTAACCACAATGTTTCTATGGCAAATTGGCTGCTAATTTGCCAATAATCAACTTAGAAAAGATGATCAGAGTCAAGATGTATTTACTTAGAACTAACGAAATTGATTATAGTCTAAAATTTCAAATTTCAGATTCTGAGAAATCTCAGATGGCTCTAACTTGTCTGAATTAGAGCCTGCAAATAAAGTCTATTGAATACATCCTATTCCAGCAGCCTTCCCTCATCACAGGCAGCTTTGCCCATAGGGAAAGACTCAATAAAGTTTAATATTCTGGTGGCACTAACACCTTCATGTTGTTTGTAGAAGCAGCAACCTTGCGCCAAATGAACAAGAAAAGAGGAAGTTCTCGAACCACTTCCAAAGGGTTGAGGCTAAAGAGTAGATGTCTATGGGCTGCCCAGAAGTCTGCCACATGGCCCAATAGTTCTACCGCTGCCCAAACCCCAAGTCTACAACTCAGGGTGGTCTGGAAGTGAAGGATTGTTTTCTTGAGAGTGGTTTCAAGAATGTAGCTCCTCACCTAATAAAAGGAATGTGCAATGATTAACTGGCTCTAATATTAGTATCTGTAAAATAAAGAGCAATTGGGCCTGGTATGAAGAGAGCAAACGTTGCACGCACCCACTGCCAGGTAAAATCTGTTCTTTTTCGTCATAAATCTTCCTTGGATGCCAGAGAAGAATTTTACTTCCGTCAGAAACACCGAGTGAACCAAAGAGAAAGAACATGTTGTGTTGGGGATGAAGGCATATTGAGTTGAGAGCTTTTGCTGTCTTTTCTGTCTGTTTTTCTGGTTTCTTTTGGATGGTGTCCTTGACTTGGTCATGGCTTACATTGTTTTGCACAAGATGGGGAGTACCGAGAACAGGTTGGGATGGGCCATTTTGCTTCAAGCTTTAGCTTTAGCCGGGCAACTTGCGTTTGATGTTGAATCTCACTGTTCTCCAGGGTGGACCATTGGTTAAACATCTTTGGATACCAAACTCTTGATAATTGTGAAGAATAATTAGATTTTAGGGGACAAAGAATAATAGATTTTAGGTCATTCCTAAACTCAAGAACACCGCTAATCGAGAGACAGAAGTTCAATAGATTTGTTCATCAGATAAGATTACCACTCTTGCTGAACCAGAGTTTCAAATTAGTAGAAACCACTTTACTTATATAATCCAGTTTGTCTTGAGGAAACCATTTGATATAGGGCAGTGGCTCTCAGATGTGGTCCTCACAACATCAGCATCACCTAAGAACTTACTAGAAATGTACATTCTTGGGTCTTACCCTGACTTACTGGGCCAGCAATCTGTCTTTTATTAAGCTCTTGACGTGATTCCAATGCTCACTAAAGTTTGGAAACCACAGGTGTAGGCAGTATTATTACCATATAATTTATTATATGCCATCGTGTCATGGATCTTTCAAGTCTCTTACAGCTAAAGCTTTCAATGTTATATTCCATATTTCCAAGGGTCTTCAGTATCATGCATGTAGTAGGCAATTGGTAAATATTTCTTATAAATGCTGTCTCTCTGATGTAGTAGACATCTCCTTGCCTCCCTCCCTCCCTCTCCCCTCCCTCCCTCCATTCCTCTATCCCTCTCTTCTTTTCTCCCGTCCTTTGCCTGACTTATGTCACTTTAGTGAATAGCCTCTTCCCCTTTCCATGTGTTTTAGATGGGGCTGACAATCAAATGGATCTTATCTCACCTGCTACTTGGTAGCCACTTAACGCAGGCTGACTAATCAAATTATCCTACTCCCTGGACAGTGATTGGTCCAAAAATTCTAGCAAGGCCACTGAAAATATTTGGGTGAGAAGAGTGAGATGAACTCCATGAAGGAGAGACTCTCCCTGTTCCCAACTTCGTGAGCATCAAGAAACCAGGTGAACTTGGAGCTTCAGGAGGCACACTGACTTCCATGTGAAGACAGTCTGCCTGGGAATGAAGCCAACACAGAGAAAAGCAAAGTCAAGTGTAGAGAGACAGAGGGACAGGGAGCTAATGTCATCTTTTGAACTCATGGAGTCACCAGCCTTGAAGCCAGAGTCAGCTCTGTCCTTGGACTTCATATTTAATGCAACATTCCCTATGAATACCTTAACCTTGGATCCTGGGGACATCCACATTAACTACTTTATTTTTCCTGATGCAAAAATAAGAAATACACATATAAATTTGAACTAAGTAGAATTACGTCATGTAGAAAATCAGTCTCTTGTGATCACTCTCACTTTCTTGAAAATGACTGCAAATACTTATATATATATTTCTTCAGTTTTTTCTACCAATATGCTAAGAAATGGGCTGTTAATTAAGATTTTTTTGATGTCTCATGTTTTTCAGAGGTCCATAAAGCCAAGAACAAAATAAGAGATGCTAATATCTACTTTTTACAGTGAGGTTAACACACCATTTATGCAGGATTTGTGAAATTACTGATCCAGGACTGGGGTTGGCTTTAGTAGCTCATACAAGAGGTTCTATTAGAAAAGCCTATGAATTCACAAGGAGGTTGACAAGGTCAGTAGGAGCACATCTCTGGAGAACATTTTCAGCATGGTGGGAATAATCCTCATCCTGAGGGTATGGGGACAGAGAGTACTTATTTCTTACCTTAAGCCAAGTAAGGGAGAAAGTTTCAAAAAATCACTGAGGCCCTCATATGCATTTACTGGAATTTGGGAAGTGTAGTGCTTGGTACCTCATTAATTCCTAAAGTCAGCTGCTGTCACCGCAGAGCAGCAGAGGGAAGAGATGAGACTGAACTCATAATTTGATTTGATTTGACATAATTTCCCGTTTGACTGTCTGCCAACTGTTTCCAATTTGGAACCATTGCAAACCATGAAATCATCTACCCAGAGTGCATCTATCTGGTTTGGTTGACACGTGGGAAACCTCCCCTCTATCACATCCAATCATGCATTTCTCCTCTAAACCCATGACCTTTCTCTTACACTGTCCTGAGTTATTGTTCCCATCCTGTGCTGCATCCATACAACAAACTCAGGCACAGCACAGATGAGGATGTGATTATTATGTGAAGTGATTCTGTAAGATGAGCCGTGTGTGACAATGGAAGCAATTTCCCAGCAATTTCCATCTCTGTGTTCCAGTTAACCTCAGAGCTTTCTAGAACTACAGCTCTTTTTCTAGATATTTTTTCCCATCCCCAGTTTCTTTTCTCTGCACCCAAATGAACTCCACTATGTACAATTTTTGAGTTCTGCCTATGACATCTTCCTGCACAGAATCTCCTCTTTACTGAGCATTGATTCAGCCTCCAGGTTCTACTCTCTTACAAAATATTGTAAGAGAGTACTTATAACAACCATTTATTAACTTTAAGTGGGTGTATTTTTACCACATTATCTTATTTACTGCTCATGATATCCCTGTGAGATATTATTGTCTCTATTTTGAAGATGAGGAAAAGGAGGCTCAGAGGAATTGAGGGATTTGCTCAGCAAGTTGGAAGTGGAGCCAGGATAAGAATTCAGATTTTTCTGATTTGCGAAGTCTATGTTCTTTTCCTTACAACCTTGCCTCCTCAGCTACCTGCTCTCTGTAGCCACAGAATTCCATTCAGTTCCATTAGCTTCAACCATTCCTCTGTTCTATACACTGTTTCTCTTTGGACTCCTTGGAGTTTCTTCAAACTCTTTCAGAAGTTTCTAGCAGTAGAGTTATATTTCAAGTATTTTAACACTCTGGCCCTGGTCAGACTGAGGGCTGCCAGAATACAAAGAAATTTTGAGGAACAAATTTCTTTAGCCAATCAGTTCAACTTGAATATTTGAGATCTCAATTAACTTTTTCATAGAAGTGTTTTCTTTCTTTCTTTCTTTTTTTTTTTTTGGTAAAGGAAAAAGATTCCCTCTAAACAGAAAAGAGTCTGAAATTCCCATTTGTGGGACTAGGGAGCTTTCTAAAAACAGCAAGGCTGTCTTTTCCATAGCACTTGAGAAAATGCC
This sequence comes from Ateles fusciceps, assembly GCA_036589455.1. Classification (NCBI taxonomy): domain Eukaryota; kingdom Metazoa; phylum Chordata; class Mammalia; order Primates; family Atelidae; genus Ateles; species Ateles fusciceps. The sequence continues at coordinate 10,019,385 of JAZHEH010000572.1, read as the reverse complement.
AATAAAATGTTGGTAAATTACTCTTAAAAATTGTTGTTTCACTATCACTCTGTATGTCTACATTTACTTTTTCTCTGCCCTATTATTCTTAGCTTACCTATTTTTAATATAATGTTTGCTCTATTTAATTGTTTTGGTAGCTTTTCAGTTAAAAAAGGATGATCTTGAATGATATTACTTGATTTTGGTATATCCATCTCATTTTTTAAAAGTTGATATCACATAATAACAAAAATAAAGAGTAAATGTAACATGCATAAAGGGCTATTTTCACTTGCATGTGATTGTCAGAACAAATGCAAAGTGATTTTTTACATCTGATTTCAAAATTTAAACAGTTCTTTAAAAAATACCCCTTCAAATATATTAGTTTTTAATCTTAATCTGCTTAAATATTAGACTTCCTGATTTATATGTTCACTGAAATTGGCTTGGATTAACAACATTTATTCTTGGTTTTTGAAAAAAATGGCACAGTTTCTTAATTTTGTATGTCCAAAACCATGAGACGGAAAACAGCATTTACAGTAAATGTTTACATACATAACCTTGTTTGACCTTCAAAACAACCCACTGAAATATTATCATTATTTACAGGGTGAGAAGCTGAAGGTCAGAAGGCTCTCATTCTGCAAATATTGATTAAGGTTTACAGGGCCTACGGGAGGAGGTGTTCAATGGGACTGTTTGGTCCAACCTGCAGGCTTAAGAGGGATGTTCATTTTGGCTGCTATTAAGTAGAGATTTTGTCCATGGAAACAGGGTCTGTCCTTGTTTCTGATGCCGGCTTCAACCTAGAATTACTCTTCTATCTTTCTCAAAAAGCCACATTGCTGTCATTTCAGAAACTATGGCAGTCACTCAGAGTTACTGTGAGAGGGCAAGCTGCAAAGGTTGCCAGACAACATAGAGGACACACAGTTAAACTTGAAACAATGAATCATTTTAACACAAGTATGTTCCATTCGATACTGGGACACATATTTTAAAAAATTACTTGTTGTTTATCTGAAATTCAATTTTAACCAGGTATCCTGTATTTTTATTTGCTAAATCTGGCAACCTTACAAGTCGGCTTCCCAGGCAAGAAGCAGTTGGTGGCCTGGCCCAAGCTTTAAGGATAGTGAATCCACTAATAACACCGTGGGAGGCAGAAAACTGGAGAGGCTGAAGCTGGACTCGATTGCTTGGAGTTCATATCTTGGTTCCGCTGCTCACTAGATTCCTGCATCTTCTGGAGTTCAGTTCCCTCCTCTGTAAAACTGTGGACCACAGCAGTCCCTGTTTCCTTAGGATGTTGTGAGGATTAACACAAATATCCAGAATGCCTATCGCACTTTTTTTTTTGAGATGGAGTCTTGCTCTGTCACCCAGGCTAGAGTGCAGTGGCATGATGTTGGCTCACTACAACCTCTGCCTCCTGGGTTCAAGTGATTCTCCTGCCTCAGCCTCCTGAGTAGCTGCGATTACAGGTGTGCACCACCTGTAATGTATTGTACACTTTTAATAGGTGTATTTGCTGAGTTAGAAACTATTGTTCCATGACACCCCAAATTTCCCGGATTGTAGTGTTAATTAAGAAATAAGTAAAAATGCAACTATTGTGTACTCTGAATAGTGAAAATATTGCAGTTTTATGAATATCATTATCTATCATCTATATTTATACTTACATCTATAAAACATAAACTCTTCTGGATTCCTTTCTTTATCTTTTCACCCAAGGTTACCATATAACTCTACTTGAAACTCATGAATCTAGTAATAGTTACAGATGAGGGTGAAAGGATAGAATAAGGGACTTCAGCATGTATGAGATGTTTGAATTTTCCTGATGCTTTCAGAAGTCTGGTGATGACTATGTTCCTATTATTGTGTTAGGCCTTGTGGGAACATGCAAAGCTGAATAAGACCTAGGGGGTTTACGATTTATTTCAGGGTGGAAGGATGGGGAATAAAACATGCATATAAGTAATCGTGGTACAAAGCAGCACGTGATAAAGGCCTTACAATGAATGATAACATATGCCATAGGACTAGATGTGTTTGTCCAGTTACAATGACAAGTTCCACAATGACAACTGCCGCATTGAGCAATGATAACTTAAAGGTAAGATACTTCTCCACTGAAGTTTAATTTTTCATTTTCTTTTTTTTCTCTTCTCCTCTCCTTCCGTCTTCTCTCCTTTTCTGATAAATACAGATAGTTACCTTAAGATCAACACAAAAGGTGACATTTTGAAATAGTATCACATAATATCACTAAAAAGCATACTTTAATGTTTTAAAAACTTGGTGGTTTTTAAAATTGCAAAATGGCTGGGCATGGTGGCATGCCCCTGTAGTCCCAGCTACTTGGAAGGCTGAGGTTAGAGGATGGCTTGAGGCCAGGAGTTCGAGACCAGCCTCTGCAACATAGTGAGACACTTCCTCTTTAAAAAATTGCAAAATAGGCCAAATGTGGTGACTCATACCTGTAATCTCAGCACTTCGGGAGGCTGAGGTGAGTGGATCACCTGAGGTCAGGAGTTTGAGACCAGCCTGATCAACATGGTGAAACCCTGTTTCTACTAAAAATACAAAACATTAGCCAGGCGTAGTGGTGGGCACCTCCTGTTCGGGAGGTAGAGGCAGGAGAATCACTTGAACCCGGGATGTGGAGGTTGCAGTGAGCCAAGACTGAGCCACTGCACTCAAGCCTGGGTGACAAGAGCAAGACTCCGTCTCAAAAAAAAAATTGCAAAATATTTCAGACATACAAAAAGTGTATGAAATAATATTTTAAACCAAATTAAAATGAAATTTTTTCATGTTAACTTTTTTCCCCCATATTAAGTGAACAAAACTGTTTATCAGCACACAGTACTATCCATTGCCTAAGCAGATGTAGTAAACCTGTCCTGCTGGAATTTGTTGGTGGCATTGAAAGTCACCACACCTGTTAGCAAAGTAATCTGTCAGCCCCAACGATGTTTGTGTCTTTGTTTCAGTAATCTTGCATCCAAGCAACTAGTCTAACAATAAAGGAAGAGCCAGTTACATACACATGTAAATGCATGTGTGCACTTGTCCACCTGTTAATCTGCGTCTACATGTTCAATGGGGAAAATCTTGTAGTTTTTATGCTCACACAGTGTTTCCTATATTAGAAGAGAGCAGAGCTGGCTTTTTGGGTGGGCCACCAGTGCGGTTGCATAGCATCCTACACTCAGAAAAGAGTTTCCTACCTGGGGTTTATTGCTCTGTGATCACCATCTTGAAATTCTTTGTAGTTTTCTATTTGGATTTTCACTTTGTAAGTGAAGTCTGATGGGACAACGGAGCATGCACAAGGCATTTGGAACCTTGATTCGCTTGTGCCCCTGTCTCTTGCTACCGCCACTGGATGGCTTCCCTGCCTCTCTCCCATGAGACTGTCCAGTTGTTACTGCTTTCTTCTGCCTGCAGTGAGGCCACAGACCTAGGTGGAGGGAGGCTTGAGGTCAAGTGCATATGCCCCCATATTGCAGTGTTAGGCCCTGGACACCTGTGAGGGTCTCCATCTGCTCTAGTGTTCTCTGTTGCGCCAAAGGAAAGGCAACATTAAATGGCAAAGTAAGAAAATAATGGGGCTGGGTGTGGTGGCTCATGCCTGTAATCCTAGCATTTTGGGAGGCCAAGGCAGGAGGATCCTTTGAGCTCAGGAGTTCAAGATCAGCCTGGGTAACTTAGCAAGTCCCCGTCTCTACAAAAATACAAAAATTAGCTCGGTGTGGAGGCTTGTACAGTGGTACCAGCTACTCAGGAGGCTGAGGTGGGAGGATAGTTTAATAGGTCTAGGAGGCAAGGCTGCAGTGAGAGGAGATTGCACCACTGCACTCCAGCCAGGGTGACAGAGGGAGAGCCTGTCTCAAAAAAAAAAAAAAAAAAACAAAAAAAAAAACAAAAACAAAACCACTTTGTTAGGCCAAAAAGGAAACCATAGAAGAAAGAAGAAGAAGAAAAAACTATTTTCCTCCTGCTGTTGTGAACAGGGGGCCCAGATTTTTATTTCATACTGGGCTCCATAAATTCTGTAGTTTTCTCTGGGAGAAAAATGCTAGTAGGTGAAATTAGAGACCTTAGGATTCTAATACAGCTTTACTGAGAAGTTATTCTAGATAAAATGGCCCAAAGGTAAACTCATCCCCTAAGCTGAAGGAATCTAGCCAGGAAGGGAGAGAATGCACCCTAAGCCCACGCAGTTCCCGCAGGCAGACCTTATGGCTTTTCTCACACTAGGAAGACAGTGTCTTCAACTCTTGGCCTCAAGAATTATTGCCCTTCTGGGATGTGTGTCTGTGTTGGGGGACAAGGTGGGTATGAGTGTGGGTGTAGAAGGGAGGTGTGGAAGTCAGTGCTTCCTGAGTCACTTTCTGTGAAATCTCTTGTGACTTTCCTCTTTGTTTCCTTTTAAACTCTGTTTAAAGAAATCATCCTGTTATTTGTACTAGAGTTTCTGTGTGTGAAGATTAGTTTTTTCCAAAAAAAAATGAAGGTAGGTTCAGCACGCCAAGCAGACCCATCAATCTTGTCTGTAATTGGGTCTGTCATTGGTGAGTAGCCACTTGGGAGGAAACTGCTCACCCATGTGGAGTGAATGAACTCTTTCAGGGTGCTAGGCCTCCACAGAGGGCTGCAGGGGTGGCCTCCTGCCAGACAGTATCCCTGTGGTGCCTGGCTCAGCTGCAGGCTCAGGTTCAGACCAGAGAGCAGTTTGTTCCTCTGGTCATGCAGATAAGCATCTGTTTGCTCTCCCTCTTCCTGGTACAGCAGGGCTGGGGTCCCTTTCGGGAGGCATTGCCATTTAAATACATGAAGACTTTTGGTGACAGGAATAGGGAAACTGACTCATCAAGGGCTTTGAGTGCCTTGTTTGGTGGAGGGAAGAGCAAGCAATAGTAGTTTCTTTATGTCAAGGTGAAAGCGGATGAAGCCATTCCTTCTTCAGTCAATTAATCTCTGGACCATTTGAAGCCAACTGTTTATAAAGAAATGCCAGCTCCATTGGCAGGTTCTCCATAATTGTTCTAAAGAACTGGCATTACTTTTCTTTCCTCTAACATATTCCAAATAATGCTTTGCTACCCACCCAGATCAACAACGAGAGATGGTCTCTTTCATCCATCAGAGGCACCGGAGATAAATAAACGGATAAGGAAGTGGAATTCCTGTGTTTATGATGTTAGACAATTTAACTGAAAGAACATTAAGCTGCCACTTCTTCCTGTTTTTCAAGAACCCTCTGTTTAAGAGACCGATGACTGAGTTTACATCTTTAGTATTCTGCATACAGTTCTTCGGGGAGGAAGACATCGTCCTCTTGAATGAACCTCATGGCACAAAAGCCCATGTAGCTCTTAGCTACTATTTGGAAGGAATGGCTTTGAATTTCGGAGAAATTTCCCGATGATCTTTACGATATGGGAACTATAATATGACTATAGAATCAATAATTGATAGCATTATGTAAAGCATACTTAGACTTTCTAGGCCGATCCATTAGAAAGAATAGAGAATAATGCTTTCTTCGGGAAAGAACTAAGCTAAAGGAGAGATAGTTCTATTTGAGCATAGTAAAGAGTCTAAGAAGGCAAACTCACTGCGATGAAGCCATAATTTAGTTGAGGACAAGTTTGTTGAAAGTGTTTTAAAAGCACTTTGTTCCAAATCTCTTAGCAATAATCATCTTGGATTATGGTTTTTGTTGACTTGTTGATCTGTCACATTTGCTTAAGGCCTCTAAGCTTAATATCTGGAACAGATATAATCCTTTAAGGCTTAGTGAATGAAAGAATGACTGAAAGGGCTCATTTCCATATGTTGTGAGGTATAGAATGAGGAGGGGTGGTCAGGGTGTGGTGATACCCTGAGCAAAGCCCTTGATGTGTTCTTAAAGCCTCTGCCTCAAACAAGCCAAGATGAAAACAGTACAGGGGGAAAAATGTTCCCTGAAAGGAAGGCTATATTGGCAACACCTACAATATCTTGAGCAACATTAAACAACTTACAGCTGTTGATAGATGAGCTAGGAATTTGGAGCATATATTCCCTTGGGAAATCAGCCAAAAACACTGCATAGATGTTTTTAAATCTACAGCAACAGCTCAGACAAATTGAGCTTTTTCTCCACTCTGACCTTCACAGAGCTCCTCTCTGGTCAAAGCTGCTTTTCTCTCCCTTGGTGTTCTTATTTTACTCTCTGGAAAAGAGCAAAATGTTCTGCATGGAATTTTATCTTCAACTTTCTGTGGCCAATGAAGAGAGCTCAAAGGCCCCTGTTCAGGAAAACGGAAGGATCCAGGTGTGTAGCCTCTTCTTTTTCACAGCGTCGTGTATGTCATACTTCAATCATCTAAGTTGAGCAAACCAAACTTGAAGCCTTTGTCTCACTTGGGAAAAACCATGTTTTAAAAAAATTCTATGTGGTTCAACTATAATTAAGCTTGTTAACCAAATGAAAAGTCACAGTCAGATGTCCTAAATATTTCTGAACGCCTGTCTAAATAGATTCATGAGAAGACATGGTTGTCTGGAGTGATGCTCGTCCCCAGGCCAACCTGAGGGATGTTCCCGACACGACAGGAACATTTATCAAAGAACAAAATTCATGTCAGGTGTGAACATGTTCAGCTGTCACCTTCAACGCTGTGATTAATTTCGTCATAACACAGGACTGTGCTTTGATACCTGGTTTACTCAGTTTGACAGTTGCTACTGAAGGATTGTAACAGCCTTCTGATTCCTTCTGTCTTACTCCAGTTCACGCATCATATAGAGAAGAGTATCACTTCTTGGGCTTGACTAATGTAGTGGGAGAACAAAAAGCATGAGAATCGGGAGTCCTTTCCTTCTGAGCATCTTAGGGCTGATTTATATTCATGAAATTGAGCAGAATGAAATGATGGCTCCTCCAAAATGGCAATTCCTCCGAGCTTCTGCTAGTGTGTATGTGGCCTCGACCCACATCTATCCCTCTAGGGCTGAAACGAGATGTAACTCTGGAGATGGGACAGTTCGTGAACAGATACCTTCTCAATGGATATCCTTCAAAGTAGAGAAGACAGAGCTAAGAAAAAGGCAGAAAGCTGCATGTGCTCACAGTCTGATCCAGATGGTGAGAACCTGAAGCCCCCTCCCATAATCAGGGCATTCTCTGTCACTGCCAACCCTCTGAAGGAAGGCTGTGTCCTGGAGGAGGGCTTTCTCTCCTTTCCCAGTAGCTTCCCTTTGCCCAAAGTCTAAAGTCCCAGTTCTTTGACACAGCATTCAGTCTCCTTGCAAGAATCTTGCTTACTTTTCCAGCTTAATTTCTTGTCTTGCAGTCTCAAACTTTATGCACCAGCAATCCTTCTTCTTTGAGATGGACCATGCCACGGTCGGTCTCGGCCTTTGTTCATCACGTCCATAACGCTTTTGCATGCCTCACCTCCTTTGTCTGGCTAATGTCTTCTTTAGCCTTTAAGATTCAAGTCAAGCATCACCTTGTTCAGGAAGTTTCTTCAAGATTTCTAAGACTGGATTAGGTCATCTTTCTGGGCATCCATAATACATTGTGTTCATCCCCATGTAATGGGGGAAACTACAATAAGGGATACCGATTCCCCTAAGACATGACAAACATACTTCCTCAGATGCTGGAAGTACCACTAGACACAGCTATCAGCTGTCAGCCCCTTCAAGGGATTGCCTTTGTTGGAAAGAGCCGTGTGAGCCAAGTCACATCCCCTTTCTGGGGTGGTCAGAATCCAGTGATTCATCAGCACAGAGGTGGAAAATTTTAGCCCTTTAACCTAGGTAAGTTCAGGTCTGAAACCTCATCTAAGCCTCAGAACGCTCTGCCGTGTTGGCAGAAGCATCCATTTAGACTGCATCACATCTCAGCTTCTCCTTGTGGCCAGTCCTGTTTCCTTTCTGCCACTCCATGGGTGTGGATTCCAAGAGCTCCCTAAGAGAACTCCTGCATACTAATGTTCATCTCAAAATCAGCCTCCCACTTTCCGGATATGGGTCACCCACCTTTGTCTAATCTGAGCAACTTGATGATGGAGTCTGTGCCCCATTCATCTTTGTGTTTTCAGCACCCAGTAGAGTGCCTAGCACAGAGCATGTTCTCAATAAATGTTGGTGGTCAGGTTGAATAAATGATAGTCAGAGTGAGAGATGTGTTCGGTATTGTTAAAAAAATGAAGAGGGCAATCAGGTTTCCTCTAGAAGGTGTATAGCTTTATTCATCTGACAGCCTCAGCTATTAAACAGGGGAAGAGGCCTGGACATGGGGTTAACAAATGTGGTTTTAACCCTGCTCCTCCCTTAAAGTATGTGTATTGCTGGATCCTAGCAGGAAATAGATGGTACGCTCAAACCAGGTGATTTGAAGAGAGTTTAACCAAGGGGCTATTTACAAAGTGAACGCTGGGTTCAGGGAAACTAAGAAGTCATAGTGCAATATTTGGGGCTATTGTTGATATTTCTCCTCTCTTTCTTTCACACTTTGGTTGTCAAGAAGGACCCACCAAGTCCTTCTTGAAGTAGTTTTGGAGATCACTCTGACTTTGTCTACAGCTTCCAGGCGTGAAAGGGCCAAGGGAAAGAGGCCATGTCTGGGACCCCAAGGGGCTGCCAGAAAGGAACTGTGGTGTGCCGAGAGGCCTTAAGACCTGGTAGGAAGTGAGAAAGAGAAAAATGCCCAGGGCTGACTCTCCACTGCCCTCCTTTCACTGATGAGCCTACTGAGAAGCCAGAAGCCTGGGGAAAACTTGCTGCGATGGGACCAACTTTCTAGCACAGAGGATCACAGAAAACAGGGAGAGGGAGAAGGGACGAGAGTGGAGCTTGGGGTGGCAAGTGGAAGACACCCAGTTCAGGGACCATGAAAGCTTGAGTTTAACTGATTTGCCTCCTCTCTGGGAAAGGGAGTTCCACCTTGCCTACTGGTTATGCTAAATATGTGAAACATGTTGTAAATGGCAAACTGAAATATATACATCGCATATGGTTTCATGAAAATATTGACTCCTTATTTCCGACAATGGGTTTTCATACAATTCAACCCCTTTCCAAATCTGGGAAGAGTTGCAGTGAACAATGTTACTGAGTCAGGAACAGGACATCACCTCCCTGCCTGCCAGCCACACCACATTTGGATTCACCGGGACCAGGGGGTGAAAATGCCAGCTTTCCCGGTCCTGAACTCGTACCCTCAAATTTCAGTTTTTCGGTTCATACATAAGCCACTGACGCCTTTTCTTCCCTGAGGGGTTTCAGAATTATGGGACACTAAATGCTCCTGATACAAACAGTTCAGCATTACTGGAAAGAATGGAGTCACTGATTTAATTGCTCAATACCCATTTAAAATACAACCTACTCATAGCTTCTTTAACTCCCACCTCAGCTTCTTACGCATCCAGGGGACACTGGGAGGATTTCAAATATTCTAGAATAAAGAAATCGTGCCCAGATTCAATATCATTTGGGGGAAAATGAATATAAAAGTCAAATGTATGGTTTTCTAAACCATTTTTTCATTGAATTGATTTCATTACTTTTAATTTTTGTTCTATTACTGTGTTTGTATGTTTGTGTGTAGATACACGAGACAAAAAACCTGGAGAGTTATTTCCTGTCTTTCTTTCTTTTTCTCTCTCACTTTACTTGCCTTTCCTGACTCACTCACTCCTTCCCCCTCTTCCTTTCACACCTCGGTGCATGCACTCCATTAATACATATTTACTGAACACCTTCTACACACCAGACGTTCTTCTAGGCAGTAGATATACAGCAGTGAACAAACTGAGAAAAATTGCTCTTATATTCTCATGGGAAGAAATATACAATAAACAAGATACATGAGTAAAATATATATTATGTTAGATATTGGCAGTTCCTAGGGAGAGAACTAAAGTAAGAAAGAGAAACAGGGAGAATAGGATGGCAAGTTTTCAAAGGGTGATCAAGGAATGCCCATATTTAACGATATCGATCCCGGCCATTGTAAAATGGAGTTATGCTAAGTATGACAAACAAGAACGATTTGGAGTTTGAATCCCTTAACCACACAGGCACTTTGGGTAATACAGCGAGGTTCTGTGCGTCCTGCACTTCTCATCCCTAAAGTAAGAGTTGTGAGGTTGGAGCGGAGGAGGTACAGTTCTCCAGCTGGTGAAACGATCCAGTGTAACAAGCAAACATAATACTCGAGATCACTGTTGCCTCCTCCTGTTCTTTCCCAGCCTGTCGGCAAATTCTCTTGGCTCTGCCGTCAACATGCTCAGAAGCAGAGCCCTGCTCCTGCCTCCCCTGTCACTACTTTGGTCTGAGCCATCATGATGTCTCCTCTAGATCATTGCAATAAACACTGACCTCTCAGCTCCTTGCCCTACACACGTCAGCTAGAGCCAGACTTCAGGAAGTCACATTGTGTCGCTCCTTTGTTCAAACCCTGCAATGATTCCCACTGATGTAGGGGACCCACCAAGTCCTTCCTGAAGTGGCTTTGGAGGTCACTCTGACTTTGTCTACAGCTCCTGCTCTTCCTCCCTCCTCTCCCACCTCTTCATTCTTTCTAAGTGTCATGGTGTTGTCCCGCCTCTCACGCCTTTGTTTTATCTTCCCCGCTGCCTGCGATGCTTTCACTGGCTTATCCACCTCACTACCTCCCTCAAGTCTTGGCTCAGTTCTCTCCTTCACATGAGGCCCATATTGACTACCCTAACTAAGCTTCTCAACCTCCTCCCTGCACCGTCCCTACCCCTGGCCTCCACAGCCTGCTCTACTTTCTTCTTATTTCCATAGTGCTTATCCCTTGCACACATCTGATAAAATTTACTACATAATTTACTCACTCTGTTCATGTTTGTCTCTGCCCCCTGGAAGGTGAACTTCACGAGGGTAGGAGCCTTGTCTGTTTTGTTTACTGATGTATCAATGTGCCTGGATTAGTGCCTGGCCCACAGTAGGTGCTTAATTAATATTTGTTCAGAAATAATGTCCACTTTCAGGAGAATTGCTTGAAGCTGGGAGGCAGAGGATGAAGTAAGCCGAGATCGCACCACTGCACTTCAGCCTGGCGCCTGGCGACAGAGTGAGACTCTGTCTCAAAAAAAAAAAAAAAAAAAGAAATAATGTCCTCTCATGTGCATGTGCACACTCTATACACACACACACACACACACACACACATACACCTATACATATACAGTTTTCTTACTTCCTCATTTTCTCTCACGCTGCTCAGGTCTACAGTGCTTTCTGTTGCACTCTTTAGACATATCCCCTTGTTAGGGGCTGAATGTTTGTGTCCCCCACAAATACATACATTGAAGACCTAAGCCCCTGTGTGGCTGTATTTGAATTTGGGGCTTCCAAGGAAGTAATCAAGTTTAAATGTGGTCATAAGGGTGGGGCCCTGATCTGATAAGATTAGTGTCCTTGTAAGAGAGACACCAGAGAGCTTGCTCTGTCTTTCTGTGTGCAGGCACCAGGGAAAAGCCAAGAGAGCACAGAGCAAGAAGGTAGTCTTCTGTGAGCCAGAAGAGAGCTCTCACCAGGAACCAAATTGACCAGCACCTTGATCTGGGACTTCCAGTTTACCCCAAACTGTGAGAAGTTAAATTCCTGTTGTTTAAGCCACATAGTCTGTGGTGTTTTGTTACAGCAGCCTGAGCTAAGACATGAACCCATGCTCTTAGACTTACCTTGAATCTCTCTATTCCTCTATTAGGTCATTGCCAACTATGCTAGTCCAAAGGGACACCCATTATCTGACTTTCTACCAAATTTTTAGATTCCCCACAATTCTTAGAAGCACTGATTTGTACTCTATGTTGTGTGCGTGTACCTTGTCACCCCAATAAAATATAAGCTGCTGTATGGGGATGGAGGGTGAGATAAATACAAGTCGATGGTGCTAGGTTCCCCTTGGAGAAAGCAACTGCATCTTCTTCACAGGGTGTTATAGAATTATTTTGTTGCCCAAGGTCACACTAACGGTGTTGAAACAGAATTGGACTCGAGTCTCATAAATCCTAGTCCAGGAGAATAAATCGCAAAAAGGAGAAGAGGAAAATGTATTAGGTATCAGAAAGAGGAAGCCAAAAAAGTTAGAGAAAGAGTGACTTTGTGTTAAAAAGAGAGGGCGCTTGATGGCGAACTAGAGAAGCATGAAAAGGAAAGACTGGGTGTGTGGGTCATTCAGGGAAAATTGATTGGATGGTTTTTGTTTGTTTGTTTTGCCTATTTTAAGGTATTTATTGCCATACTTCAGTCTGTTTTATCTAATTTGTACAAATTTCTGGGGTACGTGTGCAATTCTCGGGTACATGCACAAATTCTGGGATGCATGTACAATTTCTGGGGTACATGTGCAATTCTGTTACATGCATAGATTGCATAGTGGTCAAGTCAGGGATTTTAGGTATTTGTCAGGATGTTTTGAAGTCCAGCTCAATCTGGGTTTACATATGGTTCTGGAAGCCTGAAAAAAATTACTCCTTTACCTTCTGTCTTAATTTCCTCATCTATAAAATAAGGACAGCCTTTGCTGAGATTTTAGGTATTCATCAGGATGTTTTGAAGTCCAGCTCAATCTGGGTTTGCTTATGCCTCTGGAAGCTTGAAAAAATTACTCCTTTATCTTCTGTCTTAATTTCCTCACCTATAAAATAAGAACAGCATTTGTCTCATCAGATGGGCATGCAGATTACATGAAAGAATGTAACTGAGGCTGAGAGTAGGGGAGTGCATAAGTAAGAGCCCATGCTGCTGCTTGCTGTGGGCCAGCGGGGCATGAGGGTGAGGGTGAAGCTGCAGGAGCAGAGACTGGGATTGGCAGGTTGCTGACTGGAATGCACCAAAGCAGGAAGGTGAGATGAGAGAGGGCTTGGAGAAAAACTATCGTAACAGGGGGAGGAGAGCATGGGCATGGATGGGCTATTCCTGGATTAAATTCCTGCAGTGGAGGGAATAAAAGCATAATGGAAAGTATTATCCCGTGCTCTGTTCTGCGGTAGAATTTAGCAGAGCCTCAGTTCTTTTTTTTTTTTTCAATTGATAAAGTACCATTGTATCTCTGGGGTCTTTATCTGTAAGAACTATAGAGTTGTGAATGTTAAAAGAAATTAGAGTTACAGCCCCAGGGCACCATCTCTGAAGACCCTTGTGCCCTCAAGGAACAATGGGAGCATTGCTCTATAAAGCTCTGTATCTGTTTATCATCTCTCCAGGGGCTGCTGTAGCCAAGTCACAGTGAAGACCTTTTCACATCTTTCCTAAAAGCTTTGTGCCCAGTTTGACTAATTCACAGCCCAGCTCTTCCAGCCTAGCTTTTTCATCTCTCTTCGCTTTTACTTACAGAAGTTCTCAATTAGGCTTTTGGGAAAAGGCTATCAGGAATAGCAGAGATTTTTCAAAATGCACTTGCCAGTAGCCTGTCTGGACAGGCTTCAGACATAGGTCCCTCATTGAGACAAACTGTTGATGGCATGCAGGCCTGAACTTTCCTTTTACAACTTGCAGTCACATCTCTGAATCGGGCACCACTTATTTTAACCTGAACTTGTGGAAACCTTCTCTTTGAGTCCTCATCGCCAGATCATCTCTCGTCAGTCCTTAATCTAAATTCCCTAATTAATCTCAGGGATTCAGCTGCATTCCATGAAGAATGGGCTTATAGTTTAGCTACTCATATTTTCAAGAGGTAATTGTAAGGAACTTTGCAACTATTTTAAAACTGCATTTAAAAAGAACTGCAGATTCACTAGATGACAGGATTCAATCTTCCAACTTTCTGCAGAGGCTAAAATTTATGAAAAGAACAGGGGAATTCACTTGTGATCCAGTAGTGTGACCAGCACTACTCCCTGGGAAGGGAAGAAGAAATCAATGGACAAGGGACCCGAAGGGACTGGTCGGACCCCAGGACACTCTACCTAGGGGGCTAGAGTCATGACTACTTTTCCATTCACTTGTAGGCAGGTCCCACAGTCCAAGGCATGGCCTAGATATATTGTTTCCAAGGCACGAAGAACCCTCTGGGGGTATTGAACAGAATATTCTAAGAATCTTTTAAATCAACAGCTCTGCCTCTTGAGCATGAGGAATGTGCCCTCCCCAGGGATGCCTGGAGAAGATGGAATGTGCACCCGCGGCGGAGACTTACCTCATCCTCCTCCCGTCTGCGTTGGCCTCTACTCTGCAACGTGACAGCCAGGACCTTAGTGCTCCCTGTGTCTGCTCTCCGGGAGAAACTGTGAGCTGGACTAAACTTGCCATTCATTTTATCCATTTCTACCTCCAGGGACACTCTATACCTTTATGCTGCCCCCTAGTTGCTCGAAGCGTATTTTGGGGGAAGGCAGTATATCAAAATTTGCAAACTCATAGACCACTTACAGATGCTTCATCTCGAGTCTTTTTTATTTTTAATTAGAGGTAATTACCAACATTTGAAATTCAGGAGATAAAATTCCACATTCCCAGGTTCTCTTGAAAAACAACTTCAATTTCTAGCCTCAATAGAACACATTTCCTCAGGTCATAAAGCTATCCCTTTTGGTTGGGTCTGGGCTCTTGAGTTCGCCTTTGCTACAATCCTTACTCCTCCCTCTTATTTTAAATGGATCTGTTTTACCAGGTTATGATGATTATTTTTACCCATAGATCGTTTTCTACCTCCAGTGTACAGATATGATTAAGCACACAGACATTCATCAGATTTGAACCTCAGCCTTAGTGATGGAGGGAACATTACTTAACACCAGACATCTTGCTTTTCTCATTTGTGAAATGGGGATAACACCTGCCTCAAAAGTTGTTATGGGAATTAGATGATTTCTGCATAGCACCTAAGAATGGTGACTGGCTCATAGAAAACTTTCCATTAAGGACAGCTCTTTCTAATACACCTAATAGGGCACGCCTCGAAAAAGTTGTTCCGTGTGTCACGTACCTTTTTTAAATCCCTTCCTTCAACTCTCATCTTCTTTGTGATTGTTCCCAACTCATAAAAGAAATTAATCAAAAATTTTAGTCACTCATTCAAACATTTGGAATTGAATATCAACTAAGTGCCAGGTATCAATTAGATACCAGGTACCTAATATCAATGTGTTAGGTACTGGGGGAAATAGGGTGTAGGGGGAGATACATCTCCATGAGTAAGACACAGTCTCATGTCTCAAGGAGTCCATGACCTATTGTATAATAATATTGTATGTGATCAAAACCATAATTGAGCTATACATTAGGCCACGGATAACTAAGGAGGGCACGGCAATGAAAACAGTTGTTATAATCACTTGTATTTGTAAGTAGTGTGCTCCTAAACCAGCTCTCCTCCAAAAGGAAACAAAACAAAACAACTCTCTGTAGCATTTGTCAATTTCTGTAGTGTAAATACTTCTACCATGGCGAATTTCAGCTACCAATGGCTCAACAATTGACTCTTGTCGCGCCAGCACACACTGTTTGTACATACCTTTTACCATACAAAGCCCCTTTACAAGCACTCTCCTAGCCATCACTCTGAGCAGGCGCAGCTTGGATTATTATCTATTTCAGAAAGAGAAACTGAGGCTCAGAGAGTTTTGTGATCTTTCCCAAAATCACAGAGGTGGTGAATACAGTACCAGAGATCAAGGCTTCTCACTTGAGTGCAGCACTGCCCTGTATAGTGCTCCTCCAACTTTTTGGGGCGCTGGAGAATTAAAAAAATTTACTACCTATGCACTTTTTGTGCAAAGCTACAAGAAGACATGTTTTGCTAAAATGTGGAAGTAACTAAGAAAGAGGAAGAATATGATGCAGGCAGTAGGCATCCTGCACAAGAGAAAAGTGCAGGCAATCTCAAGGACGGCATTGGCGTAGCACTAAAAAGTCATCTTATGGGGACAGCCCTGCAATAGGTCTAACCTTCAACAAATTCAGACTGGAGTATGTCAGAGGCCCGAGAGGAGAAATTTTTCAAGAAGAAATTAAATAAAAAGTTGCAAATGTATTCAGAGGAAATTTACCAAATTGGGAAGAGTTGGGTGTTAAATAACAAGTAGATGCAAAAATAAGCAAATGAAAACATACAATAATGATAAACTCTAGGAAAAATCAAAAGCAATACAAATAAGGTAATATCATTGTAGCATAATATAGATCGCAGATTCAGTAGCATTTACATAATTAGAGTAATGTAAACGTTAAATATTGATTTAATCAATGTGATGATTTAACCGTATTAGGAGAAGAGAAAGTAAGAGTGTATTCAAGTGGTGGAGTTGAGGGGTGTGTGTGTGTGTGTGTGTGTGTGTGTGTGTGTGAAACAATGAAATATTATCACATTTAAAACTAAAAATGTAAAATCAAGGGATAGCATTATGAGCATACATTTGACTAAATCAAAATGAAGATTTTTATATATCAAAAATTTATTGTAGGTAAAGTCAAAGGGCAAGATTGGGAGATAATATATACAACATATTTAGCAGATAAAGAAATAGTTTCTAAGTATTTAAAAAATTTTACATGTAGCTCGTGGATGGGTAGAATCAATATTGTGAAAATGACCATACTGCCAAAAGGAATCTGCAAATTCAATGCAATCACCATCAAAATACCACCACCATTCTTCACAGAACTAGAAAAAACAATTTCAAATTTATAAAGAACCAAAGAAGAGCCCACATAGCTAAAGCAAGACTAAGCCCTTTATTTCATTCCTGTGTGTGTTTAGGTGTGTTGCTGTGCTGACTAGAAATCACAGTATAATGTTAAAGAAATTGTACTAGCAATTAAAATGTCAATTTATGTGAATTTAAAAAATAAATAAATGCATAAAAATCCTACATGTAAATAAGAAAAAATATACAACTCAAAGAAAAATAGGCAAAAGCTATGGACAGGAAATACAGAGAAGAGTGATATATGGGCACTACATATATAAAAAGATATTTAGCTTCATTAATAGAGAAATAAAGAAACAGAATACAATTTTACACCTGACATATTGGTAACAATCTAAGAACTTTTTTGTTGTCAATTTTGTTTAATTGTGATAAAAAAAAATGTAACACACAATTTACCATCTTAACCATTTTCAAGTGTACAGTTTATTACTTTGAGTATATTTTCATTAGTGTGAGCGGATCTCTAGAACTTTTTCATCTTGCAGATCTGAAACTCTATACCCATTAAACAAAAACTTCCCTTTACCACCCGCCCTGCCTCCACAACCTGTCCCTGGTAACCACCATTCTATTTTCTGTTTCTATGTATTTAACTACTGTAGATTCCTTATATAAATGGAATCATGCAATATTTGTCCTTTTGTGCTGGCTTATTTTACTTATCATAATGCTTTCAAGTTTCATCCATGTTGTAGCATGTAACAAGATATCTTTCCTTTGTAAAGCTAAATAATATTCTAATATATATATTGTATTATATAATATATATCATAATTATAATATAATATATATTATTATCCTAATATATATACACACACATATACAGCTATGTATATGTATACACATACATATATATACAGACCACATTTTGTTTATTCATTCAACCATTGATGGACATTTGGGTTGTTTTCACCTCTTTGCCATTACGAATTGTGCTGCTGTAAACAAGGGTAAACACATCTCTCTTTGCATTCTTTTTTTCTGGATATCTGCCAGAAATAGAATTGTTGGATCATATGAGATTATGTCTTTTGATGCACAAAAGTTGTTATATTTGATATTATTTCATTAGTCTATTTTTGCTTTTGTTGCCTGCCAACTGAGTCCAATGCCATGTTGCTTTTTCTCTGTGTTTTCTTTTAGCAGTTTTATAGTTTTAGGTTTTATGTTTAGGTCTTTAATCCATTATGAGTTAATTTTTGTATGTGGTATAAAATAAAGTTTAACTTTGTTCTTTTTATGTTGATATAAATTTTTGCAGTACCATTTATTGAAGAGAATAAAGAAGTGTGGGTCACATAACTTTTTTTTTTTTTCCAAAATTATTGTGACTATTTGGGGTCCCTTAAGCTTCCATCTGAATTTTAGGACAAATTTCCCTATTTGTGAAAAAAAAGCCACTGGATTTTGATAGGAATTGTGTTGAATCTGTAGACTGCTTTAGATAGTATAGACATCTTAATTATATTAGGTCTTTCAATCCATGAACATGGGATGTCTTTCCATTTATTTGTGTCTTTTTCAATTTCTTTCACCAATGTTTTATGGTTTTCAGTGTACAGATTTTTCACCTATTTGGTTAAGTTTATTCCTAGGCATTTTATTATTTTGACACCATTGTAAATAGGATTTTTCAAAATGGCTATTTTTTAGTTTGTTCATTATCTGTGTATTAAAATGCGACCGATTTTTGCATGTTGATTTTGTATGCTGAAACTTTGTTGAATTATTTATTAGATCAAATGTGTGTGTAGAATCCTTGGTTTTTTTTTTTTTTTTTTTAACACATAGGATTATGTTACCTGCAAACAGAGATAATTTTACTTCTTCTGTTCCAATTTGGGTGTCTTTAATTTCTTTTTCTTGCCTAATTGCTCTGGCTAAGACTGCCGATACTATGTTAAATAGGAGTGGTGAGAGTGAACACCCTTTTCTTGTTCTCATCTTAAAGAAAAAGCTGTCAGTCTTTTACCATTGAGCATAATGTTAGCTGTGGGCTTTTCATAAATGACCTTTATTATGTTGGGCTAGTTTTCTTTTATTCCTTGTTTGTTAAAGATTTTAAATAATGTCACACAATGTCAAAGATGAGGGGAAATTCGTTTTTGGAAAAGCCTTTCTGGAGAGCAGTTTTATAGCATCTACTGAAACGGAAAATATGTATACTTTGTGCCCCAGAAGTTTAACTTATTAGCATCTACTTCTAGTACACACTAGCACTAATGTGCAAGGGAATAGGTATGAAAGGTTCATTGAATTATTGTTGTAATAGTAGAAATATTGGCAGCCACCACAATGGCCATCTGTTTTATTTTATTTTTTAATTTTTAAAAATGATTTCGACTTTTATCTTATATTTGGAGATACATGTACAGATTTGTTACTTGGATACGTTGTATGATGCTGAAGTTTGGGGTATGATTTATCTCATCAACAAGGTCTTAAGCATAGTAGTTTTTAACATGTGTCCCTCTCCTTCCTCCTTCTAGTAGTCCCCCAGTGTCTATTGTTGCCATCTTTATGTCCATGAGTACCCATTATTTGGCTCCCATGTATAAGTGAGTAATTTGGTTTTCTGCATTAATTTGCTTAGGATCATGGCCTCCAGCTGCATCCGTGTTGCTGCAAAGGGCAGAATTTCATTCTTTTTTACAGCTGAATAGTATTCCATTGTGTATGTGTACCACATTAAAAAAAAATCCAAACCACTGTTAATGGGCACCTAGGCTGATTCCACATCTTTGCTACTATGAATAGTGCTACAATGAACATACAAGTTCATGTGTCTTTTTGGAAGAAAGATTTATTTTTCTTTGGGTACATACCCAGTGATGGATTTGTTGGGTCAAATGGTAGTTGTGTTTTAAGTTCTTTAAGAAGTCTCTAAACTGCTGTCCGCAGGGGCCAAACTAATTTACATTTCCACCAACAGTGTAAAGTGTTTCTTTTTTTTCTTGCAACCTCACCAGCATCTGCTGTTTTTGACTTTTTAGTAATAGCTGTTCTAACTGGTGTGAGATGATATCTCATTGTAGCTATTTGATTTACTTTCCTTTGATGATTAGTGATGTGAAGTATTTTTTCATATGTCTATTGGTCGCTTATAAGTTTTGAGAAGTGTCTATTTATGTCTTTTGCCTATTTTTAATTTTTTTTTTTGCTTGTTTAATTTTTTTTAAGTTCCTTATAGATTCTGGACATTAGACTTTCATGCGGCATAGTTTATGAATATTTTCTCCCATTCTGTAGGTTGTCTGCTTACTCTGTGAATAGTTTCTTTTGCTGTGCAGGAACTCTTTAGTTTAAATAGGTCTCACCTGTCAATTCTTATTTTTGTTCCTTTTTTGGGGGACGGTGCTTAGTCATAAATTATTTCCCAAGGCTGATGTCCAGAATGATGTTTCCTAGGTTTTCTTTTAGGATTCTTATAGTTTGAGATCTTACATTTAAATCTTTAAGCCATCTTGAGTTAATTTTTGTATATGTTAGGTGCCCACTTTTATTCTTCTGCATATGAATAGCCAGCTATCCCAGCACCATTTATTGAATAGGGAGTCCTTTCCTTATTGTGTACTTTTGTTGACTTTATCAAACATCAGATGGCTGTAGATGTATGGCTTTATTTCTGCATTCTCTATCCCATTCCTTTGGTCTATATGTCTGTTTTTGTACCAATACCATGCTGTTTTGGTTACTGTAGCCTTACAGTATAGTTTGAAGCTGCGTAATGTGAGGCCTCCAGTTTTGTTCTTTTTGCTTAGGATTGCTTTGGCTATTTGGGCTCTTTCATGATTCTATATAAATTTTGAAATAGCTTTTTCTAGTTCTGTGAAAAATGATCTTTGTAGATTGATAAGAATACTGTTGAATCTGTAGATTGCTTTGGGCAATATGGCCATTTTAACAATGTTGATTCTTCCAATCCATGAGCATAGAATGTTTTTCCATTTGTTTGTGTCATCTCTGATTTCTTCCAACAGTTTTTTGTAGTTCTTCTTGTAGAAATCTTTCATCTCCTTGGTTAGAGGTATTTCTAGGTGTTCCATTTGTGTGTGTGTGTGTGGGTGTGGGTGTGGGTGTGACTGTGTGTGTGTATCATAAATGGGATTGTGTCCTTAATTTGGCTCTCAACTTGAATGTTATTGGTGAATAGAAATAATACTGATTTTTGTGCATCGATTTTGTACCCTAAAGCTCTGCTGACATTATTCGACTAGTTCCAGACTCCATGGAGTCTTTAGGGTTTTCTAGGTATAGAATCATATTGGCAGCAAAGAAATAGTTTGACTTCTTCTTTCCTATTTAGGTGCCTTTTATTTCTCTTCCTTTCTTGATTGCTCTGGTAAGACTTCAAGTACTATGTTAATAGGAATGGTGAGAGTTGGTATTCTCATTTTATTCCAGGTCTTACGGGGAATGCTTCCAGCTTTTACCTGTTCAGTATGATGTTTATGGTGGGCTTTTCATAGATGGTTCTTATTATTTTGAGGTATATTCCCTCAATGCCTATTTTTTTTGAGGGCTTTTATTATGCAGAGATGTTGGATTTTATCAAAAGCATTTTCCATGTTTAGTGAGATGATCATATCGTTTTTGTTTTTAATTCTGTTTACGTGGCAAATCACATTTATTGATTTGCATATGTTTAAACAACCTTGCATCCCAGGAATGAAGCCTACTTCATCATGGTGAATTAACTTTTTGATATGATGCTGGATTCAGTTCACTTATATTTTGTTAAGGATTTTCATATCTATATTCATCTGGGATATTAGTCTGTAGTTTTCTTTTTTCATTATGGTTTGCCAGGTTTTGGTATCAGGGTGTTGCTATCCTTGTAGAATAAGTTAGGGAGGAGTCCTTTCTCCTTGATTATTTGGAATAGTTTTTGTAGGACTGGGACCAGCTGTTTTTTGTACATCTGGAGGAATTCAGCTATGAATCCATCTGGTCTGGGCTGGGTTTTTTTTTTTTTTTTTTTTGTAGGTTTTTTATAACTGATTCAATTTTGGAACTCGATATTGGTTTGTTTAGGGTGTTAATTTATTCCTGATTTGATTTTGAGAGTTTGTGTGTTTCCAGGAATTTATCAAATTTTTTCTGGATTTTTTAGTTTGTGTGGATAGAGGTGTTCATAACAGTCTCTGAGGATCTTTTGTTATTTCTCTGGGATCAGTTGTAATGCCATCTTTGTCATTCTGATTGTGCTTATTTTGATCTTCTCTCTTTTCTTTGTTAATCTAGCTAGTGGTCTATAGATATTGTTTATCCTTTCAAAGAACATACGTTTGGTTTTATATATTCTTTGTATGAATTTTTGGGTGTCAACTTCACTCAGTTCTTCTTTGATTTTCTTCTGCTAGCTTCGGTGTTTGTTCTTATTTTCTAGTTCCTCTAGGTGTAATGTTATATTGTAAATATGAGATCTTTCTTTTTGAAGTAGATGTTTAGCACCATAAACTTTCCTCTTAGCTCTGCTTTTGTTGTCTGTCAGAGATTTTGGTATGTTGTGGTTCTGTTTTCATTTATTTCTAATAATTTTTTTATCTCTACCTTAATTTCATTGCTTACCCAAAAGTCATTCAGGAAAAAGTTGCCTAATTTCCATGTAATTGTGTGGTTTTGAGAGACCTTCATGTTGTTTTGTGTTTTTTTTTCACTGTGGTCTCACAGTGTGTTTGGTATGATTTCAATTTTTTTGAATTTATTGAGGCTTGCTTTAGAGTTGAACACATGGTCAATCTTGGAGTATGTTATGTGTGCATATGAAAAGAATGAATATTCTATGGGTGACGTGTGGAGTGTTCTGCAAATGTCTATTAGGTTCAGTTGGTCAAGTGTTGAATTTAAGTTTATAATGTCTTTGTTAGTTTTCTGTCTCAGTGATCTGTCTAATGCTGCCAGTGGGATGTTGAAGTGCCCCACTATTATTGTGTGGTTGAGTCTTTTCACAGATCTGGATGCACTTGTTTATGAATATTGGTTCTTCAATATTGGGTGCATATATATTTAGGATAGTTAAGTCTTCTTGTTAAATTGAACCCTTTGTCATTATGTAATACCTTTCATTTTCCTTTTTTACTGTTGTTGCTTTAATGTCTGTTTTATTGATATAAGAACAGTGATGCCTGCTCTTTTTTGTATTCTGTTTGCATAATAGATACTGTGAAATATTATAAGGCTCTTTAAAAGGCAGGAGGCCAATCTCTTTGTTTTAACATACATAGAGTTCCAAGACATATGTCTGAGTGAAAAAGCTACACTGCTCAAAGCCAATGTACATATTGATAATATTCACATGTAGGTATAGCTGAGCCTCAGCTTCAACCAAGGTAGCTCATATTATCCATGCTTTTTCCCCCCATCTAACTCTTTTAATAGTTGTATGGGGTAAAAAGCATTATCTTTACTTATTTACAATGAGAAACTGAGCTGAAAGAGGTTAACTTAAGTTTACACAACTAGTCAGAGATAAAAACCTCAGTTTCACCACAAAGCCTGTACCCCTAACCATTATGATATGTTGTCTTTACAATTTAGCTGTATTGTGGTCAAATGAGACAAATAAGGGAAAACACTGTAAGACTGTAAAAATGTAGGACACTAAGAAGGAACCATAAAAAAAAAGTTGGCTGGGTACGGTGGCTCACCCCTGTAATCCCAGCACTTTGAGACGCTGAGGCAGGCAGATCACCTTGAGGTCAGGAGTTCCAGACCAGCCTGGCCAACATGGTGAAACCCCATCTCTACAAAAATTAGCCGGGCATGATGGTGGGTGCCTATAATTCCAGCTACTCGGGAGGCTGAGGCAGGAGAAGCACTTCAACCTGGGAGGCGGAGGTTGCTGTGAGCCAAGATCATGCCACTGCACTCCAACATGGGTGACACAGCAAGACTCCATCTCAAAAAAAAAGAGTTGAGTCTGTGATGAGAATAAAGGATGTCATGGTACCATTTGAGAAGGTATTTTAACATTTTTTTTATGCCTTGTTAAAAATCTGATTCTTTCTAGGTTAAACAATAATATTTGGGCATTGGGAGCCAATTTAGCATGGTTTTATTTTGGCATCGATATGTGAGATACACAAAGGTTAGAATTTTCCTGAAAGATACAAGTACAGTAAGTCTTCGCTTAATATCATCCATAGGTTCTTGGAAACTGTGACTTTAAGTGAAACAACTTAGAACAAAACCAATTTTGTTTTTCTCATCAACATGGAATAAAACAAAGTAATTTGAGGATCTTTTGTCGGTCATTTCACTTAAAGTTGCAGTTTCCAAGAACCTTTGAATGAGGTTAAGTGTGAACTTACCATAGAGGTAGAAGAGAACGGAGCTTGAAGACCAGCATCTAGAATCTGAATCCTTCCCAAAGGAGGGCAATTCTGTTTCTTATTGATATTAAAATCTCCCTAAGAGGTGTGGAGAACACTGAAATAAAAAGCAATTTTGAAAATATTGTATATACCCCAGAGAAAAGAAATTGCTTGAATGCTAACAGCTGAAGGTAGAAGACAGTGGTAGAAACATATTTTATTCAATGATTCAAGAATTTGATTCATACTGTAGGATAATTTATTGACAATACTGATAGACGAATCTATCACAAAATGTGATATTAATAATCTTTCTTTGTAGTTTTTAAATTTACTGATCTGAAATTTTGAAATGTAAAAGAATGAGCAGATATAAAAAACTAATTTCTTTGTGATTTCTGTTAGCCATGAACTTAGACCTCCAAAGGGAACAAAAATGTAAACATGCTATTAAACATTTGCAAAATTTCTACATCTCTTTACCGATTTGCACGAATTTTTCAGGAAAGAAAAGTAGAATTTCTATTTTGCCCAAGAGAAAACATATTAGACCAACTGTAAACAAAATATTACATAGCAGTTCACAAATATTGAAGAAATATTTCTAGCCTTAGGAATTACAACAACGATAACTGGAGGGTATAATCCAGTTAACACATTTAATTAATATGTAATTACTGGATAGAAATATTAATTTAGAGACGTTCCCTAGGAATAATATAGAAATATACATTAGTATTCTTGTGATTTCCCTACTTTTCTCTCGTTCATATAAAATCCAAATTTTGAATTTTAAGGATGAATAATCAGGATACATGTGTTTCTGGTATTCATTCATTCATTCATTCATTCATTCATTCCACACCCAAGAGACTAATCTAGCACAGATGATGTGCCAGGCACTGTTCTAGATGTTGAGGATACAGTAGAAAAAGGTAGAAGAGGACTGTGGTGTCATCTAGCTCAGAGTTGATGACACTGGACAGTTAAATCATAATGAGCAAAGGTTGTGATAGCATCGATCTGTGAAACATACAAGGGTAGAGCAAAGGTTGTGATGGGACCAATTTGTGAAACATACAAGCATGTCATAGGACTTATTAGAAATATTTGTGAAGAAGACTTAACTTTTGAAATCACACAGGAAGAGGGTTTATACTATTGCTGGTCATTTATAGGAGGGCCGTTTCTCCTGAAGTTAGAACTTGGAAACATCTATAATGTTTACTTTAGAAGAAAAATTAAACATTTCACCTAATTCAGGTTGGCTTTTATTTTAAGGGAAGAGAGTTGAGATGGCTGCAAACTTATGCCATGCTGACCCAAACCTGTGGTACTAACTGAACATCAAAGAATTTATCATGCTAAAATTAAGATATCCCTGCCCAACACCAAGACTAAAATATCCCTGCCCAATACATGAATGGTTATATGTGTTTAACACCAGGCAATTGGCATTTAAAAATGCATTTTAAAGGAACCTGGAAAATCCTGTTAAAATTTAACTATCAGTTACGTATCTTTTTTAAAACTTGTGACTTTACAATTATATTTAACTTGGAACAAATAGATTCCTTACTCTCTCATCTTAAAAGAAGATGAATGTCTTAACTCTTTTGGCCAAGTGCAGTGACAAAATACCACATAATGAACTATTGGCTGTCAAAAAACCAAGCAATACCAATTGCAAAAATTCCGAGAAATAGAAACTGGGCAATGATGAAGTGTTCATTGACTTAATCCTCCAAACTAATTTTGCATAAAATTTAGAACTTCCTTAAATTCAAAACCAGGGAAGAAAACATCAAGACATGAAAAACTATGCAAAGATAAAGATTGTTGTACCCTTTCCTTTATACATGATTATCCTTTTAATACATGTGTTGGAAATAAATCTGTGTTGTATCTATGCAGGAGAAAGTAAGAAATTGCAGGATTTACGTTCTTCATGTTTTTATCCTCATAGTAGCCATATTAATCCAAATTTAAAAGATGCCAATAGCTGGGTTTAAGAGACATCATCACACTGAAAAGGTGGACTCTGTTATAACCACTTATTAAAAACAAACCAAGCCAAACTTGTGGTTTAAAAATTGAGAACAGATGATGCTTAATAAGCATGAAATGCTTTCGGTGTTTCAAACGAGAACCAGGTGTGGAGATAAGCAGCTTGGAGCTGAGCATGGCCACCTACAAGCAGGGCTCATCCTCCTCCCAGGAGGTGACGGTTGGTCATCAACTACACAGCTTGGCCACCATGTTGTCTTCCTGGGGTGAGATGTCCAACTGCAAAGGAAAAATAAAACATTGAAAAGTAGAGAACGTGAAGACTGTCTTTCAAAAAAATACATATGTGTTCTGAAATCAAACTACCTAAGAGAAGACAGGGAGGGAATGTATGAATTGCTCAATGGCAAAGCAATTAATAGAACTTTTGGATAAGTGGCTGCTCTCCCATATCCAGTACCTAACTGCTCAGTCATGATGGGAGCCAAATTATCAGCAAGGTGATTCTGACTTTCTTAATAAACCTTTGCTGAATCCTGGGAGAAAACTGGGTGACCTCAGGCAAGTAAGTTCATCTCTCTGGGTCTCAGTTTTCTCTTTTATAAAATGTATGGGTAATTATCTAAGGTCACTCTCAGCAATAGGACTCTGTGGCATTATCTCCAAACTGTGTATGTGCAGGGAAACAATTAAAAGGTTTTTCTATTTCACTAGATGTTCAGCTTTAGCCACCAAAACTTTCTACGTTACTGGCTCTGACTTCAAAGGAGCAAGATAAACAAATATGTTGCCCAAGAAAAAAACCAGTCCTGCTCCTTTCCCCCTCTATTCATATAAACTCATTAAAGAAAAGTTCTCTGAGCCGATTTCCCAGCTGTTCAACATTGGGTCAATATTAAATAATCTACACCTGGTTGAGAAATGGTAAAAGGTAGAGGGTCTATGGAGACATGGACTCTGCTCTCAAGGGGCTGACAATGACGTGGCCCAGCAGTTTCCCGTTTTCACCAGACGCTACAGTCATCAGAAGGGCTTATTAAAACACAGATAAGTGGAAACTACCTTTAGAGTTTCTAATTCAGTAAGTCTGGGGTGGGGACCAAGGATTTGCATTTCTAACACGTTCGCAGGTGATGCTATTGCTGCTGATCCAGGACTCTCACTTTAAGAATGATTGCATGTTGAACCTAAAGATGCCAGTAGTCTAGGTGAACAAACATGACATTGTTATCTCAGCATCATCGTTATTTTTTTTTTTGTATGTGGCTTAGATCACAGTACTCTGTGAGGAACCATGGAATACAAACAACTTCAAATATTCTTTCAAACTCTATCCCTACTGTTTTTCTGTATTTGAATAGAGCTAAAGACATACTGAAGAGGAGTCTTTAGTCCTATTGACAAGTGATAGTGTTGACATTAAAGCTGAATCAGCTGCCACCCCCAACTCTGTTCTCAGAATGACTACACAAGTGTTGGGGCTCCTTGACCAGAATCATTAAGAATGTCAAGACAGTAACAATAGAGCATTAAACCAAGCATAGGGCCCTGTGTGACTGTCTAGGTCTCATGCCCATGAAACTGACCTGACACATTCTTATCCTGTAATTCTAAGAACAAGAGTATAGTTCTATAAGAACCAGATGTAGGAGTCTAAACAGGACAGCAGGGAAGGCAGGGACAAGGGCAGCTTCCACCTGGGAGTAACTGAGCACATCATCAATAGCAACGATGAAATACCTCCTAAATTCAGTCCATTGCATCATTCAAAGAGAGTTAATACGCAGCTCTTACCCTACAGGAATTCTTAATTTGTTTGAAAAATATAATATACATTTAAGGACTGATATATTTTAAGCTCCATCAGGACAAGGACATATCAGTTTTATTTATCATTGTATACCTAGGATCTAGCATGATGCTTAAACAAAGTTGATGTTCATTAAGTATTAAGTGAAGGAGAGAATTTATCTCTAGTGGCTATCCTCCGTCAACAGGCAGGGTGTCCAGTCGAAGAGTGAGAATTCTCAGTACTTAGAATGAGAATTGTTTATTGATCCAGGACAGAAAGCAGTGAGTTCCTGTAACATTTTCAGTACTTAACAAACATTTATTGAATTAAGTTGGATTGAATTGCAGAAGACAACAGCACAAACCAGTGAAGAAAGAACTCATCATCAAAATAAAAAATACAACTTGAAGCCATAAGACCTGGGTTTGAATACCAGTTCTATCAATCACCATTTGTAAAAATTAATACCTCTGGCCACTTACCTGGAACCTCACTTTTAACCTTTTGACCTGAAGAAATGAGAAAAGTGAGAGAATATATGGTGGCATACCCCAATTTCCTGGAGACTTAGTTAACTCTTGTTCTATAGAAATACAAAGAGGTAAGGAGAGTCAATTTCAGGCTTTGGTATTTGGTGAATTCTTCCTGGTATGAAAAGGGCAAAATTAGAGATGCAGAATTTAGCTATGGAGCTGTGAGAGAGTGGAAAAAGATGGAGGTTATGGCTCTCGAACTCAAATACTTATACAAGGGTCACTGAAAGTCACATTAACTAGTTGGAGCTGTGGCTTGAACAGTACAAACCCCATCTATAAGTAGTAGTCATTTGTCATTGAGGGTCCACCATGGCCAAAATCTATACATTCACATGAAATCTCCCAATTTTTAATGCTGGCAATTAACTTGAAGCTAGAAAAACACCATGGTGTTGGGAAAAATAGTACTTGTAGGCAATATCTAGACTCTGGGCTGCAAGTAAACCATCTCTGGCTTAGAAGGAGGGATATGTTTGCAGTGGTTGAGCTTAGTTGAAGCCAGGCAGGGGTGTGGCCAGGGCAGTGAAGAGGAGTCAGAATCCTTGAGTGGCAGGCTGTGCTGGACATCAGAGATCAAAGACAATCTTTTGACATGTATTTCACTCATATATTCATTCATTCATTTGACAAATATTTAGGAATGTTAAGCAATGGGTACATATAATTGAGGGTCTTAGTTGTCTTGGGCTGCCATAACAACAGAAATTTATTTCTTAGGGTGCCAGTATGGTCAGGTTCTGGGGAGGGCTCTTTTCCTGGCTCTGCGCTGACTTTACCTTTCCTTTGTGCATGCTGAGAAGACAGAGAGAAAGAAGAGAAGATCTCTGGTGTCTCTTCTTATAAGGGCACTTATCTCATCTGGGGGCCTCATCCTGATGACCCTTCCAACCCTAATTATCTCCTAAAGGTCCCAATTCAAGATACCATCACATTGCACATTAGTGTTTCAACATGGATGTAATTGGGGGGCACAAACATTAAGTCCATTGCAATGGGTAACATGTGACCCTACTCTAAAGCAATGTTTAGTCTAGTTAGGAAGATTAGATTATCTTTTTATTTGTTTTTGAATCTTTGGTAGAACATGCCATACAAAGCTACAGACAAACCATTGAGAATCCAGGTAAATAATTTATGTGAAATGCTGGGCTAGGAGAAGAAGATATCTGAAAAATCTTTAAAGAGAAGGTGGTTTTTATGTCATGTCTCAAGTCTGTAAATTTAAACACAAAGAGATGGGTGGGGATTCTAGAAAACGGAACAACATGAATAAAGACTTATGTTGAAGGGAAATAATAGGAAACACTGGGAAGTTATATTTGGCTGATGCAGGATGGCCATTGGCCAGATCCTGGAGTCATTTTAATTTTAGGCTAAAGGGTTTGGATTTTATTGTATGGGTAGTGGGGCCATTGATTTTTGGGTGAGGAGTAATATAATAGAAACCATGTTGTGGGATGATTCATCTGAGTGTAATGCATAGGATGATGTGGAAGAAAGGGAGAAGAGAGCCATGAAATTCTTAGAGATCCTAATAATACTCTTGGTGAGAATAATAGATGCTTGACCAGTGTAGTGGCAGACGGAATGGAGAAGGAAAAAATTACACAAGACATTTAGGGTTCCAGATGGATTCGCTAACAGTCCCGCGAAGGGGCAAGTGGAAGAAATAAATCAAAGACGACTCTGGGTTTTGTGTCTGGCTAATTAGATGATGCTGGTGACCCAAACACAAACTGGGAATGTAAGAGCAGAAGCAGGCCCGGAAGGGGGGCTGGGGGAGAGTAGGGGTATACATGGGGAATTCTATTGTGTGCATGCTGAGTTTGAGGTACCAGTATGACAGATTGAACAGAAAAAGAGATAATATTAGAGAGGGAAGTCAGGGCCACAGATGTACATTTGGGAGTCATTTACATAGCGGCAATCTTTGATGTCCTGGTAGGGAATAGAGTGTCCCAAGAAGAGAATGAAGGAAGACGAGAAGATGGCTGATGACCCAATCATGCCGATGGGGGGGAATTCAGTCATTTATGGACCAAAAGAGGTTGAAGACCAGAGAAAGAGTGGTAGTCAGGGGAGATCAGAAAGAATCACAGTAGTGCAGGGTCTCATGTGCTTTTGCAAAGAAAGTTTTAAGAAAGAGCAGGCAGATGATCAACAGTATTGAGTGCTACCAGGACATCAAGGAGCTTGAGGACTGAGAAGTGGCCACTGGGTTTAGCAATGAGAAACTCACTGGTGACTTCTGAAAACAGCATCAGAAGCAGCTGAGTTGCGACATTTTCCCTAAGCAATAAAGAGGTCCTGCTTTGAGCGCCTTTCACCCTCACAGGTATGTACATGTGCATTCACGTAGCAAATTCAATGCACACACACACAACAAATTCAACTCAATGCAGAAGGGGAATAGACATTCACAAATGCTTTATACAATTTTTCTTGTCATCTCAGGCAAAAGGGGCATACAATGCTCTGGTAAATACAAGACTAAAGACCAAATGGTGGTATTTGAAACTATCTAATAAATAGTTAAACAATTCTTTCAGTTCCATTCCAATTCAGAAGATCTATGCGTCTCAAAGAACACAAACTGTGGGCTGGAGCTGCCCTGTAAGTAGGACCCTCTGATTGAACAATTGCTCAGTGAGCAGCCTCTTTCTGTGAGCTATGTCTGGCAGCCAAACATGTTTATGAGCCTTTTTTAAAGCCCTGCAAAGGCCTAAAGGCTGAAGGCATACAGAGAGGACATGTGTTTACCCTGTAATGTCATTATGGAGATCTCACTCATGTCCCAGGCCTTACTGCTATGGGACAGGAAAATTGCAACTGATGACAGTTGGAAACGCCAACAACTGCTGGGATTCTCTGCACCGGGTTTTGTTTTCAAAAGTGCGGAAAGTGTTAATGTACCCAAAAGCTGCCAACTGCAGCCTCGACCTGGATGAACCCTGTGCTGAGGGGAGAGGGGTTGGAGAGCCTTTTATTCATTTGGTAATTATACAGCAATGGGCATTTCATGCATTTTTAAGAAACGGAGAGTGGAATGAGGAGAGAAAGGCAGGCACTTAGTGCAGGGAAAGCTCTGGTCACGTGGCCTGGCATCATGGGCACCACTGCAGTCTCTTTGGGGGCAGCCTGTTCGGCCCTGGCCCTGGCTGGCACAGGGTATAAGAAGAAATGAGAGGGCAACCTGGCATTTTCTTATTTGTTTATTTTAACCTCTCAGGCCTGTTGAAAACAACTGGAATCTTCTGAGTTGCTGAAAGCACATAGGCTTCTTTGATGGAGCTCTTGGCCCCTGCCACCCTAAAGCCAAAGGGGCTCATTGATTAAGTTGTTGCGTGACCATGCCCTCTGTGAATTCAGGTCAGACCAGAGGCAATGAGGCAATGGTGAAGAGCTGGAAGGTAACTGTCCCTAATGTAATCTTTGCTATACCCTCCACAGCGAACGTGAAGGAGTATTCCACTGAAATCCAGACTGTAAGTCGGGAAGCGTTTTGAGTCTGGGCATCTACCTGTGTTACTTAGCAAAGGAAATGCTGAGAAAGCAGAGATAAAAAGGTAGAAAGGCATGATTCAACACAGCTGGAGAGAATCCATGCAGATAGCCAGGACAAGGGTTAAAGGGAAATCCAGGGCCTTTTGTTTTTTTAATGATGACGAGGAAGGGCTCAGGCTGGGGATTGGTGGACTGTGCAAACTAGTTCACACCAGATGCAGGCTACTGATCAGATTCTCTTTGGTGACGGCCCCATGAAATGAGCTGGTGGGCCAGTGACCTCCATTGGACTACCTTTGGTGCTTCTGCTTTTCTTCTAGAAGGAAAGGAGAAGGCACTCAGAGAATAAGCTGTTAACTTGTGGGCTCAGTAGTTTAGCCTGGCTTTGACTGAGTCCCAGGCATGTGAGGGGTCTACACCCTTCAGCTCCCCGTGTGCTTTGTGGTTCCTGTTGACAAATTGAACCAAATATTACAGAAGCTCATCAGGTTCCCAACAAGTTTATTCTAAATTAGATCAGGTTTATTGCTATTGGGAAAATTCACTGGGCTTGGATTTGGGGAAATCTGAGAGTTTCAATACCCCCAAGCATTATTGGAAGGTTAGATTTACCAATAATTAGCAATAAGACCCAGGCCAAACTATTTATTTGCCCTTTCTCAATGATAAAAAGCTACAGTATACTGAGCATTTGTTACCTACTGAGCATTGTGCTAAGCACTCTACTGGAATTACCCACGCTTTTCTTCACAATACTCCAGTGACAAAGGTACTTGGTAATGTGCCAGTCCCCTATTTTACAGAAACGGCTAATTGTACGAATTTGAGACTCAATTTATCTTCCATAATATAAGGGGTTGGAATAGAATGATTTAAAAATACCTTCCAATTTTGATATTTATCTGGGGTTTAAGTTGCGGAAGAGTACCAACAATTACTTTCTGGAAATTAGCAAGAATCAGTAGCAGTGGAGGAAAAAGTGATCTAAACAACTTGAAATCATTTGTAGATAAAATATACCCTGCTATCAAAAGCAATTTCTTACACATCTTTAGTAATTAATAGTTTTAACAGTAAACTTTGCCATTGTCTTAGTTTTGTAGGGCTATCACAATAAAATACGACAGACTGGGGGGCTTAAAAAACAGAAATTTATTTTTTCACAGTTTTAGAGGCTTGAAGTGCAAGATCAAAGTGTTGGCAGGTTTGGTTTCTCCTGATGCTCTCTCCTTGGATTGAAGACAGCTGTCTTCTCACAAGTCCTCATGTGGGCTTTTCTCTATGTGCACACCTCCTGGTGTCTCTTCCTGTGTCCAGATTTCCTCTTTGATATGGTTTGGCTGTGTCCCTACCCAAAATCTCATCTTAAATTGTAATCCTAATTGTAATCTCCACATGTTAGGGGGAGGGACCTCGTGGTAGGTGATCAGATCATGAAAGTAGTTCCCCCATGCTGTTCTTGTGATACTGAGTGAGTTCTCATAAGATCTGTTGGTTTTATAAGGGGCTTTCCCCCCCACTTCACTCTGCACTTCTCTTTCCGGCTAACTTGTGATAAAGGATATGTTTGCTTTCCCTTCCACCATGATTGTAAGTTTCCTGAGGCCTCCCCAGCCATGTGGAATAGTGAGTCAATTCAATCTCTTTTCTTTATAAATTACCCAGTCTTAGGTAATTCTTCATAGCAGTATGAGAATGGACTAATACATTCTTCTTATTAGGATACCAGTCAGACTGGATGAAGGCTCATCTGAATGGCCCCATTTTAACTTAATTACCTCTTTAAAGTCCCTATCTCCAAATATGGTCATATTCTGAGGTACTTGGGGTTAGAGCTCCAACATATAAATTTGGGGGTTGGGACGCAATTCAACCCATAACAGACATATCAATCAACATTGAGTATCAGCAAGTCAGATAGTATTCTTGTGGTTATTTTACAGGTGAGGAAATTGAAACCCAGAAATATTAAGTGATAAACCCAAAGTTATACAGCTAGTAAGTGGCAAGAGTGAGACTAGGACAGTTTCCAGACCCAAACCTAATGATCCTTGTATAAGACCACACTTCTTCTTGAATGTCATTTAGAGAGGCTCCCTTACTCCCTGAATGGCCAAAAAAATTTCTTCTCCTAAATACGAAGTGACAAACTTCTGGCTGTTTAGTGGTCACCTGCAGCTTGGACACTAAGGAAGAAGT
Source organism: Ateles fusciceps (assembly GCA_036589455.1). Classification (NCBI taxonomy): domain Eukaryota; kingdom Metazoa; phylum Chordata; class Mammalia; order Primates; family Atelidae; genus Ateles; species Ateles fusciceps. The sequence continues at coordinate 9,985,337 of JAZHEH010000572.1, read as the reverse complement.
TGAATCACATCTGCTTTCCATGAAAAGAATTACTGTTAACACAAAATCCTGACATAACAGGATCGAGAGAATGATACATTTCCAAATTTTCCTCTGAGGTTTATGATACCCTGTGTTTTATGTAAGCATGAAAATATTGTTCCAAAATCATTAAAAATTGTCTGAATTTTATATGCTAAATGTGGCCACAGATACAGCCTGATTCACATCTCGGTTTTTGGAGGCTTTTATAAAGGAGAATAACTCAAATAAAAAATTGTCTGACAGTAAGTGGTAGAGGGAGAGGAGAAAAAATGGTCAGCAGGAAATAAATATTAGATCCTCCTCCCATCCTACCAATATAAGTAGTTTGCTGTAGGTTTCAACATTTACGGGAGCCCCTTTGAGAATGTTTCTGCAGAAAAATGTGCATACGTAGACTAAATAGTGCTGCAGAATATTGGAGGTTCACAGAGCTCCTAAAGCTCACCCATAAGCTTTTGCATTATGGGAATTTGAGGATGTTTTTCTTGATTTGGACATAAAACAACTCTGGGAGTAGAAAAGTATGGTGTGGTGGAAAGACAAGAAATCTAGTTCTGTCATTATATTGTAAGATGCTCAATGTTTCAGTGTTCAGTTTTCTCACTCATGTAAGAATAAAGTATAACTTCTAAGGCTATACCAATTAAATCTTTCATGAATCTAGATTTCATATATATCAGAGTTGAATATTGCCATTTCTCTAGTAGATGATTGAAGGGGTGTAATAAACCACTAAATATTTGTTTTACCTCATGTTCCTAGAAGTGAGAGAAGATAAATATTTATAATCAAATACTAAATCAAATATATTACACCAGCAGCTAGTGAGGCCTGATTGCTATAAAATTCTAAGCAGACAGCTCTGAGTACCAAGTGGTAACCCTACCCCTAGTCCTTCTCATACCACATATTTTCCCTTTGAAAGAACTTGAGAGTATTTCACTGTCTTTCTAAGAAGAGAGAAGAGTTTTGCTAGATCCCTTTTGAGGAAAGACAGATTTAGGAACCCTGGATAATTCAGGCCAAGTTTCATCCTGAGAAGACTGGCACCTCGGTGCAGATCTCTGATGTTCAACTTACTGAGGACACTGAAGGATTTTTCTTAGATCTTCTCTTCTTGAACTACAGAATCTTCTCTTCAAGTTCCCCAGAAAACAGCCTCTGAGGTCCACCAAGTATCCAGTGTTCTCTACTGAGTCTCAATTGTTTTTTTCTTTTTTGAGACGGAGTCTTGCTCTGTCACCCAGGCTGGAGTGCAGTGGCGGGGTCTCAGCTCACTGCAACCTCCACCTCCAGGGTTCAAGCGATTCTCCTGCCTCAGCCTCTCAAGTAGCTGAGACTACAGGTGTGTGCCACCATGCCCAGCTAAGTTTTTGTATTTTTAGCAGAGACGGGTTTTCATCGTGTTAGCCAGGATGGTCTCAATCTCCTGACCTTGTGATCCGCCTGCCTCGGCCTCCCAAAGTGCTGGGATTATAGGCGTGAGCCATTGCACCTGGCACCCTGAATCTCAATTTGACTCACCAAATTGACTCCTGCTGCCTCTCCCAAGCTACAAAATATGGCCTTCTGCCTTTCATCTGTAGAACCTGCCTACTTTTCTCAGGCAGCATCTGTCTCTCCATCTCCTAAACCCTATCCTTTTGGTTCTTTAGCATCCCCCAAACAAGTGCCAAAGACTACTGACTCCCCATGAATACTTCTCGTGTCCTAGATACTCTGAGTCATGTTATGCCAAGTTGCCAAATCACATCAGTTTACACTGCTACCGGTGTGATTTGGAAGTAAACCAAATTTACTTAAGATTTAAGAAATTTAAAACTATCTAATCAAAATTTTCTAACAATCAGATAATTTTAAACTTCTTAAAATATTCATCAGCAAGTAAAAGATGTATGAGTGTGTGTATATATACATACGCAGGACAAGCTCTGTCAACCAATCCATGTCTCAGTCTCACTGTATTAGCCTCTGCCTGTTCCCATTGTCTTGGTAATGCATATTGTCTGAGGCCATAGCTCGTGAATGCCCAAGACTCGCAGGCTGCTTTCTAGTATGCAAGTAATTCCTCTCAGTGGCTGAGCTGATGCCTGCCCAACAGTCTTCTTAGCTTGATTGTAAATGTTAAACTACACAACAGAAATATTCTATACATTGATTAAATAAGAGGGTGAAAGAGAATTAATGCAATACTTTGAAAAAATTCAATGAAAATGAACTTGTAAGACAAATGCTATTAAGTCAGTATTGGCAAGACAACTTGAAAAAGATTGGAAGACTGTAAAAATACAGAAGAAATCTGCACTTGTATTTCCACTTTAAAGAAGCTGAAATTAGAAATTATAGATGATGTATTGGGAGGATGGTATATGCAGAAAAACTGTGTAGAACTCTAATTAGAGAATTTGTATTTTATGTATGTGTTCTGGATACTACACCTTTATCAAATAGATGATTTGTAATGTTTTTCCATTCTGTGGATTGTCCTTTTCTTTTTAAATATTTTTTCATTGTTTAAATTGACACACAATGATTGCATATATTCATGGTGTATGTAGTGATGCTTCAATATATAATATATAATGATCAGATCAGGTAATTGGCATATCCATCGTCTGAAACATTTTATCATTTCTTTTCTTTTCTTTTTTATTTTGAGACAGAATCTGGCTCTGTTGCGTAGGCTGGAGTGCACTTTGTCTCCCAGTTCAAGCAATTCTTCTGCCTCAGCCTCCCAGGTAGCTGGGATTACAGGTATGAGCCACTGTGCCTGGCCCAAACATTTGTCATCTCTTTGTGTTGGGAATATTCAATATCCTTTTTCTAGCTATTTGAAACTTGATAATATATTATTGTTTACTATAGTCATCTTATAGCAGTATAGAACACCAGAATTGTGTCCCCTATCTAGCTGCAATTTTGTAACCTTTAACAAATCTACCCTGTTCACTTCCCATCATCTAGTACAGGTGTCCCTAATCCCTGGGCTGTAGACCATGGTTTGCTAGGAACCAGGCTTCACAGCAGGAGGTGAGCGGCAGGTCAGTTAGCATTGCTCGCTGAGCTCCGCCTCCTGTCAGATCAGCAGAGGCATTAGATTCTCAAAGCAGCCACAAACCTTACTGTGAACTGCACATACTGGGGATCTAGGTTGCATTCTCCTTATGAAAATTGAATGTCTGATCATCTGAGGTGGAACAGCTTCATTCCGAAACCATCTCCCAACCCCATCTCCCACCCTCATCCATGGAAAAATTATCTTCCATGAAACTGGTCCCTGGTGCCAAAAAGATTGAAAACTGCTGCTCTATAACTCTCTGTTCTACATTTTACTTTTATGAGATCAACTTTCTTTCAGCTTCCACGTATGAGAGGGAACATGTGGTGTTTAACTTTCATTTCTGGCTTATTTTACTAAACATAATGTTCTTCAGTTGCATCCATGTCTTTTTCATGGCTGAATAGCATTCCATTGTGTGAATATACCACATTTTCTTTAACCATTAATGTGTTCTTGTGTGCCTAGGTTGATTTCATATCTTGGCTGTTGTGAATAGTGCTGCAATAAACATAGGGGTGCAGTTGTCTCTTCAATATACTAATCTTCTTGTCTTTGGATAAATGCCAAGTAATGGGATTAGTGGATCATATGATAATTCCATTTTTAGTTTTCCGGAGGAACATCCATACTGTTCTCCATAGTGCTTACACTAGTTTACTCTTCTACCAACAGTGTATAAGAGCTTCCTTTTCTCTCCATCCTCACTGGGCATTTGCCATTTTTTGTCTTTGGATAATAGCCATCCTAAGCGTGGTGAGATGTTACCTCATTGTGGTTTTAATTTGCATTTCCCTGATGATTAATGATGTTGAGCATTTTTTCATCTATTTGTTGGTCATAGGTATGTCTTCTTTTGAGAAATGTATGTTCAGATCATTTGCCTGTTTTTAAATGGAATTATTTGGAATTTTTTTGTTGTCATTGAAATATTTGAGTGCCTTGTGTATTTTGGATATTAATTCCCTGTTGGATAGTTTGAAAATATTTAATTCCATTCTGTAGGTTGTCTTTTCACTATGTTGATGGTTTCCTTTGCTGTGCAGAATGTTTTTAGTTTGATATGGTCCCATTTGTTTATTTTTGCTTTTGTTACCTGTGCTTTTGAGGTCTTATTCATAAAATCTTTTCCCAGATTAATGTCCTGAGGGATTTCCCCTAGGTTTTCTTATAGCGGTTCCATAGTTTTATGTCTTATATTTAGATCTTTGATCTACGTTGTGTTCATTTTTGAATAGGGTGAGAGGTGAGGGTCTAGTTTCATTCTCCTGCATATAGATATCCATTTTTCCCAATACCATTTATTGAAGAAACTGCCCTTCTCCCAATTAGTGTTCTTGGCACCTTTGTCAAAAACTACTAGGCTGCAGATACCTGGATTAATTTCTGGGATCTCTATTCTGTTCCACTGGTCTACGTGTCTGTTTTTTATGCTTGTACCATGATGTTTTGGTTACTATAATTTTGTAGTGTATTTTAAAGTTTGGTAGTGCAATGGTACCTCCAGCTTTATCCTTTTTTCTTAGGATTGCTTTGGCTATTAGGGGTCTTTTGTCGTTTCATACAAATTTCAGGATTAAGAAAAAAGTTCTGTGAAGAATGTCATTGACATTCTTCTATCTATCTATTTATATCTATGTCTATGTCTATATCTCGTCTATCAATTGATATAGGAATATCAAATAGACATCTATTGGTAGACAGATATTCTTCAAGAGGCAGAGTCTGGTTCTGCTGCTCAGGCTGTACTGCAGTGGCACAATCATAGCTCACTGTAGCCTTGACTCTTGAGCTCAAGCAATCCTCCTGCTTCAGCCTCTCGAGTAGCTAGCACGCCAGCACACCTACCTAATTAAAAAAAATTTTTTTTTAGAGATGAAGTACTGCTATGTGGCTCAGACTGGTCTTGAATTCTTGGCTTCAAGTGATCCTCCTGCCTCAGCACCCTGAGTAGCTGGGCTTACAGGTGTTAGCTACTGTACCCAATTATCACTGGTTTCCTGATAGGGATTGCAATGAATCTATCACTTGCTTTGGGTAGCATGGTCATTTTAACAATATTGATTCTTCTGTTCCATGAGAATGAGATGTTTTTCTATTTGCTTCTATACTCTTCAATTTCTTTCATCAGTGTTTTGTAGTTTTCCTTATAGAGAGGTGTTTTACCTCCTTGCTTACATTTTTCCTAGGTATTTTATTATTTTGTAGCTATTATAAATGTGATTGCCTTCTTGACAATTTTTTCAGCTAGTTTGTTGTTCATGTATAGAAACACTACTGATTTTTGTATATCAATTTTATATCCTGCAACTTTATTGGATTCAGTTATTGATTCTAAGGGTTTTTTCCTGTAAAGTCTTTAGGTTTTTCTGTATATAGGATCATGTTATTTGCAAACAGGGACAATCTAACTTCTTCTTTTCCAATTCAGAAGCTCTTTATTTGTTTCTCTTGCCTAATTGCTCTGGCTCAGACTTCCCAAACTATGTTGAATAAGAGTGGTGAGAGTGGGCATCCTTGTATGTTCCAGTTCTTAAAAAAAAAGGGTTTCAGGCTTTCCCTATTCCGTATGATGCTGGTTGTGGATTTGTCATAGATGGCCTTTATTATGTTGAGGTATTTTCCTTCTATACCTAATGTATTAAGAGTTTTTATTATGAAGGGATGTTGAATTTTATCAAATGCTTTTTTTCTGCATCTATTGAGATGATTATATGATCTTGCCCTTTATTCTACTGATGTGACACATGATATAAATTGATTTGCATATGTTGAATCATACTTGAATTCTTGAGATAAATCTTACTTGATTATGATGTACTATCTTTTTAATGTGTTGTTGGATTCCTTTTACCAGTATTTAGTTGAAGATTTTTGCATGTATATTCATTAGGAATACTGGACGGTAGTTTTATTTTTGTGTGTGTGTCCTTGTTTGGTCTTGGTATCAGGGTTATCTTGGCTTCATAGAATGAGTTAGAAAGAATGTTCTCTGCTTCAGTTTTTTTTTTTTTTGAAAATTCTACTCTAAAGTTTGCAGTAGAATTTGATGGTGAAGCCATGTGGTCCTGAACTTTTATTTGTTGGAAAAGTTTTTATTACTGATTAAGTCTTGTTACTTGTTATCAGTCTGCTCAGGTTTCCTATTTCTTCACTCTTAGCAGGTTGTATGTGTCCAGGAATTTATCAATTTCCTCCAGGTTTTGGAATTTATTGGCACATAGTTGCTCTTAGTAGTCTCTAATGATCCTTTGTATTCCTGTGGTTTCCATTGTGATGTCTCCTTTTTCACTTCTGATTTTATTTATTTATATTTTCTTTCTCTTTTTTTTAAGTCTAGCTAATGACTTGTCAATTTTGTTTATCTTTTCAAAAAGCCAACCTTTTGTTTTGTTGATCTTTTGTATTTTTGTAGTCTCAATTTTATTTCTTCTCTAATCTTTATTGTTTCATTTATTCTAGTAATTTTGGATTTAGTTTGTTCTTGCTTTTCTTGTTTCGTGGATACATCATTAGGTTGCTTATTTGAAATCTTTCTAGTTTTTTGATATAGATATTTATTACTATAAACTTGCCTGTTAGTACTGCTTTTGCTGTGCCCCATAAGTGTTAATATGGTATGTTATGTTTCTATTTCCATTTGTTTCAAGGAATTTTAAAATTTTATTCTTAATTTCTCCTCTCACCCATTGGTCATTCAGGTGCATGTTTTTTAATTTCCATGTATTCGTACAGTTTCAAATGTTCCTTTTGTTATTAACGTCTAGTTTTATTCCATTGTGGTCAGATAAGATACTTGATATAATTTCAATTAAAAAGATTTAGCACTTGTTTTGTGTCCTAGTATATGGTCAATCCTGAAGAATGTTTCATATGCTGATAAAAAAGGTGTATTCTTCAGCGGTTGTGTGAAATATTCTGTAAAAGTCTTTTGGGCCCATTTGCTCTATGATGAAATTTAAATCCAATTTTTTGGTTGATTTTCTGTCTAAATGTCTGTCCAATGCTGAGAGTGGGGTGTTGAAGTTCCCAACTGTCTTGTACTGGCGGTCTGTCTCTCCCTTTAGATCCAATAATATTTGCCTTATATCTCTGGGTGCTCTAGTGTTAGATGCATACATACTTACAATTGTTATATTCTCTTGCTTAATAAATCCCTTTGTTATATAATTTCCTTCTTTGTCTATTTTTGCAGCTTTTGACTTAAAATCTGTTTGTCTGATATAAGCCTAGTTCCTCCCACTTGCTTTTGGTTTCCATGGAATATCTTTTTCAAACCCTTCGCTTTCAGTCTAAGTTTGTCTTTATAGGTGAGGTGCATTTCTTATAGGCAGTGTAGAGCTGGGTCTTATTTTTTTAATTCATTCAGGCGTCTATATCTTTATTTTCTTTTTTTAAACAATTTATTTATTTGTTTTTTTAAAGAGAGACAAGGTCTTACTATGTTGCCCAGGCTGGTCTGGAACTCGTGGGCTCCAGCAGTCCTCCCACTTTGGCCTCCTAGAATGCTGGGATCACAGGCATGAGCCACCATGTCAGGCCATCTATATAGCTTTTAAATGGGAAATTTAATCTGTTTACATTCAAGGTTATTGTTGATAGGTAAGGACTTACTCCTTGAAATAAAATATCATTTTCTTCACTTTTTTCTGGTTGTTTTGTATATCCTTTGTTCCTTACTTCCCCCTTATTGTTTATCTTTGTAGTTGGGCAGTTTTCTATATTTGTAAGGTTTGATTCCTTTCTCTTATGTATCTGTTTTACCAGTAAATTTTATAGTTTTGCATGTTTTCATGATGGTAGTTACTGTCTTTCAGTTCCAGATATAAGACTTTCTTGAGCATTTATTGTAAGACTGGTCTAGTGATAATGAATTCACTTAGTTTTTGCTTGTCTGTGGAATCTTTTGTTTCTGAAGGGTAGCTTTGCTGGGTATTATATTCTTGGCTGGCAGTTTTGTTTTGTTTTATTTCTTTGATTGTATCATCCCACTCTAGTGTATTATACCATGCTCTGTTCTGCAGCAGACTTTAGCAGAGGCTTAATTCCTTTTTTTTTTTTTTTTAATTGAGAAAGTACCACTGTATCTCTGGGGTCTTTATCTGTAAGCACTATTGAGTTGTGAATGTTGAAAAGAAATTAGGGTTACAGCCCTAATTTTCTTCTAAGAATTCCATTATTAGTCTAATGGAGATTTACTTATATGTGATTTTACATCTTTTTTTTGCTGCTTTTAGAATTCTTTCCTTGTTTTTGACGTTTGACAACCTGACTATAATGTTCTATGGTGAGGACCTGTTTGGATTGAATATATTTTGGCTTCTTTGAGCTTCTTGAACCTGGATGTCCATCTCTCCCAACACTTGGGAAGCTTTTAGCTATTATTTTATTAAATTTGTTTTCCTTACCTTTTCCCTTCTCTTTGCCATCAAGAATTCCCATAATATGAATATTTGTTTACTTAATGATGTCCCATAAATCATGTAGGTTTTTTTAATTATTATTTTTCATTTTAGGTCTGCCTGTGTTATTCCAAAACACCTGTCTGCAAGTTCAGAAATTCTTTCTTCTGCTTGGTTTGGTCTGTTGTTGAAGCTCTCAATTGTATTTTTTATTTCACTCATTGAATTTTTCTGCTCTAGGATTTCTGTTTGGTTCTTTTTCATGGTATCTATCTCTGTTGAACTTCTCATTGTTTTCTGATTTCATTGAATTGTCTATCTGTATTGTATTATATTTCACTGTTTCTTTAAGATCATTATTTTGAATTCTTTTTTCTGGCATTTCATATATTTCCTTATGATTGGGGACTATTACTAGAGAATGATTGTTTTTCTTTGGAGGTGTCATATTTCTTTGCTTTTCTATGCTTGATGTGTCCTACCTTAATTTCTACACATCTGGTGGAAAAGTTGCTTCTTCAAATTTTATGAAGCAAGTTTCATAGAAAAGGCTTATTCGTGTGAATGAGTCTTGGATTATCAGTTTTGTGAGGGGTGCATTGACCTTGGTTCTAGGTGGACACAATAGTGTAGTGTCAGTGTAGTTTCTTTATCTGTAATCCACATGAGTGATATTTATGAGTGTCTCAGTGGCTTAGGCCACTGAGAGAGTTTGTGAGAGAGTTTTTGCCAGGTTGCTTTTCAGGTTGGGGTGCATGTGTGTACATGGTGGGTCAATGAACTTGGGGTCTGGCTCATGGGGCTGTTATTCTGGCTTGGTGTATGCTGTCCTTTGATGCACAAAAGTTTTTAATTTTGATAAAGTCTAATTTATCTATTTTTTTCTTTCTTTGCTTATACTTTTGTTGTCATATCTAAGAAATCAAATCCAAGGTCATAAAAATTTATTCCAATCCTTTCTTCTAAGAAATTTATAGTTTTAGTTCTTACATTTAGATTTTTGATCAATTTTGAATTATGTTTATATTAGTCTGTTCAGGCTGCATGAGAAAATACCATAGACCATAGACTGGGTGAAAAGCACCAAGTCACAACTTTATTTCACACATTTGTGGAAGCTGGGACATCTAAAACCAAGGTTCCATCATGGTCAATTTCTAGTTGGAACTCTCTTCCTGGCCTGAATCTTCTCACTCTGTCTTCACAGTGAAGAGAAAGCTCTCTTGTATCCCCCTCCAGTAAAGGCACTAATCCAATCAAAGGCCCTAGCCTCATGAGTTCATCTAACTCTAATGATCTCCCCCTAAACCTCATTCTCCAAATATCATCACATTGGGGTTAGAACTTCAATGTATGAATTTTAAGGAGGACAGAAACATTCATACCATGACAATCCTTGTGTACTATTTGAGGTAAGGGTCTGACTTCACTGTTAGGTCATGTGGATTTCCAGTTGCTCTAGAACCATTTATAGACGAGACTATTCTTTCCCTATTGAATGGTCTTGGCATCCTTGTTGAAAATCAGTTTGATCATAGCTGTTTGAATTTATTTCTGGACTCAAAATTTTATTCCATTGATCTATATGTCCATCTTTATGCTGGTATCATACCATTTTATTTATTGTAGCTTTATAGTATGTTTTGAAATTGGGAAGCGTGAGTACTCCAACTTTGTTTTCAAGCTAATTTTGGTGACTCGAGTTCCCTTATAATTTCATATGAATTTTAGGAACAGCTTTTCCATTTCTGCCAAAAATGACTATTGGGATTTTTATATTGACTGTGTTGAATCTGTATGTTTCTTTGGGAAGTATTGCCATCCTAACAATGTGAAGTCTTCCAGCCCATGAACATTGGGGTCTTTTTTCCATTTATTCAAATATTCTTTAATTTCCTTTGACAATGTTTTGTAGTTTCAGTGTACAAATCTTGCATCATCTTTGTTAAATGTATTCCTAAGTACTTTGTTCTTTTTGATGCTACTGTAAATGGAATTGTTTTCTTAATTTCTTTTTTGGATTGTTTATTGTTAGTGTATAGAAACTTGTACTTTAAAAAAGGCTTTAAATACACAAGAAGAGATGTGTGAATGAACATTTGTTAATATATTTTAGTTAGAATAAAAGTTTAAAGTAAATAAATATCTTTAATGAGTATTTTCTCTAAATTTGATGAGTATCTGATTCTCAATTAATCAACCAACCATGCTAATTGATCACATTTGAGAAATCTATGCTATATTTTAATAATTTACATTTTCATAATATATTTATATGTTTCAAAAATATAATCAAAATATTAATCATAAATATTATTTTTGTTACTATTGATATTTTTTGCCAGTCAGAACTTCACTGGGCTAAATATAACATACTTAGCTAAGAACTCACATAGGTGAATGACTGGTGAAACAATCTTTACCCAGAATTTACTGCCTTTGGTATTCAAATAAGATACATTTCAAGTATTAATTGTGTGGTCTTCTCTTCCCTCACAGGCTTGGAAAAGCACCAGATAGAAAGGGAAGAAGCTCAGGATCGAGGTTTAGGTACTAACTCTGAACTTACTATCTATATGATCTCAGTTAAGTAGGCCATTTTGTGATTCTGAGATTTAGTTTTTCTCATCTGCTAAACGGGAAAACAAAAACTACTTTACGAGTACTAAGAATTAAATGGGATGTCTTCTATGAAAATGCCTGGTACAAGGGAGGACTTCAAGAAGGTAAGGGTGATTTTGAGAGATTTACCAAATAATGTTTATTTATTATTTCACCTATTTATTCCCTTAAGTTCAACTTTGGGACCAAAAATAAGTGTGCAAAATGCCTATGCTGTACATAAAGTATATGCTGAACAAATGCTGCTTTTTAAGTGATTAATGAGGGGTCAGTGTTCCTGTTTTTGGCCATGTAACCCAGGAAAGCTAACTGGCCTAGAACAGAGATCAGGCCTCTGTTTTTGCTCCATTATCACTGCCCTCATCAACTGAGAAGATTAATGAATTTTATTCTATGACGGCAGAGGAAGAGAATCTCCAGGATTCTAAGATATTTTCCTGTAGGCACATGGCTTATGTATATCAAAAGCCCTTCATAAACTGGCTACTTGTGAATGATTCTCAGATAATTCGAGGTTAGCTTTACCTGAAACATTTAATAACTGGTACATTTCTTTGTTACCTACCATCTTTTCAATATTATCCAGTCTTAGGACATAAAACCCAAACTGAAAGGAGAGCTACTCTTATTCTAGTGTCTTCATGGGTGCAGAATTTTTGAATGGTTCTGCAATAATATGAAATATTATTTGAGCCTTTAGAAAAAGAAAGCATCTTTGGAAAGATCATGTGTGATTGAGGTAAGTTGTTCCAGTAAGATGTCTAGGACATGGTTCAGAAGGTGAAAATATGTACCATATGACATGTGAATCTCACTAAATAGAAGGAATCCAGGAGCTTTAACAGATGTTTTGGTAAAGCACGTTTCTTGGATGGAGCCAAAACCCCCAGGTAATAGGCCAGCCTGTTTGATCAGAGAAATTAGAAATGGCTTAAAGAATGCTGTGCCTGGATGAATTGGTTGAGCCAAGAAGGACGTTTGAAAGAAATTAAGTCCTTCTAAGCTTGTTTGCATTGCTTGGAATTCTCATGTACAACATGTTCCTGGCAGAAGCATCAAGCTGCCATGTAACACAGATGAAGATTTTCTTTACCGATAGGTGCTTTTTAATAAATGTAATGAATGAAATGAACCTTGAGAAAGTTAGCAAAGATTAAATATGTGTCATTATGGATGGCTGTGAGAGAGAAAATATAAAAGATAAGCAATTGTATTTTTCCTGTTGGGTGCTATGTATTGTCTCAAGTATAGAATGGAGTTGGCTTCTCTATGTCTTACTCCCCCTTCTGAAATTCTTCCCAACATCTGGATGGCAACAGCTTGTGAGCAAGATAGCTCTTCTTTTCCCCAAGCTTAAGTAATGAACTCCATTCCCTTGTCTGAGCAAGAAAACATGGACTTCATAAATGTTAGTTTTGTGATTCATTAATAAGTGGTAACAACACTGCATCTCCTAGTGACTGAAGGTGGGAACAAAACTGGAGAACAAATGGAATTGTTCATAGAAACTGAAGGTCAGAAAGAATTATGAATTAATTTATATTATGTGATCAACCAGCAGTGGCTATAACAGGAAGATTTGGGTTGACTGGCAACAATTCAGTTTAGAAGTTATTTTTCATGGAAGAACACTTTGGAAATCAGCATAGTCTACGCTGTAGTCTGTTAACTAACAACCCCAAAATCTCAGCAGTTTAAGACACACAAAAGTTTTGTTTCTTGCACGCATTGCATAGTCACTCAAAGACCCAGTCTGATGAAGGTTTTACCACCTTACAAGCTGTGTACCATTTGAAGTATGTGACCTCCATTGCTACAATAGGAGAGAGAATTGCAGGTCTTTCATGGACAAAGGCTTTGATGTTACTTCTTCTCATAATCAGTTGGCCATTAGTAATCAGATGTCCCCAACTGCCTGCAAGGGAGTAGATAAATGTAATTCTTCTGTGTGTCTGGAAGGAGAAAGGAACCCATTTTAGAGAAGCTGCACTGTAGAAAGGAATAAAATAAAAAAGAAATGAAGACAAGAAAATGCGCGTTTATTTAAAGATGAAGGACCTTCCAATGTCTTGCAGTTACCCTCGAGATAAGACCTAAACCCATTCCCCTGGTCTATATATCTGTACAAGATGTGGTCACTGCCCACTCATCTCATTCTTCTCTCACCCTTACTCATTCTGCTCCAGCCTTTGAACTTTATTTTGTTCCTAATACCCACCAACCTTGTTCTTCCCTCGGGGACCTTGTGTTGACTTCCTTCTACCTAATCAAATGTTCCCCCCCTCAAAAATTTGCATCTTTGTTATCTAGGACTCTGCTTCCTCAGAGAAGCATTTTTGATCACATAACCTAAATGAAACACCCTTGCTAGCCTTTCCTTATCTATCCAGCTATTTTATTTTCATTCTAGTGTTTACCATTATCTGTTGTCTTCACATCTGTTTGTCTTTTTTATTGTTTGCTTTCCTTCACTAGAATATATTCTATGGGACTAGGGAGCTTATTTTGTTCAACACTGTGGCCCTAGTACACAGTAGGCATTCAATAAATGTTTGTTAAATGAACAAATTTACAAGTGGCTGAGCGGTCCTTACGGAGGCTACAACCTCCAGGTGGTGTTCTAGGGTCTGTAAAAATAGGCATTTTCAACATGAATCTCGTAAGTCGTACCTGAAACTAAGAAAGAGAAGACATGGTGCCCCTAAGATCAAGAAGAAAAAAGAGTTACCCAGCTTGGATGTGAAACAATAATAACAAATTCAATTATCTCAGGTGGCCAAGGAAATCTTTGTATTCAATGAATAACTCACAAGTGCCTTATCAGTACATTGCTTCTACTTGATTGTGGTAGCTAGCTACTGAGAAGAGCTCTGATAATCTTAGCCTTCATGTAAATCTGTGGTCCCTTACACTGAATCAGGACTGGCCTGGTGTGACCAGTGGAATACAGCAGAAGTAAAGATGTGTGACTCCCAAAGCTCGGTTATGAAAGGCATTGCAGTTTCAGCCTTGCTCTTTTGGAACACTTGCTCTGGAGGAAGCCGTTGACCGCGCTCTGAGGATACTCATGCAACTCTGTATGGAGAGGAAGTGCTACCTTAGCCAAAGACTGGCACCAACTTGCCAGCAAAGTGAGTGAGTTACCTTGGAAGCAGATCTTCCAGCCCTACTCAAGCCTTCAGTTAACCGCAGCCTAGAGACCCTGAGCCTGGATGGCTTAATTGAGCAGCTTCTGAATTCCTGATTTATAGAAGCTATGAGAAACGATAAGTGATTATTATTGTTTTAAGCCACAAAATTTTGGGATAATTTGTTACATAGCCATACTAACTGGAACACTGAGACTTCTTCAAATTTTCAAAAGTTTTTTATTGCCGATGATGTTCATTGTCTTGGAATGAGAATGGGAAACATAGAGGTGGGAGATAGACGTGTCATGGCTTAGCCAGCCAAATGAAACACATCAACTCTGCCCACTGATGGGGAGACAGATATTTCAGTTATAGTGTCTGTCATATATCCCTACTTTTTGTGGCCTTGCAAAACAACTTATAACTGTAAAATCATCACAATGCAATAATTATAGACTATTTCAGTAAAAAATATGTCAAATTAAATGTTAGGAACTGTGTCAACACAAGTGGCTGATTGAATAAATTTTTTATTTTAGAACTGGTTATTTGGCCAAAACATAGAAGGTTCTTGGGCTCAAACTATAAAGCTAAAAAAACTAAACTAAATTTTTTTAGTCTAGGGAGGGCATCCCAGATTTGTAGTTTTATTTGGGTTTTCATAAGTATAGTTTGAAATAAGCTTTGCTACCTTTAATGGAACATGTAATTATGGATCAGGTGACAGGAACACAGTATGTTTCTTTTGGATTATAAACTGGAACTTCAGATGTCTTTCTTGAAGATTTCGAAAAACTGATCTATTATATATGTACGTAAATGCCTGGCCTCTGGCCTTCCTATGAAGTGATCTGCCAGTTCATAAAGTACTGTTCTGTTCCCAGGCTTCAGGGTATTAAGAATGTATATGTTCATTTGTTTGAAATTATCTGAATTTCTGGGCTTCCACGCTCACCCTTAACTCTTTCCTTTTTGACCTGTTCTGCATATCTTGGTGTATTTATGAAAGACTTTTTAGATGTAAGTTTGAGGGAGGAGATTCTTTAATCTCTGTAGTTTTCATCAATAGAGTGCCATTTTCCTTGGAATTACTGTTTTTCCCTATGGCCTTCAACATGGCTTGCTATTGAGTGGTCTAGCCTCCTGACCTATTAGGACATATAATTAGAAAAAGACTTGTCTCCACTTGCATTTCTCAAGCCATTGCTTATATTTCTATAACATCTTAATGAAACCAACATTGTTTTTGTTTTTGTTTTTTTTTTGGTTTCTTTTTTGCACAGAAGCTCCCTTGACTTCTCTTGGGAACCTACTCTAATACTTTATAGCTCTTGTTCATGAGAACATTATTTTTCCTAATATCTAGTCTAAATGTTTCCTTCCTGAGCTGAAGGCTTTCTGTCCCCCATTTTTTGAAACTACAAGTGGTTCCCTTTCCCCACTGAAGAGTAAACTTTATACCTAATGGCTAGAATGTCAAACAAACATTAATCTTGTCTCCTGCCTCTTTACAGATGGAGGAATGCCCAAAAGCAATTTAGCTTTAGACAGCAGATATATTTGTGTAGTGTTCTCTAACCTCTGATTCATCTTCTCAAATCATCTTGGGTTAAGCTTCCTTTCTTAAAGATTCCAACAGCATAAGAATCTACCTTGAAACTTTATAATCATTCCCTACTCCTACATTTTGTTTTAAACTATGTCTCTCCCTTATGTAAGCTACCTACTGTGAAAAGGATACTTACACATTTGCAAAGGACCATTTATTTGCCTCAGCAATACATGTATCAGGTTTGAAATTTTCTCTTCGTAGATAGGGCCTACTCTAAGACCACTTAATATGCAAAAAATTCATACTTTCCAAAGGGCTATGTAAGGGGCAATTGTTCGCATCCAGGCAAACCTCCCCACTTTCCCCCACTCCAAACACACATACACACGGGCCAGTCACACGGAAATTCCACCTTTGGGAATGTAGCCCTTAGGGATAAGTAGCTCAAGATTTTAATGTAGATCTTCTGCGAGGACACTGGAAATTCTTGATACTCTCACTTTGCACTGTTATTAGCAAACTAAGTGGGGTGGGGGTGGAATTTCAATATAAAGACCTGAAAATAGAATAAGCTAGTACTTTGAGCCAGCAATTATTTATTCATTTTAATATGAATTAGTTTGATCTATTCTTTATTGTTAAGATAGTTCATTGAAATCTTATTTTTGAGCTAGTGGGGATTTTAATAAAAAGATGATAATTGGTCTTCTTCTTGGAAGAGGGTGGCAATAACCAGCACAAGACAGTCTGCGAGTGAGTGGGAAGGCTGACCAGTGCAAGACACTTTAATGAGAGGCTGGGGAGTGTTAAAGGCAGAATTGCGTAGAAAAGCAACTGCCCTCCATCTCAACTTAAATCTGTTCCACTCTCTTTTATTCATGCACTAGAAAAATTCTTAAAGCTATGTTGAGATTACTGAGTTGCTTGTCTGTTACCCTCAGTCAATTCTTTAAGGATAGAAAGAAGGATACTGTGCTGTGATACTGTGCTGTGGGGGGATGAATATGAATTAGATAACAGGAGTATAGAGGTCTGGAGGAATCGAAATATAAATAATTTCATAATACCAGCTGCAGAAAGTAAAGCCAAATGAAATTAGAATGAAATACCCAAGTATCTAAGAAGATTTTCAATGATGCTGAAGGTAGCGTGTCAAAATGTGGAGTATACTACACGAAGACATTGAAATGGGGTAAAAAGTGTTGAGAAACATTGCTCCAGATGTTGGGATGCACACCTCATGGAAGTGAATAAAAGGAGTTAGGTGGTCCAGAGAAGATCAAGTAAGTTTAAACGGTCTGTTGAAAGAAATGATAATGAAGACAATGATTATGATGATGTCGTCGCTGGCAGGCAACATTTACTAAGCATTTGCTATGTGCCAATCACTGTGTTGAATCCTTTTCACAAATTATTATTTGGTCCTCATAGCAACCCTATTAGGTTAAATAAATAAATAGTAATATTTATTATTATTATTTATTTTATTATTCCCAATTTACAGATTCAATAAGAAACAGCTCTGTTGCTTAGATAGTTGAAGTAAATTGTCCAAGGTGACAAAGCTAGGAAATAGAGAAGGCAGAAGTTGAAGACTTGCATCCTAACTTGAGATAATAACTCATTTCCCTTTATCCCAGACAATGTAGGCTTATATAGGTCGGTAAACTCATCAGCAGAAGAACTTGATTATTGGCTATTTCTCTAATAGTTGTACCATCAACACTTCCCTGTAAAACTTCTTTGTGGGCAGTATTATACCTTGCGAAATGGCTGTCAGTGGTTAAAACTGTGTAGATTGCAGCTATGGATGTTTATAATGTTGGCTTCCTGCAGCATGCTACCACACTGGGACTTCATGTCATTGCCCTCAGCTTATGATAACGATCCAAGTTAGGGAATTTTATATTTATGGTGTTTTGCCAGATGTAACCGTGTTACCATTCATTAAGTTATGGCAGGCAAACACAATTTTTTTAATATACTTTAAGTTCTGGGGTACATGTGCAGAATGTGCAGGTTTGTTACATAGGTATACACATGCCATGGTGGTTTGCTGCACCCATCAACCCGTCATCTACATTAGATATTTCTCCTAATGCTATCCCTTTCCTAGCCCCCCAACCACTCAATAGGCCCTGGTGTGTGATGTTCTCCTTCCTGTGTCCATGTGATCTCATTGTCCAACTCCCACTTATGAGTGAGAACATATGGTGTTTGGTTTTCTGTCCCTATGTTAGTTTGCTGAGAATGATGGTTTCCAGCTTCATCCATGTCCCTGCAAAGGACATGAACTCATCTGCTTTTATGGCTACATAGTATTCCATGGTGTATATGTGCCACATTTTCTTTATCAGTCTATCATTGATGGGGATTTGGGTTTGTTCCAAGTCTTTGTTATTGTGAATAGTGCTGCAATACATATAGGTGTGCATGTGTCTTTATAGGAGAATGATGTATAATCCTTTGGCTATATACTCAGTAATGGGATTGCTGGATCAAATGGTATTTCTAGTTTTAGATTTTTGAGGAATCACCACACTGTCTTCCACAATGGTTGAACTAATTTACATTCCCACAAAAAGTGTAAAAGTGTGCCTATTTTCCACATCTTCTCTAGCATCTGTTTTTTTTTAACTTTTAAATAATCACCATTCTAACTGGTGTGAAATGGTATCTAATTGTGGTTTTGATTGGCATTTCTCTAATGACCAGTGATGATGAGCTTTTTTTCATATGTTTGTTGGCCAAATAAATGTCTTCTTTTGAGAAGTGTCTAATCCTTCACCTACTTATTGATGGGGTTGTTTATTTATCTCTTGTAAATTTGTTTAAGTTCTTTGTAGATTCTGGATATTAGTCCTTTGTCAGATGGATAGATTGAAAAAATATTCTCACATTCTGTAGGTTGTCTGTTCACTCTGACGATAGTTTCTTATGCTGTGCAGAAGCTCTTAAGTTTTATTAGATCCTATTTGTTAATTTTGGCTTTTGTTGCCATTGCTTTCTGTGTTTTAGTCATGAATTCTTTGCCCATGCTTATGTCCTGAATGGTATTGCCTAGGTTTTCTTCTAGGGTTTTTATGGTTTTAGGTTTTACATTTAAGTCTTTAATCCATCTTGAGTTAATTTTTGTATAAAGGTGTAAGGAAGGGGTCCAGTTTCAGTTTTCTGCGAATGGCTAGCTGGGTATCCCTATTTATTAAATAGGGAATTCTTTCCCCCATTACTTGTTTTTGTCATGTTTGTCAAAGATCAAATGGTTGTAGATGTGTGGTGTTATTTCTAAGGGCTTTGTTCTGTCCCATTGCTTCATATATTTGTTTTGGTACCAGCACCATGGTGTTTTGGTTACTGTAGACTTGTATACAGTTTGAAGTCAGGTAGTGTGATGCCTCCAGCTTTTTTCTTTTTGCTTAGGATTCTCTTGGCTATATGGGCTCTTTTCTGGTTCCATATGAAATTTAAAGTAGCTTTTTCTAATTCTATGAAGAAAGTCAATGGTAACTGGATAGAGAGCACTGAGCAGAATGGCCATTTTCACAATATTGATTCTTCCTATCCATAAGCATGGAATGTTTTTCCATCTGTTTGTGTTCTCTCTTATTTCTTTGAGCAATGGTTTGTAGTTCTTGAAGAGGTCCTTCATATCCCGTGTAAGTTGTATTCCTAGGTATTTTATTCTCTTTGTAGCAATTGTGAATGGGAGTTTATTCATGATTTGACTCTCTGTCTATTGTTGGTGTATAGAAATGCTTGTGGTCTTTACACACTGATTTTGTATCCTGAGACTTTGCTTAAGTTGTTTATCAGCTTAAGAAGATTTAGGGCTAAGGCGATGGTGTTTTCTAAATATACAATCATGTCATCTGCAAACAGGCAATTTGACTTCCTCTCTTCCTATTTGAATACCTTTATTTCTTTCTTTTGCCTGATTGCACTGGCCAGAACTTCCTATACTATGTTGAATAGGAGTGATGAGAGAGGTCATCCTTGTCTTGTGCTGGTTTTCAAAGGAAATATTTCCAGCTTTTGCACATTCAGTATGATATTGGCTGTGAGTTTGTCATAAATAGCTCTTATTATATTGAGATACTTGCCATCAATGCATAGTTTATTGAGAGTTTTTAGCATGAAAGGGTGTTGAATATTATTTAAGGCCTTTTCTGTATCTATTGTGATAATCATGTGATTTTTGTCACTGGTTCTGTTTATGTGATGGATTATGCTTATTGATTTGCATATGTTCAACCAGCCTTGCAACCCAGGGATGAAGCTGACTTGATCATGGTGGATAAGCATTTTGATGTACTACTGGATTCGGTTTGCAAGTATTTTACTGAGGATTTTCACATCAATGTTTATCAGAAATATTGGCCTGAAATTTTTTTTTTGTTGTGTCTCTGCCAGGTTTTGGTATCAGGATGATGCTGGCCTCATAAAATGAGTTAGGGAGGAGTCCCTCTTTTCTATTGTTTTCAATAGATTCGGAAGGAATGATACCAGCTCCTCTTTGTACCTCTGGTAGAATTCAACTGTGAATCTGTCTGGTCCTGGGCTTTTTTGATTGGTAGGCTATTAATTACTGCCTCAATTTCAGAACTTGTTATTGGTCTATTCAGGGATCTCCTTCTTCCTGGTTTAGTCTTGGGAGGGTGTATGTATCCAGGAACTTATCTGTTTCTTCTAGATTTTCTAATTTATTTGTGTAGAGGTGTTTATAGTACTCTCTGATGATAGTTTGTATTTCTGTGGCATCATCGGTGATATCCCTTTATCATTTTTTATTGTGTCTATTTTATTCTTCTTTCTTTTAATCTTTATTAGTCTGACTAGTGATCTGTTTTCAAAAAAACCAGCTCCTGGATTCATTGATTTTTTGAAGGATTTTATGTGTCTCTATCTTCTTCAGTTCTGCTCTAATCTCAGTTATTTCTTGTCTTCTGCTAGTTTTTGAATTTGTTTGCTCTTGCTTCTCTAGTTCTTTTAATTGTGATGTTGGGATGTCGATTTTAGATCTTTCCCACTTTCTTCTGTGGGCATTTAGTGCTATAAATTTCTCTCTAAACACTGCTTTAGCTGTGTCCCAGAGATTCTGGTATGTTGTGTCTTTGTTCTCATTGGTTTCAAAGAACGCATTTATTTCTTCCTTAATTTTGTTATTGATCAAGTCATCATTCAGGAGCAGAATGTTCAGTTTCCGTGTAGTTGTGTGGTTTTGAGTGAATTTCTTAATCCTGAGTTCTAATTTGATTACACTGTGGTCTGAGAGACTGTTTTGATTTCCTTTCTTTTGGATTTGCTAAGAAATGTTTCACTTCCAATTATGTGGTCAATTTTAGAATAAGTGCAATGTGGTGCTGAGAAGAATGTATATTCTGTTGATTTGAGGTGAAGAGTTCTATAGATGTCTATTAGGTTTGCTTGGTTCAGAGCTGAGTTCAAGCCCTGAATATTCTTGTTAACTTTCTGCCCCTTGATCTGTCTAATATTGACAGTGGAGTGTTAAAATCTCCCACTATTATTGTGTGGGAGTCTAAGTCTCTTTGTAGATCTCTAAGAACTTGTTTTATGAATCTGGGTACTCCTTTATTGAGTGCATATATATTTAGGATAGTTAACTCTTCTTGCTGCATTGATCCCTTTACCTTGTAATACCCTTCTTTGACTTTTTGATCTTTGTTGGTTTAAAGTTTGTTTTATTAGAGACTAGGATTGCAACCACTGCTTTTATTTTCCTTCCATTTGCTTGGTAAATATTCCTCCATCCCTTTGTATTGAGCCTATGTGCTCTTTGCACATGAGATGGGTCTCCTGAATACAGTACACTGATGGGTGTTGACTCTTTATCTAATTTGCCAGTCTGTGTCTTTTAATTGGGGGCATTTAGCACATTTACATTTAAGGTTAATATTGTTATGTGTGAATTCGATCCTGCCATTATGATGTTAGCTGGTTATTTTGCCCATTACTTGATGCAGTTTCTTCATAGCATCGATGGTCTACAATTTGGTATGTTTTGCAGTGGTTGGTACTAGTTGTTCCTTTCCATGTTTAGTGCTTCCTCCAGGAGCTCTTCTAAGGCAGGCCTGGTGGTGACAAAATCTCTCAGCATTTGCTTGTCTGTAAAGGATTTTATTTCTCCTTGGCTTATGAAGCTTACTTTGGCTCCTAGCCCTCTGGGCCTGTGATGGGATCCGCTGCTCTGAAGGTCTCTGACAGACCCTGGAGACATTTTCCTTATTGTCTTGGTGATTAACATTTGACTACTCTTTACTTATGCGAATTACTACAGCCAGTTTGAATTTCTCCCCAGAAAATGGATTTTTCTTTCTACTACAGGGTCAGGCTGCACATTTTCCAAACTTTTATGCTCTGCTTCCCCTTTAAACATAACTTTCAATTTCAGATTCTCTCTCTCAAGTTCGAAGTTCCACAGCTCTCTAGGGCAAGGGCAAAATGCCACCAGTCTCTTTGCTAAGGCATGTCAAGAGTGACCTTTGCCTCGTTTCCTAATGAGTTCCTCATTTCCATCTGAGATCATCTCAGCCCGGACTTCATTGTTCATAACACTATCAGCATATTGGTCAAACCATTCAGGAAGTCTTTAAGAAGTCCCAAATTTTCCCACATCTTCCTGTCTTCTTCTGGCCCTCTGACTGTTCCGACCTCTGCCTGTTACCAAGTTCCAAAGTTGCTTCCACATTTTTAGGTATCTTTATAGCAGCACCCCACTCTACTGATACCAATTTACTGTATTAGTCCATGTTGATACTGCTATAAAGAACCGTCTGAGAATGGGTAATTTATGAAGGAAAGAGGTTTAATTGGTTCACAGTTCAGAATGGCTGGGAGAAACTTACAGTCATGGTGGAAGGCAAAGAGAAAGCAAGGTAGCTTCTTCACAAGGTCGTGGGAAGGAAAAGTGTTCAGTGAAGGTGGAAGAGCCCCTTATAAAACCATCAGATCTTGTGAAGACTTACTCACTATTATGAGAACAGCATGGGGGATATTGCCCCCATGATTCAGTTACCGCCACCTGGTCTATCCCTTGACATGTGGTGATTATGGGGACTAAGGGGATTACAATTCAAAATGAGATCTGAGTGGGGACACAAATCCATATCAAAGGACTGTTTGTACTCACTACTAGGAATTAAATAATATTTGGCCTATAATAAAAATGCACTCATGTTTTTGAGGAGGGTAGTGTAGCCCAGGTTCCTCTGAAAGCAAAGCCAGAGATTAAGACTTGTATTTTTGGAAGTGATTCTGGGGAAACATGGGGGAGTGAAACAGAAAAAGGGAAAAAGCCAACACAAAGATGTGCAGTTCATTTGAAAACCACTGTAGGAAACTGGGACTTGATTTTGCTGGGAAGTTCTGAGGAGCCTCTTGAAATGTGCCTTAGACTGTTGTCTAGAGGAGGGGTAAGCAAGCTACAGCCTCCAGGGCAAATCTGCCTAGCCATCTATTTTTGTAAATAAAATTTTATTAGAACATAGCCTCAAAATTAATTTCTGTATTTTCTACATCTGTTTTTAGGCTATGATGGCAGAGTTGAATAGTTATAAAGAAACTGTATTGCCCACAAAGCATAAATTATTCTGAATTTTGCCCTTTATAGAAAAAGCTTGCTGACCTCTGCTCTAAAGGATGAGAGTAGAAAACATTTATCCATTAGCTTTCCTTCCCAGTGGTCAAGGGTTTCTTCAGTGGCATTAACTACCCCACCCTCTGAGTCGCTGTCATGTAGTAAGCAGATTCCCACACTGTGGCATAAGAGAAGCCACAGTGCAAGAGTGAATGTTCCAAGGTTAGCCACTGACACATTAAGACAGGACAGTCTTGTCATAATCTGTGTGGAAATGGCAGCTGTAGGCTGGTTGGTGTAAGAGGCTGGCTGGTAGAATATAAAGTTTGCTCAAAAGATGTCTGATATTTAGTTTGATGATGGTTTGCTTATTCATTACAAAATATTTATTAAGCACTTATTATATGTCAAGCACTCTTCTGGATACTAGAAACATAGTGGTGAACAGAACTGGCAAAAATCTCTGCCCTCATAAATCTTATAATCAAGTCTAGAAGGCTGATGCTAAATAATGTAAAACACATGGCACCCTAGATAGCAATGACTGCAAAGAGCTTTCCAGGTAAGAGCAATGGCCTGAGACAGAAGTGTCCTTGGAGTATTTAGAAATAGCGAGGTGGAATGTGATTTAAATTCAGTGTGAAGGAGCTGAAGGAGATCATGTTGGCCATGAAGGACACAGTAAATAGTAAGTACTTAGGCTTTTACGAGGAGTGAGATAGGAAGTCATTGGAAAGTTTAAATAGAGAAGTCATGTGATCTGACTTGTATATTTTTTCTAAACAAGTTTTAAAATTGAGATATAACTTAAACACAGCAAAGTGCACAAATCTTAAATACATGTCTCAATGAATTTTTATATATGTATCCACCCATGTAATCAACATCTGGTTCAATATGTGGAATATTGAATTCAGGTTTCTTGCTCTTTTTAGTCCATAACCCATCTCCTTAATGAGATAATCACTCATCTGTCTTCTAGCTCTATTGATAGACTTTACAGATTAAATTCTTAAGCTTCATTTTAATGAAATCATACAATATGTACTTTTGTATCTGGTTGTTTTTGCTCAGTTTTATATTTGAGCTTCATTTCTGTTGTTGCAGGTATAAGGCTCTCTCAGTCTCTTTTTCTCTCTCTCATTATGAAGTAGTATTTGTGTGACTTTACCGTAATTTATCCATTGTCCTATTGATGGGAATTTTGGTTACTTCTGCCTTTTGGGTACTATGAATAAAGATGCCATGAACGTCCTTGGATGTATTTTTCATTAACCATATGCACTAGTTTTTCCTGGGTATACCTAGGAAGAGGAATGCTGAGTCATAGGATGGGCTTTTGTTTAGTGTTGGTAGATACTGTCAAAACATTTTATAAAATGGTTGATTAATTTACCTAACATCAGCAGTTTATGTTCATTCCAGTTGCTAGACATCCTTACCAAATCTTGATATTGTCAGTCTTTTATTTTAGCTGTACTTGTAGGTATGTAATGGTACCACATTGTGGTTTTAATTTTTGTTTTCCTGATAGGCAATAATGTTAAGTGCATTTTTATGTGCTTCTTGGCCGTCTGTTTGTGAAGTATCTGTTTACATTTTGCCCATTTTGTTTTTTTCTTTTCTTATTGAAATTCTTTATATATTCCATTTATTTTTAAAAAGGCTTTTAAAGCTTATGTATTACAAGTATTATTTTCCAGTCTGCAGTTTGCCTATTTACTTTCTTAACGATTAATTTTGGTGAACAGAAGTTCTTAATTTTCATGAAATCCAATTTATCATTTAAAAAATGGCTACTGCTTTTTGTTTTCCATTATGGAAATCTTTACATAGCTCAGAAAAGACATATGTTTTCTTGTAGAACTTGATTATTTTCATTTATATATTTAGGCCTATAATCCATCTTGAATTAATTTTATGTATGGCTTGAGGTCAGTGATATGGATAATTTTTTTGATAGCTTATTTCTCTAGCAGTATTTATAAAATATACTCTTCTTCCCTGCATCAAATTATAATGGTGCTTTTGGTTTATATCAAGTGACAACGTATATGTGGGTTTATTTTGGATTCTATTCTGTTACATTGCTCTATTTAGTCTTATCTTTCACCAATATAATACTCTCTTAATTATCTGTAAATTTAAAGGAAATCTTGAAATATGATAATAAAAGTTTATTTTTTCTTCTAAATAGTCTTAATTATTTTTGGTATTTTGCACTTCCATATATATATATATATATATATATATATATATATATATATATTAGAACAAGTTAGTATTGTCCTTCCAGTGGTTATTCTAGAAACATAAAGTGTATCTTTGGCTTACTATATCCTGCTTATACTTTCAACACATTCCAAACAATGCAATAACCTTGTAACGTTTAAATCCATTTACCCACTTCACCATTTTTAAATTTCTTTTTAAGTCTTCCAATTTGTGAGCCTCACAAAACATCATTATTAATTTGCCTTTCTTTTACACTTATAAAATATCCATATACTTAGACTTTACGCTACGGTTGATTCTTTCTTGTACTTTTGTCTTTCCATCTGTGATTATTTTCCTTCAGCCTGAAGAACTTCCTTTAGTATTTCTTGTGGTAAGTCCATTGATTTAACATTTTTTCAACTTTTGTCTTGGAACATGTGTAATTCATTCATACTTGAAGGATATTTTCAATGGGTGTAGAATGCTAGATTGAGAGCATTTTTGGCACTTAAGAGGTGTTATTCTGTTGTCTCCTGGTTTCATTGTTTCAGTTGAGGAATCAGCTACAATCCTTACATTTGTTCCTTTGAAGAAGGTAATGTGTTTCTTCTAAGCTTTTTTCTCTTTTAAAATAAACTTTATTGAAGTTTAAATTCTATACAATGAAATGTACTTTCCTGCTTCTTTACCTATCTAGGAATTTTTGCTTATATGCTAGACATTAGAGATTTTTAAATTTGATGATAATGTTCTCTTCCTCATTCAAAATTACTAGTATATCACCTTGGTCCTGCCAAAGACTGGTTCCAGATTTTGTTCTGACAGGTCAATTTCAATGTTTTGCCTAGTGCTTAATCATAATTCTATTGCTATGGCATGATTCTTATTTCTAAGTCATGATCTTTTTAAGGTCTCAACACAGAGTATTCACCAAATTCTGTCCTCTCTGGTTGAGCCAGATATCTACCTTCTCCCCAAGCATTGCATGACTTCTGAAATATTTGTTCAACTCTCAGCATCCCAGCACTGTTCTTTCATAGGTTTCCTGGAGTCTTTTCCTGCACACATGCAGCTCAATACAGCCAAAGTCCTAAGAATTTGTATGTAACCCTTTGGGGTTCCTTTGTGATTATCTTATATCTGGCACCCCTGCTCTCCCCCCTCTAAATCCTAGCCACTTTAGCAACCCTGAACTCTCATGCCCAGCAAATTGCCACCCTTTGAAAAGTGATCTCAGAGAAAAGGTGGGGCTCACCTTATGTGGTTTTCTTCTCTCAAGGTTTGTAGCCTTGTGTTGATTTCTGTCTAATTTCTGACTGCAAACTATTATTCTATGTATTTTATCCAGTTTTATGGTTGCTTACAGAAGGAGGTAAGTCCAATGCCAGTGACTCTAATATGGCTAGAGCAAGAAATTCTGACATGGGTAGTGAAAATATTTCTTTGGTTTCTTTCTTGAGAAAAGATTGGAGGGGTGTCAAGGAAGAATCAATGAAATAAGTTAGGTGACAATTGCAGTAATCCAGGTAAGAGATAATAGTGGTTTGCCTAGAGTGTTAGCATTGATGTGGTAAGACATGGTCAGATTCTGAATTTATTTTGAAGATAAAGATGGAAGGATTTTTCTGATGGACCTGATGAAGGTTGTGAGAGAAATAATGGGGTCCATGATGGCCTAAAAGATTTTAGCCTATGCCACTGGAAGAATGAAGTTGCTATTTATTGGGATGTAAAGACTGTGGAAATTGGTTTTGGAAGGAAATACTAGGCGCTTAATTTGGACCTATTAAATTTGAGATGCCTATTAGACATCCAAGTGTATAGGCCAAATAGATAGTAAATACAGTTCAGGAGTTCAAGAGAGAGGATGGGCAGGGGACACAAATATGAGGCTCATCAGCATATAGGTTTCATTTAAAGCCATGAGACTAGACAGAGTCACTAGAGAAGTAAGTAGACATAAAACAAGTAGTTCAGGGGTTAAGCCTTGGTAAGACATTTGTTAATAAGTTAATTATATCCTTTATAAAGGCAAACTTAATAAGTCATCTTATAGGCAGCCTAATGGGAATAATAGCGGAGAGAATTTCTATTTATCCAGAATCCATTAATTTTTATGTAAATTTAGATACTACATACTGACCAGGTGTTTGAACACTGGTTCCAAGTCTCCATCTTTGCATGAGACAATAATTAGAATTTAATCCTAACATTCCAAAATAATGAAAACCAACCTAGATCAACGTAACGAATTTTAAAGACATTTTGTCTAAAACTATTTTGTGCATCACAGGGATACACACATGAAAAAAGAGTAGAAATCATTTATGGTTACTGATGACATTGGAGCTTATAAAATGGCACAAACTCAATTTTTAAAGAGATGTCCTACTAATCATATGAGCAATTGATCCTTCTCAGTGTTAGACATTTTCTGTTCTGGAAGAGCACATTATCGCTGAGCTGAATTATACTTTTTAAAAACAATACATAAAGTGAGAAATGCTATTTTCACAGCTTGAAAAGGTTAAGCTTTAGCATTTCCATTTATGAAATCAATCCAATTGTTTGCATATTACAGTGTGACTTCTTCCATTCTTGGTTCTGTTCTTCATCTCTTAAAGTTGTTAAGGGACAATAATCTGAAACTGCAGCCAAAAGGCTGAGACAGCTCATAATAAAAGGGCTTGCTTTTTTTTTTTGCCTCAAATACATTGTCTGATTTTCCTCTAAGGATAATGGAATAGATTTCAGACCAAATGCTTCAGCTGGTCCCATGAAGTATAACCTTTTAATGGCCACTGCAAGACTCTGCGTTACCACAGCCCGGTTATTAGAGGTGGTCTGGTAGAGGGATCATGGGAACACAGTGGAGCCAAGAGCTTGTAGGAAAAACTTTGTGTAACATTGAAGTTTTTACTCACAACAGTAAATCACACTGAAAAATGTGTAAAGGTCAGAACATGAGAAGAACTCTGAAGATATTAATCAAATAGAAAGTGGTCATCTTAATGGTGAAACAGGGGGAATGCAGTCATCATGAGAAAGCTGTGATAATTAGAACATTTAAAGCTATAGCAAATTTGTTATGTAAAAGACTGTCTATATGCTAAGAAATATACATTGAACTGCATAGAGGATAGGGGGCTTGGTGTATGCAACTTACTCTCAAATGATAGAAAAATAATTATACGGATATTTAGATACAGACAGACACAGAGACAGACAGACAGAGAGACAGAGAGAAGAGAAAGGGAGAGAGAGAAAGGGGGTAAGAAATGGAGAGAAAGGACCACCTAATTGGTAAAGTGGATGGGAACACCTAATACTAGGTGACATTCTTGCTTCTTTCCTGAATGTTTGAAATTATTTCCACATTCAAAGTAGGAAAAAAGCACACACATTTGCACACACACATGCATGCACACACATGCACACACACACAGAGCAATTAATCTTGAGTGTTGCTGCCTAAGTCACATTGCTCTAGCATCATTCCTCCCCCAGGCCTAACCACCTCAAGAATGTCTTTGGCATCTGTCCAATGACCAAGCTCTTCATGATTCTTCTGAGGCACCAATTAATTTCAGTATTAGCGTTCCTTTGTCACCCTCTGTTCCTTTCTCTGAAGGCCACGACTCCTGTAACTTCAGACAAATCTATTACTTAATATAAACCTGGAGGACAGAGTCTCCCACTCGAGGCCACAGAACTCAGCTGCCAAATGTGCCATTTGTCAAAACTTCGCTGGGAGACACGGCCCCTCAGCACTTTTACCCCCAAATTTTCAGAGTCCTATTGTGGGTCTTCCCTGCTTAGCCAGGTATCTCCACTAGTGGACCAGAGGGTAGAAGCGACCCTCCACCCCATCTCTTCAAGGGGCAGCTTTGAATGCCGTGTGATGTGTCCTCTTGCATGTTTTCCAGAAGGAGAAAATTTGTGTCAGATTTTACATTCACAGAAATTGATGTCCCAGAACCTAGAGGGTCAAGTTATAGCTGTTAATTGGCTCACAGATTTACTTTGAAAGAGGTCAAGGAATCGTAAATATTTTTATGTAAACTATAATGGCGCATTCACAAATTGAACTATTCAATGCAATAAAGTAAGAGATGTAATTAAGGTTGTGTAGAAGAGTAATCAGTCAACTCAATAAATGTATGGAACTTCTGCCATAAACAAGACACCGTGCTGGGCATAGAGGGTAATGGATGTGCAGGATAAGGAGAAACATGAAGCATAGATTTGTTTTAAAAAAGTGTCATTCCAGTGAGAGACACAAGGAATGGAAGCATTTTAATATGAATATCTTCTTAAATAGCTAACAATATGTTGCCATATTTACT
Source organism: Ateles fusciceps (assembly GCA_036589455.1). Lineage (NCBI taxonomy): Eukaryota > Metazoa > Chordata > Mammalia > Primates > Atelidae > Ateles > Ateles fusciceps. Next base: position 9,955,391 of record JAZHEH010000572.1, on the reverse strand, counting down.
CACTTCATTTATTCAGCTACCCATTCAATAAATATTTAATTAGTACCAACTTGAGTGCCCATCCCTGTTCTAGATGCTATGTATATGGTAGTGAATAAACAAGGGGACCCTACTCTTGTTCAGGGAGATATGTAATTTACAAGCTGATGATAAGTGTTTTGGGAAAAATATAAAGCAGATTAAGGATACAGAGGAGAGACAAGGTGAAGGAGGTATGATTTGAAGTAGGATGGTCAGTGAGGGCCTCCCTAATTAGGTGGCATTGGAGTAGAGGCAAACGGATATATAAGAACATCAAACATTATGTTCTAAGTTCTGTGTAGGATCAGGAGATCCAAGGAAGAATCCAGTCAATGGGGAGACAGACATTAAACAGAAAATTCCAACATAATTAGATAAGTGTTATAACCAGGCCATCCGTAACTAAGTGCCAGGTATTCACAGTGGATACTCGATAGATATTTACTGGGTGAATGAATAAATGAAAGAATGTTAGAGAAAGTGAAGAAAAAAAAGGAATCCAGAGAAAGGAAGAAAATAGTTTTGGGTGGGATAGTCATTTTCCAACTGAGCTCTGCTTGCTCTGGGAGTTCTGTGGGCTAAAGGGGAGAAGTGAAGAGGATAGATTAAGTGAAGCTGTGGGCCTTTTACCTACAGTTTTAACAGACGTTTTATCAGTTCTACCTATTGGGTGTCCAGAGAGGATTATGGAGCAAAGGAATTTGTAACTTGTAAATATTTAAAAAGCATTGAACTGGGAGTCAGGATTGTTTTTTTCTTCAGAGCGCTGAAGAGGTATACAATTGAAAGGAGAAATCAGGGGCCAGGGAAAAGAATAGCATTCTGATGCTGTGATACAAAGCGGGGGGCCATCCACATCACGTGTTTCACTATTTTCACCAGAGCTGAACCAGAAAAGATGAAGGTTTCAGAAAGGGTGGTGATACAGGAGCTGAAAAGAAATTATTTAGGCAGTTAGTGAGGGTAAGAGAGTCTTCGGTAAGGCTTCCCTTTTAACAAAAAGCAGCCCCCAAATTATTTCTTTTGTGACAAAGAGCAGCCTGTAAAATCAAGCTGCAGACATAGATAAGCAAGCTGGAAGCTTGCATGGGTGAATGCCGGCAGCTGTGCCAATAGGAAAAGGCTACCTTGGGGCCAGGCACATTCAACATGGCAGCTCCATCTTCCCTTTTCCTTGTCAACCATGTGTACAGTAAGTAACAGACAACATAGCACCAGCCAGGTAGAGAACCATAATAAAAGATTTAGGTGGGGCCACCAGCTTCTTTGCGTGCTATACAAATGGCATACCTGGTCAGATCAATCTCTCGGGTCCTATGTAGATCAGACACTGCCTCCTCAAGCGCCTCTATAAAACCCCATGCACTTCACCACAAAACTGGAAGACCCACTCAGGAGCCTCTCTTACTGCAGGAGAGAAAGCTTTTCTCTTCCTTTTTTTCTCGCCTATACACCTCTGCTCTTAAACTCACTTCTCGTGTGTCTGTGTCCTCTATTTCCTTGGCATGAGATGACAAACCTTGGGTATTACCCCAGAAGAAAGATGCCACTTCAGTGGGAATGAAAAAGGGTTAAATGCACCTTGCTTACGTGGCTAAAACCTCACCAAACCAACAACTCCTGACCACAGTTCAGGGTTCGGAAAACCAAGTGCGCTTACGGCACTTGCTTTGCTTCCCTGCCATTGCCATTAACACTTCTATGAGGGTTGCAGAGAATGACAATTATCAAAGGCCTGTAAACATTCCTTCCATAACTTTTTATCTTAAAGGAAAATGGCTTGTTTTGGAAAATAGTGAAAAGGGCCAAAAGGGAAGTTGAATGTGGACAGTGTAAGTTCATGCATTCCAGGAAACCTGAAATGAACCCACCATCCAAGCAATAACAGCTTTACATATCCCTTCAGCTTTATCAGCGCATTTTTAAGATTCTGTTGAATATCTTTTTACTACAATGTCTATAAGGGAGAAGACACAATAAAGCCCATAATATAAAGCTGTCAAGGAATCTCTAGTCACTTGTGCTTTTATGATTAGCCTGATTTCCAGATAGTTACCTAACCATGTTTGCATATCTTTTGGCTAAATGTGGACCTTCAGAAGTCACAGTGAAGTCATGTTTTATCTGCCTAATTTCTCATTAAGTCAGAAGAATTAGGTAGGATAAACATTAACAACACTAAAGAGTAAACTTGTGGTTCCCGAGATTCCTAAGTCAGGCAGCAGGAGAAAATTCAGTTGTTCAGGACAGAACTGCTCTTTGAACTCTGAAGCATGTATATTCCTGTAGTCAGAATGAATACTGTTTGGTGATCAACCCAAATCCTTTACAGACACAAACATTTTCTTGTATAAAGAGAACACAACTACACAGTACAGCTTACATTAACTTAGCCTGGTATTTCCCAAGACCAATAAACATCTGGCCAAAATAAGTAGTCACTTTTGCTACCAATGATGTATGAACCTTCACTTCCCTTGGGAGTTCTGGTCATACTGTTATAGTAGGTAGTTAGGCAGACATGAGCAGGGCCGGAGAGGGCTCCCCAAACCCCATCAGGAATGTCAGGGGACCATCAGGTGATGGTCAGGCAGTTGTTAACTGTCTCTCTAAAATAGCTGGTCACAGCCAGCACCAGGGAGGAAAGGTAGTCTCCTAATAGAACAAACCTGAAACTGGTGATTAGCAGTTTCCTGATAAGATCTCAGGAATTGGGCGGGTGGGCTCAAGCATGAGCACTAAAAGGCAAAATGGCGGAGTTGAACTGGTAAATGACCTTCTAGGGACATTTGACTGGTAAGCAAAGAATGTCTAAAGTGAGCAGGCATACAACTCTAGGAAACACACTGCACGTGCTCACCTGCTAAGTGCTGGCAGGTCACTGTGCATGTGGACAGCCCGCCCCCAAGGGAGGAATCGGGGAGAAGGGATGCAAGAACCCAGAAGTATGCCCAGGTATAAAACCCCAAGTCAAATGTCAAATGGTGCACTTGTCTTTCAGAGTCGCCCACTTGGTCCTCTTCCAAGTGTACTTTTCTTCCTTTCATTCCTGCTCTAAAGCTTTTTAATAGACGTTCACTCCTACTCTAAAACTTGCCTGTCTCTCCATCTGTCTATGCCCCTCAGCTGAAGTCTTTCTTCTAAGGAGACAAGAATTGAAGTTGCTGCAGATCCATATGGATTTGCTGCCAGTAACAATACTTACTTAAATTGGTTGGTATAATCTCATATGACATTTAGTCCTGGAACTGACATTCATTCCTAGACTAGCCTAATTCTTGTTATTTCTTATCTGCAAAAACTGTGAGTTGACAATAGAGTTTGAGATAACCATGTAAATGTTTGTATTTAAGCAAGATACACAGTTAAATATACCAGCCCCATGGACACTACTGGTCAAATTTTGGGTTTATACACTGCAGCAATGTGTTTTGAGATACATAATGGCTTTGAGATACTGTGGGGAAAAAAACACATAGAAAGTCAAAGGCAGCAGACACTTCCAACGCATCTGTATTTTTTTTTTCATATAAACTTTAGTCTTAGAATGAATTTTCTTGGGGAAGCAACTATCTAGCCAGAAGCAATTGCAGGTGGAAAAACATTTGCTTTCAAGGAAAGTTTCAGCAGAATCATGCTGGTTGAATGGAGAAGGATGGGATTTAAAGGTGAATCCAGTTGAGTTTATTTTATTTTTTTGCAGAGGAGGAAGTTAGAGAGGCAGGACAATTACTCCAGATCACATGATCTGATAGGGACTAGGAAAGAACTAGAAATTCAATACCAATTATTTTTGTATATGTCAGAAGTGTTCATTTGCAATCATTTCTCTGTAGCCTTATTGAGGAATCTAAAAACAGGATTCAAAATGCTGTTTATCTTATTTGTAGGTCATGATGTAGATACAATTGCTTGGTGAACAAGACTAGTGACCATTCTTTCAGGACTACTTGAAAGCCTTAGATAGTCCCTTTGCAAGTTAGATCCATTTCTGTGTTTGAGTCTTGAGTTTTAGACACACGTAGAAAAATGCTTATTTGCAAAGGATGTGTCCAAAACCATCTATACTATAGTTAGAGAATTCCTTAGCTTAACCAAAGGCTTCAGAGAAGTTCATCACTAACTTGCTAGATGACCTTGCCTAAGTCAGCAGACCTCTCTATACTTTCTTTCTATCTATAAAATCAGGCACCATGTAGATTAACAGAATTTATAGAGTTTTATAACAGTTTATAAAGTTTTTGAGGCTATACAAGTTGGTGAGAATGTTAGAAACTGACCTACGTGTTTGTGGCAACAATGTGCATAATTTAGGGTGCAAATTGTTTAATTCAACCATCTTTAAGACTGCCTTAAAAAACTGGAATGGCTCTCCGTGCTCAATTCCTGAATATTCCACCCGTAAGCTACATTCCATTAGGGTCCCAATTCCTTTCCTTCCCTTGCTAATAGCTTATTACATCTTTGTTAAGGTAATTTGTGGTAAGGAAATGATCTTTCAGGAAGTTTTGTTTCAAGGGATCCCAACACTGGATAGCCAAGTGCCCTCATCTCCGTGTCTCTTGGAGTTCCTCCTATTTTAGGGAAACAAAGTGAATGCCACCCACAGGATAAGGCAGAAAGAGCACCAGTGCCACCACCTGGATGCTGGGAGAATGAGGCACCATATAGAAAAGAAAAGTCACCACCTGTCCAAGGGTCAGAAAGCTATCTTGCTTGATTCTTTGCCCTTCTGTTTTCATTTTCTTGTCATGATTTCTTTGTCTTTGTATTTTTAATCACTTCTTTTTACGTTACCTACACATTTGTGCTCATGATTCCTCAGTTTCGTCTACAACTCCCTTGCTTAGGAAAGGGTCCAGAGAATGGTGAGGCATCCACCCTAAGTTGGGAGATGAAGGAGACTAGAATTAGGTCGCCCTTTGGAGAATACATACAACAGGCTTTTGCCTAGATACAGGTCTGTGTCTTCCTGAATATACAGGAAAAGCCTCTTTATAAAGGTCTTTTTCATGCTGCCTGAGGTTCTGTTAAGTGCTATCAAATCATTAGCTCTGAAATCAAGAAGACAGGGTCAGTGAATTTCTTGTTCTACGAGGAAAGAAAGACAATATGGATCATAGTAGTTATCTGCCTGTGACACATGAACTATGTAATTAATGCTCCATGATACAAGGTTCTATGTCATGTGATATGATTCTGTAGACTAATCAGGGATTTATGGCAATTGATTGCACCAAAGAAGAGAAAAGGAACCAATTCAGTTTTAAAAATTAAGGTTAGTTTTTGTTTTTGTGGTTTAGTTACCTATTTCTGATGCAGAATATTCATTTTTAGTGATCCATTTCAGGTCTCCCTGAATCCATCCCAAGGGTGCCCTGGAGATAACTCAGGGGCCATGGGTTGTGGTAAAGGGATGGTGGAACAGTTTTTTTGAAGGCCCCACCTATCAATTAGAGAAGCTTTACCTCTTTTCTTTCATATTTAGCAACTTTCTTTTTTAACTTTTAAGTTCAAGAGCAATGTGCAGGATGTGCAGTTTTGTTACCTGGGTAAACGTGTGTCATGAGGGTTTGTTGTACAGATTATTTCATCACCCGGTATTAAGCATACTACTCGTTAGTTATTCTTCCCAATTCTCTCCCTCCTCCTACCCTCCACCCTTTAATAGGCCCCAGTGTGTGTTGTTCCCCTCTATGTGTCCGTGTGCTCTCATCGTTCAGCTCCCTCTTGTAAGCGAGAACATGCAGTATTTGATTTTTTGTTCCTGTGTTCATTTGCTAAGGATAATGGCCTCCAGCTCCATCCATGTCCCTGCAAAAAACATGATCTTGTTCTTTTTATGGCTGCATAGTATTCCATGGTGCATATGTACCACATTTTCTTTATCCAGTCTATCACTGATGGGCATTTAGGTGGAGTCCATGTCCTTGCTATTGTGAATAATGCTGCAACGAACATATGACTTTATAATAGAATAGAATGATTTATATTCCTTGGGGTATATACCCAGTAATAGGATTGCTGGGTCAAATGATATTTATGTCTTTAGGTCTTTGAGAAATCACCATGCTCTTCCACAATGGTTGAACTAATTAACACTCCCACCAACAGTGTAAAAGTGTTCCTTTTTCTCCACAACCATGCCAGCATCTGTTATTTTTTGACTGTTTACTAATAAACATTCTGACAGGTGTTAGATGGTATCTCCTTGTGGTTTTTATTTGCATTTCTCTAATAATCAGTGGTGTTGAGCTTTTTTTATATGATTGTTGGCTGCATGTATGTCTTCTTTGGAAAAGTGTCTGCTCATGTCCTCTGCCCACTTTTAATGGTTTGGTTTTTTTTTTTGTTGTAAATTTATGTTCCTTCTAGATACTGGATATTAGATCTTTGTCAGAGGCATAGTTTGTAAAAATTTTCTCCCATTCTGTAGGTTGTCTGTTTGCCCTGTTGATAGTTTCTTTTGCTGTGCAGAGCTCTTTAATTAGATCCCATTTGTCAATTTTTGGTTTTGTTGCAATTGCTTTTGGTGTCTTCATCATCAAATTTTTGTTCATGCCTGTGTCTTGAATGGTATTGCCTAGGTTTTCTTCTAGGGTTTTTGTGGTTTGGGGTTTTACATTTAAGTCTTTAATTCACCTTGAGTTTATTTTTGTGTATGGTGTAAAGAAAGGGTCCAGTTTCAATTTTCTGCATATGGGTAGCCAGTTCTTCCCACACCATTTATCAAATAGGGAATCCTTTCCCCATTGTGTGTCTTTGTCAGGTTTGTCAAAGATTTAAAAATTCATATGGAACCAAAAATGAGCCCACATCACCAAGGCATTTCTAAACAAAAGAACAAAGCTGGAGGTATCATGCTGACCTACTTCAAACTACACTACAGGGCTACAGTAACCAAAACAGTATGGTACTGGTACAAGGACAGACAAACAGAACAGTGGAACAGCATAGAGAACCCAGAGATAAGATTGCATACCTACAACTATCGGAGCTTTACTTCTATCTGTTTTTTGCATTGATATTCTGAGATACACTTGAAGAAAATTTCTGAGAATTTTATAAAGTTAAGTATAGATGATTAGGTTGGGTAGACTCAATCCTAAGAATGTCTGAGATACCCCAAAATTATTGTGAGATCACTCTAACAATTCAGTCTCTGGCAAGCCACAGTGACCCATTCTTAGCAGCAGTCAGTGAATGAGTCCTGCACAATGTAAGAATTTAAAGTGGTTTATTGAGTATGTTATGGCTCAGTTTTATTTCTTTAACTTCTGGGTTGGATTAAAGATTAACTTCTGTTAGGCTAAATGTTTTCAGGAGAAATTTAGTTGTCTCTTTTCTGGAGGAATTATAATAAAATCTGAAATACAGTAATCCTAATACATCTTAAAGCTTAAAATACAGAAATTGAATAAGCAAGTTCTAAATATTTTCATTCTTAGACTATCTCTTCTGCATTTTTCATAACACCTACTACAAGGCTGGAAAAATATTTGATGCAATATATGCTATTGAATTGAGCTGAATTTTTCAGATTCTAGCATTGAAGAGCGAAACTGAAGCTTTCAGATATAGTAAATACTACATAAACAAACAATGTCCACCTTTGTAAATCTGTTTAGAGCACTCCTCATTAAGGAAAGGAGATGTCTGAGCTTGGGAGTATCCTTCCCTTCTTCTCTTGTCCTCTTCCTTTTCTCTCTTTCTTTCATCACCAAAGAACAGATGTAGTGTTTTCTGAAATTTTTGCTTGGGGATAATAATTTTAAAAATTTATTCTTTGTATAACCATTCTATCAGTTTTTATAAAAATAATAGAAGTAACATGTTTGCTGAAATAAATATCAAAGAATTTTGAAGTATATAAAGTAAAAACTATCCTTTTTATTCTTTTGAGAAAGTATCCTTCTTTATTCCCCCCCCCCCCCCCCATGTTTATTAAGAAATAACTTACAAACAACAAAATTTACCCATTTTAAGTACAGAGTTGGTGAATGTTGGCAATTACATACAATCATGTAAGCTACCACCACAATCAAAATATAGATTTTTGTTTTTTTAAAGACAGAGTCTCGCTCTGAGTGCAGTGGCATGATCTCGACCCACTGCAACTTCTGCCTCCAGGGTTCAAGTGATTTTCCTGCCTTAAACTTAAACTTGAACATATCCCTCGTGGATAAGGGGGAACTACCATACACTAAAATGTAAACAGTGGCTATCTTTAGGATTATATTTATTTATATCAAGGGAATATTTTCTTTAGATTCAGAAAAAATATATATATTTATTTAAAAAATATATCAATAAAGTATTCAGTATAAAACTTTTCAAAAATAAAGTAAAAGAAACCAAGTTTTTATTTACTTGGAATTAATCCTGTTGAGCCCAAGCACTGAAGAACAGAAACACGTGGCACCTAGAATTACAGGGTCATACTGGAGTTTATTTTTAAAAATCCACAGCAGAGACACTGGAAGATCAGAGGAGATGGAGAGAAAGGAAATTCAACCCCATAATTGGAAAAGGATTTTGCTGAAAACATTTGCCAGTTTTTCTAGTAATAATATTGTTTTGCTTGATAATCATTTTGTGTCTGCCAATGGCATTGTTCTCTATGTTCTCTAGTGACAGTGAGAGAGAAAAGGAAGTCAGATATGTGACACGTAGTGATGTGGGGAAATATTTTTCCTTGCAGCAGGAAGAACAGAAAATCTTACCTTCCTGAATCTTGTATCTTTACCCATGCCACTGCAGAGTAACAGAGTTTAAATTTAATGTAATTTTTTATTTTTATGGGTGTTTTTGTTAGTCTTAATTTATTTTTATGTTTATATTAAAATTTAATTAATGTGCAATGAAATGCACAGTTCCTGGGTATTTAGTTTGAGGAGCTTTGACAGTAATAAGATCTAGAACAAGAAAGTTCCCTTGTACCCCTTTTCCCATCAATTCCCCTGCCCTTTCCTCAATCACTTTCTGATTTCTATCACCACAGATTAGTTTTTTTCCCTTTTGGGATTCTCGTAAATGGAACCAAATAGCAACACATAGTAACAGAGCATTGATCACAAAATTTAGTTTGAAATTTATTGGAATTTCTTGGGCTAACCTCCGAAGAATTCTGGGTTATTATCAATCACTTCATGTAAACAAGTAGATATGTCACTATAACAGCAACAAGAATGAGTTTAAAGTTGCTTTTCTCCCCTTTTGCTCAATTTTCCTAGATAGGAACATATAACCCTTAAGGCACCACTTTAAGGATGACTGAAACCGACTATGAAATCAGGGAGACCTGGGCTCTATTTCTGTTGATTATGATAACTAGCTCAACAGTCTTGCTCAAGTCTTTGTTCTCTTTAGTTCTTCTAATCTCTGGAATGAATATGACTTAAGACATCCACACATAAATAGTGGTGTTAAGGATCTTCTTTCAAGGCTCTCTTGCCTCTAACAAGTGTGGAAGTTGTGGTGAGCATGCTTGTTCTAGGCACACTCCAGCATTGGCCCACACTTTACCTTGTACTGCCACAGTCTTCTGACTCCTAACAATCATTCCAGACCTCTGCTCCACTCTCTGCTAGTCAACTTACTGCATTTCATAACAAACTTCTCCAGGATATTGCCATAACCCCACACCATTTCATGCAAAGTGTACACCCAGTCCCCTTCAATTCCTCCAAAGAACAGCTGAGATAAGGCTGCAGTATTTAGCAGAACTGTGTCAAAGGCTTGGAGATAACAAAAATACAACATCAATTACCTTAGAACAAAAACAGATCCAGATTCTGTGGGGGAATAATCTTTACATAATCTGGGGGCTCTCTCTAAGAAAAAGAATACAAACATATCTTACCTTTGCAAATTTAAAAACATATGACCATGTACACACATTGTTAAGCCCCCTCCCAAGATCTTTGAAGGGGCCCTACAAAGTGAAGAACCCTAGAGATTAAACTTCATTAGTTTTATGGTGAATCCACCTTTGCTTGTATTTGCTCCCAGAAGTTTCCAGACCCAAACCCTGATTATTTGTATAGCTCCTATCAAGCTTTCATGAGAAGTGAAGCCAGCTCAGCTCCTAACAGTGGGCATATTCAAGACTCATCACCTCATGCTTCATTTCCTTCCCAAGGATGAATCATGATAGGAATATCTGTGTTCTTCAAGAAAATGCCAACCCCCATTTTCAAGATGCATTCTGGTCCACATGCCACAGACACGGATATCACAGCAGTTCACAGTATATATCCCAAAGTCTGATGTCTGGGTTATTAAGCCCTTACTGACACCATATTTGAGAAATCATTGGTTTAGCCAACACATCTCATACCTAGGCATAGTGCATTTCACAGTCTGCTTAGGATGATGTGACAGAGAGGTGAACTGTTCGTTCCTTTGACCATCAGTCAATTGTTCCTTTCCCCCGAGCCAGTGTTGAGGTAAGGGCATAGACAATCTCCCAAGAATAAATAAGATTTTTCAGCATAAGGAAATGTAAAACAAATTTAAAAAGTTGTCTAAATCTTTGGATTCATGATCTTGCTAATAGATTTGATATATACATGATGAAACCAAATTCTTAACATTTCAATCTAAAAAGGTTTCCAAAGAACTGTCTATAACATATTGCCTTCCATCTGCTCCGTAGTGATCTCTCCCAGGACAAAACAAGGCTCTTCCTAAAGATAAATCCATTTTCTCCTGAAATACACCAGCTGCTTTCAAATGTCCTAAAAGACAATTCTCTAATTGTAAAAAATCTAAATTACAATCATCCTAGGGTATCCTTATACCGTGTATAACAACACTCTTCAAAGGTTGTGTGAAGATTACATTAAGCAGTGTCTGTGAAAGTGCTTTGCAACTAAAGTCTACATAGATATAAACTATGTTACTGTTGGAGAATTGTAGCCCACACTCTGTCAGTTTTTTAACTGATCAAGCTATTGGAAATTCTCTATTATCTGTGTTACTGGCCTCAAGAAGGGTAAATTAACATCCACAAATGATCCCAAATCAAAACTTCAATCGCCCCTCTCACTTATTTTATCCACCTAAAGCTGGTGAAATAGCCCAAAAGAGGTAGAGAAGTAAAGTGCCCAGGTTTAACCAGAAATCAACAGTTGAACCATAGTGGTTTCAGAACAGCAATACATTAAATACATAAAGCAAGACTTTTTTAAACATGTAAATATATAAAGGTAAATATTATCTCTTTAGAAAGCACAAATAACTACACCTAGATAACACTTGAAATTGTTTCGGCCAAAAAAGCAAGGTATAAATAACTTAAAACCCTTAAAACCATTATGAGTATATAATGCCAGCATTAGTCCCAACTCCTACTACAGCATTGGAAAGAAACATCACTCTATTTGCTGTCTGCCACAAGGTGCACAGCAATTTAAAGACACGCTTCTTGTTGTGTAAGAGGTTTTCTTTAATTTATTCCTAGTTCAAGGTCTCTTAAACCTCAGTCTTTTGTGAGCTACATTCACACAAGTTAGAGTAATCTGTAACCTTATTCACGAATTACTTTCCTTTAAGTTGACTCTCTTTTAAAAACTTAAATAGCTAATTTTAGTTTCGTTTCAGGCAATAAACCCATGACATCTTGAACTTGAGGGTTTTCTATTTTTTAGTTATAATTTTATTTTTCATTTTTTTTTTTTAAGACAGGGCCTCATTCTGTCTCCCAGGCTGGAGTGCAATGGTGTGATCACGGTTCATTGCAACCTCTGCCTCACAGGCTCAAGCAATCCTCCCACTTCAGCCTCCTGAGTAGCTGGGACTACAGGTGTGTGTCATCACCCCCAATTACTTTTTGTATTTTTTCATAGAGACAGGGTTTTACCGTGTTGCCCAGGCTGACTATTTTTTAAAGATATACATTAAATAAGTGAATATTTATCAGATTTTTTTAAAGTTTAACCATCTTAAAAAAATTGATATTATCATAGTTTATGTACCATGATGGAGGCAAAACCGAACCACATAATGTATAAGGAGACAGTAGTAGACTCTGCCTGTTTACAACTGTGAGGATAATTGAAAATCATTTAGTACTGCCTCCACTGAAACTGACAAAACGAACAAGGAGAAATCAAAGAATCAACAGTTCTAAGGAGACATTTCTAATATACTGCTTTCCATAATCAATGCAACAAACAACAAAACCTAGTGCAGTCACAGAAATTTGGAAAACACCGTTTAAAAATTTTGATTTTATGCCATATAAAAAGCATGGATTCAACAACTGCAGAATGTGCATTCTTTCAAAGTATGCATGGAACATTTTCAAAAAATTTCACTATGTACTGGTCCAAAAATAATTCTTAACCAACTCCAAACGATAGAAGTCATATAGAGCAGGTTTTTTGATGCAAAGCCATTAAGCAAGAAATCAAGTATATATAAGCATGTTTAAAAAAACTACTATTGAAATGCTGAAATGTTCTAAAGAAACTGAAGAGATGGTTAAATTAAAAGAGAATAAGGTGGCTGTCTAGACATTGCTGATATTCAGTGGTACCCGCCTGCTAATTTTGCCTGCCATCTGTTCAAATTATTCAGTGCTTTCTTTCTGCCCGCTCAGGATCTGGGTCAGACTGGTTGTTAATACTCTGAATATTACCCCATCTTTACAAACTAACATGGGGGAACATCCTTTTGGGCATGGAAGAAGGTTGGCTGGGCTCGGTGGCTCATGCCTGTAATCCCAACACTTTAGGAGGCTGAGGCTGGGCAGATCACCTGCGATTGGGAGTTTGAGACCCTCCTGACCAACATGGAGAAACCCCATCTCTACTAAACATGCAAAATTAGTGGGGCATGGTGATGCACGTCTGCAATCCCAGCTACTCGGGAGGCTGACACAGTATTGCTTGAACCTGGGAGGCAGACGTTGCGGTGAGCCTAGATGGCGCCTTTGCACTCCAGCCAGGGCAACAAGAGTGAAACTCCATCTCAAAAAAAAAAAAAAAAAGCCACTTTGCAAAACTCATACCTGGAATGATTCTATTTTGTCAAAAAAGGAGTGTATGTATTCTTAAAACTAATGGTTAACATTTGTTTAATTGTATGAAGTGAGTAGCTTATTTAATCTCCAAAATATCCCTGCAAAGTAGGTTTTAAAATTATTTCCATTTTATCGATGAGAAAACCAAAGCTTAGAGAGGTTTAAAGAACTTGGCCAAATTACGTAGCTAAAAGGTAGTGGAGTTGGCAGTCACACTGTGCTTTCTTGCCCTCCCAAATATGAATTGTTAATTTTGCTATTGCTTGGAAGGACAAATAAGAAGCTGGACAATGTTTGGCACTGGTAAATTTAATTGGAAGCCACTGGGGGGTGGGTATAGGACACATGTTGAGGAAGGAGTGTTCTTTTCACTGTCCCTCTTGACGCGTACTTTTTGATTATTTAAACTTAATTTTTTCAAGGAATATGTTGTGATTTCTTTTTCTTCCAGTGGAAAATTGACACACAAAATGAGGTAGCAGTAATTCATCCTACTTCCAACAGCCTGTACTTGTGACATCTCCAGTGGAGAGCAGATGCCCAGGAAGTAGCTCTACCCTGCAAGCTGAGGGCTCAAGAATACTTGTGTGGCTTTGAGAAAACAAACCCCATCTGTATTAGAAATGCTTTGTATTTCTCTAACACCTAATCTGAGTTGTCCCAAAGGCTGAATAAACACTCATTTATCCTTGGAGCACCCTGTGAGATCCCTGGTGTGGTTTAGGAGGGTGTGGAGTTGAATGGTGATAGCCCAGGCTTAGCTCTCACCCGCATTTAGGGATCCTGGCCCTTGGCGGGGAAACGACTTAAACTCTGTGCCATCAACTAAAGGCAGCATCATCTTTATAATGATGATTTCCAGCCTCACAAGGATGCTACTAATTAAACTTTAAAGAGGCTTGAGAATGCCGGATGCTAAGTACTGAATAAATGGGAAGTTTTAGCCAAATCATAGAGCTGGGAGCTGGGAGAAGGGAGGAGGTGAGGTGACTCGCAGCGTGTCAGTCACTCGAGGAGGCTCAGGGCGGAAAAGAACAGGATGGCCACTGTCCTGGGGCTGAGCTCCCTCTTCTAACCACACCACACCACACCACACCTCGTAATTAGAAATTACTTCAGCACATAAACAGGTACTTTATAATGTTTTCTTTGACAACGGGCAGCACGCTTCTCCTTTCCACTGCCAGAGGGGGGACCAGCGTTGGCTTCCCACCGGCCCACCTCCTTTGAGCCCAGCCCGGTCTTCCCCCCAGAGAAAGCAGCAGTCACAGTCACACGGGAACATCTCCTGTAAACGTGGCCCCCTTCCAGGGGCCCCTGGTTTAAGAGGAGCCGGTAAAATGGCCTCCTTTAACCTAAATCACCGCAGCCACGGTGCCCTCCCGTTCCGCCCTCCCGTTCTCCCACCAAGTTTAAGAAAATTGTCTTCATAGAAAGCCTCGTTATTGACATGGACACTCTCACTCAGAACACCCTCGCCGTACACCACTCCATCCCGTGGTGAATGATAATAACTCTGTTTGTGTTTAATTAGCTCTTGGTTTATGGGGCAGTTTGAGTTGAGGGTGTGGCTGTTTTAGCTGGTTATACAGTTGACAGAAATACATGTGTATTGATGTGGGTCCTCTCTGTGCGCCCTCCCCAGGCTCTGGTCTGAAAGCTCAACAGGCCCTCACTGCACTCCCAATGGAGGCAAATTGTTGCAACTTCTGTGGTTCGATTTCATTCCATAAAGCTAGAATGGTAACGCCTACTCTCAGTCTCTTCATATCTGGCCAGGTGAAGGCCCATCTTGCTTATCACGAAGCAGAACTCTTGATTGAACCATGGTGGCTCCTCGGGTTTCTCAGGGCTGGAGGACAGCGCAGCTTTCGAGGCTACTCCCCCCAGGCAGCTGGCTGCGTGCCCTGACCCTAAGTGTCATCTGTTTATTTCTCTTATTTTTAAAATCATGTCCCTCATAGGATTCATGTCATGACTTATATTCACAAAAACATCTAAAATAGAAGCATGATTATAAAGTGGTGGATTTGGATTATTTTTTAAAACAAACATTACAGAATGTACTCATCTAAATGTGTGTTGTGCCTTTCAAAGTAATCGCTTTTGAAAGTTGTACACATATTCCCCAAATGGCAAGATTATGTAACATATTTGAGAAATTATTTGAAATTGTTCAAATATGTATGAGGCATCATATGTTAAGACAAAACAAAATAATTTTCTTAATTTAAAAATAATATATACTAATACTGAAAGATTTGATTTTTGTCTTGTTCTTGTTTTCTGAATTCATATTTATAATCCTAAAACCCAGAGATAAGCACTTTTAATGTATGATATATATATCACAAATATATATATATAATCTCCAGTCTTTTTTTTTTTTTTTTTTTTGAGTTTCATCCTATTGAATAGACTCAGAAGTGAGAAATCTTTGTCCTATGTAATTTTGAGCTTTGGAATCTAATTCTGTTTTGTCAAATTCAGCAAATATTTATTGACTGTCTCTACATGCAAGGAGCTGACTAAGTGGAATAAAAAGATTAACAAGACGTATTCATGTTGACTTTTTAAAGAGACCATTAGCTGGTTTAGAAGGAGATGCCAAATGGAATTACAGAAAATATTCTGAACAATTGCAACATCATTAGAATAGGTGTGTAGCCTCCCAAGAGGACAAACCGAGGGGACAAATTGCACAGTACACAAAGTTGTGCAGTTCCTGGAATGTTACAAAATTAACATGGTCCACATCATATGCTGAATAAAACTATTTAGGGTAAACTAGTAGCAGCCACCACAGCTCAGAACTAAAACTAGCCTGATGCACTGGTAATAAATAGGTAAGGTGACGCTGCATCCCAGTTTGTCTGCGACAGTCCTGCTTTATGCCTGTCGTCTCGATATAATTAGTAACAGTGCCCCCTTTCCTCTCTGAAGAGGACTGACCTGGAGGACCAATTAATGATCTCCTTAACAACAGAGATAATTAATGTTGGCACTTTCCCCTCATGCCTCCAAGTCTCTAAGGGGAACACTTTAGTTAGTTAGGCCTGTTTGTCCACCTAAACTATTACTTTTCTTTTTTTTTATTGCACTTTAAGTTTTGGGGTACATGTGAAGGACATGCAAGATTGTTGCATAGCTACACACATAGCAGTGTGATTTGCTGCCTTCCTCCCCATCACCTATATCTGGCATTTCTCCCCATGCTATCTCTCCCCCCAACTCCCCACCCCCGCTGTCCCTCCCCTATTTCTCCCCGACAGACCCCAGTGTGTGATGCTCCCCTCCCTGTGTCCATGTGTTGTCATTGTTCAACACCCACCTATGAGTGAGAACATGCGGTGTTTGATTTTCTGTCTTGTATCAGTTTGCTGAGAATGATGGTTTCCAGGTTCATCCATGTCCCTACAAAGGACACGAACTCATCGTTTTTGATGGCTGCATAATATTCCATGGTGTATATGTGCCACATTTTCCCTGTCCAGTCTATCATCGATGGACATTTGGGTTGATTCCAGGTCTTTGCTATTATAAACAGTGCTGCAATGAACATTTGTGTGCATGTGTCCTTATAGTAGAACGATTTATAATCCTTTGGATATATACCCAGGAATGGGATTGCTGGGTCAAATGGAATTTCTATTTCTGGGTCCTTGAGGAATCGCCACACTGTCTTCCACAGTGGTTGAACTAATTTACACTCCCCACCAACAGTGTAAAAGTGTTCCTATTTCTCCACATCCTCTCCAGCATCTGTTGTCTCCAGATTTTTTAATGATCGCCATTCTAACTGGCATGAGATGGTATCTCAGTGTAGTTTTGATTTGCATTTCTCTAATGACCAGTGATGATGAGCATTTTTTCATATGTTTGTTGGCCTCATGTATGTCTTCTTTTGTAAAGTGTCTGTTCATATCCTTTGCCCACTTTTGAATGGGCTTGTTTGTTTTTTTCTTTTTAAATGTGTTTTAGTTCTTTGTAGATTCTGGATATGAGCCCTTTGTCAGATGGGTAGACTGCAAAGATTTTTTCCATTCTGTTGGTTGCTGATTCACTCTAATGACTGTATCTTTTGCTGTGCAGAAGCTGTGGAGTTTGATTAGGTCCCATTTGTCTATTTTGGCTTTTGTTGCCAATGCTTTTGGTGTTTTGGTCATGAAGTCCTTGCCTACGCCTATGTCCTGAATGGTTTTGCCTGGGTTTTCTTCTAGGGTTTTTATGGTGTTAGGTCTTATGTTTAAGTCTTTAATCCATCTGGAGTTAATTTTAGTGTAAGATGTCAGGAAGGGGTCCAGTTTCTGCTTTCTGCACATGACTAGCCAGTTTTCCCAACACCATTTATTAAACAGGGAATCCTTTCCCCATTGCTTGTTTTTGTCAAGTTTGTCAAAGATCAGATGGTTGTAGATGTGTTGTGTTGCCTCCGAGGCCTCTGTTCTGTTCCATTGGTCTATATCTCTGTTTTGGTACCAGTACCATGCTGTTTTGATTACTGTAGCCTTGTAGTATAGTTTGAAGTCCAGGAGTATGATGCCTCCCACTTTGTTCTTTTTGCTTAGAATTGACTTGGCTATGCAGGCTCTCTTTTGGTTCCATATGAAGTTTAAGGTGGTTTTTTCCAGTTCTGTGAAGAAGATCATTGGTAGCTTGATGGGGATAGTGTTGAATTTGTAAATTACTTTGGGGCAGTATGGCCATTTTCACGATATTGATTCTTCCTAACCATGACCATGGAATGTTTCTCCATCTGTTTGTGTCCTCTCTTATTTCGTTGAGCAGTGGTTTGTAGTTCTCCTTGAAGAGGTCCTTTACGTTCCTTGTTAGTTATATTCCTAGGTATTTTATTCTCTTTGTAGCAATTGTGAATGACAGTTCATTCTTGATTTGGCTCTCTTTAAGTCTGTTATTGGTGTATAGGAATGCTTGTGATTTTTGCACATTGATTTTGTATCCTGAGACTTTGCTGAAGTCACTTATCAGTTTCAGGAGATTTTGGGCTGAGATGATGGGGTCTTCCAGATATACAATCATGTCGTCTGCAAATAGAGACAATTTGACTTCCCTCCTTTCCTATTTGAATACCCTTTATTTCTTTTTCTTGCCTGATTGCTCTGGATAGAACTTCCAATACTATATTGGATAGGAGTGGTGAAGAGGGCATCCTTGTCTAGTGCCAGATTTCAAAGGGAATGCTTCCAGTTTTTGCCCATTCAGTATGATATTGGCTGTTGGTTTGTCATAAATAGCTTTTATTATTTTGAGATACATTCCGTCAATACCTAGTTTATTGAGGGTTTTTAGCATAAAGGGCTGTTGAATTTTGTCAAAGGCCTTCTCTGCATCAATTGAGATAATCATGTGGTTTTTGTCTTTGGTTCTGTTTATGTGGTGGATTACATTTATGGACTTGCGTATGTTGAACCAGCCTTGCATCCCCCAGGATGAATCCTACTTGATCATGGTGGATAAGCTTTTTGATGTGCTGTTGGAATCGGTTTGCCAGTATTTTATTGAAGATTTTTGTATCTATGTTCATCATGGATATTGGCCTGAAGTTTTCTTTTTCTTGTTGAGTCTCTGCCCGGTTTTGGTATCAGGATGATGTTGGTCTCATAAAATGATTTGGGATGGATTCCCCTCTTTTTGGATTGTTTGGTATAGTTTCAGAAGGAATGGTACCAGCTCCTCTTTGTATATCTGGTAGAATTCGGCTGTGAACCCATCTGGACCTGGGCTTTTTTGGGTGGTAGGCTCTTAATTGCTGCCTCAACTTCAGACCTTGTTATTGGTCTATTCAGGGTTTCAACTTCTTCCTGGTTTAGGCTTGGGAGGATGCAAGTGTCCAGGAATTTATCCATTTCTTCCAGGTTTACTAGTTTATGTACATAGAGTTGTTTGTAATAATCTCTGATGATGGTTTGAATTTCTGTGGAATCTGTGGTGATATCCCATTTATCATTTTTTATTGCATCTATTTGATTATTCTCTCTTTTCTTTTTTATTAATATGGCTAGTGGTCCTGTCTATTTTGTTGATCTTTTTGAAAAACCAGCTCCTGGATTTATTGATTTTTTGAAGTGTTTTTTTGTGTCTCTATCTCCTTCAGTTCTGCTCTGATCTTAGTTATTTCTTGTCTTCTGCTAGGTTTTGAGTTTTTTTGATCTTGCTCCTCTAGCTCTTTCAATTTTGATGATAGGGTGTTGATTTTAGATCTCTCCTTGCTTCTCCTGTGGGCATTTATTGCTATATATTTTCCTCTAGACACTGCTTTAAATGTGTCCCAGAGATTCTGGTATGTTGTGTCTTCGTTCTCGTTGGTTTTGAAAAACATCTTTATTTCTGCCTTCATTTCATTGTTTATCCAGTCAACATTCAAGAGCCAGTTGTTCAGTTTCCATGAAGCTGTGTGGTTCTGAGTTAGTTTCTGAATTCTGAGTTCTAACTTGATTGCACTGTGTGTCTGAGAGACTGTTTGTTATGATTTCCGTTCTTTTGCATTTGCTAAGGAGTGATTTACTTCCAATTATGTGGTCAATTTTAGAGTAGGTGCAATGTGGTGCTGAGAAGAATGTATATTCTGTGGATTTGGGGTGGAGAGTTCTGTAAATATCTATTAGGTTTGCTTGGTCCAGGTCTGAGTTCAAGTCCTGGATATCCTTGTAAATTTTCTGTCTTGTTGATCTGTCTAATATTGACAATGGGGTGTTAAAGTCTCCCACTATTACTGTGTGGGAGTCTAAGTCTCTTTGTAAGTCATTAAGAACTTGCCTTATGTATCTGGGTGCTCCTGTAGTGGGTGTGTATATATTTAGGATCGTTAGCTCTTCCTGTTGCATTGATCCTTTTACCATTATGTAATGTCCTTCTTTGTCTCTTTTGATCGTTGTTGGTTTAAAGTCTATTTTACCAGAGATATGAGAATTGCAACTCCTGCTTTTTTTTGCTCTCCATTTGCTTGGTAAATCTTCCTCCATCCCTTTATTTTGAGCCTTTGTGTATCCTTGCATGTGAGATGGGTTTCCTGGATACAACACACCGATGGGTTTTGGCTTTTTATCCAATTTGCCAGTCTGTGTCTTTTGATTGGGGCATTTAGCCCATTTACATTTAAGGTTAATATTGTTATGTGTGAATTTGATCCTGCCATTTTGATGCTAGCTGGCCATTTTCCCTGTTAGTTGATGCAGTTTCTTCATTGTGTTGATGCTCTTTACCCTTTGGTATGTTTTTGGAGTGGCTGGTACTGGTTGTTCCTTTCTATATTTAGTGCCTCTTTGAGGAGCTCTTGTAAAGCAGGCCTGGTGGTGATGAAATCTCTGAGTACTTGCTTGTTTGCAAAGGATTTTATTTTTCCTTCACTTATGAAGCTTAGTTTGGCTGGTTATGAAATTCTGGGTTGAAAGTTCTTTTCTTTAAGGATGTTGAATATTGGACCCCACTCTCTTCTGGCTTGTAGGGTTTCTGCTGAGAGATCTGCTGTGAGTCTGATGGGCTTCCCTTTGTGGGTAACCCGACCTTTCTCTCTGGCTGCCCTTAGCATTTTCTCCTTCATTTCAACCCTGGTGAATCTGATGATTATGTGCCTTGGGGTTGCTCTTCTTGAGGAATCTCTTTGTAGTGTTCTCTGTATTTCCTGGACTAGAATATTGGCCTGCCTTGCTAGGTTGGGGGAAGTTTTCCTGGATAATATCCTGAAGAGTATTTTCCAGCTTGGATTCATTCTCTCCATCACATTCAGGTACACCTATCAAACATAGATTAGGTCTTTCACATAGTCCCATATTTCTTGGAGACTTTGTTCATTCCTTTTTACCCTTTTTTCTCTAATCTTGCCTTCTTGTTTTATTTCATTGAGTTGATCTTCGACCTCTGATATCCTTTCTTCTGCTGGTCAATTCGGCTGTTGAAACTTGTGTATGCTTCACGAAGTTCTCGTGCTGTGTTTTTCAGCTCCATCAATTCACTTATATTCCTCTCTAAGTTGCTTATTCTCGTTAGCATTTCATCAAATCTTTTTCAAGATTCTTAGTTTCTTTGCATTGGGTTAGAACATGTTCTTTTAGCTCAGCAGAAGTTTCTTATTACCCACCTCCTGAAGCCTGATTCTGTCAATTCATCACACTCATTCTCCATCCAGCCTTGTTCCCTTGCTGGTGAGGAGTTGTGATCCCTTGTAGGAGGAGAGGCGTTCTGGTTTCGGGTGTTTTCATCCTTATTTGCGCTGGTTTCTTCCCATCTTTGTGGATTTATCCGCCTGTCATATTTGTAGTTGTTGACTTTCAGATTGGGTCTCTGAGTGGACGTCCAGTTTGTTGATGATGAAGTTATTTCTTTCTGTTTCTTAGTTTTCCTTCTAACAGTCTGGTCCCTTTGCTGTAGGACTGCTGAGGTCCACTCCAGGCCCTGCTTGCCTGGGGATCACCTGCAGCAGCTGCAGGACAGTAAGGGTTGCTGCCAGTTTCTTCTTCTACTATCTTTGTCCCAGAAGGATACCCGCCAGATGTCAGTCTGAGCTCTCCTTTATGAGGTGACTCTTTGGATATACAGGGGTCAGGGAGCTGCTTGAGGAGACAGTCTGTCCTTTATAGGAGCACAAGTGCTGAGCTGTGAGCTCCGTTGTTCATTCAGAGCTGCTGGGCAGGTACGTTTAAGTCTGCTGCAGCAGAACTCATAAACCCCTTTTTTTATTTTTATTTTTCCCAGGTGCTCTGTCCCGGGCAGTTAGGGCTTTATTTATGAGTTTCTGTTGTAACACTGCCCTTTTTCAGAGCCGCCCTGCCCAGCGAGGAGGCAGCCTAGTCACTGTCTGCCTGCAGAGGCTTTGCTGAGCTGCTGTGGGCTCCGCCCAGCTGCCGTGTGAAATTCCCTGCAGTCCTGTTTATACAGTTGTGGTTAGAACTGCCTCGGCAATGGCAGCTCACCTCTATAATGGCGGACTCTCTCTGTAATGGCGGGGCTGCCTCAGCAATGGCAGGCCGCCTCAGCAATGGCAAACTACCTCCATAGTGGTAGACTGTCTTGGTAATGGTGGACGCCCCTCCCCCAGAGAGCTGGACCATCCTGGGTTCAGCTGTGCTTGCTGTGAAACTCTCAATCCAGAGTGTTTCCAATTGCTGTTTTTTTATGGGGGTGGGGACGAGCTGAGCCTGATCACCGGGCTCCCTGCCTCAGAGCTCTTTTTTTTTTTTTTTTTTTAGTTGAACGGTTGACTCTGTCTACCAGGTGTTCCAGTCGCCTGTTGAAAAGGTGCTGGGATCTGTGTGATTTCCCATGCAGTGACCCACTGCACCAGCTGAAACAGCCGCGCTGAGATTCATGGTGCTTTTTTGCCCAGGAATCTCCTGGCCTGGCTCCCTGTTTCAATTCCCTTTTTAATCAGTTGAATGGGTGACTCTGTCTGCCAGGAGTTCCAATTGCCAGCTAAAACAACGCCCGGACCCGTGTATTTTGTAGAAGAACCGCCGCACTGGGGCGCCAGCAAAACAGCCACGCCGGCCAAACCAGCTGCGCTGGCAACCCATGGGGCTCCTCCACCTGGGAATCTCCTAGTCTGTGGGTAATAAAAATCCATCTGGAAATGCAGTGTCCACTCACCCTCTGCGCTTCCACTGGGAGCTGCAATCCTGAGGTGCTCCTAATCGGCCATCTTGGATCCCTCTCCTCCCACCTAAACTATTTCTATTGGTCTATTGCTTGGCCTGTTTTTCTCTTTCTTTCCTATCAGTTAAAACATACATGGTGTAGTTTCCTAAAAATACAACAAGCTAATAAACAATGAGAGGATGTCTAGTCTTAGCTTTTTATCAAGGATACACAGGGTAAAACAAGTTGTTACTAATAATAAAAGTCAGTAAGTGTGTAGTAGTTAGATTCTACTACACTCTTGAGTATGAGAAGATGAAATTGTAAAGATCCCTAAAGATAATTTTGTAGATTTCTTACTATCTGGAGGTGAAGATTGTGGACTTTGAGCCAGGCTATCCGAGAATGAATCCTAGCTGTACCACTTGCCAACAGTATGATCCTGGGAAATTATCTACCATCTTGGTACCCCAGTTTTCTCATCAGTAAAATGGAGATAATAATCATATTTCTCTCATACAATGGTTTAAAGATTAAATGATATTTGCATCCTATTACATCCAACATACATACTACATGAGCTCACTCCTGATGAATGGAATGATCTAGGAAGAGAAATGGAAACATAGCCACATTATCCATGTATTCAATCATTTAACAAATGAGTTAAAGGACAAATGACAAATCAGGAACTATTCTAGACATGGTGATATTATAATAAGAGAAAGATAGGTTTCCTGCCTTCTTCTTGCCTGGAAGGCAGGAAAAACATTAAATGCCTAATTAGAGCTAAAGTATGATGAGTGTTAAGCTAGGACCATGTGTAAGGGAGGGCCCACCTGAGCACAGGAGGTGAGGAAAGCCCCCTGCTGAAGTGACAGGTGGATTTTAGATGGGAAGGTATAAGGAAGCGCAGACTGATGAAAATATCTTATACCTTAGCAAATCCTAGTTTATTAAATAAAGTCAGGTTATTATGAAGATTCTTAATATAATGCTCCCATACACTAATACACGGAGTGGTCATCAGTTCAGGCTGGGAGCATGAGATAGGCGATTAACACATTGGTGCTTGCTCATTTGATGTTCAAAGTTTAAGAAATTTTTCCTAATGTAGAAGCCCAGACTGCTAAACCTTTGTCTAAAAGTGTGATCTCTTATATCGTCTTTAGCAGCTGAGTTGTGTGCAGTGGCATTCCTGTAGGGTTATCCAAGACATTTAGTCTGTTTCCTTCTTTAAGCACCCTGCATTTCCCCCCTGGGATCAACTGCATTTCCAGACACTTTCAGAACTGGTCTCAACACTTTAAGGTATCACACATTTTCAAAGTTGCTCTTTAATTCTCTACCATTGAAAATTGCCACCTGAAACCCACTTCTTAATGTGTTGTGACTGTACTGAGGGTTTGGTCCTTAAATAGTTCCATGTCTCCTATGTAAAGTCCATGTATAATTTTCTTTAGAAATTAGGGTATCTCACTTCTAGATACTGGTATACTTCTTCCTCTCTGATAAGAATCATGGTCCTCGCTGTTGGGGGCGGGGTCATGATTAAATGAGAGGCCCAGTCATAACAACCAAGTTGACTAGTAGGCACTTTCTTTCTCTGGCCCTGATTTCTATCTTATAAATTTATCATGTATTTTGATAAAAGCTACTCCATTTTTTTGTGATAAAATGATGGGTATAAATAAACTAAATATATAATACATTATTACTGTAAGTCATTACATATAAATAGACTAAGTATTAATATATTCTTGAACAGTTTTAGTTACCATGTAAAAAAACTGGTAAAGCATAAATCAATGACAGAGAATGGAACTCAATAATTTTAGCTATAGTTGAGGTATAGGGAATGTTAGAAGCCTGTTAAAATCTGCCAGTCTGTACCCCAAACCCAGAGGGCCCAACAGCAAATTTTGCAGGTGCCCCACAGAGAATGTTGATCTCTACCTGCAGCTTGGAAACTCTGTTGTCCTAGAAGGAGATGGGAAAGGTCCCAAACCAAGGAAAGCTGAACAAGCATTACTCACTTCCATACACAGTGTGTTCTCAGAGCTCACAACTTAAAAATAGACCCTTGTAAGGCAAGGTCCTTAAAGCGTGCTGCATCTTGACTCGGCATGTCTTATACCTTTCATCTGTTTAGACACAAGTAGAAGTAAAACGAACAGCCTAAGGGTATGTGAAGCATAGAGATATTTGTTAGGCTTTAGCAAAAGGGCAGAGCCAAAGTGAATGACAGAGTGGGGAGGACTCAGAACTCTCAGGATTCAGGATCATCTAGAGGGTTGTCTAGGAATCCATCTGTAGAAAGGAGAAAGGAAGGAAGGAGAATCACATTTGCCAAACATCTACTGTCTTCCAGGCACTGTACTAAGTGCTTTTACATATGCCTTTCTTTTAATTATTACAAGATTTTTGTTTTTAAGATAAGCAATGGTATTCACATGCTTTCTCTTTAAGGACTGGGAAGGCTTACCCTACACGTTTCTTCCCCTGTGTTGGAAAATAATAACAATTTGAATCATAGGTTTCAAGCATTTTTGAATTCTTAATCTATTTTTAATTAATTTTTTCAACAAAGTTAAGAAATTAAATCTTCTCAATGTTAATTAAGATGGTGTACTTCTGGGGATAATATTGACAATTCAGTTAAAAATAAAAGCTCTTCAATCAATCTTAGAGATGTTGACTCTAGCAGATCAAGTTCTAAGGATTGGATGCAATTTCAAAAGCATGAAAAATTGAACAAGGGCAAGGACTGGATCAACTGAGAGTACATTTTATCAAAGACAAAACATGGCTTATGGTCTGACACTGGCAATCACATTAAGTCACATAGGCATATTAGCTACTACTCCCTTTTCTAGTTCCTTTATTACACATTATCTACCTATCTGATCATGAACAGCAAAACAATATGTTTTTTCCTCCTGAAATTTACCATATGGAAAAGCACTTATTAAGGTGAAAAGGATTTTAGACCTCTTTCACCAAAATTCCAAGTGCCATTCTGTAGTTGTTTGTTTTTAAAGTTGTGAAAACTTGTAACTTGCTCATAGTACATGCCAGGCAAATAGACTTTTTTTAAGAGACTGGTGCGTGCTCTGTTGCCCAGGCTAGACTGCAGTGGTGCGATTATAGCTCGCTGCAACCTCAAACTCCT
Organism: Ateles fusciceps; assembly: GCA_036589455.1. Classification (NCBI taxonomy): domain Eukaryota; kingdom Metazoa; phylum Chordata; class Mammalia; order Primates; family Atelidae; genus Ateles; species Ateles fusciceps. The sequence continues at coordinate 9,929,580 of JAZHEH010000572.1, read as the reverse complement.
GAGCTCAAGTGATCCTCCTGCCTCTATCTCCCCAGTAGCTGGGACAACAGGCATGTGCCACCAAGCCTGGCTAATTTTCAACTTTTTAAATTTCATGCAGAGTCTCACTCTGTCACCCAGGCTGGAGTGCAGTGGTGCAATTTTGGCTCACTGCAACCTCCGCCTCCCGGGTTCAAGTGATTCTCCTGTCTCAGCCACCTGAGTAGCTGGGATTACTGGCACATTCCACCACGCCTGGCTAATTTTTGTATTTTTAGTAGAGACAGGGTTTCATCATATTAGTCAGGCTGGTCTCGAACTCCTGACCTCAGGTGATCCACCCACCTTGGCCTCCCAAAGTGCTGGGATTACAGGCATGAGCCACCGCACCTGGCCAATTTTTAATTTTTTGTAGAGATCACGGGGTGGTCTCACTATGTTACCCAGACTTGGTCTCAAACTTCCGGGCTTAACTAATTCTTCTGCCTTAGCCTCCCAAAATGTTGGGATCATAGGCATAAGCCATAGTGCCTGCCTAGACTTTATAGTCACAGAAATGCAGAAATTATAAAATCTCACAAAAAGAGGGGAGGCTAAAGATGATCTTGCTCAAACTCTTTATAGATGAAGAAATGGAAGCCAAAAAAAAGCTGAAGGAGATTATTTAAAGAAACAATAGCACTGAAATTCCAGAGTTCCTCTCACCACATCATAGTCAAGATGTTGTTTTGAGTATCATTTTGGCAAAAACCTACACACACCAGCAAATTTTGTAGGTGCCCCACAGAGAATGCTCTTACTTACTTTCTAGGTTACATGGGATTGTAAAGCTTAACATTCTTTCAGAGATCATCGAAGTCCAAACCATTCAAAAAGAAATTAGAACAGGAAGGCCCTGAGTGGTGAAATGTCCAGTCACATAGCTCATGGGTGCCAGACTTGAAACTGGAATCCAGCTTTCTTAACCCCCAGGACAAATCTTCTCCATTCCACTAAGGAGTACACTATCTCAGTAAAACAGGGAGATCAGTGAGGCCATTCCCAAGCACAAAATATTGTTATGTAAGAAATTGAAAAGGTGTTGCTTCCGCAGCATGAACTTAGCACAGAAGCCTGCAACAGCAACTAGGGATTAGCAGGGCTAATTTTACTTATTATTTATCGGCCCAGGATTAGAGCTCCTCCAGCAGTGTGTAGCTCTGCATTAGCTTTCTGCTTTATACCATAGTCCCTTTGGGGTAAGCTGGACCACAAGGTCCAATAACTTTCCTCAAGGTTATATATTCAGTCATCAGCTCAAACAAGTTGTAACTCAAGGTGCTCTTCGTTAAGTCCGACCCAAGACAAAGTAGGAGAGCAGAAAATGTTTCCTTTTCAGTGTATCCTATTTTTCCCTCTGTGTCTTCTCTTTCTGTTATTTTAATGTGTGAGTGCTGGGACACATGGAACATGGATGCACGTAAGAAAGGAAAACCAGGAACTGCCAGTCTAATTTAGATGTCAGCAGCAGTTAGGTCAATAGTGAGAAGCCAAGACATATACGTGAGTTTGTAGCTAGTTTAAAATATTTAGTCAGAGGTATTCAGGGAAATAGATGAGCAAGGAATAGGAGAAATATCCAGGTAGGTATTCAGAAAGAAAAAACCAATAAAGATTAAAGAGGCAAAACCAAGGCCAGGTGCAGTAGCTCACACCGGTAATCCCAGCATTGTGGGAGGCTAAGGCAGATGGATGCATTGAGGTCAGGAGTTTCAGACCAGCCTGGCCAATGTGGTGAATCCCTGCCTCTACTAAAAATACAAAAATTAGCTGAGTGTCATGGCACACGCCTGTAGTCCCAGCTACTGGGGAGGCTGAAGCATGAGAATTGCTTGAACCTGGTAAGTGGAGGTTGCAGTGAGCCGAGATTAAAGCAGTGCTCTCCAGCCTGGGCAACAGAGCAAGACTCTGTCAAAAAAAAAAGAGGCAAAACAAGATAAACTCAGATAAGTAAACAGCAAAACATCACATTGTATGCCATAACTATATACAATTTTATTTGTCAATTACATCTTAATAAAGCTAGGGGAATACAAGAAATATATGTCTACACAAAAACTTGTATACAAATGTTCATAACAGCATTACTCATGATGGCCACAAAAAAGGAGACAATCCAGATTAACTGATGAAAGGAAGAATAGGGTATATCCATACAGTTAAATATTTGGCAATAAAAAGGGAAGAAATGCTGGTACCTACTATAACATGGACAAATCTTGAAAATATTATGCCGAGTGCAAGAGCACAGTCACAAAAGGTCACATAATGTATTATTCCATTTATATGAAATGTGAAGAATAGGCAAATTCATAGACACAGAAAGTAGATTAGTGGTTTCTACGTACTGGGGTGGGAGTGGAAGAATGACTGCTAATGGGTATGTGGTTTCTTTTTAGACTGAAGAAAAACTTCTGAATTAGATAATGGTGATATTTGCACAACTGTGTGAATATGTAAAAATTGATGAATTGTATACTTCAAAAGGGTGAATTTCAGGTATATAGATTATATCTGAATAAGATTATACGAGGAGGAGGAGGAGGAGGAGGAGAAGAAGGAGGAGGAGGAAGAGGAGGAGGAGGAGGATTCTCAGAAGTGGCAATAACCCATTTCTTGAAACCAGGTGATTGCATGCTTTTTGTTAAGGCATAGAAGGTCCTCTTGGGTAATTTGGGATTTTCAGGTAGACGTTGGTAACCCTTGGCTGAGAGGGCATGTGCAGCCGGGGGAAGGCAGGTCCAGACACAAGGCACCCTGTCACATTTAGTCATTCACTCAGTACATATTTTCTGAGTGCCTACTACGAGTATGTGTCAGGTACAGCGCTAAGTTCTTGACTTTTAGTGACAAATAAAAGGCTTCCATTGCTAGAGAAGGCAACAAATGGTAAAGGAACAAATGTAGGTATTTGCAAGTGCTTTGAAGTGATAGAAAAGAGATTAGTAATGGTGGTGATAGTACTACTCTCGATGAGGTGGTCAGGCTTCTCTGAGGTGTCACTTTTGCAGACACCTGAGTGAACTGAGTAAAAGGTCTCTTAAGTGGTTTCTCACATGGCACTAATACTGCTCATCTTGTCCACCTGCTTTGCATACCAGAACACTTCTAGCCCATTGTTAGTTATTTTACCTGCTGGAAGGCCTTGATTTCTAATCTTTAGGATGATGAACAACTACACTAACCGGCTCTTCTGTTTGAAGAGACCCATGGTACCCTTCAAACCACTCACTTAGGTAGTGGTAGATGCTTCTTGGTACTTTCCTGCTCTACAGATCATTACATCATATTGATCACTTAGAGGGAGCAAGTGATGGTTAAGTCAAAACTAGGACCAAAAGACCAAAGAGCTAAAGAATAGGGAGTAGCTACAGCAATGTCTGCTGGGATTCAGTAAATCTGAGGCAGGCTGTTTCCGAGTCTTTATATTTCTCCCTCTGTTCTCACTGCTAGGGAAAGAGGAAAAGAACTGTATTAGTTGGGATCTAACCAGAAACATCCTAACTACCTTCAGCATCTAAAACAGGGATTCTGATGGAGGGAACTAGCTACACAAGTGATGGAGAAGTAGAGAGCCAAACCAGGCTGCACAAGCTTCAGTGAGTGAACCCCAAGGCCAACTACCGTCATCCCTCAACTGGAAGGAGGAGGCACTCACCATGACTAAGGGACTGAGATCACTCGACCAAAGGTGGAATCGTGGTGGGCCTGTCTGCTAGAAGGGATGTAAAGAAAATGTAGCTGCTGCCACAGTAAGCACTAAAGGTTGGGGGCAGGAAGAGGGGATAAAATACCTTGGGTTCTCCCTATAATGCCTGCCTTCTAATTCCTGCAAGTATTTCCCGTGGGTGAAACCCAGCCAGAAGCCAGGTGGTATGGCAGTATGGGGAAAGTAGCCTGAAGGGGGTTATGACCTCTGCAACAGAAAGGAAAACCAGAGTAGGGGTGAGGAATAGATTTGAGGGCACATATGCTCAGGCCTATCAGAGGAGCTGTTAAAGTGTACTGAAATGTTCCTAAGTACTTCTCATGATCCAAGTTCTGGGTTAGGACCTCTCACAAACATGCTCTCATTTAGTCATCACAGACGTCTTCTTTTGAAAGTAGGAATGATTATCATTCTCTTAAAGATGAAAAAACTAGGATTAGAGGGTTTGTGAAATTTGTTCATGGTATGATACTAAGTTAAGTATAGTGAAGTCAGCATTCAAATCCATCCCTGCCTAATTAGTAACCCTCTTCTCTTTCTGTTGTTTTATATACATACATGTATATATATATACATGAAGATTAAATATAAATCTATATTTATATTTGTTTTTAATCAAAAAAGATTAAATATAAATACATATTTTTCTTATATATACACATGCATATATATGGAAAAAATATATATTTATATTTAATCTTTTTTGACAGTTTAAAAACTTTTTAAAAATTTTTTAATATTTGAGATGGGGTCTCACTCTGTCACCCCAGGCTGAAGAGATAGTGGTGTGATCACTGCTCTCTGCAACCTCAACCTCCTGGGCTCAAGTGATCCTCCCATGTCAGCCTCCTGGGTAGCTGGGATCACAAGTGTGGGCCACCATGCCCTGCTGTGGTTACTTCTTTGTATTTTTGTAGAGACGGGGTTTCAACATGGTGCCCAGGCTGGTCTCAAATTCCTGGGCTCAAGTGATCCACCCACTTCAGCCTCCCTAAGTGCTAGGATTGAAGGCATGAGCCACCACATATGGCCTTCATTTTATTCTTGACCCCTCAGGATATTAGCAGGGGGCACATCTCCTTCCTAACCACTGGCTTTCCTTTTTCACCTCTTGTGGTGCCCAGACAATTTTGAATAACAGGTAGAGTCTCTGTATTCCATCCTAAGACTAGAATACAGGAAAATATGAACTTTGATTCAAGATAAACCTCATTTCAGATATAATTGTTGATGTTACAAAACTGACTGTGTTGAAACGCTCTCTCTTGAGATTTACAGATTAACTGCTTTCCTTTTCTGTACTGCAAAGCTAAGCAGAGAGGCCTATGCCTACATATTCAGAGACCAAGACTGAGTTTTAGGGGTGGGGGTGTTTGCTCCCAGGCAATGAGGTAAGAAACTAAAAGAGCAAGGGTGGGGCTTTCTCTCCCCAGATCTCAGGTGAAGCTTCTAGGTTGACAGCAAAATCCTCCTTTCATTTATAAATGGACTATGTTTGCTCTGGGAGCATCTGAGAGGATAAATATGGGATCCCACAGAAGCCACAATGTTATTTTTGCAGTGTCTTTTCTCATTATAACTTCAGTTCAAGTCTTCTTTTTCTTTCTCAATCTCTGCTTTTTTTTTTTGTGGCGGGGGAGAAGGTGGGTATGTTTCTCATATGTGAATGCGTGCACATGTATGATGGTATATATGCATACACACATAGAGCTAGAAGTTTTTTCTAATTGAGGATCACGAAAAGATGCAAAGACACACCCTCTGAGTAATGTTTACCTGACAAAAAATGTTTACAACATTACTTTTCCTAATTTTTCTCACCTGGTGAGATTATCCTGAATTGTGATTCAAATTTGGCCATATTCTATCTTGGAAAAATATGGAACTCTAAAGAATGTACAAATTAAATAATGACCATGTGATGTAGGTATATGTACTCTTAATTATTTAAAGAGATGTCTGGTAGAAAGTATTTTAGTATTTATAAGAGGCACACTAATTTTATCTTAAGAAGTATAAAAATATAATAAAGATCTGGGGTAAACATGTTCATTCTCAGTTTAAGTTTAAGGTTGGATTCCACCTTTATGTTGTACCTTAAAGCAACGTTTTAGGTACCTTTGGGTGGTAGGCAGAATAAAGGACCCCGAAAGCTGTCTGGTCTATGTCCTAATCCAAGGAATCTGTGGCTATGTTAGGATGCATGGCAAATGAGAATTAAGCTTGCAGATGGATTTAAGATTTCTAAGTAAGATGACTTTAAGATAGGGAGATTATGCTAGGTCAGCCACATGAGCCCAGTGTAATCACAAAGCCCATTCACGTGGCCAAGAAAAGTGGGAGAGTTGGTGTCAGAATGATGTGAGATAAAACAGATGTGATTGGCCATAGATGGCTTTGAAGATGGGAAGAAATAACAAGCCAAGAAATGTGGGCAGCTTCTGGAAGCTGGGAAAGGGAGGAAAACAGATTCTCCTCTAGAGCCTCCAGAAAGGACATCTTGATTTTTAGCTTAGTGAGAGCCATGTTGGATTTCTGACCTGCAGAACTGCAAGATAATAAATTTGAGTGATTTTAAGCCACTAAGTTTGTGGCAATTTATTATGGCCTCCATAAAAAAGTAACATACCTTCTAACTCAGGCTATGCCTACAGAATACTAACAAAAGCAGCTTAAAAACAACAATATCACCTCAACAATGATGTCAGCTACCATAACAAAAATCTCTAAAAATCTCATGGTTTAATATAATTGGAATGTATTACTTTCCCCAGAGAATTCAGACAGATGTTTGTTTCTGCTCTTGTCACTTTCCATATAGTCATTCCAAGTTCAGTCTTCTTTCATACTGTGGCTCCAACTTCCTCCAAGACCTTAAAATCCTTTCGCCTTTCAGCAGGTGCAGAAGGAGAGAATGTGTGAAGAATTATGTAGAAGGATTTCATGAGCCTGGCCTGGAGAGGACACTTCTACCTCAGTTCTAATACCAGAGCTTAGGTGAATGCATGTACCTCACTGCAAGGTAGGCTGTAAAATGTAGTCTAGCTGTGTGTCCTCGAGGAAAGGAAATTTGGAACACATAGCAGTCTCAGCCACAACTGGGAAAGGCCATCTTTTAATAAAATATAAAAATACAGGAGCAGGGAAAAACAACAAATTTCATTGTGGAGTCAATTAAATATTAGGGAGAAGAATAATAGATAAGTAGCATTAGCCCTAGTTTAAAATACTTGGGACATCACTGAGGGATTCCTGAAAAGTCACTTAAGATCTCTGGGTCTCAGTTTTCTCATGCTGGATACAGCAATAAAAATCTGCCCCAGCTTTTGCCATTTTTCAAATTTTTAGTAAAAACAAAAAGACACTAAACATGTTTGTTTGTTTGCATGCACATGTCTAGAGAATGTGTTTTACACTATTTTTTGTAAATTAATTTTTCCAAATTGACTAGTTTAGATATAAAGGCTTAGTTTCTTTTTGTTAGGTTGTCATCTGAAATTGCAATTTTTTAGCTTAAATATGGCCAAATGATGGCAATTTCATATAGTTTAATTTAATATGTTACATTAAAATAACATGTTGGCTCCTCTTGTATAACCAAGAAATTACTTAGGAGACTATTTCTGATTACTATAAGTCTTCACTGTAATTCTCTATCATGATGTCTTGTTTATTTCCTTCCCGTGTTTTTCAATTTGTAATTTATATATTTGTTTGCTTCTTTAAAGTCTATTTCCAGAAGACTATAAGCTTCATGGGGATAGATACTTTACTTCATTTATCACTACATCTCCAATGCCTAGCACAGAGTCCTGAATTACAGGCTCAGTAACTATTTACTGAATGTGAAAACAGAGTTTCCCCAAGATACATGAGGCTACAATCCAAGATGGCTGAATAGGAATAGCTCTGGAGTGCATTTCCCAGCAAGAATAATGCAGAGGGTGAGTGATCACTGCATTTCCAAATGAGTTTTTACTGCCCACAGACCAGGAGATTCCCAGGCTGAAAAGCGGCCACAAGCTTCCTGCATGGCTGTTTCAGCCGGTGCTGCGGGTCTCTGCACACAAAAACTCACACAAATCCAGGCAGCCATTTCAACAGGCGCCTGGAATGCCTGGGATACAGAGCCACCCATTCAACTGAAGAAAAGGGGGCTGAAACAGGGAGTCAGGTGATCTGGCTCAGCAGGTCCCAATCCCCACAAAGACCAGCAATCTGAAACTATGGATTGAGAGTTTCACAACAAGTGCAGCTGGACCTGGGATAGTACAACTTGGTGTGGGGTAGGGCACCAGCCATTAGCGAGGCAGTCTGCCACTACTGAGACAGTCTGCCATTACTGAGGCAGACCACCATGACCAAGGCAGTTCTAACAGGAAGTTCACACAGTAGCTGGGCAGAGCCCACAGCAGCTCTGCTGGCAGACTGTGGCTAGACTACCACTTTGCTGGGCAGGGAATTTCTGAAAGAAGGCAGCAGCACATCAGGACTTATAAATAAAGCCCCACCTTCCCAGGACAGAGCACCTGGGGAAGAGGCATTTATGAGTTCCTCTGCAGCAGACTTAAATGTACCTGCCCAGAAGCTCTGAATGGAACAATGGAGCTCCCAGCTCAGCATTTGAGCTCCTATAAGGGACAGACTGTCTCTCAAGCAGCTCCCTGACCCCTGTACATCCAAAGAGACACCTCGTAAAGGAGAGTTCAGGCTTTCTGGCAGGTACCCTTCTGGGACAAAGGTAACAAAAGAATAAACTGGCAGCAACCCTTACGGTTCTTCAGCCCCCGTGGGTGATCCACAGGCAAGCAGGGTCTGGAGTGGACCTCCAGCAGGCCTACAGCACAGGGGCCTGATGGTTAGAAGGAAAACTAAAAAACAGAAAGAAAAAACTTCAACATCAACAAAAAGGATGTCCACTCAGAGACCCTGTCTGAAACTCACAAACTACAAAGACCACAGGTAGATAAATCCACAAAGATGGAAAGAAACCAGCACAAAAGGGATGAAAACACCCAAAACCAGAACGCCTCTCCTCCTCCAAGGAATCACAACTCCTCACCAGCAAGGGAACAAGGCTGGATGGAGAATGAGTCTGATGAATGGACAGAAACAGGCTTCAGAAGATGGGTAATAACAAACTTGTCTGAGTGAAAAGAACATGTTTTAACCCAATGCAAAGAAACTAACAACCTTGAAAAAAGGTTAGATGAAATGCTAAAGAGAATAAACAGTTTAGAGAAGAATATATATGATCTGATGGAGCTGAAAAACACAACAAGAGAACTTTGCAAAGCATACATAAGTTTCAACAGCCAAATTGACCAAGCAGAAGAAAGGATATCAGTGATTGAAGATCGACTCAATGAAATAAAACGAGAAGACAATATTGGAGAAAAAGAGTGAAAAGAACAAAGCCTTCAAGAAATATGGGATTATGTGAAAAGACCTAATCTACATTCGATAGATGTACCTGAATGTGACACAGAGAATGAATCCAAGCTGGAAACACTCTTCAGGATATGATGCAGGAGAACTTCCCCAGTCTAGCAAGGCAGGCCAACATTCAAGTCCAGGAAATACAGAGAACACCACAAAGATATTCCTTAAGAAGAGTAAGTCTGAGGACCATAATCGTCAGACTCACCAGAGTTGAAATGAAGGAAAAAATGCTAAGGACAGCCAGAGAGAAAGGTCGGGTTACCCACAAAGGGAAGCTCATCAGACTCACAGCAGATCTCTCAGCAGAAACTCTACAAGCCAGAAGAGAGTGGGGGCCAATATTCAACATCCTTAAAGGAAAGAACTTTCAACCTAGAATTTCATATCCAGCCAAACTAAGCTTCATAAGCAAAGGAGAAATAAAATCCTTTACGAACAAGCAATTGCTGAGATATTTCGTCACCACCAGGTCTGAAGAGCTCCTGAAAGAAGCACTAAACATAGACAGGAACGACCAGTACCAGTCACTCCAAAAATGTACCAAATGGTAAAGAGCATCAATACAATGAAGAAACTGCATCAACAGGCAAAACAACTAGCTAGCATCAAAATGGCAGGATCAAATTCATACATAACAATATTAACCTTAAATGTAAATGGGCTAAATGCCCCAATCAAAAGACACAGACTGGCAAATTGGATAACAAGTCAAAACCCATCAGTGTGCTGTATTTAGGAAACCCATCTCATATGCAAGGACACACATAGGCTCAAAATAAGGGGATGGAGTAAGATTTATCAAGCAAATGCAGAGAAAAAAAAAAGCAGGAGTTGCAATCCTAGTCTCTGATAAAATAGACTTTAAACCAACAAAGATCAAAAGAGGCAAAGAAGGACATTACATAATGGTAAAAAGATCAATGCAACAAGAAGAGCTAACGATCCTAAATATATACACACCCAATACAGGGAGCACCCAGATACATAAAGCAAGTTCTTAATGACCTACAAAGAGACTTAGACTCCCACACAATAATAGTGGGAGACTTTAACACTCCACTGTCAATATCAGACAGCTCAACAAGACAGAAAATTAACAAGGATATCCAGGACTTGAACTCAGATCTGGACCAAGCAAACCTAGTAGACATTTATTGAACTCTCCACTCAAAGGCACAGACTATACATTCTTCTCAGCACCACATCACACCTACTCTAAAATTGACCACATAATTGGAAGTAAATCACTCCTCAGCAAATGCAAAAGAATGGAAATCATAACAAACAGTCTCTCAGACCACAGTGCAATCAAATTAGACCTCAGGATTAAGAAACTAACCCGGAACTGCACAACTTCATGGAAACTGAACTGGCTCTTGAATGTTGACTGGATAAACAATGAAATGAAGGCAGAAATAAAGATGTTCTTGGAAGCCAACGAGAATGAAGACACAACGTACCAGAATCTCTGGGACACATTTAAAGCAGTGTCCAGAGGAAAATTTATAGCAACAAATGCCCATATGAGAAGCAAGGAAAGATCTAAAATCAACACCCTATCATCAAAATTGAAAGAGCTAGAGAAGCAAGATCAAAATAACTCAAAAGCTAGCAGAAGACAAGAAATAACTAAGATCAGAGCAGAACTGAAGGAGATAGAGACACAAAAATTGCTTCAAAAAATCAATAAATCCAGGAGCTGGTTTTTTGAAAAGATCAACAAAATAGACAGGCCACTAGCCAGATTAAGAAAAAAGAAAAGAGAGAAGAATCAAATAGATGCAGTAAAAAATGATGAAGGGGATATCACCACCAATTCCACAGAAATACAAACTACCATCAGAGATTACTACAAACAACTCTATGCACATAAACTAGTAAACCTGGAATGATTAGATAAACTCCTGGACACTTGCACCCTCCCAAGCCTAAACCAGGAAGAAGTCAAAACCCTGAATAGACCAATAATAAGGGCTAAACTTGAGGCAGCAATTAAGAGCCTGCCAAACAAAAAAGCCCAGGTCCAGATGGGTTCACAGCCGAATTCTACCAGATATACAAAGAGGAGCTGATACCATTCCTTCTGAAACTATTCCAAACAATCCAAAAGAGGGAATCCTTCCCAAATCATTTTATGAGACCAACATCATACTGATACCAAAACCCAGCAAAGACTCAACAAAATAAGAAAACTTCAGGCCTATATCCATGATGAACATAGATGCAAAAATCTTCAATAAAATACTGGCAAACCAATTGCAACAGCACATCAAAAAGCGTAACCATCACTATAAAGTAGGCTTCATCATGGGGATGCAAGGCTGTTTCAACATATGCAAGTCTATAAAAGTAATCCACCACATAAACAGAACTAAAGATAAAAACCATATGATCATCTCAATAGATGCAGAGAAGCTCTTTGACAAAATTCAACAGCCCTTTATGCTAGAAATTCTCAATAAACTAGGTATTGATGGAACACATCTCAAAATAATAAAAGCTATTTACGACAAACCCATAGCCAGTATCATACTGAATGGGCAAAAACCTTAAGCATTCCCTTTGAAATCTGGCACTAGACAAGGATGCCCTCTTTCACCAGTCCTATTCAATACAGTATTGGAAGTTCTAGCCAGAGCAATCAGGCAAGAAAAAGAAATAAAGAGTATTCAATTATGAAAGGAGGAAGATAAATTGTCTCTATTTGCAGACGACATGATTGTATATTTGGAAGACCCCATCATCTCAGCCCAAAATCTCCTTAAACTGATAAGGAACTTCAGCAAAGTCTCAGGATACAAAATCAATGTGCAAAAATCACAAGCATTCCTTTACACCAATAACAGACTAAAAGAGAACCAAATCAAGAGCGAACTCCCATTCACAATTGCTACAAAGAGAATAAAATACCTAGGAATACAACTAACAAAGGTTGTAAAGGACCTCTTCAAGGAGAACTATGAACCACTGCTCAAGGAAATAAGAGAGGACACAAAAAGGTTGAAGAACATTCCATGTTCATGGTTAGGAAGAATCAATATCATGAAAATGGCCATACTGCCCAAAGTAATTTACAGATTCAATGCTATCCCCATCAAGCTACCAATGATCTTCTTCACAGAACTGGAAAAAACCACCTTAAACTCATATGGAACCAAAAGAGTGCCCACATAGCCAAGACAATCCTAAGCAAAAAGAACAAAGCTGGAGGCATCATGCTACCTGACTTCAAACTATACTGCAAGGCTACAATAATCAAAACAGCATGGTACTGGTACCAAAACAGAGATATAGACCAATGGAACAGAACAGAGGCCTCAGAGGCAATGCCATACGTCTACAACCCTCTGATCTTTGACAAACCTGACAAAAACAAGCAATGGGGAAAGGATTCCCTGTTTAATAAATGGTGTTGGGAAAACTGGCTAGCCATGTGCAGAAAGCAGAAACTAGACCCCTTCCTGACATTTTATACTCAAATTAACTCCAGATGAATTAAAGACTTAAACATAAGACCTAACACCATAAAAACCCTAGAAGAAAAGCCCAGGCAAAACCATTCAGGACATAGGCATAGGCAAGGACTTCATGACTAAAACATCAAAAGCATTGGCAACAAAAGTCAAAATAGACAAACGGGATCTAATTAAACTCCAGAGCTTCTGTACAGCAAAGGAAACTATCATTAGAGTGAATCACAACTAACAAAATGGGAAAAAATTTTTGCAATATACCCATCAGACAAAGGGCTAATATCCAGAATCTACAAAGAACTAAAACAGATTTACAAGAAAAAAACAAACAAACCCATTCAAAAGTGGGCAAAGGACATGAACAGACGCTTTCAAAAGAAGACATATTTGAGGCCAACAAACATGACAAAATCCTCATCATCACTGATCATTAGAGAAATACAAATCAAAACCACATTGAGATACCATCTCATGACAGTTAGAATGGTGATCATTAAAAAATCTGGAGACAACAGATGCTGGAGAGGATGTGGAGAAATAGGAACACTTTTACACTGTTCGTGGGAGTGTAAATTAGTTCAACCATTGTGGAAGACAGTGTGGCAATTCCTCAAGGATCTAGAAATAGAAATTCCATTTGACCCAGCAATCCCACTACTGGGTATATATCCAAAGGATTATAAATCATTCTACTATAAAGACACATGCACATGTATGTTCATTGTAGCACTGTTTACAATGGCAAAGACCTGGAACCAACCCAAATGTCCATTGATGATAGACTGGACAAGGAAAATGTGGCACATATACACCATGGAATACTATGCAGCCATAAAAACGATGAGTTCATGTCCTTTGTAGGGACATGGATGAATCTGGAAACCATCAGTCTCAGCAAACTGACACAAGAACAGAAAATCAAACACTGCATGTTCTCACTCATAGGCAGGTGTTGAACAATGAGAACTCATGGACACAGCGGGGGGAGCATCACACGCTGGGGTCTGTTGGGGGGACTAGGGGAGGACAGTCATGGGTAGGGAGTTTGGGGAGGGATAACATGGGGGAGAAATGCCAGATATAGGTGACAGAGGGATGGAGGCAGCAAACCACATTGCCATGTATGTACCTATGCAGCAATTCTGCATGATCTGCCCATGTACCCCAGAACCTAAAGTACTGTTAAAAAATATATGTATATGTATATAGATAGATAGATGATAGATAGATAGATACAAAGATACATGAGGCTAGTTAAGGTGATAATATCACATACCTTTTATCTGACATTGCAATTAAATTGCTATACATATTCCAGATAATATTTTTCACTTTGTTTTATCCTAATTTTTATAAGATCCAGATTTCTTTCACTTAATTTTCAGTGCCAACCAAAATCACCATGCCATTTGAGTACTATGAAAAAGTTGTGTCTACACTGCTTTAAATGCTTTTCCCTGAATTATTTTGGATAGCAAAAGACTGACTTTGAAGCTCTTAGTGATTCAGTATTAGTGTGAGTTGCATAGCTGAGAAAGGATATAAAGGTTCCTGAACCTCTCTTTACCCAACCCCTCCTAGACTGGTGCAAATTTGTTCAATTTCTAACATCTTCCTAGAAGAACATTCCGCACCCAGCTTAGGACCCCCTTCCAGTGTATACCATAGGTCGGTGTTGTTGGGATTTTCTTCCTTCTAATTTAAATGCTTATACTTAGGTCTGTTTCTTCTTATTGTTAAGTGAAAAAAGTAAAAGACTATCATCTGCTGAGAGAAAATTATTCAAAGCCCAGAAAACCATCTTTCAATAATCACCAGTTCTCATTGTTCTATGTTCATGTGGTTTTGAAATGTTTTAGACTCACCTCCAAAAATACCCACACCCCCCAGGCAAAACTGGTAGCAAAACAGCAACCCTGACATTGGTGTGCATGTTAAAACATTGTTCTGACTCAAAGAATTGGAATTTAATTTACTACTTGGGATAAACTGTAAAAACACCTCCATGATCAAAATAAAAGATGAAAAAGAAGAGCATCCTTGGGCCCCAGGGAGAGAACTAGATCTGATGGTATCTGGTGCAGCTTGCAAATGTGAACATTTCTTAAGGCCACAACAGGGCAAGAATACAGCAGCCAAGAAATAATTGAACTTGAAAATATTCCTGCCCCTTCGGGTGAAATCAACAGTGAAAACCACTAAGATGTTGAACAAGTTTTTAAAATTTACGTTAAATACCTATGTCTTTTGGAAATCCATTTTGCTTTTCTTTTTACTTAACTTGTGCATTTGTTGGCTATTGCTGCTACAGTGGATGCTATTGTTTGGCATTCAGATATCAAGAAACAACTAGCCAAAGTAAGGAGGAAGGTAGGGGGACATGAAGCCATGCTTACCTATGACTCAGTAGAGCTTGTGATATTTGCAAGAAAAGACTGACTGCCAAACTAACTTCAGAAAAGTGATGATGATGTTCCCCTGCTATCGAATACAATGTCATGGAAATATAGTGTTAGGTACAAAGATAAAATCAGAAGCACATAAGTCCCCTGGGAGGTGCAGCAGCAACAGGAGTGGTGTGTGGAACAGCCCTAGCAATGTGGAGGAGGAAGGATAAGTTTGGATTTGCTCATGAAGAAGCACAGTTTCTTACTGCATCTTTCTCAAAGCACTTCTTTTTATCTTCTGTGACACTATGTTTTCCTAGGTAGTAGGTCTTCCTACCTGCTGTGTTTTAATCTCTGGGTAATCTTTTGCCTTGAGCCTCCCAATGGAGAGCCCCCTCTGAGGCTCCTTTCTTACCCCCCTCCTATAACCATTCTCTATTCTCTGGCTATCATCTCAATTATGGACCCTGTATTTCCAAATGCTATTGATAATTTTCCATAGACATATGCACTGTAATGCATTGTAAGGTTGAATGGAATTCATAGGAGTGAGACATCCCTCATCAACCAGAAAAGAACAAACAGAATATACTGGTAACTATATATGCCCCAGGATAGATGTTCATGTATCCTTTATAGAATCTAAATATAAGCACAGTATTCTGTCTACAGGGAATCCTCAGTATAAGTTATTGACTGACTGACATAAATCCAAGTAAAGCATTCACATAAATCTGAGTAAAGTTTTATGTAACAGATTATAGGGTATTTTAAAAACTGAGCTATTTAGGATCACTAGTGTTGGACTGATAAGAGACAAAGAGAAATTAGAACTCCTTGGCTCCCGTTTTGTGCTTATCTGCTCAGCATTTGTCTTGACCCCAGGGCAGAAAAGCTGTTCCTCACACTTCTGCAACAATCGGTCACTTGCTGAGGGCTGGTTGGGGACTTTCAGCTCTGTGCCTGTGTGGGCTGAGGCCCAGGAGCACTCTGGTAGCCCTCCAAGAAAGTTGGTGTGAGCTTTGGAAGCAAGTGCACACAGAAGCCAGGCAGGAGGGTTGTCACACAGCAATGGCAGGCAGAACACTGGCAATCTCCACTACACCAAGAAAAAATTTAACATCTCATGAAGCGTAGTATTAATACAAATCTAATTCTTAGAAATTCCAGTAACATGGAATGTTAAATGAGTGCTTCCAGAGAGACACCATCACTGTTCAAGATTTAACTCTTCTTAAAACGCACCTGTTGGACCACTCTCCCAAGCTGTGTAGCATGAATACTTCACTTGGTGACAAGGCTGGCATTAGGATGGCATGCTGAGGGCAGCTGGGACAAAGGACATGGCACTTGATGGCTGTTTAGCTAGCTGAGGCCAGGAGAGTTACACTGTCCCTTCCTACTTATAGAACTCTGATTTCTAATGAGGACTAAGTTCTTCTTATTTTCATCTTGCCCAAATTCTTATCTAAGGGGTCTGGGGAGTTATGCCCTACAAATCACAAATTCTCATCAGATGGGTTTCATTTAACCCTATATATCATGACTTACTTTCCAACCTGACTCTGGCATAATGAAGCAGCATTGTTGTCTGGGGTTGAATACGTGGGGTTTGTTGTCTCATGCCAAGAAAATTAAGGACACAGACACACACATACGGAGTGGGCTAAGGAGCAGAATTTAAGAGCCAGAAGAAAGGAGAGAGCAGAAGCTGCTCTCTCTTGTATGAGAGGTGTATGAAAAAAAAAGGGAAAAATGGCCAACTGCAGTGGATTTTATAGGCATGGTTGGTGGTGTCTGATTTACATAGGGCCCACAGATTGGTTCGGCCAGGTGTGACGTCTACATGGTGTGTGGGGAAGGCTGGTCACCCCACCCTAATCATATTACCCAAAAGTCCGCTTGGCCAGGGCCATCTTGTCTGCTCCTTATAATACACATGGCTGGCAGAGAAAGGAAGATGAAACAGCCATTTTGAACATGATTGGCACAACTACCAGCATCTATTTCTGCAGCTCAATTTTACAGGCTGCTCTTTGTTAGAAAGGAAAATGATTTAGGGCTTGCTTTTCATTAAAAGGAAAACCTTACCAAGGGCTTCCTTACCCTCACTATCTGCCTAAGTAATTTTTAATTCCTGTATCAATAACATTACGAGACAAGGAAGAAAATAAAAATACTTTACTCCAAACCATGTTTCTTTGCCATATCTTGAAATGGCTCTGCAAAGCTGCCCTTTGTGGGGGAAAATTCTCATCTGTAAAGAATCTCTATTAAAATAGCTAGATATTTTTCTTCCAGGCCCTCCCAATCCTAATAAGGTTAACTAAAAGTCTAGCACCTTAAAGATCTGAATAGGAAACATTTGTCATCTATTGTCTCTAAGGACAGCTACTGTAAGGCTCCAAAAGAACCTTGGTCTCCACAATCTTTTATCTTAACCTGAACATTTCCTTTCTATGGATCCCAGGTTTTTAGACAAACTCAACCAATTGTCAGAAAATGTTTAAATTTACCTATAGCCTGAAACCCCGCCCCCCTTGAGTTAACCCACCTTTTTGGAACAAACTAATGTATTTATTAAATGTATTTGATTGATGTCTCACGCCTCTCTAAAATACATAAAACCAAGCTGCACCTTGAGCACATGTCCTCAGGACCTCCTGAGGGCTGTGTCACGGGTCAGGGTCACTCGTATTTGGCTCAGAATAAATCTCTTCAAATATTTTACAGAGTTTTACACTTTTTGTTGACACTAACTAGTGGCTTTGGTTTTATGACACTACAAGAGGCAGGAGAGACTGCAAGAGACACTAGGGAAATTCTTTTTTTAGAAAGTGTCTACTTTTAAGAAGAGGTATGATTGAGAAGAAGGGAAGTAAAACTTTTTTGTTTATTCTAAAACAAAGCCTACACATATCAATAATGTTGCCCTTCAAAATAGCATCCTCATTCCAACAACCCTCATTCCAGCAGAAGAGCAGCCATTGGGACTGTTGTGAGCCAGTTAAGACAGTCAATACTTTGACTTTAAAGTTACACCTTGATTCAATCTCAGAAACGTGAAATGAAATGTGGTGAGCTGTCTTACTTATTAGATATCACTCCAAATGAATGATTTTAGTTATTTACCAGTTTTTTTTTATAAAAAAAAAAACCTTTGTAATTGAAAAATTCAATGAAAAATTTCCTCCACTGAAGACACCATTTAGATCCAGAAGGCATTAAGCAGAAGTGCCATTATCTAGATATTAAAGGCCCCAAAGTACTAAATTAGAATTACTTGGATATTTCATGTAAACGTGGATTTTCTTTTCTTTTTTTTTTGCCCAAATTATCCAGGCAATTTACTGGTTTTCTTCTATAGCGCATAGTGTGTTACGGCTTTGTCATAGTTAGTGCATGTTACCACATATGCAGTTTTTTCTACGTTGTAGTTTAAAAAGTAACCACATAAATTATACAGCAAAAAGGCTCACATCTACTAGGAGCATAGCAGAAGCACAAACTTCAACTGGACTTCCTGTCAAAGTCGATGCTTTCATGTTCACGGACATAACATTGCTCCTGGATTTTTGTGGCCACTAACTAAGGCTGGGAGTAGATCAATTAAGGATCAAATGCACTCTTTGCATTCGTGACCATTGTGCAGTAAAATCTAATGTGAGTTGAAGGTAATTAATACCATCAGTACCTAAAGGTATTATACCTGTAATAGCTGTGCATTAATTAATACCATTTCTTGGTATTTGCCAATTACACAAGAACACACAGTGTTGTAAAAATGTTAAAAATATTTAAACCTTGATGGCTTCTGTCACTGTGTCTCATGAAAGAGAAGGAATAGAAACAAAAGAAGCAAAACTCCTTGTGGCTGTATGATGAGAATGCCATTCACAGAAGGACCTGCGCAGGTGAGCAGATAAAGGACACGGAGAGCTGGAAGTAGTTTAATTCCATGTCTGCTGCAGGTAGAGCATGCCTTATCTGCAATGCTTGGGACCAGAAGTATTTCAGATTTTGGATTTTGTTGAATTTTGGAATACTTGAATAGATATACTTGGGGGATAGGACCTAAATCTAAACACAAAATTCGTGTATGTTTCATAGATACCCTATACATATAGTTTGAGCACATTGGCCCATTGGAAATCAAAGGCATCACTACCTCTGCCACCATGTGGACAACCTGTGGTTGTTTGGCATCACCATCATGCTGTGTGCAGAAAAAGATATAACACAGCTACAGGGGGCCGGAAGGGTTGTTTTTCCCTGGGGGAGTGTCAGATAAGCTATGTATTTTGCACGTGCAATTTAGAAGTCAGATGTGGAAATTTCCATTTGTGGCATAATGTCAATGCACAACAAGTTTTGGATTTAGGGGCATTTTGGATTTCAAATCTTTGGATTAGAAACGTTAATGTACCTGCTTTTTGAGAGTTCATCACAGCTTGGGGAATGGAAAAAACTGATTTGACTAAAGGAAAAATAACTGATATGGTAGCACAAACATTTCAGAATCACACAGGTAAAAGAGTCTTGGAGAGGGATTCTATTACCTTTCTCTGACTTCAAGAACAGCCATTTGAATGAGGCAGTTATGTTTTATATGAAAATATCTGCTCTAGGGCAGAAGATACTGAAACTTATTTGGTAATGCATTTCAATCTCTAAAAACTAAGAAATATACTAATACTCATGCTTCTATTACCAATTTTTCTCATTACTAATGGAATTCATAATCAGTTAATCATTGTCATATGAATAATTCTCCTTCTTAAAAAAGGACATTCTTAAGTCATTCTTCAGCTTTTTGTTAAGCCTGGAGATAAATCTAGGTGTAATTTTTTACTCTTCAAACAATCTTTTTGATTCTTTTCAAAGACTCACTTGTCTTAAAATAAATCTGGTTTTAGTTAATATGTTTCAAATTGTTGTTAATAAATAGAGAATTCACACTACTTATTCTTTCCCATATTCTAGTAGCATTTTCTAGAAAGCTGGCCAAGTTTAAGGAAGAGCATTGTATCCACAAGCTAATGAGAGAATAATTGGCCAAAACAGGGGACTAAATTCACAATTATGTTTTTCTTTATACCATGTCTAATAAAATAAAATAGAATATGTGAGGAAAGAAGGCTTTAAGGAAGAAAGAAGAGGAAAAGGGGTCACAGAGTTGTGGAAGAAATATTTAGGAAATAAACACTCAGGAAATAGATGCTATACTCTTATTCTCACCTGTAGGGCTGGGGCTCTGAAAAGTTAATGGGAAGTGTCGGTGTTTCTGTGCTGATGAGAGTGCTCATTAGAGAGAGGATAATACAAGAAACAAAATACAAAAAAAGCAGGTGAGACGACATGGGATCCAGGTAGAGAGGGACTAGATTTAGGTAAAGCAATACTAGTAAATTCAACATAGCTGAAGAATTGCAGTTTGGGTATTGAATGTGGTATGAATTGATAGATTTGATGGTGGAAAGTTGATGGTGACTGCTTCTGTGATGTCTGTAAATGTTACAAATGAGAATAGTTAGAAAGGTGAGGGAGTAGGAGATTTGGGGGTAGAGAAAAAGATGTGAACTAGTAATTTAGGGAAACAGAAAAGTGAATAAACTAGGCATGTGTGGTAGGATTGCCCATCTGAGGTTAGTGGTCCTGGATATAAAGTGAGATCAATCAGCACAGTTCTTGGGTGGTCAGGCAGTCTCAATTTTACTTGTTGATGTTTTCTTTGTGTGTATTATCATTTGAGAGATCCCTCTCTTTGCCCATTGGCTGTTTGGATAACCTCTGGACTTGCTGAAAGTGTGGAGGGAATGTCCAAGCCCACTGCTGTCTGGAATACAACCTTGGACCGTGACGCAGCTGATAAGAGATAATGAAATGGAAGGAGGTGCCTAGAGAAGAGAGAACCCATTTTCCTCTGAGCTGGAGTATGCTCCCTACAAGTTGAAGATAAGAGAGCTGCAGGGAGGCCAGCTTATAGGTCAAGAAGCAGGAAGAAAGGGCCTTAGGATGAATAGCCAGCTCCAGCTTATCCTAGACAGCAAGGCTCCATCCTATTGTTGATTCTGGGAGTAAAATGGTTTCCCTGGTTACTGGAGCCTGTTTATTCAGTCAGGCCAAAGAGGCAAGTATGTTCACACCGTGGGAAGCATACGACAAGCTTTTGTTTAGTTTTTTTTTTTTCCTGTGCAGCATGATTTTATTATTTTTTAACTTTTATTTTAAGTTCAGGGGTACATGTGCAGGTCTGTTACACAGGTAAACTTGTGTCATGGGGGTTTGTTATGCAGATTATTTCATCACCTAGGTATTAAACCCAGTACTCATCAGTTATTTTTCCTGATCTTCTCCCTCCTCCTACCCTCCACCCTCTGAAAGGCCCCAGTGAGTATTGCTCCCCTCTATACGTTCATGTGTTCTCATCATTTAACTCCCACTTATAAGTGAGAACATGTAGTGTTTGGTTTTCTGTTCCGGTATTCGTTTGCTAAGGATAATGGCCTCCAGCTCCATCCATATGGTTGCAAAGACATGATCTAATTCTTTTTTGTGGTTGTATAGTATTCCATGGTGTATATGTATCACATTTTCTTTATCCAGTCTATCATTGATGGGCATTTAGGTTGACTCCATGTCTCTGCTGTTGTAAATAGTGCTCTAATGAACATACACGTACGTGTATCTTTATGTATATATGTATTTATTTATATTTTTTGAGATGGAGTCTTCCTCTGTCACTGAGGCTGGAGTGCAATGGTGTGATCTTAGCTCACTGCAACCTCTGCCTCCCAGGTTCAAGCAATTCTCCTGCCTCAGTCTCTCAAGAAGCTGGGACTACAGGCATGCACCACCACACCCAGCTAATTTTTGTATTTTTAGTAGAGACAGGGTTTCACCATGTTGGCCAGGCTGATCTTGAACTCCTGACCTCAGGTGATCCACCTGCCTCAGCCTCCCAAAGTGCTGGGATTACAGGTGTGAGCCACCATGCTCATCAGTATGTGTCTTTATAATAAAACAATTTATATTCCTTTGGGTATGTATCCTGTAATGGGATTGCTGGGTCAAATGGTATTTCTGTCTTGAGGTCTTTGAAGAATTACACCACACTGTCTTCCAGAATGGTTGAGCTAATTTATAGTCCCACCAACAGCGTATAAGCGCTCCTTTTCTCTACAGCCATGTCAGCATCTGTTATTTTTTGACTTTTTAATAATAGCCATTCTGACAGGTGTGAGATGGTATCTCACTGTGATTTTGATTTGCATTTCTTTAATGATCAGCAATGTTGAGCTTTTTTTCATATGATTGTTGGTTGCATGTATGTCTTCTTTGAAAAGTGTCTGTTCATGTCCTTTGCCCACTTTCTAATGGGGTTGTTTTTTTCTTGTAAATTAAATTTCTGTATCATCACATTGTCTCAGACTTTTGTTTCCATATAGCTGGGTTATTTCTGCTCTTCTTCCCCATGGCTGCTTGCTTTCTTACACATCCAGCCCTCTAAGTGGGAATCTTCTCTGAGGCCATCCTTGGTTTTCTCCTATGATCATTTTACACTCTCGCTCTTAGGAAGGTGAACCACTCTATTGGTTCTAGCACTCTCTGAGTCTCCCACTTTGTGTTTCCACAGAGATAAACATCAGAACTTCAACATGTCTAAAATCAAAACATTTGCTGTCTTTTCTCCTGGGTTTACTACATGAGATCATGGAGTTACCATTCTCACCATCTTATAAGATGGAAACTTTGGAATGTCATGACTTTATACTTTTCCTTCTCTGTTACTTCCAGTCTACCTCCACATCCTGTCCATTCTACTTACACAATATCCTTTTTTATCCATCCTCTTTTCTCCATCCCCCTCTGCCATTTTCTTCAGGACCTACAGCTGCTCTCTCAAGGATTACTTTGTAGCATCCTAGGTTGTCTCTCCAGCACTATTCTCTCTCTCCCTCTGCTCAAAGCCTTTACACCATCACTGTGCTATCATCCTTGGTGTTCTAATACCATGGTGTTCTAATTGATCCTGCCCAGTAAAGTCCAAACTCCTTAACGTAGCCCTCATGGCCTTCAATCATCTGTCTCTAGTCTTTCCAGCTTTTTTTTCTGTAATATATGTATCCTTACCACAT
Organism: Ateles fusciceps; assembly: GCA_036589455.1. Taxonomy (NCBI): domain Eukaryota; kingdom Metazoa; phylum Chordata; class Mammalia; order Primates; family Atelidae; genus Ateles; species Ateles fusciceps. Next base: position 9,906,413 of record JAZHEH010000572.1, on the reverse strand, counting down.
CAGTGGCACAATAAAACTCTTCCCAAGTATGCCCTATTCCCTTTTCTTTGTATAATCTCTCATATCATTTCTTCAATAATCACTTCCTTCTTTCCTCATAATCCATCACCAATTAAACATTCCTGGCTCCCCAGATTAATTGTAGATAGCATGACAACGTTGTTTCTACCTATATTCACAATAAAAACATATAAAATGTATAAAATATGAAAAACAAAATGTAATTGGCTTAAAATGTTATGTATATGATTACATAGACACACATATATAAAGTTTTCAAGCCAATTATGTTTCAGTTTTCCATTATAAAAGATATGTTAGCACACTGAAGAAAATCTGGGAGATGCAGATGGAAGAGAAAGATTTAGGTCATGGGACGATCCACATAACACAACCGCAATGAGGACACTAGTACATTTCCTTCTTTAGGTGTTTCTGGTTGAAATCATCATGCCCAACATTCCACCAGATTCCTCGGGCAGTGTTGAATACATCAAAGACTACCCCACCCAGCTGGTAAGTCTTGATTTGAACTCTTAGAGAACTCTTCTATTGGTGCTCTGATATTATTTTTATAAAAAGACTGCATTATTTTTGTTCAAAGCAGCCAAATGAAATCCATAGATCCACAAAAGATAAATTTAACCAAAAGCTCAAAGGCTTGACTTTCTCACCTTTTCCCAAGAAGACATTTTTGACAATTGTATCAGTCATCTAGGACTGGCATAACAACATACCACAGGCCGGGTGGCTTAAACAACAGAAATTTATTTCTCACAGTTCTAGAAGCAGGAAGGCTAAGATGAAGGTGTCAGCTAAGTAGGAGTTTCTCCTGAGGCCTCTCTTCTTGGCTTGCAGACAGTTCCCTTGTCACTGTGCTCTCACATGGTCTTTTCTCTGCGCATGGTGCATCTCTGCTGTCTCTTTTCTTTCTTACAAGGACATCAGTCATACTGGACTAGGATCCCACCCCTATGAGCTCGTTTAACTTTACCTCTGAAAGGTCCTATCTCCAAGTACAGTCACATTGGCTGTTAAAGCTTCAACATATGAATTTCAGGGGGACACAATTTGATCCACAACTGTGATGGAAGCTTTTACTCGGCCCCTTCAACATAAGACAAATGTACTAATAGGGATCTCATTTTACTCCCTTTGCTTTGCTAATAATCAGTGTTTTGGAATAAGAAAATGTAAAATGCCACCATAGATTTATATTAGCATCAAACTGGAAAGTTCATTTCACATGGCTGAACATTTCCATTTATATTAGCATCAAACTGGAAAGTTTATTTCACATGGCTGAACATTCACATTGAAATTTTGCCTCAGGCATAATTGTAAAAACTGCCCCCCATCATTTTCTACTAAAGGGGAATCAAAGAATACCAGTTTCATTTACAGAATTTGGTTACAGATCACACTGATACTAAAGGGAGGACAAGTGTCAGGTCTAACAATGTGGCAGCTGCTGTCCCAGCTTTTCCCATGGAGTTTCCAAGTCCATCTAGAAGAGCAGTATCTCTATTCCAGGAGATAATTTTATGTTGGATTTGGCATAGAAGGCAAATTCTGATATGTGTAAGGTGTTGACATTTCCAGAAGAAAGTCACAATGTGTTCTCTCCCAGGGTCACCAACAAGTTCTGAATATGGGACACAGCAGGGCATCTGTTCACCTCTCCCCCAACATCTAGAAAGTAAAGTCAGTTGCACTACACAAGAAGCTTAGTGGATGTACTTCGTTGTCACAAAGGGAGGTGTTGATTATGGAGAAACAAAGCCATGTACTCCTTGTCAGTGGGAGGGGTAAGACAGCCAAGAATCCAGAAAAACAAAGGCTCTCAAAGGCAAGCCAGAAAACGAATCAAACAACCAAGTGATCACACTGCAAAGAATAAATGTTTGAGTATAGCATTGATTCTTGTACTTGTCAGTTGGCTTTGTGGATGCCCTCAAATTGGAAGCTTGATGTTGGAAGAGCCCCACAGGGATGACATCAGAAAGGAACAAATAAGGGCTGGAGCAGCAATCAACTATTTATCACAGGCCAATCCCCAGCACTTAGAAAAGGTCTATGTATCAGAGACCCTGATATAGTTTCTGGCATTATGAGATTTGCTTTGGGAATCTAATAAAAGTGGTTACAATAAAGGCAATCAAATTGATGGACTTATAATTGCTATGGGTAAGGACAAGGTAAATTATCCAACTTCCCAGAGGTCTTCAAACCTCATTTTACAGTTATTCTGGTGCTCTTTTCTTCAGAAATCTTCTATGAATCCAAAAAACACAAATGCATTGAATGATGCAAATTTCATCTCCATCGTTTCTTGCCAGCTCTCTTAGTCAGGTGCTAATGAGCAATAAAATGGTCCCTAAACAGGCTTTTGTAAAGAGAAGGAAGAAAACCCAGGAACCAGGACAACCCAAAGCTGGATCATCACTCAGAATGAGCTATAAATTATCTTAACTATCTTCTACAATGCTGTCTGCAATATTAGGTTTGTCAATCCAGTTGTCACATGGCATCAAAATTGTACCATTAACACTAGGCATTCCTCAGCAGAGAGTTTTCTAGGCAACAGTGCTTCTTGTTTTCCTCTTTCTCTTTATAAACAGAAAACATGGAATCCATGTTTTCCCTATAAGATAAACATGTGATTCACTTACCATAGGGCTGTCTCTAAAATAACTCTGACTCAGGGTGTGGACATCATCTCATCCATTATCATCACATTATTCTTTAAGTAACCACTTTCAGGGATAGAACTGTGCCAACGAGGTAGCAGCCAGGTCACATGGTGGCTTTAGTTTACTCCCTCAAACATGCAATTCCAATTACCAAAAAATAAGTGACTCTTAATGACAGGTTCAATAATAGTGGGTGTGGAATCACTTATAGTTCTATGACTAAGCCAGGTTTTGCATCAAAAATTAAATCATTGAAATGATACTTTCTTTTAAATAGGAATGGACAAGCAGAAATGACTCACTGTGTTTTCCAACTGCACTCAAGACCTGGTTCCATATGCCCTCCTCCTCTGCTTGAGCAGAAGGTGAAAGAGGTTGTGGAGACTGTGGGATTTGGTGAGTCTTACAAATTTCTCAGAGTCAATTTCCTGAAAAGCAGTAACTTATATTTCACAAAGTTTCAGTGTGACACAAAATTAAACTTATCTAATATTGACTTTCATAGGCCATTGAATCTTGAAGGCAAATGCTCGTTGACTTCACCACAACATCAAAGGGCACCTGGCCAAGAAAGGCCAGTTAGGGCCAGCCTTTATGCAAACACAGCTGAGGTATTTATCCTGTCTTTCTTCATCACAAAAGTAGCATGGAGAATAATGGAGAATAGAGTTCAAGTGGAGAAGGAACTGTCCAGAATTTAGAGAAGGGATCACATATCAGTCCTGGCCTTGATAATTGGGCCACATGTACTATATCCAAGTTGATATCTTCAATTTGGGGAAAGTTTTCTTGCCTTTCCCTCAGGCTCCCAAGCCATTGGCAATCCCCCCCATTAAAAACATTCTCATTCACATTTCTGCTTCACTTTGGGCTATAGGAACAACAGATGTTGGGTACTTCTAGGGAGCAGAGCCATTATAAGTGGATGTAGATCTTGCAAATAGAGAGGTCTAGAGCTTTCTCAAGACCTTTGGACCAAGCAGATGACATCACAAGGTGTACCTTATGCTAAATGCCTGATCTCTAAGACCCTCCACCAGCTGTCAGGCAGACAGCATGCTCACGACATGACAGCTAGTCATTCAAGGTCCAGAAGAACATGAAGACCGGCCCACCCCTGAAAATGACTGGGATCAAGCTCAGCCTCACAATGACTCTTATTCTGTCCCTAACAGTGTTTAAAAACACACCGTCTTAAGCAACAAGGGGAACTGACCATGTGTTCACAACAGTTCATTTCTTACCCTCTGCTTTGGCTTGACCAAACTGTAGTCAGGCTTCTCTCCTCCACAAAGGTTCCTAGACTTTGGCTCTCCCTCAAGTTTAAGCAAGCACTGAAACACTAAGGAGCAGAACTTCTGTAACAGCTCATCCCAAAAATCAACTGACCATAGAAAAAAAATACTTCCTGTTGAAATATCCTCGTTTTGCCACCTGCTCACCCACACTCCATGCCCTTCTCCTCCACAAAGGTCTGGCTTATCTTTCTCCTTCTGTAATAAAGAAGAGCTTCTTCTATTTGATTTTGAGACACTTGCAGATATCTGAGGTTGGCATGTTCTCCCTATTGCAATAATCTTTTTGAGTAAAGTCTCTCCTTATCTAAGTCCAATTTACCTTTATTTAGTATCATACAACTGGATACTTTATAGAAATAAAAATAAATGAGCCATGAATATATGCAACAACATGGGTGAATCTCACAAATACAATGTGAAGCATAAAAAGGAAGAACTAAATGGCTATGTACTGTATACTTTTATTTATATGAAGTTCATAACAGGAAAAATGAACATAAATTGTTGAAAGTCAGGATAGTGGCTCCCTTTAGGGGGCAGGTGCTGGAGGGGGACAAGGAGGGCTCCTAGGGTGCTGATAGTATTCTATTTCTTGATCTGGAATATATTCTATTTGTGAAGAGTCACCTCATGACAGATGCATAATTTGGAAAACTTTCTATGTGTTCTAATTCCATAAAAAATTTACTTAAATTTAATCTCTTAGAATTTATAATTTATTTTTCTCAAACAAACTTGTATGAAGCTAAAAAAAGGGCCTCAATGGTTTCTAACTAGCAAATGAATACATATAATTTACATATGTGACTTAAATGGTGATAAAGAATAAAATAAGTTAGCCCACAGATAACAATTTAATTATTAAGATGCTGGCGTGTTCACGATCACTTAAGGAACTGTCTTAGTCTATTTGCATTGCTATGAAGGAACACATGAGACTGAATATTTTATAGAGAAAAGAGGTTTATTTTGGCTCACAGTTCTGCAAGCTGTATGGGAAGCTTGGCACCAGCATCTGCCTCTGGTGAGGGCCTCAGGAAACTTCCAATCACATGAAAGATGAAGGGGGAGCTGGCATGTACATGGAGAGAGTAGGAGCAGGAGCAGGAGAAGGATGGAGAAGGTCCCAGACTCTTAAACAACCAGATCCCACATGAACTAACTGAGTGAGAACACTCATCGCCGAGGCAATGGCACTAAGCCATTCATGAAGAATCCACCCCATGATCCAATGCTCTCCCTAGGCCCCACCTTCAATGCTGGAGATCACATTTCAACATGAGATTCTGAGGGAACACGCATTCAAACCATAGCAGGAGCCCAACTGAATTTCCTATCATATTCTAACTATGTTTGTTAGATGTTTTGATGTTTAATACATTAAAAAAGTAAAAATATCAATTTGCAACAATCACAGCTTTTGAATGTTCTGTGGGAGAAAAAATGTAGTTAGTACAGTAGAAGAATATCAAGGGAAGCTGCTTATCATTATCAAAAAATTTCATGATGACAGACTATGACAACACAAAATGTGTATATGTTTAACTTAAACGTGAACTTTTTCCTACCTGGCTGGTTCTCTGGTTTTCGTGTGTGATGGTCACAGTAGTATAAATATCCTTGGAACTTTATTTTCTTATCTTGTGTAGTGACAAAGAATAATAACTAGTTCAGTTACATTTTCAAGAGACCTGTCATAACAATGATCTTATTCTTTATTTTCTCAAGAAATAATGTTTCCACTTACAACTTAATGTTCTAGGTATAATTTTAACCAGGGCTTTACAAAATGCACAGGGCTTATAATTTCCAATTCCTAAACCTTCTAGTGGAAGGATTGGCTGTAGTTAAATGATAAGCAGTAATAAAATAAATTTAATTACAAATTATAATAAATGTTTTGAAGGTAAAGTACACAGTGCTGCAAGAACATATAGTGGGGCTTGAGTTTGTATGTTTAAGAAAAATTATATTGGCTTCAATGTGAAGATTGGAGTGTAAAGCAGGGAAATGCATGTATGAAAACCACCTGGGAGGCTTTCGTGTAGTGTAGGAAAGAGGTGGTAATTTATGAAAGGGTTTGGCATTGGAGACAGAGAGAGTGGATGAATTTGAGGCATTTGGGAGGTAAAAAGCTCTCACACTGTGCTCATACCTCACACTGTAGTTATGTAAAACTATTTGCAGGTCCCAGAAGATACCAGCTTTGTCTTGCTTTGTACCTGATGTTTCTTTCCTGAGTCATCTTTTCTTTAATGTTCCATCTAGCTACATGTCACTCATCTTTCAGCACTTTGCTCTTCCATGAACTCCCGTGGCTCCCTGTTTTTGCCACTGTTGTCACACTTGTAACACAGCTTTTTTGACATCTGCTTACTGTTGGTCTCCATGCTAGACTGTTAGCCATTATACTTGAGGGCACTATTTTGTTTCTGTACCACCAGCACTGGGTCCATGATCCAAATAGAGTAACAGAAAACACATATGTCTTAAATTACAGCCCAGCCAGGTAGGATTATTGCAAACTCTTTTATAACTTCATTATTCTTTCAAAGAATCGATTTTGGTTTTTAAAATTCTGTTATATGTTTGTTTTGTGTTTCATTAATTTTGGCTTCTATCTTCATTAGTTATTCCATTTTTGAGGGGTTTATTTCTTTTACTAACTTCTTGAGATGGATGTTTAAATTATTGATTTTTGGTCTTTATTCTTGTCTAACATATATGTTTAAGGTTATGGATTTTCCTCTAAAACATGACTTTAATTGAATTCTGCACATATGTTATCACTAAGTTCAAAATATTTTTAAATTTCTGTTGTGATCTCTTTTTGACCAAAAGGTCACTGAGAAATATATTTTATATTTTAAAACATATGGTAATTTTCTAGTTATCTTTTTATGATCCATTAATCTGTGGTCATATAATATGTGTGCTTTTACTCCTTTGAAATTTGTTAAGAATTGCATTATGGTCTAGCAATTTAAAAAAATTTCTGCATGCATTTGAAAAGAATGTATGGTCTGCAGTTGTTGGTTATTTAAACACATAAATTTTAACTGGATTGTTCAAATATTCTATATCACTACTTTTTTTTGTCTGATTGTTCTATCAGTTCCATAGAGGTATTTTTAAATCTTCTAGCATGAATGTGCATTTGCCTGTTTCTTCTTTGTAGTTCCATCAGTTTTTGCTTTATATGTTTTTAGGCTATTTTACTAGGTGACGTAAAGTTAGAATTATTATATATAACTGTTAAATCCTCTTCCCATAATGTCTCTCATTTTTGCTTTAAAGCATATATATACACATATATTTCTCATATTAGTGTAGTTATATCAGCTTTCTTTTGGTTATTTATTGGTGACTAACAAAGTATCCATGAACATAGTCACTTAAAACAACAAATATTATTTCTAATACTTTAAGAGAATCAGGAATCTAGATGCAGCCTAGTCTTTCATGAGGGTGCAGTCAGGATGTCAAATGGGTCTGCAGTCTTCTGAAGGCTTGACTGGGGCTGGATGATGCACTTCCACAAGGGCTCACTCACATAGCTGTTGACTGGAGACATCAGTTTCTCACTGGTTTTTGGCAGGAAGCCTTGGTTCCTCACATGGATCTCTTCATAGGGCTGCTCGAGTGTCCTCATGATATGGCAGCTAGCTTCCCACAGAGCAAGCAATCCAGAGAAGGAGATCAAAGAGGAAGCCACAATGTATTCTATGGCTTAGTTTCAGAAGTTACACACTTGTACTTCTGCCACATTCTGTTCATTAGAAGTGTCACTAAATACAACCCATTCTCAAGGGAGGGGAAATAGGCTCCACCTTTGAAGGGAGAAGTATCAAGAAATTTGTGGTTATATATATATATATATATATATATATATATTTGTTTTTTTAATTGCACTTTAGGTTCTGAGGTACATGTGAAGAACATGCAGGATTGTTGCATAGGTACATACATGGCAATGTAGTTTGCTGCCCCCTGTCACCTATATCTGGCATTACTCTCCATGTTATCCCTCCCCAACTCCCTACCCCACGCTGCCCTTCCCCTAGTGTCCCCTCTACAGACCTCAGTGTGTGATGCTCCCCTCCCAGTGTACATGTGTTCTCATTGTTCAACACCCACCTATGAGCGAGAACATGTAGTGTCTGATTTTCTGTTCTTGCATCAGTTTGCTGAGAATGATGGTTTCCAGGTTCATCCATGTACCTACAAAGGACACGAACTCATCGCTTTTTATGGCTGCATAGTATTCCATGGTGTATATGTGCCACATTTTCACTGTCCAGTCTATCATCAATGGGCATTTGGGTTAGTACCAAGTCTTTGCTATTGTAAATAGTGCTGCAATGAACATATGTGTGCATATGTTTTTATAATAGAAAGATTTATAATCCTTTGGATATATACCCAGTAATGGGATTGTTGGGTCAGATGGAATTTCTATTTCTAGGTCCTTGAGGAATCGCCACACTGTCTTCCACAATGGTTGAACTAATTTACACTCCCAACAACAATGTAAAAGTGTTTCTATTTCTCCACATCCTCTCCAGCATCTGCTGTCTCCAGATTTTTTTAACGATCACTATTCCAATTGGTGGAGATGGTATCTCAATGTGGCTTTGATTTGCATTTCTCTAATGACCAGTGATGATGAGCATTTTTTCATATGTTTGTTGGCCTCATATACGTCTTCTTTTGAAAAGTGTCTGTTCATGTCCTTCACCCACTTTGGAATGGGTTTGTTTGTTTTTTTCTTGTAAATCTCTTTTAGTTCTTTGTAGATTCTGGATATTAGCCCTTTGTCAGATGAGTAGGTTGCAAAATTTTTTCCTCATTCTGTTGTTTGCTAGTTCACGCTAATGATTATTTCTTTTGCTGTTCAGAAGCTCTGCAGTTTAATTAGATCCCATTTGTCTATTTTGGCTTTTGTTGCCAATGCTTTTGATGTTTTAGTCTTGAAGTCCTTGCCTATGCCTATGTCCTGAATGGTTTTGCCTAGATTTTCTTCTAGGGTTTTTATGGTGTTAGGTCTTATGTTTAAGTCTTTAAGCCATCTGGAGTTAATTTGAGTGTAAGGTGTCAGGAAGAGGTCCAGTTTCTGCTTTCTGCACATGTCTAGCCAGTTTTCCCAACATCATTTATTAAACAGGGAATCATTTTCCCATTGCTTGTTTTTGTCAGGTTTATCAAAGATCAGATTGTTGTAGATGTGTGGTGTTGCCTCCAAAGCCTCTGTTTTGTTCCATTGGTCTATATCTCTGTTTTGGTACCAGTACCATGCTGTTTTGATTACTGTAGCTTTGTATATAGTTTGAAGTCAGGTAGCGTGATGACTCCAGCTTTGTTCTTTTTGCTTAGAATTGACTTGGCTATGCGGGCGCTCTTTTGGTTCCATACAAAGTTTAAGGTGGTTTTTTCCAGTTCTGTGAAGAAGATCATTGGTAGCTTGATGGGGATAGCATTGAATCTGTAAATTACTTTGGGCAGTATGGCCATTTTCATGATACTGATTCTTCCTAACCATGAGCATGGAATATTTCTCCATCTGTTTGTGTCCTCTCTTATTTCTTGAGCAGTGGTTTGTAGTTCTCCTTGAAGAGGTTCTTAACATCCTTTGTTAGTTGTATTCCTAGGTATTTTACTCTATTTGTAGCAATTGTGAATGGCAGTTTGTTCTTGATTTGGCTCTCTTTAAGTCTGTTACTGGTGTATAGCAATGCTTGTGATTTCTGCACATTGATTTTGTATCCTGAGACTTTGCTGAAGTTGCTTATCAGTTTAAGGAAATTTGGGGCTGAGACAATGGGGTCTTCTAAATATACAGTCATGTCATCTGCAAATAGAGACAATTTGACTTCCTCCTTTCCTAAGTGAATACCATTTATTTCTTTTTCTTGCCTGATTGCTCTGGCTAGAACTTCCAATACTATATGGAATAGGAGAGGTGAGAGAGGGCATCCCTGTCTAGTGCCAGATTTCAAAGGGAATGCTTGCAGTTTTTGCCCATTCACTATGATGTTGGCTATGGGTTTGTCATAAATAGCTTTTATTATTTTGAGATACGTTCCATCAATACCTAGTTTATTGAGAGTTTTTAGCATAAAGGGCTGTTGAATTTTGTTGAAGGCCTTCTCTGCATCTATTGAGATAATCATGTGGTTTTTGTCTTTGGTTCTGTTAATGTGGTGATTACGTTTATAGACTTGCATATGTTGAACCAATCTTCATCCTTGTGATGAAGCCTAATTGATTGTGATGGATAAACTTTTTGATGTGCTGTTGCAATCGGTTTGCCAGCATTTTATTAAAGATTTTTGCATTTATATTCGTCATGGATATTAACCTGAAGTTTTATTTTCTTGGTATAAATTTTCCTTTAGACACTGCTTGAAATGTGTCCCAGGGATTCTGGCACGTTGTGGCTTCATTCTTTTTGGTTTTGAAGAACATCTTTATTTCTGCCTTCATTTCATTGTTTATCCAGTCAACATTCAAGAGCCAGTTGTTCAGTTTCCATGAAGCTGTGCAGTTCTGATTTAGTTTCTGAATTCTAAGTTCTAATTTGATTGCACCGTGGGCTGACAGACTGTTTGTTTTGAATTCCATTCTTTTGCGTTTGCTGTGGAGGGATTTACTTCCAATTATGTGGTCAGTTTTAGAGTAGGTGTGATGTGGTGCTGAGAAGAATGTATAGTCTTTGGATTTGGGGTGGAGAGTTGTGTAAATGTCTATTAGGTTTCCTGGTCCAGGTCTGAGTTCAAGTTCTTGATATCCTTATTAATTTTCTGCCTCATCGATCTGTCTAATATTGACAGTGGAGTGTTAAAGTCTCTCACTATTATTGTGTGGGAGTCTAAGTCTCTTTGTAGGTCATTAAGAACTTGCTTTATGTGTCTGGCTGCTCCTGTATTGGATGCGTATATATTTAGGATCATGAGCTCTTCTTGTTGCATTGATCCTTTTACCATTATGTAATGCCCTTTTTTTGCCTCTTTTGATCTTTGTTGGTTTAAAGTCTATTTTATCAGAGACTAGGATTGCAACTCCTGGCTTTTCTTTACTCTTCATTTGGTTGGTAAATCTCCCTCCATCCCTTTATTTTGAGCCTATGTATATCCTTGCATGTTAGATGTGTTTCTGAATACAGCACACTGATGGGTTTTGACTTTTTATCCAATTTGCCAGTCTGTGTCTTTTGATTGGGGGCATTTAGCCCATTTACATTTAGGCTTAATAGTGTTATGTATGAATTTGATCCTGCTATTTTGATGCTAGCTGGTTGTTTTGCCTGTTAGTTCATGCAGTTTCTTTATTGTGTTGATGCTCTTTACCATTTGGTATGTTTTTGGAGTGGCTGGTACTGATTGTTCCTTTCTATTTTTAGTGCTTCTTTCAGGAGCACTTGTAAAGCAGGCCTGGTGGTGACGAAATCTCTCAGCAATTGCTTGTTCGTAAAGGATTTTATTTCTCCCTTGCTTATGAAGCTTAGTTTGGCTGGATATGAAATTCTAGGTTGAACATTCTTTTCTTTAAGGATGTTGAATATTGGCCCCACTCTCTTCTGGCTTGTAGAGTTTCTGCTGAGAGATCGGCTGTGAGTCTGATGGGCTTCCCTTTGTGGATAACCCGACCTTTCTCTCTGGCTGCCTTTCGCATTTTTTTCTTCATTTCAATCCTGGTGAATCTGACAATTATTTGCCTCGGAGTTGCTCTTCTTGAGGAATATCTTTGTGGTGTTCTCTGTATTTCCTGGACTAGAATATTGACCTGCCTTGCTAGGTTGGGGAAGTTCTCCTGCATAATATCCTGAAGAGTGTTTTCCAGCTTCGATTCATTCTCTTCGTCACATTTAGGTACACCTATCAAACATAGATTAGGTCTTTTCACATAATCCCATATTTCTTGGAGGCTTTGTTAATTCCTTTTTAACCTTTTTTCTCTAATCTTGCCTTCTCATTTTATTTCATTGAGTTGATCTTCAATCTCTGATATCCTTTCTTCTGCTTGGCTGATTCAGCTATTGAAACTTGTGTATGCTTCGTGAAGTTCTCGTGTTGTGTTTTTCAGCTCCATCAATTCATTTATATTCCTCTCTAAGCTGTTTATTTTCATTAATATTTTGTCAAACCTTTTTTCAAGGTTCTTAGTTTCTTTGCATTGTGCTAGAAAATGTTCTTTTAGCTCAGAGAAGTTTGTTATTACCCACCTTCTGAAGCCTGTTTCTGACAATTTGTCAGACTCTTTCTGCATCCAGCCTTGTTCCCTTGCTGGTGAGGAGTTGTGATCCCTTGGACGAGGAGAGGCATTCTGGTTTTGGGTGTTTTCATCCTTTTTGTGCCAGTTTATTCCCATCTTTGTGGATTTATCTACTTCTGGTTTTTGTAGTTGGTGGCTTTCAGATGGGGTCTCTGGATGTCCTTTTGTTGATGATGAAGTTATTTCTTTCTGTTTCTTAGTTTTCCTTCTAACCATCAGGCTCCCCTGCTGTAGGACTGCTGGAGGTCCACTCCAGACCCTGTTTGCCTGGGGGATCACCTGCAGCAGCTGCAGAACAGTAAGGGTTGCTGCCAGTTTCTTCTTCTGTTGTCTCTGTCCCAGAAGGATACCTGCCAGATGTCAGCCTGAGCTCTTTCCTTTATGAGGTGTCTCTGGATATACAGGGGTCAGGGGAGCTGCTTGAGGAGACAGTCTGTCCCTTATAGGAGCTCAAGTGCTGAGCTGTGAGCTCCATTGTTCTGTTCAGAGCTGCTGGGCAGGTATGTTTAAGTCTGCTGCAGCGGAACTCATACTGCCCTTTTTCCCCCAGGTGCTCTGTCCTGGGAAGGTGGGGCTTTATTTATAAGTTTCTGTCGTGCTTCTACCTTTTTTTCAGAGATACCCTGCCCAGCAAGGAGGTAGCCTACTCACAGTCTGCCAGCAGAGGCGTCGCTGAGCTGCTGTGGGCTCTGCCGAGCTGCTGTGTTAACTTCCTTGCAGTTTTGTTTATAGGGGTATAGTTAGAACTGCCTCAGTAATGGCAATCTGCCTCAGTAATGGCAGTCTGCCTTAGTAATCGCTGACTGTCTCTGTAATGGCCAATTTCCTCAGTAATGGTGGACTGCCTCAGTAATGGTGGACTGCCTTGGTAGTGGTGGACTGCCTCGGCAATGGCGGACGCCCTTCCCCCCCCACAGAGCTGGACCATCTGGGTCCAGCTGTGCTTGCTGTGCAACTCTCAATCCAGAGCGTTTCAGATTGCTGGTCTGTGTGGGGGGTGATACTGGCTGAGCTAGATCACCTGGCTCTCTGTTTCAGCCTCCTTTTTTTTCAGTTGAACAGGCAATTCTGTCTCCCAGGCATTCCAGTCACCAGTTGAAATGGCGCTCGGATTTGTATGAGTTTTTGTGCGGAGACCTGCTCAGCCAGCTGAAAGAGCTGCACTGGAGACTCGTGGTGCTTTTTCACCCAGGAATCTCCTGGTCTGTGGGCAGTAAAAATTTGTTTGGAAATGTGGTGATCACTCACCCTCTGCATTTTCACTGGGAACTGTAATCCAGAGCTGTTCCTAGCTGGCCATCTTGGATCATCCTCTGTGGTCATATTTAAAAACTATCACAATTAGTATTTGCTGTATATATTTTTTCATTCCTTTACTTCTAGAGTGGTTTTTATGTTTTAGGTTTGGCACATATTAAGAAGAATATACATAGATTTTATGCCAGTCTGTCAATGTTTGTCTTTTAATTGTAGCATTTAGCCCATTTCTTTCTTTCTTTTGTTTTTTCGAGATGGAGTTTCACTCTTGTTGCCTAGGCTGGAGTGCAGTGGCAGGATCTTGGCTCACCACAATCTCTGCCCTCCGGGTTCAAGTGATTCTCCTGCCTCAGCCTCCCCAATTAGCTGGGACTACAGGTGCATGCCACCACACCCGGCTAATTTTGTATTTTTAGTAGAGACAAGGTTTCTCCATGTCGGTCAGGCTGGTCTTGAACTCTCAACCCCAGGTGATCTGCCCACCTCAGCCTCCCAAAGTGCTGGGATTACCATTTTCATTTAATACATCTATTGCTGTACTGGAGTTTAAATATACTCTGTTGTTGCTTGATTTCTCTTCATCTTATTGTGTGTGTTCTTTTCTCTATTTCTTACCTTTTGGGTTGAGATGATCTGAAGCTGGGTTTCAGTCTCTGTGAAGGCTAGTCTACTCAGATTGACCACTACTCCTAGGGAGCTGCCCTTCAGGATCCCTGCTGAGAACAGACTCTGAACACCTTACGGTGCTGCTGTTCATGTGAGCTGGTTGAAAGTTTTGCTCAGCTTCTCGGCTTCTCAGCATCCTCTTCTAGAACCAGCATACAGTCGAGTGGGAAAGAGGTCCCAAGCCGACCTTACCTCTGTGGGTTTCTGTCCCAGATTTCGGCTCTGTAATTATCCCCTATCTTGTTGGCTCTCCCAAGCTCTCAAGCAGAATTTTAAAAAATTATTTTCTAGCTGTTTATTTGGGAAGATTATTCTGAATGTCTCAGTTTGCCTTCAATGAAAGTGCAATTTTATCTTACTTAATTTTCACAAATGGTGGAGTAAGGATTATTATTCCTTTGCTAGTGAGGAAATTGGTCACAGATGAGCCAAGTAAAATGCTCAAAGTTACATTGAGAAAGTGACAAACTTAGAATTTGAAACTGTATTTCTGTCTGTAAAATTCAGGCTATTTACATTAGCTAAAAGCAATTTTGGCTGATATCCTCAAATGGAACACACCATTAGAAGATTTATTAATAACAATAATGCTTATACTTCTCACCAATTATAAATGTATGTTTGAAAAATTGAAAATCTTTATTTTATAGTAGTTTTTAATTAATTGCATTGAAACATAGTGATTTTGAGTTTCCTGAGTATTGTGATTTATAGTTTTATAATTCCTTATTGAAACTGACTAGGAATCAGCATTTTATCAAATAGTGGTACTTTATCGTTAAGGTCTAATTAAACGAGTAAGTGCTTATTTTTATAGTATGCATTAAAAATTGTCTCAATTTTAGAATTTCTTAACTGCTGCTTCTTTATTCCTTATCCAGGACTCAATTTAAAGAAACTCAGTCTTGCTTTAAGTATCATTTATCTCCCATTAAAATTCTATTGTAAAACAATTAATTTTTTCCATAAAGGTATATAAATATTAAATTCTGCCATCTGTTATTTGTCTTTCAGGGATGATATTTTGAAATCTATATAGATCTTTAAATAGTCAACAAAAAGAACTGAAGAAAAATTATTTTCTCCTTTAAAAGACACATCTGTATTTGGAGATAGCTTCTTTGCTTATTTTCATTGATTGGAAACTTTACTTTCTTTAGCAGAAAAATCAGAATATTTCCATCTGCTCTGCAATGATGAAGTTAAAGTTGAAGTCAATATTTTAGAAAAGTATTAGGTTGGTGTAAAAATAATCGCTGTTTTTGCAGTTACTTTTTTTTTTTTTTTTGAGACATAGTCTTGCTGTGTTGCCCGGGCTAGAGTACAATGGCACAATCTCAGCTCACTACAACCTCCGCTTCCCAGGTTCAAGAGATTCTCCTGCTTCAGCCTCCTGAGTAGCTGAGATTACAGGCACCCACAACCACACCTGGGTAATTTTTGTATTTTTAGTAGGGACGGGGTTTCTCTATGTTGGCCAGGCTGGTTTCGAACTCCCGAACTCAGGCGATCCATCCACCTCGGCCTCCCAAAGTGCTGGCTTTACAGGCATGAGCCACTGCTCCCGGCTTTTTGCAATTACTTTTAATGGCAAAAACTGCAATTACTTTTGCACCAACATAAAATAGCAAAGGCTAAAATGTACACATTTCTTCAATAAAGGGTATGGACCTATGGCCTGAGAACCAGAGTTTCTGAGGTTACTGAAGGATTTTTGTGTCAAGAGTGCCCTAGAGTGCATCTGGCCTCTAAGCAGACTTGACTTTTTTTCTCAAGTGTTGGTGCCAGGCAAGAGAAAAGGAAATAATAGAGGCCTCTCAGGCCAACTGGTATTAGCTTTAAGGGAACAAAATAAATGAAATCTGATTTAGGATTTTTTCCTTTAGAAACTCTAAATTAGATTAGACAACTTATCTTTTTAGAGTAGGGAGACAGACATTTGGAGTAGGGCCCCAGAGATGACCAAAGAGTGTACCTTTTCCTGCACCATTGTTAAATCTATTAGAATCCAAACTCTGTGATGGGCAGCTGCAGAGGAAAGATACAGGCTTTGAGGCAGTGGAAAAATTTTCACCCTGAGGAGGAGAATATAGTAGTGCCGGGGGTCCTTGAATTCCATCTAACATGCTCTGGGTCTGTTGGGTGCAGACCATAGGTCAGTATGTCCTGGGAAGTCAAAATTACCGCTTTTTTTCTGGTTTCAAATACCAAGTATTTAAAAATAGGAGGAAGAAATCAATCAAAGGAGGAGGAAAAGAGGGAGAAGAGTTTTAAGAAAAGTTACCTTTGATAACTGCAAAGACATTAGTGGAACTTTTGCCTAAGAGTTGCAATTTTGTGTGTGTGTGTATTCTAGAAGCTTAAGATGGCAGAGAAGAGAAAATGTAGGCTGCAATGGGGTAAGCTGCCTTTCTGGGGACTACATAGCCTGGTCGTATGAAAGATTACTTTGAACATGATGGGGACACTTTGGGAGAGAGCTGGCTTGGAGCCAGCTTAAAAGGGACTTATTGAACATCGTGTGTGTTGACTGCTGGATTCCCAGGGCCCTAGGATTGACTCCTTAGCACCCTGTCAGATTGTTGGTGATCTAAGAATTGCCATTTGATGTTCCTACTGGAAGAATCTTGAAGAAACTCTAGAAAAATGCTCATGAAAAAAATCAGTATAGGGAATCTGCCATACCCTGAGGGCACTACTATCAGATTATATATCTTTTAGTCCAGTAAGAACTTTCCCCTGACTCTCCCTATTCCCGCCCCCAGCACTAACTCTGGAGGATTTAGGGAGGGTGGGGGGAAGGAGAAAAATTCAAGTCTGAGAAATCAAAAGGAGGATCATGTCTATTTTCCCACTGTAAGTTTCTCGGCTGGAAGTAGCCCTGAACCAGAGGAAGGAAGGAGATTTAGCTTTAAATAAAGTATGAAAAGTTGATCTTGATAGTAAACTGGACATTTAATTAGTGGAATGAGACTGACCAGAGGACTTCTAATATTCAAAATGAATCAGATAATTATGGGTGCTGCCTGAGTTACTGAGTTACAGTGGTTTACCAATGTGAAGGGCTGGAAGAAAGTAAAGTTACTTTATGATTGAATCTATACATTTTGCCCCATCAAGTACTGGTTACAGCTCATCCAAATGTCTCAGCCTCTATCAGCCCGTGAGAGTATATGTAGACACTGTCTTAGTCCTTCTGGGCTGCTATCACAAAAATATGATAGGCTGGGTGGCTCAGAAATAACAGAAATTTATTGTCACAGTTTTGGAGGCTGGGAAGTCCAATATTAAGGTTCAGGTAGATTCAGCGTCTAGTGAGGGCCCTTCCTGGTTCCTAGTCTTCTTGGTATGTCCTGTGTAGTAGAAAGCTGAGGGAGCTCTTGGGTTTCTTTTGTAAGGGCATGGATCCCATTTATAGGGGCACCACCCTCAAGAACCAATCATCTCCCAAAGGCCCCATCTCCAAATACAATCACATTGAGGATTAGGTTTCAACATATGAGTTTGGGGGGGAACATAAACATGCACACATGAAAATCTATTTCCAAATTTCCATGGCTCTTAACTTATACTTGCTCCTGTAGGCTGTCACCACACCCACCCTACTCAACTCCTCAACTCAATCAAGGTTTCCCTGGGTGATAGTCAGGAGTTTTCCAAGGTCAAGGAGATTCCCAGGATCTCAGTACTGGCTGCTCCTCTTCTTCTGTTTGTGAACCCTTTGGGAAGTCCATGGTTTGTAGGCCTCAAATGAGGCCCCTATCCACTGTCTTGGAAGACAAGGATCTTAGGTGTGATGGGCTGAAAAATGACCCCTGAAGATATTCATATTCAAATCCCTGGAATCTGTGAGCATTATATTATATGGAAATAGAGTCATTATGGATTTAATTAAGATGATCAGATTTCATTAAGATGGGGGAGATTATCTTGGTTTATCAGAGTGGGCCCTAAATTCACTTATATATATCCTTATCAGAGGGAAATTGGATATAGAAAAAGAGGAGAAGGTGATGTGAGGGTGGAAACAGAGAGAAATCTGGAGATGCTGGCCTTACAGATTAAAGTGATACAGCTACAATCTAGGCAATGCCAGCAACCACCAGAAGCTGGAAGAAGAAAGGAAGAGAATCTCTTCTATAGCCTTTGGAGGGAGAGCCATCCTGCTAGCACCTCATTTAGGCACAGCGAAGCTGATCTCAGATTTCTGGCTTCCAGAACCATTAGGGAATAAATTTCTGCTGTTTTAAGACACCATGTTTGGAGCACTTTGTTAAAGTGCTTTAGGAAATGAATATACTAGAAGATACTGCTCCCTCCTCCTCTGTAGGACAAAAGCAGACCTTATAGGGCATGCCTCATTCTGGATTCAGTTTGGTCACTGAGCCCCCAGTCAGCACTACTTAAGCTTCAAGTTCACAAGGACCTTCGTGGAAAAAATATATTTTACCTTTTTATGAAAAGTGACCATTCAAGTTCAAAGTGGAGGTGGTGCGAGATGAGTGAGAGAAAGCAGGCCAGGCCTTCTCCTCTGTTGTCCTGGTTTTTCCTGTTCCCTTAGGCACCTGCCTCCAAATTCCTCTTGATCTTCAGCAAAATACAAAACAAAGCAAAACAAACAAAACAAAGCGCAACTTCACACAACTCCAACAGTGCTTCCCATGCTGATCAAATGATACTTGGGATGAGGCTGTCACTCTTTACTTTTCAGAGAAGCATTTGAGTTTGCTCAAATCCAGCGATGCTCCCTGAACCATCTAGACACTGAACTGCTTACTGCAGAACCTGGTGCATAGAACATATTCAGAAAATGGTGGCTACTGTGGGAGAAGAACTCTATTGCAGTTGGGAGGACTGGGTTTGAACTCCAAACTTTGCCTTTCACTATAACTGGCACTTTTTCTCATCTGTAAAAGCTGTGGTTGGGGTAGGGGTGGCAATAAGCCTGTGCATCTCAGAGTAGTGTTAAGAATTTAGTGAGCCTAGGGCCTGGTATATAGATAATAAATAATTCCCACTCACTAATGCTTTTACATCTTGATTATTTCCTTACTTCTTCATGGCATTTTACATGCAAATGTTTTACCGTATTATTGTAGAATAATAAAAATAATCTTCAAAAGGTGATTATCTATTCATTTCACTTGTTGCATTATGAGTTCATTGAAGACAGAGATCGTCTTTTACATCTTTTGTCTCTGTTGTCTGGCACATAATAGACTTTACAAATATATGTTGACTAATTCAATATTTTAGACACCTTTGACAGCAGGAATGCCTTTTATTACTAGTTTTAATCAGAAACACAAATTCAAGTTAGATTGTTGCCTCTACCAGGTAACATGTTCATCTTCCTATGAGAACAGAAGAGAATGATCTGAATGGAAGCCTGGAACAGACCTACCCACAAACAAACAAACAAACAAACAAACTGGTTACTTGAGCCAATGTGTATGCTTTCGTAAGGTAGGAATAAACTGCTTTAGAAAAAGCAAGAATCTTCAGTGACCCAACTTTGACCTGTGTTCATTTCATGAAGTGACATTCAAGCAAACTTTTAGGACTATTTACTCAATCCTCTATGGGGTGCCTCTTTTTAAAAAAATTCAACCCATGGAAATAAAAATCTACTGATAAATAAGGCAATTGTTCCTATTTCAAAAGGAATTTTTCCTTCACAAAACGATCAGGTTCAAATGAGGGAGGTTCCTTAGAGCATTTAAAATATGACTACATTTCTAGAAGTTCTGCAACGTTGAGGCAAACACACCCAGAGCGTGAAAATAAAGTCCACTTTCCATTTACATTAATATTCTGCATTTTTGTATAGTTTGATTCTCCTAATTTGTTCATTTAATCACTTTCTCGTTTAAAAATCTATTCAACAAATTTTACACTTCTGAGACGCCGACCGCAAGGAAAGTGGTCCAAGTTAGTCCCAATAAGGAAGAAGCCTAATCTCTCAGCCCATGTGATATTACATGCCAGACAGGGAAGTTCACATGATTCTGAGTAAACAAAATGCTGAGTTCAAACCTCAGCATTATGAGTTGCAATACTAGTTGTGTGACCTTGGGTAAATTACCTACCTTGCATGTCAGTTTCTCCATCTGATATAAAAAGGACTAATTCATAAGGTTGCCCGAGGATTCCTGAGACAACAAAGCACATGATGCTTGATTTACAGCTGCCAAGCAGCTGATAAAAAATGATAGTTTATTCTTTACTTCATCCAGATTTCCTTCTAGTTTCTATCCCCTCATCTCCTACAATCACAGTTAGCCCTCTAACTAAAATCAGACATTCTGAAATTTACATTTAATCTGCATTTTCCCCAGAAAGTATTCTATTGGCAAGACTAACAGCAATAGTAGTGGCAGTAGCAACAATTGTCAATATTTTGTTGAAACCTCACAAAGTACCTGCATTACCTCATTTAATCATCACTAAAACTCTTTGATCTAAGTAACATTTATTACCTTTTATTTTAGAGAGAGGTTAAAATAACTGGGTCAAGTGAGATGCAAACTTCAGTAATACATGCTTGTCGATACATAATAATGCATTTTGTTACCTCCAAGTACAAAGGTAGTAGAATTTTCATGACTTGCCAGTATTAGAAAAGCTGTAAATTCTCTAGCCGCTTACTCAGAGATGCTGAAATAGTCATAAATGGGAAAAGAGAGGATGTTTTTACTGTGGAGACCCAGTAAAATGACAACTCACAACAAGAATATAAAGGTGACATTTGACCTACTGGTCTTTTCTGAATTGAACTTTCTCTTTCAGCAGCCCCCAGTGTCATGAAACCTGAAACTTTCAGTCTACAGAGAGAGTCTTGAGTAGAAGACTACCAATGAGAGCCACTCATTTGCATACAAATGTTAGTTAATTATTCACAGAAATTTTGCATTACAAGTGCAAATTAGTAACAATTCCTTTCAATTTCCTAGGAAATAATTTTTAAGAAATTTAAATAATAGACATCATGTTTTAGATTTACAGAAAAATGGCAGAGTTCCCTTATGCCTCCTCTCCCCATTTCTTCTCCCCACTCACCTCTCACAGTTTCTGCTTTTATTAACATCTTGCATTAATGTGGTATATTTGCTGCAATTGATGAACAAATATTGATACATTATTAATTAAAGTTCATAGTTTACATTAAGGTTCACCCTGTGTTGTAAAGCTCTATGTGTTTTGACAAATGGATAATGTCATGTATCCACCATTGAAGTATCATACAGAATAGTTTCACTACTCTAAAATTCCCCATGTACCACCTCTCTTATCTCCCTCCCTCCTTTCAAATCCCTCCAAATCACTGCTCCTTTTACTGTCTCTACAGTTTTGCCATTTCCACATTGTCCTACAGTTGGAACCAAACAGCATGCAGCCTTTTTAGGCTGGCTTCTTTCACCAACAAGCCTCCATGTCTTTCTGTGGTTTGATTATTCACTTCTTTTAATTACTGAATAATATTCCATTGTAAGGGTATACCATAGTTTGTTTATCCATTCACCTACCCAAGGACAGCTAGGTTGCTTCTAAGTTTCGGCAATTATGAATAAAGTTGCTATAAATATTTATGTATAGGTTTTTATGTGGATATAAGTTTTCAACTGATTTGGGTAAATGCTAAGGAGCTAGATTACTGGATTATAAAGTAAGAATATGTTTAGTTTTGTAAGAAACTGCCACACTGTCTTCTAAAGTGGCTGTATCATTTTGTGTTCCCATCAGCAATGAATGAGAGTCCTGTCGCTCTACATCTTCACCAACATTTGGTATTGTCAGTGTTCTGGACTTTAGTTATTCTAATTGGTACGTAGTGGTATATTATTGTTGTTTTCATTTGAATGCTCTAATTACATATGATGTTGGCTATTTTTCACATGCTTAATTGTCATCTGTACATATTCTTTGGTGAGGATTCTGTTAAGGCCTTTTCCCCATTAATTAATCATGTTTTTCTTCCTTATTGTTAAGTTTTAAGAGTTCTTTGTATATTTTGGATACCAGTTCTTTATTAGATATTTGTTTTGCAAAGATTTTCTCCCAGTCTGTGGTTCATCTTTTCATTTTCTTAAATGAATCCTTTATAGAGCATGGAATATCTCTCCATCTATTTATATCTTCTTTGATATATGTCTTTAATCTGTTTTAATTTTAATGGAGTCACACATTAGTATTTTTCTATCAAAGTTGGTGATTTTGGTGTTGTAGCTAAGAAGTCATTGCCAAACCCAAGATTCTCTTCTGTGGTATTTTTTAGGAGTTTTATAGTTTTGCACTTTACGCTTCAAGCTATGATCCATTTTGAGTTTTTGTGAAAAGCATAAGATTCTTGTCTAGATTAATGTATTTTTACATGTTGATGTCCACTTGTTCCTGCATCATTTGTTGAAACAACTATTCTTTTGCCATCAAATTTCCTTTTATCTTTTATCAAAGATTAATTGACTATATCTGTGTGGATGCATTTATTGATTTATTGGCTATTTGTTCCATAGGTTTATTTGTCTATTCTTTGGCCAATACCACATTGTCTTAATTTTAGCTTTATAGTAAGTCTTGAAATTGGGTAGTGTAAATCCTATGACTTTATTCTTCAGTATTTTGCTTGTTATTTTGCACATTTTTATATTTCATACAAAATTTAGAATCATTTGATTGCTATAACAATCAAATTATTATTGACAAAATAATCTGTTGGGATTTTTATTGGGATTGTGTTGACTCTACATATCACGTTGGAAAGAATGACTATCTTAACAATATTGAGTGTTCCTATCCATGAACAATTGACTATCTCTCCATTTATGTATATCTTCTTTGATTTATTTCTTTCATTTGTTTTGTACTCTTCCTCACATAGATTTTATATATATTTTGTTAAATTTGTGCCCAAGCATTTCATTTTTTTTTTTGGTGTTAATATAAATGACATTATGGTTTAAATTTCAAATTCCAATTGTTCACTGCTGGTATATAGGAAAGCAATAGACTTCCTACATACCAGCAATGGTATCTGTTAAAAGTTAATAAAAATAAACTAGGCATATTAACCTTGTATCCTGCAATCTTACTATAATTGTTTATTAGTTTCAGAAAGTTTCCATTATTGATTCTTTGGAATCTTCTCCATAAACAGTTGTGTCATCTGTGAGCAAAGACGGTTTATTTATTTCCAAATCTTTATACCTTTTATTTTCCTTCTTGACTTTTTGCATCAAGCAGAACTTCCAGTATGATGCTGAATGTGAATGGTGAAAGTGGACATCTCTGCCTCATTCCTGAACTTAGCAGAAAAATATTTAGTTTCTCACTACTAAGTATCATGTTAAATGTAGGTTTCTATAGATGTTCTTTATTAAGTTGAAGGAAAAATAAAATTATAATGGCAGAATTTCAGTGACCAGTGATGGATGTTTTCTAGGGGTAGGGGTTTCCATCAAATAATACTTCACAGGGCTTCTGTTACATATGAGAATAGTCAGGCACAGTACTAGAAATGTTTCTGTTCTCTCAGATAAACAACAAAAAGCTCCCAATCCTGCTCAAAGATGATCTTCTACAGCAAAGGCAGACCCACTAGTTTCCACAGTGAGTTCTCTCTTGTTAAATGAACCCCAAAACCTCTACTGAATCCCTTCTAAAATTTTTCTGCTGCAAAATTGCAAAGATAAGCAAAAAAAAAAAAAAAAACAACCCACAAAACAAAAAACAAAAAAACAGTATTTTAAAATTTTCCAGTGAAGTGGGAGCATTTTGGGGGATGGAGCAGTGTTTGTTGAGTAGGATAGATGTGTCTACATGTACCTAAAATGCAAGGCAGAGTATTCTAAATGTTGGGGCAGTACTTACAAAGCTAAATTTTTTTTTTCTTCCTGTTTACTTCTTAGAGCAAACTAATGGGTCATTGATACTTTTATTTTCATCAGATTTGGACCACTGCAATAAATTTGCTGAGCAGATTCTCTTGAATCCAGTTTCTTTAGCAGAGTTTCAAGGAAAGACCAAGCAAGCAGATTCTTGTTGCAAAGTCTGTCCTGGAATAAGCTGTTGCTGTCAGAGAGATAAAAGCCACATCCAGGGAAAAGACACAAAATGTGATTGTGGAGGCTAGAGAAAGAGAATATTCTACAAGATCCCAGCTTTTAAAATGGAAAAAAATAGCTCCACTCAGGCTAAGGAGACTTTTACATACATGCAACCATTTGTTTTCTAAACCATTTTTAAAATGAATTAAACAGAGCCCTAGAGGTCAGTTGCTGATTAAAGAGGATCAGTATTTGTAAAAGTGATTTCATTTTGTTTTTATGAGCAAAGAACTAAGAATTCCTTACATCTTAAAAACCGTCAGGAGAAAGTATCACAGTGAAGGAAAAAAATGCATAAAGAAAATATTGGAACTAAGTGTTTCCATAAATTGAATATGTTTGCATTTGTTGAAGTTCATGAGATTTTGCAGAGCGACAGATAATTTAGAACTGTTTGTTCAAAGAGGAGAGGAGATTCTAAGATGTCCTCAAAATAATTCCATATGTTAACATGTGAGTTCTTGGAAAATTCAGAGTATGTTCTGTCACCTTGAAAACGATCCTACTGGGCAATGGCCTCCCAGGGCATAAAAGAAACAGATGCCATTGGCAGAGCTGAACTGTTTATTTTTAAAAATAGGGACCTAAAGATTAGTAAAAAAAATACACTAGACATTTGAATATTTTTTTTTTCTCACCAAGAACTAGAAGTGTTCAGGTTAGGGGGTTGGGGCATGTGTAAAAATCAATCTATATTTTCTAGGAGAAAAATTTCCCAAATCATATTTTAAAGAAAAGATAACTAGAATTGGATATTAGAGCCAAGAGAAATAGATCTAGTCCTGACTGCATCAATTAGATCTAGTCCTGACTGTATCAATATGATCCACATACTTTAAAAAAAAAACAAACCTTTATTTTGAACAAAATTAGATTTTTAGAAAAGTTGCAAAAACAATATGTTATGATTTATATGTGTGTTCCCTCCAAATCTCATGTTGAAATGGGATTCCCAGTGTTGGAGGGAGGCCTAGGGGGAGGTGAGTGGGTCACAGGAGCGGATCCCTCATGAATGGTTTAGCACCATCCCCTTGGTGATAAGTGAGTTCTTTCTCAGTTAGTTCATGGGAGATCTGTTGGTTTAAAAGTCTGAGACTGCACTCCTCACTCTCTTGCTACCACTGTCACCATGTGACATGCCTCCTCCTCCTTCACCTTCTGCCATGATTGTAAGCTTCCCTGAGGTCCTCACCAGAAGCAGAGGCTGGCACCATACTTCCTGTACAGGCTGCAGAGCCATGAGCCAATTACATCTCTTTTCTCTATAAATTACTCAGTTTCAGGTATTTTTTCTAATAACACAAATGGACTAATATACAGCATAATTTTCATATACTCTTCACCCAGTTTCCCCAAATGTTATTTTACTACATTTGCTTTAGCTCTAATCTGTTTGTCTAGTGTCTTTTTCTCTGAACTGTTGGAGATTCAGACATAATGCTTTCTTTTCCCTGAACATTTATGTGTGGATTTCCTAAAAACAAGGACATTCTCCCACATAATCACAATAATAATTACTAAAATTAGGAGATTACTCAAGTTTTAAAAAATTGTTTGCTACAGTTTTTTATAGCCAAAACAAACAAACAAATAAATCCAATCCTGGATCTAAGATCTAATGGAAGAATACACATTGCATATAGTTATAATGCCTATTTAGTTTCTTTCATGATCTATATACTTTATACTTGATTTCACTTGGCTTAATTTATACATCTATAAAAGGGGTGTGACAGGACTGGCTTTCTCCCTCTGCCAGTACCACCACACATATTCCATCATCTCCTACCCCTTTCTTGTAAAGTGGTACATATCCACCTCTTTATGGGATACGAGGCAATACTATGTTTATTTCTAACAAATCACATATATAGGAGAGGATGGGGGAGAGTAGCAGTGACAGTAAGAGAAAAGAGGTTCTAAAGAAAGATTTTTCTTAAAAATCCCCTAACAATTATGAAAGAGGTGAATATAAGGAAGAGGGTAGACTTTGAGAGTAGAGAGTAAGGGAGAAAGACCATTGAGTAACTCTCCATGGGGGGCATGGTGGAGCTGGATATTGTACAGAAAAGAGGAGCCACTAAAACGCCCACTGTTCTGTAGATGTTTCATGAGTTGAAATTCTGAAGCAAATGGTATGGACAGGAGACAGGGAAATACTGGGTAGGAGAGGGCAGGGTCCCTCTAAATCCTGGACCTGTAGCCCAAAGTGAATTATCCTGGTTTTACCCACTGAATGTTGCCTTTTAGCCCACCTTGACCCCTATCTTGTGCCCATAAAAACTCCAGACTCAGCAGATACATACACATAGAAGAGAGAAGCTTCTGGACGTTGAGAGGAAAAGCAGCAGCTGGACGTTGGAGACTATGGTCAGAGAGGAGTTTGGCCCAGGATAGCCAGATTTCAGGGGAAGATTATCTTCCTGCTTTTCTTTGTTTCTTTCTTTGTTTCTTTGCTTCTTTTTCTTTCTTTCTTTCTTTCTCTTTCTTTCTTTCTTTTCTTTCTTTCTTTCTTTCTTTCTTTCTTTCTTTCTTTCTTTCTTTCTTCTTTCTTTCTTTCTTTCTCTTTTCTTCCTTCCTTCCTTCCTTTTTTTTGAGACAGAGTCTCACTCTGTCACCCAGGCTGGAGTGCAGTGATGTGATCTTGGCTAACTGCAACCTCTGTCTCCTGAATTCAAGTGATCCTCCTGGCTCAGCCTCCTGAGTAGCTGGGATGACAGGCACGCACCACCATGCCTGGTTAATTTTTGTATTTTTAGTAGAGACGGGGTTTCACCATGTTGGTCAGGCTGGTCTTGAACTCCTGACCTTGTGATCTGCCTGCTTGGCCTCCCAAAATGTTGAATTACAGGCATGAGCCATGGCGCCCAGCCACTTTACCTGCTTTCTAACTCCACCTTTTGCTAAAAGCTACTTCCACAACTAAATAAAGTCTTCCACATTCACCACCCTTCAATTCATTCATGTGACCTAATTCTTCCTGGATACTGGACAAGAACGCAAGTACCAAGAGGGCAGGGTGTAAAAAGCTGTCACCCTGGCCCTCCACTGAGCTGGTTAATACTTAACAGTCCACAGGTGGTTAATGGTCCATGGATGGCAAATGCTAAAAAAGCACTCATTGTAACACACACCCTCTGGGGCTCCAGGGGTTGCAGACAACTGCTCCTGAACAGCAGAGTTAAAAGAGCATTGTAACACACTTGGACACTGCTGTGGGGCCCGCACAGAATCTGCTCCCATCAGAAAGGAGTGACTGGCCAGTTCCAGCATTTGTTTGCTCTAGTTCCTGCACGCATCTGCTCATGTGCTCCCTCACATAAGGCATTGAATGTGGAAGCCGAATAAATGAGTCAACCCCTTTATGAGTCCCACAAAGGGATCAAAGGAACTCTCCTGTCTCACAAATACTGCTTTATATAATATATACAACTTTTGGACTTCATGTCAGCACAGAGCTGGGAAATGGTAAGGGTGTTATTACTGATTAATTTTACCAACTCTCCTTTTAACTAGTGAAGAAGGAGACAACAGTATGGGGATAGTAAACAACAAAGTGCTATACAAATGCTAATGACTAATACTAATCAGTTACTGAAAACTATTTAGATGCAATTATCTATCCACAGGGAATCATTCTAGACTGCAATGTTGTCCTCATACTTACATTCAGTCAGTCACCAGTTTTTGTTAATTGTATCTTCTAAGAGTCACTCACATTCAACCAAACAGAACTTCAGCTTTCCACAAAGCTACAGTAACAGGGAGTAGTCTCACTCTTATCACTAAGACAACTAAAAACAACAAAATATAAATAATAGTTTTTAGACATTGGTCTGTGATCCTCTAAAGAGAGAAAACAAAGTGCACCAGCCATATCAATGTCGCAGATTACTGCCCAGAGAAAGCTCCCAGACTACAGAGTAGGACAGGAGAACCTGGCAGAACTCAGTGATCACCTGAGTTGAAGAGACAGCTGGGAGCCTGGGGAGAGGAAGGCAGTTAGAGTAGCCTGGGGGAGATGAAGGCAGTAGATGAAGGCAGTTAGTTAGGGCAGAGTGCCACAGAATAGCAAGTTACACAGCGCAAGAGAGAAAAGGAGAGAGAGAGAGTGAGAGAGAGAGAGAAAGAGAAAGAGAGAGTGAGAAAGAGAGCTTTGAATATTCAGTAGGTTCTGCTCAAGTTTTCAGCGGAATACTAACTAATCAGCACATGAGTGTGTGAAAAGAACACAGGCCAGGAAAAAAACGACCTGAAATGAGCAGAGGAAACAATTTCCACATCTTATACTTGAAATAACGTACAAACCGGCCAGAGTACAAAACTTCATATTTCACAGGGTAATGGATAAAGTACTCAGAAAGTTATTGAATTAGTAATGGGACAGAATTAGCTCTAGAATGAAGGTTGTTATGTTGCTGCATAACAAACCTTAAGAGAAAGCATCGAAAGGATCAAACGATTTCCAGGAAACTTAACTATGATCCAGAACAAATCCCAAGAATCCTTATAAAAAATATCAAACAGAACAAAACAAAATTCACTATGTATGGAATCCAATAAAAAATTACAAGGTTTGCAAAGAAGCAGAAAAAATGCAATTCATTTTAAGGAGAAAACACATAGAGATCTCAAAATGAAACAGATGATGGAATCAATAGACAAGAACAGTAAACAAGATAGTTATAATTGGCTGGGTGCAGTGGCTCATGCCTGTAATCCCAACACTTTGGGAGGCTGAGGCAGGCAGATCACCTGAGGTCAGGAGTTTGAGACCAGCCTGGCCAACATGGTGAAACCCCATCTCTATTAAAAATACAAAAATTAGCCAGGCATGGTGCCGGACGCCTGTAATCCCAGCTACTCAGGAGGTTGAAGCAGGAGAATTGCTTGAACCTGGGAGGTGGAGGTTGCAATTAAGTGAGATGGTGCCATTGTACTCAAGCCTGGTGAAAGGCAAAACTCCATCTAAAGAAAAAAGTTATAACTATAATTCCATGTATTCAACAAGGTAAAGACTTAAGCTTATTAAGTAGAGACATGAGGGACTGAATATAGACTCAAATTGAACATGTAAACATAAGAAATACAATATCTGAGATAAAAAAGCAGATTAGATACTACAGAAGAAATATTAGTAAATTGCAGATACAAAATAAAAATGATCTATAATAAAAAACAAAGAAAAAAGATTGGAGAAAAGTGAACAGAGCACAGATGAGCCGTGGGACAATTTCAAATGGTCTATATGCGTGTATAGAAGAGAGGGAGGGGGAGACAAAAGTTATTTGGAAAAACAAAAATTTTCCAAATTGATGAAAGCTCTAAGAAACTTAATAAATTCCAAGCACAAGAGACAAGAAAATGTATCAAGGTATATCATTAACAAGTTGCTTAAAAGGAATGAAAAAGAAAACATTTTAAAAGTAGTCTTAGGAAGAAGACATATTATATGCAGAAAAAAAATGGTAATAACAACAACACATTTATCAGAAACCATAAAAGCCAGGAGAAAATGGAGCATCTTTAGAGTATTAAACACAAACAAACAAGCCTACAATTCTACAACCAGTGAAAATATCTTTCAAAAAAGAAAGCAAGACAATATTTTTGGGCATATAAAAACTGAAAGCATTCTTCACCAGCAGCACTGCATGACATAAAACACTAATGTAAATCTTTCAGTTAGAAAAAAAACTCTACCAAAGGAAAATAGGGATCTATGCAAAGAAACGAAGAACATCAGAAATGGTAAATATGGGAGTGCATATACAATTTTCTTTATTTTAAAATCTCTTTGAGAGATAATCTACCAGTTAAAGCAGCAATAATATATCGTGGGGTTTATAACAATTAGAAGTAAAATGAAAGAAAATCACAGCACAAAGCCTAGGAAAGCAGGAAACAGAATCACACCATTATAAAGCTCTTATACTGAAACTTAGCCAAATTAACTTGCAACAATTTGAGAACTATTTTTTCAAGAAAAGCAGCTAACTCACCTTTCAGAATTCTAGAAATTAGTCAATTAGCTCTCAACAATTTGAGAACCATTTTTTTCCCAAAAAAAGCAGCTGAATCTCAGTAAGAACAATGAGGTTTTTGGCATTTTAACTTGCCTTATTACAATCCTCCTCTCCTCAGCTCTGTGGTAGGCTTGAAAGACAGCAGCCTAGAGCCACTGAAAAAGGAAAGATTGGGTTTGAAGCTCCTAAATATGGGTATTCCCAGAGAATTTGTCACTCTTTGACCCCTCTGGAAGCCCCCTGGAAAAGATACTCACTGCACTTGTCATTATTTCACCCACTCAGGGCTCTCTCAGTGGGGAAACCCGGATCCTTAGGGTATTTGTTGAAAACAATCAATGACAATTATGTAATACTGCAGCTGCCTGAGGCTGCAGTACCAGCTGGTGCAAACAAGAGGCTGGTCAAAACACTGAAAGGTAAGGTCTGGGGAGTGCATGGGTGGGTTAGGGGTGGAGTAAATTTTGTAAAGGTGCATTCCTTAGGATCTAGAAGACCATGCACATGTACAGGACAATGTGAATGCCCAATAAAGAACCAAAAAGGCCCAGCATCGCTCTACTCTGATGCTGAGGCTGTGTGCAAGCAGAAAGTGAAGGATAAGGTGAATTGGAAGCCTGAAGGCGTACTCCAACAAACACACAGAACTCCTTGGCAAAGAGCTTAAGATTTATTGGCTTAAAGTATTTTAAAAAATATATTTCTAAGTGCCAGCTGACCACTAAGCTAACCAGGAAAGACTTCAGCATCTGTACATTGGGAGGAACACAGACCTAAAGGCTTAGCACACACACAAACAAGCCTCTAAACACACAAGTAGTAACAACAATGACAGCAACAACAAAATGCAGAAATAACACAAAATAACAACAGACAACTCTGAGGGGTGGTGGTCTGGTTTCTAGAGTTGCCAAAATTGTATTATTTAAAATGTCCAGTTTATGACAAAAATGATATGCAAAGAAACATGAAATATTGCTCATGCACAGGAAAAAAAAGCAGTCAATAGAAACTCTTCCAAGATGCTCAGATGTTAGAGTTAAAGAACAAAGATTTTATATCAG
This sequence comes from Ateles fusciceps, assembly GCA_036589455.1. Taxonomy (NCBI): domain Eukaryota; kingdom Metazoa; phylum Chordata; class Mammalia; order Primates; family Atelidae; genus Ateles; species Ateles fusciceps. The sequence goes on along the minus strand of JAZHEH010000572.1, from coordinate 9,875,035 downwards.
CTATTATGTTCAAAGAACTAAAGGAAATCATGCTTAAGTAATTAAAGAAAACTAGGAGATCAATATCTTACCTAATAGAGAATATCAATAAAGGGATAGAAATAATAAAAAATAATTGGAATTTTGGAGTTGAAAAGTACAATAACTCATAAAAATATTCAATAGAGAAGTTTAACAGCAGATTTGAGTTGGCAGAAGCAAGAACCAGCAACCTTGAAGATAGGTCAACTGAGATTATGCTGTCTAATGAGCAGAAAGAAAAAAATGATAAAAAAAAAAATGAACAGAGCCCCAGATACTCATGGGACACCATCTAGCATATCTACATGGAGTCCTAGGAAGAGAGTAGAAAGAGAACAGGGTGTAAAGAATACATGAAGAAATACGTGAAGAAAGAATACATGAGGACCCCAAACTTCCTTAACGTGATTTTAAAAACACCATTAATCTATGCATCCAGGAAATTCAATGAACTTCAAGTAGGATAAACTCAGTGACACCTGAACATATTAGCAAAACTGTTAAATGAAAAGGACAAAGAGAAATCTTGAAAGCAACAAGAAAAAACAACTTATTATGTATAGTGAGTCTTTAATAAAATTAACAGCTGATTTCTCATTAAAAAAAAACAAAAACAAAAACCCATGGAATCCAGAAGGCACTAGGATGACATGTTGAAAATGCTGAAAAAAAACAAAACAAAAGAAACAAAACAAAAAGGCTACCAATAAGGAATTCTGTTTATATAAAACTATCCTTCAACAATGAAGGAGATATTAAGACATTTCTGATAAACAAAGAGTGATAGAATTCATTGCTAGCAGACTTGCCCTGCTAGGAAAATTACAGGGAATTCTTTCATCTTAAATGAGAGGACACTAGACAATGAGTCAAAAGCACATAAAAAATTAGGCTCACAAATAATAAAGGTCAACATAAAATACATTATAAATGTACTTTTGTTTGTGACTTTTCCCCTATCTGATTTCAAAAGGTTGTATAATACAATAGTAATAAAGCTGTGTTGATGGGCTTATAATGTATGAAAATTTAACTGGATTGGCAAGAATGGCACAGAGAAGGGAGGAAGGACTAGAGGTGTAGTGGAGCAAAGTTTGTATATGCTATTGAAATTAAAGTGGTATTAATATGAACAGGACTATTTATGTTAAGATGTGAATTTTAGTTTCTTAGGCAAACACTAGTAGAATAATTTAAAAAATAGTAAAAGAAACAATAAGCAAATTAATATACTAGAAAATATATACATGACACAAAAGAGGGCAGTAATAATTAAGGAACAAAAAATACACAAGATATATAGAAAACAAAGAGCAAAATAGTAGACATAAAAGTATCTTCTCATTATACCAAGCTAAAAAGATTCTGCACAACAACAACAACAACAACAAAAACACCAACAGAGTAAAGAGACAATCTATAAAATGGAAAAAAATGTTTGTGAACTATACCTCTGATAAGGGGTAAATATCCAAAATATACCCGGACTAAAAAATCTCACTAGCAAGAAAAAATCTGATTTAAAAAATGGACAAGAGATTTGAACACACATTTTTCAAAAGAAGACATACAAATAGCCAACAAGTATATAAAAATGCTCATCACCAGTAATTAGGGAAATGCAAATTAAAACCAGATGGAAGATAACAGGTGTTGGCAAGAACATGGAGAAAGTAGAACACTTACATGCTTTTGGTGGGAATGTAAATTAGTACAGTCATTATGGAAAACACTATACAGGGTCCACAAAATATTAAAAATAGAACTATCATACGATCTAAGGATTCCAGAACTGGATATCTTTCCAAAGGGAATAAAATCAGTATGTCAAATTTCCATGTTTATTGGAGCACTATTCACAATAGCCAGGATATGGAATCAACCTAAGTGTTCAACAGTGGATAAATAGATAAAGTAAATGTGGTATACATACACAGTGGAATACTATTGAGTCACAAAAAGAATGAAATACTGTCATTTGCAACAGTATGGATGAACCTGCAGAACGTTATGTTAAGTCAAATAATCCAGACACAGAAAGACAAGTATCACATGATCTCAGCTGATATGTGGAATCTTAAAAAACTGTTTTAGATATAGAACATCTAAATTATATATCCTTTCTTCTAAATTATATAACTATCTAAATTATATAATTTCACCTAAATTGTATAATCATTACCAGAGGCTTGGGTGATTAACAGAGGCTTGGGTGGCTAGGGGGATGGGGAAATGTTAGTCAAAGGATATGTAATTATAGTTAGATGGGAGCAAAAACTGTACAGATTAGGCAATATTCAAAGACATAGTAGGTAAATATATGGACAAATAAAGTAAATAAGTGATTACATGTGAATAGGGTGGTAGATGGAAGAGGATAGATGGAGGCTGAAGGAACTGAAATGTCTGCCAATGTTCATGAAGTTTCTTTCTTGGGTGATTAAAAAACTAGAAAAAGACTAGAATTGATAACGGTGATGGCTATATAACTCTGTGAGCATGCTAAGAACTATTGGATGGTTTACTTTAAATAGGTAATGATACGTGAATTACATTTCAAAAAGCTGTTTTTAAAAAGTTTCTTATTAGTAATTAAATTAAATGTAAATTGACTAAATACCTCAATCAAAGGCATACAGTGGCAGAATGAATGAAAACACATGCTTCAACTACACTGACACTATAGAGACACTTCAGCTTCAAAACCACAAATAAGTTGAAAGTAAAAAGACGGATAAAAATATGCCATGCAAACCATAACTAAAAGAGAGCTGCAATGGCTATGCAAATCAGCAAAATAAACCACAATAAACTTTAAGACTAAAATGATTAGTGGAAACAAAGACAGACATCCAATCATGATAAAAGTGTCAATGCATCATGAGGACATAACATTTATAAACATATATTCAGCTATCGATGGAGCCACAAAAATGCATGAAGCAAAAACTAGCAGAATTCAAGGAAGAAATACACAGAATAGACAACTTGTTTTTAACAAAAAACATTGAGACTTTAATATCCCACTTTTGATAACGGATGAAACAACTAGACATCAGATCAACAAGGAAACAGAAGACTTAAACAACAATATAACCCGACTATATCTATAGATCACTCTATTAACAGAAGAATATAGATTTCCCCACAAATGTATATACACAACACACTATAAAATAACAAATGGGTCAAAGAAGAAACACATAGGAAATTAAATAATACTTAGAAATGAATGAAAACAAAGATGTAACATATGAAAACCTATGACATAAAGCTAAAGCAGTGCTCAGAAAAAAATTCATAGCTGTCAGTGGCTATACTAAAAAAGAAGAAAAGTCTTGAATAAATAATCTAAACTTTCACACTAAGAAAGCATAAAAAGAACTCAAAACAAGCAGAAGCAAGGAAATAAAGATTAGAGCAAAAGTAAAGCACAGAATAGAAAAACAATAAAGAAAAATTAATAAAACTGTATGACCAGTTTTTGAAAAACTTGTCCAGGCAATTCAAAAGGAAAGAATAATCTTTTCAACAAATGGTATTAAATAGCCATGTATAAAATCAACCAACCAACCAATCAACCAACCAACCAATCAACAAACCTATTAGCCAACCAACCAACTTGGCCCTTACCTCACACCAAATGGATCATCATGACAGAAAGCAGATCAGTGTGCCAGATCTGGAAAGGGGTAAGGATTAAAAAGGGTACAAGGAAACTTTTGAGAGTGATGGAATGTTCATTTATCTTGACTGTGGAAAGTGGTTTCAGTGTGTATATATGGTGACAATATATCAAAGTGTACAGTTTTGATATGTGGCTTATATGTCAACTTTACCCTAATAAAGCCATAAAAAAATCAGTGGACTAATTCTGTGTCTTGTCTGTTAAATGTTACAGGTTTAGCCCTTCTTATTTTACTACCAGGCAATGGAAATAACCTCCTGACTGCTATTCATGTCTCCAGTCTCTGTGCATTTCTAACCCTTACCTCAACTCTATTCCCCCAAAAGGCTTAGCAAGTTCTCACTATGAAGTGTTCTTGACTCGAGACTTGTTGCCAAAATGTTGCTTTCCTGATTGCCACCATTATCCCCATTCTCCCCTCTGCTTCACCCTCTGGCAGGTGGTGGTGCACAGAACCATCATGCCATGCTGTTCTCAGTATACTGCTCCCCAAGGTAGAGACAGTCCTGAGCCTCTACATTTCCAAAAGAAGGAACAAATCTTCACCTTAGAATGGCTGCCACTCACAATGGTAGATGTGAAGTAAATGTCTAAAAGGGGTACACGGAACTATTTTGGTATCTGTGCTTTCTCACACGAGGATCCATTTTTAGTTGGCACAAATCAGAATGTTATTATTTCAGCAAAAATATGACATGTTAAGGGGCAGTATGGGCCACCCTGCCACCCCCGAATAGAAAGAAGCCTGTCAGCTGATTTTTCTAGGGTGTATTCCAAGAAACGAACCTCCTCAGCTCAGCTGCCATCACTCTAACAATGTATAGCCCACCTGCTTTGTGCCAGACATTCTGACGCTCTGAGCTTACAAAGATGTATAAGGCACAACTCTTGCCTGCCCTCAACAACCATTTGGAAACTCCCAAGGTGAAATATAAACAAACCAATTCTTTAGGAAAAATTACAGCGAAATCATCCAAATCTGTTACATTATTGTTAAATTACATTAAATAATTAAATCTAGTTATCTGTATAGTTTACTGTTAAGCTGTAGTTAATCTTAATCTATTTGCAGCCAGGCATGTTGGCTCATGCCTATAATCCCAGCACTTTGGGAGGCCGAGGCGGGCAGATCACTTGAGGTCAGGAGCTCAAGAACAGCCTGGCCAACATAATGAATCCTTGTCTCTACTAAAAATACAAAAATCAGCTAGGCATGGTAGTGCTCAGCTATAATACCAGCTACTTAGGAGGCTGTAATACCAGCTACTTAGGAGGCTGAAGTGCACTAAATTCACTTGAACCTGGGAGGTGGAGGTTGCAGTGAGCCGAGATACCACCACTGCACTACAGCCATCTCAAAAATTAATTAATTAATTAATTTGCCTACTTCATTTGCTAAGGTAAAGTATATAATTAAATACAACAAATTAAAGATACTGTCTGTTAGAATACTGATGTTTTAATTTTCATTTAACTACTTCTCAAAGTTCAAAGTTAAAAAACAAAATAGGTACTGCTATAGATTTTTGGACCAGATGTATCCTTAGCTAACTATTGCAATCAAAATTCAGTGTGCACATAGGCAGTCATTCAAAATTCAGCTCTCATAGAAAAGAATGTTAGCCAGGCTTTCTGGGAGGGTAGCTGATGATTTAAGACCTACAATGTTAGAAATGTTTTCTATTTACTGGACCATATGTACTGTCATTGAAGATAGAAAGAATGTCTTTTATCTCTAAAGATACACTGTCTAGGCCTGGGTACCTAATAGGCAGACTAAACAGATGTGTAGAGAATAAGAAAAACACAAGCACCAAACAATGAGAAAAAAAGATTGAGTGAATTTAATATTTTATGTTTCTGAAAATTATCAAAGTAATTATAACGGGGTCTGGAAAAAAGAATTCTGATGATTTCTTTATATAATTTATATTTTAGTATTTTTTTATTTTAATTTGTGTGTCGTGTGCCCATGATGGGGGAAGGGATACACAGAATAATCTTTTCAGCGCTTAGGTCCTAAAAAGGCTTTAATTCAGCTCTAACAATATTTACTTTAGTGTTCATGGTGGCTCATGCCTGTAATCGCAGCACTTTGGGAGGCTGACGTGGGCAGATCACTTGAGGTAAGGAGTTCAAGATCAGCCTGGCCAACATGGTGAAACCCTGTCTCTACTAAAAATACAAAAATTAGCTGGGCGTGGTGGCCTGTGCCTGTAATCCCAGCTACTGAAGGGGCTGAGGCATGAGAATCACCTGAGCTCGGGAGGCAGAGGTTGCAGTGAGCCAAGATTGTGCCATTGCACTCCAGCCTGGGCAACAGAGTGAGACTCTGTCCCCCCGCAAAAAGAAAAAAACAAACAAACCCACTCAAAAGTGGGTGAAGGACATGAACAGACACTTTTCAAAAGAAGACATATATGAGGCCAACAAACATATGAAAACATGCTCATCATCACTGGTCATTAGAGAAATGCAAATCAAAGCCACATTGAGATGCCATCTCACACCAGTTAGAATGGTGATAATTTAAAAAATCTGGAGACAACAGATGCTGGAGAGGATGTGGAGAAATAGAAACACTTTTACACTGTTAGTGGGAGTGTAAATTAGTTCAACCATTGTGATAGACAGTGTGGCGATTCCTCAAGGATCTAGAAATAGAAATACCATTTGACCCAGCAATCCCATTACTGGGTATATACCCAAAGGATTACAAATTGTTCTGTTATAAAGACACATGCACATGAATGTTCACTGTGGCACTGTTTACAATAGCAAAGACCTGGAACCAACCCAAATGCCCACTGATGATAGACTGGACAAGGAAAAGGTGGCACATATACACCACGGAATACTATGCACCCATAAAAAAACAATGAATTCGTGTCCTTTGTAGGGACATGGATGAATCTGGAAACCATCATTCTCAGCAAACTGACACAAGAACAGAAAATCAAACACTGCATGTTCTCACTCACTGGCGAGTGTTGAACAATGAGAACTCATGGACACAGGGAGGGGGAAGCATCACACACTGGGGTCTGTTGGGCGGGAATAGGGGAGGGACAGAGCGGGGTAGGGAGGTTGGGGAGGGATAACATGGGGAGAAATGCCAAATATAGGTGATAGGGTGATGGAAGCAGCAATCCACATTGCCATGTATGTACCTACGCAACAATCCTGCATGTTCTGCACATGTACCTCAGAACCTAAAGTGCAATAATATATATATAAATATATAAAAGTGTAAATTGCTCATTAAAAATGTGAGTGAATAACTCTGTGTGTGTATATGAGTTCAGCCTTAACAGTGATTCAACAGAATTTTTTTTGAGATGGAGTCTCGCTCTGTTGCCATGCTGGAGTGCAGTGACGTCATCTTAGCTCACTGCACCCTCTGCCTCCTGGGTTCAAATGATTCTCCTGCCTCAGCCTCCCAAATAGCTGGGACTACAGGTGCCCACACCACACCTGGCTAATTTTTGTATTTTTAGGAGAGATGGGTTTCACCATGTTGGCCAGGATGCTCTCAATCTCCTGACCTCATGATCTGCCTGTCTTGGCCTCCCAAAGTGCTGGGATTACAGGTAACAGATGTATTTTACTGGGGGAACCATTATTGAATAAGTACTGTGTCTTACACTGAAAATGCAGATAATAAATATTTTTATTTAATTTAATTTAATCCTATTTTTAAAAGTAAAGTAACTAAACATCAAATCCCGTGTTCTCTATTACCTAGCTATAGACAACCCAATTTCCAAGTATGAAACAAGTTAATCATATAGAATTCTATTAATTAAATGTAAATTACTTTTAAGGACAAAGAAATGGTGACTTTTTCCAGTGATTGAAGATTTTATCTTAAAAGCCTTATCAACAATAATAGCAAATTTAAAATTAATTTTAATTTCATTTCTTGCATCCTTTTTTTAATGATTCAGAGCATTTTCTAGTCATTTTATTAATTCCAGAGCAGATAGAAGACAAAAAGTTATAACATTGACTGTTTTGACAGATATGAACAGTCAGAAACCAATTATCCATTTTAAAAATAATTGTATTGGCTTCTTTAACTGGATAGATTGAATAGACCTTAGTTTGGCATTGTTTATGTAATGCCTTGGTTTTCCTGTTTTGCAGCAGAGATGACTATGTTCAAAAAAGTGCTTGCAAAATGTCTCATGGAAAGTTAGCTTTAAAACACCAACTCTAACCCAGATATTTAATTCATAGCCTCTTAGAATGATTGTATTTCAAACTGATCAGTTTTTACAACAAAACCAGCCTTACAAAATAGGAAATATCAGAATGTGTCATGGATAGTAAAGGTATTATTTTGTGAAACGTTTGATTCAGATGTGTGTGTGTATGTGTGTGCATGTGTACTGGGTCATGATGTAAAATGCATTTCTTATGTGAATTGCAGTAAAAAAACTGATAAGCACTGTACTAGTCCTTCTTCTTTCCAGGGGGGATGCATGTAGATTGTATGTCTTTGTTCAGACCAGGTGTAAAAAACTAATAATGTGTATTTATAAGACATGGCCCAATAAAAAGCAACATTTTAAGGGGCACTCTGGAAGGTCTAATGTAAAAGACTTGAGAAATACTTTATTATCTGATTGCAGAGCTATTTAACTTCTATAACATTCAACATCTTGGTGAAGCCTGAAATGTTTGTCCATAAATCCCCTAATATGCAATAGGCACTGTCGGAAAAACATAGTGTAACTAAAATGATGACTGCCTGACTCAATTTTTCCTTCTTCATTTAAACACTGGTTTCATGCAGCAAAGACACTGTCACAGATAAATGGATAATCCAGAAAGAACTGCTCTTCATTTCAAATGATATCAGAATTTTGTTATTTTTTCTCTTAGATCTGCAGGACATATCCATTCCAATTTTCTTGGGCTCATTTTATAGAAGAGAATGTGCTACTTGTGACTAATAGAAAAAAATAATTCTGTATTTGAAATTAACTCATTTCCCTCTTCTTACCAACTCACCTTGACTTGCTGGGAATACTAAAAAGCTGGAGAGAGACATAGGAACCTGCCTTCCGGGAATAATTCCTGGTCTTTGATTCCTAATCCTCTGTCCATAGTCAAAGGCAGGACTAACATTTTTGGTTGCTCTGGGCACCTCACGCTTGCTTCACTTGTGAGCTTATGCTTTTCAAGGAGCCTTAACATGTCTCTTTGCCAGGGTAGACACCATGAAAAATTTATCTCACAAAATTTTCTCTTTCTCCTTATGTTTTTCTTAATTACTCTAGCTATTCTCTCAACAACACTCAGTACCTTCACATGGCCCAACTGGGTATCTCCAGGCACTCTGCTGAAGGTCCCCTGTCATCTGCTGTTCTTTATGGTACCATGTCCCCTGGAGACCTTTCCCTCTTTCATCAAAACTAACTGGTCCCAGCAATAAAAAAAACAAACAAAAAACCAAAAATAAATAGCTAAGACTTAATTAAACTAAAGAGTTTTGCATGGCAAAAGGAACAGTCAGCAGAGTACAGAGACAACCCACACAGTGGGAGAAAATCTTCACAATCTATACATCTCACAAATGACAAATATCCAGAATCTACAACAAACTCAAACAAATTAGCAAGAAAAAAAACAAACAATCTCATCAAAAAGTGGGCTAAGGACATAGATAATTCTCAAAAGAAGACATGCAAATCACCAACAAACATATGAAAAAATATTCAGCATTACTATTGAACATGGAAATGCAAATCAAAACCACAATGCAATACCACATTACTCCTGTAAGAATGGCCATAATAAAAAACTCAAAAAATAATAGATGTTGGTGTGGATGCAATGAACAAGAAACACTTCTACACTGCTGGTGGGAATGTAAACTAGTACAACTGCTATGGAAAGCAGTGTGGAAATTCCTTAAGGAACTAAAAGTAAAACTACCATTTGACCCAGCAATCCCACTTCTGGGTATCTACCCAGAGGAAAAGAAGTCATTATGTGAAAAAGATACTTGCACACACATGTTTATAGCAGCATAATTTGCAATTGCAAAAATGTGGAACCAACCCAAATACCTATCAATCAACGAGTGGATAAGGAAACTATGGTATATACACACAATGGAATACTGCTCAGCCATAAAAAGGAATGAATAATGGCATTTGCAGCAACTTGGATGAGATTGGAGACTATTATTCTAAGTGAGGTAACTAGGCATGAAAAACCACACATCGTATATTCTCACTCATAAGTGGGAGCTAAGATTTAGAATGCAAAGGCATAAGAATGATACAGTGGACTCTGGGGACTCAAGAGGAAAGGGTGGGAAAGGGGTGAGGGATAAAATACTACAAATTGGGTGCTGTGTTGAGGATGTTTCATGGGAGGGAAGGGATGCTCAGATAGAAAGTGATTGGCACCTGATAGTCTGTCCAGTGGACCTTCTCTACTCAGCTGACAGTAAAGCCTCAGACTACCCAAGAGTCAGCTTGATGTTGCTGAGTCAGGAGGCCTGTAGCTTGTCCCACTGTAGCTAGTTTGACTGGTTCAGTCCTGGTTATTCCTGTCGTCCCAATGTAATTAATAGCAACACTCATTTGCTTTCTAAATATCCAGTTTGGATGAAGACTTATGTGACCATTTTATCTAGATAAGCAGTGGACAGGATGGATGGAAAAACTTAAGAATTATTTACTGGCAGTTACGTTGTCATTATTTTCATAGTTTAGAAACTTCCATAATTTCTAAATAAGATGACAAAAGTGCATATAATTAACTTTCCTTACCAAAGAAGGGCTCTCAGCACATAGTTACTGAAATATATTTCCTACATGTTTATGTATAAAGCTCCTGATTTCAAGTTCAGTTTAAGGTAAGTCCAATTACTATGCTCTGATCGAAATCCGTTCCACTCTGGAGCCCTCCAAAGCTGGGCTCCTTCCTTATTAGTGAAGCACAAACACATTCACTGTAGGTCCAGTAACCAGCTCTGCCTTGGGACTCATGTTCATGGTATTTAGTCTACGACTCAGTAAGCAATAGGCTTTATTCCTGGAAGAAGAAAAACAAGTCCCCAAAACATAAATAAAGCATTTCATTGGATTTTTTCCTAAAGGTTCCAAAATTAAAATGCAAATTCATGCCTTGGGAAGGAGGAGGTAGATGTATCATTTGCTTTCAATACTAAGACCTTTAAGACCACAAGCAGGGAGGGAAAGATTAAAATAAAACCTGAACAGTCTTTTATCTGTCTGTGCATTTCTACCTTAGAGAAGCCAGCAGAGCCTGACTGAATATTTTGAAAACTTGATTATTATTATACCTTGCATGTGGTAGAAACCCACTATTCACCCAAACACACCAAGCTTTTCTCACAGTACACTTTTGTTTAATGGAAGTTCAGCCTTATATTTATCACATTCCCCCACCACAAGCCCCGGCACTTCTAAACACGAAGCCTGAAGTTGCTATTCTAGTGAATGCCTCACTTTTCAAAAAGATGCTACTTTGCGAGTCGTCAGCCTCTGAGAGACCATTCTGGGATCCTGGGAGTTAGAATTTAATGCTGTCTGTAGAATCAGAGCACCTTGATTCAATCCTGCCCTGTTGGGGTTGAGCAGGCTGTATGGTGGCTGAGAGGACAGACACAGGAGAGTGTACTCCTGGTTCTGCCCTTTATCGATGTGTTATCTCGGACTTGGCACTTAACCTCATGTCACTGGGCCTGGGTTTCCTCGTCTCTAAAATGGGGGTGACAATAGCCTCTATCCATAAGGTGAGGCATGAAGGAGTTCTTAGACACAAGGCATTTGAGGCACAGCCTGGTAGAATATAGGAGGAGCAAACACCCAGGGTCTATTACCTGACCCTTTATTTTTTATTTTTTTTTTGTGGAGATTGGGTTTCACCATGTTGCCCAGGCTGGTTTCAAATTCCTGGGCTCAAGTGGTCCTGTCCTCCTGCTCCAGCTTCCCAAAGTGCTGGGACTACAGCCATGAACCACTGCACCTGGCCTAACACCTGACTCTTTCTAGATCTCTTTCTACATCAGGTCTCCTGGCTTCCCCTGCCCCTTCGACCTCCCTAGTAGACAGGGGCACTTTCTTGAATTGGGATCACACTGGTTGGTTGGGATTTATTTATATATTTACTTCTCTTGAAAGAATGTGACTTTAGATGCTGACCATATATTACTTGAATAGCCAGATGAATGAATATGTGGTAAAAGAGTTGAAATGGATAATTCCCTGGGAGTTCAGCAGAACCACAGTGGGATGAGTCAAATGGCTGGGATTGTGCTCTAGTCCATTTGTTCCAGATACCTGTAGATGTGGCTGTGATGTAAGGCAAAAATACAGCATTTTATGCAAGGTCCATTCTGTAACAGTGTCCTGGAGCAGGAACTTTTCAAACTTTTTTTAAACTACAGAACACTTTCTTCAAAGGAAATCTTGAGAGGAATCACACATTCACAGATAAAAGCCAAGAGGCCCTCTCTGAGACAGGCTGGGAGGCAGAACCCCATAGCTTGATCCTCATTCTCCTGGTGAGATTTCACTGAGCAGGTCTCTGTGAAATACTATTTACAAATCAATGGTCTGAGCAGGGTTTTTATCACCATGCTTAGCTGAGCTCAGGGGTTCTTAGAAAGGGCATCTCAGTAGCAGTGAGTGGGATGAGAAAACAGGAGGCCAGTCGTTGGCAGCGGGTCTGGATCTTCCCTTCACTCACCACCCCAGCCGTGCGTCGGTCCTGCCTCTGCTGTGATCGTCTGTAAGGATATAACTTGAAGAAAGGAGTCAACGGCTTGAAGACATTTGAAAACCACCAGCCTGGAGAGATGAAACAATCACTTGGAAATTGTCAGTGGAAAATTCACTAAAGCACTTACAAACTAGGTATTTTTTTCACACAGGATACTTTACATTGAGAAGTGGTTCCTTCAGGAGAAATTTGTGGTATAATTGGAGGTTGAGGTCTTAGAAGGAGCCTTGGAATGTCTAACTTCCAGTCCTAGCCTTGGTATGGATTATATATGCTGAATGCTGAAATCTCCTGTTTGTTGTATCTTTCCTTGAACTTTCCCAGTAAGGATGTGAAGCAAGAGTAAATGAAATACTGGATGAAAAGGACTTTGTGTTTGTTCAGGTCTCTGAGGAACAGCCACCTAGACAGATTCCACTCGTAAGAGATGGGGAAAATGGCTACAAGGGAAAATAGGGAGAGAGCTGAAGCAGGGATGGAGAACACTGAACCTGAGATTCAGGTCTGACCCCTGTGAAGAGAGGAGCAGGAAAAGTCTCAGCCTGCAACTCAGTTCTAGGAAGGTTTTGGCCAGCTGCTGGGGAACCCTGCAGTCAGCTGCTCATCAGAGGAGTCTTGCATCTTGCCCAGAAGGAGCCTGCCTTATTCCTCCTCCTGCCTGCAGTCAGGGGCTGGGGGTGGCCAGTGGGAAATGCGCATGGGTGTGGGTGCAGAGGGGCACGGCTGAACCTGCCAGTCACATTCCTGCAGCAGGAGATGTGAGTGGCACGCTTTTATGACCACCACAGGCTTTCACACTATTTCCTGATAATTTGTCCTAGACAAATTATACTCCAAAGCAATAATTCCTGAAAGTTAGGCTAGACAGTGGTGAAATTAAAAAACAAACTAAAAACCAAAACAAACCCCCAAATAAAAAGCAGTCATAATGAGTTTTCCATAGAACTAAACTTACTAAAACAACTATTCTTTATTCTTAGTTTATGTTCCTTCCTTACCTTTCAGGAGGACATTAAAATATCCTTTTATTTTTAGTGGAATGAAAACGATGCTAGAGAATAGTGATGTTTTTAATATTCATATTCTGGAAAACTTAAAACTATGCATTGCTAGGGGGAGGTCCCAACACAATCTTATTGGTTAGGTCAAAAAAACAAGGATTCACAGCTCTAGGATAATTATAAACCTTAGTGCGTAGTTCAAAGGAAAAAGGTTTATTGTTAATAGTTTTTTTCCTTCTCAGAAATAAGAGGAAAATAACCAACTGTTCAATACAGACTGATCCTGCCTAGGGTTCCCAGAACCTCCAAAGGTGTGGGAAATCTGGAGGGGCTGTCTTTAGTTTGTCACCAAGCTTGCCTGATTCGAGCTCTTAGCTTTTGCACTACCCTCTGGCTCTTTCCCCTCCAGTCAGACTCTGTTCCTTAGAGCCCTACTCTGGCTCCTCAGAGGACAACCAGCAAGTACAGATAAAGACAATCTCACGAAAAATGGAGAGTCAGTCCCTTCATATTACAGATCAAGTTGTTAACTTTCCTTTTGGGAGAAGAGAAAAGGTGGACTTTCTTTGGATTAGGGGCTGAACTAATTTAGACTCACCTCATTTCTCCACTTTGCTTTGCATGCACAGCTACAGACACTGAAACCACCAGGGAGGAGGCGACACACAGCTGCGTGTTTGCTACTGGCACAAAACTTGCGAAGGAGATCTAAAGACAGCGTGATTTTACTAACACAGCATTCTTTTACTATCCATGCCTGCAGCACTGGATCACAGAAAAGTAAAAAAAAAAAATTATACTCAAGGATATTATTTTATATCTCAGGATAAAGGCAGCAAAACAGCAAGTTTTTCTTAGTATGCAGGTACTCAGCAAGCCCGGGCAAATTTCTGCTTGAGCTTGGGGAAAGAAAATCAAACAGCCTCTCGTCTTATAAATCCACATATCTGTATTTTAATATGACAGCATTACTGAGAACTAGTAATTAGCTAGAAGTATATGGTCAAAATCAAATAGATTCAAGCCAACCAGCTCCCATGAATTCATTTAGTCAATTTCAGATTTTGAGATAATAAATTGCTTATGCAAAGTTGCTCATAACAAAACAAAATAAAGGATGGCTTGAGGACTTCTTGTCAGATTTTAATCACTGAGATGAACTGCGTTTTTCAGAAACAAAACACATTAGTTGAGATGTTTCCAAGCTTGGCAATGCCTGGCTGGTGTGTCAAAAAGAAAATCAGTTTAGGCAGGTAGATATTTTCAGGTTTCTTGTGGTTGAATGGTTGCCAGACTCCAGTTCTTAGTAAATAGAAATTCTGATTTGTGGGGCCAGCATAGCTCTACTGGGAGGGAGGCACTGACAGATACCGTCAACAGGTAAGTTTATGTAAAGATGCAGAAAGTCGTTAGGGAAATACTTCTAAGTGTTTACCTAGAAAATTTTACTTGGCACTGCCAAGCTGCTAGTCATCTAATGTTTCTGGGCTGGGCAGAATACTATGCATTTTTTGGATGGTATAGTTTAGATACCATGGGTTTTCTCTTTCCTACTAACTTGGTGGGAGGAAGATGGGACACCAGAATAAATTTAGAAAGCTGTATCTCAAAGGCACATTTAAGTATCCATGACTGATAAGGTGTAAACTGACCACAGATTAACAGTATGTAAACAAGTAAATTATTCAGGAACGTGATTTGAATATGTGCTGTTTTTCACTATTTCTCAGAAAAATGTGAAGAGATTATGAGCAATTTAAAGAAAATTATGAGCAATTTAAAGAAATTTAAATTTAAAGCAATTTAAAGAAAGTACTCCGATATAAAGCACCTAGCTTACGTGTGGAACTTGTTGTCCAGAGAATTAGGAAGGGAAGAGAGTATAAACAAACTAGAGAAAGGTTTAGATTCAGGTTGTGAATAACAAAAAGATTAGGAACACTCAGATTCATCTCTAACTTTTTAAAAGGTCCAAAACATCAGACCACGGAGAAGAAGAGGGGAAGCAAAGGTGAGGCTGTGCAGAGTGAAGGAGAAATTCATGACAGCCTACGTTTCCCCAAACATGTCTTTCTGTGTCCAGACAGAGGCACGAACACAAGACCAGGAAGACCACTAACTTCATGGAACCTCAGTGATTATTATCCTTACAGAGGGGGCAATTGCAAGCACTTCCTTTAGCCCAGGGATTCTTAACTCTTGAACTGTGGGTTGAATGCAGGAGGTAATGGAGGAGTGTGTGGCCCATGAACTTAAATGGGAAAAATTTACAAGTTTTTCTTCACTTCTCATTGAGATTAAACTTTTTTCTTACATTGTGAATGGAGGCAACAAACCATAGCAGTATTAGCAGTATTTCAGCAATAGAAACAAAATATCATATCTCAGGACATGAGGCATTTTGAACTGTCATTTATACTCATCATTCTTCAAAATCACAGCAGGTAATAAGTCTGTCACTAGATCATGTATTTGATGCATTAAAGATAACACATGTATTAATATGTGGCAAATCTGATATTTTACTATTTTGATAACTGTGTTTCAATATAGTTCCTGTTTGATCTCAATATTTTGATAACCGTATTTCAATAGAATGTGTTTCCTTTGTAATCTTACATCTTTTATGTAGCTATGCTTCGCCAGTCTGCCAAAGGCTTCCATATATGAACCAATTAAAAACTCCTGCCTGTACGGAAATCATGAAGATTGATTTATCTTTATATTAGTCATTAACTCATTTTGAAAGAACTTGATTCTTTTCAGAATGGTTTTAGGTTTATGGAAGAATTGCCAAGGTACAAAGAATTTCCATACACCCAGCACTCAGTTACATTTATAAATAACATCTGATATTAGTATGGTATATTTGTTACAATTAATGAGCCAATCATGACACATTATTTTTAACTAAAGTCCATAAGTGATTTAGCATCTCCTAGTTTTTGTCTAATGCCTTTCTTCTGTTCCAGATCTCATCCAGGATGCCACATTACCTTTAGCCATCATGTCTCCTTAGACTCCTCTTGGCTATGAATCAACTCATTTTTGACCTAAGTTATTAAATGTTTTGGTTCTCATTTTCCAATTCCAATTTCCATCTATGCCATGCCAGCAAATTGATATATCTCAGATCATTTCAGGTTAACACCACCACTGTTTTCAGTAGAGGAGCTTTTATTTAGTTGACAGTCTTCTGTACCAGGTCCAGGCAAATGGTAGGTAGATCTGTTTCAAACATGCTCTGCCCGCCTGTAGGTGGTAGAGACACATACCTATTATAACTTCATGTTGTTACTCACCCTTACAGCCATTCCTTGATTTGGAGCAACTTTCAATGTTGAATGCCTTGACATATATGGAAACAGTAGCTAGTAGATGAAAATACAGCAAGAAACAAACTTTTATGATAAGAATCACTCAACTTAATTCTATAATGCATAAGGCTTACATTGGGCCATCAGCAATGGTTGCCACTATCAGCTTGTAAATATTCTTTTATGTAAATCCTATATGAAAGATTCAACAGATAATATCTAAAAATTGTGCCATATTGTTGTATCCAGATGTCAGGGCCAATTTAGAGAGAAGTTGTCACTCATCAGAGCCACTCCTCTCTCTTTCTCTCTCAAAAGGACATTTTATCGTCAATATTTTATATTTATCTGATCTTTAGTTCAGCACAGTTATGGAAATACTGTTTATGATTGTGAATTGCTGTGAACGTGAAGATTATCTGAAAAGAAAGAATTGTATATAGAGGCTATCTACTTATCAATCATATATTCATCTATCATCCATTCATTCATCCATCCATCCATCCATCCATCCATCCATGCAACCTGAGGATATGGTAATTTCACCTTTGTAAAGCATCTAAGATGGGTAGAAGACAGGAAGTTAGCTAACAGTGTTCTGAAGGTGAAGCCTAAGTTGAGGGATGAGATAGCAACTGAAGGAGAATTTATCTGTACTAGTAAGTGGGCCAGTAATTTGTTTATTTTCTCTCAGATCCGTTCCTAACCCTTCTTTGGCTGTGCTCAGCGTCACCGATAACTACATTTCCCAGGATCCCTTGCAAATCGACTTCTCCTAAGATCAGCCAATGGGAGCTCTGGTGGGAGCTTAGAGGAAGGGAGGTAAGAAGAAATCATGATATATATCAATCTTTCTACCTCTCTCTCTTTCTCACACACACACACACACACACACACACACACACACACACGCCTTTGCCAGAAGCAGCAAAGCGGCATCTCTGACAGGGTGCTTCATCTCTTCTATGACTCTCGCTTCTGCTAGGTAGACTCTCCCTTCAAGGTCCCAGCTCCTGCAGAGGTAAAAACTTTGCCAGGCAGCCTTATCTGCTGGGCTCCAGTAATACAGCCTCATCTTTTTTTTTTTTTTTTTTAACTCTGGTTTTAGAAAAAGTCAAAGTAGAGTTTTCTTGCTATTGCTAATCATCTCTGGGTTGGTTGCCTGATCTCTGTTTAGCTTCTCAGCTCTTCATTACCTGTGTAACCCACTCGCTATCTAAATTCCATATTTAAAATATCTAGAGCAATATACTAGGTATGCACCATTTATTATGGCAGACGGTCCTGGGTATACAGGATAGGACTCCCAACACAAGAGAGGTGCCCAACAGCTGGGAGTACAGGTTATAGTCCAGGTTTCTGGCTGTCACTGTCATACATCATGACTGCACCCACTTAAGTGGATGAAAGGTCAAGTCAGCTGCCATACAAGCTCCTCAGAAAACATTCACTTCTGTTTGGATTTCCATGAGAGATATCTCAGCTGTCTGATTCTCCCTTGCCAATGAGCCCACTGCTGTCTGGGCCCTATACAGCTGTTTGAGAAGATGCCTTTTTCCAAATGCAAATCAGCCAGCACCAGTTTAGCTTCACATAACTTTTTCCTTTCCTCCTCCATCCACCTTCTGTTCCCAAAGCCTAGAGTAGTGGGAGGAAGAAGTAATAAACAGATGAAATAAGCTTAAAGTCTCTGCTTTTATATAATCTGGTCTTAACACAAAGAGAACCTTGATTAGGGGAATAGAATCTTATTCAAATCTAATATGAATCTGTATCCATTCCCTTTGGTATCCAGAAAAAGCATTTTTTTGTTGAAGCCAACTCTTTTCCTTTGGGTATATATCTAGTAGGGGAGTTGCTGTGTCAAATGGTAGTTCTATTTTTAGTTTTTTGAGAAATATTTGAGAAATATTCATATTGTTTTCCACAGAGGTTGAACTAATTTACAGTCCCACCAACCAATGTATAAGCATTCCCTTTTCTCCACATCCATGCTAATGTCTGCTGTTTTTTGACTCTGTAATAATAGCTATTCTGACTGGTGTAAGATTATATCTCATTGTGGTTATAATTTGCATTTCTCTGATGATTAGTGATGTTGAACTTTTTTTGTGTTTGTTGATTGCTTGGATTTCGTGTTTTGAGAAATGTCTGTTCATGTCCTTTGCCCAGTTTTAATGGGGTTTTTGTTGTTTCTGTTGTTGAATTTTTTGAGTTCCTTGTAAATTCTGGATACTAGTCCTTTGTCAGAGTCATAATTTGCAAATGTTTTCTCCCATTCTGCAGGTCATCTTTTACTCTGTTGATTACTTCTTTTGCTGTTCAGAAGCGTTTTAGTTTAAGTAAGTCTCATTTGTTTATTTTTGTTTTTGTTGCATTTGCTTTTGGGGGATTCATTGTATATTCTTTGTCTAGGCCAATGTCCATAAGAGTTTTCCTAGGTTTTTTTCTAGGATTTTAATAGTTTCACGTCTTACATTTAAGTCTTTAATTCATCTTAGGTTAATTGTTTTTATATAGTAAGAGATAGGAATCCAGTTCAATTCTTCTGCATATGACTAGCCAATTTTTACAGCACCATTTATTGAATAGGGTGTTCTTTCCTCCATTGTTTATTTTTGTTGATTTGGTTGAGGTGCATAGGTGTGTAGCTTTATTTCTGGGGTTCTCTATTCTGATCCATTGATCTATGTGTCTATTTTTGTACCAGTACCATGCTGTTTTAGTTGCTATAGCCTTGTAGTATAATTTGAAGCCAGGCAATTTGATGTTTACAGATTGTTCTTTTTGCTTAGAATTGCTTTGGCTATTGGGCTCTTTTTTGGTTCCATATAAATTTAAAGATTGTTTTTAATTCTGTGAAAAATTATATTGATAATTTGATAGGGGTTGCATTGATTTTGTAGAATACTGCTTTGGGCAGTATGGATATTTTAACAATATTGATTCTTCCAATCCATGAGCATGGGATGTTTTTCCACTTGCTTGTGTTATCTATGATTTCTTTCAGCAGTGTTTTGTAGTTCTTCTGGTAGAGATCTCTCACCTCCTTGGTTAAGTGTATTCCTAGGCATTTAATTTTTTGTGGCTATTATAAATGGTATTGCATTATTGATTTCATTCTCAACTAGAATGTTTTTGGTGTATCAACATGCTACCAATTTTTGTTACATTGATTTTGTATCCAGAAACTCCACTGAAGTCATTTATCAAGTTTAGGGTCTTCTAGAAGATACTTTAGAATTTTCTAGGTATATGATCATGTTATCAGTGAACAAAGATAACTCGATTTCCTCTTTCCAATTTGGATGCCTTTTATTTCTTTCTCTTGCCTGACTGTTCTGGCTAGGACTTCCAGTACTATGTTGAATAGGAGTGGTGAGAATGGACATCCTTGTCTTGGTCCAGTTCTTACAGGGAATGTTTTCAACTTTTCCCCCATTCCGTATGATGATAGTTGTGGGCTTGTCATATATGGCTCATTATTTTGAGGCATGTTCCTTGATGCCTAGTTTGTTGATGGCTTTTATCATGAAGGGATGTTGGATTTTATTGAATGGCTTTTATATTGTATATTGAGATGATCATATGATTTTTGTTTTTAGTTCTGTTTATGTGGTGAATTACATTTATTGATTTGCATATGTTGAAGAGATAATTTTATCTCTGGAATAAAACCTTCTTTTTGATGTGCTGTTGGATTCAGTTTGCTAGTAGTTCGTTGAGGACTTTGCATCCATATCCATCAGGGATATTGGCCTGTAGTTTTCTTTATGTATGTGTGTGTGTGTGTGTGTGTGTGTGTGTGTGTGTGTCCTTGCCTGATCTGAGCATTTAAATATTTATTATTGAAATCAGCTAGTATTGGATCTTCAACTGTTTTAAAAGTAGGTTTTGACTAATCTGGATCCTTGCATTTCTGCATGAATTACAGAATCAGCTTATCAATTTGTACAAAAAGCCTGTTGATCTTTTGATTGTGATTGCTTTGAATATATAGATTAATTTGAAAGAACTGATAACAAATCTTAACTGATATTGTAACCATCTTTAGACTCACGAACAAAATATGTTTAGGTTTTCTCATCTAGGTTTTCAATTGTCATGACAATGTTTTATAGTTTAGATGTACAAATCTTGCCTAATATTTGTTAGATTTATACCTAAATGTTTTGTATTGTTTTATCATTATAAACAGCAACTTTTAATTTAAACTTCAAATTGTTCATGGCTAGTATATAGAAGTACAATTGATATTTATATATGATTATGTAAACAGCAATCTTGTTAAATCAATGTACACGTTCTAAGTAGGTTTCTGTAGATTGCATTGGACTATCTATATAGATAATAATTTTTTTAGCAAATAAAGACAAGTTTACTTCTACCTTTCAATATGGATGAATTTTTTTTCTCTTACTACACTCACAAGAAATTATCAACTTGCAAGAAATTGTTAACAATATGTGATTCTATGTATATGAGGGATATTGGTCTGAAGTTTCATTTTGTTATAATATCTTATAATATCAAATAAGATATTAGCATTATGATAATGCTAGCTTCAGAGAATGATTTAGGTAATATTTCCTTTTTCTGAATATTTTTAGAAGAGTTAGTGTGGAACTGCTATTATTTCTTCCATAAAATTTGGTTGAATTATCTAGTGAAGTCTTTGGGGTTTGGAGGTTTTTTTTTTCTTTTTTCTGGGAAGGATTTAAACTACAAATTCAACTTCTTTAGTAGATAAGATACCTTGGTTGTCTAGTTTTTCTTATGTAAGCTTTGGTAGTTTGTGCTTTCAGAGAATTTGCCTATTTCATCTATGTGTATAATTCATTGACATAAAGTTGTTCATATTCCTTTATATTTTTAATGTCTATAGAGTCTGAATCTGTAGTGATATCGCCTCTCATTACCCAAGTTGGTAATTTGTGCCTTCTTTCTTTTATCCTGGTCAGTCTGGCTAAAGGTGTTTTAATTAATTTTATTGGTCTTCTCATAGAACCGAATTTTGGTTTCATTGATATTCTCTATTGTTTTTTTAAAATTCATTTCTATTCTAATCTTTATTATTTCTTCCTTCTGTTTAGCTTTAGTAAGTTCTTTTTTCTAGTTTCTTAAGGTGAAAGCTGAGGTTATTGATTTGGGATCTTTCATATATATTCTGCCATGGATATTTAGTGCTATGAATTCCATCTCTAAATAGGTGGTTTTGCTACATGCCATAGTTGTATTTTTCATTGCTGTTGAGTTCAAAATACTATCTAATTTCTTTTTTATTTCTTTTTTGATTCATGGGTCAAATAATGGTGTTACTAGGTTCTCAATATTAGACAATTTCTAGAACTCTTTCTTGTAAATTGGTCTTCAATATATTTATTTCAATGTGGTCAGAGCATACTTTGTATGACTTGAATCTTTGCCTTTTAATTAATTGTTTTTATTTAATTTTTTAATAATTCAATTTTATCTCTTGTTGGCTCATTAGCTATAACTGATTCATCATATTACTAGTTGCTTTAGGATTTATAGCATACACCTTTAGACTACTACAATCTACCTTCAAGTGAGGTTATATCATTTCACATATAACATTCAGTAGTACACATTTATTTCTCTCCTTCTGGCTTAAATGCTTTTTTGTTATATATCTTATTTGCATATATAAATCCCACAATACATTGTTATCATTGTGCTTAATATTAAAATTAAACAAATATTATATATTTACCATGTCATTTCGATTTCTGATGATCTTCATTCCTTTGTGTAACTCCAGATTTCTATCCAATATCATTTTCCTATTATCTGAAGTTCTGTTGTGATGAATATTTATTTTAAAAGATAGTTTTGCTGGGTATAAATTTGTAGTTTGATGGTTGTTTTTTCCTTTCAGTACTTTAAAGATGCAGCTTACCATCTTTTTACTTGCATTTTTTTCCACTGAGAAATTTGTTGACATCCTTTTCTGCGTTTCTCTACATATAATGTGTTATTTTTTTATCTGATTGCATTTAGGAGTTTTTCTTTATCCAAGTTTTTTTCAATGGTTTTAAGCAATTTGATTATGATTTGTCTTGGTATAGTTTTCTCCGTGTATCTTGTGCTTGGGGTTTGTGGAGATTTTTTGATCCATGGGTTTACAGTTTCATCATTATTTCTTCAACTATCTTTTGTGCCTTATCTGCCTTCCTTTGGGGACTCTAGTTATACATATATCAGGTTGCTTGAACTTGTCCTACATCTCACTGATGCTCTCTTTATTAAAATTTTAAAAAATTTATCTGTGTTTCATTTGGATAGTTTCCATTATTTTGCCTTCAACTTCATTAATCTTTTTTCTACTAAGATGTATTTCTCAACATTTGATTTTATTTTTAAAAAACTTTAACCTCTGATTAATTTTTTGAAAATATATAGTTACAACAATAACTATTGTAATGCCCCATCTGCTAAGTCTAACATCTATGTCACTGCTAGTTGGCATCAATTGGTTATTTTTGTCCTGGTTATGAGCTACATTTTCCTACTTCTTTGTACACCTTATAATCTCTTTCTTTCCATTTGGAGACAGAGTCTTGCTCTGCTTCCTACAGTGGTGCAATATTGGCTCAATGCAACCTCTGCCTCCTGAGTTCCAGCCATTCTCGTATCTCAGCTTCCTGAGTAGCTGGGATTATAGGCATGTGCCATCATGCCCAACTAATTTTTGTGTTTTTAGTAGAAACGGGGTTTCTCCATGTTGGCGAGGCTGTTCTCAAACTCCTGACCTCAGGTGATTCACTCTCCTTGACCTCCCCAACGTGCTGGGATTACAGGCTTTAGCTACCATGCCTGGCCTGTATGCCTTGTAATCTTTAATTGAATGCCACATTTTGTGATTTTACCCTCTGTGCTCTGGATACTTTTGTATTTCAATCACTATTCTTGAACTATGTCCTGGGATGTAGTTAAGTCACTCATAAACTGTTTAATCATTTTGGGTTCACTTTTTTAAGAGTTGTTAGGTAGAATCAGTGGAGCATTTAGTCTAGGACTAATCTTCCCTTTACTGAAGAAATTTCATTTTGAGCTATTTCCTATGTCCTATTAATGATTAGGTTTACCAGTCTGGCTAGTGCAAACAGGCATTATTCTGACCTTGTTATTCTTTTCCTGACCTGAAGTGGTTTCCTTATATGTATGTACCAAACAGTGTACAGTTAAGTACTTATCTTTAGAATGATTTTTCTGTGCAGAAATCTCAAGTATTCTGTCTGGTAAATTCATGTCTCCTTTGTCTTGCCAGACAGTTAGCTCTGTCTCTTAAACTCAGGAAGTGTGCCGAGCTTCACCTGGGGATCCCCCTCCTTGCACTACTGCAGACTGTAAACTCTCAAGAGATTATGCTAGGGCAACAGAAGGTCTCATCTAATTTGTTCCCCACCTTTCAGAGATCACACTGCCCTTTTTTCTCTAAATTCTAGTGTGTTGAAAATGGTAATTTAGTGCATTTTTCCTGTTTTTTAAAATTTCAGATGGTAAGGTAAACCTCTTCCTGTTATTTAATCTACTACAAAAGCAGAAGTCACTATATTTTTATTGTTGGTTTGTTTTATTATAGATCTATAGATTATCATTTAAAAATTGTTAGTATTTTTTGGTGTCCTGTTTAAGCAATCTTTGGCTATTTCAGACTTTCAAAGGTATTTCCTTTGTTGTTACTTTAAATGTTTTGTTTTACAATTTACATTTAGGTCTTCAATCAATCTAGATTGAATTTTGTATATGGTGTAAGCAAAAAATATAATTCAAAGGCCTCCCAATCATCTGAATGTACCTCTCCTCTTGGCCAAGGGCATTCCAAAGATAATGGGAAAAACGAGTTCAGGCTATGATGGGAATGGGGTACTGGACATGCCTCACTATACCCTTCTCTCTTTTGAAATTACTGGAAGAACAGACTGTTTAAGTCTGGTAAGAAACATTTACAATCTATTCTCTCTGAAACCTGCTACATGGAGGCTTTATCTGTGTGATAAAACCTTGGTCTCCATACCCCCTTATTGTAACCCAGACATTATTTTCTATTAATAATAACAACTCTTTGAACCATTCGCCAATCAGAAAACTCTTTGAATCCACCTAAGACTTTGAAGCCCCCACTTCCAGTTGTTCTGCTTTTCCAGACCAAACCAATGTTCATCTTACATTAATCAATGGACACTTGACGTCTACATAAAAATGTATAAAACCAAGAGGTGGCCTGATCACTTTGGGCACATGCTCCCAGGATCTCCTGAGGGCTGTGTTATGGGCCACTCATCACTTATATTTGGCTCAGAATAAATCTCTTTAAATATTTTACAGAGTTTGACTCTTTTTGTCAACAATGGAGTGAAGTAGGGGGTCCAAAGCGGTTTTTCATATGGATATTTAGTTGACTTAGCATTACTTATTGAAAAGACTATTCTTTCTGCACTTCACTAAAGTGTCACTTTTGTCATAAATCAGGTGAATGTACACCTGTTACTTTGTTTATGGACTTTCTGTTCTGTCCCACTTCTCAAATTGACTATAATTTCATCATTACCACACATTTCTAATTAGTATGACTTATAATGGATCTTAATATTTTAAAACTAGAGGCCTTAGTAAGGCCTTAGTAAGACCTCTAGTTTTAAATTTAATTCTTTTAAAATATTTCCTTGTCTACTCACTGGCCTTTGCATTTCCACATGAATTTTAGAATTAATTTATTAATTTCTTCAAAATGGGATTCTGAGTAGGATTACACTGAATCGATATATTAATTTGGGGGAGATTAACATCTTTACATATTGTCTTACCATCTATGAACATCTTTCCATTTATTAACTTCTATTAACTCCTCCCAATCATGTTTTGTAGTTTTCAGTGTAAGTTATTGTACATCTTTGGCCTGCTCAATATTTCAAAAGTCATTTATATAAATAAGGACCATTAATTCATTTTCTCATCCTAAGATCTCACAATGGTAAGAAAAGCCAGACATGGTCTCTGTCTTCATGAAGCTTATAGTCTAGTGATATTGAAAATATTATCATATTCATAGTGCAAGTATTAGAGTAATTTCATATAATTAAAGCAACCATATGTCATATTAAATTAACATTGCTAATTTTAATTCTATAAATGTTATGGCTTTATTTTTGCTGTATACATTTATTTAGATTTTATCATATACGATCAACAAGTTTAACAGCATGATAAAAATATTTTATCATTGGGAGATCAACAAGAACTTTTTCCTTTTGCAAAATGTCTTATATCACTCGTTTGAAAATCAGTTTAAGAACATGTTATTTGGCTAATTTATGTTAATTTCCAAATTAAATGTCAAACATAGATGTAATCATAGGTACAATAACTCAAAAAACTGTTCAGAAGTAGCCTCTAAGTCTTTGGATAAAGATTTTAGTTTCAAATGGAAGTTTCTTTTGAAGGTAAAAGAAGAAAACTTTTCTACCTAAATACTCTTATTTTCAGTGTAATATGTCAGAGGAAAAATGCTGATATATCAAAAGACAGAATGTTAGCTCCAAATCTATTATAGCCTATAAAAAATTAACTCGCTATTTTTAGTCATTTGCATTTGGGCCATTATTCATACCTGGTTAAAACACCAACATTATCTTGGTAGTGTTCATCTGAGAAACAAAAATTATATAAATATATGAGTTATTTGTTTTACACTGAGCTCACAACCAGTGTGTTTTGAATAACTTTTGTGAGATAGAGATTTGTTCTGTCATCCAGACTTGAGTGCAGTGACGCAATCACAGCTCACTGCAGCCTTCATCTCCTGGGATCAAGCTATCCTCCTGCCTCAGCCTCCCGAGTAGCTGGGACAACAAGCATCTATCACCATGCCTGCTATTTTTCTGTTTTCAATTGAGACAGAGACTCACTCTCTCACTTAGGCTGGAGTGTGGCAGTATGATCATGGCTCACTGAAGTCTCAAACTCCTGGGCTCAGGCAATCCTCCTGCCTTAGTCTCCCAAGTAGGTGGTACTACAGGTGCAGGCCACCATGCCAAGCTAATTAAAACAAATTATTTGCAGGGACAGGGTCTCACTATGTAGCTCAGCCTGGTATCAAGACCCTGGGCTCAAGGGATTCTCCAGCCTTGGTTTCCCAAAGTGCTGGGATTACGGACATGAACCTGTAATTAATAATAATTTTTAAAAAACTCACCTGTCCCTAGTAAGCTTTTTATTTTTTATAGAGATGGGGGTCTCACTATATTGCCCAGGCTGGTCTTGAGTTCATGGGCTTAATAGATATTCCCACCTTGTCTTTCCCAAGTGCTAGTATTAAAGGCATTCACCACTGAGCTCAGCCTTAAATAATTTTTGTTGATGTTTTTTGTTTGTTTTTGTTTTTATATTTGGTCTAACTCATAGAATCTTTGGAGCAGTATGGTTTGAGCAATTTGGTAGGGGGAATTAAATTGTAAAGTGAGGCAATATACAAGCTCTATCTATATAAATGCCTAATATTTGGGCAAAATTTAAAGACTCTAAAATTAATAAGATTTTTCCAAATAGTTGTATTCAACATCATGTAACTTAAATTTTCAGATCTATGACCAATTTCTCTTCTTTTCCTCCAGATATTTGGCATCCATAACAATGGACATGATCTCAAATACGAGGCACTGTTTTATAAATGTGTATTTAATTGAAAAAAATTTTGCTTATGAATGCAGAGAAAATTTTTTTTTGGTCAACACAAAATTAATACTGTTATTTTTTTGAGAAAAAAATAAAAAATAATTTCCATAAAGGTAATAGTCATCTTACTACATCTACAAACTCATGAAAATTCTGAAAATGTAATGGCTTTGAAATCAGGGGAAGGAGAGGCCCTGCTCATTTCAAGGTGTTATTCTCCAATGAGTGTGTGACTAACAGGGAAGGTATGTGACTCTTGGGGCATCCCTGCAGGTACAGTGAATGAGCAAATTCTTAGTAGCATTATGACATCACCAGGGAGTGTGACTTGGGTCAAGAGCTTGGCAGGAGGCTTTGGGAACAGTAGAATCAACAGCAATCAAGACTGGCAAGCCAACACACTGGCCACCATAAAACTGCAAAGAGAGCTTATTGTACCTCATGCACAGCAGCAGGTTTAACAGAAAAGTAGACATGTTTATAGTCCCAGATTTACAGCATACCTTATAAACACCTTATTACTTAGAATCCAGTCTGCTGTCCCAGAAACTAAGAATGTGACTTTGTTAAGCAGTAGGATTTGTTGACATAAATGTCTTGACTAAGTTTGCCATTGTGGTTAACCAAAACGCATTTACTCCTGGGAAAGTAAACACAAGCAAACAAAATGCCTCTTATACTACAATACAGTAAGTTTCAAATTGACCAAACTTAATGCTATGACATAAATATGCTTAATGTTTATGGAATTTTTTAGAAACCTTTTGCCATGTTGGGCTTACCATCCTGTATAAGTCTTACTGAATGGGAATGTGTTTTCAGAATTACATGTGCTTAAAGACTTCATCAGAAGTATTCAGAAAACCTGCCATGAATACCAGGGTTGACCACGCAGCAAAATAAAATGGGTCATGGTCTCCTCAGACATTAACGTGGATAAATCAGTTCTGCACCATGTAAGAGCTACACACTGAAATGGTTACCAACAATTAAAATTAGAGAACTAATGGAATATAATGTTGAATAAATATTATAAAACCACATGAAAATATGTTCAAGGAAGGCAAAGTACCTTGCTGAAACCCACAAAGTTGAGAAAATTCCTAGGGAATAATGAAAATTCAGACTGATCTTCTGATGCTTAAAACTTCATCTATTTAACAGTAGATATAATCCCTTCTTCGGGGGTAGATTTTTGAAATTACACACTTACAGGACCATTCACGTGTAACCAAATAAAACCAGCAGCTTTCCTATCCTTTCAGCCTTCTAGTTAGCCCTCACCAAATCTCAAAAATTCTATAGTGGGAAAGTTCTTTATGTCAGATATAAATGAACAGCCATGATTACATAGTCTGGATCTAAAATGATTAACAAATTCTTTCCCAACAAAATATATATCAATAAAGATCTATGGGAAATTAGCAAGCAGATGGCATGTTTGTGATTGACAGAATAAAAAGTGAACAAATATACAGACATTGATTTGCCAAATCCAACAAACCAGATTCTAGATATGACAAGAAACCTAGAAATCCTTCTAATAGAACCATGTGACTTTATAAGCCACAGCAAAGGAAAATGACCACATGAAGTCATTAAAACAATTTTAAAAGTTTGTAATATGGGAGATGTGGTTCAGTAGCATATTCAAGAATTATATTGGGGATTTAGTTGGCTAAGCTCCAACAAGTTGTCCCCAAATCAAATTAACAGCGGTAGCATGTTCAAAGTGAAACAGTTGATGATTACAGTCCACACGGGGATTACTTTTTACAGTTCTGGGCACATAAATTAAAACTGACATTGACAAAGTGGAGCAAGTTCAAAGGAAAGAAATTAGAATAAAGAGATTGCGCCCACATATACTAACATTGTGAGAACGTTTAAAAAAATCGGGGGATATTTAGTTTGTAAAAAAAATAAGTTTGTGGAGGAATATGATCATTGACTCCAAAACTTACATGGAATAGAGCACAGTCTAGTTCTGTTCTAGTAACAATAAATAGAAGTGACAAGGAGACCATCAGAATACAAGAATGATTTTCCAAATAGACAGCTAAAGTGTCCAAAATTAAGATGGCCTTTCTTGGGAGGATAAGCACCACTGAAAATGTTGAAAGACTGAGCAATCCAGTGGTGGTTATTACAGAAGGGACTGAAGCACTGGAAAGGGGGAGTATATGGAGTAGTTTTCAAATGGTTCAGTGGAACCTTAATATCTGCAAAAAAAAAAAACAAACAACAACAACAACAACAACAAAAAACCCAAGGAGACTGTGTAATATAGAGTTTCACCTCTTCAGTCATAGTAGTTTTTATTAATTTTATTTTATATACAGTGTTCCACTGATGATTTCATTTTACAAGGCATGTGCTGTTTAAAAATCTTGCAAATCATTAGAGAAGATGATTTCTGAAGTCAATTCTGGTGTTATTCTATGATTCAGATCTGGTAGAATTCCATCTTAATGGTGTGAGTAGCTCTGTTTAATAAAATTCTGGTACTCAGAAGGCTCAGAACATCACATGTGAAGGAATAGCAGTAAACGTGATGGTTACTACCAAGCCTGTGACTTGGGCAGGAGAAAAAAATTGATACACAGAGAGATAGGAAAGGCAACATTTAAACCAAAAGAAAAAAAATCCCCTCAGCCTAAGGATGTAAGATATTGGAGTGTTTTCCAGGAGTGAATGCTGTTCACAGCATTGTGAAAGAGAAAACACCTCTGGCCTCCAAGGGTCTTCTAAATTCTGATACTCCTGAAATTAGATTTTATTTTCAGTGGAGCATTAATTTTATGAGTTACTTGTCGAAAACCTGAGTCTTTTAGGAGAATAAGGATGATTTCATTTCTTAGCATTTTAAGACCTCTGGCATAATTCCAGAGAAAGAGTGCATCCTTCTTGGCCATCCGCTTCTATAGAAAGGCAGTTGATAATTTAGAAATATTTTCCCAGACATGATCTCATTTTGTCTCTCAACAATGACCTGAGGGACGCAAGGACATATAATACATTTTTATCTTCATTTCCCACATGGTAGAATTAAAAATCAAAAACATTAAGTGACCAGTCAGATTATACTGCTAAGTAGAGGGGCCAGGATGACATCTGCATCTTTTCCCAAGTTTAAACTCTTCTGCAGTATCTTCAGCACATGATTTCTTTAACTTAAGAGCTCTGATAAAGCTCAAGGTTTCCTTAAACATTGTGTTCCTTTTTATCATTTCTTTGTGTTTGAAATACAACTAACTGCTATTTGACATAGCCTTAGGCTTGAATACATATATATGGACCAGAAAACCCCACTTGAATTCAAATAGTAACTTCTCTATTAAAAATCAACAGTCCTCTAGAAATAAATAGTTCTATTAAAAAAACCTTAATTCAGTGACTCAGCAAATTGGTACTATGATAGCTTTTTGTAATTACTTTTTATTTTTGTTTTTGTTTTTTTAAGTGTCTATGGTAAGAAAAGTATGCAGGAAAACATCAGGCTTTGCATGTCCTTTAGTTTTCATTACCTCTTCTACCACTTGAGGATGTCTGGCCTTTGCCAGACTGCTGAAAGTCTGGCAGTTGAACTAGTCTTGGCAAAGCACTTTGGGTTTTATCAGCTGAAAAACAAATGTAAAGGGTCCAGTTGGAAACTAGATTTCCCCCAAGTGATACCCTTGAAGTACATCAATTTTTCTTGACTTTTTTTTTTTTTTTTACTGTACTTTGGGATCTGGGGTACATGTGCACATCCTGCATCCTGCAGGATTGTTGCATAGGTACATGCATGCCATGGTGGTTAATCTTTCTTCTTTTGGTTTAAATGTTGACTTTCCTATCTCTCTGCATATCAAATTCTGGTTTGAGTCTTTAAAGTCTAGATTGCCAGGTTCTTGGGTTCAAGAATTCTTTACAAATGAAACCCCAAATTGCAGAATGGTAGTAAAAGGAGATTTTAGTCCATTTATATTCAAGGTAATTATTGACAAATAAAGACTTATTATTACCATTTTGATCACTGTTTTCTGGCTGTTTTTCAGATCCTTTGCTCCTTTCTTCCTGTCTTGTTGTCCTCCTTTGTGATATGATGATTTTCTGTAGTGTTATCTTTTGATCCTTTCTGTTTTCTTTTGTATATCTACTATAGGTTTTTGCTTTGTAATTACCAGGACACTTACATAAAACATCCTGGCTTATAATAGCTTATTTTAAGTTGATAACAGCTTAACTTCAATAATGTATAAAACTCTACACTTTTACCCTCCTTCATGTTTTTAATGTCACAATTTATATCCTCTTATTTCTGTACCTACAAATGAATTATTGTAGCTGTACTTACTTTTAATATTTTTTGTTTTTTAACCTTATACTAGAATTATAAGTAATTTACAAATCATCATTACAGCACAGGTTTTGCATTCCTAATCTAAACATCTAAATTCCAAAATGCTCAAACTCCAAAGTTTTTGAGCACCAACTTGAGCCCACAAGCGGGCAATTCCACACCTGACCTCATGTAATGGGTCACAATCAAAATGCAGGTGCACAACACAGTTTATTCAGGGTCCCCAAGGCAGTTAACCTTTTAATCAAAACACAGCATTGTAGTGGAGAAAAAAGCCTGCTATTGTTTGTTATTGCTATGTTGAAGAGCTGATGTAGATATTCTGGTGATGCCACTATGCTTAGCTACCCAGAACATATTATTATTATTTTTTTACTATTTTAATGGTATGTCACATTTTTTACTGTTAAGCACTGATGTGTGAATAAACATAAGAAAATGATTGCTTACAGGTAGCACATAAATTCAGACTCAGGAATGATGACAGTGACAAACAACCACAGATTGTCTACATAGGTGGCTGAGGTAGTGACACCTTTACTTTCTGATTGGTTCAATGTACACAAGCTTTGTTTCATGGACAAAATTATTTAAAATATTGTATAAAATTACCTATAGGCTACATATAAAGGTACCTGTGAAACATAAATGAATTGTGTGTTTAGACTTGGGTCCTATCCCTAAGACATCTCATTCTGTATATACAAATATTCCAAAATCTGAAATCTTAAACACTTTTGACCCCAAGCATTTTGGATAAGGGATACTCAACTTGTATCAGAATATTCTAAATTTGACTATATACTTACTTTTACCAGTGAGTTTTATACTCTTATATCTTAATTAATGCCCTTTTATTTTAGCTTGAAAACCTCCCTTGAGCATTTCTTGTTAGCTTTAGTGGTGATGAACTCTCTCAGCTTTGCCTAGGAAAGTCTTTTTCTTTCCTTCATTTTTAAAAACAGTTTGTTGGATAAAGTGTTCTTAGTTGACAGTTCATTTTTTTTTTTTTTCTTTCAGCACTTAGGCTATATCACCTCACACCATCCAGGCTTGCAAAGTTTCTACTGAGAAATTAGGTCATAGTCTTAGGGTGGTTTTCCTGTATGTGAGAAAACCATTTTTTCTTGCTGCCTTCCATAATTCTCTCTTTTGATTTTGATGGTTTTTTATAATGTCTTGGTGAAGTCTTTCTTGGGTTGACTCTAATCATAGACTTTTGAACTTCATTTACCTAAATGTCCATATTTTCCCCAGATTTAGAAAGTTTTCAGCCATTGTTTCTTTAAATAAACTTGTGCTCCTTTCTCTCTCTCCCTTCCTTCTGATACATTATAATGCAAATATTAGCTCTCCTGATGGTGTCCAATAAATCCCATAGGTTTTCATCATTCCTTTTCATTCTTTTTTCTCCCCTGACTGTATATTTTCAAATGATCTGTCTTTAACTTCACAGATTCTTTCTTCTGCTTGATGAAGTCTGCTGTTGACATACTCTATTGCCTTCTTTAATTCATTCATTGTATTCAGAATTTTTTAAAAAATAATTTATCTTTATTGAACTTATAATTTTGTTCATGGTTTTTCAGATTTCGTTTAGTTGTCTATATGTGTTTTCCCATAGTTTGTTGAACTTCTTCAAAATTATTGTTTTAAATTATTTTTCAGGCAATTCATAGTTGTTCATTTATTTGGGATTGGTTACTAGCATATTATTGTGCTCCCTTGTTCATTTCATGTTTACTGTTTTTTTTTCTTTTTTAGTGTATTCCTTAAAGTTTTGCTTTGTTGTCTTTGATCTGAAGAAATAGTCACCTCCTTCAGTCTTTACTGAATATCTTCAGAAGAGAATAATTTTTTTCATCAAACAGTGTGGCTAGTGATTCTGAGGCTCTCTCTGACCTTTTCTATGGCTGCATCTGTTCCACATCTCTTGTTCCTTCTAATGTAGACATACTTGAGATTTTTTGCCTTCTTTCAATCCTGCAAAGCCAAGTGGTATGCTAAGAGCCTCCTGCTTGTTTTCCCCATAACAGTGCTCTGAAATGTTCAAGTTTGAATTCCTTCTCCTAGTCCTGCAGAGTCCACATGTCTGTCTGCACAAGAGGCTTGAATTGCTATCTGTGAAGGTGTGTTTGGGGAGCTAGCCTGCTATGGATGGTGAGGCATGGAGTGTTTAGAGTGTCTGTGGATCAGTTGGGAGGTGTTTAAAAGTCAACAATTCCCAAGTGGCACATGGGAAGCCTTCTTAATAGACTCTGCAGAATGATTAGTAGAATCTGTGCCTCTCTCATCCCAGTTCTTGGTGTCTTCCAACCACTTAGTTGTGCCAATCACCTCAGTATTCTGGGTGGGAAGACAGTGGGCCTTTGGACAGCATCCTGCATAGCTAGGGTAGAAGGACACTAACTCACTATGTTCTTATTTTCCTGTTGGAGAAATTGTGTGCTAGGATGGTGTCTTTCAGCACTGAACTGTGCCGCCTTGCAGTAGAGGTGACATGAGTAAAGTAATACTCCTCTTCTTAGCCTCCTCAGTGTGACTATTCTCAGATTTTTTTCTCTAATGGTATCCTGGAACTTCTTCATTGTACTTCCTGACTCCCACAAATGTACGCTCAGCTGTGGTAGTTGTCAAAATCAATGCTTCCATGGGGGATGATGGTAGAAAGCTCCTATGCTGCCATGTTTCTGACATCACTCCTCATTTCCAGATCTTCACATTCCTTCTTATATTTTTTCTCTGAGCTGCTTATTGGTCTTATTCCCTGAACTCCACTGTATCCTGAGGGCATATTTCTGTCCTTCACCTTTGTAGTCAGTTTCACAAAAGCAAGAACGTAGATGGATCCTAGAGTTAGTAGTAGAGTCAAAAGTCAAAGTGTGGTTCTTAGAAGATCAGTTTTATGAAATATTTTGGTATAAAGCGGTTCCATTGTCAACCAAATACTAAATCCCTTTTGTGGAGAATCATAGTGCATATGGGATATCCTATGATTAAGAAACTAATTGGAAGATGGCCAATTAGGAGCAGCTCAGGATTGCAGCTCCCAGTGAAAGCGTGGAGGGTGAGTGGATGCCGCATTTACAGGCGGATTTTTATTGCCCACAGACCAGGAGATTCTCAGGCGGAGGAGCCCCACGGGTTGCCAGCGCGGCTGTTTTGGCAGGCACGGCTGTTTTGGCTGGCGACCTGGCACGGCGGGTCTCCGCACAAAATACACGGGTCCAGGCTCCTGGGAGACAGAGTGGTTCATTCAATGGATAAAAAAGGGGACTGAAAACAGGGAGCCAGGCCAGGAGATTCCCGGGCAAAAATGCACCATGAATCTCAGCGCGGCTGTTTCAGCCGGTGCAGTGGGTCACCGCACGGGAAATCACACAGATCCCGGCGCCTTTTCAACAGGCGACTAGAACACCTGGGAGACAGAGTTGCCCATTCAACTAAAAAAAAAAAGGGGGTCTGAGGCAGGAAGCCAGGTGATTAGGTTCAGCTGGTCCCACCCCTACAAAAAAACAACAATTGGAAACGCTCTGGATTGACAGTTTCACAGCAAGCACAGCTGAACCCGGGACAGTCCAGCTCCGTGGGGGGAGGGGTGTCCACCATTACCGAGGCACTCCACAACTATGGAGGTAGTCCGCCATTGCTGAGGCATCCTGCCATTGCCGAGGCAGCCCGCCATTACAGAGAGAGTCCGCCATTATAGAGATGGGCCACCATTGCCGAGGCAGTTCTAACTATACCCGTATAAACAGGACTGCAGGGAAGTTCACACAGCAGCTGGGCAGAGCCCACAGCAGCTCAGTAAAGACTCTGCAGGCAGACAGTGACTAGGCTGCCTCCTTGCTGGGCAAGGCAGCCCTGATAAAAGGCAGCAGCACGACAGAGACTTATAAATAAAGCCCTAACTCCCCAGGACACAGCACCTGGAAAAAAAAGGGAGTTTATGAGTTCTGCTGCAGCAGACTTAAACTTACCTGCCCAGCAGCTCTGAATGACCAATGGAGCTCACAGCTCAGAACTTGAGCTCCTATAAAGGACAGACTGTATCCTCAAGCAGCTCCCTGACCCCCATATATCCAAAGAGTCACCACATAAAGGAGAGCTCAGACTGATATCTGATGGGTATCCTTCTGGGACAAAGATAGCAGAAGAAACTGGCAGCAACCCTTACTGTTCTGCAGCCACTGCAGGTGATCCCCCAGGCAAGCAGGGCCTGAAGTGGACTTCAGCAGTCCTATAGCAGAGGGGCCTGAATGTTAGAAGGAAAACTAAGAAACAGAAAGAAATAACTTCATCATCAACAAACTGAACATTCACTCAGAGACCCAATCTGAAAGCCAACAACTACAAAGACGACCAGTGGACAAATCCACAAAGATGGGAAAAACCAGCGCAAAAAGGATGAAAAAACCCGAAACCAGAATGCCTCTCCTCCTACAAAGGATCACAACTCCTCACCAGCAAGGGAACAAGGCTGGATGGAGAATGTGTGATGAAATGACAGAACAGGCTTCAGAAGGTGAGTAATAAGAAACTTTGCTGAGCTAAAAGAACATGTTCTAACCCAATGCAAAGAAACTAAGAACCTTGAAAAAAGATTTGACGAAATGCTAACGAGAATAAACAACTTAGAGAGGAATATAAGTGAACTGATGGAGCTGAAAAACAACACGAGAACTTTGTGAAGCATGCACAAGTTTCAACAGCTGAAATGACCAAGCAGAAGAAAGGATATCAGAGGTCGAAGATCCAGGAAAACTTCCCCCAACCTAGCAAGGCAGACCAATATTCAAGTCCAGGAAATACAGAGAACACCACAAAGATATTCCTCAGGAAGAGCAACCCCAAGGCACATAATCGTCAGATTCACCAGGGTTGAAATGAAGGAGAAAATGCTAAGGACAGCCAGAGAGAAAGGTCGGGTTACCCACAAAGGGAAGCCCATCAGACTCACAGCAGATCTCTCAGCAGAAACCCTACAAGCCAGAAGAGAGTGAGGGCCAACATTCACATCCTTAAAGAAATGAACTTTCAGCCCAGAATTTCATATCCAGCCAAACTAAGCTTCATAAGTGAAGGAAAAATAAAATCCTTTGCAAACAAGCAAGTACTCAGAGATTTCATCACCACCAGGCCTGCTTTACAAGTGCTCCTGAAAGAGGCAATAAACATAGAAAGGAACAACCAGTACCAGCCACTCCAAAAACGTACCAAATGGTAAGGAGCATCAACACAATGAAGAAACTGCATAAACTAATGGGCAAAACAACCAGCTAGGATCAAAATGGCAGGATCAAATTCACACATAACAATATTAAGCCTAAATGTAAATGGGCTAAATGACCCAATCAAAAGACACAGACTGGCAAATTGGATAAAAAGCTAAAACCTATCGGTGTGCTGTATCCAGGAAACCCATCTCACATCCAAGGATACACAAAGGCTCAAAATAAAGGGATGGAGAAAGATTTACCAAGCAAATGCAGAGCAAAAAAAGCAGGAGTTGCAATTCTGCTCTGTGATAAAATAGACTTTAAACCAACAAAGATCAAAAGAGGCAAAGAAGGACATTACATAATGGTAAAAGGATCAATGCAACAAGAAGAGCTAACGATCCTAAATATATATGCACCCAATGCAGGAGCACCCAGATACATAAAGCAAGTTCTTAATGACTTACAGAGAGACTTAGACTCCCACACAATAATAGTGGGAGATTTTAACACCTGATTGTCAACATTAGACAGATCAACGAGACAGAAAATTTACAAGGATATCCAGGACTTGAACTCAAGCCTGGACCAAGCAAACCTAATAGATATTTATAGAACTCTCCACACCAAATCCACAGAATATACATTCTTCTCAGCACCACATCACACCTACTCAAAAATTGACCATGTAATTGGAAGTAAATCACTCCTCAGCAATGCAAAAGAACAGAAATCGTAACAAACAGTCTCTCAGACCACAGTGAAATCAAGTTAGAACTCAGAATTCAGAAACTAACTCAGAACCACACAGCTTCATGGAAACTGAACAACTGGCTCTTGAATGTTGACTGGATAAACAATGAAATGAAGGCAGAAATAAAGATGTTCTTTGAAACCAATGAGAATGAAGACACAACATACCAGAATCTCTGGGACACATTTAAAGCAGTGTCCAGAGGAAAATATATAGCAATAAATGCCCACATGAGAAGGAAGGAGAGATCTAAAATTGACACCCTATCGTCAAAATTGAAAGAGCTAGAGGAGCAAGATCAAAAAACTCAAAACCTAGCAGAAGACAAGAAATAACTAAGATCAGAGCAGAACTGAAGGAGATAGAGACACAAAAAACCCTTCAAAAAATCAATAAATCCAGGAGCTGGTTTTTTGAAAAGATCAACAAAATAGACAGACCACTAGCCATATTAATAAAAAGAAAGAGAGAAAAATCAAATAGATGCAATAAAAAACGATAAAGGGGGATATCACCACAGATTCCACAGATATTCAAACCATCATGAGAGATTATTACAAACAACTCTATGCACATAAACCAGTAAACCTGGAAGAAATGGATAAATTCCTGGACACTTGCATCCTCCCAAGCCTAAACCAGGAAGAAGTCAAAACCCTGAATAGACCAATAACAAGGGCAGAAGTGGAGGTAGCAATTAAGAGCCTACCACCCAAAAAAAGCCCAGGTCCAGTGGGGTTCATGGCTGAATTCTACCAGACATACAAAGAGGAGCTGGTACCATTCCTTCTGAAACTATTCCAAACAATCCAAAAGAGGGAATCCTTCACAAATCATTTTATGAGACCAACATCATCCTGATACCAAAACCCGGCAGAGACTCTGCAAGAAAAGAAAACTTCAGGCCAACATCCATGATGAACATAGATGCAAAAATCTTCAATAAAATACTGGAAAACCCATTGCAACAGAACATCAAAGAGCTTATACACCATGATCAAGTAGGCTTCATCCGGGGGATGCAAGGCTGGTTCAACATACGCAAGTCTATAAATGTAATTCACCACATAAACAGAACCAAAGACAAAACCACATGATTATCTCAATTGATGCAGAGAAGGCCTTTGAAAAAATTCAGCAGCCCTTTATACTAAAAACTCTCAATAAACGAGGTATTGATGGAATGTATCTCAAAATAATAAAAGTTATTTACAGCAAACCAACAGCCAATATCATACTGAATGGGCAAAAACTGGAAACATTCCCTTTGAAATCTGGCACTAGACGAGGATGCCCTCTCTCACCACTCCTATTCAATATAGTATTGGAAGTTCTAGCCAGAGCAATCCAGCAAGAAAAAGAAATAAAGGGTATTCACTTAGGAAAGGAGGAAGTCAAATTGTCTCTATTTGCAGATGACATGATTGTATAGCTAGAAGACCCCATCATCTCAGCCCAAAATCTCCTGAAACTGATAAGCAACTTCAGCAAAGTCTCAGGATAGAAAATCAATGTGCAAAAATCACAAGCATTCCCATACACCAATAACAGACTTAAAGAGTGCTAAATCAAGAGCAAACTGCCATTCACGACTGCTACAAAAAGAATAAAATACCTAGGAATACAACTAACAAGGAATGTAAAGGACCTCTTGAAGGAGAACTACAAACCACTGCTCAAGGAAATACGAGAGGACACAAACAGATGGAGAAACATTCCATGCTCATGGCTAGAAAGAATCAATATTGTGAAAATGGCTTTACTGCCCAAAGTAATTTACAGATTCCACGCTATCCCCATCAAGCTACCAATGACCTTCTTCATAGAACTGGAAAAAATCACCTTAAACTTCATATGAAACCAAAAGAGAGCCCGCATAGCCAAGTCAATTCTAAGCAAAAAGAACAAAGCTGGAGGCATCACAGTACCATACTTCAAACTATACTACAAGGCTACAGTAATCAAAACAGTATGGTACTGGTACCAAAACAGAGATAAAGACCAAGGAAACAGAACACAGACTTTGGAGGCAACACCACACATCTACAACCATCTGATCTTTAACAAACCTGACAAAACAAACAATGGGGAAGTATTCCGTGTTTAATAAATGGTGTTGGGAAAACTGGCTAGTCATGTGCAGAAAGCAGAAACTGGACCCCTTCCTGACACCTTACACTGAAATTAACTCCAGATGAATTAAAGACTTAAACATAAGACCTAACACCATAAAAACCCTAGAAGAAAATCTAAGCAAAACCATTCAGGACATAGGCATAGGCAAGGACTTCATGACCAAAACACCAAAAGCATTGGCAACAAAAGCCAAAATAGACAAATGGGACCTAATCAAACTCCATAGCTTCTGCACAGCAAAAGAAACAGTCATTAGAGTGAAGCAACAACCAACAGAATGGAAAAAAATTTTTGCAATCTACCCATCTGACAAAGGGCTGATATCCAGAATCTACAAAGAAAAAAGCAAGAAAAAAGAAAAACAAGAAAAAAGCAAACAAGCCCATTCAAAAGTGGGCAAAGGATATGAACAGACACTTTTCAAAAGAAGACATACATGAGGCCAACAAACATATGAAAAGATGCTCATCATCACTGGTCATTAGAGAAATGCAAATCAAAACTACATTGAGATACCATCTCACGCCAGTTAGAATAGCAATCATTAAAAAATCTGGAGACAACAGATGCTGGAGAGGAAGTGGAGAAATAGGAACACTTTTACACTGTTGGTGGGAGTGTAAAATAGTTCAACATTGTGGAAGACAGTGTGGCAATTCCTCAAGGATCTAGAAATAGAAATTCCATTTGACCCAGCAATCCCATTACTGGGTATATATCCAAAGGATTATAAATCATTCTACTATAAAGACACATGCACATGTATGTTCATTGCAGCACTGTTTACAATAGCAAAGACCTGGAACCAACCCAAATGTCCATTGATGATAGACTGGACAGGGAAAATGTGGCACATATACACCATGGAATATTATGCAGCCATCAAAAACGATGAGTTCGTGTCCTTTGTAGGGACATGGATGAACCTGGAAACCATTATTCTCAGCAAACTGACACAAGAACAGAAAGTCAAACACTGCATGTTCTCAATCATAGGTGGGTGTTGAACAATGAGAACACATGGACACAGGGAGGGGAGCATCACACACTGGGCTCTGTTGGGGGGAAATAGGGGAGAGACAGCGAGCAGTGGGGGAGTTGGGGAGAGATAGCATGGGGAGAAATGCCAGACATAGGTGATGGGGAGAAGGGCAGCAAATCACACTGCCATGTGTGTACCTATGCAACAATCTTGCTTGTTCTTCACTTGTACCCCAAAACCTAAAATGCAATAAAAAGAAAAAAAGAAACTAATTGTTCTTTGTTTAATACAGTAATTCTCAGTTAGCCATGTGCTTATCCCTTGCTTACCTTCTCCCTCTCTCCCTCCTGAATTGAAGAGAAGAGTGGAAGGGAGTAGGTATCCTGGCAAGCTGCATTTTTCAGGCTTCCATATCAACTAGCTTTCTGACCCTGATGTGAGGCTCTGGTAGGAGATTGGAGGATAGAAAGAAAGGAAAAGTCAGGGTATTCTTCCTGCCCTGCTTCACCAAGTGCACCAAGTGGAGTCTTCTGCAACAGCAGTGCTTCTTCCATAGGAAGGACAGACAAACATTCTCAGTGGTTCCAAGTTCTATTGAGTAGCTCCATATCCATCTTTCTTTTGTACTAAGAGCAGTAAGGGTTTCCTGTTCCTGCTAATCTATGAGTTGTTTTGCAAGTGGTGGGCCAAGTGGATTTCTGAAAGTAGCTAGCATTTTGCATGCCAGGACTCATGAAACATGCCCACCGTCTTTGTAGCAAAGCACTATTTGCACAGATGTCAGTATAGTGGGGTTATCAGCTTCACGAAATCTGCCTCTGCATTATGCTTCTAGATATTCAGAGATCTATTAATCAAGATAAGTGCTCTGGTCAGTTTGTTGGTAAAGCATTTGAGCAACTGAATTCCTAGATCTGGATATGTCCCTACTGCCTGGCGAAAGCTTTTGTGTCACCACTGACACCTTCTCACATTTGTGAGGTTGCTGATAAATGCCCACATTCTCTACAGAAATAGAAAAATGATGGGTAGTCCATACCAGATCCTGAGCTCTGTCCCACAGCATACCCCATTTGGAGATGAAGATGGGGTCTCTCCAAACAAGTCTAAGATAATATATTAAGTCACTGATTGCTGGGTAGCACTGAATGGTACATCCTTTCCTGCAAAGATCAGTATCAAGCATGGTAGGTTAATATTGGCCCCCAAAGATATTTAAGTTCTAATACCCAGAATCTGTGAATATGCCACCTTACATGGCAAAAGGACTCTCCATATATGATTAAGTTTAGGAT
Organism: Ateles fusciceps; assembly: GCA_036589455.1. Taxonomy (NCBI): domain Eukaryota; kingdom Metazoa; phylum Chordata; class Mammalia; order Primates; family Atelidae; genus Ateles; species Ateles fusciceps. Next base: position 9,832,813 of record JAZHEH010000572.1, on the reverse strand, counting down.
TTTGAGATGTGAGATTACCTTGGATTGTCAGGTGGACATAATGTAATCACAAGGGTTCTTATAGAGGGAGGCAGGAGCCTCAGAGTCAGAAGAGATGTTACGACAGAAACGAAGTTGGAATGATGCCGGTCATGAGCCAAGGAATGCAGGCAGCCTTTAGGAGCTGGAAAAGGCCAGGACACAGATACCCCCCACAGAGCCTCCAGAAAGAACACAGCCCTACCACCCCAGTTTATATTTCTTATCTCTATATCTATATTTTTCATTTTAAGCCATTAAGTTTGTGGTAATTCATTTTCACAGTAATAGGAAACAAATATATCAAGAGTCTGCAGGAAAAATGCAACTTGGGTAACTGAAAATGTGGAGGTTCCTTCAGCCTCACAGACAGTCTATTTTTCTAAGAGAATTACATGGAGCCCATCTCCCCCATCCACTTGCTTAGTTGAGGCTGGTTTGTCATTCTCAATTCAATCATACCTACTGTTCTTTGAAATAATAGTTTCTATAATCATTATACATGCTAGGTGTTTTTTTTCTCCTTCCTTACACATTGATATACGATTTGGTGGATGGTTAAAATTTCACGTCAACACATATCTCACAGAACAGGAGCAAAGGCTTAAAAGCCAAGCCTTGGAAGGCAGGACCAGGGCAGAAATCAGAGCTGAAAATATAGTCAGGACAATCACATTATACAGTGTCAATGTATCTAGCATTTCTTTCTCTTTTTCTCTCTCTTTATTTAGTCTTTTTCTCTTCTCAGTTTTCTCTCTCTCCTTCTGTCTCTTGCTCTATTTTCTCTCTCTTAGCATATTGCCTTCTTTTTGAACACTGCTTTGTTTCCCCTTCAAAAGACAGGAGGTCTCCTATGCAATCAGAGACACATTAGCTAGCAATAGCTCCTGCTCTTTCAGGGTCACAGAAGGAAGAATGTTTTTTGGGAAACATAACGATCAGCCAGGCTTGAGTCATATGGCAAGGCTGTGGGATTATGTAAGAAAATGAAAGATATTGTTTGGACTCCGGGTTACTTTAGTGAGAAAAGGAAAGGGGTGATGGGGGAGGGTGGGGACAATGTTCAAAAGAAGAATATGGGAGCTCGGCTGAAGATAAAATAAATGTCCATTTGAGGCTTACTGGTTTTGTTTTTTTGAAGATATGAAGTCTTGCTTCATTGCCTAGGTTGGAGTATAGGGTATGATCATGACTTACTGTGGCCTCAAACTCCAGGGCTCAAGCAATCCTCCCACTTCAGCCTCCTGAATTAGCTGGGACTTACAGGCATGCAGCACCAGGCCTGGCTAATTTTTAAATATATGTTTATAGAGATAAAAATATATTTATCTTGCTATGTTGCGCAGGCTGGTCTCAAACTCCTGGCCTCATATGATGCTCCCACCCTGACCTCTTAAAGTGCTGGGATTACAGGCATGAGCCACCATGCCTGGCCACTGGGTATCTTTAAAGACTAAAGTGAACCTATGGCTGATGACACAGAACATTTCCCCTCATATAGAAAATGTTTAAATATGGGCTCTCAGAAAACGTCCCACAATAAGACCATAAAAATTTAAAATTTAAATTGCATAGATGTTATAGAAATATTCTAGTGTTTTCTTTGTATCGGCTCAAATTTATAAACATGTTTCTGTATATATATATATGTACAGAGACATTTGAAATTTTCATTTATAATTCTCATTTGTAAAAGAGATTTATTCACAAACATTCAAATTCAGCACTACCAAGAAAATTGCTTGTCTAATTTTCTAGGACTTTTATAACATGAGTTTTCTAAACACGACATAGTCATGTAGATAAGCATATTGGAGAACTCATATTAATAATTGTTGATTTATTTACCAATTTTATAAATGCTCCTGGATTTAAAACTTCAATACATGTTTTCTTTGACACATATTCCTGAGACAATTGGTCTTAAAATATTTAAAAATCTGTAATGAAAAGCAAATAGAGTCAGCCTATTACGATGTATCTCTCAGAAGAAATTCTTTGTAGACCTGGTTTAAAAAACAAATCTAATAATTGTATATTATCATTTATATTGTTAATGAGAGTTGAAATATTTAAAAATATGTGTTACCTTGAAACATTTAAATAAGCTTCCTTTAACACTGTTTATATTATTATTTGCCTAAGAAGATTCCTTTTTAATAGACATTACAGAGAGACGTTTCTATCAAGTCTTTATCCAAATAATATGGTTCTATGAGGGCAGTCTTGGTTTGAATTAAGAAGCTTCCCATGATTTGATATCTCTATGTAGGCGGCAATGAAGAAGAGACATCTGACATATTTGTGACACATTTGACATATTAGTTTTGACATATTTGTGACATCAAGGAAGGGCTAAAAATCAACAGCAAGATTAATGAGTGTTATAAAGATCTAATTTTACTTTATACAGATAGGGTTATATAAATAGTTTTGTTTCTTGAAATTACTGAAGGTTCACTGAGCATCACAGAAATACTACTCTGCTTTGGCTGCAGAAATTCTCACTGGCTTAGAATTGCTTGTATTTTAAGGGAATAGTCCCCTTCTTAAGCCTGGATCTAGGAAAGAGTGCCACAGAAATGGTAGTTTTGACATATTTGTGACACCCAAGGTGCTCAGTTTTGAGCATGCCATGGTTTTGGCAATGACAAATGGCAAACACTTATATAACAGTTACTACATGCCAAGCAGGCCTGCAAACAAATTAGGCATCATACAAGTAGTCGGCATAAGCCCAATCATTTAAAATATCTACAAATTCAGTTATTAGCCCATTGGCCATTAGTTCAAAATTGTTTTTTAATATGTGAAATATGGAATGGTAAAATATCATGAGCATGCAGTCTGTTTGGTTCCACATTTACTATCTGGATTCAGAAAAATGAGCCTTTTAGAACCCCAGTTTTCTCATCTTGAAACTGGATAGGACATATGCCTACTCCCCTTCCCATGAATAGGGGGGCCAAAGAAAGTCTGAATGGGATGAGAGAACAATGGTTCTAGAGCTGAAATCTCTCTTCAAGAGAGACTTTGGCAGATGGTATCAGCCTTTAGTTGGCCAGTACACCCAGAGGAGTCTAAATCAGCATCCCTATCAAAGATAGTTACCAAGGTGAGATATGCATCTGATGACACCCCAGGGTTCATCCAAACTCTGGGAAACTGAAACCACCAATTTAGCATTTGCTGATTTTCCTGATCACTACACACAGGTAAGAAAAGTGTAGGAATTCTAAGGTTTGATATAAATATTAGAGAGGGAGACTGAATTTCTTCGTTAACTCAACGTACTTTAGGTTACATGGAAACAGCTAAGTGGATTTGCTAGCATGCACATTCTCTAAAGCATCTTAGTTACCTAAGATGACTTTACATTAGAATTGTGAATTTATAAATTGGGGAAATATCCTAGAAGGCCTTTGAAAAGGGGTATTAGAGTTTGGTTTGGGGTTCACATTCGCTGAGTAACAGCAAAAATGGCTTATTTGCCTTTAGTTATTGTTTTGAAACTATTACAAATACATTTGAATACAAAAATTACTCTCTTCCATGGAAAACTGTGTTCCTACAATAATTTTTAATGCAAACCAATTCTGTTCATGGCCATTTTTTTTCCTTTTTTTAAATTATACTTTAAGTTCTGGGGTACATGTGCAGGTCGTGCAGGATTGTTACATAGGTATACACATGCCATTGTGATTTGCTGCATCCATTCCCAGTCACCTACATTAGGTATTTCTCCAAATGTTATCCCTCCCCAATCCCCTCACTCCCTACTATACCTCCCCTAGCCCCCCCCACCCCCCAACAGGCCCCAGTGTGTGATGTTCCCCTCCCTGTGTCCATGTGTTCTCATTGTACAACACCCACTTATGAGTGAGAACATGCAGTGTTTGGTTTTCTGTTCTTATCAGTTTGCTGAGAATGATAGTTTCCAGATTCATCCATGTCCCTGCAAAGGACACTAACTCATTCTTTTTTATGGCTGCATAGTATTCCATGGTGTATATGTGCCACATTTTCCCTGTCCAGTCTATCCTTGATGGGCATTTGTGTTGGTTTCAAGTCTTTGCTATTGTAAACAGTGCCGCAATGAACATTCATGTGCATGTGTCTTTATAACAGAACAATTTGTAATCCTTTGGGTATATACCCAGTAATGACATTGCTGGGTCAAATGGTATTTCTATTTCTAGATCCTTAAGGAATTGCCACACTATCACAATGGTTTAACTAATTTACACTCCCACCAACAGTGTAAAAGCATTCCTATTTCTCCACATCCTCTCCAGCATCTGTTGTCTCCATATTTTTTTAATGATCACCATTCTAAGTGGTGTGAGATGGTATCTCAATGTGGCTTTGATTTGCATTTCTCTGATGACCAGTGATGAGGAGCATTTCTTCATATGTTTGTTGGCCTCATATATGTCTTCTTTTGAAAAGTGTCTGTTCGTATCTTTGCCCAATTTTGATGGGGTTGTTTTTTTCTTGTAAATTTGTTTAAGTTCTTTGTAGATTCTGGATATTAGCCCTTTGTCAGATGGGTAAATCACAAAAATTTTTTTTTCCATTCCGTTAGTTGCTGGTTCACTCTAATGATTGTTTCTTTTGCTGTGCAGAAGCTCTTAAGTTTGATTAGGTCCCATTTGTCTATTTTGGCTTTTGTTGCCATTGCTTTTGGTGTTTTAGTCATGAAGTCCTTGCCTATGCCTATGTCCTGAATGGTATTTCCTAGGTTTTCTTCTAGGTTTTTTTTATGGTGTTAGGTCTTATGTTTAAATCTTTAACCCATCTGGAGTTAATTTTTGTATAAGGTGTAAGGAAGGGGTCCAGTTTCTGCTTTCTGCACGTGGTTAGCCAGTTATCCCAACACCATTTTATTATACAGGGAATCCTTTCCCCCATTGCTTGTTTTTGTCAGGTTTATCAAAGCTCAGGTGGTTGTAGTTGTGTGGTGTTCTTCTGAGGCCTCTGTTCTGTTCCATTGGTCTACATCTCTGTTTTGGTACCAGTACCATGGTGTTTTGATTACTGTAGTCTTGTAGCATAGTTTGAAATCAGATGCCTCCAGCTTTGTTCCTTTTGCTTAGGATTGTCTTGGCTATGTGGGCTCTTTTTTGGTTCCATATGAAGTTTAAGTTGGTTTTTTCCAGTTCTGTGAAGGTCAATGGTAGCTTGACGGGGGATAGCATTGAATCTATAAATTACGCTGGGCAATATGGCCATTTTCACAATACTGATTCTTCCTAACCATGAGCATCAAATGTTTTTCCATCTGTTTGTGTCCTCTCTCATTTCCTTGACTAGTGGTTTGTAGTTCTCATTGAAGAGGTCCTTCACATCCCTTGTTAGTTGTATTCCTAGGTATTTTATTCTTTTTGTAGCAACTATGAATGGGAGTTTGCTCATGATTTGGCTCTCTGTTTGTGTTTGGCCATTTTGTTTTTATTTGCATTCTGATTTTAGTAGTGAGGACAGAGACAACTGTGTAAATAAAATAAAATTTAAAATATTTTAAACTTATAATAGCGAGTACATTTTGATAAAAAAATGAAGGTGGCTAGGCATCCTGAAAAAAACTTCCCACTAAAAACAGAGTGCTGACTGAAATATTATATATGCATTTTAAAATATAAAGCTCATTTATATTGGCAAAGAAAGCAGAATGGGAAACTGCAGCTAATTCTGTAGCTGCCTTCAGGGAATTTGACAATTTCTATGTCCAGATTCTTGGGTATTAAAGGTGTGGGTGTTAAAAGGGATAACAAGATGTGGAATTGGACCAGATTAAAGCTGAGTTCTCTAAAGACGCTCAACCTCAGGAAAAGTCTGCTGTATTATTCTTTATACTAAAAATATTTTATAATAAATTTTAGCTCTAAAAAGCATTAAAAGAGTGGAAAACTACACTTTTGTTCTTGAGGGTCATCTAAACTAATTCTTATTCACTTAGCTAAATATTACAGTGACTTTTTACTTTAAAAATTTAAAAAAGTTCTGTTTTAAAGTATTTTTTGAGATGGGGTCTTGTTCTGTTGCCCAGGTTTAGAGTACACTGGTGTGATCATAGCTCAAACTTCTAGGTTCAAGCAATCCTCTTACCTCAGACTTCTGAAGAGCTGGCACTACAGGTATTTGCCACCACCCTGCCTGGCTATTTATTTATTTATTTTTTAGAGATAGGGTCTTGCTATGCTGCCCAGGCTGGTCTCAAACTCCCAGCATCAACAAATATATCTGGCTCAGATTACAAGTGCAAGCCACCATGCCCAGCTACAACCATTTTAAATTTAGTAATGTTGATACATAGTGGTATAATCAACAGTAGACAATTGGTTCTAAAGGATGAGAGGTATGACATGAATAACTCCGTATAGCAGTTATCTAAAATTAATTTCTTTCTATTTTTTGGCAGTTTTACAGTCTGCTTATTAACCAAAATAAGTGGAGTACAGGGTCTTCTGAGTAATTGAATACATATATGTGTGGGTTGAGTCCACTGCCTACATACCCCAACCTCTCCAGTTTTCACTGCTCTTCCTGGTGCTGAGATTCAAGAAGATTCCTTTGGCTTTCCTGTGAATGAGATAAACCTCAGACCAGTGCAAATGGCCCACCCAGGGAGCACACAGGCTCGTAAATGGCTAGATTCTAGTTACAAATGATCTTTCTTGGGTCTGTCATAGGTGAGGGCTGGCCTTGGTGGTGAAACCACTTGGCAAAACCGGATGCAGCCTTTCAGATTCAGTGTCTTGGAGCATAATCTGAAACAAGTAAAAGTGAGAATCAAAATATCTGCATTCCCAAAGAAATGGAATATAGATATTTTTCTTAATAAGAACAACAGGCTTCATTCTGTGCCAAAAATATTCAAAACACTTTCTTTATCTTGTTTAATCCTCAAAACATTCCAGAAGAAAGATATAACAATTTCCATTTTATAGGTGAGGAAATTGAGGCTCAGAGATACTAAGTGTCTTGCCAACATGTTAAGATATTGGCAGAGTTACTCATGGAGCCAGGATTTAGACCAAGGCAGTTCATCTTCCCAAATATAAGGTTCTAGGCCTTTTATTTTTCTCAGCCACCAAGGAAGATGGCTTTGCCAGGCCAATAGGGGTATGTTGACTTCTTTCATCTCAGCTAATCTTGGGGTAAGTGCTAGGGAAATACCTAGCTTGTATGAAAAGAATCTTTTTGTCCTGGTTTTGATCTAGTTCCCTGGCAGGCTAGTTAAGACTTGTCTTAATACATATACTTCTCTTGCCAAAGCACATGTGGTATGTTTGGACATATGTTCTCATTTTTATGATCTTTTAATCTTTACATATTTTAAATACTTCATGGTGGGATTAATTCTTTGTGGTGACCAAGATTGGCAGCTGGTCCAATGGGGCCATGTTTGGAATCCCTAAGGAATGAGAGGGTTGATACTCTGGGACATACTTTTAAAGATAAATATATAAATATAAAGGAGAAATTTCTGACATATTCATTAATGATCAGAGCCTAGTGATGTCTTATGGTAAATTGGTAAATTTACTCTGAGACCTATCACTATAAATGGTTTTGAGATTAGCTTTGTTGTGCTTTTAGTCATTAAAAAAATGTGTACATATTGGGCAATCTGAATTGCTTAGAAACTGACCATCTAACTCATCTTTGCTTTTTATTATCTGAATGTATAGTCGAACTGGAAGCATTAAAATACTGAAAACAGTAAGATTGGCTAAAAGACTTCAATTTTATTGAGCCTTAAAAATGTGCCTCAGATAAACTTGGGTATAATCTCTAACTTCACAGTATTTAAATAACTTTAATGCAATTTCAATTACAAAATGGGATGACAAACCAAATTCTTATTCATCTAATCCAAAGTAGCCCTTGACAGTGTAGCTAAAATAAAATTAACAATGTTCGTGAAATACCAAGTGGAGCCCAAATCAGAAGAGGTGTGCTCTCTGAAGACCTTATATAATATAAAACTCATATGGTATATATACGGTATATGTTTACCATTGCTTCAACTGATTAACTTCAATAAAACACGTTGGTGGACTCATAGGAGTTTGCTTGTAGAAGTAGTAAAGAGGCTGGATTCTGTGGCACAGTTTCCTTAGGTTTGAATCCACTGAACAAGGTTGTGGGCCTGAATCCTGAATATTTGGAAAGCCTGTTTCCCTACCCTATAAACATGGGTCAATTTTGTCCTCCTGAGAACATCTGGCAATGTCTGGAGACATTTTTGTTCATTAAAACTGGGGGAAGAGAATGCCACTGTCACCTAGTGGATAGAGGCCAAGGATGCTGTTAAACATTCAACAACGCACAGGATAGTGCCCCATATCAAAGAATTATTTGGCCCAAAATACAATAGTTGTTGAGGTTGAGAAACCCTGCTATAAACCAAGATCACTTAAGTTAGTTTTTGTAGATCCCAGGCTATTTCCTGATTAGATCTTAAAGTTTTTTACACTGTACAGTTAAGTTAAAAAATGAAACTGAATAAAGTATCTGGGGAGAATTTAGTCTCCAGGTTGATTAATAATTGTTGTGAAATGTGAATTTTAAATCTTTCTAGGTTTGTTATTAACTGGTCCAGCCAGCAAGGTCCTCTTTGAATAAATCTAATGTATATTTATTCTATATTCAAAAAGATAACTTTTTGATAGCTTAATATAACTTTTACTGCCTAAAAATACTCGCTTTTTGAACAGCAATTCTGGGGGAGTTCAGACTAAGTGTCTTAATCCATTTTGTGCTGTTATAACAGAATATGTGAGACACAATAAATTATAATGAGCAGAAATTTATTTCTTACTGTTCTTGCAGGTTGTGAAGTCCAAGATCAAGGGACTGGAATCTTATGAGGGTCTTCTGCCATGATGGTCACATGCAGAACGGCAAGAGAAGACAAGAGAGAATGCAAGAGGAGGCCAAACTCATCCTTTTATGATCGCACCAATTGCACACGGTGTAGCCGTTATGGCCTAATCACCTCTTAGAGGACCTAGGGACAAACATTCAAACCATAAACTTAAGTAAACATTCAAATCCTAAACTTATGCTCCCACTCACCCCCACCTAAACTCTTGTTCTTCTCACACACAAAATACATTCATTGCTTCCCAACAGCTCCAAAAGTCTTAACTCATTCTAGCCCCAAGTCTAAAGCCCAGAGCCTCATCCAAATAAAATATGGGTGAAGCCCAAGGCACAATTCATCTTGAGGGAAATTCTCCTCCAGCTGTGAGTCTGTGAAATCAAAACAAATTATGTGCTTCCAAGATACAATAGTAGGACAGACATAGACTAGACATTTCCATATCAAAAAGGGTAAATAGGGAAGAAAAAAGGGGGTAAATGGCCCAAGCAGTCCAAAACCCAACAGGGAAAACAACATTAAATCTTTTTTTTTTTTTTTTTAATTATTTAAGACCTTTATTAACAGGTGCTTGCAGTTTGTTGACTTTTTTTGAAAAAATCAAGTTGTAAACTTTTATTACAAATTAAAAATGAAGTTCTTAAAAATCTCAACTTAACCAGATATGAAACAATTTAAAAACCTTTAAAGGCGTATTGAGAAAAACCAGGCTTTTTTTTAAAAAACACGTTGTTATTACCAAAAAGAGACATCTTTAGGTAAAAATAATAAAAACCCCATGCTGCATAGATAATGCAGATAGTTCTATTTATCTGGTCAATGGGCAAAAAGCAAGCACTTAAGGTCTTCAGCTCCAATCTTTTGTTCATTTCTTACTGCTGGAATTTCTTATTTCTTCTTGTTCGATGACTAAACCGGATGATGGTAGAGATGGTAAGCCGGCATTTACTCAGCCCCGCCCTGCTCAGCCTCGGGAGCAGACGAATTCTCAGCTGGTGGATTGGCTGCTTTTGTCTCTTTGCCATCTTGTGGTTTAGGGTTTTCTGGGCATCGGCGTCAGTAATTGAAGTTGCGGCGGTACCGACGTTGAGGTGGCTGCTGACCTTGGGTCTCATCTCCTTGATTTTCTTTATCCTCTTCATTGCCGTCCTCTCTAGGCTGTCTTTGGCGAGGAGGGCCCCTGGGGAATCGTGGTCTATATCCCCGATACATATTCTGCCTCACTGGTCTACCTTGTTCTCCTGCACCCTGGTTGTCAGCACCCTCCATCACTTCTCCCTGCACAGGAGGGTTGGAATATTGTGGTCGACGCCCATAGGGTCTCCGCATGTAGTAAGGTGGGAACCTTCGCCTGCGGTAGGGCCGGCGTTGTTGGGCCTGGCCTTCGGGAGCACTCTCTGATCCCTCGTTCTTTTCCCCACTCTCACTATTCTGGTAATTTTGCTGGTAATTGCGTGGAGGACCCCTACGATGTGGCTAGCGTCTATAATGGTTACGGTCTGCTGCATATTTACTGCCTTGAACTGGAACACCACCAGGACCTGTAACATTTGCTGCCTCCGCACCCTTTTCTCCTTCAACAACATCAAACTCCACAGTCTCTCCATCTCCTACACTGCGAAGGTACTTTCTGGGGTTATTCTTCTTTATGGCAGTCTGGTGTACAAATACATCTTCCTTGGTGTCATTCCTGTTGATGAAACCATATCCGTTCCTTACATTGAACCATTTTACTGTTCCCAAAACCTTCGTTGCGATGACCTTCTTGTCCCCGCCGGCAGCCGCCGCCGATGTGAGGCCGCCCGGGCCACCGCTCCCTGCGCCGCTGCCCGTAGTGCCGGGCTCGGTGTCGGCAGCGCTGAGGGCGGGGGCGGCGGGGGGGGGGGCGGCGGGCGGCTGCTGGGTCTCGGCCTCGCTGCTCATGGTTGCAATGATGGTGACTGGGGCCGGCTGCGGCAGCTAAGGCTCCTCCCGGGATGTGATGGTAACTAGGCCGGCGGCGGCGGCGGTGGGGCTGCTCAGGGCTCTCTGGGTCCGCTCTCCGCTCCCGCTACCGATCGAACTCAACAACATTAAATCTTAAAGCTGGAGAACAATCTTTCTTAACTCCATGTCCCTGGGCACACTGGGGGGGGGAAGGGGGTGAGCGGTGGGCCCCCAACACCTCAGGCAACCCTGCTCTACAGCTTTGCTGGGCTCAGCCCATGCAGCAGCTCTCACAGGTTGGAGTCTCATTCCTGCAGCTCTCCCACGCTGTCATTACACACTGGTAGCTGTACAGTTTTGGGTCTTGGGGGTAGCCCCATCCCCACAACTCTACTAGGCCTAGTGGGAATTCTCCACAATGGCTTTCACCTCTTAAAACAGTTACAATGACAATTAAATTTCAACGTGAGTTTTGGAGTGGGCAGAAAGTCAAACCACAGCACCTACGTTTTACATGAGCAATGGGTGGACTGTAGATAAGACTATTTCATCAAACATTATTATTAGAGATTTCACTATTTCAAGAAGAATGAAACCAGAGACTGTATCATTCATGGCTTTATTACTTATTGTCAGAAATCCTTTATCAGCTCACTGGCACAAGGTGGACATAGAATCCTACTTAAAATAGACATTTAGGCAGTCATTGCTACATAAAAAAGTCAAGATTAGTAGAAGTGATCTTCCTATTAAATTCTGTACTAGATTAAAATGGAAAGGCTCTACACTGCCCTCATTTCCACTTCTATCTCCACTCTTTCACTTGTTTCTTAATTATCTGATAGTTCCTCTAAAAGGGTTGGATGTATTTATTCTTTGCCAGTGGATAGAAAAAAATCCTTTATGCGATTTAAAAAATGTTATTATTTGAAAGAAAGGGGGTTGAAATAAACAGCTGGCCCTGTTAGACAAGTACATCAGATGGAATTCTTAATATTAATTACACTAAGCCAAATCTATTTTTGACTGATATTCTCTAACTCTGTTTACTTTTAATTAATAAATAATTTATCCTGTTGAGTATACTAGGAAGTAATATTACTGAAGCAAGGTGTGTGGGAGATTTACTGACTTTTTTTTCTTTGCTGTTATTGTTGTTGCTTAGGGGTTATAAGTGCTTTAAGCTTTTTCCAGCCTAAAATCATTACAGTCAGACTGTATGGAACAAAGAGAGGGTAGACAGGTATATAACTTTGCTGAGCAGTGATGTTTAAGCTGAGACCTGAATGACAGCAAGGATACAATCATGGGATGATATGCAGGAAAGGTGTTTTAAGTACAGGACCAGGTTCACCGGCAGAATTCACCTTAGGAGGAGATTTCTGTGTCTGTGCTGAAGTTGCTCTTTATTCATGCACTCCTTCCCAATGGAGCTCAAATGCAGCCTTAGAAACTTTTTCTATGTAGACTTCAGGAGCAATTATCAACAAAGTCAGACTTGAATTTTAGAAATAAAACCAATCCCTGCTCTAATAATAATGGAATTTCAGGGTCAGTGGAAAACATCTTTTGCTCCTACTTTGACTTTCTTCTGCCCTTTCTCAGTAAAGATTCCACTGTCCAGTCTCCCCACTGTTATGTGATATTATTTTTGACTGACAACACTATCATCCCTTCAGCAATTAGAAAGTGGAAATTGGTGCTTATACGTCCTTTCTGGCTTTCTTCCTATCTTTTCTCTCTTCATGTCCCCTCTATGTCATCCCCTTATGCTCTTACCTTAACTTAAAGAAACTTACATTAAGATAAGTCCTTCCTAACATATCTTAACGTAATAAAAGCCTTCTACGATAAACCCACAGCCAACATAATACTGAATGAGGAAAAGTCGAAAGTATTACCTCTGAGAACTAGAACAGGACAAGGATGCCCACTCTCACCACTTCTATTTGACACAGTACTTGAAGTTCTAGCCAGAGCAATCAGACAAGAGAAAGAAATAAAGGGCATCCAAATTGGTAAGGAGGAAGTCAAACTGTTGCCATTTGCTGATGATGTGATCGTATACCTAGAAAACCCTAAAGACTCCTTCAAAAAACTCTAGAACTGATAAATGAACTCAGTAAAGTTTCTGGATATAAAATTAATGTACACAAATCAGTAACTCTGCTATACACCAATAGCAACCAAGCTGAGAATCAAATCAAGAACTAAACCCCTTTTACAATAGCTGTAAAAAAAAAAAAATCCTTAGAAATATACTTAACCAGGGAGGTGAAAGATGTCTACAAGGAAAACTACAAAACACCGCTGAAAGAAATCATAGACAACACAAACAAGTTGAAACCCGTCCCATGTTCATGGATGGGTAGAACGAATTTTGTGAAAATGACCATACTGCCAAAAGCAATCTACAAATTTAATGCAATTGCCATCAAAATACCACTGTAATTCTTCACAGAACTAGAAAAAACAATCCTAAAACTCATATGGAACCAATAAAGAGCCCACATAGTCAAAGCAAGACTAAGCAAAAAGAACAAATGTGGAGACATCACATTACCTGACTTCAAACTATTCCATAAGGTCATAGTCACCAAAATAGCATGGTACTAGTATAAAAATAGGCACCCAGACCAATGGAACAGAATAGAGAACCCAGAAATAAAGCCAAGTACTAAACAGTCAACTGATCTTCAACAAAGCGAACAAAAACATAAAGTGGGCTATAGGAGGGGGAGGGACAGCATGGGGTGGGGAGTTGGGGAGAGATAGCATGGGGAGAAATGCCAGATATAGGTGATGGGGAGAAAGGCAGCAAATCACACTGCCATGTGTGTACCTATGCAACAATCTTGCATATTCTTCACGTGTACCCCCAAACCTAAAATGCAATAAAAGAAAATCACACACACACACACACACACACACACACACACACACACACACACAAAGTGGGCTATAGGAAACCCTATTTAACAAATGGTGCTGGGATAATTGGCAAGCCACATGTAGAAGAATGAAGCTGGATCCTCATCTCTCACTTTATACAAAAATCAACTCAAGATGTATTAAGGATTTAAATCTAAGACCTGAAATCATAAAAATTCTAGAAGGTAATGTTGGAAAAACCCTTCTAGACACTGGCTTAGGCAAAGGCTTTATGACCAACAAACCAAAAGCAAATGCAACAGAAAACAAAGATAAATAGATGGGACTTAATAAAACTAAAAAGCTTCTGTACAGCAAAAGAAACAGCTGTAAACAGACAACCAACAGAGTGGGAGAAAATCTTCACAGTCTATACATCCTACAAAGGACTAATATCCAGAATCTACAAGTAGCCTAAACAAATTAATAAGCAAAAAACAAAACAAACAATTCCATCAAAAACTGGGCTAAGGACATTAATAGACAATTCTCAAAAGAAGATGTATCAAATGGCCGAGAAACATATGAAAAAATGTTCGACATCACTAATGATCAGGGAACTGCAAATCAAAACCACAGTGTGATACCACCTTACTCTGCAAAACTGGCCATAATCAAAAAATCAAAAATAATAAATGTTGGTGGGGAAGTGGTGAAAAGGGAACACTATTACACTGCTGGTGGGAATGTAAACTAGTTCAACCACTAAGATTCCTTAAAGAACTAAAAGTAGAACTACTATTTGATACAACTCAAGATGTATTAAGGATTTAAATCTAAGACTGGGTATCTACCCACAGGAAAAGAAGTCATTATACAAAAAAAATGTACTTGGACACATATGTTTACAGCAGCACAATTCACAATTGCAAAAATATGAAACCAGCCCAAATGCCCATCAATCAATGAGTGTATAAGGAAATTGTGGTGTATGCATGTTCTCACTCATAGGTGGGTGATGAACAATGAGAACACATGGACACAGGGAGGGGAGCATCACACACTGGGGTCTGTTGTGGGGGGAAGGGAGGGACAAGTGGGGGGATTGGGGAGGTTGGGGAGGGATAACATGGGGAGAAATGCCAGATGTAGGTGACGGGGGGGATGGAGGCAGCAAACCACATTGCCATGTGTGTACCTATGCAACAATCCTGCATGATCTGCATATGTACCCCAGAACCTAAAGTACAATAAAAATAAAAAAAGAAATTGTGGTGTATACATACCATAGAATACTACTGAGTCATAAAAAAAGGAATGCAATAATGGCATTCACAGCAACCTGGTTGAAATTAGAGACTATTATTCTAAGTGAAATAACTCAGGAATGGAGAACTAAACATCGTATGTTCTCACTCATAAGTGGGAGCTAACCTATGAGGACACAAAGACATAAGAATGACACAGTGGGCTCTGGGGACTCAGTGAAAGGATGAGAGGCAGTTGAGGGATAAAAGACTATAAACTGGGTACAGTCTATATTGCCTGGGTGATGGGTGCTCCAAAATCTCAGAAATCACCACTAAAGAACTTGTGTAAACAAACACCATCTGCTCCCCCAAAACCTATAGAAATAAAAAATAAAAATAAACAAACAAAACTCCTAAAACTGTTACTTGTAAAATCTGCCCTCCTATCTTTCTGACCTAGTAAAGTGCACTCTAGGTCTTCTGCATACACATATTATGCACGCACATATTGATCACCTATTTGAATCTTAATCCTTAGCAGAGTGGCATCCATCCCATTTGCATTCGATTGCTATTGCTGCTATTTTCCCTTGATTGAGGACTAGCAGTTGTTCAGAATTTGTGGCAAAATACATACATACACACACACACACACACACACACATATACACACTTTTTTAGGTGGACACATATATTCATTTAATTTCTGTGCCAGAAACTAGGTATAAAGAGATTAACTAATTTACAGAAGAACACAGAGATAAGAAGTGGAAGAACAAAGAATCAATCCTGATCTAATCTTACAGCCAATGCCCTTTACTGCCTTGAAAAACCACCTTCATGCTAACTTTTCTTCCAGTCCTTATATTCCTCAGTCCAACACTGTCTAAAAGAACTTTCTGACATGAAAAATTTGTTCCCTAACTGCACTAGTTTTTTCTGGAAGCCATTTGCCACATAAGAGCAAGAGTGCAGGTCCTGGGGGCAGGGGGACAGTTGTGAGTTCAAGAGGCTGGAGGAGTATTGCAATGGCTACAAGTCAGTGAGCAACAAGGGTAATGGTGGGAGATCACAGCAAATGATGAGCAAGGCCCTCATTGTAAGGCTGTGTGGGTGAAATTTGGATTTCATTCTAAATGCTACAGTGAAGCAGTAACAAAACCTTCTTCTGAGGAGCCTCTTGACTTTCACTCCTATAAAACCATCATGCCCTTTATAGGTTCTTCAGCTTGTGAGAAAGGATATTGCCTGA
Source organism: Ateles fusciceps (assembly GCA_036589455.1). NCBI lineage: Eukaryota > Metazoa > Chordata > Mammalia > Primates > Atelidae > Ateles > Ateles fusciceps. The sequence continues at coordinate 9,816,606 of JAZHEH010000572.1, read as the reverse complement.
ATTAAATAAACTGACAACAAATGAAAATTATTTACAGATAACAGACAGATAAAACAAAATTCTCAGAATCAGTTCAATACTTCAGGAACAGGGCAGCCAGTTACATAAACAATTGTGAAAGACTCATCATTCCCAAGGTTTTGACTAAATTAGTTCAGGCCTGATGGAACTTGGTTATATCAGTGGGATCTTTCATAGAGGTTGTAAAGTCTTATCTCTGTTTGGGGGCTAGAAGCTTTATCTAGGTGTTCCACAGAGTGTTGACACTGGAGTAAGCTGCTCAGGTTCAAATCTCAGCTTTTCATTCACTAGCTAAATATATTGAACAATTAGTTGTTTTATGCTTCAGTTTCCTCACTGGTAAAGTAGGGATAATAGTATTTAATTTACAGGTTGATGGGGGATTAAGTGAGTAAGTATATGTCATTTAGGATAGGTTCTTAGAGCAGTGCTAGTAATAAATGTCAGCTATGGTTATTATTATCATTATTAATATTTCTCTCTCCTATTATTCTCTCTAATAGGATTTTGAACTTTTGGGTTCACTGTTTTTCACATAAGCATTTAGTTAGGGACTAAATATCAAACTTGCTTCTCTCCCTTAGCATTTTAAGATAAATGGATCTTTCTGAGTCTGAGGGGAAGTTGATGACAGAGTTTGACTCTAAGTTTTATTCTTATAACAGCAATTTTTCAAGAAGGACCCAGGAAGAAGTCTTTTCTCTCCAATGAGATGTCAGACTCTTGGATGATAGGGAGCTTGTGTTGTAGAGAGATGATTAGTATTTTTGGAACCTTGCCCTTTTGTCTAACACTTTGTATCAAGTGACAATAATGAAAGGAAGACTAAACATAGAGTTGGGATTACAGGGTTCAAATCTAAATCCTGCTCCCAACTAGCTGTGTGACCTTGGACAATGGAACACAATTATAAAATTGGAGGGGGGTTAATTATATAATCTTTAAAGTACCTTCTGGTATTAACATTATATAGTTTAGAGTATATTTCCTACAAACCCTTGCTTTAGGCAAAGCTTCTACATATGGAGAAGGAAGAAAGGGTAATGGAAAAAAAGACCAATATAAGTAAAAACAAAAACAAAGGAGAACTAGATTATTAGGAAAGAAGTATAATGAGAAAAAGAAACTAAAGAAATGCAGGTTTAGTCAGACAAGTGGCTAATCTTTTAAACTGAGCACTCACCTTATGCCATGCCCTGGGGGTGTGACAGTGAACAGGCTCTTGTAGAATTTACGGTGTTGGGGAATATGTAAACAGATGGCCAGAAAGGCATCATAAAATGCTAACATCACTTGTACGATAAAAGGAGGCTTCCCTGAAAAGAATGGTGGAGTTTGAGGGCAAAGGATTCTGGGTAGAGAAGGTATCTACAAAGGTCCTGGGATAGGAGAGAGCTGGTATTTTAAAAAATGGAGGGATTTTATGCATGGATGCAATCAAGAAAAAAATGAAGCAAGAAAAAATGAGCATATTCTCCAAGGACCAACTAACAGGGTTGAGATAAATATTATGCATTTTATCCCCCTCCTGCATCTGCTGTGATGTAGGATGGCCTGAAATAAAGCACCCATGTGGTTTGACCCTCCCCAATTGCTATTGCTCGTCCTATAATAAGCAATAACACAAATCCTAGCCTAGTAATTCCCCAGCGAATCCTTTCCTGGACATCTTAAGGCAAAAAAAGAGCCTTGTGTTTTGACGGTGAAATTCTTTAGTAGAGAAAAGAAGTAAGGAGAGAAAGTTAAATTTGCTTCCGTTTCCCTCCTACTCTCATATCTGCATTCCATATAGCGTTCCCCTTTTTCTTAGATTCTATCTTCCTCCCTCAAGAACAGCTTTTACCTCCTCCTTTTTTTTCCTTTTTCTACTTTGGGCCCAAGTCATAGTACTGAAAATGTAAAACCTGCAGTTTTGGGTATGTTACCAAAGGAAACAGTTTTACTTAAAATCTTGTTTTTGCCAAAATATTTTCAAAGTAGCTGGAGAGCTGTCAAACCACAGTGGCTCTCAGCTGCGCTTCCTTCTAGCATTTCCACAGGTTCTCCCAGCACAGCACTCAGTAATTGGATATTATTTGAGGAGAAAAGGAAAAAATATTGTTGCACGAGACAGTTTGTAGATTTAAGAATTATTCTCCAGGTGCTGAAGGCCAGAGATCCAGAGGTGCTCAGCTGCCAAACTGCAGGGCTGCGTGACTGTGTATCATTCCTAGATGTAGCTTTCAGCAGGGAGACCCAGAGGAAACATGCTGGTAACAGTCAATATTTGAACTGCCATTCCAAAGTCTTTAGATTGTTTTCTGCCCTTAGTCATGTGACTTTACCAAAAGAATTTATTCTGAGAAAAAAAAATACTGAAAACAGATTAAAATGACATGCTTTTTAACATTGCAGGTACTGACAGCCTTCCCCTTCTCCTAACCATCTCTTCTAACCCTGGCTAGCATTAGTAGGTTTTAGGTAACAGGATTGTACCTTCAGACAAATTTAAAAGTAGACAGTTGACCTTTGTGGTCCTTTAACAACATCCTTCAAGGACCTTGGAGGAAGTACCAGCTTAATATTCAAGAATGAATATTACTTATTAAGAGGCAGTAGTATTGCCTAGGTTTTCTTCTAGGATTTTTATGGTGTTAGATCTTATGTTTAAATCTTTAATCCATCTGGAGTTAATTTTTGTATAAGGTGCAAGGAATGGGTCCAGTTTCAGCTTTCTGCACATGGTTAGCCAGTTTTCCCAACATCATTTATTAAACAGGGAATCCTTTCCCCATTGCTTGTTTTTGTCAGGTTTGTCAAAGATCAAGTGGTTGTAGTTGTGTGGCATACTTTCTGAGGCTCTGTTCTGTTCCATTGGTCTATATCTCTGTTTTGGTACCAGTACCATGCTGTTTTGATTATAGTAGCCTTGTAATATGGTTTGAAGTCAGGTAGCATGATGCCTCCAGCTTATTATTATTATTATTTTTTGCTTAGGATTGTCTTGGCTATGCTGGCTCTTTTTTGGTTCCATATGAAGTTTAAGGTGTTTTCTTCCAATTCTGTGAAGAAAGTCATTGGTAGCTTAATGGGCATAGCATTGAATCTATAAATTACTTTCGGCAGTACAGCTATTTTCATGTTGCTGATTCTTCCTAATCATGATCATGGAATGTTTTTCCATCTGTTTGGGTCCTATCTTATTTCCTTGAACAGTGGTTTGTAGTTCCCCCTTGAAGAGGTCCTTGATGTCCTTTGTTAGTTGTATTCCTAGGTATTTTATTCTCTTTGTAGCAATTGTGAATAGGAGTTCACTCATGATGTGGCTCTCTGTCTGTTATTGGTGTATAGGAATGCTTGTGATTTTTGCACATTGATTTTGTATCCTGAGACTTTGCTGAAGTTGCTAATTGTCTAAAGGAGATTTTGGGCTGAGATGATGGGGTCTTCTAAATATACAATCATGTTGTCTGCAAATAGCGAAAATCTGACTTCCTCTTTTCCTAACTGAACACTCTTTATTTCTTTTTCTTGCCTGATTTCTCTGGCTAGAACTTCCAATACTATGTTGAATAGGAATGATAAGAGAGGGCACCCTTGTCTAATGCCAGTTTTCAAAGGAATGCTTCTTGCCCATTCAGCACGAATGGGCTGTGGGTTTGTCGTAGATAGCTTTTATTATTATAACATGCATTCCATTGATACCTAGTTTATTGAGAGTTTTTAGCATAAAGGGCTGTTGATTTTTGTTGAAGGCCTTCTCTGCATCTATTGGGACAATCATGTGGTTTTTGTCTTTGGTTCTGTTTATGTGATGGATTACATTTATAGAGTTGCATATGTTGAACCACCCTTGCATCCCCCGGGATGAAGCCTACTTGATAGTGATGGATAAGCTTTTTGATGTGCTGTAGCATTCGGTTTGCCAGTATTTTATTGAAGTTTTTTGCATCAATGTTCATCAGGGACATTGGCCTGAAATTTTCTTTTTCAGTTTTGTCTCTGCCAGGTTTTGGTATCAGGATGATGTTGGTCTCATAAAATGAGTTAGGGAGGATTCCCTCTTTTTGTATTGTTTGGAATAGTTTCAGAAGGAATGGTATCAGCTCCTCTCTGTACATTTAGTAGAATTCCAGGCAAGGACTTCATGACTAAAACACCAAAAGCAATGGCAACAAAAGCTAAAATAGACAAATGGGATCTAATTCAACTTAAGAGCTTCTGCACAGCAAAAGAAACAATCATTAGAGTGAACTGACAACCAACAGAATGGGAAAAAATTTTTGCAATTTACCCATCTAACAAAGGGCTAATATCCAGAATCTACAAAGAACTTAAACAAATTTACAAGAAAAAAACAAACAACCCCATCAAAAAGTGGGCAAAGGATATGATCAGGCACTTTTCAAAAGAAGACATTTATGCGGCCAACAAACATATGAAGAAATGCTCATCATCACTGGTCATCAGAGAAATGCAAATCAAAGCCACATTGAGATACCATCTCACACCAGTTAGAATGGTGATCATTAAAAAATCTGGAGACAACGGATGCTGGAGAGGATGTGGAGAAATAGGAACATTTTTACACTATGGTGGGAGTGTAAATTAGTTCAACCATTGTGATAGATAGTGTGGCGATTCCTCAAGGATCTAGAAATAGAAATACCATTTGATCCAGCAATCCCATTAGTGGGTATATACCCAAAGGATTATAAATCGTTCTACTATAAAGACGCATGCACAAGTATGTTTACTGTGGCACTGTTCACAATAGCAAAGACTTGGAACCAACCCAAATGGTCATCAAGAATACACTAGATAAGGGCACACATACACCATGGAATACTATGCAGCCATAAAAAAGGATGAGTTCATGTCCTTTGCAGGGACATGGATGAAGCTGGAAACCATCATTCTCAACAAACTGACACAAGAACAGAAAACCAGAGAGAGATCGAAGATGGCCGATTAGCGGCAGCTCAGGATTGTAGCTCCCACTGAAAGCGCAGAGAGTGAGTGGATGCCACATTTTCAGACGAATTTTCATTGCCCAAGGACCAAGAGATTCTTGGCGGAGGAGCCCCACGGGTCGCCAGCGCGACTCTTTTGGAGGGCGTGGCCGTTTTGCAGGCGCCCCGGCGTGGCGGTTCTCAGTCCGGAGTATACAGGACTGAGTGCCCTTTTGGTTGGTGTTTGGAGCTCTGGGAAAGCAGAGTCTCCCATTCAGCTGATTGAAAAGTGGACTGAAGTGAGGAACCAGACTGGGAGATTCCCCGGGCAGAAAAGCGCCACAAATCTTAACGCTGCTGTTTCAGCCGGCGTAGTGGGTCGCCGCAGGGGAAGGCTGGTACCCCCCTCCACACACACAAAAAAATAAAAACAGCAGTTGGAACTGCTGAGAATTGAGAGTTTCACAGCAAGTACAGCTGAACCTGGGAAGGTCCAGCTCTGTGGGGGGAGGGGCGTCCACCAAAGGAAAATTAAGAAATAGAAAAAACTTTACCACCAACAAGCTGGACGTCCACTCAGAGACCTAATCTGAAAGTCAGCAATTACACAGACGACAGGTGGATAAATCCACAAACATGGGAAGAAACCAGCGCAAATAGGCTGAAAACATCCGAAATCAGAATGCCTCTCCTCCTACAGAGGATTGCAGTGCCTCATCACCAATTGAACAAGGCCTGATAGAAAATGAATGTGAGCAATCAACTGAATCAGGCTTCAGAAGGTGGATAATGAGAAACTTCTGTGAGCTAAAAGAACATGTTCTAGCCCAATGCAAGGAAACTAAGAACCTTGAAAAAAGGTTTCACGAAATGTTCATGAGATGGACAATTTAAAGAGGAATATAAGTGAATTAATGGAGCTGAAAAACACAATACGAGAATTTCGAGAAGTATGCACAAGTTTTAACAGTCGAATTGATCAAGCAGAAGAAAGGATTTCAGAGGTTGAAGACCAACTTAACGAAATAAAACGAGAAGACAAGATTAGAGAAAAAAGGGTAAAAAGGAATGAGCAAAGTCTCCAAGAAATATGGGACTATGTGAAAAGACCTAATCTACGTTTGATAGGTGTACCTGAATGTGACGAAGAGAATGAATCCAAGCTGGAAAATATTTTTCAGGATATTATCCAGGAAAACTTTCCTAACCTAGCAAGGCAAGACAATACCCAACTCCAGGTAATACAGAGAACACCACAAAGATATTCCTCAAAAAGAGCAACCCAAGGCACATAATCATTAGATTTATCAGGGTTGAAACGAAGGAGAAAATACTACGGGCGGCCAGAGAGAAAGGTCAGGTTACCCACAAGGGGAAGCCTATCAGACTCACAGCTGATCTCTCACAGAAACCCTACAAGCCAGAAGAGAGTGGGGGCCAATATTCAACATCCTTAAAGAAAAGAACTTTCAACCCAGAATTTCATATACAGCCAAACTAAGTTTAATAAGTGAAGGAAAAATAAAATTTTTTACAAACAAGCAAGTACTCAGAGATTTCATTACCACCAGGCCTGCTTTACAAGAGCTCCTGAAAGAGGCACTATATATAGAAAGGAACAACCAGTATCAGCCACTTCAAAAAACCCATCAGTAAGCTGCATCCAGATCCATCTTACATGCAAGGATATACAGAGACTCAAAACAAAGGGATGGAGGAAGATTTGCCAACTAAATGGAGAGCAAAAAAAAAAAAAAGCAGTAGTTGCAATTCTCATCTCTGATAAAATAGACTTTAAAGTAATAGAAACCGAAAGAGATAAGAAGGACATTGTATAATGGTAGAGGGATCAATGTAACGGGAAGAGCTAACGACCCTAAGTCTATGCGCACCCAATATAGGAGTACCCAGATACATAGGGCAACTTCTTGGTGACTTACAAAGAGACTTGGACTCCCACACAATAATAGTGGGAGACTTTAACATTACATTGTCAATATTGGACAAATTAATGAGACAGAAGGTTAAGAAGGATACCCGGGACTTGAACTTTAACCTCAAACAAGTAAACTTAATAAACATTTACAGAACTCTCTACTCCAAATCCACAAAACATACATTTTTTTTTCAGTAATACATCACATTATTCTAAAAGTGACCACATGGTTGGGAGTAAATCACTCCCTAGCAATTGCATAGCACTTCATAGGTTTAAATGAAATATTGGTTGGCTGTTTGTTTGTTATTTTCCTCCCTTATTCCTTCCTGTCTCCATTGTATAACACAATTATTAGTATAAAAAAGCTTTCAATATCCATTTGTGGACTGCATTCTAGCCTGGGCAATGGAGCAAGATTCCCGTTCTCTCTCCCCCCCTTTTTTTCTTTCTTTTCTCTTTATTTCATTCTTTTTTTCTTCCTTCTTTCTCTTTTTCTCTTTTTTCTAAATAAATAAATAAATAAATAAAAATAATAAAAATAAAAAAATATAAATATAAAATTCCAGGAAAAAAAAAAAAAAAGAACAGAAAACCAAACACTGCATGCTGTCACTCATAAGTGGGTGTTGTACAATGACAATACATGGACACAGAGAGGGGAACATCACACAATAGGGTCTGTTGGGAATGGGGGCTACAGAAGTGATAGCATGGAGTGGGGGTATTAGGGAGGGGATAAAATTAGGAGAAATACCTAATGTGGGTGACAGGAGTTGAAGGCAGCAAACCACCATGGCATGTGTATACATATGTAACAATTCTGCAAGATCTGCACATGTACCCCAGAACTTACCATTCCCTTAACTCATCCAGAAACTTGAGTTCAGGAAGTGACATGACTTTCCCAAGGTCTTACAAGATTTCCTTCCTTCATACAAGGAAGAGCCTAAACTGCTTCTTCCTTGCATATCATGCTTCTAATACATGTGGTTGTAAGACAGAACAAAATAAATTACATTATAATAAAAATAATAATTTCAATAACCACATAGGAATTATGATAATTATCAATTGTCAAAATGATAATCACAAATTGACAATAGATTTGGTCTCAGGATTCAAGTGCTACTGCTTCCCAACTATTTTTTTTTTTACCAGATCTGCTAATGTCATTAGGGTCCTGGTAGGAAACAGAAGTCATACTCTGAAGCAGTAACTGAAAGAGACTTAAATGAGTGGATAGGGTCAAGGGAGCCAATAAGAGATGATACAGCAGCCAGGACTGGTAACAGTGAGAAGCAGCTGACACTCCATCATCCCTAGGCCTGGAAGGGCTGAGAAGGAGCAGTGTTCTGAACCCAGTGAAACCTCTCGCTACAGCAGAGGGGCTGCCTAATATGAGCGAATAGGGAAAAAACCCAGACCTTGCTTTTCTTCTCTTCTTTCTTCTCTCCTGAAAGGCCTCCCATTGATAAAATCCAACAACAAGCCAGAGGACAAAGAAGCTTGAGTGATGATGTCTGGAGGGCTTAGACTTCTTCTCTTAAATAACACGTGTGTGCTGATGACAGCCAGGCTTTAAAAATCTCTGGTTTTGAATTTCAATTTCCTACTAGGTATCTCCTAACCGAGCTCCTGATTATTAATCAAAGTTTGTTCCTACAACAATCGTCTCTGTCTCAGTTGTTACCAACTTCTACCAAATGCAGGTCAAAAATCTTGGAGACATCCCTAGGTGCTCTTTTCCCCTCCTGACCAGCAACCTATCCTTTAGCAAATTTTGTTGACTCTCCTTCCACATACGTCTAGAATCCCCACCTCTTCTCCCTGCTTTCAATACTACCACCACAATTCTAATAATCAATTGCCTGGAATGTTATACTGGATATGCTCTTTCCACACCTGCCCTCTTATGGTTTAATCTCAACAAAGAAACTAAAGTGATCCTTTGAACAACCTACATTAGATCATGTCGGACTTCTATTCAGAGTGTCTAATAGCCTCCCACTTCATCCAAACTAGAGTAAGTCAAATCCTTACAATTGGTCTATAAGATCTTACAAGATCTCCCATCCATTCTCTTACCTCTATGACCTCTTTTCCCATTACTTACCCCCTTACCTTAGCCTTTCTGCTAACACTAAACTCCTTTCTGTGCTTAAAATAAATGAGGAACATTCTTGAAAAGGTGTTTGCACTTGCTGTTCATTGTGCTGGTACACTCTTCCCCTAAATAGTTGAATGGCTTGGTCCTAAATCTCCTTTGAATTTTTGTCCACTGTCACCTCAATGAGGCCTTCCCTAACTGCCTTAGATTAAAATGCAACTCTCCTGCAACTGTAACATTTCCAACCCATTTCCCCATTTCATTTTTTCTCAGAATACTTAAGACCATCTGACACATTGTATATTTTACTTTTTATTTGTTTATGATCTGCCTTTCCCTGCTTGCCCTCTCTCTCCACTGTGATAAATGATCTATACACCTGATATGCTCATGGGACCATAAGGAGACATGTGCAATTATCAAAGTTTTGTTGCATGAAAAAAATCTATTTCCTTATTGCCCTTGATAGTACTTGCACAGGGTTGCATAAATGCTCCCTAGCTTGAACCAGAACCAGAAGTTTCAAATTCACTTAGACTAGGGTTTCAGTATTATTTGGGCAATGTTTGAGTCCTTTCTTTCTTGATAAAATGAGAAAAGGCTGTAAAGTAGTTGAGCTATGGAAGGATTCTATATATTTTGTCTAGTCTTGGCAAATGTTTAGTCAAAGAAGGTCCCTAGTTATATTTCCTGGCCTAACGTTTAAGATTTTAGTGTATAAGACCTTAAAAAGTAGTAAGATATTGTAAAGCCTCACATAACCTGAAGGTCAAAACTGGTAAAATAACAAATTATTGAAAAATATTTCTAACCTTTTTGCCTTTGCTGTATTAAACAAACATCAATAAGTTGACATTTGCTGAATGACTGCACAAAGCTTTGCTAACTTTTGGCAGAGTAGAGAACCCAAAAAGAAATTAATTACCACTAAGGGTTTTCCTTACGCAAAAAATAGAATAGGCATTAGCCAGGTAATGTGATTTTAGGGACCCAAGAGGCCCCAAAGTAAAAAGCAATCCTTCCTTATAAGCTTGCTAATACATAAAATTCCACATTCCACAATCCAACTCTTTTACTTAATTATTAAATCCTGATTAAATGCGAATAACCCCTGTGTGGGGTCCTCCATCAGTTATTTATTCATCAGAGTAAAAAAAATGAGAACAGGTTTTGCCAAGGAGCATATGAATAGTTATAAGCAGCTTGAGGAAGTTGTGATCCAGGAAATAAAAGATTAAGTGGCTCAGACAGCAAACTTCACCAACCTTACAGTTTTGCCTGTATTTAGTCTCACTATACCTGTTTTAAAGTTTCTTTATCTCCAAGATTGATATGGTTTGGCACTGTGTCCCCATTCAAATCTCATGTTGCACTATAATCCCCATGTACTGAAGGAGGGCCTGATGGGAGGTAATTAAGTCATGGGGGTGGACTTTCCTCTTGTTGTTCTCATGACAATGAATGAGCTCTCATGAGATCTAGTTGTTTAAAAGTGTGCAGTGCTTCACCCTTTGCACTCTCTCTCTCCTGCTCCACATGGTAAGACGTGCTTGCTTCCCCTTCACTTTCCACCATGATTGTAAGTTTCCTGAGGCCTGCCAGCTGTGTTTTCTGTTAAACCCACAGAACTGTGAGTCAATTAAACCTCTTTCCTTCATAAATTACCCAGTTCAGATAGTTCTTTATAAGAGTGTGAGAACGGACTAATACAAAATGTAATGTCTTTTCGGGTAAGTTGTCATTTTTGAGATGCAGGTCAGCTTTCAGATATCTGGACATGGGGCTGGGAAGGGAGTGGTGACTAACAGACATGTGAATTATACAGTCCTTCTTTTATTTCCTATTTGACCCTTATACTTTTCATTCTGTCTTTATAATAAATTTAGTAGAATCGATGAGACTAGTAGCAAATGTAGTCATAGAAGAAGTTGATAGGAATGACTGAAACCCTTTCAGTACCCTCAATACATGGATGGATTTCAAGAGCCCAATTCTACCTAGGGGAAGGGTGATTACTCAATTTCAGTCCTCTCTAGACTTTCTGTCTCACCTAAGGGAGACAAAAAGCTAAGAAACACCTGTGAAGTTTCCAGCCCAGGGACACAGGCCTACAAAAAGACTGATTTGATAAGAAGATTATAGAACTCTTCTCCATCCCCTCCCTCATCCCCTACCTCATGAAAAAGTTCCAGGAGAAATTAAGGCTGGAGAGTAGCCTACTTTACCTCTCTCTAATCACACACACACACATACATGCATCCTGGTGGTTCTTTCTCTGATGGAAACCTGAGTGATACAGTATTTAGAACTGTCACCAAAAAATGATAAGTATGTGAACTAATGCATATGTTACTTAGATCAATTTAGCCATTCCACCATGTATACATATTCCAAAATGACATGTACACAATAAATACATACACTTTTTATTTTTCAAATAAAAATAAAGGTTTTACATTTAAAAATAGTATTGAAAGCAGTTTCTAAGAAACACAGTCTTAAATATGAGTTGCTGAACTGACTCTGGGTTTTCTCGGTGCTCTGATCTGCTCTGCTTTAAAGGCATTAATGACTGTTTCCAGTGGTATAGGCAGCATTAATAGTCTATTGAATGCAGTGGTAAAACAGTTACTCAAATTATCACTTGGAAATACCTATAATAATCTGTCTATAGAAAGGGAAAACAAAGGTTGTGGGTGACAAAATATTTTCTGCTATAGAGCATTTAAATAAAAAGTGTGCTGGAGCATTTAGGGAAACAAAATTATTAATGAAGGGCTTTAAATTCCCAGCTCACAGTACTACTTCAATGACTACTCCCAAGGAAACATCTCCTGAAGATGCAAGGCTGAGATTTCTGAAAACCAAATGCAAGTCTAATACCATGTGTACCTCAATTAAAGAATAAATGTCTGTAGAGGCAAAGACATCCTCTCTGTCTTAAGAGATGTCCCCCTTGCATGAAGAACTTGAGGAGGCTCTGATTCTCCTCAGAACATTTCCCTACCATCTGTCATTGCTTCTGCTACTGTAACTAGATACAAGTCTCAGTCTCACACAATCCTTTAGGGGTTGCTTCACCTGTCTCTGTTGCCAGCAGTGCTACTACTTGAGTTTTGCTTGTGCCTGCTGGGTTTGTCCTACCCACTCATCCTGCCAAGTGGCAGGATGCACTTGGCTTGCACTACTGACCTGGATCCTATGCCCACTGAGGGTGAGCCAGGCATGAAGAGGTGAGGGGTATGTGAGGGAGCGAGTGCAGGGTCTGGCCACAGCTGCAGTGGGGTGGGCAGCTCCAGACACTGGTTCTGTGTGAGACTGTGGCTAGATCAGGTGCACCACAAGTGGCTTCTGCTGTGGATGCTGGCATCTGGACAAGAAGAATGCAGTCGTGCCCAAAAACTTGGAGACATCAGCAACAGTGGAACCCCAAGGGGTGGGGGTGGGCATGTTACAGCTCTCTTGTCTCCTGCTGCCTGCAGCATGGAGAATGAGGAGATGGGTTTGTTTTAGCCAGGTTGTGTTACAGCTCATTCAGTCCTACTGCCCCACTCTGGCCTAAGGTTCCTGGGCTGGTCCTGTCCTGCTGCTGCTTCCTATCACATGGGGTAGCCTCCTGACACCAGTGAAAGGTGGGAGGGCTATAATGTTACACCTCTGACTCAGGGAATCCCAAGGTCTGGACCCCCAGCTGGGTCGCCCACTCTTCACTCCTGCAGACCCACAAATGGGAGCATGTTACTGTCCACAGCTTGGCAAGCCAGTCAGGAAAGTGTTACGGACATTTTCATGCCTGCCATTTGGCAGGTCCCAAGTTCTTGTCCCATGTTCAGGAAGAATGAGGTTACACAGACAACTGGAGGTGAGCAAGGTAGAGAAGTGCTTTATTGAGTGACAGAACAGTTCTCAACAGAGAGGAGAACTGAAGTGCGTAGCTCCTATCTGCAGGCAGGTAGTCCTGATGTGTGGCTGAGTCTGGGGTTTTTATGGGCTCAGAATGGAGAACGTGCATGTTGATTGGTCCATGGGAGGGCCCATAAATAGCAACATCTGACTGGCTGAAAAGCATCAAAGAGGTTCTCATACTGGATCATGGACTCCACCAAGAATTGACAGCCAAGCCCCGAGGCTTCAGGCCATCCCTGGCTTAAAGATTGAGCCTAACCAGGGACCCACCCCTTTCTGCCTAGGAACATGTCTGCCTCCTGCTGCCATCATCAGCAAGTCTAAGGATGAGATACAGAGGATAATCTGAGAGAAGGCATAATCCACACCAAAAAATATTGTATGACTTTGCCACTTTCTATCAATAGAAACCTAGAGAATGTGTGTAGGAATGGATCTTAACGTTATCCTAGTCACTTTGTGTTGCTATAACAGAATGCCACATAAATGGTAATACATGAAGAAGTTTAGAGTCTAGCAGAGAATATGGTGAGCAGTCAAGCAGGGAAGCTCCCCTCATAGGCAGGTAAGCTGAGGACCTAGGACAGGCATGGCCTCCTCCCCTGCAGACACCCAGAGCTCTCACTCTGGCACCCCACTGGCCAGGCCCAGGTCTTGAAACAACTGTGAACCTCTCTCCTTCCCACTTTGGTGACCTGATGGCACCAGTGGCCTCTCCAAGCCTGGCTCTCCCATTGTCCAGTGTCTCCTTGCCCAACCCTGCTGTGCTTGGATGCAGCACCTTTGGATGGTGGTGAGCGTGGCAGCATGGGAAGGTGTCCCACATGCACTGAGGGCCACCATGGTGTGGGGCAGAAGGAGGCAGGTGTTCACACCAAGCTCGGCCACCTCCTCAGGCCTGGAGTCGTGTAGCTCTGGGTCCTGACATAACTGCTCTCTTCTAAGAGTGAGTCCTACCTAGTCCTGACAACAAGGCACAAAAGGCTGAACACCTGAAAGGTAAATGGAGCCCCACATGACAATGGGTGGAACAGTTAGCAGTTGGCAATCATCCACTGGTTGTGGTTGGTCTTTATTCCACCAGACCTTAATGTGGGAAGTGGAAATGGCAGAATAACATGCCACACAGTTGGCCCATTGGAAAGGTCCACCACCCTTTGGGAAGATTGGCCATTTATAGACAGCCCATGTATATAATATGAAAAAGATTCTCTCAACATTCCTGCCAACCTTTTAAAAGAAAAATTTGCTACATCTAGCCTTTCTAGATGAGAAGTTGCTGATGTATGATAGAGTTAGAAAATCACACATCCTGTAAAAGCCCACTTGTTAAAAAAAAAAACATAGAAATTAAATGTATTCTGAACGTGACTTTTTGAAATAGAGTTATTAGGTCATCTCTGGAAGTGACACAAGGAACCACACATGTCCATGTTGGTTTAGTGGGTTAGAGGATGTGGAGCAGAAGACTTAAGAAAAGAAGAAGATTCATGCCAGACTAGTCATATTTAGAAGACATTTCCATATTATAACCACTGTTTTGTATGTGCATTTTATTCCTTACTACTGTATGTATAATTGACAATGATAAAGAACTTTTTGAAATATCTTCACAGATGTTCAGAAGTGCTTGATATATGTTAAAAGCAGAGGAGGTAAAAGAACACATTTTGTAAATATCTTTTAAAAATTCGTATGAAATGCTTTTTGTCAGTGGGAATGGAGATGTCCAAACCTCTTGAGTAATACACATTGTGTTTGTGCACTGAATCAAGGGAGGTGGGAGGAAAAATGCAACAAGCTCTATGCCAGTGCTCCTGTAGGAAGGCAAGATTAACCACTGTCCTTTATGCATTTTGTTTTATTTATCTGTGTATGTAGTATATATAAAGGACAAACAAGTCCTAATTTACAATATTTAGTCTTTCTAGATGTTAAAGAGGTTGCTAGCATATAAAAAGAGTTAATAAACTAATGCGTTGAATACATTTTGTCTTAAAGTTTATAGGAAAGACTGCTCTTAAAAACACTTAGGAAATGAAATGTTAAAATCCCCCCCTAAGCATTACAGATGCTTATGACTGGCCACTGGGTTAGAGATGTAGAAGGGGGAAGGACTATAGGTCAAATGTTCCTGTTTAGAAGACACTTTCAAATTATAGTCTTTGTCATGTATGTGTATCATTATTTAATGCTGGCTCAGTTTATAGTGGAAAACTGAAGTGCTATTTGAAACATTCAGTCTTTCTAGATGTTGAAAAGTGTGTTAAAAGTAGAGGGCTAAAGTCACATCCATTAGTCATTTTTTTTTGTTGTTGTTATTTCATAGGAGTGGTTGCATTTGGGGAGGGGCTGCATTTTGAAATGGGATTGTTAAACTTGATGTTTTGGAGAGTATGCTGACTGTTCACTGGATGGTGGCAGGTGGAGGGAGGAGGAAGTATGAAAAGAGAAGGATTATGTGCCCATGAGTTAGATTAGTCCAAAGGGTCAAACCATTGTTTTCTATGTGCGTTTTAGTTAATACTGCTGTGTTTAAAGGATAAACAAGTCCTAATGCTCAAAGTATGTTGTAAGTAGAAGTAGTAAAATAATCCCTTTATAAATGTATCTTTGTTAGGTTTTAGGAAGCATTGTCTTCTGGGAGTGACCTTTGTTAATCCACCTCTCAGATCTAGGAATAGTCCTTTATTGAGTCACTGGAATGCTGGAAGATGGAGAAGGGAGAATGGAAGGGCTCTTTGCTAGTATCTCCGTATCTAGAAGGTGGTCTTAGATTATAACCATAGGTTATATTTAGTATATATTTAGTAAAGTGCCTGTGTTTATTGGGGACAAAGTTCATTATTTTACAATATCTAGACTTCACAGATGTCTTGAGATGACAGTACATGATAAAAAGTAGAGCTAGTGAATGAACCAGTTTGTAAACATCTTTTTGTTATAATTGATAGAAAGATGCATCTTGGACATGATATTGTTAAACCACTTCTAAGCAGGGTATGTCAGAACTTGTGGATTAGGTTGGTAGTAGAGGGGCAGAAGGAAGTACATAAGAAGAGAAGTATCAGATGTGTCCTTATTTACATTCTGACAAATGCCACTGATGTATGTGCATGTCTTTTGGCTGTACTGTAGGAATACATTAAGTAATCAATGGAAGCATACCTTCCTGCTAATATTTTAATGGCATAGGTCTCATAATAAATTATCTTCAAAGATATAGACCAATGGAACAGAACAGAGGCCTCAGAAAGAATGCCACACAACTACAACCATCTGATCTTTGACAATTCTGACAAAAACAAGCAATGGGAAAGGATTCCCTATTTAATAAATGGTGTTGAGAAAACTGGCTAACCATATGCGCTGAAACTGGATCCCTTCCTTACACCTTATACAAAAATTAACTCTTGATGGATTAAACATTTAAACTCCCTAATGCTATAGAAACTCTACAAGAAAACCTAGGCAATACCATTCAGGAGATAGGCATGGGCCAGGACTTCATGACTAAAAAACCAAAAGCATTGGCAACAAAAACCAAAATAGACAAATGGATCTAATTCAACTTAAGAGCTTCTGAACAGCAAAAGAAAGTATCAATAGCATGAACTGGCAACCAACAGAACGGGGAAAAATTTTTGCAATCTACTACCCATCTGACAAAAGGCTAATATCCAGAATCCATGAGAACTTAAACAAATTTATAAGAAAAAAACAAACAACCACGTCAAAAAGTGGGCAAAGGATATGAACAGACACTTCTCAAAAGAAGACATTTATGCAGCCAACAAACATGAGAAAAAGCTCATCATCACTGGTCATCAGAGAAATACAAATCAAAACCACATTGAGATACCACCTCATGCCAGTTAAAATGGCAATCATTAAAAAATCAGGAGACAACAGATGCTGGAGAAGATAAGGAGAAAAAGGAATGATTTTACATTGTTGGTGGGAGTGTAAATTAATTCAGCCATTGTGGAAGACAGTGTGGCTATTCCTCAAGGATCTAGAAATAGAAATACCATTTGACCCAGCAATCCCATTAGTGGGTATATACCCAAAGGATTATAAATCATTCTATTTTAAAGACACATGCATACGTATGTTTATTGTGGCACTGTTCACAATAGCAAAGACTTGAAACCAACCCAAATGCCCATCAAGGATAGACTGGATAAAGAAAATGTGGCACATATACACCATGGAATACTATGCAGCCATAGAAAAGGATGAGTCCATGTCCTTTGCAGGGACATGTATGAACCTGGAAACCATCATTCTCAACAAACTGACACAGGAGCATAAAATCAAACACTGCATGTTCTCACTCATAAGTGGGTGCTGAACAATAAGAACACATGAACACAGGGAGGGGAATATCACACACTGGGGCCTGGAGGTTGTGGGGCTAGGGGAGGAATAGCAGGGGTTGGGGGGATTTGGGAGGGACAGCATTAGAAGAAATACCTAATGTGGATGACTGGATGATTGATGCAGCAAACCACCACCATGGCACATGTATACTTCTATAACAAACCTGCACGATTTGCACATATACCCCAGAACTTAAAGTATAATAAAAATAAAAATAAATTCTCTTAGAAACATTATACTTAGTTTATCCTGTTGCTTTATATTTCATTTTAAATTGAGATTTAAGAGAATGCAGTATTTTAATCAGAACTCTGCCAATGCTTTTATCTAGCAGTCCATTGCCATTTTGTCTTCTATGAAGTCTTTGTTCCAAGAAAGGCAGGATTACATTTTTTTTCTAACAGATTGAGTTAGTATAGTATATTCTTGGTTATCAAAATATTCATATAGTTTTGGGATTTTGAATTGATAAATATTTATGATATGTGAAAAAGCACTGATATTAATCCCATAAATTCTGATGTTTTGTCTGAACACATACAGGAGCCAGAAGGACATTTGAAACATTGTAAGTGGCTTGTAATTGTGGATGACTTTGTTCCTTATTTCTTGTGTTTTTAAATTTCCTATAGTGCACACATTAACTTTAAAAAATAAAGATTATTTTTAAAACCCCAAAAAAGAAGTTTACACAGTTCTAAAGGCTGGGAAGTCCAAGAGCATGGCACTGGTATCTGACAAGGACCTTCGTACTGTATTATCCCTTCTTTTCTCTTCTTCATCCTTCTCTTGTAGAAGGGCAAGAGAGGGTAAAAGTGAGAGACAGTGAGAACTGGGCTCACTTTTATAACAACCCACTTTTGTGAAAACAAACCCACTCCTGTGATAAAAACATTAACTTGTTGATGAGGGTGGAACCTCTATGGCCTTATCACATCTTAATGGTCCCACTTATTAATATAACCACAATGGTGATTAGATTTCAACTTGAGTTTGGAGAGAACAGTCAAATCATGGAATCAAGGTGGAAGAAATGTAGAATTGCATAAAGACAATTCTACTGATTTGGGTTCATTGGCAGAGATTCCAGTTTCAAGGTGTTAGTTCAAAGGGCTGCAAATGGCTCTAAGAATTTGCTTGGTTGCTTAATTAAAACATGGCCACAAAATAACCTAGAATAACGTAGTTGGAATGCCAAAACAAGTAGCACAAGTAGAGAGATGAGATTGATAAATGGTAGCGAAAGAGATTGGAGTGCTAGAGTGGATTATTGAAAGTCCTGCTCACCTACCCACTTCCTGTGTCCCCCAGGAGGGTCAGCAGAATATGCCCTTTATAAATGATGTGAGAAATGAATTTATGAAGGAAGCGCTCAGCATCCTTGAAGCATTCCGTGGTGGTGGTTCTTTATTGGTCACGAGTTAGAGTGAAAACTGTTATCATCAAACTGGGATTCCTCAATTCAATGCAGATGGTGGCACTTTGAGATGGCAGTGGTGGCACTTGTTTGCCACAGTCAGAGTGAATTTGGTTACTATAATGAACGGTAGAGCCAAAGTAATCAGAAGAGTTTGACTTACAGATATCTTTAGCACTGGCTAGTTGATAATGGCATTCCTAAAACTGAAAAGATAGATATACTACTTAACTCTTACTGGATCTGTATAAGCTGAAAAGCTCTATGTCTAGAAAGAGAGGTCCGATTTGAATCATTTAAACAGAAAGTTAGGTCTCAATCAATTCCAAGTTATGAACTTTTTCACAGATTCAGAGCCCCCTTTAATGTTGGTGAGCCTGAGTTCCCTTGAAGAACCTTCAAGGTTCTTTTGAAGGACCCTTCTATATTGACAAAAATTTATATGGTTAATCTTCCTTCCAACCTTCCCTGCAGTTGTGCATTGGGGAAGTTAAAATAATCAGAATTACTAGAGGATCACTGGACATTGGCTCTGAACTGACACTAATTCCCAGAGACCCAAGCATCACTGTGGTCCACCAGTCAGAGTAGGGGCTTACGGAGAATCAGGGAACCAGTCAAATTTTGGCTCAGGTCTATTGCAGTGTGCCCAGTGGGTCCCTGAATTAATTTTATTGTTGATTCCCAAGTTCTGGAATGAATAATGGGAAAAGCATTACTCCACAGTTGGTATAGTCCCTATATTAGTTCCCTGACTCATGAAGTGAGGGCCATTATTCTAGAGGTCAAGTGCAGGCCACCAGAACTGCCTCTGTTTCTAGAAATAGTAAGCCCAAAGCAATACTGCTTTCATGAAGGATTGCAGAGATTAGTACCCACCACATCTCTATTGAACTTAACGAGCTAACATGTCCAGAATACAGATGGATCTTAATAATGACAGAGAATATATAATTACCCTAAAGTTAATCAGACAATGACTCCAATTGCAGCAAAGAAAATTGCCATTAGGTAACCCAGTATTATCAAAATTCAAATATCACCTTGTTGGCAACTGGCTGTAGTCCCCTTTCAAGACCCCATTCTCAAATGACTAAAAGTTCTTATTTTCTCAGGTCGAGAGACATAGAGTGGAGAAATAAACATGTATATGGCAGAAAGCCCTATCTAAAAACACAGAGAAAACAAAGTGAGTTCCTAAGTCCTAATAATTCTCCTGGGCCAATATTCTCAGATCTTGCTAAAAAACAGGTACCAAATAAGAGATCTGGAATCACTGCTGCTATGCCATATGTCTCAGCCAGCCACCAGGTCCAAAATTGTCCCCATTGATATTTAAATGAGAATAGCAATTGCCATGAGGACCTGGGATACATTTGGATTTTACAAGTGGATATTAGAACTCCCAGCTGGCTATCTATATAGACTTGGGCCAGATTGTTCATTAACCTTACAATAATATAACCCCACATTTTGTAGAGTTAAAATTTTTGAAACCTTTTATTGTGTTGTAGCAGAGTTTAACTATAATGCTATAATCCAGAAAAACTTGTCATTTATAAAATTGATCCAAAATTAATAGTTCTTCTATATTTTAACACTAATAGAAAATATAATGAAAATATACCCTTCACAATTGCAACTACAAGAAAGAAAATACCTAGTAATAAATTTCTTCTATCAGAAGAAAACTTTACAACACTTTTGTTTTTTTCCTCAATTAATAAAAGTGTTTCTTGTTTAAGAAAGAAAAGTCTTAACATTTTGAAGATGTCCATTCACATAAAATAATCTATCTGAATATGTCTAGTTAAATACTACTAAATAACTTTAGATTTATATTTTGTACATGGTAGGGTGTGGAATTTGACAAAAGAATTTGAAACCCAGATATCAGTTGGAGTTTTCTAAACCTCTTAGCTATGTTTAGAATTGCCTCAATCCTTCAATTTTATAATCTAAGAAAACATTAAACCCTTTCCAAAAATTCCATAAATGCCTTGGAACTATACTACCATGATATTATTGTTTTTGGGCCTTTTATCTTTAATTAATATCTTCTTTCTACAGCACATTAATCTCACTTTGCTACTCAGCTCCCCTTTAGTTTCTACAACTAAACTCAGTCACATGAAGAATTTATAGAGAGATTCTTCAAAAAACTAAAAATAGAACTATTATAAGATATAGCAATCTCACTGCTGGGTATATACATAAAAGAAAGAAAATCAGTACATCCAAGAGATATCTGCATTCCAATGTATTTGCAGCATTATTTATAACAGTCAAGATATGGAGCAAATCTAAGTGTCCATCCACATAAAGAAAATGTGATGTGATGTGTGTGCGTGTGTGCGTGTGTGTGTGTATACATATATACACACACAATGGAATACTACTTAGACATTAAAAAATGAGATCCTGTCATTTGCAGCAGCATGGATGGAACGGGACGACATTATGCTTAGTGAAATAAGCTAGGCACAGAAAGACAAAGACTGACGTTCTCACTCATATGTGGGAACTAAAAAAGTGGATCTCACAGAGGTAGAGAGTAGAACTGTAGTTGCCAGAGGCTGGGAAGGGAGAGCCGGGGGATGAAAAGCAGTTGGTTAATGCAGCAGTCCCTAAACTTTTTGGCACGAGGGACTGGTATCATGGAAGATTTTTCCATGGATGGGGGTGTTGGACGTTGGGAGGATTGTTTTGGGATGAAACTTTTTCACTTCAGATCATCAGGCATTGATTAGATTCACCTAAGGAGTGTGCAACCTAGATCCCTCACATGCGCGGTTCACAATAGGGTTCATGATCCTATGAGAATCTAATGCCCCGCTGATCTAACAGGAGGCAGAACTCAGGTGGTGATGCTCACTCTCTGGATGCTCACCTCCTGCTGTGCAGCCCACTTCCTAACAGGCCACGGACCAGTACCAGCCTGCAGCCTGGAGGCTGGGGTCCCTTGAGTTAATGGGTACAGAAATACAGTCAGAGAAAAAGAATATGTTCTAGTATTTGATAGTACAGCAGAAAAATCATAACTAATAGCAATTTATTGTATATTTCAAAATAGTCAGAAGAAAATAATTGTAATGTTCCCAACACAAAAAAGATAAAAGTTTGATGTGACAAATATCCCAAATACCCTGATTTGATTATTACATGTTGTGTACATGGATCGGGATGACACATGTACCTCAAAAATGTGTACAACCATGATGTCTCAATAAAAAGATAAAAACAACAATAATTTATATATTTAGCTGACTTTAAAAATCAGAACAGCATGCAGAAGGACTTTAGTGACATCAACATAAATGCTTCTTATTCAATCCCTTCAGATTGCTTCCCCATTCCAAAGTCCCAAATTGGAGGTGTAAAGTCAACAAGATGGCTGTTTAGACCCTCCAAGTGTCCCTTCCCCACCACAAAAAGCCCTAAACAATGAATATACAACTACATTTTGCCAAAAAATAAAGGAGAGCACTGGAGAGCAGCAAGGAAATAGCCAAAATCTGGCAAAGCACAGAAACTCAGGATGATCACATAGAGAAAGGAAGGAGACACCTCGCCTCTCCCACACCCTTGCCGCCCACAATCAAACCAGCTAGGAGCTAGGAAGGACTTCTTTCTGTGACGAAAAGCAAGCAAGAGGACCCAGAAGCCCCTGTCACAGCTGTGGATACCTTCAGTCTTCACTGCTGGACACTGCTGCCATCCTCACAGGTTCTGAGCCCAACTGAGGGAGCTCCCTGGAGTCTAAATGCTGACCTACACCCAGAGAAAAGCAGACACTGTGCCCCACCCCTCTGTGGCCTGTGCTGCTACTATTCTGTGCCCTCTCAGAAATTGAGTGTGTCCTGCTCTGGAAGTGAGTGGCCACTGAATCTCTCCATCCTGGAGGTTTAGCCATTATTGTACCACACTCAATAGTAAGCCAACCTGGGGCAAAGCTGCTGCTACAACCTCACCACTATGGCTGAGCTACCACAGAACCACTTTGTCCCCTATCCTAGTTGCTGGTTTACCCTCCTCTTAGAGCTGAGCAGAAGTGGTGTCCACCTCTGGGGACTTGAAGCCTAGAAATTCCAGAGCAGTCCTACTCCTGGTGCCACAGCTGAGGCAGCATCCCACCCCCAGGAATTTCCATCCTCCTTCACATTGGAGCAGTCACACACCCTTGGTGCCACCACTGAGGCAGCACTTTGCTCCTGGGCAACCCTGGTCTCCTGCATACCACAGTAGTTGTGCCCTTTGGCACTACAGCTGAGGCAGTGACCCATCCCCTGTGATCCAGGGACTCTACCGACTCATATAGCCAGGCTTTCTGGGGCCAAGCAGACATGGTGTCTCCTAGGGAATCAGAGCCTTGGATTAACTATGGCACTCCACAGTCCAGGACAAACAATCATAGTGTCCTGCCTACCTGAAGCTGGACTAGGGTCCCATAGCCTGAACTGCTGAGGCACCCTGCCTCTCTGGGAAGTAGAGTCATTGATGCACTGCTCCCCACCATCCTACATCCCCCTTGGGCACAGCCATAGTGGCATCTTGACATTCCTGGGTCCTTATTGCTGTTGTATCTGACTTCATAGAGGCTAGGCTACTGCAGTGTCCCATCATCCTAGAGTCCAGAGTCAGCACAGCATGGTACTTCACCACCTGGAGTCCAAGCTGTCACTATGCTCTTGGGTACTCAGTACTGAACTCAGCTGTGCCTTGCTCCTGGGGACCAAACCCTGCTACAGTGTGTCCTGCACTGGGAATGAGTAGTCGCTGCACCTCTCCATCCTGGAGGTTTAGGCAGCACAAAACCACAGTGGTGAGCCATCTTCAGGCCCTCCAGAGCACCCATTCTTTCCCAGAGCTATGCCAGTGTTGTGCCCCTCCCCCACCAGGCTCAGAATCACAGCTATATCATAGCCCCTTAGGCCCAAGGTCCTAGAGTGTGCCTCAGAGCAGCAGACCCCAGCTTAGTGGGAGAACAGCATTCACTTGTGCTTTAGAAAGTAAACTGGCACCTCAAGTCCCTGGTGCTACAGTAGTTTTATAAGACCTCAAGCCCAGGAAACCAGCTTTATGGCTGCTCTGACCATCTACGTGCTGTATTCTAGTGCCACTGTGACCTGATGGCCACAGTAGTTGCCTGTGACCCATGCCAGTCCCAATACTAAGAGAGATCCCCTTATGGCTGATTCCCCATTGTGAGAAAGATAAGGAGGATCCCTAAATCCTTTGCCCCAATAACAAAAGCAGCCACCATCACTAACACAATCCCCGCAGCCTAGACCATTGAGACACCCACAGTCATCACTAACATTGATTACAAATGAAGAAGCTACATGGTAATTATACCACTACACCCATATGGAATCAGAGCCACTGCACTCTGTTGAACTAGCACCCTCAGGTCCATATGCTGGTGAAAGTCTTCTTCTATAAAAGCCACTCTGTAAAGTTTGGAAGAGATGACTATATCATCAGATGCAGAACATCAATGCAGGTACATAAAAAACAAACAAACAAAAAACAAGGAAATGTGACACCACCAGCAGAATACAATAATTCTCCAGTAACTGACCCCAAAGAAACAAAAACTTACATCAAACAGAAAAGGAATTTACAAACTTGAAGATAGTTCTTGTGAAATAACTCTCAGAGAAAAAAATGAAAAGAGTGAAGACAGCCTAAAGGACTTATGAGACAGCATTAAGTGAACAAATTTTCATATTATGGGAGTTCCAGAAAGAGAAGAGAGAGAAAGCGACAAAAGGCATATTTAATGACATAAGTGCTGAAAAATTTTCAGGTCTTAGGAGAAATATGGACATTCAGATCTAGAAAACTCAAAAGTTTCCAAATAGATTCAACCCAGAAAGTCCTCTCTGAGGCATAATATAATCAAACTGTTAGGAGTCAAAGTCAAAGAAAGCAACAAGAGAAAAGCATCCAGTCACATATAAGGAAATCTCCATTAGACTATCAGTGGATTTCTCAGCAGAAATCTTGCAGGCTAGGAGAGAATGAGATAATATATTCAAAGAGCCAAAAGAAAAATATTTCAAGCCAAGAACATTATACCCAGGAAAGTTGTCCCCCAGAAATGAAGGAGGAGTAAAGTCCTTCACAGACAAGCAAAAGCTGAGGGAATTCATTGCTCCTAGACTTGTCTCACAAGAAATGCTTAACAGAGTTCTTTAAATGCAAATGAAAGGATGATAATTTCTAACAATGAATAGATATGAAAGTGTAAAACTCACTGGTGAAGAAAAATGCATAGTCAAATCCAGAACACTCTAATACTGTAATGGTAGTGTGTAAATTATTTGTATCTTTAGTATAAAGGTTAAAAGTCAAAATAATAAAAAATAACCAAAGCTACAATAAGTTGTTAAGTTATATACAATATAAAGATGTAAATTGTGACATTGAAAACATTAATTTGGGGGGGAGGGTAAAAGTTGAGAGTTTTTCTTTGCAACAGACATTAAGTTGTTATCAACTTAAAATAGATTATAACTATAAGATGTTTTATTTAAGTCTCATGGTAACCACAAAATGAAAAATTACGGAAGTTATACAAATGATAAAGAGAAAGGAAGCAAACGTTTACACTACAGAAAATTATCAAATCACAAAGTTAGACAATAAGAGAGAAAGAAATAAAGGAGCTACAAGAAAACAAGTAAAATGGCAGTAGTAAGTCTTTATCTATCAAGAATAATCATCAATATAAATAGATTAAATTTTCAAATAAAAAATGCATGCTCTGGCTGAATGGCTAAAAATACCCCCAATATCCAACTGCATCTTACCCACAAGAGACCAATTTAAACATTAAGATACACATAGGCTGAAAGTGAAGGAATTAAAGAAGATAGTCCATAAAATGGCAACCAAAAAAGAACAGAGGTGGCTATACAAACAACCTATCACAAGAGAAAAGGAAGGTCTCTATTTAATGACAAAAGGTCAATTCATTAAGAGGACATAACCATTATAAACATATATGCACCAAATATTGGAAAGCTTAAATACATAAATATTAATAAATCTGAAGGAAGAGATAGATTCCAATACAATAATAGTAGGAGATAGCAACACCTCACTTTCAACAATGGATATATCAACCAGACAGAAAACTAATAAGGAAATGCTAAATTTGAATTGCAGTTTTGAAGAAAATGACTTAACAGATATATTCAGAACTCTCCAGCCAACAGCTGCAGAACACACATTTTCAGGTGACAGGATTCTGTATGTAAAAAAATACCAAAAATTCCACAAAAATCTGTTAAAACTAATAAATGAATTTAGTAAAGTTGCAGGATACAAAATCAACACACAAAACTCAGTATCATCATTACACACAAAACAACAGCCTATCTGAAAAAGAAGTCAAGAAAACAATCTCATTTATGATAGCATACCAATAAGTAGGAATAAATTTAACCACAGAAGTGAAAGATCTGTACATTGAAAAGTATAAAAACACTGATGAAAAAATTTGATGAATACTCAAATAAATGAAAAGTTATCCTGTGCTCAAGAATTGTAAAAATTAATTTTGCTAAAATGTCTGTACTACCCAAAGCAATATACAGATTCAGTGCGACTCCCATCAAAATCTCCAATTTAGCCGAAACAATTCTATAAAGAAAAACAAAGCTGGAGGCTTTATACATCTTGATTTTAAATTATATTACAAAGCTGTAGTAATCAAAACTGTATGTTACTGGCATAAAAACAGACAGACCAGTGGAACAGAATAGAGTCTAGAAATAAATCCAAACATATATGGTCCCCTAATTTTTAACAAGGGCATGAGGAGGACACAATGAGGAAAGTGTAATCTCTTCAATAAATGGTGCTAGGAAAACTGGATTTCCACATGCAAAATAATAAAATTGGTTCCATTCTGTGAAAAAGGCCTTCTCTGTGTCAACTCCCAGGCACTTCTGGATTCCTGTACTTGTGGCTTAGGAGCAAAGTGTCTCTACTTGAGGGCTGTCCTTCAAGAAAGAATCATAGGAACAGACTCTTGCAAGCAAAAGCACTCCAAAGCTGAGGAGGGACAGTATGGTAATTTTAAAACATCTCTATAAATTCTTCAACACTCTTCCCACAAAAGGTGATCTAATTCTCTTCCCTTTAAATAGGGACATGTCTTAGTGATCACTTCTAATTAATATAATGCAGCAGAAGAGAGACTGCATGAATTCCAAGGCTAGGCTCAAAAAGGTGTCCTACTCCCTGATTCTGACTTTTTCTCAAGCAGTTCTTGCCCTTAGAACTTAGGTACCATGTAATGAGGAAGGCTTAGTTACATGGAGATGTCTGGCTGACAACCCTAACCAAGCTCTCTAAGCCCATAGCCAGTATCAACCACAGACATGTGAAAGAGTTAGTCTTCCAATGATTCCATCTCTCAGCCTCCTGCATGATGCCCCAGAAATCATAGGCTAGGGCCATTCTGCCCATGCTGTTCCTGGTCCAAACTCGACCTACAAAATCCATAAGTTTAATGAATGGTTGTTTCATGCCACTGAGTTGTGAGATACTTTGTTACAAGTCATTGAATCTAGAACAGACGCTGAAATTGTAAGAATTTCTGTGGGAAGTTTCTGAAGGAATATGGGGGGAGCATTGGCATTTGTGACAGTCCCTATTGGTATTTGTTGACCAAGAGATTGTGATCACCATTTCTGCCTCACAGATGATTGGACAGACTTATGGGATAGCATGATTTAATGGACAGAACATTGGCCATAGAGTCATAACCTGGGTTCAAATTCTAGCTTGGCTATAAATTCCTTAATCTCTTGTAATCAGAATTTTCCTGGACATCCAAAGATAACTACACCTATCTGATGGAGTTGTTTTTGAGGACTGAATAAGATACATGCAAAAGTATCTGAGACTGTGTGGCGTTACAGTGAAGAGTCTACTTTCTCCATTAGGTGGGTGTCCACTTCACGTAGACAAATGTGATTTCGTACACTTGTTGGTCAAGTAAACACTTCTCTTTGCTGATAGAGAAGAGATTCAGACTTTTTCTGTCAAATTAGAACATTTTCTCTGTTAGAAAACCTTTTTCTACCCTGTTAATAATCTCAGAGGACACTTGCATGAACTTATTTTTCCAATACTAAATAGATGGTCTGTGGAGTTAAAATCTTAAAGAGCACTTATAGTTCTTTGTTAGGGTGCCATTATTATTAAATAATGTGGCTTTCTCCATTACAGAAACCATCTTGACTATTGGAAATATTGTCAAAACCATATTTGGTAAACCAGGAATGAAACGCATCCTTATTAAGTTATTCAACAATTTTGAAGTATGCATTTGGAACCATTCACAAAGTTCTTTTAAAGTTATTAATTTCACATGAGGGAAGGAAGAGATGTCTAGACAAATGTTCCTTAAAAGAAGTATTTTAAAATAAAACCTCTTCTGAAATGAGTGTACACTATTGTACCCTAACATTATACTTTGAACTCACTGTGATATTTGCTTTCTTGAAAGCAAGGAAATGTTCTGTGAGTTAACCAGACTTGAGAGTTGTGATTTTTATAAAGAATATATTTTTAGGAATGTGATAAAAACTTAGTTTTGTTCATAGAAAGGCTTTAATTTTTTTTTTTTTACAAAATATTTTAATGAAGACCTTTTTTCAGTGAGATTTATGAGCCTACATACATAAAAATAACAAGGAGGCCATATTCTGGTCTTAAGAAGAGTCCAATATGAATATATAGAAAACTCAAGTGAGAACCCCTGTGATTTTTTGTAGTGCCATATCATTTGATTATTGGCAAAATGATCTACCAAAACCATGGGATTTGAAAATCTTATTTGGCTCTTTCACCCTACTGACTTTCTCAATGAGCTGTGTTTGGCCATTTCAATATGACACAACCAATTATTGATGACAATTAACAATTAATTAATTCAGGTGAATTCAAGATTATTGTGAATCTTACGTATGACAACTTTTTCTCACCTGAGAAGGGTTTTCCAGGCAAAAGTACTGGAGTCAGATTCAGGTCTATATTCTGTCTGATTCTTCCATCTTTGCCAGCACTATCTCTAGAGAAGAAACTGGGAGAACTGCCTTAATAAATCATTGCCAAGGATGGATTTCCCCCTTGCTGTTTTTGTGATAGTGAGTGAGTTGTCCTGAGACTTGTTTGTTTAAAAGTGCGTAGCACTTTCCCTTTAGTGGTCTCTCTCCTACTCCTCCATGTAGGACATACTTGCTTCCCCTTCATCCTTGGGCCATGACTGTAGGTTTCCTGAGGCCTCCCAGCCATGCTTCCTGTACAACCTGCAGAACTGAGTCAATTAAACCTCTTTTCTTCTTAAAAAAAATCACTGCCACACAAATTCTCATATAATCTGAAAGATGACTTGAGAAGATGCCTCACTGCTGTTATCCCACAGGTGAAATGAAGGATAGTCATATTTAGGAATTTTGGAGAAATGAAGAGTTTTTCACTTCCTTATAACTCCTCTGACACTCATTTATTTATTCAACACATGTTTACTGAGGGCCTACTATGTGCCAGGCACAATTCTAAGCACTGAGAATATAGTAGTGAACAATGCAGATAAAGATCCTGTGTGTGTTTATGGAACATACATTTAAGGATGGAGAGGCAGATGATAAGAAAAATAAAACCCATAATATATGTGATTCTGTTAAGTAGCATAAAGAAACATGAAATAAGAAAATGAGCATAGAGGTAGAAATTACTATTTTGCATGGGGTGATCTGGGAAATGCTCACCTGTAAGGCAATGCTTAAACAAAGACCTGAAGGAGACAAAGAAGCCATTCAGATACTTCAGGAAGAACAGGCTGAGGACAGAGGGCAGCCAATGGAAAAGTTCTGAGGTGAGAGTAGGCTTGGCAAATACAAGGAATGGCAAAAGGACCAGTGTGGCTGAATCAGAGGGAGCAAAGGAGCAGACAGTGGGGGATGAGGGTCACAGAGGTAGCAGACTAAACCTCAGAGTTAACTTCATGCAACTGATGCAAGAGTAAGAGTCCTTTGAAGAGAAAGGAAATGAGATGTCAAGAACAGAATCTATGGAAATGCCTCCATTTAGGGAGTGGGAAAAGATAAAGAGAAAACAAATGTTAAAGGAAGATGACAAGGAGACCCTAGGAGAGGAGAGCCTCAGTAAGAAAAAGTAATAAAAGAGGAGCTCTTCAACAGTCTTAACTTCTGCCTAGTATCAACTGTTTTATATTTTTCATGAAAACAAGGACTGAGTAAAAGCCATTCAATCTGGTAATTAGAGTTACAAGAGATCTTTCAGAGGAGTTCTCCTTGAGTAGTGGAGGTGGATGTCAAGTAAGAGGAGTAGGCAGCACATGTAGACTGTCCTGGTTTCTTCTTTGTGTTTTGGATCAATTTGGCCACAAACGAAAAGAGCAGGTAGGATGATACTCTGAATGTGTTGGACTTATTTGTGAGAACAGGTATTGGCTTTTCCTCTTTGTGAAGACATGGCCAGTGAGTCTCTAAAGAACTCAAAATCAACTGGACACTCACAGTAGGTTTCAGCTAAGGAATGTATAATAACCTGCAATTAGTCCTGTCAAAAGACTTATTGGGATGAGATCTTTCCTTCAGTTAGCTCTTAAGATAAAATTTGGTTTTGCTGACTTGAAACCAACTCAAATGCCCACCAATGATAGAATAGGTAAATAAAATGTGGCACATAACACTGTGGAGTACTATGCTGCCATAAAATAATGAGTTTATGTCCCTTGCAGGGACGTGGATGATGCTAAAAGCCATCATTGTCAGCAAACTAACACAGGAACAGAAAACCAAAAACTGCATGTTCTCACTCATAAGTGGGAGTTGAACAATGAGAACACATGGACACAGGGAGGGGAACATCACACACTGGGGTCTGTCCAGGGTGAGGGAAAGGGGAGGGAGAGCATTAGGACAAATACCTAATGTATGCAGGGCTTAAAACCTAGATGACGGGTTGATAGGTGCAGCAAACCACCATGGCGCATGTACACCTATGTAACAAATCTGCATGGTCTGCATATGTATCCTCAGAACTTAAGGTAAAAAAAAATTTGTTTTGCTAAGGTTACTCATCCAGCTCCCCAGGACATTGCGAATTTGACAGAAGATTGAGTTATTCCAGTACATGTTGATACACTTGTGAAGACAGTGGAAGTAGTATTTTCAAAAAGGTATGAGTGAAATAGATCAATGATAATGGATTTTGGTGAAAGGGATCAACCAAATTTTTTAGTTAGGTTTTATTCTTCAGTGGCTATAAAGGCACATTCTGTTTTTTTTTATTTTTTATTAACGGCTTAAAAATTTTGGCTGATGTGTGCTAAGCTTAACTGGCAGGCACTGTAATATTGTGCTTTGTTCAATTCCTTAAGCTGTGCTAACATTCAATAAATGTTATATATTAATATTAATACTTTCCATGTTGCCTTCATTAAGTTTTTAATACCTTAATTAAATGATTATACTGGAAGCAAACCAGGTGATTTGATGATTGTAAAATATCTCAACCCCCAAAGTCAAAAATCAACATGTTAAAATCCAATGCATGCTCTTCAAAATTGACCAAAGAAAGCACATTTATGGCATCACATATAAGGTGTGATTTGCTTTTCTCTCTTTAAACTAGGGAACAAAATGAACATCCAATGATGTTTTTGGCTGACTGGCCTTCCCAGGATGTCCTATTAGAAAATCTTTGGGTCAGACACATTTTGCCCTCACACAAACAGTAAGAGGCTAAGCATGAAACCCCCAATAGAAAAAGAAATTTTACAGTGGAAAGTAGGATCTGGCTCACTGGTGCTACAGTTCTCTCAGGCACTGCCCCATCATAACCTAGATCACAGAACAGAAAAAGGGAAGATTAATGCCAAATGGATCAATCATGTTAGTAAAGTTCTTGGCAGGGGGAGGCTGAGAACTATATAGTTATCTCTTACTGATTAGAGGTGGAAGTCCAGTGAAACTTCTGTACTAGAAAGTTCTGTTTAGAGATGGGGAGGATTTCCATTTCAAGTCATTGAAACCAATGCCAAATGTGAGGGAAGGTGTCGGTGAGTAGAGGAAGGAGTTTACAAAATATACACTATAAAAACTAGAGGAAGACCAAAGGCCAATCTTAAACACCAGCCATTAAAAATATTCTCCTGGCTGGGCACAGTGCCTCATACCTGTAATCCCAACACTTTGGGAGGCCAAGACGAGAAGAACATGAGGTCAGGAGTTTGAGACTAGCTTGGCCAATATGGTGAAACCCTGGCTCTACTAAATCAACAAAAATTTAGCCGGCATGGTTGTGCGCTCCTGTAGTCCCAGCTACCCAGGAGGCTGTGGCAGAAGAATCGCTAGAGCCCAGGAGGTGGAGCTTGTAGTGAGCTGAGATGGCATCACTGCACTCCAGCCTGGGTGACAGAGTGAGACTTTGTCTCAAAAAACTAAGGTAAAATAAATAAAAATAATATCCTAAGTTTCCAACTCTTTTCGAGAAAATGATGTCTTTACTGGCTTGCATTTTGCTTTGTGATTCATCAGTCACAGCATTAATTGTGTTTTGTCAAAAACGATGGTTTTCAAAATGTAGCTTGTATTAAAATGTCAAGCTGGATGTTCTTAACTTAAACCTACTTAGAATAGCCCCCTAAGATTCAGGTGTTTTCCCATTTCACAGGCATAAAAAAGGATGTTTTTGATCCAACAAACTTTCATTGCAAAATGTATAACACTTTTAATATAAATGGATTAATGCTCCAGGATTTGATTGACTACAGAAAACGAGAAATAGTCAAGAATAGAGAAGATGTACATATTCAAAAGTTAAGGTAAGAGAAAAGAGTAGGAGAAATTTGTTGTGAGAATACAAATATGTTTGCATATTATGAATGTCTGACTGACCACGATTGTGAAGAAGAAGAAATGGGTCTTTACAAAAGTACTGATGACAGGCGGGAAATAGTACAGCATTCATTGATTTTCCTTATTTAATGGGCTCTCTGTCCTCAGGTGAGATCATACATCAAAAACTGTTGATTGAAAAATAATTCCAGATTTCAAATATATCCAAGTTCAAAGTATTGATTGGTATCTGTGATGCGGAAGTTTCAGATTCCTTTATTCCTTTTTCAGTATCCCCTACTCTGTAAAATACCTCAAAATTAACAATATTTTTGGATAATCAGTATAACTTTCAGAACTGAAGGATTTATGTTCTTTAAATTACCTTTAAGATTCAGAATTAAATGTACCTTTTCCCATTTAAAAATTAATGGTTTAACTTACTTATATGGGAAGATACTCATGTATACTCAGGGTTGATACTGATTAGGACTCAGATCTCTCTGGAATTGAAAACCATCTTCAGCACCACTTCTACACCCAGTAACATTGCTCTGGTAAGCATAATTTTAATAAAATTAATAATATACATAGGAAGAAAGCTAGTCATTGCCTCTATGGAAAACAAGCACGTAGAAAAGGAGAAAGCTGTCTTCTACATCCTACTATTTTTCTGCTTTCACCTACTACTTTACATAGCTTTGTTTTCATGGGTTTTGTGGGAGTTGTGATGATTAATTAAGATATTAAATTTGTTAAGATTAATTGACTCTTAATAAAATGATGTAATGCCACCTATAGCCCCTGTATTAGTTCATTTTCACAATGCTATAAAGAGGTACCTGTGACTGGGTAATTTATAGAGAAAGAGGTTCAATTGACTCTCAGTTCTGCATGGCTAAGAAGGCCTCAGGAAACTTACAATCATGACAGAAGGAGGAAGAGGCATGACTTATGTGGAGTCAGGCGAGAGAGAGTGAGTGTGCCAGTGCAGGAAAAACTACCATTTATAAAACCATTGGATCTCATGAGAATTCACTCACTATCACTAGAACAGCATGGGGGAACCACCCTCATAATCTAATCACTTCCGACCAGGCCTCTCCCTAAACATCTGGGGATTACAATTAAAGATGAGATTTAGGTGGGGGCACAAAGCCTAACCATATCAATCAATTCCTAATCTCAACTAGCCATTTTTATAAGTTCTACATGACCATAAATTTAGTAGAGCAAGGCAAAACTACAAATGTTCTTCTATTTCATTACTTCTTTAGAAAACACATTGTTTGCTTTCAAAGACCCATTTGCAGAAACCCTTTGTGCCCTTAGCTCAGGTTTTCGCCTATTAATTTAGGTTGCATCAGGGATTCGGCTCTGTAGTGGCTTCAGCTACAAGTGAAATCTAGGGCAGTTTGGTTAGTATAGGAAATTGATATTTAAAAGGGATATATCCTTTTAATTAACTAGTTTCGACCTCAAATTCTTGATAAAAATAGGGGCTAAAGCAAAAAGCAATCAGGTCAGAAATTTCAGTGGATAAGAATGGTTGCCATGAGGTTAAAGCCCCTTCTTCTCTAAGTTGTATTCTGTAAGCACACTGTGGATAGCAAATGTTCTTCTGATCAATCACCTCCCAAAGAAAAGTCCACATATTTAGGTTCCCCAATTCCAGACATTCTTTCTTCAATGTCTTCAGAAGTTGATTCTGGTACCAAACCAAAAAGATTGTGGGTTCAAACTACTAGGAAGTAATTAGGCGTTGATGGACTGTATCGTCTGCTGGCTTTATGGAGGATGAGGACGTTGGAGCTGAGATCTTAGATCCAAAACTCAGTATGGCAGACCACCCACAAAATCAGTCTTCTGACAACCCTCAGGAAAATGCCTACTACAAGAGACCATGAGCCAAAGAGCATAGTTTTATTTAACAGAAAATATTTTTTTCTCTCTCCAAACACATCCACACACACAGAAAAATATACACACCCCACATGGATATATAATTTATAATTCCTATCTTTAATGACCTCCCAAATATAACCAAACAAATACAACACAATTTGTTTATAAGATTGGTTTCAGGAAAAATAAGCTGCACACTAGCATCATGGAGAAAAATGCACCAATTTAAGAGAAAGATACCAGAGTGAGTAAGAAAGATGTTCTGTTCTCAAGAAGCTTACCGTGCACTGATGAAGGTAATACTTTCATACAGTGATAAAGATAACATGTATCAAATCCAAGATGGAATTAAAATAATCACTCTAAATGAACTACAAAATGTTAAAAAGACTCAGAGGCCTTAAAGTGTTAAAAAGACTTAAAGGATGAGATATGTCTATTTGGCTTTGTCATCCTTAGAAATACAACATATATAACTTAACCATCAAGCACAGCAAGGCACTAACAATACAATTTTATTAAGTTAATAACACTATTTATTTTCTATATCTATATAATGTTATTCATAAATACCTTTATTAATACACAATATTACTATATTTTCCATGTATTGAATGTCCTGGTATATGTGGTATATGTCAGGCATTTTATTTTTTATTAGGTGTTAAACTATTTTTGAATAAATGAATGAAGTGCTGAAAATAGAATGGCCAACCAAGGGACTGGCTGATTCCGCAGCCCTTGCTCTTTTTATAGGAACATTCTACCTGTCTAAATTAGTAGTTTTAACCCTGACTGCACATTGGAATTATCAAGAGAGCTAGAAAAAGTACTAATCCCTGGGTACCATTTTCTAAAATTCTGACTTAAGTGGTCTGGTGTATGGCCTGGGCATTAGAATTTTTAAAAATTTCTCAAGTGATTTTAATGTGCAGTCAAAGTTGAAAATCATTGCTCTAAATATATTCTCTGTCTTTGTTTGTTTGTTTTGAGACAGGGTCTCACTATGTTGCTCAGGCTGGAGTGCAGTGGTATGATCACAGCTCACTGCAGTGTTGTCCTCCCTGGGCTCAGGGAATCCTCCCACCTCACCCTCCTAAGTAGAAGGGACCAGAGGTGAGCTCCACCACACCCAGTTAACTTCTTTTTTGTAGAGACAGAGTTTCACCATGTTGGCCAGACTGGTCTCAAACTCCTGACCTCAAGTGATCTGCCCACCTCGGCCTCCCAAAGTGATGGGACTACAGGTGTGAGCCAGCATGCCTGGCTTAAATATACTCTTTCAGGATAAAAGTAAAGAAACTCTTATTTTCTAGACAGGGGATTTAACAACTGGTTGGGCGCAGTGGTTCACGCCTATAATCGTAGCACTTTGGAAGGCCAAGGTGGACAAATCACTTGAGGTCAAGTGTTTGAGGTCAGCCTGGCCAATATGGTGAAACCCCATCTCTACTAAAAATAGAAAAACCAGCCAGGTGTGGAGGCACACACCTGTAATCCCAGCTACATGGGAGGCTGACGCAGGAGAATTGCTTGAACCCAGGAGGAGGAGGTTGCAGTGAGCTGAGATCATACCACTGCACTGAGCCTAGCTGACAGAGTAAGACTCTGTCTCAAAAGAAAAAAATTAGCTTTAACAATTGAAACAAGAAACGCACATTTTTAGCAGTGTTTTATGATGAATCTATACCCCCCATATATAATTAAACACTTTTAAGCATGAGGGTTTTGTAAAACAAGGGGTAAGTGATGCAGCTAGAATGTTAAGAAGGTAATACTTCACCCAAGGTAGAGATATACTCTGGTGAATAGAATCCGCATTAACTACTTGTAGTTTATATGGCTTTCCTGTATGAAAATGTATGTGGCAATTGGATACAAGGAGGGCTTTCTATTATTTGTTTAAGAATCTTCCAAATATCTTAAACACTGCGTTTGTGAGATTTGAAAAAGTCTCATCTATATTTGAGGGTCCTCTGTGCATGCCTGAGTGTGATCTAGAAGTTCCTGGTAGACCTATCCATAGCTACTCTCTTTATCAACTGTAGCACGTTCGGATAAAATGTGTAGCAGAAGATTTATTGTCCAGCCTACAAAAAGTCACATGAAAGGAGAGAAAATCTGAGATCTGTAATGTAGTCACTGCTGACTCAGCCAAAACTAACTCTTTGATATCTTTATGTTCTTAACATCTGCATTTTGCTGTCTCCAGTGTAGTAGGAGAGGTAATAGAGGAGACATATGAGAAAAAATGGAGGAAAAACAGCCCTCCAAAAACACTGTTATAAATTATTATAATGTATCTTCATTAATCATGTTCAGCTATGGTTTCAATTATTTATTTTTCAGTGGAGGTTTCAGGGTGAGTGAGTGAGGCTTTCTTTCAAGCTGCTTTATGATTCTTTAAAAATCTTGCATGGAAAAAATTCTTAGGCCTTAGTAATGAGATCCTAATTGAAGCCTGATTCCTACTGAAGCCAACAAGAGGAGGAAGCATAGAGGGAATCTCATCTTGGAACCTACAAATTCCTTTTAATTGATAAATAGGATCAGGTCATTGGATTCCCTCAGCAAACTAACTCAGCCCTTTTTTTTCTCACATTTTAGAAATGACAATTATCCTATGGTGTACAAATGGTTTAAAACAAACTCTTTAATAGAATTCTACTTCAGTGGTAGAAATATTATCTTCCTACATTGTCTAAACCAGCTTCTTATACAGTAAAGCTGCTTATTCTAGCATTAGTGCAAATGATCTCTTCAGTTTTCATGATTTTGCACCAGACTTCAACTTCTAGTCACAACATGACTTAAATAGTTTGAAAATGAGCCCTCTCTCCTGTGCCAACTGAGGGTGGCCTTTTCTGGAAGCCCACAAAAGATGGAATGTCTAAGATCCTGAAGGTTTCTCTCTGGAGTTTTAAGACAGTCCACACTCCTCAAAGATGGTGCCAAATTCACCAAACTTTTCTTTTTTTTTTTTTTTTTCACCAAACTTTTCATAAGTCTGACCCAAATTATAGCATCTGCATAGGGCTAATCACCAAGTCAAACTCATCTGGTTTAAAAGTATAATTTCATTTGCAAAGCTGGCTGCATCTGGCAAAGGAAACAGTGCAACTGGGCACTGATGCACAGCATATGAGAACAGAAGCTGGGGGACGGGCACAGGATTTGCAGGAAAGGAGCTTAAACTGGGCCTGGAGGTCTAGAACAGCCAACGAGAGGGAGGCCAAGCAATAGGTGGTGAAGGTGATACAAGTTTTTAATAAAATTGTTTGTCTTCTTCAAGTTTGAGAAAGCTGAGCAGTCAAATAATAATAATGAATGCTATGGGCATCCAAATACCTCACCATTATTGTAAAGTGAAGTTCTGTTTCAAGTAGTGAGCCTAAAAAAGGAAAAAGACATGGCCTTGGAAATGAGGTATGTGTGAGTGTGTGTGTGTGTGTGTGTGTGTGCGAGTGGGTGTGGGTGTTTGTTGCAGGGGGCTCTCTGTTTAATCTCTGGGTGGTGGTTGCATTAAAAAAGACCTAGTGGGTTTAGGACAGTGGGGTCCTGACATTCTATCTCATCTGGTGACCATATGTTCCTTTCATATCTTAGAATATGAATGATAGCAACAGTTTTATTCTATCTCTACTTATCGAATATGCTTTATTTCTAAAATTAACATTTCTCATAACATTGTCCACATACATACACACATACAGACACACACACACACACACGCACACACCCCAAATCCTTGGACCTTGAGGTATGGTATCATTTAGGCTAACACCTCCTTTTCTTTTTTCTTCTTATTATCATAATTTTAGTCATTGGTTTAGTGCAGAGGAAGGTGATTGAATTGGGAAGTTAAAAAGCAAGGGATACATTTTTTAAGGCCATCAGTGATGAAGGCAGAAAATCAGGAATCAATGGAAAATAATGTTATAAGAAATGGTCACATTAAGCAAAAATACCCATAAAACTTGGACAAGACTAAAATAATATATGCTAAAGCAGGAAATCATTAAATTGTCATATTAGATGTGAGAAAAAATGAGAAAGAATCACAATAGCCCTGATCAGTGATGTAAAGGGTGATAAAAGCATTTATCCAACAAATACTTTTGAGACTATAGTCCCTGTTCTTGAGGCATTTGAATTAGTCATATAATGAGATTTGCAAAAGTTAAAACTTCACCAATAGTAGAAATAATCAGCCATAAACAAAAAAGAATGCTGAATACAATGATCAATCAAGTGCTGTGACAGTTGGGTGAAAGTGATTTATATTGAGAGAATGCTCAAAGAAAATTTTATGGAGCTTTAGATTTAGATTTAACCATGAAGGATTAGTGAGATTGCACAAGATAGAAAGGAGGAAGATCATTTCACCCTAGGATAATTTGAACATAAAAGAGGAAGTGAAAATTCACATGGAGCATTTGAAGAATATAAAATAGACCACTTTGGTTAAAAACTAAAGATGTCTGTAGAGACATCAAGAGTGATGTTGGAAAGATATATCAGGAAACAGGTTATAAGGAACTTAAACATCATGCCAAGGAGTTTGGACATTACCCTACAGGTGAGGAGAGTCCCTTGAAAAGTTGAGAATGGAGAATAACTCTACATAATTACAGCATTATTTTAGGAAAGCTAATTTGATAGTATAAAATAGAATAAAGTAAGAAGAACAGGGACCAGACAGGAACATCACTCAATGCATATGTTTTTTGGATGCCTTCTCAGTGCAATAATTGTGAAAGATATTATGGATATGTAGGTGAATAAAACATGGTCATTTCCCAGGAAAGCCTTGTAGTCTAATGGAGGAAATATACAAATACATTTTTAAAATGTATACTTATAAAAAATATCTATGGAGCACTTTGGGAGGCCAAGGCAGGTGGATTACCTGAGGTCAGGAGTTTGAGAGCAGCCTGGCCAACATGGCAAAACCCCATCTCTCCTAAAAATACAAAAATTAGCTGGTGGTAGCACGAGCCTGGAGTCCTAACTCTTGGGAGGCTGAGGCAGAAGAATCGCTTGAACCTGGAAGGTGGAGGTTTCACTGAGCCAAGATTGCGCCACTGCACTTCAGCCCAGAAGACAGAGTGAGACTTTGTCTCAAAAAAAAAAAAAAAAAAAAAAGTAAAGAAAAGAAGGAAACCATGGTGGGAAAAGCACTTGATCTGAGTTTGAAAGATCAACAGATATTCTCTAGGATGAAAAAGATCATATGATAGCATGAACAATCATTCACAGAAAGAAAAGGAATATTGAGGCAATTAGACTTTAAAGACTGCAGCATATAGTCTGTTTTGAAGAGTCAGAGGTAATAAACTAGAGAAATAAATAAAATGTAAGATGTAGTAAGATGTTTAAACTGTATTGAAGGCAATGAAGATTCAGCAAATAAAGTAAGGAAGTAATATAAGATAAGCAATTTAGAAGGCCAACTCTTTCAAGCAGTGTGAAGTGGTTTAATTACAAACATGTAATTTGATAGAGGTTAGTTTGCAGATTATTGAAATAGTTCAGAAATAATAAGAAATAAACCTAAGGCAGTCACATGGGAATGGAAATACAGGAATGGACTCAATCGGTATTTAGGAGACAGAAACAACAGAATTTAGTGACCGATTAGGTGTGGTTAGAAGAGGGAAAAGCAAGAGGAGATGACTTAAAGATTCCTGGCCTAGGCAACTGGGTAGATGATGGAGAGGAAGGACAGCCTTGGGAAACGGGGTGGGGAGCCGAAAAGGGAGTTCAATTTGGGACATGTTATGTTTCAGGTATCTGTGAGTCAACCAAGAAGAAGGCAGTTGTAAATATCATCTGGAGCCCAGGAGAGAGGTTTGGACAGGCTCTGTGAGTCATCAGCCTATAGCTGATCACTGAAACTAGGGAGTAAATGAGATCATCTATGGAAAGAATAAAGTATGAGAAGAAAAAATTAATAACAACTTAATCCTAGGGGACATTAGACATAAAGACCTAATGTCAGAAGGTAACCAGAAGAATAATTAAAAAAAGAAAAGAAAAGAAAGGTAAAATAAGTAAGAGGAAAACCAAAAGAGAGAGTATTAAAAAAACAACAGAAATTTCGCGAGAGGGAGGTGGGGGTAGGGGAGAATTAACAGTAACAGATATTAAAGAAAATTCAAGTATGGTGATGCCTAGGACTGCTCAAAAGCGTTGGAAATTTGACTTTCTATGGGGACCTTGGCAAGAGCAGCTTCAGTGATGCTGTACAGGGAGTACCTGTTCAGTGAATGGACAAACAGACTGGAAATGAAACAGTAGAAATATCTATTCTTTGGCCTGCTCTCTTAAGAATACTATTTGGGAAGAAATGGGAAGCAATCACTGAAGGAGAATAAAGGGTAGAGGGAAGGTTTAAAATCAAAAAAAACTTTGGGAGGCCAAGGTAGGTGGATCATTTGAGGCCAGGAGTTCGGGACCAACCTGGTCAACATGGCGAAATCCCATCTCCACTGAAAATATTAAAAAAATTAGCTGGATGTGGTTGGTGCCTGTAATTTCAGCCACTCAGGAGGCTGAGGCAGGAGAATCACTTGAATCCAGGAGGCAGAGGCTGAAATGAGCCAAGATCATGCTACTGCATTCCAGTCTGGGCAACAAGAGTAAAACTCTGTCTCAAATAAATAAATAAGTAAAAAGAATGTATTTACTGGCGAGGTGATGAAATCAGTAGAGAGGCAGCAGGAAATGAATAGTAAAAGGGGGCTCCTGATTTGAGATCATCTGAGAATTTTATGTAGAAGCTCTGAAGGTAAAAACAAGCTACAAATTAAGGGAATCATTATGTAATGAGATCTTTCTCTAAGCAGTAGGAAACTAAGTCACTTCCTAAGAGTGAAAGCCATGAGAGGAGGAAGGGGAGTCTGTGAATATGCTCAGGCAGTGGAATGGTCAGTGTTGGAAATGGGGGCACAGTGAGTTGTAAGTAAAAGGATTTCTGAGTAGTATAGATTCATATTTTAGAAAATATAAATTTATAATAGGGCCAAGATATATGTGATTCCCCACATATACTTGGCAGTCTAGGTATAGCAGTGAAGAAGGCAGGTGTTTTGTTTGATCTGGATTTGAGGGCTGATGAAGCAGGTAGGCTAAAATGATGAAGGGATTCAGAATACTGGCAAGAAAGTGGGAGTGAGGGGTACTGTAGAGTCTGAATAGTCTCAGCTAATGAATGCACTTGACAGAGGCAGGAATAAGAGAGGCACAGAGCTAAGCTAAGGTATACAACCTCTAATCATT
This sequence comes from Ateles fusciceps, assembly GCA_036589455.1. Taxonomy (NCBI): domain Eukaryota; kingdom Metazoa; phylum Chordata; class Mammalia; order Primates; family Atelidae; genus Ateles; species Ateles fusciceps. Next base: position 9,774,830 of record JAZHEH010000572.1, on the reverse strand, counting down.
TCTGAGCTTTTACTAAAAAAATACTCTTTCTCCTCTGCCCCATCTTTCACACAGCAATTCTGCTTCCAGTAATTTATCCAGCAATGTAAATATTCCCAGACATATGCAAAGGATACTCCCTGCAGCATTGTCTATATTGGCAAAATATTGGAAACAGCATGAATTTTCATCAGTAGAAATCTGGTAAATAAATTACAGCACAATGAAATAACTGAATACTAAGAAGAAATTAAATGAAATGAGGCAGATTTACATGAACAAATAAGCAGTAACTCCAAGATATATCAAGTGAAAAAGCAAGATGCAAAGGAGTGTATATTGTGTGCCACCATTTGTGTAAAATTAAAGTACATATACATCATATACATATATATGCATAATATCTCTGGAAGGATAGAGAAAGTTTGGATATAGTAACTGCCTCCGGAGAAGGGGCGAGATGGCTGGAGGTAGTGGTGAGGAAGAAAAATTTACTTTCACCTTTATGTATATACGTATATTATACATACATATTACATATATATATATATATATACTGAGTATATATATTTCAGCTTTTTACTATGGACACGTGATTACCTGGACAAAAAAGAGAAAAGAAATGTATCTCTCATCATTATATGCTGTACCAAATAGTGGTGAGTGCTAGTGAGGCAGCCTCAATCAATGACACATACATAAATACATTTGTGCTTGCTTTTATCTGAGTCCTTCTGAACTAGTTAATTTTTAGTTATATTAGATAAAATGAGGCATTTTAGTGTATGAAATATTTTTTATGTCCTGTTCAGAAAAAACATGAGACTGTTTCTGATAACAATGGCACGTAGAAAAGACATTCAAGTTTAATTGTCTTACTAACAAACGGTAAGCTGAAAGAACTTTCTTGAGAAACACACACCCACCTTCTTCAGAGCTTAAGGAATAGAATGAGTTTATAAATGTTTGGGAGTAATTCTATTGAAACTTAACTACAATATTTTAAGTGATTTCTTGCTTATTAGGGTTTCATATGACTTAAGAAAAAACTTTTGATTTAAACATTTTTGAGGGTATACTTAGCTATGGGGAAATGTACCTTGTAAGCAGCAGAAACTGTTAGTACTTTTCTCTCTTTACAGCAAGCTAGAGACAGTCTTTGGCTGCTGTGGGTGTAGATAGCATCTATGTTTCAATCTTATTTCTGAAGAGACATATACAAGATGCTGTAACCCACATGTTATTAAATCAGTTTGTACAAAATCCAGAGTCATATTATTTGGTGGGATAACCCAAAAAGTCTATGCAAAGCTGTATGATACAGGCCATCAGATGGAGACAGCACAAGTATACTTGATGATATCCTGAGAAAAAGTGTAACGTACCACACAAGCAGCTTTTGTAATGCCCACGTCTGGTATGTATTCATCATTCAAAACTAACAGTCATGACTGCCAAAGCCCACATTGTTTTTTGTTCTGATTTATATTGTGGTTGGAGTGGGTGTGCAAGGAGGAGAAAGAGAGAGAAAACTAGAAAGCAAGAGAGAGAATAAATTTTTATATTGAATATTGGTCTCTGGTGTTCTCTCTCTGGCTTACTGGAAATGAGATCATTTTGAATTATTTCAGCAGGATCTATAGCCAGGCTCGCCATGAGTGCACTGTGCTTAGGTTGCCAGCTTAGAAGGTGAGCCGTGGGTCCAAAGAGAAACATGAACAGCACTACTTTTCCTGTTTACAAGAAGTACTCCTATGAGTCTATCACTCTACCCAAGATTCCTACTGACTAGGATGTCACGTCCCCCACCTTTATTACTTGGAGAGCCATACATCCTTCCAAGTGTTGTTGAAGTGTTCTTTCTACAGTGATTCCCCTGATTGACCAGCCTTCATTCTTTATGTTACTGCAGCTCTATACTCACACAGCTTTGACAGCATTTCTCACAGAATTCTATAATGATCATTCTATGACTGTGTGTATAAGATAATGACTACCTGCTTTGTCACTGGACTATTAAAGTCTATGAGGGCAGGCCTTGTCTTTTCATCTTTGAATCCCCAACAGATGACAGTGACTTGGGGGCTCACAATCTCTCCCAGCCTTAGTTTCCTCATGTGTAATGCAGAAGGAATAATTTCAGTCTTTAAGGGTTGTTGTAAGGATTAAAAATAATACGTGCACAGTGTCAAGGAGAGATGAAAATCAAGAGGGACTCAAAACCAAGAAAACACTGAATAGCCATATTCTAGTTGGAAAAGCTATATTTTATCAGGCAGGTTTTGGAGCAAAGAGACAGAAGGTCTGCAGCGAGAAGAATGAATCAGACATGCAGTAAGAAGCAGAGATGGGAGATGGAGTGAGGTCATGCATGGGCCTCCCTACAGCTTTGCAATTCTGAGTTCCAGTTTTCCTGAGGCCCAGCTGCATTCTTTGGCATTAAACTAAATGGGCTTGAGTATAAAATGCTCAAGAAAGAACAGCTTCGGAAAAGGAGACTCGAGAAGTAGCACATTGGGAAGAACTTATATCAGTAATGCTGTATCTTCTGGATGCTTTGGGATGATTTGCTATGAGATCCCCAAAGTTTCCTTGAAACATATCCAGGAGCATAAAACATGCTGGTCCTGTCCACAGTCTAGATGTACTTGGTATATAAATATATGCAGACTTGCCAACCAGGTTGCAGGCTCTTGGAGAAGGGAGATTATATCTTCTTCCTTTCCAATTGCCATAGACCCTAGCCTACTGTTAAGCACATAATTGACACCCAGTAACTAATCAATATTTGTTAAATGAATGAATCTAATTTTTTTTTGAGACAGGGTCTTGCTCTGTTGCCCAGACTGGAATGCAGTGGTGTGATCTTGGCTCACTACAGTTTCTGCCTCCCAGGCTCAAGCAAGTCTCCCACCTTAGTTTCCCTGATAGCTGAGACTATAGGTGCGTGCCACCACGCTCAGCTATTTTTTTTTTTTTTTTGTAGGGATGGGGTCTCCCTGCATTTCCCAGTCTGATCTCAAACTCCTGGACTCAAGAGATCCTCACACCTCGACCTCCCAAAGTTCTGGGATACTGGCATGAGCCACTGTGTCTGGCTAGATTCCCTTATAAGGACACAAAAAGGGATCCAGAAAGCAATGAATCAATAACCGATGTTTCAACCTCTTCTCAATCTATATACTCTTGGTATGATTCAGTAATACTCAAAGTTTTAGCCAGTAGATAGGTATGGATGGTGTTCACATCCTCATCTCCAGCCTAGGCCTATACTGCTGACTCTGGACTCTCATTCCCAGCTGCATGCATAGCTGATATAATGACCTATAGGCATCTCCATCTCAGAGTCATCAAACACTGATCTTCAGACATCTCCAAATACCATGTTCTCCAAACTTGCCCCTCTGCCTACATTCTTAGTCTCCGAATATGGATGCCAGCACTTGCCACACAGTCTGCCTAGCTGGAAAACTGTGGGTCATTCTTGCCACCTTCATTTCCTTCCCTGTGCAGACTAAGGAGAGCAATGTGGTGCGTATGAAAAGCATAGGCTTAGAAGTCTGACAGGCCTGGAATTTGGCTCAAACACTTAGTTGTGACCTTGAAAACATTACTGCCCTTGTGACTCATTATCTTTGTTTGTAAAATGAGATTCTGAATGCCTGTCTTAGAGGGATGTTTAGCAACTAGACATAATGTATATAGCACTGCAGACTCCAACTGTCATTTAGTGTCCTGGACATGACTTTACTGTTTCATAGAGTACACAATGGTTGGTTTATTTTTAAGTCCACACCCAACCTCTAAGCAAGTTGAGGAGACCGTATTACTTTTATCTAATACTTTGAACTTAATGAAATGGCATCGTTTTCCCTAAAAGCTCTGAAACTACATGCGAAAAAAAAAAAAAAGAATAAAAGACATAAGAAACAGTAGCATGGGTAAATAAGAATCTATCTTATTAGGCTTCCTTTATATAGTTTATGTATATTTTGTATTCATAAGATGCATACTTTTCAAAAGCATTTGCAAAAAGGTAAAAGACATTATAAGAAGAGAAGAATATGTTATGCTTATTGGAGTAGAGGAAGACTATAAAATACCATGACGAACAATCTAAATCAGACAGAAATCCTGTAGACAATCAAAAACACAGTTAATATGGAATGTTTGGTCTGGCTAGCTGGGGGGGACAGGATGGTGGGGCAAGGCACAGCCAAGAATTGCATTTCAGTGACTCACTGCTCCTACAAAAACGGTCTTCTGAGAAATACAATTTAGAAGAAAATATCTATAATAAAATGTTAGGTGCCATACCAAAAATAACATAATATTCACTTAGAGGGGGAAACCCTCATTTAATTTCACTTAGAAAACAGAACCTTCTCAGAAATCACTGAGAAACTACCTGAAGATCTCGGGAAGTTTATGTGAGCCCATTTGTTCATTATTGGTTCATTCAATCATTCATTCAACAAATATTTTTAAGCAGCCTGCTGTAAGCCAAGGCTGGGATATGTATGATGGGGAACAAAGCAGGCACAGTTCCTGCACTCAGGGAGGTTACAATGTAAAAGGAAAGGCAGGCAATTAAATAAGCAAAACAAGAAAATGTGATATATTCTCTACTGAGCATTATTCTAGTGCTGTGGAAACAGGAAGAACACTTAACCAGTTGGGGTTATAAGGAAATGCTTTTCTCAAGGTGAAGAAGAAGTAAAAAGATGACCAGGTAATAGAAACATTATATGCAAAAACTTGAAGGTAAGAAATGGAGAAACGTCCAAAAAGGAAAAACTTAAAGTTCAAGTTGAAACAGCTATAGATTTGGCTGCCGAGAAGGGTGGAAGTCAGGTTATGATTTAATTTTTTTAAACGGACTGAATTGAGGTGCAATTTATATTCAATAATGCACACACCCTTAAGGGTGTATGCAACCTGCAACCCAATCAAGGTATTCAATCACAAAGTTTCTTTTGTGATTGAATTAGGATCTATATTCCTGGTGTCTTATTTAGCAACAAATTTAATTTCTGGCTGCCCCCTAGAATTTCTATAGGCTTGATTTTGTGCTTCATTAGTTAGTGATATGGTTTGGCTGAGTCCCTACCCAAATCTCTCATTAAATTGTAATAATCCCCATGTGTCAAGGGTGGGGTCAGGTGGAGATAATTGAATCATAGGGGCGGTTTCACCCATACTGTTCTTGTGGTAGTAAGTCTCTCGAAATCTGATGATGGGAGTTCTCCTCCACAAACTCTTTTGCCTGCCACCATGTAAGACCTGCCTTTGCTTCTCCTTTGCCTTCTGCCCTAATTGTGAGGCCTCCCCAGCTATGTGGAACTGTGAGTTCATTAAACTTCTTTCCTTTACAAATTACCCAGTATTGGGTATGTCTTTATTAGCAGCGTGAAAACTAACTATTACAGTTAGGAACTGTGAAAAGACCAAGGTACTTTGCAAGCCTCTCTAAGTTGGTAAGACTCAGCCTCCAAACTCTGTTTTTTTACAGATCTTGCTAGAGCTTGGTTTTAGGCTTTCTTCAGATAATCCTACTTTAGGTCTTTCTCTGGGGCATGGTCTTTACTCTTAAGACCTGGTCTTTCTGCCATCTCAAGTGGATCCCAGAGGTGTTAAAGAGGCTTTAAGGAAATTTCTCCACTCTAGCAAGGCTGGAACTCCAATGTCTGCAGGTACTGCTTAACCACCAATATCTTTGTTCACCTTTCAGCCCTATAGCAGTTGCTAGCTGTTAAGCCTTGGGTAATTTGCCCTGAACCTATACAGCCCCTCTCAGTCATGAACCTGAAGTGTTCCATCACACAGACTTCTGAGACATTTCCTTCTTCTATGACACTCTACCTATTATATTTCTGCTACTTCAGCTACCCAGAACTCTGATCTCTGCCCCTATGCTCAGTCGGACCACTGTACTCTGCTTGACTCCAGCTTTCTATTCTGCAATCAGAAAATTGTTCTCAGGCAGAGAACTGGCAATTGTGGACCCCACTTCATGAGTTTTCCTCCTTTCAAGGATCACAGGCTTAAACTGTCAGTTGCTTGAGATGTTTATGCAAGAAATCTAGTTGGGCACCATTTCCTTCATAATTGCTGGAAGCTGAAATCTCCCTCTATTTGTTTTTAAGCAAAAAAGTAAAATAACCTATTTGTACTTTAGAAGGGTCACCCAGGCTTCAATGGAAAGTGAATTGGTAGGGGACAAGACTGGTACACACAGACAATACATGGCAATAGGAGTAATCCTGGGAAAAAAAATTACTTGTTTAATAAATACATATTTAGTGATCACTATATTCTAGGTACTGCTCTCATTCTGGTACTAACTCACTTAATCATCACCAATCCCATGATATAATAGTATTATTATCTCCATTTTATAGGTTGGAAAACTGAAGGACAGAGAGGCTAAATAATTTAACCAAAGAGTAGAGTTGGGATTGAATACAGGTGGCCTGAGTTTGGAGTCCCTGATCTTTAAAACCATGCAGTTCTGTGGTAACAGTAGCCTAATGTAGTGGAAATGAGCAACCTTTGCTTCCTGTGCCTGAAAAGCATGGACTTCCCTTTCTGGACACTATTATCAGTAGATTTACTGTGTGCCAGTGTGAACAGAACAACAATCCAGGCATCTTGGGAGTTAAGGACTTCAAAGCAAAGATTCTCAGCCTATAATCAACATAAAGACTCTAAAAAACATAAAATCATGAAGAAAGTAATTGTTAAACAACTTAATATGATGCAGAGCAACTGCTTGAGTGCTAAGCAGATGCTCAGGGATGTGACAATTGCAAAAATAATAAAGACTATCTATGATGCCTGTAATCCTAGCACTTTGGGAGGTCGAGGTGCGCGGATCACCTGAGGTCAGACCAGTCTGGCCAGCATGGCAAAACCCCATCTCTACTAAAATACAAAAATTATCTGGGCATGGTAGTGAGTGCCTGTAATCCCAGCTACTCAGGAGGCTGAGGCAGTAGAATCACTTGAACCCAGGAGGCGGAGGTTGCAGTGAGCCAAGATTGATCCATTGCACTCCAGTCTGGGTGACAGAGGGGACTCGTTCTAAAAAAAAAAAAAAAGATCAAAGTCTATTTTTTGTATACAAGTTATATTCAACAAGAGAAAGTCACCCATGGTCCTCAGAGCAATGGCCAGGAAATCTCTGAGAATTTGCCTTGTAACTTATGAAGTCATTTGCCTCTGAATCCACTTCCCTAGCTGGAAAATGAAACCAAAGTAATACCAGTCAAAAGCACAGATCACTGAATTCATTTTCATCTTTTAAAAAAAGTCCTGAAACTTTTTGTTACAATGCAATTTGGTGCAATTGCTGAGGTAAAGAACTGAAAGGAACTAGAGAGGAAAAAATAAACCTAGAATACAAATAAAGATAAAATGTTGCCATTCTTGGAATAATAAATGAAACAAACTATCTGTTATTATGAAATAACCCTATTAGAGAGGTCATGGAAAATGTCAGCTGAGGCTAAAATCAAAATACTCAGATAGGTTGTGTGCTGACATCTGGGTCTAGGTCAACATATCATGTGTACCAAGTTAATAGTGTCTTCTGAATTTTAGTGATAAACAACCACTCAGATTACAACATGTCATAAAAATTATGTTTTAAAAAAAGCACTGTTTACATTTATCTTTGGAAATTTCTGTCCTGTGGATAACCCAAATGCATGAGTTAAACCATCTGCCTCTTTTCTGATGTGAAAGAGGATGATGTAAATACTGTTTATAGCAGTGAGTTGGTTTGCTTGAGGCTGCTGTTCTTTATCAGCATTTTAACATTGGACAACTGAGACAACTGTGCTTCAGGCATATTCCCAAGAAGAGTCCATAGGCATTTCTCCTGGTGAGGGTAGGTTTACCTGTAGGGTAGGTTTACCATGTTTACAAATTTCCAGCTCTACTCAAGATATACATGCAATCCAGAGTGTCACATAAGAGACAGTGTGATAGAAATGTCACACATTTTGACAGGAGATTAATCCAGATTCAAATTCTGCCTTTCTAATCTTGGCCAAGTTATGGAAATTTTCTGGATCTTGGTTTCTTGAGCCATAAAATAAGCTTACTATAGGGGGTTGAATGGTGGACCCCATTTTTCTATGTCCTAACCCCAGAACCTGTGAATGTGACCTTATTTGGAAAAAAAAAAAGTCTTTGCAGGTATAATTTTGAGACATGATTATTCTGAGTTTTCTGGTGGGTCCTAAGTCCAATGACAAGTGGCCTTCTGAAAGATGCACAGGGTTGAGCTGCACAGGAAGAAGTGGACAAGAAGGCCATGTGAAGACGAAGGAAGAGATTGGACTTAGTCACAAGCCAAGGAATACTTGGAGCCACCAGAAACTGGAAGAGCAAAGGAAAAACCCTCTCCTAGAGCCTTTAGAGAGAACACTGCCCTTAGAATACCTCGATTTCTGAACTCTGGCCTCCAGAACTGTGAGAAATATATTTTTGTTGTTTTAAACCATCCAGTTTGTGGTAATTTTTTACAGAGGCCCCAAGAAATGAATACAATGACATTATATGGTTTTTGTGGGGAATATAGATAGATCTGTGCATAGCCAAAGTAAACATGTATTTAGTGTTAGCTACTATGGTAATAGTACATGGTACTTCAAACACATGGCCACAGGATACTTGTGGAATCAAGGACCAAGTGTCTTCTGCTTTAATATAAAATTTATAAGGTCAGGTGTCCCAATTACCTCTAAGGATATTCAAAAGAAGCTAAGAAATCTGAAAAAAAAATTCTTGGCTACTAATAGGAAGTTCACTTGTAAGGAGAGGGCTCACCTTTATTGAGGATAAGATTTCTAAAGCCCATTTCAGAGGAGAGGCTGAGACTCTAGGTTGTAGATATGAATAAATGTACTTCACATAAGGTAAGAGGAAAAATGTCTTGGTGACTCCAGGGAAATGAACAAGGAGAGAACTAGAAGGCAGAAAAGGCTCCAAGCTCTAAGCCATAACTCGCTCTCTATAACCGTCTTCAAGAAAGCCACAACATCACAAAACACGACTTGAGATTAATGATTCCCTCCGTTCCTTTCTCCCTTCCTTGCTGTTTTCATTGAAAGTGCAGAGAAACGAGGCTTCAAACCCAAAATAATGTAGAAAATGGAGACTGAATGGAAAGGCAAAATGATACAGGTGTTATTTAGTGTTTCCTTAGATCCGGGAACCACCTCAAAGTCAAATTAGTATGAAAGGGGACTATGTGTGCAAAGAACGACCAAAGATCAGGCTGAAGTCTTGATGTTTCATTCTTCTTTAGTAAAACTTCACTCACCAAACACGTAATTCAACTAAAAACATTTTATTCATAAATTTCAAGGATTCCTGAATGAAAATATTTTTCTGGGATGGAAAATTAACTTCCAGGATGTAAATATTTTTTACTTTCAAAAATCTGTCACAGCATGTATTTATTAGATTAACATACATGTTTTGAAGTCAAATATTTTTACCTAAGCTTACTCCAAATGCAGTGACAACTGGTACAATCATTTGTAATAAAACTAATTTGTCTAATGTATATGTCTAATGAAGAATTGAATTACCACCCAAATTATATTCTATATGTAATATGCCATATTTGAAAACTACTTTTCATAATCTAGGGGGACTGATCACATCAAACACATGTCATATTATTAGAGGAAAAAAATACAAGCTAAAGTGTCTGAACTTGTTGTAAGTAAAATACAAATTCAGATTATGTGAAGATAAATATAAACAAGAATAATTGGGAAAAGTTTTATGAAAGAACAGTGGACTTGAATTAAACATTGAGGAAGAATCAAAAGGCGATCACCAGAGTAAAATATCATAAAGACAAGTAAGCTCAACTCCCAGGATTCTAGGGATGAAGGTAGGAGGGAGAATGGGATATTACCACTCTCGGACTTCACTGAAGGGAAAATTTGAATGAGAACTGAAGTGTCTGAAAATGAAAATTATATTCAGCATCCATTTATCACATGGGAAAAATGGTAAATGGGAACAAAATAATAATAAGAGTTATAGTCTCTGATGCACTTAGGCTCATGAGCAAAGGGTCAAACTGTAGTACTAAACTGAGAAACTACAAAACATTTTAAAGTTAAAATGCAGTCTCCTCTTAGGTAAAAACGTTTGCCTGAGTGGGTAGATTGGTTAGTCTGGACCCTTTGGAGACTTCTAAGCATTCCAGAATGCCTCCAGTGAATTTAGAATTCCAAGAATGTGCACAAATTTGGGATTTAAAATTCTAGAATTGCATTTGCTAATCCAATTAAGTCCAGCTTTGCCAGACACAGGGCTGAACTCCATTTCAAATAATGTAGTTGAAACATACTCAAAGAATTTATGTGAAGAGAAACCATTTTAAGTCCACAATACCTGTTTCCAAAATGACTCAAATTACTAACATTTCTTTGAAAATGATTATTGTTATACCTTCAATCCCTCCTTTACACACACTCATGAAAGATGACATGAAATGAACAAGACAGGTAGGAAATTGTTAGTGTTGCAAATGTATTTTATTTACCAAACCATTTTAGGTTTAAACTTGTATTCATACCTTGACTTGTACATTCTTATTCATAAGCACATACCTTATCTATTTAACTTAAATAAATCATCTAATTTTCTGTTTAAGTCCATGTCTAATATTTTGTATGCTTCTGATGAAATTTTTAACTCTTTCACATGATACGTTTTATTATCTCAAGAAGTTGGCAAGCTCCTTGAAAAGACCGACCGTATCAGATGCTTATTTTATATCCCCTTGATGCCACTACTGTCATGGTAAATCCTCACTTAATGTTTGATTTGATTTTCGTTACTTCAATTCCAATCTTGCATTTTTATATTGACACATGTTACTTTGTACTATTATAGAATTGCATATGAAAATTTGGACCGTTTAAAATAAAACAATATACAAAAGTGGAGAGAGAGGTTTATTCCTAGAAATTCTGAAATCCTTAACTTTCTTTTAAACATAAAATATTGAACAAATGGCTATATCTGCAATGTCCAGAAATTGACCCAAGGAAATTTCTAAAAGTATAACTGCCACAAGAAAAAAGAGTGAAAGAAATACAGAAAACTAGAGATTTAAACACAACTTTGGCAGATGGAAAATAGATGATTGAGTAATACCTGGCATAACAGAGCAGATAAAGTTAAAACTCAAGTGCCAGCAAAAAGTAGCATCAACTAGAGGCAGGGTAATTTGTATTGCAAAACCCTAAAACGGGAGGACCTAAACAGGAAGATTAATTGGGAGTGCGAATAAAGAGTGTATTAGTCCATTTTCACACTGCTGTAAAGAATACCTGAGACTGGTTAATTTACGAAGAAAAGAGGTTTAGTTGACTGACAGTTCTGCATGGCTGGGGAAGCCTCAGGAAACTTACAATTATGATGGAATATGAAGGGGAAGCACGTACCTTCTTCACAAAGCAGTAGGAGTATAAGAAATTGCCAAACACTTTGAACCATCAGATCTTTTGAGAGCTCACTAGTTAAGGAGAACAGCATAGGGGAAACTGCACTCGTGATCAGATCACTTCTCACCAGGTCCCTCCCCTCAACACAAGGGGTTTACAATTCGAGGTTAGATTTGGGTGGGACACAGAGCCAAACCACATCAAAGAGTTCCCCCTAGACCCCATCTCTCACTTCATGCAGCAGGATAAACACAACGAAATGATAAATGTTTAAGAAACAAAATATCAGACTATTCAAAACAACATAAAAAGTTAGATGACAGTAGAGCAATGCCTTCTAAACTAAGGGGGAAAGAGATCTGTAACCCAGAATTCAACATGAAATTATCAATAAAAAATAAAGACAAAATAAAAATATTCCTAGTTATGTAAGGTCAAAACATTACCTATATGACTTCTTTCTTAGGAACCTACTAAAAGAGATGGTGCATACAGTAAATAAATAAAGGGTGGATGTGTAAAAGCGGAAAAGAAAACATACAAGAGCTCTAGTATAGAAGATCTAGTATAGATCTAGTATAGAAGAAAGCTACAGAGCTACTAGATCTAAGGGATCTAGTATAGAGAAAGCTACAGAGCATTCCCGGGATGATGGTTTAGTGAAGTGCCAGGATGTGAGGAAGCTGCAGGATAACAGGCAACAGACTGAGAGAACAACCCATCCAGACTGGACCAAAAGGACCAAGGGATCTAGAAGGGATAGCTTTTCAAGAAAAAAAATAGAATTGACAGTTTACCTAATGCATTTGACATTATTTTAAAAATGTAAGATTGATTTTATAGTGCTTCTGGAGAGTTTGGGCAGAACTAATTGATGGACATATAAATAACTATGGAAACCACCAAATAGGAATTCTTACCAAAAAAAATTATAAAGGTTATATATGCAAGAAAAAGAATCATCATATGCAACATGGTTTAATGGCTATAATAATACAAACATTGAATATTTTCCCATCCAAAAACTGTGAAAAAAACTATATAGAAAAGAGGTAGAGGGGAAAGTAGAACATACATATTTTTGGTAAAGTAGATACATGACAGAGCTGTAGCCTTACATTCTCTAGTAATAAATTAATAGATAATATCTGAAACTAAAAAAGAATCCAGAAATGGCAGCATAAGCTTGTTTATTGAAGAATACCATAGGAAAACAAAAATAAAGGAGTTTAAAGCAATTGCTGGTAGGGAGCAGGATTCAGAAGTTGAAAAGGAATATGAGACAAATGTCACTTTTTTAAGAAACTTACAGCAATATTTGACTTTATGTTTATGAATTACTATGAAGAATAAAAATAATATTACAAATGAGTAAACTCAAAGCAAAAACAAAACAGAACATAATCAAGAAACAAACACATTAGGCCAGGCATGGCAGCCCATGCCAGTAATTCTAGTCCTTTGGGAGGACAAGGTAGGAGGCTTATCTGAGACTAAGAGTTTGAGACCATCTGGGGTGACATAGCAAGACTCTGTCTCAAAAACAAACAAACAAACAAACAAACAAAAAGCCAGATGTGGCCCCAGCTACTGGGGGAGGTTGATGCTAGAGGATTGCTTGAGCCCAGGAATTCAAGACTGCAGTGAGTTATGATTGCCCCACTCCACTCCAGCCTGGGTGATAGAGCAAGACCATGACCTATGACTTAAGCAGCACAGGCACATGCCATCACACCTGGCTAATTTTTTATTGTTTAATTTTTTTTTGTAGAGATAGCGTCTTGCTATGTTGCCCAGGCTGGTGTGGAACTTCTGGTCTCAAGCAATCCACCTTCCTTGGCCTCCCAAAGTTCTCAGATTACAGGCAAAAACTACCGTGCCCAGCCTGTTTATTCTTTTTTCTTTTTCAAATTTTTAGTGAGGTTTGTTTATTTATTATTTGTAAATATTTATGGAATACATGTGAAATTTTATTACATGTATATAATGTGTAGCAATCATATCAGAGCATTTAGGGTATCCAGCTCCCATGTATAATATGCTTTTGTTAAGTATAGTCAACCTACTATGCTATCAAATATTTGATTTATCTCATCTTATTGTATGTTTGTACCCTTTAATCTGCTTCTGTTCATCTTCCCTCCTTCCTCCCACTCACCCTTCCCAGTCTCTATCTTTTCACTCTTCACTTCCACATCACCAAATTTTTAGCTCCCACATATAAGTGAAAACATATGATATTTGTCTTTTCGTGATGGACTTATTTCACTTAAGATAATGACCACCAGTTCCATTCATGTTACATGTAAGGAAATGACATTTCATTCTGTTTTCTGGACAAATAGTATTGCATTGTGTATATACACCACATGTCCATTATTTATTCACTTACTGATGGACATTTAGGTTGATTCCATATCTTTGCTATCGTGAATAGTGCTGCAATAATCATGCAGGTGCAGATATCCCTTTGATATGTTGATGTATTTTCCTTTGGGTAGAGGCCCAGTAGTGTGATTTTTGGATCAAGTGGTAATTCTATTTTTAGTTTGTTCAGTAACCTCCATACTGTTTTTTATAGTGGCTGTATGTCTTATCTTCAGAAATGTTTACTCATATCCTTTGCCCACTTTTAAAGAGGATTATTTGTTTTATTTCCTGTTGGATTGTTTAAGTTCCTTATATATTCTGGATGTCAGACTCCCATCAGATTCATAGTTTCCAAATACTTTCTCCCACTCTGCATGTTGTCCATTCACTCTGTTAATTATTTCTTTTGCTGTACAAAGGCTTTTTAGTTTAATTAGGTCCCCTTGGTCTATTTTTGTTTTTGGTGCCTAGGGGCTTTTAAAGTCTTAGTCATATATTTTTGGCCTAGACCAATCTTCAGGGGAGTTTTCCCTAGGTTTTCTTCTAGTATGTTTAGGGTTTCAGGTCTTATATTCAAGACTTTAATCCACATAGAGTTGATTTTTGTATATGATGAGAGACAGGGGTACAGTTTTATTTTTCTGCATGTGGCTATCCAATTTCCCCAGAACCATTTGTTGAGGGTGTCCTTTCTCCAACGTAAGATCAAAGATCAGTTCAATGTTAAGTATATGGCTTTATTTCTGGGTTCCTTATTCTGTCCTATTGGTCTATGCATCTACGTTTATACCAATACCATGCTGTTTTGGTAAATGTAGCCTTGCAATATTTTGTTTTGTTTTTATTGTTTTTCATGTGGTATAATTTTAATTATTAATTTTTAAATTTATTTTTTCTTTCAATTTTTATTTTAGATTCAGGCAGTACATGTGAACGTCTGTTACACAGGTAAATTGTGTATCGCAGGTATAGGATGTACAGACTTTTTCATCATCCAGTAATGAGCATAGTACCCAACAGGTAGTTTTTTGATCCTGACTCTCCTCCTACTCTCCATCTTGAAGCAGTGCCTAGTGTCTATTGTTCTTGTTTCTATGTCCATAACATGCACTATTTGGTTTTTGTTCCTGCATTAATTTGCTTAGGATAATGTCCTCCAGGTCCATCCATGTTGCTGCAAAGGATATAATTTCATTTGTTTTTATAGCTGCATAGTATTTCACAGCATATATACATCAAATTTTGTTTATCCAATCCACAGTTGATGGGCATCTAGGTTGCTTTTTGCTTTGCAGTGAATACTGTTGCAATAATATACAAATTAATGTGTCTTTTCAGTGGAACAATTTATATTCCTCAATATACTCACTAATGGGATTGCTAGGTTAAATAGTAGTTCTAAGTTCTTTGATAAATCTCCAAACTGCTTTCCACAGTGACTTTCAGTAAAAATATAAAAGGTTTCAATAAAACAATTTATTTATTATTAAAAGATAATAAATATGATTATTAATAAGATTTATTAACTAATAAATAGCTGAAGTAATTTATATTCCCACCAATAGTGTATAAGCATTCCCTTTCCCCATAACTTTGCCAGCATCTATGATTTTTTTGACTTTTTAATAACTGCCATTCTGTCTGTTGTGACATGATATCTCACTGTGGTTTTAATTTGCATTTCTCTAATGATTATATGTGTGGAGCATTTTTTCATATTATTGTTGGCTGCATGTATGTCTTCTTTTGAGTTGTCTGTTCATGTCCTTTGCTCTTTTTTTTTTTTTGAACTGGTAAAGTGCAGTTTTAAGTCCACACAAGAACAAACTATATCTTGAAGAACTGGGGGGATGGGGCCAGCAGGGAGTGAGAGTCAGGCCATCAGGGGAGTGAGAATGGGGTGACAGGACAGAGAACAAAGCCAGGCTGGGCTGGCCATGTGGACTCCAGTCCCAGGGGCCATCACCAGGGCCACCAGACAGCTCCTGTGAACTCAGGCCAGCACCAGGTAGGCTCATTGGTGGGGCTCCACCAGCAGAGCAGAAAACTTGGTGTCACTGAAGGCCTTGTTCATGTGTGTCTTGAAGAAGCACTGCAGGCCGATGATGGACTGCACGTCTGCCTGGTCCTCAGTTAACCTGATGAATTGCTTCAACATCTGGCCCACATTCTGATTTTGCCCATTTTTTTCCATAGGGTTGTTTGTTTTTCACTTGCTGAACTGTTTAAGTTACTTAAAGATTCTGGATATTAGACCTTTGTCAGATGCATAGTTTGCAAATATTTTCTTCTTTCTGTAAGCCGTCTGTTTACTCTGTTGACAGTTTCTGTTGCTTTGCAGAAGCTCTTTAGTTTAATTAGGTCCCATTAATGTCAATTTTGTGTTTTCGTTGCAATCGCTTTTGGAGGCTTAGTGATGAAATCTTTGCCAGTGCCTGTGTCCAGAATATTTCCCCGGCTTTCCTCTAGGGTGTTTATAGTTTTAGGTTTTACATTCAAGTTTTTAATCCATCTTAGGTTGATTTTTCTATATAGTGAAAGGAAGAGATCCAGTTTCAATCTGCATATGGCTAGCCAGTTGTCCCAGTACCACTTATTGACTAGGAAGTCCTTTTCTCATTGCTTGTTAGTATTCACATTGTTGAAGATCAGATAGTTATAGATGTGTAACTTTATTTCAGTTTTCTCTATCTTCTTCCAGTGGTCTATGTGTCTGTTTTTGACTAGCACCATGCTGTTGTGGTTGCTGTAGACTTGGGAAGTGTGATTGAAATTGGGAATAATTTGAAATTGGGAAGTGTGATGCCTCTGGCTTTATTCTTTTTACTTAGGATTGCTTTGACAATTTGATCTCTTTTTGGTTCCATATTAATTTTAGAATAGTTTTTTTCTAATTCATTGAAAAATGATGTTGGTATTTGTTAGGAATAACATCGAATTTATAAATTTCTTGGAGCAGTATGGCCACTTTAACCACCATATTGATTCTTCTTATCCATGAGCATACAATGTTGCATTTGTGTCATCTCTGATTTATTTCAGCAGTGTTTTGTGTTCTCATATTGGAGATCTTTCACCTTTCTGGTTAGCTGTATCCCTAGGTATTTTATTCTTTTTATAGATATTGTAAATAGGATTGCATTCTTGATTTGGCTCTCAGCTTGGACATTATTGGTGTACAGAAAAGCTACTAATTTTTTTACAATGATTTTGTATCATGAAAGTTTGCTGAAGTTGTTTGTTAGATCTAGAAGTTTTTATAGAATCATATCATCTGTGAAAAGAGATAGTTTGGCTTCCTGTCTTCACACTTGGATGCATTTTGTTTCTTCCTATAGCCTGATTGCTATGGCTAGGATTTCTAGTACTATGTTGAATAGGAATGGTGAGAATGTGCATCCTTGTCTTGTTCCGGTTCTCAAGGGAAATGCTTTCAGCTTTTGCCCACTCAGTACGATGTTGGCTCTGAATTTGTCATAGATGGTTCTTACTATTTTGAGGTGAGTTCCTTTGATGCTTAGTTTGTTGAGAGTTTTTAACATGAAGAGACACTGAATTTTATTGAAGGCTTTTCTGCATCTATTGAGATGAATATATAGTTTTTGTTTTTAGCTCTGTTTATGAGTCACATTTCTTGCTTTGCTTATGTTTAATCAATCCTGCATCCCAGGAATAAAGACTACTTGATTGTGGTGAATTAGCTTTTTGATGTCTTGCTAGATTCTGTTTGCTGGTATTTTGTTGAGAATTTTTGCATCTATGCTCATCAGGAGTATTTGCCCTGAAGTTTTCTTTTTATGTTATGTCTCTGCCAAGTCTTGATATCAGAATGATGCTGGCCTCATAGAATGAGTTAGGGAAGAGTCCCTCCTTCTCAATATTTTGGAATAGTTTCAGTAGGATTAGCACCAGATTTTCTTTATACATGTGGCAGAATTTGGCTGTGAATCACTCTGTTCCAGGGCTTTTTCTGGTTCACAGGTTTCAATTACTCATCCAATTCCAGAACTCATTATTGATCTATTCAGGGTTTAAGTTTATTCCTGGTTCGGCCTTTGGAGGATATATGTTTCCATGAATTATCCATTTCTTCTAGGTTTTCAAGTTTGTGTGCATAGAGGTGTTTGTAATCATCTCTGAGAGATTTTTTTTTCCTGTGCAGTCTGTGGTAATATCCCCTTTGCTGTTTCTAATTATGTTTATTTGGTTCCCTTTGTAGGTGATCTGCTCCCTTTCTCTAGCTGCCTTTAATATGTTTTCTTTCACATTGACCTTGGAACATTTGATGACTATGTGCTTTTGGAATGGTAACCTTTATAATATCTCACAGGGGTCCTCTGGATTTCCTGAATTTGAATGTCAAGTTTACTAAGTGAGGTTGAGAAAATTTTCTTTGACAATATACTCAAATATGTTTCCAAATTGCTTGTTTTCTCTCCCCCTTTTTCAGAGATGCCAATGAGTCATATGTTTGGTTTCCTTAAATAATCCAATAAGTCTTGGAGTTTTTGTTCATTCTTTTTTTTTGTTTTGTTCTTTTTGTGTGACTGAGTTGATTCAAAAAACAAGTCTTCAAGCTCTGAGATTCGTTCCTCAATTTGGTGTATTATGCTGTTAATACTTCCAATTGTATTATGAGATTCTTGTAGAGAGTTTTTCATCTCTATCAAATCATTTTGGTTCTTCCTTAAACTGGCTATTTAGTCTTTCACCTCTTGTATTGTTTCACTGGATTTATTAGATTCCTTGGATTGGGTTTCAACTTCTCCCAAACCTCAATCTGAATTCTATGTCTGCCATTCCAGTTATTTCAGAATGTTTTAGAACCATTGCTGGGGAGCTAATGCAGTCATTTGGAAGTGGGAAAACACTCTAAGCTTCTTGAGTTGCCAGAGTTCTTCACTCATTCTTTCTCATCTGTGTGGCTGATGTTCCTTTAATCTTTGAAGTTGGTGTCCTTTGGATGGGGATTTTTGGTTTTATATTCTTGGATGCCCTTGAAGTTTGACTATAGCGTAAGTTGGCTTCAGTAAATTGGTTTTGTTTCTGGATGATTTCAGGGTGCTAAGTCTCAGCTCAGCACTCCTGGGGTAAGTGGTGTAACCCTGGGGGGGGCTGGGATCAGGCCCATGGCTTTGTTCTTGGCCCCTTGAAGTCGATTACCTGTAGTGCTGGGAGGGCTGAGATGTTCCCAGTCTGCTGGCAACAACATTCAGATGTGGAGGGCTGGCAAAAGTATTTTGATGGGGCTTTGGCATTGTGGTGTGTCTTTGCACATGTGCATGCCAGCAGCATCACAGTGACAGTGCTGTGAGGTCTATGTATGCATGCCTGCTGGTGAGGCGCTGACATGACGGGGTTTGCTCTTATTATTTTGAGGTGAGTTCCTTTGATGCAGGTGTGTGTGCCAGTGGTGACAGTGTGGTGGGGTCTGCATGTGCACCAGTTTGGGCAGGACTGTAAGATCCATGGATTCATACATGTCAGCAAAACATGAGTGATAGAAGGCCATGCATGAGTGTGTGCTGGCAAAGAGGCGGGGGAGGCTGTGGGTGGATGTGCCAACAGTGGCCCATCTGCAGAACTTCTATGATATTTAGGCATGGTCTACCTGTGAAGGAGCTATGGTAGTAGCTGCTGGGAAGTGCCTCAGTTGGTTATCTCTGGTTGTGCTGCAAATGGGTGCAACCAGGCATAGATTCTGGGTCAGGAATCCTGGGAAAGACTGGCAGATTGCAGGGTGTTCAGATCAGACTGGCCCCTCTCACTGGCATGATAGCCTTGTTCTGTTCAGGTCTGACAGTCAACAAAGGCCAAAGTCACTGAGAGGAGCATGATGAGCCTTGGGGGGATGGACATCCTTGGCTATGCTCCACTGTAGCTATTTCCATGCCAAACCCTTTGGGCTCCACACAGCCTGGAGTTTTGTCCCTGCCAACTCTCCAAGAAACTCTCCCTGCTAGCTCAAATGTCTGTGGGGATTGTTGGGAGTCCTGCAGCTAGGATTCAGGAAGTCCATGGTAAGAGTGGGTTATTCCACATCTATTTAACTTATCCCTTCCCTAGGAGCCACTTGGAGCCAGGAATGAGTCCTGGTGCTCAGCAACCCTGTGCAGGATTCTCAGCTTCCTCCAGCTTCAGCTGACAGTCTGTATCCTCACTCCATACACTCTCAATGTCTTCCTTCCAAAGATTACTCAGATTGTGCCAGTCTTCTTAATGATCTGGTCTCTAAGTGGGAGAAGCACTTTCTGGCTGCATTTAGCCATCTTGTCACTTCCCTCTTAAAATATATGTTGAAGTCAGACAATGAGATGTCTCTAGCTTTGTTCTTTTATCTCAGGATTACTTGCTATTCAGGCTTTCTTTTGGTTTCATATAAATTTTAATACTTTTTCCTAATTCTACGAAAAATGACATTGGGAGCTTCATAGGGATAGTGTTGAATTTGTAGATTGCTTTGGGCAGTATGGCCATTTAAACAATATTGATTCTTCCTATCCATGAGCATGGAATAATGTTTATCCATTTGTTTAGGTTATCTATGATTTCTTTCAGCAGTGTTTGGCAGTTTTATTTGTAGAGATTTTTACCTCCTTTGTTACATGTATTCCTAGGTATTTTGTTTTCTTCTAGCTATTGTAAATAAGATTGTGTTCTTAATTTGGCTATCACCTGGAACAATATTAATGTATAGAAATGCTACTAATTTTTGTACATTGATTTTGGTTTCTGAAACTTTACTCAAATCACTTATCAGTTCCATAAGCTTTTAGGCAGAGTCTTTCAGGTGTTCTAGGTATAGAATAATATCCCCAGTGAAGGGAGACAGTTTGGTCTCTTCTTTTTCTGTTTGAATTCTTTTAATCTCTTTCTCTTACCTGATAGCTCTGGCAAGGATGTCCAGTACCATGCTGAATAGAAGTGGTGAGAATTGGAACCTTGTCTTGTTGCAGTTCTCAAGGGCAATACTTCCAGCTTTTGCCCATTCTACATGATGTTGACTCTGGTTTGTCATAGATGACTCTTATTATTTTGAGATATGTTCCTTTTTTTTTTTTTTTTCTGAGATGGAGTCTCGCTGTCACCCAGGCTGGAGTTCAGTGGATGATCTCGGCTCACTATCAACTCTGCCTCCAAGGTTCAAGCAATTATCTTGTCTCAGCCTCCTGAGTGGCTGGAATTACAGTGTGCATCACCATGCCTGGCTAATTTTTGCATTTTTAGTATAGACGGGGTTTCACCATGTTGGCCAGGCTCCTGACCTCAAGAGCTCCACCTGTCTTGGCCTTCCCAAATGGTGGGATTACAGGCATGAGCCACTCTACCCAGCCTGCTTCTTTATTGACTAGTTTATTGAGAATTTTTAACATGAAAGAATGTTGTATTGAAGGCTTTTTCTGCATCTATTGAGATAATCATATGATTTTTGTTTATGATTATGTTTACGTGGTGAGTCACATTTATTGATTTGCATACGTTGAACCAGCCTTGCATCCCAGGAATGAAGCTTAATTGATCACGGTAGATTTGCTTTTTGATATATTGCTGGATTCAGCTTGCTAGTATTTTGTTGAAGATTTTTGCATCTATATTCACTGGGGATATTGGCCTGCAGTTCTCTTCCTTTTTTTCTGAGGCAGGGTCTCATTCTGTCACCCAGCCTGAAGTATCGTGGTGCAATCATAGCTCACTGAAGTCCCTACCTCTCAGGTTCAAACGATCCGCTCACCTCAGCCACCCAGGTAGATGCAACCACAGGCATGTGCCACCATGCATGGTTAATTTTTAAATTATGTGTAGAGACAGTCTCCCTCTGTTGCTCAGGCTGGTCTCAAACTCCTGGGGCTCAAGTAATCCTCCACTTTAGCTTCTAGTTTGTTTATTCATGGTATCTTTGACAGGTTTTGGTATCGGGGTAATGCTGGCTTCATAGAATGAGTTAGGGAGGAGTCCCTCCTCCTCGATTTTTTTGAATAGTTTCCATAGAATTGGTACAAGCTTTTATTTGTGTGTCTGGTAGAATTTGACTATGAATCCAACTGGTGTGGGCCTGTTTTTGGTTGGTAGGTTTTTTTCTATGCTGATTCAACTTTGCAACTTGATATTGGTCTTTTCAGAGTTTCAGTTTCTTCCTGATTCAATCTTGGAAGGTTGTGTACTGCCAGAAATGTATCTATTTCCTTTGGACATTCTAGTTTATGTGTGCAGAAGTGGTGATAATAGTATCTGAATATCTTTGCATTTCTGCAAAATCAGTTGTAATATGACCTTTGTTGTTTCTGGTTGTGTTTATTTGGATCTTCTCTCTTTTTGTTCTTTGTTAATCTAGCTATCAGTGTACCCATCTTGTTCATCCTTTCAGAGAAACTACTTTTTGTTTCATGGATTCTTTGTATGGATTTTGGGGTCTGAATTTCACTCAGTTCTGCTTTGATTTTATGTATTTCTGTTCTCCTGGTAGCTTTATGGTTACTTTGTTCTTATTTTCTAATTCCTTTAGGTTTGATGATAAATCACTGATTTGAGATCTTTCTAACTTTTTGAGGTAGGTATTCAGCACTATAAACTTTGCTCTTAACACTGTTTTTCCTGCATCCCCAAGATTTTGTTATATTGTCTCTGCTTTCATTTATTTCAAATAATTTTTTGATTTTTTGCCTTAATTTCATTGTTTAACCAAAAGTCATTCAGGAGCATTTCTGTAATGTCTATATAATTGTGTGGTTTGGGAGATCTTCTTGGTAATGATGTTTATTTTTATTCCACAGTGGTCTGAGAGTTGTGTTGGTATGATTTTGATTTTTAAAAATGTATTGAGAGGTGCTTTATTGTCAAGCATGTGGTCAATCTTGGCATATGTTCTGTGTGGAGATGAAAAGAATGTATATTCTGTGGTTGATGAGTGGAGTATTCTGTGGATGTCTATTAGGTTCAGTTGGTCAAATGTCAAATTCAAGTCCAGAATTTCTTTGTTAGTTTTCTGCCTCGATGACTTATGTAACATTATCAGTGGGGTGTTGAAGGAATCTCACAATTATTGTGTGACTAAGTCTTTTTGTAGGTTGAGAAGTATTTGTTTTATGAATCTGGATGCTCCAATGTTGGGTGCGTATATGTTTAGAACAATTAAGTCTTATTGAAATAAACACTATCATTTTTTTATTTTAATTAATTAATTAATTAATTAATTGCATTTTAGGTTTTGGGGTACATGTGAAGAACATGCAAGATTGTTGCATAGGTACACACATGACAGTGTGATTTGCTGCCTTCCTCCCCATTACCTATATCTGGCATTTCTCCCCATGCTATCTCTCCCCAACTCTCCACCCACCACTGTCCCTCCCCTATTTCCCCCCCGACAGAGCCTAGAGTGTGATGCTCCTTTCCCTGTGTCCATGTGTTCTCATTGTTCAACACTCACCTATGAGTGAGAACATGCGGTGTTTGATTTTCTCTTCTTGTGTCAGTTTGCTGAGAATGATGGTTTCCAGGTTCATCCACGTCCCTACAAAGGACACAAAATCATCGTTTTTTTATGGCTGCATAGTATTCCATGATGTATATGTGCCATATTTTCCCTGTCCAGTCTATCATTGATGGGCATTTGACTGGTTCCAGGTCTTTGCTATTGTAAACAGTGCTGCAATGAACATTCGTGTGCATGTGTCCTTAGAGTAGAACGATTTATAATCCTTTGGATATATACCCAGTAATGGGATTGCTGAGTCAAATGGAATTTCTATTTCTAGGTCCTTGAGGAATCGCCACACTGTCTTCCACAATGGGTGAACTAATTTACACTCCCACCAACAGTGTAAAAGTGTTCCTATTTCTCCACATCCTCTCCAGCACCTGCTGTCTCCAGATTTTTTAATTATCACCATTCTAACTGGCGTGAGATGGTATCTCAGTGTAGTTTTGATCTGCATTTCTCTAGTGACCAGTGATGATGAGCATTTTTTCATATGTTTGTTGGCCTCATGTGTGTCTTCTTTTGTAAAGTGTCTGTTCATATCCTTTGCCCACTTTTGAATGGGCTTGTTTGCTTTTTTCTTGTATATCTGTTTTAGTTCTTTGTAGATTCTAGATATCAGCCTTTGTCAGATGGGTAGATTACAAAAATTTTTTCCCATTCTGTTGGTTGCTGATTCACTCTAATGGCTGTTGCTTTTGCTGTGCAGAAGCTGTGGAGTTTGATTAGGTCCCATTTGTCTATTTTGGCATTTGTTGCCAATGCTTTTGGTGTTTTGGTCATGAAGTCCTTTCCTATGCCTATGTCCTGAATGGTTTTGCCTAGATTTTCTTCTAGGGTTTTTATGGTGTTAGGTCTTATGTTTAAGTCTTTAATCCATCTGGAGTTAATTTTAGTGTAAGGTGTCAGGAAGGGGTCCAGTTTCTGCTTTCTGCACATGGCTAGCCAGTTTTCCCAACACCATTTATTAAACAGGGAATCCTTTCCCCATTGCTTGTTTTCGTCAGGTTTGTCAAAGACCAGATGGTTGTAGATGTGTGGTGTTGCCTCCAAGGCCTCTGTTCTGTTCCATTGGTCTAACTCTCTGTTTCGGTACCAGTACCATGCTGTTTTGATTACTGTAGCCTTGTAGTATAGTTTGAATTCCAGTAGTGTGATGCCTTCCGCTTTGTTCTTTTTGCTTAGAATTGACTTGGCTATGCGGGCTCTCTTTTGATTCCATATGAAGTTTAAAGTGGCTTTTTCCAGTTCTGTGAAGAAGATCATTGGTAGCTTGATGGGGGTGGCATTGAATCTATAAATTACTTTGGGCAGTATGGCCATTTTCACAATATGGATTCTTCCTAACCATGAGCATGGAATGTTTCTCCATCTGTTTGTGTCCTCTCTTATTTTGTTGAGCAGTGGTTTGTAGTTCTGCTTCAAGAGGTCCTTTAAGTTCCTTGTTAGTTGTATTCCTAGGTATTTTATTCTCTTTGTAGCAATTGTGAATGGCAGTTCGTTCTTGATTTGGCTCTCTTTAAGTCTGTTACTGGTGTATAAGAATGCTTGTGGTTTTTGCACATTAATTTTGTATCATGAGACTTTGCTGAAGTTGCTTATCAGTTTCAGGAGATTTTGGGCTGAGACGATGGGGTCTTCCAAATATACAATCATGTCATCTGCAAATAGAGACACTTTGACTTCCTCCTTTGCTATCTGAATATGCTTTATTTCTTTTTCTTGCCTGATTGCTCTGGCTAGAACTTCCAATACTATATTGAATAGGAGTGGTGAGAGAGGGCATCCTTGTCTACTGCCAGATTTCAAAGGGAATGCTTCCAGTTTTCGCCCATTCAGTATGATATTGGCTGTTGGTTTGTCATAAATAGCTTTTATTATTTTGAGATTTGTTCCATCAATACCCAGTTTATTGAGGGTTTTTAGCATAAAGGGCTGTTGAGTTTTGTCAAAGGCCTTCTCTGCATCTATTGAGATAATCATGTGGTTTTTGTCTTTGGTTCTGTTTATGTGGCGAATTACGTTTATAGACTTGCGTATGTTGAACCAGCCTTGCATCCCCCGGGATGAAGCCTACTTGATTGTGATGGATAAGCTTTTTGACGTGCTGTTGCAATTGGTTTGCCAGTATTTTATTGAAGATTTTTTCGTTTATGTTCATCATGGATATTGGTCTGAAGTTTTCTTTTTCTTGCTGAGTCTCTGCTGGGTTTTGGTATCAGGATGATGTTGGTCTCATAAAATGATTTGGGAAGGATTCCCTCTTTTGGATTGTTTGGAATAGTTTCAGAAAGAATGGTACCAGCTCCTCTTGTTTAATGCCCCTTTTTTGTCCTTTTTATTATTTTGATCTTAAAGTATCTTTTATCTGATATAAGAATAGTCACATCTGCTCTTTTTTGTTCTCCATTTGCATAACAGGTCTTTCTCCAACCTTTACTTTGAGACTATGGGTGTTTTTATGTGTGAGATGGGTCTGTAAAAGAGAGTAGATGGATAGATATTTTTAAAAATTTTTATCTAACTTGCAACCAATCCAAGGTTGATGGTGATATATGAGGTGTTGATCCTATTATAAAATTGTTAGCTGATTGTTTTGTAGCTTCTATTGTGTCATTGCTTTATAGGTTCTGTGGAGTATGTACTTACGTGCTCCAATGGACATGCATGTGCATGTATCTTTGTAATAGAAAGATTTATATTCCTCTGGTTATACACCCAGTAATGGGATTGCTGTGTCAAATGGTATTTCTGGCTCTAGGTCTTTGAGGAATTGCCACACTGTCTTCCATGATGGTTGAATTAATCTACATTTGTACCAACAGTGGAAAAGCATTCCTATTTCTCCACAGCCTTGTAGCATGTGTTGTTTCCTGACTTTTTAATAATTGCCATTCTAACTGGCATGAGATGGTATATCATTGTGGTTTTGGTTTGCATTTTTCTAATGATCAGTGATGTTGAGCTTTTTTTCATACGTTTCTTGGTCACATAAGCGTTTTCTTTTGAGAAGTGTCTGTTCATGTTCATTGCCCACTTTTTAATGTAGTTATTTTCCTGTAAATTTGTTTAAGTTCTTTGTAGGCTCTGGATATTAGATCTTTGTCAGATGGATAGACTGCAAAACTGTTCTCCCATTCTGTAGGTTATCTGTTCACTCTTATGATAGTTTCTCCTGCTATGCAGAAGCTCTTTAGTTTAATTAGATCCCATTTGTCAATTTTTGTTTCGTTACAATTGCTTTTGGTGTCTTTGTCATGAAATATTTGCCAATGCCTATGTCCTGGATGATATTGCCTAAGTTTTCTTATAGCATTTTTATAGTTTTGGGTTTTACATTTAAGTCTTTAATCCATCTTGAGTTGATTTTTTGTATGGTGTAAGGAGGGGTCCGTTTCAATTTTCCGCATATAGCTAGCCAGTTATCTCAGCACCATTTATGAAATAAGGCGTGTGTGTGTGTGTGTGTGTGTGTGTGTGTGTGGGCTTGTGGGCTTGGTGAGCTGGCCATCTGTGTGGCATGGGTGCATGTAGGCACAGTGTCTGGTTAGCTATTAGGTGGCTTCTCTGCTGTAAGAGTTTGCATGTTGCTGGGTGGGGAGTGATGGGTACGCTATGTAGTTTCTTTCAGATGCTTTGGTTTTGGTTGTGTCCATCAGTCTTAGGCTCCAGACAGCCCTGACTGCAAAGCTGCAGGCACCTGTGTGAATGTGCTGAAATAATGGTGGGGACTTAGGGATGGAGAAAGTCAATGGTTACTGGCCCCCCAGGATGGTCCAGACTCTAGCAGTGGATCTGGATTTAGGATGGTGTCATGCCATAGCAGCTTAAGTCACATGAGTGAGAGGTGTTCAACATAGATTCCTACTCTGAGGCAATGGAACCACAAAAGCTTCTAGCCACTCTCCAACTTGGATTTGGAGCCAGTGAGGACTGGGGGGGGTTCTCCTGTGGCAGGGACAAATGGTATCTGTAATGGCACTAGAAACCACTGAGCATCTATCTCCAGCTAACCTTTTCCCTACAATAAGTACCCCTGACTCTGAAGAGATCCCGACAGTAAAGGTTCCTCTAACCCCTCTGTATGTTGCTAACCTGGGCTTCTCTGCTCCACAGGGATTTTGTCTCTGGTGCTCTTCAGCATGTTTCCTCTGTCACTCTAGTCAAAATATAATTGCTTATTCACTGTTTTTGTTTTGTATCTTTTTTAGGGGAGGACAAGCATCAGACAACTCTAGTCAACTATCTTGCTGACATAATTTTCCATATTAACTTTAGAAGTAGTTTACCAATACCTACAAAATAATTTTCTGGGATTTTTTGGGGGGATTGCAGTTGAATCTACAGATCAAGTTGGGAAGAACTGGCATCTTGACAATATTAAGTCTTCCTACCCATAAATAGAATCTGTCCATTTATTTAGTTATTTGATTGCATTCATCAGTGTTTTGTAGTTTTCCTCATGTAGATCTTGTACATGTTTTGTTAGATTTACAGCTAAGTATTTTATTTTGGGAGGGTGTTAATGTAAATCATATTGTATTATAAATTTCAAATTCCCATTGTTCATTGCTAGTATATAGAAAAGCAATTGACTTTTGTATAGTAACTTTTCCTTGCAACCCTTCTATAATCACTACTTAGTTCCAGGAGATTTTTTGTCATTTTTTTTATTTTGTACATAGACAATCATGTCAAAATAAAACAGTAAGTTTTACGTCTTTCTTCCCCATCAGTATAGTTTTTGTTTTCTTTTCTTGTCTTATTGTACTAGCTAGGACTTGCAGTACAGTGTTCAAGAAAGATGGCAAGAGACAACATTCTTTTCTCTTGATCTTAAAAAGCTTATAGTTTCTCACAAATAAGTATGATGTTAGTTGTAGATTATATATATATTTATAGATATTTATTAATATATATAATACTTATATATTTGTGGATTACATATATATTCTTTATCAAGTTGAAGAAGTTTCCCTCTATTCTTAGTTTATTGAGAGTTTTTATCATAAATGGGTGTTAGATTTTGTCAAATGCTTTTTCTATTATTGATATAATTGTGTGATATTTCTTCCTTGGTCTGTACATTTTATGGATTACACAAATTGATTTTCTAATGTTGAACTAGCGTGCATACCTGTGACAAATCCCACTTGGTCCTGGTGTGTAATTCTTTTAATACATTGTTAGATTCAATTTGCTAAAATAGTCGTGTGTTGCTTAACAATGGGGATACAATCTGAGAAACGTAGTGTTAGGCAATTGTATCATTGTGCAAATATTATAGAGGATACCTACACAAACCTAGATGGTGTAGCCCACTACACACCAAGGTATGGTATAGCCTATTGCTCTTAGGCTAGAAACTGTTATGACATGTAACTGCGCTGACTATTATAGACAATAGTAACAAAATCACAAGTATTTATGTATCTAAACATAAAAAGGTGCTACAGTAAGGCTGGGCGCTGTGGCTCACTCCTGTAATCCCAGCACTTTGGAAGACCTAGGCAGACAGATCACTTGAGGTCAGGAGCTCCAGACCAGCCTGGCCAACATGATGAAATCCCGTCTCTACTAAAAATACAAAAATTAGCTGGATGTTGTGGCATGCGCCTGCAATCCCAGCCACTCAGAAAGCTGAGGCAGGAGAATTGCTTGAACCCGGGAGGCAGAGTTTGCAGTGAGCCGAGATCATACCACTGCACTCCAGCCTGGGTGACAGAGCCAGACTCCATCTGAAAAACAAAACAAAGAAAAAAAAGGTACAGTAAAAACACAGTACAATAGATTTTTTATTTTTGTTTATTAATTTTTTTCTGGGACAGAGTCTCACTCTGTTGCCTAGGCTGGAGTGCAGTGGCACAGTCTTGGCTCACTACAACCTCCGCCTCTTGGGTTCCAGTGATTCTCCTGCCTCAGTCTTTCAAGTAGCTGGAATTACAGGTGCCTCCCACCACGCCCAGCTACTTTTTGTATATTTAGTAGAGACAGGGTTTCACCATGTTGGCTTGGCTGGTCTTGAACTCCTGACCTCGTGATTCACCCACCTCGGCCTCCCAAAGTGCTGGGATTACAGGCATGAGCCACTGTGCCCAGCCCTAAAAGATTTTTTTTTAAATGGTACACCAGTATAATGCACTAACTATACATGAAACTGGCAGAACTGGAAGTTGCCTTGGCTGAGTTAGTGAGTGATGAGAGAATATGAAGGCCCAGGACATTACTGTATACTACTGTAGAATTTTAAAACAGTGCATGCTTAGGTTACACTAAACTTATTAAAAAACAGTTTTCTTTCTTCATCAATAAATTAACCTTAGCTTACTATAACTGTCACTTTATAAACTTTTTAATTATTGACTGTAATCGTTTAATTTTTGACTTTCATAATAATAGCTTAAAACACAAGTACATTGTATAGCTGTATAAAATATTTCTTTTGTTATATCCCTATTGTATGCATTTTGTTTTATTAATTTTCTTTTTTTTTTTTTTAATTTTTAAACTTTTTTTGTTAACAACTGACACATCAACATACATATTAGCCTAGGCCTACATAAGGTCGGCATCATCAATATCACTTTCACCTCCACCTTTTCTCACTGGAAGGTCTTCATGGATAATAACATGCATGAGGCTGTCATCTCATACAACAACAACGCCGTCTTCTGGAATGCCTCCTGAAGGACCTGCCTGAAGCTGTTTTACAGTTAACTTTTTAAATATATGTAAGTAGAAGAAGTTTACTCTAAATAATGATAGAAGTATGTAACAAATACATAAACCAGTAACATAGTTCTTCATCATTATCAAGTATCATGTACTGCACATAACTGTACATGCTATGCTTTTATACAACCGGCAGTGCAGCAGGTTAACACCAGCATTACCACAAACACATGAGTAATGTGTTTTGTATGATATTATGTCATTAGGCAATAGGAACTTTTCAGATTCATTATAACCTTATGGTATCACGTCATGTATATGGTCTATCACTGACCAAAACATCACTATGCAGCATTTGAGTGTCTCTTGTTGAGGATTTTGTATCTATATTTATGAGAGATATTGGTCTATAGTTTTCTTTTCTTGTAATGTCTTTGACTGGTTTTGATATAAGGGTGATACGGCCTCATAAAATGAGTTAGGAAGTATTCCCTCTGCTTCCATCTTCTGAAAGAGATTGTAGACATTTGGTATAATGTCTTTCTTAAATGTTTGGTAGATTTCACCAACGAACCCACCTGGGTGTGATGCTTTCTGTTTTGGAAGGTTATTAATTATTGAATCTATTTCTTTAGTAGATATAGGTCTAGTCAGATTGCCTATTTCTTCTTGTACAAGTTTTGGCAAATAGTCTCTTTCAAGGAATTGGTCAATTTCATCGAGGTTATCAAATCTGTAGGCACAGAGTTTTTCATGGTATTCCTTTATTATTCTTTTAAAATCTATGAGATCATAGTGATGGTCCTTATTTCATTTCTGATATTAGTAATTTGTTTCTTCTCTTTTTTCATAGTCTGCCTGGTTAGAGGTTGATCAATATTATCTGTCTTTGCAAAGAAGCAGCTTTTAGCTTTATTGATTTTCTCTACATATGTCATATTTTCAATTTGATTAATTTTATGCTCTAATGTTTAACTTCTTTCTTTAGCTTACTCTGAATTTGCTCTTTTTTTTCTAGTTTCCTAAAGTAGAAGCTTAGATGATTGATTTATATATTTTTTTCTAACATATGCATTCAATGCTATGAATTTTCCTCTAAACTGTGTTTTCACTCTTCCCACAAACTTTGATTAGTTGTTTTTTCATTTTCATTTACTTCTAAATATTTTGAGATTCTCTTGAGGTTATTTACTCATTTTATTTAGAAATGTGTTGCTTAATTTCCACATATTTGGAAGTTTTCTACTCATCTCCGTTACTGACTTGTTGTTTAATTCTGTTGTGGTCTGAGACCAGACATTGCATGATATCTATTCTTTTTTTTTTTTTATTGCATTTTAGGTTTGGGGGTACATGTGAAGAACATGGAAGATTGCTGCATAGGTACACACATGGTAGTGTGATCTGCTGCCTTCCTCCCCATCACCTATATCTGGCATTTCTCCCCATGCTATTAACTTTGTTAAGGTATGTTTAATGGCCCAGAATGTGGTCTATCTTGGTGAACATTCCATATTATCTTGAGAATATTGTGTGTTCGGCTATTGCTGGGTGAAATAGTCTATAGATGTAAATTATATCCAGTTGACTGATGATGTTGGGTTCAACTAAGTCCTTACAATTTTATGCTTCCTGGATTTGTCCATTTCTGAATGAGAAGTGTTGAAGTCTCCAATTTGAATCCATCTATTTCTCCTTGCAGTTCTTCCATTTTTTGCCGTGCATATTTTGATGTTCTGTTATTAGGCATATACTCATTAAGGATTGTTATGTCTTTTCAGAGAATTGACCCTTTATCATTATGTAATGCCCTTTTTTATCCTTGATAACTTTTCTTGCTTTGAAATCTGCTCTGTCTGAAATTAATATGGCAATTCCTGCTTTTATTTGATTAGTGTTAGCAAGGTATCTCTTTATTGATGCACCAAAATCTTACAAATTACCACTAAATAACTTATTCTTATAACCAAATACCACCTGTTCCCCAAAACCTATGGAATAAAAAAAGTTTTCTAATATTTACCCTTAATCTATATCTTTATACTTAAAATGGGTCCTTTGAATAGATCATACAGTTGAGTCTTACTTTTAAATCCACTCTGACAATCTCTGTCTTTTAATTGGTTCATTTGACCATTGATGTTTAAAGTGATTATTGACATAGTTGAATTAATATTACAGTATTTGTTGCTGTTTTCTGTTTTTTGCCCTTTTCCTTTTTCTTATTTTTATCTTCCCCTCTTTTTCTGCCTCTTGTGGTTTTAATTGAGCATTTTATATTTTACCTTCACTTATTCCTTCTTCAATGCTTTTGCTTTATATAGATCTGAGTTTCAAATCTACATATTTTTCTTCACTCAAAGAACTTCTTTTAACATTTCTTGTAAGTTATGTCTACTGTCAACACATTTCCTCAATTTTTGTTTGAGAAAACCTTTATGTCATCTTCATTTCTGAAGAATAATTTCACGGAATACAGAATTCTAGGTTGGTGGTTTTTTTTCTCTTATCAATTTAAATATTTCACTCTATTTTCTTTTTGCTTGCATGGTTTCTAAAAAGAAGTCAAATGAAATTGCTCTCTTTGTATCTTTATAGGTAGAAATGTTTCTTACTCCCTCTGGCTTCTTTAGGATTTTAATTTATCTTTGATTTTTTGTAGTTTGAATACGATATACATAAATGTAGTTTTTTGACATTTATCTTATTTGTTATTCTTTGAACTTTCTGGACCTAAGGTTTGATGTCTGATCTTAATTTGGGGAAATTCTCAATGATTATTATCTCAAATATTTCTTCTGTTCTTTTTTCTCTTTCTTCTCCTTTTCCTATTATGCATACATTACACTACTTGTAGTTATTCTGCAGTTCTTAGATATTCTGTTCTGTTTTACCAGTCCTTGTTCTTTTTTGCTTTTCAGTTTTGGAGGTTTCTGTTGATACATCCTCAAGTCATGTCCCGCCTACTAGTATGCTCATCAAAGGCATTCTTCATTTCTTTTACTGTGGTTTTGATCGTTAGCATTTCTGTTTTTGCTTTCTTCTTAGGATGACCATCTTTCTACTTAAATTGCCCATCTGTTGTTGCGTGATGTCTATTTTATCCATGAGGGCCTTTAGTATACTAATCTTAGTTGATTAAATTCTCTGTCTGATATTTCTAACATTCCTACCAGGTATGGTTGTTGTGCTTGCTTTGTCTTTTCAAATTGTAGGTGTTTTTTTGTTTGTTTGTTTTGTATTTAAGTATTCTTTGTGACTTTTCTCTTGATAGCTGACATGAGGTATGGGGGAAAAAGGATCTTTTGTGAATAGTCCTTCAGTAATGTGTTGGTAAGATGTGGGAGGAGAGGAAACATTCTATAGTTCCAAGATTAGGTCTTTGTCTTTTAGTGAGCCCGTGCTTCTGGCCTTTGAATGTCACAATGTTTCACAGTTGTTTTTTTCACCCCTTAGCTGGGACAGAATGACTAAAGTCAGCTAGAATTGGGTATTTTCCTTCTCTCTTTCCCTAAGTCAGGTAGGATGTGATAAAACCCCAGCAAGTTAGGCTGTGATTAACTAGTTTCTCCTGAGGGTAGACCTTATTAAAACAGAGTGCTCTGGGATATTTCAAAATGGTTCCTTTTCCCCTTTCATTGCTGAAAGAAGGAGGGGAATTTTTCTTCAGTATTTACTGTGAGAATCAAGCTGTGTCAAGCTCCTAGAGGTGAAATGCAAAAGTGTGGGGGGGAATCCATACGACTAAACCTTCCTGGAGATTTTAATTTTCAGATCTGTCCACTCCTAGCCACCAGCAATTTTTTACAGTTCATGTTTTCCACCCTCACTCTGGTTTATGAAGAGGTTTCTGCTCTGGTATGTTCTCCAATTT
Organism: Ateles fusciceps; assembly: GCA_036589455.1. Classification (NCBI taxonomy): domain Eukaryota; kingdom Metazoa; phylum Chordata; class Mammalia; order Primates; family Atelidae; genus Ateles; species Ateles fusciceps. The sequence continues at coordinate 9,740,977 of JAZHEH010000572.1, read as the reverse complement.
GAGGGCAGCAATTTGCCTTGTGACCTCACTTATCTTAAAGATCTAAGAAGAGTTAAGTTTTTAAAGCTGTTCAACTTTTTTATAGTAATAACCTGTAAGTTCCTGACATGTGGAATTGGAAACTTGACCATCTGTTTTGCTCAAAATGTTGAAGATAGTGTTCTGGTGCTAACCATATTTTGTGATAACATTAAAGCTTTTAAGAGTAAATAATTAGCTGGCAAATACAAATGCAGGAAAAAAATCAAGGCTGTAAATATAGCCATGGGGGGAATTCATCTGTTTAGTAACCATACCTGTACTGAGAGAGGAAGACTTCTGAGAGAGACTGTGAAAAGAGTAGATACTTCAGAGTCCTTCCTGATAAATGCTTACATTTAGAAATTGGAAAGAGGATGAAATAAGAGAAAAAATTGTTGAAGTAAAATGGAGAAATAGGCCATTGCAATATTATGGAAGCTGGAAAAATAAAAAGCATGACTTAAAGAAAGTGATGCTATGTGGATTCAAGTGTTGCATCAAAGTCAAAGGGAATGAAAAAGCAAAATGACCTGGAAGTTCTTATTGTGCCAGAAGGTAAGAAAATTCTTAAGAGAAAAATGCACGCATGTTAAAGGAACACAGAATCCAGTTGAAAGTGATTGTCAGCAACCAAAACTGGGACAATTCGAGCATCAAAATAATGACAGTAATGGTAATAAACCACCAGATAAAAGAAGCATCCTTGAGTGCACACTGATATAAATTATTGACTGAATGAAAGAGAAGGGTTGTGATGATTAATTTTATGTGCCAACTTGACTAAACCATGAGGTGCCCAGATATTTGTTTAAACATTATTCTTGGTGTGTCTGTGAGGGTATCTCAGATGAGACTACCATTTAAATCAGTAGAATGAGTCAAGAAGATTGCCTTCCCCAGTGTGGGTGGGCCTCATTCAATTTGTTGGAGGCCTGAATAGAATGGAAAAGGCAGAGTAATTCACTTTCTCTGCCTGATTGTCTTTGGGCTAGGACACAGATCTTCTGCCTTCAGACTTGAATTTAGACTGGAACTTACATTGTCAGTTCTCTTTGTCTTAAGCATTTTGACTCTGACTAAAACTTACCCCATCAGCTCTCCTGGTTCTCAGGCCTTCTGGTTTAGACTGGAACTGTACTATTAGCTCTCCTTGGTCTCCGGATTGCCAACTGCAGACTGTAGGATTTTTCAGCTTTCATAACTGCAGGCTATAGGACTTCTTAGCCTCCATAACTGAATGGAGCAAATTCCTTAGGGTGAATCTCTTCCTGTGCATCTACATCTACATCTTTATCTTTGTCCGTTTACCTAGATCAATCTAGATAGATTCCATTGGTTCTGTTTCTCTGGAGAACTCAGACTAACTCAAGGGGAAGCTTTTTCTTACTATAGAATGCAACTAATAAATACAGATTTGACAAGAGTCATATTGGTAGTTTATATGTAAGACAGTCCTCAGTGAATGCTAAGCCTGCTGGATGGAACTTTGCTACAAAAAAACTATATTAACACAATCTTGGAATATATTCCCCCCCAAATACTTACCAATTACCAAAAAGAAAAATGGTGACTTTATAGTAGAGAAATCTGGTAGGCATTAATTTGCCTGGTGATCAGGGTTAGCCTCACAGGTAGTGGGGTAAATAGACATTGGGCATACCCATAATGTCATGAATTGAGAAGAACACAACATCACTTCTGTAGTATGACTGCTAGGAAATCATAACCTGAGACTTGACCCAAGGAAATATTAATATCAGATGAATCCAGGTTGTAGAACATCCTTCAAAATGAAAGGCCTTACTACTTAAAACTGTGCAGAGCATGAAAGCCAGGGAACAATTAAGGAGCTGTTCTGGGTTGAGGAACCTAAAAAGACAACTAAAAGTGACACATAATCTGTATTGGACGCTGGATCAGAAGTAAAAAGAGACACAAGTGGTACTGTTGGAAAAATCTGGTAGAGTCTGTGAATTGGATAGTATTATTGTATAACTATTGGTTTCATTGTATGGATGCATTTGGTTATGTTGGAGTGTGTTCTTGTTTTTGAAAAACACACTGAAGGATTTAGGGAAGATAGTGAACAAATGGAACGAATGTGGTCTAATGTTAACAGGTGGAGAGTTTGAGCAAGGAAGACTTCTTTGTACTGTTATGACACCTTTTCTATCAGAAATTCTGTAAAGATGATTAGAAAGTATATCTCCTACCAATGTTTCCTGATCCATTAGCAAATTAATCTATATTCCTATTTATTTAAGTTCCTTTCTCCTTATCTGCCAGTAACCATTCATGCCTTTACCTGCGATTTCCATATATAGTTTTCAAAAATCCTGAGGTTTATTAAAACCAGGAAAAATAAAAAGAATGAAACCTGTTCCTTTATAAATTATCTTTATATATATATTCCCTTTCCCTTATTAACCTTGAATAGTGCCCACATCTGAGCAGAAACTATAATATATCTGCATCAAATTTCTTATTTTTATTCAGTATGTAGCCAGATTCATTATGCACATTAATTCAGGGTGCTCCGAAAAACTAAGGCCTGATTACAGATGACCATATACATCTGTAATCACAATAAGCAAGCAAGCAAACAAACAAAATCAGCTATTCCAGTATAAGAGCATGCCACTGAATCAAGGAATCTAGCTTTGAACAAGAAGGTAAAATATGAAAAAATATCACATTCTTTTCAGATGTCCCTAAGTCTAACGCTGGTGATGTCCAGTGGCATTCACTGTGACCACAAAAAATGCTTCTTCCTTCCAGAAATGCACATTCATTTGATCCGTGTGAAACTGCAGCTTTCTAATCCAAATCGCAACCCAGACCGTGGGCTTACGAGACTGTTTTGATAACAACAAAAAAATTCAGAATGTTTTACAGACACCATATGGGGAAGGATCCAGTAAAGGAAATAACTTGACCCAACAGAAGATCCCCCTGGAGGACCCATATTATGATTTAGTTAATGGTAATTAAGAAGGTGGGTGGTAATAAGTGAGGTTATTTACCTGGAAGCCAATTGTGCACAGAGATTAAAAAAAAACAGTCAAAACAGATTAGAAGCTGGACAAATTCACAATTATGTTTTGTCACTAGATCATATTCTACCTAAGGCTGCACCAAATATTTTTAATTCCTAGTGCTTAAAAAAAAAGTCAGCAAGTAAAGAAGAAAGAGACATTGGCACAGAATATAAAGCATTCTTTCTCTAAGCAAGTGGTGCACATTTTCTTCATATTTCTCTAACATTTTTACAATTGGGAAAGCACCCCAACAGGCTAACAAATATTTATGTATAGTCTAACTTCTAATTTCTTCAAGTGTTTTCCTAGGACCCACCTTGCTTCATGCTTCATAGCATATGCTGAGTTGGTGGTAACTGCTTGATGAAAGTCATGAGCAGTGGCAAGAAAAAAAAGGATTCGTTCCTTCTTTTTGAAAACTAAGTACCAAACGTCCTTGATAGTTTCAAACTGACTGCTACATATGTTTGTACCATTCTTTTCTTTTTTTTGAGACAGAGTCTCGCTCTGTCACCCAGACTGGAGTGCGGTGATGCAATCTTGGTTCAAGTTCAAGCAATTCTCCTGCCTCAGCCTCCTGAGTAGCTAGGATTACAGGCACACACCATCATGCCCAGCTAATTTTTGTATTTTTAGTAGAGACGGGGCTTCACCATGTTGGTCAGGCTGGAATGGTACTTCTGACCTTGTGATCCACCCACCTCGGCCTCCCAAAGTGCTGGCATTACAGGCGTGAGCCACTGCACCTGACCCATATTTGTACCATTCTTATAGCATGTTACCACAAGACAGAACAAAGTGGTAAAAAAGAATAAAAAGGAAAATCACTGTGTCCACCTTTTAGCATATTTGTTGATAATGATGGGAGTACATGACATGTGGCTTTAGATCTACTTACAGGCCTTCCACATAGGTTATTTTTCATTCAGCAAGGGACAGGATTTGTGATCCGAATAGGTCACAGGGAACATATTGTTAAGAATTTCGGTCTCAGAAGCAGCATCTCCTATGAACAGTGACAATATCAGGCAGCAAGACACTTATAGTCCATCCTGGTTCACCCCAAAGCATTTATAAAAATGGCAGCAGACTACTTTTTGTGCAGAGAACAATTCTGAGTCATTAAGCAAAGTGTTAGGTACACTATAAGTGGGGTGTCGAGGGGAAAAGATAAGAAATAAATGTGAATGTTGTGTATGCTTTTAAGTCATCCTCAATGACTGTTGGAGGTTTCCAGTTTTTATTGGCCTTGTGTCAGCATATGTTGCTCTTACCTATCACTCTTGGTTATGCTGTTGCTGCTGCTGAAAGAAATACGAATCATCAGGAAGAGTACTATAAAAGCAATCAGTGTTGCCACCATTGTTGAGCTAGACATCAAATTATAAAATCAGGCAGATAAATGGAACACATTACTAGCTACCCCTAGATTTCTAGAAAGACTAGACATTTGTGGAAAAGTAATATTTACTCAGAGAAGATAATTTTTTTTTCTTTTTCTTTTTTTTGAGATGGAGTCTCACTCTGTTGCCGGGCTGGAGTGCAGTGGTGCCATGATCTTGGCTCACTGCAACTTCTGCCTCCCGGGTTCAAGCGATTCTCCTGCCTCAGCCTCCCGAGTAGCTGAGACTACAGGCAAGCACCACCATGCCCAGCTAATTTTTGTATTTTTAGTAGAGATGGAGTTTCCCCATGTTGGCCAGGATGGTCTCAATCTCTTGACTTCGTGATCCACCCGCCTCGGCCTCCCAAAGTGCTGGGATTACAGGTGTGAGCCACTGTGCCCATCCGAGAAGATAATTTTTCTATGTCCAGGGGAAAGATAATAAATGTTAAGTCTGAGAATCCCATACAGAAGGCCTCACTGAGCTTCACTCCTTCCCACAAAACCAGCCACCCTTGATGAGGCACACTAGTGATACAAAGTTCACACATTGGTACAAATTATTCAGGGGAATCTAGGTCAATATAATTTTTTCTTATAAATTACAGAGCAAATTTCTAAGAGTTAATAATTAACAACTCTCCCTGTTGCATTCGTCTATTTATCTTCTTACTATCAGTGACATTAAAAGCATTAACTTTTGAGTTCTTAATTACACAGGGCTCTTGGTTGTATGCAGTTATAGAGTCAGTTCTTGCCTTTAGGAGTTCCAAATCTAAAAACATTTTTTTTTAAATGCAAAACATAATCTAAATTGAAAGCACCAATTGCATGAATAAACAGTAGGTCATCTATAATTACTCTGCAGCTGTCCTCATGGAGGACCAGCCTCGTAAAAGGTATATACTGCATTGTAAAAAGTATATAGAATTTAAATAGAGGATATTGAGTTTTGGCATGGTCGAGAAGGAAGCATTAGGGAGAAGTGGGGGAGACTTTTAAGATGGGGGTGAATAAAAACACACTGGTGAGAAAGTGGAAAGTTGGGCAATAGTGAGTAGAGCTGTTTGATCAGAGCAAGAGGTTGTTGCTAGGTAAGTAGTAAACAGAAACTAAAAGAAGAGTTGCAGAGAACACTGAATACCAGTTTAAAAGTTTGAACTTTATCCTTTGCAGGCGAGTGTCCCCAAAGAGGACATTTCATCAACAATTGAGGAAAACCACATGTCACACTGAATTTACTAAAGCTGGTGTAAGTGGGATGACCTTGAGAAATCTTTTATATGGTATAAATAGCACTAGCTTTCCCAATAGTCACAAAATCTTGCCCTGTTTCACACAATTGGATATTGATAGAAATGCCACTTGTGGCAAGGCCTCTTGGGCATGCCTTTTGAGCCCTCAAGTTGGTAATCTCTGAGTAGACATTCCAGACACTTAGAGAAAAACCAAAGCAGTCATAAATAGCATCAATTCAATTTGCATAGCACCTTTCCTCCAAAATACTTTAAGTGCTAAAAGAGCCTGGCTCTTTACAACAGGAGCATGCCAAAACTCACTAAACAAACCACTTGCTTAAGAGGGGATAAATTCCTTGAACGAATGCATCTGTAAACTCTCTACCTCCCTCATTATGGCTTGCACAGGGCAGTGCCACAGATGCAAAAAGTGGCCAGAGGCAGAATATCTCCAACTGATGAGTGGAAGCAGAAAAGCTGTGCAAGTGCAGCTCTCAAGGTCGCCATTGCACTGCTGTAACCTGGGAATGCATCCCATTAACTCTTGGCTGGCATCTCTGGGCCAAATAAAACTCCTATTTAAAAAAAAATTATTGTAAGTTACAATTTATAATTATATGTAGTTATGGGGTACAAAGTGATGTTAAAATTTATGAATACAATGTGGAATAATTAAATAAAGCTAATCAACACATCCATCACCCCAAATATTTATTTTCTGTCATAAGAACATTTGAAATTTACTCAGCAAAAAATGTACAATACACTATTATTAACCATATTTATTGTGCTATGCAATAGATCTCCAAAAAAGCCAACAATACTTATTCCTCCTGTCTGAGACTGAATCCTCTGATGATCATCTCCATATTCTTTCCAAACCCAAGCTCTGTAACTGCCATTCTGCTCTCTGCTTCTGTGAGTTCAGTTGTTTTGGATTCCACATGTAAGTGAGAATACGAAGTATTTTGTCTTTTTGTGTCTGGCTTATTTTGCTTAACAGGTAAGAGTTAGCATAATATTCTCCAATTCCACTCATGTTGTTGCAAATGGCAGAATTTCCTTCTTTTCTAAGGCTAAATATACAATATCACATATATATACACACAATGGAATACTATACTATTTATACGATTATAGTTATATATGTGTGTATATATATATGCATACATGTATCTGTATCTGTATCTATATCTATATCTAATCTTTGCAGATATCTCTTTGACAAACTGATTTCAAATCTTTTGATAAATACCCTGAAGTGAGATTTCTGGGTCAAATAATAATTCTGTTTTTAGCATTTTAGAGAATCTCTCTACAGTCTGCTATAATGGCTGTGCTATTGTACAGTCCCACCAATAGTATACAAGTGTTCTCTTTCTCCACTTTCTCACCAACACTTATCTTCCATCTTTTTATAATAGCCATTCTGGAACATGTGAGGTGATATCTTGTTATTTTAATTAGTATTTTCCTAATGATTAGTAATGTTGAGCATTTTTTCATATATTTGTTGGCCATTTGTATACATTTTTAAAAGAAATATATATTCGGTTCTCTTGCTTATTTGTTTTAACTGGGTTATTTGCTTTCTTGATATTGAATTAAGTTTCTTATGTATTTAGGGAATTAACCCATTACTGGATGCATGACTTGCCAATATTTTGTCCCAATCTGTAGGCTGTCTCTTCAGTGTGCTAATTATTAACTTTGCAGACACTCTTTAGTTTGATGTAATCACATTTGTCTTTTTGCTTTTGTTGCCTGTACTCTTATGGTCAAATTAAGAAAAAAAATCATTTTCCAGACCAATGTCATGTAGTTTCCACTCTACCACCAACCTGTTTTCAATTGACCATACATGCATGGCTTCATTTATGAACTCTTCTATTCCACTAGTCAATGTATCTATTTTCATACCAGTACCATGCTGTTTTAATTACTACAGCTTTGTAGTATAGTTTGATATCAGGTAGTGTGATACCTCCAGCTTTGTTCTTTTTGCTCATGATTACCTTGGCTATTTTGGTTTTTTATATTTTCATATGAATTTTCGAATTTGATATGGTTTGGCTGTGTCCCACCCAAATCTCATCTTGAATTCCCACATGTTGTGGGAGGGATCTGGTGGGAGGTAATTGAATCATGGGGGCAGGTCTTTTTCATTCTGTTCTCATGATAGTGAATAAGTCTCAAGAGATCTAACGGTTTTAAAAACAGGAGTCTCCCTGCACAAGCTCTTTTCTCTTGTATGCCTCCATGTGAGACATGCCTTACAACTTCCACCATGATTGTGACACATCTCCAGCCATGTGGAACTTGTAAGTCCAATAAACCTCTTTCTTTTGTAAATTTCCCAGTCTTGGGTATGTCTTTATCATCAGTGTGAAAACAGACTAATATGGTAAATTGGTACCAGTAGAGTGGGGTGCTGCTGAAAAGACCTGAAAATGTGGAAGAGACTTTGGAACTAGGTAACAGGAAGAGGTTGGAACAATCTGGAGGGCTCAGATGAAGAAAGTGTGAAAAAGTTTGGAACTTCCTAGAGACTTGTTAAATGGCTTTGCCCAAAATGCTAATAGCGAGATGGACAATAAAGTCCAGGCTGAGGTGGTCTCAGATGGAGATGAGGTACTTGTTGGGAACTGCAGCAAAGGTGATTCTTGCTTTGCTTTAGCAAAGAGACTGGAATCATTTTGCCCCTGCCCTAGAGATGTGTGGAACTTTGAACTTGAGAGAGATGATTTAGGTTATCTGGTGGAATGAGTTTCTAAGCAGCAAAGCATTAAAGAGGAGACTTGAGAGCTGTTAAAAGCATTCAGTTTTAAAAGGGAAACAGAGCATAAAAGTTTGGAAAATTTGCAGCCTCACAACATGATAGAAAAGAAAATCTCATTTTCTGAGGAGAAATTCAAGCCAGCTGCAGAAATTTGCGTAAGTAACAGGTAGCCGAATGTTAATCACCAAGATAATGGAAAAATGTCTCCAGGATATGTCAGAGACCTTTGCAGCAGCCCCTCCCATCACAGGCCCAGAGGTCTAGGAATACAAAATGGTTTTATGGGCTGGGCCCAAGGTCTCCGTGCTGTGTGCAGCCTAGAGACTTGGTTCCGTGTCCCAGCTACTCCAGTTGTGTCTGAAAGGGGCCAAGGTAGAGCTTAGGCCATGGCTTCAGAGGGTGTAAGCCTCAAGCCCTGGCAGCTTTCATGTGGTATTGAGCCTGCAAATGCATAGAAGTCAAGAATTGGGGTTTGAGAACCTCTGTCTAGATTTCAGAAGATGTATGGAAACACCTGGATGCTCAGGCAAAAGTTTACCGAAAGGGTGGGGGCCCTAATGGAGAACCTCTGCTAGGGCAGTGTGGAAGAGAAATGTGGGGATTGCACCCCTCACACAGAGTCTTTACTGGGGCACCATCTAATGGAGCTGTGAGAAGAAGGCCACTGTCCTCCAGACCCCAGAATGGTAGAGCCATGAACAGCTTGCACTGTGTGCCTGGAAATGCCTCAGACACTCAATTCCAGTCCGTGAAAACAGCTGGAAGGGAGGCTATACCCTGAAAAGCCATAGGGGCAGAGCTGCCCAAGACCATGGGAACCCCTCCCCCACCTCTTACATCAGCATGCCCTGAATGTGATACATGGAGTCAAAAGAGATCATTTGGAGCTCAATCTGATTGCCTTGCTGAATTCTGGACTTGCATGGGGCCTGTAGCCCCTTTGTTTTGGCCAATTTATCCCATTTAGAATGGCTGTATTTACCCAATGCCTGTGCTCACATTGCATCTAGGAAGTAACTAACTTGCTTTTGATTTTACGGCTCATAGGCAGAAGGAACTTGCCTTGTCTCAGATGAGACTTTAGACTGTGGACTTTTGAGTTAATGCTGAAATGAGTTAAGACTTTGTGGGACTGTTGGGAAGGCATGATTGGTTTTGAAATGTGAGAACATGAGATTTGAAAGGGACCAGGGGCAGAATGATATGGTTTGGATGTGTCCCCAGCGAAATCTCATCTTGAATTCCGACATGTTGTGGGAGGGACCTCTTGGGAGGTAACTGAATCATGCGGGCAGGTCTTTCCTGTGCTGATGATAGTGAATGAGTCTCAGGAGATTCGATGGGTTTAAAAATGGGAGTCTCCCTGCACAAGCTCTTTCTCTTATATGCTGCCAGGTGTGATGTGCCTTTCACCTTCTGCCATGATTATGAGGCCTCCCCCGCCACGTGCAACTATAAGTCCAATACACCTCTTTCTTTTGTAAATCACCCAGTCTCAGGTATGTCTTTATCAGCAGTGTGAAAACAGACCCACACAGACCAATGCAGAATTGTTTTTTTTATTTCTAGGAAAAATAACACTGAAATTTTGATAAGAATTGCATTAAATCTGTAGATTGCTTTGGATGGACATTTTAACAATAATAATTCTTCAAAACCATGAATACATGGATATCTTTCCAATTGTGTTTTCTTGAATTTCTTTTCTTTCTTTTTTTTTTGAGATGGAGTCTTACTCTGTCACCAAGGCTTTCAACATACAGATCTTTTACTTCCTTGGTTAAACTTATATCTAAGTAACTTTTTTGTGGTTATTGTAAATGATATTGTTCTTTGGATTTCTTTTTTAAGTAGTTTATTGTTAGTGTGTAGAAATATTACTAATTTTTGTGTGTTGATTTTGTGTCCTGAAACTTTACTATATTTTTGGGTTAGTCCTAATAGTTTTGTGGTGTAATCTTTAGATTTTCTATAGATAAGATCATGTTGTCAGCAAACAGTAACAATTTGACTTTCTTTCCTATTTGAGGACATTTTATTCTTTTGCCTGATTGCTTAGGCAAGGACTTCCGGTACTATGCTAAACAGAAGTAACACAAGTGGGGGATGCCTATCTTCGTTCCAGATCTTAGAGAAAAGGTTTTTAATTTTTCACTGTTGAGTATGTTAGCTGTGGGCTTATCATATATGGTCTTTATTGTGTTGAGGTACATTCCTTCTATACCTAATTTGATGAGATTTTTTTTTTATCATCAAAAAGATGTTAAATTTAGTCAATTTCTTTTTTTGTATCTAATGAGATGATTTTTGGTGTTTTGTGGGTTTTTTTGGTCCTTCATTCTGTTAATATAGTATATTACATTTATTGATTTGTGTATGTTGAATCATTTTTGTAAACTGGGAAAAATCACACTTGATCATGGCAAATGATTCTTTTAATGCGTTGTTGAATTTGATTTGCTAGTATTTTATTGAAGATTTCTGCATCAAAATTTATAGAGAATATTATATTTCTGTAATTTCTTTACTTGTAATAGTCTTTTCTGCTTTAGTATCAGGGTAATGCTAGCTTCATTAAAAAGTCTGGAAGTATTCCCTCCTCTCCAATTTTTTCTAAGTGTTTGAGAAGGATTGGTGTTAATTCTTCTTTAATCATTTGGTAGAATTCAGCAGTGAAGCCATCAGGTCCCGGTCTTTTCTTTGATGGAAGACTTTGTATTACTGATTCAATATTCTTACTTATTATTGGTATGATTAGATTTTCTACTTCTTTATCATCCATGGTAGGTTATACATGTCTATGAATTTAACCATTTTTTCTAGGTTACATAATTTGTATATAATTGTTCATAATTCATCATTTGTGACCCTTTGTATTTCTCTGGTATAAGTTGCAATAGCTCTTCTTTGATTTATGATTGTATTTATTTGAGCCTTTTTTTCTTTTTTCTTAGTCTAGATGTAGGTTTTTCAATTTCCTGTATCTTTCCACAAAACCAATTCTTAGTTTCATCAATCTTTTGTATTGTTTTCTTGTCTCCCACCTAAGTACTAACCCTTCTTAATGTCTGAAATCAGACAAGATCAGGCACATTATTTTTTCCTAATCTCTATTTCATATATTTCTGCTCTAATCTTTATTATGTCCTCCCTTTTTAATGTTGGGATTCGTTTGTTATTTTTCTAGTTCTTTGAAAAGTGACATTAAGTTGTTTATTTGATATCTTTTTTGACGTAGGCACGTATTGCTATGAACTTACCTCTTAGCACTGCTTTTTCTGTATATTGTAAGTTTTGGTATGTTCTATTTCCATTTTGGTTTGTCTCAAGATATTTTTAAATTTCTCTTTTACTTCAATTTGTTGTCTATTGACTGTTCAGGAGCATGTTGTTTAATTTTTATAAATGGGTGAATTTTCTAAAATTCTTCTTGTTACTGATTTCTACTTTCATATCATCGTGGCTGGAAAATATATTTGACATGATTTCAATCTCTTTAAATTTGCTAAGACTTGTTTTGTAGCCTTTCATTATCTATCCTAGAGAATTTCCCATGTGTGCTTGAGAAGAATGTGTATTCTGTTCCTGTTGAATGAACTGTCCTGTATAAGTCTGGTAGATAGAATTTATCGAAGGTGCTTTTCAAGTCCAATGTTTCCTTATTAATTTTGTGTCTGGATGATCTGCCCATTGTTGAAAGTGGAGGATTAAAATCTCCTACTATTATTTTTTTTTATTATACTTTAAGTTCTGGGGTACATAACAATCGTGCAGGATTGTTACATAGGTATACACATCCCATGGTGGTTTGCTGCCTCCATCCCCCAACATCCACATTAGGTATTTCTTTAAATGTTATCCCTCCCCAATCCCCCCATGCCCTGCTATCCCTCCTCTACCCCCCACCCTTCAACAGGCCCCAGTGCATGATGTTCCCCTTCCTGTGTCCATGTGTTCTCATTGTTCAACATCCACTCATGAGAACATGCGGTGTTTGGTTTTACATTCTTGTGTCAGTTTGCTGAGAATGATGGTTTCTAGCTTCACCCATGTCCATGAAAAGGACATGAACTCATCCTTTTTTATGGCTGCATAATATTCCATGGTGTATATGTGCCACATTTCTTTACCCAATCTATCTTTGATGGACATTTGGGTTGGTTCCAAGCCTTTGCTATGGTGAACAGTGCTTCCGTGAACATACATGTGCATGTGTCTTTATAGTAGAATGATTTATAATCCTTTGAGTATATACCCAGTAATGGGATTGCTGGGTCAAATGGGTATTTCTATTTCTAGATACTTGAGGAATCACCACACTGTCTTCCACAATGGTTGAATTAATTTACACTCCCATCAACAGTGTAAAAGTGTTCCTATTTCTCCACATCCTCTCCAGCATCTGTTGTCTCCAGATTTTTTAATGATTGCCACTCTAACTGGCATGGGATGGTATCTTAATGTGGTTTTGATTTGCATTTCTCTGATGACCAGTGATGATGAGAATTTTTTCATATGTTTGTTGGCCGCATAAATGTCTTCTTTTGAAAAGGGTCTGTTCATATCCTTTGCCTACTTTTTGATGCGGTTGTGTGTTTTTTTCTTATAAATTTGTTTAAGTTCTTTCTAGATTCTGGATATTAGCCCTTTGTCAGATGGGTAGATTGGAAAAATTTTTTCCCATTCTGTTGGTTGCTGATTCACTCTAATGATTATTTCTTTTGCTGTGCAGAAGCTCTTAAGTTGAATTAGATCCCATTTGTCTATTTTGGCTTTTGTTGCCATTGCTTTTGGTGTTTTACTCATGAAGTCTTTCCCCATGCCTATGTTCTGAATGGTACTGCCTAGGTTTTCTTCTAGGGTTTTTGTAGTGTTAGGTCTTACGTTTAAATCTTTAATCCATCTGGAGTTAATTTTTGTATAAGGTGTAAGGAAGGGATCCAGTTTCAGCTTTCTGCACTTGGATAGCCAGTTTTCGCAACACCATTTATTAAACAGGGAATCCCTTCCCCATTGCTTGTTTTTGTTAAGTTTGTCAAAAATCAGATTGTTGTAGATGTGTGGCATTATTTCTGAGGCCTCTGTTCTGTTCCATTGGTCTATATCTCTGTTTTGGTACCAGTACCATGCTGTTTTGATTACTGTAGATCTCTAGTATAGTTTGAACTCAGGTAGTGTGATGCCTCCCACTTTTTTTTTTTTTTTGCTTAGGATTGTCTTGGCTATGCGAGCTCTTTTTGGTTCCATATGAAGTTTAAGGTGTTTTTTTCCAGTTCTGTGAAGAAGGTCATTGGTAGTTTGAAGGGGACAGCATTGAATCTATAAATTACTTTGGGCAGTATGGCCATTTTTACAATATTCATTTTTCCTAATCATGAGCATGGAATATTTTTCCATCTGTTTGTGTCCTCTCTTATTTCCTTGAGCAGTGGTTTGTACTTCCCCTTGAAGAGGTCCTTCACATCCCTTATTAGTTGTATTCCTAAGTATTTTATTCTTTCTGTAGCAATTGTGAATAGGAGTCCACTCGTGATTTGGCTCTCTTTAAGTCTGTTATTAGTGTATAGGAATGCTTGTGATTTTTGCACATTAATTTTGTATCCTGAGACTTTGCTGCAGTTGTTTATCATCTTAAGGAGATTTTCAGTTGAGACAATGGGGTCTTCTAAACATACAATCATGATGTCTGCAAATAGAGACAATCTGACTTCCTCTTTTCCTAACTGAACATCCTTTATTTCTTTTTCTTGCCTGGTTGCTCTGGCCAGAACTTCCAATACTGTGTTGAATAGGAGTAGTGAGAGAGGGCATTGTTGTCTAGTGCCAGTTTTCAAAGGGAATGCTTCCAGTTTTTGCCCATTCAGTATGATATTGGCTGTGGGTTTGTCATAAATAGCTTTTATTATTTTGAGATATGTTCTTTGGATAACTAGTTTATTGGGAGTTTTTAGCATAAAGGGCTGTTGAATTTTGAAGTCCTTCTTTAAAAATTACTCAGTCCATGTTATTCAGCATAAAATAGACTAAGTCTCCATTAGAAATGACTTTAATCCACTGTCTACTTTTCTCTTGCTGCTTTGTGCCCTGAGATGCTGATTTCTGCAGATCCCACTCTCTAGGCACCCTTGCTTTTATGGGTTTTGTGATCCCAGAAAGGATATGCTAAAGTTCTAAACCCCAATATTTTTGAACGTGACCTCTAGGGAAATAAGATTTTGCAGATGTAAAAAAGTTAAGATGAGGTCATTAGGGTGAGCCCTAATCTAATATGATGGATGTATTTATAAGAAGACAAGAGACACAAAGAATGACTCAGGAAGAGGATCATGTGATGAAGGATAAAGAGATTAGAGTGAAAAAGCTGCAAGACAGGGAGCAACACTGATTGCCAGTAACTAAGCTAAGAGAAGGACATCAGACAGATTGTCTTTTACAGTCTTCATAAAAAGCATGGCCTTATTGACATCTCAATTTCAGACTTATAACCTCCAGAACTGTGAAAGAAAAAATTTCTGTTGTTTGGTGCCCTTCAGTGTGGCACTTTCTTACAGCATCCTTTGGAAACTAATATACCAATGCAATAAAGTACCTGGAGTAGGCTCAGAGATTTTTCCCAGTGAAAGAGTCCATAAGAATGCAGAGCCCACATAGCCAAGACAATCCTAAGCAAAAAAACAAAGCTGAAGGCATCACACTACCTGACTTCAAACTACACTACAAGGCTACAGTAATCAAAACAGCATGGTACTGGTACCAAAACAGAGATATAGACCAATGGAACAGAACAGAGGCCTCAGAAATAATGCCACACATCTACAACTATCTGATCTTTGACAAACCTGACAAAAACAAGCAACAGGGAAAGGATTTCCTATTTAATAAATGGTGCTGTGAAAACTGGCTAGCCATGTGCAGAAAGCTGAAACTGGATCCCTTCCTTACACCTTATACAAAAATTAACTCCAGATGGATTAAAGATTTAAACATAAGACCTAACACTACAAAAACCCTAGAAGAAAACCTAGGCAGTACCATTCAGAACATAGGCATGGGGAAAGACTTCATGAGTAAAACACCAAAAGCAATGGCAACAAAAGCCAAAATAGACAAATGGGATCTAATTCAACTTAAGAGCTTCTGCACAGCAAAAGAAATAATCATTAGAGTGAATCAGCAACCAACAGAATGGGAAAAAATTTTTCCAATCTACCCATCTGACAAAGGGCTAATATCCAGAATCTAGAAAGAACTTAAACAAATTTATAAGAAAAAAACACACAACCGCATCAAAAAGTAGGCAAAGGATATGAACAGACCCTTTTCAAAAGAAGACATTTATGCGGCCAACAAATAATGAAAAAATTCTCATCATCACTGGTCATCAGAGAAATGCAAATCAAAACCACATTAAGATACCATCCCATGCCAGTTAGAATGGCGATCATTAAGGAGACAACAGATGCTGGAGAGGATGTGGAGAAATAGGAACACTTTTACACTGTTGGTGGGAGTGTAAATTAGTTCAACCATTGTGGAAGACAGTGTGGTGATTCCTCAAGGATCTAGAAATAGAAATACCATTTGACCCAGCAATTCCATTACTGGGTATACATCTAAAGGATTAGAAATCATTCTGTTACAAAGATGTATGCATATGTATGTTTATTGCGGCACTGTTCATTATAGCAAAGACTTGGAACCAACCCAAATGCCCATCAAGGATAGACTGGATAAAGAAATGCAGCACATATACACCATGGAATATTATGCAGCCATAAAAAAGGATGAGTTCATGTCCTTTTCAGGGACATGGGTGAAGCTGGAAACCATTATTCTCTGCAAACTGAACAAGAACATAAAATCAAACACTATGTTCTTACTCATAAGTGGGTGTTGAACAATGGGAACACATAGACACAGGGAGGGGAACATCACACACTGGTCCTGTTGCGGGGTTGGGGACTAGGGGAGGGATAACAGTGGATGGGGCGATTGGGGAAGGATAGCATTAGGGAAATACCTAATGTAGATGATGGGGTGATGGATGCTACAACCCATCATGGGACATGTATACCTATGTAACCAACCTGCATGTTCTGCACAAGTACCCCAGAACTTAAAAGTATAAAAAATAAAAATAAAAATAAAATAAAATAAAAAGAATGCAGAGCTTTGAAGCTCTCCTCAAAGGAACTGGCTTTATTTAAAACAGAGTATGGGAAATCTCAAGCCTAGGGACACTCTTAAAAACAATGAGGATTTTGATAGTGAGCAATATAAGGGAGGCTGCTAGTTCCATGAAGAGACAAGCTAAACCTTAGGTCATCCAATTTACCAGAAGGAACAAGGGAAAGAGACAGATAAAGAACTCAAAAAGTGGTCTCAAAAACTACACTTCAAAAATGTAAATGGTTCTGACTTCGGAGCAATCTATGCCCTAGTACATTATTGAAAACAGTAGGGCAATATGCCTAAAATCAGTGAAGCCTAATACTTGGGTATGATATAATATGAGGCACACAGCTTAACAGAGAGATAAGGAAAACAGACAAAGAGCCCATTAAAACCACTCTCATCACAAGGTCACTATGCTTACGCCCAAGGTTACGCCTTTGACAACTTTCATCAGATCTTTCACCCTGCAGGGAAAATGGGCTTCTTTGAAATAGTCTGGCAAAATTGCTAAAACAAGAGCAACAAAAACAGACCTGTAGAAGAGGAAGGAGAATCATGTTCTGGGTTGCTGCAGTATATTACTTAAAATATTCACTTTCAATAAAAAATGGAGACATTGAAAGAAATACAAAAGTGTGATCTATACACAGAAAATAAAGCAGGTTAAAAAAATTCTATGAGAGCCAGATGTTGGATTTAAGAAAGACTTCAAGGCAACCATTATAAATATTTACTAAAGGAAATCATGCTTGAAGAAATATAAAATTATGATAACATCTCATTAAATAGATACTATCAATAAGATTTAAAGTATATGAATAATCAAATAGAAAACATGAAATTGAAGGCACAATAACTGTTTTGAGAAATTCCTCAGAGAAGTTAAATAGCAGATTTGAACAGGCAAATGAAAGAATTTGTGAAGATGGAGCAATAGAGATGATGCAATCTGCAGAACAGAAAGGAAAGAAGAATGAAGAAAATATAACAGAGTTTCTGATAAATCTGGGGCACCATTAAGCATACCAACATACACATAATGAGAGATGCAGAAGGAGAGAAGACAGAAAAAGGAACAGAATATTTAGGGAAATAGTGGCTGAAAATGTTTCAGATTTAATGAAATATATTACTTATCCATTCAAGAAGCTCAGCAAACTCCAAGAGGATAAAATAAAAAAAATCCACACCCAGACACATTATAACAAAACTGTCAAAAGGCAAAGCCAACGAATCATGAAGAAACAAGTTGAGAAGAGACTCATGATATTGGATACCTTAATAACAGCTGACTTATCACAAACAATGGAAATCAGAGGGCAGTGTGATAATACATTCAATGGGCTGAAAGAAAAAAAAAATAACTATCAATCTTGCATCTAGCAAAACAAAGACATTTCCAGATAAGCAAAAGCTGAGAAAATTCAATGTTATCAGATCCACTTTTCAAGAAATACATTTTTACAAAGTTCTCTAGGCTAAAAGTAAGTGATCCCAGATGGTAACTTGAATTTGCATGAAAAAAAGAATACCAGTAAAAGTAATAATGTAATTATGAAAGAAAGTGTGAATGGATCATTTTACTCCTTTTTAAAAAATAATTTGAAAAGCAATTTTATAAACTAATTTTTATATTATGGGTCTTTAAGATAGAGAAATATATTTTGATAATAACAAGTACAGAGGAGGAGGTAAGTGGAAGCAAAGTTTTACTGAAATAAGGAAATGACACCAGAAATCATCAGTTGGAAGTGAGCTGCCCAACATGAGGAAGAAATACATTTTTGTGTTAAACCATTGAGAGTTGGAGATTTATTTGTAAATAGCAGCTAGAGCTACCTAAAGAATACACTAAACAACTACCATTCCAGTTGGTATAAGAGGGCATCTATCATACTTTGGATATGTCTCTACTGCCTACTTCTCTGGAGGATGTACCTTGACTATCTGATGGCGTATCATTTTGCTCACCTATTTCTGGTCAGCTTTAGCACCAACCTCAAAATAATAACAAAGAAGGCTAGGTTACTGATTACAGTCAGCGTGTTCTTCCTGCAAAGACTCATAGTGTTGTTAATTACTCTCTAAATTGCACTAGAAAACCTCGGTTCTGGATTATTTTATTAATTCATAGGCATCCATGGAATTGTTAGGGATATATGGTTATTTCTCTATCTGTTACAGTAGATAGATAATTTGGCCTGAAAGGAGTCCACAGGGAAACCCAAGCTGAGTTCAATAGGTCAAGCTACATCAAATGCATGTAAACCCAGGAAGTGAAGGGAAAAGTTACACATTTTAACTCTCATAACATTTCTAGAATGTCCTTAGCTTCTGGCTTGGTATTCTCCTTTACTTAATCTCCCCCTCTCTTTCAGCATTCTCTTCACAGAAAGTGTAATTTAAGAACCTGTTGGAAACAGCAAATTAAAATAGCTCCAAAAATGTTTTTTCCCCTGCAAGGATAGCACTTTGGGGGAAAGGATTGAAGTTATCCCGAAGGCTTCCCTCATGGGAGTGCTCTCGTTCCAGACTAGTTACTCAATCTTTGGTCATGGACTGAAAGCCTCCCTGTCTCTTGGCCAGCTTTTCAATTCTCAGGACAGTTTGTCTTGCATCCACAAACATTTACTGAGAAGTTGTGTTTCAAGCCCCATCTTAGGTACTATACTGAGAATTTGAAGATGACAGAATCTCTCTGTTCTGAAGAACTAGATACCTGAATAGTTTATTGAACAATGTAGTAAGTACTAAATTAGAAATGTGTACAAAATTCTGTAAGAGCAGAGAAGAAAGAGTGATGAATTCTGTGCAGGTGAGGGCAGTGGAATAAGGGTTGGTAAGACTCCAGAGTGAAGGAGAGATTTAAGCTAGCCCTTAGGGTTTATGGGATTTTGACATGCAGAAGCAGGAGAAGGGTTCTGAGTGGAGTCTGTAGTCTCTACAAAGACCCCAGAGGTATGAAAAAAAATCCAGCATACTCTGTTCAAGAAATGGTGAGAGGAGTTCAGAATAATTGTAGTATAGTAGGAGGCATGAAGGGGAAAACTAGAGATAAAATTTTAAAAGGTAGAAATGAGCCGGCCAAAAGGTCTTTGATGTAACTTGTACAGTGGGGGGGTGGGAGGATGGGATGCAATTTGTCATCCCTTACTGCTTTTTGAGGAGTATGGAATCAGTGATTAAAGGGTCTTATGTTTTTCCTGAATGAGGTGATGAGTGTGGGTATGCATGTTCAGTATATCTGGTCTAGTACAAGATATATAAGAAAGTTGGTATACGTACAAGAGATAGAAGCTGGGAAGATTTAGGGCCTTCATACTGGAAAAGTTTTTTCTTAAGTCCTCAAATGGTCACACAGTTGAAAGAAGACTTTGGAAGAGAAAGAAAATGTGTGATGAGGATTAATTGATCCGTTTGCTGTATGGTGAATGTTGTCTGCCTTTCCTATGAAATTGTAGGTCACTTCCACATTGCTTGTTAATGTTTTAGTATGATGGGATTATTTATTGAAGACATCAAAGAAGTGCTGAGTTCATCTATTGTTCAAGATGCATAGATTAAATAAAATCTATGAGCATCAGTTTGATTTTCAAAATGCATTCCTGTTCTTCATATATATTCTTTTGCAGTAAGTGGGTTTTTTTTTTTTAAGTCAAATGGATTGCCTGCTGTAATAAGTGAATTCTTAACATAGGTTATGTTATGCTGAAGGATAGCTGCTTTCTGTTTGGTACAGAATTAAACATAAGGAAGGAGATGTCAAGTGTGATCTTTCCCATGAAGTCAACTGCGGAACATGGCTATCCTCCAAATTATTTAAGGGGGGAAAAAAACCTGATGAACTAACAACAGGGAAAAGCTGTTTCCATGGAAACTGAACTATCAGAAAAATCCAAACAACAGAGATTCCTTCTTTAGCTAGTTTATATAGTTTCCATTTTTAACTCTGTACTACTGGCAGTCTGAATAAGCAGGAGCTAAAGCTATCTAAGTAAATGTTTACTTTCCAAAACACTAGAATAAATCATAGTCCAATTATCATTTCATTAAAAGATGACCATTAATCCCCTTAGAGAGGTGAGGAAAAAAAGGCCAGATGAGAAAGACATTTATGAAGAGCTTAGAGTGGGAGGACAATGAAGATTTAAAAAGATACAGCATGACTCCCAGTTGTGCTTAATGAGTATGTACCGACTGGCAACTATTTAGTGAACACAAAGATACAAAGGAAAGCTCCTCTAGATCTGAAGTAATTTGGATTCTGCCACAGGACGCCATTAGTAAAAAGAAAATTCCTACATACCCTTGTATGTCAGAGCTACGTAAGTCAATGAGAATGGAAAGGGCACTGTAGGCAGATGAAGAGGGGAAGCAGAGAGTTTTGTATGGGAACTCCAAGCAGTGAGTTTTGCTGGAAGTATTATTATTGTATTGACAGTAAAAAAAGTAGTCAGAGATAAGATAGGATAGAAAATAAAAGAGACTGTAACATGGGAGAATCTGTTACCCCGAATTTTATCTAGATGAGAGTCT
Organism: Ateles fusciceps; assembly: GCA_036589455.1. Taxonomy (NCBI): domain Eukaryota; kingdom Metazoa; phylum Chordata; class Mammalia; order Primates; family Atelidae; genus Ateles; species Ateles fusciceps. The sequence continues at coordinate 9,719,806 of JAZHEH010000572.1, read as the reverse complement.
ATAAAGAGTTTCATATTACTTTTCTTGAGAGTGGTAATAGAAATATAAGGAATGACAGTGATCTAGGGCCAGCTCTTATTAAGTACTTCGTATATACCAGATATAGTCTAATCTGATTTTTACTTAACCTATGAAATAGATTCTATTGTTCTCTTTTGTGATATAGTTACTTGGCTGACCCAATAGCCTTTGAGATCCCCTTTGGGAGAGCTAAATATTTGTTTTCCTTTACTCCTTAGGTAGGAGTGGCCATATCACACAATTCTAGCCAATGAGGCATAAGAAATCTGGGTTTTTAAGGAATGTGTTGCTTTTCTGACTAAAATAAGACAGCAATGATTATTACTGTCACTTCTATCTTCTTCCTGCCTTGAACCCAATGAACTGTCTCGGGTTGCAGCAATTTGTTACCATAGAGCCAAAGAATTAGGAAATTGCCTAGAGAAAGGCAGAAAAGCTGACCCTGAAATCTTCAGGTTACTGCACCAAAGTCAGCAGCTGCCTACCATTCTATTTCTTGGTGATGGGAAAATAAGCCCATTGACAACTGGAAGTTTTGTTATGTATGGCTATGAATGTTCCCAATAAATATACCTGTTTTGTAGAAGGTACAAATGAGGTGTAGAGTTCTTAACAACTTTCCCAAGAGCATGCTGTTACCAAATGATAGAGTCAGGATTCCAAATCAAGTCTGATTCAAAGTTTGGGCTCATCTCTGGACCAGACAGATTCACAGCTGAATTCTACTAGACATATAAGGAAGAGTTGTTACCGATCCTACTGAAACTATTCAAAAAAATTGAGGAGGAGGGACTCCTCCCTAACTCATCCTATGAAGGCAGTATCGCTTTGATACCAAAATATGGCAAAGACACAACAAAAAAAAGAAAACTACAGGCCAATATTTACACAGATGCAAAACTCCTCAACAAAATCCTAGCAAACTGAATACAGCAGCACGCCAAAAATCTAATTCACCATGAGCAAGTAAGCTTCATTCCTGGGATGCAGGCCTATTTCAACATATGCAAATCAATAAATGTGATTCACCCCATAAACAGAATTAAAAAAAACACATGATCCTCTCAAGAGATGCAGAATAATCTTTTGATAAAATTCAACATTACTTCATAATAAAAACCCTCAACAAACTAGGCATCAAAGGAACATCCCTCAAAATGATAAGAGCCATCTATGACAAGCCCAAAGCCAACATCACACTGAACAGGTAAAAGCTAGAAACAGTCCACTTAAGAACTGGAATAAGATGAGGATGCTCACTCTAATCACTCCAATTCAACATAGTACTGGAAATCGTACCCAGAACAGTTAGGCAAAAGAAAGAAATAACAGGTATTCAAATAAAAAAAGAAGAAGTCAAATTATCTCTCTTTGCTGATGGTATCATTCTCTACCTAGAAAACTCTAACGATTCTGCCAGAAGGTTCTTGGAACTGATAAACAACTTCAGTAAAGTTTCAGGATCCAAAATCAAGTATGAAAATCAGTAGCATTTCTACATTCCAATAATGTCCACGCTGAGAGCCAAATGAAGAATGCAATCCCATTTACAATAGACACACACACACACACACACACACACACATTACACACACACACGGAATGCATCTAACCCAGGAGGTAAAAGATCTCTATAAGGAGAACTACAAAACATTACTGAACATATGAGTACATGTTTCTTTTTGGTATAATAATCTACATTCTTTTTGGTATATACCCGGTAATGGGATTGCTGAGTCAAATGGTAGTTCTAAGTTCTTCGATAAATCTCCAAAATGCTTTCCACAGTGGCTGAACTAATTTACATTCCCACCAACAGTGCATAAGTGTTTCCTTTTCTCCTTAACGTCACCAGCATCTGTTGTTTTTTTGTCTTTTGAATAGTAGCCATTCTAACTGATGTGAGATGATATGTCAATTGTGGTTTTGATTTGCATTTCTCTCGTGATTAGTAGTGATAAGCATTTTTTCATATTTGTTGCCTGCATGCGTGTCTTCTTGGGAGAAGTATCTGATCATGTCATTTGCCCAGTTTTTTTAATGGGGTTATTTGTTTTTTGCTTCTTGAATTAAGTTCTGTTTAGATTCTGGATATTAGACTTCTGTCAGAAAACTATTGCTGGTCAGGAAGCCCGTGTATCATTCTTAAATTACAAGAGGTTGGCAGTTTTCTATTTAAAGGTAAGTAAAGCTCCAGGTTGAGCCATTATTTGAGATTTGGTATTTCACACTATATTGTAAGAGACTACTTTACTATGACAGCATCTCTGTTACTCTAACACGGCTACCTACAGTCCACTTTTGTAAGATGTGCCTTTCCCTACTCTGCTCATAGATTTTTTTTCTTTACTTAATTTTTTTCCAGAGTAACAAAAAAAGATAAAAGGTGAGCAGCTACATAGAATAAAAACTGCTTTACCTTTATAAATTCCAGTAACAACAAAAGACAGTATCTCACTCAATAAACTTGGCCAGTGCCTGAGCAAATACCAGAAATGTTTTAACAAATATATGCTTTACGTTTCCAGTACTCAACTCTGTCTCACCACAAGGAAAACCCTATTCTTCAGGAAAAAAAGGTGCTCATCTAATCTTCAAGGAATATGTAAATACTGTTTTGAAATCACCAAGTTTAAGGTAACCAACCTATGTAACATACACAGATGACACACTTTTCACATGGACTGCCAATTGTATTTCATTTGAAGTCTTTTCATATTAGAAAGAATCCAAATGTATTTCATCAAAACTGTATATAAAAATTAAACTGAATAGTCTTCCATAAAAGAAAAATTTTCATAAAAATAGAAAAGATCATGCCTCTTTAGTACCAAAGAATTAATATAATTATTGCTCAATAAAATCTTCTTTCCTCATTAGCTTTGAGTTTAATAAACAAAACTCACTTTTAAGGATATAGCTCTGTTGCAGCTTGGCTATGTAACTGCAATTTAAAAACTGGCTTAAATATCCTTTTTTTTTTAATACAGAAAAGAAGTTTATTTGGCTCACAATTCTGGATGCCAGGAAGTCCAACAGCATGGTGCTGGCATTTGGCAAGGGTCATCCCATGGTGGAAGGCAAAAGCAACCATATGAGACAGAGAGAGTAATGGGGCTGAAATTATGCTTTTATCAACAGCTCACTTCTGCAATAACTAATTACTCACTCTTGCAACAGTGGTATTAATCCACTCGTGAGGGAGAATCTTCATGACCTAATCATCTCTTAAAGGTCTACTTCTTAATATTGTTACATGGCAATTAAATTTCAACATGAGTTTTGGAGGAGACATTCAAATGCTAGAAGGGACTATTACTCATTTTAAGTCTATATGCAATATTACAGAGAACTTATTTCCTTATTAGAAGAAAAATATTCTCAACATCAATAAAAAAAGACTTTATGTGAAAAGGAGGATGATCATAGTAATTCAGTAAATCATTATTCTAGAAAGAGTAAGATTTGCTCCTTAAAACCCTCTTGAGTCTTATTACCACAAATTAGTTTTGTTATTTTTTTAAAGTGCACTTAAATAGTTCTGTGTGACCTACAGGACTGAGAAAAAACTTTCTTTATTATCATTGTTATTATTATTTTGATTGGAAGTAAAATTATACATATTTATAATGTCCAATGTGATGTTTTGATGTATACCTTGTGGGATGATTAAATCAAGCTCATCAACATAATCCCTCACCTCTTATACGTATCACTTTTTGTGATAAGAACTTTTAAAATCTACTGTCTTAGCAATTTTCAAGTATACATCATTATTTACCATAGTCACCAAAATACACTTTCACAGTGCTGTCGCTATTTCTCAAGCCACCCTTTTCTCCATTTATCCTCTCTTGCACTTAAAACTTCAGTCATGCTCAAAAACTTGCAATTCCCTCAACAGGCCATACCCCTGGGCTTTTGTTCAAGATTTTTATTCTGCCTATAATTCTTTTTCTCTTTTTGACCATAAGGGTAACTTGTATTCATCTTACTTATTTCAGTTAAAACATTATCTTCTCAATGTAAAACTTTGGCCAGTGGAATGGGCTCCTCTTACTCCTTAGAGTCTCATTGCATTTCTCTATTATTTTATTACAATGGTTCTGCTACTGTATTATCATTGTTATTTCCATGTATGTCTTCCAACTAGACTGTAAATAATCCGAGTATAAGGGCCATGCCTGTCCATCTTTATTTTTCTCTAATACCTGGTATCATATCTCACATATATTAGGCCTATAACTTATACTTATTAAATGAATTAACCTTTAGAGGTCTTACACCACTTTGGTTATGTATCAAATGTGTTCATTACATACAATTGTCAAGAACCATGAAAGGTCTGACATCCTACCCTACTTCCAAGGTAATAATTTAGCACAAAGCAGTCTCATAGATGCTGCCAAAAGAAAACACAACACTAGGGTAGAATAAAAGGACAGATTGTTACTTACAACAATAGCAATACCCCGAGTTCATGCATTTTTACAACATTTCACTCTGCTCCAGGTCCCACAAAGGCAACAGGAATGGCCCAGATGGATGCCTGCACATAAAATGGGTTACACTACAGGAGATAAAACCTAAGCTTAGGGAACCCAAATATTTTCTAAGGGACCATAAGCATAACTGACCTTTCATTTAGAGTGGGACACTCTATCCTTCCAGATGTATTCACTATACCAGTATCTTTAAAGAGATAGTCCAGAAAAACAAAAGTTAATTGTTCTGCTTGCAAGATATGCAGAAACATAAGATACTCAAGGAAAATTATCCCTAGTGACATTAATGAAAAAGAAGGAAGCACGTCTATGGACAAAATTTATCTAACCTCATTTACATATTCAGAGGGAATCTCTTATTACATTCCAAGGACTGTAACTTAAATACATTCCTTGATTAATACCAATATTTTGTATACCCCAATAACTACCTTGGAGGTGTCTAGATTCTACTGTAACTGTGACTGAGATATTTATAACTCACTGAATGGCCATGTGCTTCCTACATTACCAGTGCCATTGCTGTTAGGTGGGAATACATAATGAGTTCTTCTCAATGAACTGTGAATAATAATGACTTTTAATGCTTCTAAGACAGAATAAGAGAGGGCTTGAGTTCTCCATTCTCTTCCTTCTGATGTAGAAATGATGGAGGTTTTTAAATTAGCAATATTTTTGAATAATTCATGTACAATAAATTGTGTATAAAGTGAAAAATCTGATGATTATTGTATATGCCTGTGAAAATATCATCACAATCAAAATAGTGAACATACCCATCACTTCCTAGAGCTTCCTCCTGTCCCTTTGTAATCCATTTCTCTCTTTTTTTTTCCAACCACCTACAGACATTTTATTTATTTGTTTGTTTGTTTATTTATTTTTATTGTACTTTAGGTTTGGGGGTACATGTGCAGATCATGCAGGATTGTTGCACAGCTACATAAATGGCAATGTGGTTTGCTGCCTCCATCCCCCCATCACCTACATCTGGCATTTCTCCCCCATGTTAATCCTCCCTGACCTCCCCCACCTCCCCCGCTGTCCCTCATTTGGCCCCCCGCCAGCAGACCCCAGTGTGTGATGCTCCCCTCTCTGTGTCCATGTGTTCTCATTTTTCATCACCCACCTATGAGTGAGAACATGCCGTGTTTGATTTTCTGTTCTTGTGTCAGTTTGCTGAGAATTATGGTTTCCAGATACATCCATGTCCCTACAAAGGACACAAACTCGTCATTTTTTATGGCTGCATAGTATTCCATGGTGTATATGTGCCACATTTTCCTTGTCCAATCTATTGTCAGTGGGCATTTGGGTTGGTTCCAGGTCTTTGCTATTGTAAACAGTGACGCAATGAACATACGTGTGCATGTGTCTTTATAATAGAATGATTTATAATCTTTTGAGTATACACCCAGTAATGAGATTGCTAGGTTAAATGGAATTTCTCTTTGTAGGTCCTCGAGGAAGCGCCGCACTGTCTTCCACAATGGTTGAACTAATTTACACTCCCACCAACAGTGTAAAAGTGTTCCTGTTTCTCCACATCCTCTCCAGCATGTAATCTCCAGATTTTGTAATGATCGCTATTCTAATTGGCGTGAGGTTTTGATTTGCATTTCTCTAATAATCAGTGATGATCAGCATTTTGTCATATGTTTGTTGGCCTCACATATGTCTTCTTCTGAAAAGTGTCTGTTTCTATCCTTCGCCCACTTTTGGATGGGTTTGTTTGTTTTTTTTCTTGTAAATCTGTTTTAGTTCTTTGTAGATCCTGGATATTAGCCCTTTGTCAGATGGGTAGATGGCAAAATTTTTTCCCAATCTGTTGGTTGCTGATTCACTCTAATGATGGATTCTTTTGCTGTACAGAAGCTCTGGAGTTTGATTAGATCCCATTTATCTATTTTGGCTTTCGTTGCAAATGATTTTGGTGTTTTACACATGAAGTCCTTGCCTATGTCTATCTCCTGAATGGGTCTGCCTAGGTTTTCTTCTAGGGTTTTTATGGTGTTAGGTCTCACGTTTAAGTTTTTAATCTATATGGAGTTAATTTTAATGAAAGGTGTCAGGAAGGGGTCCAGTTTCTGCTTTCTGCACACTGCTAGCCAGTTTTCCCAACACCATTTATTAAATAGGGAATCCTTTCCCCATTGCTTGTTTTTGTCAGGTTTGTCAAAGTTCAGATGGTTGTAGATGTGTGGCATTGCCTCCAGGGTCTCTGTTCTGTTCCATTGGTCTATCTCTCTGTTTTGGTACCAGTACCATGCTGTTTTGATTACTGTAGCCTTGTAGTATACTTTGAAATCGGGTAGCATGATGCCTCCAGCTTTGTTCTTTTTGCTTAGGATTGTCTTGGCTATGCGTGCTCTCTTTTGGTTCCATATGAAGTTTAAGATGTTTTTTCCAGTTCTGTGAAGAAGGTCATTGGTAGCTTGATGGGGATAGTGTTGAATCTATAAATTACTTTTGGCAGTATGGCCATTTTCATGATATTGATTCTTCCTAACCATAAGCATGGAATGTTTCTCCATCTCTTTGTGTCTTCTGTTATTTCCTTGAGCAGTGGGTCATAGCTCTCCTTAAAGAGGTCCTTTACATCCTTTGCTAGTTGTATTCCTAGGTATTTTATTCTCTTTGTAGCTATTGTAAATGGCAGTTTGCTCATGATTTGGCTCTCTGTTAGTCTGTTATTGGTGTATAGAAATGCTTGTGATTTCTGCACATTGCTTTTGTATCCTGAGAGTTTGCTGCAGTTGCTTATCAGTTTAAGGAGATTTTGGGCTGAGATGATGGGGTCTTCTAAATATACAATCATGTCATCTACAAATAGAGACAATTTGACTTCCTCTTTTCCTAATTGAATACTCTTTATTTTATTTTATTTTATTTTTGTCTAATTGCTCTGGCTAGAACTTCCAATACTATATTGAATAGGAGTGGTGAGAGAGGGCATCCTTGTCTAGTGCTGGATTTCAAAGGGAATGCTTCTAGTTTTTGCCCATTCAGTATGATATTGGCTGTAGGTTTGTTGTAAATAGCTTTTATTGTTTTGAGATATGATCCATCAATACTTAGTTCATTGAGAGTTTTAGCATAAAGGGCTGTTGAATTTTGTCAAAGGCCTTCTCTGCATCAATTGAGATAATCATGTGGTTTTTGTCTTGGGTTCTGTTTATGTGGTGGATTACTTTTATAGACTTGCGTACGTTGAACAAGCCTTGCATCCCTGGAATGAAGCCTACTTGATCGTGATGGATAAGATTTTTGATGTGCTGTTGCAATCGGTTTTCCAGTATTTTATTGAAGATTTTTGCATCTATGTTCATCATGGATATTGGCCTGAAGTGTTCTTTTTTTGTTGAGTCTCTGCCGGGTTTTGGTGTCAGGATGATGTTTGTCTCATAAAATGATTTGCGAAGAATTCCCTCTTTTTGTATTGTTTGGAATAGTTTCAGAAGGAATGGTACCAGCTCCTCTTTGTACATCTGGTAGAATTCAGCTGTGAACCTGTCTGGACCTGGACTTTTTTTTGGTTGGTAGGCTATTAATTGCTGCCTCAACTTCAGCCCTTGTTATTGGCCTATTCAGGGTTTCGACTTCTTCCTGGTTTAGGCTTGGGAGGATGCAAGTGTCAGGAATTTATCCATTTCTTCCCGGTTTACTGGTTTATGTGCATAGAGTTATTTGTAGTAATCTCTGATTGTAGTTTGTATTTCTGTGGAATCAGTGGTGATATCCCCTTTAACATTTTTTATTGCATCTATTTGATTCTTCTCTCTTTTCTTTTTTATTAATCTGGCTAGCAGTCTGTCTATCTTGTTGATCTTTTCAAAAAACCAGCTCCTGGATTTATTGATTTTTGAAGGGTTTTTTGTGTCTCTATTTCCTTCAGTTCTGCTTTAATCTTAGTTATTTCTTGTCTTCTGCTAGCTTTTGCTTTTTTTTTATCTTGCTCCTCTAGCTCTTTCAATTTTGATGACAGGGTGTCGATTTTAGATCTTTCCTCCTTTCTCACATGGGAATTTATTGCTATAAATTTCCCTCTAGACATGGCTTTAAATGTGTCCCAGAGATTCTGGTACATTGTGTCTTCATTCTCATTGGTTTCAAAGAACATCTTTACTTCTGCCTTCATTTCATTGTTTATCCAGTTGAGGAGCCAGTTGTTTAGTTTCCATGAAGCTATGCGGTTCTGAGTTAGTTTCTTAATTTTGAGTTCTAAGTTGATTGCCCTGTTGTCTGAGAGACTGTTTGTTATGATTGTCATTCTTTTGCATTTGCTGAGGAGTAATTTACTTCCAATTATTTGGTCAATTTTAGAGTAGGTGCAATGCGGTGCTGAGAAGAATGTATATTCTGTGGATTTGGGGTGGAGATTTCTGTAGATGTCTATTAGGTCTGCTTGGTCCAGATCTGAGTTCAAGTCCTGGACATCCTTGTTAATTTTCTGTCTCATTGATCTGTCTAATATTGACAGTGTAGTGTTAATGTCTCCCACTATTATTGTGTGAGACTCTATGTCTCTTTGTAGGTCATTAGGAATTTGCTTTATGTACCTGGGTGCTCCTGTATTGGGTGTATATATATTTAGGATCATTAGCTCTTCTTGATGCATTGATCCTTTTACCATTATGTAATGCCCTTCTTTGTCTCTTTTGATCTTTGTTGGTATAAAGTCCATTTTATCAGAGACTAGGATTGCAACTTCTGCTCTTTTTTGCTCTCCATTTGCTTGATAAATCTTCCTCCATCCCTTTATTTTTGAGCCTATGTGAGTCCTTCCATGTGAGATGGGTTTCCTGAATACAGTACACCGATGGGTCTTGACTTTTTATCCAATTTGCCACTGTGTGTCTTTTGATTGGGGCATTTAGCCCATTTACATTTAAGGTTAATATTGTTATGTGTGAATTTGATCCTGCCATTTTGATGCTAGGTGGTTGTTTTGCCCATTAGTTGATGCATTTTTCTCATCGTGTCGATGGTCTTTACCATTTGGTACGTATTTGGAGTGGCTGGTACTGGTTGTTTCTTTCCTTGTTCAGTGCTTCTTTTAGGAGCTCTTGTAAGGCAGGCCTGGTGGTGACGAAATCTCTCAGCAATTGCTTGACATAAAGGATTTTATTTCTCCTTTGGTTATGAAGCTTAGTTTGGTTGGATATAAAATTCTAGGTTGAAAGTTATTTTCTTTAAGGATGTTGAATATTGGCTTGTAGGGTTTCTGCCGAGAGATCGGCTGTGAGTCTGATGAGCTTCCCTTTGTGGATAACCCGACCTTTCTCTCTGGCTATCCTTAGCAATTTTTCCTTCATTTCAACCCTGGTGAATCTGACAATTATGTGCCTTAGGGTTGCTCTTCTTGAGGAGTATCTTTGTGGTGTTCTCTGTATTTCCTGGACTTGAATGTTGGCCTGCCTTGTTAGGTTGGGGAAGTTCTCCTGGATAATATCCTGAAGAGTGTTTTCCAGGTTAGATTCAATCTCTCTGTGACATTCAGGTACACCTATCAAATGTAGATTAGATCTTTTCATGTAATCCCATATTTCTTGGAGGCTTTGTTCATTTCTTTTCATTCGTTTTTCTCTATTCTCACCTTCTTGTTTTATTTCATTGAGCTGATCTTCGACCTGTGATATCCTTTCTTCTGCTTGGTTGATTCGGCTACTGAAACTTGTGTATGCTTTGTGAAGTTCTCTTGCTGTGTTTTCCAGCTCCATCAAGTTGTTTATATTCTTCTCTAAGCTGTTTATTCTAGTTAGCATCTCATGTAACCTTTTTTCTAGGTTCTTAGTTTCTTTGCATTGGGTTAGCACATGTTCTTTTAGCTCTGAGAAGTTTGTTACTACCCACCTTCTGAAGCCTGTTTCTGTCAATTCACTGGATTCACTCTCCATCCATCTTTGATCCCTAGCTGGTGAGGAGTTGTGATCCTTTAGGGGAGGAGAGGCATTCTGGATTTTGGTGTTTTCATCCTTTTTGTGCTGGTTTCTTCCCATCTTAGTGGCTTTATCTACCTGCGGTCTTTGTAGCTGGTGACTTTCAGATGGGGTCTCTGAGTGGATGTCCTTTTGTTGATGATGAAGTTATTTCTTTCTGTTTCTTAGTTTTCCTTCTAACAGTCAGGCCCTTCAGCTGCAGGACTGCTGGAGGTCCACTCCAGACCCTGCTTGCCTGGGGATCACCCATGGGGGCTGCAGAACAGTAAGGGTTGCTGCCGATCTCTTCTTCTGTTATCTTCATCCCAGAAGAGTACCTGCCAGATGTCGGCCTGAGCTCTCTTTTATGAGGTGTCTCTTTGTGTATACTAGGGTAGGGGAGCTGCTTGAGGAGACGGTCTCTCCCTTATAGGAGCTCAAGTACTGTGCTGGGAGCTCCACTGTTCCGTGCAGAGATGCTGGGGAGGTACTTTTAAGTCTGCTGCAGTGGAACTCATAACCGCCTCTTTTCCTAGGTGCTCTGTCCTAGGAAGTCAGCTTTATTTATAAGTTCCTGTCGTGCTGCTGCCTTTTTTCATAGATGCCTTGCCCTGCACAGAGTAGTCTAGTCACAGTCTGTCAGCAGAGGCATTGCTGAGCTGCTGCAGGCTCTGCCCAGCTGCTGTGTGAACTGCCTCAGTAGTGGCTGACTGCCTTGGTAGTGGTGGTTGCCCTTCCCCCCCACTGAGCTGGAGTGTCCTGTGTCCAGCTGCGCTTGTTGCGAAACTCTCAATCCAGACTTTTCAGATTGCTTGTTTTGTGGGGGTGGTACCTGCCAAGCCAGACCACCTGGCTCCCTGTCTCTGCCCCCTCCCTTTCAGTTGAATGGGCGGCTCTGTCTCCCTGGTGTTCCAGGCGCCAGTTGAAACGGCTGCCCAGATTTGTGTGATTTTTCTGTGCGCCAACCTGGCACCGACTGAAACCACCATGCTGAAAACTCGTGGCACTTTTTGGTCAGGGAATCTCCTGGTCTGTGGGCAGTGAAAATGTATTTGGAAATGCGGTGGGCACTCACCCTCCAAATCAAAATCCATAGGCAACAAAAGATGGTCTTTCTGTCACCATAGAATGGTTTGTCTTTTTCTAAAATTTTACATTATTAAAATTATAAATTGGCTTTTTCTGGGTTCTTTCACTCAGTGACATTTTTGAAATTTAGCCATATTGATCAGTGCTTCCTTTTTATGACCATACCACAATTTGTTTATCCATTCACTGATTCATGGGCATTTGGGTTGTTTCCAGGTTTGGGCTATTGGAAATAAAACATGATAATTCATGTTCAAGTCTTTTTGAGGACAAATACTTTCATTTCTTTTGAGTAAGTGAATAATATTACAATGGCTAGATGATATGGTAGATGAATGTCTAACTTTTTTTAATGTCAGGAAGAATTAAAACCACAATGAGATGCTACTGAATACCCAGAAAGATAGCTATAATTTTAAAACGGGAATATAACAAGTATTGAGAATTTCATTTGGGGTTATGAAAATGTTTTGGAACTACATGGTGTGGTGGCTGCACAACACTGTAAATGTACTAAATGCCACTGAAATGCACACTTTAAAAGCATTTATTTTATGTTATGTGAATATCACCTCAAAAAAAAAAGACTTTCAAAATGAAAGCCATTTAAAATTACTCCTTAGATAGACTATTTAAAATTACATAATTGAATGACTATTTAGAATGACTAATATTTGTGTATGAGAATTTCAGTTGTTTTACATCATCACCAACACTTGGGTATATTCACTATTGTTAATGTTAGATGTTCAGTGGAAATGTAGTATGTCATTGTGGTTTTGTTTTATATGTCCCTATTGACCAATAATGTTCAACATCTGTTCTTATGCTTACTTTCTATATGCATGTCTTCTTGTTAAAGTGTCTTTTAAAATCTTTTGCTCAATTTTCAGTGATTTTTTTTTTTTCTGAGACAAGGTCTTGCCCTGTCTCCTAGCCTGGGGTGCAGTGGCTCAAATGGCTCATGGAAACCTCTGCCTCCCAGGTTCAGGCGACCCTCCTGCCTCAGCCTCTCAAAGAGCTGGGACTACCGGCGTGCACCACCACACCCGGCTAATTTTTTTGTATTTTTTGTAAAGACGAGGTTTTGCCATGTCACCCAGGCTCAAACTGCAGTGGCTTGAGGTGGTCTCAAACTGTAGGACTCAAGTGATCTGCCTGTCTCAGCCTCCCAAAGTGCTGGGACTACAAATATGAGCTACCACACTCAGCCTTGATTATTTTGAGGTCTTCTAATTGTTAAGTAGTAAGAATTTCTTATATATTCCTGATATAATTCCATTTTTGAATACAGATAACTTACTTAAGATTTTGACTTAAGATTTTTTGAGTCTATGATTGGCTTATCAAGATATAAATGTATCATAAGAAAAAAAGCATCTAGCCTTATAATAGCTTGACTTATGATTTTTTGATGTTACGGTGGGTTTGCCAAGGTATTAAATGCACTTTTGACTTACAATATTCTTGACTTCTGATGGGTTTATTGAGATGTAAACCCATTGTAAGTCAAGGAGCATCTGTAAATATTTTGCAAATATTTTCTCCGGTATTTAGATTGGCTTTTAATTTTGGAACAATATTTTGAAGAACCAAAATTATTAAATTTGATAAAATGTAACATCAATTTTTTTCTTTTCTAGTTTATGCTTCTTGTGTTTTACTTAATAAATATTTGCCTAATTCATGGTCTTTAAAATTTTCTGCCATATTTTCTATTAGAGGTTTTATAGTTTCAGCTTTTACATTTAGGTCTCTGATCCATTTTGAGTTAATTTTGTAAATGGTGTAAAGACTTTATATTTTATTTTATTGCTTATACCCAATCAATTGACCTAGCACCATTTGTTGAAAAAATCCATTGAATGCCTTGACAGCTTTGTTAAAAATCAGTTGACCATATATGTTAACCTATTTCTTGAATTTGAATTGTGTTCTATTGATCTGAATGTTTATATAAATAATTCCAATACTTCTCTATTTCATAAGTAAAAAATTAAATTTTATTAATATGATTTTATTTTGAATAATTTTAGATGTACAGATAAAATGAAGGTACAGAGAATTCCCAAAATCCCACTTTGTTTTGTTTGCTTTGTAGATGATTGGTTGGATCTAAGTGTTTGGCTTTATTTCTAGGTTCTCTATTCTGTTCCATTGGTCTGTGTGCCCATTTTTGTACAAGTGCCATGCTGTTTCAGTGAATATACTTTTATAGTATAGTTTGAAGTCAAGTAATGTGATGCTTCCAGATTTGTTCTTTTTGCTTAGTCTTGCTTTAGCTATGCAGGTTCTTTTTTGGTTCCATATGAATTTTAGAATTGTTTTTTCTAGTTCTGTGAAGAATGATGATGGTATTTTGATGGGAATGACATTGAATTTGCAGACTCCTTTTGGCAGTGTGGTCATTTTCACAATAGTGATTATACCCACCCATGGGCATGGCATGCATTTTCATTTGTTTATGTTGTCTATGGTTTCTTTCAGCAGTATTTTGTAGTTTTCCCTGTAGAGACAATTCACCTCCTTAGTTAGGTATATTCCTAAGTATTTTATTTTTTTGCAGCTTTTATAAAAGGGGTTGAATTCTTGATTTGGTTCTCAGCTTGGCTGCTGCTGGTGTATAAAAGTGCTACTGATTTGTGTACATTGATTTTATATCCTGAAACTTTACTGAGTTCATTTATTAGATATAGGAGATCATGTCACTGGTGAACTATGACAGTTTCACTTCCTCTGAGCAATCAGACAAAATAATGATACAAAGGAACTTCTATGCCCTTTATATCTTTCTCTTGTCCAATTTCTCTGAGTAGGACTTCCAGTACTATGTTGACTAGAAGTGCTGAAAGTGGGCATCCTTGTTTTCTTCCAGTTCTCAGTGGGAATGTTTTAAACTTTTCCTCAGTCAGTATAATGTTAGCTGTGGGTTTGTCACAGATGGTTTTTATCACCTTAAGTTATAACCTTTCTTTGGGAAGAATCTAGGAGGGTTGTATGTTTCCAGGAATTTATCCATCTCCTTTAGGTTTTCTAGTTTGTGCAAGTAAAGGTGTTCATAGTAGCTTTGAATGATCTTTTGCATGTCTGTGGTATTGGTTGTAATACCTGTTTCATTTCTAATTGAGGTTATTTGGATCTTCTCTCTTCTCTTGGTTAACCTCACTAATGGTCTATCAATTTTGTGTATCTTTTCAAAGAACATGTTTTTTGTTTCATTTATCTTTTATATTTTTTTGGTTTCAGTTTCATTTAGTTCTGCTCTGGTTTTTTTTAAATCTCTGTTCTTCTGCTGGGTTTGGGTTTTGTTTGTGTGTGTTTCTCTAGTTCCTTGAGGTATGACATTAGATTGTCTATTTTTGTTCTTTCAGTCTTTTTGATGTAGGTATTTAATGCTATGAACTTTCCTCTTAGCACCACTTTTGCTGTATGCAACAGGTTTTTATAGGTTGTGTCACTATTACTGTTCAGTTCAAAGAATTTTTTAAATTTCCATCTTGATTTTGTTGTTGACCCAACAATCATTCAGGAGAAGATTATTTAATTTCTATATATGTGCATGGTTTTGAGGATTCCTTCTGGAGCTGATTTCCAGTTTTATTCCACTGTGGTCTGGGAGGGTACTTGCTATAATTCTGATTTTCTTAAGTTTATTGAGACTGGTTTGTGGTCTATTATGTGGTCTATCTTGGAGAATGTTCCACAAGCTCATGAATAGAATGTATATTCTGCAGTTGTTGGGTAGAATATTCTGGAAATATCTGTTATGTCTATTTGTTCTAGGGCATAGTTTAAGTCCATTGTTTCTTTGTTGACTTTCTGTTTTGATGGCCTGTCCGGGGCTGTTAGTGGAGTACTGAAGTCTCCCACTATTATCATGTTGCCATCTATCTCATTTCTTAGGTCTAGTAGCAATTGTTTTAAAAATTTGGGAGCTCCAGTGTTAGGTCCATATATATTTAGATTTGTAATATTTTCCTGTTGGACTAGTTCTCTTATCATTATATAACATCCTTCTTTGTCTTTTTAAATGGTTGTTAAAAAGTTCATTTTGTCTGATATAAGAATCGCTACTCCTGATCACTTTTGGTGTCATTTGCATGAAATATCTTTTTCCACCCCTTTATCTTAAGTTTACGTGAGTCCGTATGTGTTAGGTGAGTCTCTTGAAGACAGCAGATACTTGGTTGGTGAATTCTTTTTTTTTTTCTTTTTACAGCAATTCTTTTCATTTTTATTACTCAAAAAAAGTTTCATTTTTTATTTAGCTTTCTGACTCTGCTTATGCCTTCAACACTTTCACAACGATTTTCTGCTCCTCAATAAGGAAAGCACACTTGATCCTGTCACAAACACATTTAGCACACATGGAACCACCATAGGCCCTGCTGACATGTTTCTTTGTTTTGGACAATATCATAAGAACTTTAGGTCTTACAGCACGAACCCCTAGAAGCCTGCCTGGGCACATGCCATGTGCTGATTTTGATGCTTTCCCAACCTTCTTGATATAAAGATAAACAATTCTATTACCAGGGGTCTGGGACAGCCTAGTTTTGTTAGAGGCTGTATTGTAGGAAAGCCTACATTGGTATGTCAAACGCTGGATCATTTTGAGTGCCTGCACACAACGTCCCCTTGGAAGAGGAAGAAGAAAGCCTTTTTGGATGGTGAATTCTTATCCATTCTGCCATTATGTATCTTTTAAGTGGAGCTTTCAGGCATTTACATTCAACATTAGTACTGAGACTGTGGGGTACTATTCTATTAATTTTGCTAGCTTTTGCTTAAATATCTTGTTATTATTGTTGTTGTTTTTCATTGTGTTATTGTTTCATGGATCCTGTGAGATGTATGCTTTAAGGAGGTTCTATTTTGGTGTATTTCAAGGTTTTGTTTCAAGATTTAGATCTCCTTTTAGCAGTTCTTGTAGCACTGGCTTGATAGTGGCAAAACTGTCTCAGTATTTGTTTGTCTGGAAAAGACTTTATCTTTCCTTCATTTATGAAGCTTAGTTTCTCTGGATACAAAATTTCTGGCTGATAACTGTTGTATTTAAGGAGCCTAAAGATAGGATCCCAGTCCTTTCTAGCTTGTAAGGTTTCCACTGAGAAATCTGCTGTTAATCTGATAGGTTTTCCTTTATAGATTACCTGATACTTTTGCCTCACAGCTCTTAAGATTATTTCCTTCGTCTTGACCTTAGATAACCTGATGACTATGTGTCTAGGGATGATCTTTTTGCAATTAATTTCCCTGTTGCTCTTTGAGCTTCTTGTATTTGGATGTCTAGACCTTTAGCAAGGCCAGGGAAGTTTTTTGCAATTATTCCCTCAAATATGTTGTCCAGACTTTTAGATTTTCCTTATTCCTCGGAAACACAACTCTTAGGTTTGATTGTTTAACATAATTCCCAAACTTCCTGGGGCTTCCTGAGAGCTGGATTGCAGTGATTGTCATTGCTCTTCTAGGCCTAGCCACCCAGCAGAGCTACCAAGCTCTGGGCTGATACTGGAGAGTGTCTGCAAAGAGTCCTGTGATGTGATTCATCTTCAGGTCTCTCAATCATGGATACCAGCACCTATTCCAGTGGAGGTAGCAGGGGAGCGAAGTGCACTCTTTGAGGGTTCTTGGCTGTAGTTTTGTTTAGTGCACCAGTTTTCTCAAATGCTGGTTGTGCTAGCAGTGAAGTTGTCACGTGGACAGACTCAGGACCTCTGGTTAGCCAGGATGTGGCAGGCAATGGAATTAGCTGTAGTTTTCTCCTTTCTTGGAGCATGGTTTTTCTTTTATGAGTTGCTGTAATGACTTGAGTTGCTTGGCCACCAGCCAGAAGGTGGTGCTTTCAAGAGAGCATCAGTCCGATAGTATAGGGGAGATACAGCTTGCCCTAAGGTCACTTGGATAAGTATTTGGGTTTCTTAGGCAATTGGCAGGGTCATAGAGATCCCAAGAGATAGTCTTTTTTTTGAGGTGGAGTCTCACTCTGTCACCAGGCTGGAGTGCAGTGATGTGATCTTGGCTCACTGCAACCTCCAGCTCCCAGGTTCAAGTGATTCTCCTGCCTCAGCTTCCCGAGAATCTGAAAGTAAGGTGCATAACACCAAGCCCAGATATTTTTTTTGTATTTTTAGTAGAGACAGGGTTTTACCATGCTGGCCAGGACGGTCTCAATCTCTTGACCTCATGATCCACCTGACTCAGCCTCCCAAAGTGTTGGGATTACAGGCATAAGCCACTGCACTCAGCTGAGATGATATCTTTTGTCTTTGGCTACTAGGGCAAATACAGAAAGACCATTAGGTGGAGGCAGGCTTAGGGAGGGGCTTGCTATGGCTGCTGTGAAGGTTGGGGGTGTGGTTTTCAGGCCAATGGAGTTATGCCCCAGGGCAATTATGGCTGCCTCTGCTGCATATACAGGTCACCAAGGAAGTGGGGGAAAGCAAACAGTGACAGGCCTCACCCAACTCCCACACAGTCAGCAAGACCAGTGTCACTCCCAGTGTTCCCCAACAAAAGTACTGAGTTTATATCCAGGCAGTTGGTGAGTAGGACCAATATCTTGCCTTAGGCTACAAGTCTCCTTACTGAGAGAAAGCAAGCAGGGTTTTCAGGGTTTGCCCCTACCCACTTACCAAGGGTTCTGTGCTGCACTTCCCATTCACTGACCCCCACCCCTGGATATTGCCCTAGAAAATTCACATTCAGTCAAACTTATTACAGAGTTCACTGGAATTTTCCTTCTCCCTGTGGTCTTTCCCCAGTTCCACTGGGAGCCCTCCCAAAGGAGCGCTGTGAGATAAAGTCAGAAATGGCTTCCCTGGGGACCAGGAGTGCCTACAGGGCTCTTCCTGCTGCTGCTTCTTTTATGTTTGACTCTCTAAATTCATTTCAGCTCTAGATAAGGTTATATCCTTCTCGTGTGATCTGGATTTTCAGATTCCCCAGTGAGGATATATGTTTGGAGGTAGACTTCCCCCTCTCACACTTTGGGCCCTCATAATTTTTTGGCTGTCTCATGGACTTTGCAGTGACAAGCCACTTCTTTCAAACGGTCTGTGAATTGTTTTGGGTTTCCTGGTATGTTCCTGTGGTAGTATGTGAAGAAAAAGTTCACAATGCGAGTTTCCACATGCTGTGCTGTCTGAGTGGTAGCACATGTATGTCCTTTATTAGGTTCAGAAATGTTCTATTTCTAGATCGCTCAGAGTTCTACCAGGAATGAATTAGGAATTTGTCAAATGCATTTTCTACATCTATTATGATCATACAATTTTTATTTTTAAAATGTTAACACGGTAAATTATATTGATTATTTGTCAAATACTAAACCAATCGTGCCTTCCTGGGATAAACCTTTCTTGATTATGATGCACTAACTTTTCAATATATTGTTATATTCCATTTGCTAAAATTTTTAATTTTCAAATCTGTGTTAATGAGAGATATTGGTCTGAAGTTTTCTTTTCTTATAACACCTTTGTCTAGTTTTGGTATTAGAGAAGGGCTGAACTCATGGAATGAGTTGAGAAATATTCCCTCTTTGGTTTTCTTGAGACATTTGTGTAAAATTGTGATTGTTTGCTTCTTTAATGTAGAACTTAACAGTGAAACTTTCTGAGGTTGGCATTTATCTATTTGTGCGTGTGTGTGTGTGTGTGTGTGTGTAGGTGTAAATGTTTCTAAATATAAATTTAGTGTCTCTAAAAAAATAGGGGTATTCAGGTTATCTATTCTTTTCAGGGACTTTGGCAATTTTTTTTTTCAAAGGAACTTCCCATTTCATCTAATTATCAAGTATATTCATAAAGTTGTTTTAATATTCCCGTATTCTTTCAAAGTCTATAAGATTTGTAGGGGTGATCCTATTCTTCCTGATATTGGTAATTTGTGCTTTTTCTCTTTATTTATTTGATCAGTGTAGCTAGAGATTTGCCAATGTCATTGATTTTTCTCAAATCAAATTTTTATTTCATTGATTTTTCTCTATTTTCCTAATTTCTATTTCATTTATTTCTGCACTTATGATTTTTTTCCCATTACTTCATTGCAGTGCATAACTAACTCTTATTTATTGGTTTCTTAAGGTAGAAGCTTAGGGCATTGAAAGAAAAGTTTTATTTTTTCTAACATGTATTTAATGTAATACATTTTCCTCAAAGCACTGATTTAGCTGCATCACACAAATGATCTGCCATGTGTTAGTTTTATTCAAGTCAAAATATTTTCTAATTTCCTTATAAACTATTCTTTGATCAATGTGTTATTTAAAAAGATCTTGCTTAGTTTTCAAATACTTGAAAATTTTCCAAATGGTTTTCTGTTACTGATTTCTAATGTGATTCCCTTGCAGTCAGATTCCATGATTTATATGATTTAAATCCTTTTGAATATTTTGAGACATTTTTAGGAAGTGAAGAATATGGTCTATTGCAGTAAATGCTTTGTGTGCAATTGAAAATAACATTTACCCATATTGTTGAGTGGAGACTTATATAAATGTCACTGAAGTGGGGTAGTGTTGTTTCAAGTCTTCTATTTTCTTATTTTACTTCTCCTTGTTCTATCAATTATTGAGACAAGGATGTTGTAATCTCTAATATTGTGGCTGTGTATATTTCTTTTTGCAGTTCTATCAATTTTGCTTCATATTTTAAAAATATGTGTTATTAGTTGCATAAATATTTAGGTCTGTTATATACTCTTTATGATTTGACTTCTTTTATCATTATGAAATAACCCTCTTAATCTCTAGAAATAGCACATGGCATTTACTTTGCCTGGTATTAATATAGCCACTCTAGTTTTCTTAGATTAATGTAGGCATGATACATTGCCCTCCAGTCTTTTACTTTTAACCTAAGTATGTCTTTATATTTAAAGTTAGTTTCTTGCAGACAGCATATAATCAGGTCTCACTTTTTTAACAATCTGACAATATTTGTTTTTTAAATTGGGCTGATTAGACCATTTACATTTAATGTGATTCTTGAGTATTAGCTTAGAGGCTGCCATCTTGCTATTTGATTTCAATTTGTCCATACTTTTTTATTTCCTCCTTTTGCCTTATTTTGAATTAACTGAGTATTTTTATGATTCTATATTATCTACACAATTCGCTTATTAGCTATATATATTTTTCTTTTGTTCCTTTAGTAGTTGATTTAGGGTTTACAGTATAGATCTTCACATTATTATAGCCAACATTCCATTAATATTATACCACATCATCACAGTAAAAGAATTTTACAGCAGTATGCTATTCTGGCCTTTGTACTGTCACTATACATTTTACTTCTACATGTGCTATAAAGTTATATTATATTGTTATTATCATTGTTCTAAATAGTATATTATCTTTCATATTCATTTTCAAAAAAAGACAAAAGTTTATATACTTAGTCTCATATTTAACATTTCCAGGGCTCTTCTATCTTTTGTATAACTAGATTTCTATCTGCTCTCATTTTACTTCTATCTGGACTTCTTTTGATATTTTTTGGAGATCATATCTGTTGTATTTTAGCTTTTTATGCTGGAAATAGTCATTTCTTTTTCATTATTGATAGATGTTTGTGTTGGCTCTAGAATTCTTGCTTGATAGTTTTTTGTATTTTCAGCACTTCAAAAATGTCACTCCACTGTTTTCTGACACACATTGTTTCCCATGTGATATCTGTTGTCACTCTCATTTCTGTTCCTTAGTATATAACATGTCTCTTTTCCTCTTGATATTTTTAAGAATTTCTCTTCATCACTGGTTTTAAGCAGTTTGATTACAATGTTCTACATTTTTCTTCCACTTGCATTTTGTTGAGCTTGTTTTTAATGGCTTTATAATTTCTATCACATTTTTTAAAATGCCCTCCAACATTTCTTCATGTATTTTTTTCTATAATCCTTCCTAATCATCTTAGAGGATTCTAATTACACATACTCAGAAAGAAGAGACAAATGGAATTGGAGTGCAACCAAAAGTCTCTATTACTTGAATATTCTCCATCAAACAAAAGATTCTATTTCACTTTTTTTTTTTACTAGCTTTACCTTCTTTAATTTGATAGTTCACAATAGCCACTTTAAGTCACACTTCTAAACATCATAGGGCATAAATCAATATTTCTACAATAGTTTCCCTTTCAGAGACTACACATCTCAGAACCACAGCTATTTTAATATAAGTGAGGTTTGGATCTCTAATTTCAGACAACTGCTTTTCTAAGCAAATAGTATTGCCCTCCAACACTGAAGCATGTGCAGTCTCCTACTTGGATACTTACCTGAAACAACTATCCTACTCCCATGTGCAGTCACAATACAGTGACTTTGTGAAATTAAAAAAAAACCCCATAATCGATAATTAGAAAAAAATTCAGAGGAAGAAGTAATTAGCTCAGTCACAGATTAAGGAAGCTTGCACAAGACTATCAATAGAAGGGGAATCCTAAGAAGAAATCTGAAGGAAGCCCATCAGCTGGGCAAGAAGGGAAAAAATATATTAGAAGAATAGAAGCAAAAGAGAGTTTGTTATAACAGGGTTACTAAAAGGCTTTCAGTATTGTGAAAGAGAAAAATGGGAAGAGTAGACAGAAGATTAAGGTTAGAGAGAGGGATGCCTTGTATACCATGATGTGGAGTTTCAATATAACCAAGAGAGTTACATGGTAATAATTGCATTTCTGAAAAATTACCCAGGTAGCTATGTAGAAAAGGGATCTGAGAGGAGAAATACTAGAGGCTCAGAGGTTAGTGGAGAGAACTGCAATCCAAAAAAAAATAATAATATCCTAGATTAAGGTAAGAGAGCAAAGAAAACAAAGATAGGACAGGTTCAAGAGATAATTGGCTACTTTTAAAAATTACTTATTGTATGCAGCCACTGATCTAAATAATCAAACATGTATTAACACGTTTCTTTCTTTACAACATTCCTGTGAAGTAGGTACTATTTTACACATAAAGATTCTGAGGTTATATAAATATGTAACCAGAATACAAACACTCATATTTTTTGATCTCAGGAAACAAAATTAATAGAAATTGAGAACTGGATACAGGACCAGTAGAGCTTCTTATCACACCTAATAAGTTGCTATGGCCTGAAGTTTTGTGTCCCCAAAATCATATGTTAAAACCTAATCACCTCTATTATGGTATCTGGAAGTGGGGTCTTTAGGGAAGTGATTAGGTCATGAGGATTAAGATCTCATGAGAGGGATTTGTGCACTTATATATTAGGCCCCAAAGAGCTGGCTTGTACTTCTATTATAGGACATAGATAGAAGAAATCATCCATGAACCAGACAACAGACCCTCATCAGACACTGAAACTGCTGGCACCTTCATCTCAGGTTTCCTTGCCTCCAAAACTGTGAGAAATAAATTTCTGTTATTTATAAGCTACCCAGTTCATGGTATTTTTGTTATAGCAGCCCAAATAGACTAAGATATAAGTATTGAGTAAAAGGTAATGGATGAATAAGAAAGAAAGAAATGACTAGATACTGTACAAAATAGTTTAATTCCTTGCATTGATTTCATATGTTCCAAATGTAGAATTTTCTAGAGCACATTAAGTCCTGTAGAATTTTCGTTTGTATTATTTCCTTTAAAAGTTTCTGAACAAAAGAGAGAACTGGAGTGCCATATGATGAATTGTGAGCTAATTTGAGTTCTTGAAGTAGAACCCTCCCAATGCCTCACTTAAAACATGATTCTGACTCCCAACCCAGAGCATACATGAACATTCTCTAATGAAAGAGATGAAAAAACTACCCCTTCCTTGCTCCCTACTTATTCTTTTCAGCTCTGACCAACAAGTGGCTTCTCTAATTATTAAAGAGACCTGACAGTTGAGCTGCTTATCCAGGGAAGTGCAGGCTCTTCATAGACAGACCTGAAGTTGGCTGAAACCATCATCTGCTGGTCCTTCAGTACGAGGGAGAGTATTCATTTCCAAGCTGCTAGGAACACATTCACAGATTGGCCCCATAACTAACTAAACAGGCCCCTTCATTTAGGAAGTCCCAGTTCTGAGTATCATTCTTGTTAGAGAATCATCTTTTCTAGTGTATTTGCTGGGGGAGAGAAAGACTATTTATAAAGCCAAACTTATCTTTGACACAAATCAGCACATTAACACGCATTTCAAACTAATATCAAAGGACCACATTCTAGCCTCTCACCCCCGACTCATTCTGAAAAACTAGCCAAGCCCATACTGTTTCATTTGCATCCCATCAAGCACTCCATTACCTGCTACAGGCTGGAGAACTCAGCTGCTGAGGACAGAATCCCACTGGCTTGCAGATTCTCTCACCAAGAGATATGATGAGTCAACCCTAACGCTATATAGGCACAAATCTCAAAAGTAAATCTTAGCTTCTGCCCTTAAGATGCTCACCTTCTAGATAAGAGATAGATTCATATAAAGTAGATTCATATAAAATACTATATAAAGTAGATACTTCATAGGAGGCAAGCTACCTCCAGGTATATATT
Organism: Ateles fusciceps; assembly: GCA_036589455.1. Classification (NCBI taxonomy): domain Eukaryota; kingdom Metazoa; phylum Chordata; class Mammalia; order Primates; family Atelidae; genus Ateles; species Ateles fusciceps. Next base: position 9,695,772 of record JAZHEH010000572.1, on the reverse strand, counting down.
TCATTTTTCTTTTACACTTATGTTTTTTTCTTAACTACCAATTTCTCACCAGGATACAATCTTTACTAAAATCTTGAAGTCAGGTGATTTTGGACCATATTAAGCTTTTTTCAAAATTTTTTTTCTTTTAAATATATAGAGAGGAGGTTTCAATATGTTGCCTGGATTGGTCTTGAACTCTTGAGCTCAATGATCCTCTCACCTCTGCATCCCAAAGTGCTAGGATTACAGGCATGAGCCACCACACCCAGCCCACATTAAACTTTTGATTCTCATCAAATAACAAAGAACTTGGAATCTATCCATCTGACAAAGGGCTAATATTCAGAATCTACAAAGAACTTAAACAAATTTACAAGAAAAAAACAACCCCATCAAAAAGTGGGTGAAGGATATGAACAGACATTTTTCAAAAGAAGACATTTATGCAGCCAACAAACATATGAAAAAAGCTCATTATCATAGGTCATCAGAGAAATGGAAATCAAAACCACAATGAGATGCCATCTCACGCCAGTTAGAATGGTTATCATCAAAAAGTCAGAAGACAACAGATGCTGGAGAGGATGTGGAAAAATAGGAATGCTTTTACACTGTTGGTGGGAGTGTAAACTAGTTCAACCATTGTGGAAGACAGTGTGGTGATTCCTCAAGGATCTAGAACTAGAAATACCATTTGATCCAGCAATCCCGCTACTGGGTACATACCAAAGGATTATAAATCACTCTACTATAAAGACACATGCACACATATGTTTATTGTGGCACTGTTCACAATAACAAACACTTGGAAGCAACCCAAATGCCCATCAATGATAGACTGGATAAAGAAAATGTGGCACGTATACACCATGAAATACTATACAGCCATAAAAAAGGGTGAGTTCATGTCCTTTGCACGGACATGAAGAAAGTTGGAAACCATCATTCTCAGCAAACTAACACAGGAACAGAAAACCAAACACCACATGTTCTCACTGATAACTGTGAGTTGAACAATGAGAGCACATGGACACAGGGAGAGGAACATCACACACTGGGGCCTGTCAGGGGGTGGGGGTCTAGGGAAACGCCTAATGTAGATGATGGGTTGATGGATGCAGCAAACCACCATGCACGTGTATACCTGTGTAACAAACCTGCACATTCTGCACATGTACCCCACAACTTAAAGTATAATTTTAAAAAATAACATTGCTGAAATGAAGCTTAGAGGTTATCTAGTTCAGTGATGGGGAAGGACGGGGTGAGGCTCAACAGCAGAATCAGTGGAGATTTCTTTGAGAAAATCAATGTGAGACCTTCAGAGAGATTTTGATGTATCCTTCTAAGGAAGCATGACTCCCAGTCCCAAGACAAAATTTTACTGGCTCAGCTTATTACTATTGTCCTTATTGGGCAGCGATTTCAATCCAGGCCATATCAAAAGTCTAATATGCCTACAGTTTGATATTGTGATAAACCAGCTAGGATCACATGAATGTCTAGTATCTACAAAAAACTTAACATTCCAAAATTGAATCAACTTTCTTCAAAGAAGTTGAAGACATCATAGACACTCAGAGATGGAGAGTCTCCTAATATTCATAAAACTGATTTAATACTCAAAATAACCTTATTAACGGGAATGGGGGAGACCCACTAAGGTTGACAAGACTTAAATCCATTTCTCTTTGTTAATAAAGCATAAAATAATATTCTTTGGAAGAAGTTTGGGAATAGGCTATGGAGTAAAGTAAAAGTCAATGTCACCATATTTTTGGCAATTTCTAGGTCTATATTCTACCTTAATGAAGGAGTAGCAAAACATTTCCTACAGAATTTCAGGTGTAGACTGCATGAACATTCTTCTATTATTTAATCCCTGTATAATTATCCTCACAAAGTTATCCAACTATGGACATTTTCTATTTTCCAAACAAAAACCTGATTGCAGTGTTGATAATACACAATTCAAATAAAAAATTTCTAGGTGCTGTGCATAAAGGAGACAAGTGAGGAAAAGCAAATAAATCACAAATTAAAAATAAATATATAATAGGTTAGTTGAAATTAAGAACTATGTAGATAAGTAAAGTAGAATATGGAGGATTTAGAAGTAAGCTTCCCAAATGGTCCTCAGTGATTCTTGCCTATTAGTATGCATGCCCTTACGTAGTCCTCTGCTACACTGAATACAGATGACCTATGTAACCAGTAGCGTTTTCAGAAATGATAAGGGCTAGGTCATAAACAACACTGAGCTTTCCCTTTACTCCAGCCTGGGAGCTCTCATGCTGGTGAGAAGCCCTCATGTCGTGAAGAGACTTGTACAGTCATGGGGAAAAGCTGAGGCCTCCAACCAAAAACTAGCATTAACTTTCCAGGCATGTGAATGAGTGAGATACCTTGGAAATGGATCTTTCAGCCCCACTCATGACTTCTGATGATTGTTTCTTCAGCTGACCTCTTGCTTTCAACATGACTAGAGATCCGAAAGAGAATCACTCAGCTAAGTCACTATCTTAATTCCTGATCCACAGAAATGGAGACAATACATATTTATTGATTTAAACCCCTGAGGCTGGGGTAATTTTTTATTCAAAAATAGATAACTAATATAGGGAATAAGAGCAACTGTGGTAGGAGGGAGGTATTATATAACAGGTGGCCAGTGGAAAAACTCTGATAAGTGATACTGAGCATAGAGCTAAAAGCAGGTAAGGGAAATAAACATCTGAAAGAAGTATATATAATCAGTGAGTAAGGCTCTTACGCAGAAGAGTCCTTCAGAGCTTTTTAAAGCAAGGAGTGAAGAGGTGAGGTTAGAGCAGCAGTGGGACAGAGGGGCAGATCATTGTGAAGACTTTGGCTTTTACTCCTGAGGAGATGGAAGGACATTAATGGTTTTTGAACAGAAGAGTCGCATGATCTGACTTGAGCTCACTATGACTCCAGTGACACTTTACAGGAAAGTGATAGTAAAAGCAACAGCATCAATCAGAAAGGTAGTGCAACAATCAAGGTACAAAATGATAATAGCTAGGATCAGGGTAACAGGAGTGGAATTAAGTGATTGGATTTCAGATATATAAATTGTCTGATAGTTGTCCCCCAGCCTCTGCATAAGCCCTCTGTTCTCAAAAGGAGTAGGCTAAAGTTCTTATCTTTTGAAGAAACTGGGGGAAACATGGACAAAGGAATGAGGCAAGACAGAAAAACAGTAGTCAACTTTGAGAAGTGAGGAGGCAAATGGTGAGTCTCTGAATCCCAAATAGTCTCCTGACCTATTCTGTTGGTATAAGATCAATTAAACAGGCAACAAGAGATTACTGGAACTGCTGCTACTGTCCTTGAAAGTTCCAAATAAACTGAGATTCCAGATGGTCCCCATGGATACATAAACTGAAATGGAAAACTATCAACAGGTGGTACCAAGCCACAGCAAAGACTGAGATGGATTGGATTGCAGCAGGACCCTAGAGCCTCCAACCTGCTAGCTGAAGGCTGCTTTCTGCCGTTTCATTAATGTCTCCAATAACGTGATGCACATTTTTAAACTGAATTCTGTGTACATGACTTTATTGCATTGTGGCAAGTTTCATTAAGTTTCAAAGAGTAGCTAACAAGAAGAGTTGCCGATGATTTGGATGTGGAATACGAGAGAATAATAGAAGAGTCGAAAATGACTTCAAAATTTTTGACCAAAGCAACTAGAAGAATGGAGGTGCTATTTACTGAGATGAGGGAGATTACAGGAGGAACTGGTTGGAGAGCAAAAACCATGATTCAATTTTGGACGTTTTAAGGTTTTTTTTTTCTTTTGGTAGTTATTACACATCCAATTGGAGATGTTTAGTGGATTTGGATATATGATTCAAAAATACAGAAGTCCTGTGCTAAGATATAACTTTAGATGTATCAGCATATTGATTTCTAAGGCCATGGGAATTGATGGGTTGTTATTATTGTTAGGTTAACTAATACTTGCTCTGTGCTAGCCACTGTTTTATACATACTGATAGGAACACCTAGGCTGGGAGAAATAACTAATGATGTAAAAGAGGGAGAATAATAGCTGCAGCAGCACAGAATTCAGTGCATACATAGATGGTTTCACCTTAGATAGAAGCAGGGACAATGCATTCACTGTAACAGGACTTAAAGCAGAAAATACTGGGACATATGTGAATAGGTTGGTACGTTTGCCATTAGAAGAACATAGAGAGTCACATCTGATTATTTTTTACTGAAATAAGATGTAAAATCATCAATTATGAGTAAAAAGGGGCTGGGTGCAGTAGTTCATATCTGTAACCCCAGCACTTTGGGAGGCCGAGATGGGTAGATAGCTTGAGTTCAGGAGTTCAAGACCAGCCTGGGCAACATGATGAAACTCCATCTCTATAAAAAATACAAAAAAATTAGCTGGGTGTCGTGGTGCACCTGTACTCCCAGCTACTTGGGAGGCTGAGGTGGGAGGATTGCTTGAGCTCGGAAAGCTGAGGTTGCAGTGAGCTGAGATCAAGCCACTGTATTCCAGCCTGGGTGACAGAGCCAGACCCTGTCTCGACTAAATAATTAAATAAATAAAGTGAAAAGGTGAAGAATGCTGTTGAAATTTGAAGTACTGTCTCGATATTGAATTTAATAGGCGTTTATAAAACTCTGACAAGTTTCTGTTTCTTGGTCCTGGAATTATTCCCTTTTTGTTATTAAAAATCAAAGTATGGTCTAGCCCAGAGAGTACAGATAATGAACAATGGCAGATTGTAAAACATCATGTATTCTTTATTATCTACTTTATCTTTTATATATATGTATACTTACATAATTATGTTGTAAAATCATGCATAGTGAGATTTTATAAGATTATAAAATTATAAATATTATCTACTCATAGCCTTTATTACAGATAAAATTGAGAGCCAGAGAATTTCAGTGATTTGCACAGTATAAGACCTAGCTACATAGCGATAAAAAAGAATAGATTCCATATATATTAATTTTATTTCCAATGATATGCCATGTCTTTTATGTTTCAGTAACTTATGAAGCAATTTTCTAGTTGGCATTAAGCTTCATATTAGTCCTGTAGACCAAATGGTTGCTGACATGGCATTTAACTTTACCTCTATTATAAACTGAAGGCATTCATTTATGAGGTTTTCTCCTGGTGCTTGAAGTTATTGGCTCTTTCTCATTATTCAAGTATAACAAATGCTACTCTCTCAGAAAGATCTTTTCTTACCAACTCCACACATACACCTCTGTGACTGTCACTATGACACCATCTTATTTTATTTTCCTCAAAACAATATACCTCAAAGTAATTATTACATTTGTTGTTTTTGTCTCCAATAATACATAATTCCTTTACAAATGTAAGCTTTATGAGTGCCAGGAGATTTTTCTAGCTTGATTATATCTTTAAGTGCAGCACCTAGCATTTAGCACAGCTCAAACTATTTTAATGAATTAATAAATAAGTGGACAAACTAGAGTTTTAAAACATCTGAAAATTATATCTACTTATATATATTTATATATAGTATATCTACTACATATATATATTATACATATATATATATATATATATATATATTTTTTTTTTTTTCTGAGACGGAGTCTCACTCTGTTGCCCAGACTGGAGTGCAGTTGCACAATCTCAGCTTACTACAACCTCTGCCTTTTGGGTTCACGTGATTCTCCTGCCTCAGTCTCCCTAGTAGCTAGGCTTACAGGTGCATGCCACCAAGCCTGGATAATTTTTGTATTTTTAGTAGAGACGGGGTTTCACCATGTTGGCCAGGCTGGTCTTGAACTCCTGTCCTCAAGTGATCCACCCGCCTCGGCCTCCCAAAGTGCTGGGATTACAGGCATGAGCCACCATGCCTGGCCCATAATATATTTCAGTTTACTTATACTTTAGCAAAATTCCTAAAGTGGATATTTTAACCTTGCTTTTGACAGTAAATTATAATATTTTGATTTCTATACATCTTAAATGTATTTTTACTTAGAAATAATTTCAGAATTAAAGGTAAAAAACAGTACAAAGAATTTCTGCGTATCCTTTACTCAGATTCCCCAAATGTAAACATTTTACCACATCTGTGTTATCATTTCCTCTCCACCTACCCTCCCTTACCAGTCATATTGCTGCTTTGCCCATAAACATGTCAGCATATATATCACAAAGTCAAGGACATTCTCAGACATCACCACAGTGCAATTACCAAATCAGGAAACTAATACTGATACAATGTTATCTAATCTACAGCCCTTATTCAAATATAACCAACTATCTCACTAATGTCTTTTATAGAAATATAAGTTTTTTCTGGCCCAGGATCCAATTCAAAATTATAAATTGGATTTGGTTGTCAGGTCTCCTTTATTCTAGAACAGTGTCTCAGTCTTTAATAACCTTGATATTTTGTAGAAATCCCTCAATTTAGATCTGTCTGATGTTTCTTCAACTACATGTTCGCATTTTCGCTTTTGGCAAGAATAACAGAAAAGATGTGTCTTCTAGGTACATCATAGCTGGAAGTACATGACATTTGTCCTATCACTAACAACACAGACTATTGTTACTTGGTTACAGTGGTGTCTGGAAGTTTGTCCACTATAAAGTTCCTATGTTCCTTTTGTAATTATTAAGTATCTTATGGGACGATACTTTGAGATTATGTGAAAACTTTATTTCTCATCAGCATATTTCCACTCACTAATTTGATTGATTCTTTACTGAAACATTTATTACTATCGGGGGTGGTTAGATTTTTTTTTCTAATTCCATCATTCGTCTATATTTACTACTTAATATTTTATTATTAGAGTGTTCCTTTACCCCATTTATATTCATTTATGTGTTTATATAAAAAACTCATGACTTTGAATCTAACTATCATTATTTATTTTGATGCTCAATTGTCCAAAGTTTGGTCAGTGGGGGCCCTTTAAACTAGTTCCTATGCCTTTTTGTCGTGTCTCCATCACTATTTGATCACTTCCTTAGTTACTATCACACAAAAAGATATTGTAATTGAACTTGAACTTTCTCTACACCAGCCTGGAACTATCATTTTTCTTTAAGGAACCCCTATTTTTTTTTAGTAAAGAATGGTATTTAGAAACCATTATCTGGATGGCAGGGATGCTCATTGATATTAGGGAGAATTGTTTCTAGGTTATCTTGGTAAACAAAGATAGGACATGCACGCATGCACACACACACATCTGTTCCTAGATGCCATGAGTTCATAATGGCATGTCAAATTCTAATGTAATATCAAAAGCTGCATTCTAGTCTCCACTTTATGTATCTGTAACTTGCTTCTTTGACAATAAAAAGCTTGTCTCATAGACTACTATATATTATCCACTCCCTACTAGAATACACTTCAAATAGTTTCAGAATTGCTAACTTATACCCGTGTAATATCGTTTGGCTGTGTCCCCACCCAAATCTCATCTTGAATTGTAATAATCCCCACATGTCATGGGTGGAGCCAGGTGGAGGTAATTAAATCATAGGGGCAGTTTCCCTCATACCTTTCTTATGGTAGTGAATAAGTCTCATGAGATCTGATGGTTTTATCAATGGGAATTCCCCTGCACAAGCTCTCATGTAAGACATGCCTTAGGTATGATTGCTTTTGCCATGATTGTGAAGCCTCCCCAGCCATGTGAAACTGTGAATCCATTAAAGCTCTTTTTCTTTATAAATTACCCAGTCTCTGGTCTGCCTTCATTAGCAGTGTGAGAACAGACTAATATGCCCTGTGAAAAATAAACCTACTAACTAGAATAAATTTTTTTTAAAGTTCTTTTTGTCTGTAACCTGAGGATATATAATCAAAGTGCAATGTTCAAAGCTCTTTAAATGAGTCTGCTCTCTTCCCATTCAGTCATAGCATGTTATTTATTTGAAATATAATTAGCCTCATTTCTGTTAATATTCCATCATTTTCCCCTCAATCTTATTGATTTCATCCATTCCTTCATTTATTTTAGGATGTGCAACATCATCTTGGTACTAAAAGTCAGAACTATACAAATACATATACTTAGAGAACTCTCTCTCCTCTGAACCCATGCATTCTACCTCATTCCTTCTCTTTCTCTCTGTTTTTTTTTTCTCTCTCTCTCTTCTCTCTCTCTCATGTTTTTAATCATCCCTGGTGGTAACTAGCTCATTATTTAGTTTTAGTTTATGTTTCTTGTGTTTTGCTCTGCACAAATAAGCACATATGTATGCATTTCTATTTCCCTTTTTTCCTAAATAAAAGTTATAGGTGTTAGACTTCTTTTGCATTTTTCTTTTTAAAAATTCACAAAACAGTATACTACAAGTTATTCTATATTAGAATAGGGGTCTTCTTTATTATTTTTAAGTTGTATAGTACTACCTTGGATGAACATTCTCTCATTTGTTCAACTTCTCTTGTACGTAAAGGCATTTAATTTATTTCCAATATGTTGCAATTATAAACAATGCTGTAGTGAATGACTTTATGCATGCATTTTTTTAATTGTTGGATGAACATCTTCAGAATAAATTCCTAGAAAAGATGTCTGCATTGAAATGTAAATGTCTAAATACTTTAATTAGATACTACCAAATTCCCTCTCTAAAGGTTGTACCAATTGGCACCTTTGAGATTGTCAGTATGAGAGTGCCAGATTACATATAACCTCACCAACAAATGTGTTGCCATACTTTTTAACTTTTTCCAATCTGAGAGATAAAAAATATATTTCTGTAGTTTCAATTTCCACTTTGGTATTATCAGTGAGGTTAAATAACTTTTCAAATATGTAAGGGTCAATTTTACATGTATTTTTGTAAATTGTTTATCTTTTCTATCAAGCGTTTGGTGTTTCTTCTCATTTTTTAACAGTTCTTTATACATTAGGGATATTAGCCCTTTATCTGGCTATATATTGCAAATACTTTTTTCAGATGTCTGTTAACCTTCTGATTTATCGGTTTTTAATGATCCTCTAATTTTCACATATAAAATATACTACCAAGAGCTTATTTCTCTTTCATATTTACCTTTACCTCTCTTTATCCTTTCACTTTAATTTGTATCATTACATTGTCAGAATATGTAACATTTCTACATTATACTTATATCCTTGTACCCATATTTGTTTTAATCTTATATCTATGATAAAATATGGGGGTTTACCATATATCCCATTCCTGAAGTTTTCCTAGTTGTCCCTTCATTTAGAAACAAACCATCTCTAGCAGACTTTACCTATTGTTGTAAGATCTGAATACAGAATCCCTAGTAAAACTGCTTCCTAGTTCCACACTCCCCACCCTGTACAATTGCTCTATTGCTCTTACTTTGTATGTTGTTTTGGAGAAGTCTGACTCTAGTCTATGTTTTCCCCTTTTGTAAATCATTTAATATTTTTTCTAGGAGGCCTTAAGAAAATTATTTTCTGGATCTCAAAATCTAATAGTTTTACCAGGATATGCCTCAAAATTCACTCTTCCAGGTTGATTTTTCCAGCTACCCACTGAGCTCTTACTATATGTACATTTAGGTCTTCATTTATTCCTAGAAAGTGTTCTTGAATTAAGTTTTAAATATTAGCCCTCTTCTATTGTTTTCTTTTTCTGCTTCAAGGATTATAGATTTTTGTTTTTTGTTTTTTAATTTCAATAGTTTTTTGGGGGACTGGTGGCTTTTGGTTACATGGGTAAGTTCTTTAGTGGTGATTTCTGAGATGTTGGTGCACCCACAAAGAGTATAATTAATATGTCTTCTTCTTTGCCTGTCTTCCATTTCAGCCACTTCTTTTCTGTTCCATTTTACTTTTCTGTGTGTCACTTTTCAATATCTTTTCTGTTTTCCAACTTCGACATATCATAAAATTTTCAGTCTGTCCTCCCTTGGGCACTCTATAATTTAGTCTTCATATTTATGACAATTTTCTCCTTTTCCTCATTTCTCTCCTGAGTTTAATCAATCTCTTTTGATTTCTATAGCTTTTTGTCCACTTTGCCTTTAATGTTTTCATATCTACAAATGCTTAAGAATTCTAAATCAAGTTTGGAGCTTTTTATTACATTTTTCTTCTGATTCATGATGCTTTCTGAAGGCAAATTTTTATCAGACGAAAATTTTGATTGTTATAGTAGAATTGTATAGATTTATTCACTTTTGTCTAATCCACTTTGTAGATCTGTGGTGGCTTACAAAATTTTTAGTTCAATGGTGCCCTCTTCTGTCAGCGTAGCAGAGCCTACTTTCTTTAATGGATATTTTGCGGGGCAGGGGAAGGGCCCAGGAAGGTGGGATTTCTTTTTGTTTTTTTCGTGTGGAAATACAATATCACTAAGTAATGTATTCATTTGTTTATTATTTTTACATAGGCTTTCATTCTATGACTGCATCTTATGAACTTATTCAGTCCCTAATTATGAAAATCTAAATCAAACACTTATTGCCAAATTAATCTCCATAGAAACTGTACTAAAATATACGACTACTGGCAATGTGTGAAAAAGTCTACTTCCTCACAGCCTCTGATATGCTATATTATCTAACATTTTACTCCTTAACTATTTTACAGGCCTGTGGAAAATGTCATTACAGAGTAGTTTTATTTTATATTCATATTATGAGTGAGTTGAGTATTTTTCATATGTTTAGGAACTATTTTCCTAAATCGTTCTGTATTTTCATATCCTTTACCCTAATCTGGTACATTTCTAAATAACTAATTGGGCCTTGAATAGGTTCTGTAATAAACACAATGCTGGCCCTTGCCTACAAAAGCTGCATTTAAAGAAGCAGAATGACTAGGCAAGGCTGAACACCTGACCTACAGGAAGAAAATTCATGGGCTGAACTTATCCAAGCAGATTTCCTTTACCCCTAAATTTGAAGTAATCTAAGACTGAGTCACTTAAGCTCATAAGTTCATAACCTCTTAAGAGAAAATATCTTGTAGATTTGGGATTTTAGTTTCCCTTGGAGCTAGGACCACAATAAGCCAAAGTAATCTGCTGGCTGAAGTTATGAGTGAAGTGAGAAACAGAATGCTGATTGACAAGAAGAAAAAAATTAGAAGGAAACTCAGTGAAAAACAGAAATAAGAGATGGTGTGACTCTTGAAGATGTGAGAAAGAGGCTTAGCTTGCTTCAGTGTGATGGAAATTTATTTTTATTGTCTTTGATATTACCTGTTGTAGCCCTTTTTAAAAAAAATTAGCTTTTTTCTTTGAATTAGTTTGTGTGAATTATTTTTTCCTTGATTAGAATGCCTTTCTTATGGAAAACGTTAGTGTTGTTCCCTGTTGCTTCAGGGATACAAATAAAGCCAATGGATGAAATATACAAAGAATAATCTAACTCAATTATTCAACTTATGGAATGAATTCTCTCAGAAAGGCAAATGCTTCCTTTTATTGGAATCATTCCAACAGAGACTGGGCAAATCCCAAATGAGAGATCGAATTAGATGCTAGTTAAGCTTTCTTTCATAACTGAAATTTTAAGACTCTATATATGATTCTGTTGTCTATTTAATGTTTGCTTACTGAATGAATTAAAGACTAAATTAAAAATACTTTTATTATAATAAAATATCTTTTACTACTGGAAGGAATGATTCTTCCAAAATATCTAGAAAACGATTTTCTAGTTAGTGAAAAGGAAATCAGCCTGTGATAGCTGTGAACTAGTCTGATATGTGTGGCTGGGCTTCACTATTGTTAGAAGCTGGCCTTGTACTGACAGTTAGGCCATGTTATTCCACTGTGGGACATAAACAATTTCACATGACACTAACATCAGAAAAGGTCACTCTGAGACCATGATAAGGTGAGACAAAAAAAGGTCAGTTTATAATTTTATCTTGGCATAGACAAAATCAAGGTCATTGTGTCACCCACGAAATACCTAACCTGCCTATCTCATGGCTAATGAGTGACTGCTGTTCCTTTACAAAAAATAGCTTTATCCTCTTTCTTGTCTGCCCTCTCTTTACTGAGATACTCAGTTATGGAATTGTCCCCACATTTTGATAGTACCCAATCTAGAGCAAATCTGTGCTTTCTTGTACCCTCCCACAAATCACCCAACCAACGTTCAAATGCTATCATAGGTTCTTTCCAACATCCTTTTATTAGTCTGCTCAGGCTGCCATACAAAATGCCATAGAATGGGTGACTTAAACAGTAGAAATTTATTTTCTCACAGTTCTGGAGATTGGAAGTCTGAGGTCAGGGTGCTAGTATGGTCTGTTTGTGGTGACTTGTACATGGCTGCTGCCTTCTCGTTGTGTCCACATATGGCAGGGGTGGGAGGAAGAGGAAACTCCCCTATATCTCTTCTTATAAGGGTACTGATCCCATCATGATGGACCCATCTTCATGACTTCATCTAAGTCTAATTATCTCCCAAAGGCCCCATCTCCAAATACAATTACATGAAGATTAGGGCTTTCAACATATGAATTTTGGGGGGGACACAAATATTCACCCATAACAACACTATTACTGAGATGTCTCACAGTTCCTTAGGGTTTATTCTCTTTCATTTTATCAAATAATAAAAAATCAACTTTTTCAACTAAAAGTGTGTTTCTGGTGTTCTTTAGCCGAGCACATTTACATTAGAAAATGCTGTCTTTTGCAAAAATTACTGCCACATTGTTTCATTAAGTTTAGAATATTGGGCAGGTGGAAAGTGTTGAACAGAGAGTAGGTATTCCTTGAATGAAAATTAAACCTGAGTGTTGAGAAAATTGCTTAAACTGTACTGCTAAGAACAAGGTCCTGATATTTGCATTTTATCTGCTTTCCTCCATTCATATCACGTTACAAACAAGATGGGATTTTGGAGGATGAAGTTGTCATTTAATTAATAAAACCGACTATTTAATGTGATCACAAATGGTATCAACAGATTCAAGCTGGCAACTGCTTAGTTCATAGGGACACCTTTCAGTCTGCTAATATTCGTCCAGATTATTTAGGTTAATACACTCTCTGTGGTTCTCCATTTAGAGACTATCATATCATTTAAATATATTAATAGTTCTTCAAATGTCCACAGGCAATGATAGTGGAATGCAAAACTCTCAAACTGATGCAAGCATAATTTATGGATTTTCCTAAATATTTATCTTTTCTACCACAGGTTTATATCAAAGTACTAACAGAATCATCTCAGGCAGGCTGAGTAAATATAGTCAGGCCACAAACATTCCTTACAGCCAAAGGTGCCAAAATTTCGAAAGTATTCCCTCTGCCTTTCGGCAGATAGCATCCTCAGTCTTGAGAGACAAATGTCTGTAAAAACTGACCCCCTATAAGATTCATTGCAAATTGCACAGTAACTCTTGGCCCAGAGCTTCTAACAACAAGCGAAAGCCAAGACCCAAAGAATTTAAATTACTCTGTACTGCTTAACTGAAAAAAAAAAATGGCTTAGTTACCTGTGAAACAGATACCACACCTATGGTTCAGTTTTAACGGAACTAGAGCTCCTGGTGCTTTATACATCTTTCCCTTTTAATCAATAATGCCGCAAATTATATAAACGTCTTTTATAGCTTAAGGCTTAAAGCCTTTTATCTGAATGTAAACACTGGACTAATGGGTAGAATTCCCCACTTAGCAGAATACCACCAATATAGAAAGTGCTTCTTTCTGGTGGTAACAGAATACCACCAATACAGAAAGTGCAGGGGGAGGGGTACCTTATCAGGGCTACTCAAACTTAAAGATGTACAGGAATCACATGATCTTGTGAAGAATGTGGGTCTGCGGTGGTGTCTGTATCTGACAGTCTGTATTTCTTTGTTTCTTTTTTTTCATTTTATTTTGAGATGGAGTCTCGGTGCGATCTCGGCTCACTGCAAACTCCGCCTCCCGGTTCAAGTGATTCTCCTGTCTCAGCCTCGCCAGTAGCTGAGACTACAGGCGCCTGCCACCACGCCCGGCTAATTTTTTGTATTTTTAATAGAGACGGGATTTCACCTTGTTAGCCAGGATGGTCTCCATCTCCTGACTTCGTGATCCGCCTGCCTCAGCCTCCCAAAGTGCTAGGATTACAGGCGCGGGCACTAGCCTACAGACAATCTGTATTTCTAACAAGTCCCAGGAGCTGCCCATGTCCATGCTGCTGGTCCAGATTTATTATTCTTTCTTTGATAGGAAAGCTACACGTCTGCTGTTTTGTTGTACAAGTAAAAATATTCCTTTGAGATTTCCTTCCTCCTTTCCCTTTCTCATCTACTCCATTCCCTGGGTAAGCTCATTCATGTAGAATAAAACACAGTCTAGGTTGTGTACCAAAACAATCCCACCTCCTGGATGTGTCAAATGTTAAACAAACAAAAATCAAACCAAAACCAGTATAATTTGCATAACAAGCAAAGTCAGATGCTTCTCATTAATTTCCTCTGATCACTAAAATTAAAAACAACTTGTCTGATGTTTAAAATTTAGACACAAACTTACTAGAAAAGAAAAAAATCTTACACATATTGTATAACAAAATGATGACTAAATTGTGTTCAATTTAACTCTGCCATTATTATATAATTATTACATATTACTACCTTATATAACAATTATTATTGCTTTTTTTCCCTTTATCATCAAGAAAAATCAAAGAGAAATTACGATCGTTTGTAGCACACATTAAAAAGTCCTTTCACAATAGTTGTCATTTTTTGGGCTGGAATTGTTAATATTTATATTCATTCTTCAACCCAATTAAAGCCCTTAAATCAATAATGGGTTGATTATTAGGGAAAATGACAAAGAAGTATCCATGGCTACAAGGGGTTCAAAACCTAAATATATAAAACCAGTACAATACACTGAAAAGATTAAAATTCAATTATGCCAAACAATTGGTTTAATTAATCCTTATTCTCCTTGAATTGATTAAAAAAATACCCCTTAGGCATGATCCTAAGCCCACGTCCAAAGTATTTGTAACTGAATTTTGAAATTGAAGTTTGGAAGATTTTTCCAAAATAATATATTTTTTGTCTGCTATTTTCCAATTCTAAGGATAATGACAGGAGAGGGGTTTCTTATAAATTACTTTACCACTAAAATTGACACTTTCAGTCTCAAATAATCTTCTTGCTCATTGACTACTGGCTGTGAGAACCTTAAGGTGACTATGTTTTTCCTTTAAATTGCATTATGTTTTCTCAAGGAAATCAGTTTTATATAATACGTTTTTCTAACTAAAAAGAAAACTTGAGTGTCTCACAGAGCAAATGTTTCTGTTGCAAATTCAATGCTTTTTACAATGACTAAAGGACTAATTAACAGGAAAAAAAAGTTACAATTTGTTAGTTGTGGTCAGCTTCAAGGTGTTCCTCAGGCCCCTCTATCTGTCACCTCCACCACTAAGATGAAAGAGAAGGTATTGGGCTAGCACTAACACACAACACCCATGTTTTAACAAGGGTGTTTGGTATCACATTTTTGTCTTTTATATCATCCTTGATTTCATCATTAGTGGCTACTTTCTGCTTTCCTTCTAGCTTTCATAATTCCTTACCCTTGAAAATAAATTTAATCATAATTAAAATATTATTAACAAATGAAGCTACCAGAAATTAATGCAGAATACTAAAAAAAACCATTTCTTAACATGCACTCCTTCAGCTGGCTTTCTGAGAGTGTTACACTGCTGTATCTATTAGAAGTGGTCTAGATATCCTATGGATTGACTCAGTGATCTCAATTACCTTTGACTGAATGAGTGGATTAATTAACAGATTAATGAATAAGTAAATGGTGAATATGCCAGTACATAATAAAAGAACATAACAGACTCTCATTTAAAGATGGTATATTTTGTCTTTTGAATGGTATTAGTCATTCAAAAGAGAATATCTTCTTAACCTGTGAATATCATTATATCCTGATTATTTAATTATTTTAAAGAAAAACATTATACAACTTTAAAAAAGTATTTCATTTTGAAGAAAATTTATTTGTATCACATTAATTGGTTCTTGGATGTTAAACGAACCTTCATTTTTGTGATAAACCTTGCTTGGTCATGTTGTATATACATATATATACAACATATATATATATATATGTGTGTGTGTGTACATATATATAATTTTTATATCTTGTTAGATTCAGTTTCCTAATATTTTATTGAGGATCCCTATGTTCATATTCATAAGAGGTTCTATTTTGTTTTCTTGTGATACATTTGTTTAGTTTTGGTTGGGCTAATACTCTACTCATAAAATGAGTTGGGAAGTATTCTTTTCGGGGGAAGAGATTGTGAAAAATTCTTATGCTTCTTAAAATGTTTGGTAGAATTCACCGCAAGCCATTTGGGCCCGGACTTTTTTCTGTGGTAGTAGTTTCATGTTGTTTGGTTTCTACTAAATCAATCTCTTTGTTTGTTATAGGTCAATTTAGATTGTCTATCTTTTTCTTGAATCAGTTTTAGTAGTTAGTGTCTTTCTAAAACATCTCATTAATTTCCTTTCTAATATTTATTTCTTTGCTTCTGCTTATTTTAGGTTTAGTTTACTCTCCTTTTCCCAATGTCTTAATATGGAAGGTTAGAATCTATTTTAATATAGTCATTTGCAGTGTCTTTCTAAAATGGAATTTGCCCATTTCATGTAAGGTGTCTAATACTTTAAGATACAGTTGTTTGTATTATTCCTTTATAATCCTGTTTAATTCTCTAGGGTCAGTAGTTATGTCCACTTTTTCATTTCTGATTCCAGTAATTTGAGTCTCTTTTGTTGTTGTTGTTCTTGGTTAACTGAGCTAAAGGTTTGTCAATTTCATTAGGCATTTCAAGGAACCAGCTTTTAGTTCATTATTTTTCTCTGTTTTTCTATTCTATATATCATTAATTTTCTTTCTAATATTTATTTCCTTGCTTCTGCTTGTTTTAGGTTTAGTTTACTCTTTTTTTCCCAATGTCTTAATGTGGAAGGTTAGGATCTATTTTAATATAGTCATTTGCAGTATAAATTTACCTCTAAGTACTGATTTCACTCTAACACATAATGTAATATTCTTTTATTTTTTTCTGAGAGAAAGAGTTTCCCTCTTGTTGCCCAGGCTGGAGTGCAATGGGGCAAGCTTGGCTCACTGCAGCCTTCACCTCCTAGGTTCAAGCAATTCTCCTGCCTCAGCCTCCCGAATAGCTGGTATTACAAGCATGCACCACCTGGCTAATTTTTTGTATTTTTACTTGAGACAGGGTTTCACCATGTTAACTAGGCTGGTCTTGAACTCCTGACCTTAAGTGATCTACCTGCCTCAGCCTCCCAAAGTGCTAGGATTACAGATGTGAGACACCACTCCTGGCCTTTTGTTATTCATCTAAAATCATATTAAAATTTATCTTTTGATATATTCATTGAATCTGATTATTTATTGTGTATCGCTTAATTTCCACATATTTGTGAGGTTCCAATATTTCTTTCTTTTTAATATCTAATTTCATTCCATTGTGGTCAGAGAACATACTTTGTATTTTTTTTAATCTTTTTACATTTATTGAGCTTCATTTTATGGCTTAGCATATGTTCTATTTTGAATAATGTTTTAGGCACACTTGAGAAGAATGTAGAGTCTGCTGTTGTTGAGTGTTATCTATAGACATGTATTAGGTCTAGCATTGTTAAAACCTAGATCTGTTTGACCTTCTGCCTGGTGATTCTAGCCATTATTAAAAGTAGAATACTGAAGTCTCCAACTATGTTGTTGAATTGTCTATTTCTTTTATTTCATTTCTGTATTTGCTTCACGTATTTTAGTTTTCTGCTATTTGCTGCATATATGTATATACAGGTTGAGTATCCTTTAATCTAAAATGCCTGGGACCAGAAGTGTTTCAGATTTTGGAATATTTACATATACATAATGAGATATATTGAGACTGGGATCCAAGTCTAAACACAAAATCGTTTATGTCTCATATACACCTTATACATACATATAGACCAAAGGTAATTTCACACAATATTTTAAACAAGACATGGTCCTGGGGACAACACCTGCTTTTGGCCTTCACTCAGACCTCATTGACACCAGGGTACTAAAAACTAGGGCCAATACTCATCACTGCCATGGACAGTAGGATAATTTTAACAAACATCACTTCACAGACTGACAATTTCTAAAACTCCTCTGTAACTATGTTAAATGTTTGAATTTTCTGTCCATTCTCTTTTCCAGGGGGAGACATATATACTTCATAAAATAGCTACTGGAGGTATTAGAACAAATATGATGAAAATTTAGTATTCTGGAATAACTTAGCCAGGTAATCAGGTCTTGAATAATCAAAAGTTGATTTTTAAAACCACACCCCTTGTTTCTCTTAAATTTGTTGTTAAATTGTATAACCCCTTAAAGAATCTTTAAACATGGACCTACATATTGAGCAAAATCATGTATTCCCTTAAAGTAATGCATTTATTATGTGAAACCTTCTCAATATATTTTATGTTAATCATTTCAGTTGATAGATTATCATCTTAATTCTAATTTTCTCCTCAGATATTAAATAAAGCTCCAGTCAACAAAAAATTGAATCTATAATACATTTATATTTATTCATATATATCTGTATTGGAATAACATATTTTGTTTGAACATTTTCAACAAATTTGGAGGGTATATCTCGAATACTGCTTAATAGCCTACTCAAAATTAACTGAGTCAGAGAGAGCCGGTGCTCACTACTATCCATATTCTTATCACTGGGTGTATGGCTAGAATACATTTTCCAGTCACAGTTGCAGTTAGGTATAACCAGATGACTGAGTTCAGTTCAATGGAATGTGAAGAAAAGTGATGTGCACAGTTCCAGGCCCAGCTTATAAAACTGTATCTCATATAATTCCCTAAGGACTCCAAGAAATGAGAAAAAGGTACAGCTGCACAAATGGAAGGAAAACCTGGCTTGCAGAAGGCATGGAAATAGGACCTGGCAAACTGCAAGGATGTATATAAGCAAGAAATAAGATTTTATTGTGATATACTACTGTGATTTTAGAGATTGTTAGACCAACAGGAATTACTAGAACTGACTATCACAATTTTGGCTATCTTTTTTCTTTTGTAAAGAGTAGAGTAGCACATAATTGTAAAGATTTCAATGAATTATGTTGAGAAACTTTTATTATTTGAATTCTGCTCTAATTTAATAAATCTGAGTTCCAAATACTCATTAATTCCTCATGATCTGAATGCCACTCCAAGCCCAAGCATACACAGTCTTAGTGTCATATCAGCATGAGCTGGGAAGGTGAGAGAGGAGAGAAAAAAGTCTAAAAATCTCTCTATAGGGAATTATTATTTGAAAGCCAGTCTAAAAATAAAGAGTTTTTTGTTGGTTTTGTTTGTTGTTGTTTTTTTATGAACCAGTTGTAGCAATGTCCTATGTGAGGAACACTTGGGGAGCCCACTGAGAGAGGTACAATGTCAAGGGAAAAACAAGGTGAAGAATCAAAGTGAAAAAGTTTGAACAACCAAAGAGATAGCAATTTTTAAATGGCTATATCCAAGGTGTTATATATGCTGTGATTGGCTTTGCAGAGGTCATTAAGGCCAACGTCCAGCTCAGCGAACATTTGATTGCTGATTCAAAAAGATGTGTCATAAAATTAAGATGTTATGTACAAATCAAGAAATGGTTTCAAAAGAAGAAATTAAGTATGCTGAGAAATTCAGTATCTGTTGTCTATCTGAGATTTTTTGATCAATCCCTAAAACATAATGATGAACATAAGGTTGTATGCAATTCCACTGCTAAATCATGTCAGAATTGTTAAAAATTCCTATTCATATGACAAACTCTAGTACTTAAAGATTTAAAAGTATTGTGTGGTTGTCTAAATCTCTTCATAGATCTCTAAAAACTTGTTTTTTGGAGATGGGTGCTCCAATGTTGGGTGCCTATATATTTAGGACAGTTACCTCTTCTTTTTGGATTGAATCCTCATCATTATACAATGTCTTTTTTTTTTGTCCTTTTTTGATCATTGTTGGCTTAAAGTTTTTTTTTTTTATCTGATATAAGAATAGCAACCCTTGCCCTTTTTTGTTTTCTGTTTGCATGATAGATTTTTCTCCATCCCTCTACTTTGAGTCTATAGGTGTAGTTGCTTGTATGATGGGTCTCCTGAAGACAGCAGACAACTGGGTCATGCTTCTTTAACCAGCTGTGCCTACCCTTTTAAGCACGGCGTTAGCCCATTTACATTCAAGGACAATATTGATATGTTAGGATTTGATCCTGTCATCATGTTGTTAGCTGGTTATTACAAAGGCTTGATTGTGGAGTGACAATAGGCTGCTACATATTCAAGTGTGTTTTTTTTTTGGTAGCAAGGACTGTTCTTTTATTTCCACGTTTAGTACTCCCTTTATGACCTCTTATAAGGCAAATCTAGTGGTAATGTATTCTCTGAGCATTTGCTTATCTGAAGGGAATTTTATTTCTCCTTTGCTTATGAAGCTTTGGTGAGATATTAAATTCTTGGTTGGAATTTCTTTTCTTTAAGGATGCTGAAAATAGGCCCCAATCTCTTCTCACTTGCAAGGTTTCTGCTGAAAGATCTGCTGTTAGCCTAATGGAGTTCCTTTTGTAAGTGACCTGCTTCTCTCTGTGTGCCTTTAACATTTTTTCTTTCACATTAATCTCAAAGAATCTGATAACTATGCATCTCGAGGATAGTTGTCTTGTATAGTATGTCACAGGGGTCCTCTGAATTTCTTAAATTTGTATGTCGACCTCTAGCAAGATTGGGAAAATTTTCTTGAACTATATTTTTAAATATGTTTTCCAAGTTGTTTGCTCTTTCTCCTCTTTCAGGAATGCCAATGAGTCAGATTTGGTCTCTTTATACAATCTCATATTTCTTGGAGGTTTTTGTTCATTTCTTTTTTTTTTTTTTATTGCATTTTAGGTTTGGGGGTACATGTGAAGAACATGGAAGATTGTTGCATAGGTACACACATGGCAGTGTGATTTGCTGCCTTCCTCCCCCATCACCTATATCTGGCATTTCTCCCCATGCTATCCCCTCCCCAACTGCCCACCCCCCCACTATCCCTCCCCTTTTTCCCCCGACAGACCCCAGTGTGTGATACTCCCCTCCCTGTGTCCATGTGTTCACATTGTTCAACACCCGCCTATGAGTGAGAACATGCGGTGTTTGATTTTCTGTTCTTGTGTCAGTTTGCTGAGAATGATGGTTTCCAGGTTCATCCATGTCCCTACAAAGGACACGAACTCATGGTTTTTGATGGCTGCATAATATTCCATGGTGTATATGTGCCACATTTTCCCTGTTCATTTCTTTAAATTCTTTTCATTTTCGTTTGCCTGTGTTGTTTTGAAGGAGCAGTCTTCAAGCTCTGAGGCTCTTTCCTCTGCTTGGTTTATCCTGTTGTTAATGCTTCCAATTGTACTTTGAAACTCCTGTAGTAAATTTCTCATCTTTGAAAGTTCAGTTTGGTTCATTCTTAAATGGTTATGTCATCTTTCAACTCTTGGATCATTTTACTGTTTTGCTTGGATTGGATTACAACTTTCTCTTATATCTTGATGAGCTTGCTTGCCATCTGATTCTGAATTCTAACATTTTAGCTATTTAAGAGAAAAACCTGAAATTGTGAAACTGCATTTTCTATGGAGTATAATAAAGGAAAAACTCCTATTCCTGAATGTCTCTGAATCCCTAAAACTACTCCCCTTTGCCTCCACAGGTTATCAGTTCCCAGTGAACATCTGTTCCATATCCTTTCATAGTAACTAGATGAATCCCTGAAATGCGGATGTTGTTTTTCAATTGAGCTGCTTCTTGTTTATACAACAAGGATTTACACATAGGTGCTCCAGATAATATGGTGACAATGTGGCATATGAAGCTTTTTAAAACTTTTTAAAGTATTGCAATTACCAAAAAATTTAACAATGTTAATGCCACATGTCATTAATTCTAAACGATGCATTTTTCTATATTTTAACATTTCTGAAATTAGGACCTGTTTTTAAAAAGGTGGCAGCTTATAATCTCTATCATACAGGGAGTAGACATGTTGGGGCTGTCAATGAAGGAGTGAACGAGGTTATATTCTTACATATGACCAGACAATTGCAATGCCTTGATCTTAATGTCTACAACTTTACAAAGATAATTTAAGAAAGGAATATCAAGATCAGTTGTTGTCAAAAAAAACCTTTCACTGAAATATTCTGGAAGTCAGGAAAGTGGCAGTTTCAAAACTGGCAGACTGGATGAGTATCAATGACTTGAAAGAAAATACTAGAGATAACACTGGATTAGTATTTTAGAAACACCTACAGCACTAATGTTCTAGATGATCCAAGAGATAATATGTTTGAAAAACAGATACTGACAAGTTGAGTTTAAAAGTGATTCAGAAGAATTGAACTCTGAATGCAAAGATGTTTGAGGAATATAATAAATGCATTTTGTTTAAATTTTCTTTTTGCATGAGTGCCCAGAAGTAATTATTAAAAATCCACATATATATGAGTCTAAAATAATTCTTTTAGCAAGTATAAAATAAAGATCTGAAGTAATAAGACAGTATTATGACACAGTTTAATTAGAATTTTTTGGTAGTATATAAGGTATATCTTTTATTAGAAAGAATTTTAGATTCAATAGAATCTGAAAACAAAGTTACTCCTTCGATATAGTAGACAATGTTAGCTCCTTGACTAGTAAATTTTTATTAAAATTTTCTAGGAACTTCAAAATTTATATTTAACACACATATATGATGTGACTGTTACATAATGAGATCGAACAATGCTTTTAAAAAATTTTTTTTATTTTATTGCACTTTAGGTTCTGGGTTACATGTGTAGAACATGCAGGATTGTTGCATAGGTACATACATGGCAATGTGGTTTGCTGCTTCTATCCCCCCATCACTGATATCTGGCATTTCTCCCCATGTTATCCCTCCCCCAACCTCCCTACCCTCCCATTGTCCCTTCCCTATTCCCCACCAACAGACCCTAGTGTGTGATGCTCCCCTCCTTGTGTCCATGTGTTCTCATTGTTCAACACCCGCCTATCAGTGAGAACATGCAGTGTTTGATTTTCTGTTCTTGTGTCAGTTTGGTAAGAATGATCGTTTCCAGATTCACCCATGTCCCTACAAAGGACACCAACGCATCGTTTTTATGGCTGCATAGTATTCCCTGGTGTATATGTGCCACATTTTCCTTGTCCTTATCATCGATGGGCATTTGAGTTGGTTCCAGGTCTTTGTAAACAGTGATGCAATGAGCATTCCTGTGCATGTGTCTTTATAATAGAATGATTTATAATCCCTTGGCTATATACCCAGTAATGGGATTGCTGGGTCAAATGGAATTTCTCTTTCTAGGTCCTTGAGGAATTGCCATACTGTCTTCTGCAATGATTGAACTAATTTACACTCCCACTAACAGTGTAAAAGTGTTCCTATTTCTCCACATCCTCTCCAGCATCCGTTATCTCCAGATTTTTTAATGATTGCCATTCTAACTGTCGTGAGATGGCATCTCAATGTAGTTTTGATTTGCATTTCTCTAATAACCAATAATGTTGAGCATTTTTTCATAAGTTTGTTGGCCTCATATATGTCTTCTTTTGAAAAGTGTCTGTTCATATCCATCACCCACTTTTGAATGGGGTTGTATGTTTCTTGTAAATCTTTGTAGATTCTGGATATTAGCCCTTTGTCAGATGGGGGAGATTGCAAACATTTGTAGATTCTTTGTAGATTCTGGATATTAGCCCTTTGTCAGATGGGTAGATTACAAGAAATTTTCCCCATGCTGTTTGTTGCCGGTTCACGCTAATGACTGTTTCTTTTGCTGTGCAGAAGCTCTGGAGTTTAATTAGGTCCCATTTGTCTATTGTGGCTTTTGTTGCCAATGCTTTTGGTGTTTTAGTCATGAAGTCCTTGCCTATGCCTATCTCCTGAATGGTTTTGCCTAGGTTTTCTTCTAGGGTTTTTAATGGTGTTAGGTCTTATGTTTAAGTCTTTAATCCATCTGGAGTTAATTTTAGTGTAAGATGTCAGGAAGGGGTCCAGTTTCTGCTTTCTGCACACTGCTAGAGAGTTTTCCCAACATCATTTATTAAACAGGGGAATCCCTTCCCGTTGCTTGTTTTTGTCAGGTTTGTCACAGATCAGATGGTTGTAGATGTGTGGCATTGCCTCTGAGGCCTCTGTTCTGTTCCATTGGTCTATATCTCTGTTTTGGTACCAGAGCCATGCTGTTTTGGTTACTGTAGCCTTGTAGTATCGTTTGAAGTCAGGTAGCGTGATGCCTCCAGCTTTATTCTTTTTACTTAGGATTGTCTTGGCTATGCAGGTTCTCTTTGTTCCAATGAAGTTTAAGGTGGTTTTCTGCAGTTCTGTGAAGAGGGTCATAGGTAGCTTGATGGGGATAGTGCTGAATCTATAAATTACATTGGGCAGTATGGCCATTTTCACAGTATTGATTCTTCCTAACCATGAGCATGGAATGTTTCTCCATCTGTTTGTGTACTCTCTTATTTCGTTGAGCAGTGGTTTGTAGTTCTCCTTGAAGAGGTCCTTTGCATCCTTTGTTAGTTATATTCCTAGGTATTTTATTCTCTTTGTAGCAATTGTGAATGGCAGTTTGCTCTTGATTTGGCTTTTAGTCTGTTATTGGTGCCTAGGAATGCCTGTGATTTCTGCACATTGATTTTGTATCCTGAGACTTTGCTGAAGTTGCTTATCAGTTTCAGGATATTTTGGGCTGAGACAAAGGGGTCTTCTAAATACGCAATCATGTCATCTGCAAATAGAGACAGTTTGACTTCTGCCTTTCCTAATTGAATATCCTTTATTTCATTTTCTTGCTTGATTGCTATGGCTAGAACTTCCAATACTATATTGAGTAGGAGTGGTGAGAGAGCGCACCCTTGTCTAGTGCCAGATTTCAAAGGGAATGCTTCCAGTTTTTGCTCATTCAGTATGACATTGGCTGTGGGTTTGTCATAAATAGATTTTATCATTTTGAGATACGTTCCATTGATATCTAGTTTCTTGAGTGTTTTTAGCATAAAGGGCTGTTGAATTTTGTCGAAGGCCTTCTCTGCATCTGTTGAGATAATCACGTGGTTTTTGTCTTTGATTCTGTTTATGTGGTGGATTACATTTATAGACTTGAGTTTGTTGAACCAGCCTTGCATCTCTGGGATGAAGCTTACTTGGTTGTGATGGATAAGCTTTTTGCTGTGCTATTGCAATTGGTTTGCCAGTATTTTATTGAACATTTTTGCATCTATGTTCATCATTGATATTGGCCTGAAGTTTTCTTTTTCTGTTGAGTCTCTGCCGGGTTTTGATATCAGGATGATATTGGTCTCATAAAAGGATATGGGAAAGATTCCCTCTTTTTGGATTGTTTGGAATAGTTTCAGGAGTGGTACCAGCTCTTCTTTGTATGTTTGGCTGTGAACCCATCTGGACCTGGGCTTTTTTTGGTTGGTAGGCTATTAATTGCTGCCTCAACTTCAGCCCTTGTTATTGGCCTATTCAGGGTTTTGACTTCTTCCTGGTTTAGGCTTGGGAGGGTGCAAGTGTCCAGGAATTTATCCATTTCTTCCAGGTTTGTTGGTTTATGTGCATAGAATTGTTTGCAGTAATCTGTGATGGTAGTTTGTATTTCTGTAGAATCACTGGTGATATCCCTTTTATCATTTTTTATTGCATCTATTTATTCGATTCTTCTCTCTTTTCTTTTACATTAATCTGGCTAGTAGTCTGTCTATTTTGTTGATCTTTTCAAAACACTAGCTCCTGGATTTATTGATTTTTTTAAGGGTTTTTTTGTGTCTCTATTTCCTTCAGTTCTGCTCTGATCTTAGTTATTTCTTGTCTTCTGCTAGCTTTTGAGTTTTTTTGATCTTTCTCCTCTAGCTCTTTCAATTTTGAGGATAGGGTGTTGATTTTAGATATTTCCTCATTTCTCATGTGGGCATTTATTGCTATAAATTTCTCTCTAGACACCTCTTTAAATGTGTCCCAGAGATTCTGGTACATTGTGTCTTCGTTCTTATTGGTTTCTAAGAACATCTTTATTTCTGCCTTCTTTTCGCTGTTTACCCCGTCAACATTCAAGAGCCAGTTGTTCAGTTTCCATGAAGCTGTGCAGTTCTGAGTTAATTTCTGAATTCTGAGTTATAATTTGATTGCACTGTTGTCTGAGAGACTGTTTATTATGATTTCCACTCTTTTGCATTTGCTGAGGAGTGATTTACTTCCAATTACATGGTCAATTTTAGAGTAGGTGTGATGTAGTGCTGAGAAGAATGTATATTCTGTAGATTTGGGGTGGAGAGTTCTGTAGATGTCTATTAGGTTTGCTTGGTCCAGATCTGAGTTCAGGTCCTGGATATACTTGTTAATTTTCTTGTTGATCTGTCTAATATTGACAGTGTAATGTTAAAGTCTCCCACTATTATTGCATGGGAGTCTAAATCTCTTTGTAGGTCGTTAGGAACTTGCTTTATGTATCTGGGGGGCTCCCGTATTGGGTGCGTATATATTTAGGATCGTTAGCTCTTCTTGTTGCATTGACCCTTTTACCATTACGTAATGCCCTTCTTTTTTCTCTTTTCATCTTTGTTGGTTTAAAGTCTATTTTATCAGAGACTAGGATTGCAATCCCTGCTTTTTTTTTTTCTTTCTCTCCATTTGCTTGGTAAATCTTACTCCAGCCCTTTATTTTGAGCCTATGTGTGTCCTTGCATGTGAGATGGGTTTCATAAATACAGCACACTGATAGTTTTTAACTTTTTAATCCAATTTGCCAGTCTATGTCTTTTGATTGGGGTATTTAGCCCATTTACATTTAAGGTTAATATTGTTATGTGTGAATTTGATCCTGCCATTCTGATGCTAGCTGGTTGTTTTGTCCATTAGTTGACACAGTTTCTATATTGTGCCAATGCTCTTTACCATTTGGTATGTTTTTGGAGTGGCTGGTACTGGTTGTTCCTTTCCTTGTTTCGTGCTTCTTTCTGGAGCTCTTGTAAGGCAGGCCTGGTGGTGACGAAATCTCTCAGCAATTGCTTGTTAATAAAGGATTTTCTTTCTCCTTTGCTTATGAAGCTTAGTTTGGCTGGATATAAAATTCTAGGTTGAAAGTTCTTTTCTTTAAGAATGTTGCATATTGGTCCCCACTCTCTTCTGGCTTATAGGGTTTCTGCCAAGAGATCCGCTGTGAGTCTGATGGGCTTCCTTTGTGGGTTACCCAACTTTTCTCTCTGGCTGCCCTTAGCATTTTTTTCCTCATTTCAACCCTGGTGAATCTGATGATTATATGCCTTGGGGGTTGCTCTTCTTGAGGAACATCTTTGTGGTGTTCTCTGTATTTCCTGGACTTGAATGTTGGCCTACCTTGCTAGGTTGGGGAAGTTCTCCTGGATATCCTGAAGAGTGTTTTCCAGGTTGGATTCATTCTCTCTGTCACATTCAGGTACACCTACCAAACATAGATTAGGTCTTTTCACAAAGTCCCATATTTCTTGGAGGCTTTGTTCATTTCTTTTCACTCTTTTTTCTCTATTTTTGCCTTCTTGTTTTATTTCATTGAGTTGATCTTCAATCTCTGATATCCTTTCTTCTGCTTGTTGATTCGGCTATTGAAACTTGTATATGCTTTGCGAAGTTCTTGTGTTTTGTTTTTCAGCTCCATCAAGTCATGTATATTCTTCTCTAAGCTGTTTATTCTTGTTAGCGTTTCGTCAAACCTTTTTCAAGGTTCTTAGTTTCTTTGCCTTGCGTTAGAACATGTTCTTTTCACTCAGAGAATTTTGTTATTACCCACCTTCTGAAGCCTGTTTCTGTCAATTCATCAGAATCATTCTCCATCCAGCCTTGTTCCCTTGCTGGTGAGGAGTTGTGATGCCTTGGAGGATGAGAGGCATTCTAGTTTTTGGTGTTTTCATCCTTTTTTCACTGGTTTCTTCCCATCTTTGTGGATTTTTCTACCTGTGGTCTTTGTAGTTGGTGACTTTCGGATGGGGATCTGAGTGGACATCCTTTTTGTTGATGTTGAAGTTATTTCTTTCTGTTTTTCAGTTTTCCTTCTAACAGTCAGGCCCCTTTGCTGTAGGACTGCTGGAGACCCACTCCAGACCTTGCTTTCCTGGGGGAGACCTGAGGAGGATACAGAATAGTAAGGGTTGCTGCGAGTTTCTTCTTCTGTTATTTTCATCCCAGAAGGATATCTGCAAATTGTCAGCTTGAGGTCTCCTTTATGAGGTATCTCTTTGGATATATGGGGGTCAGGGAGCTGCTTGAGGAGACAGTCTGTCCCTTATAGGAGCTCAAGTGCTGAGCTGGAAGCTCCATTGTTCCATTCAGAGCTGCTGGGTAGGTACGTTTAGGTCTGCTGCAGTGGAACTCATAACCGCTTTTTTTTTCCAGGTACTCTGTCCTGGGAAGGTGGGGCTTTATTTATAAGTTCCTGACATGCTGCTGCCTTTTTTCAGAGATGCCCCACCCAGCAAGGAGGTAGCTTAGTGACAGTGTGCCAGCAGAGGTGCTGCTGCGCTGCCATGGGCTTTGCCCAGCTGCTGTGTGAACTTCCTTGCGGTTTTGTTTACAGAGCTATAGTTAGAACTGCCTCGGTAATGGCAGTCTGCCTCAGTAATGGTGGACTGCCTCGGTAATGGTGGACTGCCCCGGTAGTGGTGGACTGCCTTGGTAATGGTGGACGCCCTTTCTCCCACAGAGCTGGACCATCCTGGGTCCAGCTGCGCTTGCTGCAAAACTCTCATTCCAGAGCGTTTCAGATTGCTGGTCTTTGTCGGGGTGACAACCACAGAGCCAGATCACCTGGCTCCCTATTTCAGCCCCCTTTTCTTCAGCTGAATGGGTGGCTGTGTCTCACAGGAGTTCCAGACGCCAGTTGAAACAGCCACCCAGATTTGTGTGAGTTTTTTTGCAGAGACCTACTGCGCTGGCTGAAACAGCCGTGCTGGAAACTCGTGGTACTTTTCAGCCCAGGAATCTCCTGGTCTGTGGGCAGTAAAATCTCATTTGGAAATGTGGTGATCACTCAACTTCTGTGTTGTTCTCACTGGGAAATGCACTCCAGCAAGTAACTCCTATTTCTATTCGGCCATCTTGGATCTGCCTGGAGATTGAACAATTCTAAAAAGTGATTTAGTTACTTTGTAATCATAATGAATCTATATTTGTATTGACTCATTTTAAGTAAAAATATTTTGTAGAAGAGTGGACAAAATTCCTTCTTGTTTTATTCAACACAAAAATTTCAATCACTTACATAATAATTTTGCTTGTGTTTATGTCATATGTATAGTCATAAGACAAGCAAATATTCAACAGTATAATGCTTGTGTGGTAAGCATTGAAATAGTAAGAGTTCTAACCTCACAAAATCAGCCAGGCATGGTGGCTCATGCCTGTAATTCCAGCACTTTGGGAGGCCAAGGTGGGTGAATCACCTCAGGTCAGGAGTTTGAGATTAGCATGGTCAACATGGTGAAACCCTGTCTCTACCAAAAATATAAAAATTAGCTGGGCATCGTGGCACATGGCTGTAATCCCAGCTACTCAGAAGGCTGAGTGAGGCAGTAGAATTGCTTGAACCTAGGAGGTGGAGGTTGCAGTGAGCTGAGATCGCACTACTACACTCCAGCCTGGGCGAGAGAGTGAGACTCTGTCTCAAGAACAACAAAAAAATAATTTGCAAAACAGTACTTATTTTCCTGGTTGCATTTAAAATGGCAAAATTTAACATTCATCCAAATCACTGTTTAAATACAACCCAATCACGAATGTAATAGATAATTGATGGCCTATATTATTACTATATGCCCAAAAAGATGAGAACACACTTATTAGCATTATTATATATTGACAAACCATGATTGTATATATTTATGGGGAAAAAGTGAGGCTACTATTTTTAATGCAATATGAAATAATTAAATCAAGCTAATTAACCTATCCATCACCTGGAATATTTGGCATTTTTTTGTGGTAAGATTGAGAGTTATTTTCAAGATACTGAAATGTGCAATAATCTATTATTAGCTATATTTGAGATTAGCATGGCCAACATGGTGAAATCCTGTCTCTACTAAAAATATATAAATTAGCTGGGCATTGTCTAATGTGCAATAAATCTAGAAAAGCAGACTCATTCCTTCTAACTGTGGCTTTTTACCCTTTTATTATCATCCCATTCCCCCGACCTCCCAGCCTCTGGTAACCAGCATTCTATTGTTTTGAGAAAGCACTTCTTAAACCAATAACAGAAAAAATATTTCCTCTTTAGTGGCAAAAATTTGAGGTTTTTCACATCAGAAATTATCAGTATATAGAATAAGTTCATAGAAAAACATTTAAATAAATTTAGAATATTTATAAAATAATACCATGAATAGGGTGCATGTGTTAGAGTCACTATTGAGCAATTTAAAAATTGTTTGGTTTTTTACAAAATCAGTTAGAATGAGGTGGGAAATTATGCTTATAACCAAGGGAAAGAGTTATCTAAGATTAGAAGTCATGTTTGATTTGGAAAAAATGTCAAGCTGCCATTATACACTAACTAAAATGAAATATTTTGTCTACATGATGTTTTTCTATGTTCTGTATGAAAATAAACACAGCAGCTCTGAGAAATAATTACAGAATTATTCTTTAGTCTTTGATTTATACTATGGTAGTTAATAAAGCCAGTCTTCAAATGTCTTTACTGTCAGTGGTATATTTCTCTGATTTGAATCTCTCTGCTAAATGTCTTATGTTATTTCTCATTCTAGTTCATGATGTTATCACCATTTCTGATAAAGGTTTCCTCAGACTAAGGAAATCGGGTCAGCTCGTTTCTGCTATCCATAGATGCATTGGCTCTGGGAATGTGGTTGACGAAATAAAAACATTCAACATAGCTGAAATTCTGAACAGAGTCAAAATTGAAGCCACACACTCTCAGGCTTTTGTTGTAGTGGTCCATATTATCACGTCTTTCATCAGTGGAAGATAATATATCTAAAAACTGTTGAGAAAAATATTTTCCTTCTATTCTACAGAATAATACATTTAAACACACAGAAATAGTTAAAGCTTATTTTTAAAACATTTTGATAAACAGCTTTTTAATTGTATCTTTTCAGTGGTAAATAAACAGATAAACACAGACAAATATTGCCTTACAATTATGTGTATGGCTCAATCTTAGCTTTTTCTGTTTTCTAAATATGACTGCCCTCCTACCTATCATTTCACTTAGAGTGATATAAAAAGGGGTCCAGAATAAGAAAAAAGCTCAAATGATTTTAGTTATTGCATGAGAACAAAAATAAAATTACTATTGAAAAATATCTATAAAAAACATATTGTCTCTTGAAGTGACTCTAAGAAAAAGTCATGAAGAGAAAATTATCTATTGCAATCTCATGTTAAATAATCAGTAATTACTAAATATAGACTAGTTCCCCTCACAGACACTATTAGGAGTGCCAAGAGACTAAGAAATCTCAGAAGGAAAATTGTTACTGTAATTAATTTGTTCAGGATGCATTTCTACTTAATGTAATTTGGCTACTTCTGCCTTACTACTTTTGTAACATATAACATTTGCAGAAAGCAAAGCACTCACTGCATAAATTACAACATTGCTGAATGCCCTTTCAATGAAAAGGGTTAAGGGGAGAAAATGCTTATGGTTTTAAACAGTAGGCTTCTCTTCAAGATGATAACTCAAATTCCAATAAATAAATCATTTATATGAGCTCAAATCTTAGCTTTCAGTAGAAGAAAGATAAATTGATCCTGAAAGCAGGCAGTCTTAGGGAGGAATATATCAAGTTTCTTTATTTTGCTTCTAAATAAGCAACAGTCAAGAAGTATAGCAAGGCCTACAAATCTAACAACAACAAAATAAAATGGCAAAGCTAAATCAAGAGTCACTGATACACATGAACATTCCCCTTGAGATTTCTTTCCAGGATAATATATTCATGAGAAACCCATTTTCTTCCAGTAAGAGATTAAGTCACTACTTTGGAAACCTTTTCCATCTCCTTCAATATTTAATGACTCTAGGAAAATTTACTGAATGGAATTCTTTTGCATTCCATAATGCCATCAAATCTATCTTTTCAAGTCTAACATGGTGGTAGATGCCCATAGATCTGTGTTCAACTCTTCATATAAGAAACTTCTAGATGTAGTACAGTTATTTTAAGAGAGTAACGCTAATGGAGGCTATTTCAGGCTAGCTGCTTGTCAGTAAGGAAGATATTCTTAAGTAGAAGAGCTTCTCAGTGTCTTTCAAATTTGTACATTTCAGCTAGTATTTACAGTAACAGCCAGCTCTTTGAGCAAATACTTAAAAAACATACGTATACACAATCTTGCTTTGCATTTGTGTGAACTAGACTACACCTATGTAAACAGCAAGAAAGAAAAATGGCTCAAACTGCTTTACTTCCAATTGGTCAGTGTCAAAGTGTGTGTAACAGAAGTTTTATCTATGTAATTACTTTTCTGCATTAGGCTCTTATTCTTGAAAATGAAAGCTATCAATGGAACACAAGAGAGAGTTCAGAAATAGTTAGGGGTTAATATGGAATGTAATATATGGCTAAGATCTCTAATTAAGAGAGAAAAAAAAATTGATTATTTAATAGATGATGCCAGAATAAGTGGCTATCCAATTAAAAGCAAACAAAGGCATACCCCTGCCTCACATTACTGACAAAAAGAATCTCATACACATTATATTTTTAAAAGAAAAATAAAATAATAGAAAAAATAGGGGAATAGTTTTGATGATGTAGGGGGATATCTTTCTAAACAATGTAAGAAAAAAGGAAATATGAAGAAGGATAGTCTACTTAAAACTTTAAAATATTGAGGGGGAAAAAAACACCATAACAAAGATAAGACTAACACAGAGGGCCTTTTGTGGTATCATTATGTCTGACTGTTGGAAGAGAAAAGGGAGTAGGATATAATGCCTTCTGTCTTTATCTTGCCATGCTATCTGCTAAGAAGTGTATCATCCTGACTGTCCTTATTTGTAGACATACACTCTTTAGAGCTGCATTGCTATTCACAGAGGACAACGAGGTCTAGCCAGGTCTGACTATCTCAGTTGCAGCTACTTCCATACAATCTAAGTATGGTAGACAGAATAATGGCCTCCACAAATATGTCTACATCATAACTCCTGAAACCTGTGAATGAATATGGCACCTAACACAGCAAAAATAATCTTGTAAATATTATTGTTATGGATTTTAAAAATTAAGAGATAATTTATGCACTATAAAATTCATCATTTTAAAGGGCACAATTAAGTAATTTTTAGTTTTTTCAGAGTTGTGCAACTATTACCACAATCAATTTTGGAACATTTTTATTTCCCTAAAAAGAAACTCCATATCCATCTGCTGTCTCTGTCCATTTCCCTTCAACTCTGTCAGTTTCTAGTAATCATTAATCTACTCTGTCTCTATGGATTTGCCTACACTGAATTTACCATACAGTATGGGGGTCTTTGTGACTGGCTTCTTTCACTTAGCATAAAGTTTCAAGGTTCGTCTATGTTGTAGCATATGTCAGTACTTCATTCCTTTTTATTGCCAAATAATATTCAATTTTGTGGTTATGCCATATTTTATTTATCAGTTGATGGACATTTGGGTTGTTTCTACTTTATGGTTATAATAACTAATGCTGTTATGAACATTCATAAACAAGTTTTTGATGTGTTTTAGATATCAAAGTTTAGAATGTTTTGGGATGTAAAGATATGTTTAATTTTCTTAGGTATAACCTGGGAGTGGAATTACTGGGTCATATGGTAACTCTACGTTTATGGCAAACTGTGTTTCAAAGAGGCTATACCATTTTATATTGCCGTAAGCAAGGTAATAAAGATTCCAGTTTCTCCAGATCCTCACCAGCACTTACTATTATCTGTCTTCTTGATTATTGCCAACCTAATGGGCATGAAGTACTATCTCATGATTTTGATATGCATTTCCCTAATAGTTAATGATGTTGAGCATGTTTTCATATGCTCGTTGTCCATTTGCATTATCTTCTTTGGAGCAATAGATATTCAGATCCTTTATTCATTTTAATTGGGTTGTCTTTATTGTTGAGTTACATGCATTCTTCATATGTGCTGGATACAAGCCCATCATCAAATATATGACACAAAAATATTTTCACATTCTTGACAGGTATTTTAAAGCACTAAGTCTTTATTGATGAAGTTTAATTTATCTATTTTGTTTTTTCACTTGTGCATTTGTATTGTATCTAAAAATGCTTTACTTAACTCAAAGTCATAAAGATTTTCTCCCATGCTTTCTTCAAATGTTTTTGTAGTTTTAGCTCTTACATTTAGGCCTATGATACAATTGGAGTAATTTTTGTGCATGGCATAAAGAAGTAAAATTCCATTCTTTTGTATATAGATATGAAGCTGTCATATCACCATTTGTTGATAAGACTGATCCTTCTCTATTAAATTATCTTGGCACCCTTGTCAAAAACCAAATTAGTTACATCTACATATTAAGAAAGTGCTTTCAATGACACACTGTTAAGTGAGGAAAATAACTTATAGAATGATGTGCATAATATCTCATTTTAATGAAAACAATAACTTTATATGTGTGTATCTATACATTTATATTTGTCTTTGTATACATGCAGGACATGACACACAGGGCATACTTATAGGGCATGCCTCATTTATAGCTTCTATGGAGATGCATTCGTGATTTTTTACCTTGGTGGTTGTTTTATTTTCTTCAGCTGTCCTAAATTCCCATGAAGCCCTAACCATAGTCAGTGGAGCCCCTGTCTATACAATTGTTGGTCACCTTTTCCAAGTTATGGAGATGTTTATAATGCCCTTCACAAGGTCAAAGGGTTTTCATCTATGTCTAAAAGCCTGCTGAACTTTACAATCCAGCCTCTTGTATATTTCCTTTTGGGTGCTCTCTCACCTCTAGCCAACAGAAACCTTCATTTACACAAATAACAACACTCTTTTTTAGCACTCTTGCTGTACTTCCAGCCAAATTACTTGCATGCTTTTAATTAGGCATTTGAGCCCTAAACTTTTCACCTGAACATAAATTAATGGCAGAAAGATAGACTATGTTAAAAATAAAAAGATTTAAAATTCTTTTAAGGAAAAGAATTGGTTTAGTGGAGATCATTTAAACTGAAGAAAGCAGAGAATGGAACACTAGTATTTACAAGTGTAAAACTAGGCAACAATATGGACCAGTCACTCTCATCAGATATGATTCTTTGATAGACTCTGTGGGTTACATTGGGTGACTCACTATGAGAAAAATACATACACTGTATGCTATGGTCTGAATATTTGTGCCCTCACCCTAACCCCCAATTTGTATGTTGAAAACTAATTCCCAGTGTCAGGGTGCTTGGAAGTGGGGGACTTTTGGAGGTGATTAGTTCATAAAGGCAGAGCCCTCATCAATAGGATTAGTGCCCTTATAAAAGAGGCCCCAAAGGTATCTCTCTCCCCTTCTACCATGTGAGGACAGAGAGAAAAGACTGCTGTCTATGAACCAGGGAGGGGGCCATCACCAGACACCAGATCATCTAGCACCTTGATTGTGAACTTCCCAGCCTTCAGAATTGTGAGAAATAAATTTCTGTGGTTTATAAGCCACCCAGTCTACAGAATTCTATCACAGCAGCTCTAACAGACTAAGACTTACTGTACTTTTTGGTACTGCAATGGGTCTATCTATCTAGCTACTAAACCACTTTGGTAAGTGAACAACTTCATAAATTATACAAAGATAATAAGACTAGGAATTATTGATATGCAAATTGTAAATTTCAATGATTAACTCATAATAACTATTCAACAACCTATATAACTATTTAGCAAATGGCCCTTATAATGCTCAAATAATGAATTAACTATCTTTTGGTAAAAGTCACACATGAAATATCAAAACTGTGTGTGCATGGGCTAAGATTATATATATTGATTACTTCTCCCTAGCATCAAAATGGTAAACTCTCTGTGTTAAATAGTTCCTATTAAAAATAAACCCATTTATTACCCACTGGTGACTTCGTAATTCTTACCTTTCATCGCTGTATATCATGGCAGTTATATTTCCAAAATAGTAGTCTGCTACCATCCATTCATCTTTCTTCACAACAATGTTGTGAAGCCGTTGTCTACAAGAAAAAGAAAAAATGTTTAAGTAAATTTGTCCACTGTCACACACACACAATTTTGAGTTAGAACTTAGCATCTAGGAAACAAATAACTTATGAAAATCACCGAATTTCTAATTTTCTAACATATAAAGCTAAAAGAACAAAAACCAAGTCAATATGGAAGATAGTTTCATCTGCTTAGCACTCACTAAATGATACTTACTGTCATCTGGCTCCTAGATTTGTTAGAGCAGAGGTCAACAAAACTGCTTGCTCTGATTCAACTTGAAAAATTGATAAACAAGTATTCTGTAACAGGAAACACAAAAGCAAAGATACGTGCTCTACTTTCAAGTTTGTTTGGGAGACAGGTACATGCTGAGAACTAGATCAAAGGGGTGAACATAGTGATAAGAAAGCAAAAGGTAGAAAGTGATTTAGTTTATCTAGGGTAGGAGTAGGGAAAGTGGAATCATGGAAAGTTCTTAGAATAGATAGCATTTAAGCTAGACCTTGCCTTTCAAGATGAGTAATATTTCACCCAGAGGAAAGAGAAGGAAAGGACATTTCAAATAATGAAGACAGTAAAAGAAAAAAATATAGAAATACAAAATCATATGATATATTCACAGAATCCCAAATGAACAGCCAGTGTATATTTATAACAGTGCTATATCGGGAAAGATGGTGGAGTTTTTCTGGGAAGTATTCAGTTCATCATTAGAATCATCAATGTGTTATATGATTTATCTCTGACCTGTCCTTATGTACCAATGAACCTGGCAAAAGGCAGAATTGAGACATGGAGCAAAACCAGAGCAGCAGGCATCTCTGGATGCACTGAGTGCACTACTGGAACCAAGATAACTCAGTGAGTGACCTTGGTAGGAGGCCTGGAGTGGCAAAAGAGGGAGAAAACACAGAAAGGAAAAAAAATGGATCTTAGGGGTTCATGGAAGGTAACATAAACAGTCCCTTGGTCACTTGCTCTACTAAAAATAGAAGCATTACTAAAGACATCTGACAAAATGCCAATGACCCTGAGCTCAGAGTTGAGGGAAGAATCCTTCAGTTAGAAATGTTTGGAGTCAAGGGTGAATAATTTGGTTCTGATGAGAGGCAACATAATTTAGTGATTAAGAGTTTAGGCTCTTCTTTGAAAAAAAAAAGAGTTTAGACTGGAGACTGACTGCCTTGTTTTCAGGCTATCACTTCCTGCTGGACCTTGGACAAGCCACTGAATCTCGATTTACCTTGGTTTCTTGATTTCTAAAATGAGAAAAATAATATTGTCTACCTCATAGAATGGCTATCTAGAGTAGAGAGTTAATTAATATATGTAAAGTGCCTAGAACTTTAAATATTGGTATACAGGCAGAGAAACTAAACCCTAGGAAATATTTCAAATGTGTTCGAAGTGCTGGAAGGGTAACAGGGGGACGACAAAGGAATTTAAAGATTAACAAATGCTGGAAGTCTCTACCACCCCATAGAACGGGAAGACAAAGAAAAGAAGTAGATTTTTTGTTGTCGTTGTTTTGTTTTGTTTTTTAGACAGAGTCTCACACTGCTGCCCGGGCTGGAGTGCAATGGCATGATCTTGGCTCACTGCAACCCCCCGCCTTCCAGGTTCAAGTGATTCTCCTGCCTCAGTCTCCTGAGTAGCTTGGATAACAGGTGCCTGTCACTATGCTTGGCTAATTTTTTTTTATTTTTTTAGTAGAGACAAGGTTTCACTATGTTGGCCAGGCTGGTCTCAAACTCCTGGCCTCAAGTGATCTAACCGCCTTGGCCTCTCAAAGTGCTGGGATTACATGAATAAGCTACCGTGCCTGACCAAAAAGAAGTAGTTTTAACCAAACTTAGGAACTGGGGCTTTCCAGAAAAGCTGAAACCATGAAAAAGACATAGCCACTTCTGGAGAAACCATGTGGAAATATATAAGAAGATATACCTCGGCTCCAGTCTTCTAATCTTCTGGCAGTCCCTCCATTTTCTGAACTGCTAGGTGCCAGTGTGTAAGGAAGTCTGGGAAATGTAGTTTGCTGCAAAGGTGGAAAGCAGGACATAAAACTGATGCCAAGTAGGCAAATTCCTGGCAAATCTCTCAGTAAATTTTAGTTAGCAGGCATTATATTTTATGTTAGAGCTGGGATACAATAGTCACCTTGCTTCCTTTCATAATCCCAAGAAATATTGATTCTGGGCTGACTATAATTGTTTACTGAGAAGCTCCTTTGTTGGAGCAAGGAAGTTAATAGTCAGTTATATTCACCTCAGGCCTTTTAGGATTGTTTGTTTCTATTTGGAATTGCTTACAGGCATACCTCATTGCATTGTACTTTGCCTATTGTGCTTTGCAGATGCTGACTGGCTGTTTCCCTTCTCTCTCTCTCTCCTCAGGCCTTCCTATTCTTTGAGACACCACGGTATTGAAATTAGGCCAATTAATAACTGCAGTGGCCACTAAGTGTTCACATGAAAAGAAGAATTTCATGTCTCTCCCTTTAAATAAAAAACTAGAAATGCTTAAGCTTGCGAGGAAGGCGTGTTGAAAGTTGAAATAGGTTAAAAGCTAAGACTTTTAGTGCCAGGTACCTACTTTGTGAATGCAAAGGAAAAGCTCTTGAAGGAAATGTAAAGTGCTACTCCAGTGAACACATGAATGATAAAAAAGCAAAACAGCCTTCTTGCTGATATGGAGAAAGGCTGAGTAGTCTGGATAGAAGATGAAACCAGTCACAACATTCTCTTAAGCCAAAGACTCATCTAGAGCAGAGCCCTAACACTCTTCAATTCCATGAAAGCTGAGATAAGTCAAGAAGCTTCAGAAGAAAAGTTAGAAGGCAGCAGTTTGCTCATGGTGTTTACGAAAAGAAGACATCTTCATAAAATAGAAATGCAAGTTGAAGTAGCAAGTGCTGATGTAGCAACTTCAGCAAGTTATCCAGAAGATCTAGCTAAGATCATTGATGAAGGTGGCTACTCTAAACAACAGATTTTCATTGTAGATGAAACAGCCTCATACAGGAAGAAGATACCATCTTGGACTTTCACAGCTAGAGAGGAAAAGTCACTGTCTGGCTTCAAAATTTCAAAGGACAAGCTAACTTTTTCTTAGGGGCTGACACAGCTGATGACTTGAAGTTGCAACCAATGCTCATTTACCATTCTGAAAATCCTAGGCCCTGAAAAATTGTGTTAAATCTACCTTGCTTGCACTCTATAAATGAGATAACAAAGCTGGGATGACAGCACATGTTTACAGTATGGTTACTGAATATCTTAAGCCCACTGTTGAAATCTACTTCTTATGAGAAAAAATTTCTTTCAGAATATTACTGCTTATTGACAATGTACCTGGACACCCAAGAACTCTGATGGAAATGTACAAGGAGATTGGTTTTGTTTTTGTTTTTAAGACAGAGTCTCGCTCTGTCACCCAGGCTGGAGTGCAGTGGCACGATCTTGGCTCACTGCAACTTCCCCCCCTCTTGGTTCAAGCAATTCTGCCTCAGCCTCCTGAGTACCTGGTATTACAGGCATGTACTAACACACTCAGCTAATTTTTTTGTATTTTTAGTCGAGATGGGGTTTTGCCATGTTGGCCAGGTTGTTCATGAACTAATGGTGTTTTCATACCTGCTAACACAACATTCATCTCATTCTGCAGCCAATGAATCAAAAAGTTAATTTTGACTTTCAAGTCTTATGATTTAAGAAACATGTTTTGTAAGGACATAACTTCCATAGATTTTGATTTTTCAGATGGATCTGGGCAAAGTAAATTGAAAATTCTCTGGAAAGGAATCCTCATTCTAGATGCCATTAAGAAAATGTATGATTCATGGGAAGAGGTCAAAATATCAACATTAGGAGTTTGGAAGAAGTTGATTCCAAGCCTCATGGGTGACTTTGAGAGTTCAAGATCTTAGTGGAGGAAAGAACCACAGATGTGGTATAAATAGCAAGAAAACTAGAATTAATAATGGAGTCTGAAGATGTGACTGAATTGCTGCCTTCTCATGATAAAACATGAACTGATAAGGAGTTACTTCCTGTGGATGAGCAAAGAGAGAGGTTTCTTAAAGTGAAATTTACTACTGGCGAAGATGCTGTGAACATTATTGAAATGACAACAAAGGATTCAGTATATTACATAAACTTATTTAATAAAACAATAGCAGAGTTCAAAAGGATTGACTGCAATTCTGGGAAAAGTTCTACTGTGGGTAAAATGCTATCAAACAGCATCACATGCTACAGAGAAATCTTTCATGAAAGGAAGGGTCGATTGATGCAGCAAACTTCATTGCCTTCTTATTTTAAGAAATTGCCACAGCCACCCTAACCTTTAGCAACCACCACCCTAATCAGTCAGAAAGCATCAACATCAAAGCAATATTCTTTACCAGTAAAAAGATTATAACTCACTGAAGGCTCAGATGATCAGTAGCAGTTTTTAGAAATAAACAATTTTTAAATTAAGGTATGTATATTTTTTAGACATAATGCTTTTGCACATGTATTAGACTACAGTATAGTGCACACATAACTTTTTATGTGCATTGGGTATATTAGTCAGGGTTCTCCAGAGAAACAGGACTAATAGGATATACCTATACATGAAAGGGAGTTTATTAAGGAGAAGTGACTCACACGATAACAAGGTAAAGTCCCACCATAGGCTGTCTGCAAGTTAAGGAGCAAGGAAGCCAGTGGTAGATCAGTCCAAGTCCCAAAACCTGCAAAGTCGGGAAGCCAATGGTGCAGCCCTCTGTCTGTGGCCAAAGGCCTGAGAGCCCCTGGCAAACCACTGGTGTAAGTCCAAGATTCCAAAAGCTCAAGGCCTTGGAGTCCAATGCTTGAGGGCAGGAAGCAACCAGCACAGGAGAAAGATGAAGGCTGGCAGACTCAGCAAGTCTGCTCTTTCATCTTCTGCCTGCTTTATTCTAGCTGCACTGGCAGCTGATTAAACGGTGTCCAGCCAGATTGAGAGTGGGTCTGCCTCTCCAAGTCCACCTACTCAAATGTTAACCTCCTTTGGCAACACCCTCACAGACACACCCAGGAACAATACTGTGCATCCTTCAATCCAATCAAATTGACACTCAATATTAACCAGCACATTGGGAAACTAAAAAATTAGTTTGACTTGCTTTATTGCAATATTTTGCTGTATTTCTGTGGTCTGGAACTGAACCTGCAGTATCTCTGAGGTATGTCCTTACTATAATTAAAGTATAACACATAACAAAAGGGCCCTTTCTTTAAAGTTCCAATCCCTGCTGGATAAATACACGACTGACATCAGTAAAAAGAAGTTTGGATCACATTTTTTTCTGTTTTATGCATAGCTAGTGGAAAATACAAGTTAATATAATAACCCTGACTCAAGACTCAAACACAGGATAGTTTCTAACATTAGCAGAGTCCTTGAGCACAATACCAACAAACTTTCCTGATTACCATAGCTGATATACACTCACTTTGCACTTTTCACCAAGGAAGAAAAGAAGGGGAAAGAGAACAAAGCGAGGAATAATTAACCCAGTGTAACAGGTTAGGAGCATTAAAAACATTTAAATTTTTAAATACATGGCATACTTAATGTCATTTTATTAATTTTAGGTTGTGGAAGGAGTTACATTTAACATATACTTAGGAGACAATTCTTTTATCCTGAACATGTTTTGTTAACATAAAAGGTGCTGAAGTCCTAAGCAATTTTTAAATAATAATATTCCCTGAAATCTTGTTTATGGTCTCAATTTGCTGAGCAAACACTTTTCGATGCATAATAAAGAGGCAACAATAATAGAATAAACTGGATTATAAATTAGGGGAATATAGTCAGTATTATGACACAGCACATTATCTAGAAAACAACTGCACTTTTCCTAAACCAACTATAATAAATACCTCTGGTGCCCCATGTCAACCCCAGAAGCCCACCTCTGATTTTAGCTGCATCTGCGGTAGACAGTCTCATGCAAACTCAGACTCAGCTAACACTGATAGGGTCCATGTACAGTACATGGCACATCTTTCCTGTTTCTGCCCCAGGACCTCTTCCAGTGCACAACAGCCCCCACAGCCCACCTGTAAAGGCAATCTGGATGGATGAAAATATATAAGCGCAGCAGGTTTCTGCAGCCAATGAGGAGTTGTGAGTTTGAGTAAATGCTACCATTGTTCATTCCTGTTGGGAGGACTATTTAGAGAGGCATCTTGAACGTTCCTCAGAAGATTTCAGTGAAGTCTATCCCCCTGTTACACACAGGGACACCCCAATAATGCCCCCTTATCTTAGCTCTTCATTTTTCTCTGTTGCACTCTCCCCGGTTCCTTCACGCTTATTTCCTGTATCCAAGTCCTCATCTTGGGCTCTGCTTTGGAGAACCCAAACCAACACAGCAATGTTACAAAGAATCAAAAATACTGTCTCCATCTACTCCAGAGTTTCCCAGCTTGAGCACTGCTGACATTTTAGGCTGGATAATTCTTTGTTGTAGGGGCTATTCTGCTCACTGCAGGATGTTGAGTCACATCCTGGTTTCTAACCACTAAAATGCCAGCAGCATCCTTTCCCATATTTGTGACAAACAAAAATGTCTCCTAACATTACCAAATGTCTCGTGAGAAACAAAATTGCCCTCCACTGAGAAACACTGGTCTACGTCCTTAAACAGGCCAGAGTTAGCTATTCTTTAAGTCTGCACGATACACTAGTGGAAGCAAAAGCAGATACATCTGTGATGGAGGCCAAGTACCAAAGAATAAATCAAAGTCCAAAAAGAAGCATTTCAATGTAGTGACAACATAAATGAAATAACAGTATTTTTATTTTGTTCATTCTGACTTAAATTACCAGTGCAAGTTTATGACATGGCATAAATTGTCCTCAATAATTTTACTTCTTCCTACCTCTACAGGTTTATCTCTTAACACTGCATACCTGGTTCTCAACAAATGTTTAACTTACTGAATGAATGAGCCTGAACACAATCCCATCAAACATGGACATAGACAAATGCTAAACCTGAAGGCAGAAAACAAACCCAGTCTTCCCATTCTGAGTGAGAACCTGAGCCAACAGCTCTCAGTCTCCTGGCCCACAAACTTTTACCTTGTAACCTAATCTGGACCTTGGCCTTGAAAATTCTGCAATTAGGTGAAAAGCAAGTGACCACATACCCCAAGGTACTTGGAACACTCCCAGTTAATGCCTATTGTTTTTGAATAATTATTAATAGCCTCCCCTTTCATTTTCAAGTGTCCTGGTTCAGATAATAAATTATATGGTTACACATTATTAATAAGTGTCTGAGACACAGAAACAGTACACGTTCTCTGATAATGTTGTGCCCAGAGTATTATAAACAAAGCTCTATACAAATGTAAGCTATTGTTATAATTTTTATGCAACATCCTGGTATTGGTTTTATTTGTGGAAAAATAGAACAGATTGGGGGAGTTCCCTATCTCACTTGTAGCAGGAGAGCTAACATCTGCTCAAATCTAACATGTAAGGTCTCAGTTTCTTCAGCTACAAAATGAGACAGCTGAATTAAGTTATCTCCAAGATTCATTCCAACAGAAAAAAATAAAATGGAAAAACCTGTCATCCACATCTTCCTTTTTCCTACATAGTGCTTGAAATTGCACAGCAATTTCACTTCCCTTCTAGAGATATCACTTCCCTTCAAACTGCTTGATTCTTTAAAAAAAACCACAACCTTTTTGACAGTTAGCCTGAAGGGCCTCCCTACACAGAGGGGACTCTTGACCACAGAACCATATTCTAAAAACAGCTCTAAATCTGAGATTTTGCATATTTTTGCCCTTCTTTCCTTTAAATTCAAGACCTACTTTTCCATCTGACATACTACACACCTCTGAGTTTACTAAGATCCAACTCGGGGATATTCAGCCTTGTCTGTGCCTTAACAATTTTTTTCTCTTGCTATCATTCAGTTAAGAGTATATAGCACTTGTGGGCTGGGTGTGGTGGTTCACACCTGTAATCCCAGCACTTTGGGAGGCCGAGGCCGTTGGATCACTTGAGGTCAGGAGCTCAAGACCAGCCTGGCCAACATGGTGAAACCCTGTCTCTACTAAAAATACAAAAATTAGCCAGGCATGGTGGCATGTACCTGTAATCCCAGCTACTCAGGAGGCTGAGGCATGAGAATTGCTTAAACCCAGGAGGTGAAGGTTGCAGTGAGCGGAAGTTGCACCACTG
Organism: Ateles fusciceps; assembly: GCA_036589455.1. Taxonomy (NCBI): domain Eukaryota; kingdom Metazoa; phylum Chordata; class Mammalia; order Primates; family Atelidae; genus Ateles; species Ateles fusciceps. Next base: position 9,651,268 of record JAZHEH010000572.1, on the reverse strand, counting down.
CACTCCAGCCTGGACAACAGAGTAAGACTCCATCTTAAAAGAAAAAAAAAAAAAAAAGAGTATATACTACTTGTGGTACAGTACTTTTCCAGGCTGGAGAATATGGTAACAGGCTCTCTGTTCTCAGTATCTACTTCTATTTTCCTCTTGTTTGACTCTTTCTTCCCTTTCAGCACTGTTTCTTCTTCCCACATGATCCTTATGCCATTGAGGAAAGTGATGTTATAAACTGAGCCTCACTTAGGTATAAAATACTTAACATAACATTTTAAAAGAAGGTAAAAAAAAAAAAAAGCAAAATGCTTAATACTAAGACATTTACTGAAAACATGAATTTTATATTACGTTGGCTTCATACATAGTAGGCTCTCAGTAAACACTAGTTGATATTCAAGTGAGGTCATAAAGAATGCATGGAAGTTTTTTAGACACAGGAAGGTGGACATTTCTCAGGCAGAAAATCCTCCAGCTTTATACAGCTAAATATGTTTAGATGTATAAACATGATGTGCTCACTAACAGTAATAAGTTCTGTAGAAGCTTTAAGTTCAAGATGTGAGGAAAGGAAGGAAGTGGTAGTGGAAAAGGCTGGAGAGGTCAGATAGAAGCCAGAGTTGGAAGGAACTTTCATGCTATCCATGTCCCATGGAACAATTTTAGGAATACAAGTTAGATGTGGAGTTCTGATTTGTAACATCACCATGGCATCTGTGAGCAGGGTATACTAAACATAGGACACTGTACCCAGGACTTCTATTTAGAAGCCTAAAGCAGTTATCTCGGACCTATGAGTTACACTGGGACCAACACTAGGCACTTTTGTGAGGACAGCAAGTACGGCTTGATTTGAGAAATATTTCAAAGATACACTCCATAGGATGTTATGACTAGTAGATATTGGGAGTATGTAAAGGTTATAGGAAGGGAAAAGTAGAGGTTGCCTGCCATTTTTTAAAATAAGAAAGTACATAGGAAATAAACCCAGCCACTGAGAAAAGTAATAAAGGAGATTGAGGAAGGGATTTGGTAAATGAATTTGATTTTTAAAACACTGAATTAGATTTAGGAGCTGTCCAGTTGCAGCTATAAATAGAATCTGAAACTCAGATAGAAATCAAAGCTAGAAGAAGACAGGCATGGTGGCTCATGCCTATAATCCCAGCACTTTGGGAGGCAGAGGCAGGTGGATTGCTTGAGTTTAGGAGTTCAAGACCAGCCTGGGCAACATGGTAAAATCCTGTCTCTACCAAAAACACAAAAAAATTAGCCAAGCATGGTGGCATGTGCCTGTGGTCCTAGCTACTCTGGGGGTTGAAGTGGGAGGATCACTTGAGCCTGGGAGGCGGAGGCTGCAGTGAGCTGAGATCATGCCACCACACTCCAACCTGGGTGTCAGAACAAAACTCCATCTTATAAAATAAATAAATAAGAATCATTTAAAAAAGAAATCAAAGCTGTAGGAATTAGACAGTAGCTGACAGCATGAGATCACCCATTGAGCATGCAGAGAGGGTGAAGAAGACTGGAAGATGAAGCACTGGGGAACACTGACATTTAAAGGCAAATAGTTCTCTGACATTCCTTGCCTGAACACCTATCAATTAAATTTACAGTTGAACCTGAATCATTTCCCTTTGTTTCTAATATTTTCAAAAACATTAAAATATTAATTTTTGTGTTCTCAGACATCAGCCTTGGTAAACAAGACTGGATGTTGTATTTATTTGACAATCTATCACCTTTCTATTTTGTCCAGCACATATTTAGGAGTGATTTTAGGACTCTCTGAAGAAGGAAATGACAGTTTCTCTCGGTAACACAATAACAGACCTAGCAATTTTCAAATATATTGTAGACTATAGAGGATGCCCAACTGCCCTTCCCTCTCCCTCCAAACCTGATGTCAGAACTATCTCTGCTTTCCACTTCCTACTCCCTTCAACCTACTTAATTCCTGATTTTCATCTGCAAAGGTTATTAAGACTGAGGAATAAAGCTTGATGGGATGAGGCACACTAGACAAGACTGAACAACTATATATATGCCTTATTTTTATCCCTAGCTGCTCAAATTGAGCCAGTCTCATTTAGAATCTGATTATATCTATTCCTGTGATTATCAATCACTGCCTATACTTCAATTGTCAGGAGAGTCCTATTTATAGACATCTGGCCTAACATTCCAGTGGTTCCTCCATTTAGAAAAGGGCATGGAATATGATTAGCATAGACTAGGCTTCAAATTCTACTTCTATCACTTACTAGCTGAATGAATGTATATTAGTTTTCCAGGGCTGCCATAACAAAGTACCAGAAACTGGATGGCTTAAAACAACAGAAATTTATTATCTCATAGTTCTGGAGAGTAGACATCCAAACCAAGGTATCAGCAAGGCCATGCTCCCTCTGAAACCTGTAGGGAAATCCTTCCTTGCCTCTTCCTAGCTCCTGGAGGCTTGCTAGCAATCTTACATGCCTCTTAAACTTGCAGCTACATAACTCCAACCTCTGCCTTTGTTGTCACGTGGCAATCTCCCATGTATCTCTGTATTAACGTGGCCATCTTCTATTAAGGACACCAGCCACAGAGAATTAGGAGCCCACTGACTCAGTATGACTGCATTTTAACTTAACAAATTATATCTACAATTATCTTATTTCTAAATCAGGTCACATTCTGAGATACTGGGGAGTTGGACTTCAAGAGATCTTTTTTGTGGGGATATAACTGATAACATAACTCATAAGAGGGACCTTAGGCAAACTGCTACTTCTGAGATTCATTTTGATTGTTATAAAAGTGAACATAATATACGGGTTCTGATTGGGCATGTTGGCACATGCCTATGATCCTAGCACTTTGGGAGGCCAAGATAGGAAGATTGCTTGAATCAAGGAGTTTGAGACCAGCCTGGGCAACATAGTGAGACCATGTCTTTACAAAAATTTTTTTAAATTAGCTCGGTAGTGTTTGCCAGTAGTCCCAGCTACTTGGGAGGCTGAGGTGGGAAGACTGCTTGAGTCCAGGAGGTTGAGGCTGCAATGAGCATGACTGCACCACTGCACTCCAGCCTGGGTGACAGAGTGAGACCCTGTCTTGAAAGAAACACACACACACACACACACACACACACATATATATACACACTAGGTTTATTATAAGAATATATCTTAATATGATATATACAAATTTCTTAGTTTTGCAAGTGCAATACATGATTAAGTATTTGCATTCAAAATATATGAAGCAATTTAAAAAACCAACAACAGGAAATTAACACAATTTTAAAAGGGGCAAAATATCTGAACAGACATGGCAACTAAGCACATGAAAAATGCTCAACATCATTTTCCATAACGGAAATGAAAATTGGAACAGCAGTAAGATACTACTACACATCTGTTAGAATGGTTAAAATTCAAAAAATGACAATACTGCTTGCTGATGGGATTGTAGAATAACAGTAATTCTCATTCATTGCTCATAGAAGATAAAACAGCACAGGCATTTTGGAAGACAATGTTTGTCAATTTCTTACAAAGCTAAACATAATCTTACTATGTGAACAGCAATCACAATATATAAAAAATAGTGAAGTCAAACCATGGGGAAGAAAGGAAGAGGTAATGATGTAAGTAACTGTAAATGAGTAGACTCTGTAAGACTAAAGACAAAAAAAACATACCTAAGCACTGTACCCTACTTGGTAAAGTTGTTTCCCATGGGTATGCATTAACATTTCTAAAACCATTATACATGTATACTGGAACTGAACAATTAAGTCAATGCATAGTGGATGGTGAGAGCCAGGTTTCTCACTGCTGGAGTGAGAAGTACAAAAAAGCAAGGAAATGATCCATTAGTAATGAATGTAGGCTGGAGACATCAGCATGAATTCATGTTTATTAATATAAATGGATATAGAGATAAAAATTTATGCACATGTACATATGCAAAGGTTAGTTTACACATACACATTTCCTCAGCCTGTCATCTGAGACAGATTAGCAACAACAACACCCCAATAGCAATAAGCACACATAGCATCCAAATCTTGGTTTCTAATTGCATTCTCCAATTAAAAGAACCAACAATCCTTGGAGAAATGGTTAATTCTAGGACAGGGGTGGGAAATGCATGACATATGTCAGAAGTATCTTGCAATGTCAGAAAATAAAACAATGCCAAAAAAAAAAAAAAGGGAAAGTAAAAGAAACATGTCGAAAGGACTCACAAGTGAAAAAACTCCTAATGACCAAAAGGGGAATAATTTAAGCAACAAAATAAATAAAGTAGTATTTGATTATCAACTGAAATATAAAATAAGTATCTAAGAGCCCATACTGATATGAGTAAATGATTGAATATATAAGTAAATGGGAGAGCATAGACAAATCTCCTGTGTAGAAGAATTTAAAATAATTTATGTCAATAATCTATCCTCAAGGAGGTGGAGTTTAACTCCCCCATTCCTGAAGTGTAGTGAAGCGTGGGATGCATATAGTGACATCATTTCACATACGCTATGAAATGAGGGCAGGGGAGAGAGAGGGAATTACTACAGTCGAAAACTCTGACAAACACTACCTCAGCCAAGTGATCAATATGAATATCAACAGTGATAAGTCATGATGATACTATATGCTCTTTATATAATATGATGAGAATAGGACTTTACTTCTGTGGTGCTCCTTCCCAAAACCCATAACCTCAGTGTAATCATGAGAAAAAAATTGCCCAAGCTGAAGTGCAGTGGTGGAATCATGCTCACTGCAGCCTCAACCTCCTGGGCTCAAGTAATTCTCCCACCTTGGCCTCTTAAGTAGCTGGGACTACAGGCACACTCCACCCAATTTCAAAATTTTTTGTAGAGACAGCGTCTTACTATGTTGCCAAGCTGGTCTCAAACTCCTTGACTCAAGCAATCTGCCTGCCTTGGCCTCCCAAAGTGCTAAGATTACAGACGTGAGCCACCATGCCCTGTCAGGCCTAGTATATTATTATATTCATTTTTATAATAAGGAAAATGAATCTCAGAAGTAGTAATTTGCCTAAGGTCCCACTTACAAGGGACCAAACACAAATCGAGGGACATTATAGAAAATACCTGACCAGTACTCCTCAAAATTGTCACAGTCATCAAAAACAAGAAAAAGTCTGGGGAACTGTCAGAGTCAAGGGGGGCCTAACAAGACATGACAATAAAATGTAACACCATATCCTGAATAGGATTCTGGAGGAAAAAAAAAAAAGGACATTAGGTAAAAACTGATATGGTCTTAATTAATAAGCTAATAGTAATGTATGAATATTGGTTCACTGACAAATGTACCATATTAATGAAATATGTTAATAACAAGGGAACATGGCTGATGGTAGTAGGGAGGTATATGAGAGCTCTATACCATCTCTGCAACTTTTCTATAAATCTAAAACTGTCCTAAAATTAAAAGTTTTCAAAACAAATTTCCAGAACTCTGTATGGCATTTAATAGGTTCAAACTTCTTGAAAACAGTATTGGTATTAAAGGCAGTATCAGGTAGGGAAAAAAAAGACAAAGAGAAATATCTCCACTCCTCTACTCACCAAATCCATTCATCACATGCCCAGTGCATTAACAACCCTTACTTCCATACAATATGATGTCAGCTGCAGTAGATATATTTACTCATCGTAATAATTTCCATTCGTTGAGCACTTATTATAGGCTGAGTGCTTTAAATGAATTACCTTGTTCAGTCCTCAAAAACTCTATGAGATTTGTACTATTCTTATCCAAACTTTACACATGAGGAATAGCAGACCTCATCTTAAAGACCTTAAAGAAGCTAAGTGATTTGCCTAACACCTGCAATTAGCAAGTGAAAATTCTGAGCCCAAGCAGTTCATCGTCAGCACCTATGCTCTTAACTAGTCACCCACCTTCACAATACACATACATACTCCTTCCTCTCCTTATTCATTCTCCTTCTTTCTACCACTGTTAGGGTCCACATGATGCTCCAACCATTTCTTTTCTATCTGCAAATATTCAAATAAACCCAGGACAGGCTCTGTACCAGATCATCCCAATACACTGGGCCTTGCCTATCCCTTTGTGCTGTGCCTCAATTCCATTTCCTTACTATTAAACACATTACAAATGATGTTTAAACTTGCTTGAGTTCACTATCATTTTTTTTTCCCTTGAGGAATATAGTGACGGCAACAATCGTCTCTCCAGTTGGATGCGATCATGTCCAGCCTCTTTTCATACCCTCATTTCCCACTCACTCCTCTAACTCACTAAAGCAAAAAGCTAAAGAGAGAAAGCAATATTTCCTTTTAGACAGGCAAGCTTATAGTTCAGCTCACTTTTTGTCTTCGTCTTAAAACTAGAGCACAGGTAATGGGGAGGAGAGCGTTTTCTGTTCTTGTGCAGCAACAGCGCCTTCCAGTTTTTATAAATCTAAAGCAATATATTTTTTCTATAAGTAACACCACAAACCAGTCCATGCCAGACTGACTCCTTCAGCTACCCAGGTGCTGTGGCTGGAGTGTCAGTGTTCCAGACCTAAGAGACTCGGTGCCTTTGTACCTGAAGCATACATAGAATGATGGAAAAGACTCTCCTGAGAAAAAAACCTTGAAAGCTAGAAGATGATAACCTTTTCTTGCAAGGTGGGGTGGAGGAGGCAGGAGAGGTAAAATGGCAAATGAACCCATGTCCTGCCTTGTACTTTCCTGTCTTCAAAGGGCTTCAGGGCCCACAGGAGATCCTTCCCAGGCACTGTCTAGCAATGTTAAAAAATTACCCAGCAAGTTCCTCATGCCGTAAGAGAGTTAGCCACGTTTTTAGTTTACACAAAATATCTAACCTAGTACCCTTTTCCTCCTGTATTCAACTACAAGAAACCTTTTAAAGAGTTTAGAGAACTTAAAGAGTTATTTGCATCTCATGTGAGGTCACTCATTTGATAAGTGGCAGCCTTGGATGGAGAAGCATCTGTACGATGGCCAAGAAGTAGGGCACACAGGAAATGGAGGTTCTTCTTTGTATGCATGGATGCCCAGTCTTCCTTCCCCTCCTGTCCTCTCTGAATGTCATCCCCTAGCTAATAAGGGAAATATTCATCACTATTAATTTGTATTTAATTCTTGACTCACTTACTCTGAGAGCACTTTGCTTCTCTGTTTTAGCACATAGTACCCTCAGCCTTACAGCATAGCTCAGAGTAAACATATAAGCCCATATATCAATAGACTGAATACTTTAATATCAAGGATTCTGTCCTCCTCAATCATGCCCCCTCCACAGTGCCTGGCATGTTGCGCAAAGTGCTTGTGTAACCAAAAATGTACAAGTGGTTTTATAAGTTTTCATCCACTATGCCCATAAAGTCTTGAAAAATGACTACAACTAAATGTTTGAAAACACCTCCTCCCAGTACACCAATGCCACTCCCTTCTTCCTAGATATCAATACGCCTGTAAACACACACATACTCATACACTTACATCTTGTAGCTTAAAAAAATTAATCAATATTTGATGAGACATACCAAGTAGGACCCTGTGTTAGTTCATTTTTCATTGCTATAAAGAAATAGTTGGGGCTGAATAATTTATTTTAAAAAGGTTTAATTTGGCTCACAGATCTGCAGACTGTAAAGGAAGCATGCCACTGGCATCTGCTTCTGGTGAGGCCTTGGGAAGCTTATAGTTACGACGGAAGGTGAAGGGAGAGCAGGTGAAGTCACATGGTGAGAGGAGGAGTAAGGGTGGTGGGAATGCCACACTTTTAAACAACCAGATCTCCTGTGAACTCAGGGTCAGAACTCACTCATTTACCATGAAGATGTCACCAAGCTATTGATGAAGGATCCACCCCCATGATCCAAACATCTCTGACCAGGCCCCACCTCCAACATTCAGGATTACATTTCAACATGAGATTTGGAGGGGACAAGCATCCACATTATACTAGACTCTAATCCTATTGCTCATTGATTTGTATTATTTTTAATGTACATGCATATATGCATTTAAAAAGTGAAGAAAGCAAGAAAAACAACAAAAACAAATCAAATAGTCAAGAAGACAAAAGATCTTATACCTTTATATAATAATAAATGATAAAAATAAACACTTTAGCCAGGTCCCACAATTAAATTCAATCTTGCTGTGGTTTGAACGATGATGTTCTTTACACAATTCTCATTGAGACTTCATCCTAATGCAACAGTATTAAGAGGTGTGGCCTTTGAGGGACAATTAAGTCATGAGGGCAAAGCCCTAATGGGCTCAACATCCTTATAAAAGGATTTGAGGTTGAAGAATGGGATCCACCATAAGCAGAGGCCACATGGGATCAGCACCTTTATAAAAGGGCTTAAGGTTGAAGAATACACTGTCTTGCTCTTCCACTCTTCTTCCACGAAAGGACACAGTGTTGTCCCCTTTTTGCTCTTCAGCCCGTTCTGCCATGTGAGGGCACCTAGACAGCAAAATCTATAAGGAATGAGCCTTCAACAGACATAAAACCTGCCGGCACCTTGATCTTGGACTTCACAGCCTCCAGAACTATGAGAAGTAAATTTCTGTTCTTTGTAAATTACCCAGTCTATGGTATTTTGTTATAGCAGTAAAAAGGACTAAGACAGTATTCTTTAAAAAATATTTATTGAATGCCTACTGTGAACCACACACTATACTAGGAGTTGGAGATAACATAGTGAATAGAACAAATACCCTGTACCTTTGGAGTTTATATTTTATAATAAATAGAAACAGACAACAAACAAACAAATGTCTACACATAAGAGGCCAAGTAGTGATCAGTGTATAGAGGAAAACACTGCAGGTCAGGGGTTGGAAGGAGGAGTACATCCAGTGGCCAGGGAAGGCTTTTGTGATGAGGTGAAATTTAAGCAAAGACCTGGATAAACCAAAAGCTTAGCCATGTGGATATAGGATGAAAGAACATTTTATTTATTTTTATTTTTATTTTTGAGATGGAGTTTCACTCTCGTCGCCCAGGCTGGAGTGCAATGGTGCAAACTCAACTCACTGCAACCTCTGCCTCCCAGGTTCAAGGGATTCTCCTGCATCAGGCTCCCAAATAGATGGGATTACAAGCACATGTCACCATGCCAAGGAAATGTTTGTATTTTTAGTAGAGACAGGGTTTCACCATGTTGGCCATGCTGGTCTCAAACTCCTGACCTCCTCACATGATCCACCTGCCTTGGCCTCCCAAAGTGCTGGGATTATAGGTGTGAGCCACCATGCCTGACCAAAAGAACATTTTTGAAAGAAGAAATAGCAAATTTAGTGTTCTACAGGTGGGGAGCATGTTTAGTACATCTGAGTGCCAGCATGAGAGGATTGAGAAAAAGAAAGAGATAAAGAAGAACCAGGTGGCAAAAGCCCTTACGTGGTAAATGGCCTTTAGAAACTTGCATTGATGGGGGACCTCCTCTTACAGCTTTGGAGCTGTCCTCCCTCTTTTGGGGGGGAGTTTCTTTGTTCTGTCTTCTCCCTTCCTTCTTCCTTATTAAACTCTCCACTCTTAAAACCAAAAAGAAAAAAAAAAACTTGCAATGATGTTAACCCTCTGCAAAGGGGAAAGGCTTGAAATAAAGTAAAACCAAAGGAGGAACAGAAGGAATAAGATAGAGAGAGAAAAATCACAAGATGGCATGCACATTTGCTTCTTTGTTGTTAGGGGGCACACTATTTTAATTTCAAGAAGAAATTTGCTGAAGTCTCTTACTCTCCTAAAAAAAATAATCTCAAGTCATCATATTATTCTTTTCTTCTGCCAACATTCAAGTGATCTACATTTGCCCTCATTTCTCCTTCATTCCTCGATCCAGAAAAGTCTAGCTTCTGCTGCTATAATAACACTACATTTCTCACAAAGCCAGCAAAATGAATCCCTTGTAGTCCTATCTAATGGCTCATTTTTAGTTTTCTTCCAACAGCATGAACTACCCTGCTTGGACTTCCTTTGTTGCTATAGCATCATTCTCCTGCTTTGTTTTGATTTTCTATCTCATTATTCCTTTCACCCTCTTTTCTTGCCTCCTCTTCCCCTACCTACTGTTAAATGTTAGTATTGCTCAGCGTCTAATCCTGTAGAATCTCCTCTCTCTAAACATTCTCCCCAGCAATTCTATGCAATTCCATTGCTTCTTTCTGCTGTGCACCAAACTTATATTTCAAACAACTCACTAGATATTCCAGTTGGGCAACCAATAGGTATCTCCTATTTACCATGCCCTTCAAAAATCTATTAGTCACTATATTCCATGGTTGCTCAAACTAGAAACCTGAAATCATCTTCTCCATCATTCACTATAGCTAGTCATCTTATTCCACAAATTCTGCCTCTAAGCATTTCTTATACCCCTCTCCTCTCCAACCCTAATGTCACCATCTTACTTCCGACTCTCTTCATCTATCTTCACAATTACTTACACGTTCTCCTGACTGGGTTCTTCTCTATTCCACCCCCCCTTCAACACAACCACATTGCTGTCTCAGAAACCTTTCTAGAATCCAAATCTTATCATGATTCTCTCGTCTTATCCAGTTTTCCATTTCATTTTCCTTCCCTAATCCAAGTACTCCACACTCTATACCAAACTGTAGGCTCACTCTAGCTCTATTAGCCATTCTATGAACACAGTAGGCACTTTCACACTTTTATCTATACTTTACCTGGAATGCTATACCCAATACTTTCCTCATTGTATATATCCAGCTCAAATCTCCCTACTTCTACAATCCTTCAACAACATCCACATGCATGTTCTATAGCTTCAGAAGGACTGATCTTTCTTTCCCATGTGCTTGCAGGAGACGTCTCAAGTTACTATTGCAGCACTTACCATATTTTTATCATAATGTGCTTATTACATGACTTTCTGCCCAGCTAGAATGTGAATTATGTAAGATCAGGAACACTATACTCTTCATTTTTATATCCCTAGTACTTAACAGAGCAACATATTTAAAAAGCTGCTTAATAAATTATTCCTGACTTTTAAAAAAGAGGCTAGGAAATGAAATGAAGATGGGGAAAGTCTACAAGCAGAATCAGTAAACAGAAGAAATGACAATGGCAAAGAGATTTGCAAAATAGGCAGAGAAAAATATCACAAAATATTAAAGCCAAAACAAACCTTTATCTTTTTTAAAATCATCTAATTTAATCAGTAATAAAAGTGGGATTCAGAGAGCTCAAGCAGCAAATAAGTAGACGTGCTTGAACCCACAACTCAATGTTTTGTCCACAGTTCTTAGAATCCACAGATACAGGCCAGACACTGTGGCACATGCCTGTAATCCCAGCACTTTGGGAGGTGGAGGCAGGCAGATCACTTGAGCCCAGGAGTTCTAGGCCAGCCTGGGCAACATGGCAAAACACTGTCTCTACAAAAAATACAAATATTAGCTGGGCGTGGAGGCACACACACATGGTCCCAGCTGCTGGGTCGGGAGCAGGGAGCGAGGGCTGAGGCAGAAGGATCACTTGAGCATACCACTGCACTCCAGCCTGGGTGACAGAGTGAGATCTTGTCTCCAAAAAAAAAAAAAAAAAAGAATCCACAGATACAAAGTACCTATAGATCTTCCTGTCCCTGCTCACCTCTACACTATGTCTGATATGCCTGAGACAGAAAAAAGTTGGGATAATTTTAATGCACCAGTTTATGTAAAATATTTTTATTTTCCTCTTACATGACAATTTTGCTTCCCTGCATATACCATATTATACGGGTATTGGTATATCACTTCACAGTTCATGAAGCATTAACCTATCATTTCACCAATTCTCATAGCAGTCTTTCAAGCCTTTGGTTTTACTTAGGTATTTTTTCTTTCACTAGTCCACTGCCTCCAGTAACTATGAAAGGTCACTTACAGTATCAAATAGGCAGAGAAAAATGCCCTCTATACCTCTGTGGTTTAATACAGAAGCATGGAAGACTGCACACTGGAACATCGGGTTCTGATGCTGGTTTTGCCAACCTTGAGCTTAGTGTCATTTCACCTTCAGTGTCTCAGTTTAGGTATCTGGAAATCAGGGCGACTTGACCAGATCAGTGGCTTCCAAATCTGTGTAGACATCAAAACTGTTTGGAGGCTTTAATAAATCTAATTATCTAGACTCTCTCTAGAATATCTCAAGGATGAGAACCAGAAATCTATATTTTAAAAGCACTTCAGGTGATTCTGTTGAGCAGTCAGGTCTGGAAAGATACAAGCCGGATGATTTCCAAAGTCCCAACTGGCTCAAAAACTATTAATATATTTCTCTTTTGCAGTCATTGATATTTGTGCAAATCAGTCTTGTAACCCAGACACTGGGTTCCTCTATGCAGCATGGAGAAAACAGAGTTGAGATGGCAGGATTAGCAAGACCTCAGGATTAACGGCATTAATGGCTTTGTTTATATTCTAAGCCAACAGGTTTAGAGAGGTTTTCTTTTCATTATTTTCCAACAGCAGCTTCTTACTGGGTATATACCCAAAGGAATATAAATCACTCTATTATAAAGATACACACGTATATTCACTGCAGCACTATTCTTAATAGCAAAGACATAGAATCAACTCAAATGCCCATAAATGATAGACTGGATAAAGAAAATGTGGTACACATACACCATGGAATATTATGCAGCCACAGAAAGGAATAAAATCATGTCCTTTGCAGGGACATGGATGAAGGTGGAAGCCATTATCCTCAGCAAACTAACGCAGGAACACAAAACCAAACACTGCATGTTCTCACTTATAAGTGGGAGCTGAAGAATAAGAACACATGGATACAAGGAGGGAAACAACACTTGCTGGGGCCTATTTGGGGAGGAATGGTGGGGGATATCGTTAGGGTAAAGAGCTAATGCATGCTGGGCCTAATACCTAGGTGATGGGTTTTTAGGCGCAGCAAACCACTGTGGCTGCATTTATATATAATATATATATTATATATTATATATAATATATATTATTATAATATATATAATATATATATATTATATATTATTATTATATATATAAATATATATATTATTATATATATATTTACCTATATAACAAAGCTGCACATACTGCATATGTACTCTAAAACTTAAAACACAACACACACACACACACACACACACACACACACGCACCTCACATGTTTTCTGTAAGAGTCTGACTGTTCTCAACAATATAAGGGTTTATTATTATTATTTTCATTTGCTAAGATTTCCTATTGGTCTCCAAGAGCCATCTAAAAAATACTGAAGTCATGCAATGTCTTGCATCTTATTTAATGAAATAGATTACGTAGGCTGGCACAGTGGCTCACGCCTGTAATCCCAGCACTTTGGGAGGCTGAATTGGGCAGATCACTTGAGGTCAGGAATTCGAGACCAACCTGGCCAACATAGTGAATTCCCATCTCTACTAAACATACAAAAATTAGCTGGGCATGGTGGCAGGTGCCTGTAATCCCAGCTACTTGGGAGACTCAGGCAGAAGAATTGCTTGAACCCAGGAGGCAGAGGTTGCAGTGAGCTGAGATCGTGCCACTGCACTCCAGCCTGGGCAACAGAGTAAGACTCTGTCTCAAAAAAAAAAAAAGATTAAATAAAAGGAAACAAGATTTTTAGTTTTTGACAAATTACTGTTGTTTTTATGATACTAAGGAGAAAACAACAAAGAGAGAGATACTTCACCATTACAAGTTCAGAAACTTTAGTTTTATTATTTTCTATTCTTTTTAGTTCAAGTAGAGATTTCCAGCCTCCAAAAAGCCAACAAATAGCCCAACTCAAAAAAAAAGTAATGTATAACTCACACAACTAATTTATTATAAAGCTAAATTACTGATACATTGAAGAGTATAGCATCCCTTAGAACTGTAGAACTTTACAACTTTAAAGACAACCAAGAGTTGAATAAGTACAATTAATCAATTATAATCTTTTATTTATTTCTTTAAGTCACTGATTATGCAATATAGAATTAAGCTTAAGAGAAAGTTTTAATGTATTGTCACTGGAGACTTCCCTAGATTCATATTAAACAATGACTTTCTAGGCTAGTGATTTAACCAACCATAAATCCACTCTGTATTTCTTTATCTGGTTCACAATTATATCAGGAGAAATAGTCATATGTCTTTCTGAAATCATGATACTCAATATTCACTTATTTGTTTAACAAAAATGTGTTGAGCGCTTACTATGAGTTAGGCACCTGATGAATATGATACTGTTTTGAACAGTCTAAAAGGGAATACATAAATAATTTTGATAGTGCAATTAGTTCAATCAAAACCAAAAATTTACTGGGTGTCAGGAATAGCTTTATATCTCTCTAAGAAGATATTTGAGCTGAGTCTTGAAAAATAAGTCGGAGCTCACCATGCGGCCAAAGGAGGAAAGAGTTTCCAAGCAATGAAAGCATCAAGGAAAAAATGTACTTGATGTTAGATCTATGAAATTTTAAGTAGTCTGGTATGACCTGGAGTGGGAGCTTTAAAAAAGTGGTGGGAGACACATTGAGAGAGATAATATAAACCAGGCGATGGCCAAGAATGGCTGGACAGCATTTCCACTACAGTCTTCTGTGTGGTACACTATGATATCTTCTTTCTTTATCTGGCTTTATCTTTAGAATCAGTTTAAAACCTCTAAAATATTAGCACATCTGCTGAAAACAGTTTCTTCTTGGTCTTGCAGAAAACACTTTATCACTTTTCATCCTCCAGTATATTGGTCAAACCTTTTCTTTATTATTAATTCCTCTACATAATCAGGGTCCACTCTCTCTATATACTACTTATTTTTAACTCTACTTCTCTCTTCCATTTCTCTGTACAAATTCTTTAATTTTCTAAAAAAGAACCTCAAAGTCAATTAAGATTCAATTCAGGTTTCTTACTGACCACATTAGTATTCTAAAGACAATAAGTGCCAAGTAGGTAGCTCTTGGCAGAGTTTTAGGCAGATATTCTGTAATCACTGTGCTTTAGTACTTAATTAAAGTTTAGATTTTGATAGAAAACATATTGAGTAGAACAATATCTTTTCATTCAGCTGATTATATTTCTTAGGAGCCTAGTTGTTAAAATCTCAAGGTCCTAAGTATAGGTACCACCAGCCTTTGATTATAATTTATATGAATGGCATCATTTTAGAAGGAAATTGGTAGCCGGGGGAAATGCTAGGATTTTACAAACTAAAAATTATATTGTAACACGAATTTTCCACTCAAAGTCTCCAAACACACACACACATACACACACACACACACACCCCACACACTCACTCTTTGGTCCTGAACAAATTTGTTGCTCTCAGCAGGACTCAAAAGCTGGTAAGCCTTAGCATACAGCATATTCACTTCCTCACTCTCATATATACACCACTAAAAATGGCCAGTGCGCTTCTGTTGCAAATTTGAAACATATAAACAAATTGAAGCTGTATGTGAGCTGCATCTAGCATTGCTGAGCAAGTTCTATGTTCTAAAATTCTCCAGGGTCAGCCTGTGCCATTTTTCATGACAAAGATTAGGACAACTGAATGACCCCGTCTAGTAGGGCAGTGATGGTAGGCCTGGACTCACTTTGCTTCTGACCTTTGTTTGATCTGGCCTGCTGCCTTCCTTACAATCATCTATTTGTTTATGTTTTTTTCTAATCCTCTTTCATTGGGACAACCAAAAAGTTTTAGCCAGAGAATCTATAAAATTCAAATGTACATTTCAAATAATGTTTCAATTTTTAATTCAAAAGATAATCACCCTAGATAAAGGAGTCCTGGAATTTCTGATTCGAAAAATAAGTAAATGTCTTGTTTGTTTCCCTAGCACTCTGTCTCATAACAGGTCTCTGCTGCCAATAGAGAATGATCACATCGGAACCAAATCCATCTAGCCTCAAGTAACAGACATTGGCAGACACTCTACATTCTGGGACTGTTTGTCAGCCTTTGGCTGGTAGTATTTAAATTCTGATTCAAACTGGCCGTTGCAGAGATAAGATTTACAATTCCACGATCATTCAGATGGGATCTGATTCCTCTAATATAGACAGGCAGACAGACAGACAGGGAAAGGAATAGAATGGTAGAGCAATAAGTGAGAAAGAGGGTTTAAAATTCAGTGGAAGAAAACACGCACACAGATACATGCATGCAGGCATGCAGAGAATATATGTATACACCTCTTCCATTTATTCAAGCCACTGTAAGTTACTCAGGTTTTATTGTCTCAGAATGAGGTCACACTGTAATGTAGACTCTACAGGTCCAGCAGAAATATAGTTTGACTGTTTTTTTAAATAAGGTCTTGAAAAACTATTTGTGGGATTTATCTCCATAAATGTGACATGTTTACAGGAAGAAACAGGAAATTTAAACTTTATAGCTCATATCGTCTTAAATGTATAGCTTCACATTCTTTTTGTGTATTTATTGACTAGAGTGATTTTTATTATGAATTATTCTTAGTATTATGATAACGCACATTTGGACAAATGCAGAGTATGCATGCCACACTGCCTGCTTTGGAGTGCACTGATCCTGTAAAAATTGGTTTAATGTTCGAGGGGCAGCACATTATACGATGAGAAATTGGCCTCCTTCTCCATCAAATACATTAATATCCTCCTCTTTGTATTAGGCCTCAGATGTTCAGCTGCCCTTCTATTTGCCACTGTCTTCTTTTGGAACTTCCTTAGGGGAAAAACAAAAGATAGCTACTCAAAGTAACAGAATTTCTTTCTTTTTTTTCCAACTTTTATTTTAAGTTCCAGAGTACCTGTGTAGGATGTGCAGGTTTGTTACACAGGTAAATGTGGGTCATGGTGATTTGCAGTACAGATCAACCCATCCCCCAAGGTATTAAAGCACAGCATCCATTAGCTATTCTTCCTGAGGCTCTCCCTCCTCCCACCCCCTAGGCCCCAGTGTAACAGAGTTTCAATGGTATTAAATGAAAGGCTACTCCTGTCTACAATGAGACAATGCTTAAAAGTGAGAGATCCTAGGATCACGATGATCTCTTTATTGGTGTCTCACTTTGATCTGTGTCACAATCTGTTCCCACGATATCTCACCAGTCATTTGGGTTATGGTTAGGTCAAGACTCTTAGCCCACTCTGGAAAAACATCCTTTCCGTAACCCTATACCAGAGTTAACCTTGCACCATTTCCCCCCATTTCTGCTATGTACAATATAGCCATCACCTTTTAGTACTCCAGGTCTCTGCTCCAGGATCCTACCCTCTTTGAATTTGGGTCATTCTGCGCTTACTCTGCAACTGTTTCTTTGCCTTTAATTCCTGACCTTTCATTTCAAAAACTGTTTCCTATATAACCCTAAAGTGTCCTTCCTTAGCAACCAAATCATCATGAAGTGACTTTGGAATTGTCTCCTTCCCTGGAATGAATTCTATCTGAATTCTAGATGCAGACATTGGTTCTCACATTTGTTTTTTTCATGTGCAATCAACTCCTGTGCATTCTGATTCTTTTGTCTGACTATACAGTCCCTAGTTTGCTAGTTAGCTCCTATGGCTAGTCAATGAACTCGAGATATGTCACATCTTCTCATCTCTTATTCTGGGCCAAGTTTCTTAAATAACTATGTAGTCAGGATTCTACTTTTCCTCCTGTTGGTTGCCTACCTTTTCCCTTTTTCTCATGACAGCTTCTCTAGATGCTTCCAACAGAATAACGAGTTCTCTTCCTGCAACTGACTTACTCTCTGTTATGTATTCAATGTTTGTATACTCCCAAAATTCATATGTTAAAACTCTAAACTCTAATGTGATGGTATCTGGAGATGGGGCCTTTGAGAGATAATAAGGTTTAGATCATGTCATAAGGGTGGGGCACCTGTGATGGGATTAGTGCCCTTAAAAGAGGAAGAAACTGGAGCTCCTCTCTCCAAACACACAAAAAGATGTCATGTGAATGCACAGCAAGATGGTAGCCACCTACAAGCCTAAAGAAGAGGCCTCAGAATGAAACCTATCTTACATTGATCTGGAACTTCCAAGCCTCCAGAGCTGTGAGAAATCAATTTCTGTTGCTTAAGCCACCCTGTCTGTGGTATTGTTATGGGAGCCTGGGCAGATCAACACACTCCCTTCATCCTCTCCATTAAGAAAACTCTAAATGAATGCTTCCCTGCCTTACTGTGGCAGGCCAATTCTCCCTGACAATTATACAACTGGCCTGCATGAATATCATACAGATAGGCCTGCATACCACTTCAGTTACGCAGACAAATGTACACAGAGCTGCCTGAACATTAAGCAAACAGTTAAACCCTAGGAAATCAGTGTCCAAACATCAAAGCTAGTGGGAGCCTTGCATGGACTTCTCCCTTACCTGGAGCCTTGCATGGGCTCCTCTCTAACCTGGAGCAAGCCAAAATAAGGAATGTAAGAGACAGTTTTACATTCCTAGTGCTGGGACCCATCTTGGGTCAACAAAATCTGAGACAAGTCAAAGTAACAGAGGCAGCTGTTTGAATAGATTCATTAGAGAGTCTAAGGCAGCTCTCTGGCCCAACCTATAAAGAGATAAGATAGAAATAATCACTGCAGTACCACAATATCCGAGTCTGTGAAGGTCTTGAATGTCCTGGGGCTCTCACAGCTTAATAGGACTTAGCATGCTTTTTTTTTTTTTTTTTTTTTTTTTTGCCTCTGACCTTCCAGTTGTAACAAAATTAGTTACCAATAGATTTAGGTGAATGCTATACTGCACGTAGGCACATAACCCCAAACTATATAAGTATAAGCACTAAGAAAATTCTAACACTTAGAGTTGGGCTGGTGGAATTATCTCTGGCCTTCTCCCCTGTATCCAGTAACAGCAATAAATTCCCTTCTTTCCTAGTTTGGCTTCTTCTCATTATTGGGCCTTGAGAAAATGCAGCTGGACCTGGCTTGGTTCTGGGAACATTACCACCATCAAATATCAGGTAGACTGATTCTCTGCCTAGGGTCTGTGTAGAAGAGGGGGTGAAGGAAAGAAAACTTTCCAGTATCATCTCGTTACTTTTTCCTGGGCATTCTATTTGAAAACTTTTCTTTGTTTTATGTGTAAATCCTCCCATGGGAAGGTGTGTGGCACTTCATCACACGCATAGTTCTGCCTTCCACTCATCCAACCCTTCAGAGGCCAGCTGGGCTCATCTTCTTCAAGGAATGTTCCCTGATGGTTTCTTTTCTTTTAATCTGTCCATTGTGTAAACCTCTGTGGCATTACTGTTTATAACAAATAACTCAGAAATGTAGCCAGCTCACGCAATATCTTTCCTCTTGGAACTTCCCAGTCGTCCTGTGCTCTTGTCCATAACACTGGAATGTTAGTCAGCTGCTAATCTACCACGACCCCTCGATTATGTTTTTCCGTCTTTACACCATGCATAAACACATACGTTCCTACCATTTTACATTTCTGGCTCCTTTTTCAATTTACCAAAGATATTTTAGGGTCTAAGCATTTCTTCATTTTCCTCAGCACCTTGGTGACTTAAGCAAACTAAGAGTAACTTTTATACTGCTCCTTCAATGAGGTCATTGATTTTGTTTTTACATAGCCTCTTCTTGAGAGAAATTAGTAGGATTAGTGTTGATCTCCCAAGGGACTTTAATATAGCCCCTGATTATCTCAGTTATTTTTCCTCTTTTTATTTTTGAAAGAGTAAGAATGTGGGAACAAAAAATACCAAGGGTTCTCTGGAGTGCATTGTGTGTACCCAGAAGTAAGAAAACAAAGAAAGGAAGGATCAGTGAGCCAAATACCTCTCGGACCATTGTCTGTGTACCCTTTCTAGAGCTGGCTCTCAGGGTAAACCAGCAGTCACTATTCCCAGGCCTATCATTCTGAAATGTAAATGCTTCCCCTGAACATTTGGGTTTGGGTTGACCTAGTCTTCAGGAGCAGCACTACTTTTCTCAATTAGCTTTGGGAAGACTGGATGGAAAAGCATTCTTCATTATCAACGTTTATTTTGTTTTGTAACATCATTTTACTAGGCTCCAACCTAGTAAGATGGGGACAGAGAGGAAGAGTTTCTCCTCTTGAATTTTAGTCCTGCTTGTGCCAAATCACACAATGAAATACACGCATAAAGCACAACAGATGTCCATAAAATATTCATTTGTTAAATTCTTTCCATGCCTGCAAAGAGAGGGCCATGCTCATCAGAGAGAGCACGCTCTTGCATAAAACCAGTGAATGCCCATTATCATGCTTGCAAAGTCTCAGTATCAACAAATGTGAACTTAACACCTAGCCATCCATTTTCCAAGTGTCTACTTCATCAAATATATGCTTAACAGTATGGGAGTTACTATGAGTCATAAAATATATATATATAGGATAGGATCCCTTTCCTCAGAAACATTATAAAGAAGCTTTACAATCTCATAGGGATGTGAGTGATACATGCACTGCACTATGAGGGAATTTTGTTTGACAAAATTATTATCAAGGGTAAAAATTCAGGGCAGAAATAAAGGTACGTTAAGAGCTTCTATACCGCCTTCCCAGGTCTGAATTACATACTGCTGAGAAGGAGAGCAGAGGCATGATAAACCTAAGGATGATTTCTAGTTAGCTTTCGAATACACGGAATAGAGGATTCCCATTTCCACTTCTGCTTTTTTAGTCTATGTGAAATTGCACTCCCAAAGCTTGGATCAATTTATCAAGAGGGGAAGGTAAGAAAAATCTTATGAAGTGCCTAAAGAAAGCTGGCTGGAAAATCAACATTAACAGATGATTTGCTATCCATAGTTTGCATTTTTATGACACTCTACAATTCACATGCATGATTGGTCCTCCTAGCAACCCTTCAAGGTGGACAATATAGATATTAACCAGTTTTATAGATACAGGAAATTAAAGGTCAAAGAGATTATCTGACTTGTCCAAGAGCCTGAATGTATCCTTTGTGGTCCTGGCATGAAATAGATGGCACATCTCAAAAATGTGACTGAAAATAATTAAAGGGTAAAGCTAAGGGCTGGGGGGCAAAAAAAAAAAAAAAAAGATGGTAAAGGACTCAGGGACTAAAAGCAGGAAGCAGGACTACATGCCAAGGCCTGAAGAAGAGGAAACAATGTTACCGGAGCCTGGTGAGAGCTGCCACCGTGAGAGGAGCTGTGGCCTCGGACAGTGAACACAGGTACTGCCAGAATTGTGACAAAGCAGGCATAAAGCCAGCGAAGAAATACTCTGATCCTGCCATCTTGTTACCCTCCAGTCCCCTACCAGTACCTCAAATGTGCCAAAATAAAGCAGAAGCCAGAAAGTAAGGATCTCAGATGAGGCAATCAAAAGAGGTCAGCTTCCCAGGCATAGAACTGGTCAGAAAAGGGTGGAATGAATCTGACGGGTATGGGGGACAGAGAGGGGAGCAGCATGCCAAGCAGACATATCTACTTTCCTGTCTACAAATCCCATGTTCTTTCCCCTATAGGCACTACTGAGATACAGAGTAAACTCTCATTTTTTGACAAAACTGGGAAGGAGACTTCTGACTGGTTGAGATACGTATTTCTGCAGGTTAGGCTGAAGCCTCTGCATTTCCTGATGCCCAATGGAGATGGAGGAATCTTTTCTATCTGGACAAAAGTCACAGTTTATAACCTGTCCTTTTTAGGACATAAGTACATTTTCATTTATTCAAAAATGATGCAACCCCCATGGATCATATATGATTGAGTTTCAGCATAATTCTGAGCTCTACAAAAACAAAAACTGAAAAAGATAATGGCTGATGGGTTAGGTGTTGTATATGACCAACGGCCAGAAAAAAAACATTATGCTTTCAGAGGACAAGCAGTCTTACAGGCAGTATGCACTTTTTCTGAGAAGAAGCTAAAATGAAATGATATAGAATGTGGTAGTAATTAAGCCTACTTCACATAATACTCAAGCAAAATAACCTTTTTTCAAGAGTGCAGAAACATTTGAAACCCAGCACTTTCAGTCCTATTGGCATCCACTGTACAATTGTATTCACTCTGTTCATCTTTTGCCAAAGTGCCTGTTTATCTCTTCCATTCTGGTTCTCAGGTGTCTGAAAATTCCTTAAGTGCAGCACAGTACTTTCCAAGTATTAGAAAGATCACTACAAAGTGTAAAACAAAAAATCCTGAGACTAAATTACCTTAGTATGAATACAGTTTAGCAAACTACTTTCTTGCATTAATTAGAAAACTTTATGCTATAGAAAGAAAACACAAGAAACACTTTCAACAATAAAAAACATAAAAAAAGTAATGAAAACACCGTAAGACTTTGAAGAGAAAGTAGAGAAAAGAAACTCTGGAATTGAAGAAGAGACTGCGGAATGTGGTGGCAGAGTGGGGCGTGGACAGCTGTGGAGGTCAAACTTTCTCACCTATTTGCTCAGGGCAGGCCCTACACAGCCTCTCTTGTGGTGGTGGATCCCTTTTGTGACTCTCCCTACATGCTCTCACTCAGCAGACTAGTATTTGTGACTGTACTGAAAGCTAAGCAAACTGTCACGGAGTGTCTCACCTGCCCCACAGAGCACTCTGGCTTTTATTCCTTAAAGAAATCAATCCAGTTTCCTTTAGTCAGACTTCCTTTATGCTGAAACTAACTACACTTCCTTCCACTGCTTAAACCAAGGCCCTGGCTTATCCAGTGCCACTTCCAGGTATTTGTTTTCTTTTTCCCCAGAACAGTGAAGACTGTAGTGAATTCTAGACAATTAGCCCAATATCTGAAATACCCTTTATCAATTAAACTATTTGCCAGGCTCCAAAAGAGTGACAAATCAGTTTTTCCTTTACAAGAAATTCAAAGAATATCAAGGGTATGTAATGAAAATAAATAAGCAAAACGATTCAATTTTATAGTGATGCAGACACAATAATATGATCAGCCCTCTGAGACCTGTTTGCCAATTAGGGCAGAGTCACAATGCCTGAAATAGTAGAGGGAATTGGTCAACACCCTTACAACTAAGTTGATTTTTTTGTTTTCCAACTCATGTGTCTTTAAGTAGACCAGAGTATTACACAGGGTACTTGGCCAAAGCCTGAAGGGGGAATCCTCAGGGGGAAAGGGCTTTTCACCCTGGCTTTTCTTCTACTCATGGTATGCATGAGAAAATACTGTCATCAACCTAGATATTATTCAGATGGAACATCTGGGTCAGGTATTTTAACCCAGGGAAGATGTTTATGAAAAGACTATTATTATACATTTTGACTAAAGATGACTTAATTTGGTATAGCCCAATTTATCATCCCACAGTGTTCTTCAGTTATGCAACATTCCTTCTTTGTAAGCTCCTATCTAAAAGAATTTGACAGTCATAAGATAACAAATGTTGATGGCAAGAATTCTCTTAAAACAATGTTTTTCAATTTAAAAATGTTATATAGTCACAGTACAGAAAATCCCATGCTTACTCATTAATAAGTATCTTAAATGTTTCCTACCTACATTCATTCATTCTATTAGGCACTAGGCACTCAATACAACCTGTTAACTTGTTTTTTAGATTTCTATTTGCTACCAATTAAATAACTCACAGGTGCCAGACATTGTGTTAGGTAGTCTCATTATTTTCTCCTAAATTCATCACAGCAATCCTGAGTTAGATATCACCTTCAAGAGACCTTGCTATGGACATGCAGGATGATTATTACTAAGATGGAGGCCTTGTGCTATACAAATACATTAGTATCAAAATAGATTTTTAAAAATATCCAATTCTCAGCATTATTTAAAAATTTCTTTCATTTTTGACCAAATAGTCCTTCATCATTGTATCATTTTTTACTCTATTTCTAAAAATCACATTCCTGTGATATCAACACATGGTAAGAAAATCTACTCTAGAGCACACTTACTTCTGGTGAAAATCTTGTAAATGCATACTCTCGGTCACAAGATTAAAATGCATTAAATGACTTGGCCCAAATCCAACACTTATAATAAAAACAGCTTGATATACACAGTCCAGTGATACTGACACTCTTATGTCACTTTTACATATAACGACCACTTTTCAATTTAATGTGTTAGTGTGCTCCATCAACCTCAGAAAAGTGAAATGTATCAGTATTTTGTCAGCCCTTCCAAGGCAAGTGTAAGGGCTGTAAATGAGCAGAGCTAAAACACAGCATCTAAGATGTTTGAAGGTTAATGGAAGAAGGGTTTTCAAGAGCATTTTACAGGCAAAAATGTGAATAACTAAAATGAAACAACAGAGACATATAATGCTAATATATTCATGGCCATAGATGAAATTAACTGGCAGAGACTAAAATGCAGCACAGTGCTATCACTGCCAGTATTATCCTCAGGATTTTATCTTCTTCCAACCTTCATTCTACAGGAATCAGATTAAATCAGCCACAGTGGAAATTCAATCTAACTCAATAGCATTGCTGAATAAATCTGACTACTCACCTCATTGTCTTTTGATACCTGGATCATTATTATTACCTGGGCCTCAGTCAACTTTTAGTTAAATTAGAGGAGATTTTGTTTAGGTTTTCAGAAAGTTTAAGACAACTCATCCAGGTTAAGTCCTCTTACTTAACAGAATATTGCCTCATTTTAACATAATTTTTCCACCCTAAAAAGAGACTCTCCAGGCAATGGAGATTTCTGCTTCCTCTTCAGATCTACACTTTATATCTTTGTAGATCTGGCATGTCTCCACGAATCCCTTTAAATGAAGTGTGATTTTTAAACATTTTGGTTCAGACTTGGGGTAGAACATACTCTATTCACACATAAAATAACAAATTAAATGTTAGCACAGGACACTTGTGGATAGAAGGCCTACAGATTTTGGCAATGCCAGCTAGGTATATTCTTTAATGTCTCTTTAAATCTTTCTTAATGTATAAATGACATTTAAAAGCCCCCTTTTCATTGTAGTTGGCAGAGTACCTAAGACCGTAACAAGTTGCTTCCCCAGTAAATGTCATTTTCCCTTAACCACAGAGCTATAATTTAAAAATCGTAGATTTTTTTAATAAAGAGAAGTGTAAAAAAAAAAAAACCTCTGGGAATGAAGCCTAGAATTTCCCATCTATGAAAAATGGGAGTTGTTACAGAGTGGGAGACTGGCTAGAGGCCAAGAGCCTAGAGTTACTGCTTTCAAAATGGTTTTTCAGACCAATATATCAGAGGGAGGAGTTCTATGTCTACATTAGCCATGGCAACTTACAGGGGGAGAAAAACAGAAGGCAGGTGGCAAGACCTTGCTGCCATGCAATAGTTAAACATAGACACTTTGGAGCCAGAAACCAGGTTCAAATCCAAGTTCTACCACTTGCTTACGTTGTGACCTTAGACAACATAGTTTAAGTTTCCCTATTATAAAATAGAGGTAATGGCCACAAACTTAGCAGTCTCTGTGGATACAAACTGAGTGACTTAAAACAACACAAATGTATTCTCATAGTTTCTGCAGGTCAGAGCCAGTCACATTTAATGCATATATATTTATATGCCCAGGGTTTCACAGGCTGAAATCCAGGAATTGGCAGGGTGCATGCTCATCTGGAGTTGTAACTAAGGAAAGATTCACTTCTAAGCTCTTCTGGGTCATTTCCTTGCAACTGTATGACTGAGGTTTCTGATTTCTTGTTGACTGCCAATGGAGGCGTCATTTTCAACTCCCAGAAGCTGCCTGCCAATACCTGACATGTGTCTCTCTCCACAACACAGACATTTGCTACATCAAGGCCAATAGGAGAGTCCCTCTTAAACTTTGAATGTTTTCTTTCAAGATGGGCCCAGTCCCTTTTAAGGGCTCACCTGATTAGATTAGGTACAAATAGAATTACCCCTCTTTTGATTAATTCAGAGCCAACTGATTGGGGATCTTAATTACATCCACAAACGTACTTCATCTTATGAAGCAACAATCACAAAGTGATAGGCTTCATATTTGTAAGTCCCATGCACGTTCAGGTGGGTATGAGGGAGAGGGGATCATAAAGGGCATATACACAGGGGGGCAGGAATCTTAAGGGTCATTTTGGAATTCTGCATGAGATAACAAGCTTCAAAAACCCTTGGGAGGATTAACTGAGTTACAATAAATACAAAGCATTAGGGCCGGAATTGCTATGTAAAATTTTCCATTATTATTTTTTACAACTGGATTTCTTAGGAGGATACAGAAGGTCTAAATGATCTTTCCAGCCACTGTGCTCCTGTGCTAGAAGTTGGAATTAAACCTAGATGTCTTCTGATCTATTCAAGCTTTTCTTCTTCATGTTACATTCCCAGTAGCATTTGGCCTAGGATGATGACCTTCCTGGAGAATGCCTCTCCCTATAGCTGTTTCTTCTGCTTCTTAAGCAGCTATTTCAGAAGAAATAGTACTTCATCTTTTCCACCTTGAATACCTAGGTAACAAAATTCTTCCTTATGGCGCCGCTGCTGTGGGTGGTCTCTTCCATTTGGTCCTCAAAATATACACAGGGCAGGGAGAAAGGAGTCACACCATGATGGCCAAGCTGTAGACTCTGTATAAATCATTGCAGATGCACAGTGCTGCCTTAGAAGGGTCAGTCAACTAGAGCCAAAAGCAGATAGTATTTATAAGAGGTTGGAGTTTCCAAAGCCACTTCTTCTTTCCTCCAAAGTATAAATTAGTGTCAGCCTGTAACTGACTGGTACTGTCAAGTGACCTGGTTCACTCAAAAAATAGACAAAACTTCCACACTCGATATGGGGAAGAAAATTCTTTAACCCTGTATCTAATTAGATTCAAGAGCATATTTTGCATTCTAAAGGCTGAAGCTTGCTTACAGTGATGTACCAGATCTCTCTTTTGCATACATCCCAGCAGGATGTATCTAAACAGAACCTTAAAAAAATAATTATCGGTAATTCCCCTCCTCACCCAGCTGCTCTCCTCCTCAGTGAGTCACTGATAGGCTGGAAAGACATGCAATGGCAGCTCCTGGAAGGTTTGAAACCACTGGGTATAGAGTTTCTAGTGGCTGACACCCAGTGCCAATGATGCAAAAACATGTGAGGGGAAGAGGGTGTGGAGGTATAGTAAGCCTTATATCTATAAGGTGGAAATTTTTGAAATTGTGTTACTACTAAGTGTCCTTTATTATGTTATTAGTTTGCTAGGGCTACCAGAACAAACTATCATAGACTGGTGGCTTCAACAGCTGAATTTGTTATTTTTTACAGTTTGGAGATTAGAAGTCTGAGATCAAGGTGTCAGCAGAATTGGTTTCTTCTGAGGTCTTTCTCCTTTGGCTTGCAGGGAGCTTTCTTCTCTCTGTGTCTTCACGTGGTCTTTCCTCTGTGCATGCATATCCCTTGTGTGTCTTCCTCTTTTGATAAGAACATGAGTCACAGAGGCAGGAGGCCCACCCATACGACCTCATTTTACCTTAATAACCTTTTTCCACGCCCTATCTCTACATATGGTCACATCCTTAGGTACTCAGGTAGGAGGCACTGGGGACTTAGGACATCAACATTTAATTTTGAGAGGACATGGTTCAACTCATAGCACTGTGTACTTATAAAGTGCATCAGGTTCCTATTTTATTGCTAAGGTGGAGAAATGTGAATGTTGCCAGCATAGTTGCTGATGCCCACTCTTCCCAGCCTTGGTTAGACTTAACATATTCTCCACTCCGTAAAAAATATTACTGTGAGAACCAAATGTGATAAGATACTGATGTGTGTCTTCCTGGAGGCAGGAAGGGATGGGCCTCTGGTAAGGTAGACTCATTTTACAAGGTAGATAATCCGAAACAAAATGCAAATTGAAGGCACTGATCACTTAGTCTCTTGTTCATTGGTGTATCCCTATAATTTTGAATAGCACCTGCACTTAGTAGATGTTCAACAAATATTTGTAAATGAATAAAGAAAGGATGCTGGAAGAGGGCAGGGAACTGAGTGAAAGCAGTGTGTAGCTGTATCAAAGCCAAACTTGGCCTGCTTTATAATTTTTACAAGGCGTCCTTCCTATAAGAACATGCTAATATAAAAACAGCATGGCATTGTGGTGTCTCTTTCCCCCTGCTAAAATCTGCATGTCTATTTATTTATTTATATTTTTTATTGATACATATTTGTACATATTAATCAGGTGATATTTGTGACATTCATAGAATGTGTAATAATAAAGTCAGAGTATTTAGGATATCTGTTACCTTGATTGTTTATCATTTCTCTGTGTTGGGAACATTTTAAGTCTTCTCTTCTAGATATTTTGAAATATACAGTACATAGTCACTCTACTCTGCTACTGAGCATTAGAACTAAAATCCTATTTAACTGTATATTTGTACCCATTAACTAACCTATCTTCATTCCTCCTCCTAAGCCAACAGCTTTTCCACACTCTGGTATCTATCATTCTATTCTCTACCTCCGTGAGATCAACAATTTTAGCTCCCACATGTGAGTTAGAGCATGAAACATCTGTCTTTCTGTGTCTAGCTTATTTTAACATATTGACCTCCAGTTCCATCCATGTTGCTGCAAATGACATGATTTCATTCTTTTTTATGGCAGAAAAGTACTCAATTGTGTGTGTATATGTATCACATTTTCTTTATCCCTTTGTCTGCTTATGGACCCTTAGGTTGATTCCATATTGTTACTATTGTGAATAGTTCTGCAATAAACACAGGGGTGCAGGTATCCTTTTGATATACTGTAAAATCCACAAGCCTTTAAAAACCTAATCTCTCTTTGATTTCAGCAAAATGTTTGTTATATAGTAAGAGTTCAATAAACACAAGATCAATTGAAAGTTCCCCCATGTAGTGATTGTTTAATTACTATTATAATGGATGCTTCCTCATAAGCTTAAGCAAAAAAAATAGTCTTGCCAAAATCCCAACCCTACTCTAGTCTTTCTGTCTTTAGAAATACCACATGACAGTACCTTGCTTACATAATAATGTTTTCATCTTTTCCTACCCTGTTGCTATTATCTTCTTTTCTTGAAAATAAAGAATTATAGTTCCTTTACAGTCTTGAATAACCCTTCGACAATAGTCCCTGCCCCCGTGCCCCCCCTCTCTCCGGGGGATATGTTCCAAGACCTCTAGTGGATGCTTGAAACCTCAGAAAGTGAAACCACAGATAAGGGAAGACTACTGCACATCTATGACTTATCTAGCCATTACTTCATTAAATGTAAAAGCAATGTCCAACCTCATATCATCACAGGCATCTTCTTTATAGTACCCTGAGAAAACAGTAAATATGTATCTCTTCTTGAACATTTCCAGTGATGGAAAAGTCACTTCCCTGAAAGTCATCATATTCCACTTCATTACTGAACCAGTCTATATATTAAAAAGGCCTTTCCATTCACTGCACTTACAGCTACCTCCTATAGCATCTACCCAATGGTCTTGATTATGCCCTTTGTAACCACATAGAAGTTAGATCTTTTAACCTTCCTTTCTCTGGAGAATTTCTATTGACATTTTTCTTTAGTTTTATGTTCTACATACTTATTTATAGGTCATGCTATTGAATAGTCTAGAACAATGAGAACAGAATCTATAAAAATCGTGAAATTTTTTGGAGCTAGAAGGAACCAGGGAGATTATGTAATCTATTCAGCATATTTATCATGGGAAAAGAGACTCCAAAGAACTAAAATATACACATAAATTTAAAGCTCTAAATAATTGGGGCTGGAATTATATGTCTCTAGTCTCCTTTCCAATGTGTCAAGTGGCTTCCAATTTTCAATGCAGTAATGTTTACATTTCTGTGTAACACAGGGCATATTTTAAAATCTTTATTTAACAGATGAGGAACTAAGACTCAATGGGTTTTTATAAGGAAAGAGCTTTAATAGAAGAACAGCTTCCAGTTCAATATTAATTGACTAGGTCATTAAAAAATCACAAACCTGCCATTGAAAATGTGACAGTGCATCACTGAGAGGCCTACACTAAAGAGGGCTTACCTGAAAAGAACTGAATGAAGGGGCTATTTACTGAGTAGTGTTGATTTACAGGAAAAAAAGTAAACTGTGATGCATCTAGAAACTAGGAAAAGTGAAAAGCCATTACTGCTCTTAGGTCTGGAGGAGCAAGGGGAGAAACGAGGTTTATTCCTGGCAACACTGGAGGAAGAACAGCTGCCCATACAGAAACTGGGGTCTTAGACAGTCATCTGTTGCCAGAATGCTGTAAAGCCAGGAGGACTGGGGTAAACCTCCTGGACTTCTTTTTCATCTTGCCCTCAGTTTCTTACTGCTATCTTTCATTAGCCAAATCTACACAGAAACCAGGAGCAAGGGAGCTTATTGGGGTACAAGGAAAACAATGGGTGGAGCAGAGAAAATAGCCAGTGCAGGTTGAGAGTAGAAGGATGTAACCACCTGACAGGTGCTTCCTGGCCACTGCACAAACAAAATCAATCCACTGAGACCATGGCACTGCAGTAGAGAAAGAGTTTTATTGACACAAGACCAGATCACATTGCAGAACTAAAGTTATCACTCAAATATCACTTCCTCCTGAAGGCTCAGAGGTTAGGGTTCTTATGGACAATTTTGTGGGCAGGTGGCTAGAGAACGAATGCTGCTGACTGGTTGGGGATGAAATCATAGGGGTGTGGAAAACCATCCTCACATGCTGAGTCTAATCCAGGTGGGGTCACAGGGCTGGTTGAGTCATGGATCATATGTCTGGGTGAGATCAGTGAAGAATACCTCAAGAAAAACCAATCTTAGGTTCTACAATAGTGACGTTATCTATAAGAGCAATTGAGAAAGTCACAAATCTTATGATCTCTGGACACATGACACCTGAGCAGTAAGAAATTATAGAAACTATGCGGAATTCAGGCCCCTCCCATAATCCTATTCCTGTGACCTTTCATTGGTCTTATAAAGGGAGTATTTGGTCCCTGAGCAAAGAGGGAATTAGTTTTAGGGAGGTACTATTGTCATAATTCCTCCCAAAGTTAGCTTGCTCTATGCCCAGGAATGACCAATGACAGCTTGGAAGTCAGACTGGCATAATTTTGCAAAGGTGGTCTTAGGGGACATCAGTAGAAACAAGAGCTTTCAGGCAGGGTCTCTTTTAAGCTAGTGGTTAACTATCTGATGCTTTTAACAGCCTTAGAAAACTTGAAAACATAGGGAGATATATATATATATATAATATTCTAGAATCTATAAACACAATCTTTTAAAAGAAAGAAGGAAATATATTTTTTGTTACACTCACTCTCCTCAGAAAAACAAACTGCTAAGATGTCTAATATGTTTCTGTTGATAAATGAAACTCATCTTGTTCCTTACCTGGCCTTAAATGAGTAGGCCTGCTTTATTATATTTAACCCAGCCTACAGTTCTCTCCTGGATCCTTGTCAAAATCTGTTGTAAGCACCTTATTGAGCTTGAACCTGTCCTAGAAATTAGACTTCATTTTCTTTTTTTTTTTTAATTAAATAGAGACGTGGTCTTATTATGCTGCCCAGGCTTCTCTCGGACCCTTGGGCAATCCTCCTGCCTTGGCT
Source organism: Ateles fusciceps (assembly GCA_036589455.1). NCBI lineage: Eukaryota > Metazoa > Chordata > Mammalia > Primates > Atelidae > Ateles > Ateles fusciceps. Next base: position 9,619,717 of record JAZHEH010000572.1, on the reverse strand, counting down.
TCCCAAAGTGCTGGGATTTCAAGCATGAGCCACAACACTCAGCCCTATTTTCATTTTAAATTGTGTCAATCATTCTATGTCAAAGCTACCCTCCTTTTATTCTTCCATTCCATAATCTTCTGGCTTTATGGATATATCCCACCCCAAAATACATGGATTATTAGTCTAGCTACCCTGGAATAGTAGAGGTTTTAGACCTCAGGACTATTGACATTTTGAGCCAGATAATGCTTTGTTGGTAATGAGGACTAACCCGGCATTGTAGCTGTTTAGCAGCATCCCTGGCCTCTACCCACTAGATGCCACTAGAACTGCCCCAGCTGTGATAAGCAAAAATGTCTCCATACATTGCCAAATGTCTCTGGGAGGTAAATTGTCCCTGTTTGAGAACAACCTCTGTAACAAAGGCTGGAGAAAGGAAACCCAAGCTCAAATTAATCTGGCTGTACCCAGGCTCCTCCAGCTGCTTTGTGTTTGCAGTGATCCTAGCTAGCTCCATTAAGTCCAAATAAAATTAGGCAAAGATCATAAACTGTTTAAAGGGGAGAAATGAATTGAATCCTGTTTTGTTTCGTCAGCCAGCAGGAGAAAAACCTACAGCCAGGTGCTTGCTTAACACCAAAAAAACAAATTTTATACACCAAACCTCACAAACTCTAAAATAAGGCTTTATAAGGTGTCAGATTGTGAACTGACTTTCCCTAGTTACAATCTCTACCAAATGGTTTTAATGTGGCTTGTAACTCAAATGTTTAGTCTGAAGGAGTCAGGGAAGAACTGAATCCTCACCAGAACTGAACCAAAGCCTTTTAAAGAGCTGAATCACCTGGCAGCATGAGTCTTGGCACAGACTGAACTGTTGCCCACAAAGAGGAAGCTGGGACTTTCAAGGGATTATTTTGAAGGTGACTGTAGGGGAATGTAGTACAAGGACATCTGTGTTTGCAAAACCTTGTAAAGCTCCCCCCAACCCCAACAAGGGCATTGTTTTAATTTATCTCTGTGATGCAGGCAATCTTCCTAACCTAAAGTACTGAAGATAACTAAGCTCCACAATTGTTTTATCTACAAAAGAATTTAGTTGGACAAAACACCCTTGAACAGCTATCATCCATTTCTATGGGGGAGGGAGAGTGAGTTCTTCCTTTGGATGAAACACCACCCTGAGCAGAAGACTGAAGAGTAGGAAAGAATCCTAGAGAGATTCAGTGCCATCATGTGCTTTTCAAACTTTTGCTTGTGTAAGAATCATCTATAAAAAACAATGTAGTACAGATGCAGATTGCATGGCCAACCCACAAAATTCTAATTCAATAGGTGCAAGATAGACCCGGGAATCTGTGTTTCAACAAGCATTTTTCAGCTTGAAGCACATGGTAAACAGATCCTCAACAGAAACACTGACCTCATCCAACTTTGTCATTCATTTTACAAATGAGGAAACTGAAGCCCAGGCAAGTGACACTAGCATATTAAAAACAGTACAGAAACAAGAACCTGGTCTCCTGGGCATGCTAGTCAATGCTCCTTTCTCAGTCTCACCATGAAGTATATTATGTATACACCATAATATGATAAATAACATCACAGATCAAAATACTGTATCATTACCTAAAAAGCCCATGCTAGGAGAGTTCAGGCTGCAGACCTTGCTTTTAGAACTGATGAGCTGTTCATGGATCCAGGAAAGCTACCCTTTGGGAATAAAGTCTGACTGCATGGCACAGGCCTGTACTGCTGCTGGGCTCAGAGCAGCTGTCCTGTGTTTTGCAGTTTATGCTCTATTATAATAATGGGCACCAGGGGCAAGAAGCAGGTCATATAATGGAGGTATTGCCTCCAGAAATACTACTTGCCAGGTCATAGCCAATCATGAATAACTTTTCCCTTCTTGGGGTCCTAGTAAATGAGATATCTATAATGTGCTCTATTAAATATTCATAAAATTTTACTCAGTTGGCATCATATCAAACACTTTTTGTTGTTCACTGGTGCATTAGTTATTACCCTCACAATCATTTCATAAAAGAAGAGGCATTTAACCCCCACTAATAGAAAGCAATCACCTTTTTTAAAAAGTTATTCTTCTGAAAAACTCGATATTGTGTCCCACTTTATTACACAGTAGTAATTTAAGAAGAAAACAGCAATAATGTTTTGGACTAACATTTGCTGACCTGACATGGCATTTGGCCATACTGAATAATGACTTCATAAAAGGATCTCATTGGCTGTTACCACACCACCCTTGTATAATTATTGCTCACACTCAATTTGTTTGTTTGTTTAATCAGCTGCCTTATCTGATGACGCCACAGAATTTGAGATGGTATTTTCCGGAAACCAAAGCTGCTCTGAGTTACAAGAAGGTCACACTTTTTTCTAAAAAGAAACTAATCTTATCAGTGGTCTATTCTTGTTCTCTTGCTATTGGTCAAGGTATAGAAGTAAAAATAAACATGACAAGTGATAACAACACAATTTTTTTTTTTTTTTAATCTAAGCATCCTCACTGTAGGGAATAATGTGTATCTGTTTTATTATGATTTTGAAAAGCATTCATTGAGTCTGTATCATCTGAAAACAGAAATAAGATGCTTCCAATTTCTCATTATGTCCGTTTCAGTGGAAGTAGCATGGAGATAATGAAAAATGCTTAATATTGATTGTCTCTTAAATGTGGAAATTACTGTTGTCCACTGAGAAGTAAACGTAGTGAGACAAGCTGTTTTCAGTTCATAAAGTAGTGGTTATTGTTTCATATTTTAATAGAGCCCTAAATGCACAGAGTACTGACAATATTTGAAGTGGGGCCAACCAAATCAAATTTCTGGTCCAAAGTAGGCAGGTTCCAAATGCAGGCCCAATCCAACATGAAACCGATGACTCAAAATCAACATGGCATAGCTTTGGGCCATTGCAAAGGGAAAACTGTGGGAGGGGGAAGTGGTTTCACGGTGAAGAAAAGAAGAGGGATCTCCCTAACATATAATAAAATAATAGAAACCCTTTGAATAAGCCTTGGAGTCTTAAAGTGACTTGGACAAACCAGTATTTTCTTTAAGAAGCCTTTCATCTTCTACTTTCCCAGCAGAAAAACAAATTCACTCCAGTACAATAAATTAAATGTCAAGTGTACACATATATAATACATTTAGACATGGGGGCATTGATCCACAAAGCCACTCCATCCTCATTAGTTACTGAACTGAAAGCCTGGAGAATGCCTTATTTAAAAGTGCTAATAATGCTTTTCCTCTGAAGCAAAAGGAAAAGAACCCTCTAAATGATGAAGGTTCTTTTGAAGCTTGTTAATAAATCAATCCAAGAATAGAGTCCTGTGTGTACAACATGATCAATCAAAAGCCACACAGAAAATAGAAAAAAAAAAAATCTTCCAGACCAGTGCCAGAGGCCTTATCATAATTGCTTCCTGACAGATGCGGTGGATAAACAAGCTCAGGACAAGGCCAGTCAAAGGCTGCTCCAGAGGCCTTGTTTCTTGTTGCTCTAGGTATCAAAATAGGAAGTAAACAGCTTAGAAACAGTTATGAGAATTGCCTGGAGGAAGTGCTCCTTCCTCTCCCTGCACTTGCTAAATTTGCTTATCTTTCATTCTCTCAGCACAGTGTTCTGCAAGCTGCCTGAGACCCCTTATCTGCCTGGGACCCCTTAGCCAAGACAATTTTCTCCCCCATCTGCCTTTGACCTAATGCAATCCAGCTGACATAATGCATCCCCCTCTTCTTTGCCAACAAAATGTGATTTAAAAAAATTAAGACACAAACAAACTCCATCAATTTCCATGCAATGGACCCCCTAAACAAACAAACAAGAAAGTAGACCTCTGGCTAAGGGAAATAAATATCCACCATAATGTGAGAGGAAATAGCACTGAGGCTGGCTAGGTTTTCCGCACCACCCAAATGGCATCTCAGCTTTGACTGAACTACTTCATCAGGCTCCCCCAGAAGTAACCAATAAACAGCTCTGGAGCTCATTAACTGTCCAACCTAGTGTTGGTCCCTACCAAAAAAAACATGTAAGCTTATTTTACGAGGAGCCTGGATTTGTGTTACCACCTATGGGATGATTTCTAATACACCATCACCAGCCTGGCACCTGACACTTACATAAGGCTTTTCATGTTTGTATGCCCACAGAGCGTTAATGCACCTGGCTGTCCAAGTCCTTCGGTGAGCCAAAGAAAGCTTGTGTATCCACTTGGTCGCCCCCTGCTTGACTTTGCACGTCCTATTTCTAATTCGTATAAAGGTGTTCCTAATGTCAGTCGTACGTCATCTGAGTTCCATTTAACCTGGGTTTTTTTTTTATATGAAACGCGAATGCTTTAACTTGGGGACAACTAACAATTCACAATTGTCTCAGAGAAATGAGCTAGCTCCCTGAGATAGATATGATTTGGTTTCTACCTTGGCTTTCAATTCCTCAGATTCTACAAAATATTTGACACTGGATTGTCTTTGAAATGACTGTATGCTTTAAAACTACAGAAAATCTGGATTTTAAAAAGGCATCAAATTATGCTCTTTTTTTAGCATAAAGAGGACAAAATATTGGATTCCATACTTAGTTTTTTATTTTCTTTTCCAATTCAGCAAATTATTCTTTAATAAAATTTACCAAAGGATCAGCTTTTACATTAAAGAAGTTAATACCATCATGGTTTCTTTTGGTTTCCTTTAAGGCATGGATGGAAAGAGCATTTGCATTGCCTTTTATGAAGTACTCATATGATGTGACAGAATCTGAGGTATTACTTTTACAATGTTGATCATATAAATATTTTCTGTGGCTTTTCAGTGAACTAATCACATCTAACGTCACATTAAGAAAGTCATTTTAGAAGGAGCTTATTTATAGAGAAAATTTCAGCAAAAGTCTATGCAGAAAAATTATTAATATTATGATTTATTTGAAGAAGCAAAAACACATGTTGAATAAAAAGTCTGAATATGAAAGTCTGAATTTCATAAATGCCGCTCTATGGAGAACAAGAGAACTCATTTGGATTGAATATTTAATTTCCTACATTGAACTGTTCAGAATTCTTTCTTTTTTCTCCACAAATTGCATTAACCAAAAAATACAGAAGCCTTTCAGTGGACAAATTCTGTATCTTCTTGGAGAAAAACCAAACTGACTAGAGTTAAATGATCAAGCAGGAATAAGAGTCTCTAATAAGAGCTACCACTGAGGTCTTGACAAATTCAGGTGTCCACCTAAGGTCCTTCAAACTACTGCAAGTGAGCAGTGACTTAGGGAAACAGCAGGAAGAAAAAAGTAACAGCTCACAGGCCAGTCCTAAACATATGCATTGTCAATCCATAAACTATAATACATCTCTATTTCTCTTCTTCAACTGTTTTCTACTCTTTCCATCAGTAAGATAAAACTCATTTTCATCCTTCAGAGTACAACCAAGCAAACAGGAACGTGAAAATATAATAGAAGAAATATAGTTACATAGGTGATACAAAGGCTAAGAAACAAAACAAGGTCAAGGTAGAGAAGTAAAAATAAGGTAAGGTAATTCAGGGATTAGTAAAAGCAAGGAGCTGCCACCCCCTCTGAGCTGTAAGATCAAGTATATGACTACAACTAAATAACTAGATTGATTCATTAATACCTATTTCCACTTATGTAATGGGATCCATTTAGCCATATTTGTTTATTTTACATATCATCCCTCCACCTCCCACTCTCCCTGGTGAATATTTTTTTAAAGAAGAAGATGCGTTTGGATAGTGAATTACTTCACAAGTGAAGTACTTCATAAGTGAGTACTTTGTCCTCAATGAACTAAAAAACTTGAATCCATGTAGACATAATTCTCCCGGAAAAATGCTGTGGCTATCAACATCAGTGGTCTCTTTCTGAAGCCTTAGTAAGACAAGTTGAGGAAATATGAAAAGTGACATTTACTTCCACTCAGTCAAAATATAGAGTAAGTGTTTACTCATCTTCAATTTTTCTGTCTAGTGTTTTAGAAGTTCAGACCATTGCTACAAGTTTCTTTCACCTTGGGAAGAAATAATGTATTTTAATCTCTAAATTAAGAATGTTGGCCCTTCTTTCATTCTGGAACCATTTGCTGTAACCCCATAACAAGAACAATTACCTTGTCTCATTAACAACAGGGCCTGTTAACCTTACAGACACATCAGTCAACACTCAGTCAGTATGTAAAGTCAGACATGCTGAACTAAATGTTGGACAGTCAACACATATTTTAGCATTCTATTTTAGTGTGTAAATAAAAATCATATTGAATTACTCCATTACAATACAGTTGAATAGCATGATATTTACAAATGAATTCCAGTGAATCCAATTGGGATTTCTTCATGGTCTCCACCCTGGAAAGCCAGCTTGAATTCTTGTACACAGGCCAGATTACAAGAGACATCATAATTAGATCCCAGAAGAATACATTGCAGCTGAAGAGGATGTCCCCTGTGGAATATATGGGGGAAAGGCTGGCCAAAGCAATGTTCACATTCATGCAATTATCCAGTTAATTGCACAAGGTAAATGGAGTCATATAATTATGGCTAAGTTCATACTAGGATTAGGCTAGCCCTGAAAAAAACACAGTGTATTTTGAGAAACAACATAATACTGAAGCAAACTCTCCACCAGCATACCATGCTTCATTTCCTTTGCAACACTCCAGTGAAAGTTCATTAAAACAAAGGTTTTAGCAGATCTCAAGGCATAATGGGAAAAGAGACCATGCTTAGGACATGACACATTTTGACCAACTCTATTTATCTCCCATTGGCCCTAAAGTGAAAGACTATTTGTGGACATTCAATTATAATCACTTGCATTTTCAAAGAATCAACAAACCTGAGGTTTTAAATAAAGGAACTCAGTAGGGGGTTCTCGCAGCAAAATTATGAAGTATAGGAAACATCCAGAGGCAGGAGTGAGACGGAGGAAGGCAAGAACTTACCTTTATTGTATTTTGTCTAAATTGAGCTTTGTGCCAGGTGTTTTTGTTGTTGTGATAGTGGTTTGTTCTTTGCTTTTATTCATGTTACTTTACTAACTTAAATTGTCAGTTGAACTAATAAAAACTTTTACTGAGTGCCTAATATATGTTAGATCCTGTGAGCTAGAATGGCAAACATTTAAGTTAAAAGAAGTTATTTACCAATAGTAAAATGAGAAATAATTTTTAAACACTGGAAAGAAGCAAATCCATATTTTTATATACTTATTTATTCTTTTGACATCTTTCATAAAATTTCAGCTATAGAAGGTGAAAGGAAAATCTAAAACTATTTCAGTAGATTTGAACTCAGATTTCATTTTGTTACGTAAAAATTTGAAATTCTTTTTTTTTTTTAACTGGGACAGGGTCTCACTATATGTTGCCCAGGTTGGTCTGAAACTCCTGGGCTGAAGCAATCCTCCCACCCTCAGCTTTCCAAAGTGCTGAGATGATAGGCATGAGCCACCATTCCCAGCCAAAAATTGAAAATTCTTTACTTCTTTTGGACATTGCAATTTGAAGATTTAAATTTGCTTTTTCTTTGTATAATTAAAACAGCATCACTGCATCTTATGTAATTATTGTTAAATTTATCTTAGTATATGTACTTTCTAACAGCCTTTAGCTTTCTTTTTCTAATTTTTAAATTTTTCTATTTATTTATTTATTTATTTATTGAGGTGGAGTTTCGGTCTTGTTGCCCAGGCTGGAGTGCAGTGACGTTATCTTGGCTCACTGCAACCTCTGCTTCCCAGGTTCAAGTGATTCTCCTGCCTCAGCCCCCCGAGTAGGTGGGATTACAGGTGGTGGTCACCACACCCAGCTAATTTTTGTATTTTTAGTAAAGATGGGGTTTCTCTATGTTGGCCAGGCTAGTCTTGAACTCCTGACCTCAGGTGATCCACCTGCCTCAGCCTCGGGAAGTGCTGGGATTACAGGCTTTGAGCCACTGTGCCCAGCCATTTATTTTTTATTTTTTTGAAAACAGGGCCTCTCTCTGTTGCCTATGCTGGAGTGCAGTCAAGACAGACAGGTAAAAAGGGACCCTGGCAGAACCTCCAACGAGCCAGCACACTAGGAGGAGTGCACACTGGGGTGGGGCCTTGGGAAGTTACCCGTTTGCATCAGGGAGGAGCCTGGCCACTCCTGATGAATGGTAGTTACCTGCCATTCAATCTGTGAGGCGGGGAAACTGGCTAGCAGGACTCTCAGCAAAGTGAGAGTTCCTGTTTCCCTTTTTCCCTGTCACTCAATAAATTCCAGCTTTCTCACTCTTCAAAGTGTCTGTGAGCCTAATATTTCATGTCCATGTGACAAGAACATGGCTTTTAGCTAAACTAAGGAGAAAGTTCTACAACACAGTGGTGCGATCATGGCCCACTGCAGCCTGGAACTCCTAGGCTTGAAGATCCTCCCACCTCAGCCTCTCAAGTAGCTGGAACTATAGGCACATGCCACCGTGCTCAGCTAATTTTTTTATCTTTTATTTTTTGGTAGAGATGGAGTCTTGCTATGATACTCAGGTTGGTCTCAAATCCCTAGCCTCAAGCAATCCTCTTACCTCAGCCTCCCAGAGTGCTGGGATTATAGATGTGACCCATATCTTTAGCTTTTGAGGGGGAAAAAAACTGTATCATTTTTTGCACAAACATAATGTTTGCAGCACACAGGAAAGCAAAACATGTAATGTCTTTCCTCCAGGGAAAGTCAGGAAATGAATGCAACTCTTAACCAATAAAGTCTCTTCAAAGAAAACACTCCAAGTGAAATCATAGAGTCTCAGGATTAAGAGTTTACAGATAGTGTAGTACAATGATTAAGTCAAAGCTTTAAGACCTGAAGTTGAAAATTCAGAAGAAATGGTTTATTTTTAATCAATATTTTAAATAATTTTAAATGAGATAATTCATAATAGTCTTTACTTTTGATAACCTTGCTAAAAAGAGTATCACAATAGTAACAAGATTAAAACCTAGCAAAATTAAATAAATATCTGGGGAGTAGAAACATTAGTAAAGCAAGTATTAAACTACTTCTTCAATTAATCCCATTTTGTTATTCATTGCCTAATGAGAAGTTAAAATTTTAAAAAGTCTTTTTCCCCAGGAAGCTAAATGTGCCTTGCCATAATGGCATTTAACACTGTGCTCTGGAGGCAAAGTGCTTATGATATCACTCAATAGACAAAACAGCAAACAGAATTTTATGAAGATAAAAGGTCAGCTACTTTTATTCATTTTTAAAAAAATAAAGTATGACTTATAATCAAGTGGACATATTTAAGAATATAGAATAATGCATTGTGCATATGTATATATTCATGGAAGCGCCCCCCAGATGAAGATATAGAACACTATCAGCAGCACTTCAGCAAGCCTTATGGACCCCTCAGATACCTCCCTCTAAATGTAATCAGCATTCCAAAGATCAACTACTTTTATAAATTTAGAAAGTTCTAGAGTAAATGTGGAAAGAACAGGTCTCAATATAAGCTTTATAACTAACAATAGTGTAGTAAACTCCACTTGACCTCTCCCAAAATAGAAATAATGGTAAATTGTACTACTGGTTATATTATGCTGAGTACTTACTACACTCTGCTAAGTAAGCATAGTGGTAATTAAATCAGACTGATAGGGGAAGATTTTAAAGAACAGGTGATATCAAGGCTGATTTTTAAGAAAACATAAGAGCTAAAAGAAGCTAGAAGAGGATGATGCATGGAAGGGAACAGGAATGAAAGAGGATAACTGAGTATATAAAAGCATGGAAGAGCAGAATACATTTGGAGAACTTTATTTGTGTGGCTAGAGCAAAGGATTCACATGGGGTAATGAGAAATAAGCTGCAGAGGTAAAAAAGTTACCGATCATTAAGGGCTGTGGGCATTAAAGCAAAAGTTAAACTTCATCCTAGACGTTAATAAGGAATCACAGCTTGAGCCCAGGCAGTCAAGAAGGGAGGTGGCATCACCTGATATATGTTTAAGTGTGGAGAATGGATTAGGCTCTGGAGAAGTCTCTGGAGAAGTTGGAAGACTGAAAGCAAAGAGGTGATTGCAGTAATCTGGATGAGGGTGGAGTTGATGTTGTGTATCTAAGCCAGTGGCAGAAGGCATTAAAATGAGGGAATTAACTAGACAGGTGTTAGTTAGAGGTAAAATCTAACTAGGACATAGTAAGCCATTGGAAGTGAGAAGCAAGTAACTGCTGGGGTTTCTAGATTTCGCAATGGTGGCCGAATCTGCCCTGAGACAAGGGGTACTTTTGATTATATTTGGAGGGATGATCATTAGTTCAGTTTTAGACAAAGTGAGTTGCAAATGCCTGTTTGATATCACATTGAGATGTCTAGAAGGCATCTGGCCAATAATAGCTAACACTTAATGAATAGGTACTATATATAAATATATATACTTAGTGAATAGGTACAATATATAAATTCACTTAGTGAATAGGCAGAAGGAGAGGGAGGAGGAGGGGGAGGGGAAAGAAAGGCTAATACCAATCCTACTCAAACTATTCCAAAAAACAGAGGAGGACTAAATACTTCCAAACTCATTCTATGGGGCCAGTATTACCCCGATACCCAAATCAGACAAAGACACATCCAAAAAAGAAAACTAATACAGAACCTATTCACTACATAAATATATAGTACATATTCACTAAGTGAAATGTGCAATTCCTTCTAAAGAATTACGTTATATAAAACAAGAAGGTATTCAAATTTGGTAAATCTGTGTTGCAGCCCATGAAAAGGAACTTTTAACAACCCCTATGGGGATTCTAATGTAGAGAGACCACTTTGAGAAAGGCTCCCATGCCTGAATATCTCTAGAATCAGAATAGGGACATAAAGATTTTTCCAGATTTGCCTACAGCACAAGGAGACTTGCAAAATCCCTTTGAAGAGTAAGGGTCTGAAATTCATTTACATTTGGCAAAGTGTAATTCCTTCCTTCCTTCCTTCCTTCCATCCTCCCTCCATTCCTCCCTTCCCCCACACCCCCCCTTACAGTTTCACTATGTCACCCAGGCTGGAGTGCAGTGGTTCAGCACATACAACCTCCGTTTCCTGGGTTCAAGCGAATTTCCTGCCTCAGCTGGGACTACAGGTAAGCACCACCACACCTAGCTAATTGTGTGTGTGTGTGTGAGTCTGTGTATTGTTTGTTTGTTTTGTTTTTGAGACAGAGTTTCACTCTATCCAGGCTGGAGTGCAATGGCGCAATCTCAGCTCACCGCAACTTCCACCTCCCAAGTTCAAGCGATTCTCCAGACTCAGCCTCCGGAGTAGCTGAGATTACAAACACATGTCACCAAGCCCGGCTAACTTTGTATTTTAAGTAGAGATGGGGTTTCTCCATGTTGGTCAAGCTGGTCTTGAACTCCCGACCTCAGGTGATCCGCCCGCCTTGGCCTCCCAAAGTACTGGGAGTACAGGTGTGAGCCACTGCACCTGGCATAATTTTTTATTTCTAAGAATCAAAAGCTAGTAGGAAAGATCTTTTGGATACTAAACAATTCTTACCCAACTCTAGCTTGACAAGATGTCTAAATGAACATGGAACACATGGATTAAAATATGAGGGCATTTTTAAGTGAGGAGCAGAGCCCTTGGAAAAACTGGATAGCGATATTTTGATAACACCCAGGGTACTACAAGAAGTATGACAAATCCAACCCATGATGGCCTGTTCTATTTTCTAAAGGGCATGTTTCCCTTCAAACCACGTGGGTGTTACACTAAGAGAATAAAGTGTAAGACAAGAATCTCAATTTGATAGACTGAGAGTTGAACTTTCAAATTTGTTTGGACAGGCATATTTGTGTTTAATGTAGCTTGTGTTCTTTTCCAGGTTCTAAAGGGCAGTCATGTAACTCAAAAAGTTCAGTAAAAGGTGTGTGTGGCAATACTATACTTATGTGTATATATATATATATATGCATATATGTACATAATTTGTATATATGTGTATATATATATAGTGTGTGTGTGTGTGTGTGTCAGTCAGATGTGAAACGCTAACCAATAAGTTGGGGTGTTTTTAGATGACACGGGACTGAATAAATTGCATGTGTTGACTATCTATTACTACTTTGCCTCAATGTCCTCTGTCAGCTTGGTATCTTAAGGTCCAAGAATAATCTAGCTGCCCTTACCCAAAAAGTGCCCTGATGAAAACACATTTTTTTTTTTTTGTAATGGTGGTTTCCCTGCAAAAACCAAAGACAGAAATTCCAATTAAGACTCCCAAGTTGAGGAATGGCCTGAAGGAAATACTAACAGATGAGAAACCTTCTGTTTTGCCATTCACTATTTTTCAATTCTGTCCAGAGGGAAAAAAAGGCAAATACAAATAACCAAGAAAAATTTAAACAGATATATTTACTGGGGCAACTGATACTATTTGGGTGTGAACAGATCATCATACCATTGTATGGATGGAGACTGTTTTAACATTAGATTGTAGGCTTCTCAAAAATGGAGATCATCATATTTTACAGCCTATTAATATCCTTTAAAGTGTTCTATACATGCATACTTCATTTTATGTCATTTATTATTCCTGGTGATCCTGATATAAAAATTTTACTTTTTAAAATGCATAAGAGATGCTCTCTACTTGAAGCAAATTTTCTTTACTTTCCAAAGGAAAAAAAACGTGCTATCAATACTTCTCTCTTAATTAATAGGATTTGTAAATTTGCCTCAGTGTAGATTAGATTTCTTTAAAATACAGCCCATTATTAATGTTAATTAACATATATTAATAGCCAAACATTTACTAGTGTTAATTAACATAAATTGTAAATGAGGCAGAGGTCAAACTCAACATCTTTGTGGGCTATAAATTAGCATCCCTCTCTTATTAAGTCACAGACCATAACTTTAGTCAAATTTAAGGATCACATAAATCAATGTGGTTGAATCAAAGAAAATTCATCACTTCTGAAAAAGATTTGATGTCACCATACAGCTTAAAATTTGTCAACGGCTTCTTCTCACCAGCAACATCAAGCCCAAGCTACTTTACATGAAACGAGGTCCCTCTGTGATCTCACCTCTCCCAGCTCTCCAGCCTCATCTTCCGCTCTTTAACCTTGGGCTTAGCTCCCTCCCCCACAGTGCTGCCTCTTGACCTTGTGCCATGGGAACCTTGCTCTGCCTACAAAGCACACACATCCACACAAGTCCCTTCTGTTACCATGACCATCCTTGTCTGACTAGTCTCAACCCACCTATTACTTCATTTGGAATGCTTCCTAACCCTAAACTCTGTCTAACCCTATGAGAATGCAGTGTTTTTGATACTGCTGTACTTACCAACTTATTTTATAATTAATATCCATTCTTTTCAGTGTGCTCTATGAGTCTAAGAGCTGCCTGAGGACAAGGACTAGACATTTAAGGCTTGAATCCTAAGTCCTCAGAAAAGTGCCTCACAAGTGGATTCTCATTAAACTTTCTTGGAAGGAAGGAAAAGGAGTGAGTAAGCAAGGGAAGAAGGAGAAAGGAGAGTGTGTTTGGAGGGGGAGAGGAAAGAAGGGAGAGGAAGAAAAGGCAGAAGGAGAAAGAAAGGAAGGAGGGAGGAGTAGAGACAGAGAAAGGAGTTTGGAAGGAAGGAGGAAAGGATACAGTTCAAAGTTTGAATCTTAATAATGGGTCTGTTTATATTTTGTTTAAGAAGAAATACATGAACAAAGCTGACTGGGACACTTCAAATAATTAATATTAAAATCAGATGAAAAACTGATAATGTGGCACCCCCACACACACACAAACATTCAACTGGACACAATCCTAAAATATCAGTTCACACCAGTTCACCTAAAAAGCAGATTCAAAATTTTGGCAATGTTTCTCATAGACCAATCAGCAAGACTCAACCAGGCCAAACTGACAGCAATCTTATTTGTTACTCTGAAAGGAGATAGTCTCGGTTAGTAAGGAAATAAACTGGTTTACATGTAAATTATCTTCTTATAAAGAGAAACAATTTACACAGTCATATTTTAGAAGCCTTCTAATCTAACCTTTGCACGTGGCAGATTAGATAACTAAAACTGAGCGAAGTGGCGGAAGCAGACTATCATCTGACCTTTACTCGTGTCAGATTAGGTAACTAAAGCTCAGAGAAGTGGCGGAGGCGGACTATCATCTAAATCAGCTTCGCACGGGGCAGATTAGGTAACTAAAGCTCAGAGAAGTGGCGGAAGCGGACTATCATCTAAATCACCTTTGCACGTGGCAGATTAGGTAACTAAAGCTCAGAGAAGTGGCGGAAGCGGACTATCATCTAAATTACCTTTGCACCGGGCAGATTAGGTAACTAAAGTTCAGAGAAGTGGCAGAAGCGGACTATCATCTAAATCAGGGAAGCACACTATAATCTAAATCAGGGGTATCTACGTTGGCTCCCCTGGGCCACACACGTTGGCTCCCCTGGGCCACACTGGTATCAAAAGAATTGTCTTTGAGATACACATAAAATACACTAACAATAGCTGATGAACTAAAAGAAAAAAATGCAAACAAAAAAAAGTCTCATAATGTTTTAATAAAGTTTACGAATTCGTGTTGGGCCACATTCAAAGCTGTCCTGGGTTGCATGCAGCCCACGGGCTGTGGATTGGACAAGCTTGATCTAAACGGCAATAAGTTCATAATGAGAAAAGAATAATACAAAGCTTTAAGGTTGGATAAATTAAAAGATCTGGTTATAAATCAAGAAATTGTTATCATTTCTGGTATCGCTATCTGGCCACACTAATTAACATTTTGAAGTAATCTATTTGTAGGCAGAGAATAAGGCTTGTTTAACACACAATCATAGTGGATGGATTTTATTGGTGGACAAAGCAAAGTTCAGATTGTTTAAGTCCTGTGGGAAGCTTGAGTCTTGGCTATTGCATCCCTACAAAATATTGGAATAGCAACATGAAAAACTAAAATATAAGCATCAATGATGTTAAAAATCAATAGTAATTTTGTTCAGGAACGCTTTTTTTTATCCTGAACAGGATGAAAAATCATTTAATGCCTTTCTTTAGGCATTAAATTTTCACAGCAATTTGGAAGCTTATAGAAGAGGAAACAGGCTTAGCGAGGTTAAGTTGTTCATGGTCACATAGTCAGTGAGTGGCAGAGCGAGGACTTGAACGTAGCCTGAACAATTCTGTTTGCAGCTGTACCTCCCTGGACTTGAACTTAGCCTGAACAATTCTGTTTGCAGCTGTACCTCCTTGGGCCTCGCAGGGGCCCCTAACAGGCACGAGTGGTGGCCCCGCCAAGTCTAGGCAGAAGCTTCCTGGAACAAAGGGTGGTGTGACCTGGGTATCAGAATTAATAAATTATGGTAAGAAAATCACAAAGCTGATTGGAGCTCAGGGACACCAGCCAGGACAGACCAGCCCCCGAGGGGGCAGCCAGACAGGCGAGAGGAGCCTCCCACGAAGCTCGGAAGAAGGTCGTGCTGAAGCCAATGGAGGTGGTAACCTGAGCACTCCGGGGGAAGGATCCAAACTGGCCAAGATGGAATCTGAGGTGCGGCCCAGAAGAGGTCATTGTTGGCAAACACGCTCTGGGGGCAGGCTGGGACGGGATTGGGGGCATTGAGAAAGGAGGCTGCTGCCCCCTCGGGCACAGGAATCATGGGGGACCCTGGAGTGGGGCCCTGCACCGCTGGGGCTCAGCCGGGGGAGCTGCACGCTGAACACGGGTTAGCGCTGTGGAGGGGGGCTGTGGCTGCTGGGCTCTGGAGCCAGGTGTCCTCAATGAGCAGTGGCACGGGTGTGGACTCGGTGCTGGTGCTGATGTTGCTAATGATGTTGAGCGCCTCCGTGAGGGCGTGGTACATGTGTGTCGTCCCGCTGCGCCTAGTCGGCCGACTCTACCATAAGGCTGCTCTGGTCCACCGAGGAGTACAGGTAGGCCAGCAGCTCCTGGTGGATGAAGGCCTTCGTGTTGTTGATCATGAGATGCATGACGGTCTTTGGCATGAGGTCGCGAATGGACTTGATGATGGCCACATACGCGTCCACCAGGTTTCGAATGGTCTCCACCTGTCCCTCCAGTTGGGGGTCCATGGAGGTGGTGTTCTCCTGGGCTACGTCTTCGTTTTCTGCCTGGTCCTTCTCGAGGTAGACGCCGGCTCGCAGGAAGGAGGGCTTCCAGCTGTACACGTCCTCCTGGGAGTCACAGGCCAGCTTCATCTGCTGCAGGTCCAGTTCTCCTCAGGAATGCTTTTGACAAATAATTTCTGAACAACTATTATCTTCAAAGCATTGCACTAAGCAGTGCTTGGGACACAAATACCAATAAGACTTCGACTGTGTTTTCAATAATTTATAATCTGATAGAAAATAAAGTCCCCAGATGCTCACATCTGTAGCATGCAGGATTACATGTAAAAACACGTTGGAGGTAGCAGGTCCTATTTAAGGCAATCCCAAACGCTAATCTTCGGCTGCTCCCAGGAGGCTGACCAAAAAATACATTGGAATTCTCCCACCCATGAATCCACAACAGTGAAAAGAAAATTGGGCTTAAAGTTTTAATTTCAGCTCTCCTATTTCACTAGCTAGATGACCTTAGCGATTTCAGCTTAACATTTAATTAACCTGCATCTTTATTTTTATAAAATCAATATAATCATAATGATCAAAGTTAAAACATGTGATTCTAGTATGCAGTATAAATAATAATGATGGCAATAATAATATCTAATACTTATTAAGTACTTATTACATGCCTGGTGTTTACATATTTTAACTTATTTAATCTTTAAAATAACTCTGTAACACAGGTACTATTAACTATTAACTCTATAAGTATTGTATTTTATAGATTAGGAAACTAAAACACAGAGCAGTTAAGTAATTTTCCAAAGAGCACACAGCTAATTGTCAGAACTGTAATTCAGATCCAGGGAGACTGGCTCTAGAATCTATGCTTAAAAATGTTCGTTGAGTAGATTCAGCAAGATTCCTGTAAGAAAGAAGTTGGCAAACCTTTCATAAGAAAATAACTGTCTTCAGTGCCCTTGAATTGAGACTTTTGGATGTAACATTGAAAACAGAGTGAGAAGACATAACCATCATCACATTTAAAACAAGATGTGGTTGGGATCAAAATATTTCAGCCTAGTGATATGACTCAGAAAAAACAAAACAACAGAGAAATAGTTCATTTTAAATCACATTTTAGAATTAAGAAAGATTTTGAAACTTATTTCATAATAAACAAACATCCCAAAGATGACTTCACAATTAAACAGATAAATACTAAATGATTGAGCCTGTTATATCTTCCTCTGACTTTTAATAAAGGCAAAGAAATTTGCTTTGCTTGAAGTTTTTCAATAAACTATTGACAATATGTATCTATTACAACACAATTTCATTAACTATGAGATCTAATAATTTCGTCTTAAATTATCTCAACAAATTCATCTGAAATATTCTCAGCTTCCCTGGTTTTCTAAAAATGGTTAATACTTGATTTTTAATACAGAAACTTGCCCACAGTTGATCATCAAAATTGAGAAAGGAACAGCTTTATTTATAAATCCCGGATTGGTATTACAATCACCCAAACCCATTTAATTAAATAATATGATTTACTAAAGTTTGAGAACTCATGGACAAAACAAACATGTAGGAAATATACTGTGGTTCCGTGGCTTCATGAGCCTAAAGTAAATGCACCATAATCAATCTGATCATGTCACAGAATTCCATCATTCCAGAGCTGGGATGAATTCTAAAGATGACTTCATTCCCACGGTTCCCCAACCTGCTAGTGTATTGGTATCATCTGGGAATTTCATTTTTTAAACTTTTAAAAAAATTCAAACCTACAGAAAAGCTGAAAACAGCACTTCACCCAGATTTACCAGTTTTTCCATATTTTGCCAATTTGAGATCGTTCTTTCCTGCTTTTCTGCATTTCTGGTATTATCTTTGTTGTCACATCATTATTACTTACTGAATCGTTTCAAAGTAAATTACAGATATGATAACCAGAGTGGATGCTGTGATCTGACACCTATATTCCTCTTCCCTCTTTAGGACTGAACTACAAATTTTCCCCATCAGCTGAAGAGCTTTGGCAATGAACAGCTTGCAGCTGAATCCCCTTCTGGAAATTGTCCTTGGCTAAAGAGACACACTTTGATGAATGTCATGCACTCTTCCCAGTGACTGACTGATGTGGTACAAAGGTCTGTTCCACTTGCCCCAAATTCAGGACAACTCCATAAAGCCGTCCCAGCCCCAGAGCTCCCTGCACCATGAGCTGAGTTCTTTGTTGTGAGAATATCACAGTTCCCCCTCTCTACCTAATCCTACTTCCTCACTCCCTCACAAGTGTTGGGACCTTATAAACTTGCTGAGGAATTCAACCTGTGAAAACTCTTTAAAAAGTCAGTAAAATTAGATTAATTATAGTATTTAAGAATTTTATACAAATATAATAAGTATAAGGAAATTCAGAAAATTTAACATTGATTGCAATTTTATAATCAAATTGTCCATACCATATTTTACCAATTGCCTTAATTTGTCCTTTATAGCAATTTTCTTTTTTTCTAATTCAGGATCCAATCCAGACCATACATTTTATTTAGTTGTCCAACTGGTTTAGTCTCTGTTAACTCTAAATAGTTCCTCAACTTTGCTTTCCTTTGCTTTCCCAAACACTGACATTTTTGAAGAACACAGATCAGTTATTTTGTAAAATACTCCTCAATTTGGGTTTGTTTGATTGTTTCTTTAGGATTAGAATTAGAGTTTTCTCTTCGTGATTCATCAATTGGTCATAAACTTTTTTCTAATTTTGAAAGTTATACAACTAATTCCAAAAGATCTAAAAATTTCTATCATCTTTAATTGAATTACTTGGCATATGATAGGCAGTCTGCTCTACCATAACCATGTGGTCAAAGCTATGTCTTTAGATTACAAGGTAATCCTTTTGGGGACACTTAAAAATGATAATTAGGTATCCAAATTTAAGGTTCTGTCACAACTACAAGGCATTTAACTGAGGCAAGTAACTGGGTGAATAGTTATCTTCTCTGATGACTAAGTTCACTCATATAGACATTAAGAACTATTAATATATCACACCCCACTACCTTGTGTAAAACTGACAAATTTCTTTTGACACTAATTATAAGATGTATCATGAATTCAGAAATATTGAAGTGTGGAGGTAATAATGTCCATTTTATGATTGAATCATATGCTAAATACTGCATGCATCTTATTTAATACTGCATCTCATTTAAAATTCACAGTAACTTTATAAAATTGCTATTAATAATACGTCTATTTTGTGGATGAGAAAACTCAGGCTCAGGGAGGGTAAGTAACTTTTATAAGATAGCATAGTGGGTAAACAGCAGAGTCAACATTCAAACACAGATCTTCTATTTATTTTATACCACATATGCAATTTCTTTTCCCAGTGTAGGCTTTCCCTAACATGAGTTTTATAATTCAGATTCCACACTCTCATTCCCTATGAAAAGTAGTGTAGACATCCCAGATTTTTTTCCAAGATAGGGAAAATCTTGGAAAAAATCTGGGGTATCTACACTACTCTGTGCTAAAAAATTCCTAAAGTACCAACTAGAGCTCCAAAACTATGTTAAACATGTTGAAGAACAGAAAAAAATCTCATAAAAGCCTATCAACTTTCAAGAAATGTGCAATCTGAAATCATTTACAAATGTGAATGAACAAAAAATATAACTCATCATTAAAGTACTAAATGGTACAAGGCTGTCCTACAGAAGTTCAGAGAAAAAAATGACCTTTAGCTAGAATAATCACTGAAGTCTACAAAAAAATTGTTGTTTCAAACAATTTTTCAGTAATTTGTAGCCAGTTATTAAATGACCTTGTTAATGAGGACAACTGACACTAATAGTAAGAAACCAAGAGTTCCCTTGCAAGGAAAGGGTCAAGTCTATTGAACTAAAGTTGTCACAGGTTGTCTTCCTTGGCAAATTTATAAGGATCCAACACTTGTGAGGGAGTGAGGAAGTAGGATTAGGTAGAGAGAGGAACTGTGATATTCTCACAACAAAGAACTCAGCTCATGGCACAGGAACCTCTGGGGCTGGAATGGCTTTATGGAATTGTCCTGAATTTGGGGCAAGTGGGACTTCATATGCACAAGTCCTAACCCCTACTACCTCAGAATGTGATCATAGTTTAAAATAGGGCCTTTAAAGAGGAAACTAAGTTAAAATGAAGTTATTTTAAGCACAGTGTGCTTACAAGAAGAGGAAATTTGGACACACATCTGTGCAGAGGGACTTGCACAGATGGAAGACCACATGAAGACACAGGGAGAAGAATGTCGTCTACAAGCCAAGGAGAGAGGGCTGGAATGTATCTTTCCCTCAGTGCCCAAAACAGGAACCAACCCTGCCTATACCTTGATCTCAGATTTCAAGCCTTCAGCACTGAGAGAAGATACCTTTTTTCATTCAAGCCACTCAGTCTATGTACTTTGGTGTGGCAGCCCTAGCAAACTAATACAGATCCCTCATCAACTTCGGATTATGCTAAATAAAATCTTTATGTGAGGGTAGTGTAATCAACAGTGATATATTTCTTTAAGTATTTTCCCCCAGACAAATTCCAACTAGACAATAATGTCTAATATACTGTCTGGTGAATCGGAAAATCTCCTGAATGAAATAAGAGCCGCTAATACCCAAAAGGGATGAAATGAGTCATCACCACAGGCTGTGAATGAAAGCAACTGCTCTGAGAAAACACATGTAAAAAATGACACCATGTGGATTAAATAGGGAAACACAAGTATATCCAGATAAATTGGGTGTTTCCCCCTGTACCAATTACAGCTATTCTATAAATGCCAGATTATAAATCTTGGTTCTTGCCTTCTCTCGATCCATCTCAGCTATAGTTTATCATCAAATATTATTTCTTTCTTTCTTATGACTTTATATGGTAATCCAGTTAGACCATAAAAACAAAAGTCTTGAAAGTACTTTTCTTTTGTCTGAAGAAAAGATTTGGCCCAACTAAGGTTCTGTTATTTCAAGTAATATTTGATCACAAATTGTAACAAAACATCAGCGGACCTAATCTCATGCCCTCTAATCCACCCATTCTGCTACCAAAGTTAGTTTCTAGAATGTAGATCTGATTGGTCCCTTTCCGTGTTTAAAGTCTACCATTAGTCGCCCACCAACTATTAACTGAAGCCCAAAGTCCTGAATCTGGAAGAACCTTCGCAGCCTAGAATCAGTTCTACATTTTCAGACTGTAGTCATCCTCCACCCCACCACCATATACCCTGCTTGCTAGCACATGGCTATGCTTCATTCTCCAGACACTGTTCTGTAGCACTGTATGCATGCTGATATAATTGCACATTAGGTTTATGATAGGTAATATGTCTGACCTTATCACCAGATTATAGTCACCTTAGAGTCTAAGACCTGGTCTTCCACTTTCTTCAGTATCGCCAGTGGCAGTGGCACAGGAGTAGTAACATTCAATCATTTTTCACCTTCTCAGAGAGGCCTTTACTGAATTCCATAGCTAGGACAGTAATTCTCTCTCCCATCCCTTGTCCTGCTTTAGTTTTCTTCTTAGCACTTATCAGCATCAGACATATGAGATATATTTTCAGGGTCACATATTTTATGATCTCTCTTTTCTCACTTGAAAGTAAATTCCAAAAATTCAGGACTTTGGCCTATTCACTGCTCTATCCTCAGTGCCTAGATATGTGGCATACCAGAGACACTCAATAAATATTTGCTGAATAAATGAATTCATTCAGCAAATATTTATTGGCAGTTTACTATGTGCCATGAAATATTATAGAAACCAGCAATCCAGCAGTGAACCAACAAAGGCCTTTCTCTCATGGAACTCACTACTCTCTGGAAGGAGGCAATAAATAAGAAAACAAAAATTTCATTTTATATAACTTCAGATAGTGCTAGTAGATACTCAATTATTATTTCTGTAACTGAATAGAACTTACACTGATTTCAGGATTCACAAATATTCTGTGAGAAACTTAATTTTTTTCAGGTATTACCAAAACTAACATATGAATTAATTTATTTTTGGAAATCCTAAAGTCAATACAAGAATCAACTATGTAAAAGACAGTATCATAATACTCCTTTAGTAATAAAAATAATGTATTTTAAAAGATAGAATTTTCAAATGTGTTACATAAAACAAGACAAAATAAATTTTCATTAGAAGCATAACACAGGGGCACTTTTATGAAGCATATAACATCATAAACATTGGCTAGAAAGCAGCTTTGATTAATTCTTTTAATATGACACATATAAAGGGATAAAACTGGGGAGATTTTGGTATGTCATATATATGCTTAATAAGAATGATGGTTGGTTTATACACTACTTGGAAATCCATTAATGCAAGCGATGTTAAGGATTTGCATACATCTTACTATCTTTAAAAAAATCCAAGCTTTGTAACAGAACTATTTGGTACCTGATATGTCAAGCCCTGTATTTGTTGTCATTCTGAATTGGAAATCTAGTGTTTTATGTGGCCAAAGACATTTAGTGGTATTTTAGGATTTTTAAAAAAAGTTGAGCCATAGCTATTATAGAAAAAATTATCTAACATGCTTATTAACTTGAAGGACTCCACTTCTGATTAGCCTGGTCCAGAGGTAAAGGAGTGTGAAGGGCCACCTAAAAAGCATAGTATTTGGGAATATGGATTGGTGACTCATATTTGGACTTCATTAATAAGAGAGGTTGGGTTCCGTAGGGAGAAGGGGCTGTTATCAAAAATTACTAGAGGCTAGAGAGTCAGAGAACCTCTTTAATAAAATATGAAAGGTGAGGAAATATAAGTTACTCGAAAATCAAAATGTAATGTGGCATAAACACTTACCTCTGATCATGTATAACTGAAATATATAGCATCTGTAAAGACCATGTTTCCAAAATGTTTTATAAATTTCATAGAATAATGTTGAATTGATATTATTATTTTTAGCATACTAAAGTTTAAGCTGGTTAATGCCAAATTCCAAGGTTTTTATATTTTAATTTTATTCCTAAAGAAAAGGAGAAAGAAGAAATTGTTGAAACCCCAATAATTAAAATTTGGCAGAAGAATATTATTTCTACTACTTACCTCAAATTGTACCATCAAAAAAAAAAAATCACAGAAGCAGGAAAACAATTTTTAAAAGTAGCTCAAGGCAATTAATCATTTGAAATACAACTACTTCAAGGAAAGTCAGGTCATATCAAAATCTATCTTGGCTCATGAGAAAACAAACCCTTATTGTTTGCAAATGTCTTGAGAGATCTATTTGTTTTTCTATGAGAGTATAAATAATAAATAAATATTTTTAAATGAAAGTGGGTGAAAGTTTTGAGAATTTGTATTTAGTATTTAGGATACCACCATGATGTAACTATCAGTTGCTCATTTGTTTCCCCCCTCCCTGATTCATTTCTGTTGAGACAAATCAAAACTTCTCAAAGATCTCAAAGTTTCACATGGAAGCTAGAAGACCAAACTCAGGACTGTACCTATAAAGAAGAGTCACCTGGCATGAGAAGGTAAAACCCATGGTTAATCTACCAGTCTTTAACATGTAGTTACCTTCCATTATTTATTAATATTATTCCCACCAAAAGAGAACTCTGATCCAGTTACTCAGTGTGCCATACTGGCTTAGCAACATTCAACACTTCCCATCCCCCACTACAAACACTATAGAGGTCCAAAGATTCTCACCCCTTCCAACATCCTTAACCAAAAGACATATTCAGAAATAGGAAATAACAAAAGTTTCATACTCTTTCTTTTTTACTGAGACCTCTGAAGACCTCCCACCCACTCTCACGAACACTCACACACCCATGACTAGAATTACAGTTGTTATTTCAATGGGAAGAAATGATTCAGGGCAGGAAATGAGAATCTGTTAGATGGGAAGAGCAGTCTTCTCACCCCAATATTTAAGACATTCCTCTTTCATTTTCCTATGACTCATGCTTCTTTCTTTCTGGCATCTTGTTGAAGGAGAAGGAGGAGGTGGGCAAACCTAGTGTTTTGACTAAAAAAAAAAGAAATCCTAATACAAAAAGCAATAGAAAAATTACAAGAAATGTATGGAGAAAACAAGAGCCATTGGTCTAAAAATCCACATTTAGTACAAACTGACACTGGATAACTGGGTGGCTTCAGGTATTCTCAGTTGGCAGAATTCATGTTTGTACTGTAAAAAAGGAAAGATCTAGAAAATCTGATTTAAACTTACTAAACAATAAACTTCAAAAATAAAAGCAAATTTGCCTGTTTCTAAGATAGGGTTTTGGAAAATGATAATGTCCTAACATTCACTTGTAATGGAAAAACAACTAACTAGATTAGTAAATATGTGCTGACCTGACAAAAAACTCTAACGAATGGCTTATAAAAGACATAGAAAGTTATGGTTGAGAAAACTTTTTCAAAAAGAATATAGTAGGGAGCAGAGAATGAAATTTAATTTGGAAAGAGTAAAATTTGCCATTTGGAGATCATTGACTCATTCAAAAGATAGTTAATGAGTTCCTACTATGTACCAGTCACAAACTAGGTCTTGGTTTTATGGTGGTGGGGAAAAAATGTCATGATCTTTACTCTTTGGCATGAATTTTTTAATACTGGAGAATAAATTTTAATGAGTACCCTGAGGGGGGTATGGTGTATTAGTCCATTTTCACGCTGCTAATAAAGACACACCCGAGACTGGGCAATTTATGAAAGAAAGAGGTTTAATTGGACTTACAATTCCATGTGGCTGGGGAAGCCTCACAATTATGGTGGAAGGCAAGGAGGAGTAAGTCATGTCTTACATGGATGGCATCAGGCAAAGCAAGAGCTTGTGCAGGAAAACTCACATTTTTAAAACCATCAGATCTCATGAGACTTATTCACTGTCACAAGAGAACAGCACTGGAAAGACCTGCCCTCATGATCCAATTATCTCCCCTTGGGTTACTCCCCACAACATGTGGGAATTATGGGAGCTACAAGATGAGACTTGGGTGGGGACACAGCCAAACCATATCAAGAGGGTATAGGAGACGCCTCCCTTAAATTGGATTATGAGGAAGTCCTCTATGAGAATAACTTATAAACTGAAGCCTACAGGAGACAAAGAGAAAATGAGAAGAAGAGAGTTTTAAACCAAAAAGAAAAAACAAAAATGACCTTTAAAAAACTAAAATAGGTATGGCTAAATAGTGTAAGAGAAAGAGAAAGTTTTTAGGAAGTTGGAGAAGCAGGCTATGATAACATCATGTATTCTCTTGTGTATTATGGGAAAGCATTTAAAATCATAAAGGAGTTTTTAAAACTCAGAGAGTTATGGTCTTACAAAGATCTCTTCAGATGCTGAATGGAGGAACAACTGAAGGAAGGACAAGAGTGGAAACAGAGAGAACAGATAAAGAAAAGATACAATGAGATTGTAGCTTAGCCTAGTACGGTGACAGGAAGTTGGAGAGAAGTGAATTGATTCAAAATATATTTTGGAAGTTGAATAGATGATATTTTGTGACAGACTAAATGTTAATGATAAAAGAAAGGGATATATCAAGAACCACTCATAGGCTTTGGCAAGACTATATAAATTGGTGGGAATTCTATTTACTGATGAGAGAAAGGTGCAAGGAACAGTAGGTTTAAATGGGAAATAGAATATTCAATATTAAAGATGTAAAATTTGAGACACCTGGAAGTAATTTTAGGTGGAATGTTAAGTAAGCATTTGTTTGTTAGGTCTAGAGTTCTAAAGGGAGGAAGATGTTGAAGAGATTAAGCTAGAGATTCTTTGGCATACAATTAGTAGTTAAATCTTTAGGAATGGTTGACATAACCAAGGTTAATACTCTGCTGGTATGC
The DNA here is from genome assembly GCA_036589455.1 of Ateles fusciceps. Classification (NCBI taxonomy): domain Eukaryota; kingdom Metazoa; phylum Chordata; class Mammalia; order Primates; family Atelidae; genus Ateles; species Ateles fusciceps. The sequence continues at coordinate 9,593,740 of JAZHEH010000572.1, read as the reverse complement.
ATCAGTACACCCAAAATGGTTCCTGACCTTTTTATATCCAGTTAGTAAATAGATCAGAGACTCTAAAGATGGGTTTGATAGCAGATTAGATACATTTGAGGAAAGTGTTAGTGAAATAGAAAATAAGTCAGAAGAAAATATCCAGAATGAAAACACAGAAAGACAAAAAGAAAGGAAACATAAAAATAGGATAGGAGATTTAGAGGACATAGTGAGTAGGTCTAACATAGGTTTAATTGGAGCTCTAAACAAAGAAGAGAAAACATGGGAGAGTATTACCTGAAAAGATAATGACTGAGGAATTTCTGAGACTGATGGAAGACATCAATCCACAGGTTGAAAAAGAGCTCCAAACCTCAACTCATATTAAAAAGATACACAATTAAACATCATAGAACAACTGCAGAAAATAAAAGACAAATAGGAACTATTAAAACCAGTCTGAGAAAAAAAAGGCAGATTATCTTTAGAATTAAAAATCAGACTGATAGCTTGCTTCTCAAAAGAAAGAATGGAACCAAAAGTTAATGGAAGGATATTGTATATATGCTTAACAAAAATAACTGGCAAGTTAGAAAGCTTAACTCCCCCAAAATAACTATTGAGAATAAAGGTAAAATAAAGTTATCTTCAGACAAAATCTAAAAGAAATAGAAACCAAGCTAAAGGAAATACTAAAGAATATTCTTCAGGAAAAAGGGAAATGATTTAGATGAAAGAATAGAAATGTAGAAAAATGGAAAACCACAAAAATGATAATATGTGGATAGATGTAGGTGAACACTGACTGTATAAATATAGAAAGAATTAAAATGCACAAAAATAACAGCATGTAACTTAGCAGGTCAGTAAATATTGTTTGCTCATTCTGAGGTATTGCATGGTCTGAGAAGAGAGTAAAGATATTAATTAATATTAAATATAATAAGTAAGGGATTCAGGCTATAAGCTCTAGGGTGACCACTAAAAACAACAACAAAAAAAATAAATGACAAATAGAAAATCTTTTTTTTTCTTTTTTTTTTAAGGAGATGAAGTCTTGCTATGTTGCCTAGGCTGGTCTTGAACTCCTAGGCTCAAGCAATTCTCCTGCCTCAGCCTCCCAAATTGCTGAGATTACAGGTGTGAGCTACTGTGGCCCACAAATAGGAAAGCTTAAAACCAACCAGAGGAAAAAAGGCAGATTACCTTTAAAGGATTAAAAATCAGGTTGACAGCTTGCTCAGTAAAGAAATATAAATAGTAAAAGAATACAAAACTCCTGGATCAATTGAGGAAAAAATATAATAACCGACAAAAGTCAGTCAAGCATAGAACATAGAACAAGTGCAACAAATAGAAAATATACGATAACATGACATAAATACAACTATAGAAATAAAAATAATACATATGAATTAACTAAATGCTCCAATTAAAACAATGATTTTCAGTTATATTGAAAAACAAATTATAGACAGTTTGCAAAAGACATGGCCATATCATAAGAAAGCATACAGAAAAATTGAAAGAAAGAATCAAGATAATTTTTCCATGCCAACATTAAGCAAAATAAAAGTGATATAACTAAATTAACATCAAATTACACTAGAATTGAACTAGAGTCAGAGGTTACAGTGAGCCAAGATCGTGCCACTGAACTCCAGCCTGACAACAGAGTGAGACTCCATCTCAAAAAAAAGAAGAAGAAAAACTGAATTTTAGTAGGCAAGTATCTATATTAAAATATTAGAAAAAAGTATGAAATGAATCTAAGAACAGTGTAAGAAAAAGTTTAACAAATTTAAGGGAGAATTAATATCATAAAAATAACTATGCAAACATAGATCAATAAAGCCAAAAGTTTGTATGCTGCTTATTCTCTTTGATCCCAAGATCCATTCTCTGCCTGTCTCAATCTCAGGAGGCTGACCACTGTATTCTGATATGACAAAGGGAGACACTGTTAAGAGACAGAATTGGAGGAGGAAAATAAGAAATCAGGGCAATCATTCCTTTGTTTCCTCTCTGTCTCAATGCTATTCTGTGGCGGGAGCTATGTCCCTCTACAAGCACACCTTTTATCATAAGATCCATTCATTCCTATTAATTCTATACCCCCAGGCTGCTTTCCCATGAATATATCAAGTCCAGTAATGGCAATGGCTTCTTATTGTTAGTTACCTGAGAGCTTCAAAATCCTTTGTTGGGTTCCCTAACAACATACCTTTAGGTATTTCCTTCATTAAATTCTCTACAAAATCTAAGCTGTATACACCTTTTATTTTCCTTCCAGGACATTTGTTTCCATTAAAGACTAATAGGATTAATAGCTCCCTGAGGAGATTCATCAAGAAACAAAAACAGAAGACACAAATAATCAACGTTAGGAATAAAAATGGGTATATCACTACAGATCTTGTAGTCATTGAAAAAATACTGTAAGAATATTCAGAACAACTATTGCCAATAACTGAAAATTTAGATGCAACAGATAAATTTCTGTAAACAAACTCTTATCAAACTAAAGTAAGAAAAATATGGATAGCCATATGTTAAAGAAATTGAATTCATAAATAAAATGTTCCTCTTCCTGTCCCCCCTCAAGTAAGTTCCAAGCCTTACTGCGTTGAGCAGCAGATTCTACCAAACAATTAAGGAAGTCTTGATAATGTCAGTCTTACACAAAATATTACAGGGATTTTTAAAATTAGAGAACATTTAAACAGTTTCATTTAATAAACCTAGCATAATATAATTCATAAAATTGCTAACAAATCCATCAAGGATATGATAAGAAAAGAAAATTATAGACCACTCTAAGTCAGAAACATACATGCAAAAATCCTAATAAAATTTTAGCAAAGAAAATTCTACAATTTATAAATAGAATGATGATTATGTTTAAATTGAGTTTATTTTAGCATGCAAAATTAACTTAATGTTTGAAAAATAATTTTATGTAATTCCTATTACAGAATAAAATATGGATAATCTTTTATTCTGTAATAAGAATTACATAGAAATATTTTTCATAAAAATAAAAGATTACAGATAATCTTGTATTCTGTAATAGGCATTACATAGACTTATTTTTCTTTTCTTTTTTTTTTTTTTTTTGAGACACATTCTCACTCTGTCACCCAGACTAGAGTACAGTGGTGTGATCACAGCTCACTGCAATCTCTGTCTCCAGGATTCAAGCGATTCTCCCACCTCAGCCTCCCAAGTAGCTGTGACTACAGGCATGCGCCATCACGCCCAGCTAATTTTTTTGTATTTTTAGTAGGTACGGGTTTTCACCATGTTGGGCAGACTGGTCTTGAACTCCTGACCTCAGGTGATATGCCTCCCAAAGTGCTGGGATTACAGGTGTGAGCACAGTGCCCAGCTGAATTATTTTTCAAATATTAAATCAGTTTTCAGATTATCTGTGATAATGTCATTAAATGCAGAAAAACTTGGATAAAATTCAACATCTGATGATGATAATTTTTAGCAATATAGCAATAGGATACAACCTTAATCTGAAAAGAAGATGTACAAAAAAATCTTGTAGCAGACATCTTACTTAATAGTAAAGTATTCAAAGCTATTTCTTTGAGAACATACAAAAGATAAGGATAATCACTATCATTACTATTTAGCATTGTAACTTTGTATTGGAGATCTTAGCCAATAGAATAAGACATAAAAAAGAATAACAGGTATACAGATTAGAAATCAATGCTATTATTAATAGATGATGTGATGGTATATGTAAAAATTCAAAATAATATACAGATAAATACTTAGAATTGGTAAATATGTTTAGCAGAGAAGCTGGATTTAGAAACAATGTATAAGAATCAATTAATTTATATATACACCAGCAATGAACAGAAAATAAAAATTATGAAAAATATTTATAACCAGTTATAAGGCCAACTATTAGATTTGAAATATTTCTGCCATATGTATTTTTTGCTTTCCCTTTAGTACCTAGAACAGTATCTGGGATGTTCAATCAAAGTTTGAGGATAAATGACAGAAACAAAGAGCTTGTTGCTAAATCTTTCTTCCATTTGTATTTAGACACCTTTCTTTAGGCACTAAACACCTCACAACCTCCTCCTGATTTTCCAGTTTTCACTTATTTGTCTCTCTAATTATGCCTTCCTAGTAACTCAGGACTAATTTTTTTCCTAAAACATTATATTGATAATATTCCTCTACTCACATATCTTCAATAGCTCATTTTATTCTACAGGGTAACAGTCAAACGCTACATAGTAGAATTTGAACTTTACCAAAATTTGATCATCTTTTTGTCCTACCTTTCAAGTCTCAATTCCTTCTGTTCCCTTACAAAAATCCTCTATAAAGTCAGAAATCTTGTTGCCTCCTAAACCCATACTGTTTTTTTCCTGTGCTGAGTTTTTGCTACTAATGAGTTGCCTTCCTTACATGTGTTATTGATAACTAAATATTTGTTTCTCAAACTATATGGAAAAAGTAGATAAGAGAAATATACACAAGAAAACACGTTGTTTCATACTGAGTGGATAATCACGATTTTCATAATGTCGACACTCAGATTTGTTTTAAGAAACTTTTATGTGAATTTTTATTTTTGTTTAGTTTCATGTCTCTCTGTTTTTTTTTGAAGCACAGCAGACTAACTGGCTGGAACAAAGTAAGGATGGGCCCATTGTTCCCATCACTTCAAAAGTTTCCCTGTGCAGAGTGCTGAAAAGTTAATACCTCCAGAGAAAACTAATCAGAAGCACAGCTGTTCAATAGGAATGACAGGTTATAGAAAGCAGAGCCCAGGAATGACAGCAGCCAGAAAATTATGGATGATTTTCCAATAAAGCACTGCTTGAAAGTGGGGCCAGGAACATTTGGTGTACTGGTCAAGTGAATGTCTCATGTTTCTTGTCACACTAGGTCCCCACGAAGAGGTAACGACACTGACAAAGACTGGATGTGGAGGTACTGGTTTGTCACTATAGGACTAAGTGATGATAAAAAGTAAAGCTAAATATCACTATGTTTGATATCTCTCATTTGTAAGAAACAAGTAACAGGGATCCTGGAGGCTTAACTAACAGCAAAAATGTAACACTAAAACATGAATCTTTAAGCTAACAACATTTACACTTCTCCCCCCAACCCCATCCAAATTGGGGCTTTGTGCCCCACACATTATCGGGCATGATGGAGATGGGCCTAGGAGAATGACCCATGACCATCTGGCCAAACACGCTGCAGAAAACAAGCCTCATCATCTGGGAAAAGCTGTGATGGACGGAGAACTGGAAATGCTGCCAAGAGAAATGGTGGATTCCTCACTAGAAACACTAGAAACACTCCATACGGGTCCACTCCAACACAGGACAGACTTTTCCAGTGATGACTGATGCAGCTTGTCCTTTAGGACCTGTCTTTCACATTACAGTGGGGAAGATGAGCCATTAGAGTCATATAATTACTTCCATAGATTTTTTTGGAAATTCAAGTTTTCTATCACAAAATTGGCCCCACACAGCTCCTGTGAATGTCAACACAATTCAAAGGCTGGAAAGTGGAGAGTAGTCAGTAAAAACAAGTTCATTTGCTTAAATTCAGCCTTGTCCTCATTTAACATCAGGTCAGCATCAAATGATCTCTAATTTCCTTTCCAGACAAACAGTATAGTTTCCTTTTTCATCAATTTCATGTAGAGGTTAAAAAAAAAAAACCCACTAAAACTCGGGAGGCTGAGGCAGGGGAATCACTTGAACCGGGGGAGTCAGAGATGGCAGTGAGTCAAGATCATGCTGCTGCACTCCAGCCTGGTAACAGAGAGAGACTCTGTCTCAAAAAAAAAGAGTCATCATCATCCTAGCCAACAGCAAGTGTGAGAAATAGTATATAATCACTCCAAGGTCTTTACAGGAAGCCCTAAGTGCCTATGCCTTCTACTAGTGTTTTAAGAAAAGAAAACTGATAACAAAGACCATTTGCCAAGACAAAGGCATAATTTTCTTTGTCAAGATTATGTTTGGAGTGAAGAACATGAAGGGAAAAAAACCTAAACATGTGGCATAGTTTCTACACAAATGTACTTGAAAAGGAACCCTCTACCACATGCAAAGGAGAGTCTGATTAGAGGGTGAGAAGCTTAAGCTGAAGTTCCAGGTTTAGGATGTGGGAATGAAGTTCTAGTGCATGTTGACACCCGTGAATGTAAGAACAGACCGGAAAAGAACTAAGTAACAAGAGGAAAAGTGAAAAGTCCTGGCCAAGATTTTCATTCATTCAGTAAAGTTTTACAATACCCATATGTCAATTCAATTCAGTTCAAAATAGTGATTGGCCATCTACTACAAGTCAAGCACCATGCTAAGCACAGTTGAAGATACAAAGTGAGAACACATAGTACATCTAAAAACTGTATAGTCTCAGAAACAAAACTGGTACATTTTTATTTGTGAAGAGTTAGTCCTACTCTTCACTTTAAAAGGACTTGAACAAAATGGTATACTAAAACGACCAAATTTAGTCACCAGACCTAGATTCAAATCCTGACTATAGCAGTTATAAGATTTTGTATCATTCACTCAACATTTCTGGCCTGACTTTCTTACTTGTTAAATAGGAATAATATTTTGCTTGCCTACAGAATGGATTGAAATGAGAATTTGTGAGAACTGCAAAGCTCAGACACATGGTTGCACATAATGGTATCTCAGCCTAACTACCTAACTGTTCTGACTCTACTGCTCTACTGTGCTGCACCTCACATCCCTAAACAACTCCCCGATCTGCCAACCCTTTCCTTTACCTATGTAGACCTCTTACCTGTCTTTCCAGAATGCACATCTTAGGTTACCTCCACCTGGTAGCTCTCCCTGACCCAAACCTCACCCTTAGAAAAAGATCTAGTACACACCCAAATTAAATCATTAACAAACTGCATTGTAATTCTGTGCTTACTTCCAACTAATTAGATTATGAACTGCGAGATGACAGAAACTATGTCTCCCAACTTTTAAATCCCAACAGTGGGATTTTCCTTGTAGTAGTGATGGATTTATTCTTTGTTATTCCATCTTCTTTATAACCAGTAGTATACAGACAGGTTAGGAATAAAGTTTATGACCATAAAAGAGAATGAACAAGGATCCTCACACAGCTCTCCTCAGGTCATTAACAGTATGTGCTAATTTCACTATGGCCCAGAGAATAAACAAGTATAAGGGTCACTATGAACTCATCTAATAAAGTGACCACAGGTAGGTACCTAAAAAATTTGCCTTACTTATTAAAAATACCTCTTTATTTACAACATTAGTAGTATCAGTCTCAGTAAGCAAGAAACCATAAGAGGATTAATGAAGAGAAAAGTGAAGAGAAGGAAGTTAAGTCATGTTCCTTATGACATACACAGCTCCTTAAGAACACACCATTGAGTGGCAAGTCTCTCTCTAGATCCTAGGAGTAGTATTCACATTAAGTGAACAAAGCATTGACCAAAATTGAACATGTTCCTTGTACTACAGTTTCATCTTTAAAATCTTCTCTTCAGCAGAAAGATACTTGTAGAAAGAATTTCAAATGGGAGGTAAATAGACATACAAGCCAAGCCTTGACTTGTTACTGAGCATAGTAAACAAGCTGCAGTCTTCCTCAGGGCTATTACAGCTCAGTGCTTGAAAGTAGAACAATAAATATACAATTTAATATAGTATAAATTTGATTTATGTTATAGAAATAGAACCTTGAAAATTTATTGCAATTAATAACCAATTTTTATGGAAAGTTAAAATTACATTTGTCTCTCCAATTTGAAATCCAAATATTTCAAATAATACTTGGAAACTGGCAAATGGGTTATTTATGAAGTTACTAGTTTTTAGCTGATGTATCTGCTTCTTGATCAGTAAACTGGACCTCAGTGAAAAGCAGCAAATACACAACCATCTGTTAAAAGATCAATGGCCTACCTCTCCTACCTCTTTATAGCTGAATGAATGCTACAGGAGCAGGTTATTTCCACTTGCTTTCATCTCCTCAGTGAATGCAGAATCTGAAACAGGTGTTTAAATGCACGGGGTTTGGTTGACCAGGGCCATATTTTGAGGGCAGGGCTCTCTGAATGAAAATATGATCATTCCATAGCTATAAAAGACACAAGTTATCTTACAAAAGTAAAATACTTCATAGGGAATTGGACGTCGGAAGAGACAATAATCATTATAGAGTATTCAAAAGCCAAGTTTAGCATAAAAATTATTACTATAAATTTTCAGCTCTTAGCAATTTGGAGCTTTATTTTAAAGGATCTTTCAATGTTAAAGAGGTCTTTCAGGACCATATGTCTGAAAATAAAATATCCAAACATACTCTATCAGATTTTACTTTTTGGTAGATAGACATTGGAAATGGATTTATAAACAGTAAAAATGTGCTAGCCATAATAAATTAAAATATTGGAAAAAGTAGTTCTTTCCATCTCTCTCTCTTTTAAACAAAGTCTGCCTATAAACTACATGGCCTTCCCCAAATATACTCTGGCACTGCTAGGGAAAGCCACCTCTGGTATCTAACAAATAACAACCAATTGTTCTGCTCTGGAATTTTAAAAAGTCAATATTTTGTTGTCATTGTTAAAAATTCTACAAGAAAAGCAGCTTTTCACTATCCGACAAGCTAATACTTTCTAACAAAATGAATTTGTTTATTATTCTATTTGTTCCCTCTTAAAAAGCATCCTAAATTTGTTTCCCAAAATAAAAATAGAAAGGTCCACAGCTTCTGCACGGCAAAGAAAGAGTCATTAGAGTGAATCGGCAACCAACAGAATGGGAAAAAATTTTTGCAGTCTACCCATCTGACAAAGGGCTGATATCCAGAATCTACAAAGAACTAAAACAGATTTACAAGAAAAAAACAAACAAGCCCATTCAAAAGTGGGCGAAGGATATGAACAGACACTTTACAAAAGAAGACATACATGAGACCAACAGACATATGAAAAAATGCTCATCATCACTGGTCATTAGAGAAATGCAAATCAAAACTACATTGAGATACCATCTCATGCCAGTTAGAATGGCGATCATTAAAAAATCTGGAGACAACAGATGCTGGAGAGGATGTGGAGAAACAGGAACGCTTTTACACTGGTGGTGGGAGTGTAAATTAGTTCAACCATTGTGGAAGACAGTGTGGCGATTCCTCAAGGACCTAGAAATAGAAATTCCATTTGACCCAGCAATCCCATTACTGGGTATATATCCAAAGGATTATAAATCGTTCTACTATAAGGACACATGTACACAAATGTTCATTGCAGCACAGTTTACAATAGCAAAGACCTGGAACCAACCCAAATGCCCATCGATGATAGACTGGACAGGGAAAATGTGGCATATATACACCATGGAATATTATGCAGCCATCAAAAACGATGAGTTCGTGTCCTTTGTAGGGACATGGATGAACCTGGAAACCATCATCTCAGCAAACTGACACAAGAACAGAAAATCAAACACTGCATGTTCTCACTCATAGGTGGGTGTTGAACAATGAGAACACATGGACACAGGGAGGGGAGCATCACACACTGGGGTCTGTCGGGGGGAAATAGGGGAGGGACAGCAGGGGGTGGGGAGTTGGGGAGAGATAGCATGAGGAGAAATGCCAGATATAGGTGATGGGGAGGAAGGCAGCAAATTACACTGCCATGTGTGTAGCTATGCAACAATCTTGCATGTCCTTCACATGTACCCCAAAACCTAAAATGCAATTAAAAAATAAATAAATAAGAAAGCTTAAAAAAAGGTCGAACTTCAATATTAGCTCATGAATAAACTAAAACACTTATTTTATTGAAAATAAATCAATAAATCTATTCTATAAAAATTCTTAATAATATAAAATTCTGCTTATGCAAAGATACTATCATTGGGGGAAGTCAGCAAAATGGTGCACAAGAATAATCTGTACTATTTTTGTAACTCTTAGTGAATCTAAAATTATTTTAAAATAAATGCTAAAAAAGCAGTTATCTTTTCACCTATCCTGTCCTATACCCTATACATGAAAGTCCTGAGTGAGTAGAAAAGTCTTTTGCCATTCATCATTCCAACTGCCAACCTAGAATACTAAGGTTTAGAGTTTATACATTTAGAATGCTATAATCCATGTAGCCCCTGAACAGAGAAAACAGTACCACAATGAATAACAAACATAACAATACTTTTAGTCACTTGCCAAAGAAAAGACACTTGCCAAAGAAAAGACTCTAAATGGAATCAGCTCTGACATAAATACTAGTCATCCTCAGAAATTCCATCAGCACAGTCACTGTGGATAATAAAGAATCGTCTCAGGGCCAGTTGGAAGAACTATATAAGAATCTCAGGAATAAAGAATTGCATCTTGCCTGTAATCTCAGCAATTTGGGAGGCTGAGGCGGGTGGATCACCTGAGATCAGGAGTTCGAGATTAGCCTGGCCAACATGGTAAAACCTCGTCTCTACTAAAAGTACAAAAAATTAGCAGGGCATGGTGGTGGGCGCCTGCAATCCCAGCTACTAGGGAAGCTGAGGCAGGAGAATCGTGTGAACTCGGGAGGCAGAGGTTGCAGTGAGCCAAGATCGCGCCATTGCGCTCCAGCCTGGGTGACAAGAGTGAAACTCCGTTAAAAAAAAAAAAGAATTGAGTCGTACCCATGTGGTGGATCTAAACTGCTATTCTTCACCCATATTTGTACACTAGTAAATCTGAAATTTTGAGCTATGTACAAAGCTGAGCAAACACAAGGTTAATATATATATGTAAATTATATATCTGTTTGGGACAGAAAAAATTAGTAAATGTGCTTATCCTAGGGGCTTTAAGTCCTTTCTAACAAATCTGAAGGTGAGCTACAATTTTCTATTCTTCTTCCTCCTCTGTTGATTCCCTCTCTGTTTACAAATGAAAGTAATCCACAGCTACCCTACACCCTGAGCTCTGTATCTTTCCTTTTTAAAAAAAAAAAAATCAGCCAGGATCCCTACAGGAAACAGATGGCACACTGAACGCAGAATGGTTTGAGGATGCTTTATTTAAAACAAGATGCTATACGATGTGTGGAAGGAGGTGAGGGAAGACGTAGTAAGTAGGTAACCTGAAGGCTCTTAATACTCAAGGATCTGTTAATACTCCTAAGCACAGTGAAAGAGGAGTGAGATGACCACAACCCAAGAGGAAACTTGTTGTGTCAGATGGTCACCTTTGAAAGAGAGACAGCCACTGAAAGTAAACTCAGGAAAAATGCCCAGAAATATGACCAAGGCTCCCATTGACTAAAAGCATCCAGAAGCTAGAGGCACCAGAGACTAGTCTATACCTATCCAATTTCTAGGTCCCAGAGCAGGGTGAAACAGGTATCAGCAGAAAGAGACAGATCTGGAGAGGTGACTCCAACCCAGCCAGTACACCTTTGACATGTTATGAACACCATGCTAAACTCACTCTTGTTTTCATGGTAGCAGAAATGAAAATAATAATGTAAATTATCAAATATGAAAAAATACAGAAGGTAACATCTACTATAGATATTCAAAAGACATTTATAACCTCAGATACTTGTGTAAGATAACCTCCAAGTCATCATTTAGCGTGATGTTTGGAAAACATTTTAAAATGAACCTAAATAAAGCAAATTAGTGAAGATATATCTGATTTTATAAATACAGTCGTGCATTGCTTAGTGACAGGGAAATGTTCTGAGAAATGCTTCATTAGGCAATTTTGTCATCGTACAAACATCATAGGGTGACTTACACAAATCTGGATGGTACGGCCTACTACACACCTAGGCTATAAGGTGTGACCTATTGCTCCTAGGCTACAAACCTACACAGCATGTGACTGTACTGAATACTGTGGGCAACTGAAACAGTACTGAAACATCTAAATATTCAAAAAATACAGTGAAACTATCTTTTTTTATTTTTTTGGAGACAGAGTTTCGTTCTTGTTGCCCAGGCTGGAGTGCAACGGCACAATCTCAGCTCATCACAACCTCCGCCTCCCGGGTTCAAGTGACTCTCCTGACTCAGCCTCCCGAGTAGCTGGGATTACAGGCATGCGTCACCATACCCAGGTAATTTTTGTATTTTTAGTAGAGATGGGGTTTCTCCATATTGGTCAGGCTGGTCTCAAACTCCCAACCTCGTGATCTGCCCGCCTCGGCTTCCCAAAGTGTTTGGGATTACAGGCGTGAGCCACCGTGCCCAGCCAAAACCATCTTTTAAAAGATAAAACATGGTACACCTGTATAGAGCACTTACCATCAATGGAGCTTGCAGGACCGGAAGTTGGTCTGGGTGGGTAGTGAATAAGTGGTAAGTGAATGGGAAAGCCTAGGACATTATTGTACACTACTGGAGACTTTATTAACACTGTGCACTTTGCCTACATTAAATGTATTTTAAAAATGCTTTATTCAATCATAAATTAACCTCAGCTTACTAAAACTTTTTTACTTTATAAATTTTTAAAAATTTTTAACTTTTTGACTCTTTTGTAGTAACACTTAGCTTAAAATACAAACACAATTGTACAGCTATACAAAATACTTTTTCTTCATATTATTATTCTATAAGCTTTTTTCTATTTATAAAAAACCTGTTTTTAATCTTTTAAACTTTATTTAAACTAAGACACAGACACATTAGCCTAGGCCTACAATGTCAGTGTCTTCTGCCTCCACATTTTGTCCCACTAGAAGGTCTTCAGGGGCAATAACATACATGGAGTGTCATCTCCTGTGGTAACAATGCTTTCTTCTGGAACATTCCTGAAGGACCTGCCTGAAGCTGTTTTACAGATAACTTTTTTAAATAAGGAGGAAACATATACTCTAAAATAATGATTAAAAGTATAGTACTATAAATACATTAACCAGTAATATAGTAATTTATTATCATTATCAAACTGTACACAAATACATGTACTAGACTTTGATACAACTGGATGCACAGATTTGTTTATATCAGCATCACCACAAACACGGAAGTGATGTGCTGCACTATGACACTCCAACAGCTACGACATCATTAGGTGATAGGAATTTTTCAGTTTCATTATAATTTTGTGGAACCACCATAGTATGTGTGGTTCACCATTGATGGAAACGTCATTACGTGGTATGTGACTGTATGCATGATTGGTTGCAAAAATTAATAAATGATTTAAAATTATCTTGCTTTTTTATTATCTCAGCCACTTAACACTGACATTCTCATGAAGAATCAGTAGTTTCCAAATTATATCCTATTTTTTTTTTTTACCCATCCTTGTGTGTCATATTCTAAGAGGTAGGAGATAGAGAACCAGGCAAAGCATTAAAGACCCAAGGGTGGGATTCCACATCATACATCATTCCTGTAGAGATATATCATGTTAATTAATATTGCTTTTTCCATTTGCAAAGACAAACCATGCCTCTCAGATAAAGACCTGAGAAGATGTGATGAGATTCATCTGCTATCTCTGTTTAGTAACTAGGCCTATAGTGAGATCTCACAAATATATTTACTCAGTACACACATCAATTAGTATGGTCATTTTTTGAAAACACCAATAACTAGAAATAAATCCCAGTGCCTTCTTATTTTCTTTGAAACAATTTGCCTTTTCTCAAGATAAAATATTTGAAATAAATTAACAGAATCTAGTTTGTTGCCTTGTCCAGCATTGTCCCTCCAAGGGGAGGTTTCATAAATATATGCTGAATAAATGACAGTGGCATTCCCCAATTCTGAGGCCTTTAAATATTTACAGTGTGTGTCCCACAACCAAGGACTTAACAATTAAATGTATAATAGGATTAAAATACCATAGTTTTGTATCAGCTACTGTATTCTGCCATCCCAGGAATTTAACTTTCCTGTGCTTAAAAAATAGGAGGGTGCTGGAAAAAAGGATCAAATGTCTGCTGAACACAGGAAATCCATACCAGGCTATAAACCAGAAAACATCAAAAGCTGCACCAGAAACTCTGCACAGATGAAAACTATGAGACTTCATTTCTTACTACTGTTTAATGAGAAAGGCAGTAAATTCAACATGAAAACCACAACTTGCACTCTCTTGTCAGGATCTCCTCAAAAATATGTGCAAAAAGATGGCTAAAATGCTTCCGGGCTTGCCTGGGAAGAAAGAAAATGTGTTTGGGTCATACTCAAATATAGCACTAGACACACTTGTTCCCAATACCTGGAGATGTGACGCGGAGGAAACTGTCATGGTGGGGGCATCTAATTGGCATCAAACTTCAAGGAGAACTAAGAAAAGAAAGGAAGTCTAAATACCCTGCCAAAATACCATTGGGTACAGAAGATTAGAGGTGGCCTGCTATGGTATGAAGTGACCTCAGGAGATTCTGGCTGATAGCAACTGATTCCCAGGCCTGAGAATTTCAGAGCCAATTACAAATTCATATTGGAGAAACCTTGGAGGTCTGACCATATCGAATATTTTCAAACTCCTAACCATATGGTGGGAAAGTTCCAGTGGAAATTAAAGAGGTGAGATGACTGGACTCCCAGACAAATAAGACAACTATGTGGCTGTCTATCAAATCCAAATGATTCTCCACATGGAAAGGATTCTGTAAGTGTGGCCAGACTTGTAAACCAGAGCCAACAATTCTCCAATCTCACATTCTAGTCAGGCAAAACACTGTCCTAAGAAGAAACAGTCAGAAATCTCACTGCGAGCTTTCCCCCTGCCCTTGATTCTTCTTTGCTCACCAGGTGACTGGTTTTGTGTTATGTGCCTCTCTGTGTGCTCAGTGTACAGCTGTGCATTGTATAAGAACACATAAAAGGCTCGTGCTGGTGCTGATGAGCAGCAACTTTCCTGAAAGGGACAGGGTTACGGAAGAAAATCAGTGTGAGCTTCCTCTTCTTCTCCACATCTCAGTTATTATTATGAGATAAAGTTTGATAAAAGGAGTATTAGGGGCAGTGATTTTAAAATGATGTCAGAAAATTACAGCTTGAGGGTGAAATGAGAGATTCTATCCTTTTGGGCATAAAATGGCAAAATTGTGGATTGATTATATTCATGTAAGTCCTTTTGTGCATCTGTTGGCAGGATGACTTCCTTCTTCCCATCACCCTCCTCCCTAAGTCATTTCCCTGACACTAGCACAAAAAATAGCGATGAAAGTTTAGGGAAAATTCTTTTACTATCTAGAGATAGCTCTGCTTATAGGACTCAAAGACACAACTATGCGTCAATAAGAATAGTGACTCTTGAAGCCAACACTAATGAAAACAATCCAGGATTCCAGCTTATAATTAAGCATGCTTAAGCTTCAGTGATAATTACCATGGAGATTTTAATTCCCCTCAGCCAATTAGCTTAGTGAGTGCAAGTGAAACCAAGGTCATGGTTTTCTGTACTTTATAAATCAAATCTGGATTTGATTAATTCCATGACCACAGGCTATACCAGCATTTTCACAAACTGCACCGAAGACAATGGGCAAACCCACACAGGTTAAAAAGGAAAACAGTCTAAAATGCCCAGACTTGTGGTTGGAAGCCTAGCTTGGGATATTGGTTTCCTCAGTGACTACTCATGCAGCCTTGGGACAACTCACTTAATTTTTCTGAGGCTCTGCTACTTCACCTGAGAAGTGAATATTTAAAATATCTGTTTTAAAGAATGTTACAAAAATCAAGTGAGTCAAGTGTATGA
Organism: Ateles fusciceps; assembly: GCA_036589455.1. Taxonomy (NCBI): domain Eukaryota; kingdom Metazoa; phylum Chordata; class Mammalia; order Primates; family Atelidae; genus Ateles; species Ateles fusciceps. The sequence goes on along the minus strand of JAZHEH010000572.1, from coordinate 9,578,029 downwards.
AAACACCTCATAAAATATGGTCCACTACCTCGCATCCAAGTACTAACCATGCCCAACCCTGCTTAGCTTCCAAGATCAGACAAGACCAAGCGTGTTCAGGGTGCTATGGCCATAGACATTCCTCCAATAACTGGTATGAAAAAATAAATTATTATTGAACAATCAGCTCACTCAACATTATCTTAGAGTGAAAAGTAGCACATCATAAATGTGCATAAAAGACCATTCTAGTCATGTTAATATTTGTTGAATTAAAGAAAGAAAGTGATATGTCTAATTTCAAATAAAAGATTCCTTTGCAAGTCAATTTCCTAGCCCTGTGGTTTCCAAGAGGTGTTTTTCTATAAGCTCAGGGATCTTTTAAGAAGCAGCTACTCAGAGGAAAGAGAAAGACAAGTAGACAGAGCTCCGGAACTCTCACCACTGACTTCAATCAGAGCACCTATTGGTATAAACAAGGTTTTCAAACTTGCAAATGTTTAGCATAAACATTCAGCTCTCCCAGATTGCTTTGTGTGTCCCTACACCCAGATCCTGCCCAGTGAATCTCTGCTGCATCCCAGAATTTCTTTGATGTACCACTCTTAAAATTTAAAAGGCAGTATCACTGATGTTATAGTTCACCAAACATCTTCAATCTCAGACAGGTCTAAATTTGGACACTGGAGTGAAGAATAAACACTCTGACGTCTCTAAAGACTTTACTTTGGTAGCCGAATCTCTCTGACAGGCTCTGGAAAGACAAATGGAAGGGTTTTAAGTATTATTCCCTACTTTTCCCAGTACCTCTTTCTGTATGTGCATACAGACAAGTGGGCCATCTCAGGAAGGTGACTGGAAAAGTGGCAGGAGCACTGGACTGGGAGTCAGCTCTGGGACCAACTCATGACGTGATCTTTGACAAATCTCTAGAACTCTAGATATTAAAAAAAAAAAAAATTGACAGGATCTCCTCAGGCCTTTTTATGGCAGAAGTTCTATAATCTATGTATTAATGACTTTTATAATAAATTAAATAAATAAATTTATTTAAGGAAATTACCCTTGGCATAAGTCCCTAGCTGTTGCAAAGCTTAATTTTCTCCACTACACTGTGTAGGATATAAAATATGCTAAGACTTCATGAGCAACACAGAAACACTCTGGCTATTGGCTCAAAGATTTATCATGATGGCTGCAGCTTCCTGTGCTGGAGTAACCTTCCTTGGAATGGGAAACACAATAGCTTGTCATTTTCTTAAAGAGTTAAGAATGGTTTTGCTTTTTGAAGAAGAAACTGACTCCATTAAGAAAACTGCAGGATAAGTGTCTTATTAAAACACATTCTTCATGTCAAAAATTGGAGTTATATGGATTCAATAATATTGTTTCTCTTTAAACTGATGCACATGATTTCATTAAAAATAAAATTTAGCATTGAAGATGTTTAAAAATACACCGATTTGCTTATTCTTCTCAAGGGCAATGAACTCTATAATAATTATAAATAGAGTTTATTTATAAACTCTATAAATTATAATAATTATAAATAAACTCTATAATAAAGATTCTGCTTTGCTATGTGCTTTATCTTGGCACTAAGAGAAAAAAAACCCTTCATCTATTTATATTCAGTCTGCTCCTATCTTCTGTTTATTTAGACTTAGATACAACAGTCCTTTGCTTGCTTGTCACTACCATTGCTCACAACTTTTTCTAAAAGCCAAAATGCTGTCAGAAACGCAAACTTCATCCATTCATTAATCTTTTGGCGCCACATCCTGGGAGGTCAGTATCTGGTCACTGTCTTCAGTTTCATATGATATGCAATATTTGTATCACGTGGATCCGATCTAAATAGCCCTGTCTTGGAGCTCAGTCTAAGAAGGTCATTTGGCTTACAAAATACTACTTGGCCTACATAATAAACAACTGGTCCAGCACACAGGAACTACACTGCACTTTACTTATCCTTCCCAGTCCTCCAGATCTGACCATGGGAAAAAAAAAAGTAGTATTATCTACGTATCTATATTTGAGGAAGTAACTTTTTACTTCAAAAGAACATTTCTCACTGCCTGTAACACTCTTTTGTATCTTGCATTCTTTCATGTGTTGAAGGTTTTGGACTCTTTAGGAATTCCCCTTAAAATTCAGATGTCAGAGACAAGGTGAGGATGGGGAGGTCGGGGTTTGGCAGTGGGTAGATCATTGTAGTAACTCAAGAGTTGAAGACCTGAAGAATCCGAAAAATGAAAGAAAGGCATATGCTGAAGGAAGATGTGAGAAATCATGAAAATCAACATTACCATCTCATAATTTTGCCAAAAACCAGTCCCCCTCTTATTTATCCCTGCAAAAAATATGTGAACCAGTTTGCTTTCAGCAAACACTAAATTTCTATGTTCAAAAAATAAGCAAAACATTTCTAAATAATAAAAATTGGAGACATGTCTTATTTTATTCTACTGACTTAGCACTTTTCTGAGAAATCAACGAAAAGTCACTGTATTTGACCATCTTTGGAGTTTTCCTCTGAAGCAAGACAAATAATGATAAATAAGAAAATGTGAATGGTTGCAGCTCCTGATCATCCTCTTCCTGATCCAGTTTATCAGGGTGCTTTATTCAATATCCACAGTTAGTCGATTAACCCTGGGGCATTCAAAATGGTATTTGCAGATCACTATATTTCCAGATATTCAATTTCCATACATTCTTTTTACTAAAGCTGATCTGCCTGAAGATATGCCTGTGGTGCTCCTTCATAATCTCTTTCTCCCTCCTCACAAAAGATACCCAAACTTTTTACCCATCCAGAATCTTACCATAGTTCATGGCCCACAAATGTCAAAACTTCTGGGGACCAAACAAAGCAACATTTTCAAATATCAGTATTAGCTTTTAGAAAATGAATTATTCTGACAGGGAAGCAAAACCTTTGGAAAATAAGATAGTTTCAAATTCTTTGCTTTTAGCAAAATTGAAGGAGGGCCAAAATCAACTTGTCAGCTGATAGATCATTAAAATTAATCTTGATTAAAGTTAACTTGTGTGAATTTTGGTATTTATTGCAAGAAAAAAGAGAACTAAGTGAATTCTGCTCCAATATCACACTGAATAATATTGCTATAACATACTTATTCCATTCCATTCCATCCTTTTTTTTTTTTTTTTTGAGACAGAGCCTTGCTCTGTTGCCCAGTCTCAAGTGCAGTGGTGTAATCTCGCCTCATTGCAACCTCCACCTCCCGGGGTTCAAGCAATTCTCCTGTCTCAGCCTCCTGAGTAGCTAGGATTACAGGTGTGCATTCTTATCAACTTATTTGTATGAATGAGATTTATCAGCATCTATGCATTTAAAAATTAACAGAAATAAAACTGACGCTAAATCTCATTTCATCCTAGCAATAAATAGTATACGCAGACACATGAATTGATTGGGGAAAGACGTGCCACATCTAATAATGGTAATAAAGTATCTAAGAAAATTTTACATTTTGTGTTAATAATTATATATTATTTTTAAAATATATATTTATCTTGTTTTTACTAATCATGCAGTAATAATATTGTAATGATAATGCAATTCAGGGGAATGTTTTTAAATACTTAGAGCCTTATGGTCACAGAAAATTAATTGTTTTAAATTTTATAATAATGGACATATGTCTTAAGAGTTATGCAATAAGTGATACATATAGTAAAGCAAGCATAAAAGTATTTACATCATGACTTGTGGAATGAAAATTGTAGTCGAGAGAGATATAAAATTTCCAACTGTTAAAAGAGCTTATGCAAGTATTTTAAAACACGTTATTGTCTTTTAATAATAGATAATTGTATTTATATGCCACTGAATATATTCTAAAAAGTCATACAGCAGTTTTGTTTTAGTATGTCAATATTTATAATACAGTGGTAATTGCATCATTTGCAACTATTTTACTGTGTGTGTGTGTGTGTGTGTGTGTGTGTGTGTGTGTGTGTGTTTTGAGACGGAGTCTCGCTCTGTCACCAGGCGGGAGGGCAGTGACACGATCTTGGCTCACTGCAACCTCTGCCTCCCAGGTTCAAGCAATTCTGTTGCCTCAGCCTCCCGAGTAGCCGGGACTACAGGCACACACCACCACGCCCAGCTAATTTTTGTATTTTTAGTAGAGACGGGGTTTCACCATGTTGGCCAGGATTGTCTCCATCTCTCACCTTATGATCCACCTGCCTTAGCCTCCCAAAGTGCTGGGATTACAGGCATAATCTACCGTGCCCGGCCAACTATTTTACTTATAACAAAAAGTTTGACTGTCAAAAATATGCAAGGAGGTTAACAGTTTTTCAAAATTCCCTTATAAGCAAAAAGGCAAAATTATTTGATATTGTTATATTCTCTAATGATAGGGCAATTCTGTGGTGTGTTCAGCAGGTTATAAGCAAGTTTGCAAAAGACAATAAGGCTTGAAGGCTCAGGCCCTTTGGAACCATTTGTTCTTTCACTATTGGTCTAAAACGCCCAGCATATTCTCAGAGCCTCATTGTTATCTGCGAGATTGTATGTGAGCTCTGTTTCAAATGCTTAATCCATGTTTTCACTTTATTATCAAGAATGAACAGTATTTCACTAAATCTTACATGAAGTTACTGACTCTTTTAATTTGTATGCAATACCATCATCATTAATAATGTGTCACAAAGAGACAATAGCCCTTAAAGGGAACAGAGCACTCCCTAGAGTCCCTACTCCCAGCTCAGCCACTGCTAGCTGAGCGAACTCAGGTAACTCTGGCAAACTCTGAAATCTGTCTTTCAATCTGCAAAAGAAAGAAATTATTATCTGCCTTGCTGCTTCACTGGGTTTTTGTAATAAATGATGTTGTATTTCTTGCTAAACTGTAAATATCTATATAAAACCTAAATATTATTTGTAGTGATTATTGATTATTTACTCTCTAGCACTATGCTACACAATATTGGGAAATAAAAACAGATGTTCTCATTTTTATTCTTTTTTTTTTTTTTTGAGACAGTTTCACTCTTGTTGCCCAGGCTGGAGTGCAACAGTACGATCTCAGCTCATCGCAACGTCCACCTCCCGGGTTCAAGTGACTCTCCTGCCTCACCCTCCTGAGTAGCTGGGATTACAGGCATGCACCACCGCACCCGGCTAATTTTGTATTTTTAGTAGAGATAGGATTTCTCCATGTTGTTCAGGCTGGTCTCAAACTCCCGACCTCATGATCTGCCCGCCTCGGCCTCCCAAAGTGCTGGGATTACAGGCATGAGCCACTGGACCCGGCCTCATTTTCATTCTTAAGAAGCTTCCAAACTACTTGCAGGACGTAGAAGTGAAAAGGAGGATGATGCAGTAAGAATAAAATCACATAAAACAGAAAGCAATACTGCTGGTCTGGCATTTTTCTTGCCTATTTTTTTCTTCAGCAACAGATAACATTCTCTGGCTAACAGTGATTAAGCCCCAGGAAACATATCAAAGACACTTAATACTTTTCAGCCTTCCAACACAAATATGCACTAAAGAGAGCTGCATGCTCTTTTACCATCTCAACTTCCCCCGAATTAAAGAGACTTAAATATAAGGCAAAGTTTTTTTTCATCTTGTGCATGTATTCGTATATTTATTTGAAAACTTTGGGCTTTTTATAAAGAGGGAAACTAAATGAAAATGAGGCATTGCTTACAGAGGGTATTTCCCTAAAATAATAAGTAAAATTAATCAAAATAAAATGTACTCTATTTACTCATTTAACACATCTTTAATGAACAACAGAGAACATGACACGACAGATGTCTGCCTTCATGGAGCTTATGTTCCAGTGAAATCAGAGAAACAATTAACAAGTAAACAAAAAAATAAGGTATTTCCATTTAGAGATTAACATGGGGGTGACATACAAAGGTATGTTAGTGACATACAAAGGTCTAGGGAAAGAGTCAAGAGAAAGAGAGAAAAAAAAGTCCAAAATCTACCAAGAATATACTCAGGATGTCCAAATCAAGGAGAGAAAGGCAGCATGACTTAAACACCAGAACAGTGGGAGCTATAGTTTGAATGCATCCCCCAAAAAGCATGTGTTGGAAACTTACTCTCCAATGTAGCAGTGTTGGGAAAGGGAACCTAACGGGAAGGTCATGAAGGCTCCCCCTTCATGTATGTTTTAATGCTAATTATAAAAGGGCTTGAGGCTGTGGGTTTGATCTCCCCACTGTCTCTCACCCATGTGATGCCTTCTGTCATGTTATAACACAGCAAGAAAGCCCTCACTGGATGCAACCCCTCAATGCTGGTCTTCCTAGCCCCCAGAACTCTGAGCCAAATACATTTCTGTTCACTATAAATTACCTAGTCTGTGGTATTCTGTGATAGCAACATAAAATAAACGAAGACAATGGGAGGCAATATCACAGAAGAGGCCCAAGCCAGATGAAGCACTTTTGAGGGCTGAGGTATAAAGTTTGACTTTAATTCTAAATATACTGGGAAGCCACTGGAAGGTTTTAATTGGTGGAGTAATATTATTTGGCTTAGGTTTATAAAATATCTTTCTGGCAACTTTGTAAGTATGGAAATTGTAAGGATATTCTGATTGATACATCCTAAATAAAGAACAGCCTCAACAGAAGGGAAGGTTAAGGGAAGAGATGAGGGCGAGTGGAGCAAGAGATGAGATGCCAAGAGAACTGGCTCTGGGATAGGCTACAAAGTCAGTCTGTGGCACAATGACAAAAGCAGTTTGTCCTTAGAAATGGACCTTCCTTTCTTTACTCCTTTCTGTTCACTACCCCAGATTCCTTAGATACTTGCTCTCATCTGTTGTCTAGCTGTCCAAATGTCCACACTACGAATATTTAATATGCCAAATTAATCAACAATTTCTTCCGTAACACTCATTTTAAGACAAAGTGTATTCCATCAATGAGGTTCATTTCAGCTAGGTGTTCCATGGCAAGTAATCTGATTCTGCTAACACTAAGAGGTCAGTCTTCTACCAACTCCAGATATATATGCATTTTTTAAAACTTGTTAAAATACATGAATGGCACTTGCACTACAACTATGCAATGAATTTTAGACAACAGAGGAGAACAGCAGGAACAGGAAAGATTGTGAGGAGGGATACTCTCCATGTGTAACTCACCCATGCATGGCACAGTATTAGAATAGTGGCTGGTATATAGATATTTAGGAAAGAAAGAATTAATATATTTTATACAATTGAGCACACTTTTTTCCCCTCTTTGAAAAATAAGATCAATTGTTCTCCTTATAATGTGATCGTTCAATTCAGTGTATCAATTCAAATATCAATTCAGTATATTTCTTTACTGGCCCCAGAAAACAGATAGCAGTAAAGTATAATTAAAGAAATTAACCACTCTACCAGAAAAGAAAGCCATCAACGTCCGAGTATTTCACATAAGGACAAGTTCAACTAAGACTATTGTGTCATTGATATCTGAGACTAGTGACTCAATAAATCCCAAATTTAAAATGTGAAGCAAGCTATAGTGCTACTACTTTTTAAGAGATGAAAACATAAATAAGGAAAAGAAGTCAGATTGAAAAAAATACTTAATTAAATCAGCACAATGGTCTCCAATGTGCAAGGCACTGTGTGGAAGGGAGGAGATACTCCAGATTCATTTGGAGATTAACTGTATATTTAGACAGCCCTGATCATCTTGCAATGACCTATTCAGGCAGCACTTACATTCTGAGAGACACATGGCTTCATATAACTACTTATCAGCCAATTCCTTTCATAATTATAGACCCAGACCAGACACTTGTTATTCCTACCAAGATACTTTAAGGTATCACATGGTGCAAATCAATAGGGGACATTAGCTCATATTTGGAAGTGCTTCCAAATATAACCACTCCTCATTTTGCAGTATCATCTGGGAATAAGACATGCCACACACATAAATTTTTCCATACCTGAACTTATGTTCAAATGTAGAAATATGTTTTATTTATTTCTAATATATTAAAACATCTGACTGCTCTCCAAAAGACGATATGGTCACAATTGAAGCTTTTCTTAATTCACATCATAATTGTCAGTATCGTTCATTTTAGTGTAATATCCTCAGTGATTGAGTATAAAGGGATGGTTTGCCCCATACTCATTACCTCCAAAGTATCTCTTTCCTCCATTTGACAATAGCTGTAATGAGTAGACTATCCTTTTTCCACCATTCTCCACAGTGCCTTCCACACTGGAGACCACTGTGCTGATTTCATTAAATTTTTTAAAATCTGACTTCTTTTCCTTATTTATGTATTCACCTCTTAATGTGCTTCTTTTAATTACCAATAAATCGCCTTATTATGTCTTTTAATTATCTTATTTATATCTTTATCTCTAATTTGCTTCTTTTAGTCATCAGTAAAAGAATATCATGTTGCCTCTGACATTTTTAAGACAAAATTATCATGAATTCATCCCAGTTTTTCCAGTTTAAATACATCACTATAGGGCTTTTACTTCTTTGACTTTATGCTTTTATTTTTGTCTATTGTACTGAAAATATTGATTAGTAATGATATAAACATACTTTATTAATGTTATACTACTATATATTATATACACAGACATACATATGCATACGGGTGTGTGGGGGGTATATATATATATATATATATACACACACAATGGGTTCAAAATAACAGTGCTAACATTAGTACACAATTACTCATAACAGTTTAAGATTTTTTTACAGTTTGTTTTGGCCATAGTATATATATATATGTATGTATAATGTACAGGCAAATGATCTATTTTAAAATCACTTGACATAATTCCCCTCTGTGTAATTAAGCCAACAATGCAAAAAGTAGTTATATTTTAGATCAGTTTTGCTTTTTCTTTTAGGAACTTTATTCCCTTCACTTCTGTTTTACAATTACTTAAAACATTGCATATTTCCAGAGTTAAATTTATAAAACAGTGTACTTTCAGAGGCCTCTAGTTTCTATTCCTATTGCCTCTATCCTGTTCTCCCTCAGTAAATAATATTTTTATTAGTTTCTTATTTACATTTTCATTTTTTTACTCGTTTAAAAAACTATTTAGGAATAATTTTCAGCTTTCAGAAAAGTCACAAAGATAACACAGAGAAGACTATATGCCCTTCACCCAGCTTCCTCTAATGCTAACACCTTATATAATCATGGTACAATGTCAAAAATTAGAAGTAACATTAGCACCCTATCAACTAAGCTATGAACTTTTTTCAGATTTCATTAGTTTTTCCATTAATGTCCTCTTTCTGTTGCAGTGTCCAGAATATCTCATTGCATTTAGGCCATTTTAATAAAAATGAGTTATATATTTTTATTTTATATTTATATATCCTATTTATTAGATAAAATGTGGTATACTATATACTGTGTCTTCATTTTGCTCTTTTGAATTAACAGTCCATCCTGGAAATCATTCCATAGCAGTATATGTAGTTATTCCTTATTTCTTTTTATACTAGTTTATATTTTATTTTATAGATATTCCATGGTTTAATTAAAGTCTTCTACACATAAAAATTTTAATTGTTCAATAATGAATTGAATCACAGTGAAGAAGTTATTTGAACAATAAAATTGTGAATTGCTAAAAGGCAGTCATACCTACAGCCAATTGATTAAAAAAACCCTAAGAGTAAGTGATTAAATGACTAAACTTTACAATAAACAAAAGTTGGTAACACAAACACCACTAATGAACAAGTACAAGCAATATCATTAAGATGTTACTACCTTTTCCCTTTACTGCGTATGACCCATTTTAAAAATAATGCTTTTAAGTGTAAAATAAAATATATAAAATTTAAAATGAAACCAATTACCATGAAACACACTTACCAATCACTAAACAAGTTGTGATATAGTGACATATGTGTATCTTGATCAATGCATGAAATAATAAGATCTAGCATCAGTCTAATAATTATCACAACTTCAAAGCAGACATGAACATAAATCATGTTTCAAGATTTCTGTAACTGCTATAATGTTACATGAAAGTATCTATGACTTCTGTTGGTGACAAATTAGCTGATACTGGCAATATTGCTGTGATTTGCAACCTATATTTGTAATTGAAGGAAATGCTGCATTTCAGTTAAAGGTTAATGGAAATAAAGATGTGATTTTCCCCATCCAAATTCCCAGAGCCCCTGAATTCTACCTATGGACCCCAAGCTAAAAACCTCTGCTTTAAAGTCAGGAAAAAGCAGTGAAAGAAAGTACTACCCAAGTATTTTGCTAATTTTCTTTTTTAAGAGAAGCCAGAAACTAATGTTTATTGAACATCTACTGTTTGCCAGTTCCTCTCTCCCTCTCTCTCTCTATATAACTATAACATATATAATACATACATAATAACTATAACATATTTAATATGATACAGACATATTATATAACTATAACATATATAATACATATATTATATTATATAATACATATATTTTATAGTATATATGTCATATAATACATATATAATATAATATACACTATATATAATACATATATAATATATTATATGTATTATATATGTTATAGTTACATATATATAGTGATGTATATACATAATTTTATATATACATATAATTTTTATAGCACTTAATCCTCACAAAGCCCAGTGAATTTAACGGAGGTTTAGTAACTTGCCATGATCACACAGATAGTAAAGACAGGGTCAGAAATCAAAGCCTGTATGATTTCCACTATATCATGAAGCTTCGTACAGTAACATATCAGCAGTATTTGCATTTTAAAAGAGTAAAAACCTACAGAAAACACTATTAGAAGGAAAAGGAAGAGGGGGAAGGGGAAAAAGAATTGCTCTAATGGTAAAATTTCAGACCTTAGAAATGAGTCAGAAAGAATGTTCTTTTGTAGTAAGTTTTTCTTAAAATTCTTCACATCACTCTACTATTGCATACATGTATAAAACCAGCCATGTGTGCTATCTGGTTAATTTCCACGACAATGGCTTGTTTATTGCCAATACTCTCTATATGTTCCAATTAAAGCAATAAAATATATGTAGGATAATAAGGTGGCTCTTGACATCTGTCTGCGATCACTGCCATGCTCTAGTCACATTTGTTTACTAGGCTGTTTCTTACTGCTGTGTTAGAGTAAGTTTGCATACCTAGAACTCAGTGATCCCAAATGGTGAAACTTTAAAAGCTAGCCTTATAAAACACATGACTGGACATACACTGAGTACTGGAATGCTGCCATGGGATCAACCATGTGCATGTCTCTCCTAGATAGAGCTGATTCTGTATCTACTCTGTCTTTTTTTCCCTCATTTTTCTTTTAATCCTCCAAAATATAATTCTTAGGCATTCATTGTGTCTTACAGACATAGTCACATTTCTCCTAAGAGCTCTTGTTCCAGAAGTGAATACCTGATACAAACCTCCCACCTAAGTAATCAAAATGGTACAATACTAAATGGTGCAGTACTACCTTTACCAAGAAATAGCCACAATATCCCCTTTAGAGCTAGTTTGCTAATCTAATGTTGATAATCCACTGGGTCATTAAGCACCACACAATGATCACTTACTTTGCAAAATTCCTAGTCTTCATTTTTTCATTGCTTACAAAATGTTTGCATAATAGATATTTTGCAGACTGCTTCATTTCATATTTGAATTATTTAAGCCCATGGGGTGCTTAGCTTGGGAAAATCTTTTTGCCCAGGCTGATTATGTATCCAGATTGAACTGTAGCCTGTTGATTTAGGTTTCAGTGTCCAATAAAGGGAAAACTCTAGAAAAAAAAGCACAGTTCTGTCCATTGGCTGAGTCCAAATGAGCAGTCCCTAGAGCTGTCTAAAGTCATCATGGAAAGTGTCCCTGCCAACTACTGCTTCACACTCTTTTCTTTGGTTGCTATTCATATCTCAAGTTTTCTCCAGGACACATGGCCCTGTGTCAGCAGCTCACCCTACCACTAGTTGCAACCTCCTCGACCTCATCAGCATTTCACCTCTCTGTCCCCTGTGGCAGACTGTTTGCAAATGTAGTTACAACTGTTCTTCCCATCTCACATGCCCTGTAGCAGTGTGACTTTGCCCCTCTGTCCATCAAGACATGGAATCTATTTCTCCTTTGCCAAAATCTGGGCTGGGCCTTTGATTTGTAGAAATAGCATTGTGGCTTCAAAAGCTAGGCCTTAAGCCACCTTACACCTTCCATTTTTCTCTCTTGGAACTAACTGTGAGAACACCATGCTGTCAAGGAGTCCAGTCTCACCAAGTGGAGGCTGAGAGGCCACGTGGAGGAGAGCTAAGGTATCCCAGCTGACTCTCAGCATCAACTGCCCAGAAGTATTAGGGAGGACATCTTGAACTGCCAGACCCAGTCAAGTCATCACATACTGCGATCACATGATCCCAGGCAAGACCAGTAGAAGTACCATGTAGATTGCCAAAACAGAGGATTACAAGAGAATAAATAGTTGTGTTTTTAGACTACTGAGTTTTGGGGTGGTTTATTACACAGCAATAGACAACTGAAAAACCATCCTTTAGCAGTCTTTCCTCAAGAGTCAATCAATATTTTATTTCAATCTTTTGTTCAAGAGGGAAAAAGAAATCTATGACTTTACTAACATAGCATTTTTGTTCACGTAACTGGCTACATTTTATGCCGAATTTTGGTCAGCCAAAGGTAAGGATATGACCATTACATAACTAGGAAATTCCTCAAACTGCTGTTAATATACAGATGGAAAAATATTCAATGTGTGCTTAAGACATGACATTAAGAAGTAAAGTATAAACACTGATGTTAGGAAGACCTAGTTAGAACTGTAGCTCTACTACCTTTAAGGACTGCATTAATAAGAATTGACAGAAGCTCTTTCCAGTATGTAGAAGAGTCATGTTTCTACCTAGGCTAATCAAATAGAGTTTTACTGTAGAGCTGGGCTATGAGTATCACCCAGCCTAACTCAAGACAGAGGCCTGAGTCCAGTATTTCCCAATGTTTTTTTTCCATTTCCATTGTTGGGATTTTTTAAGTTTCATAGCTCTTATGTTACCAATACTTAAAAAATGAATTGTTTACCAGGGTTCTATATGCTGTATATAAACTTCCGAAATCACAAGCAAAATCGAGGCACAAAAGGCATATTATTTTAATTAGATTTTCAGAGACTTATTTGACGCCCCCAGCAACAGATGATAATAAATACTGAGAGAGCAAAGTGTCAACTGATTTAGAAAGCCTAATGTCACTTAAAACCCAAAGTTCTTTCTTAATAGCACCCATTTAAATGTTTTACTTAAAAAGTAGTAACTCAAATATACACAAAGAAAATTTATTAATTTTTAAAGGTATAAATCAGTATGAAGGTGGACAAGTTATAAATTATGCATCTCAGAACGTCTGTAACCCTAAAGATCTAGACTAATAAATTTTTCATGGGGCTTCCCCTTCAGGAAGATGGAGTAGATGTTCTTTTTTCTATTCATCCAAGTAAATACAACTAAAAACTCTGTATATGTAAAATTTACATAAGGAGACTGACAGGTTAAGAAAAGGGAGACAGGTTAAGGACCTCAGGATCTGAGTGACAATACAGTGATGAGTTCCCTGCATTTTCTCATTGCCTCATATATTCAAGATTTGCAGCTAAAGAAGTCAGCAACCACAAAACACCAACGAATGCAGAAATAAAACAAGAACAACAACAACAACAAAAGTCTGCTTTTTCTAGTCAATCGTCCTGGAAAGAGGCAGAAAATGTTTAGAAAATAGCTGCTCTACTACAGTCAAACATCATCGCCACTCCCCCTCTACCACCACCATCAGCAGTAAAGGCCCAGAGAAAACCCACTTTTGCCAGGCTAGAACAGGGCATCTCTACACCCCTCATCATAGTAGCAGAGGAGGAATTCCCCCACTAAGCACTAATGAGCCAGCCCCCCTCAAGCACCCATGGTGTCAATGGAGACCACCTGGGGGAGCAATGAAGATATTATAGGGAGCATACTTGTACAACCCAACAGTAATGAGGTATGCTTCTGCTTACTCATGGGAGTGGTGTCAGAGGAGCGCTACTGGAAAGTCAGGACTTTCATCACTCTCCAGGAGAAAATGAGGCCACTCATCCTCTCCCCATGGTGTTAGTAGTAGCTAGGAAGGGAGCAGCAAGGATGCCCTCCTATTCTGCCTGACTAGGAAGGTATCAGTGGAAACTAGAAGGGATCTGGAACTCCCATTTCTGCCCAGTAGTAACAAGAAGTATACGGCTTTGGTTATCAAGGTATCCAAACTGGAGAACCTGAATGAACTGCTACACAAACCTGGCAGTAACAAGGTAGCACTCACCCTTCTCCTGGTGTCATAGAAAGCCATCTCAAACCGAGATTTAAATAACATCTAGAGTCTTATAATATAGTACCCAAATGTCTAGGTTTCAATTGATACTTATTTATTACACCAGTTACCAAGAAAATCTGAAACTGAATGAAAAAAGACAGTTAACAGATGTCAATAAGATGATAGAGATCTTAGAATTCCCTGACAAAAATTTTAAAGCAACCATGATAAAAATATTTCAATGAGCAATTACAAATACACTCGAAACAAAATAGGATGTCTCTGCAAATAAATTTTTTCAAGTTTCAGCAAAGAGGTAAAAGATATAATTAAGGACCAAATGGAAATTTTAGAACTGAAAAATATAATAACTGAAATTTTTAAAAAATCAATGGATGGGCTCAACAGCAGAATGGGGACAGAAGAATCAGTGAACTAGAAGATAGGATGATAGGAATTAGCCAGTCTAAACAACAGGGAGAAAACAGATTGAAATAAGTTAACAGATTCTAAGGGGCCTTTGGAACTATAATAAAAGATATCATTTTCATTTGTTATTCCTGAAGGGGTGAAAAAAGAGGATGGGGCTGTAAAAATACTTGAAGAAATAAAAGTTGACCAAAAACTTCCTAAATTTTGCAAAAGCAATACAAACCTACAGATTCAAAAAGGTGAGAATATTCCAAACAGAATAAACTCAATAAAATCCCTACTATTACACATAATAGTCAAATTTCAAAAACTAAAGAAAAAGTCTTGAAAGCAGCAAAAGAGATGTACCTTACCTATAAGAAAAAAACAATTCAAATGACAGTAATTATCAATTTTAAAAATATTGAGACAGAAGGAAACGGCATGCCATTTTTAAAGAACTGAAAGGAAAGAACTGTCAACCCAAAATCTTATATTGGGTGAAAATATCCTTCAAAATAAAGTGGGTATCAAGATATTCTCAGATGAAAAAAAGGAAAGATAATTTGTCACCAGCAGATCTACTAAAAAGGAATGGTTAAAGAAAATGTTCTAAACAGAAAGAAATTTATAAAAACAGGAACCTTGGAACATCAGAAACAAAGAAAGAACATGGTAAGCAAAAATATAGGTAAATAGAACAGACTTTTCTGGAGTTTTGTAAATCATGTTTGATGGTTGAGGCAAAAAATACAGCACTACTTGATGTGCTTCTAAATGTATGCAGAGGAAGTATTTAAGACAATTGTATTGTAAATAGGGGAGGATAGTAAGATTTAAAGAAGGTAAGGTTTCTATACTTCACTTGAAGTGATAACTTGATGATACCGGTAGACTGTGAAGAGTAATGTACACATAATATGATACAGAGCAATCACTAAACAAGTTATTCAAAGAGATACATCAAAATCACTATAGAATACAACAAAAAAGAACAAACTATTGATATATTCAATGCCCTGACTGAAACTCCAGAAAATTAGGCTGAGTGAAAAAAGCCACTCCCTAAATGTTACATCCTGCATTGTTTAATTTATATTAACAATGTTTAATTTATATTAACATTGTTTAATTTATATTAACCTGCTTGAGTGTGTGTATGTGTGTGTATAAAACAAAATTATATAAATGGTCAACACATTAGTGATTCCCAGAAGTTAAGGTGGTGTTGGAGACAGACAGGAACTGGATATGGTTATTTTAAATGGACAACAGGAAAGATTCTTGTGATGATGGAAATGTACTGTATCTTCACTGAATAAATGTCAGTATCCTGGCTGTGATACTGAACTCTAGTTTTCCAAGATGTTACTATTGGGGAAAACTGAGTAAAGAGTATACAAGATCTCTCTGTATTATGTTCTATAGCCACATGTGGATCTATAATTACTTAATTTTTTAAAACCACAAGGATGACTTTAAATACAGTGAGTTCCAAGTTTCTCTTCAAAGAATCAGTATGTCAGTATGTTCAGCTCTCTTATTCTTTGTTCTCCATTTTAAAGTTGAATTTCCTTGCTCTCTTTGACCCCTTGCCCCTAGTTTCAGTAAACAATCTTCTCACTAGTTCTAATCAGTAGCTCACATCTGTTCCCCCTGGTCACCTGCTCCATCCTGAGTCACACCTGGTCACCTGCTCCATCCTGACTCACTCCTGATCACCTGCTCTGACCTGAGTCACCTTTAGTTACCTGTTCTGTAACCGTCTCTCCTGCCGAAACTACTTACCTCCCGACTTTGGCTTGTACTCCTGCTCTCTTCAAAATAGCCAGTAGGAATTAGCTTAGACTATGCAGTCCAACCCTACCCAATAGGGGGAATAACACAGCAGTAAGGGCTGTCTGCGTCAGGGATAAGAACCCCTTTCCCTCCCCTGTTCAGGTATGCTCTTGCCATTGCTCCATCTATGAGATGCACCCTTCCATAGAAGTAAATATTGCCTTGCTGAGAAAATTTATGTTCAAGTGCTATTTCTTTTGCAGGACCAAAAATATTTGCTTCTAACAGTGAATAAACAAAAATAAATAAATTCTTCCTGAAAAGTTATTATGGTTTTCTCATTTACTTTTTTTCTGACCCAGAATAAATTTCATCATGTGAAAAGCCCTAAGGTCCATATAATGACAAACCAGCATGCTCAGCCAGAGTGAGAATAAGACAATAACAAACTATGAAACATCGAACTAAGTTCTAAACACCTCTTCAACCTTCTCTGAAATTTAAGAATACTAACTTTTTAAGCACACAGTGGAAGTTCCAACATGGAAAGTAGTTCAGGGCACTGCTTTGTGAGTCCTGAGCAAGACTCTCCTTACTTATTTGCTATCAGAGTCTACTTCTGACAATTCCATCTCAGGCAAGCTATACTTGCCATTCCAACTCTTAATTCAAAGCCAGTTCTACTACTATTGAAGGAGGGGGCCCAAAGGCATCAAGTGAATCCAATTCCCCACCCTCAAACTCAGCCACTGGGCATGGAAATATTTTAGTCAGTTACCCATCCTCTAAATCTTTCACTAGCTTCCCACTTCCTATAGGAAAAGGTACAAACTTCTTAGTCCAGCACAAGAGGCTGCTATCTACACCTACCCACTTCCATAACTGGTCTTTTATTTGTCCCCTAAAAGTCCATTCACCTGAACTAGAAAGTTTCTGTTCATCGAACCCAAACTTCTGTTCATCTTCCCACCTTCCTGTCTTTTTCTCATACTACTACTCCAGACTAGAAAGCTTTCCACTCCTCCTCTTTGGCTTCACTAAAGTTTTACTCTTCTTTTAAAACTCCATTCTGAAGCCTACCTTAAAGATGTCTCTCACCACTAAATATTTTTTCTTTCTGCCACCCCCTCATTTCTCCACATAGCACTAGTTATTTTTAGTATTTCTGTTTTTTCTGCCTGAATCCTATCTCTCTATTCAGATTGCAAGCCAGTCAAATAGTCTGTTATCTCTGCAAATCTCTGAAAACAGAAAAAAAAAAAGTTTATGTTGATGGCCAATATTTTAATATTAGATCTGGCATAGGAGTAACTTGCTTCCCATCTGGACCTCAAATTCGTCAAATACAAATAAAGAAGATGAATTAGACCAGTGGTTTTTAACTAAGGATATGCATTGAACTTATCTGGGGCTATCTTTGAAAATACGTGACCCTGAAAAAGTGAGTTAAACCCTCTAAGCTTCCCTCTCTGCATTTATAAAGAGACAATGGGAGCACCTACTTCATAGTCCTGTTATGAGGATTAAGTTAGTCCATATATATAAAGCAATTTTGCATAGGTCCTTGAACATATTAAGCTCCCAATACATTTTAGCTGCTGCTGAATACAAATTGTTAAAACTTGATTCACCTGGAGATATTTATCATTCTAGAAGAGTGTTTCCAAATTACAGTTTGGGGGCAGTGAAACAGAGCAGGGGCCCCTCATAGTGGCCTGTGAGCACTCCCCCTACATGACCATGAAAATAAAGGAAAATCTTGAGTTCCTTCAAGGGAAATTCCAGGCATCTAGCTATCCTTAAGAACAAGCAACTTGATAAATGGGAAGGTAATAGTACCTTAAAACAACAGCCAAGGAGTTCGAATCACAAGAATGTTTGGTTCTCCAGAAACTAAAGATAACATTTTAACATATATATACTTGAGTTGTTTTTCAGCAACCTGGACCCCCACCAAATGGATCTGCTGGCACTGAGACCTCAGATAAGGGGGAGCTAAGGACTGCACACTGACCTTTCTTCTAAATTTCTTCCTAAGAGGCCTGGAGAAAGTCGCACCCACAAGCCAGAGCTAACATTCTTTTCTGCTGACCTCACAATTTTAAACAAAGCTTCTCTTCCTTAACCAACTGCAAATCAGAAAATATCTGAACCCACCTATGGCCTGTGGGTCCCCTCCACTTCAAGATGTACCACTATTTTAGGTCAAACCAATGTACAGCCTCTATATATTGATTTATGACTTTACCTGAAACCTCTGCTTCCTGCCTTTAAAACCCTTTCCTGTAAGCCCTCTGGGAGTTGGAGTCTTAAGCATGAAATGCCTGATTCTCCTTGCTTGGCACGCTGCAAATAAACGCTTTCCTTTCTCCTGCTGCAGCCTTCGGTGTGGACATCTGGTCTTCCTGTGCTGGGTGAGAAGACCACAGTTTGGTTTGATACCAGAAGCTGCAGAGAAATTGCACCTAAATTCTTAGCTGCACCTAGTATCATCTATTAACTAAATGAATAATATAGTTTGCTCACAAAAGTATTCCTATTTTAAAAATATACATGTGAATATATATGTGTGTTTCGTGACTAATAAAATACCAAGTCAGGTAAACAGTGTTACTGAACTCATAGTTGCTATTTGTCACTATATATTTTCGCTGTCAACACACACCATAAATATAACTATTATCATTCGAAAGTCCTTCAGTTTATTTTCTTCATCTTATAATTTTCAAACAGACTGGGAAGCACTACCCCCAAAATATCAAATTACTATCAGCATAATTTCCTAATAAAACTGTTCACCATGCTCATCTCAGTCTGAATAAAGTGATTTCTAGTTGCAACACAGTACATAGGGACTTAAAAAGTTTGTAAATAAAACCATAAAAGAAAAAATATAAACTAACAATTATTTAATTTTTAGTGAAAGAAATAGACTTGATGAATATAAAGGAAAAAATATGGCTACTAGACAAAGTACTACCCAATAAAACTTCAATAGTCTTTCAAGCAGGTTTCTAAAATTCTAGCAACTCCTTGGAATTCACAATTCAGTAACCCCATATTTGAAGAAAGAAAAACCAAGGAAATTAGCAACATGCTAGCATATCACTACTTCCATAATTGTTGTTCACGCATACCAGGGCATGGATGAAGCTGAAAGCACAGCTCTTTTATGTTTAAATTGATAAAGGTAAAACTAAAGACGGAAAGGGCTAATTAATCATATTCTTCAGCATCTTGCAAACTGAAAAAAAATTATAAATGAGTAAATTTTGAAAAATGAAAACTAACTTCTTTGGCAAAGAAATAAACATTGAGCTGTTCCTAAATAATGTTTTAGAAAACTTCAAATTTTTACTCTTAACTTTTACTCTCTTGAATTCTCACATCAGTTTTCAGAACAATATTGTAAGACAGGCAAAATATTACTTAAACCTGTTTATAAGAAACAGAAAACTTTAATTACAGAGGGTTTAATCACATGATTCCCTAGTTGCTCAAATCATCCTTTCTCTGAAGCTCACTGGTGATAAGGGAAATAAAAATAGTTTAAAATTCCACCCTGCTTATGGGATTTTTTTTTAATATTAAGTGATTCTGCAAATTCCCATTTAGTTGTAACACCCAAGGCAGTCTATCTAAGTTGAAAACATATACATACACAAAATACAGGAAGCAGCTTTCAAGTGGAAAAACAAGGGATAAGAGTATAGAGACTACTATCTACTATTTTTTGAGCAAATCACTTAAACTCTCTGGGTCTTGTGTACCTAGTTGTAAAATGCAGAAGTTGGCTTGCTTGTCGATTGCTAAAATCTATGATTCTACAATCAACAAAGCATAGGAGGCCTCTCCCTTCTATCTAGAGATGTGGTAAGGACAGAATCTTCCTAACTGAACAAGGCCCTGCTCACATAATTTCACTCCCTCAGGCTAAGCCTGTCAGCATGCCTTCTGGGAAACAAAGAGAGAATGCTGATGAAATTAGGGCAACTAAAACCCAGGAGATAATTACAATACAGTGATTATCCTCTGCAATTGCCCAGGCTTACAAGTTTCTCAAAGACTTCAGGTTTATCTATGCTGAATCTCCTTCAGAGAGATCCATGATGTCTCAAAACAACATAGCTAAATTCTTTTTCATCTAAAAATCATCCCTTTTGACAGAAGCTATCATGGAAGGAAAGAAACATCACATTCTGTACTAGCTGCAATTACAGTTGAATTATTTGAAAAGAAATGTTAGAGGTGGTGGTGCCATCTAGCTGCTGTAATGGTGAGACTTAACCTATTTTTATAAATCCTGCAGGAAAGTAAATATTCTGATCGTTTTCTATAGGCAATAAAAGGCATAATCTTTATTTCTGTGTCATATCTCCATGTAGAAAAGTAAATAGAGGCACAGAGAGGTGAGTCAGTCAGTCAGCTAGTCAATAGTAGAACCAGGATTGGAGCCTGGTTCTTTTGATTCCTCCTTCCACTTCCTTACCACTAATGAAAGACAGGTCCCTAATCTTCAAAGCAGTTCTGCTTTCACCATCATCTCTCCACACCGCAGATAAATCACTACATTACAAAAGTGTTTTCCCCTTCTTACACATGAGGGAAAATGATATACTAGTCACCCTCTGAGAATCTGTTTCTATGAAGATCCCCTAAAAAAGGAGTTAAAGGTGTCCAAAAACTTCCAAAGTTGGTAACTAGACAGCTTTTGTTTTCCCTTGGAAATCCCTATAACCAGGTTCCAAAACCAATACAAAGCTTGGCCCCCATCATACCAGTATTGGAGATTTCCTCTCTGCTAACATTTAGGAGGAGTGACTACACTAAAGTAGAAACATACCTTTCTTTTTCTTCTAGTCACACTTGTACTGCTGCCCCAAACAAAGCCATTATTAAAAATGGAACAAAAACGTATTCAATGTCACTAGCTCCTGAGGACCTCTTCCAGCCTTGCACCCACAAAGAAACCATTCTCCTTGAACACAGTAGCCCTTCTAAGAAAGCTTCCCAACAAATATATACCTGCATTCATACACACATATCACCACCACTTTGCTTGAAAACCAGGATATCTTTTTTAGTTACAAGCGTAATAAATTTGGTAACCTTTTTGTAACAATTTAACCAATATAGAAGAGTTTAAAGAAAAAAAGTTTTTAGCTTCCCTACTCAATCCCATTTCCTTGACAAAATCACTGTTAATAACTTCGTTTGTAGATTCTTCATACTTTTTATATTTTATGTTTATATAAATATATGTAAAGTATACATATTTATACAGTTTTCTTTCTTTCCTTTTTTTGTTTTTGCTTTTGTTTTGTTTTGTTTGTTTGTTTTTGAGAAGAGTCTTCGGTCTGTTGCCCAGGCTGGAGTGCAGTGGTGTGGTCTCTGCTCACTGCAACCTCCACCTCCCAGGTTCAAGCGATTCTCCTGCCTCTGCCTCCACAGTAGCTGAAACTATAGATGTGCACCACCACACCCACCTAATTTTTATATTTTTGTAGAGATGAGGTTTCACCATGTTGGCCAGGCTGGTCTCAAACTCCTGACCTTGAGTGATCCACCTGCCTTGGCCTCCCAAAGTGCTGAGATTACAGGCGTGAGCCACCATGCCCAGCCTACAGAGGTGTTTTTTTGTTTGTTTGTTTTCTGCTTTTTTTTAATGTATATGAAATTAGACTAAACATTTTACTCTGAAATTTGCTTTTTTCTCCCATTTATCAATACATTGTATATCCTTCCATGTTGATATATATAGCCTTAACTCATTTGTTTCAATAGCCAAATATGGCCAGGCACAGTGGCTTGCACCTGTAATCCCACACTTTGGGAGGCCAATGCGGGAAATTGCTTGAGCCTAGGAGTTTGAAACCAGCCTGGGCAACACGGGGAGAACCTCTCTCTATAAAAAAAATTTTTTTAATTAGCTGGACATGGTGGAGTGTGCCTATGGTCCCAGCCACTGGGGAGGCTGAGGTGGGCTTGAGCCTATGAGGCTGAAGCTACAGTAAGCCTTGTTCATCCCACTGCACTCCAGCCTGGGCAATAGAGGGAGATCCAATCTCAAAAACAAACAAATAAAACAATAGCCAAATATAGTCCACATGGAGCTATGCAATACTTTTTAACCCTGATGTACAGACTGGACATTCAAGTTGTTTCTAGTTTCTTTTTTTTTTTTTTTGAATCATGATGAACATTGTTATAAACATTCCCATATACATCCATTCTTGTTTCCTGGGGTTCTTATTTTTATAAAATAAATTCATAAAAAGTGGCATTCTTATTATTAATTGTTAGATAACAAACCACACCAAAAAAGCTTATGAATTTAAAATTGGGGCAATGCTTAGCACAACTCATGCAGCTTCAACTTGGGTAGCTCAAATGCGGACAGAGGATTCATTTCCAAGAGAGCTCACTCACACGGCAAACTGTTGCTGGCTATTGGCTGGGGCTGTTGACAAAGGACTTAAATTTCTTTCCACCTAGACCTCTCTGTGGACTGCTCAGGCTTCCTCACACCATGGCAGCTCGTTCTAAAAGCAAATGTTCAAGAGACAGAAAATGAAAAAGCTAATCTCCTAAGATCTAGTCCTGGAAACTGGCAGTGTCTTTTCAACCATATTTTATTGGTCAATCAGTCATAGAGCCAACCTAGATTTAAGAGGAGTGGACATAAACCTATCAATAGGAGGAGTAGAAAAATCATATGCAGCCAACTTTAATCTGTAAGCAAAACTGCTGAGTAAAATTATCCTGCACACTTTTAGTATGAATAAATATCACCAGATCCTTTTTCAAAAGGGTTAATTTATATATTCAGCAAATATTTGAGGGATATTAATTGTTTGGTACCGTTCCAGATATAGAATAGAGCAATGATCAAAACAAACAAAAACTTTTGCTCTGATATAATATAGCTTAAATGTAGAGGTTGTAGATAATCAATCAATCAATCAATCAATCAATCGCATGTCAGGTGGTAATAAATGCCATGAGAAAAACAGAGGAGGGAAGGGACTAGTGAATATCTGGGAGGAGAGAGTGAAATTTTCAATAGAATAGTAGGGAAGGTTTCACTTTCAATGTAACAAAAAAAAAGTATGTGCAAGGAATGAAGGGGTACATGCTTAAGATGTTGAAAGCCAGGTGACAGGAGGAGAGTGAGCACGGGAGAGAAAGATTGAGGGGTAAAAATGTGTAGGTCAGATTGTGTTAAGGTAATTCATCCTCCCATAACCCTGCATACCAGTGACATATCCTACAAGCATATATTTATTAAACACTTGCATATTCTCTTCTGTGCATTGCCCTCAGGATAAAATAAGACATATGCCCTCAAGGTGAACTCTTTATTGGAAATGAATGAAATGGTTTCTGTGAGGAAGCTGAAAGAAAAAGATTCAATGCAGGCTACAAAGACGAGAGCCTGAAGGATGCTGCCCACCAGCTTAGGTTTGACATGTTAATTGTAGTGCTGTAGAGGGTAGGAGGGCAACTCTGGTCGCAGTACGTAAGGGCATGAGACATCTGGGGGTAAGGCATATCAGAAGGTGGAAGAGACCAAAAAACTGTACAGTGACACCAGGACCAGAAAAAATATTTCATCTTCTTTGGCATTTTTTTAAGACCAGCGCTAAAAAAAACTTCAACTATCAAAATTGAAGATGACTATTTTAATTAGTTTTATAATTCTGCAATAGTTTTATAATTGTTTTCCAAAGGAAGGCTTCAGCACTCCCACATGTCTGCTTTACTCATAGTAAAAATCCTCTTCAATTTGCTATGATTAAAAATGTCTTTGGGTTTTTTACAACAAATCCTCTTTTGCTAAAGTTTATAACTCAGAAAAGATTCATTTTGGGAGGAAAGTCTATAGTAAAGTCCCTTGGGTCAAAGACCTCTGTCTAGTAGAGTTCTTCTAAATGAAATCCAGTGAAAGTATATTAGCAAGTTTCACAGTTTATCAGTGGCTTTCCATCAATTGTCAGAAAATGGCATTTACATTCCTTTGTCAGTTTAACAAGTGCTTTACTGTTTAGTGATATTTGGACTTTTGACATCTTCAGACCCTTGAGGTTAAAGTCAAAATGCTTTAAACAAAACAGCATTTATTCAAGTCATTCAGGGCTTAAAAAGCGTTTTTCTCCAAAGAAAGGGATATCAGTGGTCATTTCCTTCCCAACCTTTATCCTTAGCATATTATAAATTATAGTTTGCAGAAGACCTTTTGACCAAATACCTTTCAATGGACTATCAAGTCTTTATCAGGAGACTTCTTTGAGAATTTCTGTAAATCAAGAGCTTAAGAATTCTCATACTATTTCTAGTGGTGATAAGGTAGTGAGAAATACATTAGATTTTTCTGGAGTAAAGGACGCTTCCTGAGAATATTACAGGCGCTCACAGAAGCAGAATTCACCCAACTAGATCTCCCAGGATCTTTTATAAAATATTTCATCTGAGCTCTAAATGTGAGCCTACAAGCTTTAAAGCTGGGAAAATAGGTTTTGTAACTCCCAACCCTCAAGTTTGTGTGAACCCATACCCACAAACACCCCTACACACCCACACACATAAACATCTAGCAGAGTATTCTACACTCTGTTAAAACTCAAAAATTATTGTCCTTGTCTTATTTAATATATTTTATTAATTACATTGTTGAGGACTTAGAAGGCATGTCTATATCTATGGATGACAAGAGTAAGAGAGTTTAAATAAAGAATCAAGACTTAGTGAACCATGCGTGAAACCTAATAAGATAACATTAAACATGGTTGAATGTAAAGACCTGTAATTAGATCTGAAATATCAATTGCAAGGTGAGGACTAGAGGAGACCGTGTTTAACATAATTCCTATGACAGAGGCATGTAGCTTAGTTAATTATAAACTTACTGTATGAAAAAATGTGATATGACTGCCAAAATAGGAAACAAATTCTGAGTTAGGCTTCATTAATAAAGAAGAATAGTGTTTTGATCCAAGAAAGTAATTTTCCTACTTAATCAGAACACATATATAGCATTTTGTCTACTTCTGGTACCATATAAATAGGATACTGAAAGCTAGTACCTATTCAGTTCCTGAAATGTACAGATCAGTGGTTTTCAAATTTTGCTGTACAATCAGAATCTCTTGGGGGAGCTTTTCAAAATCCAGACGCCCAGGCTTTCCCTAAACCAATTAATCAGAATTTCATGGGGCAGGTCCCAGGCTACAGTACGATATTTTTTAACTTCCAGCAAAGTTTGAAAAGCAAGCCATTAGATATAATCCTCTTATGTATCTCCTCTGTCCATTGTCTTTGTCTCTCCTTCCCCCACTGCCTCAGATTCCCTCAAATTTGCACCCCACAAAGTTTTTCCAGAATTTCCTCAGTAGTCTACTTAGGCTTCTGGATTACAGATTTGCTTTACTTTAACCCGCTCTCCCTTAACCTGCTGCCAAGGTGAACAGACTAACATGCAAATATTATCAAGTCACTCTCCTACTTGTAATACTTCGATGACAACCCACAGTACTCAGCATAAAGCTCAAATTCCATTAAGCATGAAAGACTCTTTATGATTTGGGCCCCATCTATAACCTATAGATCCTTCTTTAGCCTTCTCTTCTATCACTACACCATACACTGCTTTCACTCTTGCCATACCTACATGAATGTGTTGCACCATTTAATATTTCTGTGCCTTTGCTATTACTCAGCCCATATAACTCTTCTGCTTCAAGTTTCAATTTAGCTAACTCTTTAACAAAACAAAATGTCTTTGATGCCTCTACTATGTGTTCTATAGAATCTAGCATATGCTTCTATTTAGCGTCAATCACACAAAATTCTTATGTATAATTTATGTTTCTCTTCCAGGCAAGATGGCTGAATAGGAAGAGCTCTGGTCTATAGCTCGGAGCAAGACTGATGCAGAAGGCGGGTGATTTCTGCATTTCCAACTGAGGTGCCCGGTTCATTTCACTGGGACTGGCTGGACAGTGGGTGCAGCCCACGAAGGACGAGCCAGAGCAGGGTGGGGCATTGCCTCACCCAGGAAGTGCAAGGGGTTAGGGGATTCAAGTCCCCTACCTAAGGGAAGCCCTGAGAGACTGTACTGGGAGAAATGGTACATTCCGGCTCAGGTACTGCCTTTTTCCACGGTCTTCGCAACCAGCAGACCAGGAGATTCCCTCCAGTGCATACATCACCAGGGCCCTGGGATTCAAGCACAAAACTGGGTGGCTGTTTGGGCACATAGCAAGCTAGCAGCAGGAGAATTTTTTGTTAATACCCCAGTGGCACCTGGAATGCCAGCGAGACAGAACCATTCACTTCTCTGGAAAGGGGGCTGAAGCCAGGAAGCCAAGTGGTCTGGCTTGCTGGGTCCCACCCCCCACAGAGGCCAGCTAGCTAAGATCCACTGGCTTGAAAGTCTTGATGCTAGCACAGCAGTCTAACGTTGACCCAGGTCACTGAAGCGTGGTGGGGGGGGGGTCGGGGGTGTCCACCATAGCTGAGACTTGAGTAGGCAGTTTTATCCTCACAGTATAAAAGCCACTGGGAAGTTCAAACTGGGTGGAGCCCACATCAGCTCAGCAAGGCCTCTGAGGCCAGACTACCTCTTTAAAATCCTCCTCTGGGCAAGACATCTCTGAAAAAAAGGCAGCAGCCCCAGTTAGGGACTTAGAGATAGAACACCCATCTACCTGGGACAGAGCACCTGGGGGAAGGGGTAGCTGTGGGCTCACCTCAGCAGATTTAAATTCCCCACCTGATAGCTCTGAAGACAGCATCAGATCTCCCAGCACAGCATTCAAGCTCTGATAAGGGACACACTGCTTCCTCAATTTGGTCCCTGACCTCCGTGCATCCTCACTGGGAGACATCTCCCAGTAGGGACCAACAGACACCTAATACAGAAGAGCTCTGGCTGGCATCTGGTGGGTGTCCATCTGGGATGAAGCTTCCAGAGGAAGGAACAGGCAGCAATCTTTGCTGTTCTGCAGCCCCCACAGGTGTTACCCAGGCAAACAGGGTCTGGAGTGGACCTCCAGCAAACTCCAGCAGACCTGCAGCAGAAGGCCTGACTGTCAGAAGAAAAACTAGCAAATAGAAAGAAATAGTCAACAAGAAAAAGGTTCACCCAGATACCCCATCCAAAGGTCACCAATATCAAAGACCAAAGGTAGATAACTCCACAAACATGGGGAGAAACTAGCACAAAAAAGCCAAAAATTCCAAAAACCAGAATGCCTCTTCTCTTCCAAAGGATCACAGTTCCTCACCAGCAAGGGAACAAAACTGGATGGAGAATGAGTTTGATGAATTGATAGAAGTAGGCTTCAGAAGGTGGGTAATAACAGACTCCTCTGAGCTAAAGGAGCATGTTCTAACCCAATGCAAGGAAGCTAAAAACTTTTAAAAAAATGATTAGACTAATAGCTAATAGAATAACCAGTTTAGAGAAGAACATAAATGACCTGATGGAGCTGAAAAACACAGCACTAGAACTTCATGAAGCATATACAAGCATCAATAGCTGAATCGATCAAGTGGAAGAAAGGATATGAGATTGAAGATCAACTCAATGAAATAAAGCGAAAAGTAAAGATTAGAGAAAAAAAGAGTGAAAAGAAATGAACAAAGCCTCCAAGAAATATGGGATTATGTGAAAAGACCTAATCTGCATTTAATTGGTATACCTGAGAGTGACGAGAATAGAACCAAGTTAGAAAACACTCTTCAGGATACTATCCAGGAGAACTTCCCCAACCTTGCTAGGCAGGCCAATGTTCAAATTTAGGAAATACAGAAAACACCACACAAAGATATTCCTCAAGAAGAGCAACCCCAAGACACATAATCATCAGATTCACCAAGGCCGACATGAAGAAAAGAATGTTAAGGGCAGCTAGAGAGAAATGTCAGGTTACCCACAAAGGGAAGCCCATCAAACTAACAGTGAATCTCTCTGCAGAAACACTACAAGCCAGAAGACAGTGGGGGCCAATATTCAACATTCTTAAAAGAATTTTCAACCCAGAATTTCATATCCAGCCACACTAAGCTTCATAAGCGAAGGAGAAAGAAAATTCTTTAAAGACAAGCAAATGCTGAGAGATTTTGTCACCACCAGGCCTGCCTTACAAGAGCTCCTAAAGGAAGCACTAAATATGGAAAAGAATAACCGGTAACAGCCACTGCAAAACCATACCAAATTGTAAAGACCATTGATGCTATGAAGAAACTGCATCAACTAATGGGCAAAATAATCAGCTAGCATCACAATGGCAGGATCAAATTCACACATAACAATATTCACCTTAAATGTAAATGGGCTAAATTAAAAGACACAGATGGGTAAATTGGATAAGAGACAAGAGCCATCGGTGTGCTGCATTCAGGAGACCCACCTCACATGCAAAGACACACATAGGCTCAAAATAAAGGGATGGGGGAAGATTTACCAAGCAAATGGAAAGCAAAAAAAGCAGGGGTTGCAATCGTAGTCTCTGATAAAAACAGATTTTAACCAACAAAGATCAAAAGAGACAAAGAAGGGCATTACATCATAGTAAAGGGATAAACGCAACAAGAAGAGCTAACTATCCTAAATACATATGCACCCAATACAGGGGCACCCAGATCATAAAGCAAGTTCTTAGAGACCTGCAAAGAGACTTAGACTCCCACACAGTAATAGTGGGAGACTTTAACACCCCACCATCAATATTAGACAGATCAATGAGACAGAAAATCAACAAGGATATCCAGGACTTGAATTCAGCTCTGGACCAAGTGGACCTAACAGACATCTACAGAACTCTCCACCCCAAATCAACAGAATACACATTCTTCTCAGCACCACATTATACTTACTCTAAAATTGACCACATAATTGGAAATAAAACACTCCTCAGCAAATGCAAAAGAACAGAAATCATAACAAACAATCTCTCAGACCACAGTGCAATCAAATTAGAACTCAAAATTAAGAAACTCAATAAAAACCACACAACTACATGAAAACTGAACAATCTGCTCCTGAATGACTACTGGGTAAATAATGAAATGAAGACAGAAATAAAGATGTTCTTTGAAACCAATGAGAACAAAGATACAATGTACCAGAATCTCTGGGACACATTTAAAGCAGTATAGAGAGAGAAAATTTATAGCACTAAATAAATGCCCACAAGAAAAAGCAGAAAAGATCTAAAATTGACACCCTAATATCACAATTAAAAGAACTAGAGAAGCAAGAGCAAACAAATTCAAAATCTAGCAGAAGACAAGAAATAACTAAGATGAGAGCAGAACTGAAGGAGATAAAGACACGAAAAACTCTTCAAAAAATCGATGACTCTAGGAGCTGGTGTTTTGAAAAGGTCAATGAAAGAGATAGACTGCTAGCCAGATTAATAAAGAAAAGTGAAAAGAATCAAATAGATGCAATAAAAAAAATGATAAAAGGAATATCACCACCGATCTCACAGAAATACAAACTACCATCAAGGAATACTTTAAACACCTCTATGCAAATAAACTAGAAAATCTAAAAGAAATGGATACATTCCTGGACACATATACCCTCCCAAGACTGAACCAGGAAGAAGTTAAATTACTGAATAGACCAATGACAAGTTCTGAAATTTAGGCAGCAATTAATAGCCTACCAACCAAAAAAAGTCCAGGACTAGGCTGATTCACAGCCAAATTCTACCAGAGATACAAAGAGGAGCTGGTACCATTCCTTCTGAAACTATTCCAAACAACAGAAAAAGAAGGAATCTTCCCTAACTCATGTTATGAGGCCAGCATCATCCTGACACCAAAACCTGGCAGAGACACAGCAAAAAAAGGAAATTTCAGGTCAATATCCCTGATAAACATCAATGCAAAAATCCTCAATAAAATACTTGCAAACCGAATCCAGCAGCATGTCGAAAAGCTTACTCACGGTGATCAAGTTGGTTTCATCCCTGGGATGCAATGCTAGTTCAACATACACAAATCAATAAACATAATCCATCACATAAACAGAACTAATGACAAAAACCACACAATTATTTCCATAGATGCAAAGAAGGCCTTCGACAAAAATCAACAGGCCTTCATGCTAAAAACTCTCAATAAAATAGGTCTTGATGGAACATTTCTCAAAATAATAAGAGCTATTTATGACAAACCCACAGCCAATATCATACTGAATGGGCAAAAGCTGGAAGCATTCCCTTTGAAAACTGACACTAGACAAGGATGCCCTCTCACCACTACTATTCAACATAGTATTGGAAGTTCTGGCCAGGGCAATCAGGCAAGAGAAAGAAATAAAGCGTATTCAAATAGGAAGAGAGGAAGTCAAATTGTCTCTGTTTGCAGATGATATCACTGTATATTTAGAAAACCCCATCGTCTCAGCCCAAAAATCTACTTAAGCTGATAACAACTTCAACAAGTCTTGGGATAGAAAATCAATGTGCAAAAGTCACAAGCATCCCTATACACCAATAATAGACAAAACAGAGAGCCAAATCATGAGTGAACTTCCATTCAAAATTGCTACAAAGAGTATAAAATACCTAGGAATACAACTAACAAGGGATGTGAAGGACCTATTCAAGGAGAACTACAAACCACTGCTCAAGGAAATAAGAGAGGACACAAACAGATGGAAAAACATTCCATGTTCATGGCTAGGAAGAATCAATATCGTGAAAATGGTCATACTGCCCAAAGTAATTTATAGATTCAGTGCCATCCCCATCAAGCTACCACTGATTTTCCTCACAGAATTGGAAAAAACTACTTTAAATTTTATGTGGAACCAAAAAAAGGGCCTGCATAGCCAAGACAATCCTAAGCAAAAAGAACAAAGCTGGAGGCATCACACTACCTGACTTCAAACTATACTACAAGGCTACAGTAACAAAAAACAGCACAGTACTGGTACCAGAACAGATAATGTAGACCAGTATAACAGAACAGAGGCCTCAATAATACCAACAGATGCTTGAGAGGATGTAGAGAAATAGGAACACTTTTACACTGTTTAGTGGGAGTGTAAATTAGTTCAACCATTGTGGAAGACAGTGTGGAAGACAATCTGGTTCTGGATTCCTCAAGGATCTAGAACCAGAAATACCATTTGACCCAGCAATATCATTACTAGGTATATACCCAAATGATTATAAATCATTCTACTATAAAGATACATGCACACGTATGTTTATTGCAACACTTTTCATGACAGCAAACACTTAGAAGCAACTCAAATGTCCATCAAAGACAGACTGGATAAAGAAAATGTGGCACATATACTGGAATACTATGCAGTCATAAAAAGGAAGAGTCCATGTCCTTTGCAGGGACATGAATGAAGCTGGAAGCCATCATTCTCAGCAAACTAACACAAGAACAGAAAACGAAACACTTCATGTTCTCACTCATAAGTGGGAGATGAACATGAGAACATATGGACACGGGAAGGGGAACATCACATACCAGGGCCTGTCGGGGAGGTGGAAGGCTAGGGGAGGGCAGCATTAGGAGAAATACCTAATGTAGATGACAGGTTCATGGGTATAGCAAACCACCATGGCATGTGTATACCCATGTAACAAACCTGCACGTTCTGCACATTACCCCTGAACTTAAAATATAATTTAAGAAAATAAAAAATAAAACTGCCATTTTGGCCAGGCTCAGACCTGTGCTGCCTCAGGATGTAAAGTGCAATAAGGGGGCCCGGGTCTGCAGCATGGGCCTGTGAGGCCTGTGGGTGTGTGTGTTCCCCAGCTCCCCCCGCAGCCGACTCCACAGTGGTCCCCCTCCAGTTGCCAGGTGCAGATTCAGGTTCCAGACCGAAGGCTGTGTGTTCTCCACCGCTTATTGTGACCTCAACAGGCCAGGGTTACTGCAGTGACCGCCATAGTAGCCTTGGCCCTAGGGAGGAGCCTGGGGCTACCCCACAGCCATCCTTGGGGCTGGTCCTGGAGAAGCTATGCAGGTTTGTGGCAGCACTGCCTAAAAGTGAGTCCAGATTCTAATCCCTACGGTTTTCCATGGGAATTGGTGATATATGCAGCTGTCATTGAATTTTTTGTTGTTCCCTTTTTGTTTGGGGAGAAATTTTAGGTCGGTTAGAAGTTGGCTTTATGTGGGAAGAGAGAAAAAGCTTGCTGTAGCGCTTTCTGGACTAATTGAAGAAAAATGCAAACTATTTGAAAAATTTAGCCTTATTTAAAAAGAGTATGAAGGCTATGAAGTAGAGTCATCTTTAAAGAATGCCAGCTTTGAGAAGGAGGCAACAGAAACACAAAGTTTGGAGGCAGCCTGTGAAAAGCTGAACAGGTCCAATTCTGAATTTGAGGATGAAATACTCTGTCTAGAAAAAGAGTTAACAGAAGAGAAATCTAAACATTCTAAACAAGATGAATTGATGGTGGATATTTCAAACAGGATACAGTCTTTAGAAGATGAGTCAAAATCCCTCAAATCACAATTAGCTGAAGCCAAAATGACTTTCAAGATATTTCAAATGAATAAAGAATGACTGAAGATAGCAATAAAAGATGTTTTAAGTGAAAATTCTCAACTTCAGGAAAGCCAGAAACAGTTTTACAAGAAGTTGACGTGCGGAAAGAACAAGTGAGTGAACTTAATAAACAGAAATTAACATTTGAAGACTCCAAAGTACATGGAGAACAAGTTCTAAAT
Source organism: Ateles fusciceps (assembly GCA_036589455.1). Classification (NCBI taxonomy): domain Eukaryota; kingdom Metazoa; phylum Chordata; class Mammalia; order Primates; family Atelidae; genus Ateles; species Ateles fusciceps. Next base: position 9,544,780 of record JAZHEH010000572.1, on the reverse strand, counting down.
GATGAAAATCACATCAAAACTCTGACTGAACATTTGCTAAAGATGAAAGATTGGGCTGCCATGCTTGGAGAAGACATAACAGATGATGATAACTTGGAATTAGGAATGAACAGTGAATCAGAAAATGGTGCATACTTAGATAATCCTCCAAAAGGAGCTTTGGAGAAACTGATTAATGCTGCTAAGTTAAATGCTTCTTTAAAAACCTTAAAAGGATAAAGAAACCAAACTTATATTCAGTTATCTGAAGTTGATAAAACAAAGGAAGAGCTTACAGAGCATATTAAAAATCTTCAGACTGAACAAGCGTCTTTGCAGCTAGAAAACACATATTTTGAAAGTGAGAATCAGAAGCTTCAACAGAAACTTAAAATAATGACTGAATTATATCAAGAAAATGAAATGAAACTCCACAGGAAATTAACAGTAGAGGAAAATTACCCATTAGAGAAAGAAGAGAAACTTTCTAAAGTAGAAAAAAAGATCAGACATGCCACTGAAGAGCTGGAGACCTACAGAAAGCAAGGTGAAGATCTTGAAGAACTGGAGAGAAATATTCATTTTTATCAAGGGGCAGATTATTTCCCATGAGAAAAAGGCTCATGATAATTTGCTTGGCATCTCGGACTGCTGAAATGATTTAAGGAAAGAAAATGCTCACAACACACAAAAATTAACTGAAAAAGAGTTTAAATTTGAACTTTTAGAAAAAGATCCTTATGCACTTGATGTTCCAAATACAGCATTTGGCAATGGTTCCTCACCATTGGGTCAGCCTTCATCTGAAACAAGAGCTTTTCTTTCTCCTCCAACTTTGTTGGAGGGTCCACTCAGACTCTCACCTTTGCTTCCAAGAGGAGGAAGAAGAGGCTCAAGATACCCAGGGAATCCTCTGGACCATTAGATTACCAATGAAAGAGGAGAATCAATCTGTGATAGGTTAACCCATCCTCACAGGGCTCCTTCTGACACTGGGTCCCTGTCACCTCTGTGGGAACAGGACAGTATAAACAGCAGTTATTTGTTTTCTCTGATCCACCAGGACAATCATATCCTGATTCAGCTCTTCCTCCACAAAGGCAAGACAGATTTTATTCTAATTCTGGTAGACTGTCTGGACCAGCAGAACTCAGAAGTTTTAATATGCCTTGTTTGGATAAAATGGAAAGGTCAATTTCTTCCGAAATGGAATCCAGTAGAAATGATACCAAAGATGATCTTGGTAATTTAAATGTGCCTGCTTCATCTTTCCCCCGCTGAAAATAAAGCAAATACCCCTGGCTTTGTTCCTCCACCTCTTACTCCAATTAGAGGTCCATTGTTTCCAATGGAAACAAGGGGTCCGTTCATGAGAAGAGGACCTCCTTTGTCCCCACCTCTTCCAGGAACCATGTTTGGAGCTTCTTGAGATTATTTTCCACCAAGGGATTTCCCAGGTCCACCATATGCTCCATTTGCAATGAGAAATCTCTATCCACCGAGAGGTTTTCCTCCTTACCTTCCCCCAAGACCTGGATTTTTCCCCACCCCCCACATTCTGAAGGTAGAAGTGAGTTCCCTTCAGTGTTGATTCCACCTTCAAATGAGCCTGTTACTAAACATCCAGAACCACAGCAAGAAACCTGGCAATATTTTTGGTCTCTTCAAAAGTAATTTTGACTAATCTCATTTTCAGTTTAAGTAACTGCTGTTACTTAAATGATTACATTTTTGCTCAAATTGAAGCTTAATGGATCTATAATTCTCAGGATGGTATTTTGTAAATAAAGATGATTTAAATATGGAAAAAATAGCTTTCTCATTATACTCTAAACTTACTAGTTTACTGTCTAATTCTTATCTTTGTAATCTCAGTGGGTAGCACAATGCCCAGCACAAAATGACACTTAAAAAAACTCTTGTAGATGGAAAAAATAAACAATAATAGACCTAAAAGCCATGTTGTATGAATTCACCATGGACATTTGCTGTATAAGAAAAAAAGAATGTTATCATTTTTAAATGTGTAAAAGAAAGAGACATTCCAGTTGATTACAGAAAATCATCTAGAAGAAGTGAGCAGAAACTATAGGAGATACATTTTTGCTTGCTGTATAATTAGAACTTTTTTAAATGGGATGATTCCCATGAGGTGGGATGCTCAATTCAATAGAACTGTTCAAGTAGGGTCTGAACGCCTTTTGTCACTGAATGTGGAATGGGGGAATGGATAAATAATTTCTAAAATTCCTTCCAACTTTAAGATTCTTCCACTTTAAACTGAACATTTAGTAAACAAATAAACTGACTTTTGCAAAACATTGTTTTTAGTTAGAAAAACTACTGTCCAAGAAGAATGAAGACTAAAGCACAAAGAAGTTGGCTATTTTTAAAAAGGTATCTTATAATCTATTTGGAATTAAAATAAGGGCATAAATATACTTAGAAAAAGATAAACTGCTATTTCAAGCCGTCACTAAATTTCCATAAATCAGGTAAAATTCTTAGAGGAAGTGGATCAGAGAAAACAAATAACTGCTATTTATACCAACCTCTTACCCTAAGCCCTAAAAACTCTTGTATAGATAATGACTAAGAAAATGAAAATAACAAATCAGATCAATTATATTAGAACTCTTTTACTGTCCAAGAATAGCCATCTCTTCCAATGAAGGAAAACTCAATAAATTACATTTAGAAAGAGCAACTCAATCACCCATGTAGCTTCTGGCTGCCACCAGAAAGATCAGAGGAAGTTATTATTAGAAACCTGGGAAAGACACATTAGAAACCACAGCAAAGGCCTTGGATATTTAAAAACTCAAATAGTTTCCATCTGTGTTTCAAGCCATAACCAAATTTGCCCAAACATTGGATATACTGGGCAGAAAGATAGATCAATATGCAAGATTAGTAAATAAGAGATACATGGAAATGGAGACCCCTAGCAAATGTAGTTGTAGGTACTGAGAAATTAAAAGTGGGAGGTAAGAAGAATATTTTTACTAGAAAAAAATCACACAGTTTATCCCTTTCTAGGCTAAAATATCTGCATTTTATACAGAAATTGAAGAATTTTCCTGGCAAATGAAGTAAAGGAGGAGCTAAAACTCAAGAAGGACATTTCAAATAAGCAAATTGTGGAAACATCCCCAAAGGCCCATGGAACATTTGTCAGAGGCCTCCAGATGAGCCTGTATCTCCACTTACATGGGCTGGTTACCAAGACCCAGAAGCTCTCTTTCAGGAAAGTTTCTTCACTAAATGTCAAAATTCCCACCTTCTGAGAAGTGTTGAATTCTTGCAATTCACCAAACAGTGCTTATTGCAAAGCCTATCACATAGTCTATTCTCAGGTAAGGTTTATAGAATAAATGAATGAACAAAATCATCTGTTTGTCATCAGATCCCAGTGCCCTTTCCTCTTACACAAATTTAAAACCATTTAGATACAAATATTTTGGAATTAAACTTAGTGTTCTTTAGCACACTACAACTATGATACAGACCCTGGAATTATCTCCATTAGCACATCTTTGAAAACTACTTTCTAGGCCAGGCACAGTGGTTGATACCTGTAATCCCAGCACCTTGGGAGGTCGAGGGTGGATCACTTGAGATCAGGAGTTCAAGACCAGTCTGGCCAACATGGCGAAACCTCATCTCTACCCTAAAAAGTATAAAAATTAGCCAGGTGTGGTGGTGTGCATCTGTAATTCCAGCTACTCAGGAAGCTGAGGAGGGAGAATCACTTGAACCGGGGAGGTGGAGGTTGCAGTGACCCAAGATCGCACCACTGCACTCCAGCCTAGACAACAGAGTGAGACCCTGTCTCAAAAAAAAAAAAAAACAGAAAAGAAAATTACTTTCTGATATAATTCAAAATAGAAGTCTTCCAAATGAAAAATTCTACTCCGTCTTCAAAATTATTCCTGAATTTTGTTAAAAATGCTGCTCTCAGCCTCCTAACAATTTCCCTTTAACTTGAGATCATGCTAGTGAACCTGTGCACCCATGTTTTGTCAAATTATTTTTCCCTTGTCAAGATGATGATTTTTCCTAATCCGCCCATATGCTTTCACCTGGGCTCTTCCTAGGCTCAATAACAAGCCTAGGAAGAAATTTATGGCCAGATAAATGAAAACGGCTTTTTATTGAGCCTAGGAAGAGCCCAGGTGAAAGCATATGGAAGGATTACTCTATAGCCATAAATGTACCTTTCCGCTAACGAATATAACTGATCTTTACAGAGTGTCTAATATTTTTATTAAATGAACGAATAGATTCTCAAACCCCAGCCTTCCCTATAGTAGTAACATATCACTAGATAGAACACTACCTTTTCATACACGGAGTCTCCTTTTCCTGCAATCACAAACAAATGTATACAAGACAAGCTAGATAGAGGAAATGAAATTCTTTTTAGGCTTACCAGCCTGGTTTCCATTATCTTCACACATATTTCCTTTAGGGCCTGACTATTTTAAAATCTTTTGTTATGGGGTTTGGAGTGCATCTTGAAATACAAGTATTTATGGTGAATAAAAGCAAAGTCAAGTCATACAATTTTGCAGCCAAAACTCCTCCCTGAACATTATAAGCTCATTTATTGCAAAAGAAATTCTCCTTATTGAGAAGAAAGAAGCAAGAGCATGAGGTATATCACTAAAATATCTAAGGATAAGCAGCCCAGCTCTGTATTATTCACAGCCAATTGTGGTGCTGCTCAGAGACATCTAACTCCCCCATAGGCAGTTTGCTAATGCCCTTCTTACCTTACCTTTTTTAGAGCTCTATAAGCCCCAAAACTACAAGAGGATCCTAAGTTAGTTGAAGATAAAATGGAAACTGAGCAACTGAACTACAACTGAACTCCAGAGCCGCAGCCCCTTCACTCTGTCCCATTCTAAGACATTCTTTAACCTCTGCCTTCAGCCACTGCCAAAGCCATTAAGTTAAACTTACACCATCCAGACAACCTTGCTCCCCAAGCAACTAGTCTGGACAACTGTGTCCTGTTCTGCCTCAGCAACCTCAGCTTCCACAATAACTCGCTAACCATTAAACTGTTCCTCTAATATCTCTTCAGGGGCCAAGTCCAGGCTGCAAGGAACGTAAATTCATTCTACTAGAAAGAGTTGTATATAACAGAATGAAAACTGGCTTGAGGTCAAGAAAAAAAGAACAGAAAACAAAGTCTACAAAAGACAGAGTGATTACATTCATACATCATTTTTGCAGTTCTTTTCTGACTTTCCTCTCAAATTGCAAAGAAGCATACTTTAAAACCATCCAAGTCCATGGTTCCCTTTATTCTTTCATTTAGAATCCTAGCTCCACATATTCAGAAACTATGACATGATCTTTAAATGCTAGATGAATACAGTATATATATGTTTTTAATTCCAAACACATTTTAAGAGATCCCAGAGGCAAAAGACACACTGTATCACATTTATTAAGATAGAAAGAAAAGTCTCCATGATTGCATATGTCAAATAAGTTATTAACTTATGCTTAGCCAAAGCTAAAGACAAGCCAAAAAATACTGGGAAATTGCAGAGGATTCTCCTCTTATCAAACAGATACAGATATAATCCTATCCAGATACAGAATGACACTTCAAATATGTAATTATGCTTGAAGAACTGAGAGAACAAAACACCCCAGATACCTAAAAGAATCATCTATGCTTATTATCTGAATTTCCCATCCAATTCTTCCCCCTAATTCAATCAATTTTTGCCCATCATCATTAAACTGTGACTCTGACCAGATAGGAGCTGGGGATAAAGACCATGCCCTCCCTCTCTTTTCACCCTCTGATTTCCAGCCTATGTGTCCCACTGGCAAAGGAATATGGTTAATGAGATGCAGAAAGGTTAACCTTCCAGAGCAAAGAAGGTAAAGGCGTGTGCAGAGTAGACTTTGTGGGCAAATAGAGAAGAGCTAACATATATCCCTGGTAAGGCTTCACAGAACCGTGGAGCTGATAAAATAAGATGATACACATGAAGGTGTCCAGCACAATGCCTGCCACACAGAAAGCACTCAGTATACATGAGTTTCCATTCCACCTAGCCTTACAGGGCTTAAATGCCACCAAGAGTAAATTGAGGGAATGGAACTCACAGGAAGCTCTATGGTTCCTTCAAAGTCTGATTTCTACAACTATGTCCCAACTCTTCTTTTATAAAATAAAAGCCTCATTTTGAGAAAGTTTATCCTTGTGGCTCATCAGGAGTCTTCATTTTGCTGTTTAAGAACATTTGAGAAACTATCCTCCAAAGATGGTTTTTCTCCAGACTTAACAGAAAGCATATCTATAAACCAGAAGTGAAAAATTAGGATTGTGGTAGATATCCAGATAATTCAGCAAAAAATCCAAATAAAAAGTATTGCTCAAAAAAACTTTCCCCATTCCACCTAAGCCTGCCTTTCCCTTCACAATGTGCTGTAACTCGAATGCACTAATAAAAGCTAAATAACACTATGACTGAATCAGAATGACTCATCCTAAGTGCATGGACGTGGATCTAGAATAGCATGATTACATTTATTCTAGTCAAATAATTTGAGATCAGAAAACTAAAAAGGAGAGCAAGTTCAAATGCTCATGAGTAGGATGAAAAGCAGAAGACACAAAGAAAAAAGTTTTTATCCTGAGCTTTGATTGAGAGATTTTTTTTCCCAGTACAAATCAGATTTTTCTTCCTCTTTACATTTGTACTTTTCTCTTAAACTGTCCTGAATGGTGTTTTGAGACATGATGTTTGCTCTCATAGCTTACAATATCAACCAAACATACCTTTTTGCAAACGCTGTTCCTTCTGGAAAATGCTCTCCTCAATACCCCACTCCTGCCACTCCCCTAAATACCCACAAATCTAGCTGTCTTACTTCTTCAATGTAGGAGATCGATCAGAATGGTGGGAGAAATTTTAGAAAATGCAAACCTTCTTGGAAGGCTGGAAGGTCTTGCAAAAGCCTCGGAAGAAAGTTATGGCTGAAGGCAGCATAACCCTCTTACCTTGGGCTAATAGCATAGAGCCAATAATGAGGGAATGCAGAAGAATTTATCTAAATAGCTTGTTTGTACATGTGGTACTAAGACCAACCTTTGAACTTTCATGGGCAGAACTGCTCTCTACTGGGGGTGGGGGCAGTTAGCAATGTTAGTTACCCTCTAATGGTGTTTACTTGAGACCTTTGTCATTTAATCGGTACTAAATAAATGCAAAGGTCTCCAGCTTATGGGTGCCACTGCTGACTTTGGCAGAGGGCCCCTGGCTGTGCTGACTGACAAGCCTGTGTCACTGTACATTTTTCATCTGATGCTTGGTCGAGTCTGAGGCAGACTCGCACTTCAAATCTCTGCATAAACATCATCAGATAGGTCTTTCCTGCTCACTTTATCAAAATAATAGCTCCACCCCATCACTCTCTTTCCCTCTGATCTTAATTTTTCCCTGAAGCATCTATAACCCATGACATTTTATACATTTTTATTTGTCTGTTTCTAAGTCCCCATGAAATCAGAGACTATGTCTGTTTAGTTCCTCATATTCTATACCAGTTTCAATAAATGATGGATATGCAAAAGGCATTTGTTCTTGGCTGAAGGTAGGCAAAGGATACAAGGGACAAAGGATTCTGTACTTTGGGTTGCAGTATGCAAAGTATAACTACAAGACATGTGGTTTATTTTACTTTTAACACATTCACATCTAAATGTACATATCCAAATGTGTATTGTCCTGTTTAAGGTCTTCCACTTTGGTATCTATTCACTTACTCTCATTAAGTTGCCATTACTTAAAATTTGTCAGATCTCCATTTCATGATTGACATCAGCTCAAATTATTTTGAGTAGCCTAAGCTGTAGCAAATACAGATCAATCTAATTTTCTTAAATAACCACAAATCACTTAGAATAAGGGATGGCAAGTGAAGTGAATAACTAGATTGAGTGATATCAGTTGTGGTCAAATATTAAGGATGACTATAAGCTAGTAAGAGCTCAGTTATTCAGAAACTGGATCTAAAGACAATCACCCACACGAAATAAGTTACCAATGTTTTTGCACAGGGGCCAAAATCATCATAATAAGTGCACCATCTTCAAGTCAGCACTCTGAGAGAAAACTGCCATTTTAATGCAAAAATTCTAATCATAACTTTAAAAATCAGCTCATTACCTCTGGTTTATAGATGAGTCTCAGATTTTTTTCTCTAAAGAGTTCAATGGGAGTTCAAAATAAATAGTTTACACAAATTTAAAATATATATCCTCACACTGTGTTTTCAATTTATAAGATATTATTTTCCTTCTTCTTAAAAGCCTAAAGCCATGTCAGGGGACTCATGATTAGGTACTATAGTGAGAACTATCAGAGGAGAATGTGTCTGATAAAATGATCTTTTGTGTTTATAGAAATTCACAGTTTACACAGGAACTTATAAAATGAACAAAAAGGAAGTTTTCCTGACCCAATAAGATTTCTGGAAAATATCAGCCCTTGGTATGAACCAAGCCAAAATGAGGCATTTCAGCCAGTCATAAATACACAACATGTTTACCACAAATCTGAGACAAAGCCTTGAATAGCTTAAAACTTGAAAAGTACATTAGGTAATATATATAAAATTCTTCGCTTGGTTATTAAATACATCATGGAAATATGTCTATCCAGTAATGTTTCTAGGTAGTAAACTTATGGGATTAAGAGATCACCCAGTCTTTCTTCCTCAAATTTACTACCAAACATAAACAATTTATGGTAGACATGCCCCTTGAAGATATCTCTCATCAAAAAGATGCTTTAAAAAACAGACCTGTTGAATTTTGAAGTAGGCCAGATAATGCCCCACCAAACATATCAGATTGTAATCTGCAGAACTTGTAAATGTGATCTTTTAAGTGTTAACTTAAACAAGCAGGAGACCATTAACCAAAGGCTCTCTCTATACTTTGAGTTTCTACATAACGAGCTAAAACCTAATTCAGTAGTGAACAAACCAAAACCTAATTTCAGACTATATTTTGTAACAAACAGCCATTTTATCCAATCACAAAGAGCCAAACTTCAGCCAATCACACCTAGCCAACTAATCAGACCATATTCTTTAAGGCAAATGCCTCATCACACCATTCCCAAATCAGGCAAACATCTAGCTAAAGCCAATCAGGTGATTTCTCCACTTTTGTCTCATGTTCAGCCTATAACAGCTTGCTTATAGGTTCAGATGGGTGGAGCGCTCTGAACCTCAGCCAATTCTGAGAAGTGCCCAATTCATGAATCATTCTTTGCTCAAATAAGCTGTATTAAATTTGTCTGAAGATTTTCTTTTAACATAAAGAAAAAGGGGTTTTCCAGTTGTGGTTATGTTGAGGATCTTCATATGGTAAGATTATCTAGGTGGGCCTTAAATGCAATCACATGCATCCTTACAGGAGTGAGCAGAGGGAGCTTAAACAAAGAGACACATAGAAGGGAAAGAGGCAATATGACCATGGAAGCAAAGATTGGAGTGATACAGCTACAAGCCAAGGAATGCTGGCAGTCATCAAAAGTTGGAAAAAGCATGTAACAGATTTTCGCCCAGAGCCTCTGGAGGGAGTATGGCTCTATCAACACCTTAATTTCAGCCCAGTAAAACTGATTCTGAACTGCTGGCTTCCAAAACAGTGAGAGAATAAGTCTCTGTTGGTTTAAGCCACTTAGTTTATAATAATTTATATCTGAGCTTTAGGAAATTAATGTAGATTTCTTCCATTGACCCCCCTCCCTCATTTTTTCTTTCCCTTAAAAGAAAAATTTTATTGAGATGTAATTCACATATCACTTAGTTCACTCATAAAATGTGTAAGTCAATAGTTTTTAGTGTATTTCCAGAATCATGCAACCATCATCACATCAATTTTAGAGCATTTCATCACCTCGAAAAGAACTCCATACTCATTCACCGTTTCTACACAACCTCCAGGACTAGGCAACCACTAATCTACTTTCCACAGAGTCATGTATTCTGAACATTTGCTCTAAATGCGATAATACAATATGTGGTTTTGTGACTGGCTTCTTTTACCTAGCACAATTTTTTTCAAGGATTTATCCATGTTGTAGCACATATAAGTGCTTCATTCTTTTTTATTGCCAAATAATATTCTATTGTGTGAGTATACCAGACTGTGTTTATACATTCATCAATTGCTGGACTTTGTGTTGTCATTTTTTGGCTACTATGAATAATGCTAATATAAATAACATTCATGTAAATGTTTTTGTGTGAACATATGTTTTTATTCCTCTTCAGAACATACATAGGAGAAGATTGCTGATTAACATTTTTTGGAACTGTCAAACCGTTTTCCAAAGTGACTGTACTAGTTTACATTCCCATCAACAGTATATGAGAATCTTATTTCTCTAGATTCTCACCAACACTTATTATGATGTGTCATTTTTCATTATAACCACCTACTAAATATGTATTATGGTTTTTATTTGGATTTCACTGCTAGCTAATCATGTTGACCATCTTTTCATGAGCTCATTGGCTTTTTTCTATCTTTGGAGAAATGTCTATTCAGATTCTTTGCCTATTTTTATTTGAATTACTAGTCTTTTTATTATTGAGTTGTAAGAATTCTTTATATATTCTACATCCAAGTCCCTTATCAGATATTTAGTTTGCAAATAGCTCCTCTCTTTCTGTGGGTCACCATTTCACTTCTTTGAAGAACAAAAGCATTTAATTATGATGAAGTTGAATTTATTTTCTTCTAAGAGTTTTATAGCTCTTATATTTAGGTTTATTATCTACTTTGAGTTAATTTTTGGGTGTGGTATAAGGCATTCAGCATGAAAAGACAAGCAACAGACTGGGAAACAATATATCCAAAACGAATTTCTAAAAAAAAAAAAGAAAAACTTGTATCTAGAATATACAAAAAACTCACAAAACTCAGGTATAAGAAAATAATCTAAGTTTTAAAAACAGCAAAAAAAAAAAAAAATGCAAACAGAAACATCACCAGAGAGGAAATAGGGATGGAAAATATGAATATGAAAACATGTTCACTATCACTGATCACTGGGGAAATGTAAAAAAGGGCTGCAATAAGTATCATTATTTACTTATTATAATAGCTACAATTTAAAAAATCTGGCAATACCAACTGTTGGCAAGAATAAGAAACAAGAACAATATTGCCATTAGGAATACAAGATGGTAGAGCCAGTTTGGAGAAGAGTTTGGTATGTTCTTATAAATTGAAATGCACACTTACCATATGACCAAACAGTCTCACTCCTAAATATTTATCCTGAAATGAAAACCTGTGTTCACACACATGAATTTTTATACATTCACATACATGAATTGCTATAATTGCCAAAACTTGGAAGCAACCAAATGTGTCAATTGGAGACAAATTATTGATACACACAATGGCATGGATGAATCTCAAATGCAGTTTGTTAAGTGAAATAAGCCAGATTCAAAAGGGTATATACTGCATGATTCTACTTATATGATGATATTCAGGAAAAGGCACAATGAGAGGGATGGAGAACAGATAAGTGGTTGCCAAGAGTTAAGGTTGAGGGGGGTCAGCATGAGGGAATTTCAGGGAAGGATGATCAAACTGTTTTATATCCTGTAGTTACACAATTTTATGCATTTGTCAAAACTCACAGAACTGTAACCACACCCAAAAGTGAATTTTGCTGTATATAAATAAAAAACAAATCTTAAAAAGTGTGGGAGGCAAAGAAGATTTGTGAAAATGTTTAATAACACAAGGGATCAGCAGCAGCCCTGAATTTTCTTTTGTAAATCCAGTAACCTATGGATCTCTTCAGTTTAGCTCTTTATAATTTTTATGTTGCTTTAAAAAAACTGGTTAATAACAAGGTTATAGCTCTAGTTTTCATTTCATCCATGAAGACAGAGAGGTTGACAAGGCGTTGTGAAAAGCATGTGTTCTTTTGCTTTCTCTCAAACAAAGCCTGATGTGACAAAGCAATTTCCACGGTAATGACACTTTTTAATTAACATAAAACAAATAACTGGATAAAAGTACATAGCTAGATGATGCAGAATGTGTGCATGACAGGACTAAACCAGGCCTCTAGCCGGATGATTAGCCACAACTAAAAATGTATTATTTTTTTTTGTAAGAGCAAACTCAGTTTCTCACTTTTGTGCTCATCTTCCCCAGTGAAAAATGGGAACCTAAAGGCCTTTCTCTAGCTGTCATTTGTTATTGAAAATACAATGAAGACAGAAGTAGCCATCCAAAATGTCTAGTGGTAAAGAGGTCCCACCACTACCCTGTCTGAGCATTGAATGTGTATGTGGGTGGTTTTTTAGAGTGGAGGATAATTAAAGATGAATAGTTAATGAGTTAAATATCACTCTGTTTATCTCTAAGAAATTGCAAATGACCTTAGCATTGGAGAGAATCTTAGAAACTATTTAATTCAGCTCCTTAAGAGATGAAAAAAAAAATGGCTCAGTACGTGATCAGACAACTGGATTGTGGCAAAGCCAAAACTGAAACACCAATGTTCTGACTCCTGATAACTCTACTCAGGGCCAGCTTCAGGGGCATGTGACCTGTGAAATCTCACAGAGCCTGGCACTCAGAAGGGCCCCACTCTTGGTTTAATGCTCTGCAGTTCCTGTCTTGAAATTCTTGGTAATGTTTGAAAAAAGGACCCCATATTTTCATTTTGCACTGGTCCTGCAAATTACACAGCTGATTCTGACTCAACCCTCTCAAAGATTGTTTCATAGAAAGAAAACTTCATACTCCAGAAGACAAATCCAAGAGAAATGGAAATTAAAAACAAAACAGGAAAAATTTATAGAAGAAAAAAATACTTCTTGTTCATCCAAAAGAATATCAGTCACCATGGGACTGAAAAATGGCTTCATGGGAAATAATACAGACAGAACCCCAACAAGTTTCACTAGAGACCAAGCCAAGCTCCTAAGAAACCACTAGTAAGCAGTGATCGAATGGGAAGAGGATGGGGTACATCCAATCTAGTTGTACAATTTACCTGAACATCCTCTGACCAAAAAGGCCTTAATAGATCTGATTTGTCTTTTCATGAGGAATCACGCTATACATCTCATCCTACAGAAAAAAATAATCTCTAGATAGGAGGCCCTCAGGAGGTGTTTATACACTGAAATATATGCAGACTTGCCATTGGGGGAATTTGGAGATATCTAATTGTTAGAAATGTTACACTAGGCAATAATACCAATGAGGACATTAGGGAAACCAATCTTTTTGTCCATTAGTGATGCATTTGACAGGAGGTGGAGATTCCCTGATCATTAATTCCTTTCTCTCAACAAAAATTTTATTTTTAGCAAAGCAATATTGAGAAAGATTAAAAACACCAATCCAACTCTAAGTTTTATCACTTACAGTGTTACGACTGCCATGTTATATAAGCCCTCTCAGATTCTATTACTTTATCTGAAAAATAAGGACCATAAACCTACCTTAATTTGTTAGCTTGCAAGGACTTATTTTCCCCAAAGTTTGTCCCACAGAAGACAAGTTCTGGAGTATAACAATGTAATCTGTGAGTCAAACAAGTTTAGAAAAACAATGGGTGATACGGTTTGGCTGTGTCCCCACCCAAATCATATCACACACCACCAAAAAAAAAAAGATTACTAAATTTGACTGTATTGAAAAGAGCATAAAAACAGGTACAAGGTAGCAGAAAACATTAGCAACAGAGGACTTTTTATATTTAGGAACTCCAAATCAATAAAAAAGAGAAACACTACCTAACAGAACAGAAAAATGGGCAAGAGGCTTGAACAGGAAAATCATGAAAGGGGAAATCCAAATGATCAATAAATATATATGAATGTGTTCAATCTCATTTCTAATCAGACAAATACAAGTTAGAGTCAGAATGAGATTCCTAGTTCACTCCAAACTAATTAGGAAATTAGAAAGTCTGAAAATACAATATGTTGGGTAAGGAAATAAAGCAAACGGAAACTCTAGTACTGTGCTGCTAGGAGTGCAGATTGATAGAAACACAATGGAAAAGGAAATTGACATTATTTACTATAACTGAGTGTTTGCATATCCTATGATTCATCAACTCTACCTCTGGGTACATTTCCTTGAGAAATTCTTACATATTTGTATCAAGATACACACACAAGAACATTCCTACATCTCTTGTCCCTAGCCATCAAAAACTGGAATTTTGGAAGCAACAAACTGTCCATCAACAGTAGGATGAATACATTTTGGTATGTACCTCCAATGTAATATTACACAACAATAAAAATGAATGAGCAAAACTACTTAGAACAAGATGTTTGGCTTTTAAAAACAAACTATTTAGTGAAATGAGAAAAGATGGCAAGATAAGTGTAATATAAATCCATTTCATAATGTTCAAAAATGAGCCCTATTCACTAGAATACAGTGTTTAGTAATGCTTTTCAAACTACTTTTTGAACTATTTACTTATAAGCACGTAGCAAGTATTTTTTAAAATTTTTATACACAAGGGAAAGATAGAGACCTATTCAAACATTTATTCTTCATTCATACATTTTATAGGAAAGGAGAATGGTGAGGTAGTTATTTTTAGTCTAGATATATAAGGAATTGAAAATTTGGTTAAAGATATTAATAGTAGATTTTTGACAGATAGTCAACTGAGAGCAAAACTGATGAGTGAGTAATAATTTCCAAAACAAATCTAAATCTCATTAAAGTTCATTTGAAAATGTTCAGACACTTTACTAGGAATGCTAATCTTCTCCCAAAAAGTGGTTGTAAATCAAATTACAGAGAAGAGTTCTATTCCAGACCAGGCTTTGGCAACTTTTACAGTATGTAGTGCACAAAACTAAAAAGAAAACCGAGGAAATCATTGCCATAAAACTCAAGACAGTGGTTATCTGGAAGACAGAGGGAGGTGATGGGGCTTGGAAAGAGACACACAGGGTTCCCTGAGCACCGGCCATGTTTTCTCACATAGTTATACATGTGGCTTTATTTTATTTATTCATTAAACTGTACATTTATTTTCAGGTACTTTCTATGTATGTGTTATATTTCTTGATTTGAAAGGTAATAAAGGGTAGATGAAAATCTGAGGCACACAGTGATTAAGTGATTTATATTTTTCACACTTGCATGACATATGTTACATGAGTGTAAAATTTACAGGGTGGAACCCTAGGATATAGCCAGCTTCTCTATTACTTCAAGAAGCCTCACATTCTTCCCCACCCCACAGTGAGTGCTTCCTCCTCTCTTCTCACAGAACTCATTGTTTAGACCTTTTACTGGCAATTGACCATGAACTACCTCAGAACCATTCCTATACTGTTACTGAATCTTTCTCATTTATATGCTTTGTCTTCCGGCTCACAGCTTGGCTCAGAGTATCCTCCTGATATGCATTTATTAATAAAAAGCAATACAAAGTCTAAGTGTGAATCCCACATCAGAGTAGGTCATGTTAAGGCAAACTTCCAGCATTTATCATCATTTATGAAATACATTTCTCTAGTCCAGGTCTGAGGGTTAGACATGAAGGCTCATGTCTCTCTTGCATTGGTCAGAAAACTCTCCTACTCTCTCTACAAACCAATACACTCTTGGTGATATGGTGATATGAAAGCATTTGTTATCTAATTAGATGGCAGCTTCTAAAGACTCATAAAGACTTTCAGGCTTAGAGCTTGCTGACCAACTCCTGTGCCGGGGGAAAAAAAAAAGCAATAGCATGGGCAGTAATCTGATATAGAATGAGGACACAATTACCTTATTTGCACTATCTTTGCAAGGGATGGACTTAATTCTGACTGTGAACTGCTTTCAATATGAATTCACTTGCAGTTTCCACTCAAACCACAAAATTCAATATTCTTTCAACAAATATTGTTAAGTATCTTCTAGATACATATTGCCATGCCAAGACACAATGATATAAGACATCCAGAATTTTCTTTTACTCTCTGCCCAACACTTTCTCATTTATTGATAGCTATTATCAAGGCAGAAATACATAAGTCATTAATTAGCAAAGAACCCTTCCCTTTGTAATAGGATATTGTAACCAAGACACCGAAATATAATAGCTATGACATTGCAAGGTAGAATGCCAGACCAAGATGCAAATTTCAAAAGTGGTAGTTGAAAGAAATAATTGCAAAACTCTTTAATCCCTTACTTTCAGTCAGGGCATAAAAAATGGGAGAATAATACAGCTTGAGAAGAAAGATTTCCTCAGAGAATATTATGCTATCTGTTTTCCTCCAAGAAAAAGGCATAGAAGTAGTACTAGCTCCTAAAATAAAGCCTAATGAGACAGACTTTGAGGACATTACTTAGAGAATTTCTAAAGGAGATTTCGATGGAGAAAATTATTGGTGTTTTATGAGTCTATCCCTTCCCAATGGGGAATACAGTGCTTCCTTCCTGACCCCAGTTAAGAGAAATTAGGCTACAAAGAGAGCACTCAGATAGCTTGTCATTAATCTTCTTCTGTTAGAGAGGAACTCACTGAAATGGTGTCTGATTCTTGCTGAAAGCTCTGAAAAGCAAGAGATAGGTTGGCTTGTGGCTTTGGCAGCCAGAAAGAAGTTGCTGCATTTCCTGCATTTTGCTGAGGCAAAGATGAAGAAGGGATTCCCATGAAACAGATATAAAACAGTACAAGTGAGAGTCAGCAGTTTAGGTGTGGTCAAAAGAGTTCCCCTGGAGGAAACTGAAGACAAGCCTCAGATTCCCAGGTAGCTTACCTATCTGTCTCCCCTGTTTCTGCCTTTGTGTTTCACCACAGAAGTCAAATATTTCTGCTAAAACTTAAGTCAAGCTCAGATTCTGCTCAAAAACGTCCAATGGCTTTTTGTGTCACAGAAGTAGAAAGCCAAGTCCTTACTATAACCCACAAGGCCAATACAATCAGGCTACATGCTACCATGACTTCATCTCTGCTTCACTGTTCTGTGCACTGTGGCCAAGCTGGCCTCCTTCTTTTCCTCACACTCCTCAGAGCCACTGCACCTAAGATTCTCTCTACCTGGAAAGATTCAATGCCTTGGAGACTTTAGTCACCTTCTTCATAAGTCCTTCCCTCTCAACCCCATTTAAAATTTCAACCCTTCTCCTTCTCCAAACTCTCCATTTCACCTTTCCTGTCTTTTTTTTCTCTTTATCACTCATCACTGTTTATTATATATATACACATATTTATATATGTATGTGTATTATATGTGTGTGTATATTATGTACATATAATAAATAATATCTGGCTGGGTGCGGTGGTTCACACCTATAATCCCAGCACTTTGGGAGGCCGAGGCAGGTGGATCACCTGAGGTCAGGAGTTCGAGACCAGACTAGCCAATATGATGAAACCCTGTCTCTACTAAAAATACAAAAATAGCTGGGCATGGTGGCACGTGCCTGTAATCCTAGCTACTCAGAAGGCTGAGGCAGGAGAATTGCTTGAACTTGGGAGATGGAGGCTGCCTTGAGCCGAGATCGCACCATTGCACTCCAGCCTGGGTGACAGAGCGAGACTCTGTCTCAAATACACACACACACACACACACACACACACACACACACACACACACAAAACGTAGTATAACTATATGTATGTGTGTATGTGTGTGAGTATGCAAAATCTTCCCACTAGAAACATAATTTCCATTACGGCATTTTCGTCTGTTTGTTCACTGCTATGTATACTCAGGGCCTAAAACAGTGCCTGGAACAGAGTAGTTGCTCAACAAATATTTGTTGACTGAATAAATACACTTTAATAAAATGTTTGTGAATGGCAATATTTCCTAGATTGTTGTTCCAAAAAGGATGCCAAGGGGAAAGAAACAGAAAACCCCAGAGGAAGAAACCAGTAAATCCACACACAAGTTTGCTGGACGTGGTAAGACTTGAGCCTCTTGTTCCTTTGTCTTTCACATGCCCAGTGCAAAGATTTCAGGCAGCAATGGTTATGATCTATGTTTTTCCCTTTTGTTTCCCTTTTGTTCTTGGTATTTAATAAAAAAATCTGCAACTCCGTCATTAGTGCATCATAAATCACCCATGTTATGCAGTTTGCTTAGGCAGCTCTGATAGGAACCTCCTGGGCTGGATGAGAACTCAAGCAAGCCAGGAAATGTTTCAGTAGACATGAAAGCCAAGGAAAAAAATCCTAGGGCATGAATCATGTGGGATTTCAATTTCCCTGATGCCAAGTATGATAACTATCATGGATTACAAACAGTGTTGACAATACATGTTTTCTTGACTGCAAAATTTCATAGAAATGTGTTCATACCCTTAAAAATCCTGGGTCCAGAATTCAAGTGTTATAGGAAGCAAAAGTTGCCAGGTGGCAGAGGAATGAACAGCAAGAAGATTGCAATGTTAGAACTGCCTTCTTACCTCCCGTTCTACATGACTTCTACAGTTTCTTTCAAGATAGCCAAGAAACCCCAAGGATTTAAGAAAAAGAAGAAAATATTAAAATTAGGTGAAGAATGTATAAACAGCATCTCAGATTCAAATAAACTGCTTAAAACAAAAACACTTTTGCACACTCATGAACATACATGCACACACATGACCACACATGCCATACATGCTCACATGCACATTCACAAGTACCTTCTGAGGACCTCTCATTCCAATAGGTCACAAGAGAACCACACCCCTAAACCTCGAAGGCTCTATCAAATGTCATAGCCTATTATACATAGGAGTTCACTAATTCTACCATACACTTCTCTCAACCCACTTCTGCACAGTGAGGACTGCAGAAGGTTAAATTACAAATAAAGATGGTAGAGGCTTTCCCAAAGCCCTCTGTTCCTGTTTTTAACCAGGTTATTCCTTTCATTTAAAAATGTTTCCACTCAGCTTCAGCTATGAAAATTCTATCCATTCTGCAGGTTCTAGTTTAGTTTGTTTTGATTTGTTTTGTTTTGGGACAGCGTCTTGCTCTGTCACCCAGCTGGAGTGCAGTGGCACAACCTCAGCTCACTGCAACCTCCACCTCCCAGGCTCAAGCAATCCTCCTGCCTCAGCCTCCCAAGTAGCTGGGGCCACAGGTGTGTGCCACCATGCCCAGCTAATTTTTTGTATTTTTGGTACAGACGGTTTTTTACTATGTTGCCCAGGTTGGTCTGAGCTCAAGCGATCCACCTGCCTCGGCCTCCCAAAGTGCTGGGATTACAGCACTATATTCGGCCCCAGGTTTTAGTTTTTATTCTCCTCCTTCAATATAATTGAAGATATCCCTCCACCCTGTTATTTCCACAGAAAGCCTCTGCAATTGAAGAACACACCCCTTTTGCACAACTGCAGAAGCAAATGCTAACCAGCTCAGTGTTTCACACATGTGCTCCAAAGAAAAATGTTTGTGATTCTTCAAAAAACCAAAAGCAAACCAAACAAACAAAAACAAAATAGAATCCCTGGCCAAACAGTGTTAGAAAACCCTATACACTCTGTCCTTTTTTGGAGATTCACAATTACATTAGTATTTAAAGGCCCGAAAATCCTGCAATGAAGAAATGTGATTAACTTGGTTTAACCCAGTATTTTCCAAAGTTATTTGACAAAATTTTCCAGTTTACATATATCAATAAAAACTTCTCGGGAAGCTAGTTTTACACAGAACACAGTGTAGGAAACACTGATGTAATATAATTCCCTCAAGGGAAGAGATGATGAAATTGAGGTCTGGAGAAGTAAAATAACTGAATAAAGATCACAAGCTACTTTGTCAAAGAGCCAGTAATACACCTCAGGTCTCTTGTCTTCCAACCCAATGCTCCTTCATGATGCCACTATGATAAAATTATATTATAGTATGAAATTGCAGGTGTATAACTTTTATTTTATGTCTCACCAAACTTCTTGGACATTGAAATCCTATTGGTGGTACTTTGCTTTGGGAGAAATGTATTATAAGCACAAAACAGAGAAAGCCATTTTTTAGTTCAATAAAAAAATTTGATATAAAAAAAAGAAAGTAGTCAGCAAATCTAATCTGTATATTCCCAAGAATGAGAATTCATATTAACAAGCTGAATTAACAGAAATCCAAAATTCTCAAATACCCTATAAACAAGGTGGTTTAAAAAAACCACAAGTTCAGCCTCATACTACACAGTAGGCACAAATATTAAAAATAAATAAATAAATCCCTCCCAGAACTTGCTCTATAGTATTTGTTCCTTTATCAAAATCCTTTGAGTTAAAAAAAAAAAGAGGATATTTTTGTTGAATGAGATCTCGGAGTTATTTGTGGCAGATATTGTTAACTGCCCATCAAGAGCTTCCCTCCCATTTTCCCTTCCTGATTTGGTCAGGGAGCCGGCAGCCATGTGCTCAGGAAAGGTGAGCCTCTCTACTGTTTCCAAAATATAAACCCTGATTGGGGCATGCCAGTCTTGATCATTCTAGGTGCATTTGGCAGTGGACTTAAACGTGGAAATATAATCATTTTACAGGGAAAGTATTTTGGGGTTTCTGGAGAAGATTTTACCCCCGAAGTCTTCTTGGGGGCAGTAGGTTAGGCCCACTTTGTATACCTTCCTACATTCATATAAAATTGTAGTGCAAAAGTGATGTCTGGAACTACTGAAACCATCTTGACACCGCAAGCATTTCATCTGAGAACGAAAGCTAGTATGTTGAGGCTGGCAGAACAGAAGGATGGGAAGGGTTGACCTGAGCCCTTGACCACATCACTGAGGCACTGAATTATCTGTAGTGCCTCCAACTCCAAGCTTCTAATGTAAGATAATAAAAAGCCCATTTTGAGAGCCGACATTTATGATCATCCTCCCTTATTCCTTCCTTCTAGTTCAAGACTGAGCTTTGTCTTCTTTTCAGTTATGGAACAGCCAAAGTTTGCCCTGCGAGGCCACACAGATCTGTCCAATTTCTTTATCTTCTGGTTGAAACCTCTGTGCTAAAGCTCATTGCCCTGCAGGCTCCCTGGGCTATTCCAAGTGTGCCTTTTAACTTTCTCTCAGTTGCAAACACCCACTTAGTTCCCCTATGCTTAGTTACTATCCTCCATCAGCTATTCCCAGGGTGCTATCCTCTCACTCACTGCTCCCTGTTTTCCCTCTTCTTTCCCTTCACTCTTCCAGACTACAGCTTCTCTTGTTTCTGCCTTCACTTCCAGAAAGCAAGAGTTCTCTGCAAGTCCACACTGTCAATTCCGTGCAAATATTTAAAAACCGAAAATCACACATTTTCTACATACACCAAAATCAACCACTCTTTTCCAATCTCCCAGGCTTTAGTTCCCTCTTCTTCCAGCAAATGAGCACTTTTTGGAAAGAACATTTTAATGAAAATAGCAATGACAAATTCAGTTTTACCCAAGGCCACCCTGATTTCATGAGAGAGACTTCTTGGTGACACAGTGTCCAAGATTTCTTTGTATCCACTGAAGTGCTTAACCATACATTTATCAGTGCTTGATAACTATTTCCTGATTAATTTGTGACAAATGTAGCCCCAATTAATTTATTTCAGAAAAAGAAAAAAAATGATCAGAAAAAAACATTTGTTGAGTTGGAAAATATTTGGTTACTTTGCCTAAATAAAATGACCAGAATTAAGTTTTATAGATGCAAAGGTATTTCAACAATAATTTCAAACTGACATGTTGAAACTATGACGACCTTAATTGCAACATCTCATACTTTCACAGTGTTTAATGACTTACAAACAGGCTTTGCTTCTCTTACCTCATCCAAGCATCCATTATGTGATATGTTATTTTTAGATATATCATTTGTACAATGATACTAGTAAGCAATTTGAGAGACAGCATATAATCAGAGGTCACGCATAAGCACATATTTCAAGTATAAGTTGACCTGAAGCTTAAAAAAAAGAAAATAAAAATGTAAAATAAACTCTCCAGAACAGAATCCAATGTGTCAGTAAAGCCAGATCTAGGACACTGTGTTTATTTCTCAATGCTATGTTGTAAAAGAAACACTGTCAAAACAATGTATCCAGACAAAGGCAACCAAGATGATGTCTGGAAATTATACTCACATGATGAAGGAGAGAACTGATAACATTTAACCTATAAGAGAACAGACATCTTTACATTCAAAGGCTGTCAAGTGCAAAGGTGGCATGATTCTTCTCACCTCGCTTTTGAGGGCCAATAAGCAGAAGTTAAAGAGGAAGGAAATCAACATAAGAACATGAAGAATTTTCTAATACCCATCTCTACCATTGCTCTTCAACCTTCCAGGCCGGAATCCCCAATCCCTGAGCCATCGACTAGTACTGGTCCACGGACTGTTAGGAACCAGGCCACACAACAGGAGGCAAGTGGCAGACGAGCAAATATTACCACCTGAGCTCTGCCTTCTGCCAGATCAGCAGAGGCATTAGATCCTCATAGGAGCATGAACCCTATCATGAACTGCACACGCAAAGGATCTAGGCTGTGTGCTCCTTATGAGCATTGAATGATAAATGGAATGCATCTGGAGCATCCCCAGACCACCCCTACCCCCACCACCAGTCTGTGGAAAAATTGTCTTCCACAAAACAAGTCACTGGTGCCAAAAAAGTTGTGGACCCCTGTTCTAGGCTGTTCAATGTAAAGAAATTTTCTAAAAACTAAACTGTCTAATGATACGTTGGGTTGCCTGGCAATTAAAAAATCTCGGAAGAGTTTCTGGTGCTGTCTCTCTGGAATTCTGTGAGAGGGAGTCCTATATTGACAAGATGAACTAGATAACCTCTAGAAATTGTTCTAGCTTTCTCTGAGAGCAAGCCAGGAATCATTGATGAATCAATCCCCACTCTATTTTTGTGACAAATCTTTTCTTCCAAAGTAGCAAGATAACTAAATCTACAGTTGCTAAAAATATACGTAAACAAATGAAATCTAACCTAGAATGATTGGCACTGAGCATTCCCAGCACCTAGAACACTACCAGGCACAGAGTAGGAGCTCAATAAATATGTGTGGTCTAATGAATGATATAACTATCTAAAAGTTAGTGAATTCTTACAGGTTTCCAAACAGTTTTACAAATACTAGCTCTTTTGAGCTTTCAGCAACAAGCTTATAAAGTAGGCCAGGCAAGTTGGTAGACCGATTTTATATACCCTGCTTTGTTTCCCTCCCCCGAGGAATGCTTTTAATGCTTTAGGTTTTGTCACAGGTTGTCATAAGAAAAATCCATTTAATCCACAATTAAAAACAATTAAAATCATAACTGTCCATCACGCCCCTCATATAAGAAACATGATAAATTCCTCCTCAATTAATGCCAGGAGAAAGTCAGCCTTGCCATACTGATTTGCTTGTTCTGTCTTTGCTCTGCTGGCTCTCTCTTCCTTCTATCCTTCCTTCCTCCCTTTCATTTGCTTAATTTAAATTCTTTTATTTTATATTTTAAGTTCCAGACTACACGTGTGGGATGTGCATATTTATTACATTCGTAAACATGAGCCATGGTGGTTTGCTGTGCCTATCAAACCATCACCTAGGTATTAAGCCCAGCATGCATTAGCTATTTGTCATGATGCTCTCCCTCCCACCAATCCCCCCCTTCCACCACAGGCCCCAGTGTGTGTTGTTCCCCTCCTGGGTCCATGTGTTCTCACTGTTCAGCTCCCACTTGTGAGAACATACGGTGTTTGATTTTCTGTTCCTGCATTAGTTTGCTAAGGATAATGGCTTCTAGCTCCATCCAAGTCCCTGCAAAGGACATGCTCTCATTCCTTTTTATGGCTGCATAGTATTCCATGGTGTATATGTACCACATTTTCTTTATTCAGTCTGTCATTGATGGGCATTTGGGATGATTCCATGTTATTGCTATAGTGAATAGTGCTACAATGAACATACGCATGCATGTGTCTTTATAACAGAATGATTTATATTCCTTTTGGTGTATACCTGGTAATGGAATTGCTGGGTTAAATGGTATTTCTGGTTCTAGGTCTTTGAGGAATGGCCACACTATCTTCCACAATGGTTGAACTAATTTACATTCTCACCAACAGTGTAAAAGCATTCCTATTTCTCTGCAACCTCGCCAGAATCTGTTGTTTCTTGACTTTTTAATAATTGCCATTCTGACTGTTGTGGCTTCCTCCCTTTCTTCTTTCTTTCATTTCTTCCTTCCTTCCTTCCTTCTTTTTCTTTTCTACAGAAGATAATAGGGTCTGTATAAACAGACATAGTTCCTTCTTTGCCCTAGAAGTTGCTGAGAAGTTCAATCAACTTTTTGGTTCAAACTTTGATATCCCAAGTTCCTCACACAAACCTCTGCAACTCTATAATGAATCAAGACTTAAAATTTTTTATATAAGCAATGGACCTTTGGCTTGAAAAAGTATATATTACTTAGAATCCTGATACATAAAATGGTTAGAAGTACAGCTGTTTAGAGCAGAGCTAAGCGCACTTCCAACTAAATCTCCCTCAAAAGTCCCACACTCTGAGCTAAA
Source organism: Ateles fusciceps (assembly GCA_036589455.1). Classification (NCBI taxonomy): domain Eukaryota; kingdom Metazoa; phylum Chordata; class Mammalia; order Primates; family Atelidae; genus Ateles; species Ateles fusciceps. The sequence goes on along the minus strand of JAZHEH010000572.1, from coordinate 9,520,269 downwards.
AAAAAGTTGATCTCATAAAGGTAGAGAGAATAATAGCTACTAGAGGCTAGGAAGGGAGAGGGGGGATGAAGAGAGGTAGGTTAATCAATACAAACACAGGCAGATAAAAAGTATAAGTTCTATTGTCTGACAAAAAAGTGTTGTTTGTGACTATAATAAACAATAGAGTGACTATAATAAACAACAATGTAGTATAGAGATACAATGTATTATATATTTCAAAGTTCTAGAAGAGAGGACTAGAATTGTTCCCAACATGTAGAAATAATACTCAAAGTGATGGACACCTCAAATACTGTGACTTGATCATTACACATTCTATGCATGTAACAAGATATCACCTGTACCCCATAAATATGTAAAACATCATGTATCAATTTGAAAAATAAAAATAAAAGAAAATTAAGAAAAAAAAACTAATTCCCTAACCCCCGATCATGCTAGATCCCCTATTATTGCAGCGATTGTCATTTGAAAACCATTGCTCTACAATACTTTTTAAAATTTTAGCTGCCTCGTTCTGTGTTTTTATTATAAACCATGTGAAAATGTTTTTGATATTAGGCACATGAAAAGTGCATCCATTTCCATACATTTTTACACATGAGAAAATGGAAACATTGAGACATTAACAGGAGGTAGCAAGTAGATAAAGTCAAGATTAGAACCCAAAATTGACTTTAGAGTCAATTTTTAAAATCATAACTGTCCATCACGCCCCTCAAATAAGAAACATGATAAATTCCTCCTCAGTTAATGCCAGGAGAAAGTCAGCCTTGCCATACTGATTTGCTTGTTCTGTCCTAACCTAGTATCTAGGTTAACCTTTCTGAGCTACAATTTACACACATATGAAAATGATTACCATAATTATCTATCTTGCCACAGTGCTTTGAGGATTAAATGAAATAAAGTGTGTAAATAATGCTACACACTACTTGATATATAATAGGTACTTACTCTTATCTCCATTACTTTTTGACTCCTACACTCTGGTCTGGTCAATATGTTGTGTTAATAAAGAACTTTAGAAAAAAAAAAAAAAAGAAGGAGACGCTAAGTGTGGAGCCCAGAAAACATGGGGACAACTGACAGTACTGACAAGCAACTGCAGGATCAGACTGACCAAATGGAGTTAGTTAGCCTGAGATTCATCAGTGATGCTGAAACAAAGGTATGACTGTCAAACTTGGCTAGCAAAAGAAACTAGGTCCTCATAAAAAGCTGAAAAGGAGGCACAGACCCAGACCAAAGCAAGGATTTAAAAATTTTGTCACTAACCCCATCACCATCAAATCCAAAAGACAGGGGCAGATTTTGTCTTTCCAAGCCGCATCCCAGCCATTTTACTTTCAAGGAAACACATTAAATTGCATGAATGTGAAGAATTACAACTTCAACAGAGCCACTGGAAAATACTGTTAAAGAGCATTTACTGGCCCAGCCCAGCAAATCTGTCCTCCAGCTCCTCTGTCAGACCCCTCCAACAGGAAAGCTTTTAAAGTAATATTTTAGCTCTACCACTGACATCTCCCTATAAACTAATGTGATGTTTGGCACAGAAGGCTGTTTATTTAGGTGTGTGATGGTTCTGGCTGTTAGCTTGGAGAGAAAAGTTATTTCTCTCCCTCCCTTCAAAGACCATCCAAGTACTTGTTTGACAAAGTGAACACCCATTACACACAAAAGGGGGGCTGGGCCAGACTTCTGCAAAACTAAGTAGGTGAATTTGTTCCTGATACTTCCCTCCCACCCTCTCTGGCTGTGAGTCCCATCCCCTACCCCCCAGTTGTCCTCCTGTAAAATCCAGGTTATCTACCCTGGACTCCTTTTGCTAAGATGTTACTGTTATCTAATTATCAGCGTTCACCCTTTCTCTCTTTCTCCCATCCTTTCAAACAAGTTTTAGCTGATAAGTATTCCCAAGAACATTAAATTTTAATTGATGCTAAATTACGGATATTGAAAGGAATTCAGAACTTAACGGAATGAAACCCACTGACAGAATTTCAGGTTCTATGATGAGTCTGAGGAAGATGTTTTCAGGCTCACACAAGTTAATACATCATCCCACAAAAGTGACTATCTACTATTCCTATATTCAAGGCTAACCTTGGAGAAAATGACCATTTCTCTAGTGGCACCTAGGAGAAGGAAATTACATAACATATATATGTTATCTATCAAACTATACTCTCTCTGTATAGTAGTATATAGTATAAACAGATTGATGGTAGAGAGTATGTGTGTGTGTATGTGTGTGTGTGTGTGTGTATAAGTTTAATGCATATCCAGGCCTGGTAAGTTTTCTTTAAAAATTCAGGGGATATATTTTGAAGTCATACAACATTTGCAAATGTTTCCATAATTAAATTTTGGCTGGCTGCAGAATTATTCTGCACTAACAGGCTGCTCTCTGCACTAACAGCTCATTTCCAACAAGAATCTTCTAGGGTAGTATAGTTGGACAGCCAGGTGACCCCCAAAGAGCAGGTTCTCAAATTGCTATAAATCCAATTCATACAGATGAGTTTCTAGAAATAGCAAGTCACTGACTCCATGCAGGCCATCCTTCTCTTTATTATGAAAAGTACAGGATACCCTAGAAGTCACAGACACAGGCAAAATACATCAGAGATAATCTCAACATCGAATATAAGTTTAAATCTTTTAAGTCCAGCAAAAAGCATATGCCTTGGTGTAGAAAGACAGTGAAATAAGACAGAAAATTGGAAGGAATGAAAGCAAAGGCAGAATATGAAGAGAAAAGTATATCAGGCGCATAGAGGAATAACAAAAAATAAAAAAGAAAGAAAGATGGAATCTGAATTCTTCATCTGTAACTATCAGAAGAAGTTGGTGGTGGAATATTTTCTTTAAGCCTTAAAGTGAAGGCTCTCAGGCCAGAACATCTGTGGAATTGGACAAAAAGCTAATAATTCAGAGCCTTATGATTGCCAACATTTCCCCACCCCTCCCCTACCTCCTCAGCACCAGCAAAGAGCAATACATTAAGAAAGTGTTTAGACTGTCAGGAAATGTGAATTTTTTTTTCTCTGCTGTAAAAGCCTGCTACACACTGAAACACAAGCAAATGCTTCCCTCACAACCAAGTCTGGGTGGAATCTTTGTATTAGTTTAACACCCATCAAGGAAAACCCTTGTCTCTCCATGGAGACAGGAAACACAATCCATGTTACAAGAAAGATTTTGACCTTTCTGTATTCCCCGTTTCCCTTCAGAATCCATTGGAATTTCACCGAAAACTACAAAGCCTCACAATGGAAAATTAACACAAATAAACAATCCATGTACTTACAGGACCAAAATAGGATAAAGAAATATGAAATCCTGGAGGCAAATACACACCCATGAAGTTCTACACATTGAATACACACAGCTTTTTGTATGCCAGACATACCACAATAAAGTGGTTTAATAAAAAAAAAGAAAGAGATCTGAAAGCCTGGATTATCTAAGAGCTGAGCTTTGTGGGATGGAAACAAAGCTGGATGTGGTAATCAGTTCAGAGTAAATGAGGCTACATTTCATACTCTGTTTTTCCATCCATCAAGCTGATTGAGTCCAGCAGTCACCAGGATACAAATGATCATCAATGAACTAAGAAAAGAAAGGTAGGGCTTGGAGCCACATGCCAGAAATGGGAATCAGATGTCTTTTAATTTCGTGTGAACTGTAGATGGCAAAGTGATTATTACTAAGTAGTGATATAATTGTTTACTTAAGGTGAAAGGTCACACCTCAGTTTATAATTTTACCAGGAATAGAACTGTCAAGAAAATGCTATTTTTCTTAGGAAGGGCAAAAGAGTCAGAGATAAGTATAAATCATTGCATAATATAAATTCTGAACTGATATTTTACAATATATTATTTGGATCTTCTAAATCTATCAAACAAGTGGTAATGTTTGAAAAACCAAAATACGATGTAAATGGATCTGTAATTAAATCTAAGCAGCATCTCCCAACGGCTTTTGAACACCTTAAAGTTCTTATTTCCAGTTCATATGGTACAGTCTGCAGTTAACTGAATGAAATTTTCTTATTGTTTCCCTGTGAGGTCAAATTACATGAGATACAAATGACGGGGGGGTGGGGGGGGGTGTATTTTCTTGCCGTAATTTGGTTTATTACTTTATTCTTGGAATGGAAATTGGATATAGGAGGCTCTTACCTGAAGGTTTTCTGGGGCAGGCAAAATTTATGGTAGTGTTACCTTTGTGATAGCTGTTCTGTAATTTTTGAGAACAAAGAACATCTGGAAGAAATGTGAATTCTTGGGGGTGAGGACCCTTCACTCAACTGCAGTGCCCTGAGAACCATAAATTGATGGATATGTGTGCCCTGTGATCTGAGTGATTATTAGGATGCAGGTTTATTTCTAAAATGTAATGGCTGGAATTTGTTCTATTAGGGGCTATTGTTGCTCTTCTATAATTCCTATTAGATGGATGGCAATTGATCAAGACTCCTGATACCTCAGTTACTTTTGGAGGAAGAAAAAAAGAAAATTACTAACCATCAGATCTAAAGTAGTTTAATAACTGAAAGAAAATAGCACCCCAAGGGTCACAAAAAAATATATTTGTTCTATCCATCCTCTAGTCAATAAGAAGTATTTTATTACATATACAAGCAAAAAAGAGAAAGGAAGACTATTACTAATCAAATTCTGGGATAATAAACATCTTATTCATCCTAACTGGCTAATATAATATCCTGTACCCCATACTGAAGTTATTAAGATAGGAAAATATTTAAATTTTGTCCAACAAACCCAGGCCACAATAACTGGTCTTTCTTCTTAACTTCTGTAATGTCTACCATACTACAAGAGTCATTTGACATCATCTGTTTATATATATATATACATATATATATATATGCCTTTGTATGTGTATATATATATATATGCCTTTATGTGTGTGTGTGTGTGTGTGTGTATATATATATATATATATGTATGTATAGTCCTCTCACCTGTAAAAAGGTAGCACAAGACACTTATGTAAAACTACCACTTTCAAAGTTTCCAAAAGCAAAGATACAGCACAAGTCTCTCCTACTCTTGGAATCCTGAGAACTTCAAAGGAAATTTTATTTTGTCCTCTGCCCAGACCCAACCCCACTGGGATGCTAAAAGTCAAGCACAGGACTATGTCTAATTCTACTCTTCCTCTTCAAATGCTCCTTTCCTATGCCAGTTCAGAGTCTTTTACCTAGTTTGGAAACAGGATAAGAAACTTGTTCAGTCTGTTGGCATTCCCTTCTCAAATCATTTGTCTTACTCCAGATAGCTCTTTTGAAGCTAGAAGCTGCAAATTTGGCATGTGGGGTTTGCAACACAAAAGCCACAGGTGTCCAAGGTATAACTGCCAAATGGGCAGTTAACTCACTTGGGTTACTAAACTTGGAGGATGAAAAGAACCCATTTATTAAACTTCACATTTCATCACACCACAGATATTTGTGTATTCACCGTCAACTGCAGTGCCCAGAACACAGTGAATGCCCAAAAAAATCAGTGATTCAAGATTAATGGAAGTATTTTAGGCATATTTTATATTAAACTTGATAATGGAGGGTTGTGATTATCAAACTTTCCCACCAAAACACTGCTACCTGCAGAGGTGCATAAATGGTTTTCACAGCAAGAGAAACAGTCCTTTAAAGTTTTCTGTTTTAGGGTCGGGAACAGTGGCTCACACCTGTAATCCCAGCACTTTGGGAGGCCAAGACAGGCAAATCACAAGGTCAGGAGTTCGAGACCAGCCTGACCAACATGGTAAAACGCTATCTCTACTAAAAGTACAAAAATTAGCTGGGTGTAGTGGTGGGCACCTGTAATGTAATCCCAGCTACTCGGGAGGCTGAGGCAGGAGAATCACTTGAGTCTAGGAGGTGGCAGTTGCAGTGAGCTGAGATTGCCACCACATTCCAGCCTAGGCAATAGTGAGACTCCGTCTCCAAAAAAAAAGAAAAACTTTGTTTTATTTTTTAAATATCCAGTTTAATTTTTATGATAACCAGAAATATGAGCAGCCTACAGTATCTTCTCTATCAACTATTCTAGCAGAGATTTGACTATATTTCCAAATTGAACCTCCATGTATCTATCTCCACACACAAAAACAAACAGGCCTTCTAGGGTCTGAAAAAAGAATGATCTCCGTCTATTAGCAACAAATCAAGACAAGCAATCTCTTTGTACCTTTGGCATACCAATTTCCAATTCTCTAACCCCACCCTCATCACTATCCCCAACAATCTAACTAAAACACTGAACCACCTGTGTAATCATTTGATCAGTTCTTCATATATGTGAGGAAAAAAAATTCACCAGCCCCAGAAATAAACAAATCAACTCTTCTTTCACAAATACAAAAAATGAATGAAAACAATAGTGCCTTTATGCCTATCAAAAAAAACATCTATCAAAGATGAATCTATTTTTATAAAACTTGGGTCAATGTTCTGCATTGAAATGCAGCTCACCAATATAAAAATTCCTTTTTGCATCCATAGAAACAGACATTTAGTACTCATCTAAGGCCAATAGATAACATGTGGTAAATGCATGAGAGAAACCACTAATTTCTTGCCCGCCACCTGGTAGACCCTCACAAATACTTTTTTGTTTTTGTTAAGAGATTGTTTTATTCTGAGGTAATCTCCATAGAGCAATATATGCCACAGACAGCAATTTTTTAGATTTTAAATTAAAGAAGACTCATGAATCAGGAAATTTTGTTATTCTTTATAGAGAAAAGTATGTATATATACAAGTTTGCACAGAGACAACCTTTTGAGATTACAGACCCTTTACTTTTATTTACAAACATTATTTGACTTAACCATAGGCAACATGGGCTGAGGCTCAGAACTTAGCACGACGCACCCACAGTGATTATGCTTGATCATCATGGTGATTGCTCTGCTTTTGCAGAACCCTTCCTGTGGGAAGAAATGGGTTCTGCTTTTGCAGAATTGACTGTGTAACTGATACACATTTAATTTTGTTCACTCTACAGAGATCTGTAGAGTGAACAAATTTTGTTAATTATTTAACAAAATACAAATTAATTTTGTTCACATGTAGAGTGAACAAAATTAAATGTGTATCAATCTTTGTTATTTTTACTTTTAATTAGCTCCAAAAATATGCACAATGTTTTAATGATTTTTATAGGTAAAACACCACCAATTTTCTCAATAAATGACTCAGAATGAGAACTGGGACAAATACAGTACCTTCATTTTCTAGATGAAAAACTTTGACATATCATTACTGTATTTTGGATATATGAAGATGTTATTATATTTAATAAAATACAGTTTCACTATAAAGTTTTACTACACTCATAACAGTTGTTTTCCACTATAAATTTTCTTAGATACTAAAACTAGTATTGTGTATGTGTGTGAAAAGACGTCAGGGGATTGGGGCAGGGGTGATGGCATGACATTTTGTTATTTAACAATGGTCTTCATACTCAAAAAGGTTTCAAGCCATTGCTATGTGATTCATGGACACTCGGCACTTTTTGTGGCCCATCTTCTATTGTACACAATAACCTCAGATATAACATCAGCAACCTACATCATGATTAACAACTACTGCATGAACAAGACAGCCAGCAGAATATGAAAGGGCTTAAAACTGAGCAAACAACAAAATAAACATTTACAATTAAACAATGCTTACTTCTCTTTTTAAGTATTATATGAATTGTAAGACACTGAAATAGACTAGTGAAGGAGACTCTGACACAATCTCTTCCACTGGAGATTTAACAAGCGATTTAATAAGAGAACAAATGAGAGGCTAGGTTGGGTGGGGCACTGGGCAGTCATGCCTGGTGATTTTGAATGTGTTACATGGTATTTTAAGGTCACTTACAGCTGAAGGTTAATAAAAATACAAGCCAATCATTCCTTATTCCTGATGGACTATTAGTTTCATATTTAACTCAGAAACTTTATTACATTGTATGTGAATTTCCAGTAAAGATTTTAATAAGAAATCTTCGATTTCTGAAAAAATAATGTGTTGTGTTCACTCAAGTACTTCCAAAATGGAGAAAATATTGACACAGAAATGTAAGGGCTTCTTTCCACCAAATACTTGAAGCAAGAGAGCCATCAAAGACCTTCTGATGAGAAGATTCAATTTCTGTGGAGTAAAATTTATTTCACTACACAGTAGCTTCACAGGGAAGAGTCTTTAGTAGTCAAAAAGCAATAACAAAACAAAACAAAATATATTCTTGTTTTTTATACCATATGTATAAAGGTCTACAAATGTTGAGGCTTGGGGAAGGTACTAGAGTTAGAAAATTCCCTAGTTTTTCCTATTTGAATCTATGTATTTCACTTGATCAATCCCTTCTTGTTTACAGAGACCCTCAACAAAAGCCCATTGTGTAATGGACACTATAGTTAATGTTACCCTCTAAATTTTCACGGTCTCTTATACTCTTCATGGTGAGGCATGAGCCCAGCCTTCCTTGGTTAAAGACAGAAGCCATGTTAAAAAAGAGATTAGTACCCACTGCTCAATTTTCATTCCTAAAGCAACTGGGAACAATCTTTTTCTATAAACTGGGCTTAGCAGGAATAACACATGGCTATAATCAAAAGACTTACATGGAACTCTTAAAAGACTTAAATGAACTTTTTTCTCTCTTTTTTTGGGAAACAGAGTCTCACTCTGTTTCCCAGGCTGCAATGCAGTTGTGCAATCTTGGCTCACGGCAACCTCTACCTCCTGAATTCAAGTGATTCTCCTGCCTCAGCCTCCAGAGGAACTGGGATTACAGGTGTGTGCCACCATGCCCAGTAAAAATACAAATTTTTGTATTTTTGGTAGAGACGTGGTTTCACCATGTTGGCCAGGCTAGTCTCGAACTCCTGACCTCAGGTAATCCACTCACCTCAGCCTCCCAAAGTGCTGGGATAAACAGTCGTGAGCCACTGTCCCTGGCCCCTTAAATGGACTTTAAATGTGAAACACAGTTCACTGTTTTTCTAGCAGTGTCTAGAGAAAAGGTTACTCAAACTAGCCAGATAGTTGACATCTTCCATCAGTACAAAAGTAATGGTTAACAACACTATACAGCTATTCCTAGGTATCTGTGGGCGTTGGCTGCAGGACTCCCTGCAGATATCAAAATCTGCAAATGTTCAAATCCCTTATGTAAAATGGCACAGTATTTGCATATAACCTGTGCACATGCTCCTGTGTACTTGAAATCATTTCTAGACTACTTATAACACCTAACACAATGTAAATGCTATGTAAATAGTTGTTATCCTGTATTGGTTTTTTAAATTTGTATTATTTGTATTGTTGTATTTTTTTTTATGGTTTTTAAAAAATACTTTCTATTCATGACTGGTTGAATCAGTGGATGTTATACTGAATAGCTCTGTCACTTCCAAAGCCAGTGCATTTAAGCATTATTCAAAACTGCTAATAGGATATGTGGCTTGTTGGAACTTCTGCTGGCCATATTACACCAGCTTAAGACAGCATTTTCAGGCACACTTCAAGATTATGATCAGTTTTAAGGACACCAGAATATAAAATGCATAGCCAAATAATGAGAATGAGAAAGTAAGACTATGAGAAAAAATTAAGTAAACAATCAGCAATCTTCCCCTAGTTTTCCTTATCTCTATATGAAAGTCAAGGAAACATTAGATTTTGTACTTCTTTGCCATGTATTTTTTTTGTAGGAAAGACTCTGTTATATATAATCCCTGCTATCATTATTCTGATTTCATCACTTAGAGTGGCATGCTGGATGACTGAATGTCCATCTATCTGCTTGAAGTGAATCCAAGCCCTGTCCTACACAAACCTGGAAGCTTTTTGAATGATACCCACCATGTATTACCATATATTCTTAGTGCAAAGCCAGTCATTTTCAAAGTTACCCCTGCACAATACTGCCTCTTACCCATATTTGCCATCTAATACATGTTTCAACAGGACAGGGTTCACATCTTGAGAGAACAGGAATAATCTCTCTTTTCAACTATCCAGTTTCCCTCTTAAGTAAAACAGGGAAAAAACACAAATGAATTGCCTATCTAACTTTCATTTTTACATGTCTCTGATGTGAAGTTGATATTTCATATCTCAGACACCTGGGAAGTAAACATTAAGTTTGCCATTGAACTAAAGAGTGTTCCACAGTGTTGTTATGCCTATAACAAGGCTCTGATACTAATGCTAATGCACATTAAGCAATGGTTTAACTTTCTGGTTCCTTGCATCATAACCCAGGTTTATTATTTTTGGCCCTAGTTAAAAAGAAGGGGAAAAAGAAACCTTAGAACACATAATCTGGGAAGTTTCATGTCATTTGAAGACTGGAGGCCAGGACATAAGAGTGACTTGATTGTGAAAGTTTAAACAAACAAATTCATCCACGTGACCAAAAAAAAAAAAACAGGGGAAATGCAGAGTACCCATGCACTTATTATGAACTGCCCGTGAGTATGACGTTGAGCAGGAGTGAGAAGCAGTGGTGGGAATACTAAAAGTACGTGTTCCCACTAATGTAAATAGTGTTTATGACCTTATTCATAATCCGTTAAAGACAGTTGTTAGCACTAGGCACCAAGTCAGGTTCTAGCCAGGGCCTGGCAGTAGAATAACTCTAACAGTTAATAAAATACATAGTGAGAACAGGATATGAATTTATGCCTCCTGAGAATTACTGTATTCACAAATGACCATTTCAGCACAGTAGTTTTTGGCCACCTCTTGGGAAAGAAAACACTTTGAGACTAGTTGGAAACAGGAAGAAGGGCAATATGCCACCTTCCAGGTAACTGGCAAACTGTCTCAGGAAAGCAGAACAACTTTGAAAAAGCAGATTTCCTAGGTCCAGAAGGTAATGTGAAAATGGAAGGAAAAAAAGAAGAGAGGAAAAAAAATACCGAACAACTGGGAGTTTTAGATTGTAACATAAAGTATATAAACTAAGCAGACCCAAAAGAACAATATGGATGAGAAAATCTTATTCATGAATGAGGAAAATCATAAACTCTTTCCTGTCTTCCTTAAAGGCCCTGGAGGCAAAAAGAGAGGTAAAGAACCATGAGTCTTTACATTTCCTTGCAGTGTGTTTACTTCTGGGTGGATTCTTTCAGGTATAATCCCTAAGAACTCATAAAGTCCAGAGCTGTTTAGCAAAAATGTAAAAAACAACAAATGTTTCTAATAACAATTAAGGCTACAAAAAACAGAACTGCTCCTACCCTCTGTCTTGGAAGGTAAAATGCAAATCTCCTGACAAACATCTCCTAACCCCCAAAGTGATCTATTGCCCAATCAACTGATAAGCACAAATTGAATACCAGCTGGAACTCAACATTGTTCTGGGCACCGAGAACTAGAGAAGCAATTACATGCAGTCTATGTGGTCTCCATCCTCAGAGTTTACAATAGATGGAGACACGCAACTACTGCACACAAAATAATTTGATAGCAAAGCACAGCAGTGAATAATTAAGTCCCAAAAGTAGCAGTGCAGAATAAGGACTGTGAAATTTCAGAGGAAGTTGATTAAGGCCTGGGACCCTGGACAAATTTATTGAAATACAGATAACACAAATAATAGGTACAATTTACGAAGCATTTATTAGACGTCAGGCCTTATTCTAAGCACATTTGTATTAATTCACTTAATCATCACACCACCACCATAGGGATACAGTTATTCCTACTCTGCATTTGAAGAAACTTGAGACACACGCAGATTAAGGACTGAATTGCAGTATCACTCTTATCATAAGTCATAAGTTAGTCTGTTTTGGAGTCTATTCTGTTCTATTGACGTATTTGTCTATGCTTGCACCAGTATCATGCTGTCGTAATTATTATAATGGTGTTCAAGTTTACATACCTAAAAATCATCAAAGCTGGGATTCAAAAACAAGTCTAGCTCTAGAATTTCCTCTCTGAACCCTTTATTATCTGAATTTGAGAAGAAGGAGAATCTGAAAAAGTAAAGAAAGAAGAGAAGGTCTACGAGCAGAGCATGTTTCTCCCAAAGAAGTTTAGGAGGAATTGGGTCTGCCTACTTTCACTTCTAAAGCCATCACATAACTTTTGACCAATTTCTTCCTACTCTGGCCCTCTGAACAATAAAATATTATCTGTCAACATTACCACTAATGTTAGTTTTCAGAATTTTTTAATTGCTAGTAAGCATAAAAGTAGGGAAAAAAAGAAAACAAAACTCCTTCCTGTACCTTCTTTCCTTTCTTTTTACTTAGGTCCTAAGGGAAAAACCAAGACATTCTAAGGTCTCTCTGGGTTTATAAAAGGAAGACGCCCACTTCAAAAAGGTCCTTAAGGTTTTCAAACAGGACTGAGTTTTTGGGATTGAGGTGTGATTGTTGTACAGGGCAGGAATGTGGCTGACAGCACTAGGACTGCTGGGGTATGTCTGGGGTTTCTCACTTTGCCCTTTGCAGTCACAATCCCTGTAGCTGGCAGCTATGCTCTTAACTAGCATTGAGGTCAGCAGAAGAGTAAAGACATCAGTAGATGAAGGGGGATCCTAGGAGGCAGAATTGGAATGAGAAAGAAAAAAAGAGAAAAGCAGAAAGCTCCATGCCCTTCCCTCTTGCAGCTATCATATCCTCACATTTCCAGTTGTAACCTAGACTGAAATTGCCATAAACAAAAGAACAAATATCTCAATAGGGAAGGAAGAGCCCAGCAAGCAGCATGTTCACTACAATGGTGAGTAAAGAGATGGAAAAGAAGACGAAAGATGCCCACAGGGACGTTGGACAGGATTAAGTCACAAAGGATAATATATACTTAACAACAGTTACAAATATGCAGAAGTTAAGTGCCACAAAAGGCAGACTAAAAGAATAATCACATCCAAAGAGGTAGAGTTCCTAGAGTGACCTGAAAATAAATATATGTTAAGTTCTTCAAAATAACAAATAAAATGTTAGAGTTAAATGTGGTGGATTAAACACATGACTGTAGATTTCTTTTATCTCCAAAAAAAGCCCCCTAAAAACAGTAAAATTATTTAATTTTCAAAAACTCATAAGTCTACAAGGATCAAGAACACAAGAGAAGCAAAACAATACTTGATGGTATAACAAATAATCCACATCAAAATTTTGGGAAGCTGAAAAGTAAATAGTGGAAACTTAAACATCCTAAAAAGGCAGAAACCTAACTACCTACAAGTGGCAGGCTGGAGGTGGAAGGCAATGGTAATGAAGAAGCAGATTCACAGTGGGAAACCCCAGAAAGAATCAGAAACTGGAGGCACCAAGTGGCTTTGAATATGGGAAGGAACTGGAAAAGGACCCATGAAAAGAGCACTTCCTCTCCTGCCAGATAAAGCCAGGACACTCTCCCCCCCAACTCCAGCAGAAGACTGGACATACTGATTTTTATAAAGATATTGAAACTGAAGTTCTATGGACTCAGAAACATCAGGCACAGTTGAAGGCAGCAATGCCATACTAAAAACGGTAGATTAAGTAAAAGTTTCCCGTGCCAAGGCTTTTGCTCATAATGCTATAAACTAGGTTATATCTCTAGGGGAGAAGAGTAACAGATTTTTTTGGGGGGGGCAATATACTACTCCAAGAGAAAATCCTAGTAAGGTACTGTTAATCCTAAGAGTCAAAGAAAAAGTACTTAAAAATGGGATTAAGGTCAAGCAATCTACTTAATTAATCCACCCTGGACCTTCTTACAGTGAAAAAGTACTGAACTATAAGTGAGGAATTTCAGACTAAAATCTCACTCTCATGAGCAAGTCCCTGTTAATCCTCTGGAGCTTTAGTTTTCTCACCTGTAAAGTGCAGATAACAATACACCTCCTATGTCACAGGTGTACAAAGATTAAATACTCACAATGCCATAGACACTGGGTTCGCTGCTTTGCACAATCTCCTTGGAATTTCACAACAACTTTATGAGAGTACCGTCAGCAGTCCTATTTTATAAATGAAGAACTAGAGGCCTAATGCTTTCCTAATAACTTTTATATAAAAGCTACTAATTTAAATTACCTGAATATCTCTCTCTAATAAACTCACTCCTGCATATGAGAGTGCCTATACATAGTGAGCCATTTAAATATCTTAAATTTTCCCCCCATTCTAAAAATTACGGTAATACAGTTATGAATACTAGCCTAGTAATCTAAAGTTTGTTAAGAAAAGTTAAGATTAGCCTAAAGAAATTGATCTGTAAAGAAATGTGAATTCCTCCTTAAAACAACTCTGAAAACAGGCCCCCATCACTTTAATACCAATTAGTCAAGGGAGTGCTGATGAATGTGTAAGTGGGGGAGACCATGTGCAATAAGCCCTTTGGGGACTGTTCTAAAGAAAAAACCATGTACATGTATGGAAATGTTTTGCTTAGTTTGGTAATAAATGTCAGTAACACTGAAGTGTTTGCCAGCATAACTCTCCTCATAAAATGGCTGCGTGAACGGACTTTTAAATTTTTATTTATTCATTTTTATTATTACTTTTTTATTATTATACTTTAAGCTCTGAGATACATGTGCAGAACGTGTAGGTTTGTTACATAGGTATACACATGCCACAGTGGTTTGCTAGACCCATCAACCTGTCATCTACATTAGGTATTTCTCCTAATGTTATCCCCTCCCCCTGCCCCGCCAATCCCCAACAAGCCCCAGTGAGTGATGTTCCCCTCCCTGTGTCCATGTGTTCTCATTGTTCAACTCCCACTTATGAGGGGGGGAATATGCAGTGTTTGGTTTTCTGTTCCTTTGTTAGTTTGCTGAGAATGATGGTTTCCAGCTTCATCCATGCACCTGCAAAGAACATGAACTCATCCCTTTCATGGCTGCATAGTATTCCATGGTGTATATGTGCCATATTTCTTTACCAGTCTATCAGTGATGGGCATTTGGGTTGGTCCCAAGTCTTTGCTATTGTGAATAGTACTGTAGTAAACATACATGTGCATGTATCTTTATAGTAGAACGATTTATAATCTTTTAAGTATATACCCAGAAATGGGGATTGCTGGGTCAAATGGTATTTCTGGTTCTAGATCTTTGAGGAATTGCCACACTCTCACAATGGTTGAACTAACCCCTCAAAAAAATTAATGAAACCAGGAGCTGGGTTTTTTTTTAAGGTTAACAATATAGATAGACTGCTAGCCAGACTAATAAAGAGGAAAAGAGAGAAGAATAAAATAGACACAATAAAAAATGATAAAAGGGATATCACCACTGATCCCACAGAAATACAAACTACCATCAGACAATACTATAAACACCTCTATGCAAATAAACTAGAAAATCTAGAAGAAATGGATAAATTGCTGGCCCCTTCCCCACCACAAGGCTAAACTAGGAAGCAGTCAAATCCTTGAATAGATCGACAACAAGTTTTGAACTTGAGGCAGTAAATAATAGCCTACCAACCAAAAAAGCCACGAGACAGATTCACAGCCAAATTCTACCACAGAGACAAAGAGGAGCTGGTACCATTCCTTCTGAAACTATTCCAAACAATAGAAAAGAGGAACTCCTACCTAACTCATTTATGAGGCCAGCATCATCCTGATACCAAAACCTTGCAGAGATACAACAAAAAAAGAAAATTTCAGGCCAATGTCCCTGATGAACACGGATGCAAACATCCTCAGTAAAATACTGGCAAACTGAATCCAGCAGCACATCAAAAAGGTTATCCACCACAATAAAGTCAGTGCCATCTCTGGGATGCAAGGCTGGTTCAATAAACATAATCCATCACATAAACAGAACCAATGACAAAAACCACATGATTATCTCAATAGATGCAGAGAAGACCTTTGACAAAAATCAACACTCCTTCATGCTAAAAACTCTCAAGAAACTAGGTATCGATGGAACATATCTCAAAATAAAGAGTTATTTATGACAAACCCACAGCCAATATCATACTGGATGGGCAAAAGCTGGAAGCATTCCCTTTGAAAACTGGCACAAGACAAGGATGCCCTCTCTCACCACTACTATTCAACATAGTATTGGAAGATCTGGCCAGGGCAATCAGGCAAGAGAAAGAAATAAAGGGTATTCAGATAGGAAGAGAGGAATTCAAATTGTCTCTGTTTGCAGATGATATCACTGTATATTTAGAAAACCCTATCGTCTCAGCCCAAAATCTACTTAAGCTGATAAGCAACTTCAACAAGTCTCAGGATACAAAAATCAATATGCAAAAATCACAAGCATTCCTATACACCAATAATAGACAAACAGAGAACCAAATCATGAGTGAACTCCCATTCACAATGCTACAAAGAGTATAAAATGCCTAGGAATACAACTAACAAGGGATGTGAAGGGCCACTTCAAGGAGAACTACAAACCACTGCTCAACGAAATAAGAGAGGATACAAACAAATGAAAAAACATTCCATGCCATGGATAGGAAGAATCAATATCGTGAAAATGGCCATACTTCCCAAAGTAATTTAAAGATTCAATGCTATCCCCCCATCAAGCTACCATTGACCTTCTTCACAGAATTAGAACAGTTTTTTAACTAACTTACAAACTGTGCTAAGGAAAAGCTATAACCATGAATTGAATGCTCAATAATATGCTTCCAGTCAAAGGGCTATATGACTAGTTCCAGATTTGATTGCTATGATTCATACATTCCAAAGGCCTCATGTTTCTCCATATCATAACACAGTTAGGTTTCATTGGTCTCTAGGGAGAGGTAAGGAATTAATTCCTTACAAATCTCAGGAATACAAAATCAATCTGCAAAAATCACAAGCATTCCTATACAGCAATAATAGACAGAGAGCCAAATCATGAGTGAACTCCCATTCACAATTGCTACAAAGAGAATAAAATACCTAGGAATACAGCTTGGAAGCCACAGCTTGGACACCCAACAAAAAAATAAAGACAAGCTGGCATCTGAGCAGAACAGGTGAGAAAAACTAGATGGAGGCATCCCATCCATGGGCAAAAATGTGCCTTTTTAGTGATTTTTTCAGTGAAGTATTGCAAAACAGGACATATACACAATGTGATTACTCACATTCTCATCTAATATGAGATTTTTAAGGTCTGCTGTTTCCAACAGATTTTGAGGTACCAATTATTTTGGTCAATGCCATGTAAAAAATGAGGCAATAAACAATAAAAAATTTCAATGCTTGTAAATGTTATTGTTTCTAAAACTTATTTTTCCCAAAAGAGATTTAGATGAGATTTCTTTGAATTATCTCTGGTTTAATGGAAAGGTCAAATTAATAAGACTAAGTCTCACACTCTAGATAATTGTCAATGAAAAACTAAAAAGACTTCAACTGTGAGGAAAAACTTAAGGAAAAGCATATACACATGAGTTGGCCTATGGCCTCAAAATCTGAAATGTGCATGGAGCCAGAGGAGACTGGTTCAAAGACAAGTTAGACAGCTGAATGCTGTAGTACCATGTGTTTTACTATTTGAATAATCAGTGATTACAGCAGCAAAGGTTATCAAAAAAACTCTGATTCTAGAGCATATGAGTGTAAAGAAAGTAAATGAATAGAAGAGTCATTAAAATCCATGACATTCTTGACTTAACCCTGAAACCTAAGTAACTGAAGGGCAATGGTGAAAAGAAGCTGGGACTATGATATAAAAGCCCTTACTAAGCACCATGTTAGCCTTAGCAAAACGGAGGTCAACGAAAGGATTAATGACAGTGATAGCCTCATGTTCTGGGAGCCTATTCTGTGCCAAGCACCATAAAAGTTCTTTATGTGCATTAGCTCGTTTGATTTAACCCTCTCAGCAATATTAGTATTAGTATCAGTAGTAGTAATAGTAGTAGTAGTGGTAGCGGTAGTAGTAGTAGTAGTAGTTAGCCTCAGAGATTAAGTAACTAAACTGCCAAGGTGAGAAAGCTTGTAAGGGATGAGCCAGGATATGAACACAAGTCAGTTTGACTCCAACATGTTAATAATTCCTAAAGAGAGCTCCAAAATTTCATTATTTTATTTGTCAAAAAGTTTTTAAAGACGTTTGACAGTTTCAAAAATCCCAAATAAGATTAAGATAGCCTCCTAACTGCACAAAACAGAAATGTAGCAAACCATATAATAAAAGTTAATCAAAGACAACAATGGAATCATATCATGTAACAAAGCATGTTCAATTAGAACCTCTCACAGAGTCAGACCTCTCACCCTAGAATCCATGCTATTGTTGGACAGTTCTAATTACTAAGTTCTCTATACTGAGTTGAAGTCCTTCTTCCTTTAACTTCCATGCATGGGTCCCTTCCTACCGTATGTATACATAGATATAGAGTGAATTTCATCTCCATATTTTAGAGGCAGCCAAGATATCCCATATCTATCTTCTCTTTTTTTTTTGATACAGAGTCTCACTCTGTCGCCCAGGCTGGAGTATAATGGCACAATCTCGGCTCACTGTAACCTTCGCCTCCTGGGTTCAAGCAATTCTCAAACTGCCTCAGCCTCCTAAGTAGCTAGGATTACAGGCACATGGCACCATGCCTGGCTGATTTTTGTATTTTTAGTAAAGATGGGTTTTTCCATGTTGGTCAGGCTGCTCTCAAACTCCTGATCTGGTGATCCACCGGCCTCGGCAGCCCAAAGTGCTGGGATTACAGGTGTGAGCCACTGTGCCCAGCCTATCTTCTCTTAAGTGAAATAGCTGTTTCTTCAACCATTCCTCACATTAGAGTTTTCCTGACCTTTGGACCTCCTGTTCATTTACATCTAGACTCAACTTCACCTTACGAATCCCTTCACATATAATACCAAATCTGAATAGATCCTTCTAGAATGGTCTGTTAGGGAGTAGAGCAGAACTATTAGAGACCATTACCTCTTTTGCTTTGGATGTTATTTTTGTAACCTGAAATCAATTAAACTTTCTTTTTTGTCATCACATAACACTGATGACCTACTCATACTGAGCCCTCAGTCTTTTTTGTATACATGCTTATCCCAGGTACATGAATTAGAGGCCTCAAATGTAAGACTTTGTATTTACCTCAATGGAATTTTATTTTATGAAACTTGACTAAATCCTAAACTGTCAAGATTGACTTGTCCAGTGGCTCCGAAGGAAAGAGTGAGTGAAGTAACTGTGAAGCAGCTCACTGTTGTCAGGGATCTCTGGGACCTTAATTGCAGGAGATCCCATAACCCCATTCCCATTCACAATAACCACAAGTAGAATAAAATAACTGGGACTACAGCTAACCACAGAGGTGAAAGATCTCTATAATGAAAATTTACAAAACACTGTTGAAAGAAATGAGATGACACAAACAAATGGAAAAACATTCCATGCTCAAGGATAGGAAGAATCAATATTGTTAAAGTGGCCGTACTGCCCAAACAGTTTACAGATTCAATGCTACTCCTACAAAACTACCAATATCATTTTTCACAGAATTAGAAAAATCTATGCTAAAATTCATGGAACCAAAAAAAGAGCCTGAATAGCAAAAGTATCCTAAGTAAAAAGAACAAAGCCAAAAACATCACACTGCCCACCTTCACACTATACTGTAAGGCTACAGTAACCAAAACAGCACAGTACTCTTACAAAAACAGATATATACACCAATGGAACAGAATAGAGAACCCAGAAATAAACTCGCTGGGGAAAGTACTCTCTGTTCAATACATGGATTTGGTATAACTAGCTAGCCATATGCAGAAGATTGAAACTGACCCCTTACCTTTCACAATATAAAAAAATTAACTCAAGATGGATTAAAGACTTACATGTAAAACCTAAGTTGAAGAAAATCTAGGAAATACTTTTCTGGACATTAGCCTTGGCAAAGAATTTATGCCCCAAGAGCAACTGTAACAAAAACAAAAATTGACAAGTGCAACCTAATTAAACTAAAGAGCTCCTGCACAGCAAAATAAACTACCAATGGAATGAACAGACAACCTACAGAATGGGAGAAAATATTTGCAAACTATGCATCTAACAAAGGTCTAATACTCAGAATCTTTAAGAACTTACATAATTCAACAAGCAATAAACTCCATTAAAAAATGTGCAAAAAACATAAATGGATACTTCTCAAGAAGAAATGCATGTGGCCCACAAACATTTGAAAAAATTCTTAACATCACTAATCATTAGAGAAATGTAAATTAAAACCTTAATAAGATACCATCTCACACCAGTCTGAATGGCTATTATTAAAAAGTCAAAAGAAAAACCCCCACAGATGTTGGCAAGATAATGGAGAAAAGGGAATGCTTACATACTCTTGGTGGAAATATAAATTAGTTCAATCACTGTGGAAAGCACTTTGGATATTTTTCAAAGAACTTAAAACAGATCTACCATTCAACCCAGCAATCTCATTACTGAGTATATACTCAAAGGAAAATAAATCATTCCACCAAAAAGACGCACACACTTATATGTTCATTGCAGTGCTATTCACAGTAGCAAAGACAAGGAATCTGTTTAGATGCCCATCAGTGGTGGACTGGATTATAAAAATATGGCATATATACACCATGGAATACTACTCAGCCATCAAAAACAACAAAATCATGTCATTTGAGGCAACATGGATGCAGCTAGAGGCCATAATTCTAAGAAAATTAGCACAGGAAAAGAAATCCAAATGTTCTCACTTATAAGTGAGAGCTAAACATTGAGTACACATGGATGCAAAGATAGGAAGAACAGATGCTGAAGACTACTGGGACCGAGTGGGGAAGAGAGGTAAGGGTTCAAAAACTATCCAGTTCAATGCTCACTACCTGGGTAACAGAAGCTTTCTTACACCAAATCCCAGCAAAACTCAATTTACCTGTGTAACAAACCTGCATGTATACCCCCCAACCTAAAACAAAAATCTAAAATAAATTATAAAATATCACTGAGATAGGTTTTCATGATTTTTCCTCTTATTTGTAATAATTTTTTAAAGTTAAAATGTATTTGACTAAAACAAACATACATTAAAAAAATAAAAGCAAATTTAAAAAATTGATTGGTGTTATTTTCAAGTCAAAGACTCATATAGATACGAGACCATAGAGAGGTTTTTTTTGTTTTGCTTTGTTTCCCCTTCTACCAATTTGACTGGTAATGTTCTAGATGGTGGGTGCTTTGTCAACCTAGGTCCCAGAGTAGGGACAACAGTGTAGTGCAACCAAATCCCCTGCTGGGTCACAGTGGACAGGGATCGAGGAATACTCCTTTGCTGTTTCAAGCCATTCAGATTTTGGTATGACTTGTTACTACAGCCTGACCTAGCCTGGTGAATAGAAACCCTTAAGTTTGTGACATAGCAGCTGACTCACTTGGTACCAGATGCTAGTTTCAGCAGTTCATCCCTCTTACATAATTTGAACGCTAAAGAGCTCCTATCTCACTCAATATTATTAGGAAATAATTCAGAACTGCTGCGGTTGCCCTATCTGTGAAATGTGCCATTATTGCCACTACACATGCACACACACATCATGCTCAGGTTATTTTTTCCCTTCATAAGCAGAATTCTGCCAAAGGACTGGTTTTAAAGTCTAAGGTTTCTTCACTTGTGCACTGGTACAATGACTCCCAAGATAGATGCATGCAATTCTTGTCTGAAGGACTACATTACAGCATCCTGCAGACATCCAGATACTCAGTTTAATCACATGTGTCATGTTCTTTTGTTCACAAAATGCCATCACCACACAAAAGGATCCTGTGTTATTTTCTCTAGTGGATGGTTAGGGTGGGATTACATTATTGGAAACCACAGGGAAATGTTCTAAAAATTACAGATGGAATTCCTGATATGTGGCAGGAGGAATCTGACCTTTAACCAAATGGCTAGGTCCAGGAAGATGCTGGAATCGTAATTTAATTTTATAAACTCTAACAGGAACCACAAGACAAACTACTTCAGCTCATACCAATCAATTCTTTATCCAAGTAATGACTGTAAGATGCAGTATGTCTATCACTTAATCACCACTCACTGTTTTCTCAGAATTTTATGTGTTTTCTCTTGTTCCTAAGAAGGTTGTAAATAACTGAAGAGCAAAAGTATCTTATATTTCAGTTAAACAAACTACATCTCCTGGCAACACTGAGACTAGAGTGCTCAACCAATAACATCTTTTTAACACTATTAATGATACTTTTGACACCACCAATTAATTTAAAACATAATTTACTAAAAATATAACAAAACCTAAATTAAGAATAAAGTTTACATTTAGATAGCAAAAACAAATTTTAACAAGAAAGCCCTAAAGATGATTTTATTGTTTTCTTTATAATTTTTTCAGAGTAGCTGTAAATACCCTTTCTCTGTATTTTTTATTAGCTATTATTCATGACTGTCATATATTTAATTGCACACTTAATTTTCATTATTAGGAAAAATAAAAGTTGTTATATACTTAAAATGTTTACATATGTCCAGAGAATATTCAAGAATACTTCCACTGAATCTTTGGGTGTCATCAGAATTAGAGTATCTGGCATCTCTTACAGGTTTAACAGTAGAATGAATATAACAGAAACGTTATTTTCTCTTTGTAGACCAAGTAACACCATTACTCCTATTTTTATTTTCTCAAATATCTTGCTAGAACTCATTCAAGAAAGGTCAAAATATAAAAACCCAACTTACAAAACAAGTAATTAAAAAGTTATCATTTACTTTGGAAAAGAAAGAATGCTTCTTTGCATGGTGAGCATCTCTAAAGAATTTTAAATAATTTGATTTATTAAAAACTAAATTGCTAAAATAACAGAGTCGTCACTATCTAGGAATCAAACTGGCCATGTTCTTTCCTAGTTTACACCAACTATTATTATCCTTATTATTACTGCTGTTGTTGTTATTATTTATTGCTTTTTAAAAGAAAGGATCTCACTCTGACAGCCAGGCAAGAGTGCAGTGGCACAATCATGGCTTACTACAACCTTGACCTCCCAGGTTCAAGTGATTCTCCCATCTCAGCCTCCCGAGTAACTGGAACCACGTGCATGCACCACCATGCCTGGGTAATTTTTTAAAAACATTTTTGTAGGGACAGGATTTCCTTTTGTTGCCCATGGTGACCTCGAACTCCTAAGCTCAGGCAATCCTCTTGCCTCAGCTTCCCATAGTGCTAGGATTACAGGCATGCGCCATCACGCCCAGACAAAACTGCCCTCTTAATCTCTGGTGATGGCTCTATCCACAAATATTAAATATGATTTTTTTATAATAATATAACAAATGTTAGACCTAGGATTGAACACCCTTTCTACTTTGAGTCTGAATACAACATAATTTCCATAGCCACCAAAGCTAAATGTCTCTCTAAATCAGCCTTCCTCTTAACTTAGAGCTATAGGCTCCTGACTCTCTCAGGGTTTTGGTCTCTGACTCTTTCAATGATTCCCTCTCCAATGACCTCATGCTCTCCCCCTCCTTCCAACCCAAAGAGAGGTAACATGCTTTCCTCATCCCCTCTGTTGTCCAGACTCATGGGGAAGGCAAAGTCATCGGGGCTGAGAATAGCCAATGAATAGGTCAAAGGCACAGACTGAGACCTGAAGAACAGCAAAGCATCACCAGCCAGATGGGGTTGGGGAGAGGGAGTGCAAACGTAAAGGGACTCTTCCTGCTGAGAAAGATTCTTAATATTAGGTATTTCAAAGTAAAAACTGTCTTGCTATAATAAATGTCAGTTGGCCCCAACTTTACATTGTAGGAGTAAACTTCCCAAACTATTTTTATTATTTTAAAAAGACAAATGGAAATAAGCCCTGAAATAAAGAAGCATAAGTTAACTAAAATATCAAATTTCTTTGCTTTAGGCTGAACTGATGACAAATCAGCACATTAACTTTAGTTATCTCATGACTGAGAGTTATAGACATCTCATTTAATATATAAGAAAGTGACTTTTTTATAATAAATGTAGTCTGAGTTGTTTTTCTGTCTACATTTTGAGTTTTTAGAAAACTCATTTAAAAAGTTAGAACAGAGAAACTGCAATTAATTAATTAAAAGAGATTTATGAGATATAGCAACTAATTGAAATGTGTAGGCTTTGTTTAAATCCAGATTCAAACAAACGGTTAAATAATATTTTTGAGGGGCCAGTTCCAGTGGCTCATGCCTGCAGTCCCAGCTGCTTGGGAGGCCAAGA
The DNA here is from genome assembly GCA_036589455.1 of Ateles fusciceps. Taxonomy (NCBI): domain Eukaryota; kingdom Metazoa; phylum Chordata; class Mammalia; order Primates; family Atelidae; genus Ateles; species Ateles fusciceps. The sequence goes on along the minus strand of JAZHEH010000572.1, from coordinate 9,496,051 downwards.
CAGGAGGATTGCTTGAGACTAGGAGTCCAGGGTTACAGTGAGCTGTGATCATGCTACTACATTCCAGCCTGGGCGACAGAGTGAGACCCCATCTGTAAAAATATATATACATATTTTTGAGGCAATAAGAGAAATTTGAATGTTGATTGGGTATTAAATGATAAAAAGGAATTATCACTAAACTTGAAATGATGATGGCATTGTAGTTACAAGAAAAAAATCCTTATCAATTGGGCATACATACTGAACTATTAACATATAAAATTGTAGGATCTGGGGATTGGCTTTTAAAATACTCTGGCTGGCCAGGCGCAGTGGCTCACACTTACAATCCCAGCACTTTGGGAGGCCGAGGCAGATGGATCACAAGGTTAGGAGTTCGAGACCAGCCTGTCCAATATGGTGAAACCCCATTTCTACTAAAAAATACAAAAATTAACCAGGCATGGTGGCGCATGCCTGTAGTCCCAGCTACTCAGGAAGCTGAAGAAGGAGAATTGCTTGAACCCAGGAAGCAGAGGTTGTAGCGAGCTGAGATTGTGCCACTGCACTCCAGCCTGGGTGACAGAGTGAGACTGTCTCAAGTAAACAAACAAACAAACAAACAATACTCTGGCCAAAATAAAATAGGAGCAAATAATCTGGAAGAAACAAGATTGACAAAAAGTTAATTGTTGAAGCTGGGCAATAGATACATGGAGACCATTGCCCTATTTTTAAGCTATTTTTATGTATGTTGAAGATTTCCATAATTTAAAAAAATTAGCTTTAAAAATACATTTTCAACAACAGCATTCAAGGGGAAAATAATACAAAGAGACTTTGTGAAAAAATGTTAGAAACTGCTCTCGATCATTTGGCACAAGGAATGTTTAAATCAAGAGATTCAAGGGGAAAGAGATCAATGACGTAGAATGGTGAAAGAAGATTTCAGCAAGGAGGTGCTAATGGAACTGGAACTTAAGGAATCATAATGGAAAACAATTTAAAATAAGATAAATAGATTTTGATTAGGAGAGATTTTCTTTAATGAAAGATACGAATGACCACCTAAACCCCAGATCATGGTATAAGAGATCTAAATTAAGTTTATGTGAAAATAATAATAAAAATATCAATAATAATAACACAACTGGCCACAATTGAGTGCTTACCACTTGCCAGGAACTATGCAAAACACTTTGCATTATTTCATTTTCATGTTGCTGATAAAGACATACGCAAGAAAGACTGGGCAAGTTACAAAAAAAAAAAAAAAAAGAGGTTTAATGACCTACCGTTCCACATGGCTGGGGAGGCCTCATAATCATGGTGGGAGGCAAGGATGAGCAAGTCACATCTTACATGGAGGGTGGCAGGCAAAGAGAGAGATTAGGCAGGGAAACTCCCCCTTACAATACCATCAGATCTCATGAGGCATATTCACTATCATGACAACAGCACAGGAAAGACTTGCCCCCATGATTCAGTTACCTCCCACTGGGTCCCTCCCACAATGCATGGGAATTTAGGATGAGATTTGGTTGGGGACACAGCCAAACAATATCATTCCACCCCTGGCCCCTCCCAAAACTCATGTCCTTACATTTCAAACCAATCATGCCTTTCCAACAGTCCTCCAAAGTCTTAATTCACTTCAGGAGGCCAGACACAGTGGCTCATGCCTGTAATCCCAGCACTTTGGGAGGCCGAGGAGGGCAGATCACCTGAGGTCAGGAGTTCGAGACCTGCCTGGCCAACATAGTGAAAACTCATCTCTACTAAAAACATAAAACTTAGCTCGGTGTGGTGGCACATGCCCATAATGCCAGCTACTCAGAAAGCTGAGGGAGGAAAATTCCTTGAATCCAGGAGGCAGAGGTTGCAGTGAGCCAAGATCATGCCACTGCTCTCCAGCCTCGGTGACAGAACAAGACTCTCTCAAAAAAAAAAAAAAAAAAAAAATCTAACTCCTTTCAGCATTAACTCGAAAGTTCACAGTCCAACAACTTATCTAAGACAAGTCCCTTCCACCTATGAGCCTGTAAAATCAAAAGCAAATTATGTACTTCCTAGATACAATGGGACTACAGGCATTGGGTAATGGGAGCCATTCCAAATGGGAGAAATTGGCCAAAACAAAGGGGCCATAGGTCCCATGCAAGTCCAAAATCCAGTGGGGCAGTCAAACCTTAAACCTCCAAAATAATCTCCTTTGATTCCATGTCTCACAAATAGGCCACGCTGAAGCAAGGGTTGGTTTCCCATGCTCTTAGGCAACTCCACTCCTGTGGCTTTGCAGGGTACAGCCTCCCTCCTGGCTGTTTTCACAGGCTGGTGTTGAGTGTCTGCAACTTTTACAGATGCATGGTGCAAGCTGTCATTGGATCCACCATTCTGGGATCTGTTGAATGGTAGTCCTCTTCTCACAGCTCCACTAGGCCTCAGCAGGGACTCTGTGTTGGGGGTCCAACCCCACATTTCCCTTCTGCACTGCCTTAGCAGAGGTTCTCCATGACAGCCCTACCCCTGGAGCAAACTTCTGCCTGGACATCCAGGCATTTCCATACATCCTCTGAAATCTATGAGGTGGTTCCCAAACCTCAATTTTTGACTTCTGTGCACCTGCAGGCTCAACACCACATGGAAGTTGCCAAAGCTTAGGGCTTGCACCCTCTGAAGCCACAGATCAAGCTCTACGATGGCCTCTTTCAGCCATGGCTGGAGTGGCTGGGACACGGGCACCAACTCTCTATGCTGCACACAGCACAGGAACCCTGGGCCTGGCCCACTAAACCATTTTCTCCTAGGCCTCTGAGCCTGTGATGGGAGGGGCTGCTGTGAAGACTGCTGACATGCCCTGGAGACATTTTCTCCATTGTTTTAGGGATTAAAATTTGGCTCCTCATTACTTACACAAATTTCTGCAGCTGCTTAAATTTCTCCTCAGAAAATGGGTTTTTCTTTTCTACCGCATTGTCATGCCACTGCTTCCCTTATAAAACTGACTGCCTTTAACAGCACCCAAGTTACTTCTTGAATGCTTTGCTCCTTAGAAATTTCTTCTGCCAGATATCCTAAATCATCTCTCTCAAGTCCAAAGTTCCACAAATCTCTAGGGCAAGGGCAAAATGCCACCAGTCTCTTTGCTAAAACATAACAAGATTCACCTTTACTCCAATTCCCAATAAGTTCTTCATCTCCATCTGAGACCACCTCTGCCTGGACCTTACTGTCCATATTGCTATGAGGCTTTTGGTCAAAGCCATGCAACAAGTCTCTGGGAAGTTCAAAACGCCCACGTTTTCCTGTTCTTCTGAGCCCTCCAAACTCTTCCAACCTCTGCCTGTTACCCAGTTCCAAAGTCATGTCCACATTTTCAGGTATCTTTTCAGCAGCGCCCTACTACTGGTACCAATTTACTCTATTAGTCCATTTTCACACTGCTGATAAAGACATACCCGAGACTGGGCAATACAAAAGAAAGAAATTTAATGACTTGCAGTTCCACATGGCTGGGAAGGCCTCACAATCATGGCAGAAGGCAAGAAGAAGCAAGTCACATCTTTAATGGATGGAAGCAGGCAAAGAGAGATTGGATGGGGGAAATTCCCCTTATAATATTGTCAGATCTGGTGAGACTTATTCGCTATCATAAGAACGGCATGGGAAAAGTTGCCCCCATGATTCAATTACCTTCCACTGGGTCCCTCCCACAACACGTGAGAATGCAAGATGAGATTTGGGTCGGGACACAAACAAACCACATTGCACTTCATACACATTTCTCATTTAAGCCTCACAGCAATCTTATGAAGAATGAGCTATTACCAGCCCCCAATCTACCTCTTTCATATTTGAAGAAACTGAGCTCAGAGAGATAAAAAATAACTTACTAAAAGTCACATGTTAAGAAAAATCAAAGCTGAGACTTAAATCCAGGTCTGTTTGAATCCAAGCCCCCAGTCCTTAAACATCTCATTATTCTATTCCCTTGTAACACAGCACATTTTTCTACATATAAGGAAAGCATAAGGGACATTTGGGGCTATGGTTCCTGGCATTTGCGATTCCCTATTGTTGCCTGAAGTGTTTGGGGAACAATATAATAAAGAACTATGGAGACTCCCTCAGGGAAAGGTTTACAAATAAAACAAGTACACGACAGAGGAAAGAACGTGAAGTACCTAGCCTCATATTTCCGCAAAGAAGCAGGAAAGAGAAAAGAGAATTCCACATTTCTCTCACACCTAGAAGTGATTGTACCCCCAAACCTAAAATGCAATTAAAAAAAAAGAATATATTTTTTAATGAAATTGAATTACAATATTAATCTATTTTGTAACATGCTTATTTAATCTAAAATGAGTATAGGTTCATGTCATTAAATATCCATCAAAAAAAAAATACCAAAGAACAACTAGCTAAAGAAAAACTGAGAGGTATACATGCCATGGTCACATTCCCCTGCTCTTGGAATCCATTTCTACCCTAAAGACAACCCGTCTAAATATTCCAAATGTAGAGTCCAAGATTGTTCTACGCTCTCCTCCATGAAACATTTTTCTCAGGCAACAAACTCTTATCTATTTATCTATTCTATTAGCATGAAATAGGATGGTTCTCTAGCCTCTCCCAGGTATTTACATTTTATGCCTTAACACATTCCTACTCCCCCACCTCTCCCCCAGCAGCAATAAAAACAATCTCCAACCCTCCTTGATCACGCATAAAGGGCGTGTGTACTGGCGAGCCAGGGAGCTCTTCCCTGAGCCCTAAAACGTGCAGAATCTGACTAGTAAATTCCTCATGTAATGATGTTAAGGATTTGGTACACTATCTCTCATAGTCCTGAATAAAAATCACCATGTGGAAGTTGGAGGAAGCGGGCTTTTATTTTCCCATGTTTTGCTGCTAATCTGCTCTACTATCTTTGGCAAGTCGCTTCGCCTCTCTGGGCTTCAGATTCCTTATTTGTAATGGGCCAGGACCATAATTAAGAATTGGTTTTATAGCTTATTTCTAGTTGCAGAATCCTTTCATCAAATGACATCTTTCAGGGGAACCTACAGTGCATAACAGACAAAAAGTGAAACTACTAAGTAAGGAGGGGCAAGGAGACCCCTTTCTGTGCTCCTTTATAATACATCATGTTAAGGTGCTTCACAGCTTCAACATTCCATGATTATAAGTAAACTTCCTGCAGTCTGAGAAGGAGGCAGGGTCCCAAGTGGGCAGCTGCACCAGAAGTCTCTTGGCCCCCAGATGGCTGCCCTCTTTATCAATGAGCCTCCTCCTATAGCAAATAAGCAAAAACAAATCCCACAGAAACCAAGTCCGATGTGAGGACTCAGGGAGCCAAGTGAATACTCAACTCCATCCAGGCAAACTAAAATACACTTCAAGAAAGAGATAAGGTTTATGTAAAGGAAACTAACACAATCACTTAAAAGAATTTCAACACTAAACCACTTTAGCCACGCCACTGGGAGGCTGCAAAACATCAAGGTCAGCCCTGAAAGAAAAGATTTCACAGGGACCCATGCCTTGATTTTCCTCTTTTGTTTCTCATTGCCCTGGGTCAACCTCTTTGAGGTTACTAAGTGCAGGAAGTGTCAGTGGCACAGTACCCAGGCATTTCTCCTGGCTCTGAGTCTTGCAGGACCTCAGCACACTGGTAATGGAGTTATAGGATGAATGACTACAAATTAATAATCTGGAATCTGAATATATCGGACAAAAGCAGCTAACTCAAGAGGGTCATCAGATGAAAAACAAAACAACTTATTTTTGAATTTCAGATAAACAACAAGTTTCAGCTATCTGAATTTCAGATAAATGACCAATGTTTTCAGTGTATATCCCAAATATGATGGACTTTCTGAAAAGCAGTTATTTGTCTGAAATTGAAATTTAATTGAGCATCCCATATTTTAATTTACTAAACTTGGCAACTTTATCCTTTTCAAGAGACAGAGTCTCCGCGCTGTCACCCAGGCTGGAGTGCAGTGGTGCAATCATAGCTCACTGAACCTCAAACTCCTGACCTCATGCCACTCAAATTGCTGGGATTAGAAGTGTAAGCCACAGTTCCTGGCCCAAATATTTCTTTTAAACTCTTCCTTGGAAACAGTCTTTACAAGATGAGGAACATTCCTTCCACCAGTCTCTATGGAGTTAAAGCTTCAGCCTTGATTTAATGACTTTTACTGCACACACACACACACACACACACACACAAACAAAAAACCCCAACTTACACAATGCCTATCTCTCACTCCAGAGTGGGTCTTCCTAGGCTTCAAGACCCACCAAAGAGAATGGACTTCCAAAAAATTATTTTACTAAGGTACATAAGAAGAAAGTACCTTTTCAAAAATTCATTTGAGCATCAAGAATGTATGCTTTTTCCATGGTGGTTCGGAAATCATTACTTCAGAGATTAGATGACAAAGAGATAAGGCTAATTTATTATTAGTGTGGTAAAGTTTAGTGAAAACTGAATTCTAAGAGACAGTTTGCAAAAGAAAACCAAAATAAGGACTAATACTAAAATAAAGAATTGACCACATTTTTTAAAGAAGTTCAAACAAAACATTTGCAGAATACTTAAAAGTGCCTCCATGGATAGAGCCTTGTGAGAACATCATTTGAAAATACTTGCTGGCTATTCTTCAGGCCTTTGCTAGCAGCACATTTCTGCGATTCTAGTTACTCTTTGGTAGAATGTCTCCATATTTGATCCAGACTATGAGGAGAAAGGACATGATTCTCTGGATGCCTACTCAATCTCAGAAATCACAGGCTGTTAAGCCTCAACCAGGCTGAGTTCACTAGAGCCACTTTTGACCTCGGAGTTCCTCCCCCACAATGTAAATAACCCCATGTTTTCTTTTCCTGCATCCAAAAAAAAGTATACAAAGACAAATATTCTAGTGTCAGTTTCCTCATTGAGATCATGCCCCCTGTTACAATGGAAATGTTTTGCTGAGAGCTATTCATAGTAATTTCCGTTGGTAGCAATATACCCTCTGTTTCTGGTAAGTGCAAGGAAATCCACCAGCCTCTTCTTAGCAACCTCTTACTACTCACATAAAAAATGACCTATAGAAACAGGGGATGGCCACCCATAAGGTAAGAAAGTGGGTGAAGAGTCCAAGAAATAGGAAGAAGCTGGGGTGATTTTGCTTTATTCTCCTGTAATCTCATCACATTTTTGTGTATGAGAAGCAAAGTAGAAAGACATCCCAAGGTCTCCTTCTGCCTTCACAACAATCTAAATCCTCCCTCTTCAGGTAGAGAGGATTTTAGATTAAAAGAGACTTAACGGACACAACAGCCAAATAAAACAAGTAGACCATTTGGGCTCTAATGTAGCAAAACACCAAAAAAGAAATGTTATGACAATCAGACAAATTTGGATATGGACTTAGTATCAAATAAATAATATTCAAGAACTATTATTAATTTTGTTGAATGTGACAATTATAAAATTGTCCTTTTTTAGATGCATGCTAGAGTATTTAAGGGTGAAAATGCCATCCATCTACTTGTAACAGTATGTTTGAAATTTTTCATAATAGTTCTTATTTTATAAAAAAGGAGAGAGGTAGAAAACGAGTATGGCAAATTGTTGACAGTCACTGAAGCTGAATAATGAGGTTCACTGAACTCTACTTTTGTGTATGTTTGGAAATTTTCAAAATATAGTTTACTTTAAAACTCTGAAATGTGCCCCATTAAACTCAACCACAAATGCACTTTTAATTTTTACGTACTCACCCATTTTACTGATTTATCTCCCCCAGTGACTGGAAGCACAGTGTAGTGGTTAAGTTACAGGCTCTAGAGCCATACTGTCTGGGTTCAAATCACTGTCAACTCATAAGTTCTGTAACCTTCTGAAAGTTAACTTCTCAGGGCCTAAATTTCCTCATCTCTAAGATGGAAATACAGTTAACTCTTAAATAACATGGTTTGAAACCGCACAGTCCACTTATATACGGAGTTTCTTCTGCCTCTGCCATTCCTGATACAGCAAGACCAACTCCTCCTCTTCTTCCTCCTCAGCCTACTCAACATGAAGACAACAATGATGAAGACCTTTATGATGATCCACTTCCACTTAATGAATAGTAGATGTATTTCCTCTTCCTTGTGATTTTCTTAATAACATTTTCTTTTCTCTGGCTTACTCTATTGTAAGAATATAGTATATAATGCATATAAGACACAAAATGTGTTAATCAACTGTTTATGTTATTGGCAATGGTAGGCCATTAGCAGTTAAGTTTTTGAGGCATCAAAATTTATATATGGATTTCAACCACATAGGTCAGCACCCCTAACCCCTGTGTTGTTTAAGGGTTAACTTTAATCAGATTTATCTTGTTGGACTATTATTAAGATTAATGAGTTAATAAATGTATTTAGAATAGTGCCTAATATATAGTAAACATTCCATAAATGTTAGTCATTATCATTGTTAGTTAAGTAATTTCTGAAAGCATGAAGGAACTCTACAACATCATCTAGTCCAACTCCCTTATTTAGTAGAAAAAAATTTAAGGTAAAAAATGTTTTGTTTTGTTTTAAATGTCACAGTGTTAGGTAAGTCAGAACAGGTCAGAATTCAACTTTCTGCTGGAGGCATCACACTATCTGACTTCAAACTATACTACAAGGCTACAGTAACCAAAACAGCATGGTACTGGTACCAAAACAGATATATAGAGGAATGGAACAGAACAGAGGCCTCAGAAATAATGCCACACACCTACAACCATCTGATCTTTGACAAACCTGACAAAAACAAGGTTTTTGGGGAAAGGATTCCCTATTTAATAAATGGTGAAAAGATTCCCTATTTAATAAATGGTGTTAGGAAAACCTGCTAGTCATATGCAGAAAGCTGAAACTGGATCCCTTCCTTACAGTTTATACAAAAATTAACTCCAGATGGATTAAAGATTTAAATATAAGATCTAAAACCATAAAAACCCTAGAAGAGACCTAGGCAATACCATTCAGGACATAGGCATGGGCAAAGACTTCATGACTAAAACACCAAAAGCAATGGCACCAAAAGCCAAAATTGACAAATGGGATCTAATTAAACTTAAGAGTTTCTGCATAGCAAAAGAAACTATCATCACAGTAACAGGCAAACTACAGAACAGGAGAAAAAATTTGTAGCCTACCTATCTGACAAAGTGCTACTATCCAGAATCTACAAAGACCTTAAATAAATTTACAGAAAAAAAAAAACAAAAAAAAAAAAAACATCAAAAAGTGGGCAAAGGACATGAACAGACAGATCTCAGAAGAAGACATTTATGCCAACAAACATGAAAAAAACTCATCATCACTGGTCATTAGAGAAATGCAAATTGAAACCACATTGAGATACCAACTCACACCAGTTAGAATGGTGACGATTAAAAAGCCAGGAGACAGTTGCTGGAGAGGATGTGGAGAAATGGGAACTCCATTGTTGGTGGGAGTGTAAATTCATTAAGCCATTATGGAAGACAGTGTAGCAATTCCTCAAGGATCTAAAACTAGAAATACCATTTGACGCAGCAATCCCATTACTGGGTATATACCCAAAGAATTATAAACCGTTCTATTATAAAGACACATACACACATATGTTTATTGTAGCACTATTCACAACAGTAAAGATTTGGAACCAGCCCAAATGCCCATCAATAATAGACTGGATAAGAAAATGTGGCACATATACACCATGGAATATTATGCAGCCATAAGAAAGCATGAGTTCGTGTCTTTTGCAAGGACACAGATGAAGCTGGAAACCATCATTCTCAGCAAACTAACCCAAGAACAGAAAAGCAAACACTGCATGTTTTCACTCATAATTGGAAGTTGAACAATGAGAACACATGGACATGAGGGAGGGGAACATCACACACTGGGGACGGTTGGGGGTGGTAGGGGGCTGGGAAGAAATAGCATTAGGAGAAATACCTAATGTAGATGACGGGGTGATGGATGCAGCCAACCACCATGGCACATGTATACATATATAACAAACATGCGTGTTCTGCACATGTACCCCAGACCTTAAAGTACAACAAAAAAATAAAAATAAATAAAGAATTCAGCTTTCCTAGAACCCAGGCCAAAGTTCCTTTCCCTACACTTTACTTACTTTAAGATATATTCAATATTGAATTGAGTCAGTGTCTACCATGCTTTCTACTCAGTACTCAGTAAAATATTAAGTCTTTTCAGTAATGTAACATCTAGTTGAGATACAGTAATAATCCTGGATTTTCTATAGAGGCTTTCACTTTTCAAAGCACTTCTAACAAGTTCAAGGACAGGAAAAACATCTATGGTGATGGAATAGTGGTTGCCTCAAGGTGGGAAGGATTGGTTGAAAAGGAATATGAAAGGGACATGCAAGACATTTCTGGGATGATAGAAATATACTATATCTTGATTGGAGTGTTGGTTACGTAGATGTACAGGCATACCTTGGAGATATTGCAAGTTCAGTTCCATACCAATGGAATAAAGTGAATGTTGCAGTAAAGTGAGTCACACAAATTTTTTGTTTCCTAGTATATGTAAAAGTTATGTTTACACTACACTGTAGTCCATTAACTGTGCAATGGCATTACATCTAAACATCAGTGTGCATGCCTTAATGTTAAAATGTTGTATTGGCCAGGCACAGTGGCTCATTGCTGTAATCCCAGCACTTTGGGAGGCCAAGGCGGGTGGATCACCTGAGGTCAGAAGTTTGAGACCAGCCTGGTCAACATGGTGAAACCCTGTCTCTACTAAAAATACAAAAATTAGCCAGGCATGGTGGCATGCGCCTGTAATCCCAGCTACTTGGGAGGCTGAGGCAGGAGAACTGCTTGAACCTGGGAGGCAGAGGTTGCAGGAGCCAAGATCAGGCCATTGCACTCCAGCCTGGGCAACAAGAGTGAAACCACCTCTCCAAAAAAAAAAAAAAAAAAAAATGCTGTATTACTTTAAAAATGCTAATGATCACCTGAGCCTTCAGTGAGTCATACTCTTTTTGCTGGTAGAAGGTCTTGCCTTGATGCTGGTGATTGCTAACTGATCAGGCTGCTGAAGGCCTAGGTGGCTTTGGCAATTTCTTAAAATAGGATGACAATGAAGTCTGCCACATCAATTGACTCTTTTGAGAGAATCTCTGTAGCATGTGATGCTGTTTGATAGCATTTTACTCACAGTAGAATTTCTTTCAAAATTGGAGACAGTCCTCTCAAACCCTGCCACTGCTTTATCCAGTAAGTTTATGTAATATCCTAAATCCTATGTTGTCATTTCAACAACGTTCATAGCATCTTTACCAGGAGTAGTTTCCATCTCAAGAAATCACTTCCTTTACTCATCCATAACAAGCAACTTCTCATCCATTCAAGTTTTATCATGAGACTATAGCAATTCAGTCACATGTTTAGGCTCCACTCCTAATTCTAGTTCTCATGCTATTTAGATCACATCTGCAGTTACTTCTTCCCCTGAAGTTGTAAATCCCTCAAAGTCATCTACAAGGGTTGAAATCAACTTCTTCCAAACGTCTATTAATGTTGATATTTAGGCCTTCTCCCATGAGTCATGAATGTTCTTGATGGTATCTACAATGGTGATTCCCTTCCAGAAGGTTTTCAATTTACCTTGTACAGATCCATCAGAGAAATCACTATCTATGGCAGCTATAGCTTTATGAAATGTGTTTCTTAAATAATAAGTCTTGAGAATCGAAACTACTCCTTGATCCCTGGTTGCAGAATGAATGTTGAGTTACCAAGTATGAAGACAACATGAATCTCCTTGTATATCTCCATCAGAGCTCTTGGGTGACCAGGTGCATTGTCAATGAGAAGTAACATTTTGAAAGAAATATTTTCTTCTGAGCAGTAAGTTTCAACAGTGGGCTTAAAATACTCAGTAACCATGCTATAAACAGATGTGCTATCATCTAGGCTTTGTTGTTCTATTTACAAAGCACAGGCAATGTAGACTTAGCCTTAGGATTTTCCGAATGGCAAATAAGCATTGGCTTCAACTTCAAGTCACCAGCTGTATTAGCCTTTAACAAGAGAGTTAGCCTATCCTTTGAAACTTTGAAGCCAGGCAGTAACTTCTCTCTAGCTATGAAAGTCCTAGATGGCACCATCTTCCAATATGAGGCTGTTTCACCTACACTGAAAATCTGTTGTTTAGTGTAGCCATCTTCAGCAATGATCTTAGCCAGATCTTCTGGATAACTTGCTGAAGCATGTATATTAACACTTGCTGCTTCAACTTGCACTTCTGTTTTATAAAAATGGCTTCTTAAACCTCTGAATTAACCTCTGCTACCTTCTAACTTTTCTTCTGAAGCTTCTTTACTTCTCTAAAATTTCATAGACTTGAAGAGAGTTAGGGCTTTGCTCTGGATTAGGCCTTGGCTTAAGGGAATGTTGTGGCTGGTTTCATCTCCTATCCAGACCACTCAACCTTTCTGCATATCAGCAAAAAGGTTATTTTGCTTTCTTATCATTCATGTATTCACTGGAATAGCACTTTAAATTTCCTTCAAGAACTTTTCCTTTGCATTCACAACTCAGCTAACTGTTTGGTACAAGAAGCCTGGATTTTAACCTGTTTTAGCTTTCAACATGCCTTCCTCACAAAGCTTAGTCATTTCTAGTTTTTTATCTAAAGTGAGAGACATGCAATTCTTGCTTTCATGTGAACACTTAGAGGCCATTGTAGGGTTATTAATTGGGCTAATTTAAACATTGCTGTGTCTCAAGGAATAGGGAGGCCTGAGGAAACGGAGAGAGAAGGGAAACAGTCAGTCAGGCGGGCAGTCAGAACTCACACATTTATGAAGTTTGCTATTTTATAGGGGCATGGTTTGTGGCACCCCAAAACAATTACAATAGTAACATCAATGATCAGTGATTATGGATCGCCATAACAGATATAATAACCACTAAAAAGTTTAAAATATTGCAAGAATTACCAAAATGTGATACAGAGACATGAAGTGAGCACATGCTATTGGAAAAATGGCAGCAACAGACTTGCTTGATGCAGGGTTGTCACAAACCTTAAATTTGTAAAAAAAAAAAAAACACAGTATCTGCAATGCACAATAAAATGAGGTATTCCTATATACATTCTCTAAAACTCATCAAACTGTACACTTAAGATCTATGCACTCAATCATTTGTAAATATCACCTCAAATTAAAAAAAAAACTATTTCTACATACATGTATTTATCTGGTTTCTCAATAATGTTAACTACAGCAAATAGTTATTACTTAAGAAAATTGGAAGTTCTAAAAGGGCATGTTCACTGATATATGGCAAAGCTAATGCCTGAAGTAGGTCTCTTGATTTCTGGTCCAATGTGACTTCAAATAGAAGAGTAAACAGAGACAACATAAAGCACAAACATGACTGGAAAAAGAGAGGAGGCAACAGAAGAATTGCTAACCTTGTTTGAAGAAAATATGGAGAAGATAGAGAGCATCACAGGACAGAAGGCTATGTGGGTGAAGTGGGAATTATCCAAGGCCATTGCTAATATGCTCTGACTTACTTACGCAGGTGGCATCTGCTCCTCTTTGCCAATATGTCTCAAGCTATTGAGAGCAACAATCATATTGTTCTGACTCTTTACTCAGGCCCCATAGCAGCTGCATGCAGTAAACTCCAGGCATAAAAACTGTCACTTCAGCGTTTCCTCTGGGTCACCAAATTCTGCTTCTTTATCCCTTCTCTAAACCCCTTCCCAATGACAGGACAATGTTCAGTCCCCTTTGGATAAATTCCGAGCCACCTGACTTTACTTTTTCTAATGGAAGATGCCTTGAAACAAGGAGAAGCAGAAAAAACTCTGGGCTTTCTGTGGGATAGGGTGAGTGTTTAGAGATTAAAATAAAAGTCCATTGTGCTTTATTCTTTCCTCCAGATCTTATCAACATGGAAAATAGTGCCCTTTACACAATGGCAAGGAAAAGTACGATGTGGTCTTTAATCTGTCCTTCATGTAAACACGTAGCCATTTGGCACCAAGTAAGCAAACAGCACTTTTATTAAGTGGGCAAGGGAGTGGGGGTTGGGAGGGAACCTGTCACTTTCACACAATGCATCAGAACTGGGCTGTGTAATGTCACTAAAATCTTAAGGTAGAACTACCCACTAAGGAGTTATAAATTGCTCCTGTTTTTATTAGCTTGGATAGCGGGTAGTTTAACTGCACGTAGCTGAATGACTCAGTAAAGTTCATTGACAAACACGATCCACAATGCACTAGCTTTTATGACTTGAAGGTTGCTTAAAGATCCAGGGTGTGGGGGGGTGGCAGATGGAGTGGGGTGAGGAGTGGTCCAGTTTCACTACATATCTGTCAGAGCTTGTGACCTGCATCTTTCCTGTGGATCTTAATATACAATTGAGTATTTGATTATTTCCTGTTCTATTAGTCTCTAATTGCTCCATCCCTGGTGGCTTTGCTTATCTAATTACATCAAAAGCTCCCAGGAGGAGACCTTATTATAGTGCTAGGCCATAGCAGACAATAGCCACGTACCTTTCCCACAATAGTTACTATTTCATGAGCACCTACTATGTGCCAGACATTGGATCCTTACAATTACCCAATGAGAAAGGCATTATAATCCTCACCCTACAAATAAGAAAACCACGACATGGCAGAGCTAAGACTCTATCTCACATCTAACTTAAATCCCATGTACTTTTTGTTAAAATGTGCACTCTGAATGAAGAGACCCCCCCAAACAGGCTTTGTGTGAGCAACAAGACTGTTTCTTCAGACGGGTGTGAGTGGACTGAGTCTGAAAACAGAGTTAGCAAAGGGCAGTGGGATAGGAGTTGGTTTTATAGGTTTGGGGTAAACAGTAGAAAGTTACAGTTTAGGGTGGTTTTTTCAAGCTGGGAGGGGGCCGTAGGTTTGCAAGCTGGGAGCGGGTGTAGAGTATGGAGTCACGAGGTTGACCAGTCACCAAGGTCAGTTACAAAGTCCAATGGCCTTGTAAATTGAGGCTGGAATAAGAAACAATAGAAGAATGTCTCAGGTTAGTTAGGTGCCCCAAGGGTTGATAGTTCTTCCATTTTTCATGATTTTCCAGCTACTTCAGGTTTTCTAATTCTGGAAGGCCCTCAGAGGTGTATGCTCAGGTTAAGGGAGTCACCATGCCTACCACGACGCCGTCAGACCTTATACTTTTCATTAATCCATTTCATTAATCATGACGTTTCCATGATAAGAAAACTTTTCGTAGCTATCATGACCTACATAACTCTCAAGGTTTAGTAACTGCTTTCTATTATATTAAAACTTTCCAAGTTACCCTTTTGCATTACCTATCTTAGCAATTCTTTAAAAGTTGAGTATTATCCCAATGACCAACTGCTGGAATTTACTTGTCCTGCCAGATCCATTTTCTCCATTTTCCACCCACCTCTGTCCCTTGAAAGTCCAGGCCTTTATGAACATCATTTAGTTCTCTACTCTCCGGATTTCAGTTGGGTTTAGCCTATGGTAGGCACTGGATGGAGGTCAAGGAAGGAAAGAGAGTGCTGATGATAACAATGTTTTTTCTTGCTTTTATAATTCTGACATGACCGGACACTGCAGATCTTCACTGGCCTGGCTGGGACCCACAATGGCCACAGCATCTATCTGGTGGCTCTCTTCTAGAACCATGGCTATTCTCTTTAAGACCAAACTTCTCCCTTCAGTTGCCCATGCAGTTTTAGGGCTACCAACTTCTCACTCACTATTACTAACCCCAAGGTGTTTCCACCATTCCTTGCTACTTTCCCATATAACCAAGTTACAACTAAGTAAATAGTCCCTAGGTTGAGCTTTCCTTGTTCAAAATAAAATTGTTCCATTTGAGGATCTCACTTATTTCCTGCAGGTATTCAGACTGCTACAACCTGAGCTCTGAAATCTATGTTTTAAATTACTGATCAAATGTAAAATGTCTTTTTTGTATACATTATACATTCATTCCACAAATATTTATTGAGCAACTATTATGTGTCACACACTGGGTAGCAGATGTGGCCACTCCTCTCCTTGAGCATATAATATAGTAATAGATACAAATGAAAAACTACAATTGTGCTATGTGCTTTGAAGGAAATGCACATGGCCCATTGAGATCATATGATAGGAGTCAATCTAGTCAGGGAGATCAGAAAAGGCTTATATGAAAAGAAAAACTTGAACAGATATCAAAAGGACAAATAGCTGTTTATTGGGCGTAGAAGGAAAGAAAGATCATCCCAAGGAGAAACTAATGGTTGATAAAAATCAGTACACAGGAACAGCGAAAGCAGAAGGCCACTTGAGGAAAAAAATGAAGTCAAAGAGGCTTTGTAGGCCATATTAAAAATCTGTCCTTTTTTTAGATGGACTTTCACTCTTTCACCCAGGCTGGAGTGAAGACATACAATCTTGGCTCACTGCAACCTCCACCACCTGGGTTCAAGTGATTCTCCTGCCTCAGCCTCCCAAGTAGCTGGGATTACAGGCACCTGCCACCACACCTGACTAATTTTTGTATGTTTAGTAGAGACGGGGTTTCACCATGTTGGCCAACTTGGTCTTGAACTCCTGACCTCAGGAGATAGACCCGCCTCGGCCTCCCGAAGTGCTAGGATTACAGGTGTGAGCCACCATGCCTGGCCTAAAAATCTGTCTTTACCTTCTAGTTGCAATGTGAAGACTGAATTGAAAAGCCAGAGTGAATTAACATAGACCAGATGGGAATTTATTGCTGGAGTAAACAAGGTGAAAAGTGATCAGGTGTTGGTGGAGAAGATGGAAAGAAACTGACAAATTCTCCCTCTCCCTTAATCTTCATGTGTATCATACAATTGTCTTAGGACAATAAATGCCCAACAAATGGGAAAATGCCACCTTCTCATAGTGGGATGGGAGTCAAGACACATTACTCGGCCAAGCGTGGTGATTCATGTCTATAATCCCAGCATTTGGGAGGCCAAGGCCAGCGGATCATTAGAGGTCACAAGTTCAAGACCACCCTGGCCAACATGGCAAAACCCCATCTCTACTAAAAATACAAAAATTAGCATGGCACATGGCTGTAATCTCAGCTACTCAGGAGGTTGATGCAGGAGAATTGCTTGAGCCTGGGAGGCGGAGATTGCTGCCCCACTGCACTCCAGCCTGGGTGACAGAACGAGACTGAAAGAGGATGAAACTCAATAATAAGTAATATATACAGGCTCAGGACATAAAAAACTGTCTCTGTATTGGCTTCCTGCCTTTCTCTCTAACAATTCTCACTGCTTAGAAATTCTGTAAGAGGGAGATATTGAACTCGAGTCAGGGAAACCTGAGTTCTTATCTTGGTTTGGTTACTTAATATGTTGAGTATATAATTAATTAATTTCTCTGATCTTCAGATTCTTCCTCTGTAAAATGTATTAATAAATATTTCATAGCATTGTCATAAGAATTAAATTAGGCAATACATGTGTATACATATCCCTTTAGTTAATTTAGCTAACAGAAAACTGATTTAAGAGGACTTAAACAATAAAATTATTATCTAATATAGTGGTAAGTCCTAGGATAAGGCAGATTTCAAGGTTGATTGACTTACTAGCCTAATTAACTTATTCTCAACTCTCTTCTCCATCATCCTTAATGTATTGGGTCTTTCTTGAGCTAGTTCCCCTTACAGTTATAAGTTAGAACTATCACATTTAAAGAGGGGAATATCTAAACATAAAAAGGAAATATCATCTGCAATATTGCATACTCAGGTGTGAGAAGCTTTAACCAACAATTACAGATTTATATCTCATTAAGTAGAACTAACTATAATGTAAGATACACAAGAATATGACTTTGTGTTTGTTTTGTTTACTGTTGTACCCCTAACATTCAAATAGTGGTTAGGACTCAATGACTATTTGTTGTGAATGGACTACATGTCTAAACCTATTCCAGCCATTAGAAAGCAAAGTGGGATTATCCTGTATTGGCACTTTTTCTATAAAGGGAAAAATGACAGCATAGGCTTTGTGAGCCACATACAGTCTCTGTAACACACTAGTTTTCTTTTTGCAACCTTGTAAAAACATTAAAAAAAATCTTATGGCTCTTACAATCACAGGCCTAGGACTGAATAGCCCACAGGCCATAGTTTACTGCCCCTTGGCTTAGACTGATCATTTGAAATGAAACAGATTCAAGCACCATAACCAGCATAATATGTACAGCACTCAGCTGAGTCCTCAACATATCAAAAGCACTCAGTCAATACTAGCTGCCACTGTTGTGGATAATGCTATTGTTTTTTTCTTGTTCCTGTCACTCTAGGATGGCTGAACTCTAGAATAACCTGCAATAAATCTACCATAAGAAGATGACTGTCTCTATCCTGGACTAAAGAGCATCTGGGGTACAAACCATGTGAGCCATCACGTAGAAAGATGTACTGTAAGGGAATGAGTAGACATAGAAAATAATAAGCTTAGGGTCAAAAACTAAGATTCACAAAATTAGGAGAGGATATGAGAGGTAATATGGGGAAAAATGAATTATATTCTCAAATATTAGAAAAATCAAAGTTAAAAATGTAAAATAAGTTCTTTTACAACAGGCCATCTCAGAGTCTTGAATAGGCTAATGCACAATAAGTCTTTCCTAGGTTAAAATTCTATGTAGTGTTTTCTACACAATAGAATTATTTTCCCAGAAGGCATTGCTATGACATTTGAGAAAATAGTGTTTTAAGGTTTATGGCTGACCCTCTCATCTTTGTAGCCATTATTCCTAATCATTGATAATATTTGAAACATCTAATAATCAATATAGTTTAAGACTAGCCATAGCCCTGGAGTGAAGTGGGTCCTCAATGTCCCCTGCTAAGCCTATTAACCCTTTTGTTGCTAAAGCATGAGGAGGTGGGAGGGGACCTCAAATGAGTAGGTCAGCTGGAATGGGTATTCACTAAATAGTATGAAAGGATTTCAGTATTTTAAGAAGCAATATGGTTGTACCATTATATACCAGGTGACTATCAGCCCTGTCTACATTTGCCAAACAGAAAAAGAAAGATGAAGTGGCTTTTCAAGGACTATAAACCCATAAACGGAAAAGCTGTAATTCGAATCTGGTCTTCAAGGATCCAAATCTTCTACTGCTTTCTCTCTGCCTCCCACTTTCTTTACTTGTGCGTTCCTTTTCACATCCTATGGGCCACCCCAGTTAAAGACTCAGACAAGGGAAAGAATATCAGATTTGGAGATAGGGTCTTCTTATATTCAAGTTCTACTTCTGTTATTTATTAATTGTGAGACTTTAGGCAACTAATCCAACAAGACTTAGTTTCTTCAATGGGGAAATCATGGTGATCACATCTACACATCAGGGCAGTTGAAAAACTTTGTCAAATATTAAGCACTACTCAGATGTTAGCCTTTCACATTACTTGCAAATTGGCATTTTCATCTTAAAAATGTGAATGTTGGAACTATCATCCTTTTTCCAGATAAGGAAACTCACACTTCACAGACATTAAATTATTTACCCCAGGTCACAGCTAGTGATGACAGAGCCAGGACTGATTTCAAAGCTCTTGACTTCTGATTTATGGCTATTTGCTGGGCAGCCTCCTCTAAACTCCTACCATGGGCTTCCTATAAAAAAGAGAAATGTGAATGACCCTAAACTACAGTCACAGCACCGTTGACAGGCCACTGTCATCAGCTCCAACCAAGTTTGTAGGAAGAAGTCCCGGTTTTGGCCCAGCACACATCTTCTAAAGTTCAAGACGTGCCTAGCCAATTGCTAGGTCACTCCAGCTGCTCTGGGACTAGAAGTCAATCTAGCGCCTCTGGGACTGGAATAGCAGAAAGTGGTTTGATGCTACTTCTGCACAGATATAGCTGGACAGCCTCCTCTAGCAGAAACAGGGACTAGTGCCATACCCCACCAGGGTCTGATTTTCAAGCCCTCATCTGCCTTAGGCCAAAGGGGTCATGCTTTCTGGTATGACTATTGAGAGAGAAGAGTTATTCTCAACCTATGAAGATTTAAGGTGAAGACAACACTCACTGAAAAGCAGCAGAAAGTCAAATGGCATGAATATTTCCCAGACCCAGAACTCTAGGCAAGTTGAGTAAAGCCATGTGGTTTTGTGAAATAAACCTGGCTTTGGAGTCAAATATTTTTGGATTCAGAAACCAAGTCTTTCACTTACTAGCTCTGGTAGTCATTTGCATCACCTCCAAAATGTCTGGCTGTATCCTCCAGACACATGGTAGAGCTATACTTCCTGGCCCACCTGTGGATAGGTGGAGTCATACAACTAATCCTAGTCAGAGTATGATGAAAAGAAGGGATGGATACCACTTCTAAGTAAAGCATTTGTTGCTGGTATGACACTCTCCAGAGATGCCTTTCCCTCTGGTATAGGAATATTTGTGGTGGTTGCTGCTCGTCAGCCTGGATCCCTAAGTATAATAAGCAGGGCATTCCTGCTCACTCCCGATGAATATGTATTACAAACAAAAAATTAACCATAATATTTTAAGTTACTGAGTGCCTTAGTCAGGGTTCTCTAGAGGTACAAAACTAATGTGATAGATGTATTTATAAAGGGCAGTTTATTAAGTATTAACTCACATGATCGCAAGGTCCCACAATAAGTGGCCTACAAGCTGAGGAACAAGGAGAGTCAGTCTGAGTCCCAAAACTAAAGAACTTGGAGTTCGATATTCTAGGGTAAGAAGCATCCAGCACAGGAGCAAGATGTAGGCTGGCAGGCTAGGCCAGTCTTGTCTTTCCACATTTTTCTGCCTGCTTTATATTCTAGCCACTCTGGCAGCTAATTAGTTGGTGCCCACCAACATAAAGAGTGAGTCTGCCTTTACCAGCCCACTGACTCAAATGTTAATCTCCTTTGGCAACACCCTCAGACACACCCAGGATCAATACTTTGCATCCTTCAATGCAATCAAGTTGATACTCAGTATTAACCCTCACACTGAGATTTAGAGATTGTTTATTTTTACAGCATAATCTAACATATCCAAACTGATACATTAGCTATGCCATTTTTAGTTAAGTTATTTAACCTCTCTGAGCATAAGTTCCTGATATTTAAAATAGAAATAAACACTTTTTCAGGGTTGTGGGGATTACCAATGGTTTATGTAAAGAAGTAGCACATATTTGGTCCTCAAGCAGTGTTACCTGTTACTATTATCGAAACTGGGAGAAAAGCAGGTGGAAGCAAAATATCCTTAAGATATACACAGTTTGGAGACTCCACTCAGCAAGTCACCTAGATATAGAGCTTTGGCAGCCAGATCAGCCAGCTAGCAGCAAGCTCCTAAATGCCTTCAGCCGATCATTCATTCATTCACCTTACCAATATATATTGAGTATGTGAACAGTGTCAGTATGTGACAGATATATGTGACAGACATACTATCACTGTTCACATACTCACTATATGTTGATAAAGTGAACTGAACATATAATGCAAAACAAAGTCCTGACTCTCCTGAACTTCACCTGTACCATCTAATACATTTGAATACCTATGTTTTTCATTTTTCTTTTTTTTAAAAATGGCAGAAAATGCCCCATTGTTACATTAATTACAATAAATGCAAATGAAGTGAACTTACCCAAAGAAGCTCTTGCATTACACTTAGAGAGAAGAAAAGAAAGAGGAGCAATAAAATCTAACCACATTCAGCAATGTATTGCCTACAAGAGACTTTTTTTTTATATTATACTTTAAGTTCTGGTGTACATGTGCAGAACGTGCAGGTTTGTTACATAGGTACATACGTGCCATGTGGTTTGCTGCAACATTTTTCTTAATTGCACCTTCACAGAGAACAAAAAGTTCCAAATTTGATCCTTTGTATTTTAAGGGTTTTTTTTTTTTTAATTTCTTGGGAAAATGTTTGCATATTTTAACATTTAATTTCCACCGCACACTAAAAAGTAAGAAAAATTACTACTATATAAATTCACAGGTGGGAAAACCAGGACAGGAGAAGTTTTTGTTTTGTTTTGTTTTGCTTTTTTCAGCATCTAGTGGCACTGCTAGGTCCAGGGTCTATACTCTCAGAGTCTTACTTAAGGATTTATTTTTCTAATCCCAGGTTGACAATAAAGATCTGATTCACCATTTTAGGAGGCATGGCGGGCAGATCACTTGAGGCCAGAAGTTTGAGACCAGCCTGGCCAATATGGCGAAACCCTCTCTCAACTAAAAATGGAAAATTTATCCAGGCATTGTGGCACACGCCTATAATCCCAGTTACTGGGGTGGCTGAGGCACTAGCATTGCTTGAATCTGGGAGGCGGAGGTTGCAGGGAGCTGAGATCTTGCCACTGCACTCCAGCCTGGGCAACAGAGTGACAATTTGTCTCAAAAAAAAAAAAAAAAAAGACTTGAATCACCATTTTGCCTAAGAGATGCTCCTGGATAACTCCTATATGAAAGTGCTCCAGGTGAAAGACCTAAGAATGTAGTCATTCTCTGATTGTAACACAACATAAACAGGATACTAGATAGAAGTGCCCCTGTATCAAATTCTGCCTACTAGTGGATCAAATTTCAGGAAGTCCCAACTTCACAACTCTATGTGTTGAAAGATACCTAAGAAGACACTTTTACCAGACTGGCATAGAATATAATAAGAAAAGACCAAAACAAATGGTCCCTGGTTTGCTGGTGTCTTTCATTTGAATAAATTTCCTAAAAAGCTGGGCCACATCTAAGTTCTCACCAATAGCTCAGTATTTCCCTCTAAACCCATACCTTGAAATCCAGCAAATCAGGAACCAGTGCAAATGACATCTCTTTACTGAAAATTTTCTTGATTGCCCTATTAAAAGTGATCACCAATCACAGTTTGTATCTCAATCTGGCACATGCTATATCCTGAAGTCATATTCATATGGCAGAGAAACAGATGGACTGTGCTGGGACTCCACATAAGGACATCATAAAAAATAAAATAAGAAACAGACTGAGGTAAATTGTGAAGGTCCCTAAATGCCAGATTAAAAAATTAGATTTTCCTCTATAGGCAAGAGTAGCTGCTAGGAAAACTGGAGATCACTTGTGCTTCTGAAGGAGAGAAAGAAAGTGAAGTAGAAATCAGAGTTTAGATAATGTGAAATGATTGAGAATCTAAACAGTTATTTTTGTCTTGGAGACGTTTTTAGATCTACATTCGTCTAGCCAGTTTTGCTTCAAATCCAATAAAGAAGCCGGTAGTATACAATTGCAACTGAACACCTGAATGGTTCCAACTGGGAAAATCGTCTCTGCAGCACTATCATCTGTGAAATTTTGGAGGAATTCTCCTAGATCGCTACTTTCACGGACAATAGCCCCTACTTTCCAGCAACCCAGGAGGCTCTGAAATATAAAGTATTCTTTCTACAAAGTTAAGTAGTTGATTTAACCAGATACTAACTGCCTTTGGAAAGTAAATTTGCTTACACAGGTATCATTACAGTCACCAAGGGATCTTGGGTGTCTTTAGTAAGCAAACCCATTACTCATTTACAACCAATACTGCATTCCTTTTCCTAAGTGGCATGTGAAATCCTGAGGTGCTCTCACTTCTATGTGTAAGACACACAGACTGCTCTGCATGAGTCGAACCAGGAGTGGTCAGGATGGACTTGTAGCATCTCCCAAGTGAAATCATCATGGCTCCCCTCCATCAGCACTGACGCCAACTCACCAACTGTGCTTGGAACAGCTTCGCCTTCTATGTCGCTGGAAATCTGTTGCCCAAGCCAACTCGCTGTCACGAATCCAGTCACATCCTTGCGGAGCTGAACATCTTTGACGAACCGTCGCCATTTTGTTTTTCCCCGCGCTTGCCCCAAGAGCCACTTCCCTTCCAGCTGAGTCAGCCAAAGGCCTCTCTGTCCCTCAGTCTTCCAGCGCCCCTCTATGGTACTTCTGCTGTACTGCAAATAACGTATGCTCATCTTTTCATTATTCCCCGTTTCTCCCCAACTACTCTTTGCTACCTGCAGTAAGTAAAGCACCAGCCTTACCCAAAATACACTTTTAATTTTCTCTGTAACAATGATCTTCCCACCTGTGGTTTGCTTACTCACCAAAAGATTGAAAGCTAAGTACCCATTCACATATTTTGTAAATGTGTTCTAAAATTGTTCATAATAAATTTAAATAATTGCAAAGGGTGATGTTTCTGGTGTATTGTAAATAACAGCATTTAAAAACAAAACTGTTGCATCTTTTTATAAATTCGTGCAAGGAAAGTTAAATACCCTAGCAACTTGATATGTAACTATTTAAAAACACATAAATGAACATTTAATATACATGCTACATCGTTGCTTTTTTTAGGCATCGAAAGAATGCCCTTCACAGAATTTACCAAAATCAAATATAACTTTATGTTATTTTAATCACCCTATAATACTCTCTGCAACTAACACATGTATGTTATTTGAAATATGAATGTATTTTTAATTGCCTGTATCCATAATCCTCTCATCCATATAATTTCTTGTAATCTAAAGTAGCCATTGAAATTATTGGTAGTATATAATTGTTCTAAACAACAAATATTACAAAGTTCAATAAATAAATAAATTGAACATAAAGAGTAACATTTTATTGGACATATGTCTTTTAATAAGATGAGGGTTTTTTCAATTAGTTCACTAAGTAATAATATTATTTTAATGAGATACAGCTCAGTATCAATTTTATTCTGATGTTTTTTACTTTTAGAAATAAAATTACTGAAAAAACATAGTCATATAAATATGTATAGAAGGAATTTTATTATAGCAATAGACTTTAATGATTTGAACTCAATTTTAAGTTACATTGCAAAAATCCCACAAGGAATCATCTTCAAGAGTCATTTTTTAATAATTTGTCAACTGGCTACTTGTGTTGAAAACAAGGAATTGGAAGCCACCTGAGTTGCAAAATGTCTATAATCTGACAAAATCATCCACTTTCTGAAATCTGGAAAGTATAGCAAAAAGGCTTCATCCACAGTAGTCAAAAGATTGATATGTCGTCTTCACTTTGAAGAAACTTGTTTAACCCAATATAAACAAAACGGTTTGAAAAACTCGAAATAATATTGACTTGAAATGTGAAAGCAGGCACCATGTCCAGCCATGAAGGTGGCAAGAAGACCCTGAAACAGCCCTGAAAGCAGGCCAAGGAGATAGAAAAGGAAGATAAAGCTTTTTCAAGCAGAAACCAAAAGAGGATCAGAAGAAACTCAAGAAGCTGAAAGCAAAGGCCATGAGGAAGGCCTTTGCTTCCTCAGGTGGAATTAATAAATCTAGGAAACCATAAACTGTTCCTCGCGCCTGAGGCGATTGTGCCCCTTGATTCCATTCATATTTAAAGATCTGCCATAACATGTCTTGCCACCTGGCTAGAATAAAATGTTGTCTTGGAGTCCGTCATACATTTAAGAATAAACTACTGTAAAAAAAATTACATTGTCATACATTTTTCAATAAAATTTTTTTCTCTTCATTTATGCTTTAAATGCACCTGCAGGTTTTACTCATTCAACAAGTGGAGAATGTCCGTCATATAACCAATTGCCAAAGTCAATCCTTGTCAAATTAAGTCAAACAGCCAAGTCAGATGTTGTTGCAGAAGAAGTCTGAAATTAAAGAAGTCTTAAATTAAATTTAAGATTATTACTTATGAATTCTAAATACAAGATAAGTAAGAGAGAAAGGGAGGACATACAGGTTTTTTTTTTCTTTAAGAGACAGAGTCTTGCTCTGTTGCTCAGGCTGGAATGCAGTGGTGCCATCACAACTCACTGCAGCCTCTAACTCTTGAGTTCTAGTAATTCTCTTGCCTCAGCCTCCCAAGTAGATGGGACAAATGTGCACCACCACACCCAACTGATTTTTTTTTTAATATAGATGTGATCTAGCCTTGAAATTCTAGCCACAAGGAATCCTCCCACCTTGGTATCCCAGAGCACTAAAATTACAATCATGAGCCACCATTCCTGACCTCAGAAATAGAGCCTTGTTATGAACGTGTTGCCTGGATGCAATGAAGTGCTATAGTCTTGTGTGTGTGTGTGTGTGTGTGTGTGTGTGTGTGTGTGTGTGTGACCAGGTCTTATTCTGTTGCCCAGGCTGAGTGCAGTGACACAATCACATGTCACTGCAGCCTTGACCTCCCAGGCTCAAGCGATCCTCTCACTTCAGCCTCCCAAGTACCTAGGACTACAAGCATGCTAATTTTTGATTTGTAGAGACAAGGTCATGCTATGTTGCCTAGGCCAGTCTCAAACTCCTGGACACAAGCAGTCCTCCCACCTTGGCCTCCCAAAGTGCTGGATTACTGGTATAGCCATTGCACCTGGTCCAGTGCTATAATCATTAATATTCATTCATTCAGCAAGTATGTGTTACATGAATATACCAGAGTGTAGTTCCTAGGGACATAGCAGGGATATAGCAGTAATGAAAATAGATAAAAGTCTTTGATAGAATAGAGTTACTATCAAAAAAGATGGAGATTATAGGTGAAGTAGGTGTTGGGGAAAAGATAAATTCTCTTCTGGATATTTTGTTTGAGATGACTATTAGACATTCAAGTGGAATAATCAAAGATGCAATTTGAATCTGAAGTTCAAAGAAAAAGTCAGGGTAGAGTCATATCTGGGAATTTTCTTTTCTTTTTTCTTTCTTTTTTTTTTTTTTTTTGAGACAGAGTCTCACTCTGTTGCCCAGGCTGGAGTGCAGTGGCACTATCTCAGCTCACTGCAACCTCTGCCTCCTGGGTTCAAGTGATAGTCCTGCCTCAGCCTCCCGAGTAGCTAAGACTACAGGCGGCCGACATCACACCCAACTATTTTTTGTATTTTTAGTAGAGACAGAGTTTCACCATATTGGCCAGACTGATCTGGAACTCCTGACCTCATGATCCGCCCACCTTGGCCTCCAAAGTGCTGGAATTACAGATGTGAGTCACCATGCCCGACCCGGGAATTTTCTTCATACAGATGAAACTAGATGACATTATGAAATGATTGTATATAGAAAGGACTGGAGATCCAATGTTAAGATAAATAGGAGAAAAGGATAAAAAGGAGACTATAAAACTGCAGCCAGTTAGGCAAAGGAAAACATGAAAAAAGGTGGTATTCTGGAAGTCAAAGGATAAAATGGTTTCCAGCAAAGTAGTGGTGATCAACAATGTCATATGGTATTTAAGTTCAAGTAAGATAATGACTTTAGGCTCTGGATTTGGTAAAAGGAAGGTCTTTGGTAACCTTGACAAGAAAGGTTTTAGAAGATGATGCAGTTGATGGGGTTTAGGACACAACATCCCAAAATATGGTACCTTGACGTTTGAAGAAACAGCAGAAACAAGAAGGTCATTGTCTTCTTACGTTTTGTGATGCTACAGCGGAATACCACAGACTGGATAATCTATAAAAAGTAGAACTTTACTTGGCCCTTGGTTCTGGAGGCTGGGAAGTCCAAGACTGAGAAGCTGCATCTCGTAACGGCCTTCTCGCTGGATCTTAATATGGTGGAAGACATCACATGGTGAGAGAGAGCAAGAAATGGCCCAATTCGATTCTATACTAAGCTACTCTCAGGATAATGAGCCAATTTCTGTAATAATGACATAAATTCATTTATAAGGGCAGAGCCTTGTGACTTAATTACCTCTTAAAGGTCTCACTTCTCAACACTGTTGCACTGGGGATTAAATTTCCAATACATGTTTTTTGGAGGACACACTCAAACCATAGCAGTCAGGCTCACCTTTCTCTCACTCTTCTCCCTTGAAGCAAGTAAGAAAAAAATTCTCTGACTTTTGAATGTAGGTGTAGGTCATCATAAAAACTTTATCCTGAGGTGCCCACCCTATACCTTGAGGAAAGGAATGTCTTTATCCTTGAAGATACAGAGATGCCAAGAAGAATCTGAATAAACAGGTTTTGCTAAGTTCCCATCAGTTTCTTAACATTAGATATGTCCTTTTGTCCTCCAATCATATTTCTGCATGACTTTTCATAAAAATACACAGGTTTCCCTCTTTCTTTCAGTCTTTATTTTGAAAGCTCTCAGGTCATGTAAAATTTATTAAACAAATTTATATGATTTTCTTTTGATAACTTTCCTTTGTTATAGGGGCCTCCGTCATGAATCTTGGGATGGGTGAGAGGTAATATAACTTTTCTCCCCCACGCAAGAAAAGATTCAGTTAAGTGAGTTCAGGACAGAATGCAAGGAAAGGAACAGGAGATAGTGAGTTGAGAAACTCTCCTGAGGAGTTTTTGTGTAAAGGGGAGTGGAGAAATGAGGCAATACACATCCAGTAGGAGAATTGAAGATTGAGAAGTTTGTTTTTGTTTTTATGATAATAGAAATAGCAGTTTGTTTATATACTAATTGGGAATGGCCTAATAGATGGCAGAAAATTAGTAATTTGGGAAAGAGGAAAGAATGCTTGGAACATTATCTATGCATAAGCCAGGAAATGGGTTCTATTATGCAAATGGAGGCGTTGGTCTTTTGCCTGTACCTGGAGAGTTTAACAGGAAAATGGCAAAGTATGCAAATATAAATTGTCTGTAGATACATTGACAGTAATGATGATGAGAGTTTGTGAAAACGCTCTTGTGATTACTTCAGTATTTTCATTAAGAATAGAAATCCAAAGGGAGATGTTGGGGCCTGAGGACTAAGAAAATTTATTTAAAAAGTCGTCTATAAGAATGGGCATATTAATCCATTCTCACATTGCGATAAAGAAATACCTGATACTGGAAGCATGATGTTGGCATCTGCTTGGCTTCTAGGGAGGCCTCAGGAAACTTACAAACACAACAGAAGGCAAAGGAGAAGGAGGCATGTCTTACATGGCTGGAGAAAGAGCAAGGCAGGGGGGAGGTGCCACACACTTTTAAATGCCGAGATCTCATAAGAACTCACTCACTATATAGTACGAAGAAGGGATGGTGATAAACCACTCATGAAGGATCACTATCATGATCCAATCACCTCCCCACCAGGCTCCACTTCGAACACTGGGGATTACAATTTGACATGACATTTGTTGGGAACACAGAAACAAACCATATCATTCCACTCCCAGCCCCTCCAAATTTGGTATCCTTCTCGCATTGCAAAATACAATCATGCCTTCCCAACAGTCCCCAATGACTTAACTTCTTCCAGCGCTAACTCAAAAGTCCACAGTCTCATCTGAGACAAGGCAAGTTCCTTCCACCTATAAGCCTGTAAAATCAAACACAAGTCGGTACTTCTAAGATACAATGGGGGTACAGGCATTAGGTAAATACTCCCATTCCAAAAGTGAGAAATCAGCCAAAAGAATGGGCCATGGGCCCCATGCAAGTCTGATCAAAAACCAGCAGGGCAGTCATTAAACCTTAAACCTCCTAAATAATTTCCTTTGTCTTCATGTTTCCCATCCAGGGCACACTATTGCAAAGGATGAGCTTCCAAAGCCTTGGGCAGCTCTGTTCCCATGGCTTTGCAGGATTCAGCCCCCACAGCTGCTCTCAAGGGCTAGAGTTGAGCACTTGTGGCTGTTCCAGGTACATGGTGCAAGCTATCAGTGGCTCTATCATTCCAGGGTTTGGAGGATGGTGGTCTAATTCTTTTTTTTTTGATTATTGTACTTTAAGTTCTGGGATAGATCATGCAGGATTGTTGCATAGGTACACACATGCCATGGTGGTTTGCTGTCTCCATCCCCCCTGTCACCTACATCAGGCATTTCCCCCAGTGTTATCTGTCCCCAACTTCCCTGCCCCCCCCACCCCCAAACAGACCCCAATGTGTGATGTTCCCCTTCCTGTGTCCATGTGTTCTAATTGTTCAACATCCATCTATGAGTGAGAACATGCAGTGTTTGGTTTTCTGTTCTTGTGTCAGTTTGCTGAGAATGATGGTTTCCAGATTCATCCAAGTCTCTACAAAGGACCCAAACTCATCATTTTTTACAGCTGCTTAGTATTCCATGGTGTATATGTGCCACATTTTCTTTATACAGTCTATCACTGATGGGCATTTGGGTTTGTTCCAGGTCTTTGCTATTGTAAACAGTGCCTCAATGAACATATGTGTGCATGTGTCCTTATAATAGAACAATTTATAATCCTTTGAGTATATACCCAGTAATGGGATTGCTGGATCAAATGAAATCTCTATTTCTAGATCCTTGAGGAATCGCCACACTTTCTTCCACAATGGTTGAACTAATTTACACTCCCACCAACAGTGTAGAAGTGCTCCTATTTCTCCACATCCTTTCCAGCATCTGTTGCTTTGCTCTCATATGATCATAACTCAAGAATGATCCAAAAATTATTTTATTCCCACTCACTCTGTAGTATATTTGAACCCACAGCATCCAAAAGTAGGTCAAAATCTTTAGTTTGAAAGTCATACTTTGTTGATCTATTGGATATAAGATAGAGAAAGAAACAAGATTAAAACTATAGAGATATAAATCAGATCAATGGTTGATAGGGTCTGGGAGAGAAAGAGGTCCAACTACAAAGGAGAGATAACTTTTTGATATATTGGATGTGTTAGTCTGTTCTTGCATTGCTAGAAAGAAATACCTGAGCCTAAGACATTTATAAAGAAAAGAGGTTTATTTCAGCTCATGGTTCTGCAGGCTGTACAGGAAGCATCGTGCCAGCATCTGCTTCTGGTGAACGCCTCAGGAAGCTTCTACTAATGATGGAAGGCAAAGAGGAAGCAGGCATATCACATAGTGAGAAAAAGAAAAAGACAGAGGGAGGAAGGAAAGGCATACTCTTTTTTAAAAACAGATTTCCCAAGAGCTCACTCATTACTGTAAGGAGAGCACCAAGACATTCATGAGGGAATCCATCCCCATGACCCAAACACCTCCCAGTAGGCCCCCCCACTTCAACATTGTGGATTACATTTCAACATGAGATTTGGAAGGGACAAATATCCAAACCATATCAATGGAAATGTTCTATAACTTGATAATGGTTATTACTGTATGACAACATGTATTTGTTAATATTCATTGAACTATACATTAATTATAGTAATATTTGTTGTATATATGTTAGAACTCAATAACCCTAAGATGAAAGTAACCTTGCATTAAAATAAGTATATAAGCTCACATATATGTATGTATGTGTGTGTGTATATATATATAATAATAATAAAAAGAAATAATAAAATAAGAAAGAAGACACAAAAACATGAGAAGACCTCCCATGATTCTTTGTTTAAAGAAAGCCGTACATACTCCAATATTTCATTTTCCCTTTTTTTGATCACCAGACAAACTTAGAGAGTTTTTACAGCCTGAGGCAATGAAATATAGTAAGATCAGGAATGAATGTGATGTATGTCTTTCTTTCTTTTTTAAAAATCATTATTTTTATTTGACAAATAATAATTGTATGTATTTACAGTATACAGTATGATATTTTTGATACTGTTAATTAGCATATCCATCACCTCAAACATTTATCATTTATTTATGTTAAGAACATTCAAAATCTTCTCTTCTAGCTATTTGAAAATATACAATAAATTGGCTAAGTGAAGTGGTTCACGCCTGTAATACCAGCACTTTGGGAGGATAAGGCAGGTGGATAACCTAAGGTCAGTACTTCAAGACCAGCCTGGCCAACATGGTGAAACCCTGTCTCTACTAAAAATACAAAAAATTAGCCCAGCAAGTAGACATAAAAGAGAAATGAAATAACAAGTAGGCAGAAAAGAGAAATAAAATAAGAATTTATTGACCCCAGTTTGTGTGAGGCATTAATAAGTAGGCAGAAAAGAGAAATGAAATAAGCAGTTATTGACCCCAGTTTGTGTGAGGCATTGGGCTAGGTGCTTCCACATATGCTCCATGATTTCAGGCCTTAAATTTACTCCAAAAGAGAGGGAGCATGTATGAGCCTCCACCACAATGCTGACATGCAAAAATTATCATGAGTATTTTTTTACTGCTACTTGTGGGGTAATGCTAACCCATAGGCAGTGCGTGCAAAGTAGCCATGTATTTTTTAAATTCAAGTAAAATTTGGCTTAGCCCCCACCTGAGATGGCTAAAAATCAGTTCTCACTTAGTTTTCTTCTTCCTTTCCACAGCAACTCTGTACTTCCAAACAAAGCTCTGGGCAGTGGTGGTCTTGAGGTAAGGGAATGTCTAATACACAAAGAAACATAATTTCCTGAGGATCTAAGAAGCACAAAACATAAGGCCTGCATAAAGGGAGCGGGGAACTTGTTAGAGGAAGGAAAAATTACCTTTAAATCTTCCTGTTTTCTATAGTATTGAAAACAAAACATGACAGCAATTAGAATCTCAGTAGATTTTTCAGTGACAATAGGTTCTCAACCACAATTTTGAAAAAACGGAAATTCAAAGAATTTAAAGAATTTTTCTAAGGATATACAGCTAACTAATAAACTGTACAGAAATAAGGCCAGAATTTGGATCTTGTATTAAAAAAAATTATTTGGTAACACTCATTAAAGCATGGTAAGCAAGACATGATTCAGCACCATCACAATAGGTATAGCAACCATGGCAACAGGGTCATGCATGGGGGGAGAGAGATTAGACCCAACTCCAAATGCACCACGAGCAAGGTGGAATTTACAGCCAAGGAGCATGGTAGGGGGGTCAGTGGATAGAAAATTACTAAGAGGAAACATTAAGGGTAAGAGGTATTCTGGATAAACTGACATAACAAAATTCTTGTCCAGGTAATCAGACATCCCTTGGGAGATAGCAAAAGTTGAGGAACCCAATCAGATACTGAGGGTGATCAGATATCATGAGTGGGGGTTTTTGCTGAAACCAGATACTGCCTAGGAGAAGGTTCAGGAGCCTGACTAATGTTTGCCCAAGCACAGAATCTTCATCCGTCTTTCCTCCTAAGAGTCCTATTCCACCACCCTGAAGGACCAAAAGCAGCTAGTGAAGCAAAGTACCACATGAGTGGTTAAAACCAGAATTATGTGCGGACTCGACTGCTTGTCAGTTATGTGATTTGTGCTCTACTGCAAAGAAATAAATTGGCCGTTATTTTGCGAATGTTTTATACAATCACATATTGTTGAATGAATGTTATACAGTTTATACAATCTCATATTGTTGATTTTTGCTGGGTCACAGGAATAACAGAATACTCTTGAACACCGTAACAACAGACAGCCAGGAAAGCCTATGATTGATCCCGTTTTAACTATTCCACTAATTAAACATGGAAACGTATGCATTATTTTTTTTCCTGATTCCTCAGCAGCTGTTACACATGAATTTAGAAAGGCAAGGCAGGCCATCTCAGTGGGTATTGGTGGGCACACCAAGAAGTGGAACACTGCAGTCTTGATGGAAGTTGTTACTCAAAAATATGATAGAAATGAGATGCCTGTGTGCCAAATTCCATTTTTTTCTCTTCTTGCTTCATCCACTGACATCTCTGCCTTTGATTGGTAGGGAAATTACTTGGTTCCACCAAAGTCATTCCAGTGGAAATCTTAAAGCCAACTGGCATATTTATTGGGCATTTCTCATGGCGATCTCTCCTGCTATCCCAGAGGGAAATTACTGGGAGATTCTGGTCTGTCCTGCTTCCACCCAACAGAGGTCATGGAAAAGGGCAGGCCAAAATTTGACATACAGGCAATGGAGCCAAGAATTAATTGAGGCATCCATTTCTTTCAACCTCAAATCTAGTAATTTCCTTTCTGACTTTGTCAACATTCATTCATTCAGCATGGTATAAGCAACAATGAACCACTGCCAAATACCCAGAAAGCCTCCAGGGTCTTGATCTGAGGTAACTTTTGATCAACCCCTCCCTTTCCAAACCCTTAATAAAAGAGCTCTTGCCCTTCAACTTCTTGTGTAAGCCCAGGGTGGATCCCTCAGGTAATAGTCCAGGTTCAATGTTGAGCCAACACTGAGCTTGGCTGTCTTACAATCAGCCTCCTCACCATGGTCAGAGGCAAATCTTCTGAAGCCACAGAAGTTCATCTTTTCAGATTTAAGACCTTCAATACATATTTCTCAAGGGAAAATCTCATCAGTGATTCCCTTTTTATTAATTCAAGATGTACTTTTAAACCATTTTCTATTTACTTGGTGCTTTAGGGTATATAAAAATAAAGTGCGTGCAATGGAGTTGGGAATCTGAAATGTAGAGAAAATAGCTGGGTTTTCTCATAGCAAAGAGAGTTTTCACTCCACAACCCTGGGACCTGGCCTGCTGTGTGGTGCCTGAAAGTGCTTAATAAATGATTTGAAGTAAATTGAATATAAGAAGCCAATTAAGCAACAAGATGAACAGAATAAAGAAGTAAAAGACAGGCTGGGGACCTAGTTGAGGAAGACTTCAGGGAACCAGGAACCTGGCCTTCAGGGACAGGTGATTGGTTACCTGTCACTGAGAAAGATAATTCCTATAAAGCAAAACGTAGAAATAAGCAAAGTGTGTTTGATAGAGGAGCATTTTATAAAGGCAATGTGAAAAGAAAGCTGGAAAGGGAAGTTTAAGCTCAATATGGAAGATTTTTGAGTCCCTGGCTTAGGAGAGAGCTCTTTCTCTTGTATCCAGTGAAGATTCTCTGTAGAGAATCAGGAGGTTGCCACTTCCTGCACCTCATAAAAGGCAGCTCCAGTGGGCTCCATTTGCAACATCAGCCATACATTTACTATGAGGTATGTGATAAAATATGTAATAAGTAAGCCTCTGTCACTAAGGCTAAGAGGCAGGTAGATATGTATTTGTCTGTGTGTGTCTTTACTTGGGAGGGAAGCCTCAGAGATATGGCAAGGAAACAAAGAATTCATGTACTCAAACTGCACTCTCCCTTAAATACATAATTAACATCTCACATATATAAATACCACTGTTTTCAAAATGTATAGTGATATTGTGGGGATTATTAAACTTTACTTAATACTTAAACTATAAATTAGTCTAAACACCTGGACTGAATTTAAAATAACTCTTTGCTGTTATGTATTTCTTCAGTCTGACACAGCTTATATCATGTAAGGCTCTGTGAGTACTTCATTATTGAAAGAGTCTTCATGCTCTGGAATGATAACCACTGCACCGAAGAAAATTCTTCCACTTGGAATCTGATAAGTTATCATAATTCCAGGATATGAATACACACATTACAAAGAAGCAAACTGCTTTTCTGAAACTGTCAGTGTGGGGAGAATCTCCCACGAGAAAGGTGGAGGTGACTAGACCTTTCAGCCCCAAATCTTCTAGTCTATGATTACTCTTCTCTTTAAGGAAGGTAAGTAAAGAATAATTGAAAAAAGATTAAATAATTCCCACTAATTAGTGGGAGACAGAGAAGTGAGGGGGGTATGAACTCCACCATTATGGTAGGTTGATTGGATTAATGGCTCAATTTTTCACCTCTCCAAGCCCTTTGCCATGTAACCTTGACATTCCCTCTTAACCTGGCCGTGTGATTTGCTTTGCCCAAGAGAATACCAGCAGACATGATGCTAGAAGCATGGCTCTGCTCATTGCTCTTTCCCTCTGCCATGTGGTAAGATGGACTTGCCTAGACTAGCAAGGATGGGAAAGAAGTGAAGAAAAGAAAAACTTCCAGTCATCCCAGTTGAGGTCATCCTCAATCAGTCAGTAACCAGCCAAACCCCAGGAGCAAGTCCAGCCAAGACCAGCAAAGCCACTGAGCCATCCCAAAGCTGGACACAAGAGGTAAATGGGCTGAGATAAACTAAGTCCAGATGAGATTAGCTGAACCGCCACAGACTCATGCACAAAAATAAACATTTACTATTGCATGTCACTGATGTTTTGTAGTCATTTATTTTGCAGCATTATTGTGGCAATAGATCATTGAAACTACTGCTTACCAGTTCTGTGACCCTCAAAAATAAAGTAGAGGTAATAATGGTACTTCAAGTGTTGGCATGAACATTAATTAAAATATTAAGCATGAAGTTCTTAGCACTGTGTGTGACACATAGCTTGCCCTCCAAAAGTATGTATGTGGGCAGCAGTATATGGATAGCAAGAGAGATGGGGGAAGTGAAGGAATCATTGCTGCCTCACCATCCTGACCTCAGGAGGCATTACTATTTTTTGGTTTAAAGAGCATAATAGCCAAGATCAAGTTTAAGCATTTAAATAAAAGTTTGCTGAGGATTCTCAGAACACAGAAGAAAAATAAAGTAATGTGAAGCAGGATAATCTATTTTCTGGTGTATCTTCAGTTACATCTTTCAAAATCTCTCCTCCTATGGGGATGTCTCTTAATGTGCCTCCCCCGCCTCCACCCAGAAGTAGGGGTATTTCCTCCACCATACAACAGGGCCCTCAAATCTACCTCTAAGTTCAGATTCACAAAGAGGCAGATTTAAAAGGACCAGATGCTCTCTTCCTGTCTAAGAGATTTCTCCCCCAAAATTAGGGGAATCAATGTCCTGGCAGCAAAATGATCCTTTCCAAGAGTGATCTACTCAGAGATCCACACCCTTTAGAGGGGGGACCCCATTACCTAGTCATAGTGAAGTGGCCTTACCAAAAAATAACCGTGTCAGAACACAACACAATAGTACATACATCTGAACAAGATGTACAGACAGGCATGGAGCATTGGATAGATAAGTTGACAGATAAAAGAAAAAATAATGCTCATAAAGACTTTGTTCATTATTTCTTCCACCTTCAATGCCCAGCCTCTTCTCTGACTATTTCCATTGTTCTAATTAGAACTTGTGCTTTAAGGCCATCTTACATGAATTTCACTTCTCTGAAGCTTTCTCCAGTCATCATCCTAGTTCAAACATCTGTAGATATTTGTGTGTAGAATTATCACAGATAAGAGGGAGAAAAATATAATCCAACAAACAGAATCCCAGTGATGTCACCCATCAGAAATGAAACCTTGGGCTATCTGGGCCTCAGTTTTCTCTTCTGAAAATAGAGATAGTGTTAGCATCTACCTTGAACAATGATGAAACAGTCTATTAAAGTACTTGGTACAGGCTGGCATATGATATTAAAGTACTTGGTACAGGTGATATGGTTTGGGTCTGTGCCCCCACACAAATCTTATCTTGAATTGTATTAATGATTCCCATGTGTCAGCGGAGGGACCAGGTGGGAGGTGATTGGATCATGGGGGCAGTTTCCCTCATGCTGTTCTCATGAGAGTGAGTGAGTTCTCACAAGAGCTGACAGTTTTAAAGTGTGGCACTTCCTCATTCTCACACACACTCGCTCCTGTCACCTTGTGAAGAAGGTGCCTGCTTCCTTTTTGCCTTCTGACATGACTGTAAGTGTCCTGAGTCCTCCTAGCCATGCTTCCTGTTAAGCCTGCAAAACTGTGTGTCAATCAAACCTCTTTCCTTTATAATTACCAGTCTCAGGTAGTATACTTTATAGCAGTGTGAGAATGGACTAATATATTAAGTGTCCAAGAAATATTAGTTATTATCATTATATTATTTTGTTATGTGTTGTTACTTATTATTTTACTATTATATGTGTATTATACATAAAAATTTTACTGTTCATCTAAGGAGTCTTAATTCACACTGCAAACCTCTTTTGTAGTTATTTATCTTTTCAATGATATTGCAAGTTATTGAAGGTACGTTTTTCCAAAATATCTTGTCTGTGGAAGTCAGAGAAATTTAAGATATTCACAGTTTTAGTATTATTTGCTCTCTGGTCACAGAATTGCTAACCTCCCTAATATTCGAAGAACCCCCCTGAGTGCAAGCGCAGCCATGCTGCTCAGGGCTAACTGAACCAGGCAGGACTCATGGTCTCTGTTTCAGCAATTAAGAAGGATCTAAATGAACATATCAGTTCCCCAGCTTAGGTGATGGGGCCTATGCAGGCCAGACAGATAGACAACCTAGAGAAGGAATATTTTTAAATAGGTGGTGACTAACATAACAAAACCTCCTTCCTGCAGCATTAATAAAAACAGCAAATCCCAGATAGCCTGGATGCCTAGGTCCTGGGCAGCATTCAACTTAGGATTTTTTTTCCCAGTGAGTCATAATTGCCATGGTCCTAACACCTGTTACTAGAATAAGGCAAAATCAGTGTAATCACCAGAGCAATTGCTTCAGGAATATATTATTTTAATAATTTGGTTGGAGGAAGTTCAAAAATGCAAGTGATGGGTTTCAAATGTGGAGTGACCGGAGTTGCCCTAAGTGCTGAGCTCTCTAAACTTAAGGAAGAAAAAGGAGGAGAGAAGAGTTATATTATAATTACCAACAACAGGAAATCAAGTAATGAGAGACTCATCCCACTGTGGATAAAATCAGCTCTGATATTAACCATTGTTGGTCTGCATGAAAATATGAAAAACAATGATCAGATTCCCCCAATCAAACAATTAATCATGGGGTTGGTCTGATAAGAAACCAAGAATTAGTGGCCTAAAAAACAACTGTCTATGATGACACTCACCTTTTAAGGTAAAGCCAGAAGAAAAGATGACTAAGCCGGGGAATGAGTCTTTAAGCGGTAGGATAGAGCTTGCAGCTCATGGCTGGTGATTTTGTTTTCTTGCTGCTAATGTCATTACATTTTTTAAAGGTCCTAAAGCCATCTAGATGAAATTAAAATCACAAACCAATACCATCGTCTTATTCCTGGACCACCAACTTTGTAGTTCATGCTGCTAATGGTCCAATTTCCTTGCAGAGATCATCTAGTTAACTTCTTTACTTTCTAAGAATTCCAAAATTATGCATTTTGTACTAATTGGTTTGACCACTATCCTAAAAAAAATGGGAAGAACTGCCTCTCTTCCCAAATACTAATGTCTTTCCATAAGTGTGATTAGAACTTAAGTGAGGGAATAGGATAATAATTCATGTAAAAATTTATCACACTATAATCAAGACCTAATAAATGCTAGCCATTGTTATTATACATGCATGTTTAGATATAATTACTTTATTAGCTTTATTACAGCTGATGTTCACACAAAAACAAGTATGCACAACTTATCAGATTGCATTATCTTTACAAAGTAAAACTAAACCTGACCCCAGGTTACCTCTGAACTAGTATGTTGCTTAAT
Source organism: Ateles fusciceps (assembly GCA_036589455.1). Lineage (NCBI taxonomy): Eukaryota > Metazoa > Chordata > Mammalia > Primates > Atelidae > Ateles > Ateles fusciceps. The sequence goes on along the minus strand of JAZHEH010000572.1, from coordinate 9,456,886 downwards.
ATATTATAGGTGCTCCAAAAGAAGATGCTAAATTAATAATTAAATAAATGATAGCCGGACAACAAGCACAGAGAAAGCCATTAGTCCCAATCCTAGCAGAAGTTAAAGCAGGTACTGTAGAGACACATTAGAGAAAACAAGAGACTCTCACATACTTGATAGTTTCTTTGAGACATTTATAAAGTTAAGAATGGAATAAGGGGAACACTAAAGAAAATAGAAATGCAACTAGAATTTCCTGTACTCAGGGTGGGCAAATTATGACCTGCTAGCCAACTGCCTATTTTTGTAAATGAAGTTTTATTGGAGCATAGCCACGTTCATTCATGCATATATTGTCTCTGGCTGCTTTCACACTACAGTAGCAATGTTGAAAAGGAGTTGCAGCAGGGACCATATCGTCTACAAAACCTAAAATACTCACTATCAGACTATTATAGAAACATTCTGCCAACCCCTGTCCTATGCAAACAGAAGACTGTACAAAAAATAAGCCATTATCATAACAGATTGCATAGATCTCTTGTGTAGGAAAGTAAACAATATTTACATTGCTACAACATAGACACTTTTCTAACTTTAAATACATAGAATCAATTTATAGCTAAAACACAAAGTTCTTAATAATTATTAGGAAAGAGGATACAAATACCAATACTATCAACCTTAAGAACATAAACGTGTAGATCTGAAAAGTTGGAAGCTGAAAGTGGGAGAGTAAAGATGTTAAGAAAGGACATGATTTTCCTCATTGTGCAAAATGTGGAGTCAAGTGTAATTATTATTTAATATTTACAAGTGTTATGTGCAAAATGCGGAGTCAAGTGTAGTTATTAACATTTACAAGTGTAATCAATGAAATAACAAAAATAGTCATATGTTTGTATTAGGAACGGGTAAGGAGATCACAGACAATATTTATGAGCTAAATCCTAATATAGTAGGATGACAATAGATAATGCCTCAAATGTGTAATTCATAATTTAGTAGTTTAAACAAAGATAACCATCAGAAGAATAAAAAGAGAAAGAGAAAAAAAGGGAACAAACAAATTCAGTGCTATGGTGTGAATGTATGTGTTCTTCCAAATTTCATATGTTGGAACCTAAGACTCAAAGTGATAGTATTAAAAGGTGGACCATAAAAACCCTAGAAGAAAATCTAGGTAATACCATTCAGGACATGAGCATAGGCAAAGACTTCATGACAAAAATGCCAAAAGCAATGGCAACAAAAGCCAAAATTGACAAATGGGATCTAATTAAACTAAAGAGGTTCTGCATAGCAGAAGAAGCTATCATCAGAGTGAACAAGCAACCTACAGAACGGGAGAAAATTTTTGCAATCTACCCATTTGACAAAGGTTGAACATCCAGATTTTACAAGGAACTTAAACAAATTTATAAGAAAAAAATAACCCCATTAAAATGGGGCAAAGGATGTGAAGAGATACTTCTCAAAAGAAGACATTTATACGGCCAACAAACATATGAAAAAAAGCTCATTATCACTGATCAACAGAGAAATGCAAATCAAAACCACCATGAGATACCATCTCACATCAGTCAGAATGGCAATTATTAAAAAGTCAAGAAACAGTAGATGCTGGCAAGGCTGTGGAGAAATAGGAAGGCTTTTATACTGTTGGTGGGAATGTAAATTAGTTCAACCATTGTGGAAGACAGTATGGCAATTCATCAAGGATCTAGAACCAGAAATACCATTTGACCCAGCAATCCCATTACTGGGTATACACCCAAAAGAATATAAATCATTCTACTATAAAGACACATACACACATATATTTATTGAAGCACTATTTGCAATAGCAAAGACATAGAACCAACCCAAATGCCCATCAACGATAGACTGGATAAAGAAAATGTGGTACAGATACATCATGGAATACTATGCAGTCATAAAAAGGAATGAGGTCATGTCCTTTGCAGGGACATGGATGAAGCTGGAAGCCATCCTCTTTAGCAAACTAACACAGGAACAGAAAACCAAACACCTCATGTTCTCACCCATAAGTGGGGGCTGAACAATGAGAACACATGGACACAGAGAGGGGGAACAACACATACCAGGGCCTGGTGGAGGATGAGGGGTGAAGGGAGCGAACTTAAAGGGTGGGTCAATAGGTGCAGCAAACTACCATGGCACATGTATACCTATGTAACAAACATGCATGTTCTGCACGTGTATCCCTTTTTTTTTTTTCAGAAAAAAAGAAAGATAACTAACTAACTAAATAAAAAAGCAGAGCCTTTGGGAGGCGATCAGGTCATGTGGGCAGAGCACTTATGGATGGGGTGATGCCTTGATCAAAGGACTTGAGGGAACTATCTAGGCCCTTTTGTCTTCTGTCCCTTCTACCATCTGAGGACACAGTGTTTGACCCCTCCAGAGGAAATAATGTTTAAGACACCATCTAGGAAGTAGAGAATGGCCCTCACTAGACACTGAACTTGCCAGCACTTTGATTTTGGACTTTCCAGCCTCCATAACTATGGGTAACAAACTTACGTTATGTATACATTTCCCAGTCCAAGGTACTTTGTTGTAGCAGCGTGAATGGACTAAGACACTTGGTCAAAAGTATTAAAAATGGTGGCCTCAAGAGAGACACCTGGGAGAAGGACTGAAGATGGGATGCAGCAGAAGCTCCAGGTGAACCTGACTCTGTTAGTCCATGGAGTGATATTGGAGAACCACTGCTAGAGATAAGGTCAATTTCCTAGACACTGAGTTTTTTAAGTTGTTTTCTGGTTCTTAGTGTGAACTATGGTCATTGAAAGTGGGCAGCTCTATGTGAATGTAGCAAAAGGAATCACGGGTTCAAATCATGGATTCTACTCCCTTTCAGGCTAGGTAAACCCCCCGTAGGTGTCAGTTTCTCCATCTGTATAATGGGATTCAAAATTCTAGACTCTCTGTCACTCAGGAAAATTATCAAGGTGAAATGAGATAATTTTTACAAGACTGCCTTTTAAATTATGCAAAAAATATTTAAATTATAATTTATTGTTATTACTTGATACGGTCAAAGGGAAGTCAATAAGCCTGATAGCCACTCTGCTGCCAGAAGTCATTGCTGTTATTGTATTAGGCCATCCTTTGTGTTAACGTTTAGAATGCACTTATTAAAACATGTTATCAGAAGGAAGGTTAAATTGTTATTCAATGAGATTATTCAAGTTCAGGTCAGCACAAGAAGTAAACATCCTTTCTGCTTGGGGGAGTTGGGCCCATACCCAGCTATAGAAGCTGGAGTTAGGGGACAAATATTCCCTTCCTCAGCTTTCTGGTAAAGGGGACACAGGTATAAAACCTAAGCCTGGGTAATTGGATGATTCTTCCTTGGATGTTGAATAGAGAAAGAATGGTGTAAAGGACAGAGACAGTGGCTCAAAGGCAGGAAGCCAGCAGCTGTAGCTCAGTGTGCTCAGGGGCAGTCAGGTCAGTGGCCGTACTTCAACCAGCTGTTCCTGTGACATGTTCTAAATTATGTACCTGCTGCTTGGCTGATATAGTTTGGCTCTGTGGCCCCACCAAAATCTCATCTCAAACTGTAATCCCCATGTGTCAAGGAAGGGACCTGGTGGGAGGTGATTAGATTACTGGGGAAACTTCCCCCACACTGTTCTCATAGTGAGTGAGTTCTCATGAGGGCTGATAATTTAGGTGTTTGGCAGTTCCCATCTCGCTCTATCTCTCTCCTGTCGCCTTTTAGAGAAGATGCTCACTTCTCCTTCAACTTCCATCATAATTGTAAGTTTCCTGAGGCTTTCCCAGCCATGGGGAACTGTGAGTCTATTAAACCTCTTTTCTTTGCAAATGACACAGTCCCAGGTAGCTCTTTCTATCAGTGTGAAAATGGACTAATACACTGGCCTCCCTTAGTTTCTGTCATTTCTGAGCTTAGAAACCTTCTCCTTCTGTATTCTGTGAGTTATTCAGTATATTTTCAGTGGATTCCTTTCTTGCTTGAGATAGATTCAAGACTATCTGATAGAACATTTGGACTAGTGTTTGTTAATCTCATTACAGTAGTTATAGTTGCTATTCATCTGAACCCTGTAGAACCAGACATTTTGGAGAGAGGTAAAAGAAAGGAAAAGTTTAAATAAATCTAGTAGGGCAATCTTAAATGAGCTTCTGTGTAACAGAGAGATGAGCAAGGGCACAGAGGGGTAGCCAGGGATGGGATTCTGAAAATAAGGGAGGGGCTTCTCAAACCAGGTATCAAATGGCACCAAAATCAGATGTTGCTTCCTACTTTATTATTTCTTATTAGCAATAGTATTTACCAAGACACTGAAAGCCTGCCCCTGATCCATGAGACCCTGAACTGTGCAGACCCAGGGCTCAGCAGCACCAAAGTAAGAACTAGAAGCTAATAACAGAGCTTCTTCAAGTACATGAAGCAAAAACTAAAAGAGCTGAAAATAAAATAGACAAAGCCACAACTTTGGTTGTATATTTCAATACCTCTCTCTTATTAATTGATGAAAGAAGTAAACAGAAAATCAGTAAGTGAATATAAGACCTGGGCAACACTATGAAACAATCTGGCCTGATTGACATTTTTACAACATTCCACCCAGCAACAGTAGAATACACAGTCTCTACAAGTACACATACACCAATTAGCCAGACAGACTGCATTTTTGTCCTTAAAATAATCTCAATAAAGCTGGGTGTGGTGGCTCATGCCTATAATCCCAGAACTTTGGGAGGCTGAGGCAGGTGGATCATGAGGTCAGGAGATCGAGACCATCCTGGCCAACATGGTGAAACCCTGTCTCTACTAAAATACAAAAATTAGCCAGGTGCAGTGATGCATGCCGGTAGTCCCAGCAACTCGGGAGGCTGAGGCAGGAGAATCATTTGAATCCAGGAGGTGGAGATTACAGTGAGCAGAGATCACGCAACTGCACTCCAGCCTGGCAACAGAGGGATACTCCATCTCTCACACACACACACACACACACAAAATCAATAAATTTGAAACGTTCAAGTCATACAAATTATGTTCTCTAACTGCAATGTAATTTACTTAGAAATCAGTAACAGAAAGGTACATGGAAATTTTCCAAACATTGTATTGCTTTATTTTGCTTATCTTTATTTTCTAAGTGTCCAATAATAAATGTGCATTTCCTTTAATGTAAGAGAAAAAAAAAACAAAAATTACCATTATTTGAAATAGCTTGCCTTTAAGAGGCTTACATCTAGTTGGAGAAAGAGACATGTAAAGAACATAATACCTGGTGGAATGGACTAAGCATCCTTGGGGAATGAGGGAGAATTGGTTGGGTCAAGTGCAGTTTCACACCAAGGCTGAAACCACTACTCTGTCCAACATCCAGACCATCATCCCATTGCTCTATCTGAATCACTGGGCCCACTGTCTTCATTCATGATGATTTTCTCTCAGGGAATCCTTGATCTCTGACTCCCAACTCCCACCCCTGGCACCCCAGTGCATCAGACCAGAGTATCGATGTTTAAACTTCCGTTGTGACTGAGTTCAAGTTCCCTCCCACAACAAGTGAAGGATGTACCTGGACATCTGCTGCAGTGTCCTTGAACTGCAGGTCAAGGACGATTTTTAGAAGTCCCCTGGAAATTCCTTTTTTTTTTTTTTTTTTGAGACAGGGTCTCACTGTGTCACCCAGGCTGGAATGCAGTGAGCCTATCACAGTTTACTGCAGCCTCAACCTCCCAGACTGAAACTATCCTCCCACCTCAGCCTCCTGAGTAGTTGGAACTATAGGTATATGCCACCATGCTCAGCTAATTTTATATTTTTTGTAGAGATAGGGTCTTGCTATGCTACCCAACCTACTTTTGAACTCCAGGGCTCAAGCAATCCTCCCACTTCAGCCTCCCAAAGTGCTGGGTTTACAGGCACAAACCACCATGCCAGGCCCCTGGAAATTCCATGCTAGAAGACAACTTGCAAGGGAGAGAGCATCTCTAAAGCCATTGTATCCCCCACTGCCTAGCACACAGTGGGTGCTTAGTAAACATCTGCTAATTGTGTCATGGATATATTGAGAACAAAAGCATGAGCCCAGGATTGTTTTGGTGGACTGATTATTGCTGGGATATTTATAGACTAAGTCTCTTTCCAGTGTTTTCCACCAAAGTCTCCTGCTGAGCAGGGCTGAGCAAGCCAAGCAATGAGGAGGTTGGTCCAGATTCTTCAACCCTTTCTCAACATTCTGGATTCACAAAAACTCCGAACACATTTCTACCTGGCAATTTCATCTTTCATTTTTTCAACCTCAGATAGTTTCCAACAAAATTGAATCTCTGTTGCAGATCTGTTTGTGTTCCACTCCATCCAAATGCCAGAACCATCTACTATTTCTAATTAGAAGTCTCCAAAGGCTCATGCCTGAGGAAAGGATAGCAGGGAATCCCAGTTTACTCTCAAACAAACTGAAAGTAAAAAAGCCAAGAGTAAAAAGAGACTGTATTGCACAACGAAATCCAAACTGCGAGTACTAATTTGTGTAGTAGAAAAACGGACACTGATTTAGGACTGAGATGTTGAGCCCAGAATCTGATTTTATTTCTTGACTAATTAAAGCAGGTCACTTGGCCTTCTTTGCCTCAGTTTCCCCCAGTCTAGTCTAGGGAAGCTGGTTCTTTTATGGGAATCACTAAGGTCCCTTCAGCTCTAGTGTTTTGTAATTTTGTAATGCTCCCTTACAGATGCTCAAGGGGCCCTATCCCTTGGCAAGCTGCCTCCTCTGTCCCTGTCTTGTCTCATCGCTTGTCAGTGTGTGCTAAAACAATAAACGGCTGGTTGGTTGCAAGAGAAGTATGTGTTGGATCAAGCAGATGTATCTGCTGTCTGCCCTCTGGAAAGAACAAAGAAGGCTTTGATGTTGTCTGAATGGGTTCCACATTTTGACCTAGAGACCCTTCAGTTCTAAGTAGGCCCCATTGCCAATATATGAAACAATTATCTACAATTAAAGAAGCATTCCATGCTAAACCTATCACCATTGTTTCATTTTAAAAAGAAGAAAAAAGGTAATCCAAAGATCAAATTCCTAATCCTGAAAATGGAAAAAAGGAGGGGTGTTGGGGGGATGCCTGGAACCTGCTTTTCGTGTACTGTTCAAGTTTAGTAACAGGAAATGAGTAGGCTAAGTGAGGCAGCCAGTCTCCATGTTACTATGGAGCTAAATGGACTGTTGGTGTGTATCTGTGACATGAAACACATAGCCCCCATAGCACCCAACAGTCTGCTCATCCTTGGTCTCAAAACCAACCCTTGCCTTAGGATGGAGCTTTTTGGTGGCCCACGCAAGTGGTTACTTACAGGACGCAGTGCAATTTCAGTCACAAGAAAATTGTTACCTCCCTTCCCCTTCCCCAATGTAATGTCAAAATTATTCAAAGACCTGTCTTCTTCCACATTCACCCAGCTCCTATAGAGAAAATAGCATTTTCTGAAATGTGGCTTGTGGAACTTACATCCTGACAAATAAATAAAGTGAGGCATTTACTAACATGTTTGGGATGTGCTGCATATCTCCTTCTCTTACAGTTTACTTAGCATATCAAAGGCTCTGAGAAGTTCCACACACAGTAAATAGTGGTTTTGATACTGCAGGAAGAGCAAAGACTACTGGGTCAAAGGAGCATTTCATGTCTGTGTACATATTGCTCATATTTTCTAATCCCAAAGTTCCTTCCCAACCTATCTTCCCCCACCAAAATCACCAGTTGGACGTTACTAGTGATGACAATCTGTCTCATAAACTTTTAAAAAATTCTTTTTTGTATTAGAGATATATATATAATTATGTCTTATCTGTCACAATGTCCTGTACACTCCTAGAGAACAGAATCCTTGTTCCTTAGTCTTTATCTATCACAGAAGATTGTACATGAGAGACTGGGCGCGGTGGCTCACACCTGTAATCCCAGTGCTTTCAGAGGCCAAAGTGTGTGGATCACTTGAGGTCAGGAGTTCAAGATCAGCCTGGGCAACATGGCAAAACCCTGTCTCTACAAAAAATACAAAAATTAGCTGGGCATAGGGCAGGTGCCTGTAATCCCAGCTACTCGGGAGGCTGAGGCAAGAGAATTGCTTGAACCTGGGAGGCGGAGGTTGCAATGGGCCAAGATCATGCCACTGCACTCCAGCCTGGGCAACAGAGTAAGACTGTCTCAAAAAAAAAAAAAAAAGAAATCTTCAAATAAATTTTTAAAAACCCATGCTATACTCAAAGCTGAAGTTGGGAAAGTTAAAATATTAACATGTCTCCCCTTTCCTTCTCTCTTCACTCACTAATTCAGTTTCTGAGAAACAGTATGTCATCACTCATCTTTGCATCTGGAAATGTGCTTCAGGTATTCATGCAACTTATTTATCATAATTAAACTTGACTTTAGGGGAAAATGTCAATTTCAGGGAGTCCATTAGAGGCGGATTATATTACTGTTTATGAATAACATTTTGTAGGCTCAATGTACAGAAAACTGTGGTGTTATAGGTGCTAATTATGAAACTTATTGGTTAAAATGGTGATTGTTCTGGTTAATTGAATATTCTAATTTTTTAAAAATTACAAATTAAAAGCTCCACATAGATTATGAATTTTTAAATAATTTTAGTTCCATAAAATATACCTAACAGTAATGTCAAGCTGAAAGAATTAGATCAATTTTTGGAGAACGTGAGAAACAAGCATCCATCTCTAGAAAACAAATACAAATAAGACAAAATCCCCGCCATCAATAGGCTTATTATATAGTAGGATTTCTCAAACCTGGCACTGTTAACGTGTTGAACTATGCAGTTCTTTGTTGTAGGGTGCTGTCCCATCCATTGGGTCTGGGGGACCATTCTGGTATCTTTCCCATGGCCCTGGTGCCAAGTTGGGAATAATATGAGAGGACACAGAGCAGCAGAAAAGTGGCTGATGTTAACTGGGAACTAAGCTCATGCTGGGAAAGAAGGAAAAGAAGATTTGGGATCGTTTTCAAAGTCATTCTGAGGAATCCCAGATGACTTTCTTTTCTGAGTACTGTCCTCACTTTTGCTCTATTCAAAGTGCCCCACTGACCCAGAGAGGACCCATGGGAGCAGCTTAGCTGAAGGTGAAAGGCATCCCCCAAGTCTTCAGTCCATTAAAGACATCAACTTTATGATTCAAATTATGAAACCACACTTCAAAGTCCTAGGAACAGAAACAGTCATTGTGCTTCTGAAACTGAAACTTTTATCACTTTGCTCTCAGCGAGTACCTGCTTTGTAATTTCTTTTTCCTCTTGTAATGAAATTTCACTTGTATGAAAACATTTGGAGAGGAGGGAATACAGACACAAAACTGGAGGAGACAACATAGTGTGTTTCAGATGATTAAACAGTTCTGTTAATTATCTACTTATTGATGTAGAATTGATCTTCCGAGAAACTACATAGATATGTTTGTTCCCAACCCTATAGACTCAAGTCTTGAGTCCAGTGCAGAGGGACTGCAGGCAGAAGCCAATGAAAATGTTTTCAAAGGGACTCTGTGAGGTGTGGGGGCCTACATAGTGCATTGCTGTTTTGGGAGACAGCACAGAGCTAGAAAGTGGGGCCTTTACGACTCTGTGTGAAACAGTCCATCCGAGTGAGAACTTTAAGAAGAGCATGAGGACACTGCACCCTTGTGGGACAATGGTGTCCCCTGAAAGAGCACCAGCAGTTGGGACACTGTTAAGGTATTTTTTTTAATTTTTATTTGTTGAGAACCTCAATGTTATTTGTTTATTTATTTGAGACAGGATCTCGGTCTGTCACCCAGGCTGGAGTGCAATGGTACAATCATAGCTCACTGCAGCCTCATATTCCTGGGCTCAAGCGATCCTCTCACCTTAGCTTCCTGAATAGCTGAGATGACAGGCATGTGCCACCGTGCCCAGCTAATTTTAAAAATATTTTCGGAGAGACGAGATCTCACTCAGTTGCCCAGGCTGGCTTTGAATTCCTGGTCTCCAGTGATCTTCTTGTGTTGGCTTTCCAAAGGGCTGAGATTAAAGGCATGAGCAAGTGTGCCCAGCAGTTAATATGTATCAGTGGCTCTCTGTGCAAGCCATTCTTCTGGATGCTAAGGGATACAGCAGTGAACAAGAAGCAAGAGCAGAAGAAAGCAATAAGGGAAATAGAGAAGTACATAAAAAACTATTTATGAACTCATCTGGGACATCCCAGGAACTCCCAGAAATAACTAGGGAATGGAGCTGTTGAGCTGCAATTGTAGGTTGAAGCTCTACAGATGAGAATATAAACCAGTTACATTCTGGTTAAAATTCTTACTGTGTCCCCCATTGATACATGCACACTGATTTACACCTGCATGGATAAGGGCTGGAAGGAAATATATCGAGTGGTAACAGTGATTATTTATGGACAGTGGAATTATGAATGATATTTTAATATAATTTCATATAAAATCTATTTCTAAATGTTCCAGAACGAATACAGTAGTCTTCCTTTATCCTCACAAGATACATTCCAAGGTCCTAAGTGGATGCCTGAACCAAAACCTATAAATATTATGTTTTTTGCTATGTATACCTATCTGTGATAAAGCTCAGTTTATAAATTAGGCACAGTAAGAGATTAAGAACAATAACTAATAGTAAAATAAGACAAATATAACCTTACACTGTGATAAAAGTTATGTGAATGTGGATTTGATAACCAAGATGGCTACTAACTGACACATGAGCAAGTAGTGTCTACAGCATGGATCCAGCAGACAAAGGGATAATTCATTTCCAGGGCAGAATGGTGTGAGATTTCATTATGCTGCTTAGTACCCTGGAAAACTTAAAACTTATGAATTGTTTATTTCTGAAATTGTCCATTGAATATTTTTGGACCACAGTTGACCGTGGGTAATTGAAACTATGGAAAGCAAGACTGTAAATAAGGGAAAAGTACTGCATATGTTACTTTTATAAACATAAAAATTGTTTTTGGTCTGGGAGGCAGAGGTTGTGTTACTCTGTCATTAATTTTTCCTGGATTGTATGATTTCCTAGGGAAAACTCTGACCCTGCTGTATATTTAGAAGAAATGTATTTGATGATAAACATACCAAAACAACAGATTAAAATAAAATGTGTTTCTAAAGAACAATATAGACAGTTGAATTGACAGATTTTTCTGCTGCTGGTTTGTAGTTAAATGTTCCCTCTTCTTGCATCCTTTTCCAGCAAAGTAAATTTTACCAGAAATGAAAAACAAGAGTATAATTATCTCTCTCTGGGAATAATTATAAAAATAAGCTATGTAGTTTCTTAGAAGATCAATTCTACATCAATAAGTGGATAATTAACAGAACTCTCCAGACAATTCAAGAATTCAAATATTGTATCTTTGCCTTGGTGTCTCTAAAAAGGGATGAAATTGTTGACATCTGTAGTGTGTTCTATATCCTGTTATCATAAACATGTACTTTCGAGTTCATTTGTAAGGAATTCCTCTCGAACCATCAAGAGTTCAAAAGTTTACTGTTATCCCTTTTGTAACCATGTACTTTAATATTATACATATATTAATTGGTTGTGCTGGAGAACTATAGTTCAACCTAGTGCCTGATACAGTTAGTATTTCTTAGGAAAAATAAAAGCAAGAAGAAATGTGATCTTGTTTTCCCTCTTTCAGACCTAATTGTGATTTAAAAAGTAAGGTTAATTTTCCAAAAAGCAACCTGATGAGACTTTATTCCAACACAAGCAACATGTGCATACCTGGGTTAAATACGTGTGTAAGATACAGAGACCTGTAACAAACCCGGAGGGGACAGGCTTAGGTAGAGAATAAAAATGAGAGATTAGCTTGGGGACACCATAATGTGGAGGTTCCTGGAAGTGAGAGACTCTGAAAAGACAGCTGGATAGCACTGGTGCCTAGCACAGTGCTGTCCCCAGTGCTAGGGGACACCAAGTACCACTTGATGATGATAATGTTAGTGGCGACTATACACCTGCATCGCTGCATTGCTACTCCCAGAAAATAAACTACAAATGCTGATTTGGTTTAATCAGACCTTCAACAGAGTTAATAGTCCACGAAGATCTTCAGAGAATTGTCAAGGAGGTTTATTGTCCATAAAACATTCATGACTCCAATCCAAAAACTAGGGCAAGCTCACCAGCTTCAGAAGGCAGCATGGCTCCATTCTACAAAAAGAAAGCCCAGGAGTTCTAGCCATGGCACTGCACATACATGGGTGGATGGTTTTGTTCTGGAAGCCCAAATCTTGGGGCCTGTTTTGTACCCTTCCAGATCTGATTGATTAAGAGGTAACCTTTGAATTGAGAAAGTTCACACTGCTTAGGTCATGTTCACTGGGAATATTTGATGCACTAGGAGACTTTCTCTGGAGCCCATGTTCTCTTTCAGAGACCCTGTGATAAGATCTTTTTGGAAATCTAAGAGAAGAGTTGAGAAGAACATCACAAACCACAGCCAGCCTAAAGAAAAGTATGATAGTTGGTTCTACTACACTGAAAATGTGGGAGTTTTACATTTTACATTTACATTTTTACATACATTAGGCATACTAATGCATATAAAGCTGTTAAATGGCACCTGTCACATAATAAGAATGCACACATTCCAACCAAAGTTACCAAACTGGCTTGTGAGCCACCAGGCTTTTGGTCAAGTTTTATTGGAGCACAGTCACATCCATCCATTAACATATTGTCTATGGCAGTTTTCATGCTGCATCAACAGAGTGGAGTATTTGTGACAGAGACTGTGTAGCATGCAAAGCCAAAAATATTTGCTAATTGCCCCTTCCCAGAAAATGTTTGTCAGTCAATACTCCACTATTTTTCCATTCAGTCTTAGCCTGCCCTGGGTGCCAGATGGAAAACATGAGGTATAGGGGGAGCACTCCTCTCCCTGATGAAGATAAAGCCACTTGGAATCTCAGTATACTGCTAAGTCTCATTAAATGAACTGTTCTGCCTGAGTAACAATCCAACAGTCTTATTGTAAACATGCATACACTTTTATTATTACAAACGCCATACAACTAAAGATGCAAGCCCTTCAGTAACTGTCAAATCACACAAGAGGATGGGAATGACATTCATGTTGAATTACAATTCACCATCTCAATGGTGCTTGCCAAGGTTTTCTCATTGTTTCCATTTACGAAACACTGCTTTTTAGTTTTACCTCTTGAAGAGGGGTGGGCAGAAAAAAGATAAGCTTTGGAGTTTTTCACTTAAAAAGAGAAGTTCAAGTAATTGGTGCCTCTTAATAGTACTTTTCTTGCTTTCAAGGGAGGGGAACAAAGTGGAAAAGCTAGTGAATACATTTGGAGAGAAGAGGAATCCCCTTTTAAGCTAAAATATGGGTGTAATAAGTATAGTTGCATATCAGAAAAAACAAATTATCTATACTACCAAGCTAAATTCCAAGAATCATCTGGAAAATATGTTCTGTGACAAACTACTCTGAATGCTATTGTATATCACTCACCAGTTGGAGTTATTAAGCTTTACATAAAATTTCCTAGTATTTACTCCTGGGTCTTTGCAAGTCCCTTATGGAAGCTTTTAGCTTTTAGGTGGGAAGGTAAGCCTGCCTTAAAAAAACAAAAGAAAAAGTAAGAGACTGAGGGAGGTGGACTTCATGCTCAAACTCAGCTTTTCCGTTTACTAGCTGTGTGTCCTTGGGCAAGTAGATCAGTTTCTCTGAGCTTTGGCTTCCTCATTCATAAACTGATGACAATCATAGTATCTACCTCATTAGGCACACTCATGTATGTAAAGCAGTGAAGTGGTACCTGTCACATAATAAGAATGCAAACATTCCAACCAAAATCACCAAACATTGGTTTATGAGCCACAGTTTTTTTTATAAATAAAGTTTTATTGGAACACAGCCACATCCATTCATTAACATATTGTCTACGGCAGCTTTCATGCTACATCAGCAGAGTTGAGTACTTGTGGCAGAGACCATGCAGCTTGCAAGACCAAAAATGTTTCTTACCTGCCCCTTTCCAGAAAATGTTTGTGAGTCCCTGCATTAAACAATTAGCTTCCTTTTATTATTTTATGTAGGGAGAAACTTTCATAAACTGACTTTCAGAGAAGTATAGCAACTTAATAAGAATGACCTAACGAGGTGAAGACAGGGCTTCTCTCCCATTCTTCCCACTGCATATCCCTTACTACACTTATAGAACTTTGAATGAGGGCATGTTTTTAGGAAGCACATTTAGCTTAGAGGTCCCATAACACATCTGCTAGTTTTCCAACTGATTGGCATTCAATTTAAATTTGACTTGCTAAAATGAAACATTCTCATTTAGGGCTATGAAGGTGATTAGAAGTTGTGTATAGTTTGATTCTTCCCAAGAATCTTACCCTAAAATATTCTTTTTTTAAAAAAATATTCAACCTCTATTTTAGATTCAGGGTAGCATATGTGCATGTTTGTTACCTGGGTATGCTGCATGATATTCTTGATTTTTGAAAAATTGGCTCAGATAACCCCAATGTGCTATTTCTCTCTGGGCTTTCTTTGAAGTCCATGAAAGTAGGAAACATCTCCAGAGGGGCTGTGTCCCTGGCTGGAGCCTTGATCTCTGAATGTAAGTTTAATGAAAGCCTCAGGGTCACCCAAGTTATCATTGAGTGGGTATGTTAAAAATGGAGGAGTGCAGACAAATGGGCAGTTTAAAAATTAAAGTTATCCAGAAAGACAGTTCAACTGAGAAAGCATTTCACTTCTACAGCACCTTGGCTCACTTACTGATAATCTCTAAAGAGACATTTCACAAAGTGAATTTGATGTGTAGCTATGTTCTATTCACTTTTATCACCAGAACTCCCTTTCTATCAAAATAAAAAGAATCTGAACTAAAACTTTAGAAAAGAAAAAAAAAAATCAGCTCAAGAGAGAAAAGGCGAGTGAAGCAGGATTTCTGTGAGTTTATCTCTGAAATTGAAAAAAGACAGCATCAGAACAAATGGTGCCTCCACAGCTCTTGGCTGCCCTCTTTGCCCTTCCATTGCGTAACCCTTAGGAAATGACTTAGTTAAAAATAAGAAACTTTTAAAAAGTAGAATTTTGTCACCCAGATATTTAATTGCTTTATTTGCAGAGATAAAATGTCCTTCTCTGATCTAAAGATGAACTTCCAAATGATACAAAAATTGATAAAAAATGAGATAATTTATTAAATTAAAAAATTACGTTTTGAGGATTGGAGTTGTTGAAAAATAGCAACAAGATTTGAGCAATGGGAGGTTTTCACTGTCAATTATTTTATCACTAACATTGTATCTAATTTAAGATAAATTTATTTTATTCCCAAATGGTCTGGGATTGAAAGCAAGACTCAGACTCAAGGTAGAGTTTTGTAGCCAAGTTACAAGAGGCTGACAAACAAAGTTTATCATGTGAATGCTGACACCACCTTAACACAACAACGTGACTGGCGCCAGTCTAATGTAAGCAAAATACGTGGGAAATGATTTGTTTCAGCAATAGACAAGAGACTATAAAATTGCCACACTGAAATAAAGCACATTTTCTAATTATTTGCTGATTCTACAATAACAATTTTGCAAAACATGAGGTGATGTGAGGGAATGTAGAAATCCAGTTAGCACATGCATTAGAGATATGGGCATGTGATAGCCAACTTGTTGTGCTCCCTCTCCGGAACCAACTGGAATATTCCTCCAACAAACAACGTTTGTTTTTTAAGTATAAGTTCATTAAGAGAATTTAAAAAGAGGTAAGAAAACACTGAAAACTGACCACAGAAAACAGGAAAAATAGCAGAACACCCCAATAAATATACCCAGGAATAAATATAAAATACAACTGAAAATAGCTTAAGAAAGATATTACACAGCTCCTGGCTTTCCTTCATTTTGGAAGTGGGCAGGGAAAACAGAACAAAGATGGGAAGAGAGAATGCAAGAGCTGATCTCTTGTGGTTGCAAAGCTCCATCCTGTTTGGACAGCCATAGTTTTACCTGCATTCATGACAGGTCACATCTCAGTATTGATTCAGAGACTGTTCCCATTTTCTCATCCCTGGAAGAAACTCTCTGATCACTTCTTAACTTTTGGAAAGTAGATCAGTCCAGCTACTTCATCATCCACAGAGAAGTTAACCTGTGAGCTTCCCATATGTTCTTCTAGCTCTTTAATATTGAGCTCTTCCAGTTTCCGTAGCTCATCTCCACAGGGAGAGCTTTTCTTGGGAGGATGTGTCCATTCACTTTTTCTAACTGTCATCATCTTGATAGCTTACAGCTATGTAGCACTTTCCATTGTCCAAACTCTTTCAAATATCCCACAGCATCTCTGTGCAGTAGTATTATTATTCTCAGTTTACTGAGGCAACGGAGCAAGAATAGGCTCACTATTTATATCCATAATCCAACCTTACCCCCCACTCTCGAAAAAGGATTTATTGTAACTTCACAGTTAAAAGAATTAGATAAATGACTTCCCTGTGTAAGCAATATTTAACGGCTTTCGGACACAAAGGCTTCATTTTGACCATTTGGTAGAAAATCCTTCTCAAAAAGCTTACATGTCACAAAGGACTGTTAATATAATTTAACCTTTTCTTGAACACACAAGGTTGTAATTAGAAGCATCTGTTATTTTGTAATGACGTAAGATAGTTTTGTTTGCCTGAGTCTAGCAATCTTCCCTCTCCTCTTATCAGGCTATCTGCTGCAATTCTGCCTCTTACAGCCCTGTTTCTGTCTCAAATCCTCTCGCACAACTAAGTACTGGGAATCATAAATTAGAGAACCACGTTTATTAAGAATTTCATGTTAGATAAGGTTAAAATTATTACATAAAAATTAGCGTTAATTAGTTTGGTTCAGAGACCTAAAAGTTATTTCACTTCTCAAAGAAAGCTGTTTAAAAAACTGATTTTCCATCCAGAGCCATCGTAAGAAAAGAAAATCTGAAATTCTCGAAGTCTGAAATTCAGATAAGCTAGGTGTATGTGAAATTTAATTTCCACTTTTATTCACATCTACGCAATTTCTTACATTATCCTGTAACTTATCGTCAAACAGGGTTTCAAGGCAGTCTAGAAATCTGTGAGTAATAACTACTTTTTATCTATTGTTATTGATATTGTATTGAATCATAGAATTTTTGAACAATTAGTTCCCCAAATTACTTTGAGTGATAGTTCAAAAAGAAAAAGAAAAAATTATCATTACCAAAGTTGATGGCTGATGTAAAAACATCATTTCACACATCATTCATTTGAAAGAGTGACAGCTCCACTGGACTAAAAATCAGGAGGTCTGGTATTAATGCTAGCTAGTTGTGTGAATTTAGCTGAGCAATTTGATCTGTTTAGTCCAAATAGTCTTTTTAAAAAAATTAATAGACATGATTGAAAAAATTTTAAGGTCCTGCCCAACTCCCAGATCTTCGTATTTACAGACAGTTTGAATCACAACAATCTGTGACAAGGGTGACATCTAGTGGTTTCTCAGTTTATATACATCCTGACCAATCAAGAATTCCAGTGAAGTCACCAAGGATTACTGTTAGCCGGTGCATGCAAATATTTAGAAGTTTTTAACTTAGAGGAATCTAGGGGATCATATACTTCAACCTTTTCATTTTTCACTGGTGAAAACTGAGAACCGAAGTGGTCATTTTTATCCATGCTTAAGGTCACAGAGGTAAAGTTTTCAGTATGTTTGTCATTTACGTTTGTACCCTCAAAAGCCAAAAACGGAAATAAATAATACTTAAAAAAACTGTATTCCTTTGTGCAAAATTATTTTCTGATATCAAACCTGTTAGTGATAATTACATTGTTTTGTAATGTTTGTTTACTTAAGTTTTCCTGTGAGTTTCATGAAGCTAGAAACCCCAGGTCTTACTCATCTTTGTAGCTCCAGCACCAAGGCCTAAGCTGACTCTGTCACTGATGACACTACCTATCTATCTATCTATCATCTGTCTATCTATCTATCTAACTGTCTAATCTATCATCTATCTGTCAAATCTATCTCTATCATCTATCTAATCTATTATTTATCTATATATCATCTATCATCTCTATCAAACAAGAATTGATAATGCACTGTCAATATATCCTTTTTAAAATATAGTGGGGAGTATGTAATTTTATAAAATGAGCACATATTGTATATGACATGTGTGACCAAAAGGTAAACACAATTATTGGACTGGCTTTTCCCACCTTTCCTTTGGAAAATTATGTATTTCCCTTCCGCATTATTTTGGTTGGGCTGACCCAGTGTCTTGCAGTCCCAGTGAGTTCATAACCAAGAGTTGGCCAGTTCCCATTTGTCTTCCAGTAGCCACACTGACTGGCTCAGGGACTTTTCTGCTGAAGTCACTGGGAACAATGGCTCCTTTTCCTCAGGATCTTGAGCTAAAAAGATGTAAAGACAAAATAGAATAATCAGTGGCCCTTTTTTCCTGGCACATGTCAAGAGCTTTCCTAAAATTGAAGCTAGCACATGAAGGGAAGCAGAGATAGAGACTGGACTCATCATTAAAGCCTATTAATCTGGCCATACCGTTTTTTGTTTGTTTAAACTTGCTTGAGTGGGTTTCTGTCTCTTGAAATCGAGTGTTGATAATATTAAAATATATCACTCAAAGGCCATGTGCGGTGGCTCATGTTTGTAATCCCAGCACTTTGGGAGGCCAGGGTGGGTGGATACTTGAGGTTAGGAGTTCGAGACCAACCTGACCAATATGGTGAAACCCCATGTCTACCCCCCCTCAAAAAAAAAAAATAGCCGGGCATGGTGGCGCGTGCCTGTAATCCCAGCTACTTGGAAGGCTGAGGCAGGAGAATCACTTGAACCTGTGAGGCAGAGGTTGCAGTGAGCTGAGATTATGCCACTGCACTCCAGTCTGAGTGACAGAGCAAGATTCTTATCTCAAAAAAATATTAATTAAAATATATGACTCAGAAAAGCAATTTTTTGAGGACAAGTCTTTCAGTTCCCAACTGTTTCCATGCAAACAAGGCAGTTTTATCAACTCCACTTGAGAATAGAAAATCATATCCTAGGTATGAGATAGCAATGATCTCTTCCTCCTTCCCTGAATGCTTATATTGCAGCATCTGATTTAGTTATTGAAATGTATTGCAAATTTTTGTTTCAATCCTTTTTTATCTTTTATTGTAGGTTCAGGGGTACATGTGCAGGTTTTTGGGGGGTTTGGCATACAGATAATTTCGTCACATGTGTAATAAGCATAGTAGTCACATGGGTAATAAGCGTAGTACCTGACAGGTACTTTTCTTATCCTCTCCCCTCCACTTACCCTCTACCCTCAAGTAGGCCCCAGTGTCTGTTGTTCCTCTCCTAGTGGATCCATGTGTTCTCATTGTGTAAGCCTCATTTATAAGAGAGAACATGAATATTTAGTTTTCTGTTCCACATTAGTTTGCTTAGGATAATGGCTTCCAGCTTCAAACATGTTGTCATAAAAGATGTGATCTCATTCTTTTTTTGTGACTGTATAGTATTCCATGGTGTGTAAGCACCACATTTTCTTTACCTAGTCTACTGTTGATGGGCATTTATGTTGATTCTGTCTGCTGTTGTGCTGCAACGAACATACCACGCATGTGTCTTTATGGCAGAATGATTTATATTCTTTGGGTATATACCCAAGAACAGAATTTCTGGGTCGAATGATAAGTCTGGTTTTTGTTGTTGTTGTCGTTTGTTTTTTGTAGAGACGGGATTTCTTCATGTTGGTCAGGTTGATCTCGAACTCCCGACCTCAGCTGATCTGCCCACCTTAGCCTCCCAAAGTGCTGGGATTACAGGCATGAGCCACCACGCCCATCTGGTAATTCTGTTTTAAGAGATTTGAAAAATCAGCATACTGCTTTTCACAATGGCTGAACTAATTTACATTCCCACCAGCAGTGTATAAGCATTCCCTTTATCCACAATCTTGCCAGCATCTGTTATTTTTTTACTTTTTAATATTAGCTATTCTGACTGGTGTGAGATGATGTCTCATTGTAGTTTTGATTTACATTCCTCTAATTATTAGTGATGTTGAACATTTTTTCATATGCTTGTTGGTTGCATGTATCTCTTCTTGGAAAAGTGTCTGTTCGTGTCCTTTGCCCACTTTGTAATGGGGTTGTTGGCTTTTTGCTTGCAAATTTGTTGAAGTTCCTTATTGACTCTGGACATTAAACCTTTGTCAGATACATAGTTTGCAAATACTTTCACCAATTCTGTAAGTTGTCTGTTTACTCTGTTGATAGTTTATTTTGCTGTGCAGAATCTCTTTAGTTTAATTAGATCCCATTTGTCAATTATTTTTTGTTTTCGTTGCAGTTGTTTTTGGCATCTTTGTCATGAAATCTTTGACAAGTCCTATGTCCACAATAGTATTTCCCAAGTTATCTTCCATGGATTTAATACTTTTAGGTTTTACATTTAAGTATTTAATCTACCTTGAGTTAATTTTTATGTGTGTTATAAGATAGGAGCCCAGTCTCAGTCTTCTGCATATGGCTGGCCAGTTATCCCAGCATAATTTATTTGAACTGGGGAGTCCTTTTCCTGTTGCTTGTATCTGTCAGCTTTGTCAAAAATCAGATGATTATAGGTGTGTGGCATTATTTCTCAGCTCTCTATTCTGTTCCATTGGTCTATGTGTCTGTTTTTGTATAAGTACCACGCTATTTTGGTTACTGTAGCCCTGTAGTATAGTTTGTGCCTTGTAATTGGGGCATTAAGCCTGTTTACATTGAAAGTTAGTATTAGTATGTGTGGATTTGATCCTGTCATCATGTCGTCAGCTGGTCATTATGTGTACTATAAACGTTGCTATATGGTATCACTGGTTGTGTATGTAAGTGTGTTTTTGTAGTGGCTGGTAGTGGTCTTTTCTTTCCACATTTAGTGTTCCTTTCAGGACTTTTTGTAGGGCAGGTCTGGTAGTAATGAATTCCCTTAGCATTTGCTTAACTAAATAAAAATATTATTTCTCCTTCACTTATAAAGCTTAGTTTGGTGGGATATGAAATTGTTGGCTAGAAATTTTTTTCTTTAAGAATGCTGAATGTAGGCCCCCAAACTTTTCTGGCTTATGGAGTCTCTGCTGAAAGGTCAACTGTTAGCCTGGTGGTTCCCTTTGTAGGTGACCTGCCCTTATCTCTAGCTGCCTTTAACATTTTTCCTTTCATTTTGACCTTGAAGAAACTGATAATTATGTGTCTTGGAATGATCTTCTTGGGTAATATCTCACAAGGGTTCTCTGTATTTCCCAGATTTGCATGTTGGCCTCTCTAGGAAGGTTGGAGATTTCCTGAGCAATATCCTAGAATATATTTTCCAAGTTGCTTGGTTTCTCTCCCTCTTCCTCAGGTACACCAATAAGTCATATAATGGGTTTCTTTCCACAGTCCCACAGTTTTTGGAGGTTTTATTCATTCTCCTTTATTGGTTTTTCTTTATTTTTGTCTGACAGTTATTTCAGAGAACCTGTCTTCAAGCTCTGAGATTCTTTCCTCATCTTGGTCTATTCTGTTGTTAACACTTGCAATTGCATTATGCAATTCTTGTAGTGTGTTTTTCAGCTCTATCAGGTCAGTGTGGTTCTTTTGTATAATGGATATTTTGTCTATCAGTTTCTGTATTGTTTTATTGTGATTCTTAGCTTCCTTGGATTGGATTTCAATGTTCTCCTGAATCTCAGTGATCTTTATTCCCATGTATGTTCTGAATTCTATTTCTATTTCAGCCATTTCAGCCTGGTTAAGAACCCTTACTGGGGAACTAGCGTGAT
Organism: Ateles fusciceps; assembly: GCA_036589455.1. Taxonomy (NCBI): domain Eukaryota; kingdom Metazoa; phylum Chordata; class Mammalia; order Primates; family Atelidae; genus Ateles; species Ateles fusciceps. The sequence goes on along the minus strand of JAZHEH010000572.1, from coordinate 9,435,030 downwards.
CACGAGGAAGAAAAAGCCACTCTGGTCTTTTGAGTTCCCAGAGTTCTTATGCTGGCTTTTTCTGTGTGGGCTGATGTCTTTGAAGTTGCTGTCCTTTGCTTGTTTGCTGGCTGTTGTTGTTCTTTGATGCCTTTGGAAATGTGATTATGCATGATATAAGGTGGGTTCAATTGACTGGATTCAATTCTTTTTCACTACTGGGTCTTGAAGAAGCCTCCTCTGATTACTATTTCCATATCCACATTTCTTTTGTTGAGTGTTCTGGTCCACTGGACTCCCTTTGGTAGGGATTGCAGTTGGTAGACAAGCTGTATCCCTGCCAGATTGGCCCTAAACTGCTGTCTGTGTGTGTCCTGAAAAAACATGGGTTGTGCCTGTCTGCAGAGTTCAGGCAGAAGCAGGATCTATGGGTTGGAAACTCTAGTGGGTATGGCCTCTCTGGCTATGGCAGGGGAGAATGGATGGAGTTGCCTGCCTTGCTGTAGGGTGTTTTCAGGGCAACAAGAGACTGAACTCTTTGGCAAATTCAGGCAGAAGTAGAACCACTGGGCCGGAAGCTCTAGCAGGCATCGCTCACCTGGCTACCAGTGGGGGGGTGGGGGGTGAGGATAACTGCCTTGTTGTCCAGATGCTTCGTGGAACAACAAGAGGCTGCACTCACTAGCTGAGTTACCACAGAAGCAGGATCGCTGGGTCGAAAGCTCTAGTAGGTTGCCCACCTGGTTATCAGTAGCAGAAATGTGTGGGATCATGCATCCTACTGTCTGGATGTTTCCCAGGACAACAAGAGACTGAGCTCTCCAGCTGAGTTCACACAGAAGCGGGACCAATGAGCTAGAAGCTCTTGCAAGTGTTGCCCACCTGGCTAGCACCAGGGTGGTGAGGGTGGGTGGAGTGGCTGGCCGAGTTTAGGGGGAAGAAAGACTGCTGGACTGGAAGCTTGGAGTCACATCCAGCAAGAGGGAGTGGAGCAATCTTACTTCTCCCAGGCACCACAACAGTGGCCTCTATTGGGGCTGATGTGCTGGTGCTAGTCTGCTTCATAGCCCAAGGCTTGTAGAGGTCCCCTTAAACTCAAGAGGTGCTCCCACATCTGGATGGCTCTCTGCCTCAGTCTAGAAGCACATTGCAGGGGAGGGGTTATGGGAAGGCCAAGGGGATTGTCCTATTCCCAGTCTTGCACAGATCCCTTGATGGATACCAACATGGTTTCTCAAATGATAGACCTGCAGGGTCAATGTTCACTAGCCCTTTTGTTTCCTCTTCCTAAGAATGGCGCTTATGAGCGCCTTCTAGTGCACCATTTTGGCCTTACCCTCTGTATTGCTAATCTTTATGTTGAGATATTTTATTTCTTCAAGCATAATGTAAACTCTCTCAAGGCACAAATCACAGAACAGCCTAAAACAAAGTAGGTATTTGTAGATATATTCTTGAGGAATATAAGGTCTAAGTTGTATATACTATTCAGATTATATATTACATTCTGAGAAAATATTTTATGAGAGTTATTTTATTTGCTTTTGTTGCAATTGCTTTTGATGTTTTTGTCATGAAATCTTTGCCTGTGCCTATGTCCTGAATGGTAATGCCTAGATTTTCTTCTAGGATTTTTATAGTGCTGGATTTTACATTTAAGTCTTTAATCCATCTTGAGCTAATTGTTTTATAAGGTGTAAGGAAGGGGTCCAGTTTCAGTTTTCTGCATATGGCTAGCCAGTTTTCCCAGCACCATTTATTAAACAGAGAATTCTTTCCCCATTGCTTGTTTTTCTCAGGGTTGTCTAAGATCAGATGGTTATAGATGTGTGGTCTTATTTTTGAGATCTCTGTTCTGTTCCATTGGTCTATGTGTCTGTTTTTGTACCATGCCATGCTGCTTTGGTTATTGTAGCCTTGTAGCATAGTTTGAAGTTGGGTAGCACAATGCCTCTGGCTTGTTTTTTTGCTTAGGATTAAGGAATTTAAACAAATTTACAATTAAAAAAAAACTCACTAAAAAGTGGGCAAAGGACATGAACAGACATTTCTCAAAAGAAGACATTTATGTGGCCAACAAACATATGAAAAAAATCTCAACATCCCTGACCATTAGAGAAATGCAAATCAAAACCACAGTGAAATACCATCTTACACTAGTCAGAATGGCAATTATTAAAAAGTCAAGAAACAACATATCCTGACAAGGCTGTGGAGAAATAGCAATTCTTTTACATGTTGGTGGGAATGTAAATTAGTTCAACCATTTTGGAAGACAGTGTGATGATTTCTCAAAGACTTAGAACCAGAAATACCATTTGACCCAGCAATCCTGTTAGTGGGTATATACCCAAAGGAATATACATCATTCCATTATAAAGATATATGCATGCATATGTTCATCACAGCACTATTCACAATAGCAAAGACATTGAATCAACCCAAACGCTCATCAATGATAGACTAGATAAAGTAAATATGGTACACATGCACCATGGACTACTATGCAGCCATAAAAGGAATGAGATCATGTCCTCTGCAGGGACATGGATGAAGCTAGAAGCCATTATCCTCAGCAAACTAATGCAGGGACAGAAAACAAAACACCATATGTTCTCACTTATGAGTCGAACAATGAGAACGCATGTACACAGGGAGGGGAACAACACACACTGAGGTCTGTGGTAGGGTAGTGGGGAGAGCATCAAGATAAATAGCTATGAATGTGGGGCTTAATACCTAAGTGATGGGTTGATAGGTGCAGCAAACCGCTACAACACATGTTTACCTATGTAACAAACCTGCACACCTGCACATGTATCCCAGAACTTAAAATTAAATTAAATTAAAAAGATAGAGAATCATGTAATTTGCAGAATTACCCTGAGTGGTTGCTGTCATGTGGCAGTAGTTACTAATTTTCCACCAAAATATATTCTTCCCCCTCAATAACAGAAATTAAGTGAAGTACATGACTCTGTAGCTAGAGACCAGATTCCCCAGCCTCCCTAGAAGCTATGCAACTTAGTTTGGACCTCTGAGATATGAGTCGAAGTAACTATGTGCCACTTCTGGGTCTGGGCCTTAAAACACTTGGAATAAGCAATTCCACTATTTATTTTGCAAATTGAAATGCAGAAGTGCCAGCAATCCAAGTACAACCATGCATATGAGAACTCTCTGGAGAAAGGGTTAAGAAACTATCATCCATGGACCAGCCACTTGGTTTTGTACATAAAGTTTTATTGGAACACAGCTATGTCCATATGTCTGCAAAGTATATATAGCTGCTTTTGCACCACAATGACAGATAACTTGAGTAATTGTAACAAAGACCATGTTGGGCTGCAAGCCTTAAATATTTGCTATCTGGTGTTTTTGGAAAAAGTTTGCTAATCACTGAACTAGAGCAAAAAATAGAAGGAACTTGAGTCCCTACACGGTTGTAACAGAAAAATAAGTAAACATCTATTTTACTGTCATTATATTTTGGAGCCACTCTTCTACCTCAGTTTAGCATGTACTGTAACTACTACAACTTATGAATTGGATTTCTGTTTATCTTATATCTAATTGTTAGAAATAGGGGCTCATTATGGCTAGGGGAAAGCATGAAAGTAGCACCATTGTCTTGCTGGATCCAAGTAGGTTGTACCAGCAGAGGACTCCAATTTTATTAAGCTTCCAAGCTGCTTCTCATTGAAAAATTCAGCTGACTATATATATCCTTGAACTAGCATAGTGTCTCAAATTGAAATCTTGGTATCAACTTTCCCAAACCCAGTTCTTGAGAGATAACTTTAAATAGTCCAACAAGTCAATGGGAAGATACAATGATTAATTTACATGTCAACTTGATGGGACCATGGGTGCCCAGACATTTGGTTAAGTATTATTCTGGTTGTATATGTGAGGGTTTCTGGATGAGATAAATGTTTGAGTGGGTGGACTGAGTAGAGTGCCTTCCTTAATGCAGGTGGGCCTCATCCAGTAATTAAAGACCTGAGTAGAACAAAAAGGCTGCGTAATAGGGAACTCCTCCTGCCTGCCTGCTTGAGCTGGAACACTGTGCCTTCAAACATGACTGAAAAAATTGGCTCTTCCTGGATCTTCAGCCTGCTGGTTTTTGGAATGGAACTTACACCATGGGCTCTCCTGGGTCTCCAGCTTTCCAACTGTAGATCTTGAGACTTCTCAGCCTCTATAATCATGTGAGCCAATTCTTTCTAAGAAATCTCTTTCTCTCTGTCTCTCTCTGTCTCTCTTTGTCTCTCTCTCTCTCCCTTCCCTCTTTCTCTCTCTTCAGATAGATCAGGTAGGTAGGTAGGTAGATAAATGGCAGATAGATAGATAATAAATAGATGAGTTTGTTTTTCTGAAGAACTTTGGCTAATATTCAGAATATTTTATATGAATACATAAATCAGTCACATATTGCTATATGAAACAGGACTTGAAAAAATATGTTTTTATTCATAATCATGTGTCACCATAATTGAATCACTGGGTGGGGAAGTACTCAGAAACCACATGGATATGTACAGATTTGTTTGGAGGAAAAAATATCTGATCATACAACTCAGAGAACTAGGTGATTCTTTACCAGCAAGCACTCAAGTTCTGTATTTATTTAGTAAAAATGAATTCACAGCCTCTCCTGGAAAGTGTTTTTTATAGAAGGAGGTGGATGAAGAAAAGTGTGAGGTGCTCAAGTACCTTCAGGAATGGCACAGATACTCTGCAAAGAAATAAGAAGGGAGGGACACCAAAGACAAACGCACAATTCTACAAACATACAACTTACTTTGGAGGAAAGCATGCCCTTTGGAGATGAGGTTCAGGACCTCCTAAAAGCTATCCAGAATGTATTCTTCATATGCTAGGCATCTCAAAGCTACTTAAAATCTGGCTTAGTCCATTTTGTATTGCTATAATAGAATACCACAGCTAGGAAATGTATAAAGAGAATGAATTCATTTCTTAAATTCTGGAGGCTGAGAAGTCCAAGGTCAAGGGGCCTATTCCCAGTGAAGGCTTTCTTGCTGCATCATCCTATGATGGAAAGTGAAAGGGCAAGAGAGCTACCAGAGCAAAAGAGCAGGAGGAGGTCAAACTCACTTTTAAAACATGCCTACTCTCATGATAACTAACCCACTCCCAAGATAATAGCATTACTTCATTCATGATGGCAGAGCTGTCACAACCTAATCACCTCTTACTAGGCTCCACATCCCAACAGTTGCATTGGGGATTCAGTTTTCAACACATGAACTTTAGAGGACACAGTTAAATCACAGCAAAAGCTCTCAGCAAAGAAGAGATATGACAAAAATAAAAATTAATTTAGGAATATTATTCAGAATTTTTCCAAAAAAATCTAGAGTAAACCAGAGAGGGTAACTGACCAGAGCATTCATTTCTCCAAACATAATTAACTTTTATAGCCCGTTGGAATTTGCAAAGTACTTTGCATACATGTACTTTCATTTTATCCTCCCAACAAGTTCTGGAATCAAGTTTATTATTTTTTGTCAGCATTTTATAGCCGAGGAACATGATTATATCACAGAGGGTTCTGACAGAGAACAGAGGGCACACTCGAGTTAGAGCAATTTAAAGAGGGTTTATTTACAAGAGATGGGAAGTACAGGGAACCAGGACCCTAACCACTTCTAGGCCAGGCAGGGTGAGGGTAGCCAGTGTTTGCTGAAACCTAAAAGGGAAGTGTTGTATAGAGATTGCTGTGAGATCAGCAGTGACCTTTGGTAGTGAAACATAAACAACCCAAGGCAACCTCCTCCCAGGGAAGAGCCAGGTTAATACATGTCCTGATTTTGTTTTCTTCCCCTCCCAACTCCTGCTGAGGGCCTCACTGGCTGGAAGCAACTGGAAGCCAATGGCCCAGGAGTCCACTGGTACAGGCCACACATTTTCCCCTTCAGCATCCTCTATAGCTTTTCATCCACATGAAAAGTGTGTGCTTCCAACACAAGGGGCACATGAAGTCCCTTCAGACTGTGCATCATCATGGAGTGATCTTGATTCAATCATATTCCCTCATAAGAAATAAAACGTTAGCCACCCCTAGTATTCTTTATATATGATATACATAAGGAAAAGTTGAGGGGAGAGGGGAAAAAAAGTGACAAGAAACATAACTTCTACAGGCCATACATCTTTCTGGTCACGAGGGCTAATTTAGCAATCATAACACTAGCACCAGCTCCATGGATGTACAACCTGGGCATTCACACAGGGCTCAATACTTAGAAGTGCTCTGCACTTGGTTGCTGCTCTGCTGTGCCTATTATATTGAAATTATCAAGGAGCCCCACATTTTTATTTTGCATTGTGCTCTGAAAATTATGTAGCTAATATTGCATAACTCTGTTCTCCTAGCACCTATTCAAGTTACCCTTAGCCTTTGTCAGGACCTGGCTAGACTGGATTCTTTACCTAGAAGGACAGCCCAAATCTTCCTTCTTTCCTTGTCTTTACTGGGTTCCCAGAGTTTTCCAACAGCAGAACATTAGCCGAGGAAGCACTAAAAAATGTCTTAGTGAATGTCCTAGGTTCTTGACAAAATTCTCCTTTATGTAGTAGAAACCCATTTGTCCGCTTGTAATCAGGATCAATCACTCCGTCCAGAAAAACAACCCCCAATTCTGCCTGTGAGTGCAGCAGCATGTGAAGCCCCACATAAGAGTGTACTCTTAGGCCAATTCATCAGAACCATGACTGTGCTCCCTGATAGAAGCATTCTTCCCTCAGGGACTAGTTTCTTCAAAATAATCCAGCCGAAGGTTGTAGAAACCAGAAGCAAAAATTATTCAAATGAGTAATTAAGGATTGACAATGAAGAAGATTCTTTGTCCCTGAACCCACGGAGATGGTTATGTACAAACCTATTATTTGTAACATTATTTTTATCATATCACATAAGTTTGTTTCACTTGTCAAGGCAGAGCTATTAACGGCCACTTTCCTAAAAAGTATGTAGGAGGCCAGTGCTGTGGCTCACATCTGTAATCCCAGAGTGAGAGGCCAAGGTGGGAGGACCATTTGAGACCAGGAGTTTGAGACTAGCTGGGCCACAAAGCAAGACCCTGTCTCTACAAATAATAATAAAAAAATAATAAAATAATTAAAAAAAATTTTAAAGTATGTAGGGCAGTGGGTGATATGGTTTGGCTGTGTCCCCACCCAAAATCTCATCTTGAATTGTAATACCCATAATCCCCATGTGTCAAAGGTGGGACCTGGTGGAGGTATTCCAATCATGGGGTAGTTTCCCCCCATGCTATTCTCGTGATAATTAGTGAGTCTCATGAGATCTGATGGTTTTATAAGCATCTGGCATTTCCCTTGCTGGCATTCATTCTCTCTCCTGCTGCTCTGTGAAGAGGTACCTTCTGCCATGATTGTAAATTTCCTGATGCTTCCCCAGCCATGCAGAACTGTGAGTCAATTCAACCTCTTTCCTTTATAAATTAACCAGTCTCAGGTATTTCTTCATAGCAGTGTGAGAACGGACTAATACAATGGGAAGAAATTATAACACTGGGAGTAAATCAGCAGTTTTATTGTTGGCAAACACACAAAATTCCTAACAGTGTTTTGTGCTTTAGGTCTAAGATCTGTCGGAAGCGCCCGTGATCTTTGCTTAGTTCTAAACACACACATAGTGAAGAACATCTTCCTAACACCAGAGGGCACTGTGCCACCGGGATAGATCTCCGGGAGGTTCCCCACACTAGCAACTCATGACAGCCACCCCCTGTTCCTGCACCAGTCAACCTGTTAGAAATGCCTCCTGCTTTTTCTTTTGGCCATCCTTAAATCAGGACTGGTTTTAAAGTTGAAAGAAAACAAAGGGTTAAGAAAAGCTGCTAGAAACCATGTTATATAGCAGTTAAATATAATTGTTAGCTTATAATTTTCTGCATCTAGCAAATTCAGTAATCTTGAACTCTCTGGTTTTCATACTTATTTAAAATTAAGACACAATTCAGGCAAATATGTCTAATGAGCATAATTAAATTGTTTTACATTAGAAAGTAAGATTAGATTCTGTTGATTCTCATTCTAATTTAAATGTGGGAAGTTAGTTTGGTCTATTAAATCCTATTGAAATTGTATATAACTCCTGGAACATCAATCAGTACTGATAGTCTACTCTCATCATAAACTTTCTTCTAGATCTAGTTAGTCAAGGGGTTTTGACTTCTTTATAATACAAATTAAGAGGTAATTTTCCAAATCTTGCTTGAAAAATTAAGCAAGTTTTGTCTCAACACTCCACATTTATTGAACATGTGCTGGGTTTACATCTTCCAGGTGCTGGGAAAAATACACAAAGTGTTCTTTTGTGAAGTTTTCAATCAAGGAGATAAAAACATACAAAAAGCTGTAAACTTGCAAGGTAGGAGGATAGCTTAAACTCAGAAGTTCGAGAACAGTCTGGGTGACATAGACCTCATGTCTATTAAAAATTAAAAAATATGTATATTAGCCAAGCATGGCGGTTTGCACCTATAATCTCAGCTATTTAGGAGGCTGAAGCGAGGGGGATCACTTGAGCCTCGAAGATCAAGGCTGCAGTGAGCTATGATCACACCACCGCACTCCAGCCTGGGCAACAGAGAAAGACTGGTGGGGGAACGAGATGAAGCTGAAAACTTCGACATCCAGGAGCATATTTTTATTCTAAGAGCAAGAAAAAGCCACCAAAGATTTTTCAGCAGATTGCCGTGATCGTATCTGTATTTGAAGACTACACCGGTGCTGTACGAAAAATGGATGCAGAAAGCCGAACTAGGAAGCTATTGTTCCTGGAAAGGATTACCCTGAAGGCGGAGAGCTTTAGAAAACAGAACTGATGTTTAAAAATAAAAATCCACAAAACATGTTGATGGAGCACATAGCTGAAAATGTGCCCACTGCGCTTCTGATTTCAAATAAGTAATTGTTTTAAATTGCCTACTAACATAAATTTAAAAGGCCCAGTCTATTCCAAACACTGACACCTAGGCGGGAGAATCCATATTTATTTCCTTGGGTGAGCTTTATTGCATTTTTGCCGGCGCTATGGAAATTCTCTTCCAGGCAGTACACATCAGAGGCGGCTGGTAGTGAAGAATGTTCAAGGAAGGGTTGTTCCCAATCACCAGAACTCGGGGCTTGAGGAGCCTGGATTGCCATGAGGAAGGCTAGATTCATCACTACAGACAGGGAGCCCGAGGCCTGGCTAGTGCTCAGAAGTTGGCCGTCAAGCCAGGTCCGGAAGCGCCGAAGCCTCGTGAAAACTTGAACTTCACGGTGGTTTCGTCCCAGTGCCGGAGATGGTAACCAGGTCGCCGAAAACTTTCCGGAAGTTTAGACAAAGATCGACGTATTATCTACGGTGGCCGGGAAGGTCCGTGACTGTGAGATATAAAGGCAGAAGGGAGAAAAGCGCACGCGCATTGCCAACTTGACTCTGGAAAGCGTCCAGACTAAGGTCAGCGGCGACTACGCGTATAGCTTCTGCAGTTGTCCCTTCTCATCCACCGCGCCCTGATTTCCTAGAAGGGCTGTCACCAAACAAGCTTTTCCATTGGCTTAGAGGCGGGAGGGCCCGCCTTCCCCTGTTGTCCATTGGCTGCCCGTTACGCCGCACGTTGGGGGTGGAGTTAGGTCGCCTTTCGATTGCATCAGCTGGTCCAGTGGAAGCCAAGTGGCGCAAGCGCAGTGTTCCCGGGCGCTCTGGCCCTTCTCCGACCCGCCTGTTTGCTCCTCTCCTGTAGACCATCGCTTTCGGGTTCTCTCATCGCTTCGTGGTTCGCCAATGTTTGAGGAGCAGGCCAGCAGTCCTTCAGGGAAGATGGGAGGCGAGGAGAAGCCGGTGAGCAGACCTGGTGGGGGCCCAGAGACCGACCTGGGACGCTCGTGGGTGCAGTAGCTACGCTCGGCGTGGGGGCAGGAATCAGTAAGCGGCCGGGACCGCGTGGGGCGGAGGAGGTGGGGGATGGTGGAACGCCTGGAAAGTCAGAGCCCCCTTTCAGAACTGTTCATTCATAAAGTAGGGGTGGGGCCTTCCAGTTCAGCTCTGGGTCTATTCTCTTTACAGATGAGGTAACAGACCTTGAGTGAGGGACTTGTTCGGAGTCTCACATCTACAGTAGTTAGACGCGGAGACAGAATCAGAATCTGAGGCTTGGGGCTTCCAAAGTTGCGTTTAGGGCGTATTGTAAGAGGGAAACATAGCAGAGCCTTATTTAATCAATCTCCTAAGATTCTGCAGGGGTGAAGAGCTCTAGTTTAAGGAAAGGAAAACCGAGTCCCTGAGATCTGACCCAGCTTGTCCGAGTTTGGGTGGTTAAGTATACATTCTGCCCAGCACTCAGCTGGGCGTTGCAGGTGGGAAGATGAATAGGACCCAGTTCCCAGACTTTGAGGGCCTAACAGCCTGGTGTGTAAGAGACAGGAAAACAGCCCCAGTGCTTTGTGATCAACCGTGTGGGACTACAGAAAAGGGAGCTTAGGAGGGCCCTTTCGAGTTGAGTCTGGAAGAATGATTTCACCAGGTAAAACAGGCAGGACGAGGCTTCCCACGTAAAGGTAGGGAAGGCCGTGAAAAGGGCACTCAGGTGAATTGTCTTTGGGGTTGTTTGCAAGAGATATCTATGCCCAAATCGGAAGGTACGACAATCAGAAGGATCTTAGGCAACAAGGATGTTTCATATTTGAATTCTATACATGAAGGATCTTAAGCGGGAAGACTGTATTTGTAAAAATCATGCTGGCATTGGGGTAGAAGCTGAGGCCACATGCAGAAAGCTGTTGTAATAGTCCAGGTGAGAAGTGGTGACATTTTCAGATAAGGGAGCCCCTATCTCAACTCCATGACAGGACAAGTCACTTAGAAGCCAAAGTTTTTTCTTGGTTGTCCACTCGGGATTGAATGGAGTAACTGCATACGGGCACATTCTAAAATATGTAAGTTTAATTCTAGATGATAAATAGTATTATACGTAGATTTTACATATATAATACATACACTACACATAGATTTTTTTCACATAAAAATGGTATTTTTACTGTTTTGTAACTTTTTTTTTTTTTTTTTACTTAATAGGATGTGGTCAACAACTTTCCGTATCCATAAATATTCTACTGTGCTATTCTTAATTGGAAGTGATATGTATGGTTAACAAATACGTACTTGAGTTTGGCACTGTGTTAATGCATTCCATGAATTAAGTCATTCAATCGTCTTAACGCTATGAACTGGATTCTGTTATTATTTCCATTATACAGATGAGAAAGCAGGCATTGGAACAGTAACTTGCTCAAACCCAGTATCCCCCCCCACTTTTTTCCCTTTTTTTTCCTTCCTCAAACTCAGCATCTTATAGCCAATACTCATAACCCCTGTGCTGTTCTGAGTGAGTCAGGGACATATCATTCCTGAAAAAGGTAATTCTGTAGTTTCTCTTCACAATCCAGTTCTGTTTCTCAACTTTTGGGCTGAAATTTTAGATTTACTTTTATGTACATGTACATAACACATATACTCAGAGAAATAGAGAACAGTTGCCCATTCTCTTCCCAGAGATGTAGAAAAGAGGTAATAGGCCTCAGGATTCCAGAGAGACCTGTTGTAATGTCCCAGCAAACGGAGAAGTTACTTCTTTGAGCCAATGTTCTCCTTTGTAAAACGGAACAGTATTAGAACCAGAAAACCTTTGTGTTGATTGTCTGTCTCACTACCCCTGATCATTTGGCAAGTGGTCAGAATCAAAAATAATCTTATCAGAAATATAAAACTTATTTTATTCTCTTTCCGTTTTAAACCTGCACAGACCTACAATTAATTTTTATTTTTATTTTTACCCAGTATACTTGACTAGTTAAATCACTTCTACAGTATAACAAGGGATTTATTGAATCTAAATAAACCTTTAAAGTTTATTAAATCCAGACTCCTGGAGTAGGGGGGGATTTTAGTTCAACATGAAATTAGGGGTCATATTTTAAAATTTAGTTAATTTTTTAAAATTATACAAGTAACATGTTTTATAGGATTTAAAAGACAATGTAAGTAAAGAAAATGTCCAACTGATTAATGGATAAGTAAACAATGGAATATTGTTTGATAATTAAAAGGTACAATGACAAGTATTGATGCATGTTACAACCTGATGATCAAATAATTATTATTCTAACTAGAAGAAGCCTGTCACAAAAGACCACATAATGTGTGATTCTATTTATATGAAATTCCCAGAATAGGCAAATCCACAGAAACAGAAACTAGATTAATGGTTGTTAGGGTCTGGAGATGAAGGCCACAGGGAGTGAACTGCTAATGGGTACAAGGTTTCTTTTTGAGGGTGATGAAAATACTCTCAAATTGATGGTGGTGATACCTGCACAACTGTGAATACCTAAAAACCATTGAATTATATACTTCACATGGATAACTTGTGCGCTGTATGAATTGTCTTGTAATAAAACTTAAAAAATCTAAAGGTCACAAACATGCAAACTAAATAAAATCCTCCTTCCTTTGCATTTCTGGTCCAGGATTTATTACTTTAAAACTTTCTGTGACTTCACTTGCTTCTTATTGAAGTCTGTGTTCCTTATGGTAACTTAGTTCTTGCTTTTGTCAGCCTTAGTCTGTCTTACCTTGCATTACTTTTTAAAGCAATCCTTCATTAATCAACCTGGTTTAATTATTTTTCCTTTCTCCTTAAATTTTAACATTTCTGACAAGAAGCTTATGTGACACGCAGGACACGTTGCCTCTATTCTCCAAATCCACCTGTTGACGTGCATTCCATCCTTTAAAGTCCTTACACTAGTTCCAGCTTATTTGACATCTGATCATAGCACTGCTACTGTGTTGTTTTCTCCAGGAGTTTCTCACACATGTATGCCCTAGTTTTCCTGGAGAGACTAGGTTTACACATGGTAGGGATTGGGTCTTATGTTTGCTTCTTCCATGGCTTTTGGTGGCACTGGTGGAATTGATAGGCACAGTTTGCATTCAGTTTTTTTTTCTTTTCTCCTGGAAATATGCTTTCTGAATCAACTACATGTTGCGTTTAGGCTGTATGTTTAGTATGTGGTCCAAGAAAACCTGAAGCGAGAGTCACGGGAATAGTTAAAGTAAAATAAATGGAATTTGAGGAGTTAAACATTGTTAGTAACTCTTTTCTACTTTTTAAAGACTTGTCTTTGTTGTAAATTGTTCACCTGTCTTTGCCAGTGATGAAATTGTTCAGTCTTTCAAAATCAGATTTCCGTTTTTTAAAAATTAAATAACAAATGCTAAAATAACATTATCAGTACTTTTCCTGGGGCATCACAGGGTGGGGGTGTCACATTAGATTAAAACGTTAAAACGTTTTTGCTTATTTAGATTGGTGCTGATGAGGAGAAGCGAAAGGAAGGAGGCAAGAAGAAGAACAAAGAAGGATCTGGAGATGGAGGTCGAGCTGAGGTAAAAGTTATCATCACAGAGGGCTCTGTTATCAAAGGTTGGCAAATTGCAGGGAATTTTCTCAGACTTTCCAAATATGTAAGGCTTCTAATTGTTTACATGATGTTGGAAGATGGTACTGGTTGGAAAAATCAGGAAGAAGAATTAGGAAAGGATAATCTGAGAGGGGAAGAAAAGACTTTCAGTTGTTTGTTACTGCAAAAGGAAACAACTGGATTAGGATTATATAAGATGATCTGATTGTGGGGTTGAATATAAAAATCAGAGAACAAAAGTTGAAGAGGAGACTGGTAATTATTCCTTTGCCAGATGTGATGCTAGCTCTCTGATCATTTCATTAAATGAGATGTTAGGGAATAGAGATTTGGTGTTTGGTCTTACACTGAATACAGTGGAAGCCAAAGAAAGTCAGTGTTTTGACCCACTTCTTGCCCTTTCCATCTGGACCTGCGCTGGGGTTGGCTTCTAAGCCAGGACAAATCCCCTTAAGGCCTCTCAAGTCTGGAGAAAATGCTTTCACTTCCCTAGGCTCACTCCGAAAGGAACTGGCATATCAAAAGCCAGCCCTGAATCAACCTGGTTCCTGAGTATTTTGCTTTTGGAGGCAGTTAAGCTTGTCTTTCTACTTTATTTTTCCTGCTGCGAACTGTGCTTCACTTTTTTGCTTTAGTCATTACAGCTGTTTTATTGGAGACTCTTTAGAAAGCTACCGGAAGGAAGAAGCACAAAGGAACAGCCATTTTAGAAGTAGCACAATAAGCTGGCTTTTAAGAGCCACTTTTACAAATGTTGTAACTGCTAAATTTATAGTGCTGTCATTTATTTTAGGATACGTCATTTATTTTTATTTTAGGGTACGTTTATAGGTGATCAAGTGTAGTGTTGCTTAGAGCCCCCCCAACCATTTCTCTTATGTTTGATCAGTCTTCCGAACATTAACCCCAGTGTAATTGTGAAGAAAATTGTTGATTGTGAATTTTAAAATTTGCAAGCAAATGGAAAATGCATACGTTCCCTAACTTCTTTTTTATACTTTCAATACAAACATGTTATACATGCTGTTCCATCACAGCTTGAGAATTGGCCTGGAAATAAGACAAAGAGTGTAATTAGAGGACTCTTCTGAACAGAGAATTTTAAGTGGGACATGTGATTATTTATGTTTAACGATTGGTCTGGAAAAGAGGTTTACAGTGAACTGTCCAAGACCTTGGCCTTCCCCTGCAAGGGCAACATGCAGGTTTTATTCATCTCTGCAATCACAGAGCCTGCCACAGAGAGTATCTGCTGAATGAATGTTGAAGAAATTTTGACACTAAATTCTAATTAGGATATGCCAAGTGGCTATGAAGATAAACTGCAGTTAAGATACAGAGGGTAGTGCAGGTGGGTAGGATTATAATGATGCTTTCAAGTGGATAGAACCAGGTACTGTGCTTTAGTCTGAGGGGTTCAGATTCTGGTTGTAGAATGACAGGCTCTGAGCTTTTAGTTAATTCATGGGTTCTTCACCATTGAAGGTTATGGACCATTGTGATAATTTGATGAAAAGCTCCCAAAGAGCAACCAAAAGACTAAAGAAAGGGAGGGACTGCTGTGGGTGGGAAGTATAAAGATGTTAGGACCTGGTACGATGGTGGGGGCCAACCACTTGTGACTGAGTGGGAGGATCACTGGAGCCCAGGAATTTGGGACTGAAATGTTCCGTGATTTTTGCCTGTGAATAATCACTGCACTCCAGCCAGCCTAGGCAACATAGTGAGACCCTGTCGTTAAAGAATAATGGAAAGGAGGAGGGAGGGAAGGAATTAATTAGGGACTTCCACTTCAAAAAACGTAACTGAAATAAATTTTGTGTGAGTGGGATAAAAGATAAAAATATTACCTCACATAGGAAACTTATTCTGACATGTTTGAACAGGATGAAATATAAATACATATTTATTTTAATGTTATGGCTTTTTTCTTTCTTTTTTTGCTGTTATATTTAGAGAAATGTTGTTAACTTTTAAGATTAAGATAGTGGATAATCATTACCATCAGAAACCTCTGTACCCAAGCTGGGCAGACCATGAATCTTTTTCATTTGATATTATTTTCTGTTATCTCCAGTCAATTTTGTTTTGTTTCATTTTATTTGAGACAGGGTCTCACTCTGTTGCCTAGGCTAGAGTGCAGTGGTGTGATCTCAGCTCACTGCAACCTCCACCTCCCAGGTTGAAGCAATTCTTATGCCTCAGCCCCACAAGCAGCTGGGACTACAGGTGTGCACCACCACGCCCAGCTAATTTTTGTATTTTTATTAGAGAGAGGGTTTTGCCGTGTTGGCCAGGCTCAAACTCCTGGCTTCAAGTGATCCACCTGCCTTGGCCTCCCTAAGTGCTGAGATTATAGGCATGAGCCACCGTGCCCGGCCCCAGTCAGTTTCTTAAGAATTAGATATTAGCTTGTACTCCTTTCAAATTGTGGTATGTTGGTATATATGGAGATGTTTTGGTAGTATTTTATCAACATTGAACAAATGTTAAAATCTGTTGCAGTAAGTCATTTTATATCTGTTAAATTGAAATTTATTGAAAATAGAAAATCATGGCAAAATTGAGCAATTTCTTCTTCACTTTTGTATGCAGTGTTAATGTTGATGTAATCTAAAGATTATAAATGCTGTAGATGTTAGAAGTTTGACTATTTTGTTACCACAGATTCAGTACCTTTTTGGAATGTTCCATAGATTGTAGAGTCTCTGACAGTGAAGGAAGTCAGCTCTTTGATTGCTGTGTCTTTTTCTTTCTTAGCCAAACCTTCGGAAACCTAAGTGGGTGTTTTATATAAAATATTTCTGTTATCTACTATAGAAAGTAGTAGTGTGCTGTTTTATTATATTTGCTAATTAAATACTCCAATGTGATCATGGCATCTTTGAATTCAGTAAATACTTCCCTTGAAGGGGAGACCTTAAGTCAAATAAATTTGTGATTGGTTGTGAGTGGACATATAGGCTGACCAGCTGCACAGACCATCACCTGGACATGATGGAAACAAAATGGAAAAGCCAGTTTATTGTTTATATTTCCAGTATTGTTTATAGCTCTATGTGTAAAATAATTTAGTTAGAAAAGATACTAAGAAAGCATCTTAAAAGAGAAAAGACTGCTTGCTGTAAATAATAGCAAAATGGTCATTGTCAATTCAGCGTAAGAATGGGGGCATTTAACTCCTTCTTTTACCTTCATTTAGGACCAAATTGAGGTAATTCCTGGTGATTTTGGCAGCACGTTTATTTGCCACAGTGAATCAATAGCTGTGGGTTTCTGTATGGTTTTTATTATTTCTTTCCCATTTGTAAATAGGAAAGCAATATTTACTGATTATTTATTTCCTCATTTGTTGTCTTGCAGTTGAATCCTTGGCCTGAGTATATTTACACACGTCTTGAGATGTACAATATACTAAAAGCAGAACATGATTCCATTCTGGCAGAAAAGGCAGAAAAAGATAGCAAGCCAATTAAAGTCACTTTGCCTGATGGTAACCAGGTTGATGCGGAATCTTGGAAAACTACACCATATCAAATTGCCTGTGGAATTAGGTATAAGCTACACTCATCATGACCTTCTGTAGTTTGTGACCTAACTAAACTTCCTTTTACTATCCTGCCATGTTTTATTCTTACAGTATTTTTTATGTTACTGTTCAGTGTTTTTAATGTTTAATTTGGCCTACTTGAGATTTTTTACAAAATGATACAGAACTTTGTAGTCAAAATTCAAAGTTAATTTCTGAAAGAGTTCATTTTGGTCTTATTATCTTATGGGGCATTTTATATTATTAGTCTTACTTTGTTATAAAACCAAGTAGTCAGTGTTTACTTATTTTTACTTAAATGTCTTGGTTTTGAAGTTAAAAATGAAGCTAGATAGTCTCACATGGAAAGATTAAGAAACTTTATATGACACATGAAAAAAATGTACTATTTTTATAAATACAGTGAAGGACTGTACCTAGTTTTAAAACTTTTACTGGGGTGGGAAGAAGTTATCTCAACTAACTGAGAATTAGATGCATATTTTGTAATAGGGGAGAAGCTTTCTTAATCTGATATGATTGGGATCAATAATTGGTCAGTTTATTAAAATGATAGTTGGTACAACATAAATAAATATATATATGTATGTCTTAGACCAGGTGTTGGCAAACTATGGTCCTAACCTGTTTGCATATGTCCTGAAAGCCAAAAATAAAAATGATTTTTAAATTGTTGGAAAAAATAAAACAACTAAGAATATGCAACAGAGACCATGTTTGGCCTGCATTATGTAAAATATTTGTGGGACCTTTTACAGAAAAAGCTTGCAAATCTTGGTTTTAAACACTTCAATTTAAAATATGTAAATATATATCTATTTACTAACTTTATATACATATATAAAATAGTGAATCTATATGGCAAGGCTTTGGGGGATAGCGAGTGCTAATTAGAATCCTTACATTATCTTAACACATTTGAGAAGTAATCGGAGTGCACAGTCCTTCCAGATTTCATGTAGTTGCAGAGTCACACCAAACTTGACAACATTTTTGTTTGTATGACTTGGATTTATCAAGCCTTCTCAAACATGCAACTTGATTTTCATAGAAATCATAATTCCCTCATTGTATTATTTTATATTTATATATTTTTAAGTTTATTCATAATTGTTATATATTGAATTGAACCATTTAAAATCACCAAATGAATTGTCATATGGTTGATTATCATCAATTCTGTATTGTTGAACCAAACACGTAAAATAACAAGCACAGAACCGGTTTGGGGAACCAATGTGGCTGATTCTTGGTGAGCCTATTGTACAACTAGTAGAAGCAGAACCAGTTAGGCCTATGAGCCATGACCCTCTACCGTACCACAGACATTGGTTAGTACTTTTTACAAAGTGAATGGAGTGTTTCAGTTCATTTGACAAGTGCTCTACTTATAACTTCTACCATACTCCAAAGGAAGTAAAAAGTTGGAATACCATGCAAGTTTCTATGTGAGAGCATAGAGAACTGGATAGACCTTTAAGTATCAGTTCAACTTTTCATTTTGGAGATAGTTTTGAAGGTCAAGTTGATTTAGAGATTCCTCTGTTGTCACACAATGAGATTGTAGCCATGTCATTAAAATTTAGGCTTCTGTTAGTCTGGGAGTTTTTTTCTCTACCTTCTACAGTGTTGATCTAGATTACACTGTATTTATCAAGTCTCTAGTTGAAAAATATTTTTTGAGAACTATAAAATTCTAAGTTGAATTACATAGCCAGGCACAGTGGCTCACACCTGTAATCCCAGCACTTTGGGAGGCTGAGGCAGGTGAATCACCTGAGGTCAGGTGTTCAAGACCAGCCTGGCCAATATGGTGAAACCCTATCTCTACTAAAAATACAAAAATTAGCTAGGCATGGTGGTGCACGCTTGCAGTCCCAACTGCTTGGGGGCTGAGGTGGGAGGATAGCTTGAACCGGGGAGGTGAAGGTTACAGTGAGCCAAGATTGAGCCACTGTACTCCAGCCTCGGTGACAGCAAGACTCTTCTCGAAAAGAAAAGAGTTGAATTACATAAAACATTGATGGGCGTTAGCTCTGGAGTTAAGTCACTGATCTACACTGAGAATACTTGAAATGTTTACAGAAGTCCAGAATAACTTTTTATTTTGTGAAAATACAGCAGGCTGTTTAAAGATTCAGATAATTAGTGGTGTATGTGAAAGGGAAGGAAAAGACACGTTTCATTTGCATCAAAGGTTTTTCTAAGTTTTGTTATACATCTTATAGATTATTTTACCCTTCTTTGAAAAATTGAAATGATCCAGTATGGTCCATGTGTAATCTGCATTTTCAAAGTAACTCTAAGAATCTTGGGATTCCATTTTGGATCATAAGATAAAAGTCATGTTCTTCCCAAAGAATGTAGGGAATGAGTCACCTTTCGATCAGTTATTTAAGCTCCTTTAAACTGTTTTACACTAATATGATAAAATACATTTCTCTGCCAAATTCATGTTATGTTTTGTGAAATGCATATATTTATTGTACTGGCTCCATTTGATCTCAGGAGGAAAGAAAACATTGTCTATAACCTATGGTAAAGTCAGGAGGAACATTGAAAATAGAAAGGAACTTGTTTACCTTCTGTTCATTCTTCTCTCCTGATCCTTACATAGGAAAAGTAAACCTGTAAACCTCGCAAACAGAACCACCAACACAGCAAACCTAGCTAGCTTGAAGCCCTCTAGTGGTAGATTTCTTTGAGATATACAGTGTAAAGGGTGTATACTTTTTCTTTACAGTTTAGAGTGTTGCCTACCTTTGTTGAGATGCCCAGACTATTATAGACTGTCATTTCTCTAGTTATGCATTCAGATGTATAATCTGGCTCACCTTACTCACCTCTGCTCTAGTCACACAGCTTCCTGAACAAACCTTTCTTCACTTGCATCTCTGCTTGCATCTGTGCCCATTCCCTCATCTAGAATGCCGTCGCCTCCCCTTTTCTTCCTGTGAGTGCTTAAAGCCTTCCAGATGACTCTGACCTGTGCTGCTTTTCTCTCCTCAGAATTCCTGTGACTTTACACTCTGTGTGGTCTGATATTTCATCACTTGATGACACTTTATGTTTGATCCTGTATATTGTGTGTCTAAATAATATTTTTACCCATATTATGAAAAGTTATTAAATAGTCTTTCATTTTACCTCTATATTTGTTATAAATGCTATCATCTTAGTCATTTGTAGAATTTATTCTGAGGTTAGCATTGTCTGTCAAAGTAAGTTATCTGGTATACATTTTAAGAAGGAAGAGGAGCAGAGAAGTTGTTTAGTAGTTTTTTTTTCTTTGGAGTCTAAATAGCTTAGCTTTGTAGAAAGAGAAAAGTGGGTGTATTAAGAGAAAGCTGGGTGAAGTGTCTTGTGCCTGTTGTCCCAGCTACTCGGGAGGCTGATGTTGGAGGATTGCTTGAGGCCAGGAGGCCAGCCTAGGCAACACAGCAAGACGCTATCTCTAAAAAATTAAAAAAAAAAAAAAAAACTTATTTGGAGAAATTAAAATTAATCACACCACTGGAAATTGATCATGCTTATTTATCAGAGTTGCCATATCTGCTTAAAAAGAGGCACTAAATGTCAAATGATATTGTTCTGCATTTTTAGGATCTTCCAGTTACATTCTTAGGTCCATTTTTGGAGTTTGTTGTTTTTTCATTTTATTTCAGAAAAATGGAGATACATCAATATAAAAAAATCAATATATAATAAAAAGTGTTTATTTTCTTGTTTTCAAATTAAGCGTTGTACTACAAGAGATTATTTTTCAAATTATTGTGTTTTTATATATGTGTGGACATTTTTTTTTAAGTCAAGGCCTGGCTGACAACACCGTTATTGCTAAAGTAAATAATGCCGTGTGGGACCTGGACCGCCCCTCTGGAAGAAGATTGTACCTTGGAGCTTCTCAAGTTTGAGGATGAGGAAGCTCAGGCAGTAAGTTGCTAATTTAGTATTTGTTGAATTTTAGGGTGCAGATCCACATTTGCAGCCTTTTCCAGCTCAGTACTGCTGCGATTGGGTAGCTAACATTTATTGTTGTCTCATTGTCATATTTGAAATCTTCATTTTGTCCTTCATTTAGGGAACATAATAGAAGGGCTTGCCTTAGAAAATTAAGAGGTAAAGCTGAGTAAGTCTTCACTACTAAGACACTTCAGTGGGGAAAATGTTTTGGGAATTTTATTAAACATTGATTAAGGAAGTAAAAGTTATTTTCTAAACTGTGAACACTTTATTTTATATTTTATTGTATTTTATTTTATATTAAGATGGAGTCTCGCTCCGTTACCCAGACTGGAGTGCAGTGGCATGATCTTGGCTCACTGCAACCTCCACCTCCCGGGTTCAAGTAATTCTTCAGCCTCAGCCTCCTGAATAACTGGGATGATAGAAGCGCACTACCACGCTCGGCTAATTTTTGTATTTTTAGTAGAAACGGGGTTTCACCATGTTGACCAAGCTGGTCTTAAACTCCTGACCTCAAGTGATCTGCCCACCTTGGCTTCCCAAAGTGCTGGGATCATAGGTGTGAGCCACTGTGCCTGGCCTCTAAACTATGAACACTTTAGTAAATATGTACATTTGACAAATAAATTTGAACCTTACTTCAAGGTACTCCTCTTATTGAACAATTTCTGTATTTTTTTTTTCTCATCTTAAGATGCAAATCTGCTAGGTAGCACTATAAAAGTTAACCTGCATTTAATGACAAGATTTTATTTCTCTGTGGCTGTGTATCATATAAGGGGGAGACAAAGTATTCTGTTTTAGTTCTGATTGTTCACTTATGTATGTGGATCAGTGATTTTCAAATGTATTTTGGAGCCCACAAGTTTCTTATGAGAATTTTTAATGTCACTTTGGTACCTTAATAATAAATCTTGAAAACACTGCTTTGGGTGTATTCTGACTCATCCCAGTCATTACTGTAAAACCAAATAGTGCCATTTGATTTCAGTGTACAGATGTTTGTCTTTGTGTTTTGTCATTGTGTTGTGGGGTCAGGTTGTACCACCTTTGTTTTGGGCCAATAACAACATATAATTTCTAAGTGATGTTCCATAGCCAGCTGAAGGCCAGATCACAGTGTCTGAGACATGGTCCTGTGAGCACATTGACTCAGAAGAACCTGGGCCATTGCAGTCAATGAGACAGTCACATTTTGAGTAGCGATTGTTTTCAGACAACAAAGTCAATGCCATTTAATTAATGATGCCAGGTTTAGTTTAATTTGTGTGAAAACAGCTAAACCAGATGATTTCCAAAATAAAAATGTGCTTTAGTAATCGGAAGCCTTTTGAATTAGTTTGGAATGGATAGAAACACACAGTAGTTTATAGATTTAGAAATTTAGATTTTTATATATTGGGTTTACTTTTAATAAATATTTTTTGTCTCTTTCAGACAACCACATTAATTCACAACTTGTATGCTAAGACTCAGACCATGCCACTTTTCTTTAAATTTTCAGGTGTATTGGCACTCCAGTGCTCACATAATGGGTGAAGCCATGGAAAGAGTCTATGGTGGATGTTTATGTTACGGTCCACCAATAGAAAATGGATTCTATTATGACATGTACCTCGAAGAAGGGTAAGCTATCAACTAGATAAAGAAAAATGAAGTAAATGATTGAGTCCATAAGTTATTTTTAGCGTTCTCAGTAAACGAGGAATGATACAGAGCTCACTGCTTCTTAGGCATCAGGTATTCCCTTTATCAGTACTTGAAGTGTTGTAATTTGCTTGAAGTTATAGAGGATTTAATGAGATCTCTGTTCTAGATTGATGGAGGTAGAGTCCTAAGGTATTTTGTATTTTGGGAAATTCAAGGAGACTGGTCCTCCCCCTCTCCTTTAAAACCTGGTGATAGAGTTGCAGGAAGGGGGTCACTAGTGGGAAGAGTCTCCATGGATGACCAAGGTAGAAGCCACTGAAAATATAAAATGTAAAAATTACTTAGGAAAAAATGTTTTTAGAATTTAGTCTAATTTTTTAGTATTAAAACCCTTCAATATTCAAAATACTTTTTCCAAATAAACATTTTCTAAGCCATGATGTGATCAAATGGAATAAAAAGATTATACTTTCTTCTCCTTCAGGGGCGTGTCTAGCAATGATTTCTCTTCTCTGGAGGCTTTATGTAAGAAAATCATTAAAGAAAAGCAAGCTTTTGAAAGACTGGAAGTTAAGAAAGAAACTTTACTGGCAATGTTTAAGGTAAATTGAATCACAGTGTGTGCCTCCACTGTTACATCATTTATTCATGGTAGTTGAAGTGACACCACTGGGATTCAGTGTACTAAGCTGAAGCCTATTGGGTTCTTTAGAAAAATTTAAATGTTTTTATTATTTTTTTATTTCATTTTTTTCCTAGCACACCATTCCAATGTATGTTTAAAGCATGAAATGTCAACATTTATATTCATACAGTGCTTTGTTAAGATGTAGTCTGAGTTACGTTTTAGCTGTAGTACTTAGAGGTAAAAATTAAAGGACAGTTTTTTAAAAAAATTTTTTTCCTGTTTTCAGTACAACAAGTTCAAATGTCGGATACTGAATGAAAAGGTGAATACTCCAACTACCACAGTCTATAGGTGAGAATATTAGATGTCATTAGATGTATCTGGTGTGTATGTCAGTTTGTCTTTGTTAAAATTCCTTTCATTTTATCTTTAGGTGTGGCCCTTTGATAGATCTCTGCCGGGGTCCTCATGTCAGACACACAGGCAAAATTAAGGCTTTAAAAATACACAAAGTAAGCAATGTAACTGTAAAGACTGTGTGAATGTATCTGTCTAGAATAGATATGTGTTTAAAGTTTCACTGATTTCTCTTTGTCATTTTCTGTTGCACATGAAAGGTTGATATTTTCTCATGCTATCTATTAGCTGGGAGTTATATGCCATCAGGTTTTTATAATTGAAATTCCCTCAAGGAGTGACTGACTGGCCAGAGCAAGCACAGGAGATGGAGGTTTTACAGAATCATACAGTATGGACCATCCTGACTCTAAAAGTTTTGAGACTCACTGTAGGAGTATGTGCTTTTGCCCTTTATATGTCTAAATTAATCATTCCCCAAGTTGTTCTTTTTATAAAACCCAGTCAGTTTTATACTAGTTCATAAACATTTTTTGGAGGTTATTAAAATGCACTTTAAATCATGAGAATAATTGAGTGATTTCAAGATTTTTTTTATTGATTCATTTCTATTTCTGCTCAATCATTTTGTGAGAAATGCATTTGCAGGCAAAGTAACGTTTGTGGAATTGTGATTGATTATTGAGGGGTGGGCAGTTTTAGGGGTGTTGCCCCAAACTGGGTCTCACTCTGTTGCCCCAAAAAGACAGAGTGGAGGACCGCTTGAGCCTGGGAAATGGAGGGTGCAGTGAGCGGAGATCTGTACTCCAGGCTCAATAGGTCCTCTTGCCTCAGCCTCCTGAGTAGCAGGGACCATAGGCGTACCCCACCATACCTGGCTGGTTTTCCTTTTTTTGTAAAGAACAGGGAATCCCTGTGTTGCCCAGGCTGGTCTCGAACTCCTGGGCTTAAGCGTTCCTCCCACCTCATCTTCACAAAGTTTGGGATTACAGGTGTGAGCCACTGTGCCCACCTTCGGATTGAGGGAGGGGCATTTTCAAGGGAAGAAAACAGCCAAGTTTGTGCTGCAGAATGAGTAACTACTCTAACAAGGCCTCAGAGCAGTTGGGAGTTAAAATAAATGAGATGTTTACAAATTTGAATGTTGTTTCATGGTTAATCCTTGTTTTCAGAATTCCTCCACCTACTGGGAAGGCAAAGCAGATATGGAGACTCTGCAGAGAATTTATGGTATTTCATTCCCAGATCCTAAAATGTTGAAAGAGTGGGAGAAGTTCCAAGAGGAAGCTAAAAACCGGGATCATAGGAAAATTGGCAGGGTATGTTCAACAACAATGATGTGTCTAGACTGTTTTTTCTTCGGTTTCATTTGAAGTTTGAAATTTAGTTGTATGGAGTACTAGGAATTTTGTTTTGAAGAGATAATGTAGCTTTTTAGTAACTGGTGCTATGTCCTGTACGAGCTGTAAATACTTACTGATTGTCCATATTATCTGCCTGGAGTGTGCTCAATACTGTTCAAAAATGCATTTGAACTACTTTTATTGAGAACAAATGCTGATTTGATTTACAGTTTTCCATAAAAGAAGTATACAGCTTCTCGTAGAGCTGGGAGAACTAGACTTCGTAAACTGTTTAGTCTCACTGACTCATTTAAAATGTGGGAACAGAGTCCCACAAAGGATAACTTACTTGTTGCCCAAGGTACATAGCATGTCACACATGGATTCTGTGCTGTCATTTCTTCTACCCATTATCTCTGTTACTTCTGAATGTCCTCTGAACTGGAAGTTAGGCTCAATAAAACATTTCTCCCTAAAATAGTCACTCTGTGTCTGGGGTCTCTGGCTGTTAAGTTATTAAGCTTGAGCCGGAGATAGCAGCCACTCCCCTTGCACCCCTGACTACCTGACATTCCAGCCATGAGGCAGCCAGCAATGATTGATGGGCCCTTCCCTGGGGGCTTTTGGGCATTTTGTTGCTGGTGGGGGGGGGGGGGGATGTTGGGCAAGAAGGTAGGAGAGTGTGTTTCTTTAACCATGACCTAAAGTCAGCCAACTTTACCATCATCTATTTCATTATGAGGGTATTTTTCCCAGTCTCCTTCCTGACCCCCCTATTAAGAAAAAAATAAAAATAAAAATGAAAAAACATCTAGATCTTGGAGCTTTAAGGAATTAAGAACCATAAGAGGTACTGTAGTGGATAGTAAGAGAACTGAGGTTCCTTACTCCCTGTTACTGTTGGGGAAACTTGATAGGATTGAGGACTGTATCAGGCAGGACATGTGTTACACATCTGCCAAATTGTAAATCAGCTGCAATTCTGTACCACCAGAAACACGTGGTTTCTTTGATTCACGATTGGCACTGATTGAAATATGGGACATCATGACCACATTCTGAGCTCAAGAACACTGAAATTTATGTATATGTATACACACACATACATGACATACATAAACATTTTTTCGCTTTTCTTTTACCGAGGACCAAGAACTATATTTCTTTCATGAACTCAGCCCTGGAAGTTGCTTTTTTCTGCCAAAGGGAGCCTACATTTATAATGCCCTTATTGATTTCATTAGGGTAAGTCTTATTTACCGCTTTCTTCTTCAGATTTAGGATATATGATCGTTTTTATTAAATAAGGTCTACTAAAAGGAATGATAATCCGTATTTGAGAAGAAATGTATAAAACGATAAGTAAAAGTAGAAGTCTGTGGTGTTATAAATCATTCCTAGTACGTGATTTTGCCCATATACACATAGAAGCTGGGGAGCTTGAAGGGGGACCTGTGGT
Organism: Ateles fusciceps; assembly: GCA_036589455.1. Classification (NCBI taxonomy): domain Eukaryota; kingdom Metazoa; phylum Chordata; class Mammalia; order Primates; family Atelidae; genus Ateles; species Ateles fusciceps. The sequence goes on along the minus strand of JAZHEH010000572.1, from coordinate 9,408,574 downwards.
CCTTGATATAGGAGTTCTCTTTGACTTTGATTATTCATTTGTATTTTCTTTGAAAAAACAGTTTTTATATTGCTTTTTTTCTTTGTAAATTATGAAATGTTTCAAATATAAGTTTACAGAGAATAGCATAACCAGTATCTTGTGTACTTACTACCCAAATTTAACAAATACATTTAGCTATATTTGCTTGAGATTTTTTGTTCATGATATTAAAAAAGGTTGTTTAAAAAGCCTATCTCTAGGACCCCTTTCTGATGCATATACTTCCATGTACTGGTATATATATCCTTATACTGGCATCTCATATACCAGTTTTGAAGTTGGCATGGATTCTTTTTTGTCCATGTTATTTATATCTAGCCTATGTGTTTGTACCCTTAAATTATTTATGTATTTATGTGTTACATATAGGAAGCCTCATTGTGTATCAGACTTCACTGTGATTTATTTTTAGATACACAAATCCAGTGTATTTCGCTTGATACCTACTACTTTGTTATATAACTACCACAGTGCACTCATCCCTGTATTGATGGACGCTGATGTAGAATTGTCCCTTATTATCAGCCATGCTGCGGTAGCATCGCTTTCATAAATCTCCTTATGTGCATGTGCTGAGAGTTTTGTCTTCAGTATGTACTTAGAAGTGGGATTTCTGAATCATGGCATGTGTGCACATTTTTCATGAGAGAGTATAAAAGGGCTCTTTCCGTTTTTACTCCCACTTGAAGTATAGGCCTTTATCTGCCTACACATGTGTTCTGTTTATTTTCTATCAGAGCGAATATAGGAAAAGAGGATTCCAGGAGGTAGTCACCCCAAACATCTACAACAGCCGACTCTGGATGACCTCAGGCCACTGGCAGCACTACAGCGAGAACATGTTCTCCTTTGAGGTGGAGAAAGAGCAGTTTGCTCTGAAACCTATGAACTGCCCAGGACACTGGTATTCAGCAGCTTTGAATTCCTGTTAAAGATTTTCACAGACTACAATTCATCCTGGGTTCTGTCTCTCCTTTAACAACATTTTCATTAAAAACAAATTATGTGATCAGAAGAGCATTTAAATGCAACATCATTGTTGTATTGTATCTTCTGTGCCTGATTAGATCCCCAGATCTTTTTTTTTCGAGACAGGTCTCCCAACAGGAGTGCCAGTGTATGATCATAGCTCACTGCAGCTGGGACTGCTGGCATATGCCAACATGCCCAGCTAACTTTTTAAATTTTATTTCTGTAGAGATAAGATCTTGCCACATTGCTCAGCCTGGTCTCAAACTCCTGGCCTCAAGCTGTCCTCCCACCTTGGCTTCTCAGAGCGCTGGGATTACAGGCATGAGCCACCATACCCAGCCAGAGCTCCAGATCTATGGGCATTCAGTATTGATAATGGGATTATAGCAGTGACCAAGGCAGACCATAAAACAGAAAGATGGAATGTGGGGGTATAACAAATGATCTAATGTGGTTTTTTGTTGTTGTTTTTAAAGAAACTTGTTCTGTCAAAACCTACTGCTACTAATAACTCAGCGTTCTTGGAAAATGTTCCTTGTCGTGAGGCTGCCCTGCTTTCTGTCTTTGAAAGCTGGGTGAAGAGCAGCTTAAGGGAAGACACAGAAAGCTGTGGATAAAGGTAGCTCAGTGTCCACAGCTCCTGCTAACAGGCCTGTAGGGCAGAGGAGCTGAGAGGGGTATCTTCGTGAAGAAGCTATATGATAGGCCATGGGACCAACCAAGTTCACTCTTAATTTTCCCAGATTCTTCAGTTTTTGAAGTACCATCTGACTAACGAGGAAGCTGAAGCAATTTTGAAACTGACAAGAGAGCAAATCAAACTTTAGTTTCCAGTGTTATAAACAATTTTGTATGTAGCTTTTTTTTCTCTTTTTATTTTTGCAAGTTTTTTTTTTTATATTTCATCCTATTAGAGGACTCTTAATAGCAGTCTCCAAATTAATGAAATATAGGTCACAAGGATTTGACTCCAGGCTTACTGGGATACATTTTTTATTCTTAGCTATGGTTTGTTAAATTATAATTAATTTACTGTTTTATTCATGCAAGTGCTTTTATTGCTTTATGAAGCCCAGAATTTGAGAAATGTAGCTTGGATGGACAACTAGAATCAGTGGCTTTTCAAAAACCTTTCATGTAATTAAATATAACATTACAGAAGCAGTTTTATTCTTAAGTTTCTGTGGACTTTTCTTTTTCTCTTCAGCCTTATGTTTGATCATCGGCCAAGGTCCTGGCGCGAACTGCCTCTGCGGCTAGCTGATTTTGGGGTACTTCATAGGAATGAGCTGTCTGGGGCACTCACGGGACTCACCCGGGTACGAAGGTTCCAGCAGGATGATGCCCACATATTCTGTGCCATGGAGCAGGTATGAGACTCTGTGGAATAAAATGCTTTGAAAGAAGTATCAAGAAAGTCAAAGAAAATAACTACTATTTCTTTTTTTAAAAAATTTAAAGATCGAAGATGAAATAAAAGGTTGTTTGGATTTTCTGCGTACGGTGTATAGCGTATTTGGATTTTCTTTTAAACTGAACCTTTCTACTCGCCCGGAAAAATTCCTTGGAGATATTGAAGTATGGACTCAAGCTGAGAAAGTAAGTGGTGTTTTTCAGCATGCTTTTGAATACTGTTTGAAATTGGCTTGTTCCACGATGTAAGAAAGCCAAGCATCTCTAAATGGATAAAAGCAAAAGGAAATTGGAAGTGGTTCCTAGGTTTGAGTAAGCTGGTTTTTTTCCTTTGTGATTATGTATTTTAGAAATGGTTGAATGTTTTAATGGCTTTTTTCAGTTATCAAGCTATAAGCTTTAAAAAGGGGTTGGTGTGAGCATATGTTCAGGTAGACAAAATTCTAAAGCAGAGAATATTGATCTATGAGTAATTACTGTATTTTTAGTCTCAAATTAGGCTGGAAGAAGAGATATTGCAAATGAAAAAAAGTAAAAATCATTTTGTTTTATCCTCAGCAACTTGAAAACAGTCTGAATGAATTTGGTGAAAAGTGGGAGTTAAATTCTGGAGATGGAGCTTTCTATGGTCCAAAGGTGAGCACTAAAGTATGTTTGGGTTATGTGGTTTTCATTTGTGGTTATAGAAGATGTGACTTTGAAAAAAGTTGGAAAAAGAAAAACCAGTCCTAATCCAATTATTGATCTCCACTTCAGTATCACTGGCATTTTTTATAATAACCCAGTCTTTGCTTCTTAGATTGACATACAGATTAAAGATGCGATTGGGCGGTACCACCAGTGTGCAACCATCCAGCTGGATTTTCAGTTGCCCATCAGATTTAATCTTACGTTTGTAAGGTGAGTTTCTGGTGTCTGCTCTGAATATTCTCCTCCAGGGATACATAAGGAAAAATATATATAACAAGACAAAACAAATTCTTTTTCTTTATAGCCATGATGGTGATGATAAGAAAAGGCCAGTGATTGTTCATCGAGCCATCTTGGGGTCAGTGGAAAGAATGATTGCTATCCTCACAGAAAACTATGGGGGCAAATGGTAATTTTTGTCATTGTTTTGTTTTTGTCTGATTAGTATAAATTGGCTACAAGAAATGTCTTCTTTTCCTTTTAATTATCAGATAGAAAGGGAGAATGATTCCAAACAGTTGCTTCTAACTAATGACAAGTGTTCACTAAAAAGTAAGGAATCACCATGTAAACACAAACTTTTTAGCATCAGGAACACTTATTAATAGTAATTACTTTAATTCTAGAACTTGATTTGTTTGAATGTTGTATAATACTTTCTAATTAGGACTTAGTATTCTGTCAGAAGTATACTTACTGCTTTGGTTGCTTTTCTAGTGACTTTGTTTTGGGATTTAGACAGCTATCCTGGTTTTACATAGATAAATGAGTAGGCTTATGACTTTCTTCATTCAGCCTTGCTAATCATAACAAGCAAGTATTTTGACATCTTTTAAAAGCCAAGCATGTTTTAAAACAGATGCCAAACCAGTCAGCATTTTATGACTCGTTTCCATGAGGCTAAGTTTTTGTTGGCAAGATACACGACCACATACCTTTCATCTTATTTCTTAAGCAGTTTTTTCTGGACCCACAATGCATTTGAAAGTAGTACAGGGTTATAAAAGCATCCATTTGTAGAGCCTACCATACTAATCTTACTGATTTAAAACTTTTATAAAATGATGTAAATTGATTTAATCTTACACATTACTGTCATTTCAGTTTTATTTGAACTTGGTTAGTTCAAAAATTAGGACAGTTTCTCATGCTGGTCAATGATGTAAGATAATCTCTTTAGAAAAGTCAGATAAAATGTGAGACACATTCTCTACAAGATATTTCAAGAATTGAGGGAGTCCTCAGCTAATTGCTCTGCTAAACCTGTCATAGGTGGGGAAAAGTTCATTATTAAGGTAGAATTTAGTGCCTACTTTAGCCTTTTGGCTGATAAACAGAACAACTGAAAATAGAGGAATGACAGAAACATTGGCCTGATGTTTGCAGCATCAGAAGCATTTGATACTTGAATTACTTCAAAGAGAGAATCGCATATAGGCTTCTTTTTAAATGAGTAGTGAAAACCCACATTTTTACCAAGTGCCATAGCCAGTTATTATCACTTACAATTTGTTGAATGGTGCAAATGGATTTTGAGTAAACTGAAGGCGTTATGTCCCCCATGAAGAATAAGTAATAAAACACTCTTGAACAATTAATCACTACATGCATTTATTAAACAATTTGTTACTTCCTCTCACAGCCAATACGTGGTATTTTGTTATGTGCTATATTAAAGTGTGAGGCCTAGTCCTATCCTCAATTTGCTTTGCTATCTGCTTAGCAAGACAAATCATAGTTACAAGCTTTCATTATGTAGGGTTAGTTTTCTTCTCCTGAGTCTCTTCGCCTTAATCTTTATTGGATAGGTTTTTTTCATTTTGGTTTTTTTTTAAGCCAAGTTTTAAAAGTAGTCCTTACATGTTTCAGGAAAGGATACCCAAGAAGAGTAGATTAAGAAATGTGCTGTCTCTGTTTAGTGAATGTGCCCACATCTACACTGAGTATTTTTATTCTCTTCCAAAGGCCCTTCTGGCTGTCCCCTCGCCAGGTAATGGTAGTTCCAGTGGGACCAACCTGCGATGAATATGCCCAAAAGGTAAGCTTAGATATGAATTTTCTTTCAATTTAATATCTTTTGTTGAGCTTTTCAAATCACATAAGCCCTGTATTCTTGGTGAGTCGAGCTGTTGTGATATAGAGAAATGTTACTATTATTAATCTTTGTTAAGCTTGAATAGATTATATTACTTCTTTAATGCTTTCTATGATTCCATAATTGGAAGACATATTTGGATGGTGTTTTATATACACTTTTATATTTTATTGTATTTGTTTTAAAGGATGGGATCTTTCTCTTGCCTCGGCTGGAATTCAGTGGTATAGTCATGGCTCACTGTAACCTCAAACTCCTGGGGCCAAGCAATCCTCCCACCTCGGCCTCCCAAGTAGTGAGGAGTACAGGCAGGAGCTCTCGTACCCAGTGACACTTGTATATTTTAATATTTAGTATTTTAAAAAACTAAATTAGCAAATGTCAAGTACTTCAATATGATAGATAAATTCCAGTTCAAAATACAGTTTAAGCTGCTCTTTGACTCAAAGAGTAATTTTGCTTCATTTTAATGTAAATTTCTTCAGCCATTTGAAACTTTTTTTCAGGTTAGTAGCATAGCAGACCAATGTCTTCCCCTCCCACCAAAAAACTAACAAACATATAGCCATTCATAACTTAACTTTAAAGCATAGAACAATCTGTTCTGCCATAGTGAAAATTCCATACTAAGAAATTTCAAATTACTAAAAGTTGATCAGTGAACAGTACTATAACATCAAAACAATCATGCCTCCAGACCATCAAAATAAACCACACTTAGGTCTTAACTATCCTTAAGAAATAAATGAACTTGAGCGTGGTGATGCGTACCTGTAATCCCAGCTACTTGGAAGCTTGAGGCAGGAGGATCTTTGAGGTACAGGGTGTGATGATTGTGCTTGTGAATAGCCACTGCGTTCCAGGCTGAGCAACATAGTGAGACTCCATCTCAAAAAAAATGAAGTGAACATTAAACTGTCTAATAGATAAACCATTCAGACTATTCCCAGTACTGCACACAGTAGTTTTAGTTAGAAATGATGAGAATCAAAGTTCTGTTCTATGGTTGAGAGTGCTTTATCTTATTTGCACGTGAAAGCTCACACAGTAGGAAAAAGTTCTGTATTGGTTAACTGAGTTCTCAACTGGAGACAGCACTGACTTCCCCCACTTCCTTTTGTGGGTAGAGTGACATTCGGAATAATGTGGTGGTAAGCTTTGTGTTTGCGGGGGAGAGAAGACAGGGCAGTACTCCTGATACCTAATGACTATAGAGCAGACATGTTAAATGCCCTATAATTATTAGCCCACTTCCCCAACTGCAGAATTGCCCATCTCACATGCACACATAAAACCCATGTTGAGAAAAATGAAAAAACTGGTACTTTATTATTTAAAGTAGTTATAAGTTGAAGATGTAGACCTATCCTGGTGTTCTAAAATTCCTTAAGGACCCTTCTGAAATAGGCGTTTTAAAATTTCAACAGGTTAATTGGTTCGTGATCACTATGGCTGAAAAATCTACTAGTTAAAATCCTAAGGCTTGTGCACAGTATAGGCAAAGTCACTTACATTGTTTCAAAAAATATCCTTTAAATGGAAATAAACACTTGACATACATAAATAACCCTTAGTTTACACATAAGTCGCATTTGAGAAATGAATGTGTCATAGATGATTTAGAATCTTTTTCAATCAAAAATTGAAAGAAACATTTGGTCACCTAGGTCAGTGAGAGAATGCTGGCTTTATTGGTGATACTTAAGTAGAGTATGATAGTATTTCACCTTCAGCTGTACTTAAGGTGTTTCCATGGAAAAATTCATTCTGCTTTCTGACGAGGACTTCCAGAAGCTCTCACCCTTCTTCTTAGGGGTCTGGGTGGAATTGTGGCCACCGTTGGGTGGATTCTCCTAATAGATGCCATAACTTACGTGGCATCCTGCAAAAGGATGATAGGCAGTCACTGCTCACATGGCTTTGCATGAAAACCCAAGGGTACTGTCTCTGGCAGAGATGAGGAAGGAACGCCAGTTTCTTCCAACTCTCCTGCTTCTCCTTTGCATTAATGGCCACTGTAAGGAAACAGGTTTCTGCCAGGTGTGGGGTGATTTGAAGGTAAAATGCTGACTTCTCATAGCAGGTTGAACGGAAACATGTTTTTTATATTATCGTTAATTTGTTGTAATCTAAATTACTTTTAGACTATTAAATCTTTATTATTCCATTTTAAAGTTAAGGGACTTTAAAATGGAATAATAAACCTATGATAACCTGATAAACTTTCTGATATTCAGAAGTTAAGATTTATTCAGTTGAAGATCATTTCTTTCAGGTGTTGATCACCCGGTATTTTTCATATCTGCAATCTAGGTTCATATGAAACGACAGTGAAATTAAAATTGTTCAGTTAGGTCTTTTTGTCATATTAATCATAGGTTATTAGGTTAATGGGAACTTTAGTTAATTTAAAATTAATAAAATGTAATCTAGTATATTGCTTTTTTGGAAAAGAATAATAATGAAAATATTGTTTACTTGATGCACATGACCTGAGGCAATAAAGAGGAACCGGCCTTTTTGAGGGGAGAAAACGGCAGTGAATAATATTATCTGAATAGTTTTGTCAGATTTAAATTCCTGAAAGTCCATTCAGGAAATCCTGAGCCCTGTGTTCAATAAAATCATGTAAGATCAAAATGTAATTCTAATTTTAGATCTGACGAATTCTGTATCTCTGTTACAATAGGTACGGCAACAATTCCACGATGCTAAATTCATGGCAGACATTGATCTGGATCCAGGCTGTACATTGAATAAGAAGATTCGAAACGCACAGTTAGCACAGTATAACTTCATTTTAGGTAAGAAAGGAAACTTACCAGAGAAAATTTGCCAGACCTCAGGAAAGTCTACTGAAACCTTGAGAGGCCTTAAGTGAATTGTAGTCAAGAATTTATTTAGTTCTTTCCAGTCCTGATTTTTTTTTTGATCATATATCTTAATATATAATAGCTATAAAAATAGGCTCATGCCTATATACTGTTTTTTTTTTTTTTTTTTTCACTAAATCATGGATTAGGCCAGGTGCAGTGGCTCACGCCTGTAATCTCAGCACTTTGGGAGGCGGGGGCGGGTGGATCACGAGGTCAAGAGATCGAGACCATCCTGGCCAACATGGTGAAAAACCGTCTCTACTAAAAAAATGCAAAAGTTAGCGGGGCATGGTGGCACGCGCCTGTAGTCCCAGCTACTTGGGAGGCTGAGGCAGGAGAATTGCTTGAACCCGGGAGGCGGAGGTTGCTGTGAGCTGAGATCGCGCCATTGCACTCCAGCCTCGCGCCTGGTGACAGAGCAAGACTCTGTCTCAAAAAAAAAAAAAAATCATGGATTTTTGTGAAAAAAATATTTTGGCATTATTACAAGAATGAAGAAGCGTTGTTTTAAATACATCTATCTGATTACTTTCTCAAGATAATTCCTTATGTGGAATTACTTGAAAAGAGGTTTTCATGATGTTTAGGGTTTTGTTGCTTTAAGTGTTCTGGATTGACTCACTAAGCACAGTAGTTTTAGATATTGCAAAGAGTTTTTTTTTTTTAAATATTAATACATGGTCACTTGTACCTTTTAATGTATCAGAAGCTCTGGGGTAGCTTTTGGATGATAGGATCATTTCTTTTCAGATGTTCAGTGTGAATCCTTCCATATCTTAAGGTTAAGTCTGACAAAGCTTTGTGTGTTTGTTTTAGTTGTTGGTGAAAAAGAGAAAATCAGTGGCACTGTTAATATCCGCACAAGAGACAATAAGGTCCACGGGGAACGCACCGTTTCTGAAACTATTGAGCGGCTGCAGCAGCTCAAGGAGTCCCGCAGCAAACAGGCAGAAGAAGAATTTTAATGAAAAGATTTGCCCAGGTTGGCTCCATGGAAAAGGAGGAGCAGTGTTTCCATGACACTGATTTTGTACTCTGAAAACATCAATTTATATTGAACTTGGAGGAGTTTGGCAGAGTCTGAATAGGTCAACCTGTAGGCACAACCATTTTTGACCTAGTCAATTTTTAAACAAGGTGCATTTGAAGGAGTTAATTAAAAGAGAGCCAATGAATTGATTTTACTCGTTCCACACCTGATTGCTGGAAATGAACCATGAGGAATGCTTTAGTGTAATGTGGGAGAACTTTTTTGTAAATTTAATGCAGTCGAAAAAATTTTCAAATTCAATTAAGGTGAAAACTAGAATTATGGTGTAAAAATTAAAAAAGAATTTATTCACATAAGTTTCAAGATTGCTCTGTCCCTCACGTGTACACATACATGCCTGAGACAGATTATTTGGTTTAGTGTTTACAGTTTTACAGCAAACACAATGCAGGATGAGGGGGAGATGGGGTGGGTCTGCAGCAGCATCATGCTGTTCTTAAGCTGGGATGTGAGCTGGGTGCTGGCTTCTCCGTTAGAGGATAGACACCTGTGGGAGTGTCATTTTTACTTAATGTTGGATCGACACCTTTTCAAACAAAAACCATGGATCTATTATAGAATAGTTTTGCACAAATTTTTAAAAGATAAACAATGAGTTTTCAGAGAAATATCTGTTTATGGCAGACTGTTCTGGGCCATAGAATCACTTGTTTTACAAATTCCCTATTCTCTCATAAGGGATCATTTTCAAAATCTTCTACCAATAAATGGTGATTGAGGGGGACAGCACAAAGTAAATACATTTCTTATGTGGATAAATATTAATTCCTCCTGGATATAATGATGTTTTAAAAGCAACATCTTTATTTTTTTTGAGACAAGGTCTCCCTTTGTCGGCCAGACTGGACATGATCTCGGCTCACTGCAACCTCAGCCTCCCAAGTAGCTGGGACTACAGACATGTACCACCACGCCTGGCTAATATTTGTATTTTCTGTAGAGACAGGTTCTCACCGTGTTGCCCAGGCTGGTATCAAACTCCTAGATATGAAAGATCCACCTGCCTCCGCCTCCTAAAGTGCTGGGATTACAGGCGTGAGCCCCCACCCCCAGCCTAAAAAGCAGCATCTTGTCAGTGCTTTAAGTAACCTCAAACAGCTTGTTTACAAGGTGTGATGGTTAATACTAGGTGTCAACTTGATTGGATTGAAGGGTGCCTGTATAGCTCGTAAAGTAGTATTGTTTCTGGGTGTGTCTGTGAGGGTGTTGCCAGAGAGACTGGCATTTGAGTCAGTGGACTGGGAGAGGCTGATAACCTCAGTGTGCGTGGGTACCATTCAGTCGGCTGCCAGTGCGGCTAGAACAAAGCAGGTGGAAGAAGGTGGGATAAGTTGGTTTGCTGAGTCTTCTGGCTTTCATCTTTCTCCTGTGCTGGATGCCTCCTACCTTTGGACATCACATGCCAGGTTCTTCAGCTTTTGGACTCTTGGATTTACACCTGTGGTTTGCCAGGGGCTCTCCAGCCTTCAGCCCTTGATGGAAGTTTGCACTGTTGGTTTCCGTGCTTTTGAGGCTTTGGACTCAGACTAAACCACTACTGGCTTCCTTGCTCCTCGGCTTGCAGACAGCCTATCATGGGACTTCACCGTGTGCTTGTGTGAGTCAATTCTTAATAAATTCCCTTTCATATATACATACATCCTATTAGTTCTGTCCCTCTGGAGAACTCTGACTAATACCCAAGGGTCACTTCAAAGAAAAGCTAATTTGCCTAGATTAATTTTCACTTTAATAAAGGAGATAAAATCTTTAATCAGAAAGGGGTTTTCTTTTGAAACTTTGTAATTAAGCCTTGCTTCTGAATGGCTTCAAAATTAGCTTTTGATAGAGTTGTAATTTTTATGTTTCTGAAGGAACTTAATTTTATGCTTAAACCAGACTCTCTATTCTCAAGTTATAATACCACAATTTTCTGATTATTTTTAAAACTGTATTTGATTTTTATTTATTAGTGTTTTTTAATATTACAGAATCATTTTGATACAGTCTAAAGACCAACTATTGCTTAGCTAGATTTTGTTTTCAGTACTCATTTTACACTTAAAGCAACAAAGGGCCTATGTAATATATTAATTGCATAACTCTCCGTGAAACATTAGGGAAGCTTTACAAATCTTTCAAAACTTGGGATAAAAATGTATAATAAAGACATGGTTTAGTGGGACTGATGATCAAAGATTTCTCTTGATCTGTCTAACGCCTTACTTAGCTTAGTTTTCACTTCTAGTGGAATCATTAGAGGGCCACTGTTTTGGTGGGAGGTTTTCTTGGTTTGTTTGTTTGTTTGTTTGTTTGTTTGTTTGTTTTGAGACAGGGTCTTGCTCTGTCACCAAAGCTGGAGAGCAGTGGTACAATCAGGGCTCACTTGCTGCTTTGAACTCCCAGGTTCAAGTGGTCCTCCCACAGGACCCTCCTGTGTAGCTGGGACTACAGGTGCATGCCACCACACTTGGCTAATTTTTTGTTTATTTATTTTTTTTGTAGAAATGGGATTCTTCCTTTTTTTTGCCCAGGCTGGTCTCAAACTCCTGGGCTTAAGCAATCTTCCTGCCTCAGCCTCCCAAAGTGCTGTGATTCTAAGTGTGAGCCACTGTACCCAGGGACCACTCTCTAAAAGCTATTATAATTGTGGGTTTACCCCATCAAAGCTGTTATCTGTATTTTGTTTTCCTTCCTTTCCTGGAGAGTGGGCTGTTCTACCTACTTAGAATTCTTCATGCATCTGTTCCAGAATGTAACTTGAAGATTTGAAAGAACCCAATTGCTAAGCTTAGTTGAACATCTAGTTTATTGAGTGTTAATTAAATAAACAGGAATAATTTGACAACAATAATACATGCAACTGCCATTTGACAAAATTTGTAAAGGTAGATTTTGTGAAGTAAAGAGGTAAAACTCAAATCATATCATGAAAAAAGTTATGACCAGGGCAGGAAATTTGGGAAGCAAGAAGATCAAGGCTTTCCAGAAATACAGAGCAGTGATGTTAAGAAGGTGTAGGCAAGGGAAAAGGGTGAAGTTACCTCAAATGATGGGCTGAGTTCAGACTTATAATCTTGTGTGCTTCATCAATCTTGCTTCAGTTCCTCACCTTTACTACTATGATAGACACCTGCATTTCATCTCAGCCTCCCTGTTCCGTGACTACTGGGCAAGTGCTTCTCAAATTTCAGTGGGCATATGAATCACCAGGAGATGGCATTAAAATGCAGGCTGATTCTGTAGGTCTGGACCGGGTTGGAGATACTGCATTAACAAGCTTCCAGTTGATGTTGAGAAACACACTTTGAATAGAAGGCCCTCATTCCCGCTGTGACTGCCCTTATTCTGTTCTGCCTTAAAAAAATTTTTTTAAGAAGTCAAATAGGGAAAAAAGGCTTATTAGAAAACCAACTTTTTGTCCTTTTGACCTTCATCTGTCTTTCTGTTGCTGAGGCAACCACTTTTAGACATGCTGGTGTATATCTCTATTCCTATTTCTAAATACTATTGCAGTCTCTTTATTTTTAACAGAGATGCCCAGGCCACAATGTGGTGGCCCATTCATGGCTCACTGTAGCTTCAGACTTCTTAGTTCAAGCAGTCCTCCTGCCTCAGTCTCCCAAGTAGCTGGGGCTACAGGTATACACTACTACTCCTGGCTAATTTTCTTTATTTTTTATTTGTAGAGATGAGATCTCACTGTGTTGCCCAGGCTAGTCTTAAACTCCTGGCCTCAATGATCTTCCCACTTCAGCCCCCAACATAGTTGGGATTACAGGAGTGAGCCACCATGCCTGATTGTTACCATCCCCTGGTTCATCACTTGCCAGATCCAACTGATGGATGAACAAATGCACTTAGACACAGATACTCAGTGAAAGAGCGGGCTGGGAGTCTAGGCAGCTTATAGACCCTGAGGAGGGTGCTGTGAAGAGTTATAGCCACGTCTCTGACCAGCTGGCACTTCAGGCATTTTTTCAGTATAGATTTAATGACAGAGGCTTTGAGTCAACATACTTGTGGATAGTGATTAAAGTCCAGGTTCCAAGGCCTAAAGCAGACACCATTGTGGGTAATAACATTGTCAACACTTCCCCGCCGAGTACAGAGCAGTCATGGCGCCCCTGGATGTTCACAGGTCAGTCTTAGGACCACATGAGTTAAACAAGCTCTTTAGAAAAACTCCCCCCACATTTCCTTTGTACCTACTTCTGCCTAATTGCCTCTAGATAAGAACTGCCACCTTTGGCTTATTCCTCCCCCAAGGCTTTTGCAAAAACCTCCTGGCCTTCCAAGAAGGTTTGTATCTATTTTACAATTTTTCCCCACCACCCTGGCTGAACCCCTGCAATCACTCTTAGAACCCCTCTCTTAACTTCCTGTTTCAGAAAATGAGGAATTTATTTCACACTCCATTTCTTCCCTCCATCCTTTTAATGTCATATCTAAACTTTTTATTAAATCCATCTTAGCTGCCTTTGTAATTAGGACCATAAATATTATGCTCTAATGAGCCACGTAGTATTCTATGTTTACTTTTTTTTAGTACTTTATGTATCATTGGAGCTAATAATTATTCTTTTCTTTTAAAATATTTTCTTTAGGCCAGGTGTGATGGCTCATGTCTGTAATCCCAGCACTTTGGGAGGCCAAGGCAGGTGAATTGCTTGAGCTTAGGAGTTGGAGACCAGCCTGGGCAATATGGCAAAACCCTGTCTCTACCAAAAAGACAAAAAATTAGCCAGGCATGGTAGCATACACCTGTAGTCCCAGCTATTCAGGAGGCTGGGGTGGGAAGACTGCTTGGACCTGCGAGGTAGAGGTTGCAATGAGCTGAGATCATGCCCCTGCACTCCAGCCTGGGTTACAGAGCTAGACCCTGTCTGAAAACAAATAATAAAGTAAAATGTTTTCTTTGTGGCTGGGCACAGTGGCTTGTGCCTGTAGTCCCAGAACTTTGGGAGGCTGAAGTAGGAGGATTGCTTGAGGGAGGACTAGCCTGGACAACACAATAATTTATTTTCAATATATTTTTTCTTAACATTCAGAAGAAATTGCCCCCATTTTCCTCTGCCTTCCAGTGTTTTTATGAGGAAACCATTTTTATTTTCATACCTTTGTATGTCACCAGTCATTTTTTTTCTCTAAAAGATTTAGATCTCTTTTCTTGGGCATAATATTCTAAAATTTCATGACTCTGTCCGTCCTTTGCCTTTGATAATGGTGAGCAGTCTTCATTCTGGAGACTTGCATCTTTCAGTTCTAAATACTTTTGTATTTAGTCTTTGGTGGTTTCCTTCCCTACCTTGTTCTCTCCTTAATGGGCCTTCTATTATTAAGGTGTTCTATTTTAAGGGAGATTTTCTTAACTTTCTCTTCCATTCTGTTGTTTTAAAATTTTTTTAGCTGTTTTTTAACTTTTCAATGTTTCTATCAAAGCATCCTGTTTTTGTTACTTGGATTGGATTTATTTTCTTATCTCAGATCATTTATTTTAATTACATTGAAGTTTTATTCAGTACCCTGCCTTGACTCTGTTTCCTTTGTTTGTTTATATTTTGGTCTCCAGTTAATAAGCATGCCTTGAGGGCAAATAGGCCTGCTAGTTGTTGGTACCACTCCTGCCATTTGCAGGTGCTTAAATTTGACCTTCATTCCATCTATTGCATTGTTTTCTGAGCCCTCCACTCCCCAAATCAACTGAATGGATCTCTCCTCTCAGCCAAGGACATTCCAAAGTTAACCTAAAAAACTAGTTCAGGTCATAATGGGAATGGGGTTCAGACATGCCTGATTATACTCCTCTCCCTTTGGAATTCAGGCACAGCTAACCTGCATTAACATTAAAACAGAAACTTTAGCAGAACAGGTTCTCTAGCAATAAGATACCAACATGACAGTGGACCCTGAAAGAAATTAGTTTACCCTAAAATATATGTTTCTTTGACATATTTTCAGATGGCCCTGCAAAACTTTCTGATAAGGGAAAATCTGTGTTCTGTAGAGAATCCCCTTCCCCTTCCAGGTCTTTTCTCTAATCCCAGAAAGAATTAAGAGTCTGGTACCTTTTTAAGTCTTATAAGAAACATTTGCCATTTATTCTCTCTGAAGCCTGCTACCTGGAGGCTTCATCTATTATACATAAGAAGAACCTTGGTCTCCACAACCCCTTATCTTAGTCCAGACACTCATTTCTATTGATTCCAGGTTTTGAGATAATAACTCTTTCAACCAATTGCCAATCAGAAAATCTTTAAATCACCTATGGTCTGGAAGCCCTCATTTGGAGTTGTCCTCTCTTTCCAGACTGAACCAGTGTATATATTACATGAGTTGATTAATGTCTTATGTCTCCCTAAGATGTATAAAATCAAGCTGTAGCCTGAGCACCTTGGGTACATGTTCTCAAGATCTCCTGGAGCTGTGTTTTGGGTCAGGGTTACTTATATTTGGCTCAAAATAAGTCTCTTCAAATATTTTACAGAGTTTGACTCTTTCTGTTGGCAGTCTTCAGAGACTGTGGTTTGGAGTTACAAATGTCTCCTGATGTGTCAGACTGCGTATTGCTCAACTAACTTCTTATACTCAGATTTAGTTGAAGAAGACAGTGTTTGCTGGGAGCACCTGTGAGATAGATTTGGTCAGTGAGATAGGAGTGGAAGTCCCTGTGTAGAGCTGCTTAGAAAGCTTACTAAATGGAGGAAATTTTTGCCCTTTGTTTGCCCTTCTTTACCTTTTCTTCTTCTTTTTCTTAGAAGGCAGTCCAGCAGCCATCTTACGACGACAAGGTGACCATTAAAATGAAAACCACACAGGTTAGTAGAGAAGAACAGGATGACAGAAGGAGTTTAGATTATTGATGGTGTTGTAGACCCACTGAACCTGCCTGGACTGCCTAATTCTGCATTTTTATATGATAGAATAAAACCCAATTTGATTGAATTGCTATGGTCAGATTTCTGGTCAAAAGATGGACAGCTGCTTCTGTCTTTGTTTCTAGATTAATTTTGAGCAAACAGGGTTGAAACTCCTCTGTCACAGCTGGGCATGTGGCTCCTGCCTGTAGTCCCAGCTTCTCAGGCTGCTGAAGTGGAGGGATTGCTTGAGCCCAGCACTTAGTTCTAGGTTATAGTGAACTATGATTGCACCTCTGCACTCTAGCCTGGGTGACAGCTATGATCGCACCTCTGCACTCTAGCCTGTCTCTAAAAAAAATTGAAAATTACAATTTTAAAAGGTGAATTAGTCCGTTCTCATGCTGCTATGAAGAAATATCTGAGACTGAGTAACTGATAAAGCAAAGAGGTTTAATTTACTCACAGTTCCACAGAGCTGGGGAAGCCTCAAGACACTTAAGGATCATGGTGGAAGGGGAAGCAAACACATCCTTCCCATGGCAGTAGGAAGGAGAAGAAAAATGAGCAAAAAAGGGAAAAATCCCTTATAAAAACCTCAGATCTTATGAGAACTCACTCACTATCATGAGAACAGCATAAAGGTAACCACCCCGGTGATTCCTTATCTCCCACCAGGTCTTTCTCATGACATGGGGATTATGGGAGCTACAATTCAAGATAAGATATGGGTGGGGACACAGCTAAACCACATCAAAAGTCCTCTGCCCTGTCATAGTCTTTTAATTCCTTTGTGTCTCCTGCTCTGTCCCCCTTTTGTTTCTCTTCCTCACTAAGCCTTAATTTCCACAGCCAATCACTTACAAACCTCTTTTACCAGTAATCTCAATTTCCATGCATCCATGTCCTGCTTGATCCATTGAACAAATGCCGACGTTTCTCCAAATTCTACAGTTAGGAGACTGAGCACTGTTAGAGAAAACAGTCTAGAATTGTCAGAACCGGAGCTGCTTCCAATTCATGATTTCCAGCTTCAGCTGCACCACAATTTATTTCCATGTAGTTTCCTTGTCTAGTCCCTTAAGTCCTTCAGTAACTGTCACTACTTTCTTCAAATACCTACATCTCTCCCCCAGATTGAATTTCTCTAAGAGCTATAGAAAGCATATGACTTTATATTTTCAAATATCACCTCACTTTTCATCTACTTTCTATACTGTCAGCAGACTGTTTGCTCTCCTCCTACTTCATTAAATCTAGAAACTTATATAGTGCTTCCCTTCTTTCCTCCAGTAAATGAGGTCTTCTGCCTCCTTTTAAGTCCAGCCATTCTACTGAATCTCTTGGTCCCCTGGTATAGAAGCAAGGTTATGAGCTTTGGAGCCAGACAGTTGGGTTACTGTTCTGTCTCTTGTCAGTTGGATAACCTAAGGCAAAATTACTTAATTTCTCTGAGCCTCTTTTCTTACCCATAAAATGTAGATAATACTTTGATATGGTTTTGCTCTGTGTCCCTACCCAAATCTTACCTGGAATTGTAATTCCCAGTGTTGGAGGAGGGCCGGGATTTCTCCCTTGCTCTTCTTGTTATACTGACTTAGTTCTCATGAGATACAGTTGTTTGAAAGTATATAACACTTCCCCTTCACTCTGTCTTCCTCCTGCCACCATGTAAGATGCCTTGCTTCCCCTTTGCCTTTCACCATGATTGTAAGTTTCCTGAGGCCTTCCCAGCCATGCGGAACAGTCAGTCAATTAAACCTCTTTTCTATATAAATTACCTAGTATTGGGCAGTTGTTTATAGCTATGTGAGAATGGACTATTACATACTTCTTTCATGGAATTAGTAATAGGAATCAGTGGGCCTTATATAAAGTGTAAGAAAAATAATGCTATTATTCTCATCTGCTCCCATACCTGATTCAGCAGTTACCCACTTTATATCATCAGCTTCTTCCCCTGATGGCTCTACCTGTAAATTTAAAAGCACCAACATCTTTTCTATTTCAGTGTATTCTGTGTCCCTGGGATTCTGACTTCAGCTCTCACACCATTCAAATGGTGCTTGCCAAAGACCAAAGATCCTCTGTGTTGCATTTGGCAACTCTCTCTGCCCTCACATCTTTGCCAGTGCTGCCTATGAAAGCTGGCATCTCTCCATCATGATCCAGCTGCATCTCTTCGCTGACTGGACTCACCCAGTACTTTCTTCTTCCCAGTGAAAATCATGTTCCTTGTGCACTAGCTTTAAGGGAAATTGGTGGAGGGCTTCCATCTTGAAGAGAAGCATGAATAATGGGAGAAATTCCCCAAACGTAGTTTAGGGGATGCAAGGACTACCTTCAACACTTTTTTAGGTCTTAGTGGGCTTTTCAACTGGATCTAGAAACCAAATTAATACTAGGCAGATTAACAAGATAAAAGCACATAGATTGTATTAGCTTCACATGTACATGGACGTGAAACCACCTTTGCAAAAATTATAACAGTGAGAAAAGTCTAGCAGAGTTGACTCCATTTTGTTTCTAGGCTCACAGGCTGACTGTTCTCACTCTTTCTTGGTGAGCTAACCATGGGAGGAATTTATAGCTTAACTTTGAAGCAAGGGTGATAATAATCCCTCCCTAAAACTAACTGCCTACTTGCTTAGGAACCTTTGTAAACTAATGAAAGGCCATGAAATTAGGATTATGGGAGGAGCCTGAATTCTGCTACCATGTAGGCGTAGTTTCTGTAATCCATTACTGCTTGAGAGTCATGTGGCCAGAGGTCACAAGATTCAAGACTTCCCCAATTGCTCCTGTAGATAACATCACTATTGTAGAACCTAAGATTGGTCTTTTGAGAATTTTTCAGACTTTTGCATTCTGGTAACCAAGTGACCCCACCCAGACCTGGGACTCATGACTCAGCCAGTCCTGTGGCCCTCACCCACAGGCTGACTCAGCACAGGAGAATCATTTTCCACACACCTATGATTTCCTCTTCAACCAATCAGTAGCACTGATTCCCTGGCCCCCTGCCCACCAAATTATCCATAAAAACCCTGTCCTCTGTGTTCTCAGGAGACTGATTTGAGTAATATTAATAACTCTAGTCCTTCTTGGCTAACTCTGCATTAATTGAACTCTTTGTCTATGCAATATTATGGTCTTAGTGAATTGGTTTTGTCTGTGCAGTGGGCAGGAGGAACCTGTCAGGCAATTACAGATGGAGATCTTTACAAGTGAGTGAAGTCTGAAGTGGTCAGAGAAAAATGCTTTTATACTTTTTAGACAAAGAATGATAAATTTGAGAAGCAATGACGGGACAAAGGGGATCTGGCTATGAACAGTAATTTTCTGGGAAAGTCACTACAAAATATGTGTGTGTGGGTGTGTGTGAAACTAGTGGAAGACAAGGGTTATTTCTATAAGTATATTTATTCAGGTCTATTGCAGTGCCCAGTTCCCAGTCTGGTGATAAAGGCTATTTTCTAACCCTGGTATGAGAAGGGTACCCCTTCCAGAGGAATCCATATGGCTTTCTGCCTGCAGGAAGACATAAGTCATGTAGCTCTCTCTGAGACTAAAATTTCTTTAATGTTTTCAACTCAAAATAATCAATATACCAATTTTGCATATTTTGGGATGGTACATTCTTCCACCTTTTCAGTAGGAACAGAGTTCAAAAAGTATTGAGTAACCAAAAAGCATGACCAACATCATTGGTCGTATGGAACACTTATATTGTTCCATACTCAGAAATCCAGGAGACTGAAATTTAATGCCATTACTTAATGCATTTGATTTACATGTGTGTACTCACACATCATGGAACTAGAGTACCACCCTAAGCTAATTTACTATTGAGGTTTCTCTTGTAATAAATAATTACTTTCTAAAAAATTCAACTCTGGGAAGTAACGGTTGTTACTGTGTTCATGGCTCTGGAAATGGGTATATTAAATTAGTCACTGAGTATTAATTCAATGTGCAGCTAAGTGGAAAGTTTGATTGAATAAGTTGTCTTGAGGGCTTTCTTTGGTAGGGGAAGAGAGAGCGGTTGGGCAGAGGTCAGCCTCTTCCGAGGTGTTTGTTTTTCAAAGGTTGGGCCTTCTAACACCATTTCTAAATCATCTGGAATTCTCATTAAAATCCTAGACTGATCCCTGACCTAAAAAATCAATGGAGGAGAGGGAGTCTAGAATATATATATGTTTTAACAAGCTCCTTAAGTGATTTCTTCCACTCATTGAAGTTAGAGAAGTACTGTTTTATGTGAGAAATGCAGATACCTTGATAGAATATTAATTTAAAAATTTAAAGTTAATTATTTGATATATTCGGTAATTATATATTAAATAGATATTTATATATAAATATTGTATATTTAAATATACCAATGTGAATTGGTATATTGGCATATTTAATCTCTGTTGATTCGGAATAATGTCTGCTACATACATTCTAGTCCACAAATTCTAAAGGGAAAACATTTTACTTTTGTGAGTACATTTGAATTTTATATGACTAATGTTTCCTAGCAGTTATTAGTGCTCATTTCTCTAAGCTGATGGCTGCAATCAGGGCACAGCTTCTTACCTAAGCCTAAATCATTATCTTTGCTAGAACTGGAAATAGGGCTTATTTTCCCTCCTAGTGGGCTTTAGCCTCTAATTGTCACTTATTTCTGAAAATTTAAGTCACTCTCTTTCAAAGAAAATACTCCACAACTTTTCCTGTTAGGTAATGTTTGGAAACCAGTGTTTCTCAAACTTCAGTGTGCATCAGAAAAATCTAGGCTGGTTGAGTCTGCAGGTTTTCTGATTCAGTTAGCCTGGGCTGGGATAGGTGACCTGCACTTTGGGCATTTGCCCCAGTGGATGCTGGTGCAAGGACCACTCCTCACACTCCCCTTGGGCAGTCCCAGCTTCTCATGTTGTGGTTATTCTTCTGCTGTAATCATGATGAAGATAATTTAATTGCCTAGGAAAGATGGTAACAAATCAGTCTTAGACTGATGAAGAATGCAGACAAGTTGATGTCATCCAAGTATTGTATCCAGATGGACAGAAATTGTATCCAGATGGACACAGGGCTGGGCAGCTGTGTGGGCTGAGCCAGTAGAGATGCTTCAGTGACCTGTGGAGGGGGGAGATGAAAGTGTCCTTCTCACTGCCCCATTGCTCACCATCATGTCTCACCTGCGGACTAGGCTTGCTGAGGGAAGTGAAATAGAACCAACTTTTACATAGGGGCTTTAGAGTTTCATATATGTGCTTATTGCCGACAACAACCCTATGAGGATGGCATTATTATTATTACCCAGTTAAAGAATCTGAAGATCAAAGAGGTGGCTTGCCCAGGATCACATTGTGAAGAAGTCATGCATCATGATGTGACCATGATCACCTCATGGTCAGTCAGCCTCTCTCTCTGGGGAAGGTTGCTGAAGCTGGGGAACCTCATCCCATAGACTGGGCAGCTCCCAGAATGTCCTGCTGCAGTTTCTGAGGGCAGAGACAGCCCCACCCCTAACACTTTCAGAACTCCCAAGGGGGCAGGCAAACCTCTCTGGGAGCTGTCCAGCCGGGGGCCCACATTCTGATGAAGATCTGTCAAATGACTGATGAAATCTCTGAGGCTTTGTACAGAGAGGACACTTACAGAACTCCTCATAGGAACCTTGGAAATTAGCCAGTGTGTTCATCTGTTTGCATTACTATAAAGGAATACTTGAGACTGGGAAATTTATGAAGGGAAGGATTGAATTGGCTCATGGTTCTGCAGGTATACGAGAAGTATGGAGCCAGCATCTGCTTGTGGTGAGGGCCTCAAGAAGTTTACAGTCATGATGAAAGGCAAGTGGGGAGCAGGAGAGAGCATAGGCACATGGAGAGAGTGGGAGCAAGAGAGCATAGGCAGGGGGTGGTGGGGTAAGGGGCGAGGTCCCAGAGTTTTAACCAACCAGATCTCATGTGAACTGAGCGAGAATTCACTTATCACCAAGGGGATGGTGCCAAACCATTCATGAACGATCCACCTCCATCATCCAGTCACCTCCTACCAGGCCCCACCTCCAACGCTGAGAATCACATTTGAACATGAGATTTGGAGGCGACAAACATCCAAACCATATTAGCCAGAGTGAACTCACTCTGGAGCTAAGGAGGATTAAACTTCAGGGCTATTTCTCCAGGAGCATCCCAGCAATATATTTGTGTGCTACTGTCTTGTCTTATACTCGTGATTCTGTATATTTTTTCCTTAAAGAGGTTGCCCCAAATTGTCTTAGTCCCAGGCCCCATATCCTGGATTTGCCCCTGGGTAAGCTCTTCAGGTCTCATGGACAGTCTTGGGAGCAGAAATCCAAACTGCTATTCAGGTCCCCAGCCTCCCAGTCAGGCATCTGATCACTCCTGCTTATTCTCTGATTGAAATCTAATCTGAAGGAGCACAGATGCGGAGAAGTCATAGTAATAACCAGAGAAGGAGCTATTTTAATTGTTGAGGAAGTGTCCATTCAGAGCCCTGTTTCCCTTGGGAGCTGAATGCCACCCAGAATAAAACAATAGTAATATTAGGAAGTGCTTAGTAAATATCAGCTGTTAAATCTCAGAAACCACGACCCAAAAATGTTTTTGTTTTGGAAAAGCCTCACAGTCTCTCTGACTTTCCCCACAACTGACTCTCCCAAAGATGAATTTGAAATTTCCTTATATTCCTAAGATCCAGACCCACCAAAAGGACCAATTGTATTTTTCTTTCCCTCTTTGTAAGACAAAGAATACAATCACACCTGGACAGACCCTTTAACAAGATAATATGCAAGTTCATCTCTGTTCCTGAATCAATTCATTCTCCCTAGTAATCTGTTATTGCTCCCCCCGGCAACATAATTCCTCTTCTTTCCCCCCTCATAACCTGTTTTACCAAGATGGTCTATAAGCTTCTGAACACTGTTGAGGGGTGGGTGATCACTCTGTGGTTCGACCTGTGTACATGTTAATAAAATTTGTGTGCCTTGTCTCCAGTTAATCTGTTGTGAGTTGATTTTTCAATGAAGCTTAAGAGGGCAAACAAGAAGTTTCCCTTGGCCCACGAAACCATCCTCACAGAAACAGCAGTAACAGTATGAGGTAGGTATATATCCAGTTTAAAGTGTGGAAACTAGGGCACAGAGCACGTAAGCCTATACAGCAACAGAACTAGAATTCCAACCAAGGTAGTCTGAGTTCAGCACCCAGTTCTTAACTGGTAAGGTAGAGTCTTGCCTCACCTGTTCCCACTCTTCACTTCCTGCCCTGTCCCCACCTACACAGTCTCACCATTAGACAGTCAGGACCAGATCCTCACAACCTGAGGGCTCATGTCCAAAACTTCTAGACCAAGAGCAGCAAAAATCTTTGATTGGACATTCTGCCAGTCCTTCAGATTGACAGCAGAGCCATTTACTCACTAGGCTGAGGAATAACTTGGTGTTACCCAAACAGATTACAAGGGTGTCCATTAGAGCTCATGGCTTGGTGGAAGTCAGCATGTTCCAGGCTTTCCAGATCCTTCTGGGGTTGATCTTAGTCTGAAAGCTTCCAAGGGTCACCAACATATCAGGGAACAAACAAAAATGGGCGAATGTTCTCTTGTCTTCAAGCTGTAACTGGTTAACCAGTGTGAATGGATGAAGCTCATGCCTGGTTTTTAGGGAGCCTCTGAGCTCAGGTTGCTGGCAGGTTCCCCCTCTCAGGAGAGGAGAGAGCAGGGAAAGAGAGGATGGTAGGGCCTTTCCTCACCTGGGATGAAAATGTGGCATCGGATTGACACCTGATCCTCTCATAACCAGGCATTCACAGGTGCAAGAAGGCAGCCTTGTGACTGAGTGCAAGAGGCCCTGCTGTTAGCATTGGAGGGGCCTCAGGGAATAGCCTTCACTGTCTTTTTTTCTGTGACAAGTCACAGGACCTGACACCCCTCCAGGAAGCATTTTCTTTTAAATAAATGTTTTCAGCCTCCAGTTGTTACCCATAAGGTATCATTTTAAGACCCTGCAAGTACGCCTTTTCTTTGCAAAAATGGGAACCCAGGATGGCACCTGGTCCATAAATCACGGGGGACACACCAGGAGCCCTCAGCCATAAGCTTGTTTGTGGTGGGCCTGACTCGTGCAGCAGCTGCTAGGGTTAGAGGTGCAGGTGGTGACTATGAAACAGCAAAACTGACGAGTAAGGGGAGGAAAAGCTGTAGCGAGGATCCTTCTAGTGCTGGAACTTCAAGATAGGCAACAATTTCTAGGTATGCTCTGGATGATTCAGTAAGGCCATAAAAACCCGTATATCAGTATTTGGGTAAGATTTTTCTTCCTTCCTTTTTCTTTCCTTTCTTCCATCCTTCCTTTTTGTGGTAGGCAGTGTTAAAATAAGAACCTTCACCACATTAAATTTAACATTAAGTTTAATTTAGTAAAAAATGACTTATGAATAGGGCAGCCTCCTGAGCCAGAATAGGCTCAGAGAGATTCCAGTGCAGCCACATGGTAAAAAGGGAGACAGTAAAAGGAAAGTTGCATACAAAAAACAGAGAGGGACAGAAACAGCTGAATAGATAACAGCTTGGTGTCTACCTTATTTGAACATGATTGGATCAGTTGGCCCCCTTAGATTGGCCAAAACTTGGTGATTGGCACAAGAGTAGGTTATAGTCTGCTTACACTTCCATTTAGGTTATAGTTCACTATGTACAGAGAAACAGGCTGAACTTAAAACATGGAAGAAGACAACTTCAGGCTAAACAGCAGAATAGTGGTCCAGGTGCAGTGGCTGAGTTAACAGCAGAATAGTGGGCCAGGTGTGGTGGCTCACACCAGCAATCCTAGCACTTTGGAGGCCCAGGAGTTTGAGACCAGCCTGGGCAACATGGTGAAACCCCATCTCTACCTGCAAACAAACAAACAAAAAATTAGCTGAACATAGTGAGACTACTCAGGAGGCTAAGTTGGGAGAATCACTTGAATGTGGGAGGCAGAGGTTGCAATGAGCTGAGATCGTGCCATTGCACTCCAGCCTAGGTGACAGAGTGAGACAGTCTCAAAAAAAAAACACTAGCAGAATAGTGATTCCCTAAAAACATTCATATCCTAATTCCTGGAATTCATGAATGTATTCCTTTATGTGGAAATGGGAAATTTGCAGATGTGATTAAGCTAAAAATCTTGAAATGGGGACATTATCTTGGATTACCTGTGGAAGAGGAAGTCGTAAAAGTGAGGGACTATGTTAACTTCTCTTCCTGGATCCACTAGGGGCATGGTTTCAAAAGCAAGAATGTCCCAGCGCCATGCTTCCATCCACCTCCCCATCTGGGAACCTGGAGTTCTTTGTCTAACTTTCCCGAGAGCTAGGTAAAATTCCAGGTGAGCTTCCTTTGCTCAGAAAGCCCGCCAAACGCCCTGGAAGGAGGGGCTGTGTTGTGGGCCCAAGCAACCAATCTGGAATCAAAGTCAAAAATCACTCCAGAGGAAGTTTGAAAGAACTCTCATTAGACAAAAACATGAATGGGGTGTGAATAACTTCAAAGTTAAAACTCCACTGCAACTTACCTGTGCGATTTCCCTCTCTGGGATCCCCCTCCCGCAACAGCGGGGGAGCTCTTTCTACTTCTCTTTCTTTCTCTGTCTTTCTAATAAATCGCTTTCTGCTAAACTCTTTGGGTCCGATATTTACTTGACAGGTAAACTCACCACGCCGTCAGGGCCTCTTCCCCATTCCTGAGACCAGGGAGCCCAAGAACCTCAGACTCATCGGAAAAAAATTCGGACGCGGAGGGAGCTGAGTGCATTCCCCCTCCCAATCAGGGAATTGGGAACGTCTAGGGACGCCTGTCTGCTCTCCCCTGCGTCCTGCGACCCAGATACAAAGGAGATCAGAGTGACATGATGTGAGAAGGACTGGATCCATTATTGCTGGCTTAGAACATGGAAGAAAGGGGCCACAAGCTAAGGAATGCAGATGGCCTCTAGAAGCCAGAAAGGCAAGAAAATGGACCCTCGCTAGAGCTTCCAGGAAGAAACCAGCCCTGACACCCCTCCCCTCTATCCCCTACCCTCCATTTCCACCCATCCCCTTCATCCCCTCCCCTCCATCCCCCTCTCCTCCATCCTCTCCCCCTTCCCCCTCCATCCTCTCCCCCTCCATCCTCTCCCTTCCCCCTCCATCCCCTCCCCCTCCATCCTCTCCTTTCCCCCTCCATCCCCTCCCCCTCCATCCTCTCCCTTCCTCTCCATCCCCTCCCCCTCCATCCCCTCTCCTCCATCCTCTCCCTTCCCCTCCATCCCCTCCTCTCCATCCTCTCCCTTCCTCTCCATCCCCTCCCCTCCATCCCCTCCCCCTCCATCCTCTCTGTTCCCCTCCATCCCCTCCCCTCTATCCCTTCCCCTCTATCCCCTCTTCTCCATCCTCTCTCTTCCCCTTCATCCTCTCCCCCTCCCCCTCCATCCTCTCTGTTCCCATCCATCCCCTCCCCCTCCATCTCATCCCCTCCCCCTCCCCTTCATCCCCTTCCCTCCATCTCCTCCCCTCCATCCCCTCCCCTTCATCCACTCTCCTCCATCCTCTCCCCTTCATCCCCACCTATCCATTCCCTCCCCCTCTCCTTCATTCCCTCCCCTTCATTTCCCTTCCCCTTCCTCCCTTGCCCTCATCTTCTCCCCTTCATTCCCCTCCCCTACACATTCCTTCCCCCTTCTTTCCCCTTCCCCTTCCTCCCCTCCATTACCTCCCCCTCCCCTTCATCCCCTCCTTTTCATCCCCTCCCCTTCCTCTCCCCTCCCCTCATCCCCTTCCCTTCTTTTCCTTTCTTTCAAAATAACACTAGGTGAGATTGAGCAAAATAGGCATTTTACTATCAAATAAGTTTGGGAAAAAAATAAGGTTATTTCTACTATTCTTGGAAATTTAAGTTTGAAGTTATTCCAAAAAGTCTGTTATGATATTCACATATTTCCTTAAAACTGCTTTTGGGATTTAAGAAATTAATTTTTTTCAAATTGAAGAATTATTAACATGCTGAAAATTCAGGCTTTTTTGGACATATATATAGTTCAATGAGGATTTTGTTTGTCTGTTTGTTTGTTTTTATGACAGAGTCTCACTCTGTTTCCCAGCCTGGAGTGCAGTGGTGTGGTTAGATCTCAGCTGACTGCAACCTCCACCTCCCAGGTTCAAGTGATTCTCATGCCTCAGCCTCCAGAGTAGCTGGGACTACAGGCACATGCCACCACTCCCAATTAATGTTTGTATTTTTAGTAGACAGGGTTTCACCAGGTTGGCCAGCCTGGTCTCAAACTCCTGACCTCAAGTGATCCTCCCGCCTCGGCCTCCTCAAATGCTGGGATTACAGGTTTGAGCTACCATGCCCAGCCCTTTGTGTACACTTTGAATACATGCTGTATATATCAACATTTAAAGCTTTTAACGTCCCCAATGAACTTTTTTCTTGATTTATAAACTTATCAACCCAATGAATATTTGATTAGTTTGTTTCTAAACATTCTATACTTTTATACCTATCTAGTTGCAGGCTAATAGCAAGCAATTTTTGGACTATGTAGGTTCAAAAATATCCTTTGAATAGCACTATTTTACATGCTTTACATGTATCAACTAATTTAACTCTCACAATAACTCTACAAGGACAGTATTATTATACTAGTGAAGTAACTAAAAACTTAAAATTTTGCACTTAGGGTTTGGGACTCCAAGGCCCCTGTTCATAGCAGGTTGTAGAGGGAAAGAGGTAAGATCAGATAGATTTCTTTCCTCTCCTAGAGACCCAGGGTGGAATGCATGAATGACCAGGAAGCTGTGAAAACTAGTCTGGGGCAAAAGAGGTGAAGTAGATTAGGACATGGGATAGAGTTGAGGTGGACTGTAGTGGTTTATGTCATTCAGGACCAATGGAAGCTACCAGTAAATTCAACAAATCAGAAATGGGGTCCCATCCCTAGCTCAGGGTTTGAGGGGGAGGCCTGAATTTACAAAGATCATTTAGAATTGATTATATTCTTCATACAGAACATAAAGAAAAGAATATGCAAAAGATTGCCATTTGTTCTGTAAAGACACGCTAACCTAATGGCTAGTATGTACAGTTGCTTGTAGCTAGCAGAACAAAGAAAGTAATTGATCAAATGCAATTGAAAGAGATCCTTGACTCAGCCTCCAGCCTGCTGCATACGTCATTTAGAAGGGCGACTTCACTCTTAATAAGTCTTTATTTCTAGAAAGTTTTTTCTTTTAAGTAACGTATTTAATGGGGAGATAATAAAATGTTTCCAACACTATTTTATTCTCATGACTTAAATAAAACCTTCAGGACTTGGGAAATCTCCTCCTTATGATAAAGCAGACAGAGGTAAATGTATGGATTTCTTCTATTGTCTCATCAAAAGCAGTCTGCATTAAAAACAGGAGGTGTGACTTATCCATCTCTATGCATTGTGTGTGTGTGTGTGTGTGTATCTTAGTTATTGGAGATTAAGTTGTAGCCACTGTGAAACTTCATCCTTAAATACTTCAACATGTATCATTCTAAAAGGCTGGGCACAATGGCTCACACCTTTAATTGTCAGCACTCTAGGAGACCAAGGCGGGTGGGTCACTTGAGGCTAGGGGTTCAAGACCAGCCTGGCCAATATGGCAAAACTCTGTGTCTACTAAAAATACAAAAAAAAACAACAAAAAACAAAAAACAAAATTAGCTAGGCATGGTGCCACATGCTTATAATCCCAGCTACTCGGGTGGCTGAGACACGAGAATCGCTTGAACCCAAGAGATGGAGGTTGCAGTGAGCCAAGATCATGCCACTGCACTCCAGCCTGAGGACAGAATAAGGCTCTGTCTCAAAAAAATCAAAACCGAAAACAACAACAACAAAAAACAGGAGGTGTTATTCAAGCTGTCCCTGCCAAGGGCAGAGAGGTAAAAGAAAACCAAGATGAGCGTGAGGGGTGTGTGTGTGTGTGTGTGTGTGTGTGTGTGTGTGCGCGCGCGCGCACGTGCGTGCTCTAATTTCCTTCCAATAAAACTCTCCTAATGTAATCTGGCTCCATAGTGAAGCAGACATTACTGAGAGCAGTAAGTAATTCAACTCTCTCAATTTACAGTAGACTCTCAATTTACTGATGTGCAGACTTTCAAGAAGATGAAGTTTGGGAGTTGGGCTATAGGTGTCCATTTAAAATACTGCACCTACAATTTCTCCTCCTCTGTTCCCTGGAGAGGCATTTCTGCAAGACATAATATGAAGCCTGGTCCTAAGTTCTATCAGAACTCTGCTCTGTCATCCAGGCTGGAGTGCAGTGGCATGATTATGGTGCAAGGCAACCTTGAACTCCTGGGCTCAAGTTGTCCTCTGTCTCAGCCTCCTGAGTAGCAGGGATAACAGGCATGAGAGCCACTGCACCCAGCAATACTTTATTTTATTTTTTATTTTTATTTTTGCACTTTGCTATTCTAATCAATGAATAACACTTTATTGTAAAATAGGCTTTGTGTTAGAATATTTTGCCTGACCATATGCTAATATAAGTGTTTAGGGTAGTCTAGGCTAAGCTATGATACTGAAAGGGCTGTGCATTAAATGCATTTTCGATTTAGGGTGGATTTATTGGGACTCAATCCCATCATATGGTGAGAAGTGTCTGTATTTTCCTTATGAATCTCTATGTGCTGTGTGTGTGTGTATGTGTGTGTATTTAGCCATCGGGGGATTAAGTTGTAGACATTGTGAAACTTCATGCTTAAATATGTCAACATGTATCATTCTAAAATAAGGATCTTTGTGTATTTGACTATATATCAGTCAAGAGTGAGGCGGTGGAAATGGTCTGCTCTTGGTGCAGGCAATAATTAGGCACATTTTTCACAAAAATTTTAAAACCTTAATAAAAGCCAACCATGCACCAGCAATTCTGAAAGTGTTAGTGATAAAATACCTCTCCCTAAAACAAGATTTTCTTGTTGTTTAGGCTGTAAAAAAATGCTGCATACTCTCAAATGACACATGAGCTTTGCTGGGGCTCAGAAAGCAATATCTCAAAGACTGGCACTTTGACATGCTGAGAAGCCTTAGGAGCTGCCTTGTAATAAAGGCCCTTAGCTCTAACCTTGTCTTGCCCCTTCTCAAGTGCAGGGAGGGATTCTCTTATCTGACTAAGAAAGCTTCTTTCCAAAAGACATGCAATTGTTTTAAGACTCCCCTCCCTAAAAATCTCAGCAAATAACCAGGCAAGATCAACCACCCTGAGATGAGACTGGGAGTTCTCATTACTCCCAGACAGACCTTTCATCTATTCTTCTGAGTGAAGCTCCTAGAGATTACCTGGGGAACTGCAGCTGCATGATAAGACAACCTTTGTTTCCGTGCAGTTCCACGCTTCACATTCCCAAAGAGCGTCATTTACTAACCATTTTCTGAACATTGAGCCTATTAATTCCCCGATTTTCCTCTTTACTGTGTCACACAGAGACTTCCTGACTACCACACTGTCTAGGATGGAATGTCTATTATACTCTTTCAATTGGAAAGAAAATGTAAACAAACGGTGAAGAAAGGAAAACAGGCTGCACAGAAAACACATTGTAACTAATTAAATTGTTATAATTTATGAACCAGCCTTGTATAGTAAACGTGACAGTCCTGCTACACAGTGTGTTCTGTTCTGCAATGCCTTTGTGTTCTGCCTGTATAAGTGAGATCGTAGCTTCAGAGCACTGATCCCATTGCTCTGGAGTCTGTTTCCTGGATGGTAATTTCCAGCTTTTTATTGGAATAAATTCATTAAAACAGAATTCTGATCCTTTTGATTATTTCAGATTGATGGAAATAAGAATGTTTCCTTACTGTAACTTTCTCAAGAATCTTTAAGTTTTGAGAAAAATAAAAGAAGTGATTTGGGCTCAGCATGGTGGTTCATGCCTGTAATCCCAAAACTGGGAAGCTAAGGCAGGTGAATTGCTTCAACTCAGGAGTTTGAGACCAGCGTGGGCAACATGGCCAATCTTCATTTCTACCAAAAATACAAAAATTAGTAGGGTGTGGTAGCACATGTCTGTGGTCTCACCTACTCAGGAGGCTGAGGTGGGAGGATTGCTTGAGTCTGGGAGGCAGAGGTTGCAGTGAGCCCAGATCAGGACACTGTACTTCAGCCTGGGCCACAGAGCCAGACCCTGTCTCAATTAAAAAATAATAAAATAAAATAAAGTTTTTTTTTTTTTTTTTTGTATGCAGTAACTCTGGAAAACCTGTCAAGGCTTTGCCTAACATTTCTTCCACTTTATCCCCCTGCTTTTATCTTTAATATATGTGGTTTCAATACAGGCCAGCCTGTATTGCTCAGGCTGACCTCAAACTCTTGCCCTCAAGATGCTCCCCACCTCAGCCTCCTGAGTAGCTGGAATTACAGGTGCATGCCAGCTTCAAGTTATCCATTTTTTCCCCCTCTTGTGAAGTGCAGAAGGGAAGACTGTAGATAAAAGCCTACAATATGGGTGAGTTCTAATCTTTACTTGGGTAAATTACCCTCCTTATGCCTCAGGGCCTTTATTTGTAAATTGGGAAAAGTAAGATTCTTCCTGGGATCATTCATTGAATACTTAGTACATCTCGGATCTGTTTTAATCACTTTGTACATAATGACGTTTTCTAGCTCTCACAACAATCCTGAGGCCAGAACTATTATTAACCCCCTATTACTAGAGGAAAATAAAATTAAATAACCTGCTCACGTTTGTCTTGTTAGCACTCCCTTGATCGCTCTACTATACTTACACAAGGAGATATGGCAAAAGAATTAAATAAGATCGGTGCAGGAATTTTTGGTGATGCTTCGCTGGCCAGGGACCTCTACAGCCAGCGACACCCCTGCCTGGGCCTTGCTGGGCTCTGGTCTCTTGGAGGCTCCCAGTCCACTCAGCTCAGTGGGCGGCACTTGGCTTGTGCTCCCACCGGGATCCCGTACTCTCATGGGACAAGCTCTCAGCCTGCAGGTGGGCCAGGAATGCCGTGCCCGCTTCCGCTTTGGGTGGTGGCATCTGGATGAGGGGGAATGTGGTGGTGCCCAAAAAAGTTGGGGGGTGCCAGCAACCCCGAAGCCCCAAAGTGGGTGTTACAGCATGCTACAGCTTTGGCTCGGGGAGCCCCCAGGTCTAGGCCCCAGAAGGGCTGTAGCTCTTCTCTCCTTCCTGAGCTCACAGCACAGCACATGGGCAGCAGGGGCAGTGTTTCAGCCTGTTTGTGCTACAGCTCATTCAGTTCCTCTGCCCCGCTCTGGCTGCCGGCTCTGGGGCTAATCCAGCCCCACCAGTGCTTCCCCTCGCCTGGGGCGGCTGCCAGACACCAGCGGAGGGTGGAGAGGTACAGTGTTACAGTAGCTCCTTCGTCACCTGCTGTTTGGCAGGTCCTGAGTTCGTGTCCTGCATCCAAGAAGAATGAGGTTACCCAGACAACCAGAGGGTGAGAAGAGTGGAGAAGAGTTTATTGAGCCACGGAACCCCTCTCAGTGGAGAGCAGACTCAAGGCAGATGGCCCCCCACCCGAAGGCAGGTAGTTTCCCAGTGTGGCTCAGAATGGGAAATTGCATGCTGATTGGTGGTTTGTGAGTATCCAAAAAAGCATTTAAAAAAAAAAAGCCATCGCTCAAAGATGGGCAAGACAGTGCAAAAGGGTAGATACATGTAAAATAGGTAAAGGGTGGGGATCAATCCGAGGAAAGTGCCTCAAACGGGAAGAGAGGTTGTCAATCCACACCTTGGATTTATCTCTGACCTGTAGCTTGGTTTTCAGACTTTAAACCTTCTTAAGCTTGAAGGTCGGCTTTCACCAGGGACCCACCCCCATCTGCCTAGACATTTGACTGCCTCCTGCTGCTGTCAAGATCACCACTGAAAACTCTTAAATTGGCTGGGTTTGGTGGCCACACCTGTAATCCCAGCACTTTGGGAGGCCAAGGCAGGAAGATCACTTGAGTCTGGGAGTTTGAGAACAGCCTGGGGAACATGGTGAGACACCCACCTCTAAAAATGAAAGATAATTAAAAATAAATAAAGGTATAAAACTCTTAGGTAAGTGCTGACAATATTGAATTTTACCTGGATCCTGTGATCGTGGAAAATCACTATGGTTAAAGAAATCCCCCCCACTGTTTGTGTTCCCAATATTGCTTTATTGCCAAGAACCACACTTTCCCATATGACTTAGGTAAGATGCACAGATGCTTCTCTTTTTTACCTTTGTAGGCCAAGGGAAAACTCACCAAGGTCAGATTAATAAGAAAAAAGGCATACAAATTTATTAATGTGTACAGGGATGAGGGGGAGAGAATCACAGAGTGATTACCCCAGCTCCCCAGTGGGATACAGAAGCTTACAAAGCCTTATTTGAGAGGGGAGGGGGAACTGAGGAATATGGGTAATTCTGGGAGGAGGAATATATAATTACCAGGGAGAGTGAATGGATGAGGAAACAAGAGATTAACCTGTGATTGTTTCTCTTTGGGAATTCAATGAGCCTAAAAGAAGATACTATCTTGTGAAAGGGTCCATTCAGGGTGGTTACATTGATTCTTCAGGTCTTCAGGCTTCTCTCTCTCTCTCTCTTTTTTTTTCATTTTACTCTGCATCTTCATGGAATCCCCTGTGTCCCCCCACCCACCCCAGTGGATAATGAGGTAACAGGGAGAAAAAGAAAAATAATTGTTCTCCTTAGCAGATCTGCTGGGTCTTTATGTACATAGAGGAAAAGACTCTTTCAGATCTCTGTTGATTTTTAAGTGCCTTTAATTTAAAATATTCATCTTATCCAGGATAAATATTTTCAGGTGAAATATTTGGATTCTTTCACGTTTTACAAGGCCAAAGATCCTCTAAATTCCTATTCTCTGTCTCATAAATGAGTAGCTAAACTGCTTGTGCTCATGGAATCTACATCTGAACAAAGTGCTTGTTAATCAAACTTTGGTTAGGAGTATCTCCTTCCCCTAGATCCCAGAATTTGACCCATCCTCAGCCTTAGCTAGCATACAATTCCTTCTTAGCAGCCCCCGCCTGAAAATAGGCTGGCTCCAGGGTCAAGCGATCTCTAATCTACTATCAGATTAGCCACCTCACTCTTTCATTTTCTGTCCCACCCCAGATTCTTCTAACCAAGGGTCTGACTCTGTCACTCAGGCTGGAGTTCAGTGGTACAACCATAGCTTATTGCAACCTTGACCTCCCAGGCTCAAGCAATCCTCCCCGCCTCGGCCCCCTCAGTAAGCTGGGACTACAGCACGCACCACCACACTCAGCTAATTTTTTATTTTTGTATCGATAGAATCTCACTATGTTGCCCAGGTTGGTCTTGAACTCCTCAAGCAATCCTCCTGTCTTGG
The DNA here is from genome assembly GCA_036589455.1 of Ateles fusciceps. Classification (NCBI taxonomy): domain Eukaryota; kingdom Metazoa; phylum Chordata; class Mammalia; order Primates; family Atelidae; genus Ateles; species Ateles fusciceps. The sequence goes on along the minus strand of JAZHEH010000572.1, from coordinate 9,374,195 downwards.
CCTCCCAAAGTGCTGGGATTACAGGCGTGAGCCACCATGCCTGGCCTACCATTTTGCTTAACTCTTGAATTTGCAGATCTTGTTGAACACTTCTCCCTGTTGCAGTAGTCTCCCTCCTCCTATTGCAATAATCCCTTCTTTCCTCCCCAGCTCTACTTCTTGAAGTAATCTTTTAAAATAAAATAAAATAAAATTTCTTTTCATCTAAATGCAGATTTTTCTTGTTGTTGTTGTTGTTGTTGTTTTTGAGACAGAATCTCAGTCTGTTGCCCAAACTGAAGTGCAATGGCATGATCTCAGCTAACTGCAACCTCCACCTCCTGGGTTCAAGTCATTCTCTGCCTCAGCCTCCCAAGTAGCTGGGACTACAGGTGCCCACCACCACACCTGGCTAATTCTTGTATTTTTAGTAGAGATGGAATTTTGCCATATTGGCCAGGCTAGTCTTGAATTCCTGACCTTGTGATCTGCCCATATTGGCCCCCCAAAGTGCTGGGATTACAGGTGTGAGCCACCGTGCCTGGACAGATTTGGTTTTTATTTGACAATGCCTGGTTAATATCAGTAGATATTAGTTACGGTTAGTGTTTCCTTGCATCCTCTTCCTTCATCCTAGCTAAAACTTGTCCAGTATACACAGGAAGCATTGGGAGACTTCATCTTTCTATTCAATCACCCGATGGGTTCTTCTTGCTCTCTTCATAGACAAAAACCAATTCACTGAGACTGTGGTATTGAAGTAAAGAAAGAGTTTAATTAATGTGGAGCTAGCCAAGCAGAAGTACTGAAATTATTACTCAAATTAGTCTCCCTGAGAACTTGAGTTTTTGTGGATAATTTGGTGATCAAGGGTCTAGGGAATGGGTGCTGCTGATTGGTTGGGGATAAAGTCATAAGGGTGTGGAAAGCAGTTCTTGTACACTGAGTCTTCCTCTAAGTAGGGGCCACAACTCTGGTTGAGTCATGAGTCAGGGGTCCAGGTAGAGTCAATCAGTTTACAGAATGCAAAAGTTGAAAAACATCTCAAAAGACCAATCTGAAGTTCTACAATTGTGTTTTATCCAGAGGAGCAATTGGGGAAGTAACAAATCTGACCACATGACTTGTAACCTCTGACCACATGACTCCTGAACAGTAAGTGATTATAGGAACTATGCTTACATTTTAGCAGAATTCAGACCTCTTCTATTATCCTAATCTTGTGACCTTTCATTTTCTATACAAAGGCAGTTTTGGTCCTTGAGCAAGGAGGGAGGTTATTTTTAGGGAAGGACTATAACTGTCCGTGCTTCAAAGTTAAACTATAAACTGGATTCCGTCTCAAAAACTAAAAACAGAAAAACCCTAGCTCCGAACTCCATGGGGAGATAGATTTGAGATTTCCTTCCGTCTTCTCATTCAGCAGTCTTATGATTGAATTTCTTTCTCTGCTGCAACTCAGTGTCTGGCTATTGACCTGCCATGTGTGTTGAACAATGGACATTTTATGGTTATATGATTATATGAATCAAATCACTCTTGTACCCAACTAAAACAGAGTAGAGAAGCTGGGGGTGGGGGAGCACTCAAGACACACAACGTTACTACAATAATGTAATTCTCTGCAGCTCCAGCTGCTGAAACTACCTGTTGTAACCTGAAACCAGTTTTTTCGATAGTTGCTGAGGTAACTTGTGCAACTCTAGGACAAATTTTGCACACCGATGTCACTTACAAATCAGAGTTTGCCAGATCTCCAGAACCTTACTGGTGCCAATGGACTTTTTTGATGGTCAATATATAACATTTCTCCTTTTTATAAAACTTCTGACTTTCTCTTTGTTCTTCAAATATTCTGAAGATCACCTGGTCCGCATGTATGCTCTGAATTGCCATTCTTTCTTCCTGAAATAAATGTTGAATTTCAGAGATTTGTTTGTATATTTTTATTTTGACTTCAACACTATCCAGCCTTATTTTCCTCCCCTCCCTTGGATCCTTCATGGTGGCACTCTTTTGACTAAACCCAGCAGAAAGCCAGAGGGCACACAGGGTCATACTTCTGTGCCCTTTGGCTTTCTGTTGGGTTTAGTCAAAAGAGTGCCTCCACAAACGATCCAAGGGAGGGATAAATGGCAGTTTATGTAATTGACACAAGTGAGCCTCCTGGGGCAGAAAACCAGGAGGGAGAGTGGAGGTCTGGAGGAACAAATGGAAAATACCTATCACATAGTGGTTCACAGGTTGTGTCTTAGACTGTGTTCCGGGGCAACAGTCTCTGAGACTGAGTTAATGCAGGTTTATGAAGGTGCCTTCATATATGCACAAGGAGATATATGCACAAGGAAGTAAGGAGGGCAGGATTGGGACACACAAAGGAGCTGACTCAGTGTGGTTGCCCACCTCAGAGCTCAGCCTTGTCGATGAGGAGCTCTGTATTGGGAATGGCAGCACCACAATAGTCAACATAGAAGACATCTGTGGCCAAACGTGTAAGGGTATTTTTTCTCAACATACCAAGCAGCAGACACCAGCTTGGTGTCCTCCAATTCAACTGAGCCAGCCTTCTGTGTCCAGGTATCAGCCAGTCAGGGTGTAACACTGGGCTCGGGCTGGGCAGTTCTTGTGCCCTGGGGACATTCTCAGGGAAAGATGCAGCTGTGAGCCTTTGGCACCTGCAGGATGGGTGAAAGAATCTGGGGTAGGGGAGCACCACAGTATCCACTGTAGTGGATACAAGGGAGGGGATAATAGCTGGCAGAATGACCGGGGCAATTAAAGTACCGAATATGGAAATTGTAGGATAAGCTGCTGAGTACAACATGGTGGAACTGACAACAAAGGTTGAAAACAGTGGCATTAGGCCAGACATGATGGCTCACACCTATAATCTCAGCACTTTGGGAGGCCAAGGTGGGTGAATTGCTTGAGACCAGGAATTAGAGAGCAGCCCAATGACCAGATAGCAAAACTCCATCTCTACTAAAAATACGAAAAATTAGCTGGGCTTGGTGGTGTGTACCGATAGTCCCAGCTACTCAGGAGGCTGAGGTGGGAGAATCACCTGGTCCTGGGATGTGGAGGCTGTGGTGAGCTGAGATCACGCCACTGCACTCCAAGCTAAACAAGAAAAGAGTGGCATCAGATGCTGAAAGTCATTTGAAAAAATTCAAACTCCATTCTCTGTAAAATAAATAAAAAATAAACCTCTGAATAAAAATAAAAATAGATGAGTACTTAACATGGAAAATATGCTTAACCCAAGAGCTAGAGTCATACTTATGGAAAATATCAAACTTCTTCATTTTAAAGTTAGGGACAAGACAAGAATATGCATATTTACTGTAATTATTCAACATTGTTCTGGAGGTAGTAGCTAATATAACAGAGCAAGAAAATATATAAGAGGTACAAAAATAAGAAAGGAGTAAATTTTTCATTAGAACTATAAAGATAAAATATGTTTTACCAATCAGATTCACACAGATTAAAATGATTATCAAACTGTTTGATAATACACTTTGCTGGTCATTGTGTAGAGAGATACTTAAGTACAGTGGAATAGGACAGGAAATTACTGCAGCCCTCTCCAGGAGACAATCCAGCAACAGCTATTAAAATTAGCTATTATAATGAAATACATGCATACTCTTTCACTAGTGGAGGCAAAGACAAATGTATAAAGATGTTAGCATTAACTTGATTTAGAATTGCAAAAGAAACAAACGAAATGTCCACCAGTGTGGACTGATTAAATAAATAACAGTACAATCGTGGAATGAAATATTATGCAACTTTAAAAATGAATGAAGCAGGTTTGTACTAATAAGAAATAATTGCCAAAATATATTGTTGAATAAAAATAATCAAGATACAGAAATATGTCGATGTTATGCTATTTTTGTTTGTTTAAAAAAATCAACATATGCATAGAACATCTTAGGAAGATTACACTAGAAACCTGGTAACGATGGCTCCCTCTGGAGATCAGACCAGGGTACTTCTTTGGGAGAATAGAATAAGAAAGAAAGTTTTTAAATTACATTGTTTTGTACCTTTTGAATTTTATGCCTATTTAAAAATCAGTATAAATAAATGGATAGAAGAGACGGATCCAAGCCAAGCAAGAATTTAAGACAATGCAACTGGTCATAGTTTTCTAAACTTCAAGAGCTACAAAGCAAGTAACTCTCATTCCCCCAAAAAGGGAGATGTGGAGACTGGATAATGAAAGATGTGAATTAATAGTAATCTATAGGAGAATGTATTAGAGACTATGAAGACTTATCTACTTCCAGCCCATAGCTATGGAGGGGAGGGGTGTTTTGTGTTTTGTGTTTAATGACCAGTTAATCAGGAAAGAAAAATGACTATTAGAACATTCCCTGACATCTAATCAATTTTCGATTTTATGGAGTAAATTCAGATTTGGGCCAGGCTTGTAAGGCCTTCTCCCACAATGGGCTTGGGCCGAACACAAGGATGCATCACTTTTGAGCAGGTTAGCAGGTGTCTCTCGGTCTGTCCATACAGTCTCCCAGTTTCCAGAATTTGTAGAGAGTCCTGCTTGGGCTTGGCTGTGCCTGGACACACTGGAGTGTGTACCAGCAGAGAGATGATAACCTGTCTTGCTCTCTTGTTTTATGCAATGAGCGTAAGAATATTATCTCGTGTGGCTAAGGGACAAATGTGCCTTAACACTAAGCAATGTGAGCACAGGTGACAGTGGCCCAGAACTTGAAAATGTTGGGGGTCACCAGTGTGAAATTGAGTTTGAGGGTAACCCCTCCCATTGAAAAAAGGAAAAATGCCATTGCCCTGTGTTTTGGCAAAACTCTCCCAAATCATCTTTTTCCTCTGCTCTAGTACCACCATAACAATCAACACAGAAGAAGACTTCTGTGACCCTATGCATAGGGGTTTTCCCCACACACCAGGCAGCAGACACCAGAGGGATGTCTTCCAATTCAATTCAGACACTGTCTACCCAGAGACAACATCAGATTCCACAGGTTGAGAGCTTTGTCCCACAAGACTGCCCCCTCTTCCCACCAGTCACAAATCTGGGCCTCTGGAACTTCTGACCAACCAGTGTCAAGTTGGGGGGAGTCCCATGATCCACTCTTTGAGTTCAATTAATTTGCTGAAGCACCACACAGAACTCAGGGAAACACTGAGGTTTACTGGTTTATTATAAAGGATACTACAAAGAATCCAAGTGAAGAGCCGTGTAGGGTGAGGTATGGGGGAAAGGCACTGACCTTCCCTGTCCTCCCTGGGTGTACCACCCTCCAGGAACCTCCCTGTGTTCAGCTATTGGGAAGCTCCCAACCCAGTCCTCTTGGGTTTTTCTGGAAGCTTCTTGAGTCAGCATTCCTTTCCCCAGGTTATAGGGTGGGACCTTCTCTGGGGATGGTCTTGAGACCCACAATCAGAAAAGCAGGAGCAAGAGAAGGTCAGAGAGATTCTGTTTCCTGAGACCTAACGTACTCAACATGACAACGAAAGACCATACAAAGGATGTGGGAGTTATGAGCCAGGGATGAAAACCAATATATATACACATTGTGTACATATGTGTGTGTGTATACATGGGCATGTGTATTTATATGTATGTGTGCCTATATCTCATATATATCATAACACTACACCCTGCTAATGAGTTTGAACCTGGTCATTCATTGGACAATCCTTGCTTTTACTTTTACAGGGCTTAGTAGAAACTCCTAACTCTTAAAGCTTTTCAATACCCTTTATTGATGCCCTTCAAAAATCAAGGGAGCCAAGAAAAGGTGCTGAGATCAGACATCAGTCTCTAGGGTTATAAAACAGAAAAATATGTTTTATCTAACCTATTCTTTAACTTATGCTTCTTTTATGGGAAGCCACTTTTTGATAACTGGAATCCAAATCTTTTTGCCAAAGTACGTCACAGGTATGTCTTTATATGTTTATGATAGGGTTTTATTTATTTAATTTGCTATTTTTTGAGATGGGGGCCTCAAAATATTGCCTGGGCTAGCCTCAAACATCTGGGCTCAAGCGATTCTTTCACCTCAGGTTCCCGAATAGCTGGGATTACAGGTGCGTGCCACCACACCTGGCTATGATAAAGTTTAGTATGTATTAATGTCTCTACGAGCAATTATTCCTACTATTTAACTTCTGCCAGAAAGAATGGCTCAAGTGTCAGTTACTGTCCTCCCTAGAAATTTTTAGGGGAGAAAACATAATTTCTTTTCTTTCTCTTCTTAGGTTTTTAGTTGAGTCACTCTCCTGAAAACAAAATAAGATAAACAAGAGAAAAACAAGCACAAGTTTGTTAACCTGACCTGTACCCAACATGGGGCAGAGGCCTCAGTTTAACAGTACTTCTCTCTCGAAGCCATGGCTTAGAGACTTTGCTTAAACGGTATTTTAACAAAGAGCCATAAATCCTACATAGTGACAAAAAAGGAGAGACCAGTTCTAGCCTTTTTTTTTTGAGAGAGAGGGTCTCATTATATTACCCAGGCTAGAGTGCAGTGGCAATCATGGCTCACTGCAGCCTCTGTCACCCAGGCCCAAGCAATCCTCCCACCTCAGCCTCCTGAGTAACTAGGACTACAGGTGTGCACGAACACATCTGGCTGATTTTAAAATTTTTGTAGAGACAGGGTTTTACTATGTTGCCCAGGCTGTTCTCCAACTCAAGCGATCCCCCTCCTGCCTCAGCCTCTTAAAGTGCTTGGATTACAAGCATGAGTCACTGTACCTGGCCCATTTCTAGTCTTTTAAAAGGTGAGGGCTGGGCAGCCGTGGCTCATGCCTGTAATCCCAGCACTTTGGGAGGCCAAGTGGGGTTGATCACCTGAGGTCAGGAGTTTGAGACCAGCCTGGCCAACATAGTGAAAGCCTGTCTCTACTAAAAATGAAAAAATCAGCCAGTGTGGTGGTGCATGCCTGTAGTCCCAGCTACTCGGGAGACTGAGGCTGGAGAAATTGCTTGAATCCACGAGGCAAAGGTTGCAGTGAGCTGAGATCATGCCACTGCACTCCAGCCTGGGCGACAGAGGAAGAATCTGTCTCAACTAACTAACTAAATAATAAATAAATACATAAATAAATGAATGGTGGAGAAATGTGGGAAGATAGTAAAATCTGTTCCCAGATTCCTCTGGCCTGCTGGAGCCTGCTCTGGGCCAATAAGCCAGTGCTTTTTCCAGTCAGGAAGGGTTGATGCCCTGCCATTGGGCAAGCAGAGGCTGGGGCAGAGCATTTCCCTGAGTTTATTCAGTGTGTTTAACTTAACAATCCTCAATATTTTTGGGGAAATAATTTAGCTTCCTTCACATTCACCAGAATTTAAATAGCTCCATGCCACAGATTGTGGCGTGCAGGTGCCTGGCTGTCAACGGGTAGCTAATTCATTCTGGCAGGTGGGTCAGGAAATTACCCTGTTCAGAGTCCACTGTTGCATAGGAACATTGCTGGACTTTTTCTACAGCTGAGTGGCAACATGGATGATAACTGTTCTGAAAATTTTCTAGTTGGAGAATAACCTTGAATTGTCAATTATTTCACTCCTTTCAACAGCTAAGCAGAGGAAAATGACATTTAGTCCAGATTGTCTTAGGGATGTTATTCATCTACTTTTTGTTGAATTGTAAGATCTGTATATTACATTAATTACAAAAAAGCTATATTTTTATGTGACATTAACTTAGTTCTCTCCTCCTCATTATTTAGTTTATCTTTTAGTGTGAGGATCAGATTTGCTGTAAAAACCATTAAGGTTATTGATTAAAATGACCTACAGTGTGTCCTATGTAAGGCACCTCATGATGAGTTTATTTTAAACACATTCTAAAAAATTGATTTCCTTATTTCCCATTCCAAAAGTTACGCAACACATTGTATTACTCTTTTCTAGGTTGGCAGGGATAGAATTAACATCATTCACATTTACTATATTAGCCTTTTGGGCTAGAGTATATACTTTCTCCTCCTTTTTATGACTTTAGTGTTACATTTCTATCTCAGTAAAGGTATTTTATATGCATCTCTTGTTGGTATCTATAATTTTAGGAGAATAAGTGTTTAAAAGTGAGACTACCGAGTCAAAGGACATACACATTTTGAAGATTCTTTAATATGTATGACCCAATTGCTTTTCTAAAATATGGTACTAATTGATAATTCTATCATCACTATTTGTTAATTCTTATTCTTTGGTATTTTGTCTATAGGGTGTTAGGATTTTATAAACATTAGCTAATTTTGTTGATAAAACAGTGTGATGTTTTTAATTTTGATTTTTTAATGTTTATAGGCTGGTTTGAGGCCATAACTACTAGTTTCTATCCTTTTCTTGTGTTAAGAAAAACATATTTTCTCATTTCTTGATAAGCTTTTTATATTATAAAATATTCTTTCTTTGTTTTGCAACCAAAATTACAGATAAAGCCCTAACCCAAATTTCTAGCCCTAGCCCAATTACAGATTGCATTATCAGATAACAATGCAATTTACATAGAAAAATCAGACAAACCAACAAAAAGCCACATATTTGCAAGTCTGAAGCACATTTTTAGGGGCCAGCCATGGTGGTTCACGGCAGTAATGCCAGCACTTTGGGAGGTCAACATGGGGAGACCCCCATCCCTATAAAAATAAAAAATTAGCTGGGCAAGTGCACACTTGTAGTCCCGGCTGTTCTGGAGGCTGAGGCAGGAGGATCACTTGAGCCCTGGAGTTTGAGGTAACAGTGAGCTATGATTGCACCACTGCATTTCAGCCTGGGCAATAGCTATCTTGTCAATAAGAATAAATAAATAAATAAGCCTTTTTTGTTTTAAAAAGATTTATTTAATATTTTTAATTGGAAAATAATAATTGTATATATTTATGGTGTACAATCTGATATACATCATAAATATATACTTCCTGGAAGGAAGTCTCCACAGCAGGTACCTAAGTGAAACAGGACAGAGGTCAGGTCCAGGAAGGCCAGTTCTGAGAGCGCAGAGCAGGGACAGGAGTCGGTGTGGAGTGGAAGCTTTGTGGGTCAAGGCAGCAAGTCCACATCAGTGAGATCAGATCCTGGCACCAGAAGTCCAGGACAGTTGAGAAACAAAATGCTGGGGGCCCAGGCCAACAGGAAACAAGAAACTGGAAACCAGTCCCAGAATGATCAAATCAAGGTAATTAGCACATCCATCGCTTCAAGTGTTTATCATTTCTTTGTGATAAGACATTAAATTTTTCTCTTTTTGCTATTTGAAATACAAAATAAATTATTACAAACCAATGGGCTTTCAGCTACAGGCTTATTTTTCTTCTTCTTCTCCTTTTTTTTTTTTTTTTTTGAGGTGGAGTTTCCCTCTTGTTACCTGGGCTGGAGTGCAATGGTGTGATCTCGGCTCACTGCAACCTCCACCTCCCAGGTCCAAGCAATTCTCCTGCCTCAGCCTCCTGAGTAGCTGGGATTACAGGAGCACGCCACCATGCCTGGCTTTTTAAAAAAATATTTTTAGTAGAGACGGGGTTTCACCATGTTGGTCAGGCTGGTCCTGAACTCCTGACCTCATGACCCACCCACCTCAGCCTCTCAAAGTGTTGGATCACAGGCATGAGCCACCGCGCCTGGTCTTAGTTTTATTCTTCACAGTCTCCTCTAAACCCCAACAGCATTTCAGTATGCTATTCTGGATCCTAGATTACTTAAGTCAGGGTCTTAAAAGCATAGGACTCAGAAATCTGCCCCAGATGAGTCTTGTGTATTGGTAGGATTGAAAACCACTGGCTTACTCTAATTTCTGGAAGGATTATTCTCTACCTGCATGTTTCCAATTTCCACTAATCACTTTCTTATTAATTTCCTGTAAGCTGGATGCTGAGTCCTGCTTTTTTAAAACCAGTAACTTTCTTTGGATCCAATTAAACATGATTCAGTCCTGAGAGCAGATGACAGATCCAGAAGTTGGCTCTTATTCCTCAGATATATTTTTTGCGTTAGTTTACAAGTTTCACATTTGTTTGTTTCAAAGTTTCATATCTACATGGGCAGGATGGGGTAGGGCCTGCTGGTCTCTGTTCCACATGGCTTTGGCTGGGATGCCTTGACTGGGGCTAGACATGCCTGAGTCACATGTCTGCTGTCTTGGTTGTCTTCTTTTCTCCAGCAGCATACTGCATTTTTTTTATACAGTAGCTCATGGCCATCGAGAGCAAACCAGAAGCTGCTGGGTTTCTTAAGCCCAGGTTTGCGATCAGCAGTGTGCCAGTTTTGCCACATTCTGTGGGTCAGAGCAACCATAGGCCAGCCCAGATTCAAAGAAAAAGGAAATAGCCTCCACTGTCAAGAGAGAGGAGTGACAGGTGTGAATAGGGATGGAAGCTTTCAAGATGGGGAAATATGCCAGGCATGTGGCAAGTTATATAAGCTTGAATCATTAAGTGAATGGATGAATGAATAAAATAATTTTAAAAGGATATAAAATATTTATGTTGCCTAAGATTTCATCTCTGATAAAAAAATAAGAAAAAAAAGAAAACATTGAAACATATACAGACAGGAGACATAGACAATAACAATGGTTCAGTCTTTTATATAAGGAAATGTATGTGATGGTATTCAATTTTGCACCAGAAAGAGGCTAAGGAAAGCAATGGATATGACACATTAAGACAGACTGTGTCAGGCCAGACTGTGTGAGTATAGGGACATGTCAGCTAGCCCAAAAGGAAGTAACCATAGCAGGTGCCTGAATGAGGCAGGACAGGCTGGGAGCAGGTGCTGTTGCCAGTGAGAACCTGGGCCTGGATCTGGGTGGGAGTCTGCTGGGGCTGAGTCTGTGTGACCAATAAAACACAGGCGTTGTCAGCATTCTGGTCCTTTTCTGGATTGGTGTTTCCCAAAGTGATGTTTTTCAAAATTTCTTTGAGCAGAATAACAATTGTTGTTATGACAAAGAAAAAAAATTTTGGAAAATAGTGTGCTATACAAAATGAAAAAAGTTTCTATACTTTAAGACTTCCCAGAACCTTTAATATGCTAAGGGCATTGTGAAACTGTAGGAAGAATATTGAGTATTCAGGGTATTCTAATCCTGTTTGACATTTTATATCTTGGTTCCTCCTTTCTCACTTGGAACTACATTGAAATTACTTGGTGTATTAGTCCATTTTCATGCTGCTGATAAAGACATACCCACCTGAGACTGGGAAGAAAAAAGAGATTTAATGGACTTACAGTTCCACATGGCTGGGGAGGCTTCACAATCATAGCTGAAGGCAAGGAGGAGCTAGTAATATCTTACATGGATGGTGGTGGCCACAGAGAGAGAGCTTGTGCAGGGAAACTCCCATTTTTAAAAAGATCTCATAAGACTTAATCACTGTCATGAGAACAGCATAGGAAAGACCTGACCCCTTGACTCAATTACCTCCCAGTGCGTTTCTCCCAAGACACATGGGAACTTTGGAAGTTACAATTCAAGGCAAGATTTGAGTGGGGACACAAACCATATCACTTGTCAACAATCTCACTTTTATTTGAAGCATAGAAGTAGTGTCTTGTTAAATATGAGAAATGAGAGAAAATTTATAGAAGCACCCAGTCATCTTTAGGAAAAATAACTGTCCCAGAGACCCATGGAAAGGACTATTTCAGGTACTCTGGGTCATAGGCTCCTAAGGCACAAACTTCTGATGGCATTTCTTATTTTTTCTTGAGACAGAGTGTCACTATGTTGCCCAGGCTGGAATGCAGTTGTGCAATCATGTCCCACTACAGCCTTGATGTCTTGGGCTTAAGCAATCCTCCCACTTCAGCCTCCCAAGTAGTGAGGACCACAGCTACCATGCTTGGCTAGTTTTCTAATTTTTTGTAGAGTCTGGGTCTCACTATGTTGTGCAGGCTGGTCTCAAACTCTTGGGCTCAAGCAATCCTCCCATCTGGATCTCCCAAAGTGTTGAGATTACAGGTGTGAGCTACTGGGCCCAACCTGATGGCATTTCTTAATTATTTTTATGGCCAGACCACTGTACTGAGTCAAGATTTCTAGAACTCTAGTGGAGAAGCCATTGTGTTAATGATATTGCTAACCCAAGATTGAACAGCATAAGAATTAATTACATATGACTGAATGAATTACAGTTCTATGAATAAATTACATGGAACTTATAAAAAATGATTATGGATTTTGTTTTTAATATTGTGGGTGCTGTTCTATGTTTTTATTATAAGGAACCTCGTTCTCTCTTCTATATTCTTTGTAACTCATAACACTTTAGTAGATTATACTTTTGTAAACAGAACTAAAACAATTATCATTTTCCCTTGGCTTGATTATTCCAAAATTTGCAAATTCTTGTATTTTTATTTTCATTAATTTTTTGAATAGATTCAATGAGTCTGACCCCTTTGTTAACAGGACATAATTAGAAACATTGGTTATATAAACAAAAGCTTTGACTAAAGTGTCATATTTGAGAAGGATGTCATAGAATCATAGAATCAACTGTTAGGAGCTAAGGTTGATTTTATATAGCTAATGCCTACAAAGCTCTCTTGGGAAAACCCAGCCTGGTACCTGGCTTACAGCGTTCCCAGCCTTATGGGTGCATAAGGAAGGTCACATCCTGGCAGGCCAAGGAACCTTACAATATTTTGAGAACCTTGAGAAGAGGGGAGTTCACCCGAGTCTAAAGGTACTGTGGGTGAATCTGGTGGCGAGTTCTTGGCATGGCTTCCTAGCCTTGACATGCCTTTAGAATTCTAATTTCAGATTCCTTATGAAAAATTTCAGTAAAGCAAACTAAAAAGGTCTACTATGGTAAATAACCATTCTTTATATTTATGTAAATGATCAGGCCAAATCGAATGATATTGGCTCTATTTTATAATCAAGAATAACTTTTCTTTGGGATTATCTTTGATTATAGAAGGATGACTGTTGAGAAAAATTTTGTTTTTATAGAAAACTATAGCACACTATTGTGGGTTATCAGATTCTGATCATATTCATAGTCTTTGAGCTATATAGCATGTCTTTGTTAATTGTAGGTAACTAAGGAATATGAAAAAAATCTCCAAAACATGTTAACGTATTACTTGTCTATAAATTGAACTGAATCCTGTCATCTTTCATTCATTGCCAACTCTTACCAAATTTTCAATTCTTTCATTTTTTTTTTTTAAACTAGCCACAACTCTCTCACTCTACTGATGTGACATCACTGAGAATTAGATTCTAACTGCTCAGGTCCTTATGGGAACTCTAGGTTGCTTGGTAGCTGGTCTTCCCCGCCCCCCATCCAGGATCTGAAGAAGCATTGAGTTAAAGCGCAATTACTTGATATGTGCTTCAAAAGTCTCATCACCACAGTACTCCATGCATGGGCTGGGTCTCTCCCTGGACCAAGGAAGTCTGGCAAAAGACTCAGGTCATGCTCACGCATGCCGTTATCTGGTATGTCACTCTGAGTATGAACAACATCACCCGAGTTTCTAAATCTTTGCTTCAAGGAACTCAACCAGCAGCCTCTGGTAACCACCATTCCACTCTATTGCTACAAGTTTGAATGTTTTAGATTCCCCATACTGTGAGATCACCAGTACCTGTGCCTGGCTTATTTCACTTAACGCAATGTCTTCTGTGTTTATCCATGTTTCACAAATGACAGAATTTCTTGTTTCCTTTTTTTTGCTTGTTTGTTCATTTTTTTAAAAGGCTGAATAGTACCATTTTCCATTGTATGTATGTACCACGTTTAAAAAATCTATTCATACATTGATGAATGCTTAGGTTGTTTCAACATCTTGGCTAGTGTGAACAGTGTTGCAATAAATGTAGAAGTGCCGAAATCTATTCGACACACTAATTTCAGTTCCTTTGGGTATATACCTAGTAGTGGAATTGCTGGATCATATAGTAATTCTATTTTTAGTTTTTTGAAGAACCTCCATAATGTCTTCCAAAATGGCTGTACTAATTTGTAATACCACCAACAGTGTATAAAGATTGCCTTTTCTCAAAAACCTCACCAACACTTGTTATCTTACATCTGTTTGATGATAGCCTGTCTGACATGTATAAGGTGATAGATCACTGTGGCTTTAATTTGTGCTTCTTTTATTGTTGCAGATGGTGAGCATTTAAAATATGTATCTATTGGCTATCTGTGTGTCTTCTTTTGATAAATGTCTATTCAAGTCATTTGCCCGTTTTAAATAAGTTTATTTGTTTTCTTGTTATTGAATAGTTTGATTTCCTTGTATATTTTGGATATTAGCCCCTTATGAATGATTTGCAAATATTTTCTCTCAATCTGGGACTTATCTCTTCACTCTATTAACAGTTTCCTTTGCTGTATGGAAGCTTTTTAGTTTGATGCAATCCCATTTGTCTATTTTTTCTTTTGTTGCCTGTGCTTTTGGGATCATATCCAAAAAATCACTGCCTAGACCATGTCATGGAGGTTTTTCTATATGATTTCTTTCAGTAATGTTATACTTTTAGGTCTTATGGTTAAGTCTTATTTCATTTTGAGTTGGTTCTTGTATGAGAGGTGGGATAAACATACATTTTTATTTTGTATTTGAATGTCCAGTTTTCTCAACGTCATTTATTGAAGAGACTATCCTTCCCTCATTGTGTGTTCTCGGCACCGTTGTCAAAAATCAATTCACTGTATGTTTATTTCTGGGCACTTATATTCTATTGGTTAATGTGTCTTTTTTAAAAATTTGGTTTTATTTTTCTGGCTTATTTCTATGAGAATGAAGCCCTGAGGCTTTAGGTTGGTCTGCATGTTCCCTTCAGGACCACTGTGGCCACACATTGTACCAGGGCTGACCACCTTAGGAAGGCTTCATGTTGAGACTTTGGCTGTTTACCTCAAATGCAGTTAGGTGTGTGTGTGTGTGTATGTATCTACCTATTTATATAAACATTTAAATTTTGATAACTTTGACATTTCTTCAACTTTAAATATTTTGGAATACTCTTAAAGTAGAAATGGCCTGGTCCTCTTCAAGACCTCTGAGAGACCCTGGGTCCACTTTGCTGACCAGGTCAAGCAATTGAGAAAATAGAGGACTCCTCTGTGACCCTTGGGCCATTTGTATCTGCATCACCTGAAAATTCTGAGGCCTATACCAGACCTACTAAATCTTCCTGAATCACTGGAACTGGGGCCAAAGAGCCTGCATTTTAAAAAAGTCTTCCATATAACTTGTGTAAACTCAAGTTTGAGAGCACAAGGACGGGAAGTTAGATGGGTCCTTGGACACCGAATTTCTCAAAAAGAAAAAAAAAAAAGAGTAGGACTGGCAATGGGAAATGAGAATGAATATACAAATAGACAATGGCCAGACCATAGAACTTTGACCTACAACCTACAACAACCTTTACAGGAAGCCAACTCCTTATGTGCAATAGACAACCCAAGAAGCCAGCCTACTGTAAGTCAGTATTGCGGGAAGCCAGATTGCTATTTTTAGTTTTGAGATGGAGTCTCACTCTGTTGTCCAGGCTGGAGTGTAGTGGTGTAATCACTGTTTACTGCAATCTCCGCTTCCCTGGCTCAAGTGATCCTCCCACCACAGTCTTCTGAGTAACTGGGAACACAGACACACGCCACCATGCCCAGTTAATTTTTTTTTTTTGTATTTTTTTGTAGAGATGGGGTTTTGCCATGTTACCCAGGCTGATCTTGAACTCCTGGACTCAAGCAATCTACCTGCCTCAGCCTCCCAAAGTGTTGGGATTACAGGTGTGAGCCACCATGCCCAGCCTAGATTGCTATTTTTTAGTAACAATCCAGAAAGCTAAACAACCCCTGTAACAATCAACCCCAAATGACCAGGACTTGATTAATAGCTGAAAGTCTCCCAAATTTTTGTCCCTATTTGTAATTTAGGACCAACCAGAGAAAGTCATTCACATAGGATGACTGCTTCTCTTTAGCCTCTTACAGCTTCCCAAGTCAACAAATTCCCATCAGGGCACACCTGGAGTCTGCTTTTTGTCCACCATAAGGTTTTCCCACTCTTCTATTTGCCCTTGAGTCTCTGCCAAAGGACACTGACAGTGGCTGACTCCCTTGCTTATAACAAGAATAAATAGACTTCATTTTTCTCATTTGGTTGGTCTTTATCTCCAGAAGGAAGACTGAAGCAGGAGCCAAAGACCTTGATAAGTATGGAGGAGGGATGAAAGATAACAGAGATGAGGAATGGAAGAGGGATATTAATGGAAGAGGGATATATTAGGTGGATGGCATGACTCTCGAGGACACAGGCTCTCCTGTGGGCGGCTGAGTAGCAGTGGAGGTATCTTGGATCCACCATCTTTTCCAGGCCCTTTCCTATACCCTGTTTGAAATCCCCAGGTGCACTGAGAGGTTCTGAGGCAGGTCACATATTGTCAACACCATCCTACTGATGCGGAAAGAGGTAACAGATATGCTGTCTCTTGGCACCTGGTCCTGAGATCCCTTCTGGGCATTTAATTCCTGATAACCCCTATATGGGAACAGCAGAAGCAAAGTCCCAAGTGGTCCTGCTGTTACTTCAGTCCCCAGATCTGTACATTGTGCTTGATGACTTGATATGGAATTACTGATGAGTCTGGCTTCCTAGAGTGAAATGTGGGAACATTTTGTGAAATCCCAACAGTTTGTTAACGATTCAGGATGACGTAGAATCAGAGTGAGAAAGTGAGAATTAGCTTCTTTGTCTGAGTACAGAGGAAAGATCATTGGTACATTTGAGCTTGACTTTTTTTTTTTTTTTTTTTTTTTTTGAGACGGAGTCTTGCTCTGTTGCCTAGCTGGAGTGCAGTGGCACAATCTGAGCTCACAGCAACCACCGCCTCCTGGGTTCACGCAATTCTCTTGCCTCAGCCTCCCGAGTAGCTGGGACTACAGATGTGTGTTATCACGCTGGGCTAATTTTTATTTTTATTTTAGTAGAGATGAGATGGGTTTTGTAAGGTTGGCCTCAGCCTCCCAAAGTGCTGGGATTACAGGCATGAGCCACCGTGCCCGGCCTGATAATTGGTGCATTTGAAATAGGCCTTGCCCACATAGCCCCTCTGCCCATGCCTTTTGCTTCTGGGTCCTCCGTGAATCACATTCCTGTCATTAGGCAGGAGTGGAGGCTGATGGTCCGGAAGTGGGTTGGAAGCACACCCCAGAGTTTGAACTCAAGAAACATTGGTTCTAATTTGTTGATCCCATTCTGGCCAGTCACAGTCATGACTTAACAGCTTGCCTTCCTGAGTGGCCCCCTGAAACTCAGACTTCCAGCCTGGAGCATATCAGCGACTTTCCCAGCCGTTCATCTCTCCTATTGCCCAACGTAAGCCTGGATCCTACTTGGCCACAAGGTCTTTTTCCACCCACTAGCATCTCTGCTCATATTTGGAAATTCTCATTAACTACACTGGAGTGGGCAGTACTGCTCCTAGGCTTGGCAACAGGAGCCCCTGCCCCAAGTCTGGCTTTCTAAGGGCCAGTATTGCAAAAGACTGAAATGCAAGTATTTTTGCCTTTGTGGCCTGGTAACGAAGTCTTTTGAGTTTTGTAACACACTAAGTGCATAAGAATTATCAAAACACAATACACACATTGGGCTCCCTAGGACAGAGAAGGGTGTGGGCCTGAGAGCCTATAAATGTAGTCTGGGGGATGCAAAACTCACAGCCTGAGCCCAAGGAACACAGGGAAAGAGCTATGCTCTTGCTTATAGTTTGCCACCCCATAGCACCCATGGTGAGTATCCAGGTGGGTAGATACTCAGATGCCTGGGTGGATCAGGTCTGCAGATAACTGGCTCCTTCCCTTTTCTCTGCCTATGTGATATTGTTGGAAGGTTTTTAGAATTGCTGCAGATTATGAGGTAGAAAAGCAAGTCATGGGGGCAAGGAACCTAACACTCCAGACTCCCTAGGGAGCTTGGCCATCTCAGTCTCCATCACAGATTTGGGTTTAGTCATCACTCCGGAGACCTGGGTCTGAGCCATCAGATTCTCAGGAGGCAGGGCTGGCCAAGGGCTAGCGAATTTAGCCTCTCAGTCACATGGCTGATCCTTGGGGGAGATGACTGCTAGATGCTGGATGAGAACAGAGGCCGGGCCTAGAATGTAGCTTGTTTCATGACTTTTAAACCTTTATACATTTGGTATGTGGCCCTTCTATTGTACTGTTACCCCAGGCCTCAAGATCCTAAGGAGTAAGCCTGAAGCAAGCATCTTTCAGGTCCCAGAATGGGCAGGAGCACACCAACTACTTGCCTGATGGAGAAGCCATACACAGCTTTGGAGAAGCCCAAGACATGGCTTCCACTACTCCCTGGGCTGCAAACATGAAGGGTTCAGGTTAGTGCAAGCACAGGGAGGAAATACCCACCCCAGTCTCTCTGAGATGTCCCCAGCTGTGCCCTCAGTCCTTTACCATGGTGGGTGGACAGGGAAGGACACTATATCTCTGCACTTCAGCCTCTGATATTTACTCCTCAACTCCACTCCGTGACCCCAACACACACACCCTACTACATTCTCCACTCCATCGTCTGTTCTCTTGTCCTTAAGCATGACCTGTGTGCTCTCACCTTTTTCTCTCTTCCCCACCCCAACTCTTTATGTTTGCTGCCTCTTCCTCCTTTAAGACATCTATTCTATGAATGGGCAAACAAAAGAAAAGATGATTTCAACAGGTTATGAAATTCTTACTATTCGCTGGGAGCCATGCTAAACGTTGAAATTCTCTGAACATCCCTCACTTGCTGAGTGAGACCAGGGGAGAGCAGAGGTTGCAGTGTCACAGTAGGTAGTCAGACGGCTGCTCATGCTGGGCCTCAAGAGGTGGCATTTTGGGGGGGGGGGGAATGTATCAGCTATAGTTCAAGGTCTGACCTTTGTTTTGGCAGCTTTAGAAGTAAAATTTTATCTGATTTAGAAGAATTAACATACACTAACCAAGTTCACAAGAAACTTATATATAAATGAAAATATCAATTTATTATATTTCCAGGGGTATGATTGAAATCACCTTTGCAAAGATTATGACAGTGAGCGAAGTCTAGCATAGATTATTTCATTTTGTTTCTAGCCTAAGGGCACAGGCCAAACTAACTATGGGAGGAATTTCGTTTATAGTTTAACTTTGAAGCAAGGATGATAACAGTCTCTCCTTAAAGCTGATGCTTTCCTTGCTTGGATGGAAAACTGCCTCTGTAAAACTGATGAAAGTCCACGAGATTAGGATTATGGGAGGGGCTTGAATTCTGCTTAAATGTAGGCATAGTTTCCTTTTATTTTTTTGAGACGGAGTCACACTCTTGTTGCCTGGGTGGAGTGCAATTGCGTAATCTCAGCTCACTGCAACCTCTGCCTCCTGGGTTCAGGCGATTCTCCTGCCTCAGCCTCCCAAGTAACTGGAATTACAGGCATGCGCCACCATGCCTGGCCAAAATGTAGGCATAGTTTCTATAATCCCCTACTGCTCAGGACCTCTGGCCAGAGGTCACAAGATCTGTGACTTCCTCAGTTGCTCCTACAGGTAAACATCACTGTTGTAAAATCTAAGATTGGTCTTTTGAGATGTTTTCCAGATTTTTTTTAATTCTGGCAACCAACTCACCCCACCCAGACCCTGGACTCATGTCTCAGCTAGTCCTGTGGCCCCCATCCAGAGGTTGACTCAGTTCCTGAGGACCGCTTTCCACACACCCATGATTTCATCCCCAACCAATTAGCAGCACCCATTCCCTAGCTCCCTGCTCACTAAATTCTTCATAAAAACCCTAGTCTCTGAGTTGGAGAGACCTTAGTCTCTTGGAGAGGCTCATTTGAGTGGTGATGAAACTCCAGTCCTTCCATTTGGCTGACCTTGTGTTAATTAAACATTTTACTACAATAAGGCTGTCTCAGTGAGTGAGTGAACTGGGTTTTCTGAGACCAGGAAAATCAGTTCCAAATCCTTACAAGGGAGGTGCCCAGCTGACCATCTTTACTTTTGATTCCCTGCTTCCAGTAATCTGATGATTTAGTTTAACACTAACCTTCTTGCTTCCCGAGTTGCGTCTCCCTAAGTAAGGAGAAAAGAAATTTTAGTGTATTTATCAGCATGCATTTTCCAGCCTCCCTTTCTGAGGTTCAGATGTGCATTTTGGTGAGGTGTCTGTCCCCAACCACCAGACAAAGGAGAGTTTACTTAATGTTCTGCTCTTTCGTTGAGCAAAAAGGCCATAAAAGAGCTATTAATCCCCCCCAGCAATATATAACTAATTCCTTTTCTAATCCACAAGAGCCAAGGAGAGCTAATTTAATCTCACAACTCATTAGTTCATCTATTGTGTGAGATGTAAAACTGATGCAAGACAATCAGTGGAATGCAAATTGCCATTTTATGCAGCCCCAGCTTCAAGCTGGTCCCCTGCAGCTCCAACCATTGAAACCCATTTGCAATTATTTCTGCGGAGTTGGAGAAACGGGTTTCTGCTTATTAGCTAATCAGCACCACCATAGTCTACCATTCTAATTTCTCCTCACAAGGGTCTTCCTTTCCTGGGGATTCTCTCATGTGGTTAGGGTAGAATGGTTCTGTCTTCCTGAAGATAGCCACCAGGGGATAGCTGATGCACAGTCAGGTCGAAGCTTGTGACCAAGGCAATGACGATGACCTGGGGCCATATGGAACTGTGTGGCTTGGCCATGGATTCACAGGCCTGGATGAGGCAAAATTGGAAGAGGTTTGAGAAAAGAAGGCAATTAGGAGACAGAAGAATTCTCTTTCCCCTGGAAGAGTCCCTAAAATCAGAGCACCATGAACAGAATGAGGGGAACAGAGATAACTTGCAGGCTGGCTTCTTGGGATGTGAAAGAATGCAGGGCACCCAAAGCTGGGCTCACTGTCCCCAAATAACTCTCTCACTGTGGACTGACAATACTTCATTCCCTGAGTTTCAGAGCACCATTGTTCTTGTTCCTGTGAGGATTGATAGTCTGTGTTTATTAATATTTGGGGATAAGGGTGCATTTTAAGGTTGCCTGGCATATAGAAGGGAGTTAGGGCAAAGAGACTCCCACATACCTTAATTCCAGATCTATAAGACATCAAATTGGAGACAAGTCAAGACAGGAAGGATTCAGAGTCAAAACCATACATCTCGATGGGATGGAGGCTACAGGTGTGCCTGAGATGCTGCGCTCCTCAGGGTGGTCAGGCCTGATCATATCTGCCTGCTAGTGGTTCATGGTTACTGCAGTGGGCCATGCAAATATGATCATCTTTCTGTGTGCCATATGTAAAGAGATTGGGAAATGCTATTCTAACCAACCCTTCTCTTCAATGACAAGGATAAGGCAAAGTGACGTAAGCCCAAGGAAGCAGGATCCACTTCTGCAATGTGAGGCATTGAATGTGATTGGGAGACTCTCAAAGGGACTCAGAGGTCAGGCAGAGCAGCTTGGAGAGAGAGAGGTCAGAACCCAGTGAGTGGCCTGAGAAATGGGCATGAGTGACCTGCAAGAAGAACGGATCCTGACCAAGTGTTCAAGGCTGCAGTGAGTTATGATGGCACCACTGCACTTCAGCCTGGGCAACAGAGTGAGACCCTGCTCCCTACTCCCCCAACAAACCAAACAAAACAAGAATGGAGCTTGATACTGACCCATCTGTACTCATCTATGTGACAACACACTACCACCCTGGGCTGTGCCCTGACCAAGGCCACACTGAAAGAGTGGGTAGATTCTGGTTTGCAGGACAAGCAGGTAGGCACATTAGGTTCAAATGGGAAATGCCAGATTTTTGTAGCAATGCAGCACATTCAGAGCCATTGTTCTCCATATTTCTCCTTTATGATAATGTCAGATGCTTCCTGATATGGTTTGGTTGTGTCTCCATCCAAGTCTCATCTTGAATTGTAGTTCCCATAATCCCTATGTGCCAAGGAAGGGACTCAGTGGGAGGTAATTGAATCATGGGGGTGGGTTTTTTCCATACTGTTATTGTGATAGTGAGTAAGTCTCATGAAATCTGATGATTTTATAAAGGGAAGTTTCCCTGCATAAGTTCTCTGGCCTGCCACCATGTAAGATGTGCCTTTGCTCCTCCTTTGCTTTCCACCATGACTGTGAGGTCTCCCCCAGCCAAGGAGAACTGTGAGTCCATTAAACCTCTTTTCTTTATAAATTACCCAGTCTCAGGTATGTCTTTATTAGCAGCATGAGAACAGACTAATACACTTGCTTTGTACTCATATTCAGTGTCCTTTCATCTCCCAACACACACCCAGTTATCTTACTTCCTGAAAGCGGAGCCTGAGACAAGGACTTGAATGCAAGTAGTTTATTTAGGAGGTGATCTCAGGAAACAGAAGCAAGAGAGGAGGAAGGGTGAGACTGGAAGGAGAAAGGCAAACCTGGGGGTGTGTTATAGAGCTTGCTGCTGTGGGCGACTGGGATTCAACAATGCTAGGACCTCATGCAAAGCATGTGGAATTCTCCCAGATTGGTGCAGCTGAAGGATGGGAGGCCCAGCGGTCTTAACTTCTTTGCATTTTAGAGTTCTGTATACCTGAGGGTGCTCTGGAACAGAAGGCAGACAGATGCATGGCATGCGCTTGAAGCAAGGGGACTTTGAGCACATATAGAATTGAAATGGGCCTTTGGGAATGTGACATGGGCACCAGAGGTGTCTGCTGCTTCAATTGAAGAGGCTAGGTTAGAGCCGTGATTCTCAAAGTGTGATTCTTCAGAATAGCTGCATCAACATCACCTGGGACTTATTAGAAATGCAAATTCTTGGTTCTGAATCAGAAATTCTGGAGGTGAAACCTAAGTATTTCCCATATGCCCCTCCAAGTCAGCCCTCACCCCCACCCAACCCCTAGAGGCAACCACTGTTCTTAATTGTTTCCGCTGTAGATTGATTTTGCCTTTCAATTTTTAAAAAAATTATATGGTAGGTACTCTTTTGGGTAAAACTTCTTGCACTCAGTGTAAAGCTTTGAGATTATTTTCATATTGCTGTATCAATAGTTTATTTCTTTTTATTGCTGAGTAATAGTCCACTGACTAAATATATCACAGTTTGTTTATTCATTTGTCGATATGTTTTCAGTTTTTGATGATTTTGAATAAAGCTGTAATGAACATTCTTGTAGAGGCTTTTTGGACAGGTACCATACTTCTTGCAGCACTGTGAATGCTTTACCTGTAAACCCAATGGTTATATAACAATGAATTCTGTGGAAATAACCCAATGGCTCTCAAATTTTAGTGTGCACATCACAGGCTCCTTGTGCTTAGGAACGCCAGACAACACTATAGCCCTGTAGTTTAGGGCCCTTTGAAATAAAAACAATCACCAAAACAAACATGAAAAGGCATGGCACTAAAGAGACCGTAAAAAGGAAGGCAAAAGGCTGCATGTGTGGCTCATGCCTGTAATCCCAACACTTTGGGAGGCCAAGGCAGGCAGATTACTTGAAGTTAAGAGTTCGAGACCAGCCTGGCCAACATGGTGAAACCCTGTCTCTACTAAAAATACAAAAATTAGCTGGGTGTGGTGGCTTGCACCTGTAACCTCAGCTACTCAGGAGGCTGAGTCAGGAGAATTGCTTGAACCTGGGAGGTGGAGGTTGCAGTGAGCTGAGATTGTGCCACAGCACGCCAGCCTGGGCGACAGAGTGAGACTCTGTCACAGAAAAAAAAAAGAAAAAAAGGAAGGCAAAGTATCTCCTCATCGGAACCCAGCTGTGAACATATGTATAGGATGACTGGAGTTTTTCACTACTCTGCGCATGTCTGCAAAAGTGCTGCTAGTGTTGGTTGTAGGGTTACAAACAAATTTTATCAAGTAGGTACATTTGCAAATATGGAACTGCAAATAATGAGGCTCTAGTGTATTGAAATTTGATGCTTCCTTCTTTTTTGAGACAGAGTGTTGCTCTGTTGTCCAGGCTAGAGAGCGGTAGCCTGATCATAACTTATTACAGCCTCTAACTCTTAGGCTCAAGTAATCCTCGTGCCTCAGCCTCCCAAGTAGCTAGGACTACAGGGATGTACCTTCACATCCAGCTAATTAAAAAAAGAATATACATGTGTGTATATATATATATATATATATATATGTTTTGTAGTGACAAGGTCTTACTATGTTACCTATGCTGGTTTTAAACTGGCATCAAGTGACCCTCCCACCTTGGCCTCCCACCTTGGCCTTCAAGTGCTGGGATTATAGGTATGAGTCACTGTGTCCAGCCCATGTAGTAGTTTTTAATCAATGTTTTCTCTACCAGCTTTTCCTTTAATGCTAATCTTACCTCTTTCCCATAGGGGCAGAAATACTTCACTCCCAGAGTGGATAGTATTGAGATATCCCTTGGGGGTCTTTATGATAACCCTTTCACATGCCCCTCCCAGGGCAGGAGTGGGTGCTGCTGTTGGTGAAAGTGTGATGGCCATGAAACTTCTATTAACTCACGTTAATAGGTTGAATGGTCCATTTCTCTCTGTTTCTTTCTACTCCATCCCCATCCCTCTTGGGCTCAGAGGCCACTGGAGGGAGGCCTGCAGATCTCCAGCTGCTTGCCATAGGTGGTTGCGGATGTGAAGGATAGGAATACCCTTTTTCCATTTGCACCCAAGACGTGCTCTCCAAGCCAGCTTCACCACTACTGAAGCTATTTTGAGCTGGCTGATTATGTCTATTCTGTTTGATTAAAAATCTCAATTAGAGGAGGATGATTATTCCAAACTCCTAACATGCCAGTTTTCCATTTTGTTTGCTTTTGACTTATTGCCCCAGCTCTAGGATTGAAACACCTGTGTCCTCAGGGGCTGGTCTAAGACTCTTTTGAGCTGTGCTCATTATCATGTATCCCCTTCAACATCAAGATTCTTTAATCAAGCTGGTGTGCTTTGAACCCTGATGCATTTTTTGTTCTTTTGAGGTTTTCTGACCTACCTCATCAGTCCTTTCGAGAAGTCTGAATTGTAGGGAAAGCTTGGTTTTACTCAACGAAGATCCCCTGCTACTCACTACAAGGTGATAATTATTTTAGTGCAGGATTTTTCAACTTTGGAACTATTGACATTTTGAGCCAGATAATTCTTTGTTGTTGGGGGGGATATTGTCCCGTAGAATGTTCAGCAACATTCTGGGCCTCTGTTCACTAGATGCCAGTAGCTCTTCCTCCCTCCCGCACTGCTCAGTTGTGAAAACCAAAAATATCTCCAGACATTGTCAAAGATTTCCTGGGGAACAAAATCACCCCCAATTAAGAGCTACTTTTCTAGTGGAAAATGTACCTAGCATAGTGGGAGCAGAGTATAATAGAAAACAGACTCTGGCAGGGTCAGGGGAGGTGTCTCAGTGGAAGTAGCATTTGAGCTGGGCTTTGTAGTATTAGAAAGATCTGGTAGTCACAGATAGAATAACTTTTAAGGTATAAACAGGGAGATATTCACGGCTCTCTGCGATGCCTTCTTGACCAAAATCACATTTCTGACCAGTCCCATTTATGCCCTCAGACATCCTAGGGATCACCTGGAGAAGCCTGGCTCTTCCCTACCTCAATGGTTTTGTTTATTCCAGATGAGTAGATTCCATCACTATACGTACAAATTCTACTTTAATGAGCTACTTTACTTTACTGAGCTGTGAACCATTTTTGAATAAGGATTGAATTCCCAAAGCAAATTCCTCTAGAGATGAGTCATTTCCTCTTAAGCATTAAGCCTGCACTTTGGATAGATGAAGGAGTGGGTTATGCTGTGAGCAGCCTGAATATGTTGAATTTAGGGTTACTGGAATTTTAGGCATCACTTCAGATGATGATATTGTGGACTGTGGCAGCTGTTTCACATTCATGAGAGGAGACAGGCTCACCTGGGATGTGACTCATCTGATGATGTACTGATCTAGCTGTAGGGTAGAAGGGAATCTGGAAGGAGTGTGGGAGGAAGAAATTGACAGCATCCTTCCAGGTTGCTAAAATCTGTAGTAACACTGGTAAGTGGTGGAGTCTCACAGCAGGGGTAAAAGAATCACACAGAAACATCTATGAGTCTGGCCATTTATTGATGCCACACAAAGGCAGGCTATGATTACAGTTTGGCTTTAAGTACTGAGATACCCACTAAGGTACCCCTTGAGGAGGCTGGGGAAAGGGAACTGGCAAAGCAGCACAAAGATGCAGGGAGGGCAATGGGTTGGGCCACGTATGTCATATAATGATTTTGGAGGACAGTGATGGGTAGGACTGTGCTTCACCCACCATGTTTTTTAATAACATAACAGAATAATAATACTTGAATTAGCAGTATAGACAACAGGAGTAGCATGAAGTATGTTAGCTAGGTTGTAGCTCCAGGCAGTTCATGTCATGTGATCTCTCCCTCAAAAGTAAATCATTGTGGACTGAGCACAAGATACATCGTCCCAGAGATTCAGCTTGAAGTCAGAAAGGAGAAGAGCTAAGACCTGCACTCCCTGGAGTAGCAGTGTGCAGCTTTCAGAGTTTGGAAGATTTTAGTCAATTGAATGGGATGTTATTATCTAAAACAACAGGTTCCCTCACATTGTGTTTCAGATACTGGCTGAAGGTTATCAGAAGCATTCACTGACTCTCCGACAGCAGAGACTTGGCTGTCTCAGGAGACTGGACGGAGGTGTGCTCTTGTTTAAGAAAACCCATCACAAAACAAAGCATTCCTACAAAGGAGGCACTGAAACAGTTTCCTGATTTAAGAAAGTAATCACTATTAAGTTTCTTGGAATATTGTTAACTCATGATGTGTTTAATTACATCTTTATGTTTAAGAATTATATTAACCCATAGCTTTCCAGAGAAGAGCTAAATATACTACTGTGAAAGACAATGTAAACCAAACTGGGTTTTAGAACGTTAACGTAGTTAAGCACCAGACCTTGCAATGGCCCTTTCTATTTCATAGAGATGTGTATCCAGTGTCTCCTGATATACTTCTTAGTTGCTTGCTCGGGTGAGAAGAAAGAAGGGCCTAGATAAAGTAAACCAACAATTCTGCTTCATGTCAGCACCTAAGTATCAAAGATGTGAAGACATCATGCAGGTTCCTGCCTTCAGAGTCTTCCTGTTGATCTGAGTTCCCTCTTGTACAGCAAGCACTGGGACCTGTCAAAATACTGATGACTCATCGCTGAGTGATCGCCAAGACAACAACTGAAAGGACAGATGATACCAACAGGACAGAAAACAGCAAGCCCTGTCTTCACTGTGGAGTCCGGAATGATGGACATCACACAGCTATCTTACAACATAGCTCCAGTACAGGAAGCAAATATCCATGGCAAATAATTAGAGGCCAATTTTCTGCCTTTGAGAAACCTAAGAATGGAGCACCTGGCCAAACCTTCTCCGCGTGTCTACCATCTTCTCCACCACGTGGGTTGTAAATAACGTGCTCCATTTTGTATACTGAAAAATTGGGCCTAGTTTAGTTGGTTGAGGTCAGTAGGAATCTGAGTTTGTTCCTGAGTTTTGTAATCCTGGTCATACCCAGGTCTCTGATGACATGTATTTGACTCTATGCCAGTGCAGTACCAGGTTAAATCAATCTAGCTTACTAAATGAATACCCCTGAAAGCCTACACTACACTTCAGGGACAGTCATTGCAAACTGCCTCATTAGTAAATATCAGATTCTCCTTCAGTCATGTCACTAACAATTTAAGTGTCTTCTATCCTCGAAAACCATTATTCACCAGAGGCTGCCATCGGCCAGCAATGTTTATATTTAAAGGCAGAGAATACAATAATGTAATTATCATCTAGAAATAAATTCTCTGGCTTTAGGTAAACATTTTTACTTTCCTCCTGTTTATGGTCTATCCTAAATTTCATTCTGATCCCACTGTTTTATTTTCCACAGGAATTCATGAGAGTAATACATATTAATGGCTTGGAAAAAAATAAAAAGCACATAATACAAAATCTTAAATTCAAGGTACCCAAGCAATAAAACTGACATTGGTCAGCAACATTACATGCTTAACAGAAGATGTATATGTAGAGTTTTACATACACTTACCCATTTGTATGCCTATCTATGTTTACATTAGTTCTGCCACCATCTAGATATTAGCACCATTTTTAAATAGCACCATTCTGCTGAACGGATAGGTAAAGGGAGACATGGGACACTGTGTTCCAAGATGAGTGTTAAATGTATCTGCGCATGAGTCAGAAAATATGCTGCCATCACATGAAGGCCACATCCTTGCCTTTCTCCCTGTCAATAATTGGTTCTGAGATCTTCTTCCATTTGAGGCTTATGTCCCTCCACCCACCCACCTATCCTCTTTCTCTGGGTTCAGGTCATGTAAGTCCCTTCCCTTAGAAATCATTTTGTCTAGAAATTTGCTCTGAATTTGAGGCCAAGCCTATTCTGACTTCTGGTGGGAGGTAAGAACATCCAGAACAAGCATTCTAACTTTCATTTCAGTTTCTTTGGACTCCCTGATTCATCTGTTCTCCCCACGGTGAAAGATCTTTAAAACTAACTACATTTTGGGTACACTGAGGAGTAGATCCTTTTTAACTTACTTGTTAGAAGTGTTTTTTCTCTAGTTAGAAGTTTGTACTATGTTCCTGTACTTAGTACAATTTACCTGGTTCTTTGAAATATTTCAATATGGAACCTCCATTTTCCAACCTGAGGGGAGGTGAGAACAGGTGGCAGCCCTAGAGCTGGTCATAGTGGTCTTTGTGTATACACTCGCTGCAGCAAGACGATGGTGGGACCTGAGCTCGTGCCACCCATAGGGACTATACAGAAGAGAGGAAGGCAGCTGGGAAGACTTGTTTTCCCTTCCGCGAAGGAGTGTGTATTTGCCAGGAAAGTGGGAAGAATAAAGGCCCACAGGTCCTTTTCTATAATAGTAAGAAATTGATTTCTGCTCATTTGCTTTTTAAGAGTTTTCACACAAACGATCTTCAAGCCAGCAGTGGTTTCTGTGTAAGTGACCTAAATCCCTTAGGCTGTGTTTCCCATGCCTGCTTCCTCTTAGTCTAAGTGTCTCAAGGTTGGCAGGAGACTCTAAGCAGCCCAGATACGGAGCCCTACAGGGATGGAGGAAGAGACTGAGGGATGTAACCAGCACTTCCTCTTCCTGCCGTAATTGAACACGGGTGAAGGAAGCAGTCCTCTGCCTGGATGAATTAAAGGAATGTTCCCAAAGCTCCACCGTGACATTTTAAATAGCAGCTGCCCCAGGCAGGGAGGAAAAAACAAAACAAAACAAAAACACAAAAAGGTATTCATCAAGCTAAATTAAGAAGATTATTTGTCCCCTGGGTAAGTGTGGCTCTGTTGCCTGATACTCTTGAGGTAGCCAGGGGAAAAAGATGGTCTCTTTGTTTTCATCTTTAAGGGAGAACAAAAATACAACATTTCACCAATCTGTCTAACCTGGCACCTTTCCCAGGAGCCAATCCCAGGTGCTGCCTGATCCTTCTAGATATTTCACCTTCCAATCAGGGAGCAGCAAGTATGGCAGCCTAGGCCTCCTGTGAAGGACATTTTGTGGCTACAGGAACACAATGGATTTTGTTTCATTATGACCCAAAGCTGAACCTGAAATGTATGAAGCAAAACTTCAATGAAGCATGTCACGGTCCGCCCCTCCCAGGGCTAAAGCATGTCACGGTCAGCAGGCTGCTGCAGTCTATGGTGGAAGGTGGCTTCCTTCTCAGCTCAGTGGGCTTTGGGCTTTTGGAGCAACCATTGCTTTCTTTGCCTTTGGGTGTGGGTAATGTGTGTCTGGGGACATGAGAAGCAGCACTGCGCCCTCACAGTGGGCACAGAACATTTCTTCATGGCTTTCAGTGTCTGGCAGAAACTGGCTGACAGCTTGTCCTTGGTGCAAAGTAAATCTGTGGAAGAAGGAGAAAAAGAATAAGAAAAAGTCCAAAGGTTATCCTTTGTAGATATATGAGCACAACTTCCATTAATGTAAGACTTTATATGTCTACCAAGGAGCCATAACAATTCATAACAATAGGTGGTATCTACTAAACATGTATTATGTATCAGACACTGTGAAAAGTGTTTATGCTAACCTGAATTATCAGTCACAGTTCTTCACTCCCATGTCATTGTGTGATACAGAACATTCCACCTTGCCATGGCTGCCTGGTGGGTCGAGAATCCTTCCCAACTACTTGCCTTTGGGTTCAACTCTGTGACTTGCTTTAGACAATGGGATGCTGGTAGACATGACTTCTGCAGTGACTTGGAATGTGCAGGAGGACAAGCCTTCCCTGATGAGCTTCTGCTGTCACCATAAGAAGAACCTGGCTTGTACAGCCACTGAGGGGGGGTAACAGACACATGGGGCAGACCTAGACACAATCTACAGTTAGCAGTTAAGGCCAACCAAAGCTAAGCTCAATCACCTGAACCTTGGCTGACCTACAGATGCTGAGCAAAAAATACATGACTGTATATTATATGAAAAAGACACATGCACATGCATGTTTATAGCAGCACAATTTGCAATTGCAAAGATATGGAACCAACCTAACTGCCCATCAACTAATGAGTGGATACAGAAAATGTGGTATGTATACCCCAGGGAATACTACTCAACTAAAAAAAAAAAAAAAAAGAAATGAAATAATGTCTTTTGCAGCAACTTGGGTGAAGCTGGAGGCCATTATTCCAAGTGAAGTAACTTAAGAATGTAAAACTAAATATATGTTCTCATTTATAAGTGGGAGCTAAGTTATGAGGACTCCAAGCATAAGAATGATACAATGAACTTAGGGGACCCATATTGGGTATAGTATACACTGCTTGGGTGATGGGTGCACTAAAATCTCAGAAATCACCGCTGAAGAACGTGATTTTTGGTTATCCCCCACAACTATTTTGTTACTCCCAAAACTACTGAAACTAAAACAAAGAAAAAAAATACATGACTGTAGCTTTAAACCCCTGAGTGTCGGGGTGCTTTGCTATGCAGTATTGCTATGGCTGTAGTTTTAAACCCCTGAGTGTCGGGGGTGCTTTGCTGTGCAGTATTGCTATGGCCGTAGTTTTAAACCCCTGAGTGTCGGGGTGCTTTGCTGTGCAGTATTGCTATGGCCGTAGTTTTAAACCCCTGAGTGTTGGGGTGCTTTGCTGTGCAGTATTGCTCTGGCAATAGCTGAATGCAGGGTTTTCCATGCTTCACTACATTTAATCTTTACAGTACTGCTAGCAGACAAGCATTTTTTTTACAGCACTGCTAGCAGACAAGCATTTTTTCCATTTCACAAATGACAAAAGTAAGGCCTCAAGCAGTCAAGAGCTTGTATAAGGTTGTCCAGCTGATAAACGGCATGGCCAGATCTGAACACAGGCAGTCATAACTCTAGAGCTTATGCTCTCATCAGTCATACTATTCAGAGTGTCAAGCCAACAACCAGTCAGCAAAATAACTAGTGCTTTCAGAACGAGTGAGGGATACAGACTTATAAACTGTGATCACTGCCCTCCAGAACTTTACCACATAGATGAACGCAGATGACATGTACAAACAATTCCCAGAGTAAGTATACAATTAGTCACCTGAGTTCTAATCCTTATTCTCCTCTAACTAGCTCTGGGCAAGTGTGTCCCTTAATTTTCTTGGCCTTGCTTTTCTCATACACAAGTCAGGGAACGATACTGGGTTGCTTAGGGATTGAACGATACTCCACATTGGGTTGAACGATACTCCACACACTTGTATGGGTGGTACTCAGATGGCAACTGGCCCACAGGTTCTGGATCTGAAAGAAATTCAATCAAATTTTTTTTGTCTAGAAAGTGAAATTGTTTTACGCTTGCCTTGAATGCCTCTTGGAGCTCTCGTTTTTCTTTCTCTTTTTCAGAGAAATATATTCATCGTTCTGAAGAAAAGTACTTTCATAAACAGGCCACTGTCCTTTGTAAATAGAACAGCCAGGAAAGGTAGAAATGGAAATAATATCCTCTCCATCCCAAATCTGTGACAGTATCTTTGCCTCTCTATGCTTTTTTCACTTTTAGATCCTAAAGGCAAAAAATTCTTTTTATCTCTTCAGAACTCTGTATTCTCTCAATTGTGCCTTATTTTTGTGAAGAAATGAATGTTTTCTGTTAGCTTCCAGAGTCCCACTTGGTGCTCAAGTTATAAGTGCTCTTAGGACTTGGTAACATAATGCTCCTAGAACCCAGAACCTCAGTCTTCATCTTTTCTCCTTCAGGCCTCTTTTGTTAAGCCTCTTATAAAAACCCAGCCTCTCTTAAAACCCCACAGGAAATTGCCTGACACCCTTGGAAGTTTCAGAGAGAGATACATGTTTTTGTTTTTTGAGACGGAGTCTCCCCTCTGCTGCCCAGGCTGGAGTGCAGTGGCCCAATGTCAGCTCACTGCAACCTCTGTCTCCCGGGTTCGAGTGATTCTCCTGCCTCAGCCTCTTGAGTAGCTGGGATGACAAGCATGCACTACCATGCCTGGCTAATTTTTTGTATCTTTGGTAGAGATGGGGTTTCACCATCTTGGTCAGGCTAGTCTTGAACTCCTGACCTCAAATGATCTGCCTGCCTCGGCCTCCCAAAGTGCTAGGATTACAGGCGTGAGCCACTGCGCCCGGTCTTGTTTTTCTTTTTGTTTTAAATTTTCTCCTCAAAATTCAGCTTCAGAGAGTGAATGTTTTGATCAAGCATGCCTCTTGTGGAATATCCCTTCAAGCTCTTCATCTCCCGCATCCCAGCAGAGGAGTGGGTGTTCTTCACCGGGCCTGGGCCGTGCATGTGTGCACTGCTCATCGGAACAAGGCAAGGCTTTCTTTCCAGGCTCTGGGAAGCCCCCTGGCAGGGTAGTCCAAGTATCGCACAGCCACCCCAGTTTCGTAGCCAGCCTCTCCTGAAGTCTCTGTGGATGGAGGCTGGAGAGGGCACAGGTGGGGCGGCTCTTTGCCCCCACAGTCTCGTTGCTTTGAGTCTGTGAGTGCTCTGGGGCTGCTGTCCAGGAGGAGAAAGACAGAGGAAGCAGGAGGTTCCACTGGCAGCCACTGTTCCACAAAGCTTCTTCTGGCAGCGCGTGAGTCCTCTCTGTCTCCATCCCCAAACAGGCATTATTGTACTACACATTCGGACACAGCATCACACTCTCTCTAGAACTGCTCTGTAAATGGAGTGTGAGCCTTTTCTGCTAAGGGCTGAAGTGCGAGCTCTCAAAGGTGTCTGCCATAATAACAAGGACCTCTAGGAGGCCCCCAAAGTCTTTGCCCCTGTTGTGGGTTGAACTGTATGTATCCTTTGAAATGTACCCAGAGTTGAAGTCCTCACGCTTTGTATCTCTGAATGTGACCTGATTTGGAAATAAGATCTTGGCAGATAGGATTATGATGTCAATTAAGATGAAGTCCCTCTGAACTAGGGTGGGCCCTTCATCTAACACCAGTGGTGTTCTTATAAAAAGAGAAGAGACACAGAGACAGATAACACACACAAAGGAGGAAAAGCCATGCTGAGACACAGACACAGAGAGGCAAGATAGTCATGTGGTAATGAAAGCAGAGACTGGAGTTCAGTTTCTATAAGCCAAAGAATGCCAGTGATGACTGGCAACCACCAGAAGTCAGGAGAATGACTGTGGCCCTGTCAATACCTTGATTTTGGACTTCCAGCCTCCAGAACTGTGAGGGAATAGATTTCTGTTATCTTTGGTTGCTTAGTTTATGATAGGTTTGTTATGGCAGCATGAATATGTGTGGTTGTAGCCGAGGAAGCTAATACACCCCTTCTTCCATGAAAATAGAAAAAACACAAATACAAGTAATTAAACATCTACCACATACTAGGCAATGTTTGATATATACTATACCATTTGATTGTGGCAGAAATCAATAGTGTGGGTGTGTCTATTCTTTTAGTAACTGAGGGTTCCAGAGGAGCTTAGCAATTGACCCAACATCACACAGCTGGTATATAGATGGTGCTGCTGGAAATTAAATGTTGTCTCAATAGCTCCCAAGCTTTGCCTCTGAGAGAATGAATCTCTTGGACTGTTCAGGGGGCAGGAGAAGATCACAGGAATAGGTTTTCTCCACCCAGAACGTCTTCTTTGGCTCAACACAGGAGGTCCACTTGTCAGGTTAAGTCAACACCTAAAGGACTGAAAGAGACTCAGCCAAGCCTGGAATCCTCACATGCTCTTGGAAACCATGAAATCAAGAGCCTCGCTTTTCAATAGTCCTTGGAGCCTGGATACATGCTAGGTTCTGGAACCTCACTGTTCGAGAGTAGGGGACCGGAAGGAAGAGTGGAGGATGAGAGTGGCCTACAGTGGCAGTCTGTGTTCCAGGACTATGTTTAGCAACTCATTTAGATGATGACTGTGAGCCCAGCATCATAACAGGGCTCGATTATATCAGTTCTCCCTGTTCCTATGAAACAACGAAGGCTTGTCGTGTCCATCAGTCAACTGGATTCCACTTCCAAAGTATACGCAATGCTTATAATTATGGGCAACTTGGAGGGGAGATTCCAATTTGTCTCTGCTGGTTCAACAGAAACCACATTTGGAAACTTAAAGGGATGGTTATTACGCCTG
Source organism: Ateles fusciceps (assembly GCA_036589455.1). Classification (NCBI taxonomy): domain Eukaryota; kingdom Metazoa; phylum Chordata; class Mammalia; order Primates; family Atelidae; genus Ateles; species Ateles fusciceps. The sequence goes on along the minus strand of JAZHEH010000572.1, from coordinate 9,339,611 downwards.
TATCTTTGTTGTCAGCTGTGTTATTAGGGGATAATATTTTGTTCACCAAAGAAGCTTGAAAAACAATTTTAATGTTGATAAACACAGTTTCCATGACTTTGGGCTCTTTGAGGCCAAGAACTATCTTACTTATGTCTTTATCCTCAGCTCTTAGCACGTCTCTGAGACAGCTTGTGATCAATAATATTTTGTTGAATAAGTGAATGAATGAGATCCTGTTCATCTGGCAGAATATCCTTTAGTAGAAAATTTACCGACTCAAATGTTCATTTGTATCAACATTGGATCTAAGTACTATTTCTGTTTTTTTCCCTGCCTTTCTACCCCCTCCTCAAATTAAAAACAATAGCAGCAGCAACAACAACAAAACAACCCCAGGTAGTAGGCTTAAAGGTTTTGCTTTTGTTTTTTAATCAATATGAATGTAATGCAGAGAATAAAGCTGATACTTGGTAAATGAATTTTCTTGATTTTTTTTCCACATAGATACTTGGAAAGGGTTTTGTAGGCCCTAAAATGGAAATAGTAGTTCCAATTTAGATTTTAAGTAATTAAAACTTTAGATGGTTTCTAAAAGGATTAAAATGACCTGGAGGAAACCAAACCTTACATGAATTCATACCCGATATTACAAAATATACGTAGGAGTATGTTACATTTGTTGTGACAGCTGACTGAGAAGAATCTGGGCATTGAATGGATATTTTCAAAGAATTTTAGAGAATTATATGGGTCAGGGTGGGTGGCTGGTTTCTTAAATTAAGGAATTTCTTGCAACTTCTCTTTCATTTCTCTTCTATGCAAGTAGCATGGCTCTGCCTTCAGAAGAAGCTAGTAATTAACTTTTGTTGCCCTGATAATTGTCAGTGAGTGGAACTCATTGTTAAGCACGTCAATTGCCAGCTAACTATCGGTCACCGGCTCTTCTGTGTGAGATTTCAAGATGGAAACTACCATCTATGCATTTAATTCTGTTTTGATTATTGAAGACGGTATTGTCCAGCAATAGGACAGTTAAAGACAACCTATGTATAAATCAAAATAACAAGCCCTAACACTAGGCATGATCAACCAGTGGCTGCTTCAGTTATATAAAAAATAACACAACATAGAAGGGATTCTATAGCTTCAACAATTTAAAGTATAGTACCATAGAAGGCGATGAAATGAAATGAAAGGAAAAGAGTCTCAAATTGGTGCCTTGGTCTAAAACAAGGTGCTTCTCAAATGTGGATGTGCATGTGAGTCACCAGGGATCCTGTTAAATGAAGATTCTAATTCAGTAGGTCTAGAGTGAGGCCTGAGAGCCTCACTTTCCAAGGAAATGCCAATTCAGCTGGTCCAGAGACCACATTTTGAGAAGCAAGAGTCTAGAAGACATTAATAACACCTTTGAAAATGAACTCTACTGGAATTTCAAGTAAGGCCAGTGAAAGTCACCCTCAAGTGCAAGTCAGTAAGAAGCTTCATGTGATAATCATACCTAAAGCATTTCCTTGCTTAGTGCATTTTGATCAGGATTTCCAGACCAGATCTCTCTCCTGGACTCCACGCCTGTACAGCAAACGAATCACAGGACACCCCTACCTAAATGGTTCACAGACTCCTTAACAAACAAGTTCCAAACAGAACTCATTACCTTCCCTGTTTCCCAAGCCCCTCTTGGGCTTCCTCTCTCAGTGCATGGTAGCTTCATCTACTCAGCTGCCCGTCAAAAATATGGACATTAGCCTTTCCCTCCTTTCTCCCGGCATGAAGGGCTATCCAATTTTTCTTTCAATGACCTCCTGAATGTACTCACTTCTATCTGTTTTTAATTTAATTTAGAAAGTTTACATGTCAACGAAGCCCAAACTATCAGTGGAATAGATCTTATAGGTCATGGCTGAACCCACTCAGCCTATAGGAGCTCCTTTGTCTCTCACACAGAGAGCCTCCTGCAAATTCACTTCTCCTGTGGTAGCCCTTGGCCAATGGCTGGAGAGTGTGTGAGTGTGGATGTCCAGCTTGCTGACTCAGGAGAAGACAACTTGGGGATGTAACTTGTGCTCTGGAGCTGCCTGCAGGACTAGGCTGAAGCTAGGACTCAGGTTTCTGAGAAGACATCCTGGCTGTGTCTCCTCCTTTTTCCATTTGGCTTCCTTCACTCCCTTAATGATCTTCTCTGGAAATATTTACTTAATGAATCCCTTGCACACACATTTTCACCCAAGAGCCTGCTTCTGGGAAACTTGGCCTAAGACAGTGGTACTAGATTTATAGAGAGGACCATTTCACAGTTGACTGGGTTCCTGAGAAAGGCTACCTCTCAAGACATCTTTGAAAGCATGGAAGTAATTCTCATCCATGTGGGATTGCATCAGTGTAAACATGCTTAGAGATAGAAAATGGTATTTTATGATAGTCAATACATAATAATAATAATGAAAGAAAAATGAATGAGATACTTTCTCAAGAAGTTAATATTCAAACCTCACCAAATCAGATAGCTTATTCCCAGGGTTGCTGGTTTACCTCTTTAAATTAAGAGTCTCTGTTCAGCAAAAGAAATGTAAAACTGTCTACAAGTTGAATCATGCAGGATAACATTTGTGAAAAGATATCTTTCTCCCTGAGCAAACCCATTCACCACCAGCACTCTTCTTGCAGGCCTGCTGGTTGCATTTTTTAAATTCTGGAGGTCTGGGTTCATGATCACACACACATCGGTCTTGGTCTTCAGTTTTATTGCCCTCTGAGGGCACACAATGGACAGTTCTCTTCTGAAAGCCACCTCCACAGGAAGTGGAACACTGAAAGAGAGGGTGAACAGAGAGTCAGAAGTCCTCCCCCACGACTCCCAAGGAAACACCAGTAGAGCACCTCCAACCCCACTGTGGTCAAAAATGGAAACGTCTCAATAACCAGAAACCTTTTTGAAGGAGTCATAGAATAAAGGCACTAAGAATTTGGAGATGTGACTTTAGAATCTATGCTATAGGTTGTGTGGCTTAAATTTGACTGAATTTATTATTAAGTTCCCCTGCAGAACGTGCTCCTCTTTCACACATTTGAGAATGGCTCAACGCCTCTCATCACGTGGCTACAGCACTGGGCTCCAGGAACCTATGTTAGTGCCGTGGGACCCAGCCACCTGGCCACACTTGATTGGACTAGGGAAGGTCCCTGCATCAAGCTAGGCCAATCGGTCACTTCCTTGGGAATCTGAATTGAGACTGAGCAAGAGTTTCCATCTAAGGCTGAAATTTGAAAACTCTGGTGTTGTTGGTGGCCACATTTCCTGCCAAGTAGAAGTGAAAACCAGATGGCAGAAAAGGTGATTGGAATGAAGCATGTGCTTAGAAAGGAACGGGAATGAGGGGAGGCATTGCCCATGGGGTTCACACCCTTGGTTCTAGCTAAAACTCCCAACCCAAATATTCATCTTTGCATCATGAGTATATGGAGTGAAACATATGGAGGGAGATTGAATTGCAAGCAAAGCAGAATAAAATTTCAAATCTGGGTTGTGGTGCCCCAGCCCTGAACTAATTTTGATTTGGGGCTGGGGATTGGATGTGAGGAAAAGGGGTGGAGCTACGGGGACAGCTGAGCATTGGGTAAAGAGAAGTGGGAGGGAAAGACCCCGGTGGCATAGAGAGAGTGCGAAATGGGGGTAGAGACAGGGCTGAGCATGGAGGCTGCGGAAGGAGTAGAGCACCAGCGGACCCGGCTCTGTGCCTAGTCAGACCAGGTCCACTCAAGCCCTTCTAACCACAAGGTTCCACTGCAATGTCATGATCGCCCACCTGGCAGCAGGAGGGAGATTCGCTGGCCTGTGGACGTAGTTTACATAAGATTCTTCAGGATGTAAGAAAATGTCCCTGAATTTACCACATATACTCTTTTCTTAAATTATTATTTTTTGAGCTAAAATATATAAAACATAAAATATAACATTTAAACTTTTTATTTATTATTTTTTTTGAGACAAGGTCTGGCTCTATTAGCCAGCCTGGAAGGCAGTGGCACAATCTCTACTCACTGCAACCTCCCTCTCCTGGGTTCAAGTGATTCTCCTACCTCAGACTCCCAAGTAGCTGGGACTACAGGCGTGTGCCACCACACTCAGCTATTTTTTTCCTCTGGCACACTCGCTAAGTCACTTGGAAGTTTAGCCATCTGTTTCCAGATTCTAATTTTTTTTTTTTTTTGGTAGGGGGAGCTAAAGATCAATCAGCGTAATTTTACAGATTCCAAAATGGTATGGACCCATCTCTCTGCTCTTGTCTCCTGCCCCCATCTTTGTCATTGTGGGTTTGTGCCATTGTTAGTGTTTTATCTCTTCTGTCTATTCAGTGGAATTTTGAGAACAAAGGCAAATGTGTATATTCAATCTATAGCTTGTATAGTTTCACCTAATAATAGATCATGGAGGTTATGAGTGATTCCATAGGCTGGTTTGGTAGGTGTTAACCACTGTCCCACCCCCACCCCCCCATTATTTGCTCTGCACAATTGGTGAATTCCTGTCACACATTCTTATAAGGAGCTTCAACCCATGTCGACTCCTGATAGACTCACCTGGAACTCCAAGGGGAGACTTAAAAATGTTCTCTTACAATTTTTAATCTTCCATGAGATTGTTTCCCTGAATGGGCCCAAACTTACAGCATTTTTATGACTTCACATAATATCACGTTTTCTCTTTTAGAGGTCATGCTTGCTCAGATACTTCGAGCTCTGAGGTATTTATGAAGAGCCTAGTCCTGAAATACATCCAGGCAGGTGGGGCAAGGCCTAGCAGGAGTAAGCATGGCCTCTGCTCAGGACCATATGGCTGGAGAACACCGCTGCTGCCTTGATGTTAATAATGAATTTTGTGAAGCTCATGGCTATACTAGGCACACAAATCTTGCTCATATCAGTGAATATTGGTTTGGTAACTATTTATTGGATGCCAACAGATAAACATTCTAACAAAGGGGTAACTGTTAAGTAAATATGACCAATCAACTTGATGGATTATTACTATAAATAAAGGGCTAACATTAGTCCTGCTTCAGAATACTTGGAGAGAAAATGACCTTGAAATATGGTTTCCTTGGAAACTACAGAGTTAAGGTAATTGCAAAAGATGATGACTGTCTTGTCTACTAGGAAATTCCTGACCATAGGACTGTTCCCTGCTGGAGGCCTGTGAGTTGGCATGTGGCCTTGGGCATGTGTGACCAAAATAGTTTAAAATATTGGCAAGAAACTGAGGCTGAGGCTGAGGCTTCTTTGTGTCAAGGTGACCTGTGTGCACCTTGGCTCTCATTTCTTGCTACCCATACGTACCACGCTTGACAGACAAGGAAGCAAATGAAGTTATATTCTAGGATAGTTACTGAAATTGTATCACTGGGGGAGCAACCTTCTGCACAGGTGAGGCTGTTGTGCCTAATATAATTCCTGCTTGTATCCTTCTATACAGCTAAGTGAATTCAGTGTTAGAGTCAAGCCTACTGTGCCTCACATGTCTGACTGCCAGTGGATCGCCAATTTGACACAGCATTTGAGTGAATCACGGCTGTTCCAGTGCAACTATGCAGCTATTAACAATGAGAATTACAAACAGTATAGCAGCCTACAAATAGCTGGGGGGCATTATGTTGGGCAAAATACTGCATTCCCGTGTGTATTATAATTACAACCACCAAAACGTGCATGCACAGGAACAAGTTACGTTATAAAAATGTAAGCAGTTGTGGTGTTAGTGTATCAGACCATCTCTGGCTCCCCTGTCTCCCCAGCTCCTGGCGCTAGGATCTGCCCTAGCTGAGGTGGCAACCAATTTTCTGAAAGCGCAACCCAGTGGCCTTCACCTCATGCCATGTGTGTTAGTCTGGTTTCACACTGCTATAAAGACATACCTGAGACTGGGTGATTTATAATGAAAGAGGTTTGTTTGACTCATAGTTCCACAGAGCTGGGGAGGCCTCAGGAAACTTACAATCATGTTAGAAGGGAAGAGGCATGTCTTACATGGCAGCAGGTGAGAAAGAGTGGTGAGTGAAGTGGGAAGAGCCCCTTATAAAGCCATCAGATCTTGTGAGAATTTACTATCACAAGAACAGCATGGGGTAGCTGCCCCGTGATCCACTCACCTCCCACTGGGTCTCTCCCTTGGCATGTGAGAACTACAATTTGAGATGAGATTTGGGTGGGGACACAGAGCTAAACCATATCACCATGTCTCATGCCTCCCTGCTTCTGATTGGGCTTTCTGGTTGCTAGTGAGACATGAGACACAATGGGACCGGCTCAGTGCCCATAATTGGACAGCTCAGAAGTATGGAGATACTAGCCCTCTAAAGGGAGACTCCATCAATGGGAGACAGGAGCCAGTGGATAACTCTTCTCCCTTCCTACTCCTCCCTCCTTTCCTGGATAAATTGCCATAACACGCAGTAGTTCACACAGTTTATAGAAGCCTTCCTGTGAGAGCCAGCAATCAGTTGCTCCTGACACCAAACGATGGTCAGCTAGGTAAGATAATCAGTCTAGTAACACACTACTTCATTTTTGATTCTCCTTCTCCTCTGCCTCCTTTCTCTTTCCTATCACCCTTGCCTCCCTGGCATTGAATTTCCTAATAAAGTGTCAGATTTTTTTCTCAAGGCTCTATTTTATAGGGAACCCAGGATAAGACAAGTCAGAATGATGGCAGAATCTGCCCATGGGAGAATTTTTTTTATTTCCTTTTTCTGAGATGGAGTCTCACTCTGTCACCCAGGCTGGAGTGCAGTGGCACAGTCTTGGCTCAATGCAACCTCCTCTTCTTGGGTTCAAGTGATTCTCTTGTCTCAGCCTCCCAAGTTTCTGGGGATACAGGCATGTGCCACCATGACTGGCTATTTTTGTATTTTTAGTAGAGACAAGATTTTGCCATGTTGGCCAGGCTGGTCTTCAGCTCCTGACCTCAGGTGATCCACCTGCCTTGGCCTCCTAAAGTGCTAGGATTACAGGCATGAGTCACCACACCCGGCCAGAATTTTCTTTATTTTCAATACTACTGACAGAGTGTTATTTATGCAATAAACAAACTTAGGGAGAACAATACCCATTTCCTTCATTTACAGTTTAATTCTTTTGTTCCATCAAACAGGCCACCCATCTGGCAAACTGATCACTAAGTCTGACTATGCCTAAAGCTTTAGGACAAATGCAACTCCTCTTTGCTCTAGGATAAGCCAGAACATCCAAGGTGCTGGGTGTAAAATAGCTGTTTCTTAGGCTGTGTGCCTCTGGAATAACTTTGATATTTAATCTTGTCTCTTTTGAAAGTATTTGATCTTTTCCCTCTGAACTCAAGACCCATAGCAGCCATGGGTCAACTTTTAGCAGACTTAGAGGTATTCAACGGCAGAAGAATACTAAAACCAAAGTATATAGAAACATACTGTAAATCAGTGAATGCACTAAATATTTACAGTGAATATAGATTATTTTTATAATCAAAAGAAAATGCATGTTATTTTATTATTTTTTTTTTTGCTTAAGCTTAGTGGCAAGAAATTATTTTTTAAAAAAGCTAAAGTAAAAACAAGCATCTATAACTGAGTCTTACCAGGTCCCAGTTCCCAGTGGCCCAGTGACAGCAGAGGTGCTCATTGCAGGACATGGTGGATGCGGGCCTTTTTGTCCAGTCACAGAGGCCTCCTGTGCAGAACACTCCTCTCTCCTGAACTCCGCCCCCCACAGGACCTGGAGCACTGATACACAGCAGTGACAAGATTAGGTCAAAGTCAGGAAGTTCTTCCCTTACGATGTTCAGTGATAAGGGAAGAGCTTCGTACTGTCACTTTTGTTGTGTTCAGTATTATTGGGAATATTGGAATCTGCATTGGAATTTATAGCATTCCTGCAGGTTCCTTGCAATGACCTCTCACTATTTAGAGAAACAATGGGGAAACAAGAGTTAAGGAGAGGTAGAAATATTGAGAAAACAAATCTTGAAGATACGAGGAGACAAAAAGTCAGAAGATGCCAAATTGTTTGATGTTAAATAATAGATCAAAAGGAAGGAATTTTGTTTAAAAATCTAAATGAGTGATCATTCCAGAATGGACATTATGTTATCTGCATCTTGTCTTCTGGAGCAAGTTTTTAGAAACAAAAATGTAAAATCTGGATTTTGTATAATGATTATGCCTGACAGCCCAAAAGGGGACTATGTGTTTGCAATACCATTTGGTTTGCCTCCTATTAAAATGAGATTCAGTCTTCCTTTTCCACTGCATAAAGTTTTAGGATTAAATTTGTCCACAGTAGGAGTAATAAAATGGATGGATTTGCTCAGGACTCAGATGTATTGGCTGTAATACTCGCAAAATAAATTCAAGATGACAAGTCAGATTTCTAAAAGGGTACAATTCTGAAACATGTCAGGTTTTTGGCTCACTAGAATAATTCTATAAGATGCATTATCTCATTTTCATGAGGTTTTTAGGAGGAAATAAAATAATTCACCAAGAATATTTGAAGAGTTCTTTGAGTATTTTGAGAAGGACTTTGAAAAATCTTAGTTTTTAGTGTGGTTAGAGCAATAACAACAACAAGATAATTATGGTTGTCTTGCAAACATCACGTCCATCACATCAGGCAGTGTGCGTGTGGTAGTAAAAGAACTAATGAACTAATATAGTGCCCTCACAATATTCCAGCTTTGAGAATCAACATGAACTTTTCTCCACTTATTCAATCTGTTTTTAACCCCATCTGAGGAGAGGGAGAGGAATTCCACATCTGGGATTCTTGTGCATACCTACCTATGTGCACATAGATTCAGCACCACCTGGCCAAGTAATTTCCAGGAAAAGGGGGTAAAAAAAAGTGGTTCTCAAATGCTCCTTAGACCAGCAACTTCAGCATCTTCTGAGTGTTTGTTAGAAATGCAAAATTTCAGGCCTCGCCTCAGATCCCCGAATTGGCCACTCTGGGGATGGGAACCATCCATCTGTGTGTTGACAAGCCCTCTAGGTTGTCTTGCAGCACGTTAAAGCTTGACTACCACTGGTGTAGAGATGGTCCCACAGCTAAAATGCATCTGCCATAGAGGGTGGTCAGGGTGGACTGACGCTTGTCAAATGGGTTTAGAACATTCCCAGGATGACAGTCAGCACCATGGGCAGGGAAAGTACCTAAAGATGCCCAATCCCTTAACAGCAGCTCCAGGTGCTCAACTGACTTTTACATTTTCTATCTCTACTGCTGCTTAAGAGGGAACTCTACCAACTTTGTTGTTTGCTCAAAACAGGGCAATTTAGAAAGAGGGTGGCAGAAGGGCTTCAGGGAACAGTCTTCTGATGGGGATCCTAGAAGCTATTGAGGAAACATAAAGAATAGACCTTTTCACAACCAGAAAGATTTGATTGCTCATCTTGGATCACCTGCAAATGCCATTTCTCTGACAGGGCAATCTAGCTCCTCTGTGAATTCCTGGATTCTGGAAGCTGCTGCCTGAACAGGTCCAGGCCAGGCTCAGCAGATATGGAGAGTTTGGAGATCTGGGTTCAGAGCTTGGGGGTAGCAGGTGCTCCATGTACTCCAGAACTGGCAGGTGAAGGAGGATGAAGAGGGGACAGTGGTGGCTGCTGCCCCAGAAAACTCTAGGTGGTGGCCCAGAGACTTAGGAACCAGTGTGGATGCTTGGCCAGCAGATGGTAAGTAACTCGGGGCTCAGTCCTCCATAGGCTTTAACACTAACTCTAGCATCAGGTTGGGATTCTCTGCCTTCCCTTCACTGGCACATGGTAGGTGTCCCTCAAAGTAGTTATTGATTCATTCTTTCTCCTTAGTTCACTTTTTGCTCAATGCCCATTGAGCTGATTTCCATAGCATAGCAGGATCAAAGATAGGCAATCAAGTCTTTCTGGTTGTGAATGCCTTATGTTTGAATTAAAACTTCATTTATTTTCTCATTGTGTGTCTCTAAGTTTCTCAACCCGAGTCTCAATTTCTTCTCCTATAAAATAGGATTAAAAAGGCCTACCATCCAGGTCATGGAGAGAATTAAACCAAGTATTGTTTACTTGGTTTAATTGTCTCCATTAATTTTACTAGGCAAAGTGCCTCGCTCCTGGACACACTCAAATATGTGGAGTTCCTTTTTTTATTTTTTGGTCTTCTTTCTACCATTCATGGATGTTGTTTGGAATATGTTTTAGCTGTTGAGACATTTAAACATTTGCCTGTTGAAAAATAAGATCATCATACTTCAAAGAAGTATACTTCAGCAAAGTAACCTTGTTTTCATGTGCCAAAGTAAAACCAAGACCCAGCAGAGCCAGGGCCCTCACAAAAGAGAGGACACACACACACACACACACACACACACATACACACTCACCATTTGTACAATGATCAGAGAGATGGAGGAGATGAAACTCTAGTATTACACATACTGTGGAAAAGATAGGGCTGTTTCTCTCAGCCTGACTGCAGAAGCCTCAGAGAGCCATATTAGGCTCTGTCTGTAAATGACTCTCATCAGAGTTGTCCTTGTTCAAATCATCCCATTGTATTCATTTCTCCAGCAGGGATACCAATTCCCTAGTATATCCATTGGGAGACCAGCTTGCAACACAACACTGAACTGTAGTGATTAAAACCACAACACATGTCTTCTCTGTAAAATTTTTTCACCTCCTGAAAGTGTTAGACCCATCTGGCTTCCCACATACAGGGTGAGGTCACAAAACAGAGGGCAGTCATTGGCAGGACACAGGTGTGGTCTTCCCTGATTTCTACACTCATGCAGTAACACAGAGATTCATGGCTTGCCAGGTTGTGTGAAGACATCTTTCCCTTTCTGAGGACCATACCTGGCTCCAAGGCTCCACCTGCCACTCCTCACAGGGCTTGGGGTTACAGCTCATGCTCAGTGGGGGAGGAATGCCGGCCAGGAACTGGCAGTGAAATGGCCTCAGGTTCCGGTGGTCCCGGCTGTCCACGCACTGAATCTCACGTATCTTGAAGCCCCCACTGCAGTTTCTGGAGCACTGTACGGAGAGCAAAAGCAAAAGCAATCTCTGAGTCATTGGCATCAGGCCTCCCTTCCTTCCTCTTGGCCATGGAGGTACCAGGCATCCAGTCATAAAGAGGGGTTAGGTCTAGTTCCAGTGGACCCTGCTTTCCCTCCACACCACAGAGCAGGAGGCACCCGAGCAGCTCCCCATATTGGGAAACACATGCATAGAAGTGTGAGGGTTTTGAGGGCCGACAGAGCTGGGTGAGAATTCCAGTTCCACCCACTAGTCATGAGCCCTTGAGCCAGTCACCAAAGTACGCTGAGGTTCAGGTGTCCCATCTGTAAACTGGGATCATAACTGCTACCTCACAGCTGTGGGGAGCTTATAGACCCTGGGCCTGGAGTGCCTGCTGGTGAGTGGGCATTCCCTTTACAAGTGAGTATTCACTGGAGGCAGAGTGGCATGCATACTGCTTCCCAGGAAGGCGCGTTGCTGCTAAGCCTTCTCTGCCTTTCCTTCAGAATCCTGGTTTTCTCTATGATGCTGGATGCAGAGTAGGTTACTATGTCTCTCTCATCAAGGGTCTTGAGTAGGGAAATAAACTGAATAACTACTCAGTGGTTTGACTCATGGGTGTGAGCAAACCTTGTCCTTGTCCCCACCCTCACCATTCCTCCTGCAGCCATCACTGAACGTCTTCTCAGCAGGTGCCCCTGATAGCCATTAAACAGGCCCTACTCACTCCCCTCCTCTCTGACCCCACCCCTTGTGCAGAAGCCCAGGTCTGCCAGAAGGCTGCTGACTTCCCTAGGACCGTGATAAACACTGAGGGGCCTGGGTCACCTACAGCCAGAGTTTATGTGGGCTGTTCCGGAGTGCTGCTTTTGTTGACTCTGACCTCTTGGATTTTGGCAGCTACCCCCTCCCCCACCTACAAAGATTTTATCTGAGCATAACTTGGGCTTCTAGAACTTGCTTTCTAGTCTGTTTAGAACCCCAGTGCTTGTCACACCCCTTCTGCTTATCTTCCCTCTGCAGACTGGTGTCTTATGGCCAGACGTGGCCTGACTGGTCTAGTCATGGCTCACACTGAGGTGGGGACCCGAGGTAGGTGGGATGCAGGCTAACATCTGTGCTCGTCAGCCCAGGTTCATCTCCAGGTTCTCCTCGGGTTAGTACAATGTTCTTGGGGTTCCCATGTTCTGAATGTTCCTTCCTCTGTTCTCTGCATTATCCACTACTGCTTTTTTTATTAATGCCTCAGATTCGGTGGCACCTCCTCATTCCAGGAGGTGTCCTCCTGGAATACCTGATCTAAAGGAGGTGATTCCTCTTGCAAACTGTCTCAGCTCCTCTTCTGTTTTCATCCCGGAAAGCTAAAATGCAGACCATCTTTTATTGATTTTGTCCATCTTTCGATTATCTATCACTGCCGTGAAAGCAGAGCCTGTCCCGCCCTATCCTGCATTGCATCATGAGTCCCTAGCACAGGGACAGGCATGGCAAAGATGGCCATTATGAAGCTGTTGCATCAACATTGAATTCTGAGAAAATGCCAGCTGGGAGGGCTCCCACTGGACTAAAAAGATCTCTGGTAATCACAGGATAAAGAACATCTTTCTTTACCCTCTGAATCCTTCCATCAGTGATCTCATTGGCAGTCTTGGCCGACGAACAAGTCACCAAGAAAGTGTCCCTTGCTATAAGGTGTATTTTCATCTGGCTCTTCTCTCTGCAGGATAAAGACCACATTGTCTTTCTGCCTATGGTGGAATAGCCATGATTGTAGGGCTGTGGTTGAGGAAAGAAAATTCCTTAAGACTTTTCGGAAGAAATAGACTCCAAAATGCAGCTCCCCCTTCTTCCTCTGATTGGCAGATTTCACCAAGTCACCTGACTTCAAACATTGGTCTGTAACTTGGAAACACGTGGCCCAATGTGGCAAGGGGAAGATTGATGCTCTGATACTTCCATAAATCAAGTGTGTTTAGGTTATCAGAAATAAGCAACTTGCCAACAGCTTCCTAAAAGTACAAATTAAAAACGTTATTTTCCTGCCACATCTTAAACACATAAAGAAAACCAGTAACAGCAAACTTAAAATTCACCACAGAACAAATGAGAAAGCACACTAATAGCTTCCACTGAAAGCAACTATTTGTCTGACAAAATAAATTTCCAGGGAATAGCACATAGTTAATTAGGAAATGGGAATTTAAAAGACAAGCAAAAAATGAGATTACTTTTTAATTTTCCATTTGTTGGTCTAATCTGTTATTTCTGAGTTTATTTTTCAAATTAGCATTACTCTTTCTCAAGAGTATGTTCACATTCAGTGGGAAATAAAGTTTAGTAATATGCTGAAGTAAGTAATAAGGGAAGACACTCATTAAATCTATTATTTTTCTATTCCATTTTCAAATAAGCCTCTGATTCTGCTAGCAAGAGGGAAGGGAAGCGACAACATAGTAAGTCACTCCAGTTCTAATGTTCTTTTGCTTTTGTGCATATTCATTTTCTCATTGCCTAAGAGGAGGGCCGTTTGTATTCCTGTTTTTTTTAACCTAAAGCCTACAAACCAGACTGAGGACAAGAGGCAGGTTGATGAGAACAGAAAGACTGACTGTTGAAACCAAACAGGCCTGATAGTATCCAGTTACCACATCACTACATCAGTTTAACTCCTGTGATTTGCAAACCAAATTGAGTTAGAATGAAAACTAGCCTTAGCTTACTGGGGTCACTGGCAGAGGTAAAATGAAATCATAATCTTTTCCTTCTTGTGCTATTTTTGATGTATGAAATCATCCTAATACACTTCCCAGGCTGGACTCCTACAGAGTGTTCAGAGAAATATAGCACAATTAACATACATAGGATTTGGGGACCAACAGACCAAATCCATGTATGGACCTGGCATCAAGTGGCTATGTGACTGTGGATTAATGACTGCACTTCTCTAAGCCTCCATTTCTTCATTGGTATTCAAAAGAGGATAAACTAGATGATTAAACTATGCCAGCATTCTAGAATGTCATAAATATATGAGATCACTGAGTTTGTGCTCCGTTTCGATTTTAGAATACTTACTTTCTTCCTCTGAAAGTTACACATCAAATACTAAATCAGGATACAAAAAGAGTTCCTTTCTGGCCTTTTTTTTAATGCTAAACACATTTATAAGACCCTTAAATAATTCAAAGATCAGATAGTTGCAGATGTGTGGTCTTATTTCTGGGTTCTCTATTCTGATCTATTGGTCCATGAGTCTGCTTTTGTACCAGTACCATGCTGTTTTGGTTACTATAGCCCTGTAGTATACTTTGAAGTCTCTTAGCCTGTTGCCTCCAGGTTTGTTCTTAAGTTATTACAACAAAAGCAAAAATTCACAAATGGGATCTAATTAAACTAAAGAGCTTCTGTACAGCAAAACAAACTATCAACAGAGTAAACAGACAACCTACAGAATGGGAGAAAACTTTGGCAAACTATGCACCTCAGAAAGCTCTAATAGCCAGCATTTCTAAGGAACTTAAATTTATACCAAAAAAAAACAAACAACCACATAAAAAAGTGGGCAAAGATATGAACAGACACTTTTCAAAAAAAGACATACATGCGGTCTTCAATCATATGAAAAAAAGACAGAAAAAGATGGGCAGAGGCCACCATGGAGAGTCTTGTGGTCTGGACATTGGTGGTCTTGGGATCATTTCTTATATGGTCCTAAAGGCTTCCATTTAATTGCCACTCCTCTAACCATTTCTTCTTGAGAATCTCTTAATCTGAAATGCCCAGGGGGTGTCAAGAGAGGGTGATGGTTTAAACATAGAAAAAAATTATATAAAGGGTAAAATAAATGCAGGGATATTCAGTGTATGGTCCACCTTTCTGCTACTCAATTTTTGCCTTCCAAGGATGAAGCTCTCCTATAACACACACTTCTAGGTTTTAACTTTTGCACACTGGACTTTAGTAAATGTTTCTGGGAATATGCTGTGTATGAAAGTATGGTTTGTATATATTTAGGAAAACAAAGGCTATTCTCCCATTTTACTCATTTGTAAAAATTCAAATCCATAAAATGCAGCATTTGTCACAGACAATCTGTAAAATTCAATAAACATGGAGACAAGAACTAGAATAAGAGAGAAGGATTAGCTAGCAAATACATGAAACCAAGGCCATAAGGAAAGCCTGTCACTTCCTGTTATTTTCCAGCAAATAACTTAGATAATAAAGTTAACTACTGTTAAAATAAAATGTCAATGTTGCCTATGTGGGAAGAAGATTATTACCAAAAAAAAGTAAAAATCTTTCTGATTCACTTCAGAAATAATCAAGATCTGCTAGATGTAGCTATGAAAAGGGCAGTGTTCATTCTAACAGAAGTAATAAAAGGGCTGTCAAGTCAGCAGTTCCCAAAACTTCAGAAGAAACAGACAAAATGTTCAGTGAGCAGTTCCCAAAACTTCAGAAGAAACAGACAAAGTGTGCAGAGCTGCAGATGATGCATGGTTTTGGTGTCAAACCCAGCTGACGATTTTTCAAGCTCATTTTTATTTCTTACTACATTTTTTCCATCACAAGAATCACTTTTTATCCCATATGAATTTTTTTTTAAGATGGGGTCTTACTCTGTTTCCCAGCCTGGAGTGCAGTGGCAGAATCTCAACTCACTGTAACTTTTGCCTCTTGGGCTCAAGTGATCTTCCCACCTCAGCCTCCGGGGTAGCTGACTACAGGCGTGCACCACCAAGCTGGGTAATTTTTTGTATTTTCAGTAGAGATGGGGTTGTGCCATATAGCCCAGGCTGGTCTTGAACTGCTGAGGTCAAGTGACCTGCCTACCTTGGCCTCCCAAATTGCTGGGATTAGAGGTGTGAGCCACCACGCCCAGCCTCCCTCATATAAATTTTAACATTCTGAAACTGGCATGTGTCTTACAACTGATGTACATATTAATTGTACAGTGTTTTTTTCTTTATGAAAAGCTATAATTAAAATGACATAATCCCCAGGTGATAGTTTCTTAGAATTGAGACTATTCAATACTAGTTTTGGGATCAAGTATGTATCAGTGATTTTACTCTAAAGCCCTGGTTTATACTAGGCCTATACTAATTTGTACTAGTTTATACTAAAGCCCTATTTAAGTATAAGCCCTATTTATACTCTAAGCCCTAGTTTCCTTAGTGGGAATTATAAAGTCCTGTATTATGGTAAAAATAAAATCGTTTATCCAAAGCTTCTGTGCAATTTCAGGCATGTGGCAGTACTAGCATCCATGCTAGGTCAAGTCCTCCAGAGTTCACGAACACATTGAGCACCCTGACTGCATAGTACTGGGGAGTGAACACCTTCTCAGACCAATTTCTCCATTGGCAGGGCTTACTTCACTATCCTCTGCACAGGCTTACTTCCCAAGCCCAGAAAGCAAGAGATTAGTAAATGTCCAATAGCCAGCCCTAACTTTTACCTAGAGCTCAACAATTTTCCAGGGCGTTGTTTGAATGGTCTTTTATCATGTACAGAGTTTATTACACACATTTTGTCTTTTGATCCTTACAACAAGTCTACAGGGTAAGTACAGGCAATATCATCCACTTCATTTCAGGGGTGAGAAAACTAAAGCTCCTAAGGAGTTAGATGAATGGCCAGTGTCACATGCTGGTTAGTGATTATGAGTAAATGCTCACTTGGCTGGCAAAATAGTGTGGGGGACATTGGAAGTAGAGGCAATGGCATGAACAGAGGCTGTGAACCCACACGGCTTGTCTGGGAACAGTAAGTTGGTCAGAGTGCTAGAGCAGGGGATAGGGGTAGATGGAGAAAGATGGGCAGAGACCACCACGGAGAGACTTGAGGTCTGGACACTGGTGGTCTTCGGATCATTTCTTACATGGTCCTAAAGGCTTCCATTTAATTGCCACTCCTCTAACCATTTCTCCGTGAGAATCTCTTAGTCTGAAATGCTCAGGGATGTCAAGAGAGATTAAGCCACAGAGATTAATCAATATATCTGCAATCCTATAGGCCATGAGAGAGAGAGGCCATGAGAGAGATTCTATAGGCCAGGCAAGGAGTCAAGCCAGACTTTCCTTAGGAGGCCGGACCTCAGAAATGAGCTTGCTGATGTCTCATCCAGGGTTTGCACTGGCTAGAGTCCCTTAGGCTAGAGCTGAGCTTCTCAAAACGCAAGCTGTTTCACACATCTGTCCTTTTCATAAGCCATGTAATTTCCAACGAAATGATTATTCCGAGTGAGAGCAAAGTGGAACTTTAGGACTTGGTCAACATTTGGCAAGCTCAGGGGTAGGACATATTTCTTGAGATTTCTCTGGCTATGGAAGAGAATTTGTAGCCAAGCTTTCAGTCTTTATTGGATGCTGAGTTTGTTATGAGTTGGAAGAGAAATAAAAAAGAACCAATATTGATTCTAGAAAGAAAAATGTTACAGAAACAGAAAGAAGATGGTAATTTTCTCAAAGAGTAGCCTCATAACCCCTTTCTTTCCAAAGATCAGAGCCTTGCTTTGGGAAAGGGTCCTAAAGACTGACCGTCAGACAGGAGCATCCCATGTTCCGGACTGATGGTAAGCTTGCCAGGAGAACCAGAGACGGAAAAGCCCAGTGCAACACCTCTTGGTCCTGTTTGTCTGGGGACATGAACTCTTCACTAGATGAAGAAACTAATGTCTGGAGGTGACTCCAGGCTTCTGAGCTAAATCTCTTGGGTAGCTCTTTTCCTTTCTCCTGTGTCTCAGCTGTCAAGAGGAACCAGCTCCCTGGAGAGAAGACGGGGACCCAACAGGCTTCCTAGGGTTGAGCATGTATGGTAAACAGGTATATGCACAGCTCACACCTCTGTACTCCCTACCTGCCAACTGGCCCTCAATCTCACCGTGGACCAATGTCTTACAGCCTTGAAT
This sequence comes from Ateles fusciceps, assembly GCA_036589455.1. Taxonomy (NCBI): domain Eukaryota; kingdom Metazoa; phylum Chordata; class Mammalia; order Primates; family Atelidae; genus Ateles; species Ateles fusciceps. Next base: position 9,321,686 of record JAZHEH010000572.1, on the reverse strand, counting down.
TATCTCCCAAGGGCTGGCTAGGCCCTAGTCCAGAGTGACAAGCAGATCAGGTCTCGTTAGTGTCCCAAAGCACCAAGGCTAACTAATCAGAAAACCTGATACATTATTTTTCCACAGATAACTATGCAGACATCACAACAAAATGAGTAGTCACGGTAGGATCAGCAAAGATGGTAAAATCGCACTTTAAAAAGATCGCGAAGGCTGGGCACGGTGGCTCATGCCTGTAATCTCAACACTTTGGGAGGCCAAGGTGGGTGGATCACTTGAGTTCAGGAGTTCGAGACCAGCCTGGCAAACATGGTGAAGTCCATCTTTATTAAAAATACAAAAATCAGCCACGCGTGGTGGTGGGTGCCTGTAATCCCAGTTACTTGGGAGGCTTAGGCATGAGAATCGCTTGAACCCAGGAGGTGGAGGTTGCCGTGAGTCAAAGATCACACCACTGCATTCCAGCTTGGGTGACAGAGTGAGACTCCGTCTCAAAAAAATAAAAATAAAAATAAATAAAAAGATCGGTATAGGGAATACACTTTTAAAGACAAAATTATTCTTTATATCTCAGCTTTCTTTTCATTTTGGGTCTGGCAGATTACACCATGTATTTGCTTTGCAAAGCACAGGTGATTCACTATTCAATTATATATGTGATAATATAGGATTATTTATTAAAATGCTAAATTTAAGTAATATAAAAATAGTATTGCATGCTGGAGAAGCAATTAATTATGCAAATTTAACTTTTCTGGTTTATCTTGTAAGAGAAAGGACAGACGGGTTAACATATGTGGGTTAGGAAAAACTGTACTTCTAAGACTTTTGTGTAACTTGAAGTAGGCCTATGGGAATGTCCATGATTTACTCATCCCTGATTTTATAAGAGGCAGAGGGAAGCAGAAAAGTAGGGCAAGAAAACAGACGTTAGTAAGTGCTTGTATAAGATTCCCTCCCCAACCCACTGCCCACCTTCCACCTCCAAGACACTGCCAAGCCTAATAATTTACCTTGCTCCAGTTTCCCACTTTCCAGCCAGCACAGGGACGGAGGTGGCATCTCTTTGCGGGGTCAGGTCTCTGGATGGCTGCGCAGTCAGAATCCATCTGGGTGCTGCACTCCACCCTTCTCCAGTAGGCCCCCAGACCACATGTGGTGGAGCACTGTGGCAGGGAAGGAGAGAGATGACAGAGGCTGAGGGCCACCTTCTCACACACGCCCCATCACTTGGATCCTGGAGACAGTTCTCAGTCCCAGCTGCTCACTAAAATTGTCCACAGAGCGTTTACAAAATTACCAACACTTGGGTCACCCAACCACACAAATTAATCTGAATCTCTTGGGGTAGAATCCAGGGATGATCAGCATTAAAAATAATTCCCCAGATGATTTTAACAAACAGCCACAGTTGAGAAACTCTGATTTGTATGTGGAAGGAAAATTCAATGCAAATGGAAATTTGCTTCCCTTTCAAACTTACCCCGGGCAGGCCAGGTGCAGGGGCTCATGTCTGTAATCCCAACACTTTGGGAGGCTGAGGAAGAAGAATCCTTTGAGGATCCTTTGATATCAGTCTGGGCAACATAGGGAGAACCCACTTCTAACAAATTTAAATATTAGCCAGGTGTGGTGGTATGTGCCTGCATTCCCAGCTACTTAGGAGGCTGAGTTGGGAGAACTCTTGAACCTAGGAATTTGAGGCAGCAGTGAGCTATGATTGCACCATGGTGCTCCAGCCTGGGTGCCAGAGTGAGATCCTGTCTCAAAAAAAAAAAAAAAAAAATTATCCTGGCATGATTGCCCAGGGGGCTGCAGGCAGGCTGCCACATTTCTTACCAATGCTGTTCAGAGTGGATGTCAGGGCCAGGTGTCTGCCCCTTGCCTCTCCTCTCTAACACTGAATGACACTACCTCATCTATTTCTCTCCACGACAAAACTGTGATGTAGACTGGTATCTTATAGTGTAGATAAAGAAACAGGCTTTGAGAGCTGACTTGGCCAAGGAGTTTTCTGTCTCTAAAACCCAGGACAATATTTGTTACAGTAGTGTACCTCAAACTTTAGAGACCATGTGAATCACCTGGGGACCTTGCTAAATACAGATTCTGACTCAGTGGGTCTCGGGAGGGGGAGGAGACTGTGCCTTTTCGCAAGCTCCCAGTTGCTGCTGATGCTGTTGGTCCTCAGATCACACTTGGAGTTAGAAAGATGTTAGAGCATGAGGCTTTTCATCCCGTGATCCACTGGTGGTGAAGAACTCAGTCACTTTTTCCCACACACACACACCTCATTCCCCTCAAAGTGTTTTTGTTTGTTTATAATACTTAAGTATCTCAGGTTTAGCATGGGGTCACTTTGAAAACTACACAAATGTCTGCCACGTAATTTGTTTGCTTTTATGTGCCTGATTCTTTACTGTAACTGATTTTTCTGGCATGCCCTCTCTTCTGCTCATTCTCATAAAAAGGGGCTGTTTCTGGACGAGTATCAGTGCTGAATTAAAAAAACACAGGGCGTACATTCCATCTTTGACATGCTTGAAGGTTTCTTTTGATAGGCTGTAAATAAAGACCAGACTTGTTTTTCTTGCTGTATCTTCACTATCCATATACTTTTTATTTTTTGAGATGGAGTCTTGCCCTGTCGCCCAGGCTGGAGTGTGGTGGCAAGATCTCGGCTCACTGCAACCTCCGCCTCCTGGGTTCAAGCAATTCTCCTGCCTCAGCCTCCTGAGTAGCTGGAATTACAGGTGTGTGCCACCACACCTGGCTAATTTTTGTATTTTTAGTAAAGACAGGGTTTCACCATATTGACCAGGCTGGTCTCAAACTCCTGACCTCAGGTGATCCACCCTCCTTGGCCTCCCAAAATGCTGGGATTACAGGCGTGAGCGACCACGCCTGGCCTTCACTCTCCACATAATGTTACGTTTCATTTTGTGGACGTTCTTGTGTTATAACACATATATAACATCATAGAATTCTTAGGTAGATAATCTGTAGATCACTGAAAGGGAAAAGTGGAAATTATTTTCTACTACATTATCTTTTCCAAGTGGGTCATTTATAGAGGTAATATGTTCTCCTCCTTAAAATTGTTTAGGATTTGATTTGTTTCTTTTGTAACTCCCTAGCACTTTCTCCTTTATATCATATCATGTATCTAGGTAATAGAGATAACAGGTGAAGTGCTATAGATTGATTGCACTCATGGCCTGCATTGCTCACACTTCCTTAAACCCATGCTCTTTGCAAGGGGACTTTGCAGCTTCTCTCATTCAGAGGTGGAATTTATTTCTCCAGCTCCTGAAACAGGGTCGTTCTTGTGACTTGCTTTCCATCCTTGCTCTTGGACCCCTGCCTCTGCTATGAGAGTAAACCTGGGCTGGCCTGCTGGAGGATGAGGGCTTAAAAGCTAGTGACCCTGTGGCGACTGACTGACCAACTCAAGGGTCAGTGTCCAGGTGTTCAGAACTGGAACTGATGCTGGGGGGGTCACATCAGCACCATACGAAACTGCTCTGAAATGCTGTGGAAAATTATGCTGTCACTTCCATTCTACATGACTATGCAGTTTACAGTTAACTGACTGGCCCAAGGGATCTGACTGAATGATGAGGCAATTCAATGAGAGGTGAGTTTCTATCGAAATAAGAGCCATACCCATGCACACTGCACAGCACTGAAGTTTTCTGTTTTGTAAATATGGATCAGAGCAAACACTTACTGAGTACTTCCTATGTGTCTGACACTCTTCTGAGTTCCTTACATATAGTTATCCCTTTTATCTCCTAAGTCATATGAATTAGGCTTTATTATCATCCTCATTTTATGGATGAGGGAAATGAGGTAGAGTGAGAACGTGCCGTTGGTTATTTACTGAGTCAGGACTAAGCCCCAGAAAGTCTGGCTTCAAGTTTTACACCTACTTACAGTGTTAGTTAACTCAGCTTTTATATTAATTACTTATTATTTGAAAGCACAATGAAAGGAATGTGCTGTGTCCAGTGGGGCTGTGCACAGCCTCCCACAGGCCAGAAGGCGGAAGGACCTTGCAAGAGTGACTTCCGATCACGTCCAAGGAACTTTAGAAATCACTTCCTGTTTTAGGAATCCAGAGAAGCTTTGTGCAGGATCAGACTCAAAGCTGATTTAAAAGGGCAGAGGAGGAGGGGAGAAAATTCAGGAGAGGACCCCAGCATGAACAGAGACACTGAGCTGGGAGAGGCAGGTTTAAGGCAACTGAGCAGTCTGTATTTGTTGAAGCTTAGGATGGATGAAGAAAAGCAGGAGGCAGTATGTTTTGAAAACTTGATTATGTAAGATTGGGAAGGCTGTTGGATGTTGGGTTGGAGTAGATTTTATCCAAACAACTATGAAATGAGGAGATATCAAAGACTTATGAGCAGGAGTTTGGAATGATTGGAAGAGCTTTTTGGAGGATAAATTTGGCAGTCTCATGTCTTGTGCAACAGCATGTGGAAAGATAGGAGAAGGGAGAGGCTGGAGGTGTGTAGACCAGCAAGGAGGCAAGGGCAGGTGTTCTCAGCAGGAGGAGTAACCGAGGTCCTTCACTCTCATCTATTGGCCATCATTGGCATTTGGGACTCAACAACTCTTCCTTATAAGGGACTTTCCTGAATGTCATGGGACTTTTATCATTCATGGCTCTCAGACATTGAATTCTATTGCAGCCCCTTCCACACATTGTTGTAAAAAACAAAAGCATCCTCCTTCATCTCTAAATTCCTCCTATCAATAGATTAGAAACTACTGGTCCTTAGAGTAACAGAGAAAATAAAGAGGAGAGGACAGAAATGATGAAGTGACACTGACTTGAAAAACTATTACAATTTTTTTTTTTTTCTGTAGGACAGAGGCAAATTAATATTGATGGTGATTCTAGAGGTTTTAAGATGTGGTGATTGAGGGGTAAGTGACTCATAACAGAGAGAGGCAACTACAAAGAAACAGCTTCAGGAATGGCAGAAATAAAAAGCAGGGGCAATAAGGAACTCAAAACTCAGTTTTCATTCTGAACCTTGACACTCTCTGACAGTTATTTATTATTATTTTTTGAAACAGAGTCTTGCTCTGTTGCATAGACTGGAGTGCGGTGGCTCGAATTTGGCTTACCGCCACCTCTGCCTCCCAGATTCAAGTGTTTCTCATGCCCCAGGCTTCCAAGTAGCTGTGACTACAAGCATGCGCCACCATGCCTGACTAATTTTTACATTTTTTGTAGAGACAGGGTTTTGCCTTGTTGCCCAGGCTTGCCTCGAACTCAAGTGATCCACCTGCCTCAGACTCCCAGAGTGCCTGGATTACAGGCATAAGCCACCACGCCACCCTTCAGTTCTATTTATTAAACAATTTCTCTCAAACTATGCACAAAGGGAGCAGGCACCAGGCCCTGTCACAAGGCCGGGGGGGACTCATGCTGAATGTGGAGCTCTATTCTAGTAATAATCCTTACAGCTTTGAAAAACTCTGCCATCAAAGCCAGTATTCTTTTTCCAGCCAAACTGCCTAGAATTCATAGCTGCTAATGGTCCCACCACTGTTGCCAGTTTTTTTTGGTGAGCTATGACGTATTCAATAAGACGGTTTATTTCCGTCAAAGCAAATAATGATGTTTGACACAATTAATTGTCTATTTTGATTCACTGTGATCAAAACGTTGTGATCAAAATGTGTTAATAACCTTTGGGCTCAAACAGTAATCATGGTTGATGCGTACTTTATTTTGGCTTAGCTCGCATGGATATAGTAATGTTTTGCTGAATTGATTAACATTTATTGATTGATTAACATGTATTAAATATTCTCAAGACAAAAATCATTAAAACACACTTAAATTCCATAATTCCACAACTGCTCTGGGATTTGGTGATGAATGAAAAGATAAGAGGATGGGAAAAAAAAAACCTAATATCCGGATCATGATACGACCATTTTGCTTTTAGAGACAATTTTAATTCATAGGACCACCACCCAGCAGACACCCAAAATTTAAATTAGTTGATTCAAATTGAATAGTCAATGACAGTCAAAATCCAAATGAATAGTGGTTCATGCTGATAATCCCAGTAGTTTGGGAAGCTGAGGCAGAATTTTGCTTGAGGCCAGGAGTTCCAGAATAGCCTGGGCAACATAGCAAGACTCCCATCTCTGCAAAAAATAATTTAAAAAATTATCTGGGTGCAGTGGTTGGTACCTGTTCTTTTCTACTTGGGAGACTTGGGTGGGAAGACTGCTTGAGCCCAGGATTTCAGGATTGTTATGAGCTATCATGAAGCCACTGCACTCCAACCTGGGTGACAGAGTGAGACCCTGTCTCCAAAAAAAGAGTCGATGAGTCAATGACAGACTCCTCTTCTCCTCTCTCTTCTTCATACCCCATATCCAATTATTTACAAACCCAGCTGATTTTAAATTCTAAATATATCTTAGATATATTTTCGCTTCTTCATCCTGAATATTCTTGCTATAGTTCTCATGCCTCATCTGGACTATTGCAATAACCTCCCAATAGGTCAAAACCCTCATCCTCATTGCTTCAGAATAGGCTATCTACAGTCAGTAACAGAGAGTGCTAGGTATTCTAGGTATTAACTATAATCCTTTTTCCTCTTCTGGGCACATAACTGGATTGCATTTCCCAGCTTCCTTGAGTTTGGTTTGGCCATGTGACTTAGTTCTATACAATGGAATGTAGGCAGAAGTGATTTGTCCCACTTCAAGACTTGCGGCATACAACCTCCTACAGGAGTGCCTCTATGCTCTTTTCTCTTTCTAATTGACTGGGATAGTGACCCCAGGGCAAACTTGATGATGGGAAGATGATAGAGCCATTGTCAGCATAAGTTCCCAAATGACTGCACCATCATCTACCATCATCAGCATCGAAGACTGGAATCACCTTGTATTGCCATGTGACGGAGAAGTCAACATCTCTTCCGGTGAGCCATCACTTGTTGGGCTGTATTTGTTACAGAAGCCTAGCCTTCCTAACGTGTGTGAGTGTATGCAGGTGTGACTTCTAATTACATGTGCATACTGCACATGTCATTCATAATTTCATGGTTCTGATGTCAATCCTACACATAGGCCTTTTATCACCTACTTTTTCATATTCTGTTGACCTAGGCTGTCTTATTCTCATGGCCCACAGTGTCATTAATTGTAGGTGCTTTCAGACCTTATCTCCATTAACTAAATAGCAAAGTACAAGTTAATTAGTAGCCTCCACTTCTACAACTTGTTTTCTTTGTTTTTTAGTCCACAGAAGCCACACACTGTCTAAACTGCGTCAACTGAAGGAACACAGTAGGCCTGCTTATCTGCCCTTTAGGGTTACCATATGATTTAGGGAGAAAAGCTATATCTTGAGAGTACTATTGGAAAGGTACTGGCAGATGCTTCTCCCCAGTGTTCCCTCCCCCATTCTGTAGGGCATGCTGAAGCACAAGTAGCTAGACTGCCTTTGGGTAATCCTAATGCTATCACTTCAGAAATGCCTAAACAGATCAATTTTATTTCAGAATATCTAGCCTGGACCCACTGTGGTCATAGAGGGACAATTTGCCTCTGTGAACTCAAAGTAACATGAGTGGCCTCAATGTTATTTTAAAGAACTTTCTTGTGAACTATGTGATTTTCTCATCTGATTACCCAAGGTCACCACATAACTGGGATTATTTTCATATGTAATATGACCAAAGAAGAAACAAATACAATCAAAGGCACAGAGGATGGTAATGTTTTCTGATTTGTAGAGCCAGGGGTCATGGGTTCTGAAGACCATCTGCCTGAGTTCAAATCCCCGCAGCTCACAGGTGTGTACGATTCCGGCTGGCTACTTAAATTCTCTCAGCTTCAATTTCCTTGCCTCTAAAATAGGGAAAAATATTACCAATCTCCTGGGACTGTGATGAGGATTAAATGAGAGAATGTACGCTCCTTAGCATAAAATCATGCTTATAAAGCCTGATGCATGCTTTATAAATGTTCACTGTCAACATCCTTCTCACTGTCAAGGGCCTGATTAGGAAAGAAACAGGACTAAAATGTCAGGAGTCATGAGACCTATTCATCTCCTTCCTTCAACAAATTGACTTACTGTGGGCAGGAACATCTTTTCTACCTCGGAAGGTGAATTCTTTACCTCCAGATGGAGATGACAAGATGTTGTTCCACTGACAGGAAATATGATAACTCATTCTATAAATCAAAATAAATCAAAGTGGAATACTAGCTCAAATGCAAACAATTAGAGTATTTGATGCAAGAAATTTTGGAGGTTTGAATTTACCTATTTATTGCTTCTAGTCAATTCCATGACCAATGATGCTGATTAATTTATAGAAAAGAATTTTATGTAGTTAAGTTATCAGTTGGCGCTAAGATCCACTAGAGAGCAGATCAGAATGGGGAGAGATAGAAGGTTTGTCATTCAGCTGTGTCCTCAGACAAATCACTTAACTGTTACAAATCTCTTTTTCTATTTGTAAATTGGTATCAATGAGACACTTACCTACTCATCAGGATGATCAAAAGGAAAAAATAAGACACTACCTGTGAAAGTGGTTTGGAAATTAACATGCTTTATAAGTTATTATACTTACATTGTTTTTATATTAGCTGCTAATAGCTTACTTCCCTTTAGCTGGGGAGATGAGTCATGAAGTGTCATAAAAATGCTGATTGATTTGAACCTGTGATTACTTTGCTGCAAAGTCCTCTTTTGCGTTGTTACATTATATTAACAAGTTTGTGTACTGCATATTCAGATTTCAAATAGGTGAGAAATGATTTTGATGCTTCAAAGGATGTAATTAGTTCTAGAAATGGAAAAACAAATATCTAGCCAAATTTCTGGAGTGTGAAAATAGAGGCCAGCATGATTTCATCATGCTTATTTTCTTCTTCCTCTATATTCTAATTCTTTCAATAAGCCAAAATGATTGTTTTAAATGTAAGCACTCAAACAGACCAAAAAGAAAAGAAAAAAAAAAAAATCACTGATACGGCAAGCTATACAATTGTTTTAACGAGTTTTGTCTTAGATGTCCATTCTATCTGTGATTACTTCACAATTCTAAACCAAACCTCAAAATTAGGTTTCTGATTGAAATGTGAACTCAGGCTTTTTTAGTCGTCTTTCATCACAGGATCTTTGCAGTTTATAGCTGGAAGGGAGATTAGAGATCATTTACACTAGGCTTATCATTCTGCCGGCAAAAGCAGGCTCAGAAACATAGATGAATTCACCATGATCACACAGCTGACTGACCAGCCTTCCTGGCTTAGTTCAGGGCACTTTTCACTGTATCTTACTGCATTTGTTCTGCTTCTCTATATATAAATTTTTAGCTTCCTTTTCCAGTGACATTTTAAGTCAAGCCCCAAACAGTTGGCACTTGAACATGGACCATCCGTGGGTCTTCACTGGTCATTTTACATGTCTCTGTCATGTATCCCTGACCTTAAAGCAGGTTTCTTAAGGATGGGGACTGCATAATCATTTCAAAAGGCTGCAGAGACGTTATTCTGTGTGATCCACACAACATCCCTATGAAATCTACAAGGCAGGAACTCTCATTTGCTTGTGGCAGGTAGAATCAGATTAAAAGCTAGACAATACATCTATAAAACTTCACAAGTTATATAATTTATAGAATTTTTTTCCATTTGAAGAGTTAGGGGGGTAAGGAGGGAAATGAGAGCATGGTTCTGATTGTTTCCTTTTGTTTTCATAGGAGAATGTTTTAATGCAAGTTCATTTTGAAATTTTCACATGAATTTAACACTTCTAGCTTTTTCCATGTAAAACCAGGCCTGGGGTAGGAAATGTCTTACCTCACTCCAGTTTCCAACGATCCAATGTGCAGAGCCGTGGCCATTTGTGAGCTGTTTGTAATTGGAGGCATTCAGCAAAAAGCCCTCGGCAATCAGACTTGTCGCGTCCTCCTCAGTCAGGACTGGTTCAGAACTTTTTGTTTGATTCATGTTGTTTGGAAGTTCCAGGTGGTTATGGTTTGCTGTGTTTTCTGAGGGTTCTGGTTGGTGGTCTCCTCCCAGAGGGAGTAGAGTATTGGCTGGCTTTTCAGTAACCATCCCCTCAACTCTGGGTGTCCCATTTTTTAGGGTACTGGGCCTTTGGCTGGGAAGCAGTCCTTCCATCACTGTGCTGAAGAGTGGCCATGGAGAGTCCCCGCTGAGATCTGGTGTTAGGGGAGGTGCAAGTGGCATTTCTGTACTTCTTTCCACTGGAACATCATTTCCAGGTACTCTGATCTTGGTCCGTATTACAGGGTTGCTTTCATCTTTGTCCTCAGGCTCTTCCCCTGTCTTCCCCTGAACCACTGTGAATCTCCGTTTCTGGACCTCTGGTTAAGGTATTGTAAAGTGGAGTCACAGGCCAAGTCATGGGGTTGCTAGAAGATGACAAGTCGGAACCACTTGTTGTTGTAGCTACAAGGCCTCCCTCCCAGGTAGGACCAGTATCTGAACTGGAAACATTTTTATCACTTGGCTGGATGCTCAAGGATGGGGAAGTGGGGGATGGGCTGGGAAGTGCTTCCGGTGGAAGTGAGATAGCGAGAACTCATCTCAGGTTGGGTTGAGCTATTTTGCCACTGTTTCCCATCCAGGTCTCCTTCTTTGGAGGCTGTGGTAGGACTAGGGCTGCTGATTGCTGGAGTGCTTGTGCTCATAGACTCAGGGCCTATAGGTGTGGTCAGCATTCTGGGCCTGGATGTAGGTGGAGGGATGGGCTTTAGGGGGTCTTGCTCAGGTGTTGGTGGGTTTTTTCCATTGAAAATTGTGCCTTTGTTGTGTTTCAGACCCCCTCCGGCTGGATGGGCATTGCTGGAGGCCACATAGAGCTCGGCTGTTGGGTTTCCTTGTCACATCGCAGGGTTCATCGTGGTTCTTGGCACATGTGACACTGCGAATCCGCACTCCACCACCACAGGAAACAGAACACTGGAAGAGAGAAACAGCTGTTACCCTGGTGAGAAAAGATGCTTTTTTCTCATGGTCAGGTTCATAACAGATCAAAAGAGGCCTGATGGAAACTGAACTATACAGCTAAAATTGCCTGCTAGCGCTACATTTTGTTTCTGTGCTCTTTCAGTTTTTCATGGATATATGTATCTCCTGGAGACCAGCTGGGGACTCAGGCTCAACTGTTTATTCTTCACAAACTGAAAATTTAAATCGTGATGTAGTCAAACTGCAGTCCCTTTGGGCTGTGAAAGGTGGATGCTAGGATCCACAATGAGTGCCACGCTTTACACAAGTGCTGAATCTTTTAAAGAGCTAGTAAGTCACATTGTCTCTTCTCTGGGATTGTGATTTTATTAAATTAATGTATAAAGTTCGCATATTCTCTGGAATATGCAAGGAATATTAGGTATAAGGAATCTTTCCCTTTACATTTAGAAAGCAACAATCATAACTCACACATTTTCCCCAGGTACCTTAAGCTCCATTTTTACTTGCCTGTGGCAGGTGAAATCAGATTAAAAGCTAGACAGTCACCATACTCATACAGGTGCATAGATCCAAGACCTATTCTAAAATTTAAAGGTACATAGTTAATCAAAGGTAGGAGATAGCCTTTCCCAAGGAGTTAGGTGAATCCCTTAGCATGGCACTGAGGTACACACTGGGGTACTGGTAGGTGCCCCTCCCCAATGTTCCCTTCACATTCTGTAGGCCGTGCTGAAGCCCAAGCAGCTAGACTGCCTTTGGGAGAATCCTAACAGAACAGGCCTTCCTCAGGATACACGGTAAATAATGTTTATTGCATCAATTTCAATAGTTGTGAATGGCACATATGGAGTTGCTATAAAACACTACATTTCTAGATATTTTGAAAAATCCATATTTTGCCAAACAGTTCAATTTTTAGCTCCCCCTTTCCAATGGCATTTTAAGTCAACCACCAAACAGTTGGCACTTGAACACAGACCACCCGGGGGTCTTCCTTGGTCATTTTATTTTTTTCTGTCATGTATACCTGACCTCAAAGCAGGTTTCTTAAGGATGGGGACTGCATAATGATTTCAAAGGGCTTCACAGACATTATTCTATATGATATACACAACATTCCTATGAGATGTACAAGGCAGGGACTGTTATTCTGCCTTCCACAAGTGAGAAACCTGAGACCCAGGGACTCACTTGAAAGGCAGCAAGTCAGTCATAGAATAAGCATTAGATTTATTCCACCCTGATTCCAAAACCTAGTGCAACACATTATAGAAGTAGCTGTCCATGGAGTTCACTCAGTGACTTTGAATTTATGAAAAACTATCCAAAGGTGGGAACTGTTTTTTATTCATAATGGAATTCAGAATAGTTCTGAGGACAGTGGTTACCTTGTACATATTGATTCAGTGACTCTTTTACCTGGAAAAAATATTAGGAATGGAAAAATTCTCACTCATGAGCTTCTGCATTTAGTTGAAGACCACTGCCTTCTCAAGTTCTATTTTCAATTTTCTCTAAGTAGGAACATTATATTATTGTAGAAAACCTCTCCTTTATTTTGTTTCAATCAAGCACAATCACTCACTGGTGTATAACAGCTCTGTGAAATCAGCTCTTCTGAAAAGCAGGAGATGCTGTGAGCACAGGAGAATGTGTAGCTGAGGGAGTGGCCAACTGTGGATTTGGGTTCAACCAGTAAAGCTGTGGATTTAAGATGTTCACAAAATCTTAAAGCTGCTCCAAGATGGAACTTACAGGTTTGTTTTGAAATAATAATACTAATAATAATTTGGGTGGAAATGATCCTTAATGCACATTCATTTCCCACCAAAGTGGAGGCTACCAACTGCAAGTATCGGAGCCCACCAGGGAGGAAACTGTCTCTTCTGGCACTGTCCATGACTCATTTCTCCCTGGACCTGGAAAGGGAAGGCAGGAGGTATTTATTTTCCTGGTTTGCTGCACTACTTATTCCCTTCTTGTGTAGAAAGATACTCTGTGCTCCATCTATTTTAGCCACTCTGAATCCCTCTCCATTTGTTACATTCCAATCTGAACTCGGATTTTCAAATTGCCACTTTGTAAAATTTATCAGTTTTGTATGTGTGAACACATTTCCATGCTGGCCACCTCAGGCAGGCTCAGTCTTGAGAGCTGTTTGATAACGGAGGCCCCAGCTACTGCCAGCTCTCCTCAGGCAGCAGGTGGCCCTCTTTTGGCTTCCCTTTCCATGAGGTATTGGACTAGATAGTAACATAATAGGAAACGCTTTGATTTTTCTTTTCCTTCTCCTCTTTCCTTTCTTCTCTTTGGCTTGTTTTGACTTGAATGTTACTAATATCTCTAAGGAAGTTAGCTTTACTTGTACACTTTTGCAAAATTTTTAAAATGCAAAAGTATAGGGGCATATCCCCTCCACCTACCTATTGAACTATTAAGTCAAAAAACTATAAAACCTCTGAGAAATAGCTTGAATTCCCTGATCTATCATATTAACTCCCTGTGTGATTCAGTGACTAAGCCTCAGATTCTTCACCTGGAAACAGAACTAGCAGCACCTACCTTTGAAGGCTGCTCTGCGGATTACCTTCAACAATAGGCTTAACAGAGGTGTCATAATATATGAAGACGATTAGTGATTGAAAGCTATTATTATCACTGTTCTAATAATGATGCTGATAATAGTGATAGTGATCACAACAAAGGTCTTGGGGTTCCCCAATTTCTACTGCCCTTGACGGTGACACACAGAAGTGTCTTATCAGGGAGGTGTGAAGTGAGCAGCCGTCTGGGTGAGGTAGGTGCAAGCACATGTCTACAAGATACTGTGGAGACCCACACACCCCACACTGGTTTACTGCTGGATATTTTTAGATTCAGACTTTCTAGAGCTAACAGATGGCTTTGTGGTTTTCAAATTTACAAATAGCAAGTACTAAGTAGTCTTACTGATGGTGTGAATTTGCTCAACCTAAAAGCAAGGCAGGAGTAAGGAATAACTACCATATTAGTTTGTTTTCATGCTGCTATGAAGAAATACCTGAGACTGGGAAATGCATAAAGGAAAGAGGTTTAATTGCCTCACAGTTCTACATGGCTGGGGAGGCCTCAGGAAATTTATAATCATGGTGGAAGAAGAAGCAAACATGTCCTTCTTCACATGGCAGTAGGAGAGAGAAGTGCAGAGTGAAGAGGGGGAAGCCCCTGGAAAACCATTAGACATCATGAGAACTCACTATCACAAGAACAGCATGGGGGAACTGCTCCCATGATCTAATCACCCCTCACCAGGTATCTCCCTCAACACATGGGGATTACAATTTGGATTACCATTCAAGATGAGATTTGGGTGGGGACATAGAGCCAGACCATTTCAGCTACCTAGCTGGTTGCTGAGTTAAAATACATTAGATTTTAATATTTTAAAACAGAGGAAGGTTCTTGAAGAGGAGTTCCAAAATAGCAGCCTAAGGGCTATTTTTGGCCCACTGCCTTGTAATCTTTGGCCTGTTCAATCTTAAAACTTACCAACCTACCAACCAACCAACCAACAAAAACCAAAAACCAAAACAGTAGCCAACATTTTAAAAATGAGCAATTTTATGTTAGTAAAATACCTGATTTTTGACTTCTTTTGGAAAGGCTGATAATCTTCATCTATTGCTCTCATTCTCAAATGGCAACCTAAAACCTGATTAATGAAGACCTGGGGTCTGGGAGTTCATACATTACTCAGTGCATCAACCTTCCATCCACATCTACTTTCCTTAGCCAGCATACTCTGAACCTTTCAAATAACCCATGATTGCCATTCCTTAGTTCTGGGGCACATTATGCCCATCTGGACAGTATTAGCTGTCCACCAAGCACATTGGGCCTGAACACAAATTTGCCTTTTCTCCCACTCACTGCAGAACAGGCAGTGCTGCTTTGTATTCAGCTCCATGCTTCCTCCAGTACATCTTCCAACTGTGTTTATCTCCTTAGGAGCTGTCAAGCCCTTCAGATGAGATAAATACAGTGCACAACACCACATTCCAAACTCATCTCAACTGGTAGTTTCAGAATTCTCCAAACGAATTTCAGCTATGATTATCGTGTGCCCTTACCTTGTAATTTTGAACCCTGGGCCAGGCAAGCAGCATGTTAACCTGTTAACCTGTTAACCTGTTCTCCGGGAGTCATTTTGCCCTCACTTGTCACCACTACTGGATTCAGGCCTCTTGTGGGGGGAACCCACCGAGAAAGAGGTTTGCTCCCAAATTTGTCAACTCCACCCACCTGTGGTGCACTGTAGGGGACTAGGAGGCTCACAATGGCACTGAGCTGTAATGCTGAGGAAGAATTTATTCAAAAACGCAGTTGGAATTTATCAGAGGGCTTGGGCTAATGGGCTGAGGAGAGAAACAGTGAATACTTCAGGGATTGAAACATTTAATGCACAATCTCAGAAATTTATAAATGAATAATTAGATCTCATACAAACACCAGCTTTGAAAGTAAGCTAAAAAAAACACAGGTATCTGTTATGGGTTGAATTGTATCCCTCTGAAAAAAGATATGTCAAAATCCCAATGCCGTTTAACCTCAGAATTTGACCTTATTTATTAGAGATAGGATCTTTAAAGAGGTAATCAAGTTACACTAAGGTCATTAGGATGGGCCCTAATGGTATCCATATCAAAAGGGAAATCTGAACACAGAGATCACAGGCGGGTAGAACGTCATGTGAAGATGAAGGCAGAGGTTGGGGTGATGGGTGTACAAGCCAAGGAGCACCAAAGATTAACATCAAGCCATCAGAAGCTGAGAGAAAGGCATGGAGCAATTTGCCCTCACAGCTTTCAGAAGGAACTAACTTTGCCAATACCTTGATCTTGGATTTGTAGCCTCTGTGAGACAATAAATTCCTGTTGCTTAATCTGTCCAGTTTGTGGCACTTCATTAGGGCAGCCCTCAAAAACTAAGACAGTAGCCTAGATAATTTTTTAAAAATCAGGCCTGATGAGGGCAATCAACATAGCTCCCAGCTGGTTTTCTGTGAGTAGTTGTTGTAAACAGAAGTTCCTATATCTGTTCTCCAGGAACCCTGGCAGAGTACAGGCTACTGATGCCTGGGAAGAACTGAGATGTTGACACTAATGACACCCCACACCAAAAGATGGAGTGACAGAGTCAGATGGCCACCCCCACAGGGGTGCCTGGAACTAGGGACTCTAGAGGGTCAGCAACTCTCAAAAATGTCCCTATCCTTCCATGCTGTCTCTTCCCTGGGTTGGCAGGGACTTCACCTGAGTCTAGCTTTGCTTCCCATTTAGCAATAGACAGGCATTGCCGCTTGCTGCCATGCCTTCTGTCCCAAGAGCCAGAGAGGGCTCATTTGTGAACATTAGCATTCAGTCTATTGGGTCACTGGGCATTCCAACACCCCTGTGATCAGCTTTGTGCTTTATTGATTCCCAGTACCCTGGTTAAGTGAATGTTTTGTCTGTGTGTCATTGTCAGGCACAGGAAGGGTCGATTCAAGATCTTCCTAGCCTCTGGGTGTGTCTGCTTTTAGAGCCTCCACCCCACATCCCATCAAATATATTCAAATGCATCTCTCTGTCTCAAGTGAAATGTAATCTTTTGCTATAAAATACATTTGAAAGGCTTTATTATATTTTTTGTTTCATTTTTAAAAAATGTTTATGTGTACATAGTAGGTATATATATTTATTGGGTGCATGGGATGTTTGATACAGGCATGCAATGTGAAATAAGAGAATGGGGTATCCATCCCTTCAAGCATTTATCCTACGAGTTATAAACAATATCATTATACTCTTTATTTTAAAATGTGGAATTAAGTTATTACTGACTACAGTCACCTCATTGTGCTACCAAATAGTAGGTCTTATTCATTCCATTTTTTTTGCACCCATAAACCATTTCTTTATGGTTTGCACCCATTCCTACCTTCCCTGCAAACTCCCACTACTGTTTCTGGCCTCTAGTAACCATCCTTCTACTCTCTCTGTTCATAAGCTCAATTGTTTTGATTTTTAGAGCCCTAAAGTAACTGAGAACATGCATTGTTGCTCTTTCTGTGCCTGGCTTATTTCACTTAACATAACGATCTCCAGTTTATTCACGTTGTTGCGAATGACTGGATCTCATCCATTTGTATGACTCAATAGTACTCCATTGTGTATATGTACCACATTTTCTTTATTCATTTGTTGGCGGACACCTAGGTAGCTTCCAAATCTTAGCTATTGTCAACAGTGCTGCAACAAACATAGGAGTGCAGATATCTCTTTGATAGACTAATTTCCTTTGTTTTTGGTATATGCCCAGCAGTGGGATTGCTGGATCACGTAGTAGCTTAACTTTTACGTTTTTGAGGCACCTCCAAACTGTTCTCCATAGTGGTTAAACTATTTACATTCCTACCAACAGTGTACGAGAGTTCCCTTTTCTCCACATCTTCGACGGCATTTGTTTTTGCCTATCTTTTGGGTGTAAGCCATTTTCACTGGGGTAAGATGATAGCTCATTATAGTTTTGATTTGTATCTCTCTGATGATCAATGATGTTGAGCACCTTTTCATGTACTTGTTGCCATTTGTACTCCTTCTTTTGAGAAATGTCTATTCAAATCTTTTATAAAATGCTTTATTTTCTTCCTGTGTTTTCAAAATTATTCAGTGAGGGTAACATTTAATTTTGGGAAGGCTCTGATTTCTCAGCAATCATTATGCATAGTCTGAAATTCCAAAAAAATGAGAAAAGCCAGTCTACAAATAGTTTCCAAACACAAAACATTTCTTATAAATATTAAGAGCTGTCATATCGCTACATTTTGCGAGTATTTGAGATGCGGTATGGCAAAGTATTAAGAGTAGACCCTGTGCTGTCTGTATTCAAATTCTGGCTCCATGGCTTGGTGGTTATGTGACCTTAGACAAATTTCTAAACGTTTCCATGCCTCAGTTTCTTCATTTGTATTAATGAAATAGGGCTAAATAAGTCATGGTGAAGATTAAATGTGGTACTATTCACAATAGCAATGACTTGAAACTAACCCAAATGCCCATCAAGGATAGAATGCATAAAGAAAATGTGGCACATATACACCATGGAATACTATGCAGCCATAAAAAAGGATGAGTTCATGTCCTTTGCAGGGACATGAATAAAGCTGGAAACTATCATTCTCAACAAACAGACACAAGAACAGAAAACCAAACACCGCATGTTCTCACTCATATGTGGGTGTTGAACAATGAGAACACATGGACACAGGGGAGGGGAACATCACACACCAGGGCCTGTGGGTGTGGGGGTTTAGGGGAAGGATAGCAGGGTGGGGGACAGGGGGAGGGATAGCGTTAGGAGAAATACCTAATGTAGATGGCAGGGTGATGGATGCAGCAAACCACCATGGCACGTGTATACCTATGTAACAAACCTGCATGTTCTGCACATGTACCCCAGAACTTAAAGTATAATAGTAAAAACAAAGATTAAATGTTCTAATACCCATAAAAGTATTTAATAGATACATACATAGTAATAATACATACTAAATGCTTGGTATGTATTTGCTATTACCATGTAATTAAATATTGATTTCTGATTTTGCAGGGTCCTTTTGTTTTTATAGAAGCGATGCATGCATTGTTTTTCAGGTCTCAAATAGTTGTGCAGGCCCTTGAAAAATCTGTAGGCCCTAAGCACTGCGCTTACAGTGTTTCAAGCATAAAACGAATGAGTTCCCTGAGCTCAGGGAGGGGATAGGTGAAAACTTAGGTGGCCACAGACCAATTCCTTCAGCACATTTGGGTACAATTGATTGAGCAAGGTTTGCAAAATCAGAGTAGCATGGAAAGTAGACCCTTGTCTTCTTGTCTGATAATAAGTTAGTGAACATTTACTATTTACCAGGCACTATGCTAAGTGTTTGAATTATCTTATTCAATTCTTACAATAATCCTATCTTTCTAAATGACAACAGGCTAAGAGAGCATTAACACTGGCTCAAGGCCACACAATTAGAGATTGCCAGGGATGGAAAACCTAGAAAAATTACTACCCATCATGACTATTAGTCTAGTTACTAGGAGAAACAACATGTTGGTTTATAGTTGAGGAAATGGAGGTCCTATATGGAAAAATCATTTTCCTAAGACTGTATAATGTGCAATACAAGGTTATGCAATACAACATCAGAACCAAGATGGTTCTCTGTGATCTCAGCCAGGGCTCCTCCCACTTCCCTTTCTGCCAAGGATGTACAAATCAAACATCTATTAAGTACATGGTGGTTATCCATGTATCCATCCATCCATCCATCCATGTATCCATCCATCCATCCATCCATCCAAGGAAAAAGATGGCACAGATTTTTACAAAGTATCTGCCTGAACATTCTCTAGTTATATCCTTGGAGCCATTATTAAAAATCTCATATATTTTGGCAATTTGTTTTAAAGCTTTCTTTGGGAATAGCAAAGGTGTCTCCTAAAGAAGAGGTAACTTTCCATCTATCAGATAGAAAGAATTACGGAACCCACTGGGCTGTCCTTGTTGCCCTGGTTGTCTGGATGCACTGGGTTAATCCGAAAGCTTCATCAAAATAACCCTGTTATTCACATGTTCAGCATGTTGTTCTCTGCTCCCAGGCATGGCCACAACTTCTAGTTCACCACTTCAATGTCTAGAGCCCTTTTACTGTAAACTGCCTGAAATGCCTTTGGAAAGAGAAACTGTATAAACAAACACACACATCCTGGCTTCTGGAGTGTGCTGTTTGCCACACTTACACATTTGAACCCAGGAAGCCATGCTCTAGGGGCTGTGCCCTTCACTGCTAGACTGGCTGCCTCTCACAAGGCACAAGGCATGTCCCTGAAATGCTGTATCTAGGAAGTAAGGGAGCCACAATAACTTTGATACCTGGTCTCTATTTACAATAACTAGAATTCCCTTCTTTACTCTCTTAAGACCACAAAGTAGGGTGGGCAAAACTAGGATAAGATTCTTGGTAAAACCTGAGATTGGAGGTGAAAGTCAGTATCATCTAGAACATGAGCTTAGAGAAAAGAGGCTGGTCACAGGTGGCAGAAAAGTCCTACCTGGGGCAGCAGGGGAGAGAGAGAGCTCCGCTTTCTGATCCCTGCTGGGACGGGGGATCAGTATACCAACCTGGCATGGCTGAGCCCACTCTCCCCTCCCTGCTTGAATTGGTGGAGTGCTTTGATAGGGAAGGGAGCTCATGAATGTACCTTTTCTTTCTTCTCACTTAGGACAGCCCATGGAAGGTCGTTTTATAGGAGTCTAGAGGCTGTCAGTTTTTGGGCCTTTTGGACCAGTAATCTTACAGTTCCAGATCATGCAGGGTGGCCCAAATGACACACTGCAGAGCAAATGATGGCTGAAGCACTATCCTGCTTCAAATGATGTTGGTCTCCAGACAAAATCCAGATGATAAATATTGCCTACCAACAATCACTATGTCACCTGTCTTTAAAAATGTATCTGGGCATAATTAGAATGTCAAAGACATTTTATCATAACAGCAAAGTTCATTAGAAGATTATTAGTAAGACAGCAGAGAGAAGACAGGAAGACCCATTTGATGAATATTTTGATACTGATTTAACTAAAAGCCCTTCTAATAACATCTTCTGAATGAAGGCATTGGCTTAGCCCTTCTGCTCAGCTCTGTCAAGTGGAAGCTAGAAACTGTCCGTGTGTGGTCCATTCACTATGCAGTGGCCTGCATATGGAACCACAGACCCGAGTGTTTCTTACATCATGCCAACTTTTTGTCTCCTGTTCTCCAGTTAAGACCTGTTACTGGGAGTGGGTGGGAGGCTAGGGGAGGGATAGCAGGGGATGGGAAGATTGGAGAGGGATAATATTAGGAGAAATACCTAATGTAGGTGACGGGGGGGATGGAGGCAGCAAACCACCATGGCATGTGTATACCTATGTAACAATCCTGCAAGATCTGCACATGTACCCCAGAACTTAAAGGAAAATAAATAAGTTTTAAAAAAAGACATGTTCCTATGCTTCCCATAAAAATGAACACAATAAGAAGAATTCCTCAGCCAAATCTGTAATTGCAGTCCTCTGAAAAAGCATTAAGATGTTGGTAATTAGTAAATTCTACTTGACGAGAATTATTAACAGTTTTGGATGCAGCCAAGACATTTTTGGCAAACAGATTTAATAAACCAGTCACAATACTCCACTCAGCATTATTTTGACAACACCGTAATTTACAGACACCTAGGTTGCGGTGGACTAATAAGGCCGACCAGCCAAATGCTGTGATTATATCCCCCCCAGGAATAGCAAAAAGAATGTTTGGCTTATCACCAATGTGTGTACATACAAGGGTGCATGAATCAGCAATGCACCCATATTTGTATGCAGGTATATTTCTTTCATGTGTTATCTTTGTATTTCCTTTCCTTTCTTTCCTTTTTCTTTTCCTTTTCTGGATCCTATCTCTCCCATTGGATAGAAGTTCTTACCATCTAGGGACCATACTTTCTATTTTTTTTTCTTTTAAAATTTCACCTAGGTGCCCAAGAGAACATCCTGTACAGATTCAGAAGATAAGTAAACCTAAACTGTGGCATAAGCTAATAAAATAGAGTCTTGGAAATGAGGTTTTATCAAAGCTGCTGTATTTAAATGATTGTTTTGCTTTCAAATAGGTATCTTCAGAGATGGTACCTTTGCTTACACAAATTTTAAAATTCTTATTTCAGAGCACCTTTATAAGATGAAAAGCAATCTCTCACATATTTATAATCAAATATTATTTTTTAAACACAAAGGTTTTGATCACATTACTCATTTATCCATCAGGCTCCATTCTAATTGACTTTCTGTGGCATTCTCCTGAATCAGATATTGTCCATTTTCTCCTGAGCCCTCCCAGGAGTTCCTAAAATATCCACAGCAATGGTGGCATCATTGTTATTATTATTATTTTGGGACAGGGTCTCACTTTCTTACCCAGGCTCGGGTATAGTGGCATGATATCAGCTCACTACAGCTTCAGTCTCCCAGGCTCAAGTGATCCTCCTGCCTCAGAACCCCCCACCCCCGTAGCTGGGACTACAGACATGTGTCACCATGCCTGGCTAATTTTTTGTATTTTTCATAGAGATGGGGTTTTGTCATGTTGCTTTGGCTGGTCTCAAAAACCTAAGCTCAAGTGATCCTCCTGTCTCAGCCTCCTAAAGTGCTGGGATTACTGGTGCACGGCCAGTGGTAGCATTATTATGGGAAGCATATGGCCTCTCAAGGAAGCTCAAAAGATGAAGTCAGCATCCATCTCTAAACTCTGGCCTGTTAAGCTTTAAAAAAACAGGTATGTACTGGGGTCTGTTGGTGGGGGGATGGGGAGGGAGAGCAGGGGGTAGGGAGTTGGGGGAGGGATAACATGGGGAGAAATGCCAGATATAGGTGATGGGGGGGATGGAGGCAGCAAATCACATTGCCATATATGTACCTATGCAACAATCCAGCATGTTCTGCACATGTACCCCAGAACCTAAAGTGCAATAAAAAAACAAACAAAACAAACAAACAAACAGGTATGTTCTAGTCATTCCTTAGGTTGTTCACTGAACTGCACAGAGGGAAGCAGAGCTGAGGCCCTTGGAGACTGTGGGGACTTCCACTGATAAATGGGAGTATGAAAAGGCCTGATGAAACCAGATTCCACAGTGACCCAAAGAAAATTAAAGCCCGGGGAGCTTTTCATAACCTTCCAGCTGACTGATTTCCAATTATAGTCAGATAATTAGATCAAATTAATTTTGGGAAAAATGCAACATTTATTTCAACATACGTGGTTAATAATAGATGTTTTAAACCTTGGTCTGCTTTGGCCTTGACACATGGTGAACAGATGGATAATTTGAGGGGATTTTTCTTAGTGTCAAGTGACACTGCTTTGGTTTGGGGTAACTACACTGATGTGCTGGTCAGTGTTTTATAAACCACTTTCAGAGTGTGTGGGAGGTCCCTGATCTGCTACCAATGGTTTAACAACGGGCCCAGCCAAATTTCTGATGATTTATTAATTTGTGGTTGTGATCCTGTACCGGGGGGTCTACCTCACCCTTGTCAGGTAGTAAGCTGACCACTGAGCAAGTGAGAGCAAGATCCCGTGTGAATGGAAAATAAGCACTGGACACAGCAGGAAATGCAGGAGACAGGCCAGAGGGGGAGGAATGCTGGCTATTTTGCAATTTTACCTAGGGTCACTTTGGATTAGATAATGAGAAGGAAGGCAGGGGCTGATGAAGCATAAATAATGCCAGTTTCTCCTCTGAGCCCGGAGCTCACCTCACTCCAGTTGCCCACTGTCCAGTCCGAGGGGCACAGGATGTCTCTGTTACAGGAAAGGAGGGCCTTGGGCTTCAGCAGGTGCTGGCAGTCTGTGGGCGGGAGAGCCTGCTCGTCAGAGCCCATGGTCTGGATGCACAGCACGGTTCGCTTCTTCTCCCCGTGGGGCCCGCATGTCGCCGAGCATGCTTCCCACTCCCCTGCCCACCACCTGCAGGCAGACATGGACATGTGAGGGAAGATCACCAACTTACACATAATTCCATTCAACCACTGAGAAAGCAGGGGGCAGAAATGCAGACCACAGGGCTGGGAGGGCCATGGAGACCCTCCAACCCACTAGGGGGCGTGCTGCAGACAGGGCCGCAGTGTCGTCTATCACAGGTCCAGAGACTCAGCAGAACACATGGCATAAGCAGTTGCTATATAAGCACGTTTTTGAATGAGAAAAAAAAAATATATGCATGCCCTGTCTGTTCAGTAAGAAAACTGAGGTCCAGGGTTCTGCTGTGCAACTTTAAGCAAGTTTAAGCTTCACTTTCTCATCTATTCAATGGGTGTAAAAATATTTTTCTTTATGTGAGTGTTGTGTTGTGCATTAAATGAAAGACCAATTCATGTAAAGTGCATAGTACAAAGCCTGACACATAACAAGAACTCAAGCATTTCTTAAGATTTATTGTTATTTTGACCATGCTATTGAGTAAAAGAGTCCAATTAGACTCTAGGTCTCCTGACTCTTAACTGAATGTAAAGTAGGTATTTAAACACAAATTTTTAAATTATGTAGGAGGTGATCAACTGGGGACATTGCCTTTATTTATTTATTTTTTATCTCCTGCAGTCTAATTGTTAATATTTTCACTGGTCCCTTTGATAAGAAATGAGTAGAAAAAGAATAAACTTAAATAAAGTCATTTTTTACTCAAGACCATGGATTGTGGGCCTACTAGTTACATAAAAGTCATTTTTGAAAATGGCAGGAAGCCATCTCTTGTCGCTTGTCTCCATTATTGTGCAAATCTTCCCCAATACAGAAGACAGAACAAGTGTCTTCACCCAGTGTGGTTTGGGTCCATTATTGTTCTACATACAGCCTGCTTGTTCATCCCTTCGTATAATAATAAATGGAACACTTCGATTTTTCATGGAAAAATAGTACACTGGTAGAAGTCCTTCATTCCTGACTTCAAGAAAGCCTCTTGACTTGAGACAGCATTGCATTTTGGTAATTTTGAAGAAGATAAAACTTTTTACTTTTATTTTTATTTACTAAATATTGAATTTATTTATGTAGAATTTCTTTTGATTGTCATACTTTTAATCGCAAGTTACAAATATCAGAAGAAAGCAATTCCTCAATTCCATCATATTCTTCAGTTAATAAGTAATTGAGGTCACTTACTTATTGTTTGGTGTTTAACATCAGTGGATAAAGAGCTAATAATATTGGAACAGTATGATCTGAAACCAAATAAGTGCCCCACTGTATTAATCTAATTTCTTTGTTCTACCTCTGAGTTTTCTAAAGGAGGCCAGGCCAAGGGAATATATAAAATGCCGTTCTGTAACCCTTAGTCTGAGTTGATTGAAAGCCTAATTTACCTAAGTACTTGCTACAGCGCTTTCACCTATATCACCACACAGTGATAATGGACCTTCTTGTTTTCTCTTCCTGGAGTTTGCTCTACAGTCCCTTAGGGACATATTGCCTGTGCTTTTGCTATGGTCTAAATGTGTTCCCCAAAACATGTGTTAGAAACTGAATCCCGGATATAATAGTGTTGGGAGGTGGGCTCTGATGGGAGGTGTTTAGGTCGTGAGGGCTTTGCCATCATGAATGGATTAAGGCCACTTGAAAAAGGATTTGGGGGTGGTTTACCCTTTTACTCTTCTATATGAAGTCACGGACGTTTGTCCTCTGTTGCCCTTCCTCCTGCAGCCTTACGAGGGTGCAGCAAGAAGGCCCTCGCCAGACCAAATGCTGGTACCTTGATCTTGGCCTTCCAACCTCCAGAACTGTGAGAAATGTTTCTTTTTAAAAGAAATTTATTTTTTATTTTTATAGAGAAAGGGTATCGCTATGTTGCCTGGGCTAGTCTCGAACTCTTGCGCTCAAGTGAGCCTTCTGCCTTGGCCTCCCAAAGTGCTGGGATTACAGAGTGAGTCACCATAGTTGACCAAGAAATTAAGTTGTTCTGTATAAATTACCCAGTCTGTGGTATTCTGTTATAGCAACACAAAATGGACTAAGACAGCTTAGTCTTAGTCTCACAAGATTAAAGTGAAATCCATCTTCTTTTTTTTTTCCTGTAAAGGTGTTTCAGGCCCAGGGCTCAGGAGCCATGGTCAAGTTGTTCTCTGCTGTCCATCTCATTCTTTTAGGTGTTGGCCATAATCCCACCTCTTGCAGGAGATTTCTAATAGAATACTGTTTTTATATTTATGACAGATTTTATGTTTTATCTAAATGCCTGTTCTCAGTGTGTGTGTGTGTGTGTGTGTGTGTGTGTGTGTGTGTGCGTGCACACGTGCCTATGTTTCAGATCCTTGGAGAGCCTGTAGTTGTTCCAGAATTCTGGAAAAGTTTACTGTAGTTTGGATATGAGTCTTCTCTGAGATCAAGTAGAAGGGGTGGGTTAGAGACCCTCTGCACCTCTCTTTTATCTTTAGAAGAACCCCTCTTTATCAGTACCTTCTACTGATTCCCCTATCAGTATCTGCTCCAACAGCTCTGATCGCCAAAGAACCAGGACACCTCATTCTTTCTAACCTTCATTACTCAGATAACTGAAAGTCCAAATCTGAATTTGTTAAACTCTTGCTGAGAATAGTAATTTCTTTTAAGAAATCAATTTTTATAATGATCCTTTTTCTTTGTACTAATCTTTTTCCTAATAGAATTTACATTTCAAAATCCAATTCAACTGACAATTTCAAATTCTGACAAAACCATGACTACAGTGTAAGCACCCTTACCTCCTGGCCCTGTGTACACATGGTCTCCATATTCCCATTATATCCCATTCCTCCAGCCTCATTTTCTCTAGCTTTCTTGTCCCCTACACACACCACGCTCAGTCCCTTCCCTTCTTTCGTGGGCTTTTCCCAGTCTCAATGATCTCATTCCTTTGATTTAGATCAGAATATCTCAATCAGCAGAGATTTCCGCAGCTTCCCTCCCCAGGGGACATTTGGGAATCTATGAAGACATTTTTCATTGTCACAAATTGGTGGTGACAAGGAAGTGGGGGGTGGGTTGCTATTGGCATCTAGTGGATAGAGTCCAGGGATACCGCTAAACCTCTGACATTGCACGAGACAGCTTCCCACAACAACAAAAAACTATCCAGCCCAAAGCAGCAATAGCGTTGAGGTTCAGAAACCGTGATTTAAGTCATATGCCATTACTTTGTGGACTGATACCTACATGCAGCTGAGAGAGTCTTAAAAAATCACTGTCAGAGGTTTATTGAGTACTTTGGAAATGCTAGGCGCCATCACAGCTGTGGCCTAGCCGAGGTTTGCTTTGCTGAAAACCAAAGTTCAGAGAGAAGTCAGTAGGGAGAAGAGACTCAAATAACCTCTTTCTGGAGTCAGATACACTAAAATTTTAAGTAATTTCTTTCTTGACAGCCTGCTCTTTCCTGGAACATGCTCTACAAGGCTTTCATCCTGAAAGCCATTGGCTATCTAATACATATTTTTTATGTTTAGATAATCAAAAGCTTTTATTAAATCTTAAAAAAATCTGTCTGAATACTCCCTTGGGGAAGAATGCAGAATGTCGAAATTGGTTGTAAAAACAAGATATTACTGAAAAAAAATGATCCAGAAATAAATAAGATTAAACTTTACACAGGAAATTTTTTGGGAAAGGAAATGACAACTCCCAATCATGGGTGTGAACTTTTCAGAGATCATGGAAATTAGGTGACAAAAGAAGATATTGCAACTTGAAATTCATATACAAGGAAATTACTGTACTAAGTTTGCAAAAACAAACAGTATTAGTTTATTATTTATTTATTCTTAAAAAAGCAACTCGCCAGGCTTGTGGGCTCATGTCTATAATCTCAGCACTTTGGAAGGCTGGGGCGGTGAATCACTTGAGGTCAGGAGTTTGAGACCAGCCTGGCCAACATGGTAAAACCCCAACTCTACTAAAAATACAAAGATTGGCCCAGTGTGATGGGGGGTGCCTGTAATCCCAGCTACTCAGGAGGCTGGGGCAGGAGAAAATTGCCTGAACCTGGGAGGCGGAAGTTGCAGTGAGCTGAGATCGTGCCACTGTACTTCAGCCTGGGTGACAGAGCAAGACTTTGTCTCAAAAAAAAAAAGCAAATCAACTTAATTTCTTTTTCTTTAATCCTTTTAAAAATTTGCATACATGACTTAATTTTGGAGTCAGATTTTTCTGAGCATTCATAACATTTGTATTGTGTTTTAACATGAGAGAAATAATTTAAATGTAGGGAATTCCAGTTCTAGCACTGAAACCTGCATATCCACAGATCCGGGCAGCAGCATCATATAGTAGCACATGCAGAGGCAGCACAGCAGACAGACCTGGGTTCAAATCCCAACTCTACAATTTGTAGCTAAGTGACCTAGGAAAATTTCTGTGAAGGATTTAGAGTCTTCATTCATATAATGAACATAAATGTATCTACCAATTAGGGTGCTTACAGGATTAAGTGATATGTTTATATGGAAAGAGCTTGGAAAATAGTGAGTTCTTAAAAAGTGCTAGTTTTTAACACAGGAACAGAAAACCAAACACTGCATTTTCTCACTCATTAGTGGGAGTTGAACAATGAGAACACATGGACACAGGGAGAGGAACAGCACACACTGGGGCCTGTCGGGGGTGGGGCAAGGGGAGGGAGAGCATTAGGACAAATACCTAATGCATGTGGGGCTTAAAACCTAGATGATGGGTTGATAGGTGCAGCAAACCACCATGGCACATGTATACCTATTTAACAGACATGCACGTTCTGCATATGTATCCCAGAACTTAAAGTAAAATAAAAAAAAAAAGTGCTAGTTTTCTCTGCAGCCCTTCCCCCTAGGGTATGGCATCAAATTTCTCTGAGGCTTAATCTCCTCATATACCACCTCAGAGTAATATCCATACCCTGTCTTATGACAATTTCATAAATATCTGTAGAAGCGGAAATGCAGTCATAAATAAGACAGACTTTGGTAAAGTGGCCATTGATACGGTTTGGCTGTGTCCCCAGCCAAATCTCATCTTGAATTGTAGTTCCCATAATTCCCATGTGTTGTGGGAGGGACCCGGTGGGAGATAATTGAATCCCAGAGGCAGCTTCCCCCATCCTGTTCTCGTGCTAGTGAGTAAGTCTCCCCGAGATCTGATGGTTTTATAAGGCCACACCCCCTTGGCTTGGCTCTCATTCTGTCTTGTCTGTAGCCATGTAAGACATGCCTTTCACCTTCTGCCATGACTGTGAGGCTTCCCCAGCCACATAGAACTGTGAGTCCATTAAACCTCTTTTTCTTTGTAAATTATCCAGTCTCAGGTATGTCTTTATCAGCAGCATGAAAATGAACTAATGCAACCGTTATATCTGAGTGTTTCATGGAATTCCACTTAGTTTATCACACCCTGCTTGAGAGTGCATTTTCAGAAATTGTACCTGTATGTATTATAATATGCCTAATTAACATTCTCAGAAGTCAAAACTCTCTCAATTCATGAACTCTGTGGATTAGTAGGTGATGGACTAGCTTTAAGAAGCGCTCTCTTTCCTGGCTCGTTCTTCCCTGAGAAGGTAACATAACTGCAATTTCATATAAAACCTAGTGCTAGCCTAACCTTCCCTTGTCAATTCTAGTTCTTCCTGGCAAAAGAGCCATAGGAAGGAGCTACAGCAAGGTGAGGCAATGAAACAGTTCTGTCCTCCTTCAATCGTGGTGGGGTCCAACTCCTACCCAGAAAAAGGCATGGAGCAGAACAGAAAATAAACCTATATCTCTGAGATGAGAATAGCCTGGCCTCCGGGTCCTGCCTGAAGAGAAAATAAACCTCTGCCTCTGAGATGAGAATACCCCGGCCTCTGGGTCCTGCCTGTTTGGACCACTAAGAGACTGACTGCTCTGTTTTCACCTGGCTTGTCCTGACTCTGCTTTCTAATCTGGTTCTTGGATATTTGTCACATTGCAGCTCTTCTTTAGAATCCACCCTGTTACCTGTTTAATTTATGATACCAATGAGTCTCTCCCTTGTTTAAATGCCTCATAGTGTGTCTTCTTAGAACTGGGATGAACGCTTGGTGGACTCTGCAGCATAAATACATCCCTGTTTAAGGTTGCCAGAGAATGAAGACACTTTCTGGAAATCAACCAATATTCCTTCCTTTCTTCCTCCCTCCTCTCCCTCTTTCCCTCCCTCTTTGTATCTCCTTCCCTCCTCTTCTTCCTCCTCCCTTTTTTGCTTTCCTTTTTACCTCTTTCTTTTTTAGACATAAGCCTGTCATAATAACATCCCAACTACCTTCTATGACTCCAATCTCTTGAACCAATATGGTTAGCAATATCCTGAATAATGCTGAATATCTCTACAACAGTGGTGTCAACTGAGGACGATTTTGCCCCCACAGTGATGTCTGTCAATGTCTGCAGACATTTTCAGTTGTCATAACCAGGATAGGAAGGGAGGGAGTTCTACCAGCATCTAATAAACACAGGCCAGCAATACTGCTAAGCATCCTACAATTCACAGGTCAGACCCTGGCAACAAAGAGTCAGCCAGCCACACCAATCAGTGATATTGAGGTTGGGAAAACCTGCTCTCTGAGTCCCCCTCTTCCAGGCAGCCTGAAGCACAAGTGGGCACTGTAATCTGAAGGTGCCAACATTTTGTCTGAAGGCTGCAGTTGCACTGGTAAAACCCTTGGAAAAGACAACCCTATTAGTGAAACAACTTTTGGGTGATCTACTTAGCATTCTCTTCACCAGTGCTTTGGGACATAGTCTTGCCAAATAATTAAACACAGAACACATCACCTTGTGAAAATACTGCTCTTGGGAGACTATGTCCTCATAGCTTGCCAGAGGCTCCAACAGTATAGCCACAGAAACCTCTAACAGCGTTCTTGTATTTATCCAAATAACAAAGCCACACAGTATTTCTTTATCAGCAAGCACTGGGTTACTCTTGAGTCAGACATCACTGCAGGCAGACACACAGAGCTCCAGCTGTTCGTGATGGTTACCTGGGTGGACAAGCCTTTTCATGGCACTTCTTCTGTCTCCCATTGGGCTGTGTTTCTGGGTCACAGAACGTAGCTTTCACCATCCCAAGGCCCTTCTTTACGCAATGGGCAGTCTGGCGGCGGATACCTGGGGGTCGGACAGAAAGATTCACATGTATTAAATCCTGAGCCCACATGATGATGGTCAGGTGAGGTGCTTGATCATTTCAAATGATCATGCTGACAGCTGATGGAAAAGTTGTTCAAAAGTTACTTGGTTTTTAAAATAGGGATGAAGAATGGGGGACCTCTTGTAATTCACCCTCATGCTGCAGCTGGCAAGGGGAGGAGGAGAGCTTGCCTAGGAAAAACTGCAGGTCATAGAGGCAGGAGGTCAAGTCTGTTTCACAGGTTTCTGTCCAGCTGTGGAGATGAGACTAACACACACACCCCAGATGGAAAATAAAATGAGACTTAAATAATGAAAGTAGACCAGGCGTGGTGGCTCACACTGTAATCCCTGCACTTTGGGAGGTGGAGGCAGGTGGATCCCTTGAGGTCAGGAGTTCAAGATCAGCCTTGCCAATATGGTGAAACCCCATCTCTACTAAAAATGCAAAAATTAGCTGGACGTGGTGGTGGACTCGTGTCATCTCAGCTACTCGGGAGGCTGAGGCAGGAGAAATGGTTGAACCCAGGAGGTGAAGGTTGCGGTGAGCTGAGATTGTGCCACTGCACTCTAGCCTGGGCGACAGAGCGAGACTCCGTTTCCAAATAATAATAATAATAATAATAATAAAAGTAGATATAATCACTAGGCATTATGAGGCAATTGCTACCTTATTAGCTTAATTAAGGAATAGAGAAGATAGATATCATTATATTAGTTGAGGTTAGTAAACACTGAAAAACTGAAATACAATTTAAAATAATGTTGTGAAGTTTGAGATGTTACATTTTTTAAACACAGGGATTTGATAGCAGGGATTAATAATCCTGCTGCCTTCAGAGACCAGGTAGTTAATGTAAGTGAGGGACTCACACAGGGTCTATAGACAAATGAAGCCTTGTCCCAGGCACTGTT
Organism: Ateles fusciceps; assembly: GCA_036589455.1. NCBI lineage: Eukaryota > Metazoa > Chordata > Mammalia > Primates > Atelidae > Ateles > Ateles fusciceps. Next base: position 9,290,027 of record JAZHEH010000572.1, on the reverse strand, counting down.
CTAAACTACATGTATTTATATCAGTAATGTATTTCTTGTTATCTATGATGATGTATAATAACCCAAACCTCTCAACAACCCAATGAGATCAGCACCATCATTATCGTTATCTGACAGGTGAAGAAACTGAGGCACAGTGAAGTCACATAGGTTGAAAAAGGGAAAGGACCACTGGTTTTGCTAACTAGGACATCATTAGCAAGGGAACATAGAGGAGTGGCCAGACTGTCATGGACTGAAGTGAAGGGGCAGTGAAGAAGTGAGTCAGCAGCTCCCTTGAAAGGGCTAGTGCTTCAATGTGACATGTGAAATACTGGGTGAGAATGCTAAAGACTAAGACCCCTGAAAGGCAGAGCAATCTGTTTGTAAAAGGCTGACACCATGAGCTCTCAGGATATCCAGACCTTGTGTGGGATCATTGGTGTGGTGAACTCCAGAACTGGAAAGGTCCTGAGTAAGCCAATGAGCTGGTCACCTCCTCACTTTACAGCCAAGGACACCAAGGGGCTTTCCCGCAGTCACACAGCTTGCAGGACTGACCTGGGACCTGCCGTCCTACCACCCACCACCTCCCACTGCCTCAGCATGGACTCGCTTCAGCCAAATTCCCCCGATGCCAGATGGCATCTTGTCACTTAGGAAAGGGTCAGAGGGAGTTGCAAAACAGTAAGTAAATCCCTTAAAAAGAATCAGTAATTTTTTTTTTGAGAAAATTCTGGAATAGAGACTGGAATCACTGATACCAGAGAAGCTGACATACATCTGCCGTTGGAGAGTGGGGGAAGAGAAAAAAGTTTAGCTTCTTGGAAGTTTCATTAAACTCAGGTGGTTTGGCAAATACTTGATGATAAACCATAAAAAGGACGGTCGGGTGACTCTAACAGGTTGCAAACATTCCCAAAAGCCTTGTATCTGTGCATGAATAGCAAAGATAAGTGTGCTTAGTGTTCCTGTCTCCAGAAGGGCACAAAAACCTTACATAAAATCCCCTTCGGAAAATTAATAACATTGCACGGGTCAATCCACTGCACCAGCTGGAAGATGAATGGATAGACCAGGCAGACATCATCAAGGGCAAAAGGGAAAAGGGATAACTATGTGTCAGAGTTTCTCCACTGACATTAATGGTTCTGGTGACCATTACTCTTCTACTCTCTCGGCAACTGCATTCTTATATATGACAGCCCTTGTATATGCCAGGTACCAAGCCAGCCAGTCTTCCAGTGAGGGCCCCAACCCAGTAGGTAGACTTCCCCAACGTTACAGGATAGTAATACCTGGCCAAGTGCTTCTTTCTCAAGTCTGAAGCTTGTGTGTTTATTTGGTAAAATTAAATTTATCAATTCATATCTTATCTATTTCTGGTTAAATACATATAAAAAAGAAAATAAATTGAATCCAAGGTTCTGAGTTCTAGTCCCTACTTTCCCTTCTACACATCACTGGGCCAAGTCTGTGGTAAAATGAGAACAGTGATATTCACACTGTTGGAGGGCAGGAGCTCAGCTAGTTGATCCTGGAAGCATCTCTTACATTTTAAAAGCAATAATCCATAAAGGGAAGGCAAAGTTTAATCATTGGAAGCCTTGGATAATGAAAGGGTCTGGTTAATATAATTTTACGGTTAACCTAAGAAATGGTTTGTTGCAACTATTGTCAAGAGTGTTTTAAAATGATATTAGTTCATATTGCCTTCGTGAGTGTGCATATGGCAGCTCATATTTTCCAAAGGTGGCTGCGACAATATTCTCCCATTCAGCATACTCTTCTACAACATGACCTTCTCATCCCTGGCTGAGACACACAGTCTAATTCCCCTGGCCTTGAACTAAATGCAGAAGTGACGCTGTGTGACTTCAGAAGCCAGATTAGAAAAGTCTGAGCAACTTCTTCTGCAGCATTTGTCCTGCTCTCGGGACACTCCAGCTATCATAGTGGGGAAACTCAGCACCCTTGGAAAGTCCACACGTAGGTGCTTGAGTCAACAGTCAGTCCCAGATGAACCCAGCCCTTGGATCACCCGGCTCAGGTGCCAGCTACATGAATAAAAGAGCATTCAGATGGTTTCAGCCCCCAGGCATTTGGGTCTTTCTAGCCAGGCTGCCAAACATAGTGGAACAGAGGCACAGCATACCCAGCGTGTCCTGTCTAAATTTCTGACCCACAGGATCTGTGGCGTAATAAAGGGCTGGATGTTTTACTGCACTAAATTTAGGGTGGTTTGTTATATACCAGGAGTAACTGAAAGAATACTCAATAAATGTGAGCTTTCTTCCTTCCTCCAGTCAAGACCCAGAGCTGCAATCAAACTTGGTTTGCTACAGTCTAACCATGATTGATTTTACTGAATTTTCATGTTCTCTTGTCTTGGGCTCCAGTTCTTCTATTTTTCTCTCCAGGTCCACTCTGCCCCTTTCTCTTCCCTGCTCTAAACCTCAGGAAGCTGATCCTGTGGATTGCTGTGACTTCCCATGAGATTTGGGAAACGGAGGCACGATCTCTTTGTTTAACTGCTCCTTCCCTTAATTCTTTAGACCTAAGGGATGGTAGCCTTATTCCCCTGACCCTCCACTGTTAATGGGCAGGGGCCATCAATTATCTTTCTTAATTTCCCGAAACCCTACCCATACCTTTGAAAGTAGGCAAGGTTGTCAGTTTGACTGTGCCAGCTGTTTCCTGCTGGGTCCCTGACTGGTAACATCTCCTTTGCAGTAAAAATCCCAAACTATTCATCTTCAGTGAGATACTCATTAACTCTGAAAATCAATTGCTGAAATAACAAAATCTTTCTTTGACATAGGATATTGTAGTATCTCTTGTGGAGGGGGCTGGAATCAGTCACCCTAATACAGCAAATATAACACATTCAGCTACGTCTATGTGGCCTTGATCTTTCCCTGGAAATTAAAGAAAGATAAATGATATTGGCTTTTTATTTGGCTTGCTATTTTTCCCTTTCTCTCCTATACTAAATATAGTCCCCAAAGAAATTCCAGCTAGCTAAGAATGCCAATCAATCTGTATGTTGCCACAGCACTAAATTAACTGTTTATCTGGAAGCACTTACTTCAAAAGACACAAAATAGAAATCAGTCACATTCCAAAATATATGAGAACTAAATTCAAAATGCTATTTCCAGACGATTCTGAATGTCTTTCCTCATGTAGCAACCAGAAGGTTGCCATGCAGCAGTAAATACCTAGTAAATCTCACTGGATACTAGCAGTGAAAGGTCAACTCAGTGCCTTTAAAAGAACTGTCTTCCTGTGCTCTAAACAGGAGTACTCATCTTGAATGAAAATTATGCCTCAATATAAGGAACAAGCAATGTTCCCTATGCCTAAAAGAAAATGACATAGCTCATCATATTCTCAATTCAATATTGAGATTGTAAAATCGAGGGAGTTTGTTTTGGTTAATTTAGTTTGATTCAAAAATTCAGTTTAGACAATCGAAAGATGAAACAACTGAAGACATAGCTTATTATAATGATTTATGGCAAAAAAATTATAGTGTTTCCTATTATGTATAAACTTAAGATTAGATACTTAAGACAGTGAACATCTAATTACAGCATGGGAAAGTTTCAAGGCATTGTATACTCAGTCTTTAAAATACTGGTAAGATCTCTTTTAAAAAATAACCATTTAAGTGAGAATGATACCAGTACAAGTTATATTACACATTAGCAGATACATTATAATCTTCCCTAAATTAGACATAACATTGATTTTAATAATAAAAAATGATAATTCTGTGACTCAGTAGAGAGCTTGTCACAATTCCCCTAAATATGTAGCAAACATTAAGTTCACAGGAAGAAGAGAAGTGTGGGAATTGCATACATCCATCTCTCTTGTCAATGAGTTCATTCCTAGCCAACTTTCAATTTTGGTTCCCACTAAATATTTACATTTTTTCTTTCTGGCTCTCTTGGTTTCTTCCTCTGTTTCCATGCTCTATGAGTTCAGATCTACCCTTCATAATGAAGGCTCTGTCAAGGACAGCTGGGGTCTCATGACTACAGAAGCTCAAACACATTGAAGTGTGTGTGTGTGTGTGTGTGTGTGTGTGTGTGATCAACAACAATCACAACAACAACAGCACCATCAAAACTGAAACTGGTTTTGAATCCTGCTTTTAACATTTACTTACTGAGTGATCTTGGATTATCCTGCTAACCTTCTCAAGGCTCAGTTTCCTTGTCCTCATCTTCATAATGGCAAAAGATTATAGTATAGGGTTTTTGTGAGGACAAAATGATATATGCATCCTCATATTCCCACAGTGTACCCTAAGTCCTGGCCCTATGCTGAATGCACACAGTAGGACCTTGAGAAAAGTTTTGGAACCTGAATCCAAAGCCTCTTTGCAACCCACTCATCCAATCATGAATATTAACTCCCTCTAAAATTCTGCTTCCTGCACCTCATAGGATCAGGGTTGGCTTCACACACTGAGACTAGGGAATAAAGCAAACTCAACTCATCCAATTGACTGAAGCCCTAGTTTTCATACTCCTGTGATATAAACTACTTCCTACAAACAACTAGACCCTTATGACACATTCATTTTTATTTCCTAGCTCAAAAGAACATTGACAATAACTTCAATAACTATAAATATCGATTGATTGTATGTTAGATAATTAGATTTTATTTTACTATCATCCTTTGTTGAAAGCCATACCTCTCATATCAGTAAAACTCCAAGCCACTACTTTTTCTCTCCCTGAAATGCCAATGAACTGGCCACATAAGCTCATAAGCTAATTGTCATGGTTACGTGTAACATAAAAATTTATCTAAAAAATGCTTAAATAAGGTGCTTAAAGAAGGTTTAATAGTGTTAGGTAGAAAAAGATTCTGCCCTATGAAGGAGACATTTTCAAAATTCACCATACTTAGGAAGTATTCCTGCCTGATTATGACTCCCCTTCTGAGTCCAAGTCAGGGACCTTATTCACTTAAAATCAAAGCCTGCAATGTCTCACAGCTCTCATGGGCTAACAAGAAAAGCAGGCAGGCAGCATTCCACAGAGTACACTGAGCAAGGCAAAGCCTCACAGAAACCAACTGAGGAATTCCAGGCAACCACATTATTACAGAACAAAACTAAGGGCTTGAAATAAGGGTGGATGAATCTCTGCTGCCAGCACAGGGTGAAAATGGAACTAGGCAGACTGGCTAAATAAAAGACCATTAGATTAGCCATTCTGATTAAGGATTCTCATTTCTTCATTAGTGAACTACAATGGAAAGGTTATCAGACCTCCACTGTATATTACTAGTAGTTTATTTTATATATTTATGCATTTAGTAAACTATATATTCCTCATTCCAGAGCATCCATCTCTCAATTCAAATAATTTAATTTTATTAAATTCATCTGAATACATCCTTCTATTATCTTTATGAAGTCCTACGTTATGACAGCTCAATGTCTGAACTTGGTTGATCCTCCTGACCATTACGGTGGACAAAGTCAGATGGATTAGCACCAAGGTGAGTGCACTTTGAAAATTTTAAAGAAGTATCTGACTCTGAGTTTCCAAAGAAGTGAACTCTGCTTCTAAATATCAGTATATGGTCACAAATCAGGGTTATAGTGGAATAGGCGCTTCTATTTATGAATCTCGTGCTTTATCAAGGATACGTGGACATTACCTCAAGCACGGTCACACTGAGCTTTAGTAGGAATATGACTGGATAAATCCTGTAGGAACTAGTTTCAGTAAACATAAGTATCTGCTCCACACTAACTTATTTCCAATGAATGTGATCTGGTTTATAATTCAGTTTACAACAGTTAATTCACTCCAGCAACTTTGCAGGCATGGTCTTTGCAGTTTTCAATATTTGCTTCTCCCTACCAGCACATGACATTTTTTGAACAAAGGGACAATGACTAAACTCCAAAGAGAATTTACGCAGGGGATAAAGGAAAAGTAGAAGTCCAGGGTAGGGCAGCAGAAAGTGTTCTCTCTTTTGTGTAGGCCACTGTTGTACCTACAAACTCAAAATAGCAGAATCAAGATCACTGAGGACACAAATGGCAAAGGTCACATTCAGAAGCGAGGAGCTGCTTTCCAGCAGTAGGGCCATTCCAGGACACAGGAAATTTTCGTTAGACTCTATTATAACTGACATAACTCTGCAGTACTAGGGCTGCAATGAAGCAGAAAGGTGGCTTTTGCATTTCTCTAAAAGTGATCTCGAGCTTTTTGCCAAAATATTTTCTTATAAGGAGTCCTGAAGCTTCCTGTGGAGATGAATATCTGTATCAAGGCATTTCTGCAGATGTTTCTTCACAGATAATCTATTGGCTGAACTTTCACTGGTGATCTTTTGATGGGTGACTCAGATAAATTACTTTCAATAAACTTTCTGTAATGCATGGTAATTCTCTTGCAAATTTCCTGTGGAGTAGTTAGTCCTAAACTCCCCTAAAGTCAGCGGCACTCCCCCGTGGTAAGGCAGAAGTAAACGCAGATGTGGCTGAGGGGGAGAGAAGAACAGACACTAGCATGGAAACAGGCTGTCGCTGGTGTCCTCTGAGAGTGCCCTTTACCTCTGAGGAGTAACCTGTAGAAAATAGCCTGGCTCTCACATCAGTTAGCTCAGTTTAGACTATTGTCTTGCCAGTTTTTCACATGGATCTCTGATCTAGAACAAAGGTAATAAAATATTTTAAAAATTCAAGATAAGAAAGCAACATCTTAGTGAATTTATGCTTAAATAGCTCTTTGTTCCAAATGTGTAACAGTAATATATAACATGTAAATATGTAAAAAAATTAGATTATAAAATAGAAAAAATAAGGCACCACATTCAAATGTAGTCGAGCAGACCTGCAAAATGCTGAGCAGAAGCTAAGGGAAGCGTTTAACTTAAGCAGAGCTCTGTCAGGCTCCTGGGCAGAAGCAGTTAGAGTCTTACTCCCTTCCTAGGCCTGGAACTCATCACTAGTGAATGCAGTTAAAACAAGTACGAATTTATATCATATTAAGTAAACTTTATCCAAGGAATGCCAGTACAGTTCAGTAACAGAAAATCTATTCATGGAATAGCCAAATTAGCATATTAATAGATATATGATCATCTCAGTAGATGCAGAAAAATATTGGACAGATTCAACACTCATTTATAATGAAAGATGTCATAAACTAGGAATAGAATAAAATTTATTTTCCCTGATAAAAATCATCTGAAGGAGCAGGACTGAAGCGTGCAGATCACCTGAGGCCAGGATTCTGAGACCAGCCTGGCCAACATGGCAAAACCCTGTCTCTACTAAAATTACAAAATTAGCTGGGTGTCGTGGTGTGCACCTGTAATCCCAGCTACTTGGTAGGCTGAGGCAGGAGAATCGCTTGAACAGGGGGAGGTGGAGGTAGCAGTGAGCTGAGATCACACCATTGCATCCCAGCCTGGGCAAAAAGACCAAAATTCCATCTCAAAAAAGAAAAAAAAAAGAAAGAAAATAAGGAACCCACCTCGCCTGCCCCAGCTACTTAGCACAGTCACTCTTGAAGAGTTTTAGGCCTGGGAAGTTGGCAAGATAAAGATTCTACTACTCAGTTGAGAGCTCAGCTGACCTACCTACTGGCGCCACCACTATATTCAGTATATTGTCAATGTCACCATGAGACAGCAATTCTAAACTATCATGACAAATCCTTGTCCTGAAATGAGGTCTTACCATGTGGTCAGGTAAAACTGCAAAAGTGCTAGAAAGGGTAAGGTGCATACAGAGAGAAGGTAAGAGAAAAGAGGCAGGAAGGAGAAAAAAGAAAGAGTTACTAAAAGGAAATCACATTCTAATAAAGCCTATTAGTCAAGCACAATAAACTGTAAAAATAGAAGAAACAAGAATAGATAAATATAAAAATGACAAATAGAAAACTTGGGGAAAAACATATAGTCATTGAAATAAAAAATGCTGTGGTGAGGGTAAATTCTAGACAGGATAGAGCTGAAGGATAAGTTAGTGATGCTGAATACAGTTCTGAGGAACTGAGAATTCCAACTGCATAACAGTAGGAAAAAATATTTGAAAAATATAAAAAGGAGTTAAGATGTGTACAGGGTGGATTGAGAAGTTTCAGCATTTATATAGTAGGAGTCACAGAACAGAGAATAAAGATGATAATCAATGAGTAATATTTAAATAGATAATTACTAAGAATTTTCTGGCACTGCTTTTTAACAATTACATTTTATATATATTCATTCATTTAATTCTCATACCAACCACACAAAATTTCTCACATTTATAGCACAAAGAAGTTACACAAGGTTACACAGTTGATAGCTGGCTAAGCTGGGATTTGAATCTCAACAGTCTGGTTCCAGAGGCCACAATCTTCCTCCTCTTCTTCTTCTTTTTTTTTTTTTTTGAGACAGAGTCTCACTCTGTTGCCCAGCCTGGAGTGCAGAGGCGTGACCTTGGCTCAATGTAACCTTTGCCTCCCAGTTTCAAGTGAATCTCCTGCCTCAGCCTCCAGAGTTGCTGAGACTACAGGTGCGTGTCACCATGCCCAGCTAATTTTTGTATTTTTAGTAGAGAAGGAATTTCACTATGTTGGCCAGGCTGGTCTCAAACTCCTGACCTCAGGTGATCTGCCCACCTTGTCCTCCCAAAGTGCTGGGACTAAAGGCATGAGCCACTGTGCCCAGGCGAGAGGCTACAATTTTAATGAACTACCATGACATACTAATAGGACTATTTATTACTTAAGAATGAGAAAGCGAGCTATGGGACCAGGGAAGATTTTATACAATTGCAGGGGACACTTACCTGAATGCATTAGTATCTTAAAGGAAGACAGTAGCCAGTCAATAGGAAGAAAGAATAATATAGATGAATGAGAAAATGAGGGGTACCTTTTGAGCCATATGGTTAAAAAGTGTGAAGAAACTCTAAGGATGAGTTGCCATCATGCACAGACCACTGCATGCCCACTCTAGCCACCTGATCTGCAGACAACCTGCCTTTGAATGCATTTGTGAGTCCTATGTGAGGACAGAAGCATGAAGAAAAATCTCCCCCAACCTAACCAAAGTGGGACTGACTAGAACTAGAGGAGGAATTTCTTTGGAAGCAAGAACAGCAATGGACACAAACCACCGTTACTCTTATTTTATATAAAGTGGCAGAGAAAAAGAGGAAAAGTAACCCGAATCATTTATGAGCATTTTATAACTTTGATACCCAACTGAACAAGGAGAGTGTTGGAAGGGAATATTAAAGATAGATCTCACTGGGCAGAGGCAGAAGTCCTAAGTGAAATATTAGCAAACAGAACTCTACAGCGTATATAATATATGTACAAATTTATACCACATTAAGTAAACTTTATCAAAGGAATGCCAGTACAGTTCAATAACAGAAAATCTGTTCATGAAATAACCAATTCCTTTAGTATATTAATGGAGAAAGACTATATGATCATCTCAGTAGATGCAAAAAAAAAAATTGGACAGATTCAACACTCATTTATAATAAGGTAATAAGCCAGAAATAGAAGAGAACATTTTTTCGCTGATAAGGATCATCTGAAGCATTCTTATCACAGTCAGGAGGAAGGCATACATGTCTCTTATTGCCTATTGTGATCTATTCCATTCAGCACTCTGTTTGAAGCCCAATGCAATGCAATGAATTCAAAAAACAAAAAGAAAGAAGATAAAAATTTTCTTATTACTGAAACAAAAATTCAAGAAATTTTACAGACAAGCTTATAACTAATAATAGAGTTCAGCAAGGTTGCTGGATACAAAATTAAAACACAAAAATCAATAGCATTCCTATATATTTCTAAGAAAAAAATAATTCTTAAAGAATCCCAAAGACCTGAATATAGAGATATACTGTATTCATACCTTGGCTATTTGGGCTCTTTTTTGGTTCCATATGAATTTTAAAATAGTTTTTTTTTTTCTAGTTCTGTGAAGAATCTAAATGGTAGTTTAATAGGAATAGCATTGAATCTGTAAATTGCTTTGGGCAGTGTGGCCGTTTTAATGATATTGATGCTTCCTTACCATGAGTATGAAACGTTTTCCCATTTTTTTGTGGTAACTCTGATTTCTTTGAGCAGTGTTTTGTAGTTCTTGTAGAGATCTTTAACCTCCCTAGTCAGCTGTGTGTATTCAGACCCAGAAAATCTCACTGTTTTAAAGGTATCAATGCTCACATAAATACCATATAAATTGATTACAATTCCAATAGGGATTTTCTTGGAGTTTTATAAGTTGACCCTAAAATGTAACAAATAAGCAAAGGCCTGGAATAGACAAGAAGATTTTTAAGAGAAAAAACTAGATAAGGAATTTTAATACTAACACATATATAAAGCTGCAAAAATTAGAGAACTAGATCAATGCAACAGAATAGGAGCCGGGAAACATATCCACACCTATAAGCAAATTGGATAAATGCCGATGAAAGAGCTTCCAGATGGTGGAAAACAAGGAAGTTCCTGGAGGGTGGAGCAGCCAGAGAGGGCATGGAAGCTCTGTCACCTTTCCACACACCTTGCCCTATGCATCTCCTCATCTGATTCCTTTATAACATTCTTTATAATAAGCCAGTAAATAGCACTGTGCCATACCTGGGAAGGAGGAAAGACACACAGAAGCATCAAGCGTAGAGCCTGTCATCCGGGAGTTTACCGTCTGGCAAAGGAGATAAGACGTGCACACAAATACTGTGATTAAAATTACAAGTTGGCAAATAATCAGAGGCAGATGAAGATGGAGTTCAATCATTCTAACAATGGAATTCTGTGCTTTAGAAACCAAGTTAATAAGATTTTAATGACTACAATTCCTAAAACGTTGGGTCTTTTTACAGATGTGCTTACAAAACTAGATGGAAAAAGGAAAACAAAAGAAAATCATCACTTATCACACTTAGAGTTCTCGCAGATAGGACACAGTGAATTTGTTATTTGAGACGCAGTTCCCTTGACTCTCTGATAGTGGTAAAGCATCCACAGCTGCCCCAGAGAAGCCACAGTGAACTCCATCTTTTCACATGCAACTGCAGGAGCAAGAGGAAAGAAAACCAATTCCACCCAGAGGTACAGACAAAGAAAAGCACCCTCCCAAGAAGCCCACATTATAAGTGATCATGGAGTGCATCCCTCTGTCAGAAAGGCAGGTGAGTTCTTAGCTTAGTCCTGGACCTCCTATTTAATGCAGGACAGTGGTGATGTTCAACAAACTCTGGCTCTGGTGACAAGCCTGGGATCTGCTGGAGGAAAAGCAGCCAAGAGAAACAACGAGCTAGAAACAGATGTTCCAGCTACTAAGATGCGCACACATTTAACCTGAATTACATGTAGTTGGGGTGGGATGAGAGGATTCATTTCTACGTACTGTCTAGAGATTTCACCTTTTTCCCCATATAGCTATTGTCAAGTACAGTTATAGCCATCCACATTAGTTCTGTCAAATTCTCAGCAATTTCTTTGAAATATTAAAATAGTAACAGCTTTAAAATTGCCAACAAGGAGGAGGTATTGTATTTAATAAATGTGGTTGGAATAGTTGATTATTCCTAAGGAAATTGCATTCCTACTTTATACCTCACGCAAAAATAAATTTAGGTGGGTTAAACTCCCTATGTGAAATTCGAAATTCTAAAACTTTCAGAAGAAAATATGGGATCATATCTACATATGGGATAGAAAAGTATTTTAGTTAAGACACCAAAAGCACAAACTTTAAAAGGAAAACAGACAAAATTCATTATATTAAAAATTTAACTTTTCTTTTTTGAGACGGGTTCTCACTCTGTTGCCCGAGCTGAGTGCAGTGGCAGGGTCTAATCTCAAACCTCCTGGGCACAAGTAATCCTCCTGCCATAGCCCCCACAATAGCTGGGACTACAGGCGCCCACCGCTACCACCATGCCTGGCTAAGTTTTGTATTTTTTGTAGAGATAGAGTTTCACCATGTTGACCAGGCTGGTCTCGAAATCCTGGGCACAAGTGATTTCCTGCCTCTCAAAGTGTAATATTTCTACTTAATATGAGTTCCGCTTAATGTAAATAAGTCATCAACGTAAATTTCTTTTTTTTTTTGAGACAGAGTTTTGCTCTTGTTGCCCAGCCTGGAGTGTAATGGCACGATCTCAATTCATTGCAACTCCGCCTCCTGGGTTCAAGTGATTCTCCTGCCCTCAGCCTCTTGAGTAGCTAGGATTACAGGCATGCACCACCATGCTCAGTTAATTTTTTTTTGTATTTTTAGTAGAGACGGGGTTTCTCCACGTTGGTCACGCTGGTGTTGAACTCCCAACCTCAGGTGATCCAGCCGCCTCAGGTGATACAGCTGCCTCAGCCTCCCAAAGTGCTGGGATTACAGATGTGAGAAAGACAAGCCAAAGACTAGAACAGGGACTTGCAACATTTTTGGTTCATAGTGCCCTTTGTGTTTTGGTAATTTTTCATGCTGCCTCTAGGCAAAATAAAACATTGAACAGTTCCATTCGTTAAATAATTAGGTCCCAACTTAATAAGGATTTATGGTCCAACAACTTAGTAGCCATCTGAAAAAATAATACACATAAATTGAAAAACAATATAGTATTTTTGTTTCATTTTAAATTAAGTTACACTCATTAGATGTGTGCATCTATTGGATACTGTACAACTTTTCAAATCTTGGAATGAGACTAAATACCACATTTCCAGTTTCACATTGATTTTCAGGTGGTACTTGATTTTTTAATCACAGCAACCACTGAAAAAGCAGTTTCACAAACATAGAATGTCATTAAAAGAATGTAGTGTGACCTAACCTTGAACTACCTCGAGCTAGCAGTAGACACATGGTCCAAGAAATGTTAACTCTTGCTGTGTTTCCCTTTAACATTTTGTTGTTTCCCTGGAAAATACAAAATATTCAGTGTCACCTTATGAGTTCACAGGTTTATTCCCAAAATATGCACAGACTATATGACCTAGGAATTTACTTTTAGGTATACAAATTAAAGAAACCCAACTATTGAAGTAATAAGGGAATTATTATAAGGTATTCATTACAGAATTGCAGAAAGATATATAGTTGCAAAACAGTAGAATGTATAAATAAATCATGATATATTAATGTAATAGAATAATACACAATCCTTAAGATAAATGTACGAGAGGCTAGGCATGGTGGCTCACGCTTGTAATTCTAGCACTTTGGCAGGTGGATGACTTGAGGTCAGGAGTTTGAGACCAGCCTGGCCAACATGGTGAAACTCCATCTCTACTAAAAATACAAAAATCAGCTGGGTGTGATGGTACACGCCTGTAATCTCAGCTACTTGAAGGCTTAGGCAAGAGATCACTTGAACCCAGAGGCAAAGGTTTCATTGAGCTGAGATCACGCCATTGCACCCTAGCCTGGGCAACAGAAAAAAACGTACTAGAGCTACTGTAATCAATGTGGATTTATCTCAAAAGCATAATGCTGAGGAAAAAAAGACAAAGGTGATATAGTGCATATGACACTATGTGTAGAAAGATTAAATGCCTGAGAAACAATTATATATAATGTGTATGGCTATACATATTTAACCACACACATGGTAAAAGTATTTAACCACAAACATGAGAATAATAAACACTAGTTTCATGACCCTACTTAACTCTGGGGAAAAAGTGAAGACAGTGGAGATGGGATTTTTTTTTTTGTCTTTAAAAGTAAAGACTGAAACAAACAACGAAATGGTAAGAGCCATAAAGCTGAGTGATTAGTATAAAGGAATTTGTTACTACATTCTCTGTTTTGCTAGTATGTTTGAAATGTTTCTCAGTAAAACTAAAATAACACAGTAATTAAAAAAATGATTACCACTACCTATTTGTAACCCGTTTACTATGGAAATCAATTTGGTAATAAGTTAATATTATCTGATAATTTGGTATAAGTTAATTATAATATTTATATTCTTTGAACCTAGAAATTTCACATAGAAATTAAAACTAAGGAGACCGTTTTTTACACGGGTCCTCAAATGCTCATCAGAAGAACAGCAATAAGGAATCATAATAGTACCCTATTGTGATAAGTGAAAATATATGTGTACATATGTAATGTAGATAAATGCATCCGTACGCACCCAACCATGTACATGTATGATTAGAAAAAAATATACATGTATGATTAGAAAAAAAATGCATTGAAAGGAAAGCAAAGTAGCAAAAGTACATGTGTTAGGGGGTGACGGTTTTTCATGTTTCAGTAACGTGTTTAACTTACTTTTACAGTGTTGAAAGTTTTAGCTTAAATAAAATAAAAATCCATCACTGAATTATTCAGTGTTTCAGGCAGCCTTCCAATGTGATATTTAGCAATGTGTGTCCTGTGTGAATAATAGCATTTCATCATCTATGTGTAAGAGTCTTGCTGTCTTTTTCCTTTGCCAGAGTAAGATTCGCCCTCACTCAAACAGTGTGGCTGAAGTTCAGGTGAGCACGTGAGCATTGCGAACTTTCCCAGTAAGGCTTAGTAATCAGAGTGACATTTACCTAGGTAGGTGGAAGTGCTGCTGAAGGCTTAGGCTGTAACAAAACCAAATGACTGATTCACATCTGGTAAGAATGTCCAATTTCCTAGCTGACTTCAGATGTCTTTTTATGATCACTGCACACGTCAGCCACTTATCTCTTGATACCTGCTGCTCTGAAATATTGTGGGTGTGATGCAAAGGGTCCATTCTATCTTGAAATAGAAGAGAGTGGAGGATGTTCTCTTGTTTCTCTCAGGAGTCCTTGCCATCGGCTTTGGTTGTTTCATTCTATGGTGTCCTGGGGCAAATGACTTAAACTTGTACTTCATTGAAAGATGAGAACACAGGGGATGATAAATCGACAAAGTATTTATGACTATAGTCACAGTGACTTCATTTTCCTCCCATTGCTCCTCAGGGGGAAGTTTTTCTCACCCCAGTTATTTTCTGCTTAAATTGCCTTTGCCCAGCCCTGCACCCTGGGCAGGGAAGGGCAGTATGTTTGGAAATGCTAGAGGCAGCGGTAGGAATGGCAGGACTGACTCTCCTATCAGCACCAGTCATGGCTGCTGCCACAGACTGCACCTTTGACCTTGATAGATTTTCAGGGAGTTAGTTAGCATTGTTAAATTGTCACACAATTTAGAATGAACATTTTATTCTTATGAATTCTAAAAGCTAACCTTGGTTTTCTATGCTGAAATGGGGAAAGAAAGAAGTTGATAATACAAAAACTGTTCATAAGGTTGATGGTGCACAACCCCCAGGGGTGGGAAAGCCAGTGAGCAGGTGATGCAGAGACCAGGTATGTGAGAGGGAAGCCTGTGGGGGGAGTGGACAATGGTCTTCCGGTCCATTCACTGCTTCACTTTTCTTCCCTTTTGCTATGTCACCAATTCTGGCACATCACTCTGTAGCTGCCCTAGTTTTGCAGGTTGCAGTTACAGGCTAGAGGCAAGAAGTTTCAGAACAGACTTAGACATGACCCAAAGGAGAGAGAGAGGTGGAGGCCCCCTAAGTGAGTAATATAGCCCCAACTATTCAACAGGTCCTGACCCCTGCCTTCACAGGCTTTGGGAAAGTTCATCCAGCACTGCAGTGGAGAGATTCCATGCTCCTCAAATGTCCATGTGCCCCTCCATGATTGCTAGCCTCCCTTTGCAGTTAGATGGTGCCCATGTGACTAAGACCAACCAATGAGATGTGCGTGGAAGTGACTAGCAGCATTTCCAGGCCAAGGCTATCAACAGAGCCAGGCTGCCTCTTTCATCTCTTTCTTTCCTTACGGGGCAAGCTGGAAGTTATGTGTTTTGGATGTCTTACGTAGGAAACGAAGCAGAGCCTTCCAACCTGCTTCAGACATACAATGAGTCAACAGTCAACCTGCATTGTGTTGAATTACTAAGATTTCAATTTTTTTGTTCTTTTGCAGAACTTACCCCATCCTGACTAATACTTGGCAGCAAGTGAACCTCTCCAGTGGTTGACTTTGTGAGAGAAAGCTACTCCCCGGCTATATGTATAAAAATGGATAAATAGGAGATAGAGTAAGAACATTGGGTCAGGAATCAGAAGAGCTAGTTATGGTTTGAATTTGGCCATGATTTATGGTACACGTTTGAGCAGTTGTTCCGCTTTTGTGGTCCTCAGGTCCTCAACCGGAGACATGGTTGTTGTTAATGCTTTTTGTTTGACACGTCACAAAACCTTCAAAGGTTTTACTGAAAACTTTTATCAAAGTTTTTATCAGCTCTATAAAAGGCCAGTATACAGAGCTGATAAAAGAAAAGCTGCCTCTCTTCAAACCATGCCCCTGCATGCTCACTGTCCACAGAGGCCCCTGGCCACCTCGGTGGATCTGCACGAGCTCAGAGCACAAAGCAAATCACTGGGTTAATCGCTTCTGCAGCTGGCTCTGAGGCTGGCCTGGCTTCATAATGAGAGCAGCTGTTTCTCACCCGTCCCGCAGGTCACACTGCACTCCGTCCAGCGGCCGTACTGCCAGAAGTACATCTGCTGCTCAACATCATTGTCAAGGCCATCTTTCTGGATTGTGTACTCATACTTGATGCCAGGGTTAGTCACCTGGAATAGGAGCTAAAAGGCAAGAGAGGGGTCATGTCAAACTGTCATGACTTTATACCGTAAGCCAGTCATGTAAAAGCACCATGCAATGTCAGTCATCTAAAATTGGTTACGGGAGCATGCACTGGAACAAATGCCATTAAATAGATCTCTACCTATGTCTATGCCCACGTCTATACCTGTGTCTGTGTCTAAGTTCATATCTATATACCTGCCTCTACCCTATAGCTATATATTCTCCATTCAATTATTTGTTAGCTGGATTCCCATGGGATTTTCAGTTCACATAAATGGGGAGATGAAATCATATGGGAAGTACTCTGTGGAAATGGCAATGAGTGTCCTTTCCAACAATAGGCTGACAGGTCACTTTCTGCCCTTATGTACTTCCCAGCTTTGTGAATATAGGTAAGTGCTATAGTTTGCCCATATACAAAGTGGGGATAATAAATAGTGCCTATCTCTAGGATTGTTGTGAGATTAAATGAGTAAACACATGTAAAGTGGTTAGAACAGTGTCTGACGTGGAGTTAGCACTCAGCGGATGTTAAATAGTAAGCAGTATGTACTGCTCACGCACTAGTTAAACCAGTTCCCAAAACACAGCATACATGACTTTGTCCCTGTTGCTGACTCGCAAAGAGTGCTTTTGAGCTGATTTCTATTTTGGTAGTGAACAGGCACCATCTGCCTGTTTAGTCTATCTTTATTCTATGAAGAAACACTGAACACCTGCTTATTAAAAATAATCACTTGTTCACAAAGAATAAATACGTGGGTCAGAGTCTGCTCTGGGCTCTCAGCTCTGAAATGCTGTGAGTCCCCTGATGTCCCACTCTGATTCCCACTTTTGCACTCTTTGTTTCTGTTTCTTAATTCCTTTGGCACCACCTGGTTTGGGGTCTCCATGACTGAGCTGGTCTCGGCAAGTGCCTTTAACAAATAGTAGTTCTGAGATAAAAATGGTCATGGTCTTTAGCTTAGGTATGCTGCTCTTGGGATGTTCCCTTACTTCCCTCTTGTGCAGGCAATCTACTTATCAAGTGTTGAAACTGAATTCACCTTAAACATACAGGCATTGGGTTGGTTGCTCCCTGGGACTGGGGATTCTCATGTGTAAATCCTTGCCTGTGTCAGAAGCAAAGTCTCCTGACACTCATGGATCACAGCTGCCATGCTTGACCTTCGGCTTCTGTGAGTGCTCTGATATCTAGCTTGGAAAGGATGTCTCTCTAACTTTAGACTGTGGCTGGATCTAACTCCTTGGCCATCTGTCATCCTCAACCTGCCTTGCTGCTATCGGTATAATCATTCCTCTCCTTTCCTACAGTTCTGTGCCCAATGTGAAAGACTAATTTCTTGTGCCTTTGAAGAGCACATACTGTATTCTAACTCTTCCTTCCAGCAAGAATTTCACAAAGCCAAATGCTTTGCCTGAGGACAACATACTGGGACATGTCAGTTTATCCTCACTGCTGGAAAGCTACTTAGAAACCCATGCCACAGTGACAATAGACTTGAGGAACTCAAATCTCCCAGTGGGTGGTTTTAGAGCACCTTGCATTTTGTTATGGGGGTTTCTGCAATATCTAGACAATAAAGGATTAACAGCACAAACTTATAATATCTCATTCCCCTCCCTGCTCCTTGCTAAAGAAGTTTTAAAGATTCTTCTTAATGTCCCCTAGCAAATACCTTGGGGAAAAATGAGAAAGATTCTAACTAGCACACATGTCAGCAGTTTCCCTCCTTTCTGCATTACCTGGATCCACACAGACTCATTGGTGGGACCCGTGGCCATCAGCTTTTCCAGGTCTCCTTTCCTGTCATACTGAAAGACGGTCCCTGCCAGCTTGTAGTTCCCATTCCACTGGATAGCAAACCCTCCATTGAGGTAATATTTTTCAGGGTCTTCACTCCTGATGGCCAGGAAGTTTCCAGCTCCCTCGATTTCCACCACTCTTATGTCCCTTGCTCCTTTTGGAATGAGCCCAATGTCAACATAACCTAAGGACAGAAGACACAATCATGAAAGAGGCACGCCAACTTCTCAGCTGAATGCAAACTATTTCTGACCCATTGTTCATCCTCTTCCCCAGCCTCCCCATCATTTAGTGCTCTTTTTGGGTGGCCACTGGGATTGGCAGAAGCACTAATTATGGGGGATTTTAGAGAACTTGGACAGGAACAGAATTCTCAGGAGTTTTATGACTCAATATGTGCCCAGTTTTGTAAGGAATGTGAAATAAGTGCAGAATGGACTCTGAAGTTTTTGCGGTTAATCTAGCATTTATTTTTCTGTGACTTTATGTTAATAGTTCAAAACCCTAAAGCTCCTAGCTAGCCTCCACTAGTATTTCTGCCTCCCCATTTATTGCTTCTATTAAATTAGACTTCCTAAATATTGCATTGGATACATACTTTTCCTCTCCCCTCCTTGCCAGCAGGTTAAAGACTGACTCTAGAAAGTAACGTAATCCTAGCTTCCATTCATTAAGAAAATCCTGGAGAGAATCTCTGATTGTTTGCCACCTGGCTATCTTGAATACAGTCTGTGATGAGGAATTCAACTCTGAGCACAGCCTTTTATACTGTTGGACAATTCTCTTCATTAGAAAGTTTTCTTTCTCATTTTTTCTTTTATATATTGCTGAAATAGGAATTTATAATTTATTCTCATGTGTTCTAATTCAGCCTTCTCAAAAAGCATATGCTGACATTTATTTGAAGATAACAATCAACTCTAGCCACAGTCTTATTCTTGTTTAATAGTCATTATGGTAAGAGGCATACTGATGAAAAAAGTAATGAACACCTAGTGGTTGCTAGTGTTTGCTGGGCTCTATGCTAAACATTTAATGCTTATTTATGCTTCTTGAGAACCATTATATCATAAAATGAAAGAACATGGACTTGCAGAACGGCATTGTGGAAGGAGTTCTGGGGCAATGGAAGTTGAAGGTCTTGCATTCTAGCCTCTGCATTTCTACAAATCAGTTCTGTGACTTTCATTGCTTCATCTACCTTCTTTGAATCTCATTGCACAGAAGGGGATTGAATGATGATGTCTGAGGTCCCTCTCAGCTCTAACGGTCAATGATTTTCCTCTTTTTTAAGCTAACCATTCTTTGTTCCTTCAACTTTTTTTTTTTTAGTATAAAATACAGTTTTAAGATGCTGATGATATTGGTCATTTTTTCACTGGATATGCCCTAGGTTATTTAGTTTGATGAGCAGGCCCTTCCGAGTCACCTGAAAGCACCTTGATTTCTTCATCTTCCTCTGGTGCTAAAGAAGTATGGGTTCTTGTGGGTCAAACCCTGACCTCTCCAGCAAGAATAATTTGCTCTGAAACTGGATACAGATCACAACCTCAGCCTCAGTTTTCAAATTGGCAGCTCTTATCCAGAGGAACCAAAATGTGGTTTGCGTGGTATTTAATTAAGTTCCATTTGGCTCTCACACACTTGCCTAGAACAGTTGATTAAAACCACTAATGTATAACCACCTCAGGGAAGATACTGATCACAGGTAATTGAGACTAACTTTTTTTAAAGTAAGTGCCCTCTGAGTATTGCTATCTGCAGATATTTTCTTACTTAAGATGTTGCATCCCTTCTCATAGCAGAGCTCATGCAGGAAAATCAACTAGTATGAAATACTGTGTCTACCGCCTTGTTCCTTTCTCAAAAAAATAAAAACCTAAACAGAGAAAAACAATAAACAACAGAGTTCACTTTTTATTCTTCCACTTAGAGAGAAAATCCAAAATTAGAAATATTTATTATGGGTAGATCGAAAGAGGCATACTTAATTTAAAATAAAAGCTCTCAGTGAATATAAGTACTGCTTCTGAATAGCTTGTAGATAAAAAGAAGGATTGGTAAGAATAGTTGCAAAGTACAAGCGATCCTTGAACAACACAGGGGTTAGGGTACCAAGCCCCTATGCAAGTAAAAAAAACCAAACCTGTGTATAATTTTTGACTATACCCAAACTTATCTACTAATAGCCTACTGTTGGTCAGAAGCCCTACCAATAACACAAACAGTCCACTGATACATAATTTTTGTGTTATATGCCTTCTATATTGTATCCTTATGCTAAAGTAAGCTAGAGAAAATAAAATGTTAAGGAATTCGTAATGAAAATGTATTTAGCATTCATTAAGTGGAAGTGGATGATCATAAAGACCTTTATCCTTGTTGTCTTCATGTTGAGTAGGCTGGAGGACAATGAAGAGGAGGGGTTGATTTTCTTCTCAGGTAGCAGAAGTGGAGATGGAGGAAGAGAGGGAGACACACTCTGAAACTTTGCAGAAATTCATTGTAATTTGTCTGACATTTTGCTTTTTCATTTCTCTAAAAGTATTCTATATGGTACCAATCCTTCTTCTACCATTGCTTTAGTTTTAGTGCCTGTATCGAAGATTCTATGTCATAAAATAAATCGAAAGCAGTCTTCAGTAATCAGAACCCTTCTGCTAGACTGTCCAGTGTCATTTGTTTTCTGGCACTGTTTCTTCTCCAACTTCTTTCCAGGACCATCATCTGGTCCTGGTTTGGAGGAACACTTTTCATCAACTCGTCTTCTGTTAATTCCCCTGGTGTCTAACAACTCTCGAATTTCTCCAAAACCCATATCTTGAAACTCTTCACCCCCCACATTTTTCACATATTCACAATCTCTTTCATGATTTCCTTGATTGTCTCTGTCATAAGTCCTGTGCACAACGTTGGGACACAGTTTCTCCAGCAGAAATTGGGCTTGAGGCTTTCCTGGTGTTTTGTATGACAATAGCATCTTCAACGTTGTAATCCTTCCAGACTTTCATGATGTTTTCTATCAGAGTTCTCTTTCACAATGTTGACACTCCTTTCCATGAGTATTGTGTGTAACGAGCCTAAAAGATCCTTATGAGCCTCTGATTTAGAGGCTGAATTAGAGACATTGTGTTTAGGGGCAAGTAGACCACTTTGATGCCTTTGGTGTTGAACTCACGGAGTTCTTGGTGGCCAGGGGCATTGTTGAATTTCAAAAGGCAGTCCCTTACTGGCAAGGTACTTCCAGATTTCACAGACAAAGCATCAGAGCATCCAGTTCAGAAGAACTCCAGGCCTTCTCCTTGTACAACCGAAAGGCCGGCAGCTTGTGTTTATCTTTTCCCTTCAAGGCTGTTAGGTTAGCTCCTTTATACATGAGGGTACCCTGATCATGAACCTGACTGCATTTGCACAAAACCATAGAGGTAGCCTATTCTTTCCTGCCTTAAATCCTGGTATTCGCTTTTCTTCTTTACTAATAAATGTTCTTTTTACCATTTTTTTCCCACAACAGGACACTTTCATCCACATTTAAAATCTGTTTAGGCAGATACCCTTTCTCTTCATGGATTTTCTTAATGGCATCTGGAGACTCATCTGCTGCCGCTTGCAGAAACTGCTTCTCCTGTTATCTTGACATTTTTAAAAGCAAATCTCTTTCAAAAATTATCAAATCATACTTTGCAGGTATTAACTTCTCCAGCTTTAGGTCCCTCCCCTTCCTTTTGCTTTAAGTTGTCATATAACAACTTTGCTTTATGTTGAATCATATCAGAGTCTATAAATATGTTATGCCTTTCTATATCAGTCCTGCACCCATGTGAAAGCTACATGAAAGATAAGTTTCACAAAAAGTGCAAGGCTTTTGTACCTGCTGGCATAGCTATAGTGATGACATTACAAATTTCCTTTTCTTTTTTTTTATAATGATCCTTACACTAGATTCCTTTATCTTCAAATAGCAGACAGCTATAGCTGCAGACCTCAATCTGGGGTACATATCAAGCAATTCAACTTTTTCCTATAATGTCATGACTTCTCTCTGCTTCTTGGAGCATTTCCAGCATCGCTAGTGGCACTTTGTATGAATCCCATGGTGTTACTTAAGGTTTATGGTATTGCACTAAACACAATGACAAATATTCAAGAATTGCAGGAGATCACTTTTTACTGTGATATGCAATTTACTGGACAAATGAACTACTCACATGGAGATGATTAGCATTACACAGTGTTTTAAGCAGATATTTGCAACACTTGAGCTCACCACAATAGCAATAGGAGGTGGCTCTGAAATTATAACAGTAGTACAGTATTAACACAGTCACTTTTCTGCAGTTATGACTTAATAGTGTATCTTTGATTTGTTTACATTTCTCTCAATTGCAAATGGTGCCGTGTATGGTCTGTAGGTGTTTGTGTGCATAAATTTTAATACATTTTAACTTTTTATAATACATTTGTGGATATTTTATGGTAGTAAATGATAAAGAGACTAGTATCTACATATATTTTATACATCCAGGACATACCTTTTTCTTAATTTTTCTGATATGTCTAGGCTACACAGTTCATCTGTGAATTTTCTCAAATTGTCACAGATCTCCAAAAGTTTTTTCAATATATTTATTGAAAAAAATCCTCATACTAAGTGGACTCATTCAGTTTGACCCCATGTTGTTCAAGGGTCAACTGTATTAAGAATGATGAGCAAATTTGTTCAGCAAATCAATCTTCTTGCATCTTCCCCAGTGTAAGCATTAGCTACTTGCACCAGTATTAGGGGAAGAGGAGAAATATAATTCTGACCTCAAGAAGAGTCTCTGGGTCCAAGGAGACCACCTGGAGAAACTATCTCATTACTATCTCAATCTTGAGCACCTTGAACTAAAAGAATACTCAGGATGCCTGTAATCCCAGCACTTTGGGAGGTTGAGGTGGGTGGATCATGAGGTCAGGAGTTTGAGACCAGCTTGTCCAATATGGTGAAGCCTCGTCTCTACTAAAAAATAAAAATACAAAAATTAGCCAGGTGTGGTGGCACGTGCCTGTAATCCCAGCTACTAGAGAGGCTGAGGCAGGAGAGTTGCTCGAACCCGGGAGAGAGAGGTTGTAGTGAGCCGAGATTATGCCATTGCACTCCAGCCTGGGTGACAGAGTAAGACTCTGTCTCGACAACAACAAAAAAGAATACTCAGAATGTTTGAGGATGGGGTAAAAAAAAAGGCTCTCATGTCTGAGACACTGTGATAAGAGACATCATGCATTATTGGTGCTAACACACATCTTACCCCAACTGTTCTTTGTGGTCTACAAAAACAGACTTTACTCACTAGCATATTTGGTCTCTAGTCTTTGACATTTCTAATAAAAATGTGCTCATAAAGAGGTTATGCCATTAACCCTGGGGGATTTATCTACAAAGATCAGCTTGTCTTTTTAAAGATTTATGCTGTCCGTTTGAGACAATGCTCACTGCAGGCCAATATCTCATGATTTATGTGTGGAGGCTCCTAGGAAAGGCTGGTCCATGTCTGCTCTCAGGCTTGAGAGCAGTGACACATAGGTGTCTGGTTCAGATACAAACCAGTGTTTGACAGGCTCACAAACCACAGAGTGAGGAAGAAATATATAAAAATAACAGTACCTGGTAGACGTTTTGAGAGGTTGAACTGCCTTGCCTTAGATTTAGACTGTTAGTCTCAGTTATCTCCAAAGAGGGTGGTGAGGGAATTGGAACCTTGTAACACACTGTGAGCAATCATAACTCTCTTGTTAGAAGCCAGTGGAAAGGAATTGTAGGGGAGGGACATGGGAGAAAGAGAACTG
Source organism: Ateles fusciceps (assembly GCA_036589455.1). Lineage (NCBI taxonomy): Eukaryota > Metazoa > Chordata > Mammalia > Primates > Atelidae > Ateles > Ateles fusciceps. The sequence goes on along the minus strand of JAZHEH010000572.1, from coordinate 9,265,778 downwards.
AAAGCACAAAGGCACAGGGAGATGTCCAGTGCTCAGTGGTGGACATGTGGCCAGAGGTACTGAGATCTTGGAGGCAGGGGTGAAGGTGAGAGGGGAGAAGATGTTTATAACCCATTTTCTCATTCCCAAGAGACCAGGGCAGTGGAAAGAACCCAGAACTAGAGTTGGATTTCCGAAGGGATTAAAAGGTTAAGTGGAAGAGACTTGGGGACAACAATTCTGGTTTTCAATCGAGTTATCATAATATTAGAAGTACAGCATATCAGAGGCCAAGATAAAATTAAATAAAGAAAATTAAATAAAGCAGGTTGAAATTTTTAGTGTGACTTTTTGTAAGTCAAGTAAATAAAGCCACATCTAAATCATGAAAGATATTTACAAAACACCTTTGTAAAGGATATAAAAATATTGGCTATCATAGGGTGTTTAACCATAAGCTTAAGACATACTGAGTTATCATTCACATTCCTAATAAGTAATCCAGAGAATATTTTTCATCCATCATAAAACTATCAATCAAAGACATCAAATACAATCTTCCAGTGATAATTCTAATGGGCAGGACAAAAATTACATTTCACAGTTTAATCTTGGTAATCCAATAGTCAAAGATGAAAAAATAAGGATGGAAATTAAATTTAGATTGTTTGCTATTATGATTACTAGGGAACAATAGGTCTCGTAATTAACTGAAGGACACACCTGATACTCTCAGGGTCCTACTTAGTAACTGCATCCTGGGTAGGAAGCATGTCTAGGAGAGAGATGTTGTTTTCTAGGATCCAGGAAAACAGGGCTTTACCATCTCTGAAAGTGGCTATCACTTCCTGTCCTGGGCATCACCCCCGTGTAGCACACACTGCCCCACTCCCCCTCAGGCCCGACTGCAATAGTGCATGATGGATTCCCTACTCCCAGCATTTCTACGGAATCCAGAGAATTAACAGTCTGATCGCCCTAGAGTAACCTCAACCCATGACTGGTGGAAAGTGGCGTATATTATCTCAATGTCTTCACCCCTCAGGTGGGGGAAACTCAGAGGTGCAAGCTCTGCCATGGCTCCCATAATGCGGTTGACCCTTTCTTAGCTGCCTTCCTTGGGAACTGACTCTTCCTTTGGGTCCACCCTTCAAGGTGGACTCTTCCTGCCCTGAGGAATATCCATAGCCCAAAGCCGCACAGAGAAGAAACTCTGCAAAAGGTGACTATGGGAGGAGAATAGTAGAGTGTGGGTAAGAAGGGGATGCTAGGTGGAGGAGCTGTCTGGAAAGTCATAAGGGAGCAGTGGGTGGGACCCTCTCCCACTTGGGAGCAATTGTGAATAAAAGAGATCTGATGCAACTCTCCCTTGCCTCTCTTTTGACTTTGAATTGAAGGTGTACCCCAATTCTTTTGCTCATAAACCCATTGCTGGCTCTGTGTCCTCACTACAGAATCTGTCCTTGTGTCTGCAGCCTTCTCAGCTAGTTTCTGATCTCTTCTCTCTCCTAGTTCTTTGTCTGTTACAATGCCATTGGCTTTAACACCACTGGCTTTAGTGCTGGATCCTCTTGTGATGCCTGTTCCCAGACGGCATCCTCTCCCCTGGGATCATGCTCTAACACCTCTTCCTGTGCACAGCCACAGGCCATTTAAGGTCTCTATCTCACTGTGATGCATCCTGTATTTTCTCAGCAATCAACTCCTTCCGTAAAATTGCCAAGGAGCACTTACTCCTTTGTGATAAAGGCTACATTCCATTTTGAATACCTTGTAAGTCACAGGCTGTTTTAAAACAAATAAAAACAAAAACTAGGAATCAATCAAACATTTATCTTGCCCCCTACTTTTGGTCCCGTCACTTCAATTATTTATGTGTTTATTACCTGATCCTTCCTTCTGCTTGAACATCTTTCTCACAGTCTGGCAGGAAGAGCCATTTCCCAGGCACACGCCGCAGCGATCCTCTGTGGCACTGGAATCGATCTCATAGTCACAGCCAACAATCTGTGGGGGAGGAGAGGCGGAGGGTAAATGCTGAGGCAGGAGAGGCCACTCTTGCCTGGATCTGTGACTTCTCCTTTCCCCCTTGGTGCTTTATGAGACTGGGCAGGAGGTACCAGAGTACAAGGGCAAATGTTTTTTCCTGGTGGCAGCAAGTCAAGCATCCACCAATGGTAGAGGGAATACCTGCTCAGAGGGGGAGGAGGCACACATTGAGTGAGGTCTAATTTCCTGAGTCAGAGGCAGAACTGAACAAAATCTAAGAAAATGTTCCAAAAATCTAATTATGAAAACATCTTGGAATTGAAGTTGATAGAGCAGCAAGTCTCTTTCAGATGTGTTCTCATCCTGGAAAAGGAGAGCCATGAAGCGTGGGGTGTTCTGTAGGAGTGGATACCAAAGAATCATGACACTTAGATTCAAAGTCATGAACCGTATCTGACCTTCACCTGGACTTTTCTGTTGCTTTCTTTCAGGACCACAAGGAAAAACTATACCATATCCCTTTTGTGATTCTCTTTCTTGTTTGGGGGAGAATTGTGCCCAGATAGTTTTATTTCCTTTTTGATCTTTAAAGATCATTTTTTTTCTAACTGGAAAGCCATCTCAAATCTATTTAAAGGAAGAATGGTTTGAATCTGTTTTTAGAGAGAGATGGGATCTTGCTATTTTGCCCAGGCTGGAGTGCAGTAGCTATTCACAGTCAACAGCCTTGAACTCCTGGCCTCCCACCTCAGCCTTCTGAGTTGCTGGGACGGCAGGTACCACACCAGGCTTATTTTGAATCTTTAAATATACCCTATACCGGCTAAGCAGAGAATGAATGCCCCCCACTAATCGAAAATAGCTTCGTTTTTTAGGTTAACTGTCTTTAATTTCCTTTAGGTCCAAAGACTGTGCTACTTGACCCAGTTGGGGAAACAAAAAAGTGCTAAGAGATTTTTTTTTTAAAGACACAAAACTTAATTATGCTAATAACAATGGGAAAAAAAGCAATGTGCAAAACAGGTGCCTTCAGTGATTACCAGTAAAATGCCAACCCTTCACAAACAATACGTTTGCATCCAGCTTGAGCACCCTCTGATAAGCTGACCTTCACAACCATATTCCCAGTGGCCTTCATTCCTTCACTGATTTGGAATGAGCTAGGAAAATTGACTCTGAGGTATATTAATTTTAAAGTATTTTCTTTAACCTCTACCAGCAGGGAAACAGATATAAAAAATGTGAAGAATAAAGGAAAGACAGTCAGAAAAGCAAATATCTGAAGCCCAAGTCTTTCTTCTTGAACGGGTGGTAATATTTCTAAAGTAATATTTGCCTGCATAACGGAGAGACAAGGATGGGGGAAGAAGACACACCCATGTCCCCCAGCATTCTGTCCCACAGCAAATTAAATGGGTTCCTGCAGAGACTCACCCAATTTAGTTTTCCTGTGAGCCGCATGCAGTACCATAAAAACTGAATTAAGTATACAACAGAAGGTCTGTGAAGACATAAACCAGTCCTTCTTGTTGCATATAAAACATAAGGGGCTCTCAGGTGAAAAGAAACAAACTTCCCTCCCCCTCCTTCATCACACATGCTCTGGCAACATGGAAAGCCCACAACAGCACGCTCTTTCTGCCTTCAGCAGAATCAGAGGTGGCTCCACTGCTGCTACCCAATGTGGAAAATGACTTCAGCATGACCCTTCTCTGATGTGACTCTGAAGAGGCCAGGCAGTCACCCCAACTGGTAGTGTGTTTGTGAAAAAAAAAATCACTTTCATTTCCCATCTTATCATTAATTCTTGACCCTGAGACAACTGCACTGATGAGCATGCTACCTGGAGAACGACTTAGGGAAATCAGGTCCTTGCCTTTCACTGGACACTTAGCCCTCCCTGAGTGAATAAGTAAGAGATATCTTTATCAGTTCTCATTTTTTTTCAATAAGGCATTAATATGATTTTACTTTGCAGATTTTTAAGTTACTAAGAACCAAAATATTAACTGACCTAATCCACCTAAATATGGTCATTTCTTTCTAAAGTTCTTGGCAAAGGTAGAGGCTGGGAGAATGTCTGGTTCATTTCCAGCCAACGAAAATTAAAGTGTCAAAATACTTAGGGCAGAGGTATACTTAGCCAAAAGAACAGGTAAATGATGTCGCCATGTAACAGATGGGACAGTAGCAGACGGCTTTCCTCACCAAAGCTTTTCAAGGTAGGTGCTTATGGATTAAACTGGGTCCCCTAAAAAATATGTTGAAGTCTTAACACCTGGTACCTGTGAATGTGACCTTATTTGGAGATAGAATCTTTGTAGATGTAATCAAATGAAGATGAGGTCATATTGAATTAGATTGGCCCTAAATCCAATGACTGGTATCCTGATAAGGAGATGGAGGTTTGGAGACAGAGACACACAGAGGGAAGATGAACAGGTGAAGATGGAGGCAGAAATTGGTGTGACGTAGCTCCAGGAATGTCAATGATTGGCCACAACCACCACAAGCTGGGAAGAGACAAGGAAGGGTTCTGCCCTAGAGCCTTCAGGGGGAGTATGGTCCTGCTGACAACTTGATTTCAGACTTCTAGCTTCCAGAACCGTGAGACAATGCATTTCTTTTGTCTCAAGTTATCCAGTTTGTGATAATTTGTTAGAGCAGCTGTAGGGAGCTAACACAGTATCATTTTGCCCATTCAAGCGGTAGTGGTGACATGGTAGGGGTGGTGATTTGATGGTGGTAGTGGTAGTGATGGCTATGTGGTAGTGGTAATGATGATTTGATGATGGTGGTGGTGGTGGTGTGGTGGTGGTGGTGATGATTTGATGGTGGTGGTGGTAATGTAATTGTGGTGGTGATTTAATGGTGATGGTGGTGGTGGTGGTAATATGATAGTGGTGGTGGTAATTTGATGATGGTGGTGATTTGATGGTGGTGATGGTAATGTGGTAATTGTGGTGGTGATTTAATGATAATGATGGTGTAATATGATAGTGGTGGTGGTGATTTGATGATGGTGGTGGTGGTGGTGATGTGGTGATTTGATGGTGGTGGTGGTGGTGGTGGTGGTGATGTGGTAGTGGTGGTGGTGATTTGATAATGGTGGTGGTGGTGGTGGTAATGTGGTAGTGGTGGTGGTGGTGGTGTGGTAAAGGTGTTAGTGATGAAGTGGTGGCAGTTAGTGGTGGTGGCAGTTAGTGGTGGTGGTGTGGTGATGGTGGTAGTGGTGGTGGTGATGGTGGAGTGATGAGGGTGGAGGTGGAGGTAGTGGTAGTGGTGGTGATGTGGTAGTGGTGGTGTTGATTTGATGGTGGTGGTGGTGGTGGTGATGGTGATGGTTGGGTGGTGGTAATGGTAGTGATGGTGACAGTTGGACACTGGTGGTGGTGGTGATGTGGTGATGGTGATGTCAGAAGTGGTGGTGATGATGGTGGTGATGGTAGTGGTGGTGGTGATGATGTGGTGGTGATGATTAGGTGGTAATTGTGGTGATATGGTGGTGGTAATGGCTGCAGTGGTGGTGATGGTGGTGTTGATAGTGGGGTGATGGTGGTGATGATGGTGGTGGTGGTGGTGGTGGCATACTGAGTAATTAACTGTGAGAGGAGAGTTGAGAAGGACCGAGAATGACTTACTGATTTCTGGCCTAGATATCTATATAGATGGTTTTAGCATCATTCCAAAAGAAGTACTACAGAAGAACAGGTTGGGGTAAGAATTAGGTATAATTTTAATTTAGAAATGTTAAGATTGAAGTAACTATTGTGTCTTTGAGGGTCAGGAGATAGGACCTGGTATTGTGGAGGTAGCTCTGGCTCAGAGCAATTGATTTAGGGATGTGTAGTGTATTACTGAGATGGCTAAAATGGCCTTGGAGATCAAAGAAGGTTCAGAACAGTTTTTGAGAGAAATGAGTGAGGACAGTAACTTGGGACAGTGGGAAGATTGTCAGGTAAGGGTAAAAGCTTAGGTGGATTGAAGATATTGACTTTGTAAGGACACACATTCATAACACTGGATTTTTATTTTAAGAAGTGCACAGTAGGCTAATGGTAAGATCAAGAAAGGGGTGTGAGTGGGTGGATCCAGAACCTTATCCAGAACTGGGGTAAGAGATTGGTGGAGAGTTAAGAGAAGGTTAGGGAGCAGCTGATGGATAGACCAGGGCATCTGGTCTATTCTGGAAGGAAATTCAGTCAATGCTATGCTGACTGGGTGAAGAGGTAGGAGTCCAGGAGCTGAAGTCAAGCAACCAGTTACCAGGAGAAAGAGGGGAGAGAGCTGGAAGGCTAGCAAGCTGGACTCAGACAGTGGGTATGACAGTGAGAGTTCAGAGCTGGAAGTGGGTGGAGGTGAGTAGGGCATTTGCTCATTTTTAAAACCTTATTCTGGTATTTAAACTGGAAGATGTCCTGAAAAGTCAAAGTTTAAATCTGTATCTTTGATAAACAAGCTTACTGAAAAAATCTAGGGGAAGGGCGCAGACAGTTACCTCCCAGAACAAATTCAGCTCTGATCAGGGCTTGATAATTTCCTTGACAGTATAATCTGCTACTCTAACATACCAAAATATTGGCAAATATTATAATTTCAAAATAGGCAAAATAGACATGGATATAAACAAATATATTTTCATATTCACAAAGAATGTAGATTAGACAAACACTGCACACATTTTTTTCCTGAAAGCATATCTTTTTATGTCAATGCATGCTCAACCCCCTTTGAAAAAAACTAGTAAATGAGGCTGGGCATGGTGGCTCATGCCTGTAGTCCCAGCACTTTGGGAGGCTGAGGCGGGAGGATCATGAGGTCAGGAGATCGAGACCAGCCTGGTCAACATGGTGAAACCCCATCTTTACCAAAAATACAAAAATTAGCTGGGCATGGTGGTGGGCACCTGTAGTCCCAGCTACTTGGGAGGCTGAGGCAGGAGAATTGTTTGAACCTGGGAGGCAGAGGTTGCAGTTAGCCGAGATCTTACCATTGCACTCCAGCCTAGGCGACAGGGTGAGACCCCATCTCAAAAAACAAAAAACAACTAGCAAATGAATAAGGAGGGTAACAGTAAGACTAGCAAATAAATAAGGAGCCTGGAACTACTTACAATCTGGATACTTAAAGACAAAGTATTTAGGCTATTAAGTATATTTGATTTGACATCATTTTTCAGCTTAAAAGCTCGAATCAGTGTTGTATAGACAGAAAGTGGGCAATTATAGCTTCTAAAAGGTCTTAACTGGCTCCCAGAAAGAGGAAGGCAAGCTGATAAAATCTGGCTTATTCTATTAGGCTCATTTGATTGGCTTCAAGAAAGACATCCATCTTATAATGGTTCTCAATCCTGGCTACTTATTAGAATCACCTGGAGAGCTTTTAGAAATTACTGATGTCTGGGGTCCATTTCAAACCTATTAATTCAGAATCTCTGGGATGTGTAGTCTGGGCATTGATGTTTTAAAATCTCCCCAGGTGATTATTATATGCAGCTAGGTCTGAGGACTTCAGTCACTAAGGAGTAAATGTGATGTTGAAGTTATCTTTTAGATCTAAACAACTTTGCATTCACAGAAACAGTATCTTTAGCCTGTGATGGAAAACAGGTGCTTTGAAAAAAAATAAATGAAAAAGCAACTGCTAAGGGGAAATATGCAGCTTCTCTGTGTGCTGAATATTTAGGGCTAAGAGCGTGTCACAGGGAACTATTTTGTCCAATGGAAAAAAATTACCATAAATACTTTTTCAAAAACAAAATTTGTTGAGTTTACAAATCTGTTTTCTGAGAGTTTATTTTACACTGGGGCCTCTGTTAAAAGCTTAACATATATGACCCGTGAAAGCTGTCAGAATCAAAATGGAGCAACTAATGTTAAGATAAAAACGTAAATGTAGCCAGGGAAGGATAGGAAGAATGAGTTCTCACCCTTCTTATCCCTGATAATGTAAAAGGCTCTGCAAAAATCACACCCTTGCACAAAGGCTTTATAACCTTACACAAAAAATATTTTTGCAATGACATTTGCCCAGCAACTTCCTGAGCAACCTTGGATTGGTGTCACCCTTGTTACTGATCTCTGTAGAAAATAATAATTATTTAAAAACAATTTTGCAATCCTCTCCAATTTTTTTCCTTTAAAATTTTTCATTTTATATTAAAAACCTTTGTCTTCCTTCACCTTCCTAAGTATGCACATGATTAATTATGGTATACATATTCACATCACAATGCACTATTTCCAAATAAGCTTCATTTTCTTTTAGAGAACCTCTCTCTGTTTGTTATTTAGGTTAGCAGACCTAAAGATTAAATAAATCTTTTGACAACTCCAACTAGGTAGATACATACAAGTATCCAAATTTTTTTGATAGAAAACAGTCTTAGAAAGATGTATAGGATCATACAGCTAATAAATGATGATACTGAGTTCATATTCTAAAACTCCAGTGCTAAACCATTATGATTTACTAACTGATTAAAACATCTTCCTTTAAGGGATTAAAAACACTTTCTCTTTAAACTGAGATTTATGCTTGGTCACTGGATCAGAAATCCTGCTCCTCAGTTCCTTGTAAAATAAAATGCAAGCAACAAGAAGGAATTCTTTAATGGTTACATACTTAAAAGCATCAGGTCTAATGAAGTGAATGTGGGAAAATTACATAGAAATCAGAAGCCTGTTTTGTAACTGCTGTCATGCCGTCTCTCTAGGAAGCTCATGCTGACAGTCAACGGAGAATTAAATGTGAAAACGCTTTATGAAAAGTACCATATAAACTATTGTTAATTTCAGTTTTTCGCAAATTTAATGCCACTGAAATAATCTGGGCTGGCTTTGCCTGATAATTCCTCTTTTTCTGCTCAATGTCTAAAATAATATCAGAATGCATAGCAACTAATCAGGAAATAAAGATGACAGCAGAAGGAAAAAACTACTTAATCCAAAAACTGTGACTTTGGTGAACAATGAGAAGTCTTGGTTTTTTGTTTCATAAACTATATAAAAAATGTATGAGGTATAAATGCTGTGAAAACACAAACTTAGAACATCTGACTTCCCAAATTAATAAAAGTCATGATTTTATAAAGTTGTAGATTAAGGAAACATACCCAATACCTTACATATGCCATTAATACAGACATTTCTGCTGTTGCCACCTTCAAAGCAAGGGGTACCATCAATGACAGCATCCAGCATTTTCTCAGAAAACTTGCCATCTATGGGTCGGCAGTAGAGCTCACAAGGATGCGCTGAAGGAAAAAAGAAGGTAAATCCTTGCAAGTTAGCTTTTTAGCTCAGCATCCTCCCCCCGGGATTCCTCTGTACTTACGACCCCCCAAGTGTCATTTAATCTAGTGATCTCATCTTTTTACCTTCTTGAGACACATGCTGAAGTATGGGCTTTTTCCTTTTCAATAAAAGTTTTATAATGAATTAAAGATTGCTTTAAAATGTTCTGTTCTTTGTTGTAAACGATGACTCCTTTCTATTCAACATCGAATTGTGTTTATAAAAATAAGGTGCTGGGCATCTGGTGTTAGCTTAAAAAATAAGTTATTGCAACCAGCCATGCAGGACTTCAGGCAAGCAGGATGCCTGCTCCTTTCTTGCAGCAAAGTAAGTAGCCCGCAGGGACAGTCATCCCCTCCCATAGGGCCAGCTCATTACTACCACGACCGCTATCACCACCAGCATAACCCTGCCCCAACAAATGTCCTCCTCCAGTCTAAGAGGTGCTTAGATTAACAACCATGTAGAAACATCTTTTGTTGAAGCTGAAGCCAACCTGCTTATCATAGTGATCCATCCCATCATCTTGGGTCCTACACTGAATCCAGTCTAAGGTTCAGTTTCTACTCCATTGTGAATGAAGACAGGATGATCTAGAGCAGAGGAACATTTACTTAATAAAATACACACCCATATGTGTGTACACGGGATAACCAGAAAGATAGATAACTGTCAAATCACAGATTGCCTTAAAATTTTTAATAGCTAATACATGTATATGATAAGAAGAATTCAAGTAATAATTTTCTTATGAATGTAATGAATATTTTTCATTAAGTGAGAAACACAATAATGTTTTCTTCAGAAGGGATTTTGGGGTCTCTTCTGGATGTGTTTAGTATGGGCAGGGCTGTTAGTTGCTTCATCATGTGATCAGCTGAGGACTCAATGGTACTAGCCATAAGGCTATTCATCATGGGCCCATCTCACTGGGATAGGCACCAAATGCCAAGCCTGAGTGCACAGTGATAGCTGTGTCTGCTTGAGGATGCAATGATCCATGTGGCCAGGAAATGAAAGTGAAAAACTCACACAAATATAACGATGAGCAAAAGCTCTGAATGCTGAAACTCTGAACAAACTTGAGACTGAGGTCGAAAACATCTGTTTAAAACTTTAAAGGGATAAGTGAACTGGTTCAGAAGCAGAAAATTAGATATCACATGCTCTCACTTTTAAATAAGAGCTAAACATTGGATATACATAGACATAAAGATGGGGATAGACTCTGGGGACTCCAAAAGCAAGGAGGGTAGAAGGAGGGTGAGGGTTGAAAAATGACCTATTGTGTAGTGTTCAATATTTGGGTAATGGGTACACTAGAACAAGTACATGGTCCCCTGAATCAAAAAAAAAAAAAAGCTTAAAAGAGAAAGGTAAAAGGAAATACGCAAATAAAGAAAACTAACTGATTTCATATAAGGTGCAGTGGATAAGCTGTCTGACAAGACAGAGTCAAAATGAGTTGAGGAGATCACTGGACAAAGTGCCAGTGGAAAAGTGTCAAGACCCTAGGACAAAGCATGACTTGGGATTATTGTGTATCTCCATTTCCGGCAGCATGATTAGCTCTGCTACTGCCCAAATTGGAATACAAGTACTAGAGGGAGCAACCTGGGAATAATTCTGTTCTCCCAGGGATGAGAACATCAATCCAGGTGCTGAATCCAAGGATTATTTTATTAAGACTTTGGCTTAAGCTTTAGAATTGGATTTGGGATTTTGTATTTGGAATACATGAAGCAAAAATAGAAAGCAGCTTTGAATAATTCTGGAGCTTTTGTAAAGAATTATCTGTTTCAAGGCTGCTGGAAACAGTTGGGAGCTGGAGCATGTTCATTGTGGCAATGGAATGTTTATTCAGAGAGAAATGAACAGATTCGCTACGTTGCATTGACATAATGGAATGCTATGCAGTCACTAAAAGGAATGAAGTAAACCGTGATGCCATGATCTGCTCAATGAATCAAGTTGCAGAACTGGCAAATTATGGTTCTATTTGTGTGCAAATGAAGACCTGCTGTTAGCATGGTTATCTTGGAGGAGATACATTAAATGCAGTGGGATAAGAATTTATTTTTGTTTCATTCTATTATGTGCACTTGCATTTTTATAAGACACATATATTCCTTTTAATAGTAGTAAGTCTTGGGCCTCAAACAGGAAAACTGGAATAATCTTCTTTCCTCAGTGATAATCATGACACATCTCCATGAAGAGAGGACCTAATTTCAAAACTTCCCTCCACCCCTGTTTCCACATCACAGGACTAGTACATCTTTCAAGGTTAGACAGGTTAACTGAAGTACACTGCCCACAAGAAAGACACATGTGTGTTGACTATAAGTGTAGTGGTTTATGGAGTCTTAGAAATTATCTAGTAAATAACATTTGTGACAATGACAATGACAGCACATATCCTCTGCTGTGACTCTCCCAGAGCTCCCAACACTATGACCTATAGGTATGCCTCAGGCCAGGGAGGACACTGTGTTTGAAAGCACCCATTGTAAATGGAAGGTTCAGTGCTATTCAAGCCTTTTATAAGGCTGAGCCTGAGATCCTCCTTCTCTGTCCCCTCCTTCTGTGGCTGTTGTCTTTCACAGTGTTCTGGAAGGGCTCTGGTTATGTCATTAAGTTGTCCTGTGACACAGGGATCTGCAGGATGAGGCAAGGGTGGTAATGGATGGTCTTAATTCTCAGGAGTCATCACAGGTATCAGAGATTCTCTGTGCCAGTTATCAACCTTGTTAAGTCTATCATCCCTATAGAGCTGAGTACTTTCCTTGTCTCACATTTATTCACCTGCCTTGACACATCCTTTTGTTGGGTCATGTAATTTTTTCCCCTCTAGCTTTCAAGAGCTTTCAAGTCCATTTATAATTCAGCTAAGTGAAAGCTCTGAAACTAATTTACGGTGAACTTTCACCCTCCCACTGTCTGATTAATCCTCTCAAAGGGAGCTTAAGAAAGAGATGAACTTACTGAATCAAAGTTTGCATTTTCAATTTTGCGGAAACAGGATGGCTCAACATTTTTGGATAATGATCTTCATAAATGATAGAAATGAAAGTTCTAACTCGCTGAGAAGGACAAAAATATTTCTTAGGCAAGAAAAAGTTTTGATGCATTTCATGTTTTGTGAATAGACTGGAATGTGAGTTTATCATTTCAAAGAATCCAGTTTCTAAACTCCATTCACATGCATGGGCATAACACCTGTGTTTTTATCCAGGACCTCACACTTGCTTGACTGCCTTCGTCTCTGTCTTGAAATTCTTAATCATTTTACCTTTGAACTTGAGTTCGGTAAGGGAAGGCCAAAAGGGGAAGGCGGTGTGCACATGAAGAGAAGGGATCTGTGGGTGCGCACCCCTGCCACTCCTCAACAGATCCCAAGAAATGCTAAACCTCAAAGCAAAAGGTGTAACTTAAAATGTTTTAATGATGTAAGAAGTTATGTTTAACTTAAAAAAGGAAGCTCAGCTTAATAACTAAAATCAAATCAGCTTGAGGGACAAAGCAAAAATGAAAACTTCTGACTCTGTATCACAGCCCTAAATCAAGTCCAGTAATTACCAAGAGTCTGAACTCTTTGGCTAGTCTAAAATGGTATTCTTGTACTTTCTAATATGGTAATGCTATTGTAATCCCCACAATTACACAGAAATATGTATTTGTTATATTTGAGGCGAGATTAAGGGACCAGCACCAAGACAAAAGTATGCCAAATAGCAGGGTTTATTAAGCCGGCGACCACGGAGGACTCGCGTCTCTCCAACCCGTGGCCCCGAATGGAGGGGGTTAAGACCTTTTATACCCGTAAGAATTACCTTGGGAGTCAGGGCGAGAGGTGGGGGGTGGGGGTGAAGGGACACAGACATTTAGGGGTTTTTGTAAATCATCTCCCGGACAGAGGGGGAGTGAGCGGGGCTCCGGATATTCCAAGGGCTTGAGGACATCTTGCCCCCCTCGATTGTTACCTAAGTGGCTTACAGAAGTTAAGATAAGCGTTAGTTTGCATATCTTCTGGGCAGTATTGTAAAGAACAGATCTTAGTTATTTATTACAGGGCACAGGGACCAGGATGGAATTAGCTTGGGCTGCTATTGTAGTCACAAAGGCTGACAATTCTGGCTGTTACTGATAAGAAAGGTAGATAGTTTGCAGAGCAAAACTAGCAGCCTCAGGCACAGAAGCCAAAGGCCAGCAGTCACTGCGAGGAGAGTGGGGCAGCCATTACAACCCATTCAAAACATAGCTTTGTTCTTTATAAAACGGCGCCGCTCAGGTTCTAACTCTAGGCCAGCTATAGCACATTAGAGACGCGAGTTCTCCGTGGTCGCCGGCTTAATAAACCCTGCTATTTGGCATACTTTTGTCTTGGTGCTGGTCCCTTAATCTCGCCTCAAATATAACATTTTGGTGGCCCGTACGGGGAGTTGGCGAGATTTTTCTCCTTTCGAACCATCACCTGGACAAAAGCCCTTAGAAACCTCGCCCGGGTGGCCGCTCCCGCCTCCGGGCTCTCTGAGGGGAGGCGCCCCCTAAAATGTTTCAGGGCCCTGGGGAGTTCGCCCCAGTGGCGGATAAGCGACCGCTTGGCCGACATTCGCCCCAAATTCCTTCAGGGCTCCTAAAACTCCGCATTGCTGGGAGGTAAGTCTGGTCTGGAATGTGTGAAAACTGGGGACTAGTCCATCTGTGGTGTAGCCCGGGTCAGGGGACTGACGAGTCATTGCAACTCTGGCCCCGGCAGGCCTCCCCGAGACGTCGCTGGAGGCTTCTGGCTGGTAGCGGGCACAGTGGGTGCCAACCGCTTCGTTAGCTAGTTTCGCACTAGCGTGTATGGTTGTTTTCCGTAGCCTCTGTGTGAGTGTGAGAGTGAATGTGTATCTATGTAGTCCCACGGCCACCTGGCTACGGGGCTTGAGAGGGCCTACACCCGCGGTTCCACGGAGACGTCATATGGCATAACGGTGATTCACCTCAGAGCTGTCCTGTGTGGACTTCCATCCTGAGGTGACCAGGCCCGGGGTTTATACGGGTACACCTTTTAGCTAAGACGCTCTTGCACCCCTCCGGGGGCGTGGCCGGGCTGGCATCAGATTGGTCTCCCATTTGGGGGGTACCCACCCTTTGTCTGTCGGTCTTACATGTGGTTCTGTCCGTATTGTAGGTTTACTAGTTTTGTCAGACTCCTGTCGGATAATATACAGTGGTTTAGGCCTGCTTCCCTTGGAGTGGAAGACGTCCTACAGTGGTTAACAGATCATTGGCTGCAGGGGACTTTTGCTGAATTCATGCCTATAGAGATAACTCTGTATTCTTTCCTTCTCCTATTCTTCTGTTTCTGAGGCCTCACTTCTCCTGATTCTGATTCTGCCATGTGGCAAATAGTTTTAGCTCTATCTCTTTTTGTTTTATTTCTTATTATAATCATTGTAGCCTGTAGGTTCTCTCAACCACCCCCTCCGGGAAAGGAGTACTTTTGTCCGTGTTGGATGTAATTTCCCTCACTGGGGGTTGGAATACTTATCCTCCCCCGTGGCCCCTTCCACCAGTCCCTTTGGCCCGGGCAAGGGACAAGCCCATTAAATTAATTGTACAATCCTTACAAGATTTAGCTGTGCAGGCTCTACTGAAGCCAGTGTTAGAGAGGGCAGAGCACGAGTACAGTGCCTGCCAAAAAATTGGATATATTATAAAAACCCCAAGACTCTGTGTTACTACCAAAAAGTAGTAGAGAAAGAGAGAGAGGGAGAAGAGAGTAGAGAAAGAGAGAGAGAGAGACGGAGAAGAGAGTAGAGAGAGAGAGAAGAGAGTAGAGAAAGAGAGAGAGAGAGACGGAGAAGAGAGTAGAGAGAGAGAGACGGAGTAGAGAGAGAGAGAGGGAGAGACGGAGAAGAGAGTAGAGAGAGAGAGACGGAGTAGAGAAAGAGAGAGAGAGAGAGACGGAAAAGAGAGTAGAGAAAGAGAGAGGGAGAGAGGAATTTAAGGCTTTTTAGGGTCCCTGTGTCAAGGTGACCAAAAGCTGCAAGGGCAAGAAATTCGCGGGCCGGCCAAGCGGCCCAGCAGCCCAGCGGCTGCAAGCTCGTTTAAACTGACACAAAGAGCATTTTTTTCTCTTTCTCTGCCGGTCAGCCCCGCCCCCGACTTTCAGGCAGGCCACACAGCCACAGGGTGCAGCATTTGCAATTGCAAAGTTGTTAGTTTAAATCCTAGTGAAGCCAGTTTTAAATTAGTGTAATCTCTTAGGTATTTAAAAAAAAAAAAAAAATGGGTTCGCTAGCTCCCGGCCTTGTACCCCCCTCCAATGCATGACGGCTAACTTCAAGGTTGGATTCACAGGCCAATACGGGGTAAAGTTGACTCCTGGAAACTCCGTACCTTATGCTAGCTAGAGTGGGGCCATCCTTTGGAGTGGGGTGGCCAGACACTGGAACATATGACCCAAGAATTACCCTAGGCAGTATGGAAAACAGTTACGGGGTCCCTGGACACCCCGACCAGTTTCCATACATCGACCAATGGTTAGACTTAGTTCAGCATCCTCCACCGTGGCTAAAGCGCTGCATAATACAGGCTGGACTTCAAGTTATGCTAGCCGGTCCAAAGAAAGTCCGACCTGCGCCGGCCATTCTCCCCGCTCCAGAGGAAGACCTAGAGTCTCCTCCGCCTTACGTTAGGGCCCTCGAGCAGGAGGCTCAGCACCCCACCCCAGATAGCACTGAGGATCAGTCCTTACCCATGGAACAGGGGACTCAGCACCTCTCCCCCAGATAGCACCAGGAACCAGCCCATATCCCCCACTTCATACCCGCAGTGGAGCCCCATACACACCCAAAGTATTACCCCTGCGAGAGGCACCCCCGGTGGAGGGAGGGAGTCGAGGACGCCCTTTCTTCATCCACATCCCTTTCTCCTCCAGTGACTTATATAACTGGAAAACTCAACATCCTCCTTTTTCTGAAAAGCCCCAAGCACTCACAGGGCTTTTGGAGTCTGTCTTGCAGACTCATCGCCCCACCTGGGATGACTGTCAACAGTTGCTCTTGGTGCTTTTTACTGCTGAGGAAAGGAGCAAAATTAGACAGGAGGCCCATAAGGCCATTATTGGGACAGAGGGAGGCTCGGTGGGAGGACCACCAAGAGCGAATAAATCAAGTGTTCCCCTCCAACCGCCCCCAGTGGGACCCAAATACTTCAGCGGGTCTGCAGGCTCTGAACAGTTTTCCACCGGTACCTACTAGAGGGAATTAGGAAAGCGGCCCGAAAGCCCACTAATCTCTCCAAGGTGGGGGACTATAACTCAGGGTCCACAGGAGTCCGCCAGCTGCCCTTCTTGAGCGCCTTCAGGACGCTTATCGCACCTACACTCCTATTGACCCTGAGGCTCCTGAAAATCAGCGGGCCATCAATCTGGTATTTGTCTCCCAGTCAGCTCCAGACATAAAAAAGAAGTTACAAAGACTAGAGGGGTTTCAGGGGATGAATTTGTCCCAACTGTTGGAAATTGCCCAAAAGGTATTTCACAATAGGGACACGTCAGAAGTTGGGCAGGATAAGAGGGTTACAAAGGCGGTAATAGCAGCTCTTCAGGAAACCCAAGTTATCCCACGGGGAGCCCCTCAGGGGAGCCCCTGGAGCCCCCGGCCCAGGCTAGGACGCAATCAGTGCGCTTTTGCCGGCGAGAAGGTCACTGGAAGAGCGAATGTCCGGAGAGAAGGAGGCGAGAGACAGCTCAGGAAAGGCCTCCAAAAACTATTCTCAATTTAGAAAGCCAGGATCTGACGGGGCCGGGGCTCTCATTTATTAAGCCCCCAGGAGCCCAGGGTCACTTTAAAAATTGGGGGTACACCTGTCAGCTTCCTAGTCGACACTGGCGCGGCCCACTCAGTCCTTACTCAGCCTCTGGGACCACTATCCAGTAAAAAAACAATTATCCAGGGGGCCACAGGAAAAACCACAACAAGCCCTTGGACCACAAATCGTTTTGTTGATCTGGGAACGGCACCGTCACCCATGCCTTCTTAGTCATCCCAGAGTGCCCGTACCCACTCCTTGGACGAGATTTACTTCACAAACTTCAAGCAAATATTTCTTTCAGCGAGAGTCAGGCTTGCCTCTTAATTCCTCCCCCGCTTGGCATCAGAGCCCCCTCAGCAAATCCTCATCACCTGTGCCTTGTCAGACGAATATCTCTTGCAGGAAGCTTTGTCATCAGAGGCAGATCAACTACCAACATCAGACCTCCTCTGCCAGTTCCGAAGAGATGTACCCGGAGTATGGGCTGAAACAAATTCCCCAGGCTTGGCAAGTCACCGTACCCCAGTCGTGGTCCAGTTGTTGGCAACGGCAACTCCAGTCCAGGTACGACAGTATCCCATGAGCCAGGAAGCCCGGCGGGGAATTGCTCCACATATAGCCAGGCTTTTAGAAGGAGGAATCCTTACTACCTGTAAGTCTCCCTGGAACACCCCCCTACTCCCTGTTTTGAAACCTGGCACCAAGGACTATAGGCCAGTACAGGACTTAAGGGAAGTAAACAAACGAGTGGAAACTGTCCACCCAACGGTTCCAAATCCGTACACCCTCCTGAGTCTCTTAAGCCCAGAACAGCACCATTACACTTGTCTTAGATCTTAAAGATGCATTCTTTTGCATCCCCCCTGGCCCCTGTTAGCCAGCCTATATTTGCTTTTGAATGGACTGACCCTAATACTGGGGTTTCAAGGCAACTTACTTGGACAAGGCTGCCACAGGGGTTCAAAAACTCCCCTACACTGTTTGATGAGGCACTCAGCCAAGATCTTGCCACCTTCCGAGCTGAGTTCCCTGAGTGTACCCTACTTCAATATGTGGATGACTTATTATTGGCTACAAAAACACAAGAGGCCTGTAAAGAAATTACCCAGTCATTATTAGAGACCCTACAGACTTTGGGATACCGGGTCTCAGCTAAAAAGGCCCAACTCTGCCAACCAAAAGTTACCTACCTGGGCTAGGTTATAGAAAAAGGCAACTGGGCATTGGCACCCAGCCGAGTTCAAGCAGTGCTGCAAATACCCACCCCCACCACGAGACGCCAGGTACGAGAATTCCTTGGAGCAGTAGGGTACTGTAGGCTATGGATCTTGGGATTTGCCGAGATAGCCAAGCCCCTGTATGCGTGCACGGGAGGAAATCAGCCTTTGGTTTGGACAGAAATAGAGCAACAGGCTTTTGACAGGCTCAAGACTGCTCTAACTACGGCCCCTGCCTTGGCTTTGCCAGACATCTCTAAACCCTTCCGGTTGTTTGTGCATGAGAAGCAGGGAGTCGCTAAGGGGGTGCTCACCCAGACTTTGGGACCATGGTCCCGGCCAGTTGCATACCTCTCAAAAAGACTTGATCCTGTAGCCTCTGGATGGCCAGCCTGTCTGAGGTCAGTGGCAGCTACAGCCCTGTTAGTTAAGGAAGCGGACAAACTAACCTTAGGGCAGGAGTTAAATTTAGTGACACCCCACGCGGTGGAGTCACTACTCCGTGGAGCTCCAGGAAAGTGGATGTCAAATACCCGTATAGTCCAATATCAAGCCTTACTTTTGGACCAGCCCCGCATAAGGTTTTCAAAGACTACAGTTTTAAACCCCGCCACACTACTACCTGACAGCAAGCCAGAGGAGCCCATACATAATTGTCAACAGACAGTGGATGTCCTCCACGCCATTCGACCGGACCTCACCGACGTTCCCCTGCAGAATCCAGAGGAGGTACTGTATACGGATGGCAGCAGCTTTATGGTCGACGGAGTCAGGTATGCCGGGGCAGCTGTAGTCACCTTAGAACGAGTTATCTGGGCCCAGGCTCTTCCACAAGGAACCTCGGCCCAGAAGGCAGAACTCATAGCCCTGATAAAGGCTTTGAACTGGGCGGAGGGAAAAACTGTGAATATCTATACAGATAGCAGGTATGCTTTTGCTACAGCTCATGTGCATGGAGCCATCTATAAGGAAAGAGGACTACTTACCTCGGAGGGGAAAAATCATCAAAAACAAAGAGGAAATCCTAGCCCTACTAGAGGCTATATGGAAGCCCAAGGCAGTGGCATTAATACACTGCAATGGACACCAGAAGGGAGATTCACCAGAGGCAAGGGGAAATAGGGCAGCTGATCTACAAGCCAGACAGGCAGCTTTGAGGCCAGTAAAACCTCTGACTCTTCTTGTAACTCTGCCGGCCCCAACCTTGCCCCCTACCCCTATGTACTCACCTGAGGAAGAAAATTTTGCTAAAGAACAGGGGGGTACCCAAGATTCCACAGGATGGTGGACTCTACCGGATATGAAAATTGTGGTCCCCGAGACTCTAGGACGAGTTCTAGTTAAGGACACACACCAGGCCACACACTTAGGACAGACAAAATTAACTGAGCTGCTGAGGGCCAGATACCACATTCCACACCTACACGAGTTAGTCAGAGAGACTACAACTCGATGTGATGTGTGTGCCAGGGTAAATCCAGCGGGGAGTAGGCCTAGTCAAGCAGGGATAAGACTTAGGGGCACTAGCCCGGGAGAACACTGGGAGGTGGACTTTACTGAAATAAAACCCCCAGCATGTGGCTATAGATACCTCCTCGTGTTTATAGACACCTTCTCTGGATGGGTTGAGGCTTTCCCTACCAAGTCTGAAACTGCACTGGTAGTGGCAAAAAGGTTGTTACAGGACCTGGTTCCTCGGTTCGGCTTGCCCCTAACTCTGGGATCGGATAATGGCCCTGCATTTATTGCACAAGTTTCTCAGGGCCTGGCAAAGGCCCTGGGCATATCTTGGAAACTGCACTGTGCCTATCGCCCCCAGAGTTCAGGACAGGTTGAGAGAATGAACCGGACCATAAAAAAACTCTGACAAAGTTCATATTGGAGACCGGTGAGAACTGGGTCAACCTGCTTCCTTTTGTCCTCCTCCGTGTCCGATGCACACCCTATCAAAAAGGTTTCTCCCCTTTTGAAATTATGTTTGGCAGGCCCCCTCCCTTACTCCCCCAAACTTGCAGATGCTGTACATGCCGAAGTTCATAACCACACACTCCTTAAATCCCTACAGGCACTCCAGTCTGTTCAGTCCCAGGTGCACCCGCTCATCAGAGGAACTCGACCTACTCCAGGGGATTTCACTGACCAGCCGGTACATCCCTTCCAGCCCGGGGACGAAGTCCTGGTAAAAAGATTCACCGCCTCCGGTTTAACTCCTCGCTGGAAGGGACCCTACACCGTAATTCTGGTCACTCCCACGGCAATCAAGGTGGACGGACTAACTGCTTGGATTCACCATTCACACGCCAAGACTGCCCCCCCCCGGATGCAGGATGGAAGTTGGTCTCATCTACAACAGACCCCCAAAGCTAAGACTATTGCGCCATACTCGGTCATTGTCCTAATCTCCCTGATTCCTGTAACCACCCTCCGAAAGGGACCCCCTTTAACACCCACTTATTACCGATGGGTCCTCACCGAGGGCTCCACTGGAGGATATGTTAGTTCCTTAACCGGGAAGGGATCCACTCTAGTCAATTTAACCCTGGAGTACATTCCAAGAAACCCCATTACCTTCTCCCTAGACCTCTGTGCCCTCCTGGGCCCCAACCTAAGTTTCAGAACAAGTGGAGGTGTAGCTGGCTGTGGCAGTTCAGGGGCAGAGCGAAAACTCCAAACCATGGGTTTATATCTGTGCCCAGGATCCACACCAGATAAGAGGTGGAATTGTAATGACTTACACGAGTTCTTCTGCCCCCATTGGGGTTGTGAGTCAATCTCCACTATATCAAGTTATGCTGTAAACAGGGACTCTTTCATTTCATTTACCCGAGACCCTCCCCCAAACCCTTGCTCCGCCGGATCCTGTAACCCACTTAAGATAACAGTCTTGTATCCAGATGGGAGATAGGCTACAGGACGCACATGGGGCCTCAGAGTATATATGAGTGGATGGGACATGGGAAATATTTTTACCATCCAGCGTATGCCATCGCCTAGACCTGACCGCCTGGTGGGGCCTGTAGCCGAGGTCCTAAAGCCCCCAAAAACCTTCCCCCAAGATCCAAATAGCTCCCACTCCTAGCCCCACTACTCCTACTCCCAACCTACTCTCCACTCCTAGATCTACTACCCCCATTCCTAACCTGTTCACAGAAGCCCCCCCCAGACACAGAAGGCTTGAACCTTCTAAACTTGTTGTCCTCCACACACCACCTGCTCAACCAGACAAACCCAGACCTAGGTAAAGATTGCTGGCTATGTTTAAATCCACAGCCACCGTTTTACATAGGCCTAGCAGCACAACCCAATATAGCCCCTTCAAATACCTCATGTATTGAAAGGCAGTTCCACATAACTCTAGGGGACTTAGAGGGAGAAGGCATATGTTTCCATTCCCCTAACTATTATCTTGCCGGATCCCCATACCAACGTTTCTGCAGAAACACCCCTCATTTTAAATTATAGCCGGACAAGTTTTTACTACACTGCACCAGACTCTGTTTGGTTTGCCTGTACTTTTGGTCTCACAAACTGCATTTCCACCTACCAGTTCAGCAACTCCTCAAAACCCATTCTCTGTACCCCTGTGTATATCCTGCCTCGGATAAATGTTTATAGTGGACCCCAAGGTGAGATTCTGATAGCACCCGATACCGACAAGCGTTGGAAACGGGCCATAATTATACCCCTATTAGTGGGACTTGGAATAGCAGGATCCGCAGCTATGGGAATATCTGCTTTAGTCACTGGGGACCAAAATTTTAAAACTCTGTCACACCAAATAGATGCAGATATTACCCACCTGGAGAATTCCATCACCAAATTGGCTGAACAAGTGGACTCGTTGGCTGAAATGGTATTACAGAATAGAAGGGGGTTGGACCTACTGTTCTTAAAAGAAGGAGGACTGTGTGCGGCTCTCGGCGAACAATGTTGCTTTTATGCAAACAATTCTGGAATCATCCGAGACAGCCTTGCAATGGTTAGACAAAATGTAGAAACAAGAAAACACCTTAGAGAAACTTCAGAGAGTTGGTACCAAAAATTATTCTCTTGGTCCCCCTGGCTAACATCCTTAATCACTGCATTAGCAGGACCCTTGGTCCTAATAGTCCTAGGGTTAACATTTGGACCCTGTCTTTTAAACATGCTCTTCAAATTTATCCAAGGAAGAATAGACTCGGTTAAACTAATGGTTCTAAGGTCCAACTATGGGCCCCTGTGTCAGGAGGAAGAAACTTATTAAAGATTTAATAAATGTTAAAAGAACAGGGGGGGAATGTGCTATAGCTGGCCTAGAGTTAGAACCTGAGCGGCGCCGTTTTATAAAGAACAAAGCTATGTTTTGAATGGGTTGTAATGGCTGCCCCACTCTCCTCGCAGTGACTGCTGGCCTTTGGCTTCTGTGCCTGAGGCTGCTAGTTTGCTCTGCAAACTATCTACCTTTCTTATCAGTAACAGCCAGAATTGTCAGCCTTTGTGACTACAATAGCAGCCCAAGCTAATTCCATCCTGGTCCCTGTGCCCTGTAATAAATAACTAAGATCTGTTCTTTACAATACTGCCCAGAAGATATGCAAACTAACGCTTATCTTAACTTCTGTAAGCCACTTAGGTAACAATCGAGGGGGCAAGATGTCCTCAAGCCCTTGGAATATCCGGAGCCCCGCTCACTCCCCCTCTGTCCGGGAGATGATTTACAAAAACCCCTAAATGTCTGTGTCCCTTCACCCCCACCCCCCACCTCTCGCCCTGACTCCCAAGGTAATTCTTACGGGTATAAAAGGTCTTAACCCCCTCCATTCGGGGCCACGGGTTGGAGAGACGCGAGTCCTCCGTGGTCGCCGGCTTAATAAACCCTGCTATTTGGCATACTTTTGTCTTGGTGCTGGTCCCTTAATCTCGCCTCAAATATAACATATTAGTGAAATATAAGAAGGCATTAAAATGAACATATTCTATAGTAACCACAGACAGGTCTAAAAACAAAAGTAGAAATAATTTTTAAAAATGAATTAAACCCTTTTCACTGATGTTTTATTTTTATTTTATTTTTCTGTAGAGGCAGGGCCTTCATAGGTCTCTACAGCCTTGAACTTCTGCGCTGAAGCAATCCTCTCACCTCAGCCTACTGACTAGTTAGGATTACAGGTGTGTACCACTATGCCTGGCTGTGTTGATGTTTTAGATTAGGCTAAGTGCAGTAACGAGTTTTCTATTTACTGTGTAGTTTTAAGTTCTGTCTTTTTGGTTAAGATGCTTAAGAAGTAAACTTTGAATCACAACTTTAATTAATTAAGCAATGTAATAATTAGTTATCAATGCTTAAATGTTTAGAAAACACTGGTTTTCAAGGGTAAGATTTATAGGTTTAATAGACTGAGCCTTAATCATACTACAAAGGGTGGTTAAGTTTTCCACTAGAGCTCCTGGCTTACGAAATAATGGAAGGTTTTAAAGACATGAACATTGCCTTAGGGAAAATTCACAATTCAGTACACTGATCTTAAGGAAATGAACTTCACCCAGTCTCGTTTGTTTTCGTGCTTAATGATCAGGCTGCAGAGTCAGGCCTGGACTAACTCTTGGTTCTATCCTATAGTCTGAGTTTGGGCAAGTTACGTAGGACCTCTGAACTTATTAGCTCATCTCTAAAAATTGGGTCAAAAATAGCTTTCCTTGAAGGATTTTCTTGTGGAGATAAAATTAGAGAAAGCGTATAAAGTGCTGTGGGAAGCATCGCTGTCCACCCAGAGGGTGGAAAACTCTGCTATACGTTTATTTCATCCTCTGGTGATTTCTAAAAGGATGCCTGGGAGGCTGTAAGGCACTCGATATTTGGCACAGAAAAAATGCTCCATCCATCCTTGTTGACATGAACGACCTACTGCCAGGGATGCTGTTAACTAAGCAAATAGCAACTCTGTAGACAGAGCATAATGGGGAAAGCAATCAGTGTGCTATTCAGGTTAGCAGGTAAGTCATTATCTGCTAACGACCATATAATAGCCTAGGAGTCTGTAAAGAAACTGCCGGGATAGAGGATGAATGCTGACTGACCAGGTAGGGAGTAAGGTCAGCGGTGGCAAACTTCATCTGAGTTAGAGACACAAATCAATCACTCTAGAGTGAGTGGAATTGATGTCTGCTTGTATAACTCTCACTTCTTTAGTACCTATTTCTATGCTAGTCAAAAAGTAGGCACATGATGAATGCTTGCAAACAAATGAAAAGCAAAGCTGAATCAAGTCTTTTTATTCCAAGTCCAGCTGCTTGAGCCATCAGAGTTAGATACACACAAATCCTACTGTATATCTGGGAGGGGGATCCCATACTAAGCACATGTGATACCACTGGAGCAGCTATGCTCTCTTATCTCTCACAGGCTGCTCATTCAGAGTCTACAGGACCACTGACACGAATAGTTTTAACAAAATAGAAAATGTGCAGGATTTACATATAGATAGCACTGACTGGATGTACCTTTCATCACTTGTTAATTTTAGAGTACACCTGGGTATATGCATGAGTTTTCCTGTATTCAACTGCCTGACTCCAGAAACTAAATTGCACCAATAACCGAATGGTTTCCTCCTCTAGAGCATAAATAATGCCGAAAAATTGGGGACAACCAATTGTTGTCCTTGACAACTCAGAGCTACCAGGGTATTTTGGAGACCTGAGCTGAGCAAAGCACTGCAGAGTCTTTCCTTCAAAAGCTATTGCATAAGACATTGTTCCAACAGTCAAAATACACGAGTCTCAAATCTATGATTTTTCTTGTGTCTTATCATACTGGATTTTCCGGAACTCAAAAATCATGAAAAATTTGATTAGCTATTTTTTACTACCTTGTCTTAAATTTCTTTAGCTCGGGAAAATCTTTTCTGTTTCATTTCCTAATCAGGTAACAACAAACAACACCAAATGTTATTTCATGTTGATTTCTAGCTGATGGTCATTGATTCCTCTTCCTTTTAAGGAGAGACCGTGTAACTGGTCCTTACTCTGGAAGTTTTGCCAAGGCTGCTGTTCCATTTTCCAACTCCATTAACTCCCTATCCTTGACTTGCAACATTGAGATGTTTGATTTTACTTTTTACCCTTCTCATACTCCTGTACATGTAAAATGCTAATTTCTGGCCCAGAGCTGGCTCCTGTTCATTCATTCCTATTATCTTGCCTTTCCTCCTGTTATTCTACTCCCACTTGGAATGACTCTATTTTGAATGCCTTCCCTTTTCTTTCTTCTGGTGGAAAGACTGCTCATGAAAGCACGAGCAGTCTTAAGAATCATCAACTGCTTCACTGGAAGCTTTTTTTTTTTTTGGAATTACTCCACACCCACAATAACCTTCTCTTCTGAATTTCTGAATAAATCACCATCAGTGCCTCATGCCCATCAACAAGCAACTAGTTACTGAATTTTTCCATGCCCCATTAATTGCTCAGTTGCACCTCAGCAGTTTTGAAGCAAGTCACCATGTTTTATAAACTTCTTTTATCTCCCACAAAGCTCAGACAGAGTTGACTGTATTCAGCCTTCAACATTTACTGGTCAACTTAACCAGGTCAGTGTTTCCATCTTCTAAATTACAAAATTCCTGGTGGTACAGTTTTCTTTGTTAAACTTTATGTGGATCATAGAAACCCCGAACTGACATACAAATGGTTTGAGAATGGTTGTTCCCTATATCTGAGATACACTATTACAGCTCCTTACCTGGGTTAAAAATGGGAAACCAGTGGTAGAATTCATTCTTGTAGGGGACGGTGTCAAATTCACTGCACTGCATCTGCCGAAATGTTGGTGCATCTGAGCGACAGGGGGTGGACGTTGCACAAGCGATAGCGTTTTCTTTCTCCAGTGCAATATTTCCCTCCAAACTTTGGTCTGCAAATGAAATAGACAAGCTATTCTTTTAGTATGCTTAAAGGCCAACATTTTTCTTTAAAACTTCCCTCGTATCTGGCCTTGACAAACGATGTCTCTCTATGCCCTCAAAACTTACCCTTTAAATAAATACTTCATATTTTACACATTTTTTTCTTGCCTGCCAACATTTCAGTCCTTGCTTATTTTGAAATAGTTTGTATACCATTTCCACCTGTATATCCTCCAGGTGAGCTGAAAAAGGATACATCATTTTTTTTTTCAAATATGCTTCTTCTCTGATTGGTATCTGGTGACTTTTTAAGTCACATTTCAGATTTCAGAATCATCCATCTTTGCCTTCCTTGGATCCCACAGTCAATCAGTTGCCTGGTCATCAGTTGTATATTCACATTTGTTTCTTCCTCCTCAGCTCTACAATAATCAAACCAGTTCAATTCTTATCTCCATTCCTATCCCCCCCTCTGCCCACTTTTAAAATTAAACTCACAGTATAACCTATTATCAGGTTGAAATTTTCAGATTACCTTATTATTCTAGTTTTCTGTTTTAAAATCTCTAATGGCATCCAATGGTCACATCAGCCTCTCGAGCTTGGCATTCAAAGCCCTCACAATCCTGCTTTAACTCACCTTAACAATTTACTTCCAACACTCTGCTTCATCTTACACTGCTCCAGTGGTGCCAACTGCCTTATTTAATATTTCTTTTCTGTACCGTTGGATAGATTTTTTTCCTCCCTCAAAGTCTCCACATGTCTACATACTGCCCATGTTTGAAGAACCAAATAAATGCTACCTCCATCATGAATCCTTCCTGGATTTCCACCAGAAGTAATTTTTTTCTCCCTCTTAAATGACACTTCGTGTACCAGCTGCCTGCATGTCCTGAACTTATCATTGCCAAAGATAGTTCTTTGATGGCACCATCCAAGCTCTGTGTCCTCTGTGGTGCCTAAGAGTACTCTGGCACTTAACAAATATTCAATGAGTGAATAAGTTAATCTTATTTTAGAAAAATCACTCTTTGATTTTTCTTTCCTTTGTGATACACTTGAGGGCATAACAACCTTCCTGTCAGGAACAATGGATCACTCAAAATGGGAGAGGGCATTTGCAGCTCTCAGAGAGGTGATGAGACTATGTATCCTTTGAGAGGTTCCCGTTCCCAGGCATGCTTTCTGGTCTCCATCTTGCCGCAGTACCTGAATCAGGGACTACGTCTCCTTTATTGCAGGAGTGCCAATAGCCTGGAGTTAGAATTTGGCATCACCTTTTTGTTAGATGAATCTGAACAAGTTACCTTATTTCTCTGAGCCTCAGTTTTTTTTTTTCCATTTATAAAATGAGCCTAATAGTTTTTATCTCACAAGTTGTGAGTACTGCATGAGACAATACACATACAGATTTAGCAGCGAAGCTAACACAGAATAAGAGTTCAATAACTGATAGCTTTTTTTCAGTTATTGTGAATAATAATCAACCAGTATTTATATGCTATGATGTGCTCAACACCATGTTCATGGAGAAGAGAGTGCAAATGGAGGTCAAGCCATGCTCTATGCTTCCTAGAACTTTACAATTTAATTGAGGAGAAAAAAATAACCTATATAAGAAAT
Source organism: Ateles fusciceps (assembly GCA_036589455.1). Classification (NCBI taxonomy): domain Eukaryota; kingdom Metazoa; phylum Chordata; class Mammalia; order Primates; family Atelidae; genus Ateles; species Ateles fusciceps. The sequence goes on along the minus strand of JAZHEH010000572.1, from coordinate 9,237,980 downwards.
GAGAGAAAATTTAAGACAGCAACTATGTATCCCAGACTTTAAATATAATGAGAGTTTTGTGAAGGGAGAAAGCCATAGAAATGAGGCTAATTGAGAAGGATTTACAGAAGGCCTTGTCCTGGAGAATGGTCCTAAAGGATGGCTGGAAAGTGGCTCCTCGGTGCAAAGGCAGAAGGCATGTCGAGTGAGCAGTCCAGATGAAATCATATTCCAGATACACAAAAAGCCAGAACATCTCCCCAAAGTACACCGGTGGTAGTGGCAGAGCCAAATTTGAACCGTCGTCTTCCTTGATCCAAAGCCTGAGCTCTCATCCACTCCGTTACACCGCCTGACCGCAGAATCCTGAGAGACCGAGTCCTCAAATCCCGGCGTTCTTGTCAAGTTCTGGTTGCAGCTGTCATTCTTGTTTCTTCTGCTGTACTTTGTTCTCCTCGAATGCCCATGAGATTTTCTATACCTCCCCCTCCCTCAGTGTGGCCCGAGTAAGCTTCTGTCCCTCACTCATGAAAGAGTGAAACAGCTTTGACCAAGGCAGTTCACATAGCAGGCTCCTCGTTTGTTGACCCCCTGTAAGACGTACCAAGAATTGTCCATGATATTTAATGTTAGGCTGCTTTTCTATTTGTGATGATGGAGTGACACTCTATGATTTGGTATCTCTCCAATTCATTTCCATCCAACCAATATCACTGACAGTCTCTTATGAGCCAAGCTCTGCTGGGTTCTCACTAGAGAGTTGACCTACAGCAAGGATGCAGTCCAAAAGTCAGCTGGCTCATGGTGGCCCGAATCTGTGACTTGAATCACAGATCCAGATCTATGACGTGGTTCCACTGACAGTGTTCGAATGAATTTAAGCAAACCGGTAAAGAAGAACAGGCATGTCCACTCACCCAAGGAAACTCTATGACAAACTGTGGCCTTGGAGATGAGACTTAGAACTTTCTCCTGAAGCCAAATTAGAGATTAATCCTTCAGTTCCTCAACTAGCAGTTCCCTTCTCTGATAATCACAGGTCACTGACCAGCCTCCTAAGAAGGTTATACACTCGTGGTGGCTGAATACACAGCATTGACAATGAGTCCCAGAGCAAATTGCCTTTCTTTTCTGATCTCTCAAATGAAAATGGAAATCACATTTCCGGATTAGAGTGAAACAAACTGTTAGATGACAATTTTCTCTAAAAATAAACTACTCTATGAGAAACTCTTGGTTTTGAATTTTGGAATTCACAGAAACTCTATATTTAAATGAAAACAACTTTTATCAAAGGGCGAAATTTTTAAATAATTTTGTGAAGAATTTCCAAATGCATGCTTGTGTGGTAAATGATAAAGATATAATAACTATAATTTATTGACACTTTATTATGTAGTAGGTACTGTGTTAAATTCTTTACACATGCTAATTTATTAACCCTTAGAAAAAATATATAATATATAGTGTATATATGTATAATATATACATGGATACTATACATCTAGGTAATACAGCTATTAACAAAAAAGAGAAATAATCTTTGGAACTGAGATGCTGAAGGATAAAATCACTTTTATTGCTGGCCTTTTAAAAATGTGACTCTTACTCTTCAAAGTAGATGAATGTAAATTTAGCTAAAAAGAAACAATATAATTTCCACTTAAAGAAGGCATCACATACATACTTTCAAGAAATTAGGAGAGAGTGCATCAGAAAATAATGAAATTAAGACTGTAATGTGTATTTGAAAAACAAGCAAGTTTAAATTTACCTCATATATAATATTGTCATACAAATAGAATATGTGAAAAATTGAGCAATTTGCTTAAAAAATTGAAAGTCATTTATAAAACAGCATTTACAGAATCCTTAACAGGCTACTAGGAACTGTAGGGTTTATAAAAATCCTTATCTAAAAATATTAAAAATAATTATTCTTAAAAATGTACCTATTTTACTAGTTGCTTAAGGAAAGAAATATTTTCATTAAATTGTATATTCATTATAATTGAAAGCAAGCTATAATTTTATCAGCAAAATTGGGTTTCTAATCTCTTACTGATAAAGTAGAGTTATTCAAAAAGATTTAATTGTATAATCTCCTAGAGGCTTTCACATAGATTGCACACTTAAAATAAATTTGCTTATTTCCCCCAAATGATAAGATCAGCTTACTTATCCAAGCTTTACTAAGAATCCAGTGCCAAGCCGAAATGAAACAAAACAAAACAGAACCAATTTTTTCCCCCACTCTCTGTGAATCTTCTTGCTTCTTTTTGTCTTGAGAAACCCATTTAATTTCCCTCAAGGGGGCTTGGGATCACTCAGGTCGTGCCATTCAAGACTGCCCCATCAAGCACGTGTGGAGGGAAGGGAAATCTATTTATCTGGACTTACTCAGGGTTGTTGCACAGCCTCTCCGCACTCTGGACTCCAGCCCCACAGGTCCTGGAACAGTGGGACCAGGGTGACCAGCGGCCCCAGCCTCCAGGAATGCTCTCTGGTTTCTTCCCCACTGTGATGCATTTGCCTGCCATACACCACTGGAAAGGGAAGAGGCAGGAGATGGACGTGTCAGGAAGGTTACCATAGCAAGGTGAGTCAAGAGCCCTAGATGTCAAAACCCAATGCTCTGCAAGCAAGCGGGCTTTCTACAGTCACACATCAGATGTAAAACAAAGAAGGGCCCATACCGGTTTCTGCCAAGAGTCTTGGGTTTTAGAGTCAGAGAGTTTCAGGAATGGAAGGAAACGTTATGTTGCCTAATCACTGCCTAATCACAGGGGTGCTACACAGTGTGGCTGGCAGATTGCACACAAGAATGTAAATCAACATGCTACTTCCTTCACTGAGAGGGTCTTGTTATGAAAAGCATGTCAGCTTAGCATGCTTAGTAACATAGTTGCTTAGTAACATAGCTGATTTAGTTCCTGGTGCAAGATCCTTATCTTGTTGCAAACGACAATAGTTCACGCACTGGCACGGTGAATAGTACTTCTTTATAGCTCTCTGTGTATTTAATGACTGCGACAGAGAACTCATCCTCCTGCAAAAAGTCAATTTCACTGCCCGAACACACTAGTTGTTAGAAAGTTTTTCATTATATCAAGAGAGAAATTCTGTTTTCCTTTAACTCTAACCACTGTTTGCAGCTCTGGCCTTTCAAGCAAGTAGGAAAAAATCAGCTCTCTCCCCCTCTTCAAGGCAATCCTTCCACAACTATCAGTTTAGGAGAGTGAATATACAAAAATGAAAACAAAGGGAAATGCTACGTGGTTGTCATGAAAAGCCACATTTCCTGGAGGATTTGGACATGTTTTATTGCCTGATATCCTTTTTTTCCCCCTCCTTTTTCTGGCCACTGTGTATTTTGTCAGGGTTCTGTAATCTCAGTGAGGGGTCCTGCCACACTCAAGCTGCATAAAGATGCCCACTAAACACATAAGTTCTAGGCCCACAAGACACCCAGTCTGGAGGGTATCAAACATCTCTGAGTTCTGAGGTGTCTGACTTTCCTGTTTAGCAAAGTAGCTGAACTTCAAGAAATGCAGTCATGTCAGATGATGAGAAAGAATAATTGGCCTAAATCCTGCATTTTTGGAAAGAAGAAGCCGCTGGCTTATCCTTTTCAATCTTCAATATGGGAGGAAAAAAGTCAAAAGAAAGGCTGATAGTAAGCTTAGAAAATGTTGACCACAAACTCCATAGAAGTCCATCAGGGAAAGATGAAACATGTTTTGCAAGTGAAGCTTGAAACTGGGCCTCAACCCTCCTTAACTACCTGCTCCCAATGCAGGTTCACCAGGAGTGGTGGATGTGGGGTGCTCTCCTCCGGCTGGTCTGACTGTGCGACCTCCATCCACTGCCCTTCCCCCAGAGAGAGCTGCCCTCTAGGACCTTCTCCTCAGCTCCTTCCAAGAACTCTGTGCCCACCGCCCTCCCACCTAATTTCTCGGCCTGACACATCACCTTCTTCTCACCACATTGAGTTCCATCTGCAGCAGCATCCAGCTTAGAGCGACAATAGCCTTTCACGGAGCACCACAGCGTCTGACAGACGTTCTAGAAAACAAATTGCACTTTTTTTGTATTTTCAATACTTTCCCCAAAGCATTTCTATAGTTATGGTAAAATATACACACTCGCAATAAATGCCACTGTTGTTAGTGACTAAGAGTGACAGACAGTAATCATTAGAGTTTTCAGGTCAAGCTTACTTAGACTTTGTCATCATTCATAAACAATGGTCTGTAGATCATACTAGGTAATTTGGAAATGAGAGATAAAACCTATTTTCTAAGGGCTGAGGTGGTCATTTCTATAAGTCAGGCACATATCCAGCACTCTTTGCCCTTGGGAAGGGTAACTGGTGATTGTCTATGAAATGTAAATCTAAACTGTGGCTGGAAGGCAACCCGATTACTAACAGTTGGGGGTGGTTATAACTTGAGTCTGCTCAGTGAAGAAAATGGAAACTATTCCACTTAGAAGGCCTCAGCTTGTTCACTTATTACCCAAAGTAGTGAGCTAGTTTCAGTTTCCAGGAAGAGAATTGCATCTTCCTTCTTATTTCTACCCCCTTTGGGGACAAAGGAAGGTTTGCAGGATTCTCAGATGTCATCTGAAATGGCTTAGCTGCTTCCATCTACTTATTAGTATTTTCTTTCTGTCGACTAAATCTTCCATTGTTCTATTCACTTACTGTGTTCTACACTGCATACATTTTTTCATTACATGACTTCATATTTTAAGCCATTTTAGAAAATTATCAATCTTTCTCTCCCTAAATTTTGCCTCTCCTTTCGGAACTTGTAATTATTGTTGATGGACCTTCTTATTCTGTGCTTTGTGTTTCAACCTCACTTTCATATTCCCCAGCTCTCAATCTTCTTCTATGTGAAAACTGAAGAAAACTTCCTCCTCTATCATACACCCCTAAGAAACACCCAAGTGGGATGGGAAGTTATTTTCTCAGCTCTAAATTCCAGTTGATTGATTTTCTTTTCAACTGTGTCAAGTCTGCTGTTTAATCCATCCACTGGATTTTTAAGTCAATAACCATACTTTTCATTTCCAGAAGTTGGATTTATTATTCCACATATCTGCCTTACATATATCTTATAATATTTTTTTCTCATGTACAATTCATTCTTATATATTTATTTTATTATCCCTAGATAAAAATTCAATTTTTGAAGTTTCTTGAGGACTCATTGTCTCTTTTCACTTAGGTCAAGACAGATTATATTAGATTTTGAATTGGAGGCTGAATTATGAACTCATCTGAAGGGTGGCTTTATCTATTGGAGTTTTGTGCTATCTTGGATGTGTGATGATTCCTCTGGGGCAGTTTCACCTTTATTTCCAGGCATCCATAGTATCTCCAGGCCAAATGTTTTATAATTATTATTATTATTGCCATGGAGGTAATCAAGCTATACAGGGTACAGATTTAAACTCTAGATCAGTATGAGCATGGCCTGTAGTGAAGAATTTCCAAGTGAGAAAGTTATTTATCAGTATTTCCATGCACCCTCCCACTTCCCCCACTAGAAAGCAGGCTCAGATAAAAAGATGCTTCTCTGTCATCTTCCTTTCCTTTGGTTGATTTCTTCTAGTTTACCCTTTCATTGAAGCATAACTCTTTGAGAATCACAGCTCCATGCAAAGGTCTCGGTTCTAAATGCTGGCCCTGCTCAAGGAGAATACATAATTGTCTGTTCCAATTTGGATGTGAATACCAAAGCCCTTTTGTTATCTCCACATCAGCCTCAATATCTATTCATGCTTGTCACTCCCCTTTTATTATTTTTCCCTTCTTTCTGAGGATTTCTTTTACTTTAAGTTCACTGAGCATTTAGAAAGGATGATGTGCTGGGTGAATGCTACATAGAAACTTTGTACTCATTTTTTCAATTTTTTTGGAATTTAAACAATTTCAAAATAAAAAGTTATAAGATGGACGATGCTACATTTTCTGGTATTTTAGCATGTTGTTAATATGGAAAATGATGAGGTTAACTTGGCTGCCATATAAAGGGATCTGAAGTCTTCATTCACTTATCTATTGAGTGCCTAGTATGTGCTAAGCATTGCTGAGTGTCAGGGATAAAAATTTCCTCAGAGAGTTGACAGGTAGGAAAGGAGACAGTTCAGTAAACAAGAACCTAAAATACAGTGTAATAAAGCTTTGACAAAGGAAATTCAGGATAGGATATGAACAAATATTTAAGCTGAGACTCAAATGATGAGTGGAAGGGATGGTTCTGAGGAACCAGAGTGTGCAGGGTTCTGGAGGTTGTGGAGAACCCAGCACTTTCAGAGAATGGAGGCTGTTATGACAGGTAAACACAGAGTGCAAAAGAGGAGCTGACCAGAGTTAACTAGGGTGTTCTGTCTCTAGTAAACAAGATACCCTGAAAACCGTTACCTCTATAAATCTTCTAAAATCGTGCATAAAATATTTTGAAGTTTTAAGTGAATCCTTGAGTCACCAAGAAAGTAAAGAAACTCCCCAGAGTCTAAAAATGTAGCAGAAGCGTTAAGCTGGAGATGCAAACCTAGTCACTTAGATCTTAGATTTATTAGTCACTTAGATACTGGGGACAATGCCTAGGGCTTGTGGGAAGTGGGAAGTGGGAAGTGGGAGACTCCCATTTCTTATTGGAGACCTTCATATAAGGCCATGAGTGAAAGGGTGACCTGAAAAAAATCTAGGTACACAGAAAACACTTCTGTTTTGATTTTAACTCTAGAAGGAGTGGCCAAACATTACTCCTGAGAGTTGGTATCCACACTCGCCCCCATGCTGCTCATGAAGTCAACGCAACATCAAGTCAATAGCATTTTAAATTGACCCAGAGATAAATTTCTCTGAAAGAATGTGCCAGCCATGTGAGCCCTAAAGGAAAACTGACATAAAGTTTTATAACTAAAAGTTCACAATAAAAGCAAAAATCACAAAAGGAAATATCATGTAATATGTGAGAGCCAGAAGAAACTCCAAATAGAAGAAACAGATGCACATAGATTCTGAACACTAAAAGTACTCAGTATAAATTGCAAAATAAGTATGTCATGTGTTATTAAAGAAATAAAAGATTACATCAAAAGTTTAAAATTAGGAACAAAATACCATGAAAATGAGAGAAAATTTAGAAAAGTAACCAAGTAGACTCTTATAAATAAAATATAATAAACAAGATTATAAAGTCAATAGGTAGGTTAAATATAATGCATAATTGGAAAAATCTGAAGAGAGACCTAGCAAACTAGAAAACAAAGGTAAAGAAATGATATAAAGTACAGAGCTATAAAGAGATGAAAATATGAAGGAGAGTTTCCCAGATAGGGAAGATTAGTGACAAAGTTCCATATACATATAATCAGTACCAGACTAGAGAGGGAAGGGCTAAAACAGTATTCTAAAACATAAGGCCAGAGAGCAGGAGGAGAGCAAACTCTGAAGCTCCTTCTTAAGCCATTTTAGGAAATTTGTACTTTATTGCAAGAAAATGGGAAGGCCATGAGATATTCTACTCAAATGGGAGTGAGTATTTATAAATCCATTTATAAATGGATTTCCATTTGTAAAGGTTACTTAGGCTGCATTTTGGAAAATGAATCAGAGTTAAGCGTTCAGACTCTACCGATCAGGGAACTGCTGTAGTCATCTAGGAACAGGTAGATTTTAGAAATATTTAGGCTGGGCTGGGTAGCTCACACCTGTAATCCCAGCATTTTGGGAGGCTGAGGTAGGTGGATCACCTGATGTCAGGAGTTCAAGACCAGCCTGACCATGGTGAAACCCTGTCTCTACTAAAAATACAAAAATTAGCCAGGCATGGTGGCGGGTGTCTGTAATCCCAGCTATCTGAGAGACTGAGGCACAGGAATCATTTGAACAGGGGGAGGCAGAGATTGCAGTGACCAGAGATCGCACTACTGCACTCCAGCCAGGGCAACAGAGAGAGACTCTGTCTTAAAAAAAAAAAAAAAAGAAAGAAATATTTAAGAGGCAGAATTGGCATAACTTGGTAGCCAGTTAGAAGTGAGGGAAGAGGATTTTTGTATCAACTTTATCTTCTCTGCTACTTTGCTTGTTCTGTCTAAGCACAGTTATTTACGCCCTCTTTTAAATTTTTTCTATGTTTCATTTTGAATTTCTCATTGTTCTAAAATTTTTATGCCTGCCTTCTCTACCATGAGCTCCTCGAGGGCAGAGACTTTGTCTTATTAATTTCTGAGAGCTTATCTTTTCTCCTTATTCAGTACGTAGCACAGAATCTGGCAGGGATTCAGCGAGATTTGCCTCGTCCATATTTATGTGTTAACATTGATACTTCTGCATTAAAAGGGATGAGTTCAGAGAATAGACAGGTTCCACATCATGAAGGACTGCCTCAAAAGGAGCTGGGACTTTATCCTGTGGTCATCAGGAACTCTAACAGGAGAGAGGACCATGGTTAGGTTGTGTTTTAAAAGACAACTTGAGCAACAATTTGAATAGGAGGGAGACGAGGTAGGAGGTAATTACTAGCAGAGAAAGATGATGAGAGCCTGAACTGGGGCCTTGGCAGTGGTAATGAAGAAGACTCTTCAGAAGGTACGGTGTCAAATCCTGAATTATCATTTGATGTTGAAAATAAACGAGAAGAATGAATTGGTGAATAAATCTTATTTCTACCTTGGGATCTGCTGGTACTCTTCAGCCAGATGTGAAATTCAAGAAAGGGAGAAATTTTAGGGATTAAGTTGGTTGCTATGGAGTCTGCAGGTGTGAATCACTGAATCCTGAAAATCACTGTGGAACTATCTCAACCACCACCCAGTTGTAACAGAATGTAGGCTTCGTAGACTACCAAGGGGGCAATGTCAAGGAATATGACTCCAGCTTAATTGTTTTGCCTTACAGGCACACCTTGCCTTAAATATAAAGCTTCAGATTTCCAAATATTGCCCTGGCCCTTCCTTCAGCATGCTGGAGCTCTGAAGCCCGCATATACTCAGCAAGTGGCACCAAGATAGCCAACACTTACTTCTACTTCCTGGCAGAAGGTAGCATTCGGTCCATACTGTAGCTGGCATTGGTGGTGAACATCATAGATCACTCCTGGGGCAATGACCTTGGACCTCAAGCCTTTCTTTGTCGGTATGTCATCAAGACAGAACCCCCAGCCTCGGCTGAAAACAAGTTAACGGAAATGAGAGGAGCTGTTTAGGAGTCCCTTCACCTTCAGCCTTTCAGTCAAACTTCCCTCGGGTTTACTGTTTGTCCTTTAAGACAACTTTATTTTTTACAAGGCAGAGACCCCTCTAGGCCCAAGGGGGGGTGTTAATAAAAGAAAATGCAAATCATGTCCCACACCATAAGCTTAGTTTATCTAGAAAATACAAGCCAAGGTAAAATTTGAAAATCATCATCCTACTCCCGATGAGGTCTGAGTGACCACTTCCGACCTGTGTTGGTTGTTCCTGCCAGTTCCCAAGGACTTAATTCATAATTAGCTCATAAAAGGCTGTTTTGGGGCAGGAGCAATTGGGAAGGGACAGGATGCTCACCTGGCTGTGGCCAGAGAGCAGGGCCCATCTCGACCTCAGGATCGGAATACAGAAGTGAAATCCGCCCCTTCTGATGCCACCCTGACACTGTGGCCTGTGGGATGGAACCCAGCCTTTTCCAGGCATCAGCTTCTCTGTGTAAAACTCAATGCAGCTTCTGATTTAAAGAGACTCAAGTGAGGGCATCAGGAGACACATGTCACTTACTCCAAGAAGCGGGTGATGTACTCCTTGCTGCACTGGGACCATGTCAGTGGAGTGGGATCATACTGGAGCTGGCGGGACATGATGTACGGGTGTCTGCCCACGGGCTCACAGTCATTTTCTTTCCCATCATGCTGGATGCCGAAACTGGCAGGGGGGAAACCAAGCACAAGAAGAGCCAGCAGGCAGGCATTAAACAGGGAGAATAAACAGTTTCTCTAAGAGCATAATAACCCACAGAGAGCCACATTTGTACAGGAGGCAACTGTTTGCAAAGTGAGACTTTGAAGTTGGAGAAGCATAGCTAGTTTTCAAACTGAAAAGCACTGGGAACATTGTAGGCACGCTTTATGTCAAATATGCATGCATAAGAGCCATACAGCTAATTCAGAAACTTCTGCTTGGCAGAAGGCTAGAGCTCTGTCTGGGTTTCTTTCTAGGAGTCAGGAGTCAGGAAGGCAAATCCTGCCCCCAGCTATTTGCTTTCTCCTGCTGCAGCAACCACAGGGCACAGAACAAAAGAACAAAACCTTCCTTCTCCCTTTTCATCAGAATTTAAAAGAAGGCACAAAAGGGAAGCCTCTGGGAGACTTTGTCAAAGCCTACAAGCTTCGAGGGATAGGTGTCTTTCTACTACTGCTTATAGGAGTCCTCCAATAGCGGACACATTAAGGAGACCTTCTAATTCAGTGGTTAAAAGCAGGGTTTTTAAGACAGATAATCTGGATTTAAATTCCAGTCTTGCCACTTAAATGACCTATAAATTATCAAAACTTGCCTCATTTTCCTTTCTTAGAAGACGGGGTAGTCATCTTAGTGCTACAATGAGATCTGAAATTGAAAACCACTTAACAAGGTTCCTGGCAGATAATAAGGGCTTCATAAATGACACAATTTTTTTAAAATCATGATCTAGCTTATTTTTCTTTTCCATATGAAAAAGTTTAGACTTGGAGATTTGTCAAAAGTCATATAGCTTGTTAGTGGTAACTAAGTTTTAGACACAGATCTTTGTGCTCCTAACACAGTGCTCTTGTCCATGTGTCCCTTGGTTTGTCCCCTGACCTTCCACTGCCAGGGCTGACCCAGTGAAGCAGCCTTGAAGAGCCTTAAAGAGCTTAACCATCCAACATGGCACAGGGGTTCCTGGGGGAAGAAGCCAACTCAGAAGCCTTTGTTTATAAGCCGTGTTCTCAAGATCACCTAAAGATGCTTTCTGAAGATTCCCAGAACTCTCTCCACTGGGGTGGACTTTGAGACACTGGACATTTAAACCTGGAGAGATTGGCTCAAATTTCTAAATCTGTATGACCTTTTACTCTTTGTAGTGAAATTTAATTCCTCTGACCAGGAAGCTTATATCCAACTTCTAATCACATTCAACATGAATACAAAACTCACAAAGGAGTCAGAGAATTACTGTACAAAGCTCTTACAACTCACCCACAAGGAATACGATTCAATGGATTCAATGAAAGCTTCCTTCTGAGCAGGCTTTCCCTAGCCTGTTGCAAATCCAGCCCTACCCAGCTCATGAAGTACTCTACAAGTTTAACTGTTCAGTAGTTAAAATAGTAAACTGCAAGCAAGGTCCTAAAAACCTACATGAATAATGATCCTCTTAACTGTGGATATTTTAATATAGCAAGTCATGTAATCTAGGACCCTCACAAATGGATTTTTATGTTTTCTCTCAAAATAAAAGTAAAATTATTCACTTGGGTTGTAGCACAAGTTACTTTCTCTTTTGCATTATATACAATCAGTGATGAAACAAACAAGTTTGCAAAAAACAAAGTGATGTCTTTATTATTAAACTATGATGGGTGTCTTCTTGGGATATTGATTTATTATATTTTTCTCCTTACGGGCAGTCCCAGGCCATTTCACTGATCTGCCCAATGTTTCTCAGTTTGGTCCACAGCTAATTATAATTATACAACTTAAGAAAGAAATACCTAGAGAGGTACCTTAACGTTTTTTTTCTATTCTTTATTTTTACAGATTTGGGGGGGTACATGTGCACCTTTTTTTGCATAGATACATTGCATAAGGCTGAGGTTAGGGCTTAGTGTGCCTGTCATCCAAATGGTGAACATTGCACCCAATAGGTAACTTTTCAACTCATTCTCCTCCTACCTTCCCCAGCTGTGGTATCCCCCAGTGTTTACAATTTCCCTCTGTCTGTCTATGCATACTCATTGTTCAGCTCCCACTTGTAAGTGGGAATATGAAGTATTTGATTTTCTACATTATTTCACTTAGAATAATGGCCTCCAACTCCATCTATGTTGCTGCACAAGACATGTTTCCAATCTGTTTTTATGGCTGTGTAGTATTCCATGGTGTATATATACCACATTTTCAGTATCCAGTCATCTGTTGCTTGATTTCATGACTTTGCTATTGTGAATAGGGCTGCAATAAACATATGAGTGCAGGTATCTTTTTTACACAGTAATTTCTCTTCCTTTGGGTATATAACCAGTAGTGGAATTGCTGGGTTGAATGATAGCTCTAGTTTTAGTTCTTGAGAAATCTCCATTCTGTTTTCCATAGAGTCTGTGCTAATTTATAATTCCAACCATAATGGCGTATAAGCATTATTTTTTCTCCACATCCTCACTGATACCTGTCATTTTGTTGATTTTTTAATAATAGCTATTCTGATTGGTGTGAGATAGAACCTCATTGTGGTTTTAATTTGCATTTCTCTGATGATCAGTGACGTTAAGGATTTTTTATATGTTTATTGGTCACTTTTGTGTCTTCTTTTGAGAAATGTCTATTCATATTATATTCCTACTTTTTAATGGGGTTACTTGCTTTTTTCTGGTTCAGTTGTTTGAATTCCTAATAGATCTGGATATTAGTTCTTTGTCAGTTGTATAGTTTACAAATATTTTCTCCACTCTGTAGGTTGTCTGTTTACTTCATTGATTATTTCTTTTGCTGTGCAGAAGCTTTTTCGTTTAATTAAGTCCCATTTGGCTATTTTTTGTTTTGTTGCATTTGCTTTTGAGGTCTTAGTCATAAATGCTTTGCCCGGGCCAATGTCTAAAAGAGTTTCTCCCAGGTTTTCTTCTAGGATTTTTGCAGTTTCAGGACTTACATTTAAGTTTTTGATCAATCTTGAGTTAGTTTTTGTATGTGGTGAGAGATAGGGGTCCAGTTTCATTCTTCTACATATGAATATCCAATTTTGCCGGCACCATTTATTAAATATGGTGTCCTTTCCCAATTGCATATTTCTGTCAACTTTGTCAAAGATCAGTTCTCTCATTGCATATGGGGTCCCCAACATATACAATGTTACTTGCAAACAGGAATAGTTTTGTTTCTTCCTTTCCCATATGTGTGCTTTTTATTTCCTTTCCTGTCTTACTGCACTGGCTGAAACTTTTAGTACTATGTTGAATAAGAAGTGGTGAGAATGGATGTCCTTGTCTTATTTTTGATCTTAGGGGAAACATATTCAGTGTTTCAGCACTAAGTACAATATTAGCTATAAATTTTTTGTAGATGTTCTTAATCAAGTTGAAGAAATTTCAATTTCTGAGTGTTTTTTATGATGAGTGGGTGTCAAATTTTGTCAAATGTTTTATCTACTAAAATTAATATTAGTATAATCATGTGGTTTCTCTTGTTTAGCCTGTTGCAATGGTGGATTATGCTGCAAAGTCTTTTCCACTTCCCTTTGGTTTGAGTATACCATTGCTGGGATGGCTTGAGTGATAACTTCTCAGTTTGACCCAGTTACAATCACCTAGCATTGTTTGGCCAGGAGGTGCTGTTGACAACAATGTCTTGACTGAAGGCTACAGGGACCATGTCCTTCCACATGTCAGAACTGGGGACTCCTGTCTGTTTGCCTATAGCAATAACTTACATTTTGCCAGGTTTTATTATTGACATGCCAACAACTATGGCTTAGTCTTATCAAGATGGCCAGCTCCCCTTCATCTTTAATTATTATTTAATTAAAGCAAGTCACTTAGCTTCTCTATCTCTGAATTTTTGACAACTAAGGATACTGAAATATATCACATTTATCACCAAGGCTTTTTTGGTGAGAATCCAAATAATCAGCTTAGTTATTGGCTAGTTCAACCTACTCATTTTATAGATGAGGAAACAGGTATAGAGTGGTGAAGGAAATTATCTACTCTATAGTGAAGGTCATAATATTCATCAATAGAAAAGTCAGAACAAGAATTTTCTTTCTCCAATTCTCAAGGCAATGCTCTGACTTTATAATGCAGGTAACATTGTTTTGGAAAGTCCAAATGTTATACTAGGAAAATGGTGAGCAAGCCGAAACTGGAGAGGCCAGGTCTGGAATAATTCAGTCTCCAGTGTTTTTTCCAATCCTGACTCTTTCTAGTTGTGCACTAAGAATTCCCCAGCATTTTTCCTTCTTCAAAGGGAGGAGTTCCAGGCTGGTGGATACATGACAGGGAGGGGATATTACTGTTCATTGGCTCCCCCACCCAGTTTCCTATTAATGCTCTCTTATTTGTGATTAGCAAATATAACGGCAAATAAAGTTACAAATAAGCTAAGATCTATTCTCCCTGGAAACCTCTGATATCTGGTGAATTCAGAATCCTATTATACCTTCACTCAAGCATTCTGAAACCTGCCTTCAGGGAATTCACCTCATCAAATGTACACATTTTTGTGAACAACTTGGACATCCAGTTAACTGGTGTTCACATTATAGTCTTTCCAAGTTTACAGCAGTTTTCAATTTCTTATTTATTCCATGTCGTCTTTTAATAAACATAAGTAAAATGGGACTAACAGTTCTACTTCAAAATGTTGTTAAGCAGATTCAATGATGCAATAAAAAGCACAATGGCACACAGTAAGGATGCAAAAATATTAAGTTTTGTGCCTTTTTAGTGATATTAACATGATTATTTCGTGAGAACTAACCAAGGGTTATTCCTCAATTAAACAACTGAGTTCCAGCTTATCTCTGTCCTTCCTCCATCCTAATCCAGAGAATTGGAGTGGCCTCTTGGGTTCTGTGATGTGTGTGGGTGTGTGTGGTCTGGGCAGTGGAGACTTTGGAGCCCATGAGGTGTGTTACTATCCCCACTTTACCAATGAAAGCAGAGGTTGAGGAGGGTGAGTTGCAAGCCACGGTGCAATCTGAGTCTCCTGACCTCCAATTTGAGGTGTGTTCCATTCTCTGCTGATATTGACACATAAACACAGTGAGCAGACTTCCCCATGGTTGGCCCTTTACCTGTGTCCTAGCTCATGGGCTATTGTGAAAGCCAGGGGGGAGTCCCGAATCTTCATTGATGTTACAGCTGCGGTGAGGCTGGCACATTCCTGAAAGGTGAGACAGACCCAGGGTCTCGCAGGGGCGATTGGAACCAGCACAGATGTCCTTTCTGAAAGCAGAGAAAAGAGAAGCTCAGGCACCCAAAGGAACATCTGGAAAAACCTCCTGGAAAAAAATCTGGGTATAAACTCATTTTCAATATGTGGTCTGTAAAGCATGCTTGGCATTTTTTTTAAGTCTACATGAATGTAGGCAGCAATTTTGAATTCACTAAGATGATTCTGATTGCACGTTTTGATTACTGAATTTCACCAACACGGAATGTGGGAAAATGTAGCAATTGTGTTATTTTGAGCTTTTTTGCTCTAGATCTCAGGAGGTCAAATTACATGATTTGGACAACAAAAGATTGTGTTGAAAACTGAAGTTAATTTGAACTTGTAAATAGGGAAGGAACAATCAGCAGTGACTGGAGTTTTTCAAATATAAAACTCCTTTTTAGTCTTTCTGAGGTCTGTGTTCGAAACTCATCTAGGAACTTCTTTTTCCCATTCATGAAAAAGGCAGTTAGTACATCAACCTATCCAGATATCTAATAATTGTCTATCCACCCCATTCCACTAATAATATTGCATATACGAGAGAATGCATGCCTGTGTGTGCATATACACTTAGAATCTCAGAAAATACTAATGATAGATTTTAAATAGAAAAACATGCTCCCATAAACTGGTGGAGATTATTTCAATCACGGACAAGAGTTTTGAAAGAATCATTAATTATTCACTTGGTTTTCTTTAGCGCAAAAGGAGCTCTTTGCCAACAGCGATTGGCAGAAATGCCCACAATTTTCTGAGCTCTAGTTAATTGAACACCAGCAGCTAATGGGGTTTGTGTGGGCACCATTTCTAGCAACAAATGGTCTCCTGCTTTTGTCATTCACTGGGCCATGGAAAAGATCCAGACTTTTAGAACCTATATGAATCTTCAGTTCTCTAGGCGGCAATGGCTGGGCGATAGGACAGGAGAGAGTAGGTCCGGTCTCAGCACGTGCACCACAAACTCAAATCCGCACTCTCACTAGCAGCAGCAGTTACTGGGGGTTCAGTACTGGAGAGCTAGATTGTACAGTCCAGTCATTTACGTAATTTCTGGGTCTGTAAGAGAACCAGTCAAACACTTTTCTACTCCTGCTGCAGGATGCACTTGTTATTACTTCATTCAAAAAGTCCAGCTCTGCATGAAGCTGCTGGAAAATGATGAATGGGGCTCACTTCTGATCCCCTGACTTTCTCATTTTGATATGGCAGGAGGTCAGGCACATTAAATACTGATTATAGAGTGCCTATGAAGTATCTAGCACTAAAGAAAAAAGGAGCTAACAAAATTAGAGGAACATGGTTCTTACAGGCAAGCAGCTTAAGTTCTACTTCCACCATGCAGTGGGGCCATTATGTAACAGAAAATATTCCTTGGCATGCAGCCACTAGCTGCACATGTGGAACCTGCATGGGGTGTGTTCCATGCCAAATCCACCTTCTACTGAATGCAGTTCTGTAGAGAATTCTGCTAATGTGGATCACGGGATAGTCCCTCAGAGGCAAAACTCAGTCTCATACCTCCTTCCCTTTGTGATCCTACCTAGTTTTTCAGACAAGTGGTTTTCAATGAGGGTGGGGAGATTTTGCTCTTCATCCCCTCCTAGGGGACATTTGACAATGTCTGGAGACAGTTTCAGCTGTCAGAGCTTGGAAGAGAGTGCTACTGACATCTCATGGGTAGAGGCCAGTTATTCTGCTAAACATCTTTCAATGCACAAGACACCCCCAACAACAAAGAATCATCAGCCCCAAATGTCAGTAGTGCTAAGGGTGGGAAATACAGCTATAGAACTTGAAATGTTCTCCACCATCTAGAAGCTGTTGAGGTTCAACATGCTTTTATGCAAACAGACCACTGTCCTAAGGAAGGAAAGTGATTACAGTACGATAAAAAGGAGAGCAGATCCTTTGTATTCATATTGGGTGACAGCTAAGGGTATGGCTGTTGGGGTCAAACTATGTGGACTTAAGTCCCAATTGTACCTGTTAACAGCATTGAGATTTTGGGCAAGAGACATAACCAAGGCTCAGTTTCCCTATATGTAAAATATGAATGATTAATAGTAGCCAACTACTAGTGTTCTTGTGAGAAGTAAATGAAACAATGGCTGTTCTGATAGACATAGCACAGAGCCTGGACCATATCAAACATTTCACACATGTAAGCCATTATTAACCCACTAATTTCTTCAGGTGAGAATGACAGGAGCATCTGATTCTGCTCTCAGGGGAGGGAAAGACTTTCTGAGACATAACTTAGTGACCAGTGCCATTCCTTCACTCCAGGGGTCTCTCCTGTAGAAGTTTCTGTCTAACTGAAGCTTTTACCTGGCTTCTTGACCAGGTCCTTGGTGTCCCCAGGCTGTCTGCTAGCTCCCCAAAGCGGCTGTGCTTACATTCCACACCCACAGTATTTCCCAGGGGGAGTTACTGATAACCCAAGGTGTCTCAGTTCCTAATGAACCTACTGTTACAGGTTTATATCAAAAATTTCCCATAGGATACACTTGCATTTAACCAGTGTTTTAACACTCACACTCTAAAGGGTGATTCTGATGACTGGAGTTTTGGATCAGGGCAAGGTAGACATTTGGATAGGGTGGGGGCTGATTATCCTTCCTTGTAGGCATCCTTTGCTTTGAGATGATCCTATCACAGGGACAGATCACAGGGCCAAAATGTTCACGGGCAGCCTGTCCTCCACAGGGACAGTGCACATCCAGGGTCTTTCAGTGCTTGAGGTTCTCTGTGGTTGGAGGGCAGGGCCAAGGGGCCTCCTCTACTATACATCCCTGGATTTCTGGACAAATCTGCATAGGGATCCCAAGAAGAATTTACTTTACCTCATTCTAATATAAGTCCTTCTTTCATCTAGATTAAAATAGTGCCTAGTATATAGTAGGTGCTCAATAAATATTTATTGAATCAATGAGCAAGCATAGCCTTCAAAGAGCAAGAGTTGATCAAGAAAGTTCACTGGATTTTTACAGCTATGAGTCCTGGAAGGTTTGATGGTTCTTATTAGCAGTATATGCTCTATTTGTGATTAGAACAAAATGATAGTCTCATGGGAGTAAAAAGGAGAAAAGTGTAATCAAACCAGTCTGCCTACTCAGCGGGGGACCTGCTCCCCGTATCCCATCCTCAACATCAAACAGTTAAAAAGCAGACTGATTTCTGTAAAGATATTTCATGTTTCTAAATTGGAGAAAAATAAAATAGCAAAAGATTGGAAATCCCACTGGTAAAAAGTAACAGGAGTCTTTAATGAAGCTCTGCAAACAAGCTTTCTGATTGTTTATGGAGCTACCTGAAGAAACCAGTTTTAAAAAGGAAATCATCAGTGAGATAGGAAAGATGCCTGTATTTTGCCAGCAGATGCAGTTTATTAACAATGAGAGCTTTGTCGTATTAGCAGGTTTGTTATGCTGTTTCCTCTACTGATACGGAAGTCAAGAGTTGACTAGATCAAAGACACTGTCTTTATGAGAGCAGCAGAGAATAATGAGAATGTCATGGGTTTGAATACTTGGTAAGCCTTTCACCTGCCAGCCCTCCCTGCTTTACTGCCCCTGAGTTCCACGTAGTCTCTGGTGTACCTGGTGAGAAGGACAGCCACATCGTGATGAACAGGGTTGAGGTCACTCTTGGGATTGATACTCTTCTGCCACTTGCAGAAGCTAGACAGTGTCTTCTCTGCATGGTGAACTATTTTCAATCCTTGCTGGAGAAAGAAGAGGAAGAGATTAGCATGGATGAGCTCACTGTGGTCAGGGACCATTGCACTAGACATTGATCTCCGGAGGTGTCCAAGTGAGATGAGTTCAGAGTGGGTACATCAGATATTTGGCAGTCATGTGGCAGAGGCCAACTGACTCTTCTCGACTAATCTTCTGCCTTAAACACTACCCCTCTAATGACTTCCACTAGGAGAATCTGAAGGGGAAAACTCTAGGACAGAAATTATCACTGGAACAAGCAGCCCTTGGAGAAAAATGAAAATATATTAATAATAACAAAAAGCAATGTGAAGGTCTATCTCTGTCTCTCTGCATCCTAAGCCAATGCAATATCAAAGAAGCATTTTTATTTTGAATGCAAAATAAGCAGATTTTCAACAAAAGTTTTTTCTTCTCATGAGACATCCTTCAAGGCTAGGGTTGCACAGGATGTTTTCTAATCCTTGATTTTTATCTTGGTTTGACACCCCCTGGGTTAAGGACAGAGGATGACATAATCCGTCCAGGCTGCTGACCAGTTAGGAGAATTGGTCCCCTGACAAGTAGGATACTATAGTGGATGCACCAGCCTGCAGCTTCAAGGGCTTCTGAGGCCCAAGCCAGCCCTGTGGCATCCACCTGGCTAATACTGGGGCTAGGTAGCTAATATTGGGGCTAGGAGAGGAGGGATCACTCCAAATTATCTGGATGAACACTTGTTGCATGGGGAGAAAAGAAAGATAATCAGCTCTTGAGGGGCTCCAGTTTAATTTGAGTTTCTAAAGGAGAAATTACTTTCCCTTGCCTCATTTCTTTGGGGCCTCCACATAAAGCCATCCCTGGTATAGGATGGATTCCACCAGGAGGATGACTAACCTTTGCTGGCTCACTCTTATCTCAGCCTAGCTCTGGGCTCAGCCCAAGAACTCCAGGACAGTCTCTGCATCAAATTATGAGCTTGCATCTCTACCATTCTGCATTTTGCTGAGGCCCACAATCAAATCATACAAGGCCAGAGGGGCTTCAGCTACTTGTTAGAGGCATTTTCAGGTCTCCTCATTATAAGTAACTATCATAGACCAGCTTCCTTTTGTGAAAACACAGATAGGTGGCTCATAATGTGTTAAAATTCAATGAACTGCTCAGCATAACAAATTTAGATGGAAGAAATTGACTTCATTATTTAATAATCTTAATTGTTACATCATCCAGCAGAATGATATATATATTCCATCATCCAGAGGAATGCTGGGGGACAAGCTGGAAATGAGGGAGTCAGCCTCCAATTCAACCAGCCAAGCTTCTGCTAGACTAACAGCCCTCCCCAGATGGGAGCAAACATACCCACCCACCATACAAAACTGGCCAGGTGGCATGAATCAGGAATAAGGGGAAGGGAAGAAGAGAAAAGGAAATAAAAAGGGAGGGGGTAGGGAGGAAAGTAAGGGAGGAGAGAGAGAAAAAAAGGAAACATTTCTTGATCATTTATTATGTGCCAGGTACTTTTACATATGTCGTCTCTTTAATTGCATGTACTCAGTATTATTTGTAAAGAAGACATTATCATTTTTATTTTATAATAAGGGAAATTAAATTTCAGAGAACTGAAGAACTAGCTCAAGGTCACTTAGCTCAGATATTGAGTCAAAGAATATAAGAAAGATTCCTAGATAAAACTTGGAGTTGCAATTGGTCACCAATCTCACTGGGAGGGTGCCTCAGTTCCAGCTCCTTCAGGCAGGAAGGCATATTATCACATAAAGCCTCAACTATGATCAGATATCTTTCTGGTCTGTTTTTAACCTACACTTCTTTGTTATGTTTTGGGAGAGGTCTCTTAGAGAACACTCATTAATTTAACATTACCATTTACAATTACCAATAGTATTACCACTTATAATTGTTACAAAAAGTGAAATACTTAGGTATTAATTAACAAAACAGGGCCGGGCGCGGTAGCTCACGCCTATAATCCCAGCACTTTGGGAGGCCGAGGTGGATGGATCACGAGGTCAAGAGATCGAGACCATCCTGGTCAACATGGTGAAACCCCGTCTCTACTAAAAATACAAAAATTAGCTGGACATGGTGGCGCGCGCCTATAGTCCCAGCTACTCGAGAGGCTGAGGCAGGAGAACTGCTTGAACCCAGTAGACAGAGGTTGCGGTGAGCTGAGATTGTGCCATTGCACTCCAGCCTGGGTAACAAGAGTGAGACTCTGTCTCAAAAAAAAAAAAAAAAAAAAAAAAAAGTTAACGAAACATATACAGGATCTGTATCCTGAAAATTATAAAATGCTGCTTAAAGAAGTCAAAGACCTAAGTAAATAGAGAAACATACTGTGTTAATGGATTTGAAGATTCAACGTAATAAAGACATCATCTATTCTCCCAAGCTATGAATGTATAGCTTTATTGCAATTCCTATTAAAATCTCAGCAAGCCTGTTGTTGATGCACAAAAGCTCATTCTAAAATTTATATCAAATTTATTTAAAAAGTTCCAGGCCTCAGATTTAGCTAGAGCAATTCTGAAAAAAAAAGAAAAAGAAAGTGGAAGGAATCACTTTACCTCATATTAAGGCTTACTATATAGCTGTACTAGCCAAGACAGTGAGATATAGGTACAAGGATAATCACATAGATTAATGACACAGACGGGGAACCCCAAAAGTGACCCACCTAGACATGTCCAACTGATTTTTGACATAGGTAAAAAAGCAATTCAGTGAAGGAAAGATAGCCTTTTCAATAAATTGTGTTGAATAGCAAGAAAACAAATAATCTAATTGAAAAATGGGCAAAGGACCGTAATAGGTATTTCTCATTTTATATATATATATATATATATATATATATGTGTGTGTATAAATTCAACATTACTTATCATCAAGGAAATGAAAATTAAAACTACAACATGATATTGCCTCATACCTGTTAAAATGGCTACTATCAAAAAGATGAAAGATAAGATTTGGAGAGGTTATGGAGAAAAGGGCACCATTGTGCACTGTTGGTGGACACGTAAATTAGTAGCCATTATGGAAAACAGCATGGAGATTTCTCAAAAAATTAAAAATAGAACTACCATATGATCCCACAATCCCACAGGGTATGTATCTTAAGGATATACAATCAGTATGTTAAAGAGATATCTGCCATGTTCATTGCAGTATTATTCACAATAGCAAGATACAGAATCAATCTCAGTGCCCATGGGCTGATGAATGGATAAAGAAAACATAAGATATATATATCTTATATATATATATATATAAAATAGAATACTATTCAGCCTTAAAAGAGAAGAAAACACTGCCATTTGTGACAACATGGATGAACTTTGAAGGCGTGAGTGAAATAAGCCAGGCACAGGAAGACAAACACCACATGATCTCACTTACGTGGAATCTAAAAAAGTAAAACTCAGAAGCAGAGATCAGGGGCTGGGGAGAGACTTGTCAAAGGATTCGAAATTTCAGTTTAGATAGGAGGGATAAGTTCAAGAGATCTATTGTGCAACATGGTGACTGTTGTTGATAAAAATATACTGTATTGAATACTTGAAAATTGCTAGGAGAGTAGATTTTTAAGTAGTCTCATCACAAAAAAATAAGCATGCAAGGTACTGTACTGCATGTGTTAATTAGCCTGATTTAGCCATTCCACAATGTACACATATTTCAAAACATGTTGTACACCAAAAATAAATACAATTTTTGTCAATTAAAAAATAAATTTAAAATGTATGAGAGAGAAAGAGAGAAATCAAAGAGAGGGGCCTAAACAGAAGCCAAAGCCATGAGAAACAGCCAACAATTACACCAAATGTAAGCGAAAGACGTTAGGTGGAAACAACAGATGTGCCAAACCTCTATAGGGAAGGCACCAGGTTCAAGAGGCTGAAGAAGAAGCCCAAGGCCAGCAATGAGATACAGGGTTTTATTACAGGCTTACATGATGGGGAGAGAGTCCAGTGGTGGGCTGGACAATATATCTGCCTTCCCACCATTGATCCGTCTGCTTCCCATAAATATTTATGGGGATCACAACTCTCAGGCAGGAGATAAGGCTAGAAAATAGGGTCTAGAGGCAGGGCAATAAGGCCCATTCACACTTCGGCTATAAGAGGAAATATCCTCTCCATAGGGCATATGCCATAAATGACTTTGTAACTTCACTTCATCCTCTCCATTTAGATAGGGCATACCCCAAGTAACCAATGGGGTACGGGTTACCCTCTAAGGGGTATTTTGAACTTCCCAAAATTCTGTAACAGGTACTTTGAGTCCCTATGCTCAGTCCTGTTCCCCACACTGGGGAGTGTACTTTTATTTTCAATAAAACCCTTCATTCCTTCCTTGCTTTACGTGTGTGTTCTGTACAATTCTTTGTTTAAGACTCCAAGAACCTCGACACCCTCCACCACTAACATACACAGTCCAACGGCACAGGGCTGGGCAGAAAACTACAAGCACCTGCCAACATCATGTAGTTTATGTAGTATTTTCACTGCATCATCTCCTAGCAACCTCCACCTGGCAACCTTCATTTACTTCAAAACTCAGGGCCTCAATCCCCTGTACAGCCTGTGTTCCACAGGATGGGGGGACAGGCTCAGGTGCTTATCATAGATAAGGAACAAATCTTTGGGTTGGCTCCTCCCGATCCCCTAGCTTGTAACTCACATTCAGGTGTATCCTCTATACAGGGTCTTTTTAAGGGTATGCTTAAATTATTGCTACTAAACTATTATACGGATTAATCTAGTGTAGAATAAACACTAGATTAATCAGTTTTTCATATATGCGAATCCCAGCGAGGTTCTACATAATAATAAATCCACATTTCACGCTTAGCATGTTTTGGTGTATCAATTACTTCCACATGCTTCATCTTATTTGATTTTGCCAACGACTATGTGAACTATTAATGGTTAGGAGAGTAATGATTAACCTCCGTCTACTAATAAGAAGAAAGTTTACTTTAGTAATTAGAATTGATCACTTATGGTTTGCAAGTGGTAAAGCCACAAATAACACATAAAACGTAAGACTTCTCACTTACTGAAACCTAGTCTTTACTAAAAATACAAAAATTAGCTGGGTGTGGTGGCACACACCTGTAATCCCAGCTGCTTAGGAGGCTGAGGCAGGAGAAGTGCTTGAACTTTGAGAGGAGCAGGTTGCAGTGAGCCAAGATCACATCACTGCACTCCAGCCTGGGTAATAGAAAAAAAAAGATTTCTCACCTACCGAGACTCACACTTGAAAAAGTATATATACAACCTCATTGATAAGAATATTTCTGTATGGTTGCAATTGGTTACACCAGTGGTTGTATCTGTAGCATTTTTGGCATATCTGCATGTTTCATATGTCCTTCATTATTTCATATGCACCTCAAAGACTACATTTTCTCCATAACTCTCTACTTCGCTGTGGAGGATGGGAGGATATTGAAGCCCTGTTGATGATTAAATAATCTGAAAACTTACCAAACTCTGTTTAGAGCCCCAAGACTGCCTAGCAAGGCTCTAAAATACCTGTGGCTACTTATGAATGACAGCACTCATTAAACCAAAGACTTCTAAAGATAGCTAGACAATTAAATATCTATGTATCTTCTATCTTCTAAAAATAATTAGATAACCAAGGATCTCCTCAGTTCTCAGCTACATTCTCCTGACAGCTGTCCTTTGAAATGGAGTGGAACTTGGTGCCAGTTAAAAAGTCCTTCTCTATTAATTAGGCTACCAGAGGCAAGATACGGAAGCTCAAAGGCAACAGTTTTGGAAATCATTAAGATTCCAGAGCGCCTTGGAAAGATTTTTCTCAATTAATTTCACCATGCTACTGCACCTGCTTCCAATATTTTTTCTATTCTAGCATTTGTTTTATTGTGTGCAAGATGCTAGGAAGCAAACCTGACAAATTCTCACCCCAGGCAACAAGAAATAAATGACACAAATACTCCTTGACTTACAACTGGGCTACGTCCTGAAAAACTAGTCATCAACTGAAAATACCGTAAGTCAAAAATGCAATGACTACATCTAACTTACCAAACATCGTAGCTTAGCGTGGCCTACATTAAATGTGTTCAGAACACTTACATTCACCTACAATTGGAAAAAAATCATCTCATACAAAGCCTATTTTACAATAAAGTGTTGAATATCTTATGTAATTTACTGAATACTGTACTAAAAATGAAAAGATTATACAGGCACTCGAAGTATGATTTCTACTGAATGCATATTGTTTTCTCAAGTCAAAAAATCATAAATGGAACCATTGTAAGGGGACACCTGTGTTTGTGTTCTGATATTTAGTGGTCCTGGCATCTATTTTGGCCTAGGGGTTCTGTTCCTTGATGACTGATTTACTGATTTATATCACAGTTAAATCTGCCCTGGAGAATTTTTTTTTTTTTTTTTTTTTTTTTTTTTTAAAGACAGGGCCTCACTCTGTTGACCAGGTGGGAGTGCAGTAGCACAATCCTCCAGGGTAAAAGCAATTCTTGTGCCTCAGTTTCCTGAGTAGCTGGGACTATAGGCCTGCACTGCCACACCCTGCTAATTTTTGTATTTTTTGGTAGAGACAGGGTTTCATCATGTTGGCCAGACTGGTCTCGAGCTCCTGACCTCAAGTGATCTGCCTGCCTTGGCCTCCCAGAGGGCTGGGATTACAGGCGTGAGACACCACACCTGGCCTCTGGAGGATTCTAAGATACTTAACTGATTTGTTCCTTACCCTTACCCTGTAAGTCAGTACTCATTTGTCAGAATTGTAACTTTCCCACTGATGACACAATCAAATTCAGAGAAAATATCTTAATTCAATAAGATATTTTTAACTTAACTCAACTTAGCTGAATTAAGTTAATTTTCAACTTAATTCAGTTCAGGTTCTCAATTTCTTTGTTTTATGGGAGGAACTGCAGACAGCAAGCAGAGTTACCCCAAAATCAAAGGTGTTCAGACTAAAACAATAACGAAATATGCATTTTAATAAAGAGATGTAAAGTAAACCAAAAATAGAGATTTGCATTCATTTGAAAAATAGAAAAACAATGGTCTGAATGTAATCAATACAATTAGTTGGTGGACATAAACTTTCGAACAAATAAAATTGAACATGTCTATGTTCAGCAAATCATAATTCTTTACAGTCCTCCCTGGATTGTGGTTATTTCTAAAGCCCTTTTCCATAAAAAGAATATTCTTTCTCCAGTCTTTCTCCTGTTTTCTACCACAGTCTTTTGTTTGTTGCAATTATATCATCCAGTTCCCTAAAACTTTTGACGTTTCACATTGCCCATGAGGATGTTGCCTATGAGGATGGGGGAAGCTCTTACCCGAACCATACTCAACCTGTGAAATGTTGCACAATGAATCCTGCACCAATGGGTAAAGTCCAGGCATCACATAGGATATGTCACTGGTTCTACTGTGTGTGTTTATTGTGTGAATATCATGACCTGAGAATTAATTACATTTGCTTTTGAAATGCATCACTATATTTGCACTCTATAATATAGTAAATCTGTTAAACTTTAGCTTAAAGTAGTATTATACTTCTTCTGCATTTCTTGAATATATGAGTTGAAGGTCAGGAGGTGTAACATTAAAAGAAAGGCAAAAATCTTAGATGCATGGGGAGAAATGCCAGATTTAGGTGATGGGGGAGGAAGGCAGCACATCACATTGCCATGTGTGTACCTATGCAACAATCTTGGTATGTTCTTCACATGTACCCCAAAACCTAAAATGCAATTAAAAAAAGAAGAAATTTGTAGTGAAAAATTCAAATCCAGATAATAAAGCATTATTTGCACTTGGGAAAAATAAATATATAGTGCTGGAGCAACTAGATATCCACAGGCCAAAACCAAACAAACAAAGAGAGAGAAAAATATTTCAATCTGAACCTCATATCTGGTACAAAAATTGACTCAAAATATATTGTAGAATTAAATATAAAATGTGAAACTATGAAACTTCTAGAAAAAAAATCTTAGGAACTTAGGGATAGGTAAAGAATTTATAGACTTGACACTGATAACGCAATTAATAAAAAGAAAACGATAAATTGGATCACATCAAAATTAAACACTTTTGCTTTGAGAGAAACCTTATGAAGAGGATAAAAATATGAGCTACAGAGTGAGAGAAAATACTCATAAACCAGATATTTGACAAAGGACTTATATTTAAAATATGTAAAGAGCTCTTAAAACTCAACAATAATAAACAAACAATAAGAAAATAGGCAAATGCCATAAAGAGATATTTCACCAAAGAGGACATACAGATAGCAGATAAGCACATAAAAAGGTGTTCAACATTACCAGCTATCAGGGAATTACAAGTTAAAACCACAATGATATATTATTACACATTTACCAGAATGGTTGAAATAATAAATTATGACAACACCCAAATGCTGGTGAGGATGTGGTAAAACTGAATCATTCACTGCTGGTCAGAATGAAAAATGGTGCAGTCATTATGGAAAAACAGTTTGGTAGTTTCTTAAAAATACTACATAGGCAATGACCATATAACTTAGCAGTTGCATTCCTGTGCCTTTATCCCAGAGAAGTGAAGACTTATGTTCACACAAAAACCTGTCTTTGAATGTCCATAGTAGTTTTATTCATTATAGTTAAAAATTAGAAACAACCCAAAAGTCCTTCAGAGGGTAGATGGTTAAACAAATAGGTACATATCATAGAATACCACTTAGCTAAAAAGGGGACAAACTCTTGATACACACAATTTGAATGGATCTCAAGGGAATTACGCTGAATGAAACAAATTCAATCTCAAAAGTTACATCTGGTATTATTCCATTTGTATGACATTCTTGAAATGACAAAAATCATACAGGTGTATTACAGGGCAGATTAGTGCTTTCCAGGGATTAGGTAGATAGGTGGAAGGGAAGTATGAAAGGTTTGAAAGGGTAGCACGAGAGACCCTTGTGAGGGAACAGTTCTGAATGTTAATTGTGGTGATGGTCACACAAATCTGTATGTGTGACAAAATTGCATAGAACTAAATGTATACACACATGTTCATGCACATGCACACACCACTCTGTGCATCTGAAGGTAGGTGGAATGGTTGGAATATCACTTTCTGGGTTGTCATATTGTACTAAGACTACACAGGACGTTACCAATAGGAAAAAATAAATGAAGGGTAAAAGGAATTTATCTGTGCTATTTTTTACAGCTGCATGTGAATGTACAATGAACTCAAAACAAACAAACAAAAAATACAAAACACCTTAAAAATAATTGGTCTGAACCAAGGCTGGAGGGTTGCAATAGAAGATGTTATAACACTTTCTGGCATGATTCTACGCAGATTACTCACTGATTATATGTGAAAACTCATACCTTTGAATCAAAGGGAACCTGCAGTCTTTCAGATGGGTTACAGTGGGTAGGAAGAGCCATGCACTTACACAACCACACAACCACACATTCACATCCACACACATCCACACACTCACATACACACACGCACCCACATACAGACACACACATCCACATACTCACATACACACACATCCACATACACATACACACACCCACATGCCACATCCACACACACATCCACATACTCACATCCACACACACACCCACACCATTCTACATCTACACATTCACACACCAATACACCCATGCTAAAGTTAATTAAGTTCCCTAGTTAAATAACCATGAATATAAAAGCTTATTAGACTTGAAGAGCTACACACGCAGAAACAGAGGTCTTGTTCTCCCTTAGCTCAGAGTTCCCGGCAAGGGCCACTGTTCAAAGCAGGATTTTATTAGATCTGAAAAGCTCGACCTTTCAGTATTATCCTTTCATACCTTGGCTTGAAGCACCATTCTGAAAAAAAACTTACATTCCAATCCATGTGTGTTTGTTTAGAAAAAGTGAATGTTTACAGAGATCCCCGTCTCCCATATTTCCAAACCAAATTCAATGTCAGCAAGGACCCACCTTCTCGTTGTGGAGAAAACAGAGTCATCTTCTAGATGTTACACTCTAAATGCTGCCTCATTGTTTTCATCATAATGAAAAGCCCATTTCCCCAAGAGCCTCAGGAATTACGCATTTAATACCCTCATGTAAACAGTGAGAAAAATCCGGGTCACACAAGGGCAGTACCTTAGCCAAGTCACAAAGCAGGCATTGGCAGAGCAGGGCTTGGAACACAGGTTTGCAGATACGAGTTTAGGACTAGTGGTTTCAAAACCATTGAGGACTTCCCTAAACTGCTTTGAATAATTGGGAAGATTTAGCAATTAACCAATGGATTATTATGGCTTATTTCTTCTCCTCCACCTCACAATCCTACCCTCAGTGAGGAGGCAAACAGAAAAGCAGATAACTTCTTTCGAGGTCCTTACCTCTGTCCTTTTTCTACTCTCGTCCACTTCCCAGGTTCCTCTATGAGACGATCTTCTTCTGCCCTTCCTTTGATTCATTGCTCAGTTCACCCTCAATCAGTCATATTTTTGGAAATCTTTCCAAAATGTGATTGTTGACTCCCACATCTGTATCTCATTTCAAACCTCTCCCAGAGTTCAAATTTATGTACCTAAATCTCCTGATGGTCACCTCCACAGGTACTTTCAACTTAGCATCCCCAAAATCCTTTCCTCCCGCTTTAACCTGCAATTCTTTCTGTGCCTTCTCTGGCTGCAGGAACCGCCCTCAACCCTGAGGTCCAATCTAGAAATGCCAATGTCTTGTTAGGCCCTCTCCTCCCATATCCTGCATCCCAATCTGTCATCACGTGGTGATTTTACCTCCTCTACATCTTTGTTACCTACTGCCCTTAGCCCAAACCTTTATTCTATGCTTGGTTTACGATATCCTGGCCCTCTTCAAATCCATCCTCCTCACTGTTGCTTGGTGGATCAAACAAAATTCTGCCCATATCATAACTCATGGCTCAAGATTCTTCTAAAAGTCTAGGCTCCAGGAAGCTCTCCCTTCATTTGCAAGCTCACAGTTTAAGCTCCAGCAACAACTGCTGGTATTAGCACTTGCCCAGATCCCCCTCACATACTCCCACAGGCCTTCCGTTCTTCAAGATGCTCCCTCTTCCTAGATTGCCTTTTTCTCTTACCCCATTTAACCCATTCAACCTCTATTCATTCTTTAAGATTTAATTTGGGCATTTTCAGGAAGCTTTTCCTGCCCCCCTAGTCTGGATTAGTTTCCTGCAAATATGCCTTCTTCATACTTGGTTCATAGCATTTGCTGCGCTAGGTCATAATAATCAAATTGTATGCCTGTTTTCCTCTTAGCTCCTCCAGAACAAGAATTAAGGTATGTTCTTTTCCTCATCTCAGGCACTGAATATATCCTGGTTTACAGCAGGTATACTGACTGACAAAACTGAGGATGCACACCATCCATGAAGGAAAGGAGAAAAGGGAGAGAATATATCCACTAGGCCAGGAGGAGTGATGATAAGGTGAATGGGAAGTTTTGTGGTAAGTTAGTAAAGAGGCAAGTTCTCCTGCAGATTAGGGAAGGGGCAGTAAAGAGGCCAGCAGTTTGAAAACTCAGCAGAAAATCTGCACTAATAATTCCAGTGCCTACAATAGGAACTGCTAGCAGACGATTCTACATGAGTGTCTCATGTTTCTGCACATCATATGAACAAAGATACAGGTTGTGTTCCAGAGTATCCTTTGAAGGATGTTGTAAAGCAAACAGCCTTAGAAGATAGTCTTTTTCCATAGAAAAGCAGAACTTTATATCCATAATAATAAAGGTGATGGCTTCCTCTGGGGCAAATACTGGACAAGTTTGCTTACAATCTGTTTTAAAGGATTGGAGTTTTCATATTTTGGGGGTCCTCAGCTGGGATAAAACCCACTGTATGCATGGCATACACTTGGGTTGCCTGCAACACCCTGATGCAACTTATGGGACAGAGAGACAGGTGCAAACAGATGCTCATGCCCCATTATGCTGTGAGCAATAAAGTCCTTTGTCTGTGACTCAGGATTTTCATGTCTTCTGCCAGCATTGCATTCATGAAAGCATGGCAGACTAACTTGTTAGCTTGCAAGCAGGGTAAAATCTCAGATTGTTATACTCGAATGTCTCCTCAAAAATCCTGTTGAAATTTGATTGATGATGTAAAAATATTGGGAGGTAGGACCTTTAAGAAGTAACTAAGAGCCCTTGTAAGTGGATTAATACTGGATTAATAATCATTAACTCAATTAATTAATTAATGGATTAATACAAAGCAAGTACATAATTAATTGAGTTAATGATTACCTACAGCATAAATGGGAGTGAGTTTGTTATGGCAGGGATGAAAAGAATGAGTTCAGCCCTATTTTCTCTCTCTGTCTTGGATGCTTCCTTGCCATGTGATGCCTTCCACCATGGAATGACACTCATCAGATGCTGGTGCCAGGCTCTTGGAGTTCCCAGCCTCCAGAACTATGGACCAAATAAACCTCTGTTCTTTATAAATAACCTAGTCTGTAATATTCTGTTATAGAGAAAGGAGCAGCAGAAGATTGACTAAAACATAGACTCTGCCTAGTTCTTGACAGGAATAAGGAGGATAACAGAGAAAAAGTGATCAAGCAGTAGTGAGAACCACATCAGGGTTTGATCATCTAAATATACAGGCCAGGTCTGCATGATTGTTGAGATTTTCTGGCAGCAGGGCTCTTGGGGAAGGAGTAAAGGAGAGGGAAAGAAGGTGAATAGTAAAATAAAATCTCAACATAGGAGATTCTTCTTACATTCCAATTTTTCTATAAAGGTACTTCTGGAATAACCTCAGAGACAGTCATTGGTGAGGGGAAAAAAATCTAGGGTCCTAAGTCTACTCTCAAAATCTTTCTTGCTTTCTTCCTATTCCTTTTTAAAGTTCCTCATGCAGACAAAGCAAGTGCACAATTAATTGAGTTAATGATTACTTATAGCTTGATACTTTGCCCCGTGTAGAACTTTCATCTGCAATATGTGACATTTGACACAAGTTCGGTGACAGCACCTTTTCTATTAAATGTCACATCTCTTCCAGAAAGCTGTAATTGAGTACGTTTTTTCAACCTTTTCAGCTTCTTAATCTTCAAGTCTCAGAAGGAGTGAAGTCCATGAAACACTCATTTAATTTATTGAATGCTCTTGATCACAGGAGCCTTGAGAATAGTAATTAGTTATGCATTAAAATGAGGTAGCCCTAAGCACACAAAAAATGCAACAGGACTTCAGAGAGACTATGAGGGCTCACAGTAAATGCGAGGGAACTTGTGCTAAACATTTTCCATAAAGCATCCTGGTAACTATTTGAGCATGTCAAAACAAACCTCCATTCACACTATTTTTTCCTCATTTCCTTTGCAAACAAAAATAGATTCCTCTTTTTATTTTTTTTCCACTTCCTCTTCTCAAGCTAATCCAATTCACTTTCCACTTCCCCTTTTCTACACATTTGTGTATGTGAATTAACGGGACGGAAAGTTGACCTAGAGGAAAAAGCTCACAAAATAGCTCCACATGGGAAATAATTTTGCAAGAACATGGCTTTTGTTATAAATTGTCCTCTGTCTTTGTAAGCTCCCTCTATAATGGAAAGAATCTTGTATTGATTTCTCTTGGAATTTCTGATAGCAGTTTTTGACTCAATGCACAATGTGACCGTTCTCTGCTAGTCAGACTGAGGTTACTGAAAGAAAGAGGATGAGCAGAGAAGAGACAAGCTGTGAAGGATTTCATCTGAAACTTCTCATGTGTCTAAAGGACAACTCATCTGACTACCAGAGGAAAGGATGTTTTTTAAGGTTCAAGATCAGCCTGGGCAACACAGTAAGACCTCATCTTTAAAAAAAATAGCAAGGTATGGTGGCAAGTGCCTGTATTCCTATCTACTTGGGAGGCTGAGGTGGGTGGATGGCTTGAGCCCAGTAGTTCAAGGATACACGGAACTGTGTGCCACTGCACTCCAGCCTGCATGACAGGGTGAGACCCTGTCTCTGTTACACGCACACACGTGCACACACACACACACACACACACACAAAGTCTAAAAATTCTTTGCCAATATTTTTGACATTTACTCTGAAAGAACAATACAGACCCACATATCAGCTGGGGGGGAGGGGGTAAACCAGCAGCCTGAATTTTTAAAATCAACAGGCTTTTAACTCCAGAGTTTCCAAAAAAAGTAAACTCAACACTAAACCACTCAGTAGACTAAGAAAAATTTCTTTGTGAAAGCAGTTGTCTCCGCCCTGCTGTCAGTCCTGCTGCTGTACCTTCAAGCTAGCCCAACACCGTCAGGCTCCTCGGCTGGATGGCACAGTCACTTAGGATGGGATTCACCTGGCTTCATCCAACTCACTCTCATCCCAGTTTTGTCTCTATCTTGTTCTTAAAAGAAGTCTCCAACATTTTATTATCCCGATTTTGTCCTTTAGGGCTTTTATTTTCCTCCAAGGATTTTGAAGTCCTTGTGAAATGAGCATAGTATTAATAAGCTTACAGGGTTTTTGTGGGAACCAAATCATGGTGATGATGATAAAAATAATAAGACCAGTATTAACAAGTAACATTTATTGAGCAGTTTCTAAAGCCAGATGCTATGCTAAGTATTACATGAATGAAGACATTTGATTCTCACAACAATGCTAGGAAGTACGTATAACTATCACTATTTTACAAAATGAGGAAATGGAGACACAGACAAGTTAAATAACCTATCAAAAATTATATGGCTAGCAAGCAGTGGAAGTAATGATAAATCTTGTACTCTCCATGATATCAAGCTGCTCAGGAGAATTGGAGAGAAGAGTCTAATCCCATCACTAACCCCTGGCCCAAGAGGGGAGCAGGGGGGGCCATCAAACAAATTGGTCTAAAATGGAAAGGGCTTAGAGGTCAAGTTTGTGTCCAAGTCCTAGGAGAAAATTAAAAGGATGGAATTAGGGCCATAAAATGAAAATCAGAGCTCAATGCAGGCGTAGACAGGGGCATGACGGGAGTGAGAGCAAGCTGGCTCCTATCTGAATGCACTGTTGGTTTTCCTGGCCCATGGTTTCTTAATACATTTGACATGTCTTTTCAGAACATGGTTGTGTGTACCTCAGTTTCAACTGCTTTGAAATATGACCATCTAGTCTTGAGAAAGCCTCCAAATTGCTCCAAAGTGAGTTTTACACTCAATACTCCAATTTATTCTCAAAATGTGATGAAACCTCATAGTGACTTTGAGGTGGTAACCACCTAAAAAGCTGAATTTTATGAGTATAGCCTAACCTCAAAGTCTCTTGAACCCACCACAAAGAAATAAAGCCCCAAATGGTGTTACCCATGAGATGTATTTAGAATAAGAAAGACAAGAGTGATAGAAAGTCACTAGTAAAAGGAATCTATTTCAGATACCCAATTTCGGGATTCTCCAACTCACACACTTTCCACAGAGCCTGAGTGACCTCTCTAATTTCATTTGTTGGTTTAGAATAATCTAGAGCATCCCACAGGATTAGATCCAAAGCCCGTATGTGGCCACAAGGCTCATGGCAACTTGGCTGCCACAGACTCTGGTTCACTGACAGACTGCTGGCCTCATTCACGTAATTTCTCTTATTTAATATTTGAACAAATATTTATTGAGGGTCTATTATATACCAGTAGAGCTAAATGATGAGCAACACCAAACTCAACCTTTGCTCTTAATTCTTACAAACTAATTGAGGAAACTGTATTAATCAAATAGATCTGAGATTACAACTGTGAAACATGCTATGGAGAAGAAATGCAGTTTTATGGGAGTAAATAATAGAATCTTACTAGGAAAGGGGCTCAGGGGAGGCTTCCCCAAGGAAGTGACATTGCAGCTGTAATCTGAGAGATTAAGCTGAACAGCTTAAGTACTAACAGCTTAAGTGAACATAAAAAGACAGTCCAGGCAACAAGAACAGTGGCAGGTCTTAAAAAAGCATGATGAGTTATTGCTACCTCTCAAGAGCAAAGGAAGGAGTAGCAAGAGATGAGACAGGGAATCAGAAAACCACTGGACTAAACTAAGCCAGGTATGGGGGCTGGAGAAGGGGTGGCAGGAGGGGGGATATGATCAGATTACCATTTTCAGATTATCCTGACTACAATGCGGAAACAAGATGAAAAGAAATTCAATTGGTTTTGAGTAGACCAGGAAGTATACACCACTGTAGTCTAGAAAAGAGATACTATATCTTGAATTGAAGTAATATAAATGGAGATGGTCAGATAAATAGTCAATACCTGACAACGAACTTGACATGGGAGGGACAGAAGGAGGTATCATCAGTACATTCCAGATTTCTGGATTCTGCAACTGAAAGGACAATAATGTCATGTGCAGACGTGAGAAACAGTGGGACAAACCCAAGTGTGAGTGGAGGTGGGCAGGTTTTGAGTGGCTGCTTTCTCTCCTGCCTCTAGCATAATCACTTTTTTTCCTTTCTATCACAACAAAACTTCTCAACCTCCCATTCTGTGGTCCCATATCAGTGATACATCCACTGCCTCTCATATACATAGTGCTGGTTTAAGAATAAAGCCATTGCCCATGCAGGTCCTTCCACTTGGAATTTCCTTCCTGTATTAGTCCATTTTCACATTGCTATAAAGAACTGCCCAAGACTGGGTAATTTATAAGGGAAAGAGATTTATTTGGCCCAGGGGAGGCCTCAGGAAAGTTACAATCATGGTGGAAGGTGAAGGGGAAGCAAGGACCTTCTTCACAAGGTGGAAGGAAGGAGAAGTGCCGAGCAGAGGGAGTAGAGCCCCTTATTAAACCATCAGATCTCATGAGAACTCATTCACTATCACAAGAACAGCTTGGGGGAACCACCCCCATGATTCAATTATCTTCACCTGATCTGTCCCTTGACATGTGGGGATTATGAGTCTTGCAATTCAAGATGAGATTTGGGTGGAGACACAAAGTGTAACCATGTCACTTCCTCACTAGTTAATTCCTTTTTATTTTCTAAAATCCCAGCTTAGACATCCAAGTACCCTTTTCTACCCCAGTAGTTTTATACTCATGCCAATCTCAACTTGAAATATTCTATTTTTGTGCTTTTGTGCAGTAGACAAAGTTCCTCAGAATCAGGAAATGGAACTTGTGTTCATATTTGCACCCCTGGTTCCAGCACAGGGTCTGACATATACCTGATGTTCCACAACTCTCTTTTCATTATGGATAAAGAAAAATGGGTATGGATCAATGATATAACTTCTCAGAGTTACTGAACTCAGGTCAACTTGCTCGAAGGAGTCACAGCAGTGACCTCACACTCTACTTCCTGTGTCTGCCATATTGACATTAGTTAAGGGCTGGAACTATTGCTGTCTATTGTTGGGGCGCTTATTAGTCACAGATATGAAGAATGGCTTGAGCCATTTCCTGGGAATCAGGAAAATGGGAATCGTGAACTGCAATTCTGCTATTAACTTGTGAACCCTGTACCAATTAGAGACTCCAGAAAAGCTTGAACGAGGATAGTATTTGGCAAGTGGGAGATAGACAGCCATGGCTTCCTGAAGCAAATCATGTGTCTCTTTGCACTTGCAAAACCAAATTGGTAGGAAAGAGGAGAAACAATGTGATTGTGACGGAGTCGGGGCATTGGCCAATCAAGCTCCTTCAAACAACTTCACTGGCATCAACATGCCATGGAGATGCCCTGGTGGCATTATTTCTTGGGAATGAAGAGATGCAGAGTATGAAGGGGCCTGATCCATGGAAGCCACATTATGAAATCCTACCAGTGGTGCTGCTGGGACTACGGAGTCAAGATATTTCCTTCTGTTTTTCATGACAGCAGTTTAAACCCAAGGATTTTTCCCTCTTACACCCATAAGTATTTTTCTTTTTCTTTTTCTTTTCTTTTTGGTCTAAAACACTAAATGTTTCTTCACATTTGTATCTAGGAATGCCGATGTGTTCAACCATTATGAAAAAGTAAAATTTTTTTCTTCAAGTTATCAAAGTATGCTTTTCAAAAATCAAAAACATAGTTCTCATACAAATACATAACAAGCACATGTTCAGGATGTATTTAACGCATTATCGAGGAGACAGGCAAGAGAATTTTGCTCATTAATGAGGAGATAGGCAAGATGGAAAAGCTGTTTCAAAGGCAGATGCAAAAAACGGATGCAGCTATGGCCAGCAGGGGAGAACTGCTGAACGAGATAGCTAAGTTAGATATAAAATTAGATACCAATTTTTATTGGTCTGGTTCCACCAACCAATAAAACCATCTTCAGAATTGTTTTCTCTGCTGGACATGAATCATTTTCACCTCTACTAGGCAAAAACCATTTGTACTCTATCATTTTCTACATGTCAACATCTAACTTGACCACATCTGTTTCCCAGTTGATAGTAAATAACCAGTTACATTTTCATAGAGTCAGATAGGTCTCTTTAAACATGAAAAGGATATATAATTTTTGTGTTGCCTGCTTTCCAAGTTTTGAATACATTTTCTTAATAAAAACATCACATGAAGGGACATGACATACCCATTGGTATTCTAAGGTACCCAAAGTATGTTTCAGGTGACAAAGGGAGATGGGGTTACAGGGGAAAGAAGAAAACATGGACCCTGGCTCCAGAGATTGTTTTTAAAAAAAATCTTCTGATTGTGGAGACTTTTCCTGTCAAGAAAACAATAAGCCCTCCCTTGGGATTCTGACTGTAGGTCTCTTGCTGATGAGGAGCTGAATGATGCCATTCTTTCACATATCCCAGCTGCTGGTTAAGCTCTATAGACTGCAAGGGGATTTCATCAGTTAGCTGGTCCTTCCATTCATTACATTTTACTTCTTTCATTTATTTGTGTCCCAGGCACTGTTTTACATGTTAGGGGTCTAACAGAATAAAGACATATGGCTTCCACCCTCATGGAATTCACATTCAGGAAGGAGACTGTGATAAGCAAAAAAAAAAAAAAAAAAAAGTAAACAAATACACAGAATCATGATGAATTGTGAGACTGCCATCATTCTGTGATGAAAAGCAGTAAGACGGGTCTGCTTTGAATAAATTGGTCACTGAGACCTTCCTGAAGAGGCAGTATTTACACAGGGTCTGAGGCATGAGAAGGTGTCCGTCATGTGCAGAACAAGGAGAGGGATGTTTCAGGCATTGGGAGCCAAAAGTACACAGACAGTGAGTGTGAGAGAAGGAAACAAGGAAGAGAGTAACATAAGCAAAGACCAGAAAGGTGGATGGAGGCAAGATCATAAAAGTCTCCACAGGTCACAGCAAGAAATTTTGAATTTGTTCTAAAAGAAACAGAAAGTCATTAAAGGGTCTTGTGCAGTGTAGCACCTCAGTTTGTATTTAAAATGATCAATTACGGCTGCATTTAAAATGATCATCCATGGAGAATGAATTCTGATGGCAATGCTGAAAATAGGAAGCAACCATTTGGTAGTTCACTGCAGTGGCCTATGCAAGATATGATAAGGTCAGACCAATGTGATGACTGCAGAGATTATGAACAGTAGGTGGTTTTGAGATGTATTTTGGAAGTAGGATCACAGTAGGCCTTGCTATTGGATGTGGAACATGTGAAAAAAGGACTGAAAAATCTCTCCTGGGTTTATGTAACCAATGCATAATAGTACTATTAACTGAGATGGGTAAGATGGCGATTTGGGGAATAGAGGTGGCAGAATTGAGATGATTTAGGCCGGGAGTAATCAAGGCTCCATTCTGGATTTACGAATTTTTCAAGATTGAATGGATTTTGACACAGCCAGGTGGAGATTCCAAATAATTGGATACGAGCCTGAAGCTCAATGAAGAGGTCTAGGCTTGAGGTACCAATTGAGAGTCTCAGAACACAGATGACATGTAAGTCTCTGATAATAGATGAAATCCCCAAAGGTAAACATGCAGATAGACAAGAGGTCTCAAATCTGAGAGACTTGTGTTAAGCATGCAAAAAGTAAATTAATAGTATCAACAGTTCAACATTTCCATGTCTTTCTTAACTTTTACTGAAACCATCCAATCAGGTCGTGATTTAGTCTATTCTTTTGCAGAACATCCTTAGTGACTGCGGTTAAGTCTCATGTGCATGTTATTAGATGCAATGACTGTCAAGAGATTCCAACTATGTATATTTTGGAAATGCTATCCATCTCCTGCTCAGTATCACTGAATTCCCAAGAGAATAACACAGAAATAATATTTTCCTTCTCAATGGGCTTCCAAACACTTTCTGGTACCTTCTTTCTTGTCTACCAAGAGCTCTCCTGAGAAAAAGAAGGTAGGAAGTGCGAGGATATCAGGCAGAAAAGTGGAGGGAAAATGTTACCTCTTCTTCTTCAAGTAGAATGAGCCGAACCACAACAATGTGAATTGCATTGCCAATGCTTGGGTTATGGAACAACCCGGTGACCTAGGGTCAGAAAAAGAAAACCATTAGCCCCACATAAAGAAATAATAAATAAATACTAGAGTAGAAAATAGCATTGTAATGCACATAAGATAAAAGTTTTCTTATAGGTCAGACATGTTTGGTGGTACGCTAAGAAGAGTGAAATATGCCCACAGCTCATTCCACATTACAGTATTTAAAGACAGTCTTTCAGGGTGATTCCTTGGCTGTGTGTTTGAGGGATTAACATTTTTCTTTTCTCAACTCAGGCCACAGTATTCTCCTCTTTTTTATCAGTTACTCAGGCAAATACCTTTTCCCGTCTCAACAGGACTAACATCCTCTTGAAGGCAGAAAACATCAATAATGCAAAGAGGAAGCTGAAAATTAGGAGTCATTAACTTTATTCCAATTCTATTTCTAACTACTTTGAGGAAATGATGTTCTACTTCTTTGCCTCAGTTTACTCCTTGGTTTACTAACATAAACCAATGAGACAAAGCCACACTAAAAGGACTGAGTCACTTGTAAATACCTATCAGAAATATGTAACTAATAAATTATAAAATGTTCCCAGGATACACATTTTTAAGGGAAAGACTAATTTATCCTGAATTTTCATCCATAGTCATCCTTAGGCAGGTGCTAGATTCACACATATATTTATAAAAAATAACTTAAAAGAACCAAAAAAGGCATTTCATATTTGTTTATGTAAGCATTTCTAATGACATTTATTCATCAGCTGCCCACCCCCCATGTGGTCTGGCATACCATGTTCATGATGGTGAGGATGTAGGACTCCACATTCTCACTCCCATGGTATTCAATCATCTTTGTGTCAGCTACCACCAGCGTCTCCACCCATCTCTCCTTGCTGATGGAACGCCGAGACAGGCTTCTGCTTGGCAAGT
This sequence comes from Ateles fusciceps, assembly GCA_036589455.1. Lineage (NCBI taxonomy): Eukaryota > Metazoa > Chordata > Mammalia > Primates > Atelidae > Ateles > Ateles fusciceps. The sequence goes on along the minus strand of JAZHEH010000572.1, from coordinate 9,197,757 downwards.
TGTGCCTCTCCCACTTTTCCCGCCATAGCTCTTGCTTCTGGGAGATGTTAACACTGTCTAAATAGTAAACAGAAGACAATGGTCTAACACTGTACATGTCTCATATATTATCTACTTATATTTGTAAAGATGCAAGGCCATAAGCTTCATATACATTTAAAAATATAAACACAATGTTTTTATATACATGGCTGAAATAGATCAATTTAAATGACTATGACCAAGAGAAATTTGAATCTTACAGAGAGATTCCAACTATGTATATTTTGGAAATGTTATTGTCTCCCACTCAGTATCACTGAATTCCCAAGAGAATAACACAGAAATAACAGACACTTTTCAAAAGAGGACATATATGAGGCCAACAAACATATGAAAAAATGCTCATCATCACTGGTTGTTAGAGAAATGCAAATCAAAACCACACAGATATCATCTCACACCAGTTAGAATGGCAATCATTAAAAAATCGGGAGACAACAGATGCTGGAGAAAATGTGGAGAAATAGGAACACTCTTATACAGTTGGTGGGAGTGTAAATTAGTTCAACCATTGTGGAAGACAGTGTGTCGATTTCTCAAGGATCTAGAAATAGAAATTCCATTTGACCCAGCAATCCCACTATTGGGTATCTATCCAAAGAACTGTAAATCATTCTACTATAAAGACACATGCACACAAATGTTCATTGCAGCCCTGTGTACAATAGCAAAGACCTGGAACCAACCCAAATGCCCATCAATGATAGACTGGACAAAGAAAATGTGGTACATATACACCATGGACTACTACGCAGCCATAAAAAACGATGAGTTTGTGTCCTTTGTAGGGTCTTGAATGAATCTGGAAACCATCATTCTGAGCAAACTGACCCAAGAACAGAAAGCCAAGCACCATATGTTCTCACTCATAGATGGGTGTTGAACAACGAGAACACATGGACTCAGGGAGAGGAGCATCACACATAGGGGACAGTTGTGGGGGGGGGTAGGGGAGAGACAACGGCGGGTGGAGAGGGAGGGGAGGGTGGGGAGGGTGGGGAGGGATGCCATGGGGGAGAAATGCCAGATGTAGTATGTACCTAAAGTAAAATAAATAAATTAAAAAAGAAAAAAAGAGAAGGAAGGAGGAAGAGCTGGCTGGGGATTATCTCAGACTTGGTGCAGCTGTGAGAAAGCCCTGGACTAGCCCTGTGGGGGAGCCCCAGAGCAAAGACTGCCCCCCTAGAGGAGTCCCACAGATTCTAGATCCAGTACCTCCACCATCTCAGTCACTGGCTGAAAGCAGCTCTGGGAGAGCCAGCTTTGGGAGAGTATTCACATGAATACTGCCATAGACGGGAAGACACAGCACTTGGAGGCTGTCCGCTAGCTACACTCCTTGCAGCAGATTCTCTTGGAGGGAGTTCTGAGCAGCACAGCTTCATGGCCACCAGGATACCAGAGTTTCATATATACTGAGTTTATTATCATTATGGACTTTCTGTACTACTCCATTGGCCAACTTGTCTATGCCTGTGTCAATACCAAACTACATCTTCATAAAAAGTTCTCATCCTGGTAAAAAAATATATATATATTTTCCTTCTCAGTGGGCTTCCAAACACTTTCTGGTACCCTCTTTCTTGTCTACCAAGAGGTCTCCTGAGAAAAAGGAGGTAGGAAGTACGAGGATATAAGGCAGAAAAGTGGAGGGAAAATGTTACAGAGAGGTTCAAAAAGTACTTTATAAAAATGTTTGTTACCTACTGCATTAAAGCATGTCTTCCACTATTGAAAAGACAACCAACAATGGGAACTTTCTCTTTCTTCTCCTCCTCTAAATTATTCAGTGCCTACTGAGTGCAAGACAACACACTTGGCTTTTACAATGTTAATCCTCATGAACGGGTTGTTTATTCCATTGTTTATCTCCATGAATGACTGAGGTGGAAACTGATGCTCAAAGTGGCTGGTTAAATAACTTTCCCAAAGTCAGGCAGCCTATCAGTAAAAGATCCTGTATTTTCTATGCCCTAAAATCATGCATTTTAAAAAATATACACTACACTGTTTCCTATAAACATGTATAAAACTGTAGTATTTATAAGCTGAAACTGCAGAAGGTTCCAGGCATTCCACTTGAAGAAGGCACAAAAAGAGGTGGAAAAGATCCAAAGAAGGACAGTGAAATTATCAAGGTGACTGATAGATTTTAGTATGGAAAGGATTTGATATATGTGGGTTATGGTTGAGAAGACAAAATCTGGGAGAGGCTATAGAATTATAAAGAAAGTCAGACAAATAGCTACACAGAATCATTCTTAAAATCCCAGAGTACTGTAAGTAGGGAGCACGTTCTAACTTGAAAGAGATCTGTTTAACACCAAAACTAGTGAAAAGCTACTTCACACATCAGGGAGCAAATACTTAACCCAAGTGGATATCAAGTGTAAAACGTTCCAGTGGGCTCAGAATGGCTTAGGATGCAGAGAAAAGACGGATTGACCAGACGAGACTAAAGAAAGAAGCTGGGGCTGATACAGGGGCAGCGTCTGGGTCTTTGAAGATTCCTATCAGGATCACAGTCACAAACACTTCCTGCCTCTCCCTCATCTGCACCCTGGGCCCCTGGCAGGGGCAGAACATCAAAGCAGAGTGGAAACTTCATGTCTTTTTCCTAATCTCTGGTAATGGCCATCCAATCTGAACTTGAATACCTTCAGCAGGAGGAGGGGACACTCAACTCACAGGGCATCTTGTTCTGTTGGGAAATTCTCGACTGCACTGAGCTGAAACCTGCCTGTCTGTCATTCCTCCTTGTTAGCTCTGGTCCTGTTCTCTGACGCATCTGAAACTACACCACCTCTTGAGGCCCTGCCTCAGACTATGGGTGGGGACAACTAGCACCGTATCCTTCCTGTTCCCCTGGTGCTCTCTGGGCTGTGGAGTTGTTTATACTGGTTGGTGTGTAACCCTTCCTGGTTTCTCAGTTTCACTGTCCATATGAAGATAGAACACATTCAGCAATATAGACAAAAGAAATGAAACATCATCATAGATCTAAATAAATTCAAACTTTAGTGTTGTGAGTTTTACTTCAAAATAATAATTCTGTACATTATAACACTTTTGAGAAATAATCCAGGATTACGTAAAGTTTGGAGGATTATGGACTTAATCATAAAATGTAAAATTATAAAAATTTTTAGGAGAAAATATTTGGGATGAAGGGCTGGGCAAAGGGTGCTTAGTATATAAAAGAAAAAATTAATAAATTTGATCTCATCAAAATTATTTTCTCTGCCCGTGTGAAATCTGGAGTTATATTTTGATTGATAAAAAGCTCTAAAATTGATTTTGGTGATGGTCATACCACTCTGTGCATATTCTAAAAATCACCAGATTGTTGTACACATTAAAATAATGAATTGTATGCAGATTATATCTCAAGAAAGCTTCTACTAAAAAGAAAAAGCCTATTTGAAGAGAATGAAAAGACAAGCTACCTACTGGGAGAAAATATTTTCAAACTATATATTTAACAAAGGACTAGTATCAAGAGTATATAAAGAATTCCAAACTTAAGAGTAACAATAACAAAAACAAGCAAAATACACAAAGAGAATTTTCATTGAAGACTATATCCAGATAAAAATTAGTCAGCATCATTAGCTATCAGGGAAATGTAAATTAAAGCCACAATGAGATATTGCTACATGTCTATCAGAATGGCTAAAATAAAAAGTAGTGACAACACCAAACGCTGCTGAGGATGTGGAGATACTGGATGACTCATATACTGCTAGTGGAAATATAAAATAGCCTAGCCACTGTGTTTAACAAACAGTTTGGCAGTATCTTAAAAAACTACACATGCAATTACCATTCAACTCAATAATTTTACTCTTGGGCATTTATCCCAGAGAAATGGAGACTCATGTACACATAAAAATCTGTAGCAGCTTCACCCATAATAGCCAAAACCTAGAAACAAGCCAAATGTGCCTCAACCAGTGAAGGGTACACTCATACTGCAGAAGATCACTGGGCAAGATAAAGTAGACCATACTCTTGATGGACACAACAACTTGAATGACTCTCCAGGAAATTATTATGAGTGGAACAAGCCAATCCCAAAGGGTTATTCACGTTATGATTCCACTTATATAATATTTTTAAATGACAAAATTTTAGAAATTTTAGGACAGATTAGTGATTGCCAAGGGTTAGGATAGAGGGATGAGAGCATGGTAGGGAGGTGGATATGGTTATAAAACGTCAATTTGAGGGATCCTTGTAGAGGTGGAGCTGTTCAGTATATTGACTGTCAGTGGATGCACAAAAGCATACTTGTGATAAAACCATATAGAACTAATTACACACACACACACACAAGTACAAGTAAAACTGGTGAAATCTGAATGAGACCAGTGGATTGTATCATTGTCAATATCCTGATTGTGACATTGTACTATTGTTTTAAAAGATGTTATTGTTAAGTAAGACTGGGTGAATGGTACATGAAATCTCTCTGTGTTATATCTTACTGTATGTGAATCTATAATTATTTCAAAAAAATTTTATTTCAAAAGTATATGTCTAAACTCATACAATAATAGCTTAAACAAAACCTACATGTAAATCTCCAAATTCCTAGTGTGGAGCCAGTGGTGAACTACAACTCTGGCTCAGACAGCCCTTCTGAGCTCCAGTAGGACCAAGAATAGCAACTTCTGAGGAATGGAAATGAGGGAGGGAAAGAGAAAGTGTCCCTGATAAAAACAGCATATACAATATAATCCCAAGTCTGGGAAATTATAGATGTGTGCATAAATAAATGAAAACAAGATAAAGTTAATCAAATACAATTAGCCTATGAAAGGGCTTAGTGGGGCTGTCACCTACTAAGGGATTTTCCCCACGTTCTACTTTCCAACATCTGAGCACCCTTAGAACCTATGTCCACTTGTGATTTCCCTGGTGATGCAAAGCTACTGCTCTCTTTCAAAATCTGTTCTTTCTTCCTTCCTTACTAGCTGGGCTCTAGCTGCCTGGCTGTTCTTTTCATTAAGTATGACCTGATGAATTCCATCTGCATTCATCATAGACTGACCAAGCCAGTGTTCACTTCTTTCTCTTGAGCTTTCCCTGAAGCTCAAAGGGGGAGTGCCACTGACAACCACCCTACATACCCCAGCATAGTTCCTGAGAGCAGATCTGAATCAATAAGAAGTTACTCAAATCCTAACATCTAGAATTACTGAGAAGTTCTCTTCAGATTTTAAATGGTCAAAATATAATATAAAATTAAACAAAACAAGCAAGCTCATCCATGCCATGGCAAAGGTGCCTTGAGATTCCCATATATAGTGAGAAGAAACCCCACAGCCTTGACCTTCTAAATAACCACTCACAGATTGGCAACCCAGGTAGAGTAGACCCTGGTCTCCCAAGTATTTTGCAAACTGCAGACTTAACTTGTGGTGGTATTCAGCTTGAAGATACAAAGTCCCTAAAACCTTCAGCACAAGATCTTTTCCCAGTGCCTGCCTTAAGCCATTTGAAATGAAGATGGAAAATTCCCCAAAGCCACGAATCCTAAAACATCCTCATTTTCCTTTTTCAAATTTCCTCTTAATGTGAACTTAAAGAGAGTGACAACTTCTGACAGCAATCCTTAAAAGACTCTGGTGGTGCATGCAGTGGATCAAGTGGACTTTCTGTTTCACAGATGGCTAAAAACTAAAGTCTCCCATAACCCATCCCACAGAAGAAGAGTGTTATTAACACGGTACTAAATGACTGTGTTCACAGAACCTTAATGAGTGCAAAGCTCAATTTAATACATAACTAGAAAGTCATTTCTCTCCTTAGACACTTTTACAAAAGAAGGGAACTTGACTAAATAATAAGGTCATTGATGTTAATAATTTATATAAAGCAACTTCCAGCATTGGTTCTAGAATCAGTCAGTTTAGCATCTCTACAGGGTATTCTTTCTTCTGCTGCAGTGTTAGCTGGTATTGATGGTGCTCATGAGTCTTTGAAAGCTTACACAGGTCTTCCCAATCATCAAAGGAATACTTGTGCCCATCTGAGTTCTCCTACTGAATACTTTCCATCATCTCCTGTGTTTTTAAACAATGGGAATGTGTGATGGTGTAGACAGGAGTGTAAGCCAAACAGAAGGTATAAATTCCCTGATCCTTCATTAGCTAATATTTTTAGATAAACAAGAGTCTACTGTACAAGGAGCTTCAAATGAACTGGCTCACCCAGTACAAAAGTGCCCATCAGTGGCAAATGGCACTGCATCTGTTTTTTCACCTCAGTCACCACAAACTCTACTTAGGTGAGAGTTGGCTTCTTTTAAAAATCAACTGTGCGTTTTTTTCATTGACAACACCTGATCTTTTATTAAACATTCCTATAGAAAGCAGGCCCAGGACAGTTTATACAACTGTGAGCTTGATGGATTCTACCTCTTGACTGGAAATTTCTCTTGAGGCAGAAGTAATGCCATTTCAGATGTAGGACCCTCATGCCTTGGCATTAGGAAGCCAGAAATCCTCCTAGTGAGTGGCTGGAAATAAGACTGTCTGTAGATGGTACCTCAGTGCCATTCTGTGGGCACAGCCATGGGTCTCACTGGATTCCTATAACCTGTTCATGCACAGGTGGGGAGCACCTTGATGATACCCAGTTCCTCAAACTTGAATACCTTGAATCTTACCATCGAGAATCTATTTTGATATTCATCACATGATTAGCAAGTCTCTCATTTCCCCAATAAAACCATTTCTGACGTTCTCTGTGCTAATTTTCAAAGCCTGAAGTGATGATTAAGATCTGAAGAGTTACAATCTTTCTAATATAATACCAGCTGACCACCCCTGGAGGGTGAATTTTCTTTTCTTTTTAACTGTTTTATTCAAGTAGACTTGACACATGAAAAGCTGCACATATTTAATATGTACAACTTGATGTGTTTAAAGATAAGTAGATACCCATGATACCATCAAACCATCATCACTATAAATGGCATAAACTCATCCATCACATCCAAAAGTTTCATTCCACTCCCATCCCAATCCCCATCCATATATTGTGGTAACAGCACATAATATAAGATCTGCTCTTTATAAAATGTTTAAGAAACTAAAACAGTATTATTAATAATAGGCCCTATATTGTATAGTAGATCTCCAGATCTTATTTATTTCACATAATTGAAACTTCGCACTCTTTGACTAGCACCTCTCCATTTCTTCCTCCCTCCATCCCCTGGTAACCACCATACTACTCTCTGCTTCTGTGAATTATTTTAGATTCCACACATAAGATCATATGGCATTTATCTTCCTGTGGCTGCCTTATTTTACTTGACCTAATGTCCTTCAGGGCCATCCATATTGTCACAAATGGTAATGTTTTCCTTTCCTCATTTTTAAGGCCGAATGGTGTTAAATAAAATTTACAGGAGGCATTGGTTTGGGCTGAACTTCTGCACTAGGCCTAAGAAACCAAGTCAAAATGGAATCACTTATGCTAAGTTCCATGCCATTGAGACAAAACTAAGTTGTTACCTGATTTTCCACCAAATCAGGAAAGAAAGCAATGAAAGCCAAATCCCCAAATAGGCCAGTTTTAGCTAGTACAATAAGAAGGCTCTTCTGCTTTAACCTTTACAAGGAAATTAACTTTCAAATGACCAATAAGCTTTTTGTTCCCTTTTTACATTCTTCAGCCCTTTTCTGCTTATAAAGCCAAATTTCTTGGCACAGCTTATGGGAACACTCATTCTATTCTGTAGAAAGAGTTGTTTGATCCTAGAATCACAAATAAAAGCCAATTAAGATCTTTAAACCGAATTTGCTGTAATTTTGTCTTTTGACAACAGTATTCCATTGTATGTATATACCACATTTTCTTTATTCATCCATTAATGGAAATTCAGGTTGCTTCTATATTTTAGCTACTGTGAATAATGCTGCAATGAACATGGGAAAGCAGGTATCTCTTGAAGATTCAAATTTCAATTCCCTTGAATGTATATCCAGAAGTGGGATTGCTGGATTAAATGGTAATTCTTTTTTTATTTTTTTAGGAATATTAACATTGATTTACATAGTGTCTGCACCAATTTACATTTCCACCAAGAGTGTAAAGGATCTTTTATCCACATCTTCACCAACATTCATTTTCCTTTGCGTTTTTGATAATAGCCTTTTTAATAGGTGTAAAATAATGTCTTATTGTAGTTTTGCTTTGCATCTCCCTAATGATTAGTCATGTTGAGCATGTTTTCATGAACCTGTTGGCCATTTATATGTCTTCTTTAGGAAATTCCTATTTAGATTGTCTATTTTTAAAATGGCTTCTATATGCTATTGAGTTGTAGGGATACATTCTGGATTTTAACCACGTATCAGATATGTGGTCTGCAAATATTTTCTTTCATTCCATCAAGTGTCTTTCATTTCGTTAATTGTGTCTTTCGCTGTGCAAAAGATTTTTAGTTTGATATAGTGCCACTTGTCTATTTTTGCTTTTGTTACCTATACTTTTGGTTTTATAACCAAGAAATCATTTCCCAGGCCAATATTTAGAAATGTTTTTTCCTACATTTTATTCTAAGAGTTTTATTGTTTCAGTCTTTAAGTATTTCATCCATCTTGAGTTTATTTTTGTATAGTGTGAGATAAGGGTTCAGCTTTATTCTTTTGCATGTGGGTATTGCTTTTTATCCCTGCCCCATCTACCAGCCTTCCTCCTGAGTCCCCAGAGTCCATTGTATGATTCATGTGCTTTTGCATCCACATAGCTTAACTCCTGCTTATAAGTAGAACATATGGTGTTTGGTTTTCCATTTCTGAGTTACTTCACTTAGAATAATAGTCTCCAACTCCATTCCAGGTTGCTGCAAATTCCAATATTTTGTTCCTTTTTATGGCCAAGCAGTATTCTATGGTATGGTATATTTAAATACATATATATATATATATATATATATATATTTAAAATACATATATATATATATAATACACACACACATGTATATGTATTTTCCTTATACATTCCTTGATTGATGGGTTCCATACTTTTGCCTTTGTCCAATTTTTAATTGGATTGTTTGTTTTTTGCTGTTGAGTTGTTTGAGTACTTTGTATATTCTGGATGTTAGTGTCTTATCAGATGAATAGTTTGCCCATATTAATCTCCCATCCAACAAGTTGTGAACATATAAAAATCAGTAATTTTCTTATATGCTAATAATGAACCAGCTAGCCTGGTGGGCATGGTGGCTCACACCTGTAATAACAGTACTTTGGATGCTGAGATGGGTGGATCATCTGAAGTCAGGAGTTTGAGACCAGCCTGGCCAACATAGCAAAACTTTGTTTCTACTAAAAATACAAAAATTAGCTGGGCATGGTGGTGGGTTCCTGTAATCCCAGCTACTTGGTAGGATGAGGCAGAAGAATCACTTGAATGTAAGAGGCAGAGGTTGCAGTGAGCTGAGATTGTGCCATTGCACTCCAGCCTGGGCAACAGAGCAAGATTCCATTTCAAAAATAATAATAATAATGAACTAGCTGAAAAAGAATTCAGAAAGGCAATCCTCCTTAAACAGCTGCAAAAAACATAACATATCTACAAACAAGTTTAACCAATGTGGTGAAAGACCTCTACAAGAAACTACAAAACACTTTCACAGAAATAGAAAAAGCAATCCTGAAATTTGTATGGCACCAGAGAGTCTTTTTGTACGCTTTTTGTTCTGCCTGGAATACTCTTTCCTTCCCCCTTCATCTCATGAACTCTCAGTCTTTTATCACTTGATTAAGGTGATATCGGCCAGATTTCCCTACTTTATGTTAGTTATTTTTTGCCCCTTTGTAATTAATGAATATTTTATAAGGAGTTACTTTTAAAAATTATAAAAAGATCCTGTTTCTCATCATACCTTTACCCATTAATGTTAGGAAATGCTGGTGAGTCTTACCTTTAACAATCATTAGTCAACTAGTGATGGTCAAATAGTGACTTTTTCTTTCTACCATTCCACCTATATTTATTAATTGGAATTGTACTGTAAGAAAGAGCTGTTCTTTTGCCACCATTGCAAAATTATTTATAACAGTATGGACTTCTGAAAATTTATTTTATTCTTTGCATTTTAATCTAGTGTTACTATTTTGTGGTTTAAATTGTCTCAGCTTGGGCTGTTGAGGGCTTCTGTGAGTTGGCTCTGCTCACTTTCAACATGTGTAACATTTTGGAGTACTTACTTTCTGGCACCATAACTTATTCCAAGTTCATCTTGTATATTCTAAGCCTCAACCCTGGAATCAATAACTTCTCTAACAAACCCTGGTTCTTTTTGTTGGAAAATGGAATTAGAAACCAAAATATGGACGCTAGATGTCTTAATTGTTACTTGAATGTTATTGCTTCTAGGCCCTCTCAGCACAGAAAGATATGAAATATATGTCTGCATGTATAGGTGTACACACATCCATATCAATATCTATCTATCTATCTATCTTCTATTATCTATCTATCTATCTATCTCTTAAGATACAAATTCATGCTCGTACCCCTATTCCAGTCCAACACTACAGAGCTCATTTTAGCTTTCCTATTTTCTTTGTAACTCCTTTCTCTGCTATTTAGAAACCTGATTCTCATTATCTTCAATATAGTTACTTATTTTCTCAGTTCGCTAGTACATGTAGTTTCAGAATTGCCAATGAATATCTCTGTGAAAAATAAATTTACTAACTAGAGTACAGTATTTATATACCTTTCTTTTTTGTCTTTAGCCTAACAACATAATCAAGACTTTTCTAAAGTTAGTTCCATCAGTTCTTCTCTTCCCCCTCTACTTCATTGTGGTTATGTTATTTATTTATAATACAATTAGGTTAATTTTCTACTGTTGTATTCCATTTTGACTCCCCAATATTGTGGTTGATTTAATATATTTACCTTCCTGAAAATGTGAATCAGTGTGGTTATAAAAGTCAGAGCTGCACACAAAGGCATATGCACAGTTACAAATAAGTGGGAGGGACCACTGGGTCATAGAGTCAAAGCTGTGGACACTGTAAGAGATAAAAATTTGGCATCAAATCTTAAGCAAAGAGAACAAAGCTAGAGATACCATGATACCTGACTTCAAACTATTCTATAAGGCTGCAGTAACTAAAACAGCATGGCACTAATACAAAAACAGACACGTAGACCAATGGAACAGAATAGAGGACTCAGAAATAAGGCGGCACATCTACAACCACCTGATCTTTGACAAAGATGACAAAGACAAGCAATAGGGAAAGGATTCTGTACTTAACAAATGGTGCTGGGAGAACTGCCTAGCCATATGTGAAAAACTGAGACTGAACCTCTTCCTTACACCTTTACAAAAATTAATTCAACATGGATTAAAGACTTAAATGTAAAACTCAAAATGATAAAAACCCTAGAAGAAAATCTAGAAAATACCATTTAGGACATAGGCAAAGATTTGATGACAAAAACGTCAAAAGCAATTGCAACAAAACCAAAAATTGACAAATGGGATCTAATTAAACTAAAGAGCTTCTGCACAGCAAAAGAAACTATCATGAGAGTGAACAGACAACCTGCAGAATGGGAGAAAATTTTTCTCCATCTACCCAACTGACAAAGGTCTAATATCCAGAGTCTACAAGGAACCTAAACAAATTTATAAGAAAAAAAAACAACCTTATTAAAATGTGGGCAAAGAACATGTGGTTTTGTCATTCATTCTGTCTATGTGATTCATTATGTTCATTGAGGTGTGCATGTAGAACCAGTCTTACATCCTAGGGATGAAGCCAGTTTGATCATGGTGCTGGATTTGGTTTGCCAGTATTTTACTGAAGATTTTTGCATCGATGTTCATCAGGGATATTGGCCTGAAATTTTCATTTCTTGTTGCGGCTCTGGCAGGTTTTGGTATCAGGATAATTCTGGCCTCATAAAATAAGTTAGGGAGGAGTCCCTCTTTTTCTATTATTTGGAATATTTTCAGAAGAAATGGTACCAGCTCCTCTTGTCCATCTGGTAGAATTCAATTGTGAATCCATCTGGTCCTGGGTTTTTGTTTTTTTTTTCTGGTAGGTTATTAATTACTGCCTAAGTTTCAAAACTTGTTACTAGTTTATTTAGGGATTTGACTTCTTTCTGGTTTAGTCTTGGGAGGGTATATGTGTACAGGAATTTATCCATTTCTTCTAGATTTTCTAGCTTATTTGCATAGAGGTATAGCATTCTCTGATGGTAGTTTGTATTTCTGTGAGATCAGTGGTGACATCCCCTTTATCATTTTTCATTTTGTCTATTTAATTTTTCTCTCTTTTCTTCTTTATTAGTCTGGCTAGCAATCTACTATTTTGTGAATCTTTTCAAACAACCAGCTCCTGGATTCATTGATTTTTTTGAAGGGTTTTTTGGTGTCTCCATCTCCTTCAATTCTGCTCTGATCTTAGTTATTTCTTGTCTTCCGCTAGCTTTTGAATTTGTTTGCTTTTGCTTCTCAAAGTCTTTTGATTGTGGTCTTAGGGTGTTGATTTTAGATCTTTCTGGCTTTCTCATGTGAGCATCCAGTGCTATAAATTTCCCTCTAGCCACTGCTTTAGCTGTGTCCCAGAGATTCTGATTGTGTCTTTGTTCTCATTGGTTTCAAAGAACATCTTTGTTTCTGTCTTAATTTCATTATTTACCCAGTAGTCATTCAGGAGATGTTTGTTCAATTTCCATGTAGTTGTGCAGTTTTGAGTGAGTTTCTTAATCCTGAGTGCTAATTTGATTGCCCTGTGGTCTGAGAGACTGTTTGTTATGATTTCCATTCTTTTGCATTTTCTGAGAAGTATTTTACTTCCAATTATGTGGTCAACTTTAGAATAAGTGCTATGTGGTGTTGACAAGAATGTACGTTCTGTTGATTTGGGTTAGAGAGTTCTGTAGACGTCTATCAGGTCTGCTTGGTCCAGAGCTGAGTTTAAGTCCTGAATATCCTTGATAATTTTATGTCTTGTTGATCTATCTAATATAGACAGTGGGGTGTTAAAGTCTCCCATTATTATTGTGTGGGTGTCTAAGTCTCTTTGTATGTCTCTAAGAACTTGCTTTATGTATCTGGATGCTCCTATATTGGGTGCATATATATTTAGGATAGCTAGCTCTACTTGTTGCATTGATCTCTTTACCATTATGTAATGCCTTTCTTTGTCATTTTTGCTCTTTGTTGGTTTAAAGTCTGTTTTATGAGAGATTAGGATTGCAATCCCTACTTTTTTTTTTCTTTTTTTGCTTTCTATTTGCTTGGTAAATATTCCTCCATCCCTTTATTTTGAGCCTATGTGTGTCTTTGCATGTGAGATGGGTCTCCTGAATACAGCACACTAATGGGTCTTGACTCTTTATTCAATTTGCCAGTCTATGTCTTTTAATTGGGGCATTTACCCTGTTTACATTTAAGGTTAATATTGTTATGTGGAAATTTGATCCTGTCATTATGATGCTAGCTGGTTTATCTCAATAGATGCAGAAAAGGCCTACAAGAGAATTCAACACCCCATTCATGCTAAAACATTAAATAAACTAGGTATTTATGAAACGTATCTTAAAATAGTAAGAGCTATTTATGACAAACCCACAGTCAATATCATACTGAATGGGCAAAAACTGGAAGCATTCCCTTTAAAAACCCAAACAAGACAAGGAAGCCCTCTCTCACCACTCTAATTCAACATAGTATTGGAAGTTCTGACCAGGGCAATCAGGCAAGAGAACAATATAAAGGGTATTCAAATAGGAAGAGAGGAAGTCGAATTGTCTCTGTTTGCAGATGACATGATTGTATATTTAGAAAATCCCATCATCTCAGCCCAAAAACTCCTTAAGCTGATAAGCAACTTCGGCAAAGTCTCAGGTTACAAAAGCAACGTGAGAAAATCACAAGCATTCCTATATACCAATAATAGACAGAGAATCAAATCATAAGTGAACTACCACTCCCAATTACTACAAAGAGAATAAAATACTTAGGAATACAACTTATAAGGGACGTGAAGGACCTCTTCAAGGAGAACTACAAACCAAGGCTCAAGGAAATAAGAGAGGACATAAACAAATGGAAAAACATTTCATGCTCATTGATAGAAAGAATCAGTATCATGAAAATGGCCATACCACCCAAAGTAATTTGTAGATTTAATGCTATTCCCATCAAGCTACCATTGACTTTCTTCCCTGAATTAAGAAAAACTACTTTAAAATTCATATAGAACCAAAAAAGAGCCCATATAGCCAAGACAATCCTAAGCAAAAAGAACAAAGCTGGAGGCATCATGCTACCTGACTTCAAAGTATACTACAAGGCCACAGTAACCAAAACAGCATGGTAATGGTACCAAAACAGATATATAGACCAATGGAACAGAACAGAGGCCTCAGAAATAACAACACACACCTACAACTATCTGATTTTTGACAAACAAGCAATGGGGAAATGATTTCCTATTTAATAAATGATGTTGGGAAAACTGGTTAGCCGTATGCAGAAAACTAAAACTGGATCCCTTCCTTATACCTTGAACAAAAATTAACTCAAAATGGGTTAAAGACTTAAAAATAAGATCTAAAATCATAAAAACTCTAGAAGAAAACCTAGGCAGTATCATTCAGGACATAGGCATGGGCAAAGACTTCATGACTAAAACACCAAAAGCAATGGCAACAAAAGCCAAAATTGACAAATTGGGATATAATTAAACTGAAGAGCTTCTGCACAGCAAAAGACACTATCATCAGAGTGAACAGGCAACCTACAGAATGGGAGAAAATTTTTGCAATCTATTCATCTGGCAAAGGGCTAATATCCAGAATCTATAAGAGACTAAAACAAATTTACAAGAAAAAAACAAACAACCCCATCAAAAAATGGGCAGAGCATATGAACAGACACTTCTCAAAAGAAAACATTCATGTGGCCAACGAACATATGAAAAAAAGCTCATCATCACTGGTCATTAGAGAAATGCAAATCAAAACCACAATGAGATACAATCTCACACCAGTCAGAATGGTAATCATTAAAAAGTCAGGAAACAACAGATGCTGAAGAGGATGTGGAGAAAATAGAAATGCTTTTACACTGTTGGTGAGAGTGTAAATTAGTTCATCCATTGTAGAAGACAGTGTGGTGATTCCTCAAGGATCTAGAACCTGAGATACCATTTGACCCAGCAATCCCATTACTGGGTACATATCCAAAGGATTATAAATTATTCTACTATAAAGACACATGCACACATATGTTTATTACAGCATTGTTCACAATAGCAAGGACTTGGAACCAACTCAAATGCCCATCAATGATAGACTGGATAAAGGAAATGTGGTAGATATGTACCATGGAACTGTGCAAACATAAAAAAGGATGAGTTCATGTCCTTTGCAGGGACATGGATGAAGCTGGGAACCATCTTCTCAGCAAACTAACACAGGAACAGAAAACCAAACACTGCATATTCTCACTTATAAGTGGGAGTTGAACAGTGAGAACATCTGGACATAGGGAGGGGAACATCACACACTGGGGCCTGTCAGGGGATGGAGGGCAAAGGGAGAGATAGCATTAGGAGAAATACCTAATGTAGATAATGGGTTGATGGGTGCAGTAAACCACCATGGCACATGTATACTCATGTAACAAACCTGCACGTTCTGCACATGTATCCCAGAACTTAAACAAACAAAAAAAGAATAATATGGTTCACCATATTAAAAAAAATGTGGGCAAAGAACATGAAGAGGTACTTCTCAAAAGAAGACATTTATGCAGCCAACAAACACGAAAAAAACCTCAACATCACTGATCATTAGAGAAATGCAAATCAAAACCACAATGAGATACTATCTCATGCCAGTCAAAATGGTGATTATTACAAAATCAAGAAACAACAGATGCTGGTGAGGTTGTGGAGAAACAGGAGCACTTTTACACTGTTGGTGGGAATGTAACTTAGTTCAACCATTGTGGAAGACAGTGCAGTAATTCCTCAAAGACCTAGAACCAGAAGTACCATTTGACTCAGCAATCTCATTACTGGGTATGTACCCAAGGAAATATAAATCATTCTATTATAAAGATATATGCACACATATGTTTATTGTAGCACTATTCACAATAGCAAAGATATGAAATCAACCCAAATGCCCCTCAGTGATAGACTGGATAAAGAAAATGTGGTACATATACACCATGGAATACTATATAGCCATAAAAAGGAATGAGATAATGTCCTTTGCAGGGACATGGATGGAGCTGAAAGCCATTACCCTCAGCAAACTAAACACTATGTAAGAAACAGAAACAGAACACCGCATGTTCTCACTTACAAGTGGGAGCTGAACAATGGGAACACATGGACACTGGGAGGGGAACAACACGCAGAGGGACCTATTATTAGGAGGCATGTGGGGGTTTGGAGAGCATCAAGATATTTAGCTAATGCATGCTGAGCTTAATACCTAGGTGATGGGTTGACAGGTGCAACAAACCACTATGGCACATGTTTACCTATGTAACAAACATGCACAGATATTTCAGAAGTTGAAATAAAATAGAAAAAAACTGAAGTCAAAAGTAAACCAATCTACCATGCATAAAATTAAAACAAATATTGTCTGAAAAACGTAGTAGAGTAAGCAATCCATGCAAACCAAGTGTACCAGATCTAATTCCAGCTATTCATTAATGGTAAAGCCGTTTAAACTCTTTGAAGCCAATTCCTTATCTTCAAACTACATTTAAAATTGTGTGTCTTTGTCCCTTCCCAGGACTGTTAAAGTGACCTTAAGATATACTATGTATGATCATTCCATAAAAAGTATTGTGTGTATAGGAGGACTTAGTAACATATTATTTCAGAACTAGAGTTTTATATTTAGAAAATAAAAATTCCTGAAGGCTCAAGCAGCTCATTAGTGTTTTCCAAGGCACTAATCAGATAAAGTTTCTGCTTGTTCACTCAGGTCTATACTCCAACCATCGCGTATAAGAGATCCCGGGAATCTGCATGTAAAAATGATCCTGAATCCAGTTTCTCCCACTGGAGGATGGTGTCAAGGAGGACAAGCTTATTGGCTGGAACTCATCACAATGCGTTTTAGAGACCCACCACATCTCCCTTTTTGATCCCAATTGTCAAGTCTTCTTGTCATTCTCTCCCTTTGAAACAAATATTTATTATGCCTCTGCTATGACCTAGTCATTGTACTAGAAATTGAGACGATATCAGTGAGCAATAAGGACATGACTCCTGGCCTCGTGGAGCTTGGAATTTGATGGTGAAGACCCACAACAAACAAGTAAGACAAACTTCTCAAAAGTTAGAGGTTGTCCTATGCACTAGGGAAGACATGAACAGGCTGCTTAGATAAACAACAGTGTAGGAAAGAATGCATTTTAGATAGCATGATCAGGAAGCATCACTTTGAAGGTGTGCCATTTAAACTGAG
Organism: Ateles fusciceps; assembly: GCA_036589455.1. Lineage (NCBI taxonomy): Eukaryota > Metazoa > Chordata > Mammalia > Primates > Atelidae > Ateles > Ateles fusciceps. The sequence goes on along the minus strand of JAZHEH010000572.1, from coordinate 9,180,219 downwards.
ACCTCGATGACAAAAAGCCCATGTGCAGACACACACAGATAATATTTCAAACATAGAAAAGAGCAAGTGTGGAACTTCTATAGCAGGTAACGAGTAATAAAATTTTTCAGAAAGAGAATTGGTTGTGAATGTGGGGCAAGTGGCCTAAGAGACTCCCCCTGCACAGATAGGCAGGGCCAGATGATGTACTATCTTGAGGGACGGCAAAAATAAGAACGGAAATGATGTGGTCATTTCTTCCTCTTCTCTTTTGTACTGAAGATTCCAGTAACAACTTTCAGCACCACATTTTCAAATACCATGTCCTACTCCAGGACCAACTTTATCACCAGCTCAGGACCTAGACAATGCCTTTTATACAGAAATCACAACACAGAGAGTGATTGACTAACCCCACTCAACTTACTCCCGGAACCCTGAACCTCCTCTCCTCTTCCAGCCACATCTCAACCTCCCCATCCAAATTAACATGGTGCTTTCCAAGGCTCTGTTACTGATTTCTCTCAGGGGGTGTCAACCCTTGGTAACCCAGCCCAGTTGCTAGATATCATACAATTTTTACAGCTGACTGGCTGTTTTTACTTCCTTTTCAATTATTATTTTGAAATACATAAGACATATTTTGGAACCACAAGTGGCTCAGGAAATTCTAAATTAAATCCCTTGCAGGGCTGCAGTTGGCCCAGTCAGGTCTCACACCCCAGGGACTACACAGCACAAACATATTTTGGTGTCCTTCCAAACTCACTGCATGCTTCAGGCACCACTCCCCTACTGTTACTCTCTTAAAGAACAGAATTGTGTAAACAAACACACAAGCAACATCCTCCCAAAGAAGACATATGCACAATCAATGTTAATAAGTGAGTATGATCATTGCCTCCCTCATCACTCTTCTAATGTTCTCTCTGAAAATTTCTAGCATTAGAATTTTCAAATTTATTTTCTTTCAAACTCAGAAGTACAATTACTACTTAAACACAGAGAATATAATGGATCCTGGAGAGAAGGAGTGACTCTACGGACATGTGCAGAAAGCAGATCATTAATCGCTTAATATTACTTGTACTTGGAATCTTCAAATATCTGCTCAGCCTCTTACACTTGAGTTTGTAATTTTAAAAGAGTAGTATTTCTGTATCTTCTGAGGATGCCGTAGGTTACCAGTGAAGGCAGGATAGAATGATGTCTGGGCACAGAGTTTCAAAGCCAAATTAGTATTACCTCTTAGTAATTCCTAAGTGACTTTGTGTAACTTACTTGACTGTCCTCTGCCTCAGTTTCCTCATCTGGAAAATGGAGACAGATTGGAATGTATCTAATAAAATTCTGACGAGGATTAAATGAGTTGGTGCATAAACCACATATAACAGTAGCGGGCACACTATAAATACTTACTAAATGTTAAATATTGCTATTAATAATTGATCTAACAAATAAAAACTGGCTGGAAAACATAAAAAACCTCACTGTCAATTAATAAGGCAGCATCAGGACTTTGAATGATGGCAGCAGGTCTTAACACATTCCGCAGGGGTGGATGCGTTTGCGATACTAAGCCACAGAGATTCAGTTGAGGGTGCTGAATGAAGTAGTTACTGTAGGTTTCAGGAGGGACAGAAGTGGGGAAAAGAGTTGGTGAAGTTTGACAAGGTAAAGGATAGAGACGAGGCCAAGTGTAAGATCACTGACGTAGGTGAGAAGCTGCGATGATGTACATAATAAACTGGCAAAGATGAGCTAGTTTGGCCTCTCCACCCAATCCTCACACCCCTTCGGCCTCTCGAGTCCTTCTTGTACAAAGAAGTGAACTGGTTGAGATGGGTTAGTACCATGCTGTCCTCCTGGACACTGGGACTTTGCTTTCCTTGATTGAACATCTGGCTTTGGGGCTGCAAAGTTGCCTATAAAAAAATCAACGGGGTCATGGCCTAGATCCAACAGCAATCATCTAGTGGCAGAATATGAAATTTCACTAGACTCTGTGTAGCTTGGCCAAATTTTAAAATAAATTTAGGATTGTTAGGGATTTACATCTCGATTTTAAACACATACTGGTCAAATACTCCAGACTCCACACTGGAGAGGTAATGATGGAAGGCTGGTAATCTGAGGCCTTAAGACTCTGAATGGATGTTTCCAAAAAAGGATGTTTTCCAATCAGTTCTTAGAGTTTGGTTCATAATGTGAAATGCAACAAAGAGAACAATCAGTATTATCAAAAGGGCCAATCAGGGAGCTAAACTTATACTCCTCAGCACACATTGTGTTATGAAGATTTATTGTATGTAGATATGCCCAGTGAGCAATAGCAGGAGTGCTATTAGCTCACTGCTGAGGAAATCAAGTTCTAGGGAGCAAAAACAGAACCAAGTAAACAGAAACCACCAACATACAAAGTAGTGTCCTCATTAGTTCACAAAAGTTTTAACAAGAGCTTTTTAAAACACATATTTAAAAGCTGGAACAATTTGTCATTTTTAATCCTCAAAACCGCAAGACATCACAAACAGAAATTTGGAAATGGACCCCAGTGTGGGTGTTTGATTTATATATAGCCTGTCTTATTTCACAAAACAATTAATGTGGCTTCCAAATATAGACAGGATGGCCAGATAAGTTAAATTAGGAGACAACAAGAAAAAAAAAAAAAAGAAAATTGAGGAGGAGAAGATAAAATAAACTCAAAATAATGAAACTACTGAAAAAAATGGGTCACCATATTCTGTTGATTCACTTGTTTGGTTAGTTCACAAAGTTGGTTCTACTTGCCACTACTGAGGAAAAGGCAAATGTGATTAATTACTTAAGTCAGACTGATTATATGACAAGAACCTACTGTCAATAAAAATAAGTCTATTTTGGGGACATAAAAAGAACCAGTGAGAACTAGTTGTTCTGGTCATTATCATTCAGAGTAAGAGTCTTAAAGATCTCATTTCTGACACCCACCTCTTTTCACAGATGAGAGCTATAGTAGTCTTGGTTGGACACCTGTCCTCCAGAAAGAACGTGAAATCTTGATGTGGGCTTGTGACACGACTTGTTTTTATTTGAAAGTCTGGATGATTCAACAGTTAGAGTCTTTCAGGAGTTGGTGTTTCTTTTTTTTTTTCTTTTACTTTTGGTACATACTATATCTGGCATTTCTCCACACCTTCCCCTCTCTCCCCACCCCCCATTGTCTCTCCCCTACCCTCCCCTACTGTTCCCTGTGTGTGATACTACTCTCCCTGAGTCCACCTGTTCTCATTGTTCAACACCCACCTATGAGTGAGAAGATACGGTGCTTGGCTTTCTGTTCTTAGGTCAGTTTGCTGAGAATGATGGTTTCCAGATTCATCCAAGTCCCTACAAAGGACACGAACTCATCATTTTTTATGGCTGCGTAGTATTCCATGGTGTATATGTACCACATTTTTCTTGTCCAGTCTATCATTGATGGGCATTTGGGTTGGTTCCAGGTCTTTGCTATTGTACACAGGGCTGCAATGAACATTCGTGTGTATGTGTCTTTATAGTAAAATGATATATAGTTCTTTGGGTTATATACCTAATAGTGGGATTGCTGGGTCAAATGGAATTTCTGTTTCTAGATCCTTGAGAAATCGCCATACTGTCTTCCACAATGGTTGAACTAATTGGTGTTTCTTTTAGAGAGTTTTACAAATTGGGGAACCATAGATAGGAGATAAAATAATAGCCTACAGCTCTTTATATGTTACAGCTGAAGAATGGGATAAGCCTCTTTAAACAAATTTAGGATGAGTCAATGAGGTATCAGCTCACCCCAGTTAGGATGGCAATTATCAAAAAGACAAAAAAAAAAATGCTGGCAAGGATGAGGAGAAAAAGGAACTCTCATATGCTGTTGGTGGCAATGTAAAATAGCAAAGCCACTGTGTAAAACAGAATAAAGGTTTCTCATAAAACTAAAAATAGAACTACCATGTGATCCAGCAACCTCACTACTGTTTTTATCTAAAGGAAAAGCAATCACTATATCAAAGAGATACCTGTACCCCATGTTTATTTCAGCATTATTCATAAGAGCCAAGACATAGAATCAACCTAATTGTTTATCAACAGATGAACAGACAAAGAAAATGTGGGATATACATGACAGAATACTATGCAGCCATAAAAAGAATGAAACATATCATTTGCAGTAATATGGATGGAACTGGAGGTCATTATGTTAAGTGAAATAATCCAGGCACAGAAAGACAAAATGACATGTTCTCACTCATGTATGTGGAAGCTAAAAAAGTTGATATCATGGAGGTAAAGAGTAGGATAGTTATCCGAGGTTGAAGGGGGTAGAGGGAAGGCAGGGTATAAAGTGAAGTTGGTTAATGAGTACAGACATACAGTTACACAGAAGGGTTGAGTTCTAGGGTTCGATAGAACAGTAGGTGACTACAGTTAAAAATAATCTATTGTGGCCGGGCGCGGTGGCTCACGCCTGTAATCCCAGCACTTTGGGAGGCCGAGGCAGGTGGATCCCGAGGTCAAGATATCGAGACCATCCTGGTGAACATGGTGAAACCCCGTCTCTACTAAAAATACAAAAAATTAGCTGGGCATGGTGGCACATGCCTGTAATCCCAGCTACTCGGGAGGCTGAGGCAGGAGAATTGCTTGAACCCAGGAGGCGGAGGTTGCGGTGAGCTGAGATCGCGCCATTGCACTCCAGCCTGGGCAACAAGAGCGAAACTCCGTCTCAAAAAATAATAATAATAATTTATTGTATATTTCAAAATAGCTAAATGAAAAGTTTTGAAATGTTCTCAACATAAAGAAATGATAAAAGTTTGAGATATTTGATATCCTGAATACCCTGATTTGATCATTGTGCATTGTATGCATGTATCAAAATATCACATGTACCCCATAAATATATACAATTATTATGTAACAATAAATAAATTTAGGATGAGTGACAATCCATTTTCAGGGCCTGTTGACTTGAAGGGGCTCTTTTTTTCTTTTTAATCCAGGCAAGAATGTCATAATTGAGTTAAATTTTATTTCATGCAATAGGACAAACCCACAATTATGGAACAAGGGTTGAGCTTCATATGTGGAAATAATGTTTACAAAACCATGCTGGGAAATCAGTATGGGTCTATTCTCTGGCTTGTAGGCAGTAAAGAGGAAGTCTGCGGACTTAATAGTCTTCAAACTTTAGCAAGTTTCGGGGGACCCTAGGAAGAGAATTCATATGCAATTGTGGGCATTGTTGGTGAACTCTAGATGGAAATAATTTTTTTTCTTAATTTTGTTTCTCTAGCATTAGAAAAAATAAGCATATATGAGTGATTAAAAAAACAAGTAAAAAAAAATCTTTGGTTAGGGGAATCTCTGGAATGATAAGGTTATTGAGATGAAATCCCAGATTCTTTACAAACTCTTCAGACCAAGCTAATTCTTTGGCTTTTGTAGTTGCTGGGGCTTCTCATGGCTATAGATTTGCTGACTGTACAAGAGGGTAGTAGGTGTTCTGTATGCTTCTCCTCTGTAAGTGAATCCCAGAAAGAACACAAAACACAATGAAACCAGCCTTTTTTGTGATAAACAATAATCCTAGGAGACTTTATAATCACACAAGAAACTATTTTAAAAAATTAACCAAAACATGGGAGAAAGGCAAAAAGGTGACTGTGTAACCTTTGTTGTCAGGCCAGGGAGTTGTCTAAGAACCCCACCCAAGTTTCTTCTGACTCTCTACGGGGGGGAATATAACTTTGTTTGACTCACAGTTTACTGTTGGTAAGAGCCCAGGCATTTTGCAGCTCTGTAAAGATAGATGTTAACTTTTAGAAACATGATAAACTACAAATAATTTTTGTCCAGTAGATAAGATGCTATGATCTGAATTTCTGTGTCCTCACAAAACTCATTGTTGAAACGGAATCCCCAGTGCAGAGGTGTTGGAAGGTGACTAGGTCAGGAGTGTGGGACCCTCATAAATGGGATTAGTGCCCTTATAAAAGAGGCCAGAGAGAGCTTGTTTGTGCCTTCTACCATGTGGAAACACAGAGAGAAGGTACCATCTTTTTTTTTTTTTTTTTGAGACAGAGTTTCACTCTTGGTGCCCAGGCTGAAGTGCAATGCTGCAATCTTGGCTCACTGCAACCTCTGCTTCCTGGGTTCAAGCAATTCTCCTGCCTCAGTCTCCTAAGTAGCTGGGACTACTGGCATGCACCACCATGCCCGGCTAATTTTTTGTATTTAGTAGAGATGGAGTTTCACCATATTGGCCAGGCTGGTCTCGAACTCCTAACCTCAGGTGATCCACCCGCCTCGGCCTCCCAAAGTGCTGGGATTATAGGTGTAAACCACCGTGCCCGGCCGAGAAGATACCATCTTTAAAGCAGAGACCCAGTCCTCACCAGACATGGAATCTTCACCATTATCTTGGACTTCCTGGTCTCCAGAACTGTTAGAAATAAATTTCTGTTATTTGTAAATTACCAGTCTAAGGTTGTTTTCTCATAGTAACCCAAATGGACTAAAGACACAAAATAACCCCAAAGCTTATGGTTTTATTGTCTTGTAGAAAATCAACCAATTGTGTATCTATCTAATTCAGCAATCTTATTCCAGTTTCTTTTTTATTGTAGTGCTTATTTTTTTTTTCCTCACTGGTTATATACACATTAATTTCTCCTGTCCTCCTATGAATCAGCCTTGTCATCCTGCTGGTTCTCTCACTACTGAGATAATTAAAACCTGACACATATTCAATATGATTTTTATCAGAATTGTGTTTTCTTATTTATTGAAAATTAAATTTCAACATGACCAAAGGAACACGGTTCAGCCACTAACAAAATACATTTTTAAAAAACTTAAGTAGTTTTCTTGCAATGATGGATCATCACGATAAAGATCATTTTCTTAAACTCACAAGATTCTTCCAAAATCCCCTGAAAAGCCTCTTTCCCAGCCCAAGCCCAAAGGCTTTAGATTCTTCTCCACTTTCACTTTTCTCCTAATTCTACAGTATAAAATAAAGTATGAGAGAGCTTGTCTAATAGGACTAAATCCTACTCAGAGGACAGCGGGAGGGGCATTCAACTTTCCAAAGCAGAATCCTTATATTATTGGTTTGGGAAGGGAAAAAACTAGTAACAGTCATACAATAATAACTTGATCCTACCCTATAGAATTATGACTCTATGAGTTTGGAAGCTGAAAAATTGGTGTGAGTAGAGATTGACTGAGAAATAAATGGCTTTTTAAAAATTTTAGCTCTTTTTGTGCTTGTCACAGGAGAGAGGTGTGGGACTGGACCTGTCCCATGTCCCACACCTCTCTCCTGTGACGAGCACAAGGCTGTCCCATGTCCTGGCATCATGAGGGATTGCATGGCTTATCTTTCCTTGCTGAACCTTTCCTTGCTGAAGTCTTCCCAGGTGGGCCATAACAAGAAAGAAAGAGGCCTTATTTTATGCTATTCACTGTGTCCATCAGTAAGTGAAAGACTGAGGCTTCTGTGGGTAATGTTATGAAATAGATAAGACAAATTTTGCACCCATTCCTTGCCACTTTCTTTCAGCATCATGTTGCCTATTTTGCCAGGCAGAAAAGCTTTGTTAGTGTCCTTACAAAGTAAACCACCTCTCTCTGCATCCAAATTTCATCTGGTCTTCTAAGGGGAACTCAGAGTAGACTTTCCAGCCTCTTTTTCAATGGAATAGTTAAGTGAAAAGTATTCTAGAAGCAGTAAACAAATAATGATGGCCCTGTGCTAGATCCTATCAGAAGTGCTTTGCATATATTAATTCATTAATCCACATAATAACCCTGTGAGGTAAGTACTATTATTACCCTCATTTTACAGATGAGGGAAGTTAGCTTCTGTCTCGTTTAAATACTCTGCTTCTCCAGCAACCACCCTGCACCAAGTAAAAGGCCTTGATCACCGTGAATAATTTAGTGACCTTAATCTTAATATCTTTATCATTTCTACATGCCTTCCTCAACTTACACAACTGTGTCTTCCAGAAGTTATTGTGAAATTAAAATTGTGATAAGCCCAAACTCATAAATGATGAGCCATAACTGATTAATATATTTTTCTATATATTTCTGCCTACATTGGACTGAAATAAAACAAGTTGATGTGAAGAATTTGCAATAATAAGAAAAGAAAATGACATTGGGAGTGGAAGTCATTTTGCCATAGCTGTGACCCACGCTACTCCCTAATTTCCCATATTTATCTCCACAACAAACTTCTGTGTATTCTGTGTGTTTCCATTTGTGAGGCAAAAGCTTTACACAATCCTAGCATTTTAAATGGTGCTTCTCATGTAGTAGGTTGAATTTGCCTAGGTTAAATACTCTGCTATCTGAGCTTCAGCTGTAATAACATTGGCAAATAATATTTAAAAGTACAATACAGGCTAACATGGACCACAGAATCACAGATTGTAATAAATAGGGCACCAAAGATCATCTATCTCCATATGTATGATTATATTCTATTTTATAGAAGAACATATTACGCAAATGTCCTTTGTCCAGATCACATGGCTTCTGAGAACGAATTTAGAAAATTGCTGTAAAGCAGGGGTCTCCAACCTCCAGGCCATGGACCAGAATGGAACCAGGCCACACAGCAGGAGGTGAAGTGGCAGGTGAAAAAGCATCACCATCTGAGCTCCACATCCTCTCAGATCAGCAGCAGCATTAGATTCTCATAGAAGTGCGATCCCTGTTCTGAACTGCACACACGAGGGATCTAGGCTATGTGCTCTTTATGAGAATCTAATGCCTGATGATCTGAGGTGGAACAGTTTCACCCCAAAACTATCCCACCTATTTAAGTGGGAAGATAGATGCTAAACCCTTATACACTCTGGGTTGGGTGAAAAGTGATACAACTGTTTTTGGACCTCAGTTTGGCAATGTCTGTAAAATGTTTACATGTACTTACCCTTTGACCTAGCAATTCCATTTCTAGAGATTTAGCTAAGAAACAACTGTATACATGATTTACCAGATCTCCTGACCAGAGAGCAATGAGATGTGGCTCAGCTGTCTAATGAGCGTCTATTGAGTAAATGATTTCACAGCTCCATCAGCATCTAAGAATCTTAAGGGGGTTCATCCTGCCAAGTGGCGTTTAAATCCCCTAAGCCTAATGTTTTACTCATAGGACAGAAATTTCTCAACTCCTAGCCCTTGACTTTTGTCATTTTGACTTGTTGGAACTTAAGTTTATTTATGAGCTTTAAGGGAGCATGGAATCCAGCAATCTTATTACTTCTCTTAAAAGTGAAGTTACTATAACAGATGGATGCTATATACTTTTTAAAGGCCTTTTTGCCCATAGCCTAATACAAAGAAAAAATTGTTTTAAAAATTATTGACAGATGGAAAACCAAAGGGAAATACTTGGTGAGGGCTGTTAGGGGAGGGATTCAAAGCACCCATGTGTATCTACTTTAAATATCTAAATGTTATTTGTTGGCTGATTTGTATGGTGACCTTATCCATCTGTATCCACAATCTCAAATCCAGTATCTTTATTACAGACATTTGCCAAACATTCCACAAAAAATAGACTCCTTATAAAAACATCCAAACAGACATCCATGATTGAAGCTATCCAGAGAATCCAGACCAATTCTCATTCCACTGGACAATGGGGTTAAGAGAAATTTACTGGTGAGAATAAAAGGAATTTTTGACAGCAACATATTAAGTTTTTTGAATAAAATTTTCATGGCTTCCATTCACCTCTTTAACACACACACAAACAAACACACACACACACACACACACACACACACACACACAAATGATTGCCAATTTCAAAAAGTGGTTTTATTTTCCAACTCCGTTAAGTATTTTTTTCTGGATTCAGGAATAAGCATTCCAAGTTCATTCCAAGTTCAACAATAAATAGGTCATGGAGATTCAATTATTTGATGGTAGCTATTAACAACAATAAACGCTGAATAGAAAAACCAGAACCAAGAATTTCATCTGTGTTTATATCAATAAAGATTTGCTGGCTCAAGGAAGAAGGATGCGATAAATCTTGTCAGTCAGACAGAGAGCAGCTGAGGTGAGAAGCAAAAATATTGTCTCCGCTTTGAAAATAATGTTGTCACCTATTTAAGTGGGATTACACATTTCCTGTTATGTGCGCTTTTCCACGTGCGATTCGCCATCCTGGTCCTAGAATCATGGGAGGCAAAATTAAATGGAGACCACCTGGAACCCTTATACACTGCTGGTGAGAGGGTAAATTGGTACAACCATTTGCAAAACTGGCAGTTTTAATTAAAGCTTAACATATGCATACTATATGACGCTGCAGTTCCACTCTTGGTGGGGGTGTGTGTGTGAGTGTGTGTGTATTCTCAAAAACATGTACACATTTTTACCAAAAGACATGTACTAGAACATCGATAGCAATACTAGTCTTATAGCTCAAATGAAAACTATCCAATAGCCATAATAATGGAATGGAGAAATAAATTGTGAAATAGTCACACAATGGAATGCTAATGGAATGGAATCATCCAGCAAAGAATGATATGCAAGTACACCTCACAGTATGGATGTACTCACCGATATAATGTGACAGAAAAAAAAGCCAGACACAAGACAGTGTGCATTATTTCACCTATATGAAGCACCAAGAAGGCAAAACTAATCTATTCTGCTAGAAGTTAAGGTAGTGGTTAGCTCCAGGGAGAGGGATGACTAGAATAAAGAGGCCTCAGAGATTCTTCTGGGAGCTGGTCATGCTCTACTTCTTGGTATGGGTGTTAGTTACACAGATGTGTTCTGTTTGTGAAAGTTTACAAACTGTGCACTTATGATATAATAACTTTTTTCAGTTGAATAATAAAAAGTACACAAGAGAAAACCCCCTCTGAATCCAGTCAAGCAATTGGAATAGGTGCTTGGATCAGGAGACAGAACAAATCATGAGGGAGATTGTTGCCTTTTCCCCTCTCTATAGCTCCAACGTGGCTGGAGAAAAGGTCTCCATGGTCTCGGTATGGGAGGGTCCTTTTTCCTCCATCTGGATTACCACCTGCAAAATCCTAATAGTGGATATTTTAAGGGCTGCAAGCCTGTTAGTGCATACAAAATGGCCAGAAAATATTGCTGAGATGGCAGAGCAAACGCTTGCTCTGAGCCTTTCCTGTCAATGCCAGAGTAAATATTTTAATCCTGCATCCTGAGTTGGTGTTGAATTTATCTCAGCTTTCCTGGTTCTGTTCCATAGCCTCTCCCTTTACCACCTGCTTCTTCCTTTATTTGTTTTCAAGGATAAGTTTTTGCTGAGAGTGACACATGGCAGCTCAGCCTGCCATCTCACATGGATTGAACCAGCCTTCTTTCAATAGTCCTCAGAGCCTCTGAAGGGCTAATACCAAGTGCCATGATCTTTGTTCACAGTGATCAGAGCCTGAGAGTTCTTTATATAAATAAGCAGCAGGATCAGTATGTAAAGACGTTTCCTTTCATTCTGATGGCAATTTGACAAGGCTTCTTTCTTATCCTGGCTTCAGTAAACTTTCCTTTATAACTTGACATAAAAGCACTCCTCTGGCCACAGTGTTTCTCTTGGTAAGAATATCAAACTGCAATGTGACTAACACGGCAACCACATTTCCGTCCAATTCAGATCATACATTTTTATATTTGGAGCTAAGGAAAAGCTATTATAACCAAAAGAGTAATAGAGTCCACCAGTAATTGTTTATCAGAATAAAGCAACACAGTGATATAGATCTTTCCAATGGACAAATAGTAAAACCTTTACTACTATTGACCCTGTATTGTGTTATTTGTGTATTTAATATCAATAATGATGATGGTAAACAGTTATTTAATGTTAGTATTGTTCTAAGTGTTTTTACATTATTCATTTTAATGCTCAGAATCACCCTATGTGGTAGACCTATTATATGCCAATTTTACAGATGAATGGGAGGCACAGAGAGATTGGATGATCTGTCGAAAATCTCAGGGTTGTTTACAGGTGAAACTGAAATGTGAACCCAAGCGGCCCTAATGACTTGTCCTAAGAAGAATGATCTCCCTAATATTTTCTTAGACCAAATAACAAAATGAGCTTGTTTCCTTTAAGCACAGTTTGGCTATGCAGAAACGAAGACTGTCATTAGCTGGAAGGGTAAAAAGACTACACAGAGAACATCTACTCTACCAACAAGCCAAGGGAACAGAGGGGAATGGACCAAGAGTAATTCCCACAGCCAGTGAGTCAAAAGAACATAATGGAAGCTTCACTATCAAGGCAATGGTTATGTCATGACCCAAAGTCAGGAAGGTGGTCCAGGCAGTGACCACTGTGGTCTAACTAAATTGGAGCAGCAAACTGGCCTACAGTGAGGCAGAGGAGGGCTATGAGCAGATAAAAAGTGCCTGATATACAGCTGCAGAAGCAAGCAGAGAAGAAGAACTGACCCTGGAAGCCCAAGTAAAGTGGGGAGAGTGGCTACGAGGACAGGGAAGGTGACAGAGGCAGCTAAAAAATCAGGGGTCAATGCAGGACAGTGCTGTGACCCGGATAGATGGCTCTGAAAGCCCAGCCACTCCTGTCATGCATACCTGGACCCTCTAAATCCCTTGCTCTTCTCCTATGCCCTCAGTGTGGGCAGATGCCTCCTCTCCCCATTTTACTGTCATTTGTTATTCTAATCTCAGGCCTTGTGCAAAGGTTTTGGGAGGTGAACTACATTTTTCCTTATATTCACTGTCTATAAACTACTCTCTTATTCTCCCTTTTGTGTAAGAGGAAGAGAAGTAATCCCATCTTTTTGCTAACATTTTAATCCTATTTATCTCTCTAAGACCTCAGTCATCCTTTCAACCCCAAACACCTCGATTTCTTCTTGTCCTTCTGTTCTTGCCCCTGTGTCTCCAAATGTGCACAGATCTCTCCTATCTCATAATAACCAAGCTTGGTCTCATGGTTCTCTACATTGTTCTTTCTCTAACAGGGTAGGGGAGAAACACAAGCACTAATCTTAAATCAAAAGATCTGGGTACAAGCATTGGGCACATCAGTTATAACCTGGGTGGGATTGACTAAGTCACTTATCCTCTCTGCTTTTGAATTTCCTCCTGCAGAAACTGAAGAATAAAAGTAGCACAACACGGACTGGTGTGTGCAACCCCAGCCCTAGGCAAGCAGAGGTACCTGGTACCCCCCAAATGTTTCATGTGCTCCCCTCCATTTCTCAGCCTCCCCTGTTGTCAGACTGGGGCCAGTGGCCTGTGCATGGATGTGCCGTGTGTTTTCCAAGCTGAGGCAGTTCACAGCTGCTGTCCTCTTCCCCTCCCACTCTATCGCTGTAGTCCTTTGAAGAACACACATTTCAGGTGGTAAGGATGGAAGATGTAGGAAGCTGCCTGGCCCCTTCAGATGCAATGTGAGGAAAAAGACATCTTTACTGGGCAAAGCTCTTGATATTTTCATGGTGGTCGTGGCTCTGCATAGCATCATCATCCTGAATACCTTAGGGCAGGCACAAGCTGGATGTGAGCCTGCACCAAATTCCTTGGTTCTCTCGTATGCTATTGACCAACAGTGTGATCACAGGCACATCTCATCACTTTTCTGGATTTCAGTATTCTCTCTTCTATTATAAATAGAGATATTTAAACAGTTCTGGATTTGGAGCCCTTTTTAAAACATAAAGCCCTTACTTTAAGTGAAATCTGATGTAAAGGCCCAGCATAGAAATTAGAAAAGTGTGGAGAACTCGGGTTGATTGGGAGGTTAGGGAAGGGCAGGGACCCCTGCACAGTTATCCCCCACCTCCACCACTTTCATCCCTGAAAATGGCAACCAACATAATTCCCTTTATTTATTTATGCTAAACAATACCGGAAATGGACATACTTTTCTGTCCATATCTTTTTTTTTGTGAGACGGAATTTCACTTTTGTTACCCAAGCTGGAGTGCAGTTGCATAATCTCGGTTCACCTCAACCGCCGCCTTCCGGTTCAAGCAATTTTCATGCCTCAGCCACCCGAGTAGTTGGGATTACAGGCATGCATCACCATGCCCGGTTAATTTTGTATTTTTAGTAGAGATGGGGTTTCTCTATGTTGGTCAGGCTGATCTCGAACTCCTGACCTCAGATGATCCACCCACCTTGGCCTCCCAAAGTGCTGGGATTATAGGTGTGAGCCACTGCGCCTGGCCCTTCTGTCCATATCTTAAACAATTCTGAGACCAAGTGAGAATACATTAACCATGTGTTCTGAACACCCCTGCTACTGAAAAACAAGACTGAGGACTTTGTCAAAAGACAGGATTACCCCTTCACTTAATTAGGATTGCTTCATTGGAATCACCCACTTTATCTACTGTTTTCCATCGTGGTGTAAGATTAATTCCATTGATATGTTTTCACAAATTCCCAACTGGACCTCAAAAGACAGGCAACCCTTTGCATGGTTCTTTAACTTTGCTCATTTAGAATAATCCAATTATTGCCCAGAAGTTCTTCAGCAAGGAAGAAATCTCTACCTTGGCAGAGATAGCAGAGGGGTTGAGAATAACAGGTACTAGCTCAGGAGTCAGAAAGACCCGGATACAAATCCCAGCCACACTTAACTCTGACTTGCCTTACTTTTCCCATCTGTAAATAGGGATACTGAAAACAATTGCAGAGTGTTATCAGGAGAATTAAATAAGGGATGTTTATAGAGGATTTAGCTCAATGTCATGCATATAATAAATAATTTATTTCTAATCACTGCTATTATGAATTAATAAATTCCAGTTTCTCCTCTGCTTTTCTTTCTTTATTTTTTGAGACAGGGTCTCACTCTCTTCCCCAGGCTAAAGTGCAATGGTGTCATTTCAGCCTTCCGAGTTAAAGAGATTCTTGTGTCTCAGCCTCCCAAGTAGCTGGGATTACAGGCACCTGCCACCATGCCTGGCCAATTTTTGTATTTTTAGTAGAGATGGGGTTTCACCATGTTGGCCAGGCTGCTCTTGAACTCCTGACGTCAAGTGGTCCACCTGCCTCGGCCTCCCAAAGTGCTGGGATTACAGGTGTGAGCCACCATACACAGCCTTATCTTTCTTTTCTTTACAGTAAAGTGAGTATTGAAGACCACAGCCACATACACAGCACAGGAGCCTCTCCTGCTGCCTCATCATGCCACTCCTAAGCTTCATTCAGATGTGCTCAGGAGTGGTCTTTATCAGATGCCTTGAAAAAGTATGCAGGATAATGAGGCAAGACAGCCAGCAGAGGCTGGACCATGCACTCCAGCTCCACAGCAGGGGCCAGCCTTGTCTACCAAGATGACGGAGGTGGACATGAGATTATACCTGTCAAATCCTAGGACAGCAGGCAAGGCAGAAAGGAGCAAGCAATTAAGGATTGCTAAAAATCCTTTTTGGGAGTATGCTGATAGGATCTAGAATTGAGGCCAGTAAGAAAAGGCAGCACTCATGACAAAAACATGATGCTCTGTCCCAGGCACAGGCTGTCCACTAAAGAGATGCCAGAGGTCTGCTGATGGCTCATGACTCTGCCTAAGAAATGTTAAGATTGCATCTTATTAGACTGCATGTGTTATTATGAACAAGACTATACATTATTCTATATAGGTGTAAGACATACAGGGTACTTAGGATTTTAAAACTGGTCATCCTCATTGTCAATATCAGAGAAATTGTTTTTTTGTAGAGAGGGCAAAAAGGTATAATCTCATGTTCTACCTCTGACCAGCTGGTGGCAGTTAGACCTGGAGTTGCCTTGAGAAATATTGTAGGGTTGCATCTAGGCTGAGCAGAATAGTGTACCAGCATAGATTAGCGATGTCTGCCAAGCACCAGCAGCCAGAAGAGGCAATACATGTACCACATACTCACCATCTCCCTTTTTATTCAAAATCCAACTGTAAACCACATAGCAGTGCTAAAAATAAATAAATGTAGGTGAATATTTATTGATACTAGAATGTGAAAGGACTTTGTAAGCATAAGAGGAATGGAGGAAATCAGAAAGAAAACATCTAAATGAAAATCTCAAGTAAGTAGGGATCAAAAATTATTAAAGATGAAAACAGAAAAAGCATTTTTCCACAAATATGACAAAGATGTTATATACTTAATATCTTAAGTGCTCTTATGAAATTTTAAGAAATTGCTAATAATCCTATTAAAGATGAGCAGAGAACATGGAGAGATGATTCTTAAGAATTATCAATGGTTCAATATCTTACTAGTGTGCATATTCATATTCACAGAAATAATTAGGAGTCTCCTGAGATAGCATATTTTGCACAACAGATTAGAGACGATTTAAAAAATACATTGTCCAATGCTGGTAAAAGTAGAGTAAATGGATACTTTTCATATGTTGCTTTGGAAATATAAATTAGTGTTACTTTTTGGGGGGAATTCTTAGAAGTATTTTCAGTAATTCATTTATAAGACTCTAATCTAAGATAATATTTTAGAATGTGGACAAAATTGGTGGTACAAGAATAATAATCACTCAGAGTTTTATAATAACAAAATTTGTGGAAAAAATCTAAAAGTCCAACGCCAGGGGAATGTGTGAAAAAATTTTGATTTATTCAACAGTAGAGTTTTAAGTGATCCTTAAAAATGTGTTGAAATAGTCTTTTATAACTTGGGAAAATGTTCACAATATAAACTGTGCCGAATGAATTTACACAACCCAATTGTGGATTTGATTATACATTGTATTATATTTTTATCCAATATAACACTAAATCATATTATGTCATATCATATAAAATGTTATAGAAAATAACATATTCACAAATAGTGGCTATTTTTGGTTGTGTGATTACGAGTGCTTTTCATTTTTTCATTATATTATTCTGCATTTTCCCAGCAAAAAATATGGTCATTATATTTTGTTATTACAATAACCAAATTACATAATAATACATGGTTACCATTTTTTAATTTAAAGAAATTTAAACCCAGATTAAAACTGTTACATGAAACTTTCTTCAAGCAAACCAGTTGTAGGAAAAAGTCCTAGAGCGTACTGCTTCAGAACACAGAGTCCGAAGTGACACAAACCTTTGTCACTTTTAACAGTGTGAGCCTAGGCAAGCCAGTTATGCCTCAGTTTTCTCATCTGTGAAATGGGGATAATAACAGCCTCTAATCATAAGACAGCCATGAGTCTTAAGTAAGAGACATTGTTAAATTGCTAGTATAATGCCTGGAATAAGTGATCCTCAAATACTGATAACTAGCTCGTCTGAAGGGAACTGGCAACCAGCTTTGAATGGATTGGTTTTGGCCAGTAAGTGTGGCTGTAGCACCCCTGGGTCCTTATACTCCAAACAAGCATGGCCATGCTTTGTGCAAATCCAGGTGGCTTTGCAGTTGGCTGAAGCATCCTTGTGACCTGCAGTTTCCTGAGAGGGATCATCATTGTCATTTCATAAACCATCATTCCATGTGGCCGTGGAGACTCATCAGCGAGACACAGGGGCTGCCAGCTCTGATAACAGAGATCAGTACTTAACGCATGCATCGTCTCCAATTCACACAGACACAGCCAAGCAAGTACCACGTGCATTTTACAATGAAGACCGTAAAGCTCAGAGAGCTTCAGAAAACTCAAGGTCACAGAGCTGTTCAGTGCAAGAATTCACACCCAGACCTATCTGATGTCAAAGCCTACACTTCCCCACTACACACACACATACACACACACACACACATAGAGTAAGTTGTTAGCCTCAGGATGTTTCTGGAGAATCGCTGAGCAGACAATGAGAGAGGCAGCCCTCCAGCAGTGGCCAAGCCATCAGTGGGTGAAGAGACCACAATACCCTTCCTTTCCTCCATTCTAAAACCGGGGAATGTGTTCCTTGCTTCTCCTGTGCATAACTAGAGACCAAACCCCACTCTGACTCTCAAGAGAAATGGCCATATCCTGTCACTTCTAGTTCTTTGGAATAAAAGCTGTCCAGGTCAAAGGTGAGGACACAGCTCTGCAAAACCTGCCTTCAGGAATAACAGCCATGGAAGAAAAAAAGTGAAGTACCTGAAGGAGAGCAGTACATTAGCAGAAACCATTGCTGTCCAAAAGGATTTGCTGCTTCTCTTGATGTTAACCAGTTGGAGACTTACCAGGTTTTTAAGTCACAATTGTGAATTTAAAAAATTCTAACAAGGAAGACAGCTAACATGTTGTGCACATTTAATTTACTGTGCTAAACGTAATGTAGCTTCTAAAATTCCTTACAAAGACCCACTCCCCTGAGAATGACTTTTACTACCCTGATTTCCCCAAAAGTGATTCATGAATAAAGTAGGAGTGCTTATGCTCTAGGTTAGCAAGGAAGTGAGAAGCTGTGGAAAAGGAAGAAAACCCCAAAGTCCTGAGAGGAAGGGGCTGTAGCCAAAACGGGGGGTTGGGGGGTGCGTGGGGGGTGGGTGGGAGAGAGCAGGCCGAGGTTGCATTGGAAGAAACATCAACTGGGGTGTCTACTCAAGGATTGGGAAAGGTTCCAGAGCCTAGCTGAAGGAGGACCTCATGGGCCACGCTGATGGGGTCTGTAACCCTTTGGCACCCAATTTCTAGACCAGCGCTTCTGATTCTCACCTGGACATAACCTTGCTGCAAGATACCTTTCATGCATCTTAACAATTCTTGCTAGAGTTTCAGATCTCTGCTAAGGTCTTTTGATTTTTAACTAACCTGAGGCCTAATAAAATGCTCTGTTTAATCATAACACCTTTGAGATAACAACAACTAACATTCACTGGGCATTTACTTAATATGTTTTACATGTTTCAGCTCTTAAATTCTCCCAACCGTTACTGAGGAAGGAAACCAAGCACAAAGAGGTTAAGTAATTTGCCCCAGGTCTTCTTTTTGAAGGAATAAAGAAATAGCTCTCAAAAGTTAAAACGTAGATACTGGGCCCCACCCCAGGGTTTTCGATTCAATAAAGCTAGGGTGGGTCCTAAAGATTTGCATTTCTTGTAAATTCTGGGATGATGCTGATGCTGCTGGTCCGGGGACCACACATTGAGAACCAATGGTCTAGATGAGGGATCAGCAAGTTTTTATTATTATTAAAGGGCCAGATAGTAAATGTGTTTCTATCTTTTATGCTTTGCAGGATGAAAGGTAAAATCGATGATATTATATAAGTACTTATATAACCAACTAAGATGTAACCATTAAAAATAAAATCCATTTCTAGCTACCAGGTGGTACAAAACAGGTGGCACACTGAATTTGGCTTATGGGCTGCCGTTGGCTGGCCCCTCGTTTAGACTCTAGACCAATTTCTGGTCTTGATCCCAAGTGGTCCCTGGCCCCACAACTGTTCTCTTGTTTTTCCTGAGGTCTTAGCTACCTAATGGCCTAATCAGGGAAGTACACCTTAGCTTCGAGCTGCTGGAAAGGTCAATGAATGTCCAGCATGGACCGTGAAATGGTCAGGGCAGTGGTAGAACTGCCACTAAGGAAAGGAAACCTCTTCTATGGCAGGTTCCATACCTCTGGTGCTCAGGAGCAACCTGGTCACTATGAATTGGAAGTGTTCCATGTTGATTGATGACATTGGAAACTGATCACTTGTTTGATTTTTCCAGGGTCAGAAAACATTAAAAGTAACCTATTTAGTGTTGTTTTGTTTGACAATAAAGGATTCTTAGAGCTTTTAAAATGGTAATGATGATAATAAAGGCATCCAAACTACTGCAGTTTTTTCTTTCGTTTTGATAGGAAGTCTCATTCTTGTTGCCCAGGCTGGAGTGCAATGGTGTGATCTCGGCTAACTGCAAACTCTGCCTCCTGGGTTCAAGCAATTCTTCTGCCTCAGCCTTACAAGTAGCTGGGATTACAGGCATGTACCACCACACCTGGCTAATTTTTATATTTTTAGTAGAGATGGGGTTTCGCCATACTGGCCAGGCTGATCTCGAACTCCTGATCTCAGGTGATTTGCCTGCCTCGACCTTTTCCAAAGTGCTGGGATTATAGGTGTGAGCCATCACGCCCAGCCTCTACTTTGTTTTTAAAACATAATTCTTGGCATATTTTCCATAACCCAAAAATGGAAGTTCTGATACTAAGATTATTTTATATTTATCAAGAGTGGTCCATCAGAGGGTTTTGTATTCTGCAGAATTTTTGTGTTCATGGGCTTCCAGTTCTGAAGGCATCCACTCTTATTCTTGGTATTTACAAACAGGAAAAGAAAGCACAAGCCTCACACAGAAAGTAACCTCAACATTTCCCCAGGTTGTTTACGGAATGGGCGGTGTGGAGAAGACATTCCAATGACCATGCCTGACCACTGTCGGGTTTTTCATAAGTCTGAGTTGTCCTTTCACTTACACACATTATGAAACATGTCAGAAATTCCCTGTCTTATTCCAGTTATAGGGAACATGACTCAGAAACAGTCTCTGTTCTGTGATCTGCTGGGGAACAGCAGGGTAAGTCTTACTGCTTTTCCGAAGATTCCTAGAGAGTTCTTCAAAAACGGATAAATCTGGCCTTCAATGGCTTCCAGCAAGTTCTAAACAAACTGTCAGCATCTTCCCCACAAGTTTAGTCTGCATGAAGGTTTTCATGCCTTTTCGCTGTAAAAGCATCCTACATCATGTTCCCTGGAATAGAAATAAGAGTAGATGCCAGAACCAGCTGCCAACGTGTGATCTTTTACTTACTAAAAAAATGAGATCAAGGGAATGACAGAAAGGAAGGGGAAGGTATCAAACATCCCATGCAAGTATCTGCACTCTCTTTGCTCTGATCAGAATCCAATGGTCCTTGTTCTTGGCACTCTGTCATCATTTACAAAAGGGCACGGATGTTGGGAAGCAGTGTGCTGTGGTGGACAGACCCCTGTAAGATGGGAAAAACTCCCTTTCCCAGGATCATCTCGAAAGGTGGTGAGTCTGTCAAATGTTAGCCATTCGCCTTCCCTAATTAAGGTTGCCAATCCCCTATCTGAAATGCTCGTGAGGCCAGATGTGTTTTGGAATTTGGAATTTTTGCAATTATAAAAGCAATTTGGAAAGTCAAATGGTGGTTGCCAGGGGCTGGGGGAAAGGGAAAAACGGGAAGTTGTTAGATAGGTACAGAGTTTCAGTTTAACCAGTAAAAAGAGTTCTGGAGACTGGTTGCACATCAATGTGAATATACAAACACTATGGAACTGCACCCTTAAAAGTGGTCAAGATAGTGCATTTTGCGTTATGAGTATTTTACCACAAGTTTTTTAAAAAGTCATTTAATTCATATATTCTATGCTTCCAAATACCTGAGTATTTTCAGAGTAGTATCCTGAAATCAAAAATATAGATATTTCTGCAGCAAAATGTACAACTAGTCTCACTGAGATTTACAAAACATCATATATAGCCTCGCATTAATTCAAGTCTGATTTTGCCACCAAGGGAATTTGCTGAACAGTCACTGAAAGACTTTTGGTTTTCAGGGGGCTCTGGAATTTGGAATTGCAGTTTTCAGGAACGGTGAGCCTGTAGCTCTCACTTACCCACCCTACCTTTGTGCAACATGTTTATTGCCCACAGTTTACAGAGGAGAAAATAGAAACAAGAAGTAACAGCAGGAGGAAAGTAGTCACTTGCCCAAGGACAGCCAGCTAGTTGGGATCCAAACTGCCTGGTACCAGTGTTAAGCCTTGACCTTAACCTCAGGCTACCGTGGGTACAGACAGCCTCACCCAACTGCAGAATCTTAAAGAGATCTCTTGAAGTTTTAAGAAAGAATGCCAAAGGATTCATCCCAATATGGGTGCTAGTGGAAAGTGTGTGGGATGGGGCTACCTGGGGGCTTTGATAATGGCCTCCCCCATCTTAGAAGGCCATAACCCTGCTCTTTCACCAGCCCCTGATAAGTGCCGTTCTCCGAATCAGGAGCAGGAGTGGATAAACCACTGTTCTGTGGCTTCCAGGACTGCCCTTTGAGTTCGTTTCTTTTCTATCTTTCTTCCTCTCTTCTTTCTTTCTTTTTTTCTTTTTTTTTTTTTGTTACTCAGGCATAAGGTACGGAACCTCTCCAATCAGGTGAGCTTTTCCAATGCTAACAGGTGCTTTGGGTTGGAACTGTTCTCAAGAGAAGAAGGTATGCAAATTAAGTGTCTTTGATGCCTCATGTATATTCCAGAGGAAATGAGACCAAAAGAGTTCTGAAGCCCCACGAAGAGCTAATGAGAAAAATCTTCTGGCTTTCACCTCTCATGTCATGGGTCATCTGCCCTGTCCTTTGGTTAGGAATGGTCCCTAGTTGCAGATATTATATCAAAATTGATGTTCCTACCAGACCTGCATTTGCAGTGCCTGTGTTCTGCACATCAACATCAGCACCATGGGAAACCCACTAAGTTGGTCAGTTTCCACACTGTGCTGCTGTCCGGGCTTGGGAAGGACAGAGCCAGTCCTCAAGCCCTCAGCACTGCTGAGCCTATTGAGAGGGAGCTGAAAAGCCAAGGCCAGTGTTCCAGAGGAGCTGGCACAAAGGCTGGCTTCCTATGCAATGTCTGGGAGAGGATGGAGTGGGGAGAAGATGCTTCACAAAAACTGAGCCCCTCTGCCACTTTCCGGTGTCAATTTAGCAGCAGTGATTCCCTCAGAAATGCAGCCAGGGTGCTGGTTGGCTGCTGGTGGGGTTGACATTGGCTCTATTCTTAGCACAACTTCTTCAGCAAGGGAAAGCCTTTCATTCAGAGGTGTTTGGACTCCCTTGCCAGTTAGGTTAAACAAAGAGCTCCTCTGTTGACTGGGAGAATACCTCAGGCTTTCAACATGGTACATTTAAAGAGAACCGATAGAATTTCCATAAATCCCTGAGTCATCACAGCTGAGCAAGCCATCTTTACCTCCTGGAGCTGACAGTGTGTGACATAATGAATGTTTAAACACACATGTATACCCCACACATCAACACACACTCCTTCATGCACACATACACACACACACACATAGGCAAACAAACATACCTTCATACATATACACGCACACACATATAGGCAAACACACACACTTTCTTCATACACACACACACACACACACACACACACACACACACTGGGCTGAGTTTAGCTGAAATGCTAGGTCCTGAACTTAAAATAATAGCCTTGTTGTATTTGATACTACTCAAATGCATGTGGAGTCTTTTTAACCAAATATCACAGTTCAAAAGAGACTGTGTGTGCATGTGCATGTGCATGCGTGTGTGTGTGTGTACATGTGTGGTCTTACCCATCTGACTCCAGGATAAGGAGCCATGCACTGGATAAGCAGGCACTCAAATCTGTCATACTCTCACCTCTCTCCCCAACAGATACTAGGGATCTTCCATCTAGACTCAGTTTTTAGGACTGCCACTTCCTCCCTTCAATGTTCTGGCTCATGATGATGAGTTAGACACATCCACTCACTCATGACCCTGACGTTCTGCTGCCTCTTTAGGTCCTGGCTGTCCTTTCTGGATCAGAGGCAAAGTGCCGGGAGCAGTGGGCCTGTGCTCCTAAGTTTACGGCTGTTAGGGATGGAGCAAGAGTGTAATGAAGGCAGAAGGCCTAGGAGGAGAAAGCACCGGAGAGAATTACCAGAAAGATGGGTCAGGATTACCAGAATGATGGGTCAAGATCTTTACTTATAGGTGTGGGATGCCAGTGTGTACAAGCCCACTTGATGGGCTTTAAACCACATAGGTGTGAATAAAGAATCTCAAGATTGCCTTGTTTCTAGATATTGTAGAATCAACAGAGAAAGACTCATAACTTACGAAAGTTAAAAGAATCCATAAAGGAAACTTAAGAGAATCCTAAAGGTCTTCCAACCCCATTCATGTTACTGATAAGGAAAATCAAGGACTGGGATTTATATAACTTGCCCAAGTCAGGGAATAACAGAGGTGGTACCAAAACACAATTCTCTCAGGTTCTGGTCCATTTCTCTCTAAACTCTAATGTGAAGAGAGAAAAATGTAAAACTCATTTGACTATATATAAGCAAGACTAGAAAGAATAATAAATAATCATTGCTTTCTATCTATGGCTAATAATACAGCAGTCTCAGGAATATCATTAATGTGTGTCAGATTCACCTGAATTTTTTGCAAGTGAAGCATCTCTAATCCCAAGGTCAGCTACATAATTTGTAGAACACAGTGCAAAATAAAAAATGTAGGGCCCTGGCCTGGAGCAGGGAAGTCAGTCTTCCCCCTACCGAGGGGCCCACCACTCCAACCCACCACAGATGGGTGGCTCCCAAGGGATTGAAAACTCTGCACAGGGATGTGCGTGGTACCTGGATGATGGGGGTGCAGGGGTGAGAGGTCCCCTGAGTCACCTGCCAAATGCCATCTTGGGATGGAGAGGATGACTGCTATGTCCCACTCCAAGACACTGTGTGGTACACACCCAATCCTGACCCTCCCCATATTTGCACCCAGGATCTTGCTGGGGCAGAGAGGACAATGAAGCCCAGGCCTCTCTGCTTTCATGTAATCTGGGCACTGCCCAAGACGGGGTCACAGCGGCAGTGGGACTGGAGCAGAAAGGGAGAGGCCAGATGGGGCCAAGGAACCAAGGAGCCAGGGAGAAAGTGACGGAGAACCCAACTCCAGAAGGCAGGATGTTGGCAAGATGTGGACTGTGAGTGAGACCGCATCCCAGGTCCCAGCCTGTGCTCCACTGTCTCCTCAGATGTTACTTACAAAGCGGACATTCAAAGATTAAAATCATTAAGAATTTCAAGACGCCACCTCAAAGCCCTGCACCCCCAAGTATGGAACTCTTTCTAGTGTAAGGCCTTATGTGGTCTTGCTAGTCACAGTCCCCTGCGGCCAGCCCTGACAAAACCTCACTGATGTGTGTGTGTGTGTGTGTGTGTGTGTGTGTGTACAGTCTCCTGCACACACAGAGTGTAACTAAATGCTCCTGGGTTGGGAGAAGTAAAGAAGCACTGTGCCTGCAGGATGGCCAGTGGATGCTGTGTTCATCTGCCAGGGCTGCCATGACCAAGTGCCACAGACTGGCAGCCTAAACCACAGAAACAGATTTTCCCCACAATTCTGAAGGCTGGAAGGCCTAGATAAGGTGTCTGAAGGTTGGGTTTCTCCGGAGGCCTCTCCTTGGCTTGAAGATGGGGCTTTCCTCTGTGTCCTCATGGCATCTTTCCTCTGGACATGTTTGTGTCCAAATGTCTTTTTCTTATGAGGGCAAACTCATACTGGATTAGGGCCCACTATAATGACCTTATTTTAACTCAATTACATCTTTAAGACCCTACCTCCACCTGCAGCCACATTCTGAGGCCCTGGGGGTTAGTACTTCAAGTATGGATTTTGGGCAGGAAACAGTTTAGCTCATCAGAGACACCAGTCCTCAAGTGCTGAATACCCAGTGGAAGTGATCTTGGAAAATGGCTCCCTAAGAATCCAAACCCACTTTTATGGCTTATTTTGGGGACACATTTCTAACCCTCCTAATTACATCAATTTCCTCTGCTCATACTCTTGTTGTATTTGTCAAAATGTTCATGCATACAATTTTGTGATTTTTGTTTAAGTTCATTTTCCACTAGACTGTAAGTCCCTGAGGGCAGGGTCTAATCCGACAGGTTCAGAGCTGTGTCCCTTAGTATCTGACAAATTAACATTTCTTGAGGAAAAGGAGGTCAATTAATGGCACACAAAGCAGTGTAAACAAAGGTCTTGAAGTTTCTCATTTTTGGCATACTGGCCCAAAAGTGTCCTAGGGGATTCACTTACCTGCCTTTGAAGGGGAAGATTAGAATATAAAGTACACTGATAATTTCCTCAAACATCTGATGTCAAATCTAACAAGTAAACGTCCTTTCCCTTAAAAAAGAAAAAACAGTTTTGTGGTGATGTATGAGACTTACGGCTGCTGCACAGAAATGGGACACTATGGGGGTGGGAATGTTTGTTTTCCCAAACACTGGCGTTAATCAAGCTGTAGGACAAATTCATAGTTAACATTAATTGCTGCCAAAGAACACATTTGCCTTGCCTCCGTGGCTCCCAGGGCTCTTGGAATGCTGAAACCCTTGGCCCAGGTAAGACTGATATCTACTCACACCTGCAGCACCACACTGCAAACACACATCATTTACTCATGCAATTAATTAACAGATATTTGTTAAATAATTAGTGCCCATCAGACTCTAGGCTTGATACTTAAAATCCAAAGATATGTTCTACTGGTGGAAATAAGATACAAGTTCAACAGGACAATCACTAATGAAGCCATAATTCATTCATTTATTTACTCATTCATTCATTCATTCAGCATTTACCAGATGCTCATGACTATGGCCAGCTCTGTCTTAGGCAACTGACCAATACTGCAGAGAACAAAAGCAAGAAAGCATTTGTCTGGATGGAGCATATTTCTGGTTCATGGAAGACAGACAATAAACCAATAAACAAGCAAGCAGCTAAAATAACATTGGGTGATGACAAGAACTGTGAAAAAATAAAGTAGGATAAAGGGCTTACAAAGTGATGGAGGGAAAGTGATCTTAAACAGTGGTCAGGGAAGGCTTCTCTCGGTATTTTGAGCTGATTAGCATGAAAGGGTGAGCCATAAAGAAATTTGGGAGAGGAGTGTTCCAAGCAGAGAGAACAGCCAGGGCAAAGGCCCTGCAGTGAGCCCACTTCAGGGAACACTGAGGAGGCAGAAAAGGAATGGGAGAGTAGTGGGAGATGTGGTAGACAATGATGAGGGGCCACATCAGAATGCAGATTGAGTTCAAGAAAATGAGGGGTGGGCAGCAGGCCTTGAAGGCAGTCCAGGGTAGGGGAAGGAGGCACCATTCAAAAT
Source organism: Ateles fusciceps (assembly GCA_036589455.1). Lineage (NCBI taxonomy): Eukaryota > Metazoa > Chordata > Mammalia > Primates > Atelidae > Ateles > Ateles fusciceps. Next base: position 9,153,356 of record JAZHEH010000572.1, on the reverse strand, counting down.
GAGACTGGAAGACTGCCAGAAATCTACTTAGTGGACCGGATGAGAGTTTGTCCTCCCACTGCCCACAGGAAGCTAAAAACCATGCGTGCTCTAGGCTCAGGGATAAGCACCCAATTTGCTAGGACTGCTATGGCCAACTGACTGGGCCTCAGGGCCTCATCTTCCATATCATCCTCCAAGGCTCCTGCCTCTTTTGCATCTGTCTAGAGAATACACCTGCTCCTCTCTACCCTAGAGCTCTCGCAGGCCTCCATCTCTACATTTCTGCCTGACTCAATATTTTGTTCACCCCTGCATCCTAAGTACCTGGTGTCTGGCACAATGTGAGTGTGGGAGTTGTTGAGTCAATGAAATCACTTGCTTTCTTTTTCTATCTGCATCTATCCATCCAGCTATTCATCCATCCCAACCATCCATCCATCCATGCATCCATCCATCCACCCTTCTTTCCTTCTATCCATCCATCCATATATACATAATCTGCTTTTCTCCAAAGTAAAGATTTTAAGTAGTCTTTTTTATTTTTAACTATAACCTCAGGCCACAAGCTGCCACCCTTGCCACATCTTTGTCTCTGGTGCACATTCCCCTTTAGGAGTGAGGTAAGTTGCAGCTACTGCTGGTTTGCAGGCCATTCAGAGCACACACTAAATTTCTCCAGGAAAGGATAGCTATTCTCAGGGGTTAAACTGGCTTCATACAGGTAAAATAGAAGTATCTAATAAGCTATAAAATGCATCACAGACAGTAAGTTCAATACTTCAGTTGAACATATGTAAGTTCCTGCCCTGGCCAGGAACTGTGCCAGATCTGGGGAACGCCCCTGGGCATAAGCAGACGTGACTCCTGTCCCACTGAGCTTCTTGTCTAGGGAAGGACATAAGCAGGTATTCATCATATGATACAGCCTGTGGTAGGGTATGAAGTAGCTAGTGTTCTAATGGAAGCCATGCATGGGTCCTACAGAATAAGTGCAAGTAACTCAGAAAGCATTTGGGGAGAACAAATTTCAAGGAGAAGGAATCTAAGGGGGAGGGTTAGCAGTGATGGAAAGCAAAGCTTCTTAACAAATAAAAATGAGGTCAGGATGACACAGGCTGTATTTGGAGTGACAAGAGATGAAACTGGAGACAGAGCTGGTGGTCATCTAGAGAACGAGCTCCCAAAAGGTATTAAAAGAGCTGGGTCTTTATCCTGAGGGTAATGGGTTTACTGACAGGCTTTAGTCATGGGAAAGATATGATCTGATTTGTGTTTTGGAAATATTTATCTGATTTGTAGTGGGAGACACCAAGGGCAGGCAGACTAGTTAGGGGGGCTGCTGCAGTCATCCAAGTGACAGCTAACAGATGCTGGAGCACAATAACGACACTGGAGAAAGGCAGACAATTTAGAAAACCATTTAGGGAGGCAGAAATGACAGGGCTTGGTGATAATGTGAGTTGACTGAGGACATGGATTAAAGAAGGCAAACCTCACCAGGGGTTTACGCGCCATCCAGAGCTTTGAAGTTAGAAATTTAGTCCTTTGTTTTGGGTTTTCATTCTTTCTTTTTTTTTGAAAAAATGAAAGACAGGGTTTTACTGTTACCCAGGCTGGAGTGCGGTGGCATGATCATAGCTCACTGCCGCCTCAATCTCCCAGCTCATGTAATCCTTCTGCCTCAGCCTTCTGAGTAGCTAGGACTACAGATGTGCACCACCACTTCTGATCAATTTTAAAAAAAAATTTTTTTGGTAAGACGGTGTCTCACTATGTAGCCCAGCCTGGTCTTGAACTCCTGGGGTCAGGCGATCCTCCCACATAGGCCTCCCATAGCACTGGCATTGCAGGCATGAGCTGCTGTACCCAACTGTTTGGGGGTTTTCTTTAGAGTGGATCTCAGTTTGTCATCAGAATTTCTGATGACTCTACGGGTGAGGGGTAGAAAGCTTAGAGGCTCTCTCAGGCCTCTGCCAGATGAAGCCAGAAGGTGGGTCAGAATAGAACAAGCCTCCTCCTGCCTCCACCCCAGGCATATGGCAGCACAGGAATGATGAAGGACAAAGCTCGAAGCTACTTATGCATTACCCTACAGAGTTGTGGGAAATGCCAGAGAGCTTAGATAGTAAACACATCACGTAACATTTCTTTAGCATTAGGACTTTCTGTCCTACCAAAGAACTACCTGTCAGGAGAAACTGTTCCTTTGCTTATACTGATCCAAAGGCCCCCTCCCCACCCCAGAACACTTCCCACAGTGCTCTTGGCTGTTCTGAGTTCAGTTCTGCACTTCAGTGCAGCCCCGCCACTGTGACAGCATGGGCTCAGCACAGGGTATCCTGGAGGAGATAAGACAAGCAGATGCTGTGTTTCCAGGAGAGCTGTTTCCTTATGGGGCATGGAAACCCAGGCACATTAAGTAATGAGGGAATGTGCCAACAGATTGTCCAGTGCTGAGGAAATGCAAAGAAGATTATCAGCAGATTATCAGCACAAGGCCTGGTTAATGAAAAAAATATTAAAAGAGAAAAAAACAACTGAGTACCTCAGAGCTACAGAGCAACTGTGCTGAGGCCTCTGGAACTCAGAGTTCCTAAAGTCTTGGTCTCAAATTTTATTAAGCAAACAAAACCAACAGGGTCATTATTTTATCTTCCTATACATTCATGCATTAAGCATTTCCCAAAATTTTCACCAACAGTCTTCTCATCCCTCTCATTAGCAAAAGCTTGAAGCACTTTATCAATCCTCCCACCAGTTCTTACAGCAGATAGTAATAATAATATATATGCACATGCCACCGCTCCAAAAAATAGAAGAAAAAAATATAAAACAAATATAGAGCAACAATTAAAATGTTAGCTATCTCATAGCAAAGCAAAGCACAAACTACTGTGGAACCATCTCTAATCATAAGGCAATCAAGTAATCAAGAAATTCAAGACAAGATTCAGGCAGGTTGTATAGAGAAATGTTTGTGTTAGCCAAGGAAAGCAAACGGTACCATCTACTGAGTACATGTTAACGCAATGTGGAGTTTGGTGGTCATTTAGAATCTTCCACTAACTGTATTTCCATGAAATCAGAACAAAATTATAAACATCCCCCCAAGTTTATAACTTTGTTCTGATTTATCAGATTGGTGATCTGATAAGCTAATTAATTCTAATGAGCTAGTGTTAATGGTATTATAACATTTACATTTATTTGTATTCGACAGTGTTTGAGCATGTAATTTTAAAAAGCAACTCGCAATTTCCAAATGTCTTAGATAAGAAATTCACGTGAGGCTTTGATTTCTTGCAAGAGACAAGATATTCGTAAATATTCTCTGGTATTAAGCCCCTAACCATAGCAAAACATGAAAGAAAGAGGAAATCCTCAGAGGTCAACAGTAGAAAAAAAATAAGCAAAACAATTCAGAGAGAAAAGTAAAAGATGCAGCATGATGATCTTCTTTACGTGTCAACATGGTTTCTCTATTATTCAATCAAACACTAATCTGGGTGTTGCTAGGAAGGCATTTTGTAGATGTGATTAAAGCCTGTAATCAGTTGACTCTTAGTAAGGAAAATTGCTCTTCATAATGTAGCAGGCTTGATTTAATCAGCTGAAAAGCAGAACTGGGTTAGAGCAGAGCTAAGGCTTTCCAGAAGAAGAAATGCTGTCTTTCTTGAGCACAGCTGCTTCAGCCTGTGCCCAAGAGCTGTAACCTGCCCCTTCGGATGGCCTGCTCATGGATTTAGGACTCGCCTAGCCAGCCCCCACTATTGCATGAGCCAATTTCTTGCAATGAATTTCTTAATATACGTTTCCTACTGGTTGCGCTATCTGATTGAACCCTGACTGGCACCTGGCACTGGCAGCTCATCTGGAGCATCTGCTACTCCCTATGTTTGCTCTGGGGAAAAAAAAGACATTAGGACCCATAGGGTGAAAAGTCAGTCTAGAGACTAAGTGAAAAGGGAAACCAGAAAAAAGCAAAGAAAGTAAACAAACAAAGTGGGCCTTGACTCTGGTTCCAGAGGAGACAACTATTCATTGAGAATCCATAGCCACAAGCCATAGATTTACGGCCTATAGATTAGGACCCAAATTCACAGCAGGATATGTATGACTTTAACATTAAACATAATGAGATACCACTTCATATTCAGCAGACTAACTACATGTAAAAGCGAGAATGCCAAGTACTAGACAGAATATGGGGAAATGGGAGCTGTCATTCACTGTCTTGAACAATTTTGCATTATCTGTTAAAGTCATAGATGTATTTATCTTATTGGTTACAAATTTCGTTCCACTACTGAGTGGAATGAAATATCTATAAACCTTTGTATTAGGAAACGTGGACAAGAAGGGTCTTTTCAACATAATACATAATAGCGCAAGCCTGAAAGCAGTTCAGATCCACTCAAAGGAGATTAAATCAAGTGTGAAAGATTCATGAGATGGAGAATCTACAGAAGAGAAGATTAATGAATTACTGCTACAAGTCCTAGCAACCTAATATTGAGTAGCAAAAAGTATAAAATATGCATTAAGATTCCAAATCTCTTCTTGTCTTACTACATATTATCAAGACAAATCCGGGACTAGATCTCTGCTTACCCATGTCCTACAGCCAAGCTGTCAGTGCTTCAGATAAAGAGTGATATTCTATTTACAATTCTACCCAAAGATCCTAGGAAAAACCAGGCACGCAGAGGATACCTAGTGGATATTTGTTGAATGAATGAATAAATTTTGAACACAAGCATGTACGCCAGGAGCCAGACCCTGTATTTCCAGCCTAGATCCTAATGCATGAAATCCCAGACTCTGACCTTACCTGCCAGGACCTTTTTCTGCCATAGATGTCCCAGTAGCTGTTCTCATCTTATTTATCTGACCAGTGTTAATTCTTCCTCCCCCAGATTTCCAGAACAAAAGTTGTCACAGAGACTTCCATCTGACACCACTCAAGTCCCAGTGTGATCGCGTTCTCACCAAAAAGCCTTAGGGAAAGGAGCTTGTCATTGTTGATAAACCGAGGTTTTGAAATTTGGCCTGGATTTAATTCAGGTAAGCTATATTTTCCCACTGTTTACCATAGATTCCAGAAAGTTGATCTTACAGGAAAAAAAGAGCTTCAGCAGAGCTTATGAAACATCAGGCTTAGAAAAGCAAACAAAACTAGCTTAACAACTTAAGAAAAAGGTAGTTAAAATCAATCAAAGCAAAACCAAAATAGCATCGCATTAAAGGCCTGAAAAACAGAAATTAAGCCATATTGATAAGGAACATATTAAGACATTTGGACACTTTTCTATGTGGGAAACAAGAATGAGTGAAAGGACAGATTTTAGGAGAAATTAATTGATGTCTTTTCTCTCTTGAAGCACTAAGGTACTTTTAAATTACATCTTTCTTCAATATCTAGGGTGATCCTCTTTGAACATTACAAAAGCAGAATGCTTTATATATGGTAAAAGTGATGTTTTTTTCATCTAATCGTCTGGCAACATCAACTGACCTAAGTAATTCAGTCTGGCAACATCAGCTGACCTAAGCATGAAATGTATTTTAATGTGGCTTAATGACACCACTACTGTCAGTTAATTCCGTCCTCTCTGCAGGACAATATGGTATGAGAACACTGCAATTATCTGGTTCAGCAAGGCCAAGAACATTTCATTATGCCAAGATTTAAAAATTATAAATGTCGTCTGTAGTTTAAGAATATTCACAAGCCCATTAGCTACTCTTGAGTCTCTAGCTATTGTTTAAACATTGCATTACATGTATTGTCTGAGGAAGAGAGATGATCACACACTGTTGATACTTCCTCAATGTTTGGAAAAGGCATGTTTCTTTTTTCTTTCCATGAGTGACATACATATTAGGCACTAATATACTCTAGTTTCACCTTCATGGTTATGAAATACTCTTTGTCAGTTCCTTTTCGATGACTTACTGAATTCTTCGCACTGAACCCTCTGTTAGACACTGACTGGGGAGGGAATACCTATTCTAATAGGGCTTGTGAGAATGATTGATTAAACAAGGTTTATATTCAAGGAAGACATAAAAAGTAAACAGGAGGCTGTATATAGCTTCAGGTAGAATAGAACCGTGACTCATGAGCTTGGCTATATTCTGACACTAATTACATTGATGCTTTTGACAATTCTTTCCCTTCTCTAAGACACAACCACCTGTTTGGTGAAAGAAGGAAGGAAGCTTCATTAGGCGCCCTCAAAGGTTCTTCTGGCAGAGCTGTTCAATTCTGATACTCTGGGATACTAAGCAAGTATAAGAGAGCATCTCTTTTGTGAACTTCTCTACCAGATGCTCTCTTATACTTGCTTAGCATATCAAGGTAATAAGGTGAAGAAATTCTACCTGGTGGAAATTCCATCTGATGGATAAATTTCATCTGGTGGAGAAATTTGCAAGACAAAGATTGTTCTAAGGTAGCATTAATCAGAGAAGGTTCTTTAGAAGTGGAAAGTCTTGAGGTTGACCTAGAAGTATAACATGAAATGGGGTGACAAATATTTGTGATTGTGGTGTTGTATATGCCCTAATAGGGGACCATGATATTTGTAAGCCCTACTCTTTTCCTATCCATCCCTTCCATCTTCATGACTAAATATTTGCTATTCTCAATTCATTTGTAATTAACTCTGCCTCAGTAGGGGAGTTATGAGAAAGAGGTGTTCAAGGTGGGTAGATGAGGAATAGTTTCACTCATTTCACAGGGCAAGGATGCCGAGTTCACTCGATGTCCTAGTAACTTTCTCCACCATGTTGATGTTCTAGGGATTTAAAATGTATCAAATCACGAAGTGTTCCCCATCACCCCAGAGTGTAATAGCAACTGGGTAATTATCCAGGTGACTGAATCAATGACAAACAAGAGAACCCTAAATATTCACATTGAGACTAACTTATCTGTATTGATACCTTCATTACTCAACCCAGCCAGATGATACAGTTCATCCCTTTTCTTGGTACTTCCTAGAGGATTTAGCCAGTAAGTTATCTAATTTAGAACAAAGGTGCAGTAACTTACTAAAGTTAAGAATTTAAAGCAGTTGTCTGTTTTTGTGTTCAGAAAACATTTTAGATTCAAAAGCTTCTTATTGCATACGTGCTCTGCCAAGATGATAGAAGACACTCCCAGGGAAGTTGCTATCTGGCAGAGGGGCTGGGTGCAGTCGGTAAAGTTGCTTGTCCCCTTGTCCTTTCATTCTCCTGTTTGCGAAGCTCCAGTTCTGAGTCCCCCCACCCCACCCACCCTTTTCAGGATCCACCTTCCCTTACTCCCTCATCATCTGTTTTCCCTTTGAGGTCCATGGTTTCCAAATCCTTAAGACACATAAATAATATTATGGCTTCCTTTTGTTAACTCTCCCTCTGGCATTGTTTTCTTCTCTGAAGAAAGGAGAAATTACACCATATTTAAGAAACCATCCTGATTTCCAATCCCAATCAACGAATGCATGGTTTATTATCTCCTACACACTAAGAAGAATGTGGGGGTTGCAAGGAAATGACTCAGGTCCGTTTACTTCTGAAAACTACCTGAAACTATCTGGGACAAGGCCAAGAGGAGCAATTATTCAGATCATTCTTGGGGCTTAAGGGCAGGGAACACAGCTCAGCAAACTACAAACACAACACTGTGCAGTCAAAAGAGGCTTCACTGAATTCATCATCTGACAAGGTGTTGATATTTTTTTCAGTTTTTCTTCACACATTATTATTGGCATCATCAAACATTTAAATGTGCCTTCCATGTGCAGATGTGACAAGCTGTCTGCAATATTCCACACTAATGTATTGTAACACTGCTAATACCGAAAATCATTATTTATTTTAATTATTTACCTCGAGAATATTCACATGAGTTTTAAAAAACAATTCATTATGTCTTATGAGGATCATCAATTAATGTGTCAAAGATGTTTTTATTTTCTCCTCATTAAGAATATGCAGAGACTTGAGTATTGACAAGTGAAAGGGTTTATGTAAGCAACAAGAATGTACACTTTCTGGCAACAGAATACAGAAGAGATTTGAATGCCATGAAGATACTGAGAAAAAGAATACAGAGGAGATAGTAGACTTGAATAAGAATAGGTCATGTCTTAATAAAACAACCAAAAGAGCAAAACAGATTCCTCAACTCAGGAGGTCATTTGAATCACAATACCCTTTAATCCACAGGTTGGCTCCTTGGTTTCTGGAACTTTCTGCCTTCTGTAAACGATGTGCGGGTGGTACCCTCCCTCAGCCAGTGGATGATTCTTCACGGGCTCAATGAAAAAGTCTCCATGTGGTAGTTGGAAAAATCCAGTCTGTAAATAATTCAATAAGATGGATTAAAGACTTAAACATAGGACCTAACACCATAAAAATCCTAGAAGAAAACCTGGGCAAACCCTTCAGGACATAGGCATAGGCAAGGACTTCATGACTTAAACACTAAAAGCATTGGCAACAAAAGCCAAAATAGACAAATGGGACCTAATTAAACTCCAGAGCTTCTGTACAGCAAAAGAAACAATCATTAGAGTGAACCGGCAACCAACAGAATGGGAAAAATTTTTTTGCAATCTACCCATCTGACAAAGGGTTAATATCCAGAATCTACAAAGAACTGAAACAGATTTACAAGAAAAAACAAACACCACCATTCAAAAGTGGGTGAAGAATATGAACAGACACTTTTCAAAAGAAGACATACATGAGGCCAACAAACATATGAAAAAATGCTCATCATCACTGATTATTAGAGAAATGCAAATCAAAACCACATTGAGATACCACCTCACGCCAGTTAGAATGGCGATCATTAAAAAATCTGGAGACAACAGATGCTGGAGAGGGTGTGGAGAAATAGGAACACTTTTACACTGTTGGTGGGAGTGTAAACTAGTTCAACCATTGTGGAAGACAGTGTGGCACTTCCTCAAGGACCTAGAAATAGAAACTCCATTTGACCCAGCAATCCCATTACTGGGTATACATCCAAAGGATTATAAATCATTCTATTACAAGGACACATGCACATATATGTTCATAGTGGCACTGTTTACAATAGCAAAGACCTGGAACCAACCCAAATGCCCATCGATGATAGACTGGACAAGGAAAATGTGGCACATATACACCGTGGAATACTATGCAGCCATAACAAATGATGAGTTCGTGTCCTTTGTAGGGACATGGATGAATCTCGAAACCATCATTCTCAGCAAACTGACACAAGAACAGAAAATCAAACACTGCATATTCTCACTCATAGGCAGATGTTGAACAATGAGAACACATGGACACAGGGAGGGGAGCATCACACACTGGGGTCTGTTGTGGGAAGGGCCAAGGAAGGGACATTGGGGGTGGGATGGGGAGGTCAGGGAGGGGATAACATGGGGAGAAATTCCAGATGTAGGTGATGGGGGATGAAGGCAGCAAACCACATTGTCATGTGTGTACCTAAGCAACAATCCTGCATGATCTGCACATGTACCCCAGAACTAAAGTACAATTAAAAAAAAAAAAGGCAGCTTATTTTAACCAATTCTATTTTCATACAAAAAAACAAAGTGAAAAATTATATAGCTAATGAGGATCTCTGAAACTCCTAAGACCAGTGCTTTCATAGTCTGCTGTTTGATCTCATAGAAGAGTTACACTCAAATAATTTAGTGAAATATCTTTATAGTCAGGGTTATTAAATATTTGGGAGTCACGGATTCCTTTGTGACCTTATTGAACAAAAGTACACATAGACACATGTATCCAAAATGTAGCCTATAATTCTTCAGGTCCATGGATTCCTCTAAAACCCATTGCTGGATATCTATGGATCCCAAATGAAGAGCCAGTGTTTCCCAGTTGTTCTATTATGGAGTTGAGACCTATATCCCACACTCCATTGAAACTTTTAGAACATTTACCTGCATGGGGGTAGTCCAGCCACATATTCACACAACTGTTTGGCTAGCAGTGTTTAATGGCATTCTTTACTCGAGAAAACAAAGAAACATAATGCAAAAGTCCTTGATCTGAGACTGAGTTTCAGGGGTCTAGAGCAGAAAGCCCTCTGTCAGTTTCTAGGGAAACAGAGATCTCCTTTCACAGATATGAAAATCAGTGATATGCTCCAGAACACTGGCCAATGAGTAACTCCTTTTAGAAGTCAAGTCTAGAAGTGTTATAAACTACAACTCTCTTGTCCTTTTAGGAAAATGTTTAGTGCCCATTTGAGGTGTTTAGAAAACTGTTTCGCTAATGATCTCCTAAGATGGGTTTAACTCTCAGGGTCAGACCTGTCCTGAGAGGTCAAAGAAGGATACCGACCCTGCCCTCAAGGTTTACAACCCAGCCAGGAAGACAAGGTTGATATTTATTTACCAGTAAGAAAGGGAACAGCAACGCCTGGATACTTTTTTGCTGAAAAGGACTCAGTGTTCACCCAGCCCATGGCCTCTGGTGGCACTGGGCCTAGAGCCCAGACCCGGAGTCCTGTGTGACACAGCCCTTCTTCACACAACACAGCCCTCACTGGAGCGGCACTTCCATGGGTGCTGTGGATTTCAGCGCTGTGTTTCAGAGGCCAGTGAGAGTGGCTGCTTTAGACAGCGAAGGCAAGATTGAACGTCTACAGACTCCAGAATACTTGGCACAGCTGTAAAGCCATGAGAGGACCTCTCCAAATTATTATTTCTTGTTGCTGGTTTGCGAGAGACAGTTTTTTCTCATTCAATACACAGCCAAAATCGTAAGTCAGCAGAAAGTAGAAGTCAAGAGATTATAGAAGCCTCAGAATAAAGAGAGGTGGGAATAGAATCACTGGGAAGATTCTCCCAGCATACCCTACCCTCTGCTGTGATGCCTAAGTGGCTTCCATGAAGCCAATGAAGAGAGTGACCCTTGATGTCATCAATTCATGAAGATTTTGCATATCAGTCTGGGCAGCCCTAGTAACTCATGTGGTTTGAGGAAATATGGACTGAAGCCAGGAAGACATCGGTGTATTTGCCTGGTAGTCACCATGTGCCAAGCCGGTGTTAGGGATACAGCAAAACAACAGAGCCGGTCCCTCTGCCCTAAAACAGCGCTGTCCAACAGAACTTCCTGTGGTGATGAAGATGTTCTCTACCTGCACTGTCCAGTTTGGGAGCCGCTAACCCATGTGACTGCTGAGCACTTGAAATACAGCTAATGCAACAGAGAAACCGAATTTTTAATTTTATTTTAATTTAATCATCTTAAATTTAAGTGGCCACAGGCAGTTAGTGGCTCCAATATTGGGCAGCTTATTTGTAGAGATTGGCCAAGTAAGGAAAGAGAGAGATTCATAATCATAAGCATATTCATCTATGGTGATGAGAGCTGTCATCAGGGCCAATTAAGATTCCCGTTCTCTCTCCCTCTTTTCTTCTTTTTCCCTTTCATTCTCTTTTTTTCCTTCTTTCTCTCTTTCTCTTTCTTTCTTTTCTTTTCTTTCTTTAAAAAAAAAAAAAAATGAACTGCAAAATGTGACCTATTTCACTATAATCGTTTGGTTTTCATGAGCAAATACATCAGGAGCCAGATTGGGAACACCCGTGAACTGCACACAGGCTTCAGAGAATCCGTAGAAACACCTGCATATAAAAAAATGCAACTTTCACCAAAATTAAAATGACTCATTGGGAATAAATGTGACAGGATAAGGGCTATGTGAGGCGGCTGCCACTGTCCTCAGGACAGAATGGACAGGGAACGGATGTTCCAGCAGGAAGCTGGGATGGGGGCTGTGATCACATAGAATTAGAAGCTGGGTTCCAGATCTAGAGGGAGTTGTACCCCTCAGAGCCCTGAAATATCAACCTCCACGTCCCTCCCCCATCTCAGATGCTTTTTGAAGGAGTCTAATCACATACTCTGGCTGGCAGCTCAGAATCCAAGTGGTGGGAAAAAATATACCTTTGTCAGAAAATGGACAAAGTGGGTTCCAAAAGAATATAGGATCCAAATCTTTTAACAGGGTTTAATAGAAACAGCATGAGCTGTGCCATCTTGGTCCAATTGCTTAACACACTGAGCCCCAGTTGTCTCATCTGCGAGATGGAGCCAAATCTGTTTTAACTTGCAGGGTTATGACTGTCAGAGACACTGTATATAAAATGCCTAACAGAGGTCTTGGCATATAGTACTTCCTAAATAAATGCACAGTGGCTCATTTCATCCTAGCATCATCTACGGCAAGCACCTTTTAAAGTGGTGCTTTAAAAGCAAGTACTCTAGAGTCCATTTGCTTGACTCAACTCTTAGCTGCAAGTAACTTAACTTCTCTAGGCCTCAGTTTCCTCATCTGATAAATATGAATACCGACAGTAACTTATTAACTTATTAAAAGATGTCACATGGATTAAATGAATCAGTGTAAAGTGCTTAGATGAGTATCAGTACATAGTAAATAAGTGTATTGGGCTATTAGCTATTATGCTAATATGCTATTATGATAGTCTAAGGAATGCCTGGGCCACAAGTTACAGGTTTCTGTAGAAAGAGACAGAGGCATTTTTCAAAAGCTATCCCCTGCCAGGTGGGTGAAATGCAAATAGGCAGAGAGGTGCTGCCCACCCAGACAGATGGGAAAAAGGCTAGGGTGGCAGTGATCCTGAGCCATCGCTAGGCTGCAAGAAGGGGCCACACTCTGACATTCAGCCTCTGGGCATAATGGACAAAAGCAGGACTCCTTCAGCAGGAGTATGAAGTGAAGTTGATGGCAGGCAGGCAATGGAGCAAGTTGTTCTCAGGAAAGCAACGGCAATGGGCTTGCCTGAGGACTGGAGAGGAGGATGTGGATTTGTGCAAGGGGATAAAAGGCTCCCACAAAAGTAAAACTAAAATTGACAGATGTCAGTGTCACTAAAATTCTGAGCAAAAGGAGGAAGGGCTGAACGGATGGACAGGGCAGGCAGGATCTGATGGTAGGAGGCTGGAGAGAAGGAAGCGAGACAGAACTGCTCATTTGTAGCTGTCACGGGGATTTGTCAGCCTCTGAGTTGATAAAGCCAGGAGGTGGGACACACCCTGACATGCTCAACTCACAGTCCAGCTTCAGATACTGGCAGGATAAGGAGAAGGCACTATATATGTCAATTCCAATGCTCTCTCTCTCCTCGTGGCCATGGAAGTAACTTTCTCGCAACTGTAAAGTTTGTGGGTCTCACCAACAAGCAGGGAGGGAGGAGAATTCTTCTCCTCTAGGGAGAGGCCTGCCCTTAGTTATCACAAAATAGATCAGCTGATACCCCACTAACTGAGGGAGAAGCAGTGGTGACTGAGTCTGGAAAAATGTGAGCGGGGACGGAATTTATCAATTTCTCTTTTTTCCTTTTTGATAGAGTCTTAGAGCTGGAAGCCACGGCCGAGGCATCTAATTAAGCCTCCAGCACATCCCAGGCATCTTCTCGGCCTGAGAAACTGGTTCTTAGGGCATCTATTGGGCAGAATCAAGGAGATTTCTTCAAAGGAATTAGAGCTGAAACCTTCAACAGACTTAATTTCCAAGTCTCTAAATCAACCATGGATGTCAAGTCCTGGCCTGCTGTATTTCCTGCTGGAAGCAGAGTTTATAGCATGGTTTGTTTTTCTCTAGTAAAAGAAGTCTGACTTTGGAGACAGGCTAAGTTCAGCACTCAATTCCAGCATTAATGAGCAGTGTAGCTTTGCACAAGTAATTTTGTTTCTCTGAGCCTCAGTGTCCTCATCTGTAAAACGATGATGACAAAATGGTTTTTGCTGACAAGAACTAAATGAGGTAATTCATGAAAATGACTCCAAACAGTGCCAGCCTTCAGTCACTCCTCTGTCTCTGTGGATGTCCTCAAGTTAATGGACAGCAGCTCAACTCTTCCCTGTGACTAAATCGGTCATTTCCTCATCCTGAAGTACGGTTAACACCGTTGTTTATTTCTGGAAGTACTCAGTTTTTGGTTTTAGAAGAAAACTGTCTCCTCACATATTTATTTCTGGAAGTACTGAGTTTTTGGTTTTAGAAGAAAACCTTCTCCTCACATAAGGTTAGAAAAGTTGCCTTTTAGTTAATTATCTTTGTTTCTCACTTGATGGCACTTGGAACTGAGTGCATTTATTTCATTATAATTCCCAAGAGCTGTTCCCAGAGTCACAAACTATTGTTCCCACAGAAAAAAAGAGTAAGTCATTGATAGACAGCCATTCAGTCCAGTAACATGGACCCACTTGTCCAGGGGTTCTCTAGTTTTAGTGTGCAACAGAATCATATGGAGAGCTTGTTAAAAATGCGTATGCCCAGCAGCCCTGCACAGAGATTCAGTAAATCTAGTGTGAGGCCCAGGAATCTGCACTGTAACAAGCATCCTGAGGTTTCTGTCATAGATAATCCATGTACCACACTTTGGAAAACACTGAATGCTTCTATCATGTGTGCTTAATTATTTTCATCTCCCCACCCCACAGGCTCAACTGGCATAGCATTAAGGATATAGAGAAGTACTAGCAGTGGCCCCAATTAGCACTTAGCTGACCTTCGTCAAAAGAAGTTCTAACTATGACAATTGTTGATTGCAGTCTGTGAAGACTATTTCCCTGAATTCAAGGTTCACAACGTCTATAACACCTTGGCAGACTAGGATGACAAAAAGTGCAAAAAAAAAAGATTTATAAAACATTCCAGTAAGTCGGCACCCTAGATAAATAAATGCTTTGCATTTGAAATGTAAAATAAATGTGAAATTATTTCATATCAAGAAGAAAATGGGCATTCTGAAAGAAGCTGGCTTGACATACATGCTCACGAACTCGACAGGACATCTTGAAAATTAAGGCATTTTTATCACATCTCAAACCATGCATTTCTGGATAAGCCAACAAAATCAAGAAGCGTTAAGAGACACCGTAGCATCCAAACAGCTCATCAGAACTTCTAACACTGTTCTCAGGGACAAAGGTGGGAGACCCATAAATGACACCACCTGAAAATATGGCTCTTTGCAGCGCTGAGCAAAAGGAGGGATGCCAGCATCTTCTGATCATTTTTGACTACTTATCTTCTACCCAATAATCTTGTATCAGAAAAGTTTTCTGCTTCTCATAATTTATCTGTCTTTGCTTTGTGTGTGTGTGTGTGTGTGTGTGCTTCTAAGCAGCAATCCACATACCCACATTTGCCATGTCTTAACAGAAAATAAGGTTTCCGACTAAAAGGAAGGGGAAAAATTGCTAGCACATCGGGAGTCCAGGAAGCATGTTATTAGGGAGAACAATGGGAGAGAACCTGCTTCCAGAAGTGAAAGCACTTTCCCCATGGGAAGCAAAAAGCCATTATGGCGGATTTAGTCTTGACACAGCACTACCTTTTCATGACACCCCAATAGCTCACCATTTTCTTTTCTTTTTCTTGAGACAGAGTCTCACTCTGTTGCCCAGGTTGGAATGCAGTGGTACTATCTCAGCTCACTGCAACCTCCGCCTCCTGGGTTCAAGCAATTCTCCTGCCTCAGCCTCCTGTAGCTGGGACTACAGGTGTGTGCCCCCATGCCTGGCTAATTTTTTGTATTTTTAGTCAAGATGGTGTTTCACCATGCTGGCCAGGATGGTCTCAACCTCCTGACCTCATGATCCGCCCACCTTGGCCTCCCAAAGTGCTAGGATTACAGGCGTGAGCCACTGCGCCTGGCCAGCTCACCATTTTCACACCAGAAACCATCCTTCACTGGAAGGACATAAAGCCCTTCCTGGACTGAGGAGAACATGGCCCTGGCCCTTCTTCTCCCACCCTGATGGGCAAGGATCCCTGATGAGGGAGTGCTCCCACCCTGGAAGGAGCATAGCCAGGCAAGGCTGTTGCCATGGCCACGCAGTGACCATCCTCCTCACTGTGAAGGCTTCACACACCGCATTCCAGGGATGTTTAACAATGACCTGGGGCAGAGGGAATGTCACCTCTGATGGCTTAATGATGGGCATAGGCTAACCAGGAGGAATTTGGTAGTGTTGATTTCACTAAGAATCACAGCAGAGAAAGGATCGTGAAATGAAGAGGAGGTCTAGCGTGAGATGTTAGAGACATAAATGAGGACATTAATAAATATTTATATCTGCATCATGTCTCTAAAACAAAAAGACAAAGAAAGCTTTGCCTTCCCACAGGGTCTTTCTTTAAAGAATATGTCCACATTCACTGTCTCCATTTTCTATGGCCCAGTAATGTCATAATTATGGCAGAATAAATTCATTTTAGTTATATGTAACCCCCCCCCACTACCCTGTAAGGAGAATAGGTCTGAGTAACTGTAGTATTTTTCACCTGGGGGCAATCAAAATCTTCCATCCTTGAAGGCAACATTAAAGTGGTGGTGGAGAGGAGCTGAGAAAGCCGGAAATAATCATGTTTAAGAAAGAAGGGGGCTGGGCACCATGGCTCACACCTATAATCCCAGAATCCTGGGAGGCCAAGGTGGGTGGATCACCTGAGGTCAGGAGTTTGAGACTGGTCTGACCGATATGGTGAAACCCCGTCTCTACTAAAAATACAAAATTAGCCGGGCATGGTGGCGTGTGCCTGTTGCCCCACCTACTCAGGAGGCTGAGACAAGAGAATTACTTGAACCTGGGAAACGGAGGTTGCAGTGAGCCGAAATCGTGCTACTGCACTCCAGCCTGGGCAACAGAGTGAGACTCTGTCTCAAAAATCATAATAATAATAAAATAAATTTAAAAAATAAAAGAAAGAAGGGAAAAGTAGGAGTCCTGGAAATAACCCAGGTACAGAGAAAAAGGTGCCCTGGGGACGATAAGGCCAGAAGGGGAAAAGATTCGTAGAGGAAGATTCACCAGCTGGAGGTCAAAGTGAAAGATCTGCAGGAAGAAACTGGGGATTCTTCCCTGGAGCACGATGGGAACTGTACAACATAATCTCCTTTACCATTTTTAACTATGACATCTTCAGTAAAGGATCCGTTGTTCTCTAGTACTTCAGTGTGACTAGCAGTGCTGTGTCCTCCTTCCAGGATGGCACAGGGAGAAAGAGAGAAAGGAGCTGAAGCCATACATGCCAGGAACCTCTTTCTCTCTTTAAGTAGGAGGTAAGATCATCTGCTTAAGGCAAGTAGGACGGGCACCTGGGAAACTGCTCTGAGGAATGGGAGACAGAACTGACCTTTTATGCAGCCAGGTTGAAGGCTCAGCTGAGACTGTGAAAAACAAGTCAAGGGAAATGACAAAGAAAGCAGATGCAAAGGGAGTGGTGCTCAGAAAGGAGACTGTTAAATTTCGAGCACTTAGAATTTGTAAAGCAAGCCTGGTGTGGCAGGCTGAATATAGTCCCCTGAAGCTGTCCACGTCCTAAACTCTGGAACCTGCGACTATCTCTTTTTAAAAAATTATTATTATTTATTATTTATTTTTTTATGGTACTTTAGGTTCTGGGGTACATGTGCAGATCATGCAGGATTGTTGCATAGGTACATACATGGCAATGTGGTTTGTTGCCTCCATCCCCCTGTCACCTATATCTGGCATTTCTCCCCCATGTTATACCTTCCCAAACTCCCCAACTCCCCCGCTGTCCCCTCCCCCTGGCCCCCCCCCCCAACAGACCCCAGTGTGTGATGCTCCCCCTCCCTGTGTCCATGTGTTCTCATTGTTTAACACCTGCCTATGAGTGAGAACATGCAGTGTTTGATTTTCTGTTCTTGTGTCAGTTTGCTGAGAATGACAGTTTCCAGATTCATCCATGTCCCTACAAAGGACACGAACTCATCATTTGTTATGGCTGCATAGTATTCCATGGTGTTTATGTGCCACATTTTCCAAGTTCTAGCCAGAGCAATCAAGCAAGAAAATAAAATAAAGGGTATTCGATTAGGAAAGGAGGAAGTCAAATTGTCCTATTTGCAGATGACATGATTGTGTATTTAGAAGACCCTGTCATCTCAGCCCAAAATCTCCTTAAACTGATAAGCAACTTCAGCAAAGTCTCAGCATACAAAATCAATGTGCAGAAATCACAAGCATTCCTATAAACCAATAACAGACTAACAGAGAGCCAAATCATGAGTGAACTCCCATTCACAATTGCTACAAAGAGAATAACATACCTAGGAATACAACTAACAAAGGATGTAAAGGACCTCTTCAAGGAGAACTGCAAACCACTGCTCAGGAAATAAGAGAGGACACAGACAGATGGAGAAACATTCCATGCTCATGGATAGGAAGAATCAATATCATGAAAATGGCCATACTGCCCAAAGTAATTTCAATGCTATCCCCATGAAGCTACCAATGACCTTCTTCACAGAACTGGAAGAAACCACTTTAAATTTCATATGAAATCACAAAAGACCCCACAGAGCCAAGACAATCCTAAGCAAAAGAACAAAGCCAGAGGCATCATGCTACCTGACTTCAAACTATACTATAAGGCTACAGTAATCAAAACGGCGTGGTACTAGTACCAAAACAGAGATATAGGCTAATGGAACAGAACAGAGATCTTGGAGGCAACGCCACACATCTACAAACATCTGATCTTTGACAAACCTGACAAAAACAAGCAATGAGGAAAGGATTCCCCTGTTTAATAAATGGTGTTGGGAAAACTGGCTAGCCATGTGCAGAAAGGAGAAACTGGACCCCTTCCTGACACCTTACACTAAAATTAACTCCAGATGGATTAAAGACTTAAACATAAGACCTAACACCATAAAAACCCTAGAAGAAAACCTGGGCAAAACCATTCAGGACATAGGCATAGGCAAGGACTTCATGACTTAAACACCAAAAGCAATGGCAACAAAAGCCAAAATAGACAAATGGGACCTAATTAAACTCCAGAGCTTCTGTACAGCAAAAGAAGCAATCACTAGAGTGGACAGGCAACCAACAGAATGGGAAAAATATTCTGCAATCTACCCATCTGAAAAGGGCTAATATCCAGAATCTACAAAGAACTAAAACAGATTTACAAGAAAAAAGCAAACCCATCCAAAAGTGGGCAAAGGATATGAACAGACACTTTTCAAAAGAAGACATTTATGCAGCCAACAAACATATGAAAAAATGCTCATCATCACTGGTCATTAGAGAAATGCAAATCAAAACCACATTGAGATACCATCTCACACCAGTTAGAATGGCAATCACTAAAAAATCTGGAGACAACAGATGCCAGAGAGGATGTGGAGAAATAGGAACACTTTTACACTGTTGGTGGGAGTGTAAATTAGTTCAACCATTGTGGAAGAGAGTGTGGCTATTCCTCAAGGACCTAGAAATAGAAATTCCATTTGACCCAGCAATCCCATTACTGGGTATATGCCCAAAGGATTATAAATCATGCTATTATAAAGACATACGCACACATATGTTCATTGCGGCACCTGCCAATATCTTGACATAGCAGAAAAGAGTTTGCAGATGTGATTATGTTAAGGATCTTGAGAAGGGGAAATTGTCCTGCACCATCTGGGTTGATTGGTGTAATCAGAAGGGCCCTTCTAAGAGGAAGGCAAGAGGATCCGTGTGACTGGGAGATGAAGTGACAGGGGCAAGAGGTTAGAGTGATGTGACGAAGGAGTCAGGAGCCAAGGTGACCTCTAGAAAATGAAAAAGGCAAGAAAACAGACTTTCCCCTGAACCCTCCCAAAGGAAGGTAGCCCTGGCAATGCTTGATTTTTTTACTTCTGACCCCCAGGATTGGAAGAGAATAAATGTGTGTTGGTTTAAGTCACTTCCTGGTGATTTGTGAAAGCAGTCCTAGGAAATTAATATACCCTAGCGAGTGGTCATGGAAATGGATCACCAAAGCAGACCCATTCAGGGAAGTCAAGGGAAGGGAAGTCAAGGAGGCTAAAAGTCCATGACATTAAGGCATTGGCCATGACCCACAGTATAAAGTACATTTCATGTCACAACCAGTTCACATGCAAACAAATGTTTCAGGAAGCAATGCTTCCACCTTTTCTTACGTGGGAGGCATTCTGATGTATTCCATTCTGTGTCACTCTATTTCATTTATTTTAAATTCTGGTTCCAGATTCAAAACTATTGATATGGAGTGGAGAGCTTGGGGCTTTAGAGCTGATGTGGATCTGAGTTCTTTTTCTGATTTCTGTGTGCTTTTCCTGTGTGACCTTGGTCAACTAGGTTGATGGATGGCTGAGTCTCAGACCCTTCATAGGAGAAACAGGGAATGCATACTTGATACAACTGTTAAGAATCAAGGAAATATTACGAGGAAGCACCTACAGGGCTATAGTGCCTGGCACATAGCATTCATTAGGAAACAATATTGGCTTCTTTTATAAAACCAGATAATCCTAGCACTGTAAGACTGCAAGGGCTTGGTTTTCAGCTGCTACAGGAACTGCCTTCTCCAATACACTTGTCCACACATACAAATGCATTTCCAGCTATGAGAGACTCTTTCTCAAGTCATCTGTGATTGCTAAACTACTTTAATTATTAGAAATCTCTTCCCTTTATGGTATGAAAAATCTGCATGCTTATAATTTCTGTTCATCATCTTAGTTCTGCCTTCTGGAATTATACCTGAAAAGGTCTAATATCTTTTATACATAATATCTCCTTAAATAGATTGGATGACATTTATCATGTGCCACTAAGATTTCTCTTTCCACGTTAAATGCTTCCATTCCTTTCAACCATTTTCCTATGTGAGAGGCATTCTGATGTATTCCATTCTGTATCACTGTATTTCATTTATTTTAAATTCTGCTTCCAGATTCAAAACTATTGCCATGGAATGGAGAGCTTGGGCTTTAGAGCTAATTTCCCATTATGCTAATTATTCAGCAGTCTGGTCATTCTTCTTGAAACATACTAGAGCTTGTCATTATTCCTCTTGAAATAACATCAGAACTGAACATTGAGAATCCAGCACTCCAATGCCATCAGCTTTGAAAAAATAAAAGAGTGGAAAAGAATAATTTTTTTCCTACACAAGAATTAAATTCTTCAGGGATAAGATTAGTAAGGCAAAACTTTGGTCTAATAAGGACTTACTTCTTTTGCTAGGACTTAACCAAAAGATCTACTTTCTCTATGGCAGATGGGGTGGGGTCCAGGAAATGAGCTTTAAAATTAGGAAAAATATATAGCAACAACATTGAAGATAGAATGGCTTAGTGCTTCCTAATGTTTGATGATTGTTTTTCTTAAACAAGGCCCCATTAGAGTTCAATTCCCACCCCTAGGCATCTTCATTAGTGTTCAACTCCTAACCCACCAGCACCCCCCAATTCTTAATTCTCTCAGCATCCAAGTTGCCTGCAAATAGTTTAAAGCAGTGCTATTCTGCATGTGAACATAACACACCAAAACCAACCCACTGCAAACCGTCCCAGTCTGCAAGTGAGGCAGGGACGCCTGGGGTGTTAAATTACAGGGGAAAGTTTGATTTAAAGAATATATGTGAATGATCTGTCTTCTTTTTCCCAATGTTTTATTTTGCGAAATTTTTAAAATATAGAAAACTTAAAAATAGACACACATATGCACTCCACTGCTTAGATTCAACAAGCATTTTTCCACCTTTGATTTCTAACATATATGGTCAATCATTTGAAGGTAACTTGCAAACATCATGGCAATTTAACCCTAAATACGTCATCAGGCAAGCCTTAAGGACCAGACATTCTCCTGTATAACCACAGTTCTGTTACTTCACCTGAGAGAATTAGTAAATATGCCACAGTTAAAATCACCGTATTTTCATTCCATGTTCAAATTTCTCAAATTGTCCCCAAAACATCTTAGTTTTGCATGGTTTCTCTCTTTGTTTGTAATCAGGAATCTAATCAACTTTAACATATTGCATATTCGTACAATTTTATTTTGGAATATTTTCATACTTACTTCAAGCACATTAAAAAGCATAATATTTCTTAAAACTGAAATGTACCCTCCATTTTTCGGTAACCTTAACCCTGATCAAGGCAATGTTCTTGGAGATGAACTTGCTGGAAGCAAATGACAGCCTGTCTGACACTTAAATCATGACCCCCAAATCGCTGATGAAGAACATTGTTAAGCAGAGTCCGAAGGTATAACTAATAATCTGTGACCACAGAAAAAGCATCAAGATAAGGCTATTGTCTCTTTATGCTTTGTCTATAATTTCTAAATGTGTTATCAACCAAAAAAACAGTAATTTAAAAAGTATTTGCCAGTGGTTTTCTCTATGTGACACACTTAATTTCATAAGATTAAAATATAATCCTTTGAATCTCTTTCAAATGATGTGATGAAGTGTTCACTGTCTTGAGAGTCTTTGATTTAAATTTAGATATAGCAGGAAACACCCTTTTGTTTTAGCCATAGGTTATTACAATCAAGTAAATCTTCAGTTGTTTTGTCTATAATTCCTCAGTCTGTAATTCGTTAAGTCTACATCTGAAGCTATCTACAAACATCTTCCTGTACAGAATTCCCAGTAGTTTAATCTTCCCTCCAGGAGGGGGAACTTAACTGCCCCCTGTGTTTTGTGACTTGGTTTCATAGGGTAGAATATTAAAAGAGAAGGAAAAAAGTTACTTTACAATGAGGAAGCATGGCAGGCACTACTTAAACCACGTAACAAGGTTAGCATCAAGTCTTACTGATACATGTGCCCTTGGTATGACATGATGAGAGTAGCATTTTATCTCTGCTGTGCTCTTCTCCAAAACCCATCACCCCAGTCTAACCAGGAGAAAAAACCATAGACAAATCAAATATAGGAGGATACCCATACGTCAGGCTAAGGAGACATGACAATTAAATGTAATATGGTACTCTGGATAGACTTCTGGAAAAGAAAAAAATAACATTAGGGGAAAACTAGTGAACCCTAAATAAAGTGTATAATTTAGTTACTAGTAATGTACCTATGTTGGTTCCTTAGTTTTGACAAAAATAATTTAATATCATAAGGTGTTAACAGTAGGGGAAACTAGGTGTCAAGTACACAAAGGCTTTCTGTACTATTTTTTTTTTTTTTTTTTTTTTTTTTGAGACAGAGTCTCGCTCTGTCACCAGGTTGGAGTGCAGTGGCGTGATCTTGGCTCACTGCAACCTCCACCTCCTGGGTTCAAGCAATTCTCCTGCCTCAGTCTCCTTAGTAGCTGGGACAACAGGTGTACACCAC
The DNA here is from genome assembly GCA_036589455.1 of Ateles fusciceps. Lineage (NCBI taxonomy): Eukaryota > Metazoa > Chordata > Mammalia > Primates > Atelidae > Ateles > Ateles fusciceps. The sequence continues at coordinate 9,130,195 of JAZHEH010000572.1, read as the reverse complement.
CATGCCCTTGCTAATTTTTTTTTTGTATTTTTAGTCGAGACAGAGTTTCACCATGTTGGCCAGGATGGTCTCAATCTTCTGACCTCGTGATCGGCCCACCTCAGCCTCCCAAAGGGCTGGGATTACAGGCGTGAACCACAGTGTCCGGCCTCTCTGTACTATCTTCACAGCTTTTCTTTAATTCTAAAAATAGTCTAAAATTTTAAAAGTGTACTTTTTAAAAAAGGGAAGTACAAAGAACTTATTCTTTTTTTATTAGTATTAACATTGACAGAAGGTTGATCCCAATCAAAGTCTGGAAATGGAAATTTAAAATTATCCCATAGTAAAATTGTGCAATTACTCTATCAATATGGTAATTTCATCATATCATGGTCAAACAGACACTGTGGGAAAGTGAGGACTGCATCTGCCTTTCAGAACAATATGCACTGAGAGCCTCAGAAATATGTACTTATGATCCCAGCACTCTGTCGTAAAATCATCTCTGAAAGAACTGATCCAAAATAAGGAAGTCAGCTTGTACACAAAGATACATATCCATCACTGCATTATGATAAGGATGAATACTAGAAAACAAACTAATGACCAATAATAATTGCCTGGGAAACAAACTGCACATCTACACAATGGGATGTAATGCAGCAAAATAAAATACGTGTTCCATTTGTAATGACATGAAAAAATGTTCATGATATAAGCTTAAATGAAAGAAAATTGTATGTTCAACATGATCCCAACTTTGCAGAAATAAATAGAAAATACAGGAAAGAAATATATATGTTTTAATATTAATCACAGTCATTCCTGAATGGTTGGATAAAGGTCCTTTCTGTTTCATACTTTCAGTGAACATTCTGAACTTGTCACATTAGATATATATTTCTTTTATACTAAAAATAAAGTTATTTTCAAAGCACTTGGTAGTACTTTTCTTTGTATAATTAGATTACAATTAATTTTTATTTTCCTCTTTGTGCCTTTTCGTATTTATCCAATCTCTATATTAGCTGTGTTATTTTATATAGCCAGACAGAATGTATTAAATGTCTTATTAGACTTTTCTAAATTCAGTAGTTTGAATGGTAACATATTTTAGCTAAAAAAAAATTTTTTTCAGGATACTAAGTGATATATACAAATAACTTGGATGTTTTAGGGATATTTGTTCATTTAGGAAGCATGATATTAATTGAAGTTTTAAAAAATACATTCTGTTCCTAACAGCCAGTCATCAGTTTGTGTAATTACATTGCTAATTAGAGGTCCCCAGGTAAAGCGGCTGAAGGCAGGGGAAGAGAAAGGAGAGAACATGATAGGGAGGAAGAAAGAGAGAAGCAAACTACACCAGGAAGGAAGAGACAGGGTAAAAAATAACAGAAGTGCGAAAGGTGAGTCAGGAGAAGATGGAACAAGAGCAAGGGAAAAAAAGGGAAGAGATGAAGAACAAATATGTACCTCTTTCAAATCTAGGAAGTAGGAAATTGGAAATTACATGAAATAAGCTCACTAACAGGCAACAGTACTGGGTGAGAGATGGTCATAATCAGTAGATAAACCAACAGAATTAGAATTGGCACACATTTTGTATAAAAGTTTTTAAAGTTGCTAAAAGAAATGCCCTGGGGAGGCAGCCATTCAGGCCGAGGTTAGTTGGTAAAGAACAGCCAACAGGAATACTGTGCTGGGCAAGAGGACATTCAGGCGCCTCCACGCTGCAGAAGTGGGCTGTGCTGTTACTGGTGTTGCTCTCGGCCTCCAGTTCCAACTGTACTGACTTTATTCAGTCATTCAAACATTTACTTCATTCATGGCAAAAGAGGAAGACCAGACGAGGCAATAATTTTTGAAATGCATATCTCTAAAGTCAAAGGGGTGATTTTTAATACCTCTGCTAGCTACAGAGAAATAATAACATCATTAAGTGTTCAGAGGCATAAAAGTTATCAAAATCACTGTTTCAAAAGCCCTTTTAAATCATAAGAAAAATTATTATTTTATAGATGTTTGATTTGCCAGGAGATTAGTTTTCAATCGTATTTAAATAATGCAACGGAGTTGTATTGTGCATGTTCTCAACTTTTAGGTATATGAAAATTTAATATGTAGTGATTGTACAGAACATATTCATGTCTGTTTTATAGGACTTATAGCTTGATTTTATTATTCCAAATAATTTAAAAGGTTTTAATGTCCATGTCTTTTATAGTATTTGTGAGTTTTAGCTATAATTTATTTGGTTCAAATATTCTTTATGGAAAAATAGAATCCCAGTTATTACCATGTTCATGAGCATGTGGCATGATTAGAAACTACTTGAATCGTTATATACTAAAATGCACACTGTTAAAAGGAGACAACTAGAAAATAAGACAAGGTATGTTTGGTAGGCGAAATAAGAGCCCCCGCAAAAGATGTCCATTCCCTAATTCCCAGAACCTGTGACTATGTTAGATTACATGGTAAAGGGGGAATTAAGGTTGCAGATGAAATTAAAGTTGCTAATCAGCTGACCTTCAGATAAGGAGATTAGCCGGGATTATCAAGGTAGGACTGAGTTAATAAAAAAGATTGTAACAGCCAGACAGAGGCACAATAGTAACAACCAGAGAGATGTCAGTATGAGAAAGACTTGGGCCAATGTTGCTGTCTTGGAAGATGGAGAAATGGACGAGTGACTTCTAGAAGCTGGAAAAGCCAGGAAACTGACTCCCAAGAGGGTCTCCTTCGAAACTCCCAAGAGTCTGCAGAAGAAATACAGCCCTGCCAACACTGATTTTGACTCACTGAGACCTGTTTCAATCTACTGATTTCCAGAACTGTAAGACAGTAAGTTTGCATTGTTTTGAAACCCCACAGCTAAAGCAGCCTGGTTCATATATCAAGGGCAAAAGGAGGGACCATGCCAATCAGAACTGGGTGCCAGCTCTTAATAGAAGTGACCTAATCCAGACAAAAGCTAGTGTCCAGCCTGAGAGGATAGAAAGGACTAACCTTGCTCCCTGGAAATTTCAGCTACTTAATCCAGACTAAGGCCTCTGAAAGACTTAAAAGTTAGTCCACATTATTCACTTTCATCAATTACAGACAGTGATGTTGCGAGTCCATCACAGCCCCAAAAGCTGACAAAATCAGCCCAAGAACTACTTGGAATAAAATGCCAAGTTTGGCAAAGTTGAAATACAATTATTTTTCTTCCTTCTTTTTTTTTTGTGACGAAGTCTTGCCCTGTTGCCTAGGCTGGAGTGCAGTGGTGTGATCTCGGCTCACTGCAACCTCCACCTCCCAGGTTCAAGCAATTCTCCCACCTCAGCCACCTGAGTAGCTGGGATTACAGGTGTGCACCACCATGCCTGGTTAATTTTTTTTGTATTTTTAGTCAAGACAGGGTTTCCCCATGTTGGCCAGGCTGGTCTTGAACTTCTGACCTTGTGACCTCGGCCTCCCAAAGTTCTAGGATTATAGGTGAGAGCCACCATGCTGGCCAAAATACACTTATTTTTCTACTGGGAAGAAAAATCAGAACTAGAAAGCCTTAAGATATTTTGTTGATTTGGGACACTTAGGTCAAATGTAAGGGGTAAAAGGCATGACCAAAAGGAATCTGGTCAAGCAATCAGGAGATGCACAGTTGTACCCTGTTGTGAGACCTTACGTAAGTCACCAAACTTTTTGTGTCTCAGGTTTTGCAGCTGAAAAATGGAAATTATAACACCTGTCCTGCCTTCCTCCCATGGGTATGGTAAAAGGCAAATAAAACTATATGCATGACTCTACAAGTAAAGTATGTATATATGGCTCTATCATTTTCAGCTTAATAATCACAATAAACTATTTTGCTGCAAATCACAATGGTGCTCTACAAATGATTTTCTTTAGAAAAATCTCCTGTCTGGGGATGGTGGTTAGTGGCTTTTTAATAATGTAATGGTCTCTCTAACAAAGTCTCATCATCCATAGACAGCATGAGCTCATGGTTTTAAACATGTCTTCATTCCAAAGGTTCCAAGGAGACCTTCCCAGAACAGTCTGATCTCAAGGGCACTGAAGAGGAAATGGCCTTATGTGCTGGGTCCTGGTTGCTTCCAATTTTGAACTGAGGATAGGAAAAGTTGAAATCTGTGGGGAATAAGAGATCCCATTTGGATCAAATTTCAACTTTTCTGGGTCTACAGGGAAATAGTGGGGAAAACTCCATTTTTTCTCACTATTTATTAATTTGTAACTTGCACGCTGTTTGGGGGTCCGGGAGGAATCTTTAACTGCCTGTGAGTCAGCTCCTCCAAAGACAGACCAGGAGCTCTAGGTAAGTCCATCTCTCATCAGCTACACACCTGAGCTTCATCTGGAGGTTTTGTGGCAATATAGGAATGTTTTAAAAAATGTTTTTCAAATTCATCTGAAATATAAATTCAGAAAAATTCAGGGGTCTAAGCATAGAGTTAGTGTTGCTTTAGGCCCAGGAGAGGATGATTGAAATGTTATTTCAAGGTCTCTGTCTTCAAATTCTGCCCCCATCCCCCCACTCCCAGGTACCATGTACACTTCTGATGTCACCTTCTCAGAGGTCCTTCCCTGACCACACAACAAAAATGTTCAGAACTCCCACCCAGCACTCCCTCACCTCCTCCTCCTCCTCCACTTCCTGTCCTCAATTTCTCCTCCCCCTCTTCCTCCTCCTCCTCCTCCTTCTTCTTCTCTCTCCTCCTTCTCCTTCTTTTTTTTCTTTTTAAATCTTTTTGTAGATATCCTGATCTTGAACTTCTAACCTCAAGCAGTCCTCCTTTCTCAGCCTCCTAAAGTGCTGGGATTAGATATGTGAATCTTGTTCCTGGCCCTCATTACTTTTTAAATTTTTCTTTAGAGGACTTAATATTATAGATACACATATATTTGCAGGTTAGTAAATGTCACTAATGTCTCTCTCTGTATGAGAATTTCAGTTCCCGGATGGGTAGGGTTTTCATCTACTTTGTTCAACACTATATCTATTAAATATATTGCATCGAATGGTACCCAACACATGATAGATGCTCAACAAATGTCTGTTTAGTGATGACTGTTGGATAAATGATGTTGAATATCCATAACTAGATCTTTATTTCTTTAGCTTAAAGTAAAAAAGGAATCTGTCTTCTGGAAAATAATTAGAATGGCTTTGGAAGGAGTATCATAGTAAGGTTTTTAACCTGTATGAATGAGTGAGTACCAGTTCTTGCCTGGGAGAAGATCTCAAAAAGTCAAAGAAAAATGAGGTCATAGCCTTGAAGATCAAGTGAAACATTCATCAACATATTAATGGTCCCACTCTGAAGGAAGTTCTTCTTCTTTTTTTATTTTCTTGGATAGTCTACATTTCCTACAATTATTAGTTTTTTTTATTAAAAAGAAATATCCATCCAGCAAAAATAGAGTTTGTTTAACAGACAGAGTTTTCGTTTTGCAAGATGAAAAGAGTTCTGTGGATGGATGGGTATGGTAGCACAACCATGTGAATACACTCATGTCACTGATTTATGCACATAGAAATGGTTAAGATGGTACATTTTACATAATGTGTATTGCATACAATATTAAATATCCACTGTCCTCAAAAGGACAACACTGTGTGGTAAAGTTATATTGCATACTTGATGCCTTTTGTGGTCCCCCTCGTCCTTTTTTTTTTTTTTTTTTTTTTGAGAAAAAGGTCTTGCTCTGTCACCCAGACTGGAATACTGTGGCACAATCTTGGCTCACTGCAGCCTCAAGCAAGCCTCTGGGATTGAACCTCAAGCAATTGCTTCTGGGCTCAGGCAATCCTCCCACCTCAGCCTACCAAATAGCTGGGACTACAGGTATCTGCCACCATGGCTAGCTAACTTTTTTATTTTTGGTAGATATGGGGCTTTGATATGTGACCAGGCTGGTCTTGAACTCTTGGCCTCATGCAATATTCCCTCTGTGGCCTCCCAACGTGCTGGGATTACAGGCATGAGCCACCACACCCTGCTTTGTGGGCCTTTTCAGTAAGTATATTCTGTGAAGTTTTAATTCTAGACTCTCAGCAGCAGTTTCCTTGCACAAGAGCTATCACAAGTAATTCATCCAGACCAGAGACAGCAAAAACAGGGCACTGCCATCTGCCTCACCTATACGGCCCCATCCTGTGCTCACAGCAGACACTGCCATTCATCCTTGGTGCTCTCACCTCACACTTTCAACCTATCTCACAGTCCTTCCCAACAAGCAGCCCAGGCATCTTCTGCCAGTGGGTCCAACTTAGCAATGTGACATCAAACTAATTTACCATGTGATTTAGACATAGTTCCTCCTAAGACGCTGTATTACTCACTTGGAAAACATCCAGAAGGTGAGGAAATTGAGCAAAACTAATTCCAGAATTAAGAAAAGAGATGAAGACAGTTTCCATATGTGCCTGTATGTATACATAACAAAGCATATGCCCAAATGAAAACTGAGATCCTTCTTTTCTAAGCTTCTTGAAAAAGACAGCTTGGCTGTCCCTTGTATACCCTTAGCATAGTGAGAGTTTCTGAGTTAAAGACAGATCTGCACCACTCTTAAAAATGGAGCTAATCCTGGATGAGTTTTCACAAATTTAATTCATTTTAAGCACCACTATTTGAAACTCATTGAGATAAGCACACCAAATGTGACGTGAAGGAGGCATGAACCCTGCCTTCTAGACACAGGCATGAATAACTAATATTAAGTGGGCAGTGAGAAGGAACAGATCCCACAATGTGGATGCACTAAAGAGAAAAATATTCCATTTGGGAAGGCTTCAGAAAGAAGGAGCTTGTGATCTGGGCCATAAAGTGAGCATTACTTTAGAATGCGGACAGGTAATCTTTTCGACAGCTGCAAAGACTTAGCAAATAACCTGCACATGGAAGGTGCAAGGCATAACTGTGACTCTTGAAGATGTGAGCTATTCCTGATGGAATCTTTTATTCTTATTCTTTCTTTTTCTAAGAAGAGCATCTTCTGCTTATCTTTTTTGTTCAATGACTTGTTTCTTTCTAATTTAGGCCCAGACAGTAACTCTTTGGACACTCCTCAATATCAGTCTACGTGACACTAAGAAAGCTATGTTCTTGATATTTTGATTAGAGCTTCCTATAACAGATAGCAGGCAGAGAAGTTTTAATAGCCTTAAGAACCACATTCCCTTCTGATTTCATTCTTCTCACATAGATTATTCACAACGAGAACTGGCTGCTGATGAGTACACTATACAAAAATTAACTCCAGATGGATTCAAGATTTAAACAGGAGACCTAACACCGTAAAAACCCTAGAAGAAAACCTAGGAAAACCATTCAGGACATACGCATGGGCAAAGATTTCATGACTAAAACACCAAAAGCAATGGCAACAAAAACCAAAATAGACAAATAGGATCTAATTAAATGTAAGAGCTTCTGCACAGCAAAAGAAACTATCATTAGACTGAACTGGCAACCAACAGAATGAAAAAAGAATTTTGCATCTATCCATCTGACAAAGGGCTAATATCCAGAATCTATAAAGAACTTAAACAAATCAAACAACCCCATCAAAAAGTGGGCAAAGGACATAACAGACACTTCTCAAAAGAAGACATTTATGCAGCCAACAAACATTGACAAAAAGCTCATCATCACCGGTCATTATAGAAATGCAAATCAAAACCACAATGAGATACCATCTCATACCAGTTAGAATGGCAATCATTGTAAAATCAGGAGAAAACAGATGCTGGAGAGGATGTGGAGAAATAGGAACACTCTTACACTGTTGGTGAGAGTGTAAATTAGTTCAACCATTGTGGAAGACAGTGTCGTGATTCCTCAAGGATCTAGAACTAGAAATACCATTTGACCCAGCAATCCTATTACTGGGTATATACCCAAAGGATTATAAAACATTCAATTATAAAGACACATGCACATGTATGTTTATTACAGCACTGTTTACAATAGCAAAGACTTGGAACCAACCCAAATGCCCATCAATAATAGACTAGATAAAGAAAATGTGGCACATATATACCATGGAATACCATGCAGCCATAAAAAAGGATGAGTTCACATCCTTTGCAGGGACATGGATGAATCTGGAAACCATAGTTCTCAGAAAACTGACACAAGAACAGAAAATCAAACACCACATGTTCTCACTCAGAAGTGGGTGTTGAACAATGAGAACACATGGACACAGGGAGGGGAACATTAGGCCCTGTTGGGGGTGGGGGGGGCCAGGTGAGGGATAGCAGGGGGTAGGGGGATTGTGGAGGGCTAACATTAGGAGAAACACCTAATGTGGATGACGGGGGATGGATGCAGCAAACCCCCGTGTATGGCACGTGTATGCCTATGTAACAAACTTGTACATTCTGCACATGTACCCCAGAACTTAAAGATTAAAAAATAAAATTAAAACCTGCTGCCAGCCTGTGACCTGACATGTGTTCTAGGCATGGACATGTGTCATTTACGGAGCCTCCTTCATGGCTGCTCCCAGCTCCAGCATTCTGAGTCAGGATGACAAACTGGGGTCTGTTCTTCTCTGTGAATTCTTAGTTTTTGGACTCAAAATTATCCTGACTCCCAGAAGTAGCATGAACCTAAGTATGTGAATAAAACTGGGAAGAACAAAGATTGTACAGATCAGCTTTCTTTGTCTGCCCTCAGCCTTATATCCTGCCTAATCCCCAAGTAGTGTCGAAAAATGTTGAATGCCTTCTCTCCAGGAGCCTAGTACAGCACCACATACCCTGAGCTACTGAAAAATGCCAAGATCAGCTCGATCATAGAGACCTCAACCCAGGTGGTGCTGAAAGAATTAAGAAACAGAAACAAAGATAGAGGGCAAAAGTGGGATCAGAATGGGACATCAGGGGGCTGACAGCATTTCCCAGCTAAATGCCCAGAGCAGACTCTGACCCATGGATTTACTCTTTGTGAAAAAGTGATTATTTTTAATAAGCAGGTGTTCAGTGTTTCTCCATAGAATAAAGATAGACTAAACAGGCAGATGGTACCTGTTCACTACTAAAATAGAAATCAGCTCAAAAGTACTCTTTGCGAGTCAGCAACGGGGGAAAAGGTCATGTATCCTGTGTTTTGGGAACTGGTTTAACTAGTGCATGACTGATACGTACTGCTTACTATTCTAGCAGTTTTCTGCCTGGGGATGGCTCAGCATTCCTTGCCATTACCTCTCAGTAAAACAGCATATACTCCATCACACACACATGAAGACCTTCTCCCAACAGAAAAAGTTGCTTTTTGAGGGTGATTATAATTGATTTTTTTTTTTTGCATATAAACAAGGGACTTTCAATTCTTCATGTTGAAGGTAAAAATAAGCTGAGTTGGCCCTTCATTGAAAGAAATATGGCCAAGAAGCCACTGACTGTCAGGGGCCGCCCAAAGAAGGCAGCTGGCTGAGTTTGCTTCGAATCCACTATTAGGTTGGTGTAAAAGTATATACACACAGTGCCACCTCCCTCACCTACAAAAGGTTGCACTTCCACTCTGGGGGTGGGGGTGTGTGGCCTTTGGGGGAGGTTACTTCCATCTAAAGTAATGGCAAAAACCATAATTACTTTTGCACCAACAAATATATTAGACTTTTGTTTCACTTGACCCTAATCTGGTCTGAGATCACCACTTTCATCCACCCAAACAAGAAGCATTTATTAGGTGCTTCCTATATGCCAACTTCTCCATCAGAGCCCTAAGAATACAGCTGTAAAGAAACCAGACATTCCTGCCCTCATGGGGCTTACAGTCTGGTGGAGAACACAGAGAATAAGAAGCCATGACAGGGAAAATTTAAAAGGGGAACCTAGGGGTCCCAGGAAAGGATCTCTAGAGGAATTGAAATCTAAGCTAATATGGCACCAACATGTTTTGGGTTTGCTTATATACATGTGAACTATACTATTCATTTTTCTAAGCATGATTGTACATGGTGTCATGAAGAAAAAAAACCCAAAACTTTGAAATAATGCAAAAAGATGAAAGCATGGCCTTTTGGCTTCATACAGAACATTGTGTAAAGGCCCCTTAAAGGCTGTCTAATTCTCTGGAGGACTGTAACCTTATTCCAGTTACTCTTGACCTTTGATGAGACTCTAGAATCTGTGAAGTTAGAATTAACTTGTAGAAAATTGAAAAGCTGAAATTTTTTTTTTGTCCGGTAGAAATGCAAATGACTCTAATCCAATAGAAAAGATAACCCTGAAAGTTACTATTTATTGCTTTGTACAACATTAACCCATTTTGTATCTGCCTTGGCCTTCGTATCCCAGCAGCCCATCTTTCATTAACTGTTATTCATGTCCTGCTTTGCCTGGCTTTATTCTCCTGCTGGTTTGTTCTTTAATGAGTTAATTAAACTTTCCCAAATTTCCACTATAGAGAACACTATATCTGTGTTTGTATGAGAATCACATTTTCAACTTTTTGAAAGTGGTACTGTGACAGTGAAAATCATCTAGGTGGAGGGAAGGGATGAATGTTGTAAAAATACAGATTCTGAGTCTCCAGTTCAAACCTACTGAATCAGCATCTCTGGGTGGTAGGGCCTGGGCATCCTGATGTTTTTAAAGCTCCCCACGTCATTCTGATGCAGAAAGTCAGTGTGACAGTGTTTGGGAACCATTGGAAGAGAAGCACCAAGAATGTCCAACTGTGCAGAGAAGACCTGCTTGGCACAAACTGATATCCATCAACAGAGACTCACACCCTCTATCTTAGGGCTTGGAGCCCTGTAAAAAATATAATTCTCTTTTGAAGAGCAATAATTAAAGCTTTTATGTCACTTATACTTTGGGTTGTGGAAGGACAGGGCAACAAATGGAAGAATATAGGAGAATAGGATTTCTGAGGTGGATAAAGGGCCCATGGAAAAGGGGGGAATGTCAGAACAGAGGAAAGGAAGTTCTTGAACTTCACTATGTTGCTTATAGCCCTTACAGACAAAGTGTGACTACTTTTAGGAATAAATAATTTTTAATTTATATACCTTCATAGTCCAAAAATACACAAAGTTTTTTCCAATCAAAGATGTCTGGAGAGTGATATGAACAAGGTGATGGAACAGGACTCTTCAGTATGCATTTCCTCAGAGAAACATCACTTTGGAAAACTAGCCATTACAGAAAATACTTTTATAAGAACTAAGGAATCCATGAGAGAAATGATAACACCTGGGTGGAGTGCAGAAATAAGAAAAGACGTATTGAAGAGGGTAGGAAGGCAGCTCCACATGACCCACACCGCCCTCCCCCAAGCCTGCAGCCTGGCACAGAGAGAGACCCTCCATGTGGGGTGCTGGGGTCTGAGTGTTTGTGTCCCCCCCAAATTCATATATTGAAGCCTAATCACCAATTTGCTAGAATAAGGAGGTGTAGCTTTTGGGGAGGTGGTTAGGTAATGAGGACAGAGACCTCATGAATGGGATTAGGACTAAGAGAGCTCATTATCCCTTCTGCCATATGAGGACACTTTTAACTTAAAGTCAAAAACTGTCACAAGAGATGAAGAAGGTAATTATACAACAATAAAGGAGTCAATTCGTGAAGAGGACAATTGTAAGTATGCACCCAACATCAGAGCATCCCAGTATATTAAACAAATATTAACAGAACTGAAGGAAGAAATAGACAATGATACAATAATAGTAGAGGACTTCAATTGTTTTCTTTTAATATGGATAAATCATTGAGACAGAAAATATATAAGGAAACATTGAAATTGAACAACACTGTAGACCAAATTACCTAACTGATACATACGGAACATTCCATCCAACAGCAGCAAAATATATATTCTTTCAAGTGCAAATGAACCATTCTTCAGGATAGGTCAAAACGGGTCTTAACAAATTTAAGATGACTAAAATTACTGCAGGTATGTTTTCTGACCACAATGGTATGAAACCGGAAATTAACAACAAAAGGAAAATTAGAAAATTCACCAATATTTGGAATTTAAACAATGTACTCCTGAATTCCTGAACAACCCATGATCAAGATGAAATTAAAAAGGAAATAAAAAAAATCTCAAGAAAAATGAAAATAGAAACAGCATACCAAAACTTATGGAATGCAGCAAAAGCCATTCTAAGAAAGAAGTTTGTAGCAATAAATGCCTCCATTAAGGAAAAGAAAAATCACAAACAACCTAGCTGTATGCCTTAAGAAATAAGAAAAAAGGGAACAAATTAAGTTCAAAGTTAACAGAAGGCAAGAAATAATAAAGATCAAAGCAGAGATAAATGAAATAAAAACTAGAAAAATAATAGAAGATAAGAAAAATTGACAAACCTTTAGCTAGACTAAGAAAAAAAGAGAAGACTTAAATAATAAAATTAGAAATGAAAAGAAGAGCCATATCAATTGATACCACATAAATACAAAGGTTCATAATAGACTACTATAAACAATTATACTCCAACAAATTAGATAACCTAGAAGAAATGGATAAATCCCTAGAAACCTACAACCTGCCAAGTCTGATTAATGAAGAAAGGAAATCTGAACAGATCAATAGTGAATAAGGAGATTGAATCAGAAATCAAAAACCTCCCAAAAAAAAAATGCCTAAGACTACCTGGCTTCAGTGCTGAATTCTTCTAAACATTTAAAGAGAAATTAACACCAATCCTTCCCAAACTCTTCCAAATAATTATAGAGGAGGAACAATTTCCAAAACTCATTGTATGTGGCCAGCATTACCCTGATACCAAAGCCAGACAAGGACATTATTAAAAAAGAAAATGACAGGCCAATATCCTTTATGAACCTAGATGCAAAAAAATCCTCAACAAAATATTAGCAAACCAAATTCAATGGCACATTTTAAAAAATCATACAACAGAATCAAGTAGGATTTATCCCTGAGATGCAAAAATAATTCTATATACAAAAATTTTTAAAAATACGATACACTACATTAACAGAATGAAGGACAAAAATCATATGATCAGCTTTATAGATGCAGAAAGAGCATCTGAAAATATTCAACATCCTTTCATGACAAAAATTCTCAATAAATTGGGCATAGAAAGAATGTATCTCAACATAAAAAAGGCCATATATAACAGGCCCTCAGCTAACAGACTCAATGGTAAAAAGCTGAAAGGTTTTACTTTAAGATCAGGGACAAGACAAAGACACCTACTGTCATTATTTCTATTAAATATGGTGCTGGAAGTCATAGCCAGAGCAATTAAGCAAGAAAAAAGGAACAAGAAGCATCCAAATTGTAAAGGAAGCAGTAAAATTTTCTGTTTGCAGATGACATGGTCTTCTATATAGAAAACCCTAAAGACTCCACACATGCACACACAAAAAAGTTACAACTACTAAATTAATTCAGTAAGGTTGCAAATACAAAATGAACAAACAAAAATCAGTAAGATTTTTACAAAGTCACAAAGAACTATCCCAAAAAGAAATCAAGAAAATCGCATTTATAATAGGAGAAACAGAAATAAAACAATTAGAAATAAATTTACTCAAAGAGGTAAAAGACCTGTACATTGAAAACTGTAAATCACTGATGAAAGAAATTGAAAAACACACAAATAAATGGAAAAATATCTCATGTTCATCAGTCAAAATAATTGATATGTGAAAAAGGTCAGTACTACGCAAAGCAATCTACAGATTCAATGTAATCCCTATCAAAATTCCAATGGCATTTTTCACATAAATAGAAAAAAATCCTGAAATACTCATGTGAAACCTCAAAAGACCCCCTACTACTTAAAGCTATTTTGAGCAAAAAAATGAAGCTGAAGGCAAAACATTACCTGATTTCAAAATATACTACAAAGCTATAATAATCAAAACAGCAGAGTACTGGCATTAAAAAAGACACAAAGACTAATGAAACAAACAGAAAACTCAGAAGTAAATCCATGCATTTATAGTTCATTGATCTGCAACGAAGAATAAGGTAAAGTCAATCTCTTCAATAAATGATGTTGGGAAGACTGGATATGCACAGTCAGATGAATAAAATTGAACCCTTATTTCACACCACATATAAAAATTAACTCAAAATGGATTAAAGACTTAAAACCTGAAAATAAAACTGCTAGAAGAAAACTTAGGGAGGAAACTTGACATTGGTCTTGGCGAGGATTTTATTTTTTTAAATATAAACTCAAAAGCACAAGCAATAAAGGTGAAAATAAAGAAACCTGATTGCATCAAACTGAAAAGCTTCTGCATAGCAAAGAAAAAAAAATCAACAGAATAAAGAGATAACGTAAGAAACGGGAGAAAATATTTGCAAACCAGATATCTGATAAGTGGTAAATATCCAAAATATATAAGAAATTTAGACTCAGTAACAAGAAAATGAATAACTCAATTAACAATGGGCAAAGAACCTAAATATATATTACTAAAAAAAAAAAAAGCAGCCAAAATATATAGGAAGATGCAAATCAAAACCACAATGAGATATCATCTCATACTTGTTATAATGGCTATTACCAAGAAGACAAAAGATAACAGATTTGGGAAGGGAGGGTGTAGAGAAAGGAACCCCTTGTACACTGTTAGTGGGAATATAAATAAGTACAGCCATTATGGAAAACATTATGAAGTTTCCTTAAAAAATAAAAAATAGATCTACCATATGATCTCACAATCTCACTTCTGGGTATGGTATATATCCAAAGGAACTAAAATTACTTTTTTTTTTTTTTGAGATGGAGTCTTGCTTTGCTGTCCAGGCTGGAGTGCAGTGGTGCAATCTCGGCTCACTGCAAACTCCACCTACCAGGTTCAAGTGATTCTCCTGCCTCAGCCTCCTGAGTAGCTGGGATTACCAGTGCACACCACCACACCCAACTAATTTTAGTATTTTTAGTAGAGACGGGGCTTCACCATGTTGGTCAGGCTGGTCTCAAATCCCAGACCTCAAGTGATCCACCCAGCTTGGCCTCCCAAAGTGCTGGGATTAAAGGCATGAGCCACTACACTTGGCCTAAATTACTATCTTAAAGGGATGTCTGAACTCCTATGTTCATTGCAGCATTATTCACAATAGCCATGGTAGGAAATCAACCTAAGTGCCCATCAACAGATAAATGGATAAAAAAAAATGTAGTGCATAGGTACAGAGGAACATTATTTGGCCTTTAAAAGGAAGGAAATCCTGTCATTTGCAAGAACATGGACAAACCTGAAGGACATTACACTAAGTGAAATAAGCCTGGCACAGAAAGATAAATACTACATGATTTCACTTATATGTGGAATCTAAAATAGTTGAACTTACAGATGAGAGCAGAATGGTTGTCACCAGGGGCTGGAGGGTGGGGGTCATGAAGAGATGTTGGTCAAAGGGTACAAAGTTTCAGTTAGGCAAGATGGATAAGTTCCGGAGAGCTAATGTGACTATTAATAATTATAACAGTGACTATAGTTAATAATACTGTATTGTACACTAGAAATTTGCTACAAGAGTAGACTTACATGATTTTACTACAAAACAATGATAACTGTGAGGTGATGGCTATGTGATGAATTAGCTTAAATATGGTAATCACTTCACAATGGATACAAAAACATCATGTTGCATACTGTTAATACATACAATGTCTATTTGTCAGAAAACCTCAATAAAGCTGCAGGAGGGGGAAACCAAACAAGAAGTCTGTTAAGATAGAGACAGAAAATTAAATCCATGAAGAAGAGTAAAAATTTACCTTAAAAATTAAGCATTATTTATATTTGGAATTAAATTTGCCCTAATCTTTCTGTCAGCCAAGGTTAAAAAGGAGATCAGATAAGTAATACAATTCTTATTCTCTGAAAAAAAGGAAGCGCACTAAATTTTCAGTCATTGAAGACTTTTTTTGACACTAGAATTCTGATCTCATCATACAAGGTATGAGATAAGATAAGGGATTCAATAATATTTTTACAAACAAAAACTGTACATGATCTTCATATGGCTGTTTTCTTTGTGCCACTTCTCAATAAAAACCAGTGGTGTCTCCCTAAAATGAGACAGTTACAGAGATTGGAAGCGTTAAAGGGAAATAGGTGGTTCAGGTTGATTGATGCAAAAAGGAAATGGAGTTGAGCATTCCCTGTGTAAAAGAGCTTTTACAAAAGGGTCTAAACTTTTGTTTATGCCACCAAGCATTGATTCTGGTCCCTTGTCAGGCTATTATATTCAAGTTGTTTACTAAATCATATTGCTTCAAGAGAAGAGCAGCCAACTTCATCCCACTGGGCCAAGCATCCCTTGCTTCCCAGCCAACTCCTTTCCTTTTATAGGTCTCTTCAAAGAAGAGTATAATAAATATGAGATTGGTCTTTCCCCTTCCCACTGCCAGCAACATTTCAGGAGCTTCTGACAGTCATGCAGCAGGAGTGGTCTCATCAGGGAATCTCAGTGGTGGGATGGGATGTTTCCAGGCAAAAACTGACAAATGCACTCTCTTTTTCTGTCTTTCTTTGCTTTCATGAATAATACTGTGGTAAAAGATATGCAAAACTGGTTGAAACAATGCATTAGGAATAATAAGTATTTTCTGGGATTAAGTGAATAGCACAGCAATTATAGCTGAGTTCCCGGGGGACATTTATTCTTTTCAGACTTTGTGCTGTAAGGTAACAAAATAGCTTCAATTCATACATACATAGATATGGATACAGATATGTCTGTGCATGTGTATAATACAGATGTGTGTGTGTATATGTATACATATCTTAATGGTGTTAAAATTATTGAACTAAGAGAAATACCAAAAGGTCATCTAACTTAGTCCTTCTCACACTTTAAAGTACATGAGAATCATGTAGGGATCTTACTAAATGTCTGTTCTGGTTTAGAATATGTGGATGGGGACTGAAAGTCTGCATTTCTCAGAACATGACTCACATTGACCAGGCCAGTCTGAAAGAAGCTTCAAAGTAAAAGAGAATTAACTACCAATCTGTCGGTGAAAACAAAGAAGCAAACGAAACAGCTGTAGCAGCTGCATATCAGAGAATGGAATCTGCTGAGACACTGGGAGTCATCGACTATAACTGAAATGTCAACCAGTAAGTTTATCCTGCCTGCCCTTGCAGTCTTTCTTATCAACCTGTAAAGCTGAATTATGGCTTCCTATATCTATCTCTTAACCTCATCTTGAATTGTCTCTGCTTGAGTACACAGCAAGAAATAAAGCTCTGAAATGATAAATACAATATTTTTCTGTTTTCTTCTCTCTTTTTTTTAAAGCCGTAAGTATATATAAAGCAATAATGCCAACAGTGTATTAATGAATTTAGAGTTTATATAGATATAATATATAGGAAATAATAGCACACAGGTGAGGGAGTAAATGGAGTGTCATTAAAGCAAAGCTATTACGTATTACTGAACAATTGCAAAGAAAATAATTCAAAAATATGGTTAAAAGTCAACAGAAGAAATTAAATGGCACATTAAAAAATATTTGGTAGCACAAAACAAAGCCATAAAAGAGAAACAGAAGAAGAAAAAGACCTGAGACATGAAGAAATAAATAGCTGTAAATCCAGCCAACATCAATAGTGACATTAAATGTGAATAGAATAAACACTCAATTCAAAAAACAGAGATTGTCATACAGAATAAAAAAGCAAGATACAACCAATATCTGTCTACAAGAAACACACATTAGATTCAAAGACATGGAATGGCCAAAAGTAAAAGGTTGAATAAATGATAAATCATGCAAACAATAGTCATAAAAAAGCTAGGTTGACTATGTTAATAACAAAAAATATTTTAAGGCAAGAAATATTAAAGAAAAATTAAGACATTTCATAATAATAAGCAGATCAATATATCAAGAAGATATAGTAATTATAAATGTATATGTACTTAATAACAGAACCATAAAATACATAAAGCAAAAAACTGGCAAATTTGAGGATAAAAAATATTCAAAATTATAGTTTCATATTTCAATATCTTTCTTTTAGTACTTCATAGAAAAACTTGACAGAAAATCAAGAAGGATATAGTAGACTTGAACAATGCTATCAACTTGACCTTACTAACACTTACAGAATATTTCACCTCACAGAAACACATTATCTTAAGTGCATGCGAACTATTCTGCAGGGTAGATCATATGCTAGGCTATAAAATAATTGTCAAGAAATGTAAAAGAGTTAAAATCATGCCAAGTAAGTTCTCTGACCACCAGAAAATTAAATTAGAAATCACCAACAGAAAGAAATTTGAGAAATTAAATAATAAATTTATAAATAACCAATCAGTTAAGAAATAAACCAAAAGAGCAATTATAAAAAATATCGAACTAAATGAAGATGGAAACCAAACATATGAATTTATGGGTTACAATGGAAACAGTATTTAGAGGGAATGTTTCTAGCTTTAAATATTTGAATTAGAAAAGAGGAAAGCTGTAAATGCATTTATGTAAAATATTAAAAAGAGAGCAAATAAACTTTAAAGGAAGGAAAAAATAAAGTTCAAATTAAAAATTAATAAAGTACAAAAAAGAAAATCAATAGAAAAAAGTCAACAAAATCCAAAGGCTCGTTCTTTAAAATCAGCAAAATCAATTATATAGAATAACTGAGTAACAAGAAAAAAGAAAATCCAATTACTAAAACCAGAAATAAGAGAGAAAACAGCACTATCTGCCTTGCAGAAATTAAAGGAACTATAAGGGGATACTATCTAATTCTATGTCAACGAATTAGACAAATTATATGAAATAGAAAACTCCTAGCAAGACACAAATTATCAGAATGACTCAAGAAGACAAAATATAACAGATTAAAAAACCAAATCAGTAACTTAAAAATCTTACCGTGAAGGAAAACCCAGGTTCAATAGCTTCACTGATAAATTCTATCAAATATTTAAGGAAAAATAATATCAATCCTACACAAACTCTTCCAGGAAATAAATTTTCAGATAAAACTTTCCAACCTTTTCTGGAGTCAGTATTGTCCCGACATCAAAGCTAACAAAGACATTAAGAAGACATCACAAAAAAACCTTCAGGCCAATATCCTTCATGAATATGGCTATAACAATTTCCAACAAAATAATAAACCAAATTTAGCAATATATGTAAAAGTTACATATTTGGCCAAGTGAGATTTATCCATGAATGCAAGGTTCATTTAAAATTTAAAAATCAATTATTTTAAAACACTAAATTAATAAAATAAAAAACACAAACCACATGACCCCCTTGATAGATGTAGAAAAGTCCTTGACAAAAGTCAACTACCTATACATAACAAAAACTCTCAGGAAACTAGAAACATGAGGGAAAATTTTCAACCTTATAAAAAGAAATGTTAAAAAAAATTTCTACAGTTGACCTCATCGTTATTGATAAAGACAGAATACTTTCCCCTAGGATTAAGAACAAGGCAAATATGTCCCCTCTCACCATTTTCATTCAACATGGTATTGATGGCTAGCCAATGTGATAAGACAAGCAAAAGAAATTAAAGTCATGCAAATTGGAAACAAAGTAAAACTCTTCTTTTATAGACAATATAATTCTTTACTTAGACAATCCTAAGAAAACTTCAAAAAACTTACTAGACGTAACAAGCAAATTTAACAAGGTTACAGGATACCATGTCAGTATTTTTTTTTTTTTTTTTTTTTTGAGACAGAGTCTCACTCAGTCACCAGGCGCCAGGCTGGAGTGCAGTGGCGCGACCTTGGCTCACTGCAACCTCCGCCGCCCGGGTTCAAGCCATTCTCCTGCCTCAGCCTCCCAAGTAGCTGGGACTACAGGCGCGCGCCACCACGCCCAGCTAATTTTTTTGTATTTTTAGTAGAGACGGGGTTTCACCATGTTGACCAGGACGGTCTCGATCTCTTGACCTCGTGATCCGCCCTCCTCGGCCTCCCAAAGTGCTGGGATTACAGGCGTGAGCCACCGCGCCCGGCCACCATGTCAGTATTAAAAAATTAGTTGTATTCTATCCCAGAAACAAACAATCCAAAAATGAAACTAAGAAAGTGGTTTCATTTCCAAGATAATCAGAAAGAACAAAATAATTACAAATTAATTTTTAAGTCAATGTGCAATATCTGTACCCTGAAATGTACAAAACATTACTGAGATAAATTAAAGAATTTTTAAATAGTTACAGAGCCATACCATGTTCAAGGATTAAAGACTCAATTTTGGGAAATTCTTAAATTGATCTATATATTCAACATAGCAAAATTCCAAGTGGTTATTTTTGTAGATATTAATAAGCTGATTCCAACATTTATATTGAAATAGAAAAAGACAGAATATTCAAAATAAATGTTATAAAAAAGAACAAAGTTGCAGGACTTTCATTACCTAATTTCAAAACTTATTATAAAGCTACGCTAATTAAAAGTGTAGTATTGGCATAAGAAAAGATATACAGATCAACGGAAGAAAATAGTGAGCAATTAACCATTGCTCATAGGTTAATTAATTTTCAACAGAGTTGGCACAGGCAATTTAATGAGGGAAGGGACAGGAAAAGTGGGAAAGGATATGAGGCTTTTCACTGGATACCCACATGGAAAAGAATGATGATGGACACCTACCTTATACCACTCCCAAAAATTCACTCAAAATGGATCATAGACATAAATGTAAGGGCTGAAAGTATTAGAACTATGAGGAGAAACTATAGGAGAAAATCACTGTACCTTGGATAAGGCCCAAAGTTTCTTAGACATGAAACCAAAAGCAGAACTTGTAAAAAAAAAAATATGATAAATTAAACTTCAATAAAATCACAAACTTTGCTCTTCAAAAGTTGTCTTAATTGAAATGCAAAGATACAATGAAGACAGGGAAAAATATTTGCAAATCATATGTTTGATAAAAGACTTGTATTCAGAGTGTGTGTACGTGTGTTTGTGTGTGTGTGTGTGTGCGTGTGTGTATGCTCAAACTCAAACCAATCACAAAATGAGGAAATAGGCAAAAGATTCAAATAGGCACTTCAACAAAGAAATATTGAAAAGATATACAACATTATTAATTATTAGGGGAAATGCAAATTAAAATCATAATTATATACCATTACAAACCCACTTAAATAGCTATAATCTAAAAGACTGGCAATGCCAAATGTTGGCTAAGATATGGAAAAACTG
The DNA here is from genome assembly GCA_036589455.1 of Ateles fusciceps. Classification (NCBI taxonomy): domain Eukaryota; kingdom Metazoa; phylum Chordata; class Mammalia; order Primates; family Atelidae; genus Ateles; species Ateles fusciceps. The sequence goes on along the minus strand of JAZHEH010000572.1, from coordinate 9,109,049 downwards.
TAACCCTTGTACATTGCTGGTGAAAATGTAAAATGATACAATTATTTTAGAAAACAGTCGGGCAGTTTCTCAAAAGACTAACATAGACATTTCATATGAGCAAGCAATTCCAATCCTAAGTATTAAGAGAAATGAAGCATATATTCACACAGAGATTTGTGTGCAAATATTCATAGCAGCATTATTTGTAATAGCCCCACACTAGAAACAATCCAAATGTCCCTCAGCTGACGAATGAGTAAAATGTGATATGTCAATACAAAGGAATACTATTCATCAATGAAAAGAAGCAAACTATTGATAAATGCAACATAAACGAACCTCATAATAATATGCAAAGTGAAAGAAACCAGATACAAAAGACTACATCTTGTATGATCACATTATATGACATTTCTTTTTTTTTTTTTTTTTTTTTTTTGAGACGGAGTCTTGCCTTGTCACCCAGGCTGGAGTGCAATGGCGCGATCTCAGCTCACTGCAACATCTGACTCCCAGGTTCAGGCAATTCTCCTGCCTGAGTAGCTGGGACTACAGACACACACCACCACACCAAGCTAATTTTTGTATTTTTAGTAGAGATGGGGTTTCACCATGTTGGTCAGGCTTGTCTCGAACTTCTCGCCTCGTGATCTGCCCACCTCGGCCTCCCAAAGTGCTGGAATTACAGGCGTAAGCCACCACGCCATGCATTTAATTACAGACAAAGAAGACAACAATATTTGCTTGGGGCTGGGATAGGACTGCAAAGTGACTGCTAATAGGCATTAGTAAATATTTGGGGGTCATGGAAATATTTTAAAAGTGTATTGTGATGATTCCACAACTGCATAAATTTACTAAAAATCATTAAACTGTACACTCTGAGCAAATGAATTTTATGGTGTGCAAATGATACCTCAATAAAGTTGTTAAAAACATTTTCTAAGAAAATAAAAATAATTTCCTTTCTTTGGGCTTAATGGTTTTCCAACAAGGGTAAAGGGCAGAGGTGGGAAGGGAAAGAGAGGAGGACAGAAGGCAGCATATTAAAATCATCTAAGAAGGTTTTTTTAAACACACATAGACTTCCTCCTCCCTGGAATAAATATTGGAAGTTAAAGAATACCATCTATTATCAGGAGGTTGTATATACTTTGCAAATGTTCCCCCAGATGATTCTGATATACATTGCCTCCCAAGCATATTACCCCTGAGAATCTCTTCTCTTGATCAGATTGAGTCCTAGGAGTCTTTTTCAATAAGCAAAGCAGTGATTCTTATGACCAGACAAGTTTAAGAAGCACTGCTCATGTCTGCAATAGTAGAAACTTTCAGCATTGTGGCAGTGCAATGTGGGATAAATATTAATCTAGGAAAAACTATTTTCTGATCGTTTATCCACATTTCCTCAGTCCTCTGTCAGTAACAGACACTAGGGATAGCAAGTACCTTCCCAATTCTAATATATTAAACCGACAATTAAGATTCCCAATTCTCCTGCCTTTGGTGGGGATTCTGATTCATCAAAAGGGATTCCCCCTCTCTTAGGTCAATAGCAAAGGGCTACTCATTTTGTTATGATTATGACCAAATCATACTCATTTTACATACTAGTCATGAAATAATCTGCTAAGTGGATGCCTAGGTCCTCTATGGCTGAAATTCAGTGATTATAAGAAATCACTGAGTTCTCTCTCCAATTCAGTGATTATAAAACTATACCCCTATTACTCCCCCGCTCCCTTTTAAAAAGTAATGCCTTTTTCTTTGAAGCACATGGTTATTCTTTACTCAGTGGGAGTTTTTTCCATTCTTGGAAGAGGGGGAGAAAACATGAAAAAAAGCATTTGTAGTCACTTCCTATTGATTTATTTTACAGATTGTCAGGTTTACCTCTGAAAAAGGTCAGATTGCTGATATAAAGGCTAAAGCTTCCTACGATTGTTAGAAGAAGACAGCGTTGTAGATAGGAGTACGTGAAACTTCAAGAAAATTAAGGCAACTATCCATTGCAGGGCCACTGTCCACTTTTCAAATGTCAGCAACATCCCTAAAGCTGCCTAGCAAATTGCTTGAAATTCCTAGTATTTTCTAGCATTTGTGGACAAAACTTTTCAGCATTTCTATGAAGACATGTTCATCACGAGAACGTGTTTCTTGAGAGAAGGCAACTAGGAGCACTTTAGTTACCACACATATGAGGTCAGTTTGGGAGGGACATTAGTGATTGGAGTCACTCTCCTGGTGGGAGCCATGTGCCAGCACAGACGTGGCAGGAATTGAGTGGCTTGAAGCCTATGGGCTACCTGTACACAGCGGTCCATTCCTAAAGAGGCCTAACTTGGTTTCCACACCAGCTGCCCACATCCCCCACTGCCCCCACTACCTTGATGTCCCATCCCTGAGGGCCTCGCAGGCATGACTGGTTATAGACCAGTCTCCCATACAGAAAATAGAATGAGTGATATTTCTTCAATACTTTACAGAGGCAAAGTAAAGCAGGATAGGAAACGGAGCTGTTTCTCCTGACTCTTCCACACAAACACTTGCTGAGCACCTACCATGTGTGAGGGGAATGTTCTGGGGTGTCAGACAGTTGAAGATAAACATACCATAGACTCTGCCACCAGGAAGGGCACAGCCTTGCTCAAATGGGAGAGGAAAGGCAACACTTAGCCACCCACCATCATGACCTTCTAAGGATGCCAGTGAGTTCCAGCACAGATGGGCTCCCTCGCCCTGGCTTGGTCACCAATGAATGTGAAGCATGCCTAGCCCTTCGAACTACAGTTTTTCTCTGGAATATAGACACCTGTCCACAGATGGCTCCTTCTAAACAGCCAGTAGGATTCCTGACACTTTTCAGACCTTGGAGTAATGTATCTCCTCTAATTGAAACAAGCAACTTCAACTAAAGGAGGTACAGCAACTGGCTTCTCTCTCTTTTTTTTTTGCCTGTCCAATAAACATGCACATGCTCAATATGAGAAATTTAATTTCATAATAATTCACTGGAATCATAGGCAAATGTACCAAGAAGGATCAAAAGAGGGGATGGGTGTGAAGGAAAAGGAAGGGAGCAAGAAATGGGAAGAGAGAAAAGAACAGGAGAGAGGAAAGTAGGACTGCTAAAATATACCAGGTTCAGGTGCATAGTGAGTTGGTGAGAAAATGAATAGGACATGACTGGAAGTAGGTGTACCAGGAAGTTATTTTGAATTTTTGTGGTCATGAAAGGATCCTTGAATTATAGCCTTAGAAGAGAGGGACTACTCAAAAGGAGGAAGTGGCTTTCACCATAAGCAAACCTATTACCAAAAACCCTAGTTACCACCTGTAGACCACTTGGCAGTTACTACAGCTCATGTGCACATATTCACCTTTGTTCTCCCCATAGCTCTATAAAACAGGCCAGGCAGGTATCCCGTCTTCTTTTGTTCAGATGCAGAAACTGTTTCTTCCAAATCTACTAGCTGCTCCCCACAGCAGTTTTTCCACAGCGCTCAGCAGAGGTCCTTCCCAGGAGTCTAACAAACTCCCTCTCTAAGAGTGAAATCCCAGCTGGCCAAAAATATGAGTCAGGGTACAGAAATCTGAACCACATCCACACACTCAGGATCACACGGATTCTGTATATCAAAGCATGATTTTCCTTTCTGAGTCATGATCAGAATCTATGAGAACAAGGGAGGTTTCATAAACTGTGGACATTGTGTGAATTCCCTAGGGAACAGAAAGGTCACACATGCTCAGCAAGGAGACAGCCTGACAGCCACTATGTCCCAGCCCCAAGGCCTCGAAGCCCCAGAGAACCAGCTGCTGTCCCACTGTGGGTGTCCACGAAGTAGGGACACAGATACAGCTGCCAATGCAACTGCAGCAGCAGATGCTGCCCACACATGGCTTCCCCTAGGACTGAGAGCGAGCCATAACCAAGGAGGGGTTGGAGATGGAACAGCCGCCATTGCCCATGCCTCACTGTTTAATACACAGCCCGCTTTCAGGGTCTCTAGCCCGCTCTCTTTATCCTGTCAGAGAAAAGCCAAGGGAGGTTTCTGCAACTCCCCCTCCCTGGTCTCTCCGGAGGAAAGCAGAAGTGAATAACCCAGTCCAACGAGGAGGAAAACGGCTAGTGGCTACTGAGAGTCATCAACAGCATTCCCAGCAGGTTTAAAAATAAATGATGCATGTGTTAGCAACATCAATGCTTTGATAGAAACTCAAAGACAGGGTTCTTGACAGCCCTTGGCACTTCAGAGCTGTGACTTGCATTTTTTTAATTTTGAAATTACTCAGTGTCCCTGACAAATGGACCCACACAGGGGAAAGTCCATTTTCCCACAGTGCTCTCAAGTCTATTCTTGGCATGGAAGTGCCATGTGGTCTGCAGCCTCTTCTTTCTAAATGTACGGCTCAGACCTGCCTCTCATGGATTTGCTTTGTCTGAGAATACGGCAGTGTTGGTTGCCAAGTATTTTAAAGTAAATCCACAACGTCATGTCATTTCACCCTGAGTCTATACTACGAATCCTTAAAATTATAGACCTTCTCAAACATAACCACAATATTATTATCACACCTAGCAAGGTTATAGAACAATTCCTGGGTGTTATCTAATAGATTATCAAATTTGGTAGTGTTCTTTAAAATTCAACAGCTCTTCATGCTAAAAACTCTCAATAAACTAGGTATTGACGGAATGTATATTGACAGAAAGCTATATATGACAAACCTACAGCCAATATCATACTGAACAGGCAAAAGCTGGAAGAATTCCCTTTGAAATCAGGCACTAGACAAGGATGCCTTCTCTCACCACTCCTATTCAACATAGTATTGGAAGTTCTAGCCAGAGCAATCAGGCAAGAAAAAGAAATAAAGGGTATTCAATTAGGAGAGGAGGAAGTCAAACTGTCCCTATTTGCAGATGACATAATTGTACATCTAGAAGACCCCATCGTCTCAGCCCAAAATCTTCTCAAACTGATAAGCAACTTCAGCAAAATTTCAGGATACAAAATCAATGTGCAGAAATCACAAGCATTCCTATATACCAATAACAGACAAACAGAGAGCCAAATCAAGAATGAACTCCCATTCATAATTGCTACAAAGAGAATAAAATACCTAGGAATACAACTAACAAAGGATGTAAAGGACCTCTTCAAGGAGAACTACAAACCACTGCTCAACGAAATAAGAGAGGACACAAACAGATGGAAAAACATTCCATGCTCATGGTTAGGAAGAATCAATATCATGAAAATGGCCATACTGCTCAAAGTAATCTATAGATTCGATGCTATCCCCATCAAGCTACCAATGACCTTCTTCACAGAACTGGAAATAACCACTTCAAACTTCATATGGAATCACAAAAGACCCCACATAGCCAAGACAATCCTAAGCAAAAAGAACAAAGTCAGGCATCACACTACCAGACTTCAAACTATACTACAAGGCTACAGTAATCAAAACAGCATGGTACTGGTACTAAAACAGAGACATAGACCAATGAAACAGAACAGAGACCCCAGAATAAACACCACACATCTACAACCATCTGATCTTTGACAAACCCAGCAAAAACAAGCAATGGGGAAAGGACTCCATGTTTAATAAATGGTGTTGGGAAAACTAGCTAGCAATGTGCAGAAAGCAGAAACTGGACCCCTACCTGTCACCTTACACTAAAATTAACTCCAGATGGATTAAAGATTTAAACATAAACCTAACACCATAAAAGCACTAGAAGAAAACGTAAGCAAAACCATCCAGGACGTAGGCATAGGCAAGGACTTCATGACTAAAACACCAAAAGCAATGGCAATAAAAGCCAAGATAGATAAATGGGATCTAAGTAAACTCCAGAGCTTCTGTACAGCAAAAGAAACCATCATTATAGCAAATCAGCAACCAACAGAATGGGAAAAAATTTATGCAATCTACCCATCTGACAAAGGGTTAATATCCAGAATCTACAAAGAACTAAAACAGATTTACAAGAAAAAAACAAACAACCCCATTCAAAAGTGGGCGAGGATATGAACAGACACTTTTCAAAAGAAGACATATACGAGGCCAACAAACATGAAAAAATGCTCATCATCACTGGTCATTAGAGAAATGCAATCAAAACCACACTGAGATACCATCTCATGCCAGTTAGAATGGCGGTCATTAAAAAATCTGGAGACAACAGATGCCGGAGAGGATGTGGAGAAATAGGAACACTCTTACACAGTTGGGAGTGTAAATTGAGTTCAACCATTGTGGAAGACAGTGTGGCGATTTCTCAGGGATCTAGAAATAGAAATTCCATTTGACCCAGCAATCCCATTACTGGGTACATACCCAAAGAACTATAAATCGTCCTACTATAAAGACACACATGTATGTTCATTGCAGCCCTGTGTACAATAGCAAAGACCTGGAACCAACCCAAATGCCCATCCATGATAGACTGGACAAAGAAAATGTGGTATATATACACCATGGAATACTACACAGCCATAAAAAATGAGTTCATGTCCTTTGTAGGGACTTGGGTGAATCTGGAAACCATCATTCTCAGCAAACTGACACAAGAACAGAAAGTAAAACACCATATGTTCTCACTCATAGGTGGGTGTTGAACAACAAGAACAAGTGGACTCAGAGAGAGGAACATCAGACATTGGGGGGGGCAGGGGAGAGACAGCAGGGGGTGAGGAGGCAAGGGAGGGTGGGGAGGGATAACATGGCGAGAAATGCCAGATATAGTATGCACCTAAAGTAAAATAAGTAATTTTTTTAAAAAAGGCTTTTTATAGTTCATCCACTCAAATCAGGTGCAGCCAAGTACCACACATGGCATTTGGTTGTTTTTTCTCTTAAGTCTGTTTTCTTCTAGAGCAGTTCCATCCCCCTTTTTTTCCTGCCATTGGCTAATTGCAGAAACCAGTTGATTGTCCTTTAGAATGTCCCACATGTGGATCCGTCTGTTGCTTCTTTGTGCTTTCCTTTAACCTTTTTCTCCTGTAAACTAGTCAACTGAGCTAGAGGCTTTATTAAAATGTGTGTGTGTGTGTATATATGCACATGCACATGTGTGCACCTAGAGATTCAGGTATACACACACACATATACCTGACTCTAATCAAGCTTCTAGCTTGACATACAGATACAAACATATATATATATGCATATATATATATATATATATGGCCAAGGCACAGACATCAGCTACACGCATATGCATATATGTAAGAATGCTACATAGGTGGTGCTGTGTTCTTCCTGATGCATCCCACAGGAGAAATCCCTAACGTCTGGTTCTCGCACATTTAGTGATGTTAACATTGATCAGAGGGTTACATGGTGAGTGCCAGTCCCTCCACTGTAAAGGGTGGGGTCACACTCTCATGATGAAAGCAGTCAAGCCAGATCTAAAAGCACTCCAGGAGATAGAGGACAAGGCCTCTGTGTTAAGCTCCACTCCTATTTCTTACCCCACCCAGGTCACAGCTACTCACATGCACAGCAGAAGGCTGGCCCCTAACCTCTGACTCTCAGCAAGAATTAGCTTTCTGGTAGTTATTGGGTTGGATGATCAGGCTTAAAATATAAAACTGTCCAATGAAAACATCCTGGGCAATACGAGGTACTGGAAATTTTGAGACTCTCAACCTGACCCTGATATTAATATGCTCTGCAATGCTGGGCAAGTCACCAAAACTTTTCTAAATCTCCAACTGTAAAATAATGGAGTTGGTCTCAATCTCTCCCAGTTCTAAATTCCTGTAAGATATATTTTATTAATCCCTTATACATACATCCTTGCTGTGTTCAGATGCCTTAAAATTTTTTTAAAACAAAAAAAAATAGGGACTACTAAATAAAAAAAAAGTAGGAAAAGTGTTTCTTCAAGCCAATAAGAATTTCATCTCCTGAAAACAAGAAATTTTATCACCCCTCAGTCTCAGGGTGAAATGACATGACATAGCAGATTTGCTTTAAAATACTTTGGCAACTAACACTGCTGTATTGTCAGCCAAAGCAAATCCCTGAGAGGCAGGTCTGAGCCGCCCATTTAGAAAGCAGAGGCTGCAGACCACATGGCACTTCCATGCCAAGAACGGACTTGAGAGCACTGTTGGGAAAGGGACTTTCCCCTGTGTGGGTCCATTTGTCAGGGACACTAAGTAATTTCAAAATCAAAAAAAAGCAAGTCACAGCTCTGAAGTGCCAAGGGCTGTCAAGAACCCTGTCTTGTTTTGATCAAAGCATTGATGTTGCTAACACATTCACTACTTACTTTTTAAACCTGCTGGAATGCAAGAATCAGACATTAGGGACCCTATCTATATAGCAGGCAGCTAAGCCACTTTAACAGAAATTCTCTAGAGAAAATGTCTGTGAATGCTTGCTGCTTTGGTCCCTGTAAATTTCTGTGTCTTAGTTGTTAAGTCCGTCTGTGGTTCCTTAAATACCCCAGATATCCTTCCAAACCACCCAATCAATTCCTCTCTTTTTATTCCTTTTATTTTTTTGGCTTAGAATAGTCAGGTTGGTTTCTGTCATTTGATACCAAAGGAACCTTCACTAATACCCATTCTCCACGCCCAGCTCAGATCCCTACACTCCTTGAAAACTGTTAGGCTGCACTGATCATATTGATGTCTCTTTGTCCATATGTCCTTGTGCTAATTATCTGTAACATCTTTGCATTCATACCTGTTCTTAGTTTACCATGTGCTTTCATATTTTTTATTTTTGAGACAGAATCTCGTTCTTTCATCCAGGCTGGTGGCGCGATCTTGGGCTCATTGCAGCCTCCGAGGTTGCAGTGGGGTTCAAGTGATTCTCCTGCCTTAGGCTCCTGCGTAGTTGAGATTACAGGAACCCACCACTATGGCAGGCTAATTTTTGTTTGTTTAGTAGAGACAGAGCTTCACTACGTTGGCGAGGCTGGTCTCGAATTCCTGACCTCAAGTGATCTGCCTGCCTCGGCCACTCAAAGTATTGGGATTAGAGGCGTAAGCCACCGTGCCCAGCCTACTTTCAGACTTTTAAGTCCACTAGATTGGTAGCAAAGGGACCCTGTACTATAGAGTCAATTGCTTGATACAATGAATGTACATGTCATGTAACCGGCTCCCCTACTCCATCCAGTGCCCATTTGAGAAATGAGATAGGACTAAATTCTTATTGTCTGAAAAGTACTGGTTTTCCTTGATCTTGTGATAATACCTCTACAGTTTACATAACTGACATCCAGTTATTGAATTTGGTGGGTTTATTACACTTTTTATCCCTCAAAGAGCCTGGCACAAGTGTCAGGCACAGGTCATGTTCAGCAGGCACCTGTTGATTCAGCCCCTGCCACTGCAGCTGTCTCTTATCCTGTGTGGAGCAATGATTGGTAGAACAGACTGACACTTGGTTATCAGGCTGTTTCCACAGGGATAGAATAAAACCAAGAAGACAGCAACCTTGAAAAGCCAGTCATAACCTCTTCTCTATACTAGTAGTCCTGAACATGAGGGACAACTTGGTGAGCAGAGTGTGAGCCAAACTCCAACTTCATGCAATCTTTTGTTGGTGTTATTGTTCAGTGCACAATCTGGACAATTGAACATGGTTTACTTGTGATTCCCTTAGACTGGTACAGAAATCAATCTCCCAAGGTAGCCTTCTGAAAGGAGACTGTGTCCTCTGTTGTCTCTTTCCCGTAGCATTCTCTAAACATTAAGCAGAACAGCAGGCACTGGGTTCTGGGAACCAGGTTTAGTGTCCGTGAATTTGGCCTAACTCGGGCTGTGTGCCACAGCAGATCACTGGGGCTTCACCTGCGTCAGGACTTTTGGTCTCTTGGCCGCCTCGGCTCTTCCTCAATTACAGCTATCGAATATATCTCCAATGTGTCTCAAATAAAGAGCTTAGCTTATTTTATTCCTTGCTAAGAATTTCTGTTCACAAATACAAACAAGAAACATGAGCTCTAACTATTTGAAACCAAGGACAGATAAGCTTTGTGTATAACGAGGCTGAACATTTAAAGTCATGGGTGAAGGTCAGACCTCCCAACAAAACGAGAATCTGCTCAAAACGTTAAAGCGAAATATTAAATGTTCCCATTGGATAAACTTTATTTTTTTAATTACTTAAGAATAATCTTCTGAATAGTTTAAAATAGTTTAAAATCATGAATTTGATTAAACATCCAGAAGCAGATGTTTTAGAGAGTTAAGTTTCTTAAAATCTGGATGGACTATATATTGACGTAAATGGAAAGTTACTAGTCACATTTTTTAAAATAGAATTTAAGATTTTTGAAATGAGACTGTATTGGATTATTTTACCCAAAGTTTTTTTTTCTTATTTGTTTGATGCATTTCCACATGAAGCTCAATATGATACCCACATATTCAATTTAATATCCACAGCAACTCAATTTATTATTGTATTTTCATTCTGAGACTCCTATTTGTCAAATTGGGCCCTTTACTAAATGAGTCTCAAAGTCTGGTACTATCAGCAAGATGGTACCAGCAATAAGTATTGACTGCATAATTCTGGCCTCCAAAATAATACAGAAGCAATAGGCACCATTCTGACCTCTTAGACTAGTAGAGAGAGATGATGCATCAAACACTACATTCTCGGGTTTTAATAATGTAAATATGGAACAAAATCGGCAACACAGGCATCCTAGGGAGGTGAAACCCAGAAGAAACCTTGAAGGAATGACAGAATTTTAAAAGGCACTAGAATACAAGAAAAGAGGAACAATTGGATTGATGACCCAGATAAAGAAATGTCAGAGAAAAATAAATACCCAAGCATGACTGGGGCAGAAGGAGCTGTTGGAAGGAGTAAAGATTTGTGTGAAAGGAAAGGTGGAGGCTAATATATAACCAGCCTTAGTTGTCTTAAAATCAGTACTAAATAATTAGGGGGAGGGTCAACCAGATGATCTTTCAGCCAAGTTCAGCAATTCTGGAGCTCACAGTTTCTGTCCCTCTGAGCACATCTCTGCTTCAGGAGACATGTTCTCATGTATGAACATGAGAACAATAAAACACAGCACACAAACAAGTGTCACAGATTCAGAAAGTTTCAAGAAAGGACAGATACGTGTTTTTCAGAAGAGTCAGAGGAGAATTCTTGGAGGTGAAGAGACTTTGCCACCTCTTCAGGGTCCTAATTATTTCTTTTTAAAAAATTTTTCCATAAGTTCTTTGGATACAGGTGGTATTTGATTATATACGTTTTTTAGTGGTGATTTGTGAGTTCCTGGTGCACCCATCACCCAAGCAGTATACCCTGCATCATATATGTTGTCTTTTATCCCTCGCCCCCTTCCATTCTTCCCCCAAGTCCCCAAAACCCATTTTATCATTCTTATGCCTTTGCATCCTTATACCTTAGCTCCCACATATCAGTGAGAACATACCATGTTTTGTTTTCCATTCCTGAATTATTTCACTTAGAATAATAGTCTCCAGTCTCATCCAGGTTATTGCAAATGCTGTTAATTCATTTCTTTTTATGGCTGAGTAGTAGTACATCATTATATATATATATATATACACACAAAAGCTTCTTTATCCACTCATTGATTAATGGGTTGGTTCCACGATTTTGCAATTACAAATAGTGCTGCTATAAACATGCATGTTCAAGTATCTTTTTCAAATAATGACTTTTTCCTCTGGGTAGATACCAGCTGGATCAAATGGTAGTTCTACTTTTAGTTATTTAAGGAATCTCCACACTGTTTTCCATAGTGGCTATACTAGTTTACATTCCCACCAGCAGTGTAGAAGTGTTTCCTGATTGCCACATCCATGTCAACATCTACCATGTTTTTTGATTTTTTGATTATGGCCATTCTTGCAGGAGTAGGGTGGTATTGCATTGCGGTTTTGATTTGCATTTCCCTTATCATTAGTGATGTTGAGCATTTTTTCATGTTTGTTGGCCATTTGTACATCTTCTTTTGAGAATTGTCTATTCATGTCCTCAGCCCACCTTTTGTTGGGATTGTTTGTTTTTTCTTACTGAGTTGTTGGAGTTCGTTGTAGATTCTGGTTATTAGTCCTTTTTCAGATGTATAGTTTGTGAAGATTTTTCTCCTACTCTCTGGGTTGTCTGTTTACTCTGCTAATTTTTGTTTGTTTGGGTTTTTGTTTGTTTTCATTTGTTTGTTTGTTTGTTGCAGTGCAAAAGCTCTTTAGTTTAATTAGGCCCCAGCTATTTATCTTTGTCTTACTGCATTTGCTTTAGGGTTCTTGGTCATGATATCCTTGCCTAAGTCAATGTCTAGAAGGGTTTTCCCAATGTTATCTTCCAGAATTTTTATAGTTTCAGGTCTTAGATTTAAGTCCTTAACCGTTGATTTTTGTATAAGGTGAGAGATGAAGATCCAGTTTCACTTTCCTACATGTGGATAGACAATTATTGCAGCATCATTTTTTGAAAAGGATGTCCTTGGCCACTTGATATTTCTGTTAGCTTTGTTGAAGATCAGTTGGCTGTAAGTATTTGGGTTTATTTCTGGGTTCCCTATTCTGTTCCATTGGTCTACGTGCCTATTTTTTATACCAGTACCATGCTGTTTTGGTGGCTATGGCCTTATAGTATAGATTGAAATCAATAGTGTGATGCCTCTAGATACGTTCTTTTAGCTTAGTCTTGCTTTTGCTATGTGGGCTCCTTTTTGGTTTCCTATGAATTTTAGAATTATTTCCTAATTCTGTGAAGAATGATGATGGAATTCTGATGGGGATTGTTTTGAATTTGTAGATTGCTTTTGTCAGTATGGCCATTTTCACAATATTGATTCTACCCATCCATGAGCATGAGATGTGTTTCCATTTGTTTGTTTTGTCTATGATTTCTTTCAGCAGCATTTTATAGATTTCCTTGTAGAGATTTTTCCACTCTTTGGTTAGGTATATTCTAAGTATTTTTTTTTTCAGCTATTGTAAAAGGGGTAAGTTACTGATTTGATTCTCTGCTTGGCCGCTCTTGGTGTATAGACGAGCTACCAATTTGTGTACATTAATCTTGTATCCGAAAACTTTGCTGAATTCTTTTATCAGTACTAGGAGCTTTCTGGAAGAGTCCTTAGGGTTTTCAAAGTAAACAATCATATCATCAGCAAACAGTGACAGTTTTACTTCTGTTTTACCAATTCGGATGCCTTTTATTTCTTTCTCTTGTCTGTTTACTCTGGCTAGGACTTCCAGTACTATGTTGAAGAGGAGTGGTGAGAGTGGGCATCCTTGTCTTGTTGCAGTTCTCAGAGGGAATGTTTTCAACTTTTCCCCCATTTAGTATTATGATGGCTGTGGGTTTGTCATAGATGGCTTTTATTACATTAAGGTATGTCCCTTGTATGCCGATTTTGCTGAAAGTTTTAATCATAAAGCATGCTGGATTTTGTTGAACACTTTTTCTGCATCTATTGAGATGATCGTGTGATTTTTGTTTTTAATTCTGTTTATGTGGTATATCACATTTAATGACTTAATGACTTAATGACTTGTGTATGTTAAACCATCCCTGCATCCCTGGTATGAAACCCACTGGATCATGGTGGATTATCTTTTTGAAATGTTGTTAGCTAGTATTTTGTTAATGATTTTAGCATCTATGTTCATCAAGGATATCAGTCTGTAATTTTATTTTTTGGTTATGTCCTTTCCTGGTTTTGATATTAGGGTGATGCTGGCTTCACAGAATGAATTAGGGGGGGTTCCTTCTTTCTCTATCTGTGGAATAGTGTCAAAATAATTGGTATCAATTCTTCTTTGAATGTCTGGTAGAACTCTGCTGTGAATCCATCTGGTCCTGGACTTCTTTTTGTAGTTTTTAAATTAACATTTCAATCTCGCTGCTTGTCACTAGTCTGTTCAGGGTATCTAATTCTTCCTGATTTAATAAGCTAGGATGGTTGTATTTTTCCAGGAATTTATCCATCTCTTCTAGGTTTTCTAGTTTATGTGCATAAAGATGTTCATAGTAGCCTTGAATGATCTTTCATATTTCAGTAGTCTCCATTGTAATGTCTCCTGTTTTGTTTCTTAGTGAGGCTATTTGGATTTTCTGTCTTCTTGGTTAATCTTGCTAATGATCTATCCATTTTATTTATCTTTTCAAAGAACAAGCTTTTTGTTTCATGTATCTTTTGTAATTTTTTGTTTGTTTGTTTCAATTTCATTTAGTTCTGCTCTGATTTGGGTTATTTCCTTTCTTCTGCTGGCTTTGGGTTTGGTTTGTTCTTGTTTCTCTAGTTCCTTGCGGTATGACCTTAGATTTTTCTGTTTGTGCTCTTTCACATTTTTTGATGGAGGTGTTTAGGGCTTTGAACTTTCCTCTTAGCACTGCCTTTGCTGCATCACAGAGGTTTTGATATATTGTGTCATTATTATCATTATCAAAGAATTTTTAAATTTCCATCTTGATTTTGTTTTTGACCCAATGTTCATTCAGGAGCAGGTTATTTAATTTCCATGTATTTGCATGGTTTTGAAGGTTCATTTTAGAGTTGATTTCCAGTTTTATTCCACTGTGGTCTGATAGAGTACTTGATATAATTTCAATTTTCTCAAAATTTTTGAGGCTTGTTTTATGGCCTATCATATGATCTGTCTTGGAAAAAGTTTCATGTGCCTTTGAAGACAATGTGTATTCTGCAGTTGCTGGATGAAATGTTCTGTTAAGTTCATTTTTTCCAAGGTATAGTTTAAATCCTTTGTTGACTTTCTGTCTTGATGACCTGTCTAGTGCTGTCAGTGGAGAACTGAAGTCCCCCCACAATTATGGTATTGCTGTCTATCTCATATCTTAGATCTGTTAGTAATTGTTTTATAAATTTGGGAACTCCAGTGTTAGGTGCATATATGTTTAGGATTGTGGTATTTTCCTGTTGGACAAGGCCTTTGACCACTATATAATGTCCCTCTTTGTCTCTTTTAACCACTGTTGCTTTCAAGTTTGTTTTGTCTGATGTAAGAATAGCTACCTTTGATCGTTTTGGGTGTTAATTTGCAGGAAATTTTTTTCCTGCAAATGCCTTTTTCCACCCCCTTTACTTTAAGTTTATGTGAGTCCTTACGTGTTAGATGAGTCTCCTGAAGGCAGCAGACGGTTGGTGAGTTCTTATCCATTCTGCAGTTCTGTAACTTTTAGGTGGAGCATTTAGGCCATTTACTTTCAATGTTAGTATTGAAGTGTGAGGTACTATTGCTCTCATATTGCTCTTTGTTGCCTGTGTACTTCGGTTTTTTTGTTGTTGTTGTTTTTCATTTTGCTTTTCAAGTTGTATTTTTGTTTTATAGGTACTGTGTGATTTATGCTTTAAAGAGGTTCTGTTTTGATGTGTTTTCAGGATTTTTTTCAAGATTTAGAGCTCCTTTTAGCACTTCTTATAGTGGTGGTTTGGTAATGGGGAAATCTCTCAGCATTTGTTTTTCTGATAATGACTATATCTTTCCTTCATATATGATGCTTAGTTTCACTGGATACAAAATTCTTGGTGGATAATTGTTTTATTTGAGGAGCCTGAAGATAGGTCCCCCAATTCCTTCTACCTGATAGGGCTTCTGTTGAGAAATCTGCTGTTAATCTAATAGGTTTTCCTTTGTGGGTTACCTGGCGCTCCTCTCTCACAGCTCTTAATATTCTTTCCTTCATCTTAACTTTGAATAACCTGATGACAATGTGCCTAGGCAAATAATTTTTTGCAATGAATTTCCCAGGTGTTCTTTGTGCTTCCTGTATTTGGCTGTCTAGGTCTCTCACAAGGCCAGGGAAGTTTTCCTCAATTATTCCCCCCAAATAAGTTTTCCAGACTTTTAGAATTTTCTTCTTCCTCAGGTACACTGATTATTCTTAACATAATCCCAGACTTCTTGCAGGCTTTGTTCATATTTTCTTATTCCATTTTCTTTTCTTTAGTTGGATTAGATTAATTTGAAGACCTTGTCTTCAAGTTCTGAATTTCTGTCTTCTACTTGTTCAGTTCTATCGTTGAAACTTTCCAGAGCATTTCGCATTTCTAAAAGTGTGTCCAAGGTTTCCTGAATTTTTCATTGCTTTTTCTTTAAGCTACTATTTCCATGACTATTTCTTCCTTCACATCTTGTATCATTTTTTGGATTTCCTTGCTTTGGGCTTCAGTCTTTTCTCTGGTTCCTCTCTGTTTAGCTTAATAAGTAACCTCTTGAATTCTTTTTCAGGTAAATCAGCGATTTTCTTCTTGGTTTGGATTCATTACTGGTGAAGTAGTGTAATTTTTTAGGGTGTCAAAGAGCCTTGTTTTGTCATGTTACCAAGGTTGGTTTTCTGGTTTCTTCTCATTTGGGCAGACTATGTCAGGGAGAAGGTCTAGGGCTGAAGGCTGTTGTTCAGATTCTTTTGTCCCAAGGAGTGTTCCCTTGATGTAGTAGTACTCTCCCTCTCTTCCTATTCATGTGGCTTCCTGTGAGCCAAACTGCAGTGATTGTTGTCTCTCTTCTGGGTCTAGCCACCCAGTGAGTCTCCCCCTGCTCCAGACTGGTACTGGGGGTTGTCTGCAGAGTTCTGTGATGTGAGTCATCCATGGGTCTCTCAGGTGTGGATACCAGCCCCTGTTCTGGTGGAGGTGGCAGAAGGTGCAATGGACTTCATGAGGGTCCTTAGCTTTAGTGGTTTAATGCTCTATTTTTGTGTTGGTTGGCCTCCAGAAAGCATCAGTTGTAGTAGTGTGGAGAGGGACTGGCTGTGGGTGGGGCCCTAGAACTCCCAAGGTTATATGCCCTTTGTCTTCCTTACCAGGGTGGGTAGGAGGGGACCACTGGGTGGGGGCGAGGCTAGGCGTGTCTCAGCTCAGACTCTCCTTGGATGGATCTTGCTGCAGCTGCTGTAAGGGATGGGGGTGAGATTCCCAGGTGAATGGAGTTGTGTACCTAGGAGGATTATGGCTGCCTCTGCTGAGCCAGGTAGGTTGTCAGGGAAGTGCAGGAAAGCCACCAGTCACAGGCCTCACCCAGCTCCCAGGCAAACTGAAGGGCTAATCTCACTCCCACTGTACCCCCACCAACAGCCCAAGTCTATTCCCAGGCAGAGGGTGAGATGGGTTTGAAAATTTGCCAGAGGCCATCTGCCTCCCAGCTGTGAGAAAAAGGGCTTTAGTGTTTCCCCTGCCTGTGAAATCTGCATTCCCGATTCCTGCCCTCCCCGCAAATTCTGGTCAGGAGGCTGTTCCGCCACCTTCAAATTGTTACAAAGTTCAAAATTCCATCTCCCTGCGGAGTTTCACCCCCTGCTCCTCTGGGCACCCTCCCGATGGATCTCTGTGGTGCCAGGTAGCAATGAGATGCCTGGGACCCAGCAAGCTCCCAGGGCCTTCCTGCTGCTTCCTCAGCCTCTGTGTGTTGCTCAGCTCTCTAACTTGACTCAGTTCCAGGTAAAGTCAGAGACTTCTCCCACAAACAGACCTTCAGCTTCTCCGGTGGGGGGTGTGTGTTTGGGAGAGGAGGGTCTCCCTTTTCCACTTCTACAGTTGGGGCACTCACAGTATTTGGGGTGTCTCCCAGGTCCTCCAGGAGCAGTCCATCTCCTTCAGAGGGTCTGTGTGTCCTCTCGGGGTTGCTAGTTTGTTCTTGCAGTCTATCTGGAGCTAAAATTCTGGTCCTCATTATTTCAAGACTGGAAAGTGGAGATCGCTCCAGCAAGCAAGATAGAGCTGACCTGGTGAGCAGAAAGCCAGCAGCCTTGCTGGGAAGATTCTGGTTTTCTGGACCCAGCCTGCTACAGGAGCTCATTCTCATCCTGCTCCACTGACTTCTCTCTGTATAGCTCCGCCACTCAATTAAGTAAATCAAATATGCACTGTCTGCTGGCAATGGAGATGAGGTGCAGGTAGGCAGTGCCTGTATTCTAGTTACGGCCCTTCCCTACGTTCCATATTCCTTAGAAACCGGCACTGTACTGTGGATGGCACATCAGTAGCAGAACCAGCAGCAGCTTCCTGTTAATGTGCAAATGTATCTCAGCAGCCCCCAATTTGGCAGGCATCTGAGGCACACACCTGAGTATCTTTCTCCATCTGCAAGTGGCAAGTGGTGGAGATTGCTGACTCCAGAACTTAAGGGAAGAGCACAAAGCTGGTATGATCTCCAGCACTATGAATCACATCCTGAGCTGGCACCTGCGAAAAATAACTCCATTGGCAGCTTGAAATACTCCCCAACGGACAGCTCCCCTAATGATGGCCTCTTTCTCCCAGAGACACCATTATTTACATCTTTTAAAATTAATTAAAAAGTGATCAATTTTTTTTAAAGATGCTTAAAAAGTTTGTTCATTACAAGCAGCTGGTCACAAGAACAGACTTGCATGTACAGTAAAGTCTGGATTTTATTTGGAACTCTAAATGCATAGCAGAGGAAAGCTGGAAATAATTTTCTCTATAGTTCTGGCTCTGAAAGCATCCTGGGACCCATGGGCTGAAAGATTCCAGTAAATCTAATCTGTAAGCATCTGCCCTGGCACCCAGTGTGCTTATAAATGGCACTGCCCTAGCAGCAAAGAGAAGGGAATCATTAGGCTGGTGAATTCGGTGACTGGAAATGTCTCAGTATGTTATAACACACCAACCTAGATAGAAATCCCTGTGGGAACAACAACAACAACAAAAAAAAAAGTGTTGTTCTCACCAAATGCCCCATGATACAGTGCACTGAAAGGCATGAGAGACTTCTTTCTGGAAACAGTTGCAGAAATATTAAAACTTACCAAACTCCACAGTCCCTAAATCAAATGAAAAAAAGTTTTTAAATAGAAAAATAAATCTATCCATGTAGCACTGAAACTAGGAAATAGTCTTACTTCACACCAAAAACCTTAAGAAATGTCATTCAGAAGCACATTTAGGAATAAAATGCAAAGGGACCCAGCAATACACTCCTCAGTGGAACAGTGGTGAACAGACAGACTCCTCATGCTCCTGGCTATACTCCCAACGTGAAGGAATGGGGGAAGCTGAGATGTGGGGAGCCCCTCTTCCTCTCTGTCAATAAGAACCACCTCAGTCCAACCGTGGAGGTTTCTGAAAATTTGCCACTCTATCCCCCCACTGGTAGAAGAAAAGGCTGAAGAGAATGAAGAAACAGCACCTGAGGCCGATTACTTCACACAAAATTAAATGCTGGCCTAAGCTGAGAACAAAGCCCAGGGAAAAATATGCCTAGAAATTCCATTTGGAGAGCCCCCACTCTGAAGAGTCCATTCTCTCTTCCATTGTGATCAATAGAATCTTTCTGGGTACGTGAAGAAAGGCTAGAATTTACAACTTTTATTTTCTGCTGTTGGTACAAGAGAAAAAACTCACCCAAGTGTCCAAAGATGCGTGTGCAACAATGTTGCCTGTGGCGTTTGTAACATCTAAGTCTCATCTACAGGGACACCAATAGGACAGTAGATCCTGGTGCATACCTACAGTGGATATGCTGCAGAATGTGCCATGAGGGACTGCCATAGCCAACTTCCTCACTCTGGCACCCAGCATAGAGCCTGGCATACTCTGTCTACCAACGGTCACAGAGTTCATCACCAGTAGGTGCTAAATCATGTATCAGTAAAGGAAAGGAACACACTACTATGCAAACTTTAGAACAAATGCAATTTACATACTGACATGGAAAAATGTCAAGGTATACTGTTGCATGAAAAACACCAAATTATAGAACAATATGACACTGTTTTTATTGTTAATGATTTTCTACATATTTATGTCTTCATATATTTCTTTTTATTTTAAAATTATGTACATTAATATAGATATGTAGCATTTCTATACACCTGCAGTGCCTATGAAGGTATTGCTCACGGACATCCAGAACTTTTCTGTTTTTTCCTTTTTTTTTTTTTTTTTGAGACAGAGTCTTGCTCTGTTGCCCAGGCTGGCGTGCAGTGGCATGATCTCAGCAACCTCCGCCACCTGGGTTCAAGCAATTCTCCTGTCTCAGCTTCCTGAGTAGCTGGGACTACAGGTGCACACCACCATGCCAGGCTAATTTTCGTATTTTTAGTAAAGATGGAGTTTCACCATACTGGTCAGGCTGGTCTGGAGCTCCTGACCTCAGGTGATCCACCAGCCTCGGCTTTCCAAAGTGCGGGGATTACAGGCATGAACCACTGCGCCTGGCCAGAACTTCTTATAGGTAGATGGAAAGCTGAATTTCCTGGCCACTTGTGATTGCATGGGGCCTTATATCTAGTTTTGGCCAATGAGTTGTGAGAGTAAATGAAACGTGTCACTTCCAGGCCAGGTCATTTACATACCAGCATAGGCCTCAGAGTTTCTTTCCTTTCCCAAGTTTATCTTGAATGTATGTATGTGTTGAGGTCTAGCCTCTGGCAACCTGGATCCTGGAGGGTCTATGAAGCGCAGGAAAAGAAATGGTGCAAGGAACAACTTCAAAAGCCTGCCCAACGCCAAACCTCAGTCTCATCATCATTTGATTAAAAAACATAAAATTATGTGCTTTCAAATCAGAGCTGTGGGCTCCTGAAGTCCAGCCTTTGGGAATGGAAAACTGGATGATGAACTCTGTGACTGTTGATGGGTAGAGATTCCTTCAAGGAAGCTCAACTTTTCTCCATCTGCTACTGGATCAAAGCATGTCCAAATTGAAAGGCAAAAAACTCACAGAAGGCGGGACTAGAGGACTCAGAGAAACCTTCTTCTACAAAGGCATCTCTAAATACAGGCATGAAGAAATAATATCCTGATAACAAGAATGTGAACAAGAAACTCTTTACATCACATCAACAAATCCAGATACCTAGTCTCCCACAGCCCATGCCAGTTGCTAGCGAGAATTTAGACTTTGCTTTTATACTCTTAAGACTGATCGAGGTTCTGTAATCCTCTTGGCCAAGCCTGTTGGAGAGGGCTCCTGCCCTCTGAAACTGGAGGAAATGCCATTGACACTGTAGTCTATTTAAATGCTATCTCCTAGAGTTATAAGACATAGAGGAAGTTAGCAAATACTGGGATTAAACAAGTTGTGAACAGTGTGTAACTTCTAGCACTTCGATAAATCTTTTCTCTAAAATAAAACTCTCTTACAACCAATCTGAAACAGCCTCATAGGAGAAAGATTCTGGGATCCAGAGAGACACAGCAAGATTGACCCCCAGTTGACCATGGCTGAGTGCAGAAGCCAAAGTAGCTGCATAGAATGTCGGAACTTAGTGATGATGGTTCCCCACAGGGAAATTCAGCACATCCCCCAGCCACTTTAGACTATGTTTGCATACCTTATCAAATACGGCAATAATACCTTACTTACTTGGGTTGTTGTAAGGGTTAATAGAATTTCATTTGTAATTATTTCTAGCACAATAAATGCTGATGTGTTTTCTTCCTCTTAAAAAATGTTACTATGAATATTTCTCAAGCTATTATGGAACCTGAATGAGTATTAGAGAGGATAGTCCAACTCCACAAATATGCTACACAAACATATACTATCTACACAAATATATACGCTATTTAAATTGCAATTTTCTAATGTCTGTAGCCAAGTAATAACATAAAAAGTGAACATAAAGTCTTATAGCAAGTATAGACTTGGAGAGGTAATTTCATCCATCCTACTGCCTCTTGGCAGATAAGGCATCTGAAAATTTCTTTCCTCAGAATCCTCAGTGATAAATACAAAGAACTGACTATCCTTCTCATCCCTAAATATGAACAAAATTTCTGAATACAACAAGTACATCTGAAATTATATTTTGACTATAATTTAAGTATATTCAAAGAGCATCTACTAGATGCCACTTATACTCTCGTGACATTTTTTTTTTTTTCCAAGGGTAGTATATTTGTCTATTAGGGCTGCCATAACAACATACCACAGACTGCGTGGCTTAAACAAAAGAAATTTATTTTTCACATTTCTGGATGCTGGAAGTACAAGATTAAGGTGTCAGCAGGCTTGGTTTCCCTCCAAGACTCCTCTTCATGGCTAGCAGACAAGCTTTTTCTTCATGTTCTCACATGGTCTTTTCTCATGTTCCTGGTGTCTCCTCCTCCTCTTTCTTCTTCTTCTTCCTCTTCTTTTTTTTTTTTGACGGAGTCTTGCTCTGTCACCCAGGCTGGAATGCAATGTGCAATCTTGGCTCACTGCAATCTCTACCTCCTGGGTTCAAGTGATTCTCCCGCCTCAGCCTCCTGAGTAGCTGAGATTACAGGCACCCATCATGCCCAGCTAATTTTTGTATTTTTATAGAAACAGGGTTTCACCATGTTGGCCAGGCTGGTCTTGAACTCCTGACCTCAGGTGATCACTTGCTTCTGCCTCCCAAAGTGATGTAATCCCTGCTGGGATTATAGCATCAGCCACCACTCCTGGCTTCTTATAAAAACAGCAGTTCTATTGGATAAGGACCTCACTCTTATTCTCTGTTTAATTTTAACTACTTCTTTAAAGGTTCTGTCTCCAAATACAATCATAATGGGGGTTAGGACTTCAACCTATGAATTCTGGGAGACAGTTCAGTCTGTAACAGATAGCATCACCTTAGAAGGGCCCTGTGGCATCTGTATAATTTCCTGCTCTCTTCCTGTGTGAGCTTCAATGGGAGACATGAAAAAAGACAGGACATACCTTTGTCTACCTGGAGCTCACCATCTGATCATGAAGAAGACACTGTCCCCATGGACACGAGGTTCACAGGGAAAAAATACAAGCAATGGCTCAAGGAAGCACATGAGGGCTGAGGCAGTAAGTGCTGTGCCCTTAAAGATGGAACTACCAGCGTGGGCATGCATGCTCCAGAAACAGCCCTGGAACACATGGGAAGTCAATGTCCTGTTCATGAACCATGTCCCTCATTGTTGCCATATTGGTTGGTTTACTAATTAAGTGCAAACACAGAATGTTTACCACTTTAGCAAATAAAATCCCAACCTTCTTTCTACTCTCCCACCAGGACCTACATATACTCAGCATCAGGTCTCTCTTATTCCACCTCACCCTGTCCCAAGGGCTGCTCATACTTCTAGTCCCATCACACTCTTCCTCCTGTGTGCAGGAGTTGCTGGGCAGAGTCTTCCCCTGCTTCAGGCTCTGCAACTGTCTGGAGGGCAAGTTCTTTCCATTCATCATCAGGCAGGCTTCATTCCCAAACCATTTATTGACATGCTAACTGAACCACTTATTTGGCTTTGAATCTTATCATCCATAAAATGGGAATTATACCCATTGGCTGGGTTACCAAGGGAACAAAGCAGAAAACTGTGTTGGAAACCCTCTAGTCCAATGCTGACACATTGTACTACACATGCTTAATTAATGTCTTTCCTATCTCTTTCTTTGTTTGCTGGTCAAAATAGTTGAGTGAACATCTGAAAGCAGGATGGTAGAAGCTGGGCCAACAGCACTGAATCCAATCAAAGGAGCAGTAAGGGGTCTCTTATATCTGACATACACCGTCTTCTCCTCAATCCAGATAAGGGAAACTGAGACAAGGTTGTTAAATGAAGGAAAAACAGAGGGCAGAAGGCAAGAGTATGTTCTGGGTTAGTGGGGATGGGTGACCAACATTCTCGGAAATGTTCCTGGGTCTTCGACTGTGGCTTCCTCTAAGGGCTCAGGCAACACAGGCTGTGCCAATCGGGCACTTAAACCAAAGGGAATACTAATATGATACTGGCTTTGATGACGTTAGCAAAATACAAAGGCTGTTTAATTTCCACTCATTCAGCAGACTTATACAGATACACACACTTCAATTTGGTGAATAGCTCAGTCGTTCGATAAATAAGAGAATAATTGTGGAGATGCTAAGTTCAAGGCACCATAGCAGCGTTGCAGGATTGAAGAAGGGAAAAGGTTGGAGTATAAGGAAGTATGACACACGTCCCTGCGCAAAGACCTTTGTCTAGTGAGGCAGATGAAACAAAGCACGTGAAAAATAAAAATCAGGACTGGAAAGCTTGAGCTGAGGGGAACACTCAGAAAATGAGTCACTGCGGATATGTGGGTTTTCCAAAGAGCTCAATACTATGGCAAACCTGGCCACGATCCACAACATTTTCTCACAGAACCGTGAGTTCTGACTGTTTCCCAGAACCTTTTACTATTTGTTTCTATCACAATTTGAAGCCTTTTCCTATAAATAAACAAACTGAGTGGTTTTGCGTTAATCAGTTTTGGCGTTGTCAGATTTCTTATCAATTCAAAAGTATTTTTTGAGCTCTAGTTTATACGAGCTTCACCAGACTAAGGATTGTAGAGGATACAATTAATTGGTAGCTTCAATCTTCTCCTGCAAGAAGCTTACATTCAGTGATGTGCTGGAGACTCCATGTACCTGCTCATAAGAACCATTTGCTAAATACCCAGAAATTTTGTGAGCTGGTGTTAAACAGAGATGTAGTTGCTTGAATAATGGTATCCATGTCCTGATCTCTGGAGCCTGTACATGTTAACTTATATAACAGCAAAAAAAGGACTTTGCAGATGTAATTAAGTTAAGCCTCTTGAGATGGAAACATTGTCTAGGTGGGTCCTAAATGCAATCACATGTATGCTTATGAGAGGAATGCAGAAGATCTGACACAGAAGAGGAGAAGGTGCTGGAACCATGGAGTCAGAAATTGAAGTGAGGTAGCCACAAGCCAACCAATGCCATGAACCACTAGAAGCTGGAAGAGGCAAGGAACATATTCCCCCCTAGAGTCTCCCGAGGGAGTGTAGTCTTGCTAACACCTTGACTTTAGCCCATGAAATCAATTTTGGATGCCTGGCCTCCAGAACTGAGAGAACACATTTTTGTTGTTTTAAGACACCAAGTTTGTGGTAATTTGTTACAGAGCTGTGGGAAACGGATACAGGTGGGCAGCATGAAATCAGCAATGGTGGAGTATTTACACCACAGAAATTGGCAAATGCTACAAATCAAGACTTTTAGTTTTAGAGAGCTGGTTTGCTCACATCATAACTGAGTAAATCAGCCTTTGATAAACAACTAGCAAATGTCACTTCATGGTGTGACATGGTGTGACACGGCAGGACATACTGTGATACGACATGATATAATGTGATGTGACATGATACACTAGTGTTTCACACTCAACTTGTGACCAGGTTCCTCATTCTAAATATTCCCCAAACAGGTTCTGTTTGTTATTAGGCAGGTCTCTTTTCTTCTCACTGCGGTTTGGTTTCCTTCCCGAAAAAAACAAGAGCCTCAAAACAAACTCATTCGTTCTAGAAACATTTACTAAGCATTTACAATGTAGTGGAAATGGTGCTACAAAAGGTACAAAAGTGAGCAAGTCCCAGTGCCGGTCACTGAAGAATGAATGCTCACTGTGACATCAGACGGCCAAGCAACAAGAAACGGCAGGTGTGAGTTGTAGGTTAAGGGTGACTGCTGGGGTGTTTCCCCATCTTTGTGATTTCCACTCTTTGTGATCCTAGTGCCAAATCACTAACATATTGAAGTGGAGCTTTCAGTGGAAGACTGCTATGGTCTGAATGTTTGTGACCCTCCAAAATGTATGTTAAAAACCTGATGACCAGCGTAATGCTATTAGGATGTGGGGCTTTGGGGAAGGTGGTCAGACTATGAGAATGCAGCCCTCATGAATGAGATCAGAGCCTTATAAGAAAGACCACCCCGGAGAGCTGCCTCCCCTTTCTACCATGTGAGGTTTCAATGAGAAGGCACCATCTATGAATTGGGAAGTGGGCCTTCACCAGTCACTGAATCTGCCAGCGTCTTGATCTTAGACTTCCCAGCCTCCAGTACTGTGAGAAATAAATTTCTGTTATTGATAAGCCACTCACATACAGTATTTTGTTATATTAGCCCAAAAGGATTCAGAGAATTTTTCCCACACTAATCAAATAGCTTTCTCTGAAAGGGACTGTGTTGGAAAGTTATTTCTGTGTTGAACTCAAGCTCAAACAACTATCTTAGCAAAGCTAAGCTGGGCCAAGTATAACATTGGATCGTAACCACAGGCAGGTAGTATCTGTCAAACAAGATGACATCACCCGATGTCACAGAAGTGGAGGTGGTGCTCATCGTCGAAGATGCCACTGCTCTGCAGGATGTACCACCCACTGGTGCTATGGTAACAGCAACACGCAAACCACTGCTGGGATGGCCACCTGGTCCCTGTTTTCTCTGCATCTTCCCTATGACTCCTGTTAAATGCCCTCACTGAGTGCTCTGCTTAAAGTTTTAAGATTTCAGGCAACTTCCTCTGAAGATGGCATCTAAAAATAACATCCAGGGATAGCTAACAGAAAACGAACTAGCCTTCCCTTGTTAAGACACACATCTCAGGGGCCCTACTCTGATCCCCAAGTAAATTCTTGGACATTCTTTCAAGCTACAGATGTTAGCAACAGCAGTCTTTTATGGGAGATGTAATATAGTTGCCATTATTAGGCAATTTACACAGGGTAACAAGTTTACTCTTCCAGATGTGGGATCTATTTGGGGCAAAATTCTGTTTATTCCTTCATGTAATAAATGCTTATTGAGGAACTCTACATGGGAGACACTGAACTAGGTACTGGAGATCCAAATGTAAGTGAAAAACAACCCCTGCCCTTGGAAGGAGGCTTACCCATAATCAGCAAGTGTCATTGATATTATAAGATAAGGATAAGGATATCCAGGGCACAAAGGAGGCAGTGGACAATCTCTCTAGAGGGCCAGGAAAAGTGTCATACATGATAAGGTGCATGGATTCAGGGAAGATGAAGGCAGTGATGGCATTGCTTTTGAATTTCTCCAAATTCCCCCATAAAAGCAGACAGATAAACTAAGATAACTAAACAAACAAACAAAAAAAAAACACAAACAAAACCACCGCAAACCCCAAAAGAAGTGTGGTGGGAAAAAACATCTAATAGAATCAGACACATTAGTGGTGACAGGACATAAGCCCTGTTAATGAGAAGCTTACAGTTACAGAGTCAATTAACCACATGCTATACACAACCTAAGGTGGTAAATGATGCCTTGGCCATTCAAGTTCACTGTTACATGCCTTGAAGTGTGGGGTGCACTGGCCTGAACCATTCTGGTTGGGTTTGATTCCTTAGGAAGCCACCAACAAATGACATTGAGAAATACCCAGCCACTTTCATGTTCTCCAATGGCAGCCTAGAGTGCAGGGATCTCTATGATTCAGGGAAGGTCTGATGAAGAGCAGGACAATTGTATTAGTCTGTTGTCGCACTGCTAATAATGGCATAACTGAGACTGGGTAATTTATAAAGGAAAGAGATTTAATTCTCCCAGTTCCACATGGCTGGGGGAGGCCTCACAATCATGGTGAAAGGTGAAGGGGGAGCAAGATGCACCTTACATGGCAGCAGGCAAGAGGGTGGTGCCAGGGAACGGCCCTTTTATAAAACCATTGAATCTCTTGAGACTTATTTATTATCAAAGGAACAGCATAGGAAAATCCTGCCCCCAGGCCTCAATTACCTCCTACTGGCTCCCTTCCATGACATGTGGGGATTATTACAATTCAAGGGGAGATTCAGGTGGGGACATAGAGCCAAACCATACCAACGATGTAGGGGGAGCAGGCAGGAGCCTAGCTGTGCTGCCCACCAACTGGACAAATGTCTTTAACTTCCCTAGGCCTTAATTTTCTCATTAAAAATTGAGACAGATATAACACATACCTCATAGGCCATTATTAGGACCGAATAGGATAATGTATGTGGGTGAGTAGAAGTCTTTGCAAACTAAAAACTGCTCCAAAAATACATTATTTTCTTTCATAAGTCATGGTAGATTAGGTTATTCAGATATATTCTCTCCCTCTTCCCCCATCTTCATGTGCAGAGTAGAATTCCCTGCCCCTTGACTTTGGGCTCATCCATGTGACTTTTGTTGGAAGGGATGTTAGCAAACCCAGTGCAAACAAGTTATGATTGCCCAGTGGTTCTCACCTTCTGCACCCCCCGTCACCGCCATGGGAAGAGCCTCCCACTAACCTGGCCTTAGAAGGAACATACAGGGAGCAGATCTGAGCCCAACCCTGCATGAGGTTTGGGCTGCAAAGCTGCGTAAGCCCAGCTCTCTCACAGCTGGAAGCAGAGCCAGCCAGCCAACTCCCAACAGACCTGCAGATGTGTGAGCAAGAAGAAATGACGGCTATTTGAAGCCACTGAGTTTTGGGGTGGCATTCCCCAGCACGGGCTGAATGGTACATAGCCCATCACTTCCCTCCTCAGCCTAAGAGGTCCTGAGAAATTGACAGCACTGTAGAAACCATTTTGATAAAATATTTGCAATGCAATTCACAAGTGAAAAGAATGATACAGCCAAAAGGAAGAACTAGCCTAAGGCAGTGAGGTGGGTGAAGGGTGGCATTGGAACCATTTAGAAATTTCGAATTACATATACCTGACCTGCTCACCATCCCCATTCCCTTCATTCCTATAGATATTTACCAGCCTAAGGGTAAGGAGGTGAAGAGATAGAACATCGTACTCCAATAAATCATAGTAAGAAAACTCTGCACTACAGAATAAAAAAAATGTGAACGCCAATGGGGATCTGCACAGCAAAGACGAAGTTCCCACTCGTTCCCACTTTGCACCCCTGCCACACAAACAATGTCTGACTAGTGCCAATGTATTCATGAGGGCAGGTGTCATGAAGTCTGTAATGCACCGGAAAACATTCCAGTCTACTCAATATGATATTATGTAAGCATCAGTTCATTTAAATTTAAATGCTAAGATTGCTCAAGCTAACAATATGCTTTATACACAGCGCTGGGGTGGTCAGCTAGCATTACAGCAAAAAGAGCCATCCTCTAGGAGCGGCTCCCCAAATACTTCTACTACTTGGGTCAACATCAACAATCCACAGCTTACTAATGATTACATAACAAATTTAAAAAATTATTGGTGAAAGTAGGGTCTCGTTAATTAGCATAATGAATACTAGAAATTCAGTCTCATCAAAGAAATTAAAGATGTTGGAGATG
Source organism: Ateles fusciceps (assembly GCA_036589455.1). Lineage (NCBI taxonomy): Eukaryota > Metazoa > Chordata > Mammalia > Primates > Atelidae > Ateles > Ateles fusciceps. The sequence goes on along the minus strand of JAZHEH010000572.1, from coordinate 9,080,050 downwards.
CATAAACTGCTATGATCGTTGAGCAATACTCTCCATTGCATGAGCAAGGTATGAGACCCCAGCGAGGCTCAAGGTCTGTATAGGGCACCTGAGGCTTAATCCTCAATCAGATCCATATCCAACAACTGGTCAGATTGGGATGATCACTGACTGCACAGCCTTGTAATGCAGCTATGGCTGTGCTGAATGAGCAGACCATTGTAACAGAAGGAGGTCTCCTAAGGGGAGAGAGTAGAGGCATTCATCAAGCTCACAGAAAAGATTTATGCACTATTTTTGTGTCTACCTTGATAATGAATGTTTGTCTAATAAATGTATGTGTGACGGGAAAAAAGAAGTTATGATATGTATGCCATGAAGGAAACAAGGGCTGGGTGCAGTGGCTCATGCCTGTAATCCCAGCACTTTGGGAGGCTGAGGTGGGAGGACAGCTTGAGCCCAGGCGTTCGAGGTTACAGGGAACTGTGTTTGTGCCATTGCACTCCAGCCTGGGCAACAGAGAGAGATTTTGTCTCTGAGAAGAAAAGAAAAGAAAAAAAAAGCCACCTCTCATTTGAAAAAAAGAAAAAGACTTTGTAAAGAATGTAAATTGCAAAACACTTAAAAATCAAATTATACTTTATTATGTTTAGAGTCTGATGCCAAGTGGTTAATAAGTGTAACTGTCTAAAATGAGATACTTTTTTATAATTTCAAATAAGATGAATAAATATTAAAAGAATTCATGATTTATTCTTCCAGCTACCAGCTACAAATCTGTTGTGAATTTCAGCTTACTCATTAGTAATAGAGGTCATATGTACCTTGAAGGAGTGTTGTAAATACTTAATGAAATGATGCAGAAGAAATAAAAAAAAATACTGTGTGCTTTCAATGTGTTAGCTCCTTCTCTCCTCTTACTCCTAATATACAGAAGTCACTGAAGAACCTAGAAATGCATCCAGTCTATACACAAGAGATGTCATTAATGGACGCACAGCCTTGAGGTTGGGAACACCATTCATCATGGCCACCTAGCTCAGGGGCTTTTCAATACCGGTCTGTGGAATGAAATGGTGTTGGGCAGTTATAGCAGAAAGAAGTAACTTTTTAACATCCTTACATGGAAAAGTAGAAACATCAGAACCTGATTTTAAACAATTCAATGAAATCCAAGTCAAGGAGTCTCAGCTTTGCTCCAGTGACGGAGCTGATGCTGATACTCCCCTTCTCCATGATTCCTGCCAAGAATACATTATAGGCTCTGTTGGAGCTTCTTGATATGCAAAAACGTGTTATTGGCCAGGTGCGGTGGCTCACACCTGTAATCCCAGCACTTTGGGTGGCCGAGGCGGGCAGATCACGAGGTTAGGAATTCGAGGCCAGCCTGGCCAACATGGCAAAAACCCGTCTCTACTAAAAACACAAAAAAATTAGCCTGGTGTGGTGGCAGGCGTCTGTAATCCCAGCTATTCAGGAGGCTGAGGCAGGAGAATGGCTTGAACCCGGGAGGCGGAGCTTGCAGTAAGCCGAGATTGTGCCATTGCACTACAGCCTGGGCAATAAGAGCAAGACTCTGTCTCAAAAAAAAAAAAAAGGCCAAAACCTGGAAACTTTCATCTAGATTCTAGATCTTCTAAATGTGTTTGTTACTCTAGAATTTAGTTGGGGAGCGGGGGAGTGCATTAGAGTTTACACTTCTTTTAAGAAAATGAATACTGTCATGTTTCAGATTTCCAGCGCATCCCATTTATCCTGTTCACTCTGTCTTTTAAATTTCTCCTGACTGTGACTGTCATCCAGCCAGCTGCCATCACCCCCATGCATCTACCGATGACTCCTGCCCACACTCTAACTCCTGCAATCCACTTCCCACTTGATTGCCTCTATGATAGGCTTAAAATGCGTATGTATCTACTGGTGTCATTCCTCTGTTAAGACCCGTTAATAGTTTTTCACGTTCTCAGAATAAATTCTGAATTTCTTCACACAGCATACAAGGCTCTTTTCCCTCTGGCCTCTCTGTGCGTCTCTAATCATTTTTCTCCTTTCTCTGTCTGTTTCAGCAATATGAGACTTTGATCTTCTCCAGGGTTCCACAGCCTGGAACCTTCGGCCTTTGGACTTTTGTACTTGCTGCTTTTTGTCTCTCTCAGCCTGAAATAGTCATTTTATAGATAAGAAGACTAAAGTTCAGAGAAAGGAAGTAACTTCGCCACGGACACTTCATCTGTTTCTTCATTAAGGAAACATCCATATTTCCAAATACAGGAGAGGAAGATAATAGCATGGCTGCAGAATCAGACAGACTCAGCGTCAGCTTTTGGCTTCATCATTGACTAGCTGTGAGATCTTAGTCAAACAACCCAGCTCTTCTGTAATCTTTGTTTTCCTCATCCATAAAATAATGGAAGAGCCTATATCACTGGGTACCTTTGAGGATAAACTGAGATGACAGATGTAAAGTTCTTATTTCAGAACCTGGCACACAATCAGCATTAAATAAAAATCTGGTGGTGTTGATTTAATTATTGTTTTCATAATCATTGGTTGGCTTGATTCTTGACTTTTTAGATTTAAATTTAATGCAGTCATAAAAATGATGACATAATTAATTCACTCAGAAATACGGACCACTTCAAGAATGAAGAGTAAATTACTTGTATCAGATGAAAGATCATTACGTACAAACCTGGGCAAGGGTAAATGAAACTTGCGTGGGATTCAAAGAGAGTCATCATGAGCAATGGTTATTCAAAGTTAGTAGGCAAAAAGAAGCAGGTGTGGAAGGCAGAGTGCAGTTAGTTGATGAGAGGCTGGAGCTGGGATGCAGCTAGTGTGTGTGGGGCTCTCAAGAAGTTTCACTACAGAAGAGGAAAGAGATGGAGCGAGTTGTTTCTCTCAAATGGTTAGAGCATGTTGGAATGCGTATGAGATGGAGTTGGCAGTAGAGAGAACACACTGAAAGTGAAGGGCAGAAAGGTGGTAAGTGATTCTTCAAAGTTCTCAAGGAAGGAGAAACAACAGGATCCAAAGCTCAAGGGATGGGTGAGCATGAACCGTGTACAGAAAGAAAGGCTTCTCTTCAATGTAGTCAGAAGGAATTAGAGAAGTATGTGTCTTTACATACACTAATGCAGTTTTACGCAATGGCTGTGGGGGAGCAGGGCCTGGGAAAAGCTATTTCCAGTTGCAGAGGTGCCTTCAGTATGTGGAGTCTCTGTCAACAGTGGTTCCCAAACTTGTCTAAGCCTTGGACGCCCTGGGAAGCTCTTAAAAATTCTCATCTTCAAAATCAACACTACACCAGAAAATGTATAAAGGAAATAGAATAGAAAATATGAGAGTGCGTTGCATATAAAAAGGGAAAGCATAATTTTAATAAGCATGTCTATTTACATACGTTCACATGAAAGAACTGGGTACAGATATAGAATGTTTTTCTTATTATGGGTCAGGGTCAAAAAAGCTTGAAAACCACTGATCTAGATAAACTCCTTTCACAGATGAAGAAACTGAGGCCCAGAGAGATTACAAAGCTTCCTTAAAGTTACACAAACAAAAAGAGAGCCAATTCTGGACTAAAATCCAGTTTCCCCAACTACTTTCAGAGTGCCCCTGACCCTCTGTTTCCTGTGTATTTTGGTTTCCTCTTCTCAGCACTATGATAACCTCCCTGAAGGCAAGGATTATGTCTTCAATTTCTTAGAGTTACCACATTTACCAATTTCTTTGCTTCCCACAGCCCACTTCTCTCCTATGGATTCCATTTTTTTTCTTATTGAAGTGATTTTTCAGCAAAGCTCTCTTTTTGTTCTTTGCTTGAATTTGTTTTGGTTTGTTTTCACTTTGAATGACAGTTTGCCTCATCAGGGATTCTCAAACTGTAATGAGCTTTTGAAACACCAGGGATGCTGTTAAACTGCAGTAGGTCTGGGGTAGATTCTGCATTTCTTACTCACTTCTAGGTGATTCTGGTGCTGCAAGTCCTTGGACCACAGTTTGAGTAGCAAGAGTTTAGCAGATGCAGAATTCTACATTGACAGTTACATTCCACATCCCCCACCCCCACCCCCAAATGCTCTGAAGATATTTTCTTGTCTTCTGGCTTCTATTATTGCTAATGAGAAATTTTATAAAGTCTAATATTTATTTTTAAGAAACTTCTCATTCTCTTTGCTTAGTTTCAAAATTCTTATCCATCTCTGGTGTTTTCTAATTGTGTTGTGATGCACCTAGATTTATGTTTATTTATTTGACTTGGGATGACTTCTTCAATCTGGGGATTGAGTCTCTCATCACTTCTGAAAATTATCAGTCATTACTCCTTGCAATATGGCCTTATGGATCTTGCATTCCAGAAGGAGACACACAATAAGCAAAAGACATAAATAAGTAAAGTGGTTACTTAAGAGGTAAGGGGTGATAGAGCAAAAAGAAAAGGCTGCTGTGGGTAGGGATGGAGGTACAATTTCAAATATGATGATCAGGGTAGGGCTCATTGGGAAGGTAACGTTTTAGTAAAGATATGGAGCATGATGGAGAGAGGGTGTTCCAGGCAGAGAGGAGCCAGTACCAATTCTTCAGGGGAGACTGGGGATGGGGGTGGGAGAGGGGGAGAGGGACAATTATATAGGGACTTAGCATTGAAGGAGTACCAAAAAAGTAAAAGGCATTTCAATCCTCAAGAAGTTTAACTGGAAAAAAACAAAACAAAACAAAACAAACAAAACAGAGCAGAAGCACTGAAAATACGATGCACTGGAAAATGCTGAATTACAGAGTCCTAAGAGTGCCTGGAGGGCAGGCAGGAGTGGAAGCTCGAAAGTGGTCCCGCAATGCAAACACTCCTCCCTGAAAACCCACCACCCAAGCATAATGCATTTCTCTGTCTAGAGAAAGCTACTGGGTAAACAGTACACTCATCGGGGAGCAGAAAAAATGCTTGAAAATAGGCCTGTAAAAATAAAAATCCACTCAGGAATTTAATGTCCTTTCAATAGGATTTTTGTGATAAGTTCCTCTTGGATTATATCCCTCTAAAAATCACATATTCAAATAACCAAATGTGGGGCAAGTTTTACTCAGGCATAACAGGTATTTTTCATTTTCTCTTTCACTTCCAGGATGATCAGAAGTAAATGCTCCAATTGCAGTAAATCCATGCACAAAGCTTTTTTGGCTTATTACACCCCACACCCCCCACATATGGTATTTATCTTTTTTGTTTACACTATTGGTCCTATTCAATATGTGCCTTTTGTTGTAAGCAATTTCAAACCTGATTAGAAAGGAAGTTGGGAAAAGAGTACAAAAAAAGTGAAGTAATCTCTAGAAATCTGGACTTGATTCTCATGTGAATCCCTGGGATAGCTGAGAGCCCTGAGAGTTCTGTGGGTACCAACAAAACAAGGGGATATGACGCCATCATCCAGGAATTCTGCCCTAAAACTGAAGGAGAGGGTCTCTCTCCTGCCCCCACTTCTGGTCTCAGGACTCAGAATAAAGCCAAGACTGTCTTTACGTGACTCAGCAATGGCCCCTGGAGACAATGGGCTAGTTATCGCTTAGCCAGGCTCTGTCGCGTTCATGTCCATACACTCCTCAGCCATCTTGCTTCATATCTAAATTAAGGCCCGGTCATTCCCTGTGCTCCTTGTCCCACCTCCTTTGCTAGGTTTTCTCCAGTGTGGTCATCTGCCTTTCAGTTACAGCTGTTTGAGGTGGGGGATGATGTGTCATGGCAGGAAAAGCATTGGTCTTAGAGACAAATCCTTGAAGACCAAAATACAAGTCTTGGCCCTGCTTGTGACCTTGGACTCTAAACCCTGGTTTCCTCATCTGTTAAGCAACAACAACAAACACATGGGGGCTAACAGTACGTACTGCGCCAATTCATAGAGTAAAATCAAACTCAATAACAAGATGTAAGAGCATTTTGTCACCAGGATGATCAAAACTAGAGCTTCCCAAACTTAAATGGCTTCAAAATCCCCCACGGAGTTTGTATACAGGGGAAAAACAGATAATAAACATACTAAATAAGGAAAAAATATATAGTTTGTTAGAAGGTGGTCAGTGCAAATGTGAAACCCAAAGCATGGCAAGGGAGTGCAGGGGAAGGATGAGTTCAGTTAGGGTGGTCACAGCAGGTCTCATTGAGAAGGTGTTGTCTGAAAACACTTAAAAGTGGTGATCATCCTGCCGATATCTAGGAGAAAAGTGGTCAGGAAGAAGAAATGGAATAAGAAGGGCAAAGGCCCTTTGGGGAGAGCGTGCTTACTGTGTTCAAGGAACAAGGGGACCGGAATGACTGGAGGAGAAAGGATTCAAGGAGACTAGAGAGAAATGGAGCCATATTCTCCAGGGCCCCGTAAGTTGCAGTAAGGACTTTTGACTTTCACTCTGAGTGAGATGGATGCCACTGGAGGGGGCCATAAAATGCCTGTGTTTTGAGCGGACATCTGGCTGTGGCACCAAGGATAGCCTGTAGGGGAATAAAGTAGAAGCTGAGAAACCAGTTAGGAGACTATGGCATTAACCCAGGTGAGCGAACAAGGTGTCCTGCACCAGGATGGTTCTGGTGGAGGAGGAGGGAGTGGTGGGAATCTAGACCCTTGCTAAAGGCAGAGCCAGCCAGATTTACAGATGAATTTGGGAGGTGAGAGGAAGAGAGGGTGAAGTCAGTGATGACACAAAGGATAGGGAAACCACTAACTCAAACATTTGTCAATAGCCGAGTCTCAAGCCTATAATCCAAGCACTTTGGGAGGTCAAAGCAGGCAAATCATGAGGTCAGGAGTTCAAGACCAGCCTGGCCAAGATGGTAAAACCCCATCTCTACTAAAAATACAAAAATTAGCCAGGCGTGGTGGGATGCACCTGTAGTCCCAGCTACTCAGGAGGCTGAGGCAAGAGAATCGCTTGAACCTGGGAGGTGGAGGTTGCAGTGAGCTGAGATCATGCCACTGCACTCCAGCCTGGGCTACAGAGTAAGACTCCGTCACACACACACAAAAAATTAGCCAAGCTTGGTAGTGTGTGCCTGTTGTCCCAGCTACTTGGGAGGCTGAGATGGGAGAATTGCTTGAGCCCAGGGGGTCAAGGCTGCAGTGAGCTGTGGTGGTACAACTACACTCCTGCCTGGGGGACAGAGCAAGACTCCATCTCAAAAATAAAGATTTGTGAGTAGTGATTGTGAGTAGGGCAGGTGTTGATAGAATTAGAAGTTTCGTTTTAGGCAAGTTGGTTTCTTAAGCTTAAATGAATACATGGAAAAATGAACACATTTTAAGTGGGCAGCTCAATGAATCTGTACACAAAGAACATACCAAGGTACTACCTCAAGATCAAAAATAGAATATCTCTTTCCAAGCAGAGAAGCCTCCCTCACACACCTCTTGCTTATCACCCATCCCAAAGATAACTGTATTCTCTCATTCATCAACATAGATCAGTTTTGCCTGCTTACCAACTTCATGTAACGGAATTACACAATATCAACTCTTGCATTTGACTTTTTTCATTCAGTATTAACATTGTGAGAATCATTCACATTGTTAAATATAACAATGGTTCATATATTTCCCATTGTTGTGCATTATTCTATTGTTTGAATACATCACAACTTATTTATCCATTCAATTGTTGATGGATATTAGGCTTGTTTTCAATTTGGGGCTATTACTGATACTGCTGCCATGAGCACTCTTGTACCTACTTTTGTCACACATATATGTGCATCGGTCCTGGGTATCTATCCATATATACATACGTCTGATGCATCCTTTTATTTGGAACCTAGCCAAGATGCCATAAGGAAGCCCAGGCAGCCATAAGGAAAGACTTGTGATGGAGAATCAAAGCAAAAGTCAAACACAAAAGAGTTTATTTTGGATAATTCCATTTACATGAAGTTCAAAAACAGACAAAACTAATTCATGTTGAATTCCCAAGTGATAGCCAGTACCAACTTGCAGCCATGTGGGTGACTTGCTGGATCATGCAAAACAGATTCCCTGTATTGTGCACCAACTTAAAGTTCCACCAGTAATATTTAAAGTGTTTATATGGCTTTGCACCCTCCCCCAATAGTTGTGCTGCCAGGTTTGTTTGTCTGCTTTTTTCATTTTAGCCTTCCTGATTAGTTTGTAGTGTTATCTTGTAATTCTCTGATAACAACTTGGATTTCTCTGATAACAACGGGTGAGCACATTTTTATGCCTATTGGTAATTTGAATATCCTCTTTATTTTTTTTTGCAAAGTACTTGTTCAAGTTGTCTGTGAATCTTTTAATTAATTTCTGTGATAGATTAAAGATGGCTACAAGTTCTTTGCCGCCATTCCCAATACACTCTGAGTGGTGGAGTAGATTTCTTCAGCCCCTTGAATCTGGGCTGAGCCACTGACTACCTCGATCAGTAGAATACAGTGAAAATGATGCACTGCCAGTTCTGAGCCTAACCTTGAAGAGGGCTGACAGCTGCTGTGTCCTCTCACTTGGAACCTAACTACCATGCTACAAGGAAACTCAAGAATCATATGGGAAGGACCATATGGAAAAGAAATAAGGTCCCAGGCTAACAGCTCCCAGCTGGATTCCCAAGGGACAGCCAGCACCAATTTGTGGGCCATGTGAACGGCCAGTCTTGGAAGTGGATTCTCCAATTCCTATCAAGCCAGCTCATCTGATGCCATGTGGAGCAGAGACATGATGTCCCCACTGAGCTCTGCCCAAACTGCAAAACTAACAAATTGCTCAAATTCCAAAAATAACACGGCTACTTTTTTTTTTTTTTTTTTTTTTTTTTGGGACAGAGTCTCACTCTGTCACCCAGGCTGGAGTGCGCTAGCATGATCTTGGCTTATTGAAATCTCTGCCTCCCAGGTTCAAGCAATTCTTCTGCCTCAGCCTCCTGAGTAGCTGGAATTACAGGTGCCCACCACCACTCCTGGCTAATTTTTGTATTTTCAGTAGAGATAGGGTTTTACCATGTTGGTCAGGCTGGTCTCGAACTCCTGACCTTGTGATCTGCCCTCCTCGGTCTCCCAAAATGCTGGGATTACAGGCATGAGCCACCGTGCCCAGCCATGGTTACTTTTTTAAAGCCACTAAGTTTTGAGGTCGTATGTTATGAGGCAATGGGTAAGCAAAATAGCTTTCTGTCATTTCTTGTTGATATTCAGGAAATTGGTGCATATGCTGAATATGAATCCTTTGCTGCAAGTATGTTCTGCAAATATTTCCTTCCAATCTGAGGCTTGCTACTTCCCTCCCTTAATTATGTCTTTAATTATAATGAACTCCAATGTATCAATCTTTTCCTTTATCTTAGTGTTTTAATGAAGGAATTGCTCCTTGCCCCAAGGTTACAAATATTTTCTCCTGTATTATATTCCAGAAATTGAATAATTTTCTTTTTTATACTAAAACCAGAAATTCATCTGGAACTGACTTTGCTTATGGTATGAGATATGGGTTGAGATTCACATTTTTTTCCATATAAATATCCAATTCACCCTCACAATTATTGAAAAGGCCATCCCTTTCCTGTACTGTAATATTACCCCGCTCCTAAATTAAGCGATTGCATGTGAGATCTGTTTCTGGACTTGCTCTTCTGTTCCCTTTGGACAAGTTAAATTTAAATTTTCTGTTAGCTCAATTAAGTGGAGATGTCAATTAAGCAGTTAGATACATGAGTTTGAAATCCAAAGCAGATATTTTGGATGAAGATATAAATTTGGGAATCATATGTTTATAGGTTTTCTGTAAAGCCATGAAACTGTATGAAATCACCCAGTGTAGATGAGTAGAGGCAAAACCCAGGCACTGAATCCTAGGATCCTTCAACATTAAGAGGCTGGGAAAAAGAAAGAACTAGAAAAATGGAGAGGCAAGTATACAATATGCAAACTAGAAAAAGTTCTTCAAGGAAGACAAAATGATCAACTGTGTCAGTGACGATGATAAGTCACGTGAACTCAGGACTGAGAATTTACTATTGGCTTTATCAATGTAGAGACTATTGTGACCTCAACCAGAGGAAATGACAAGACACTCCTTGAAAAGAATAGGAAAAGGGGTAATTAGAGACAGTAAGTTTTACTGCGAATATTGTCACTTAGTTTTGTTACAGATGTGGAGCGGAGTTGCCAACTCAGGTGTAGGCTTGTCAAGAGAGGTTTGCTGTTGTTATTGTTGTTAAACATGGAGGAAATAACAGCAAGATGGTGTGACGAAGGGGAAATTAACAATGCAGGAGAGAGAATTTGCCATTACACCTTAGCGCTGACTACAGCACTGATTACTAGCATCTCTTCCCTTGAAGCCTCCGGGTCTCGGAGACTAGAGCAAAGGACAGGGAAGTTGTTATGAACTGAATGTTTCTGTTCCCACTAAAGTCATGGATTGAAGCCCTAATCCCAGTCTGATTGTATATGGAGGCAGGGTCTTTGGGAGGTAATTATTAATAGGTTTAGATGAGGTGCTGAGAGTAGAGCCCCTATACTGAGTTAGTGCCATTATAAGATTAAGAGACACCAGTTTCCTCCCTCTGCCATGTGAAGATGCAGTAAGAACTCAGCCAGTGCCTGCAAGGCAGGAATAGGGCCCTTGCCATAAATCTGACCATCCTGGTGCCCTGATCTCAGACTTCTAGCCTCCAGAATTTTGAGAAGGGAATATCTGTTGTTTAAGTCACCTAGTCCACAGTATTCTATTATAGAAGACTCAGCTAAAAAAAAGATTTTAGAGGATTATGGGGAACAAAGTTAGCCAGGACATGAAAGTTAAAGATGTTGCACCATGAGCAGGGCAGATAGCCTGGGGTCCTGGGAAATGAAAGAGAGAGGAAGGGATGGTCTTGAAAGTAGGAAGGGCAAGTTTTACCCAGACCACAAAGGTTTCCATGACCAGTCCTAATTCCATCTCCTCTAACCATCCAGGGAGGATTCCTCTAAAGTTCTGATGATATTAATGACCCTCTTTCTTCTCTTTCCTTTCACAGCTGCTGTGGACCAGCATCCATCAGTTCATATATCAAGAAAATGTCCAGATAGATGTCCTGTGCTCTCTCATGGATCCTCCTGGTCTCTGTCTGCAAATTCACTGTCAATTTGCCATCCGTCAAGCAAAGAGTAGTGTGATTCTATGGAAAGACGATGAGCACTCAGATCTGGTCGTGCCATAGTGACTATAAGCAAGTCAGTGGGCCTCCCCTCGGTTTCAGAATCCTTAGGTCAAAAATGGGCATTGCCTCTCAGATCCCTTTCTGTCTTCTGATTCTGTTTTCCTCACCTTCAGGATTTTGTGTGTGTGTGTTATAACAGTTTATAATTGTGTAAATGTATGGGTACAAAGTGATGTTATGATTTATGAATACAATGTGTAATAATTAAATTAAGCTAGTTAACATATCCATTGCCACAAATACAGTTCTTAACATTTTTTGTGATAACATTTGAAATGTACTCTCTTAGAAATTTTGAAACGTACAATACTCTATTATTAACTATATTTACCATGCTGTGCAATAGAATTCAAAACAAGAAAACATATATATTCCACCTGTTTGAGATTTTGTACCTTTTGGCCATCATCTCCCCCCTTCCCTTCCCTTCACCCCCAGCCTCTGTGCCCCTAGTCTTCCCTTCACTCCATTCTATTCTTTGCTTCCATGAGGATTACAACCTCTATCTGTTCCCATTGACATTTATCTAATGTATCCAATCAAGAAATTACTATTTAACACTTAATGTACTTAGTGCTGTGCTAAGTGCTGAGGGTACAATAAACGAAGTAAAGGCTAGTGGGAGGAATCCAATGAGAATGAAAAGAATCACAAACCAATGGAAATGACAGATGTGGGAAGCACAAGGGTGTCAGGGAGTACATCAACTGCGGATGACAAGCTAAAGAGCAATTTTGTTCTAAGGGTGAAGAGGACTGTCCTGGATCAGATTTTAATTTAGTTGCCTATTTCTTCATCTTTGCATCATATACCTACAACTCTAGCTCTTTATATATTTGGTCTCTGTTGATACTGAAACTTTTCCAAACAAGTTTCCAAGCAATATAAACTATTGTTTCTCTCATTAAGGGTGTATTTTAGGGTGCTTCCTCTCCAGGGTGCAGGGGTCAAGAATGAGAAACAAACAGCCTTTCAGTCTATGAGCTTTCACAGTATGTGCTGTTCGCTAACTCAAGCTGTATCCTTAAAAAATATTAATCAAACATCTACAGAAAACAGCTGCTTGGAGGACAAAAAGGAAGGTTCAATTTTGCTGTTTCAGAAAGAAAAGTCACAAAGCATGTGGTACAATGTCGAATAAACCCCAATCTTGAAACTTTCAGGTGTTAAGTAGTCTATGTTTTACAAGAGGCATTAACCTGAACTTTAGTGGAAACTGCCTTGCACTAGAATTAGAAGAATCAGGTTTGGTTATCAATTCATTCATACCTGTAATTTATCATTTAATCAGTCAAGAAATATTTATGATACCGAAGAATGGAATTCTCCTCACCCTCTTCATTCTTCCCCTCTCTAAACCCTGAATACTCAAGGGTCTCAAGTTCCTGCCTTTTCCATTAAACATCCTAATAGGAGTTCTTTATATTGTTAGTATGGAAAATACCAAACATTACAAAAATAGAATGGTATAATGAACCTCCGTGTACTCCTCACCCACTTTCAGCAATGATCAATTCTTGGACAATCTTATTTAATCTATACCCACCCTCTTTCCCCAAACCACATCCTAGATTATTTTGAGGCAAATTCCAGACATCAGATAATGTCACCAGAAAATATTTGAGTATGTATCTCCAAAAACACAGATTCTTTTTCTTAAAAAATACAACTACGGTGCTGTTTTCATGCCTAAAGAAATTAGCCATAATTATTTAATTGTATTAAATATTCAGTCAGCATTCAGACATCCCTGATCATCTCATTGTTTTTTAAAAATATGTGACTTTTTCTCTACCTTTCTCTTTTTCCATTTAACATTGTATCATGTAAGTCTTTCCATCGTAGAGTATAGAAATATTTAAAAGATCCTTTTCATATAAATAGAGCAGTGAGGTTTTACCATGTGAAAACAGAGCAAAGTATGAATTTACTTGTCGTTTAAAAAATAAATGTTATTGTGTATATTTGAGGTTTACAACATAATGTTATGGGATATAGGTAGATAGTGAAATAAATCCATAGTGAAGCAGTTTGACGTGTCTATCATCTCACATAGTTTTTTTGTGACAAGAGCAGCTAAAATCTATTTATTTTCTACTTATTAACAAAAATCCCTGGTATGATTTTCTTAATTTCAGTCCTCATGTCGTACATTAGCTCTTTAAACTATTATATACATATTTTACATATCTGCTATTTTGCATCTTTTGACCTGCAGCTCCATATTTCCTCTCCCCCAACCCCATTATGACCACTGTTTCACTGTCTGGGTATATAAGTTCTTTCTTAAAAATATTCCACATATAAGTGACATCGCGCAATTATTTCTCTTTCTGTGTCTGGCTTAACTTAGCCTAATGTCCTCCAGGTCTATCTATGTGACGGCAAATGGCAGGATCGCCTTCTTTTTAAGACTGAATTGTATTTCATATACGCACATTTTCTTTATCCATTTGTCTGTTGATGGATACTTAGGTTGTTTCCATATTGGCTATTGTGAGTAATGCTACAATTCACATGAGTGCAGATCTCTGTACGAGGTGGTGGTTTCCTCTCTTTGAGGTATATGCAAAGGAGGGATTGCTGGGTCACATGGTAGTTCTATTTTTAATTGCTTTAGGAACCTCTATATTGTTTTCCATAATGGCTGTGCCAATCTACATTTCTACCAATCATGCACTAGGGTAACCTTGGCTCCACACCATCACCAACATTGGTTACCTCTTGTCTTTTTGGCAATAGCCAAACTTATTAGTGTGAGGTGATATCTCATAGTGATTTTAATTGCATTTCCTTGATGATTAGTGATGTTCAGTACTTTTTCATGTAACTATTAGTCATTTGTAGGTCTTCTATTAAGAAATATCTATTCAAGTCCTTTGCTCACTTTTTAGTCATGTTATTTCATTTTCTGCTATTGAGTTGTAAGAATTTTTAAATACATTTTGGATATTAACCTCTTATCAGTTATGTGGTTTACAAATTTTTTTCCCAGTACACAAGTTGCCTTTTCACTTTGCTGAGTGTTTGCTGTGCAAAGCTTTGTAGTTTGATGTGGTCTCATTTATTTATTTTTGCTTTTGTAGCCTAAGCTTTTGGTGTGATGTCCAAAAAATGTCATTGCCGAGACCAATGTTCAGGAACTTTTATGTTATCTTCCATGAGTTTTATGGTTTTAAGTCTTGCATTTAGATCTTTTATCAATTTGGATTTTTTTTTGTATTGTGTAAGATAATATTTCATTATTTTGCAAGTGGAAATCTAATGTTTTCAGCTTTATTTATTTATTTATTTATTTGAGACTGAGTCTCGTCTGTTGCCAGGTGCCAGGCTGGAGTGCAGTGGCATGATCTCAGCTCACTGCAACCTCCGCCTCCCAGGTTCAAGCAATTCTCCTGTCTCAGCCTCCCAAGTAGCTGGGACTACAGGTGCGTGCCACCACACCCAGCTAATTTTTGTATTTTAGTAGAGATGGGGTTTCACTATGTTGGCCAGGATGGTCTCCATCTCTTGACCTCATGATCTGCCTGCCTCAGCCTCCCAAAGTGCTGGGATTACAGGCCTGAGCCACCACACCCGGCCTCAGCATCATTTATTCAAGAGACTATTCTTTTTCATAATGTCCTCTTGGTGCCCTTGTTAAAAATTAGTTGGTTAGGATTTATTTCTAGGCACTCTGATTTGTTCCATTGGTCTATGTTTCCATTTTTATGCTAGTATCACATTGTTTTAATTACTGTAGTTTTGTACTATAATTTTAAATTTGGACATGTGATGCCTCCAACTTTGTTTGTCTTTCTCAGTATTGCTTTAGCTCTTTGAGGATTTTTTTTGTGCATGGTTCTATACAAATTTTAGGATTTTTTTTTCTAGTCCTGTGAAGAACACCACTGAAATTTTTGATAGGAATTGTGTTAAGTCTCTATAGTATTTTGGGGAGCATGGACATTATAAATGATCCACTCAGAAGAATCTGAGATACCCAAACACTTCCTGTAGTAAGGACTAAGGAGCCATCTCATCTGGGGGTCATCAGTGATGGACTTCTTACCCTTGACCTGGATGAGAAGAACAGAGGAGCAGTAAAAGGAAAGAGGCAGGAGACCACGGAAAGAAGCAGCTCGCAGTACCCATGGGGAGCTAAAAGTTGGCCAACTGGGAAGGGAAAAGGGATATTTGCCATCCTATTGCTGCCATTTTATATTTGTGATTATCTGATAACAATTAGTTTCTTTTCTGTTGTTGGAGGACACATGTAAGCCCTTCTAGGTATTGTTGGGCATGGTGAGTGGCTGACATTTATGCAGGCATCTCTGGAACTGGCTAACTGTGACCTTGCAAAAATCACTTTATTTCTCTGGATCTCATTTGTACCACCTGTAAATAGAGACTGAGTTATATAATCTCAAATGTTCCTTCAAACTCTAGCATTGTTCAGGCGTTTTGATGTTTTCAATCAAAAATTGAAATCACGGAATTGTTTGGGAGCAAAGTAAAATATTAGGATTTTGTTATTTGCAGGGGGGAATTTCATCTTTGAAATGAAGAACAGTAGATTTAAATTAAACATAAAGCAAACTGCCAACAATAATCAAGTTGTTATCATGTTGGAATATGTTAAAAGCACCACCTGCATCATTTGCTTCTAAGACCGCTTTTGTGTTGTCTATCCTGGACCTCTTAGAAGAACTTTATACAGATCATTTAACATATTTTTCTTAGACGTATTTGAGTTGTATTTGCACAAGATCTAAAGACAATTGCTAAACAGTTCATTGGTAGAGGGGGATAATAAACTGTTTTGTAGCCAGTAGAACTGAAGCCAGTTTTAACTTAGAGAAGAAATTTCTGTTTGATTATAGAGTTGGGTATTTTAATTACTAAACTACACATTGCTATAGCTTTATATATAAGGAAAATTTGGAAAATATAGATTAGGAGAATAATCTCATGCAATCCTATTCACAATAGCAAAGACATAGACTCAAACACCCATCAGTGATAGACTGGATAAAGAAAATATGGTACATATACACCATAGTACCATAGTGTACATATGTAGCCATGAAAAAGAACAAGATCATGTCCTTTGCAAGGACATGGATGGAGCTAGAGGCTGTTATCCTTAGCAAACTAACGCATGAACAGAAATAGAGCATGTTCTCACCTATGAGTGGGAGCTAAATGATGAGAACACATGGACACATAGAGGAAAACAACACACACTGGGGCCTTTTAGAGGGTGGAGTGTGGGAGGAGGGAGAGAACCAGGAAAAATAACTAATGAGTACTAGGCTTAATATCTGGTCATGAAATAATCTGTATAGCAAACCTTCATGACACAAGTTTACCTATGTAACAAACCTGCACTTGTACCTCAGAACCTAAAATAAAAGTTAAAATAATAATTATTATCATCTCATGTGACCATAACACCAGTAACGGCCATTGATGACATTCTTATAGCTTTACTACGTTTATATCTTGTTATACTTTAAAATTTTAATCATATCATGTAGTGCTTTTTTTCATATTTAGTAATCTTATGAATTCCTTTATTTACCTTCAAATAATCTTCCCAAATACTGGGAGTGACTACATAATTTTTCACTGTATGAAGATACGCCAATTGTTGGGCATTTCCCTATTGTTTGGCATTTAGTTTGTTTCCAATTTATGCATTTTGTTATTACAGCCAATGCTGTTGTTACCATTCCAGTACACTGATTTATAGTGGATATACTGGAAATAAAATCCTGGAAATGAAATTATAATGTTTTAGGTCATACAAATTTTTGTTATTTTGATCTGCATTAAGGAACTGCCCTCTGAGCACTCAGGTCACGATCTTTTCCAACTAGCAGTATGTGATTGCGGCCCCTCCCCCACTCTGTTGGTACTCATTTTCAACTCTCACATAATTGAAATATACAAGGTAACACACTTTACATACACTTTTAAATAAAAAACACCTGTAGCTTAGCCACTCCAAGTCACAATTTTATCAAATATATGAAGCTACTTCCTTTCTCTAGCTCTGAACTTGATACACAGACGTTAATTACCCAATGTTACCCTTTCAATCTCCTTACTGAAGGGTTTTCAGTATAATAATGTTTCTCTGCCAACCAAGTCACTGATTACCACATTCCAGCTTTTCATTTAGAGCTGCTAAATTTTAGATTTGCTGAAACTGTCTACTCTCTGTCTAGACTAAAATAGCAAAACTTACTCTTCCAAATATGTTTGATCAAGATTTGGGCATCCTCAAGTCACATTCTGTTTTGTTTTTACAAATGTCCTCTACAATACTGTTTATGAAAAAGTACTATTATATTTTTCCCTCACTCCTGGTCTCCTCTCTATTCTTGGAATCTACAACTTATCACCATGGAATACTCTATGTTCCACAATTAAGAGCTCCTATTTCTCTCTTCTATGCTGGGGAAATACTTTAAAACCAATTTCTTTAATTTTAATGCCTTGAAAATGAAAAACCATGTGATGCTCCTTTTGGTCTCCAACCCTGAGTAGAAAATTCACTTCCAAAAGCTCTCTAAGTGGCAAACCTCACTCTGATGATGTATAGACACAAAGCACGCAAGCACAGCCCTGGGAGGTAGATTTGAATTCTGGCTTTAGTTGTGTGATCTGATTCACTTTTTACTGGGCCTCAGTTTCTTCATCTGCAAATGAGGAAATGGGTTATATTTTCTGTAAGACCACCTTAATCTCCATGGTGTTCTCCAAAAGTTTCTTAATTGAAAATAAAAAGGGAATTTCTGGACATCAAGTGTTTTTTAACTTGTCAGCTGCAAATGGCTGCAGGGTTGCAGCAAAATTTAAAAGAATCCTCAAATCCTTGTGCACATATATATTTTCTTGATCCACAAATCAAAAGATACTATGATTATTACTGTTATCATGCAGGAAATCTGCAAAATTGGTTGGCATTTAAAAGGAGTATTCTTCTTACTAAAAATTTAAATAAATGAAAGAAAATCATGGCTCTAAAGAAAAATGAAAAACGTCACTGCACAGCTCAGGAAAAACACAGGCCGAGCATGGTGGCTCACATCTGTAATCCCAGCACTTTGGGAGACCAAGGTGGAAGGACTGCTTGAGGCCAGGAGTTCAAGACCAGCCTGGGCAACATGGCAAGACTCCGACTCTACAAATAAAAAAATTAAAACATTAGCCAGGTGTGGTAGTGCACCCTGTAGTCCCAGCTACTTCGGAGGCTGAGGTGGAAAGATCCTTTGAGCCCAGGAGTTTGAGGCTACAGTGAGCTATGATCACAACACTTCACTCCAGCCTTGGTGACAGAGCAAGACGCCATTTCTAAAAAATACACAAAAAACAAGCAAACAAACAAAAAACACAAAGCCCTCCTTTAGACTGCCCATAATATTGACTGTACTATCTATTCTGGCACTTAATTACATTCAACTGAGAGCTTTTCTTCCTGGGTGGCAAGCTCAATTGCCTTCAGGGCCAAACTGGTAACATGAATGAGTGAAGCACACTGGCTGTTATTCTTTCAGAACTGGCACATGCTTTATACTTAAAAGCAGGAATGATCTTCACTTTCACAAAGAGTTATGCTTTCTCCCACCTCTGTGATAGATTTAACACCTTAGGCGTATCTTTTGTTATTCTCTCTTTTTTATATAGTTATTCATGAGAGAAACAGTATCCCTCAACCATTGGCAAACAAGGTGCAAATATAATGATCAATGGTGACTGTTCCAAGTTGGTCTTAGTGTCAGAAAAAAAAAAAAGAGAGGTAGCGGTGGGAGTCACAGTGAGTAGACAGGGCTCACCCTATAGGGAGGAGAGACTCAGTCCCCAGCGACTCTGGGCCAGCTGGCATACAAGTCTATTTTTGTAAAATTTTCTTCCTTTTTTCTAGAAAAAGGAACTTCACATGTTTAGGTGGAAACTCCTATTTACCTGTCAGTTTTGGCTTATTTTCAGTATTATGGCAAGCCAAATAAAATATGTTGTATGTCTTCATGAATCAGTTTGAGAATGACCTTTGAGATTCCTTCAGTAAGAAAAAATTATCTGGTTGAGATGTGGTCTCATTTTAGAATCAAAAAATGAGAGTGAATTGGGGGCAGAAGAGGAATGGCAAGAAGAAAAATAATTGATGAATATGTTGGTTAATTGGACTGTGGTGATCATTACACAATGTATACATGTGTCAAATTATGTTACACACCTTGAATATATACAATTTTTATATGTCAGTTATATACCTCAATAAAGCTGGGTGGAACAGAAAAAAGTTTTAAATTATTAAAGAGTCCCAAGCATATCATGGTCATGAGTGAGGTCAGTCACTGAGGCAAACCTCTTTCTTCTCAATAATAATAGATCATAACAAGCACTAAATTATTAAGAACTAAATCCCAGATACTGGGTTAGGGCTTCATGTGGTTAATTTTATTTCACCTCAAGGTCACACAGTTTGCCCCACCCAGGACTCAAACCCTAGACCTCTATGCTACCTTCCCATGAAGCCATGAAGGGAACAGAAAGGGCAGACTTATGGGGTTGTAGCAATCCCAATGAAGAGCTGTGGGCCTCAACTGCACTTGAAGATAGGGTCCCTTCTATAATAAAAGACCATTTGGTCAATTCATCTTTAGAAGAGGAAATTTTCCCCAAGTTCACATTTTTGTAGGCTTCAATGGAGCAAGTTAGGCAATATAAAAATAAAAAACAAATGAGCAATCATAACATAATCATGCCTAAAGAATAGATTCCTCCACTCTAAGTCACTGTCTTCATCCAGACCAGGAGGGTAAAGCAAGAAAGAGAGGGCTCTGCTGGTTGCCTCAGAAGAGAAGCCCGTCAGCTGTGCTAATGAGTGGCTGTCTAGAGGTAAGCCATCAGTTCAGGAGCACAAGTGAGGAAGAAAGGCCCTTTGATGGTGTTTGCAGCTGAAACTGCCTCAGTGTTCACCTTACCATTTCCTCTTTCTGGGCACACAAGACAATTTCCCAGTATCCCTTGCTCTGTAAAGTTACACAGTTAAGGCTAGGATGATACTTCCTAATCTGGCCCTTAAAATTTCCTAGAAGACTCTCAGCTCACATCTTGATAGCTTTTCAGCAGAATGGAAAGTGAGGGACTTCAACATTGGAAAAGCCACATGATGAAGAAGTTTGAATTCCTGAGCAACCACTGGAAAGAGAGTTATTTTCCAGAGGGGGAGCCATCCACTAGAGATGCTGACCCAGAGTGTGCTATCATGTGAATAAGTAACAAAATTTGATATTAGCCATTAAGATTTGGCAACTATGTGTTAAAGTAGCTAGCAAGCATATCCTAATAGAGTTCTCAGGAAAACTAGAGTTGTTTCATCTATGCTTATCCAAAGATTCAGTTTGCAAAATCATTTCTGCTCTGCAAAGAGCTTACTATTAAGAAGGTCCCAGACGTAACTTCACAAAGCATGCTGAAAATCCCTTATATATATGAAGAGTCAAGTCACCTACTGAAATTCCAGACAAATCTTCCTGACCATGTGCAAGAACACAGAGTACCTACGAGTTTCCAGGGTTCTGGTGATATCAATTAATGTGCTGTGAACTCAAACTCTTTAGACAGGAAAACTGGGCTGGATATACCATTTGTCTAAATGAGAGATTTAGCCAGTGGCCAGACCTGGATGACTGTAAGTCAGAGCTGCATGAATGTTGCAGAAACTCAGGCAAAAAGGACAATTTGTACATTCAGGATTTGTGTTGCAGATGCTACACAAACCCAAAAGGAACTAAAGGGCAAAAAGCATGAGAGGCTCTTAATTAATTACATAAAACCATTTGATCAAGGTAGTGCTTTAAATTTTTTATGTGCTCAGAATCATTTCTGTTTTTGCAAAGAAAGATAATTTCCAATGATTAATTCTAAAATGTATGGTTTTGCTCAACAAATCGATAGAGGAAGAAGCAATAATCAATTATATGAAAACCCTCTGGAAGTGGGAGAGAAAGTGAGAACAAACTGCAAGCAATTCCAAATGGGTTTTTGATCAACTCCTCTGTGGAGATCTTGCTAGCAGTATTTTTGTCTGTGCGGTTCCTCATTATGTAACCAGAAGGGAATGTCTCCAAACTAGAATCAAGTTTGGTCTAGATGCTGTGGCTGCACTAGCTCACCTCTGCAAATTTGGATTTAGAAAACTCCACACTGGAACAGATCCCTACCTTGCCATAGTTGAATAGGCTGTACACATCATTTGATTTTGTTGTGTGAACTGCAGTTGGGAGGTGTTAAAAAAAGAAGCTCTCTTAAAAACAAGGAAGACGAAACTATATCACCTCTATATTTCTAGATAATCTGTTGGTGAGAAGAGTTAGGGACATTTCTAAGGGAAGTCAAGAAGTAAATTGCTTCCTCTACTTCTCCTCTTTGAAAATTTTATATTCAATTTATGCGTCTTGATGAAGTCTACAATAGTGTGCTCAGCAAAGAACTTTTCTTCCTGAGCCACAGAACTTAAACTTTTAAAAATGATAGTCTGCTCAGTGAGGGGAAAAGATTCACAGCTGACTTAACTCACTCATTAAAAATACATTTTAATGAAAAAAATGGTAATATTAATACCAGCAAATTTGGAAAAAAGTATACACAAAGGTTTAAGTATTGGCAATTCAATTTGCATATACATATGTATGCATACATATATATATATGAATGTATAAATATATGTATAAATTCATGTATATATATGAATGTATAAATATATGTATAAATTCATGTATATATATGAATGTATATATGCTTTTATTTGAAAACATAGATATACGTTTACATATGTGTATATGTGTGTGTGTGTATATATGTACTTTTAAGTTTAATTGTTTGAAAACATAGAAATATTCTTGATGAAAATGTGTACCACTACACATTATGCTATTTAACAAATAACCTAAATTAATAATGAAGCTAAATTAATAGCAATTTATAATTTAAAAACAAGAACAAGTACCAAATAATAAATGGTAAAACAAGTACCAAATAAAAATAAACAGCAAGTACTACCTTGACGGGAAACTTCTGTCCCCAAACTGCAGAACTGCAGCCTTCCATATGTTTGGATGGTAGTGAGACCTCAGCTACGTTGCTGGGCATTATGGGGAGACTGGGCTTCTTAGTAAAACACCAAACTAGAGTCCACAATAAGTTCCAGTCATGTATGACTTTATGAATGCTAAAATTTAATGACCCTTAATAACTCACATAATTGTTTGCTATTAAATTGCTCTCAGTTCATCCACAAAAATTAATGTCTACGGAATTACGTGTCTCATTCGCTGCATAAAGACCTGGTTCCTTTCTCAGTCCATTAGGAGGCTGCTCAAGCCTGACAGGTGAGCCTGCGGCAGCACTTTCAGAATTGACCCTGCTGAGACCACAACCTTGACCACCATCAACCAAGATCAAGTCTTTCAGGAAGGTAAGCGTGGAGGAGGGTCAGTCTTACGTACACTGAAGAAATAGATTAGAAGTTACAGCAGGACCATTATACTTGTAGCACAGGAAGATTATGTTTTCTGGTCATCCACAATACTAAAATATAAGACCCCAAACACTTTTCCACTGCATATTTTTATTTAGCGGTAGCTAGGAAAACATATAGCTCAAGGAATAACAGCTGAGTTCAGGAGTTATACTGAAAAAGCCTATTTTAGATTTTCTAGACTTTAGTTTCTTCATCTGTGAAGTGGCTATAATAATAGTTTCTACCTATAGTGCTCTTATAAAGATTAAATGGTGGAATCCAAGGTTAGCAAAGTATGGTCCATGGGCCAATACTGGCCCATCTGTAAATAAAGTTCTATGAGAACAGAGTCATGGCCACTTGTTTACATATTGTTTCTGGCTGCTTCACCCTGTAACAGGCCAGTTGGGTAACTGTGATAGAGACCACATAACCCATAAAGCCTGAAATATTTACTATCTGGCTTTTTACAAAAAAAATTCTCCCTCCCATCCCTGATACAATCCACATACATTATTTTGTACAAGTCCTAGTATATAAACACTTAGCTATTGTTTTCTATTTAGAGTTTTTGTATTTTGTGACTTGCAAAAATCAACTTGTGAATTGTAAGGCAATGTAAAGCTGAACAATTAACAATGAAAACTAGATTCTGGCATCAGCTTCTCAGAATATTTGATTTCAAGGAAAAGTTATCCAGACACATAAAATCATTAGGAACAGAGCTACTTTGATTGAAGCCATGGTGAGGGGCTGGGAAAAATACTATATCAAACATACATGATCATGTAGGCACTCCTTAAAACCTGTAGAAATTAATTGAAAACATAAAATCTAAATTCTGAATGCCAGAGGGCTTTTTCTTTGTTTTTCATGTGCCTTTTTACTCTTACCTATTGCTCTGGAAAGCCACAAAAGCAAGTAACGGTAATAGCATAAGGTAAGTAATTACTAATATCATACCTTTATATACCTACTATATACCCAGAAAAAAATTTTTAGATAATAATAAGGAATATCACTCTTTAAAGGAAGTAAACAGATGACTTCTCAAGTCACTCTGCTTTCATGAAGCTTTCCCTTTACCTGATATTTCATACTCCATGCATTTCCAAAAGAAATACTTTGCAGGAAAGAGCTGTAGCTCTTGTTTGACAACTCTTGAGAACTGACTCAGAAGGAAACCTTGACATCTCAGGCAAGATCTTTCTTCTTTACAGTAAGGTAACTGCATTTCTGATCCCAAGCCAAGGACAGTGCTAGCAGGAGATGATGCAGAAGAAGGCTGGGCATACACAGGGGCAGGAAAACAGCCCCAGGCTAGGAGGGCCTGGAAAATGTAACTGAAAAACTATTCTTCGAAACCAGTTGTGAACGACATCAACCCGATCTTGGGAGAACACATCGTTACACTTGGCGGGCTATGGGGGAACAGATGAGGCAGTGTGACAAAGTCAAGTCACCCACAAGAAGGTGGTGTTTTTGTGGTGTTTGAAACACTTACTTCAGCTAGATAAGCCTAAATTGGCTTCCTTTATAGCAAACCTACCTGCCGTTCGTTATATTCATGCCAATATCAAGTTCCTTGTGGTGCATACTATGACATATTTACTCCCAAGCCAAATCAAGCTTTAAAATGAAGATGAGATCTTTGCAGGAATTATTTAATAGACACACTAATGAACAAATAAATGTGAAACCATCTCCTAAAAATCAAGGTTGGTGGGGAAAAAAAAAAAAACACCTCTCCTGATCCCTAGGTCAGTGTGATCTGCCAATTTCCAAGATAGTTCCCCAAGATTCCAGGCTCCTGGAGTAGACACATCTCCCAGTCATTCAAAGGAGCACTAATCTAGGTGCTATGTGAAGGGACTGTGCTGATTTAAGTAAGGTTCCAAAACAGCTGACCTTAAAATATGGAGATGATCAGGGTGACAATGACCTAATCACATGAGCTCTTTGAAAACAGAATTTTCTCCAGCTGGTCACAGTAGTATTTCTTGGAAATGCTTAATTTTATATAATCATATTTCTCAATGTTTTGCTATATAATCTGTGTTTTATTTGGATCTTTATTAAGAAATATGTTCCTACCACTAAGTCACTAAAATATGATCCTACATTTTCTTTTGTTGACTTCATACTTTGATCTTTCACGTTTCAGTCCTGAATCCACCTAGGGTCCGTATTTGTATGAGACCCTCTAGTTCTATTTTTCTCCACATTATAAGCCAGTTTTCTTAGCACCACCTGCTGAACAATCCACCCTGGGCAGAGGTAAGATGAGAAACATGGATGTGGCTTGGGCTGGGAGGCCACCATGATCCCAGTATCCTCTGGCAGAGGGTATGATGCAGTGACTCAAGATCTTGTTGGTGGAGAAGAGGTAAAGGGAGGGATCTGTCTCAGTAGATTCTGCCCTGAACATCCTCTTTGGCCCCTGTGTTGCAGTTACTAATCCTTGATTTATCTTCTCCTATTGAAAACTGGAATCCCTTTTCACTTGGGATGGGGGATGGGAGGGGAAAGGGTCATGTTGCCATTTGCCTTGTCAGGCCTGGTGACACTAGCAACTGGCATACACCACACTGCTCTGAATGAGTTCCAGTCTAGCACATGCCTATCTTAAAACCTCTTTCATCACATAATTGGTACAGTTCAATGAGATAAACAGATGGCACCTTCCATCAGGCAACTACATGCCAGTAATGGGAAAAGAACCCATTCAGAGGCTCGTACTCATGAGCTGTGCTCCTCCCCATGCTGGCATCCCTAAATGTAACAAGAGGGAAGACACTCAGGCAGAGACAGGGCATCCTGACCTGCCTTACTAGCAAAGCTTCATCCAGATATGACCTTGCATTGCATACTTTATTATTATTATTTTTTGCCTGTTTGCTTTGGTTTCATTCTTAATAGCACTTTTAGTTGTTGTTTTATTATTGCATACTTTAAACTCACTACTCTTCTTTCCATCTTTCTTCTCTTCTCAACACCCAGGACCCTCCCTCCCCATCTTTCCAAAGTAGCACACGGCTAGCTTCCTGCTATGACTTCAACTTCAAATTCAGCCTGGAAGTTAAGAAATGATTTCCCAGGAACTGCATAGAAGGAGGATCTGACCATTGTGGCCTTTGTGCTGCCCTCCGCCTTCTTCAACTCCCTTGAGTCCTAATAATTAACTTCTCCGGAGGCGTGTTGTTCCATGGACCTCTCTGTTCCCCTTGAACTCATTCACTGGAAACAATCCCCCTACACAGTTAAGAGCAGATTACTCTGAACTAAGCAGCTGTGGTCAGAAAGTACAGATTCTCCTTTAAAAACGGCCCTTTCCAGTCCCACTCTAATGTTGACCAGCTTTCCTCAATTCCCAAAGAATTGACGCTCTTCATACTGAGAAATCCATCTGGCCCCAATCCTTTTCCATCAGAGGCAATCAGCCTCAGTGACATTCAGAGAGCCCTTTCCACAACTCTCTTGATCTAGCCCATACCTACCTCTAACTCAATAAAATGTTAGAACCCTGAGCCCTAACATATGAAGAAAGGGAGGCCACAGCCCAGACCTGAAGACAGGTCAGTGGAACCAGATATAAATCAAAGTCAAGATCTGAAATTTGAAATGAGGCAGACATTTCTAGCTATGCTATGGGCATGAAGCTCTGACGGATTAAAGAAGAAATGATGGGACAACTTTGGAGAAAGGAAAGATCCATGAAATAGGAAGACCTCAGCGAAATGGTCCAAAAAGGGCTCTGGAGAGCCATTGTACAGCCCAGATCCCCTCGGAAGATAGAGGGAAGAGGTGATGTGAGGAGATAAATGGCACAAAGGAGCTAAGACAACTGGAATACAAACTTGATCAATATCACATTTTTTTTTGTAAGGCCAGCTCAATTACATGATTAGAAGTATATTCACAAGAGAAGATAGTCAGAAAATGGTCAGCCTACCACGAAAGCAGCCAATTGATATAAAACACAGAAATGTCTGGGGACAGGAGGTCCTAACAACTTTAAAGCCACTTGCTAAAGAATTCTGTCTTAGCCAGGCATAGTGGCTACTGCCTGTAATCCCAGCATTTTGGGAGTCCAAGGCTGGAGGATTGCTTGAGCTCAGGAGTTTGAGAGCAGCCTGAGCAACTTATTGAGACATTGTCTCTAATAAGAATTGAAAAACAAAATTAGCCAGAAGTGGTGGTGCACACCTGCAGTCTCAGCTACTCGGAAGGCTGAGATGGGAGTACTGTTTGAGCCCAGGAGGTCAAGGCTGCAGTGAGCCGTGATCACACCACCACACTCCAGACTAGGTAACAGAGCAAGACCATATATATTTATATATATACACATACATATATAGTACCTTCTCTTCTGAAGAATGCATATATATACACATATATATATGTAGAGCTTCCATTTATACTGGTAGATATATGATATAGATAGGGTCTTGCTGTATATATACATAAATTAAATAAATATATATATGTTAATTTTTAAAAGGATTCTTTCTTTTTTTCACTTTCTGCAAAAGAAGCCCATACTAAAACAGCTGCATGATTTGATGCTTTGGGTTCCTGATTTAATTCCATTTTCAAAATCATCTGCTTCATGGCTATACTACAAACAGACTCTTAGTTTACGGAGTACACACAAGAAAACACACACATATAGCTCCAGATGATACACCAGAAGAATGGTGAAAACAATTGCAATAATAATAGGTGAAAACAATAGAGAGT
The DNA here is from genome assembly GCA_036589455.1 of Ateles fusciceps. Taxonomy (NCBI): domain Eukaryota; kingdom Metazoa; phylum Chordata; class Mammalia; order Primates; family Atelidae; genus Ateles; species Ateles fusciceps. The sequence goes on along the minus strand of JAZHEH010000572.1, from coordinate 9,052,623 downwards.
ATTTACTACATAGGGCATATTTACTATGACATTCCTTTCAGCATGCTACATATATTAACTCATTGAAGCCACACCCTACGAACTGCTAAAATTTATAACCCTTATTAAAGATGAGGTCAATGAGGCATATAGAGACTGAATCTCTTGTTCAAGATTATACAATGAAAAGAGGATAGAACGAGAATTCCAATCCATGCACTCTGTTTCCAGAATCCATCACTAAAACCACTCTGTTATATTGCCTCTTAAAGGATGGTGAGTTATCTACCTAGCAAAATAAACAGTGATCTGAGGTGTAGCTATCTTGTGCAAGTTTCTACATAAATTAGCCCATATGGTAATCTAGCTGCTAAAGGCAAGTACTTTGCTTGACTTGTTGCACGTTGATTACTGATAGCAGATGCGATGTTGGTTTCAGTTGAAGAGTCATGCTTCTGTCTTCCTGTTGTGCCTCCTTCTAGATGATCCATCACTCCCCCAAAGCACATGATTGTAACAACCTTAATTCACATTTACTGTGCTGCTTAATTACTGATAGAATAATAGCTGAAATTAAGCTGACTCCTTAATTACCTTTTTATTCTGGCTGCTTTTATGATTATTATCCCTCCTGCCTTCACAGGGAACAAAATATATTTCCATGGTAGATGACCAGCTCCCCAGGATGAAAACTCCAGGTGGCAGAGACAGTCAGGAAAGCCCTGCTCTATGGCCAAGGCCACTGCAGAAGCTAGAAGTGGGCAGGTCCTCTCAAGGACCCTTGACGCCCAGAAAGCATCCTACCAGGAATGACAAACTAAACAGCTACTATTAGGAGCTAGGATTCACAGGGTCTTCACAAAGTAGCTGTACCAAGCACAGTCCCATCTCTTCTGAAGAATGCAGTGATCATCAAGACTGTCATTCATGAACTATTGCTGAAGCTACCTGATAGAGTCACATGGAAGAGGTGGGAACAGTATCTGCAGTTTGATTTCCAAAGGAAAAATCTGAGATTGTGTGGGAGGATATATAGGTTGGTGATTGGAATAATTAGATAGGAAGTGGGTCTTTTATTAATTTCCAACTTGTGCCCCTGATTCCTTGTGGGAGATTCGTCCAAGTCTACAAGCTTTCTATGCTTCCGTTTCCTCATCTGCACTATACGAACAGGTTCTACCTATTTGCTTTGCACGGAAAACAACCCAATACATAAATGAACATTTTGAGAGGGAAAAAAACACCCTTTGGATATGGACACATTACATCTATTCAAAGTCACTATATGAAAAGTGAAAATAATCATTGAAGTTGGAATATTCTCAAGCATAAAATAGAATTCCCCTCTTCTTGTACTCAGATTTAAATTGAGTTCCATTCAACAAATGTGCAAGCAAATGTGTTAGGCATTAAAGACTCAGTCACACACGCCATGTGTACAATTTCTACCATCTGGCGAGGCGCATGCTCAGAGAGAGAATTCCGAACTCGGCACCGGTGGAGTAGTGGTGTTTTCTCTTGGTATGGTTTGGTTTAGGGACAAGATTGCAACACAGGTTTATTTGAAAGGATAGTTACAAAGAGCTGGACTTCCCCTTTAACTATAACCCATACTTTGCTTCCATTTATATCAGTATAAATATAAGATCCATTCCCTCTGACTCTCACATATGCCCTAGAGACAGCCGTGGGAGGCAGAAATCAGACTGAACAGTTGGCCTGAAATCAAAACATGAAGAGGAAAAAAACAACTTGCTTATATCTCTATCTTTTAAATTTAACTTTTTTAATTCAGTCAATGTCATCTCTCTTATTCACACAGATTCCAGGGATGGTCTTGCTTCTCGCTAGTCATTGATCTTCCAGGAGTATAATAGCTATAAATAAGTCACCATGAAATAAAAGCAAAACATGTGCGTTACTGCTGCCATTGTTTCCTAAGCGTACATGGGAATTAGTGTGAGATGATGAAGATGAATAACTATGGTGATGATGTGAAGGGGGAGGGAAGAAACAAAATTTCTGTTCAAAGAAACCTTGTTCCAGTAAGTTCCAAGTACACCTCCAACTGTGTAACAGCATTTGCTTTTTTAGTTTATACGTACCCATGGGCTTCATTGGACTTAAGGTCAAAGGACCAAACTCTGACAAGCATTTTTGTAACTGTGCCTGGGAAGCCACATAGCAGGGACACACAAGGTCATAGTCATTACAACATGAATTCTCATAGCTGCCTCTTCAGGGGGAGCTCAGGAACTTTGTCATTTACATCATCTTTCCTTTCTTTTCAGAGACAAAGAGTGATTCATTTTCATCTTTCAAGCATCAGCCCTAAGCCTTTATGTCTTTTTAAAAAACTCCCTAGAACACATTAGCTAAAATATGTCAAACTGTATAATTCAGATATAAAAGGTTCATTTGACTGTATCTGTTACGAAATTAAGTGCCTCACAATGGAGAGTAGATTCAATCAAGGGAGAAAAAAAGTTTTCTCTACAATGCTCTCCACCTTCAAACTCTCTCTCAAAAAACATCCAAGTCTGTATGAATGGTTAAACAGATGGTGGCGCAGCCATTCAATGAAATCATCTGTAGCTAGAAACATTAATTCACAAAAAAATTCATGACTTGGGAAATGATTACAATAAAATATTAAATAAAAAACAGGATTCAAAGCTGAATATATAAAATGATGTAAATTATTAACTGTACATACCTAGGGAAAAAAGTGGGGCTATGTTTGTTGCCAGCACTGTCATAGCAAGGTACCACAGAATCGCTTAATCAACAAAAATTTATTTTCATACAGTTTTGGAGGCTGGAAGTCCAAGATCAAACTGTAGGCAAGGTTGGTTCCTTTGGAAGGCTGTGAGGGAAGAATCTGTTCCAGCTCAACTTGGTGGCTTTATACGGCCGTCTTGTCCCCCCTGTCTCAAATTATCATCCCTCTCTATGCTTCTACATCCAAATTTTCTCTTGTTATAAGGACAACAGTCATATTGGATTAAGGTCTGGTTTTAAGCTACTTACCCCTTTAAAGAACCTATCTTCATATATGGCTATATTCTGAGGTACTAGAGACTTCAACATGATTTTTTTGGGGGGGGCCACAATACAGTCCATAACAAGAGCTCAATATACAAGAGTGTTTTAGTGGTGGGATGAGGAACAATTTTCATTTTTCTCTTTAGTAGTTTCATGAGTGTTTCAAATATTCTATAAGATGCGTTATTTTCATATTTAGAGAAAACAATGAATTATCTTTGAAACATGTTTTTAGCATTCTTGAGAGTTTCCATCAAAGCCACATTCTCAGCAATGAGTTAACTGCATGTGTTAGGGAAGGACCTACTCCTCACTCTGGAACCCATGACCCTCTGTAAACTCTTGGCTTGCATTCCAGAAGGCCAGGGGCCCTGCCCTTTCTATGAATTCCCACTGGAGGAGTCAGAAGGGCAAAGCCATCCTCTAAAGTCAGGTCAACCCCTCTTAACCACCACCCATACACATACCTTTCACCCAAGTTCCCTGGGCAGATATTAATTCAGGACAGATGTCACCAGTTTTCTGGAGGATTAGGACACCGTGTTCTAATTATGTCTACATAAATGCTGCTGTTGGCCAAAAACTATTCTTTCAAATGCCTGCTTAAAATATATATTTAGATCACAAGTCAAAGGTCTGAGGCCTTGCTGATTATGCTTTTTGGACTGATTTAGATCCACCTAATGTCCTTGGGAATGGTGGAGTCCCCAGTGGCTCCTGAAGGGAGAGGGAGCAGGAAAGAAGCAGGAAACCCACCTGACCCTGTGGCAGGCAACACCGGCTGTGTAACAGCAATAGAATATAAACATCAGTACTTTCCATACCCAGGAATGTGGCTAACCACTTTTCAAATACTATCTCTTTAATCCTCAGGACAACCCATGAAGGTGAATCTATTTTTTGGAAATGAGGAAATAGAGAAGATGCACAGCTAATAAGTGGCCCAGCCAGGATTGGTGCCCAGAGCCCCAGTTCATAAGCTCCCAGGACTGTAAGTCCACAAAGGCAGGAGGGCCATGTCTGTTGTACCATATCCCCAGTGAGGTCCACACTAAGTATTTGTTGAATAATGAGAGAACAAGATCAAATTAGCTTTTTGCTGAGAGCCCATAGCACCAGGTAAAGACTTGTCATGCATTATCCCGAATCCTTGCACTAACTTTGTAAAATTAATAGTATTGTCTTACTCCATCCAGGCTGCTATAGGAAAATCCTATCAACTTGGTAGCTTATAAACAACAGAAATTTATTTCTCACAGTTCTGGAAACTGGGAAGTCCAAGATCAAAGTGCTGATAGTACTCAATATCTGGCGAGGGCCTGTCTCCTGGTTCATAAATGGTACATTCTTGCTGTGTCCTCACATGGCAGAAGAACAAACCAGCTCGCTGGGGCCTCTTTATAAAGGCACTAATCCCATTCAGGAGAGTTCCCCTTCATGCCCTAATCACATCCCAATGGCCCTACCTCCTAATACCATCACCTTGGGGCTAAGGATTTTAACATCAATTTTGGAGAGACACAAACATACAGACCATAGCAATTATTGTCCCCATTTTAGAGTTGAGATAACTGAGGTTTAAAGAAATGAAATATATGTAAGGTTCTCAGGACTGGAAAATAAAGAGCAGTATAAGATTTTCTGTCCTCATAGAATTCATGATCAAATTCAGGATAATACCCATCTGTCTCTCTCTGTCTGTCTACCTGGGCAGTTTATGCTAAGACCCAAATAAGGAAAATAGGCAACATGTGCTCCAGAAGCTCAGCACACATGTGGATGTCACTGGGTTTGTTTTTGTTTTCGTGAAGTCCACATCCTCAGCACATTAAGTTATCACAAAGCATTCCCTCAAGTGAAAAAGCCCAGTGCATGTGAGCACAGAATCTGGAAATCACATGGCCATGCCCACTGTGGTTGGCTGGGTGGAGGGAGAAGGGGGGGATGAAGGGTGTTTACCAGCCACAAGAAGATCCCCTCAGCCTGAAGGTGGGGGGCCGAGCCAATGCAGAAAGGCCCCAAACAGCCCCTTACCCTAGACAATGTGCCTCCCATAAACCCTGACATTCTCCAGCTCATCACGCTGGACCAGCCTTCTCCAAACACCCTCCTTTAACATGCAAATTCCCAGCTAGACAGGGGTGCCACCTTACATTTCTGGGAGAGGATAAAGATCAGCTGCAAAACCTGGAAGGCTGGAAATGAATTCATCCAACAAATGTTTATTTAACTAAATATTAAGGACATAACAGAAGAACAAGCATGAACAGGGCAAGAACTTTCCTGGGTGGGGGGGGCACTTGCATTACAGCAGGGGGAGGCAGACAAGGGGGTTGAGGCACAAAAAAGTGCAAAGTTCATTCTGTGGAAAGTGCTGAGGAGGAAGGAAATAGGAAAAAGGAAAGAAAAAGAAAGTGGGGCAGAGGCTGACCGAGAGAGCTCCACAGCTCTCAGAGGAGGTGACAGGGAAGCTGAGAACTGAGGGAGAAGAACCTGGGTGGAGGTAACAAATGTTCGGGCCACAGACAGCAGCAGGTACACAGACCAGGGGTGGGGGAAGAGCACGGAGCATCTAGGCCAAGGTGGCCAGAGCCTGGAGGGCTGGTGGTAGAATGGAAAGGTCAGAGGCTGCCGAGAGAGGTCACCTGGCCTCTGGGAGAGTCCGCCTTTAAATTTTTTTTTCTTTAGAGGCAAGGTCTTAGTATGTTACCCAGACTGGTCCTGAACTCCTAGGCTCAAGCAGTCTTCCTGCCTGGCCTTCCAAATTGCTGGGACCACCACACCCAGCACTGGTATTTAACCAGAGAACAATGGGAAAGCCCTGGGGTTGTTAGCGCACGAGACAAGCCCCAGTGTACCCTTTAAAAAAGACCCTCTGGCTGTCCTGTGCAGACAGACTCCTAGGGAGGAATGACACTAGGTTAGAGATGGGGGCTGGGCTCGAGTAGGGGAGTGGACAGACATGGACTTAAAATGTATTATTTTTTGTCATTACTTTCAATGGCAAAATCTGCAATTATTTATGCACCAACATAATACTTTGGAGACAGAATTGACTGGACAATAGAAGAACTGAGTGGCAATGGTGGAAAATGGAGATGGCTCAGTTACTAGGCCAGCCTCAGTTGAGTTGTTGCTTTTAATTATTGCTTCCAAAGATATACTGGAGAAGATATACTGGAGAAAGTCCTCATACGTGCTCTGCTTGCCACACCCACACAAATAAACAAATTCCTTTGACAATCTACCACTTGGTTCCACCAAGAAATTCTTGAATATCCTTCATTTCTTGTAGGAATCTGAACCCACAGGGCAGGGATGTCTGTGTTTCCAGCTGAATGGGATTTCTGGGCATAAGAGCACTGCCCACTCCCTTCCTAGCATCTGCACGGTTCTTCTGGTTGGTCCTTCATGAAGTGTACGATGATTTTGTAAAAGAAAGCTTAAGAGGATATGTGGAATATGACAATAACAAAACTAAGCAGACGGTTTAACGGCAGTGAGTATCTGGATCCAATCACTGAGCTACTTAGTAAACGCTTCTTACACCAGAACACTGGGAGAATTAGTTTTTAAAGAAGCCTGATTTGTAACTTTTAACCAGAAAATAGATTTCCTGTTGAGCAAAGCCTACCTTTCTGAAAACTTACTGTCAAGAAATTTTAAAGTTGTAGACAATAAAGGGCACAATATAGAAACTATAATTGACTAAGCCCAGTTAAAACATCACAGTTAAACCTGTATTGATGATTCCGCTTAACAGCTCTCTTTTTTTTTTAGTGAGAACTGTCACAAAGAATAGCACTGTGTTTTAATTACTCTCCACAGCATCCCCACAGAAAGGATTACAGAGAAGCTCCCCCTGTGCCACATGTGGACTCACACAGGTGTGGTGTCTAGCTTCCAGGATGAGCAATGTCCATGCACATTTAAAGACTGTGAAGCAATGGTTAACACTTCAGAGCTGAAAGTGAGGGAAGGTGTTCTCTTTCCCCGGTCCACCAGCGGGGGGGTTAGTTTTAGGGCAAGAACTTCCCAGCACCATGCCTCCCTCCCATCTCTCCCTATCCAGGAGATTTAAAGGTCTCTGTTTTAATTTTCGCAGGTGTGGGAAGAATCAAAAGTCAATCACTCCAGTGGAAGTTCTAAGGAACTCCTTTCACTGGCGAGGGGTCTTGGAGAAGGTGGGGTTCCTCCCAGGTTAAAAGTCCCCTTTGGACTCCATGTTTGGCTCTCCTTCCATGAACACTCCCTTCCTGGAAGCCGCTCTTTCTCCTGGATCTCCCCCTCTGGAGTCCCCTTCCACACTTTTCCTGGAAGCCTGTCTTCCCCCTCCTAAACTCCATCTCTCTCTCTATCCCTTTCCACTCAGTGTGGAAGCTGCTTTCCTCTCCCGGATCTCTCACCCAGCATGAGGGTTAGCTGTTACTTTCTTTCTCTCTCACCTGAATAAATCACTTCCTACAAACACTTTTGAGTACAGCATTTACTTTTACTGCACACTGCACCGTGGTCTCCTCTCCCATTCTTGGGGAGTGATAGACCAAGAACCTGGAGAAATATCCTCTCAGGGGAACTGAAGGCTCCCCGAACCCCTGAGCCCCAGCATTACAAAAGGGCTAAAGACATTCAATAGCAAGAACCACATCAGTTCCATAGTTTGCTAGATTTTTAATGGCAAGTTCAATGGATTAAAATTGAAAACTGTCAAAGGATTAAAAAAAAATTAAAACATAGGAAATTGTAGTATTAGACAAAGAGAGGAATAAATGCAGACAAAAATAATTGTATGTCACAAAGATATTCAAGAAGCAGAATTAGGCCAGGCGCGGTTGGCTCACACCTGTAATCCCAGCACTTTGGGAGGCTGAAGCAGGCAGATCACTTGAGGTCAGGAGTTCTAGACCAGCCTGGCCAACATGGTGTAACCCTGTCTCTACTAAAAATACAGAAATTAGCCAAGTGTGGTGGCACATGCCTGTAGTCCCAGCTACATGGAGGCTGAGGCAGGAGAATTGCTTGAACCCGAAAGGCAGAGGTTGCAGTGAGCCGCGAGCACCACTGCACTCCAGCCTGGGTGACAGAGCAAGACTCCATCTCAGAAAAAAAAAGAAGCAGAAGTAACGTGGAAGTAGAGAGAGGGAGAAGGAAGGGGAAGAGGAAAGATGGAGCAGAGAAGAGGACTTGGGGAGGGGTGAAGGGACAGAAGTGAGTAGGAAGAAAGAGAAGCAGCAGAACTTACCACAGAATAAGGAAGGTCATTTCCAAAGAAAAATGTATCCATAGAGCAGATAACAGACTAAAACTCTTAGAAACAATAACATGGTTTTATAGTCACTGCCCTTCTGCTGGATAAAAAAAACAACTGGATTCAAAGTCCCAACTCTGGCATTAACCTGAGTTGCTATATCAACTGTGTGTCCAACCTCCTTTGATCGCAGTTCCCCTCCTCTAAAATGTGAAGATCCTAAAACAGGGTCTTTCAAACTTGATCCTTCTGTGATTTAAGAGGCAGAACAGCATTGACATCAAGACCTCAGGAGCTGAGGGTAGGCTCCTTCAATCTCCTCTCCACATGTGCCTTTTAAAAAGGCACTTACCATGTTTGTGCCTCAGTATCCTTGTCTACAATAGAAGGCGATAAGAATATCTGTGTCATAAGATTCTAGTAAAGATTGGCAATATAAGCCGTGTGTGCTATCATTAGCAGAGATCTTTATCCCACGTTCCAAGAGTCTTTACAGGCTAGTCCATGTGGGGACTGTGGGTTTAACCATGTTTTATACCTGAATTTTGGTGTATGCTATTGTCAGCCATTTTATTGTCACACTAATTGCTGTGTGTTCTTTCCACATCTATGCATCACTGAGTCACACTGAGGCATATGCTTTTCCTTCTTTACAGAATCCCAGGTCAATTTTCTTTCTCAGTTGAACATGTGGTGGCTCCAACTCTGGAAGGGAACCAGAGAATGAGGTCTGCTTTCCACGCTGAGAAAGCCGACTGAAGACTGAGGGTCCTTTCTGGGTTTCCACAACATCAACCTTCTTGCCTCCTAGATTTGACTGTCCATTTTACAACTCCTTACACAACACGGTGTTCTCTCCACCCTTATCCCCACCACCATGCCGTGTCTACTCAAAAGCTGTATGGTGCTTTTCACTGAAACTCAAGCAATACAAACTAGCCCTGCTTCTCCATGTTTGTCCATGCTATCATTTTTATTCACTATGAAAAATACAGTATTTTGCTTGGTAACTTCATGAAATGGGAAGGAGAGAGTTCTGTGTTTTAGTAGGGTTGAATCAAGTGACTAGCTAGGGAGAAAAAGATGCTATAAAAAGAAGATAGTTTGGCATTAAATAAGTCAAAGCTATTTCTCTGAATGTATTTTGATGAAAAAGATAAATTTTTCTAAGCAAACTCACTAATTTCCCATTCATTGGCTTTCCTTGACAAAGCCTAAGGGATTTCCATTTGCAGAAAGACACCAAACCTCTATGAAGGAATAAGTGCCCAGAGGCAAGTTTACTTGCATATATTTTCTCTTAAGGCTTTACAAAAGCAGGGTGATCTGAGGCCAGGACTTGAAATATCAGCACAGCCTACTTTATTCTTTTATATCTTCATCTTCCTCTTTGTAAGATCTTAGGTAAAGATATTACAGTGTTCGAGCTCTAGGTTCTCACTGTATGTATTGAAGTTCTCCGTCTTACTACCTCTGTTTAGGGAGGGTTTCCTAACTCTTATCTCCTTGCCTCAGTTTCTCTATCCCACCCTTTAATTGACCATGGCATGTTGGTGAAGACCTCAGGATCAAGAACCTAGCAGCCTGGGTGAAATCACAGCTTGGCCACAGATGTGCAATCTCTAGCAACTTACCCAAGTTCCCTGTGGCCTGTCCCTATTCTGAAAAGTGGAGGTGATAATAGTATCACCTCATAGACTAGTTATGAATGTTATGCGAAATGAAGAAGTAAGCACCTCTCACAGTGCCTGGCACACACAGGTGTTGAAGCTAGTAGTAGCCATGGGAAATTGTACTAACAGTATTCAGCTATATGCCCAGGGCCCCAGGAATGCAGCAGCCTTACTGCAGCCCTAGCCTTCTGGCATATGAGACCCTGGATCCCCCAGGGCCACCCAGCAGGGAAAGGAGGAATCCTCAGCCTGCAGATGCAGCTCTCATTTAGTCACTGATCCAGCCATGAACCAGCCTCTGACACCTTTGGTTTAGTGAAGTGCTAAACCAAAGGCAGCCTCAGATGTAGTACTAAGCCACACCAGCCTCAGTTTAGTGCAGTGCTAAACCAAATCAGCCTCAGATGTAGTACTAAGCCACACCAGCCTCAGTTCAGTGCAGTGCTAAACCAGATCAGCCTCAGATGTAGTACTAAGCGACACCAGCCTCAGTTTAGTGCAGTGCTAAACCAGAGGCAGCCTCAGATGTCGTACTAAGCCACATCAGCCTCAGTTTAGTGCAGTGCTAAGCCAAATCAGCCTCAGATGCCTTAGGTTTAGTGCAGCTCAGTTCCAGGCCTGCTGAACTGAACATTTAGCTCTACCATGTCCCCCCAAGTCTATGTGACACACATGGCCACACAGTCTCTTGGCCTGGATTCTCTCCCCCAACCACAGACTGTTCAATCAGGCCCTGATACCCACAGCCCTTACCAGTACTGGCTAGGGTTTGCTGGCTCCAGGCCCTGCTGCAGCTCCCTCCACCTCCTGCCCCACAACCTCACAGTTGTCTGCAGCTACCTCCTTCATTCTTATCCTGGTTGTTGTAGCATGAAGGGCCTCTACTCCCATGTAGGGGCAAAGTCTTCTCACTGTGCTCTGGACTTTGGACCTCTTGCTTCCTCTCGGGACTTCATTTCATAAACCATCTTGTCTCTGGTTAAACTCTGGCTCCCCTGTGGTTTTGCTTATCTCTCTCTCTCTCAACTTCCAGAGAAAAAAGTCAACTCACACTTTTTGTTCTCCTCATTCACTGACCTGCATTTTCCTTTCTTTCTTTTCAAATAGGGTAGCCTACATTTGGAGCATAACCCATTTAGGCCTAGTGTTCCATTATTGGAATGCTAAGTTTGTAGGAGTTATTTATATCCTACTGCTCAAGGTCATCACCAAGGTCTGATTTTTCACACACACACACACAAACTTGCAACCTCTGGCATAAATGGGTTAATTTCCTACTGTTCAGTCTTGCATATAAGTCCATTACAGTTTCTGCTCTCCACATCAATGAGACTGCTATATTAGAATTCCTGACAATGCAATGCAAAAAGGAGGATTTGAGCTCAGTCCTAGATGCTACCAAGTGGTCTAGAGTAGGGTAGGGTATTCTGGAAGAGAAGTACTTTTACATACAGACTCATGCTTCTCTCCACATCAAAATCTTTCAGCCTGGGGAGGGATAGCATTAGGAGAAATACCTAATGTAGATGACAGGTTGATGGGTGCAGCAAACCACCATGGCATGTGTACACCTACGTAACAAACCTGCACATTCTGCACATGTATCCCAGAACTTAAAGTATAATTTTTAAAAAGATCTTTCAGCCAGGGCCACATTGATCAATAGGTTCTACATTTCACTCTTACACAATCATGATATTCCACACCCTGACACATTCTTCATTTTCCTCTTACATCATCCCCTTTTGACTTCATGATCTCCCCTGAACACCTGGACACCCAGGTAAATGCCATTAACACCACTCATGTAATTGGGTGAAGCCTCAGTTTTGTCTCCTTAACCATCTTTGAGTAATGCCTTCTTGATCTCCAGAACAAAACTACTTTGTTAGGACATCCAGATATAAAGGCCCAATGAGTCATTGGAAACATTCATCTGTAACTCATAAGAGAAGGAAAATAATTGGTAATCCTATGCAAAAAGTGGAATGTGCTCTCTTCATGCCTTTCTCCCCTCACTCTTTCAACTTTGTTGTGGTCCTCATTCTTCCTCTCTATCTTTTACATAACTTTAAAAGGTGCTTTACTCAGGGATCTATTAGAAATTATTCTGCTGAATCATGATAAAATAGAATTTGCTTTGGGGATGGCTCCAGGTAAATCCTCAAGGTTGCACCTTTCCACAAGGGGGGGGTTCACAAAAGTCTAAGTCCCCAAAGCATAAAAGCTTTTAGAGCAAAAATAATTTAAAACAGGAGTTGTCCACACTGCAATTTTTATACAGAGCTTTTCAAGCTGAAATTAGCACAAAGTTTACTTAGTATCCTGAGTGCTGCATAAAGAACTATTGAGGAAACATGAAGGGCAGCTGGAAAACACAGGCAAGTGGGAGGCAGGCATGGTGCCAGGCACTGGGACAGCCTCTCCATCTAAGCTTTCTAACAGTGCAGACACCCTGTAGGTGACCCATATAAGGACAGAAGACTACAGGACACCAGGACAGTGGGCACCATACCAAGAGCCAGGATAACAGTGGGGGTGCAAACACACATTCAGGAAGCTAAGGCTAGAACAACTACAAATGACAGAGCCAGGCTTAGTGAGCTCCAAGAAACACTAAGGTGGAGCTGGGAATCTGTAGCTAAGCCGGCACAGGGTCAACTTCATAGATTTGTTGTGAAGGTTGCGTGAAATGAAAAAGTAAGCAATGCTGACAGTGCCTGGTACTCACAGTCTAAGTCCCCACAGCATGAATGGGAAGGGCCCTTGGTGATCACCCAGACAAATATGGTGCACTTCCTCCCCTACCTTTCTCCTGAATAGTTCTTTCTAAAGCCCTTAAGCAGGGCAGCAGATAAAAGTAGGCATCTGTGTAGGGCTGGAATGAGAGGAGAGCTCAGGTGGACCAGAGCAGAAGACCATAGCCTGAGCAGAGTGAAGACATCTGCATAGGCGTGATACATGGTTCAGGGTAACAGATCCCAAGACTCAGCAAGGTGAGAATGGTGTCCATGTTAATGAGGAAGAGGTACAGTGCTGGGTTTCTGAGCCTGAGCAAACTAAGGTGGACAGTCCAGAGGGAGGCAGTCTGGCTGGAGAATCAAAGCCCTGTGGCTTGGCATGGGGGGCGGTGCAGAGCCCAAACAGGGTGAGGAGGGCATCCACATGAGGCAAGGAGGGTGGGCAGGGAGTAGCCAGCACAGAATGTGGGAGCTGAATTTTGGTGAGAAGAGAGCAGGAAGTGGTAGCAATAATGGAGAAGGGATATTGATCATAAACAGGGAGACTGATCAAACACTAAGGAGCATGGGAGCTAGTTACATCATTGTCAGAGAAGATATTTCAGAAATGTAAAAAGGAAAACCAGAATGAATACTATGATGTTGACCTGGAAGTGAAGGTACAGTAGTCATCTCTTATCCACAGAGAACATGTTCCAAGACCTCCAGTGGATGCCTGAGACCATGGATAATACCAAATCCTATATGTGCTATGGTTTTGGATCCAATAACCAGGAAGTGATGAACAGGCAAACGGCCTAGGCAGTGTGGATACTGGACAAAGGTATGAGCAGGATGGTGCAAGGTCTCACACTACTCAGACTGGCACACAATTTAAATTTAAAAAATTGTTGGCCATGGGTCAACTGAAAACAGAAAATAAAACCATAGATAAGGGAGGACTACAACATTAGTGTAAACCCATAATTTTCCATACATGTACATTAGTATATAGACATGCTAATAACTGTATATGAAAGTGGGGATTGAGGCTTACATGCACATATGCACGTATATACACATATTCCCTACATCTGTCCATTGAGAGGGCTTGGAACGGCAGCATCTGACAGAAATGAGCACATTTTGTGCCCAGATCTTTGCTTCAAAATATCACTCTTCAGAGGAGGGGAGAAAAAGTTTCCCTGAATAAATAACTATAGGGCTGGGACAGTACAAAATGACCCTGGAACATCTTATTGTCCCAGAAAGCAAGAGGATGCTCAAAGAATGCAGGACGAGGCAACACACACAGAAGCCAGATCGAAGGGGCTCCCACTGGCCAAACTGAGATAATTGGGCATCATAACAAATACTGATATTACATATTAATAACATACATAATACTAATAACATATATTAAATAATGATGTTACATTAGTATGGACATAAGCACTAGTCCATACCAATATAAATAAATGAATAAATAAATTGCAAGTCTGATGAGGAACAGAGTGCTCACCTAGTTTTAAAGTATTTTCCCTCGAATACTTACTAGAAAGAGAAAGAAGACTAACTTTACAGTAGAGAAGCCTAGTAGACATACCTTAATCAAGTCATCAAAATGAGTGTCAGAAACGAGACGAACCAAAAGTATGTGACGCTTGATAGGACACAATGAGAAAATACAGGGTCATGTCTGGCTATTTCTGCCAAAGGTGCTGTCTTAGGCTGTATTGCTAGGAAGGAACACCTGAGGTTTGGTAATATATAAAGAAAATGGGTTTATGTGGCTCATGATTCTTAAGAAGCATGGTGGTAACACCTACTTCTGATGAGGGCCTCAGGAAGCTTCCACTCATGGTGGAAAGCCAAGTGGGGCTGGTATCACACGGTGAGAGAGGAAGCAACAGAGAGAGAGAACGAAAGCAAAAGAGGGAGCAGAGCAGGTGCCAGGCTCTTTTCAACAACCAGGTTCCCGCAGGCACTCACTCCTGAGAGTGAGAACTCACTCACACGAAAATGGCAGCTCCCCACACATTAAGGATCCACTCCAGTGACCCAAACACCTTCCTCCAGGGCCCACCTCCAACACTGGGGATCAATTTTCAACATGAGATTTTGAGGAGACAAATATCCAAACTACATCATGTGCATAATCTGAATCCAATCATGAGCCAATGTCAGACAAACCCAAATTGAGGGACATTCTACAACATAACTGGTCTATCATCTTCAAAAGTGTCAAGGTCATAAGAGCTAAAGAAAGGTTGAGGAATTATTCTAGAATGAAGAAACTGGATACTTAATTAAATACAACATATGAATCTGGATCACTTTTGCCACAAATAACATTATTAAAACAGCAAAACTTGAACGGAGTATGAGGGTTAGATGGTAGTAGGCTTGGATGAAACAAAACTAATGTTCTGATTTTGATGCTGGCCTGATGTTTTGCAGATTGCCCTTGTTTGCATGAAATACATGGTCAATTATTCAGAGATGGGGGCAGGGGGTAGGCAACTTACTCCCAAATCATTTTATAAACAAAAATTAAGTTACTGGTCTGTATTTGCAAACTTTTCAGTAAGTCTGAAATTGTCTCAAAAAAAAAAAAAAAAAAATTTAAATCACATATAAGAGGGTACCTTAAGTCTGGTTTCTTTCAGCGAAAATTTTGAAATAATTTTAAACACAATTTAAGTAAATTAAACACCCTTCCATTCCACACATGTAATCACAGACTAAAGTTAAGCAAAAAAAAAAAAATCCAGATACAGAACAATACATACTCTGTGATTACAGTTAAATAAAATTTAAAAATAGGTAAATCCAATCTTTGGTGTTAGAAAGTCAAAACAGTGTTTATATTAGAGTAGGGACGGTGCTGGGAAGAATTTATAACACCATTTTGTTACCACTGCCATTTCAAATTTTATATACATTCAATCATTCAATATGAACTCTTATGTCTGGCTTTCTTTGCTTAACATTATGTTAGTGAGATTCATCCATGTTTTTGCATGTTGCCATAACTCACTCATTTTCAATGCTACGGAGTACTCCATTGTGTGAATATATGAAAATGTATGTATCATCTTAGTGATGATGCTTGATTTTTCCAGCAGTGGTAATTATTGATAATCCTGCTATCAACGTTGCTTTACATGTATTTTGTTGCACATATGTGTGCAATTTTGCATCACAGGGTGTGTTCAAATGTAGCTGATAATGCCAAACACTTTCCCAAGTTGTTGACCCAATTTTAATTCCCACAAAAGTTTCTAATTCATTTTATTCTCAGTGTCATGTACTATTTCCAATACTTACTAGAGATCTCATATGTTTGATTAACTGAATTCCTCTGTCTCTAAAGTAAACAGCCACCTAAACTTTAGGCTTTCTCAGTGATTCACTCCTTCCCTCTATTCCTCCATCCTCAAAATAAAACCAAACATTTGAAATGCTGTAATAGCCCCCAAAGCCAGTAATAGAATTCAGTTTTGAAATTTCCATTTTACTCATTTTTCTATGTCAAGCTCAAATGCCCATCTTCTAGAAAGATGGCCCTGATTGCTGCTCCAGAGCTCATGTTCTCCTCCATCCTCAGAGAAGAGCAATATAAGCAACACAAAATTCAATAGTTCAGAAGTGTATCTTGGGAAGGCTTCAAAGGCAAAGCTAGAGATCGTGATGGGGGTGGGGATAGCTACATCTTATATTTCTTCGTGTCCTCAAAAGTAGTAAACACCATGTAGAACATGCAATGAGTATCCAATAAATACTTGTTAATAAATTCCTGAAACTTTGTTCTGATTAAAGAAATGTTGGTCCCCTGAGGTTTGAAGGCTTTTCAACACAACCATGAAGCAATGAGTCCTAAAAAGATAAAACTGCACACCAACTAGCTCATTTGATGACCAAAGGCCATGTTCTTGGGCTTCACCAAGCTGTAGCAATATTGCTTCTTTCTTCTGATGTACCAGATGAACAACAGGAGCTTCTCTTGGCCACCAATAACTCCTTTCTTTCTTCTCTGCCCATCTGCTGCTTATTGAGGCAAGACACTAGCTGCCTCTGATCAAGTTCCAGAAAGGGAAACAAAAACTTTGTGGGGGTTCTGTCCTAGTAGAACTCCCAAGTTGGCCTGTGAGAAGAACCGAGAGTGAAGCTCTAATTCAGCACAAAGGCCCTGAGAGAAGGAAAACCTTAAGTGGAAGCTTTCTTAAAGGTGCTATCTTAGAGATATGTAGATGTATCTCAGAGATATGTGGATCTTCACATATCCATCCACCAGCGTTTTCTACCTATGTCCAGACTCAAGGGCAGCACCTTCATGCAAGCCTGGCCAGACCACATGTTCACTGCCACAGGACAGTGTTAAAAAATAGGAAGTTTCAAGGACTGGATCAAACCCAGAATGATTATACCCAAATGATCAAGTACAGGATGACTCAACTGCCGAGAAAAATAAAAGCAGTAGTAAGTTAGGCAGAAGCAACCTTGGAGAGGCTCAGGTGAAGCTGTTATCAGAAAACAGGCCACCCTGAATGGGTAGGCACAGCACCTGTGAGCTTAATGAGGTAGAAAACATATTCACCAAAGATCTGTCAGAGGGAGAAATTAATTGTGTTTGCAAGGATACCCTCTCCCTTCCATAAACAGTGAAGCAAAGGCTGGGCGCAGTGGCTCATGCCTATAATCCTAGCACTTTGAGAGGCTATGAGTGGATCACTTGAGGTCAGGAGTTTGAGGCCATCCTGGCCAACACGGTGAAACCCCATCTGTACTAAAAATACAAAAAGTAGCCAGGTGTAGTGGCGCACACCTGTAGTTCTAGCTACTCAGGAGGCTGAGGCAGGAGAATCACTTGAACCTGGGAGGCAGAGGTTGCAATGAGCCAAGATCGCGCCATTGCACTCCAGCCTGGGCGACAGAGCGAGACTTCATCTCCCCCGCCCAAAAAAAAAGTGAAGCAAGGAAATGCCTGAGTACCTGGAGTTGTCCAGACCACCACCAGCCGCCTTGGAGTGGCTCAGCTCAGCCAGAATTCAGAACCTGAAGTGCCAGTTGCACCCAACAGGAAGTCAACATGAGGGCAGAGGATAGACAAGCAACGTAGTGTGGTGAAAGATGGAGGGATTTCAGAGACTTCTATGAAAGTGAATGTGAAATGCTGAAGACAAGAACAATGTCTATACAAGACTTTAAGAAACCTTTCTGCAGGATGTTTCCTATGATACACATGTCTATATCATGAGAAACGTTACTCTCCAACCCTGAGAAGTCAAATTTGTGTTTCCCTCATTGGTATTCGTTGGAAAAAACTAGACTTTAGAGAGTCCTGCCTTTTACACGGGTTACTTGAGGTTGTCAGGACTGTTGAGATGTATTCTGAATCAGTTGCCCCGATGACATCCTAGGGAAAATGCAAGCAGGCTTCTATTCTCAGCAGAAGTATTTTCAGTGTCTATCACCTGGGGTGATTTCAAACGTTAGTACTGAAAAACAGAACTGGGAGGGTAGGCCCTGGAGAAGCAGAAGAGAAAATGCAAATCTAGAATGTAGATTATTAGCTTACAAACCTGGCCGTACCAGAATCACCTAAGTAGCTTTAAGGTTTATACATTATACACACATTTATATATACACACACACACACACACACACATAGCATTATAAATGTATTGCATAGCATATTATATATGTATTATATACATATATAGCGTGTGTGTGTGTATATATATATATATATACTATACTATATACACACACACAAGCTATAGTAGTAGCAGAGGCAGGTGGGAGATGTATTTTATAGTGTAAACCCTTTTTATCTTTTAAGTTTTGTAGCATGTGACTGTATTACCTGCTAAACATATTATAAAATGAAGCGGGGAAAGCCTAGATTCCTCTCATGGAGATTTCACTCTCAATAGATGATCTGTTCTTACCATATCATCTGTACCAAGCAGATCTCACCACTAGACTGTGACCCACCCATACCCCAGCATCTAATTGTTCGTCACCTGCATGTCGGTTAGAGCATGTGAAAGGGACTTCCTGACCCAGGATGCGGCACGCTCTCACGTGCCTCTGGGTTTCAGACACGACGACTCAGCAGAAAGTTTCACAAGGCTAGAGGATTAATCAGACCTCAGGGGAAGCTGCCCACAGCGACTTCTGGGAGGCCTTCTTGTTCCCTTTCACAAGAGAGTTCTTGGTGAGTACTATGCTAAGTGCTACACACGCATCCCCCCAACCGAAATAGGTACTGTCAGCCCCTTTTACAATGTCAGAGATAATGTGCCCAAAGTTACAGAGCTAATGACTGAAATCTGCCTACCTGGAAAACCCAACAGGCTCCCGACACCATCGACCTCTTTCATCACTGCAGCCTTTTCATCACTGGAACAGTTCTGATGCCAGCACCATCCTGCCACCATCCATGTCCACAGCACAGAAAATGTTACAGTGTCAATATCTACCCTGGGTGACCTGGGCTAGGACATTAGTTCTCACCTTCACACTTTCTGACTTTATAGTTTTTCAGATTCAAAGGTCAAAGAGAGGTTTCTACCCAGCCACCAATAAAACAAACAACAACATACCTATTTTTGCACACATCACCCCCTGAGGTGATATGCTTTGGTCAGAGTTCCTGAGTTCTATAAGATCTTAGAAATTAATCAGCCTTCATTTCCCAGAAAAAGAAGCTGGAATCTTGAGTGCTAAGAAACTTCTCTTAGAGCTTCTGACTAGATGAGAGCATTCAAACATAAGCTTCAGGTCTCCCAATTCCATTCATGCTTGTGAATGACAAAATACTCTTCCAAAGTTGAAAGCCTAAATCACAGTGGACTAAGCTAGAAATAAAAAAGAAGAGCCTATTTGTCAAATTTGAATCTTTTTATTGAAACAGTTAAATTAACTAATTGAATTCAAAGGATTTACTAGTAAAAGAGAGAATCCTTTCCAGAGGAGGGATGCACTCACCATGCATCTCCAATCCTTCTTCTCTGGTCATTGCCAGCGCAACTGTTATCGCAGCCTTCCACACAGAAAAGAGTAACTGCTCAGAAGGGAAACTGGATTGCTGCCCAGTTCCCCCACAACACCCAACCTCCAAGTGCAGAGGTGCCTTCTGCTGCAATGCAATTTCAAATAAACGATGAAAAAAGATGCTTTTACATTTTTTGCAGTAACCCTAGCTGATTTCATTCATTTATTTTGCACCATAGGTTCAGGTAAAACCCCTTTCTGTAGACTTATTCTGCATTAGCTACTCCTGATACATGCACACACATGCTCATGTGCACACACGCATGTGCAAGCGCACACACACACCATAGCCTACTTATCTAACTGCAATCAACTCTCATTTGTCCGGAAGCTGTGCCATGAGTGGCACATTCCCCATATTCTTTCCTTATAGAGCTCTGTAGAGGTTGGAAAAGATAAGAGACCACTGACTATCCCTAAGCTTTACATTAACTAACAGCTTATCCTCTTGTGTTGCTTCTGCAAATGTGCTAACAACAACAACAAAACCAACTTGTACGAACAGCTAAAACAAAGGAAGACCAAGGAAGGGAAAGAAAAGCCAAAGAAAATTCCCAGAAAACTCATTAACAGAGAAATAAAAGTCCTTAGAGATCAGCTCAGAATACTGAAGGATCAGAAAGAGGAAGCATTAGTTGTAAATTATTTTTTAAAGTTCTTAAAAAACGTTTTCTAGAAGAAAGAAAGGCTACTTGGAAGAAGATAATAATATCTGATGACCCACTAAGAGACTGAAAGTTGTGCATTTTAAAATTAAGTGACTCATTTCTTACAGCCAAAGTAGAAATCAAACGGGAAAAAACCATCTAGAGAAAAATCTGCTGTTAACAGGGTGCAGGGGTGAGTGGATGGAGGATGGCTAAAGAAAGGAGGAAGAATCAGTGACACCAAATGGGGCTGTTTAGTATGAAATTCATAATCTGAGAAATCTGTTTCTGAAAATAGTTTATTGTCCTGCCAGCCAATTTAATTGCAGAACTACGAAGGAATGTCTACATGGAAATGTGCAGTCTGCAAGTTAGAGAAACGGTCTGGTAGGAAGCACTAGTGTATGAAATTCACTCTGTTTAAACAAATGTCTGAAATCTCTCAAGGAGGGAAATAAGCAAATCCAACAACATACACCATTGGGAAAAAAAGCTAAGAAGGTCATTTGTATGTGTTTGTTGAGAGGAAGATTCTCAGTATTTGATTACTTGAAAGGCCTTAAAATCAAATAACAGGTATCATCAATAAAAAAGACAGGATGGCTGTGGTGTTAACAGTTTGTGGAGACACACAAAAAGAAACACATGCATACCTTTTCTAAATCCCCATTCATTTAGTCAGGGATATAGAACTTAACAGAGGCAAAGTGGCCACAGCCCCTCAGGAGGATAGGCCATGCCACCTGCCCCTACCCTTGCCATCCCCCAGGGTGCACTGCTGTCAGCAGCCCTGTCTGCATGGGTACTGTCCTCCTGGAGCTGATCAGGGAGCCTAATTCTTGTTTTGCCATTGCCCTGTTATACACAGATTTGAATCACCACCTAGGAAAACTCCCCCACTTACAATCTCTTAAGAGAACATTTATAACATCAAGGTCTCCTCACTCAACCTAAACTTAGAATCAACCAGGCCCATCCCCTTGAGACAGTAATGAAACCATCAACAATGCTAGCTGTCATTGTCTGTCCCAGCCCTTCCGTGGCCCAGAAAGCCTGGCTTTTTTCAACAGCTTGGATGAAAACACCAAAACAAGAGATTATTGCTTGGCACACTCATCAGGTAGATAAGAATTAAAGAACATGAGAAGAACGAGCAGCTGTTCTGGTAAGAGCTCGCCATGCCAAAGACACAGATTTGAACATAATGCAACACAGCAGAGAACAGGGGGAGCAGAAAAAGGATGACAATGTATGGGTACATGTGACCAAATGACCCATCTTATTTTGGCTTCCAAGTTCCCATGTATCTTCTCAGTCTTTTTCTGAATCACATTATCTAAGATTCCTCTTTCACCCCTCACCCATCAACAGTGATTAGAGCAGCATTATTCCCTGCTACTGTTTTAAGCATCATTAGGCTTTCAGGCAAACAATTTGCCACAAGGATACAAGACATAAAAGGGCGAACTCAAACAGAATTAGTGTCTGTGTTTCATGGGTCAATGCTTCTCAAATTTTGATGCACATACAAATCACCTGAAGATCTTGTTAAAATTTAGGTCTGATTCAGCAGATTGGGGTAGGATCTGAGAATGTGCATTTCTAATAAGCCCTCAGGTGACACCCATCCTGCTGATCCGTGGGCCCCAAGGATCCAGTTCACCCAAAGTAACAGACCTAAAGAGGCAAAGTCTTGTCTAAGGTCACACAGTGCATAGTAGATCTAGGATTTGAGCTCGGCTCCTCTGACTCCCAAATTCAGTGAAATTGCTCCGTATGAAAATATCTCAAGCCTCCACATTGGTTGTGTGGTTAAAAATAAATCAGTTATGTCATACTCAAAGATAACCTCCAATGACCAAGTAAAACAATTTTTCAGTTACAGAATGTAAAACCCAGGCCTCTTGTTTTCCCATTTTTCAAAGGGGACATTTTCAAAAGGAATTAGATCTCTTTAATATTTAAGCTCCCTAGACCTGTGATTCATGTTGAGTCAAAAAGAACAGAAATATTAATCCATGAATATCTGGAGGGAGGCTCTGGACACCTAATCTTCAGTTTATGTAATGAAAACAGAGATGAGATTCAAAGTAAAGTCTCCAGAGATATACACCACAAGGGAGTAACATCTCTGGGCTGCATTTGTGTAGACCCTTTAGCCAAGTCACTAAGAGAGCCTCTAGCCTCTCTCCCCCGGTAAGAGCAGAGGATCATTCTCCATTCCTTCTCCTGTATCATCCCTAGACTATAGGAAAGTCTGCTGATTCAAGACTCAGCAGAAAGAAGAAAACAATGCTGCTTCTTAAAATATAGCTTCTTCAATTCTCTCCCTCCCATCTCCAACTCGTCATGATGGGAACTCACAAAGTAAACCTAATGAACTGAAAAGTAAGCAGAAAGACAAAAAGGGAGGGAGGGAAAAAAAACCACTCCTATTTATAAGGCTGCAGCACAAAGTACTGATAGTGACAGGGGGAATCTCCGCCAGCCGGAGGCCCCATTCCAAAGTCTCATGTCTGAGTAAGCATGGGTCTTACCAGGCAATCCCCAAAGGTCAGAGGTCAGAGAATTCCTCATCCTGGGGGGGCAGAGTAGGGGATAAGTAGAGCATTTATTTCCCTTCCCCTGGTGAGTGACAACAAACCCTGACACACAGGCATCCTGCAACTCAAATCAGTGATTTCTGCCAATGAGCCACAAAGTTCCTGATCAGGAAACAAGGCAAGAAGGCTCACTGGGCAAGCTTTCCCACATAGCTCTGCCAGTAGATTTCATTCCTCAGCTACATCAGCCCAGGCTTCAGCCAACATTCAAGAACAAGAGGGCAGAAACGGTCACATTCTTTGATTGCATGGAAAGGGAACCAGCAGAATTTTTCATCTGGGCCAAAAACTGAACTGCACTTGAGGGGAATAACATGGTATGAAGCATGTCTCCTCTCTCAAAAGAGGCATCATCAGATGGCACAGATTTTTTAATGTCACTAACCCTCATTTGTAGCATTCACACAGCAAAACAGAGAGAATGCTTAATCCTTGCATTCCTGGAAATTAGAATCTAAGGAAGTTTAACAAGTTCAAATTATTGTAACAGCATATCCTAGCACAAATTGATATCTTGCTGATTAGAAGCTGGAAAGCTATTCCAAAGCTCCACAGTGTCCTACATGTTAAAAGAAGGAAGATTACATTTCTTTTTGGAGCAGACATTCTATTTGTTCTGGTGATGAAAATAAATATTATCTTCATCTCCATGTAAAAGGTGGTTAAACAGGGAAACAATAGTCATGTTTGCCTTTGAACATGAACATGACTGCTGGGTTTATATTTCAGCAGAAATGTGTCACTGCAGTTTTGCATATTTGTATGAGAGAAATGCAGTCTTTATATAATTGTGTCTTTATATAATTGTGTCTTTATATAATTGTGTCTTTTGTTGTTGTTGTTGTTGTTGTGACAGGGTCTTTCTCTACTGACCTGGCTAGAGTGCAGTGGCATGATCACAGATCATTGCAGTCTTGTATCCTCAACCACTCAGGCTCAAGCAATTCTCCTACCTCAGCCTCCCAAGTAGTTGGGACTACAGGCAAGCACCACCACACCCTACTAACATCTTTTTCATTTTTTGTAGAGATAATGTCTCCCTCTGTTGCCTAGGCTTGTCTCCAACTCCTGGGTTCAAACAATCCTCCTGCCTCAGCTTCCCAAAGTACTGGAATTACCAGCATGAGCCACTGCACGAGGCATAATTGTGTCTTCTTGAGAAGGCCTCCCCACTTGTATTCCAGCACAAACAGTTCTTTACTAGAGATAGAAGCAAAACCCTAATGATTTCAAGAAATGGACTCAGACTTGTTCTTCACCTTGAATCAAAGGAGAGATTGGAAAGGGAATTGGTCAGGACCTACTGTAGCTCAGTGGAACAGGAACTTTTGATTAGTACACACACATCCCTCCCCAAACATCCCTGCATTGCTGTTTGAGACTGAATAACTCAGACTTTGGGAAACATGTTGGTGATGCACTATTGTTTCCTGGGTGATTGTCATCTGGGAACACAAAGCTGGGCCACATCCTATGGGTAGGGGGCTACGTGGCTCCTATAGTCACACACATTTGTGCAAATTGCAAGAAGGCATTTCATAAGGTGAAATTGTAAAAGGTAGACCCTCCAGAAAAAGCGGCAGCGGGGGTGGGATAATTTGCACCTGTAATCCCAGCCATTTGGGAAGCTGAGGTAGGAGGACCACTTTAGCCCAAGAGTTCAAGTCCAACCTGGGAAACATAGTGAAACCCCCCACTTCTACATTTTAAAGGATTTCTCAAACAAAGCATACAAACTGCCAATAGGTATATGAAAAGGTGCAAAACTTCACTAAATATCAGGGAAATGCATATCAAAACCACCAGATATAGCCCTGCACCTGTCAGACGGCTATTATAAAAAAGACCAGGGATAATAAGTGTTGGCAATGATGTGAAGAAAAGAAAACCCTTGTATCCTGCTGGTGGGAATGTACATTGGCACAGCCATTACAGAAAACAGCATGAAAGTTCCTCAAAAACTAAAGGTAAATTACCATATGATTCAGATTCAGCAATTCCACTTTTCAGTATATATCCAAAGGAACTGAAATCACCATCTTCAAGAGATAGCTGCACTCCCATGTTTACTGCAGCACTACCCACAAAAGCCAAGATATGGAAACGGCCTAAATGTCCACTGACAGAAATGGATAAAGAAATTTGATACATGTACACATGTCTGTATGTGTGATAAAATATTATACAGCCTTTAAAAAGAAGGAAAACCTGTCATTTGTGACAACATGGGTGAACCTGGAGAATGCCATGTTAAGTGAAGAAAGGCAGATGCAGAAAGACAAATATTGCATGATCTCACTTATATGGGAATCTAAAATAGTCAAATTCATAAAGGCAGAGAGTAGAATGGTGGTTGCCAGAGGCTCAGGGAAGCGGGAAATGGGGAGATGTTGCACAAAGGGTACACGGTTTCAGTTATGTAAGATGTTTAATTTCTGGAGATGTAATGTAAAACAATATGACTGTTGTTAACAGTACTCAAGTGTACACTTGAGATTTGCTAAGAGGGTAGATTTTAAGTGCTCTCATCACACACAAAAAAAGAAAGAAAGAAAGAAAATGGTAACTATAGGAGGTGATGAATATGCTGATTCACTTGATTGTGGTGATTATTTCATATATATGTATATCAAATCATCAAGTTGTACATCTTAAATATATGCAATTTTTGTTTGTCAATTATATCTCAATAAAGCTAGAAAAGGAAAAAAAATAGAAGCTTCAAGGCAAAGGGAACTTGATCAGTTCAGTTATGAATTGAAACCTCTTTTATGTTCCCTGAGAAACACACAGGAAAATTGGAATTATATTTACTTCTGCTTCTTAATGACTAAGATGTTAGAGCAAAGAAAATTGCCAGAGGCAGAGATAGACATTATACAGTGATAACCATGTCACTCCACCTAGAAGACCCAAATGTATAGCAATCCTAAATGTATATGCACCAAACAACAGAGGTGCAAAATATGTGAAGAAAATCTGATAGAACTGAAAGGATAGACAAATTCACAATTATAGTTGGAGACTTCAATACTTCTTTCCCTCAAGTAAAGGAATTCAACAAAACTATCAGCCAACAGTATCTAATTTAACATTTATGAAACACTCTCTCCAACAACAGCAAGACACACATTCTTTTCAAGATAGAACTATAAAATAAATTTCAAGAAATTTAAAAAATGTAAAAGAATTAAAATCATGCAAACTGTGTCCTCTGACTACAATGAAATTAAACTAGAATTCAATAACAAAGATAATAAGAAAACCTCCAAGCACTTGCAAAGTAGACACTTCTGAATAATCCATGGGTGAAAGAAAAAGTCTCAAGCAAATTAAAAACTTCACTGGACTGGATGAAAATCAAAATGTAACACATCAAAACTGTAGGACACAGAAAAGCAATGCTGAGAGGAGGAGCTAAAATACAAAATGCTTACATTAGAAAAGATCAAGTCCAGGTGTGGTTGTTCATGCCTACAATCTAGCACTTTGAAAGGCCAAGGCAGGTGGATTGCTTGAGCCCAGGAACTCAAGACCAGCCTAGGCAACACAGTGAGACCTAATCTCTACAAAAGATTTTAAAAATTAGCCAGGTGTGGTGGTGCACACCAGTATTCTCAGCTACTTGGGAGGCTAAGGAGGGAGGATTGCTTGAGCCCGGGAGGCTGAAGCTGCAGTAAGCCATGATTACACAACTGCACTCCAGCCTGGGTCACAGAGTGAGACACCATCTCAAAAAAAAAAAAAAAAAAATGCCAACCAAAGAAAAAAGTTGGTACCTGGGGCAAGATAGCCAAATAGGAACAGCTCTGGTCTGCATGTCCCAGCAAGATCAACACAAAAGGCAGGTGATTTCTGCATTTCCAACTGAGGTACCTAGCTCATCTCATGGGGACTTGTTAGACAGTGGGTACAGCCCACAGAGCTTGAGAAGAAGGAGGGTGAGGTGTTACCTAACCCAGGAAGCACAAGGGGTCAGGGAACTCCCTCCCCTAGCTGTGGGAAGCTGTGAGGGACAGTGCCATTAGAAATGGTGCATTCTGGCCCAGATACTATGCTTTTCCCACAATTTCACAATCCGCAGACTAGGAGATTTCCTTGGGTACCTACACCAGCAGCACCCTGGGTTTTAAGCATAAAACCGGGTGGTCATTTGGGCAGACACCAAGCTAGCTGCAGGAGTTTTATTTTGATATCACAGTGGCACATGGAACACCAGCAAGACAAAACCACTCACTCCCCTGGAAAGGGGGCTGAAGCCAGGGAGCCAAGTGGTCTAGCTCAGTGGTTCCCACCTCCATGGAGCCCAGCAAGCTAAGATTCAGTGGCATGAATTTCTTGCTGTCAGCACGGCAGTCTGAAGTCAACCTGGGATGTTAGAGCTTGGTTAGGGGAGGAGCATCCACCATTACTGAGGCTTGAATGGGCAGTTTTCCCCCCCACAGTGTAAACAATGCCATGGGGGAAGTTCAAACTGGGTGGAGCCCATCACAGCTCAGCAAAGCTGATGTAGCCAGACTGCCTCTCTAGATTCCTCCTCTCTGGGCACAGCATCTCTGAAAAGAGGCAGCAGCCCCAGTCAGGGGCTTATAGATAAAACTCCTATCACCCTGGCACAGAGCACCTGAGGAAAAGGGTGGCTGTGGGCACAGCTTCAGCAGACTTAAACGTTCCTGCCTGCTGGCTCTGAGGAGAGCAGCAGATCTCCTAGCAGCACATTCAAGCTCTGATAAGGGACAAACTGCCTCCTCAAGTGGGTCCCTGACCCCCATGCCTCCTAACTGGGAGACACCTCCAAGCAGGGATCAATAGACACCTCATACAGGAGAGCTCCAGCTGGCATCTGGTGGGTGCCTTCTGGGACAAAGCTTCCAGAGGAAGGAACAGGCAGCAATCTTTGCTGTTCTGCAGTCTCCACTGGTGATACCCAGGCGAACAGAGTCTGGAGTGGACCTCCAGCAAAGTCCAGCAGACCTGCAGCAGAGGGACCTAACTGTTAGAAAGAAAACTGACAAACAGAAAGGAATAGCATTAACATCAACAAAAAGGATTTCCACACAAAAACCCCATCTGAAGGTCACCGGCATCAAAGACCAAAGGCAGATAAATCCACAAAGATGAGGAAAAAACAGCACAAAAAGCTGAAAATTCCAAAAACCAGAATGCCTCTTTGCCTCCAAAGGATCACAACTCCTCACCAGCAAGGGAACAAACTGGATGGAGAATTAGTTTGACAAATTGACAAAAGTAGGCTTCAGAAGGTGGGTAATAACAAACTCCTCCGAGCTAAAGGAGCATGTTCTAATCCAATGCAAGGAAGCTAAGAACCTTGAAAAAAGGTTAGATGAATTGCTAACTAGAATAACCAGTTTAGAGAAGAACATAAATGACCTGATGCAGCTGAGAAACACAGCACAAGAACTTTGTGAAGCATACACAATTATCAATAGCTGAATCAATCAAGCAAAAGAAAGGATATCAAAGATTGAAGATCAACTTCATGAAATAAAGCATGAAGAAAACATTAGAGAAAAAATAATGAAAAGGAACAAACAAAGCCTCCAATAAATGTGGGAATGTGAAAAGACCAAACCTATGTTTGATTAGCATACCTGAAAGTGATGGGGAGAATGGAACCAAGTTGGAAAACACACTTCAGGATTATTATCCAGGAGAACATTCCCAAACTAGCAAGACAGGCCAACATCCAAATTCAGGAAACAGAAAACACCACAAAGATTCTCCTCAAGAAGAGCAACACCAAGACACATAATCGTCAGACTCACCAAGGTTGAAATGAAGGAAAAAATGTTAAGGGCAGCTAGAGAGAAAGGTCAGGTAACCCACAAAGAGAAGCCCATCAGACTAACAGCAGATCTCTCTGCAGGAACCCTACAAGCCAGAGTTGAGCGGGGGTCAATATTCAACATTATTAAAGAAAAGAATTTTCAAATCAGAATATCATATCCAGCCAAACTAAGCTTCATAAGTGATGGAGAAATAAAATCCTTTACAGACAAGCAAATGCTGAGAGATTTTGTCACCACCAGGCCTGCCATACAAGAGCAGGACTCCTGATGGAAGCAATAAATATGGAAAAGAAAAACTGGTACCACCCATGGCAAAAACATACCAAATTGTAAAGACTATCAATGCTTTGAAGAAACTACATCAACTAACAGGAAAAATAACCAGCTAGCATCATAATGACAGGAACAAATTCACACATAACAATGTTAACCTTAAATGTAAATGGGCTAAATGCCTCCACTAAAAAACATAGATTGGCAACTTGGAAAAGAGTCAAGACCCATTGATGTTCTGTATTCAGGAGACCCATCTCTTGTGCAAAGATATACATAGACTCAAAATAAAGTGATGTAGGAATATTTACCAAGCAAACAGAAAGAAAAAAAAATCAGGGGTTGCAATTCCGGTCTCTGATAAAACAGACTTCAAACCAACAAAAATCAAAAAAGACAAAGGGCATTACATAATGGTAAAAAGATCAATGCAAAAAGAACAGCTAACTATTCTAAATATATACGCACCTGATAGGACACCCAGATTCATAAAGTTCTCAGAAACCTACAAAGAGACTTAGACTCCCACACAAAAATAGAGGGAGACTTTAACATCTCACTGTCAATATGAGACAGATCAACAAGACAGAAAATTAACAAGGATATTCAGGACTTGAACTCAGCTCTGGACCAAGCAGAACTAATAGACATCTACAGAATTCTCTAACCCAAATCAACAGAATATACATTCCTCTCAGCAACACATTGTGCTTTTTCTAAAATTGACCACATAATTGGAAGTAAAACACTCCTCAGCAAATGCAAAAGAATGGAAATCATAACAAACAATCTCTCAGACCACAGTGCAATTGAATTAGAACTCGGGATTAAGAAACTCACTCAAAACCTCACAACTACATGGAAACTGAACAACCTGCTCCTGAATGACTACTAAGTAAATAATAAAATTAAGGCAGAAAGAAATAAGTTCTTTGAAACCAATAAGAACAAAGAAACAATGTACCAGAATCTCTGGGACACAGCTAAAACAGTGTTTAGAGGAAAATTTATAGCAGTAAAGGCCCACATGAGAAAGCAAAAAAAAATATCTAAAATTGACACTATAACATCACAATTAAAAGAACCAGAGAAATAAGAGCAAACAAATTCTAAAGCTAGCAGAAGACAAGAAGTAACTAAAGTCAGAGCAGAACTGAAGGATATAGAGACATGAAAAACCCTTCAAAAAATCAACCAATCCAGGAACTAATTTTTTGAAAATATTAACAAAATAGACTGCTAGCCAGACTAATAAAGAAGACAAAAGAGAAGAATCAAATTGACACAATAAAAAATGATAAAGGTGATATCACCACTGATCCCACAGAAATACAAACTACCATCAGAGAGTACTCTAAACATCTCTATGCAAATAAAGTAGAAAATCTAAAAGAAATGAATAAATTCCTGGACACATACACCCTCCTGAGACTAAATAAGGAAGAAGTCAAATCCCTGATAGACCAATAACAAGTTCTAAAATTGAGGCAGTAATTAATAGCCTACTAACCAAAACAAGCCCAGTACCAGACAAATTCACAGGCGAATTCTACCAAACGTACAAAGATGAGCTGGTACCATTTCTTCTGAAACTATTCCTAACAATAAAAT
Source organism: Ateles fusciceps (assembly GCA_036589455.1). Taxonomy (NCBI): domain Eukaryota; kingdom Metazoa; phylum Chordata; class Mammalia; order Primates; family Atelidae; genus Ateles; species Ateles fusciceps. The sequence goes on along the minus strand of JAZHEH010000572.1, from coordinate 9,021,952 downwards.
GGAGGGACTCCTCCCTAACTCATTTTATGAGGCCGGCATTATCCTGATACCAAAACCTGGCAGAAACAACAAAAAAGAAAATTTCAGGCCGATATCCCTGATGAACATTGATGTGAAAATCCTCAATAAAATACTGGCAAATCAAATCCAAAGTACATCAAAAAGCTTATCCACTATGATCAAGTCAGTTTCATCCCTGGGTTGCAAGCCTGGTTCAACATATGCAAATCAATAAATGTAATCCATATAAACAGAATCATTGACAAAACCACATGATTATCTCAGTAGATGCAGAAAAGCCTTCAATAAAATTCAACGATAACTCATGCTAAAAACTCTCAATAAACTAGGTATTGATGGAACATATCTCAAAATTATAAGAACTATTTATGAGAAACCCGCAGCCAATATCATACCTGAATGGGCAAAAGCTGGAAGTATTACCTTTGAAAACCGGCACAAGACAAGGATTCCCCTCTCTCACCATTCCTATTAAACATAGTATTGGAAGTTCTGGCCAGGGCAATCAGGCAAGAGAAAGAAATAAAGGTTTTCAAACAGGAAGAGAGGAAGTCTTGTAAATTTGTCTTGGCTATGTGGGATCCTTTTGGTTCCATATGAAATTTAAAGTAGTTTTTTCTAATTCTATGAAGAAAGTCAACAGTGATGGGGATAGCATTGAGTCTATAAATTACTTTGGGCAATATGGCCATTTTTACAATATTGATTTTTCCTATCCGAGCAGTGGTTTGTACTTCTCCTTGAAGAGGTTCTTCACATCTCTTGTAGCCAAGACAATCCTAAGCAAAAAAAAAAAAAAAAAAAAGCTGGAGGCATCACACTATCTGACTTCAAATTATACTACAAAGCTACAGTAACCAAAACAGCATGGTACTGGTACCAAAACAGATACATAGACCAATATAACAGAACAGAGGCCTCAGAAGTAATGCCACACACCTAAAATCACCTGATCTTTGACAAACCTGACAAAAACAAGCAATGGAGAAAGGATTTCTATTTAATAAATGGTGTTGGGAAAACTGGCTAGCCATATACAGAAAACTGAAACTGGACTCCTTTCTTATGCCTTATACAATAATTAACTCAAGATAGATTAAAGACTTAAACTTAAGACCCAAAACCATAAAAGCTCTGGAAGAAAACGTAGGCAATACCATTCAGGACATAGGCACGGGCAAGACTTCATGACTAAAACACCAAAAGCAATGGCAACAAAAGCCAAAATTGACAAATGGGATCTAATTAAACTAATGAGTTTCTGCACAGCAAAAGAAACTATAATCAGAGTGAATGGGAGAAAATTTTTGCAATCTAGTCATCTGACAAAAAACTAATATCTAGAATCTACCAGAAACTAAAGCAAATTCACAAGAAAAAAACAATCCCATCAAAAAGTGGGCCAAGGATATGAACAGACACTTCTAAAAATAAGACATTTATGTGGCCAACAAACATGAAATAATGCTCATCATCACTGGTCATTAGAGAAATACAAATCAAAACTCAATGAGATACCATCTCATGCCAGTTAAAATGGTGATCATTAAAACGTTAGGAAACAACAGATGCTGCAGAGGATGTGGAGAAATAGGAAGGCTTTTACACTGTTGCTGGGAGTGTAAATTAGTCCAAACATTGTGGAAGACAGTGTGGCAATTCCTCAAGGATCTAGAACCAGAAGTATCATTTGACCCAGCAATCTCATTACTGGATATATACCCAAAGGAACATAAATAATTCTACTATAAAGACACATGCACATGTATGTCTAATGCAGCACTATTCACAATAGCAAAGACTTGGAACCAACCCAAATTCACATCATAGACTGGATAAGAAACTGTAGCACATACACACCATGGAATACTATGCAGCCATAAACAGGATGAGTTTATGTCCTTTGCAGGGACATGGATGAAGCTGGAAACCATCATTCTTAACAAACTAACACAGGAACAGAAAAATCAAACACTGCATGTTCTCACTCATAAGTGGGAGTTGAAGAATAAGAATGCATGGACACAGGGAGAAAAACATCACACAGTGGGGCCTGTCAGGGGGTGGTGGGCTATGTGAGGAATAGTGTTAGGAGAAATACCTAATGCAGATGATGGGTTGATGGGTGCAGCAAACCACCATGACACCTGTATACCTATGTAACAAACCTGCACGTTCTGTACATGTATCCCAGAACTTAAAGTACAATAATAATATTAAAAAGTTCAGGGCCAGATGAATTCACAGCTTAATTCTATAAGACATTCAAAGAAACATCAGTACTAATCCTACTGAAACTATTCCAAAGATTGAGAAAAGGAAATTTTCCCTAAATCACTCTATGAAGCCTGTATCACACTGATATCAAAACCAGGAAAGGACACAACAAAAAAAGACAACTACAAACCAAAATTTCTGAAGAACACAGATGCAGAAATCTTCAGCAAAATACTAGCAAACCAAATCCAATAGAACATCAGAAAGATAATACACCATGATCAAGTGGGTTTCATCCCAGGGATGCAGGGATGTCTTAATGTATGCAAGTCACTAAATGTGATATATCACAAAAACAGAATAAAAACAAGTCTGTACAATCATGCTGATAGATACAGAAAAAGCATTTGATAAAATCCAGCATTCCTTTTTGATAAAAATCCTCAACAAACTAGGCATAGAATGGACATACCTCAAAATAATAAAAGCCATATATTACAAACCTACAGCCAATATCATACTAAATGGGAGGACATTGAAAGCATTCCCTCCTGAAAAATGAGACAAAACAAGGATGCTCACTTTCACCACTTCCATGCAACATAGTACTGGAAGTCCTAGACAACAATCAGGCAGGAGAAAGAAATAAACGATATCCAAATTGGAAAAGAGAAAGTCAAACTATTGTTGTTCACTGATGATATAATTATATATCTAGAAAACCCTAAAGACTCCTTCAAAAGACTCCTGGATTTGATGAATGAATTCAGTAAAGTCTCAGGTTATAAAATCAGTGTACAAATATCAGTAGCATTGCTATACACCAACAACGACCAAGCTGAGAATCAAATCAATAACTCAATCTCTTTAACAATCGCTGCAAAATCAAAATACCTAGAATTATACATAATGAAGGAGATACAAGATCTCTACAAGGAGAACTATAAAACAAAAGAAATCATAGATGACACAAACAACTGGAAACACATCCCATGCTCATGGATTAGAAGAATCAATATCATGAAAGTGACCATACTGCAAAAGTAATCTATAGATTCAATGCAATTTCTATTAAAATGCCAACATCATTTTTCACATAATTAGAAAAAAATTCTAAAATTCATATGGAACAAAAGAATGACCCTGAATATCCAAAGCAATCCTAGGCAAAAAGCACAAATCTGGAGGCATCACATTACCTTACTTCAAGTTATACTACAAGGCTATAGTTACCAAAAGAACATGGTACTGGTATAACAGTAGATGCATAGACCAATGGAACAGAAAAAAGAACCCAGAAATAAACCCAAATACTTACAGCCAACTGATTTTGACAAAGCATACAAAAATATAAATTGAGGAAAGGACACCCTATTTAATAATGGTGCTGGGAAGACCAAATAGTCACATGTAGAAGAATGAAACTGGATCCCTATCTCTCACCTTATACAAAATTCAACTCAAAATGGATCAAAGACTTAAATTTAAGACTTGAAACCATGAAAGTCATAGAAGAAACCCTAAGAAAAATTCTCTGGACATTGGCCTATGCAAAAAATATTACTAGGACCCCAAAAGCAAATGCAACAACAACAACAAAAAATCAATCGGATCTAATTCAACTAAGAAGCTTCTGCACAGCAAAATAAATAATTGTCAGACTGAATAGACAACCCACAGAATGAGAGACAATATTTGCTAACTGTGCATCCAAAGAAGGACTAATGTCCAGAATCTACAAGGAACTCAAACAAATCAGCAGGAAAAAAAAGATAATCCCATTCAAATGTGGGCAAATGAAATGAATACATTTCTCAAAAGAAGATAAACAAATGGCTAACAAACATATGAACAAATGCTCAACATCACCAATTATCAGAGAAATGAAAATTCAGACTACAATGAGATACTACTTTACCCCTGCAAAAGTGGCCATTATTAAAAAGCCAAAAAAAAAAAAAAAAAAATAGATGTTGGCATAGATGTGGTGAAAGGTGTGGTAAAAGGCAATGCTTATACACTGTTGGTAGAAATATAGATTAGTAAAGCCTCTATGGAAAACAGTATGGAGATTTCCTAAAGAACTAAAGGTAGATCTACCATTTGATCCAGAAATCCCACTGCTGGATATCTAATCAAAGGAAAAGAAGTCATTAATAAAAAAAGACAACCACATACATGTGTTTGTTGTAGCACAATCCACAATTGCAAAGACATGGAACCAACCTAAGTGCCCACTGACCGACAAATGGATAAAGAAAATGTGGTATATATACACCATGAAATACTACCCAGCCATAAAAAAAGAAATAAATAATATATTTTGCAGAAACTTGGGTGGAGCTAAAGGCCATTATTCTAAGTGAAGCAACTCAGGAATGGAAAACCAAATACTATATGTTCTCACTTATAAGTGAAAGCTAAGCTATGGATAAGCAAAGGCATATAAAGTTGTATAATGGACTTTGGGCACTCAGAAGTGGGAGATTGGGGAAGGAGATGTGATTTACAAAAAACACATATTGGGTACACTACATTGTGTATACTAGTTGGGGTGATGTGTGCACTAAAATCTCAGACTTCAACACTATACAATTCATCCATGTAACCAAAATCTACTTGTACCCCAAAAGCTATTGAAATAAAAAATACATACATATAAACATATATATATATATAAGCAATTAGTTTTTAAACAATAAAAATTATGGAATGTTGGATGTATTGTTTTACATATATATGTCCAAAAGTTAAAATTAACTGCGATGTACAAATCTAGATTCTTACAGAATGTTTTATCTGCTTGTTTTATCAATTATACTAAGTGAAATGTAATATGAAGTTTGATATGGCTTGGATTTGTGTCCCTGCCCAAATCTCAGGTGGAATTGTAATCCCCAGTGTTTGAGGAGGGGCCTGATGGAAGGTGATTGGATCATGGGGAAAAATTTGCTCCTTGCTGGTCTCATGATAGTGAGTGAGTTCTCTCTCATGAGATTTGGTTATATAAAAGTGTGTAGCATCTCCCCCTTCATTGTCTTTTCCTCCTTCTTTGGCCATGTAAGATATGCCTGTTTCCTCTTTGCCTTCCACCATGACTGTAAATTTCTTGAGGCCTCCCCAGCTATGCTTTCTGTACAGCCTATGGAATGATGAGTCAATTAAATCTTTTTTCTTTATAAATTTCTTTACAAATAAACTTCTTTTATTTATTGAAAAAAACTGTGAGAATGGATTAATACAGAAAATTGGTACCTAGAAGTGGGGCATTGCTATAAAGATATCTGAAAATGTGGAATTGACTTTGGTATTGGATAACAGGCAGAGGCTGAAACAGTTTGAAGGGCTCAGAAGAAGACAGGAAGATGAGGAAAAGTTTAGAAGTTCTGGGAGAGTTGTTAAATTGCTGTGACCAAAATGCTGATAGTGACATGGGCAATCCAGGCTGATGGTGATATGAAAGTCCAGGCTGAGATGGTCTCCAATGGAAATGAAAAATTTGTTGGGAACTGGAGCGAAGGTCACTTTTGTCATACATTAGAAAACAGGTTGGAGGCACTGTGCTCCTGCCCTAGACATCTGTGGGACTTTCAACTTGAGAGTAATGATTTAGAGTATCTGGCAGAAGAAATTTCTAAGGAACAAAATGTTCAAAGATGTGGCCTGGCTGCTTCTAGCAACCTATGCTTATATTCATGAGTAAAGAAATAACCTGGAACTGGAACTTACATTTAAAAGCAAGCTTGTCCAACCTATGGCCCATGGGCCACATGCAGCCCAGGACGGTTATGAATGTGACCCAACACAAATTTATAAGCTTTCTTAAACATTATGATATTTGTTTGCAATTTTTTTTAGCTCATCCAGTTATCATTAGTGTCAGTGTTTTTTATGTGTAGCCCAAGATAATTCTTCCAGTGTGGCCCAGAGAAGCCAAAATATTGAACACCCTTTTAAAAAAGGAAAACAGACTGTAAAAGTCTGGAAAATTTACAGCCTGGCCATGTGGTAGAAAATAAAAACCCACTTTCTGAGGAGGAATTCAAACTGGCTGTAGAAATTTGCATAAGTAAAAAGGAGATGAATGTTAATAGTCAAGACAATGAGGAAAATGCATTCTAGAGACCTTTGCAGTAGCTGCTCTCATCACAGACCCAGAGGTCTAGGAGAAAAGAATGATGTTGTGGGCCAGGCCCAGGGCCCCACTGCCCTGTACAACCTTGGGACACTGCTTTCTGTGTCCCAGCCACTCCAGCTCCAGCCATGGCTGAAAGGATCCCAGACATATTTCAGGCCACTGCTCCAGAGGGTGCAAGTCGTAAGCCTTGATGGCTTCTATGTCGTGTTAAGCCTGTAGGTGCACAGAGCACAGCAGTTGAGATTTGGGGGCCTCCACCTAGACTTCAGAGGATGTTTAAAAGTGCCTGAATGCCCATGCAGAAGTCTGCTGCAGGGGCAGAGCCCTCATGGAGACCCTCTGCTAGGGCACTGCAGAGGGAAAAATGTGTGGTTGGAACCCCTACATAGCGTCCCCACCAGTACACTAAATAGAGGAGTTGTGAGAAAAAGAATACCATCTTCCAAACCCCAGAATGGCAGAGCCACTGCCAGCTTGAATCATGCACCAGAAAAAGCCATAGCCACTCAATGTCAGCTTGTGAAAGTGCCCTGGGGGCTGTGCCCTGCAGAGTCACAAAGGCAGAGATTCCCAAGGCCTTGAGAACCCACCCCTTGCATCAGTGTGGCCTGGATGTTACGCATGAAGTCAAAGAAGATTATTTTGGAGCTTTAAGATTTAATGACTGCCCAAATGGATTTTGGACTTGCATGGGGCCTTTAGCCTCTTTGTTTTGACTGATTTCTTACTTCTGGAACATATTTATTTACCCAGTTTCTATACCCCTGTATCTTGGATGTAACTAACTTGTGTTTGATTTCACAGGCATGTAGGCAGAAGGGACATGTTTTGTCTCAGATGAGACTTTGGACCATGGACTTTTGAGTTAATGCTGAAATGAGTTAAGACTTGGAAAACTGTTGAGAAGGGATGATTGTATTTTGCAATGTGAGAATGATGTGAGATTTGGGAGGGGCCAGCAGTAAGATGCTATGGTTTGGATTTGTGTCTCTGTACAAATACCATGGCAAATTGTAATCCCCAGTGTTGGTGAAAGAGATTGACAAGAGGTGATTAACTAATGGGGACAGATTTCCCTGTTGCTACTCTTGTGATAGTTGAGTTCTCATGAAATCTGTTGTTTAAAAGTATACAGTGCCTGCCCCTTCCTTCACTCTCTCTTCCTCCTTCTCTGGCTATGTAAGATGTGGCTCCTTCCTCTTTGCCTTCTGCCATGATTGTAAGTTTTCTGAGGACTCCCCCAGCCATACTTCTTGTACAGCCTGTGGAACTATGAGCCAGTTAAACTTCTTTTCTTTATAAATCATGCAGTCTCAAGTAGTTCTTTATAGCTATGTGACAATAAACTAATACAAATTTTAAAGTAAAATTTCTCCCCCCCAAAAAGAGATGAGAAAGATAAATAAGTCTATACATAAATTTAACAGCTTAGATAAAATAAATGAATTTCTCAGTAAACACAAAGTACTCAACCAAAATTAAATAGAATGTTTTAATAGCCCTATAATGATTAAGAATATAAAATTCATAATTTTTTAAGAACTCCCAAAAAAGAAGTCTCCAGGCCCAGATAACCTTAATACAAATTCTACTAAACATTTAAATATAACAAATACAGATTCTATGCAATCTTTTCCAGAAAACAGAATTTAAGAAAACACTATCCAACTCATTTTATAAAGTTAATATAACCCTGATATCAAAATCAGACACAAATAGTACTGCAAAGAAAGGAAAACTACAAAAGAATATCCTTCATAAATATACATGTCAAAGTTGTTTTTAAAAATATTATCAAATAGAATTTAGTAATATATAAAAAGAATTGTACACCATAAGCAAGGGGGATTAATTCCAGAGATACAAAGCTGTTTCAATATTTGAAAAATGAGCCAATGCCACCTTAGGTAACTTGGAAAGAAAAGAGCAAATTAAATTCAATGAGAAGAAAATAAATAGTAAAAGTTAGATCAGAAATAAATGAAATTGAAAATAGAAAAAAACAATAACATCAAAAGCTGGTTATTCTAAAAGATCAATAAAATCAGCAAGCCTTGAACTAGGCTAACTAAGAAAAAAAATAAAGTACACAAATTACTAATATCAGAAATGAAAGATGGGACATCACTACAGATTTCATAGACATTAAATATTATCCACTCTCAGGTAGTTCTTTATACCAATGTGGGAATGAACATTTCTCACATGTTCATTATGTGAAAAATATTATAGAATAAAGAATAAAGGAATATTATGAACAACTATATGCCCCAATATTTGGTAACCTAGATGAAACGATTCCTTGAATGACACAATCTTTCAAAATTCAGACGATAAAAAATAGGCAATGTAAATAGGTCTGTATCTATTTTAAAAATTGAATCAATAATTAATAACCCTCCAAAAGAAAAAGCATCAGACCCTGATGGGTTCCCTGGTAAACTCTAGCAAACATTTAAAGAAGAAATTATGTCAATTCCCTGAAATATCTCCCAGAAGATAAAAGCGGAGGGAATTCTTCCTAACTTATTTCATGAGGTCAGCATCACCCTAACAACAAAACCAAAGTAATTGCAAGAACAAAAACTACAGACCAATTTATCTGATAAATGTAGATGCAAAACTCCTCAACAAAATATTAGCAAATTGAACTCAAATATGTATAAGAAGATATTTTTCTGCTCCTTGTGTCCCAGCCACTACACCTCCAGCTATGGCTAAAATGAACTCAGAAACATTTCAGGCAGGATACACAATATGACATAATCAAACAGGAGTTATCGCATATATTCAAGGCTAGTTCAACATTCAAAAATTGATTAATGTAATCAATGACATTGACAGGCTAAAGAAAAAAAATATGATCATACAAATAGATGGAGAAGAAAACACTTGAAAAAAAATCCAACACCCATTTATGATAAAATATCTCAGTAAAACAGAAATAGAGACAAACTTCTTCAATTTAATAAAGAATATTTCTTCATACTTATGAGAAACTAGAAGCTTTCCCACTAAGATCAAGAGTAAGGCAAAGATATCCTCTCTCACCACTCCTTTTTGATATCATATTGAAAGTCCTAGGTAATACAATAAAACAAGAAAAGGAAATAAAAGATACACTAATTGCAAAGGAAGAAATAATATTGTCTTTGCTCACAGATGACATGAATGCTGTGTAGATTTTTTTTGAAAGAACTCCTGAAACTAACAATTATAGCAAGTGATTGTATCTAGCCTTGCATGACACAAAGTTAATAAAGTGAATTTTTTTCCTACATACCAGCAATAAACAAGAAGTATTTAAAATTAAATATTTAGGTATACATCTAACAAAATATGTACAAGATCTATATGAGAAAAAATACAAAATTCTGATAAAGAAAATAAAAAAGAAATAAATAAATGAACAGATATTCCATGTTCGTGGATAGGAACAAAATATTAGTTCTTTCCAACTTAATGTGTAGAATCAATGCAATTCCAACCAAGATCCTAGGGATTTACTTTATGGATATCTACAAAATGATTCTAAAATTTATATGGAGAGGCAAAACACACAGAATAGCCAATACAATATGGAAAGAGAAGAGGAGAACTGACACTATCCAACTTCAAGCTTAACATTAAAGGTATAATAACCAAGACCACATGCTATTAATGAAAGAAGAGAAAAATAGATAATCAAGCAGAATAGAGAGACCATAAATAGACAAACATAAATATAATCAACTTATCTTTGACAAAGGAGCAAAGGCAATGTAGTAAAAGACAGACTTTTCAACAAATGGTGCTGAACAAATAAACATTCACATGCAAAAGTAATCTAGACACTCTTGGGAAAACTAACTAAATAAATCTTACATTTGTCAAGAAAATTAACTCAAAATGGATGATACCTTAAGTGTAGAACATAAAACTATAAAACTTTTAGAGATAATATAGGAGAAAAATCTAGATAAACTTGTTTCTGTCAATGACTCTTTAGATAAAACATCAAAGGCACTACCCATAAAAGAAATAATTGACAAGCTGGACTTCGTTAAACTTAAAAATGTCTGCTCTGTGAAAGACACTATCTAGAGAATGAAAAGGCAAGTCATATACTGGGAGAAAATATTTGCAAAAGACATCCGATAAATCAACTGCTGTCAAAATATACAAAGAACTCTTAATACTCAACAATAAGAAAATTAACAACCTGATTAAAAAATAAACAAAGACCATAACAATAACCTCACTAAAGAAGATATGCAGATGAAAAGCATATCATGACGCTCCACATCATAGGCATTTCCATGGTGAAGAAAATACAAATTAAAACAAAAAGAGATACTACCACACATCTATCAGAATGGTCAAAATCCAGAACACTGACAATACCAAATGCTGAAAAAGATATGGAGCAGTAGGAACCATCCTTCATTGCTGGTGAGAATGCAAAATAGTGCAGCCACTTTGGAAGACAATTCGGCTGCTTCTTACAATACTAAACATACTCTTATCCTATAATTCAGCAGTAACACATTTTGGTATTTACCTAAATGAGTTTGAAAACTCTTGTCCACACAGAAACCTGCACAAGGATGTTTATAGCAGCTTTATCATAACTGCCAAAACTTACAAGCAACGAAAATGTCTTTCAGTAGGTGAATGGATACATAAACTGTAAATCCAGATAATAAAATATTATTCAGCACTAAAAAGAAATGAGCTATCAACCTGTAATTCCAATACTTTTGGAGGCTGAGGTGGGCAGATCACAAGGTCAGGAGATCTAGACCTCACTGGCCTACATGGTGAAATCCTGGCTCTACTAAAAATATAAAAATTAGCTGGGTGCTGTGGTGCATGCCTGTAATCCCAGCTACTCAGGAGGCTGAAACAGGAGAATCGCTTGAACCAGGGATTGAAGGTTGCAGTGAGTCGAGGTCGTGCCACTACACTCCAACCTGGCAACAGAGCAAGACTCCGTCTCAAAAACAAAAACAGAAACGAGGGGAAACTTAAATGCATATTACTAAGTGAAAAAGGCCAATCTGAAAAGGCTACATATTGTACCTTTACAACTATATGACATTCTAGAAAATGCAAAACTAAAAAGATCAGTGGTTTCCAGAAGTAGGAGAGTGGAGAAATGAATAAAGTGGAGCACAGAAAATTTTCAGGGCAATGAAAATACTGTATACAAGAATATAAAGGTGGATATATGTCATTATAAATTGGTCCAAACTTATACAAGGTACAATACCAAGAGTGAACTCTAATGTAAACAATAAACTTTAGGTGATAATGATGTGTCAACATATGATCATCAATTGTAACAAATGTACTACTCTGGTGGGGGATGTTGATAATGGGAGAAGCTATATATATGTGGGGGCAGGGAGATTTATGAGATATCTCCTTTACCTTCTTCTCAATTTTGATATAAATCTAAATATAATACTGTGCATATATATATATATATATATATATGGATAGATAGATAGGTAATACTTTAAGTTCTGGGGTACTTGTGCAGATCTTGAAGAATTGTTACATACGTATACACATGCCATGGTGGTTTGCTGCCTCCATCCCCCCGTCACCTACATTAGGTTTTTCTCCCAGTGTTATCCCTTCCCAATCTCCCCATCCCATGCTATTCCTCCCCTAGTCCCCAACCCCCCAACAGACCCCAGAATGTGATGGTCCCCTCCCTTAGTCCATGTGTTCTCATTGTTCAACACCCATCTGTGAGTAAGAACATGCAGTGTTTGGTTTTCTGTTCTTGTGTCAGTTTGCTGAGAATGATGGTTTCCAGATTCATCCATGTCCCTGAAAAGGACATGAACTCATCCTTTTTTATGGCTGCATAGTATTCCATGGTGTATATGTGCCACATTTTCTTTACCCAGTCTATCAATGATGGGCATTTGGGTTGTTCCAGGTCTTTGCTATTGCAAACAGTGCCACAATAAAAATACATGTGCATGTGTCTGTATAATAGAACGATTTATAATCCTTTTGGTATATACCCAGTAATGGAATTGCTGGGTCAAATGTTATTTCTGGTTCTAGATCCTTGAGGAATCACCACACTGTCTTCCACAATGGTTGAACTAGTTTATACTCCCACCAACAGTGTAAAAGTGTTCCTATTTCTAATATTGCTCTTAAAAAATAAAGACTTAAAAAAATGAATCAATGTAGTCCATCATAGTAATAGGCTAAAGAAGAAAAGCACATGATCACATCAATAGATGCAGAAAAAGCATTTGACAAAATTCAATACCCATACATATATATATTTTTAAAAAAAGCTCTCAGAAAACTTCCTTGACTTGATAGAAATCATCTATAAAAACAAAACAAAGTAAAACAGATAGTTAATATTATACCCAATGATAAAAGTCTGAATGCCTTCTCCCTAAGATTGGGAACAAAGCAAGAGATGTTGCTCTCCCCATTCTTATTCAATATACTGCCCAAAATTCTAGCCAATGCAATAAAGCAAGAAAAGAAAATTAAAATGCATATGATGAAAAATAAATAAATAAAGCTGCCCCATTGGCAAATGACATTATTGTATACATAAAAAAGCCCAAGGAATCTTCTAATAAAACCATCTTAGAGCTAATAAGAGAGTTTAGGAAATTCACAGGATACAGAGTAAACATACAAAAATCAATTATATGTTTATACACTAGCAATAAGCACATGAATACTAAAATTAAAATTATAAAGACTTAGAAAATGAGATATTTAGGTATAAATCTAACAAAACACATATAGAGCCAGGATTTTGAAAACTACACAACACTCATGGAAAAAATCAAAGAAGATCTAAATAAATCAAGATACATACCATGTTCATGGATTGCAAGACTTGACATAGCAAAGATGTCAATTCTTCCCAAACTAATGTACAGATTTAATACAATTCCTATCAAAACCCCAGCAAGATTTTGTAGACAAGATTATTATAAAATTTATATGGAAGGACAGAGAAACTAGAATTACTAGAACAATTTTGAAAAAGTAGACTAAAACAGAAGGAATCAGTCTACCTGATTTCAAGACTAATTATACAGCTACAGTTATGAAGACTATGTGCTATTGATGAAGCAGAACCTAAGACTCAGAAATGACTCACAAAAATACATCCAGCTAATTTTTTACAAAAAATGCAAAAGCAATTTAATGAAAGAAAAACAGCCTTTCAACAAACGGTGCTAGAACAAACAGACATCCAAACAACAAAGCAAAAAAGGAAGAAAGAGAGAAAGGAGGGAGGAGGGGGAGGAAGGAGAGCCTCTAAGTCTCATACCTCATACAAAAATAACTCAAAATGGGTTATGGACTTAAATGTAAAATATAAATATGAGGTGATGGCCGCAGGAAAGAAATGGGCATAGCTATAAAAGGATGATATGAGGGATTCTTGTGATAAATATGTGTGTCATCTTGACCATATCGATGTTAAAATCCTGGCTGTGATATTGTACGATAATTTTGTAAGATGTTGCCATCAGAGGAAACTGGGTAGAAGGTACATACTAAAACCTCTTTGAATTAGTTCTAACAACTTTATATGAATCTACAACTATTTCAAAATAAAAAGTTTAACATAAAAATAACTAAGATATGCCTCTCTCAAAAGTTTAATCCATATTTGAGTTTAAAACAAGAATGGAAATCTCAATGCACCCAAAGAGAAACTTAAGGCCAGAGAGTGGATGGAGAGTTAAAGCTGGATGGCTCTTGAGAGATCCATGACCAGCTATTAAGATTAAGAATTAGAATTTACACCTGCCGTGTGGAGGGCTGGTCAGCCTGCCCCTGGCCATTGGGCCTCCTGCAGCTGGGGTCTCGGAAAAATTAAAATAAAAATAAAATAACTTAAAAAAAAAGAATTAGAATTTAATTTCCCAGCAAGGGCTAGAATTAGGGCTAGAGTTTTTGACAGAGCCAAGAACTGTATTCACTTTAGTAAAGCCTGAGCTAAGAAATGCTATGAACAGGAATTAAATAATGTGTTGTAAACAGAAAATAAAACTATTACTTTAATGATCCAGGCACACAGTCCAGAGGGTAAGTGCTTGGCAGAAGTGGAATGCTCCATGAAAAATCAGAACCCCAATCCTATCTTATGCCTGAGGGTAGAGTCTCACATTTTGCACTATCCTTCCAGTGCAGAAATCTAAACTGAAATACTAACAACAAATTCACTTGGAACCAATCCTGTTGTGCCCCTGGCAACAGTAAAACCAAAACCACCCCCACTGAGATTCTCACTCCTGAGGATAAACTCAGAGTCTAACTGATTAAAGAACACAGTTCCTCCATCAAACAGCTGAGAATGGAGCAAATCAACTAAACAGCTAAACAAATTCAAATCACAGGCAACTCCAAGAGAACACAGCCCCCAACATCTCATTCGAATGACCACATCCGAAACAAAGCCAGGCTTGCACCCCAGGAATAACAGGCAGATGTCCTGGTCCACATGAAAGTGTTTCCTTCCTAAGAAAGACTTCCCAAGTGCTACTTCTGCCCCTAAAAGTGGAAAAGTGATTACAGCCAGCCGATCCTAGGCCTGCCATCCTGTGAATTTGAATGCAGGGTCAGCCCTGGGTGAAGAGAGAGAACAAATACACTAGATGTCAGACCCTAGACATGTGGTCAGAAGTCAAACACAAGTCCAACCACTATCCTTTTGACTAGGACCACTGTAGGTGGACACTGGCAAATTTTGGCACACAAGCAAATGAACTTGAATCCAGTCAAGTAGTGCGAACACAGAAAGGCAAGAAACTCATCTGGCTTTGGGTGCCTTTTTTTATAACCATCCATTAAACAACCAATTATATGTAAAAATTTCCAAGGTAATCCTCCCAGTGGAGTGTTTCTTCTAGCAAAATCATTCACTGAGTTGGATGTGAAAATTTTCCATCATCTTAACTACCACTTTGTGCTCCTGAACTTTGTATGAATCTGAAATCTGAATCTGCAAATGCCTACATGATGAGTACTCTTGTTCCTTGCAGCCATTTGAAATTGAAAGGGTCCTAGTATCCTTCCCAAGCCTGGGATAATGCTAAACAATATGCAATTTTTCTTAGAAAGCACAAGATGAAAGTAGGGAGCAATTTAGAGCAGTGGTTGCACCCCTGGTTGCTCATTAGAATCACCTGGGGGAGATCTGCTGCTTTAGAGTAGTATTGACCAAATACCACCTGTTAACACCCACTTATGCTAAGCCATGGTTGGCAACACCGACTGCACTTTACAATCTCCTGGGGGAGCTTTACACAATGCTGATGTCTGGACTCTACTCTCAGACCAATTAAATCAGAACATCTAGGCTGTGGGGTTGGGACATGGGTCCATTTTTAAAGCTAGCCAGCTAATCTTAATGTTGAGCAAGGGTTAAGAATGACTACTCTAGCCCAGGGCTTCTCAAACTTCAGTGGGCATCAGAATCTCCTGGAGAGCTTATTAAAACAAAGGTTACAGACAGGCGAATCTATAGAGACCGAATGTGGATTAATGGTTCCCTGGGACTGGAGGAATGGGAAAATGGGTACGTAACTGCTAAGGGACATAGGTTTACTTTGTGGGCTAATGAAAATATTCTAATTTATGATGATGGTTGCACAATTCTGTTTATATTTAAAGCCATTGAGCTGTAAACTTTAAGTGGGTTAACTGCACGTATGTGAATTATATCTCAATAAAGCAGCTAAACACACACACAGAGATTTTTGCCCATCCCCAGAGATTCTAATGCACTAGGTCTGAAGTGAAGCCCATGGGTTTGTCTTTGTTATGAGCTCCCATTAAATGTGATGTTGATTCTGCAAGTCTGCAGACTGTACTGCTCCATCCCATGGAAAGGTGCTCATGCTTAATGAGCATGATAATGTTTCATCATCAAGGGCTCTTTCTTTAGTTCTGGCCATAAAGGATCAGGTGTCATGATGCTTCCAAAGTTGTCTCACAGAAATGAGAGCCAAGATTGCAAAGTGGGGGATGTGATGTGAGTCCACAGCAAGCCTAGATGTTGACAGCTGGGAAATGTTCTGCAGCTCATCGAAGACCCTTGTAAAGCCCAGAGATAAGAGGAAAAGGAAAATAGAAAACCATTCACCATTCTTGATTTTATGCTATGATCTAATCAGGAGGAAATGATAAATACCTAATATCAAAATCCAAATTTACGGAAAGAGGCAAAGCAAGACTTTCTATTTATTGTACAATGTAATTCATTCCCAGAGGTCCTTTGGAAAACTTGAACTGCTATATAATGTTTTATATGAATTTTCTCACAGTATTCTAGCAAAGCCAAACTCTACAGATACAAGATAAACAGAGCCCTAAATTACAAAGTACAGAAATTCTTAGCAAAATGGCAGTAACAACGGGAAAATTTGGAACAAGTGCCTTTTGTAGGAACGCCAATGCCGCTAGAAGGTTTGCTTAACAAACCAGCCCTGGCACAGGTGCCAAGGCCGAAAACGTGGACTCTTCCATAACCACCTTCAGGACTCTGGGATCCCTTCCCCTGCAGTCACTCACTCCCTAAACACACACCTCAAAAAATCTCAGCAGAATTCCTGAGCATTGTTTGTCCTGCAGTTGTTGGTGGGGCTGTCACTGTTTCTGCATTTTGAGATATAGTGTATAATAGTAGAAACACTTGAACCCAAGGTAACTTGCACAGTGAATTTATTCAATGTCTCCCAAGCTGCCGCATCTGCTAAAACAAGGCAAAGAGGACAATGTACACGAACCACACAGTAAACTACATATTCCAGTGTCTGGCATATTTGAATAATAAAATATAGTAACAGCAGCCAACATTCATTATTTACTATTTATTAAACACTCTTCACACAATACCCTATTAAAAGTGTCAGCAAACTTTTTCTGAAAGACCAGATAGCAAATATTGTGTGGTTCCTCGGCCATACAGTACCTACCCCGACTACTCTGTTCTGTTGTTGCAGGTCAAAAACAGCCATAGACAATCTGTAAACACATAGTATATCTGCCTTTCAGTAAAACTCTATTTATAAAAACAAGAGGCAGGCCAGATTTGGCCTATGGTTCATAGTTTGCCAAACCTTGCTCCATGAGGCAGGTACTATTATTATCTCTATTTTACAGATGAGAAAACAGAGGCACAAAGGGATCAACTGACTGCTCAAGGTTTCCTCATGTTGTCTGATTACGAAACACACAGAGTTAACTATTCCATCACAGCAGCCGCTACCACCATCATTCTCACTCAGTCCAAATCTAAGTTCTGCTCATTCAAAATATGCCGCCCAACCAGTCAGTCAACAATACCCTCAGGGCTGCCTCAGAGGCTAAAGACCAAACTCAAATCTTCCCTTTTCTTCCCCCTCCAACTCAGTCCTGATGTTCCCGGTTGGAGTTCTGTCTGCCTCCTCTGAACCCTCAGTGCCCTTACTCTTTGTACCTCTCAAGTTGATCTCTTTTATTTATTAAACACTTTCTCACCAACCCCTCTGGAGGCCAGGATCATCACATCACAGGGTCATAACTCCCATATGTCAGTGCATCTGTGAACCTGTTGGTAGTAGGTCTACCAGCTGAGGCTCTAGGGGCCGGGGCAGAGGAAGGAAAGGCCAGTGCCCACACTCACCAGTCCATGGCAGGCACTGAGAGCTGCCGTCCCAACTCTGGTGCCCTGCTGCAGAACCGTGCCACTGAGATGGCAGAGGGGGGCAGAGGAAGCCATCATCTTAACATTGGAGAGGTTCCCATATCTTTTCTCCATGATGTAGCTTTTGGAAAGAAATCTTCGATTGACTGTCAAGTTAAAAAATAGGTCCTTCTCCTCATGAGAAATTTTGTAGTACACCCAGTCCTCTGAGCCATCCAAAGCTCTCTTCCTCCTGCTGCTCGTGATGAGATGGTGCAAGCCATAGGACAGAAAATGCCCACTGGCGTCTACTCGAACTGGGCCCACCACATGGTATTCTGGTAGGCTCTCTGATAAAATGCTCTGAAAGAAAAGGAGAAATGGAAGAACAGTGAGAGAGATAGGTAGTAAGGCAAACCCACTTTCATTTGGAACTTAGATGCTAGCTTTTTAATTACAAAATCCCACTGCTGACTTGAAGTTTAGCGATCCCTTTCATCATACAAATACTGTTAACATTAAATTCCCAGAACAACTCAGATTTACCTAGTGCCCCTCCTCAGTGACATATTGGGTGTTTTATCAGAGACAAATTAAGATGGGAATTAATCTGTGAGGGATACTGTTAGAAAAGGAACAACCTCTGAATGAGGAACAAGAATCTTTCAAGTCTAGAGTTCAGTAAGACAAATCACAGAGCTTCACTGTGGATTACAAGGCGCTTCAACACATCAGGAGCTTCCTGATAGGTCAGATTAGAGGGAAAACAACAGAAAAACTGGCAAACTCATCATATACACGCTCACACCAATTAGAGCATAAGAGTGTTCCATAATGTAACAAAGAGTGTGTAAAAGAAGTGGGTTTAAAAAAAATGTTTACAAAATGCATATGATAAGGGGATATATCAGGATCTGAGGCATTGGCTCAATATATAAAAACTGCCACTTTAAAAATGCAAGACAGGAACACTTGATCCAACACAAGAACACATACACATTTGGACCTACTCAAATTTCTGTCTCTACCACTACCTCCTTATTTTGTTCTTTGAGAATAACAAAGAATCTACCTAGCAGGGAATTTATCATCACTCTGGATTACAGACTTCTTAAAGAAAACCATTAACCATTTAGTAAGATAAACTAATCTTTTGCTAAAAAAAAAAAAAAAACCTTCTACTTGTCACCTCTCAGTTGTAATTTTGCACTTTGTAACTTGCTTTACTTTGATCATGTAGCTTTCCCAACTAGAATGTCTTTTGCATTTTATCAAAATCCTGTTTAAGCATTCACATCTCCACTCAAATCCTCCCTCTTCCTTCTCCTAGTGTCCCTGGCTAAACTTCTCTCTCCTTTCCCTGAACCCTCATGCCCTTACTTTCTGTACCTCCCAGAATGGCTTCATTTTATATTGCCTTTTATTATTTATTGCCGAATACTTTGAAGGTCAGAATCTTTTACAGCACAGGTGCTCAGTTCTTATATGTTGATGTATCAGGAAACACTACCGTAGCTGGTTAATTAAAATAACTGGACTTAATGGAATACAATTATAAAAGAGCTTTTTTTTTCCCAGAAAACTACCTCCAAGATGATTCCAAGGTGGAATCATTCTTCTCTGCCTTGGATGAAATATAGGGCAGAACACAGAGTTTCCACTCTCAGGTACTAACAAATGGTCTCCATTTTTAGGTGTAAAAAGTCCAGACACATTACTTCCAAGTGCAGCAGCTAGGCACAACAGACCACAGGGCAACATGGGCAATTCTTAACAGCAATGCTTCATGAAAAACAGTAAATAAAACAAGCTAATGCAGAGCTATTTACATTCATGGAAAATGCACACACACTGAAACAATAATACAACGTTTTCCAGAACACACAAGAACAAGAAATACATATGGAACCCATTAAAATGGTTTTCCATGGGGAAGAATGGGAGTAGGGAGTGGGAACAAAACTGCATAAATATATATAATAAAAAAAGCTTTTTCACAAATTCGTGATACTAGTGTGCCATGAACTGAGGTGTATAACTGACTCAGTCCTCTCTCCTGCCCACTTACTCCCTAAGAAATGTCTGCACCAATTTAGTATTGGAGGACCTGCCAAGTCTAGACCTACCAAAGAGAGAAACTGTGGGTGAGGAGGCAGATGCAGTCAGCGCCTGCAGTATTTCTCTCTGGCTGCTCTTCTCCTCTGCTACTCACAGTGATGCCTCTGGCTCTTCCAGGGCTCGAACAGGGAAAGCAGTTGGGGGGCAGAAACCATCTTATTCAGTTGGGTCTAGCAATGGTGTCATCCAGCAATGGTGCCCTGTATGTAGCCAGTGTCCACATGCTGACTGACCTCTTCTATTAAGAGAAGCTCCGTAGGCATTAGGAGACCTCTGCCCCCTTCAGGTTCCTCAATGTGAGCAATTCCTCCTCCAACTGGCCGCCCACTGCTTTCCCATCTTCTACCTCTTTACTGAAACCATGTTACCCCTGCAGGGCATCCTCCTTGGCATCTTTTCAAGATGATCCACATCTGGTTGCCTCCCGTGAGGTCCAAATCTGGCTCACAAGAGGAACCATGTCCCTGACCTTCCCCTCCACCCCCATCCCACTTCGTGAAAATCAGGCCACTCCTGGCCATGCTCTTGGTCAGTCCTGTCACCAAATGTCATCCCAGCCAGTCTTTTGCCTATCAGTATTTTAAGGCTAAAATGTTTGTGGTCATGCTCCTCAAGCCCACATCAAGCTCTCTGAGACCTGTAACCATCCCTTCACTTGTCGAGTTGGGGCACAGTAGGGGGAATGAATGCCCTGGCACTCTCATCTCTCCTGAAGAAATTCTGTCTCTGAAATATCTCCACAGGCTTTAAGCCTCTCCTCTCAAGCATACTAGGAGAGTGAAGGAATTAGAATCACACCATCACCCTGCACATGTCATACACATGGTCTGAAATTTCTCTTTAAATATGTGTGAAAAATTATTATTCTTTTTTTTTCTTCTCAGACTTAAGGTCTTGGCAGAAACGGAGACAAAGAAAGAGCCCCATTTTAATACCCTGTTACACACACAAGTCTCTGCATCTTCATCAAAACAGAAAAATAAGCATCTTTCCTAGCAGATTATTTTTTCAAAAAGCCAGATTGACTGATTTAAGGGGAGCACAAATGAAAAGCAACCACATTTTAAAAAATGAATTCTGAATAAAATGTTACACTCTTCCAAGTCAAATGAGCATATAACCTATTGAACAACTCTGAAAAGAGTTGAAAATATCTTGTTATACCCAGAAAATTACTATAATAAAATTTAGGTTGTCATGAAACAAACTAACAAGTATGATTCTCAATCTTACATTATTAAAAAATTACTCTAAATTTTTATGTAAGTTGATATATCAAAATAATTGTGGCATTTTTGCAGAAGTATGATCTCTTCTATAACTGCAACTGTGAGATATATTAATATATATGCATATGAACAAAGCCTTTGAAATAATGGGTAAGAGTGAAAATGTTTATGATGATGGGATGTGGGGTGTGGTTTTTCCTTTTCAAATTTGTAGTTACTGTGTTGATTTTCCCAATTAAAGATAAATAGGTGAGAAAGATTGAATGAGAGAGTGCTGTGCTGGCTTGTAAAAGAACTATATAAAATATCCAGTAGACAAGGTAAGTAAGGCATGCCAGTGCCCCATGACACAAGGCAGTCTGACACTGGTCGCTCCTGACGCCCTGCTGGCTGTGCCCATTACAGCTGGCTGCATCCTGAAGGAAAAATTCACCTTGAAAGAGGCATCCCTTGACTGAGACCACTGGACATAGGGAGGGAACAGCTAGAGTAGAGCTCAAGGTCTTCTCAGGAAATAGGAAAGCAAAATGAGTTTGGAGTGACAGATCCACAGGAGTGTTATCAGGAGGTAAGGGTAAAAGCAGGCCAGGGTGGAAGCAGCTTTAAATGGCAGGCTAGTATTCTGCCATCCAGGCCATCCAGCAGGTAGAAGCAGTAATCCCAGATCTGAGTTAGAAGAACTGCAATGGGAAGAGCGCGGAGGAAGCAAACTTAATCGAGGAGTTATGTCAACGTATCCAGAAAACATATTTTCCCATACACTTTCCAACTTAAAATATCCCTTATAGAAACCACTTCTGAAGATACATCTCACACATTTAAATATGATTCCTGAAAGTATAACATGAAAGACTAAAGCTTGTCAAAGCCCTAGCACCTATTGCTCAAAAAATAAAAGAGCAAACAAATTTATAAATTTTGACCCAGTTGCTTTTGATCTAATGGATTTTTAAGAGAGCCAATCTAAATTGGCTGTAGAATAATATAATGATAAAAATTATAGTATTTCATGAGCACTTGTTATGAGTCAGGTACCATAAGTCTTTCCTCATTCAATACTCACAACAGTTCTGTGACAGAGATTCAGTTGTTATCCCCATTTCATAGCTGAGGAAACTGAGTGTAGGAAGTCACTATGCCACAATATACAACATTTCTTGGATTGAAACGCTGTGCCTCCTATTTCAAAACCATGCTCTAACCACCACGCCTGATTAGTAAATAAAGAAAAGCAAGTGCTCTTGGCAGAGAGCATAGCAGGGTTAGAGGTAATAACACTGCTCCTAGGGACGGAGATTTGACCAGACAAGAAGTACTTCACCTCTTTACACCTCAATTTGCTTAGCAATCAATGGACATAGTAATTGCCTCTTTTTCAGGCAAAATTATGGGGAAGAAGATCAGTTTTCCCTCCTAATCTGATTGCATAGGAGGCAGCTAAGCCATGGCAGCCCATAGGTGTGGATGGAAATTGGAAGTCACTTACAAAGTGTGGTTTGCGTTGGTGACCCAAGCTCAGCTACCGCATCTATACAAAGGGCATAATAATAATAACATCTACCTCCCTGGTAGCCAAGTTTCTACCCTTAAAACCAACAATGCTAGTGTTTAGCTAATGAATGTTATTTGTCAAGTACAATTTTAAATCTATTAAATATATTAATATCCTGGTGCCTCACTCCCAGCCTAGGAGGTAGGTGCTTTTTAATGGAACGCTTCACAGATTTGCATGTCATCCTTGAACAGGGGCCACACTAATCTCTGTATTGGTCTGATGTTAGCATATGTGCTTCCAAAGGGAACACTAACTGTATTTATTCTTTATATTTATTTCTATCTTAGAGAGAATTGAATTTCTAACACCCATTTCTAAAAAAAGTTATGAAATTCCTGTAATAGAGGTTTATTTTCATAGTTATCTTCCATGTAAGACAACTGTAACCTTGCAACACTATTTTTATTACAGAAATTTACACATGTTGAAAGGTTGTTGAAATGTTGTGAAGAACTGTGTTGGTCTCCTCAAAATTGTGAAGTATGCCACAGAAGGATGGATTTGCTCACCAACTCTATGATAACTAATCCACTAACTATATAGCTTATTATAACCAACACAAAATATCAAATCTGTGGACTCTCTTCTTATATTAACGTCTGAAATCATTTCCTCCTTGCAGAATTTCTTTGGCAAATAGAATACATAAATAATTAAAACACTTATCTGAAAACACTACAACATTCCCTCTGTTTCTTGCACAAGCCTAGAGTTCATCTCTCATATGGAATAAAGTGCCTGTCCTGTTCATTTCACAGAGATGTCAGGAGCAAAAGAGGTCATGGAACAGACTGGTGCTTTGTAAACAGCATAGAGGCAAACAAACATAAGGGGATATGATTGGAAAAGAGGGAGTATGTTGTGTGCAAACTTAATATTTCCCGTTGTTCTGACACTTGGTTGTGAACCAAGAAATCCTGAGTAAGTCCCAGCACATTGTTACATCACAACTGAGCAATGTGGAAAGAATACTGGGCAGAGTTAGTCAGATAGCCTGTTTCTATGTTTCTAGTCTCAGAAAGGACTGGATTTATCTCCATACTCCTTCCAACAACTAAAACCGTCACTTAGCCCAACTCTTAGAACTAGAAGGAACCTAAAGGCTTACTTAGTGTCTGAGTCTGTCTCCAACTGTGGAACCCTGTGCAATTCCCTTTACCCTCCCGGTGAAGGGGCATTTAGTAGGTGCTCAATCATATTTGTTCACTAACTGATGCCTTAGATTTTCCATTCTTATCCATAAAAGTAAAAATGGCGGCCAGGCATGGTGGCTCATTCTTGTAATCCCAGCATTTTGGGAGGCTGAAGTGGGAGGACAGCTCAACGCCAGGAGTTCAAGATCAGTCTGGGCAACATAGCTAGACCTCATCTCTATAAAAAAATAAATAAAAATTTTCAAAACTAAGAATGGATGAGATGGTCTCTGAAATAATTTGCAAGTTTAAACGTTAGGATTTGAGTGCATTCAAAAATGTTATCAAAATGGACATGGAAGTCTAAGGAGATTGGTTATTTGTGAGGCTGTAGGTAGGTCATTTGGAGGGAAAACCCAGGCTATCCTAATTCCAAATAGCCTTAGAATTTCCTTCTCTATCAGTCTGCCCTCATCTATCCCTTCTCCCTCTTTCCCATTCCCCTTAATTCTAAATGTAAGTCTGCTAGAAATTTCTCCTTTGCACCAAATGTGAATTATTTGTAAATCCACTAGAGAATTCATTATGGTTGGTGAAATGCTTTTAAAAACTGAAATTACTGGCCTGGTGTGGTGGCTCACACCTATAATCCCAGCACTTTTGGAGGCTGAGGCGGGCAGATCACCTGAGGTCAGGAGTTCGACACAGCCTGGCCAACATGGTGAAACCCCATCTCCACTAAAAATACAAAAATTAGCCAGGCATCGTGGCTCATCTCTGTAATCCCAGCTACTTAGGAGGCTGAGGCAGGAGAATCACTTGAATCTGAGAGGTAGAGGTTGCAGTGAGCCAACATTGAGCCACTGCACTCTAGCCTGGGAGACAAAGAACAACTCCATCTCAAAAAAAAAAAAAAAAACAAATTGTTTTTAAACCTACATAAATATATATCACCAACAAGCTTGGAGCACTTTATAGGTTTTTTTGAGCATTGGATACTCTCAGCACATAGCTCTACATAGAGGTGACTAGGGAAAATAATCATATCTCACTTTCCAGAGAGCAAAAACCATGGCCCCGTGGTGTCTGCTTCACACCAAGCTGAATTCCATTACAAAGAAAAGGTAGAGCAAACAGAGCTGAAAACCAACCCAGGAGAATGTGTGTCTTTGAACCAAATCATCTCCCAATGCCCTGGGAAGTGCTTGCAGGCTTTGTTTGTGCTGCCCCAGAAGAGAGACTTTTCACAAAGGAACTGTTTTTCAAAGAACAACAAGCCCTGCTAT
Source organism: Ateles fusciceps (assembly GCA_036589455.1). NCBI lineage: Eukaryota > Metazoa > Chordata > Mammalia > Primates > Atelidae > Ateles > Ateles fusciceps. Next base: position 8,996,599 of record JAZHEH010000572.1, on the reverse strand, counting down.
TTTAAACTTGGGGGGTGGGAGATTGTATCTGGACCGTTTACACAAGTGACTGCTGGCTGATTGACATCTAACCCCAGTGCTTGCTGGCTCCAGCTTTCCAAATAAGCAAAGAGAATGACTTGCTTCTGATCCTTCTTGAGGCCACAGCAGATTAATTCTCCAGCAATGTTTGAATTTTACAACATGGGCAGAAAACCTTGCTTAGAAATCCTAAACAAGGATAGGCTGGTGATGTTTATCATTCAAGTGACCTTGGGAATTAAAGGATGTCAGAAAGCCACGGAGGACAGTTCTGGAGACTTCAGCACAGTCAGCAAACACAGGACTGGGTGAATGCCAACCCAGTGCTCTGTGTGCATGTGCATGTGTGTGTGTGTGCACGTGTGTGTGTGTGTGCATACACGCACATGTATCCCTATTATTGCTATAGGACAGTGCTACATGATTCTAAGAGTCAGGCTACCTGGGCTCAAAACCCTGCTCCACATTAGCTGGGTTCATAAGCTCTCCCAGCTACAGCTCCCTCATCTGTATAGCAGGGACAGCAACACTGGTACCCCGCACCCTGGAAGGCTATTGCCAGTGGTCAGATGGGCTGACGCAGATTGCCATGCGGGCCATTGCGTTGCTAGGACTGTTTACCCCCAGCGGTACAATGAACCCCTCACCAAACACGAAGGTGTCTCTGACCCTTCCAAGTCCAAGAAACTGCTGAGTGTTAGGCTTAAAAGAATAAAAACAACAACAAATTGTCCACCAGAACGCTTCCAATGCTTTTTACAATAACATGAGTTCAGAAATTCAGAAAGAGAAGCAGCCAGCTGTGGTCAGCCAAACAGGACAGGAAAAGTGAGCCCTTCCCCGAGGTATATTTCCCCCAAAAGGACTGTTCTTTTAAAAACACAACCCTAAATCTTTCCAGGAAACCAAAACACAGCCAAGCCTGCTCAGTAGGGGGGCAGAATCACATTTCCCCTTTCCTGACCAGAAGTGTAAAACGAACTAGAAACACTGCAATGACTGCCAGTAGCCAGTTGGCACTTAAAAAAAATAATAATAATTTTCCATGTTCAGAGTCTGAAAAATAGGGAATCGAAACAATATAGCATTCAAAGAGGAGACAAAGAGAAAAAGTGACCAGCTACCTCTTGGGTCTTTCAAAGACCGCAGTGTCATCCCTGTAAAGAGAGAGTGAGGTACTCACCTTTCTGTAAGAATGAAGGACTCATTACCTTAAGCACTGAATTCTGAGAAAGCCTAGGTTCCTAAGCTCCCAGCCCAGATTTTTTTTATAATGCAGCCGAATGGCTTTGCAGAGTTCAGTTCTGCCGGGTGGGGGAAGGGAAAAGGGAGCAGCAAAGTTCCTGCATGTCTTACCACCACCGTTTTAAAAGGAAATAAAGAAAAGTTACTAACCTTGCCTCCTGTCCGGGAAGCTAAACGGGACTGGCTGAGGCTGTCTCCCATGACAAAGCGCCCCAAAGTTGAGGAGCTGAGCCACCATGGAAAGGTTTGCAAGCCAGCTCCGCTGGGCACATGGCATGATTCAGTTGTTGGGGAGAAGAAAAGTCAAAAAAGTTTTAGCCCTCAGCTCCAGAAATCAAGTGCTCGCCTGTGGCCCAGCAGGAAGATGCAGAGGTGCATGGTCCAGGCGCGAGAAGGCAGTGACTGCAAAGCTGCCCGCGATCTCCCTGTGCTTTTCTAAGCAGAAAGGGGCTAGACACCTTTTTCCCCTCCCCTCCTCCTGAAAGGGGGAGTGATTCAGCTAACAGTGTCCGCTTTCCGCGGGGTGTGAAATGGGCCAGAGCAGGAGGGCGCAGCCCACCCCGGCTCCCACCCCGTTCCCCACCCCCGGTTCCCCACCCCGTTCCCCACCCCGGTTCTCACCCCTCCGCCTCCCGCATGCCCCAGGGCCTCGCAACCCGCTCCGCGCATCGTCCTCCGAGACTCCCACCCCCGCGCTCCTCCGGCCCCGCCCCGAGCGCCGAGCCCAGCCAGCCGAGCTGACCCAGCCGGCCAAATAGGGGAGCCCCGGGAGAGCCGCGCTGGTCCGCACTCGAGGAAGCTGCGAGTGAGAGGCCCCCAGGACAGCCCCCCCCAGAATGCTGAAATACGGGCGCAACACGAAGAGAACAGAGTTGGGGCAGAGGCGGCCCCACTCCCTCCATCCTTCGGCGCTCAGCGCTGCCCCCACCCCTGCTGTTCTTCTCCAAGTTCCTGAACCTTTCCCAACATCGCTCTATCAAGACTCCTCACCCACTCGGACCGCTCTGGGATTCTCTTCCACTGGAAAAAAAACTCATAGGCAATTTTTGTCTTTGCCAAGTCACACAAAGGGAAATGGGCTGCGCTAATCTGTTACTGCGGCCTCAGCCAAGCCCCCTCATCTCTGCAATGAGGTGACTGCCGCAAATGCCTGTGGGCCCTTCTGAGTCTGCAGGTCTCTAGGCAGCTTTTCTGCTTTTAGAACCCCATCTTTCCTAGCCCACCTCCATTCACTCAAAAGGAAACCAGGAGAGTGGAGGAAGGAAGTCAGCCCGGGAAGGTGTTAAGGTATCGCCCCAGTGTCCCTGAACTGGCTACCCTGGAGGGGGCGTCCATTCATTCAGAGGCTCAAGCTCTTACATCTGTGAGAGAAATCTACAAACTAGGGCGCTTGCCAGGCATCTTGAGAATTTATTGGGCTAATCCAGCCAAGATTTTTCACCTCTGAGCTGAAACAGACCTCCTTACTCCATCCAGGAAGAATTCAGCCCCAATATTGAATTTTCCCTGGCTGCCATCCAACCACATGTGTTCATGGAGAGGTCTGGGATACCAACTCACCCAATCTTGAATAGGGACAGAGCCTCCAGGGCAAACTCAGTGGCCCACATGCAAGGTGGTCCTCTCAGATCTGAAACACATGGGCACTAAGACTTTTAGAGGTATCTGCTAGTTTGCTATTATTGCTGTTACAAGTTACCATAAATTCAGTGGCTTGAAACAACTCAAATTTCTTATGTTACAGCTCTTGAAACCAGATATCTGAAACCGGTCTCACTGGGCTAAAATCAACGAGTTAGCACAGCTGCATTCATTTCTGAAGACTCTAGGGGAGAATCTGTTGCCTTGCCTTTTCCCACTTCTAGAGGCCACCTGAATTCCTCGGCTCATGGCCCTCTTCCCCCCATCAAAGCTAGCAATGGCCCTTTGAGTCTTTCTCACATCACATCACTCTCTCTTCTCCACTTTTCCACTTAAAAGGACCTTTGCGATTACATTAGGCTCATCCTGGTTATCCAGGATACTCTTTAATCAGCTGATTAGCAACCTTAGTTCCATCTGCAACCTTAAATCCCCTTTGCATGTAACAGAACATGTTTTGTCGTCACAAGCAGGTCAAAGAACTACTCTGAGCCTTTTCTCTGTTACATAAACATTAGGCAGCAGGTTCCCAACTGGAGTCAAAAGACCTTCAGATAACACAGGCACGATGACCTGCACTTGCAAGGGCACTGAAGCACCACTTGGACCAGAATTCCTTTTGTTTCTTTTCCTTTCTTCCTCTCCCCTTCTTTGCTTCCCTTTACTCTTTTCTTCTCTCTCTCTCTCTGTCTCTCTCTCTCTCTCTCTCCTGTGACGACTCTCTTCCACTTTTTTTTCCTCCTGCTGCTCCTTTTAATAGCAAGCAAGATCTTGTCCATGGGCAAGGTCATTCCCAGGCCCTAGAGAAGAGATTTGTCTCTCAGGCAGAAACCTAAAGAGCTCTGGAGAACTGCTGAGTTCCACCAATAATATCAGAAATGATCAGAGATGATGCACTGAACACTCTGGCCTCACAGTTTAGCCTTTTCCACTCTAATAGCATTTCCCTTATTCTTTCTCCCATCTACTCTCAAGACTATAACCAGGAATATCTATTATCTATTCACCCAAGACTGAAATATTCAAATTATAAAATCTCACCAACGCTTTGTATTCTGCCAGCCCTTCCAAACCTTTATACCCAGTACCTTGGATCTTCAGCCTAATAGGAACTTCTAGTCCCTTGATCTCCCCCATCTTTGGTTTTCTAATAATCAGCATCTCTCTGGGCTCACCACCTTTTCTGCCCAGTCATACCCTTTGATCCATCTCCTTAAACCAGTACATTCAACATCTCATATCTTGCTTATCAAAATCTAACTTTGTTTTACCCCGGCTGTTGATTTTCTCTGCTCTCTATTTCCAAGGCTGTTGAAAAAACTCACATAATTGCATCTAATGGTGCAACTATCAATTCATGTCTCCAACTTTAGCAAGTTCTCAACACAACTTAGCACAAATATACATTCCGCTACTACTCTACAGTTTCTCCTACTCTTTTTAGAATTTACAAAATCTCTCCAAAGCTTGGAGTTTCCTCACTATAGAGAAAAGACTTAATCCTCCTCAACTTTGCTTCTACTTAACAGGAAAAGATAACAAATTCCCTTGGTAACCAAGGTTTGTAGCAATAAAAAGCCAACTACCTTTCCTGCCCACTGTAGATAGCAGAACTGTGAATCACTGCATAGTCTCCAAACTATCCCTGAGCTTGTGCAAACATGCTGCCCGTGAGGAAAAACTACAAAACCATACAAGATTCCAGAGTCGAATGATAGCTAAGAACAGGAAGCATTTATCACATGCTGACTATATATTTGGCTCTGTGCTAAAGACTATATGGGCATTGTTTTACTTAAACTTCACAAAAAACTTATTATGTGAGTAACATTAGCATCTTCATTTTATAGATGAGGAAACAGACACTGAAAAGTTAAGTAACTTGCCTAGGATTAAGTGGCTATGAAAGTAAAATCAGGATGAAACAGTAAAGTTCAGAGAAGTAAAGAGATGTAGCAAAACCACTAACTCAATTCAAATGTAGATCTGCTTTACTTACGGCCCCCAGTAATGTCCTCATCCACAAAAAGTGGAGAGGATTAGAATACTGACATACAGACATCAGCAGAATGCTTTGGATGCTAGTTTAGTTCATTACAGTATTTTCCATGTAAAAATGTCATTTGTGACCAAAGATCTAAGATACCTCACAAAGAGCTCCCTCTGTTTCATTAGCAAATAAGGCATAAAAATTTTTCATACTTTCCTAATAAACCCTTAGGATCACAAGGGATGGCTGAAGTTCAAGGAAAATTAGCTCAATGCATCCTTCAGAGCTGTCATTAGCATTGGAAAGACAAAAAAATAAATTGACAGTGGCCCAAAAAACCCTGATTTGGCCCTAACAGTCACAAATAAATATGCTACAAAAAGAGACTTCACATCTATTAATTCTGCCTAAATACCACAATCATCATCTCATAACAAAAAATTATTGTATCACACCTTACAGTTTTTAAGGTGTTTCCCCTAAACAGGTCAAAGGGTAGAAGAGAGAAAAGTCTTCATCTGACATTTTCAAGAGTAGTTAGACCTTAACTCCACCTGGAACTCAAAAAGTAGTGACTTCGAACATCACATTTAAATATTGTTGCCACATGTACTATTTTCTTTTAAATTTTTCTGCAGCCAGACCTCACAAGAATTCACTCAAGTTACTGAGAACACAAAAGTCTCTCTTTTTTTTTTAACTCCACTTCCAACTTTGCTGTAAGTTTGAGATTGTTTCTAAATTTTGTTAAACTATTAAATGTCATAATCTGTTCTCATTCTTTATAATAATTGAATACTTGGTAGAGATGCTGTAGAAGTTTTGGAAATTAGGGAGGCTTATAATGACACATGTATCTATTATATTCTAGAACTTAGCCAATTAAATGCCCATGTATGGTAGTTTTTGGTGCAACTGGGCAAAAGTGTCCATGAGGACAGCTGTGAATCTTACCACTACCAGATTGGTCTTATGTTGGTCCTGAACCACATGGACACTATTCCCTTTCTTTCATTCAACCTTAAAGATTAAAGCTGAGTTAAAGAATCTAATGACCACCCCTCGCAAAACACACCCACTAGCAAAAATTATCAATAATTCATTCATTGATCTACACTCACCATCCAACATTTCTGCTTGATGGAATTTCGGCTCACTTCTCGGCATCTGCTTAATTATTCAGATCACCACAGGTATACACTATACACCAGATACTTTAACCGCTTTCTCCTCAGTCGCCCATATCACCCGAGACGTCAACTACGGCTGAATAATCCGCTGCTTACACGCCAGTGTGCCCACTTATTCCCATGGAGAGGAAGAAATTAGGGGTGAAATGTATCAGGGACACTTTCAGTACTACCCATTTAGCCAAAAGAGAATACTCCATTTATTTATTCAACAAATATTATTGACTGTCTAGTACGTCCAGTCACTGGGAATGGAGCAATGAATGAAACAGAGTCTCTTGCCTCATACATGCATGCAAATGCTCTAGTGTAGATATGTGGGAGATAGAGAGATAGAAAATAAACAAATAAGTAAATATAGAATATGTGCTATAGTGATAAAGCAATGGAGAACAATAAGCAGGCTAGGGAGGACAAGGAGTGATTGAGAGGGGTAGGTTACAATTTCATATGAGGAAGGTCAATAGTGATCTCTCTAATAAGATGATATTAGCATCAGCCTGAAGCAAATAAGAACCTGAGCAAAATAGTTATCCAGGAGAAGAATATTCCAGGCTGAGAAAACAGCAATAGCAAAGACCTTCAATTGGAAATAAGTAGAAATATGCTTGGAGAGCTCAAGGAAAGGAAGGAGTTTGGACTGGCTGGAGTGCGTGGGCAAGTGGAGAATGACGGTAGAAGTAGGGAGATTGTGTCGGTCCTTAGAGACCATAGTGATGACTTTGGGTTTTACCATAAGCAAATTAAGAAGCAGTGGGGATTCTGAATAGAGGAGTGACAAGAACAGACTTAGGAGTTAAAAAGATCTCTTTGGGTGCTGGGTCGAGAATGACTATAGAGAGGTAAAGGCAGATGCACAGAGAGCACTTTAGGAGACTGGTGGATTAGCCCAAGTAAGAGATAATGGTGAATTAGAGCAGGTGGTAGCAAAAGACAGAGAGAATTAATCAGATTCTGGATTTACTCTGAAGGTGGAAGCAACAAGACTTTCTGATCGTTTGGATGTGTGGCACAAGAGAAGGCAAGAAGTCACAGATGGCTAAAAGGTTTAGCATTGCCAGTAATTAAGATGGGGAAGATGGGAGGTAGAAAATATTTGGTGGGAAAAATCAGAAATTCAGTTTGAGACATGTTTAGATGTCTCTTAGACATCCAAATGGAAATGTCAAGTAGGTTGTTGGAAATACGAGACTGAGCTTCAGGTAGAGGCCCAGGTTGGAGGTATCCATTTGGAAGTCACAGTAGTTATATGCATGAGAGTACCTGCTGAGTGAATTCAGCAGACAAGAAAGTAGACATGGGGACTGAACTCTGAGGTACTGCAATATTTAGAGCTATAGGAAATAAAGAGAAATCGATAAAGACCGAGTGAGCAATGAGATACGAAGAGAGTCAAGACAGCATGTTATCTTTGAAATCAAGTGAGAAAGGAGCTGTTATTCTGTAACTCAAACTGGAGTAAGAGCTGGAAATGAGTCCTGGCTCTTTGTACGAAGCTTCATGGAAGACAAAAATGGAACAGTGGAACTAAAGACTGAGTATGATCAGTTAAGAAACAGTAACTCCACATACCAATAAATGCAGTTCAATCAACGTCCTTGAAATCTGTCCAGATTAGAAATTCCCTCATGAAGAGTGTTGTCAAGAAGAGATGGGAGCACCAAGGAATGTCCACAGTCCTAGTTTACCCTGCTCTTTATGTTCTCTTAACTCACTGAGTTCAAGCAGAAGCCTAAGAGAGCCTGGAGTGTGTGTCTCCTCTTCAGAGCAGGAGACCAACTGAGGGTCAGGGAGTTCTACTATGATCTGAGAGGGCCACTGCCTGATATTTTTCACTGCTCTTTGGTATCCTTCTGGGATCACTGAGAAAAAGACATCAGCTGTGCCCTCAAGAAAGTCTGAAGTAAGTAAATGAGATTAGTTCAGGTAGCAGTAAGGATATATAGTCATGCATCACTTGGTGAAGATGTGTTATGTGAAACGTGTCCATAAGTGATTTTCATCATTGACAATGATGAAGTCACCTAAAAACTTAGAGAAACCTAGATGGTATCGTCTACTGCACATCTAGGATACATGATATGACCTATGACTCTTAGTCCACAAACCTGTATAGCATGTTACTGTACTGAATACTGTAAGCAAATGTAACACATGGAAACTATTTGTGTATCCAAACATGTCTAAATATAGAGAAAGAACAGTTAAAATACAGTATAAAAGATAGAATGTGGCACATCTTTATAGGGCAGCTCCATTATAATCTAATGGGGGCACTGTCATACATGCAGTCCATTGTTGACCAAGTTGCTGTTATGCTCTGCATGACTGTATCATACCCACTCTTTTTTTCAGCTTCATTGTGGTATAATTTAATATAGGATAAGCTGAATATATTTAAAGTGCACACTTTTATAAATGTTGAGATGAATATGCCTGTTCAATAATCACCACAATAAATGTTGACATATATATACCAGAAACTTTCTACTGCCCCTTTGTAATCCTGTTCTCCATCTCTACTTGCATCACCCCCAACCACAGGCAGCCACTGTTCTGTTGTCTGTTACTGCACATGAGTTTACATTTTCTAGAATTTTGTGTAAATAGTCTACAGTATGCACTCACTTTTGTCTGCCTTCTTAACTTGGCATACTCACTTGAGATCCATGGATATTGTGTGCCAATACTTTGGTCCTTTTTATTTCTGAGTTGTATTCTATAGTATAGATATGCCACAATTGGTCTATTCATTCACCTCCTCACTATATATCTATTGACCATTAGAAAAATTATGGAGGGAAAACATGGTCAAGGACGCCTAGCCTAGAAGCGAGCAGGTGCACGCATACTACTATTCATGTTAAAGATCTTTCCCTGGAGTTGAGGAAGCAAGGACCCTAAATGCTCCAAAAACTGCATTTCAGTGGACATGTTTCTCCTCAGCATAAAATGACTTTAGGCCAGATGCAGTGACTCACATCTGTCAATCCAGCACTTTGGGAGGCTGAAGCAGAAGAATCACTTAAACCCAGGAGTTCAAGACCAGGTTGGGCCTTCTCTACCTGCCCCCCCAAAAAAGTTAGCTGGGCATGGTACTACATGCATGTAGTCCCAACTACTCAGAAGGCTGAGGTGGGAGAATTTCTTGAGCCTGGGAGTTAGAAACTGAAGTGAGCCATGATCGTTCCACTACACTCTAGCCTGGGCAATAGAGCAAGACCCTGTCTCAAAAAAAAAAAAAAAAAAGTGACTTTAAAAGATACACATTAACAAAAAATCTTCTTCGAAGTTAACCCTAGATTAAGAAGATTAAAGATTTCCTATGGCTTTGTTGAGTCTCAACACAGCTCGCTCACACTGCTAGAGAGAGACTGCAGCTTATCTTTACAGCCACGAGATGAGCATTTGCAGCACTTTGATTCTTTGGAGCACAGAAATGCAGACTCTGTGCTCTCAGGTATCTCTGCTAACGCCTTTATCCATCTGTGTCATGCTCTCCAAATGGTGCCCACCTTGCTGGAGGGGGTGGAGGGGGGTGGGGAGAGGCCTCCTTTGTTACTTTATAGCAGCTCTGTATGTTACAGATAATACTTAACACACTGTGAGTTACTTGTTTTTCTCTCACCTGAAATCTGCACCAAGTCTCTTGAAAGGCTTCCAAGATCAAAGGGTTGTATTGATTTAGCCACTGCTTCCTAGAGTGAAGCAGTGGCCAGGATCAGATTAAGGTGTTGTGATTCAGCTTTTGAAGGCAAGAGTGGTGATATATCTCTGAATAGCCTGACGGAATCTTTGAAAGCTAGTGTGAGAAAATCAGGCACACTGGTTATGTTTATTGAATACACAGGCTACTATGTAAGGCAGAAAAGAACTCACAGAAAGGAGTGATGCCACCAAGTAGGGAATTAGAAAGCAGGCAACTGAGCTGTGTTTCATACAGTGAGATTTGAGTTCATTAGATGCCGATGATTGATTTTCCACTTGATTATAAACTGTAAGTACAGAGATTGTTTTATTCATTCCTGCATTTCCCTCAGAGATGAGCCTGGTGAATAAATATTTTATTGGAGGATGGATGTGTGGGAGGATGGCCTAGTGGGGAACATTCTGAGGAATGACCTGGGCTTTGAGGCCCACAGAAATGCCTCTCTATTAAAAAGAGTTGGTTTCCTCGCTGAACTTCCACCTGACCTTGGGAAACAGATTCTGGAGTTAGTGTTAGTCTATTCTCTGCCTTCAGGAATAAACTGCTTTGCAGATTTTCTGAAAGCAAAAGTAACTATTTAAATCATCAGTCACTGAAGCAAGAAGAAGTTTGTTCATATTGACCTAAGGGCCACTTGTTGCAGCAGACACCTCCACAGAAGGTGGGGCATTGGCTGCTGCTCAGAAGCTTCTGTGGACATGCCCTCTCTGTTGTTTCTGCATGTGGTTCTGGCTCCAGCATCTAATCTTGGAGTATAGATGAGAAAAAGAAACCAATGGCTGGTGCTCTGCTGGTGAGGATGTGGCCACTGAGACCCAATCTCATGCACACTGGCAGTTGTTTTAGGGGGAAAGGGTACAATATCTATTATTTACTTCAAAACAGTTCTTTATAAATTATTATTGTGTGTTACTTTTACATCCTAGAAAAAGAGGCCAGATGTAATGGCTCCCACCTGTAATCCCAGCACTTTGAGAGGCCAAGGTGGGCCGATCACTGGAGCCTAGAAGTTTGAGAACAGCATGGGTAACATAGCAAAACCCCATCTCTACAAAAAATACAAAAAGTAGCCAGGTGTGGTGGCTTATGCCTGTAGTCCCAGCTACTTGGGAGGCTGAGATGGGAGGATCACTTGAGCTGGGGAAGGTTGAAGCTGCAGTGAGCCATGATCACACCACTACACTTCATCCTTGGCAACACAGTGAGATACTGTCTCAAAAATATATATAAATAAATATTTTTTAAAAGCAATGGGCTGGGTATGGTGACTCATGCCTGCCAATCCCAACACTTTGGGATTACAGGCAGGAGATCCCAACACTTTGGTACCAAGGCAGGAGGATTACTTGCACTCAGGATTTTGAGACTACCTTGGGCAACATAGCAAGACCTTGTCTCTGCTAAAAAATGTTAAAAATTAAAAAAAAAGAACATGAACCCAGAGAATGGTGAAGTAATATGTAATCGAAAGTTTATGCTACAAGTTAGCAACTGAAAATACTTACCAACTATGTTTATCGCTCATAAGTACCAGATGTTTCTTAATTAGAATGTTTAAGACATCTGGCTTGACTGAGATATTGTAGAGACAATCCCCAAACTTGTGTAAACAGGATATAAAAAAGGGATTTCTCCTTTTAATCTTGATGGAGTAATAGGGATGTAATTTGCCCTCTCAACTTAAACAATTAAAAGACAAGGGGTAAAATATATAAAACGATGGGTTTCAGACATTAGGCAAGAAGCAGTATGGGGCCATAATTCCTGAGAAAAGGCAAACAAGTGATGTGAGACCAACTAGCTTACTTTGTGGAGAGACCTTCCAGGTTGTAGCGCTGGGAGGGAAGGGTAGAACCCCAAACAGCTCAATGGTTATTCTGAGTTGATGAGTCAGCTAAGAACTGGAGGAGGCCAAAGTGGCTAGGAGTTTGCAGTGCAGACTGCAAAAAAGGAAGGACTTTCCCAAGAAGAGAGCTACATAGAGAAGGAGTTACAGAAATGTCTAGAGGATTCCCTTCCAGTCTTTAACTGAGCATTGCTCACCCCCTGCATGTGCAGAAACTACCTGAGGCAGGAGGAAAAGAGAAAACACTAGAAAGCTTCAGGTGGAATAATGCCAGTGATTATATAGGCCCAGAAATAATTTGTTGTCCCACCAGCCAAACTGGAAAAAAAGCCTTGTAATATACAAGGCATCATAATATTGTCTCAGTAATGATGCAAAATTAGACCTGAAATAAAAGTTGCTCTGGTCTCACATTTTACAAAAGCAAATCTTCAAAGGACCAAACTTTATAAGCATTGAAATGTGACCAAAGTGCAAGAACCAAGTGCAAGAATATTTAAAGAAATGTTTTAAATATCTAGCATCCAACAAGGTAAATTTTACTGTGTGTCACTCAATAAAACTAATTGCCAGGCATAAAAAGCAGAAAAAATACAGTTCAAAATAAGGAGAAAAGCCAATCAATAGAAATAGACCCAGAAATGACACTGATAAGCATTAGTAGATAAAGATATTTTTAGGGTTGTAACAATTATATTCTATAAGTTTAAGAAAGTAGAAGAGCTTGTTGAGGAAAGACATGAGAGATGAAAAAGACCCAATTCAAACTTCTATGGATGAAGAAAACAATATCTGAGATTAAAACTGCACTGCTTAATATTACACTGGTATTAATAGTTGATTAAACACTGCAGAAGAAAATATTAGTAAATTTGAAGACAAAGAAACTATCCAAATGAAATACACAGATAAAAAGACTGACCAAAAAAAAAAAAAAAACTGCATTGAGGAGCTATGGAATAACTCCAAGCAGCCTAATTTGTATGTAATTCATGTCCACCAAAGGGTTAAGGGGGAACAAAGACTATTCGGAGAAATAATGGTCAAAAGTTTTCAAAATATGAAGAAGGCTATAAACCCACACATCCAAGAAGTTTAATGAATCTCGTGCACAAGAAACAAAACTACCCCAAAGAGCATCAAGATTCAATTGCTCAAAACCAGTGATAAATAGAAAATCTTAAAATCAGCCAGAAAAATAAGATACTTTGCATGTAGAACCAAAAAAACAAAAAGAATGAAGGAAACTTCTCACTTAAAACATTGCGAGCCAGCAAACAGTGGAGCAACAGCTCTGAAGTATTAAAAGAAAAAAAAAGAAAGCTAGAATTCTATAACCAGTAGAAAAATCTTTCAGACTTTTTCTCAGACTCACAAAAGATGAAGTAATTCAAACAAAAATTGACTTACACAATACATTGTTGTCTGCACAGAGTCCTGTGTTGTGAACCATCTGTGGGTCTCTCTACTGCAAATACCAGCACCTGTTCCAGTGGAGGTGGCAGGGGAGTGAAATGAACTCTGTGAGGGTACTTAGTTTTGGTTGTTTAATGCACTATTTTTGTGCTGGTTGCCTCCTGCCAGAAGGTGCTGCTTTCCAGAAAGCATCAGCTGTAGTAGTATGGAGAGGGACCAGTGGTGGGTGGGGCCCTAGAACTCCCAAGAGTATATATATGCCCTTTGTCTTCAGTTACCACGGTGAGCAAGGAAGGACCAATGGGTGTGGCCAGGGTTAGGCGTGTCTGAGCTCAGACTCTCCTTGGGCTGGTCTTGGTTCAGCTGCCGTTGGGGATAGGGGTGAGGTTTCCAGGTCAATTGAATTATGTTCCTAGGAGGATTATGGCTGTCTCTACTATGTCATCCAGATTGTCAGGGAAGTGGGGGGAAAGCCAGCAGTCACAGGTCTTATCTAGCTCCCATGCAAACCAAAGTGTCTATCTCACTCCCACCATGCCCCTTCTCCCACTGACTGCACAAGTCTGTTTCCAGGCAGTGGGTGAGCAGGGCTAAGAACTTACCCCAGGCTCTCCACCTCACAGCTGCAAAAGCCAGTTACGGCTCTCCTTCTTCCTACGCCTGTGGAGTCTGCACACTGGATTCACGCCCTCCCCTAAGATCTGGCCAGGAGGCTTCTCAATCAGTTCAAACTGTCACAAAGTTCAGCTGGAGATTCCCTTTTCCCTGTGGCCTTTTCCCAGTGCCTCTGGACACCCTCCCAAAGGACCCCTGTGAAGCCAGGCAGAAATGGTTTGCTAGGGGACCCAGCAAATTCATAGGACTTTTCCCGCTGCTTTCTCTACCCCTGTACTTTGCTGGGCTCTCTCAGTTGACTCAGCTCCAGGTAAGGTTAGAATCTTCTCCCATAATCTAGACCTTCAGTTTCCCCAGTGTGGGTGTGTGTTCAGGGACAGAAGATCTCCCTTTCCCACTTCCACAGTTTGGGCACTCACAGTATTTGGGGTGTCTCCCAGGACCTGCAGAAGCAATCTTCTTCTTCAGAGGGTCTGTGGGTTCTCTCAGATTTTCTGATTTATTCCTGAAGTTGTTCTGGAGCAAAAACAATCACGATGGGAGCCTCCACATGCTGCTCTGTCTGTCCGAGTCTGGGCTACAACCTAGTCCTGCCTCCCATCCGCCGTGATCCAAATTTACACATATATTGTTAATTGACTTTAATAAATAGTACCAAGTAAATTCAATGGATGAAATAATCACGTCAATAAATGGTGCTGAAACAACTGGATAATTACACGAAAAAATTTACCTTGATCTTCAATTTATGCCAAATACAAATATTAATTTAAAAGGGATTGTAAGGCCGAGCATAGTGGCTCCCACCTGTAATCCCAGCACTTTGGGAGGATGAGGCAGGCGGATCACCTGAGGTCAGGAGTTCAAGACCAGCCTGGTCAACATGGCGAAACCTTATCTCTACTAAAAATACAAAAATTAGTTGGGCATGGTGGCATGTAATCCCAGCTACTTGGGAGGCTGAGGCAGAAGAATTACTTGAACCTAGGAGGCAGAGGTTGCAGTGAGCTGAGAATCACGCCACTGCACTAAACAACAAGAGTGAAACTCCACCTCAAAGAAAAAAGGTGTGGGGGCGAGGGGGGAGTTATATTTATATTTCAAGAGAAATTTAAGAGTTAAATATATGCAACAGTAGAATAAACTTTAGCAGAAATTCTTAGTGAACTTGGATTTGGAAAATATTTTTTAAATATAACCCAAAAGTTTTCATAGTTTTTAAAGATTAGTGGGAAAAAATATATATCCTAAGAGCACAAACTAAAAAAATGTCAATTACTTGGACTTCACCAAAATTAAAAACTTTGCTATTGAAATGACACTGCTATGAAAATGAAAAGGTGAATTAAGGTCTAGAAAAAACTGTTTGCAAAACATATGTCTGAAAAATTATATAAATCTTGACTATGTCAAGATCTCTTACTACTAAATGAATAAAACACAACCAATAAAAATGGACATAATATTTGATGGACACTTCACCACAAAATATTTGTAGATGCCAAATAAATACATGAAAAGACTGTTAACATCATTAGTCATTAGGGAGAAGCAAATTAAAACCACAATGAGATATTATTATGCAGCAGAAAGGCGAAAATTTAAAAGGCTGACCATGCCCAGTATTAATATCTTGATACGTAGGAACCAGAACTCTCTGACACTGCTTGTAGGAATGTAAATGGTATAACTACTTTTGAAAATAGTTCAACAGTTTCTTAAAAAGTTAAATACACACCTACCATATTACCTAACCATTCTATTCTTTGGTATTTACCCAAGAGAAATGAACACATATATCCACACAAAAATTTATATACAAATGTATATAACAGTTTCATTTGTAGTAGCCAAAATCTGGCAACAATTGAAATCTATCAACAATTGAAAGAATAAACAAATTGTGATATATCCTTATTGTGGAATAATAATAATAAAAAGGAGTAAACTACACTCAGTAACAGGGATAAATCGCAAAATAATTATACACAGTGAAATAAAGCTAGATTTTTTTCTAAAGTACAAAACAAGGATACATACGATTCCATTTATATAAAATTCTAGGTAAAGCAAACTATAGCGACTGGCAAATCAGAATGAGTGAGTCTGAATGAGAGACAGATTACAAAGGGGCAAGAAAAAACTCTGGGCATGTTAGAATCAAGTGTTACGCTTTAAGCATGTACACTTTATTATGTGTGAATTATATTGCAGTTTTAAACATGTTTTTAGAATCTAGAAAGTAGCCCATCTTTGTAAGTGGCACCATTGACCTGATTGATAGATAGACTTACTTGATATTCTAAGACTTAAGTGATATTGATAGATATCACTTACATTGATAGATAGACTTACGTCAAGTCTGCGGTTTTAGAATGTTTTTACTGTTTGACTGAAGCTACGTCACTAGCCGCATCTTGCTGATGAAACATTGTCACGTTTTCCTGAGATAAATCCTTGATGCTAGGTGCTAGCTAGATTCATCAAGCCTACAGAAGAATGATTTTGGTTTGCATTTCCCTAATGATTCATTATACTGAATATTTTTTCACACACCTGTTGGCCATTTGTATGTCTTCTTTTGAGAAATGTTTATTCAGGTCTCAGTTACCATGTGATCCAGCAATCTCATTACTGGGTATATATCCAAAGGAAATGGAATCAGTATGTCAAAGAGATATCTGCACTCCTCTGTTTATTGGAGCACTATTCACAATAGCCTAAGTATGGAATCAACCTAAGTGTCTAACAACAAATAAATGGATAAAGAAAATGTGGTAGATATACATAATGGAATACTATTTGACCATAAAAAAGAATGAAATTCTGCCATTTGGTACAACATGGATAAACCTGCAGGATATTATGTTAAATGAAACAACAGGCACAAAAAGACGAATACCATATGATCTCATTCATATGTGGAATCTAAAAAAGTTGATCTCATAATAGTAGAGAGTGCAATGGTGGTTACCAGAGGCTAGGATGATTAGTGGGAGGAGGGGATGGGAAATGTTGGTCAAAGGATACATAACTACAATTAGATAGAAGGAATAAATTTCAAGAGATCCACTGTATGGCAAAGTTTTTATACTTAATGATGATATGCTATATTCTTAAAGGAGAGTAGATGTTATATGCTTCTGCCACAAAAATGATCACTATATGAGGTAATGCATTTGTTAATTATCTAGATTTAACCATTCTGCAATGTATATATACATCAAAACATCATATTGTATACAATAAAAGCATAAAATGCTGTCAATTTTTTAAACATTTTTTAAAAATAGATAATAAAAAGAATGTAGAAGCTATACATAAAAAGTCAGCCTAAGTTAGTTTGCAGTGATGGAGGTGGGAAGAGTGTAGGGGCTGCTATTCAAAAGCATTCCTCAATGACTTTGTAGTGGTTAGACCTACGTGTAAATGCTACAATTGTTCCTCTGATCATTGTAAACAAGAAAGAAAAAGAGTGGGAATGCCAGCTCTTAGATTGAATATGAGGCCACTGGAAGCACCTAGGATTGGATGTTCCCAGTCCATCTGATTGAGTCACACACAGGCCTAGGAGGTAACAGGAGTTAAAATTCCTTGTGTTATTCTTAAAAGACAGGATCTAGGACAATGCTTTTTAACCTCAGCTGCACATTAGAATAACTTGTGAAACGTTGTAAAAATAACATCTGGATCTTAATCCAGACCTATAAAATCAGAATTCCTAGGGGGAGGAATCCACAGTTTGGAATGTTTTTAAGCTCCTCAAGAGATTCTAAGACAGCTAAGAAAACAATGCATCAATGGTTTATTCTGTGGCAGAATAATCAAATGGAAAAATTTTACCATATTTTGTTTTCTTCTTTTATGGACATTCATAACTTTAGAAGGGAAAAGCAGTCAATCCCCATACCTGCTCCCCCTCCCCACAATCCCTCACATCCTTACGTTCTTATTGTCTTTTCATCTGAACTTTAAGGGAAAGAGTAGCTAATAACTAACTCACTCCCTTCCTTCCTTCCTTCCTTCCTCCCTCCCTTCCTTCCTCCCTCCCTTCTTTCCTTCCTATATCCCTTCCTTCTTTCTCAATGTGTTTCAGAGTGGGAGTTGGGGAAAGCTACTACTTGGTTTTAGAACAGTGATTCTCAAACTTCAGTATATCAAAACCACCTGTTAGCCTTGTGAAAACCTAGATTGCTGGGTCCCAGCCCCAGAGTTTCTGATTCAGTAGCTATCAGGTATGGCCAGACTGCACATTTCTACAAACCCCTAGGTGATGTTGATGCTGCCTGCTGGGAGCACATTTTGACAACCACTGTTTTAGAGGGTTTGCCATGATTAGGTTGAATTATTTCTCAACAATAGAATGGATGAGTTCAATAATTTAAAAAGGAAGTGTTAAAGTCCAAAAGGCCATGAACTTTAGGGACTGGACTAGGAGAGAGGTTGGAGATTTAGAAGAGTTCAAAGCTTGCCTCCGTGCTTTCCTGAGTGAGGAGGCCTGCACAGGTATTGATAGCGAGTGGGCATATCAGGTCATCCCATTGAGACACTCAACAGAGGTGACCTGGGCTGAGCTCAGCATGAAAAAAGCCACCAGTGGAGCTGCACAATTTGTTAGCCACTCAGACCTGACATGCAACGACATCAGCAGTATGCCTGCATGGCACCAGAACCAGGGTCCTCTCTCTCTTCCTGACTGCATGAGCCCTACGGTACAGCTGAAGAGAAAGAGGCTACCAGAGCTGATTGGCCTTAATGTCTCTCCAACTTAAGGGAGCCTTAACCCAACTTTAATTTAATTTAGAAAAAAAATGAAATGTGATCGGTGTTGTCCTCTAACGCTGTGGAGTAATCAAGACCTGTTTTAATATCTTCAGTTGAAACAAGGCCCCATTAACTCTTTGACTAGGAAGCATGGTTGTTACCCTGATTACAGAGGCCCCCTTAGCTGGGGCAAAGGTCGGGGTGCGGGGGAGGTGGGGGGTGATATTGCTTCCCACATATGGAGAATGGCAATTGCCAGGTTGTGAATAAGCAGAATGTGGAGAAGACCAGAGAAGCATTTGAAGAGGAGCTCATAGATTACTGCAAATGCATTCCCTTTGTTAAATCAGTGTTCGTAGGAAAGAAATGGAATTAACATCTCATTCATGCGTTCAAGCTGCATATGATTTTCTAGGCATATGTCAGGAGCTGGGGATACAAAGATGGATTAGATATGACCAGAGTTCTCAAGAGGTATTCAGTTTAGAGAAGAGTGGTCATGTATTACCGTTTGTCTAAGGCAGTAGTGGCCACTATAATAAATTTCATGCAAAATTCTATGGAAGCACAGAAAGAGTAATTCATTCTCTCTAGGGAATATTGGGAACAAGAGAATCCTTCAAAGAAGAAACAATGTGTAAGTTGAATCTTGGAGAACAATTAGTAGTTTACCAGACAACAGGGACAGAAGAAAAACGTCTGTCTGAGCAAAGAGAGTGATGGGATAGGCAAAGAAGAGAGGAATTGCTTCAAAATGTAAGGGATGACTAGTGGTCTGGTGTCAGCACAATTCAGTGTTTGGATATTGCAGTTGGTGGAGTAAGGTTGACAAGGATCCAATAGAAGGTAGGACCATATTGAGAAGACCCTGTATTCATATTCAACTGGTGTGAGGGAATTTAATAGTAGAAGTTTTATAAAATGTTTAGATGTCTCCATACTTACAGGTTAACCACTGCCCTGAGAGCACTAAGTAACCCCAGCCCCAGGCTGCTCTCATCCTCTCTTGAGACCCCCCTTCCCTCATCTGTCTATGATCTGGCAACTAGAAGGTTAATACTTGACATCGCAGAAACTCTCCATGTATTACTCTGCTCCTATCTTTAAAATTTTCATACTTCTTTTTTTCTTTGTAAGTAATTTATCTGTCTTTCTCCAGTATTTTGATTTGGAAGCTTAGATGTTTAACCTGTCATCCTTTAAAAAATATGTACATACAGCTATAAACTTCCCTCTAAGCACTGCTTTAGTTACAACCTCCAAATATTGATGTGTCACAATTTTATTATGATTTAAAATATTTTTTAATTTCTCTTGTTAATTTTTCTTTCACTCCTGGGTTGCTTAACATGCGTGGCTTAATTTTGAAACACTTGGGGGATGTCTAGTTATCATTCTTTCATTGATTTCTAGTTTAATTCCACTGTGCACAAACTATATGCTCTGTATGATTTCAATCCTTTGAAATTTTTTGAAACTTGATTTTGGTCCAGCATGTGGTCTCTTTTGATGAATGTGCTATGTGTACTTGAATAAAATGTGTATTTTCTGTTTGTTGAGACTAGAGTGTAGAATTCACCCTTAGGATGTGTTCCTTCTGGAGTTTCAACCAAAAGCCTGGACGAATTACTTGCACCCTTCCTCTTTAGTAGGTTGGAACTTCAATCTCTGTTGCCCCAGCACTGTGTAGTTGTTGAAATATCTGCTTAGATGACTTTCCCCTCCAACTCTTGTTTTTCACAGGGTATCACGACATCTTGCCCTGCTGTGCTACGCAGGGTTTAAGATGTCCCCCATGACCCACGCACTCTTGTGTGGCCCCCTTCTCTTTGAGTGTGGACTCACCTTTAGAGAAGAAGATATGATAGAAGTGTTGGTAGTGGCACTGCTGATAGGAGGTTATAAGAAGACTATAGCTTCTATGCTGAGCACTGTCTGTCCATCAGATCACTTACTCTGGTGGAAACCAGTTGCCATGCTGTGAGGCAGCCTGTGGAGAATCCCATGGGGTGGAAGATGGAGACCTGCCATGTGAATGAGCTTAGAAGTAGTTTCCTCTGCCTACCAGTCAAGCCTGCACATAAAACCATGGCCCAAACTGACAGTTCGACTGCAACCTCATAAGAGAGAGACATTGAGCTAACGGCATTATGCTGCATCTGGATTCTTGATTCATAGAAACTGTGCAATAATAAATGTTCATTGTTTTAAGCAATAATGTTTTACTGTAATTTGTTATTAGACAAATAATAACTAATACAAAATGTTACCAGTGGAAATGGAGAGAAGTAAACAAATTCAAGAAAAAAGAATTTTTTGAGACCGTGCTAGCAGAACCTACTACGTAGGGTTAGATTGGGTATAAAGGAAAATGAGAAATAAAGAATTATTCTTGGGTTCTTAGCTTGCAAATATAAGGGAATAGTAATGCCACTAAGCAAGACTGAGGCATCTGGAGGAAAATTAGCAACCATGTGGGAATGTCAAGTAGCAATTGAACAGACAACTCTGGAGTTTTGGAGGTAAAAGACTTCAAGTATAGATTTGGGATAATAATGATATCAACTTCACTGGCTGTGATCATTAGGTGAGCTGATGCAGGTAAAACCCTTTGCACAGTGTACACAGTTGTTACCGGTGGTAGGTAGAATTGTGTTCCCCAAAAAGATATATTCAAGTCCTAAGCCCTGGTATCTATAAATGTGACCTTATTTGAAAATAAGGTCTTCACAGATGTAATTAGTTGAAATAAGGCCATACTGGATTATCGTGAGCCCTAATCCAAATGATAGCCTCATTAAAAGAGAAAACAGAGACACAGAGATACACACAGAAATGAGTATGTCATCTGAAGGCAGAGACAGAGATTGGAGTGATGGGATGGTATGACAGTCTGTTTTGCGTTTCCACAAAGGAATACCTGAGGCTGAGTAATTTGTAAAGAAGAGATGTATTTGGCTCACAGTTCTGCAGGCTGTGTAAGCATGGCTAGGATCTCCTTGGCTTCTGGTGAGGCCTCAGGAAGCTTTTACCCATGGCAAAAGAAAGGGGAACAGGTGTGTCACATAGCAAGAGAGAGAGTGAGAGAGATAGGAGGAGGCGCCAGTCTCCTTTAAACCACCAGCTCCCTCATGAACTAACTGATCAAGGGCTCACTTATTACCATGGCAAGGACACCAAGCCATTCATGAAGGACCCATCGCCATGACCCAGACACCTGCTACCAGGCCCCACCTCAACATTGGAAATCACATTTCAATGTGAGATTTGGAGGGGACAAATATCCAAACCATGTAAGATTGGTTTTCCCTGAGGGCCTCCAGAAGAAATCAACCCTGCCGATGCCTTGCTTCCTGACTCTAGTTTCCAGAACTGTGAGAATAAACTTCTGTTGTTTAAAGCCACCCAGTGTGTATTAACCTGTTATAACAATGCTATAAAACTAATAAAGTGTCCAAATAAATGTGAATGGTTGTCATGGCTTCTATTATTATTCATATTGTATCATTGTTGTTGTCGTTATACATCCAAACACCTAACACGTTACTTTGTGTGTATAAGAACTCAATTCACAACGATAGTAGAACAAAAGATTTGTCATATGTGCAGATTAAAAAGAAGTAATGCAGTGTGAGGGGCGCCCACACATACTCCAAAGAGGTCTTGAAAGAATAGATTCTTTTCTCCTCCTATCTGAAAACCCACTTTGCCTGTAAAATTCCAGGATCTAGAAGTTCTGATTATATATCTCCTCTCTAACTTGACTCCAGGAGTGATTTTCTGTCTTCTAGCCAAGATCCACACAAATTATTCCTCCATACTACAGTCTTCCAGAACAGAATATCCATGTGACTACAGGCTCCTCCAACCTACATCCTAGCCTTTACTTACATACTACATTATTTGGATTGTAACCTTATATATTTACTCAACTTTTCATGGAACTTTGTTTTCTCTATAAGTATCTCAAGGCAGAAGAACAGCTTTTATCTTTAAAAATACTGCATAGTGTTTTTCTTCGACATAATGGATATTCCCACATTTTTAACAGGCATATCTCCTGATCACATCTTGACACTATATGGTGAGGACTTTTTTGGTATTTCTTTTTATATTTCGGTTGGTTTTGGGGGAACAGGTGGTGTTTGGTTGCATGCATGAGTTTTTTGGTGGTGATTTCTGAGATTTCGGTGTACCCAACACCTGAGCAGTGTGCACTGCACCCAGTGTGTAGTCTTTTATCCCTCACTCACCTCCCACCCTTTTCCCTGAGTCCTCGAAGTCCAGTGCATCATTCTTATGCCTTTGAGTCCTTAAAGCTTAGCTCTCTCTTATGAGTGAGAACATACAACTTTTGGTTTTCCATTCCTGAGTTACTGCACTTAGAATAATGGTCTCCAACTCCACCCAGTTTGCTGCAAATGCCATTATTTCATTCCTTTGTATGGCTGCATAGTATTCTATAGTATATATGTGCCACGTTTTCTTTATTCACTGCTTGATTGATGGGTGTCTGGGCTGGTTCCATATTTTTGCAATTGTGAATTGTGGTGCTACAAACATACATGTGCAAGTATTTTTTCTTATGTAATGACTTCTTTTCCTCTGGGTGGAAACCCGGTAATGGGATTGCTGGATCAAATGGTACATCTACTTTTAGTTCTTTAAGGAATCTCCACACTGTTTTCCATAGTGGTTGTACTAGTTTACATTCCCAACAGCAAAAATTACCAACAAATAAAGTCCATGACTGGATAGAATTCAGCTGTGAGTCTATCTGGTCATGAACTTTTTTTGTTGCCAATTTGTTTTACTACCATTTCCATCTCGCTGCTTGTTATTGGTCTGTTCAGAGTTTCAATTTCTTTCTGGTTTACTCTAGGAGGGTTGTATATTTCCAAGAATTTATCCATCTCCTCTATGTTATCTAGTTTGTGCACATAAATCTGTTCACAGTAGCCTTGAATGATCTTTTCTATTTCTGTGGTATTGGTTGTAATATCTCTGGTTTCATTTCTAATTTAGCTTATTTGGATCTTCTCTCTTCTTTTCATGGTTAATCTTGCTAATGGTCTATAGATTTTGTTTATCTTTTCAAAGAGCCAGCTTTTCATTCATTTATCTTTTGTATTTTATTTGTTTTAATTGGATTTAGTTCTGCTCTGATCTTTGATTTTTTTTTCTTCTGCTGGGTTTGGGTTTGGTTTGTTCTTGTTTCTCTAGTTCCTTGAGGTGTGACCTTAGACTGTCTACTTGTGCACTTTCAGACTTTTTGATGTAGGCATTTAAGGCTAGGAACTTTCCTCTTATCACCACCTGATACAGTTTGGCTGTGTCCCCATCCAAATTCCATCTTTAAGTAAGGCTCCTATAATCCCCCACGTGTCATGGAAGAGACCTGGTGGGGAAGTAATTGAATCATAAAGGGGAGACGGGTTTTCCCATGCTACTCTTGCAGTAGTGAATAGGTCTCACAAAATCTGATGGTTTTATAAAGGGCAGTTTCCATGCACACACTCTCTTGCCTGCCACCATGCAAGATGTGACTGCTCCTCCTTCAACTTTCACCATGATTGTGAGGCATCCTCAGCCATGTGGAACTGTGAGTCCATTAAATCTCTTTTCTCTTCTTGAATTACCCAATCTTCTGTATTTCTTCATAACAGTATCAAAATGGACAAATACAGTAGATTTGTACTGCAGAGAGTAGGTGCTGCTATAAAGATACCTGAAAATGTGGAAGCAACTTTGGAACTGGGTAACAGGCAGAGGTTGGAACAGTTTGGAGGGATCAGAAGAAGATAAGAAAATGTGAGAAAGTTTGGAACTTCCTAGAGATTTGTTGAATGGCTTTGACCAAAATTCTCATAGTAATATGGATGATAAAGTCCAGCCTGAGGTGGTCTGAGATGGAGATGAGAAACTTGTTGAGAACTGGAGGAAGGATGATTCTTGCTATGCTTTAGCAAGAAACTGGTGATATTTTGCCCTTGCCCTAGAGATCTGTGGAACTTTGAGCTTGAGAGAGATGACATAGAGTATGTCACAGAAGAAAATTCTAAGCAGCAAAGTGTTCAAGAGGTGACTTGCATACTCGTAAAAGTATGGAGTTTTATTCATTCACAAAGATATGGGTTGGAATAGGAACTTATGTTTAAAGGGAAGCAGAGCATAGAAGTCCAGAAAATTTGCAGCCTGGGGGAGATCCAAGATGGCCAAATAGGAACAGCTCTGGAATGCAGTTCCCAGCTGGAACAATGCAGAGGGTGAGTGATCACTGTAATTCCAAATGAGTTTTTACTGCCCACAGACCAGGAGATTCCCAGGCTGAAAAGTGCCTCGAGTTTCCAGACAGCTGTTTCAGCTGATGCCATGGGTGTCCGCACAAAAAAATCACAAAATTCTGGGCTGCCATTTCATCCAGCGCCTGGAATGCCTGGGATACAGAGCCACCCCTTCGACTGAAAAAAGGGGGCTGAAACAGGCAGCCAGAGGTGATCTGGCTCAGCAGGTCCCACCCTGACAAAGACCAGAAATCTGAAACTCTCTGGATTGAGAGTTTCCCACCAAGTGCAGCTGGACCCAGAATGGTCCAGCTCGTGGAGGGGGAAGGGTGTGAGCCATTATTGAATCCACCACTACCGAGGCAGTCCACCATTACCAAGTCAGTCTGCCTTTACTGAGGCAGTCCACCATTACCGAGGCAGTTCATCATTACCAAGGCAATCTGCCTTTACTGAGGCAGTCTGCCATTACTGAGGCAGACCACCATTACCAAGGCAGTTCTAACTGTACCTCTGTAAACAAAACTGCAAGGAAGTTCACACAGCAGCAGGGCAGAGCCTATGGCAGCTCAGCAACACCTCTGCTGGCAGACTGTGACTAGGCTACCTCCTTGCTGGGCAGGGTATCTCTAAAAAGGGCATCAGCACATCAGGAACTTATAAATAAAGCCCCAACTTCCCAGGACAGAGCACCTGGGAAAAAGGTGGTTATGAGTTCCTCTGCAGCAGACTTAAACATACCTGCCCAGCAGTTCTGAACAGAACAACAGAGCTCCCAGCTCAGCACTTGAGATCCTAGAAGGGACAAACTGTCTCCTCAAGCAGCACCCCAACCCACATATATCCAAAGAGACACCTCATAAAGGAGAGCTCAGGCTGACATCTGGCACATACCCTTTTGGGATGAAGATAACAGAAGAAGAAACTGGCAGCAACCCTTACTGTTCTGCATCCACCGCAGGTAATTCCCAGGCAAGCAGGGTCTGGAGTGGACCTCCACCAGTCCTACAGCAGAGGGGCCTAACTATTAGAAGGAAAACTAAAAAACAGAAAGAAATAACTTCAACATCAACAAAAAAGACATCCACTCAGAGCCCCCATCTGAAAGTCAACAACTACAAAGACCACAGGTAGATAAATCCATGAAGATGGGAAGAAACCAGCGCAAAAAGGAGGAAAACACTCAAAACCAGAACGCCTCTCCTCCTCCATGGCATCACAAGTCTTCAACAGCAAGGGAACAAAGCTGGATGGAGAATGAGTCTGATGAATTGACAGAAATAGGCTTCAGAAAGTGGGTAATAACAAACTTCTCAAGGGATCCAAGATGGCTGATTAGGAGCAGCTCAGGATTGCAGCTCCCAGTGAAAGCGCAGAGGGTGAGTGGATGCCATATTTCCAGACGGATTTTTATTGCCTACAGACCAGGAGATTCCCAGGTGGAGGAGCCCCACAAGTCACTAGCATGGCTGGTTTGGTTGGTGCGGCTGTTTTGGCTGGCAGGGCTATTTTGCCAGCGCCCTGGCGCGGCAGTTCTCCATACAAAATACACGGGTCCAGGTGCCATTTTAGCTGGCAATTGGAGCTCTGGGAAGGCAGAGTTGCCCATTCATCTGATTAAAAAGGGGACTGAAACATGGAGCCAGGCCAGGAGATTCCCAGGCAGAAAAGCGCCACGAATCTCAGCACCGCTGTTTCAGCCAGTGCAGTGGGTCGCTGCATGGGAAATCACACAGGTCCTGGCACCTTTTCAACAGGCAACTGGAACACCTGGGAGACAGTGGACCGTTCAACTAAAAAAAGGCTCTGAGGCAGGGAGCCAGGTGATCTGGCTTGGCTGGCCCCACCCCCACAAAGAAACAGCAGTCAGAAACGCTCTGGATTGAGAATTTCACAGCAAGCACAGCTGAACCCAGGATGGTCCAGCTCTGTGGGCGAGGGGTGTCCACCATTACTGAGGCAGTCCACCACTACGGAGGTAGTTTGCCATTGCCAAGGCAGCCCGCCATTGCCAAGGCAGCCTGCCATTACAGAGAGAGTCCACCATTATAGAGGTGGGCCGCCATTGCCACAGCAGTTCTAACTACACCCCTATAAACAGCACTGCAGGGAAGTTCACACCGCAGCTGGGTGGAGCCCACAGCAGCTCAGCAAAGCCTCTGCAGGCAGACAGTGACTAGGCTGCCTCCTCGCTGGGCAGGGCAGCCCTGAAAAAAAGGCAGCAGCACAACGGAAACTCATAAATAAAGCCCTAAGTCCCTGGGACAGAGCACCTTGGGGAAAAAAAAGTGGTTTATGAGTTCTGCTGCAGCAGACTTAAACATACCTGCCCAGCAGCTCTCAATGAACAATGGAGCTCACAGCTCAGCACTTGAGCTCCTATAAACGACAGACTGTCTCCTCAAGCAGCTCCCTGACCCTCGTATATCCAGAGAGTCACCTCATAAAGGAGAGCTCAGACTGAGGCAGGTATCCTTCTGGGACAAAGACAGCAGAAGAAGAAACTGGCAGCAACCCTTACTGTTCTGCAGCTGCTGCAGGTGATCCCTAGGCAAGCAGGGCCTGGAGTGGACCTCATCAGTCCTACAGCAGAGGGGCCAGACTGTTAGAAGGAAAACTAAGAAACAGAAAGAAACAACTTCATCATCAACAAACTGGACGTCCACTCAGAGACCCAATCTGAAAGTCAACAACTACAAAGACGACAGGTGGATAAATCCAGAAAGATGGGAGGAAACCAGTGCAAAAAGGATGAAAACACCCGAAACCAGAATGCCTCTCCTCCTACAAGGGATCACAACTCCTCACCAGCAAGGGAGCAAGGCTGGATGGAGACTGAATTGACAGAATCAGGCTTCAGAAGGTGGGTAATAAGAAACTTCTGTGAGCTAAAAGAACATGTTCTAACCCAATGCAAAGAAACTAAGAACCTTGAAAAAAGATTTGACAAAATGCTAACGAGAATAAACAACTTAGAGAGGAATGTAAGTGACTTGATGGAGTTGAAAACCACAACAGGAGAATTTTGTGAAGCATACACAAGTTTCAACAGCCGAATTGACCAAGCAGAAGAAAGGATATCAGAGGTCGAAGATCAAGTCACTGAAATAAAACGAGAAGGCAAGATTAGAGAAAAAAACGGTAAAAAGGAATGAACAAAGTCTCCAAGAAATATGGGACTATGTGAAAAGACCTAATCTACATTTGATAGGTGTACCTGAATGCGACAGAGAGAATGAATCCAAGCTGGAAAATACTCTTCAGGATATTATCCAGGAAAGCTTCCCCAACCTAGCAAGGCAGGCCAACATTCAAGTCCAGGAAATACGGAGAACACCACAAAGATGTTCCTCAAGAAGAGCAACCCCAAGGCACATAATGGTCAGATTCACCAAAGTTGAAATGAAGGAGAAAATGCTAAGGGCAACCAGAGAGAAAGGTCGGGTTATCCACAAAGGGAAGCCCATCAGACTCACAGCAGATCTCTCAGCAGAAACCCTACAAGCCAGAAGGGAGTGGGGGCCAATATTCGACATCCTTAAAGAAAATAACTATTAACCCAGAACTTCATATCCAGCCAAACTAAGCTTCATAAGCGAAGGAGAAATAAAATCCTTTACAGACAAGCAATTGCTGAGAGATTTTGTCACCACCAGGACTGCCTTACAAGAGCTTCTGAAAGAAGCAGTAAACATAGAAAGGAACAACCAGTACCAGCCACTCCAAAAAACGTACCAAATGGTAAAGACCATTGACACAATGAAGAAACTGCATCAACTATCTGGCAAAACAGCCAGCTAGCATCAAAATGGCAAGATTAAATTCCCACATAACAATATTAACCTTAAATATAAATGGGCTAAATGCCCCAATCAAAAGACACAGAGTGGCAAATTGAATAAAAACTCAAAATCCATCAGTGTGCTGTATTCAGGAAACCCATCTCACATGCAAGGACACACATAGGCTCAAAATAAAGGGATGGAGGAAGAATTACCAAGCAAATGGAGAGCAAAAAAAAAGCAGGTGTTGCAGTCCTAGTCTCTGATAAAACAGACTTAAAACCAACAAAGATCAAAAGAGACAAAGAAGGGCATTACATAATGGTAAAAGGATCAATGCAACAAGAAGAGCTAATGATCCTAAATATATATGCACCCAATACAGGAACACCCAGATACATAAAGCAAGTTTTTAATGACCTACAAAGAGACTTAGACACCCACACAATAATAGTGCTAGAGTTTAATGCTCCACTGTCAATATAAGACAGAACAATGAGACAGAAAATTAACAAGGATATCCAGGACTTGAACTCAGATCTGGACCAAGCAAACCTAATAGACATCTACAGAAACCTCCACCCCAAATCCACAGAATATACATTCTTCTCAGCACTACATTGCACCTACTCTAAAACTGACCACACAATTGGAAGTAAATCACTCCTCAAAAAATGCAAAAGAATGGAAATCATAACAAACAAGTCTCTCAGACCACAGTGCAATCAAATTACAACTCAAGATTAAGAAACTAACTCAGAACTGCACAACTTCATGGAAACTGAACAACTGGCTCTTGAATGTTGACTGGATAAACAATGAAATGAAGGCAGAAATAAAGATGTTCTTCGAAACCAACAAGAACGAATACATGCCAGAATCTCTGGGACACATTTAAAGCAGTTTCTAGAGGGAAATTTATAGAAATAAATGCCCACATGAGAGGCAAGGAAATATCTAAAATTGACACCCTATTATCAAAATTGAAAGAGCTAGAGGAGCAAGATCAAAAAACCTCAAAAGCTAGCAGAAGACAAGAAATAACTAAGATAAGAGCAGAACTGAAGGAGATAGAGATACAAAAAACCCTTCAAAAAATCAGTAAATCCAGGAGCTGGTTTTTTGAAAAGATCAACAAAATAGACAGACTGCTAGCCAGATTAATAAAAAAAGAGAGAGAGAATAATCAAATAGATGCAATAAAAAACGTTAAAGGGGATATCATCACAGATTCCACAGAAATACAAACTACCATCGGAGATTATTACAAACAACTCTATGCACATAAAACAGTAAACCTGGAAGAGACTGATAAATTCCAGGACACTTGCATCCTCCCAAGCCTAAACCAAGAAGAAGTTGAAACCCTGAATAGACCAATAACAAGGGCTGAAGTTGAGGCAGCAATTAAGAGCCTACCAACAAAACAAAGCCCAGTCCAAATGGGTTCACAGCCAAATTCTATCAGACATAAAAGAGGAGCTGGCACCATTCCTTCTGAAACTATTCCAAACAGTACAAAAAAGGGAATCCTTCCCAAATCATTTTATGAGACCAACATCATCCTGATACCAAAACCTGGAAGAGACTCATCAAAAAAAGAAAACTTGAAGCCAATATCCATGATGAACATAGATGCAAAAATCTTCAATAAAATACAGCAAACCGATTGCAACAGCACATCAAAAAGCTTATCCATTATGATCAAGTAGGCTTTATCCCGGGATGCAGGACTGGTTCAACATATGCAAGTCTATAAATGTAACCCACCACATAAACAGAACCAAAGACAAAAACCATATGATTATCTCAATAGATGCAGAGAAGGTCTTCAACAAAATTCAACAGCCCTTAATGCTAAAAACTCACAAT
The DNA here is from genome assembly GCA_036589455.1 of Ateles fusciceps. Taxonomy (NCBI): domain Eukaryota; kingdom Metazoa; phylum Chordata; class Mammalia; order Primates; family Atelidae; genus Ateles; species Ateles fusciceps. The sequence continues at coordinate 8,966,224 of JAZHEH010000572.1, read as the reverse complement.
AAACTAGGTGTCGATGGAACTTATTTCAAAATAATAAAAGCTATTTACAACAAACCAACAGCCAATATCATACTGAATGGGCAAAAACTGGAAGCATTCCCTTTGAAATCTGGCTCTAGACAAGGATGCCCTCTCTCACCACTCCTATTCAATATAGTATTGGAAGTTCTAGCCAGAGCAATTAGGCAAGAAAAAGAAACAAAGAGTATTCATTTAGGGCTGTCATTCAAATTCTTTCATCCCCTGGGTTGCTGTCTCTTGATGTGGTGCTCTCCCCATTTTCCCTAAGGATGAGGCTTTCTGAGAGCCAGAGTGCAGTGATTGTTATTTCTCTTCTGGGTCTAGCCACCCAATGGAGCTACTGGATCATATCACAAGACTCTTTGCAGACAATCCCTAGTACCAGGGAGCCTCAGAGAGGATCCTCACAGAGTCCAGTGATATGATCTATCTTCAGGTTCCTCAGCTGTCGGTACCAGCACCTACTTTATAGAGGTAGCAGGAGAGTGAAGTAGACTCTGTGGGGTCCTTGGTTATAGTTTTGTTTAGTTTGCTGGTGTAGTGTTGGTTAGCCTCCAGCCAGGAGGTAGCCCTTTCAAGAAAGTACCAGCTGTGGTAGTATAGGGAGAATACAAGCTTGCCCTGGGGTCACCTGGGTATTCGGCTTTCTTAGGCAATGGGTGGGACCATAGAGCTCCCCAAGAGATTATATGTTTTGTCTTCATGTACCAGGGTGAGTAGAGAAAGACCATCAGGTGGGGAGAGGTTTAGGTGTGTCTGAGCTCAGATTCTCCTTGGGCAGGGTTTGCTGCAGCTGCTGAGGAGGATAGAGGTTCTCAGGCCAATGGAGTTGTAATCCCAGGGGGATTATAGCTGTCTCTGCTGTGTCATACAGGTCACCAGGGAAGTGGGGTAAAGCCAGCAGTAACAGGCCTCACCCAGTTCCCACGCAGCTTGAAAGGCCAGTCTCACCCCCATCATGCCCACCCCCCAACAGCATTGAGTTAATTTCCAGGCAGCCAGTGAGCAAGGCTGAGATCTTGCCTCAGGCTACGGGCCTCCATGCTGAAAAGCAAGCAGGGCTTTCAGGTTTCATACCTCTCAGCCTGCCACGGCTTCTGTGCTTTGGCTGCATTTCCTGTTCATCCCCTCCCCCCAGATTCTGTCCAGGAAACTTCATGTTCAGTTGAAATTGTTACAAAGTTCTGCTGAAAGTTTCCTTCTCCCTGGGTCATCCCCAATTCCACTGGCAGCCCTCCCCAAGGACTCCTGCAAGACAAAGTCAGAAATGGCTTCCCTGGGGACTGAGAGTGCCCACAGGGCTCTTCCCACTGCTTCTCCTACCCCAGTATTTTGCTCAGTTCTCTAAATTCATCCCAGCTTCAGGTGAGGTCAAATCCTTCTATAATCTAAACCTTCAGGTTTCCCAGTGAGGATGGGTGTTTGGGGGTGGACATGCCCCCCTCTCACACTTTGGGCACTCACAGTTTTTCAGTTGTCTCACAGAGTCTGCAGCAGCAAGCTGCCTCTTTCAGTGGGTCTGTGGATTCTCTCAGCTTTCCATGTATGTTCCTGTGGTAGTTCTTGGAGCAAAAGTTCATGTTGTGAGACTCCATACGCTGCTCTGTCTCATCTGAGTGGGAGCTGCCAGTTAGTCCTGTCTCCTATCTGCCATTTTCTGTATCAGGGCTTTTTTTTTTTAGATCCCCAGTGATCATTTTCTGAGCTTCATCCATAGGACTGTGAAAGTCTCATCCCTACCACTTGCCAAGAAGCAAGGCAAAGAACCCACGAAGAATGCTTATGTGCTCTGCAAGTCTATCTAGGTGGTCGCTTGCCCTTATGCCAACCACGTAAGGTTTGAATGGATCACCTTAGGCTGCCTAAAAGCTTAAGGTTAAAATGCACAGTCATATAACTCTCATTTTGCTATTTTTCTCTCCCAGAAACAATCCACCATAGGCATGGATTCAAATAGCTTCTTTTAATCCCCAAAACACAGTTAAATTCAGGCAGTAGTGTTTAATAAAAACTTAACACCCAGAGGAATGACACAGAGGGCTGCTTCTCCTGTTACTAGTCCTGGCTACCCTTTAGGCTCACAACTAGAGGATCTTTGCCCAACTCCTGATGATATTTCTGCTCTTCAAATAAAACTCAGATCAGCACTTCTCTCATCCCCCACAATTACCACCACTAAGCTGCCACTCCCTCCCACCTAGACCACTTCAGTAGCATTTTCTAGATTCCTGGCTCACACCATGGTTGCCTTACAATCTTTCACCAGACAGCAATTAGTATGATCTTTATACAGTTTAAATTGGATTCCACAATGTTCCTGCTATCTTAATTTGGACTCTCCCCCAAATCAGATCCAGAACCAAACAGTCAAGTGAAAGTAGTTTGTTTGGAAGATGGCCTCATATAACACTACAAGTGGAATGGAAAAGTGAGATAGAGAAGGGAAGAAATCTAATAAAGGGTGTATTGTCAAGCAAGTTTCCACTCTGCCAACTAAAGGCTTATCTCTAAACTCTGGGAAATAGAGTAAGCATGTATTAGAGTTGCTCTGCCAAAGAAGCAAGGTAGCCAGGATATTTACACATCAACTCCCATCAGTGATTGCTTATAAGCTCCCCTGAGAGTTGAGAGTGGGGGATTAAATTTCCACCACCTCTAAGCTGCCCCACAGCATGCAAAGAAGGTTTTGACTGCCACAGAAAGGCCTTGGGGAAAACAGTCTCCAGAGCTGGTAGTTGAAAGTCAAGCTAGCAAGCAGGGAAATGGCATGTGCTGAGGTAAGATGTGCATGGCACCAACAGCACATAAATCTCTCTGGTGGCTTCCTGTTGAGTTGTGAGTGCAATCCAAATTCTCAAGCATGGCCTCCTAGGCTCTTACCACAGTCTTTTCATGTGTCTCTCGCCCAAGCATAGTCTCCCATGAACAGCTGACTTTGGTTCTTTGCTCTTTGCCTCCTAGAATGATATGCCTAAATCTATCAGCCAAATGTTCTTTGGAGTTGGAGTAAGAGAATCTTTAATCATTTCCAGTCATATTAATTTGCCCTATCTCCTCCTCCTTCTTCTTCCTCCGCTGCTGCTGCTGCTGCTGCTTCTCTTCCTCTTCTTTAAAAAACTGTTCTTGCCAGACGCGATGGCTCACACCTGTAATCCCAGCACTTTGGGAGGCTGAGACGGGCAGATCACGAGGTCAACAGATCGAGACCATCCTGGCCAACATGGTGAAACTCTGTCTCTACTAAAAATACAAATATTAGCTGGGCATGGTGGCATGCACCTGTAGTCCCAGCTACTTGGGAGGCTGAGTCAGGAGAATTGCTTGAACCTGGAAGGCGGAGGTTAGTGAGCCGAGACCGTGCCATTGCACTCTGGCCTAGTGACAGAGTGAGACTTCGTCTCAAAAAGTATAAATAAATAAATAAATAAAAATAAAAAACTGTTCTTCTGCTGAAATCCATGAAGACAAACTTGAATTTAATAAATATTCCTCTCTCACTGCCTCCAGAATGGACAATGCAGATGACCTGCAGAAGAAGCTGGTACCCTTTGCTATGGAGCTGCACGTGTGCCTGGCCCAGGACTCAAAAAAGCTGAAGAAAGAGATCTGCCAGAAAGTGGAAGAGCTGAAATCCCAGCTGCTGCCAATGCCAATAGAGTAGCATAGAGGTCACTTAAAATGTAAGCAAGATACAGCAGTGCTTGTTGCCCTACGCAGAAATGATCGCCATTTTATTCCCCCCCTCTGCACCGCTTAAGTTCTTGATGATGACACTAACTTCTGCAGGATCCTCCAAGTATGCGGTATGACTTTTTGTTTACTGTTTTGGTGGGGACAAGCCACTCTACTAGCTTCTGCTTGGTCTTTTCTACCACAGTAGCCCTCACTCCATGGACCAGGGAACCAATATAGCAATTCTGACAGTTGTGGAGTAACTGAATTATGCATTCTGTAACTGAGTAAATAACCACAGTGTGGTTTGGGGGACCCACTAAGCCCACCATGTGACAGAGCTTAGCCAAAATTTTACTGATCACCTGATGTCCATAAGCTTCTTCTATTCTGATTAGTGGCCCACAATGCAATGTTGGGTCTCTAGGAATTAGTGTCAATTCAGAGCCAAAGTCTAGCTATTTCTTCTCCTCTATTCCCAGTCACACTGGCAAATGAAAGCTAAAGAGAATAATTACAATACAAATTTTTGGCTGTGTTTTGCAGTTCTTCCTTGAAGGTACCTGGCCTCCCCCTTCATCCAAGGGACTTTATAAACTGGCTCAAGTCTGGTAACTATTCAAGGGACCACATCTCTGTTACCGTGATTCAAGTTAGACCTCTGTTCACAAAGCTTAGTGATTCTTTTGCTTATACATATCAAGTAAAACCTTACAAGCTTGTCCACCTATTTCAGTCCTAGAAACAATGGTCAATTAGCACGAAGTCATAGTTCAAACCATTCTGATCATTGCTTCCACTTTGCTTCATACTGTCATGCCTTTACTACTTCACCTCTGCTAATTCAGGGCCTCCGCTGGGCCTCTGCCACCCTGGAGTCCCATTGTTGAGGATTTGAGGAGTCCAGTTGAATTCAAGGAGTCCAGTTCAATGACAGCAGTTCCCAGTTGCATTCCTGGCCTACTGATAACAACTACCACAGAGGTCTTCAAAGGTACCCAGGGTCCCCTCATGAATGTATTTCTTGCTGCCTTGTTTAAAGAGTACACACAGTTAGGGGTGAGTAAGCAGATCTTACATGGTGAACCTACTTTACCATTCCTATCTCCCCTAAGCCTCTGGGTAGTGTCCCTTGCAGTGTACTGGGAAATTTCTAAAATTTCTGGCATTTCCATTTCATTTTGTCCAAGATATTTCTAGATCTGTGTTTTAGCCAACCAACAGGTATACTATTAGAGCCACTTCCTATAGCTTGAACTAATATACTAAACCTAGAATTTCTGCATGCTGTGCTCATATCAACAAATGTGACCAGACCAACATTACATTCCTTCCACCATGTTCCAACACTCTAAGGATCCACTTCCATAAATGTTCTCAGTTTCCTTCAATAACATTAATAAACTTGCAATTCTTCTGGTGTGTACTGTACTTTCTTCCTGTGTCACACTAAAGTATTCCCAAACTCCCTGGGGCCTGCCAGGACTTGGTTTGATTATAGAGTCCCCTCTATAACCAGTGGAGGTAGTTTCTTAAGATAACCAAAAGCCCTTTGCAAGGCCCTTACCTCAGGGGAGGATTTCATGGTTCCTTTAGACAAGGAGACACTAACATCCTCAGAAAGAGAAGAACCTAATGTTTCTTAAGATACGGAGAAAAGATTTTTCATAGTTCAAAGACAGTTTGGGGATACTTTAGTGATCATTACATTGAACACATCAGGAAAATTGCTAATTTCAATGGAGACAAAACATTGTGTAAGAAAAGAAAAACAATTGCTATATACTGTATGGTTCAATCATTCATAAAGTCATTACATTATAAAGGCTGGATATTGATCTTTCAAAAGTACAACAGAACTAAATGGGGAGGTGTTAGAATGTTATTAGAAGTGAAAGAACAATGTGTGAGAGAAAGGGCTACCTCACCTTCCATAGTAGGAAGTGAAAAATAATGCCTAAAATGAAAACATAGAGTAGCAATATAAGCATATCAACTAGAGTTATTGAGCTATACAGCAAAATAATTGGTTAAAATATTTGAATGTGCCTATGGGCAGAAGAAATATAGAGGACCCAGCCACTGCGGAACTGAAAATATTCCTGTTTTACTCTTCAACAGGTGCTTCTGATTCAATTGTTCTAAGATTGGCACTGGGCATCAGTATTTTTAAAAGACTTCACCCTCTCTTTAATATGCAGGTGACTTTAAGCTAGACGCAGGTATAGATTAGGCAGAAATAAAATACTGTAAATATGTCAATTCCCCTAGAGTTACACTTGGTTATTCTACATGAATGGATAGTTATGAGAAACTTGTAAGTTACCTTTTAAGGTTTTTTGGTTTGCCTTCCTAGAGAATCCCAGCTAGAGGCAGACTCCAATCAACAAGCCTATTCTGTACTCACACATGGGAAAGATCTGGGCTCAGCTCTAAGAGAAAACAATCATGATGGTGATACATGGTCTGTTCACAAGAGTATGACATCCTTTGAAGTGAGATGAGAAATTTACCGAAAGAGCCACAGCACTCCTTACATGTACGCCTTAAGAGATGTGCTAATAGAGGCTTCTAAGATTGAGAGGGGGAAAAAATCATACCTGTTTCTTAAGAAATTAGGGAAGGCTTCCCCAAAAAAGGTAGCATTTTGCCTTAAAGTACAGGTTAGATTGAAATACATTGAAATGGCAGAAAGAGAAAACGTTCACAAAAACTTTTTTAGCAAAGGCACCAAGCTGGGAAAACAGAGATTAACATGTGTGCATCCACAGTAATAAAACTTGACCATCAAATTTATAATAGAGTGAAGATGGGGAAGCAAGCAGTGGCTGATTTAAAACCAGACCATGGAGAAATAAATGGTTTTTTTTATTTTTGTTTTTCTATTTTTATTTTTCCACGAAAAAGATCCTTCTGAACAATACCATCAAATTATCCACCAGCCTAATTTTCCAGTAGGAATTTATATGGTAAGATTTTGGTAGTATTTTAATAGTACACCTACGTGGTATTGACCATGGCTGTTATGCCTCTCTCCTTAAAAGTTTTAGATCTTGTTTGAGTAAATCATGGCCCATACTTTTAAGATAAGTGGTCTAAAATATCTAAGTTTTTTTGGAAAAGAAGTCATTTGAAAAGGAATTTTTTTGCTTCCATAACACAGGCTTAGTTAAGCAATACTATAAATTCTTACACATGGTCCGTGATTCATTTTCAAGAACAGATTCTGAAATCAAGCATATTCTAGTGTGTTAGCATTCCAGAAGCAGTCTCCAAGCATCACACTTGGGAACAGGTTCTCCTGGGGTCCTGTAACCACCCAACCTGTTCACCTTACCTGATGCCTAGACAGAGCCAATTTATCAAGAAAGGGAAATTGTAATGCAGAAAAAAGTCATTCACGCAGAGTCAGCTGCGCAGGAGACCCGGAGTTTTGTTATTACTCAAATCAGTCTCCCTAAGCATTCAGGGATCAAAGTTTTTAAAGACAATTTGGTGGGTAGGGGCTCAGAAAGTGGGGAGTGCTGATTGGTTAGGTTGGAGATAGAATCATAGTGGGGGTTAAAGCGAAGTTTGCTTGGTGTCTTCTGTTCCTGGGTGGGATTACAGAACTGGTTGAGACCGATTAATAGTCTGGGTGGTGTCAGCAGATCCATCAAGTACGGGGTCTGCAAAATATTTCAAGTACTGATCTTAGGTTTTACAATAGTGATGTTATCCCCCAGCAGTAATTTGGGGAGATTCAGACTCTTGCAGCCAGAGGCTGCGTGACCCCTAAACCATTTCTACTCTTGTAGCTAATTTGTTAGTCCTACAAAGGCAGACTAGTCCCAAGGCAAGAAGGGGGTCTTTCCAGGAAAGGGCTATTATCAATTTTGTTTTAGGGTCAAGTCATAAACTGAATGCCTTACCAAGGTTAGTTCTGCCTATGCTCAGGAATGAACTAGGACAGCTTAAAAGTTAGAAGCAAGATGGGGTCGGTTAGGTCTGATCTCTTTCACGGTTATCATTTCCTCAGTTATAATTTTTGCAAAAGCAATTTCAGTCCCAGGTTGGGTTCATACGGGTTGGTACTCATGGCCTGATATGCCTCCAGAGCACGTGGCCCTCAGAGTCCAACAGTGAAGAAATATCACCTGTCGGGCTTCAATATCCCCTTCTCTATATCTCCTTTACTTCCAATCACAGTGTAAGATAAACCATCATTGGAGATTAATCATTTGAGATTTAAAATTTGTTTACATAGAGTGTTAGAACTAGAAAAAAAGTTAGTCCAGAGGTTCTCAAATTTGAAAAAAATTAGTATCACCTGGAAGAATGCTTGAAATGTAGATTCCTGGGCTCCTTTCCAATCCACTAAGAATCAGAATCTCAGGCTCTGTGGAGAGTGAGGCAACCCGTATTTTTTAGCAAGCTCTGATTGATTCTGATGTCACCAACTCAGTGTCTCTCTCAGAATATTCAAGAACTTCAATTCCTTCCTTATACAGATGAGGAACCAGAGACCCAAAAGTGTTGTTCCTGGACCAAACTGAGGGTCCAGCTGCTATTTCTCACAGGCCAGTAATGAGATGCAGATGAACTGGGGAGGAAGAAAGTTTTTATTTCTGTAACGGGTTACAGGGAGAAAGCCTGGAAATTATCACCAGACCAACTCAAAATTACAAAGTTTTCCAGAGCTTATATACTTTCTAAGCTATATGTCTACATGTAACTGTGCATTCATCTAAAGACATAAATGATTAACTTCCTTTAATCTGTAACTAAGGTCTGAGTCCTGAAGACCTTCCTCTGGAACCTCAGTCAATTTACTTAATCTAAATGCATCCAGGTGCTGAGGTGATTACCCTTATCTTGTCTGCTGCTAAATCACGGAGGTTTGAAGGGTTTCTTCAGATCCCCAATAAACTTGTTTCTGGAGACCTGGGAGGTTTCTTCAGACCCACAATAAAACTCGTTTAATCCTAAATAGGTCTTGTTAAGAATTCCTTCATTATTTTTTGTCACTCTTGAAGGCCCAGGAAAGACCTAGGCAAAACTCTTGACCGGCTTTTGTTATATCCCAGCCTTTGTATAGAGCACTGGCTTTTCATATCTAACTTAACCATTCAGTCAGTACTAAAGACTTGTTATGGAGGCCTGTGCTTGGCAAGACTTGGCCTTCCACAGTGTCGTTTGCCTGAGGCATTGTTATCAGGTTAATTGGTGTCAGACCCCAGATTTCTCACTTCCGAATAAGGATGCCCTAACCCTCGGCTTCTCTTTTAAATATTCAAAGTCCCTATTAAATTAGAATATCTGTTGGAGAAGTCTAATCTAAATCTTAGTCGGGAGGCATCTGAAAACAAAATTCTGAAGGTATAACCCTTGTCTGTAGTTTCCTTTACTTCCAGAATAGGCTCGGGAGGACTAGCAGCACAACGTCCTCAGGCTATGGAGCAGGTCCCTGAGTGAGCCAGAGCCCCCCTCAGCACAGCGGTGATGGAGGTGGCATCCAGCAGCCCCAGGACCAAACTGTTCCACTGCTGGTGGACATCAGAACCACCAGTGTGCCACGGCCCACATTTCCTGAACGTCTCTTGCACCCAGGCAGTGTCAGGGATGTCTTAGCCATAATGTATGCGCCAGAGCCTCTGACACTTCCCGAGGAGGGATGCTCCTCTATTTAAAAGATATTAGCAAGCTCTGCTTTAGCTTAACCGAAGAGCGTTAAGAGAAAGGATGGGGATTTCCAGTTAGGAGGATGCATTGCACCAATGCTCGGAGGGGTGTGTATGCAGCGTACAAAAGTATAACATGCTGTTCTCTGTACACACTTCCAAATCCCACCTAAAAGGGAGGTCCCTTGAATTGTTTTCCTAGAAGTGAGAATGATTAACAAAAGATTCTTTCATAGTCTCCTGCCATTTCCCTTTCTAACAAATGGCCCATGTTTAGCCCAGTGATTCGCAACCTTGGGGAAGGAAGAGATGTTTGCCTCCAGCGTATGTTTGGAGACAGTTTTGGTTGTCTGACAAGACAGCTTCAGGGATTGCTACCGGTATCTAACAGGTAGTGGCCAGGGATGCTGGTAAATAATAATCAACAATACAGCCCGTCCCACACAATAATGAATTATGTGGCCTAAAATGTCAATAGTTTCAAGGTTGAGAAATTTTAATTTAGACTAAAGTGACTGCTGAGGTTAGCGAAGCTGCCTGAGGACCCCAAAAGGTTAAAATTCTTTCATTTGTTAGGCAATCAATTGACTCAATTAAAGAGATTGATAACAAGAAATAAGAGATTTCTTCTCGCTCCACACTTTATCTCTAGATAGTCTCATCAATGTCAAAGCTTCAGTTATAACCTATAGGCTGTGAACCCACATATTTTTATCTTCTGTGAGTCACAGATTCATGTATTCAACTGTAGTTTTGACATCTCAATCTGATTGGGCATTCACACTCTCATATGTCCAGTCTGAATGTATCATCTTCCCCTACCTCACTTGCTCAGCATGCGCACCTACCTAGATGCTCAGGGTAAAGAGTTGAGAGCTTTTAACTTCTCCTTACCTTCACCCTTTCTTTGTATGCAGCCCACCCCCCAAGTACTGTCAAGTCAGTCTCTTAAGTGTCTATTTAAATCTTATTCTGCCCCCGCATCCCTCTAGACTGAAGTACAATCCTCTCTCTCCTGAACGGTTGCTGTAGCTCCCTAATCATCTTGATTTATATCAGCTCTGCCCCTTCCAGTCTACTCATCACACTACAACTACAGTGATGGTTTGAATGTGCGAAACTGATTGTGTTGCTCCCCTGCTTATAATTTTCTAATGTCCTCCATTGCTCCAAAGTCACAGATCAAAATTCTGCAGTCAGAAATTGTTTGACACCTGCCCACGTCACCAGACTATCCAGCACTATTTACTTCATCTCCCTATGTTATAGGCACTTCATCTTCTTTCTGTCCGACAAAAGCATCATCCTCCTTCCTGCCCAGTGCCTTCGTTCAGGCTGTGCCTTCTGCCCAGAGTGCTCTTTCTTCCCCTTTCCTTACTCCCCCACGCTACCCCCCATTTACCTGGTTATAGAATGTCCTTCTTCCAAGATACTGTAGTTTATAAGACACACCTTTTGTTTACAGCTTTCTAGAGAAAAAAATGCTATTCATTAAATATACATATAGCAACTGGAAATCCATATTACTCTTAAAAATCTTTAATTTGAAAAGATGTGATTCTTAGAATTAAATAAATATGCTTATAAACAGTTAAAAGTTAGTTGCTTGAACATGGTTTTAAACTATTTTATTGTTTTCCTTTTTATTGTAATTATAATCATACAATTTATTAGAATTTCTTTTTCTTTTTCTTTTTCTTTTTTTTTTTTTTTTTTTTTTTTGAGACAGAGTCTTACTCTGTTGCCAGGCTGCCAGGCTGGACTGCAGTGGTGCGATCTCGGCTCACTGCAACCTCCGCCTCCCAGGTTCAAGCGATTTTCCTGCCTCATCCTCCCAAGTAGCTGGACTACAGGCACGCGCCACCATGCCCAGCTAATTTTTGTATTTTTAGTAGAGATGCGGTTTTACCATGCTGGCCAAAATGGTCTTGATCTCTTGACCTTGTGATCCACCCACCTCAGCTTCCCAAAGTACTGGATTACAGGTGTGAGCCACCGTGCCCAGCCTCTTTTTTTTTTTTTTTTTTTTAAATAGTCTTGCTATGTTGCCCAGGCTGGAGTGCAGTGGCGTCATCTCAGCTCACGGCAACCCCCCACCTCCTGGGCTCAAGCAATTCTTCTGCCTCAGCCTCCAGAGTAGCTTGGACTACAGCCATGCGCCACCACACATAGCTAATTTTTGTATTTTTAGTAAAGATGGGGTTTTGCTATGTTGGCTAGGCTGGTCTTAAACTCCTGACCTCCACATCAGCACCCCAAAGTGCTGGAATTACAGGCGTGAGCCAGTATGCCCAACCCAGAATTCAAAATTTTAAAATGTCTCTCTCATCTATTAGAGTATGAGTTCTGGTAGATAGTGTTTACCATTAAATCCTTAGTACATGACACAGTATCGAGCACAAAGTCGATGTTAAGATTAATCAACATGTTCCAATCAGAATTGCTCCATTTCCCATTAGGTAATGTTCAAGCCAGGCTTGCGTGCCCACCCTGTGCTAGTTTCTATTGCCGTTATAACACATGGCCACAAATGTCATGGCTTAAAAGAAGGTACATTTATTCTCTCACAGTTCTGGAGATCAGAGGTTCAAAATCAGTTTCACTAGAGTAAAGCCAAGATGTCAGAAAAGCTGATTCCTTCTTGAGGCTTTAGGAGAGAATTCATCTTTTTGCTTGTTTTAGCTTCTAGTGGCTGCAAAGTTCCTTTGGCTGTTTAAAGTAACATCCAAGAGCTTGGGAAATAGGATGTGGACATATTTTGGCGGCGAGGGACACATTATTCAGCCTACCACTCACCCCTTTGTCAAAAAACAAAGATATGGAAGAGTTAGATCCAAATTGGAAAATGAAACATAGATGAAGAGGCATCACACGAGAATCAAGAGACCATGTTTTAGACCTAGTGTGGCTACTTCCTAGTGGTGAGATCCTTGGTAAACCCCTTCATTTCTTCAAGCCTCCTCTGAAAAGTGCTGGAGCAAAGCAGGTGACTTCTTCCCTTCTACGATCCTGGGCTCCTAGTGGTTATATACTAGAGTGTGATTTTATTCTGTCCTCGTGGCTTCACACGGCCCACATGGCTTCAGGAACACAAAAGAGGCGCAGAAAAAGGTTTCAAGATCCCATTACGTGCCACTGTGAATGAAAGAGAGTTTCTTGCTGCTTATTTTCCTCCAGGCCCCCATCACAGCCTGGTTTCAATTTTGGTGAGAAGGGAGACAGAGAAACAGATCATGTATGTAACATAACAAGCTCTGCATCCTTCCTCCTTTGTGGTTTCTTTAAATACCAACATAGAGTACCCTTTCTCAAAAAACCTAAAACTGGAATATCCCATCAAAGTTTAACTATTTATTACCTACTCACCCCTTAAAAAATAAAAGGAAAATAATAAAAGAGCTAAAATTATTATCCACTCATCTGACATGAATTATTACATTCTAGATAACTTTGTCATGAACAAATCTAAACAAAAAATATAGTCTTAGTCACTAGTTGATTGCACACTCACTTAGATTAAGAATTCCAGTCCGGGTGTGGTGGCTCACGCCTGTAATCCCAACTTTGGGAGGCCAAGGCAGGCAGATCACGAGGTCAAGAGATTGAGACCATCCTGGCCAACATGATGAAACCCATCTCTACTAAAAATACAAAAAAAAAAAAAAAAAAAAAAAAAAAATTAGCTGGGCGTGGTGGCACACACCTGTAGTCCTAGCTACTTGGGAAGCTAAGGCAGGAGAATCACATGAACCTGGGAGGCAGAGGTTGCAGTGAGCTGAGATCACGCCACTACCAACTGTACTCCAGCCTGGCAACAGAGCAAGACCCTGTCAAAAAAAAAAAAAAAAAAAAAGAATTCCAGAGAGGATCAAAATAGAGGACTTATGTCTTTCAGCCTATTTCAGTGCCTGGCAAGAGTAAGTGGCCAATGAATATGAGATGAATTGAATCAGGCACCTATAATTTTTTCATAAAGTATGAATATATACATGTAATTTGGAGTAGATCAAGTAGATATATTCCTAAGTGTGCTTAGAAGCACTAAGAGGCGGCTGTGTGTGTGGAATGGAGGTCATTGGTGTGAACATACCAAAAACTTAACAGCAGAGAGCTTTCAGGGTATGCCTCAGCTTTCCTTGTATTTCAATAGCCCCTTGAGATACTCAAAAAGAAAGAGAAATAGAGACAGAGATGAAGAGAGAAATTTTGATGAGGAAATAACTAGTTAAAAATAAAGTCAAAACTGAGTGTGAAAGTGAGGTTACTAAAAGATAAGAGTCGTCCACAGAAACAACTTGTGCTTTGGAAGGAATCCTCAGGGCAGGGGTGATCTGCTCCGAAAGAACTGATTAAAGGAAATGGTTGGTGTTTGGCAAGGTTTTTACTAAAGCCCAGACTCCCTCTAGTGGGCAGACAGAGCAGGGCAGCATCCGTACAGGGTGTGTGCTCTTCGGGGTTAAATGTTCTTTGGAATCAAGATTGTTCCTGTTTCCTTTTTTTCTTGTTTCTTTTTTCCTTTTTTCCCTTTCTTTCTTTTCTTCTTTCTTTTTCTTTCTTTCTCTTCCCTTTTTTCTAAGTGTTTCTTATCTCCTCAGCTTGAAAGTTGGATTCTCTTTATCTCTAAAGCTGGGAGTTCTGTAGTGCTCCAGCAGCGAGGACAATTATGCTTAAGCTACTTTCGTTTCAGTTTAGTCCCAGACCCAGAGAAAAACATTTCAAATTTTTAAAGTAAATCCTTAAAAGTGTAATTTACACCAGAGCAATTGACCTGGCATTTACATAGACTGCAGCTTGAGAAGTAATTCAAATGCTTTTCACTCATTCCCTTGGAAAAGTTCTTAGAATGTACTTCCATTAATCTGAAAAGCACGTGAAAAAAAGTTCTGATCCTAACCGTAGTGGAAATAGGGGGGCTGATGGTTCACGATCAGCCCAGTGGTATCTTTTCTATCTGCATCTAGGTAAAGAGACCGTGGGCTGTATGTGATCAAACAATTTGTTCAAGGGCTTTGGGCCTAGGGCATTTAATTACTGTGACATAGGCCCACCACTTACTTGCTCTGTTTTTGTGTCAAGTCTCAGAATACATTAAAGTAGGGACAACCCCTGAACCCAGACTCTGCCGTGTGAAGCCCGTTTGAACATCCTGAGAATCGCAGACACGACATAAGTGGTCAGCTAATTAATGAGAGGAGGCGGAGCTGTCCTTTGTGTATCCAATAAGTACACATCATCTGACTTAAGCATGAAAAGAGGCCACTGTCATTACTTTTAGGAAGGAAAATAAGCAGGATATCGCATATTTTTAGAACCATTCCTCACCAAATGGAGTAATTTCAGTGATAAAGTGGGAGTGAAAAAGAAGAAAAAAACCTTCTAATCATAATGTTTTGGAATAAGAAAGAAAGAGGAAACGCACGTCAAAGCCCACTTTCTCCTGCAGGTGTAAAATAAAGGGTTAAGACTGCTTCCTGTTGAAACTTTGGGGAGGAAAACGGAAGCTGGCGTGTGGGCTTTGCTGGCAGCCCAGCTCTCCCTCGCGGCGCGGGCGCGGCTGGGTTCAGCACCTCGGAAAGCGCCTCTCCCGGCGCCCCAGGATTACGCATGCTCCTTGGGTCCCGCCGCCGCAGCCGTACAAGTGCCACTGTAACTGGTGGGCGCCGCTGGCAACCCACCCGGAGTTGACAACCGCGGAGAGACGCAGACACCCACTGACCTCCAGGCAGCAGAGCCAGGTGGACAGAACCCTAGGATCTCTTTCTCTCCAAAGACGGAAACCTCGTCTAAGCAGTCCCGGAGGAAACGGCCAAAGGTATTTGAAAGAGATCGAGCGGCCCCAAATCGCACCGTTGAGCGGCTGGGTGAGTTATGCGCCAGTTCCCCCAGTGACCGTGGGACACGGAGAGGGGAAGTCTGCGTTGTACATAAGAACCTAGGGACTCCGAGCTTGGCCTGAGAACCCTTGGACGCCCAGTACTTGCCTTTGGGGCTGCGCTCCTCAACTCTGCTCCAAAGCAGCCGCCGAGCTCAACTCCTGAGTCCAAGGTGGTTGGTTCGCTATGCGCCAGGACGCGCTTAGTACCCAGTTCCTGAGCTCTATCTTCAGCAGCTACTTTTAAAGCTCCCGCGCACGCCCCGCAGGCTAGCTAGCCTGGGAACAAAATCGGGCAAACCGTGTTCTCTTAGGTCTTGTCCCCCGGAACATGACCTAGAGGTACCTGCGCATGCAGATGGCCGATGCAGCCGCGATAGCCACCATGAATAAGGCGGAAGGCGGGGACAGGCTAGCAGAACTCGACAGTCTGGTCCCGGACCTTCTGGAGGCGGCCAACACGAGTGGTAACGGGTCGCTGCAGGTTCCGGACTTGTGGCGGGAGCTGGGGCTGGAGTTGCCAGACGGCGCGGCGCCAGGACATCCCCCGGGCAGCGGTGGGGCAGAGAGCGCGGACACCGAGGCCCGGGTGCGGATCCTCATCAGCGTGGTGTACTGGGTGGTGTGCGCCCTGGGGTTGGCGGGCAACCTGCTGGTGCTCTACCTGATGAAGAGCAAGCAGGGCTGGCGCAAGTCCTCTATCAACCTTTTCGTCACCAACCTGGCGCTGACGGACTTTCAATTTGTGCTCACCCTGCCTTTCTGGGCGGTGGAGAACGCACTTGACTTCAAATGGCCCTTTGGCAAGGCCATGTGTAAGATCGTGTCCATGGTGACGTCCATGAACATGTACGCCAGCGTCTTCTTTCTCACTGCCATGAGTGTGGCGCGCTACCACTCGGTGGCCTCGGCTCTGAAGAGCCACCGGACCCGAGGACACGGCCGGAGGGACTGCTGCGGCCGGAGCCTGGGGAACAGCTGCTGCGTCTCGGCCAAGGCGCTGTGCGTGTGGATCTGGGCTTCGTCCGCGCTGGCCTCTCTGCCCAGTGCCATTTTCTCCACCACGGTCAAGGTGATGGGCGAAGAGCTGTGCCTGGTGCGCTTCCCGGACAAGTTGCTGGGCCGCGATAGGCAGTTCTGGCTGGGCCTCTACCATTCGCAAAAGGTGCTGCTGGGCTTCATGCTACCGCTGGCTATCATTAGCTTGTGCTACCTGCTGCTGGTGCGCTTCATCTCCGACCGCCGCGTGGCGGGGACTGAAGGAGGGACGGCAGTAGCTGGCGGAGGCCCGGCTGGAGCCAGTGCCCGGAGACGGTCGAAAGTCACCAAGTCAGTGACCTTCGTTGTCCTGTCCTTCTTCCTGTGTTGGCTGCCCAACCAGGCGCTCACCACTTGGAGCATCCTCATCAAGTTCAACGCCGTGCCCTTCAGCCAGGAGTATTTCCTGTGTCAGGTATACGCGTTCCCCTGTGAGCGTGTGCCTGGCGCACTCCAACAGCTGTCTCAACCCCATCCTCTACTGCCTCGTGCGCCGCGAGTTCCGCAAAGCGCTCAAGAGCCTGCTGTGGCGCATCGCGTCTCCTTCACTCATCAGCATGCGCGCCTTCACTGGCACTACGAAGCCGGAGCCCGAGGATCAGGGGCTGCAGGCCCTGGCGCCGCTCCACGCGGCCACGGAGCCGGACCTGCTCTACTACCCCCCTGGCGTCGTGGTCTACAGCGGGGGCCGCTACGACCTGCTGCCCAGCAGCTCTGCCTACTGAGTTCCAGGGCGCGCTGTCGGGGCAAGGTGGCCTTCCCCGGGTGAACAGATTAAGGAAGGCTGCGTGGGGGGGGCCATTTAAGCAGTAGGTGGGAGGAGGATGGGCAGAGCACGGAGGAGCAGCCTGTGTATAGGCGGGAGAACCTTCTCTGGATAGGGGATGCTTTGAAATCAGGTAGAGAGAGGAAGCTGGCAAAGGGGCAGAGACGAGCCCCACGGCCCGGACCTTCAACCTCCGTTCCGCACCCCACAGCCTCTCCTTACTTACTCTGCCCACGCTGGGCAGTGTGGGGGCGCCCAGAAGCGGAGAGAAGCAGCAAAAATGTAGAGAAATTGGCACAGGGAGCGGGGCTTAGCCAAATGATGGGCAGACAATTGTGCCCGTTTATTCCAGCGACTTCTGCGGAGAGGGCAGCCGCTGCCACAAACTCTCCTTTGCTACTTGGCTAACGAGACTGCAGCAGCGCCAAGGTCCTGCTTGCTGCCGGGCTGCCCCAGTAATCTAGAGTTGGGAGGCAAGAACGTTTTTGGAGTTAAGAAAAAGAACTGACCCTTCTGGTCCGTCCCCAGGACAAACGACAAAGGAAAGTCACCTCCCATGGAGTCGTTGTACCCATTGCCATTCCGGACTGGGCTAGCAGGAACATACTGAGCCGGACCTAGCTGCACAGCCCCGGAGCACAAACGTTAACAGGGGGGATAACACCTGTCACGAGCTTGGGAGAGCGATTCTCTGGGGAGTGGCGTCACTGCCAGAAGGAGTGGACACAGTGTGGTTAGAATGGCTGGATAGGGAAACTTCTTCAGGCTGCTGCCTGGAAAGGTAAAGGGGGCTCATACGCTCACTTGGTAGCAGAGTTGGAAGTGGCGCGCTGGAAGCCCGGGCGCTCCATTTCTTCTGAGAGCAGCTTGGGTGCCTGTAGGCACTCTGGTCTGTGTGCTGCCGGTGAGCTGGGCCCAGGAACATCTTGAATAGCTCTACTGGGAGGAGTGGGGGCACTTCTGCAGTTCCTCCTTTCCCATGCTTTGAGAATCAAGCTGTCCCTTTGATTGAGGCTCTGGACCTGCGAGTAGAGGGATGGTTCAGTATTTTTTGTTTGTTTGTTGGTGTTGTTTTGTTTTGGGGGGGGGTAGGCTTAGATAGAAGAGCAAGAAATGCCGCAGAAACGTGCAAGGGGAATGGCGGCGGCGGGGTGGCAGAGCGTGGAATCATGGAAACCAAATTCCTAGAAGCTGGGTCAGATCTTTCAAAAGGAGGTGTGGGGTAGGAAAGAAAATAGAAGGTTCATGTACTCCGTCCTAAAGGGAGCAGAGTACTGGAGAAAAACCAGAATTTCAGGTGTGGGCTTCTTTATTGCTTATATTATTGACAAGAGAAGGTAGGAAATAGAAATTCCCATCAGACAGTACCATCACCAATTTCCATTTATTCTAAAGAGTACTTTACATAGTGAGCATGCATGACAAATTCTTCCCCCAGCCTCCAGACAGTTTATGGAGCTGTCTCTGAAGACACAGTTCTCAGGTCGACTCTGTTCTTGTCACAGCAGTTTAAGGTGTTAAAACCCTCACAATGTCCTTTCTTGAGGCTCTTCTGAGAACTGAAATCAAACATCCGTCTACCCACCCATCTGCCGGCTTTGATAGAGGTACTGCTGCTCTTTTTGGCAACCTAATTTGGGGTCAAGAAACCAATGATGCAGGCACCCACTGGGGTGGTTAATTTAATATAATAAACAGCCATTCATAAAACAGGTCTGTTTAAAGAGCCTCTTGAAGAGAATTGTTTAGTAATGTTGTTGAAAGTTTTCTGTAGTATCTGAGATTCAGGACTCAAAATGTGAGATCCGCAACTCCCACCTTCCTTGCCCTGCCTTCTGTGATTGTAAAACACAGTGCAGTGACTAAACACGCATGCCTTCCCACAAAAGCAAAAGTTGCCAGTCTCGATCCTGAGCAATCTTGAGAAGTCAGCTTTCTTAGAAACAGAATGGTGTGTTTGTTTTGAAGTAGCCCATTTTCTTCTTCACCCTTTGGGAAGAACATTTATTGATACTGATATTGAATAGCAATTGGACTAACAGAGACTGAAACGAAGCTCCACAAAAGTTTCCCAAATACAAAATCCATGAAAAAGTAAACATAGGAAAGAGCTAACAGGAGCATGGTAGCAGATCCATCTATAACACTGATAATAGACTCCTACTGAGAAAGTCTTATCAAAGCACCTTGCCATTTCAATTTTAACAATAAAATAATGTGTGGGTAGCTCAGAATTTTTAGGAAAGGGTGTTGAAGTATGTACATCTGTGACTATGGACACTAGAAAAACAGAAGAGAAGGAGCTGAAGGAATGGTCTTTAAAAAGAAAAAAACAACCTCTGTAAAAAGGGTGACTTTGTCCAAATCCCAAGCTCAGGGCTTCTGAGAACATGGCAGGAGGGATCAAAGATCACGACTTTGGTCTACCACAAGGACAAAGGGTCACCAAGGAAATGCTCAGATCAATTGTAATCAACAATTACTTTTTGAGCGCCTGTTGTGTGCCAACCCCTGTGTGGGGTGCTGAGGTCATGTACATGAAACAGAGAAATTTCTGACTTCCACATGTAAAAGGACAGACA
Source organism: Ateles fusciceps (assembly GCA_036589455.1). Classification (NCBI taxonomy): domain Eukaryota; kingdom Metazoa; phylum Chordata; class Mammalia; order Primates; family Atelidae; genus Ateles; species Ateles fusciceps. The sequence continues at coordinate 8,946,613 of JAZHEH010000572.1, read as the reverse complement.
GCCATGAGCACAAGCAAGATAAGATAGCTGAATGCCAAAATAATGCTGAAAGAAAAACACAGGAAGGAAAGGTTGATCCTGCTAGGAGATCAGACTTCCTGGCCAAAATAATATTTGAGATAAGCCGAGATACATGGGCACAATCTAGGCAGAATGGCAAGGGTGGACTGGGAGGTAGAGAAGATATTCAAAGCTCATAAAATGTGGTGACTAAAAGCTTTGATGCTGGAATGTCAGATGCTTGGTGGGGGAAGCAGGAAGCAAAGTAGTAGGGATTCTCTTTCTCCTGCAGGATTTCCCAAGATTTCTGTTGAGAGTATGCGCCCTTGTACTAGCTTTGTGTGTCTGGGGAAAGGAAATTTCTTTTGCCAGAAAGAATATGTCATTGATATACTGAGAACAAATACTTAGATACCCAAATGTGGTGGAAAGCTTTTAAATTTTGATTATATTTATTCATTTAAACCTCAAAGGAGTTGAGTTCAATGAGCATTTGCATATTTGTATGTGTGTGTATGCATGCATGCACACACATGTACCCTGTGGTTCATAAGGGATTACTACATTTGACTTCTTGGGGGTTTAATAAGATGACCCTCAGCTATGGGCCACCTTTCCAGCTGGCCCGTCTATTCATTTCCAAATCTTCACACATGAAAACAGTTCTTGGAGAAATGGGCAGAAAATAAACACTGAACCCTGGAGAGGATTCCATTTCTAAACCTTGCAGAGATCAAGTACAGGTAGGGGGAAGCAAGAGAGATGGCTTGTTGCTGTGTCTTTTCTAATGATAAGAGCTATGTGCCACGAGGTCCTCTGAGCATTTACTCATCCTCATCCCACACAATGGGGTTGGGAGCAGGTGTTTTCCCTAATGGCTTCTCTAAGTGAGTCATTAACCTATTTCTCCAGGATGGATGACGGCAGGGGGCTGAAAGGGTGGAGTAGAGAAGGGGTAGCTTTGCATATATTCTATGAAAAGAATAAGATTATTTTATTTGGGAGTGAATGTACTAATAGAATACAAGAGGACCTGATTGGGAAGCAGAAAATGAGAAGAGACCCATGTGGAGAGGAAGGGAGCAAGCCTTGGAGGGTGATAAGTAAAACAGCATGCTCAAACCTGAGAAGACAGCCTCACTGGGTGTGGAAAACACCAGAGATTTGAGAGAATGGGACACACTGCAGGAGTCTGGATATGAAAGCCACATGTCCTGCAGCTGACGAGCATGGCGTGGGAAGAACTGGCCACTTTAGCATAAGCCCCTCCATTGTTTCCCCTGACATACACACCAGAAGTGGCCAGATTCACGGGGGCATTTCCAATGCCCTGCTCCACACCCCTAGCACTGCCTCAGTCACAGCTGCAAGAACCAAGTAGCAGCAGAGGGTGGACTCTTTAAAGGCAAAGGAGGCAGTCATAGAATTGAAGCAACAAAGTGGAAGCCCAAGCAGCAGCAGGAGGAAGAGAGTGTGTGTGAGATATCAGGGATGCCACTGCCTTTTGAGACCTTGGAGAGATTAGGAAGGAGAAGGAGGCTGCAGCACAGAATGACAACAAATGGCTCTGTGCTCCTAGGCTGGCCGACTTCAGTAGGTACTGCCCTTAGACCTGGGCAGCCAGGGCCGCTGGTCTGGGTGTCATGATTAGAGGACCCTGTTCTGCCCCTGCCCCTTTCCACATAGCAAGGAGTTCACAGGGCCTCCTGGAGCCTGTGCCTACCCAATATTCTCACCTGCTAGATTATGCTTCCGTAGCTAGACCTTGGATTCCTTGTCCAAATGGCCCTGAGTCTATTTACAAGGAATCTATGGGTCCTTTCTTGAGTCCATCCTCCAGAGCAAAGTCCATGCTGCTGACCTGTCCACCCTTAGGTGGTTAAGGGTGGCCATTTGTAGAAGCGGTAGAGGGTGGAGGCAGGTGGAAGGCTACAGATGTGGAGCAGAGAGAAGAGTGGGGAAGCAGAGAAGAGGGATGGGCTGTGGACCACATGCCTCCATTCATGCTCTTGCTCTGGACCTTGCAGATGTGAGCAGCTGGATGAAGGAGGACCCAAAGCCCAGCAAAAAAGAATCAGAGCAGGCCTGCTCTTCTCAGGAGGCTACAGATGAGCCGACACTGCAGGGGCCTGGCCATGCTACGGAATCCACTCATTCTCCTAGACACTGGACACACAGAAGCAACACCCCAAATCCCAAATGTCCCAGTTCTAAAAAGCAGCTCATTTCCCTTCTCCACATTCCCTTCCAGCACCAAAGATTTTGGTCAGTTACAAATTGAGCTGAGACAATAGCTACTCTACCAGACCCTAGATCAAGTAGGAAGAGAAACCACCCAATTCTTCTAAACTTCTAAAAGTGTGGGCAGATCTCTATTCTGCACTGGTCAGTCACATTCAGGGTTGGGTAGGCAAATACTTAAGACTGGGGTAGATCTAGTGGGGACAGGACAGTGAGCCTTTAACAGTAGTGACAATTGCTAGCTCCGATTAAATGCCAGACACCAGGCTAAGTGCTGTCCATACAGAAAGCAGCAGAACCAAAGTGGCTGGGTTCAAAGCCCAGCTCTGTCACTTAAGAATTGTGTGGTTTCAGACAAGTTATATCTTTCTGCCTCCATTTCTTCATCTAAAAAATGGAGATTGGTAACAGCACTCACATCCACAATTGCTGTGTTAACGTTAAAACATTTAGAATAGTGGTAAGGACTCCATAAATATCATGGTTTGTGTTTTGTTGTTTGTTTTTTGTTTGTTTTGAGACCAGAACTCGCTTTGTCTCCCAGGGTGAAGTGCAGTGGCACAATCATAGCTCACTACAGCCTCGGTCACCCAGGCTCAAGCAATTCTCCCACCTCAGCTTCTCCAACAATTGAGACTACAGGCATGCACCACTATGCCCAGATAATTTTTAAAATATTTTTTGTAGAGAGAGGGTCTCCCTATGTTTCCCAGGCTTTTCTCAAACTCCTGGCCTCAAGTTCTGGGATTATAGGTATGAGCCACCGTGCCTGAACCAATGTTATATATTATTAATCATCACAACTCTCTGAGATAGCAATTCTCATCTCAAATGTGTAAGTGAGCAACTGTGCCTTGGGGGAAATTACATAGTTTGCTGCTGAGTGGCAAAGCCAGGATTCAAAACCAGCTTATTCCAAAACATGATTTTTATTAAACCATGCTGTCCCTCAAGGTGGCTGAAAACCTCACCATGGGGAAAGCAGTTAAAGGAGTATGGTTAAGAAAACTGCTTAGCTTGGAGAAGAGAAGATCATAGGAGAAACAGGGGGCTGTTTTTTCCAAAGACTTTCATGTCGAATCCAGAGGACAAAACAAGGGTGTAGAGTAGAGAGAAATATTTTTACTGTGTCTATGAAATGAATTATTTTAAAGTGATGAATCCTCCAGCATGAGATGTTCGAGTAGACTTGTCAGGGGTATCATAAAGTAATAGGAATTATGAGCAAATTAAATATGAATAAATTAATATCAGAGAAAAAATTACTAGTAATATTTTGAATATTTGTGAATTTGATGAAATATATGACTCCCCGGTTGGGCATGGTGGCTCATGCCTGTAATCCCAGCACTTTGGGAGGCCAAGTCAGGCGAATCACCTGAGGTCAAGAGTTCGAGACCAGCCTGACCAACATGGAGAAACCCCATCTCTACTAAAAATACAAAGTTAGCCGGGCATGGTGCTGCATACCTGTAATCTCAGCTACTCAGGAGGCTGAAGCAGGAGAATCACTTGAACCCAGGAGGCGGAGGTTGCAGTGAACCGAGATCATGACATTGCACTCCAGCCTGGGCAAGAAAAGCGAAACTCCATCTCAAAAAAAAAAAAAAAATGTATATATATATATATATATATATATATATATATATGTATATGACTCCCCAGTATACATGGACCCCTGGCAAAAAATCAAATCAAATCACATCACTTCATAGAACATATCCAAGCACTGTGTGTGGAATTAGTCTGCTTCTCAGGCCTCAGCAAGGCCTGGAATGCCCTGTGGAAAGCAGCTCCTGCCTGTCCCACCCCTGCACCAAGATGCAATAAGGAAGGCGTGTGTAGGTGCTACCACCCACACTTACCCCTTGCCACCAATGCATGGAGGCATAGCCCAGGCAAAGGTTGCCTGAAATATGGAGACTGTTGTGCAGAGGATTGGTTGAAAGTGAGAAGTGGGCAGATACCGTGGCTGAAATCACAATACTGGGTGTCCAATGGACAGACCCTAAGAATCAGAGCTGCAACTTCCTGCCATGTGCTTCACTGTGTCTGAGGTTAGGGTCATTGTCTCTCTTTGACCTAATCCACGTATCTAACAAAGAGAGCCACAAAGCAACAGCCTATCAGTGCCACCGCAGACGCTGTGATCACCACAATGACGACACTCCCAGCTGTGTTGACCAGAAAGCCCAGGCCACCTCCGACCAGGATCTGAGCCAGCTGCACCATGCAGGTGAGGGTGGCGCAGTCCACGCCCTTCCCTCTCACGCTGTTGTCTGGGTCCCCTCCTGGGACTTGCTGCCTCTGCAAAAAAAAGCACAGGAACACCATTTGACCCACAAGGAACTATCATTTAGGGCACAGGTCAGCAAACTTTTTCTGTGACCAGGCAGATAGTAAATACCTTTGGCTTTGTGGATTTTACGGCCCTGGTCATAACCACTCAACTCTGCCCTTGTAGTGCAAATGTAGGGGCAATGGGGAGCTGGGTTGGGATTCCAATATGTATTGATGGATATTAGCATTTGATTTCATGTAATTTTCATGAATTGGCAATGCGGAACTGAACTGAATATTGATAGGCACCAGCATTTGATTTCATGTAATTTTCGCATGTCACAAACTATTATGCTTCTTTTAAATTTGTTTTCAATCATTTAAACATTAAAAAGGAACTCTTAGCTCACGGACTGTACAAAAACAAGCGGCGGGCCAAAATCAATACAACGTAGTGGATACTCAATAAATATCCCATTGTTTTTCTTTCTTAGTGTTAAAAATTCAAACATTTTGAGAAGGATGTTGAATTGCCGCCATACTTAAGAGAAGCAACTTTTAAAAGCATTTCAATCTTTCAACATATGGTTGCTACTTGATTAACATAATAATGTTTGGTTAATGTTGATAATTGGTCTGAACTGGTTGATAACTTTGCCATTTGTTGGGTATCTCTTATGTGCTGGGCCTGTACACATTTTTTTACATGTTACTTTATTTCAACCTCGCCACCTCCCTAGATACACATGTTATTATCATTACCTCCAGGGTAACAATTATAATGCTAGCTATCATATTTTGAGTCTTTGTCAGGTGCTAGGTGGCACTATGCTAAGCACATCCATTATCTTGTTAACTTTTCTATAAGCTGTATAACATTCTTTCCATTCGCCTCATGAGGAAACTGAGGCTCTGCGAGTTCAAATGATGATTTCCTACACTATTAGGCCAAAAAAACCAGCATTTTGCTGAAAAATGCATATTATCCTTTGACTAAGAAAAAAATAAGAAAATTGATTTACATTTGCTTGGTTTTTATTTAAAAATGCTGGAGAGATTAACAAAAAACTAATAAGAGTGGTAACACATTGGGGTTGGAGGGAGATAGTAAATGTAAAGGGAGCACACAGTGTCCGCTTTTGTATATCATTGTGAATATATCATCTCACCTAAAAATGAACTCATTCTAAGTGCTACCTAATAAACAAATAAATAACATCCCCAGTGTTACGCAGCTTCCAAGTGGAAGAGGCAGGATTTGAATCCAGGTCTCTCTGAGTCTGAAGTGTAGGTTTTTTTGCCTCAGTACCATGTAACACTCTCTTTGGAGGGACAGATTTTTACGATGACTATCCCATTAACAGCAACATCCCCGTCATGCATTGAAACCTTGGTGACAATGTTTGCCAGGGGGATGAGGACAGTCACGACTCTTGTTTGAAAGGTTTTTACTCCTGGTGTGGCTCTGCCCTGCTGCCAGATCAAATGATGAAAAAGATGGCCAGAATTATAGTCCCATGGATATGTGTTCGGTGTTTTGCAGTTTCATGCTGAGCTGGATTAAACTTATCTCTGTAGCTTTTACATCATTGCTCCAGTTAAGGAACTGTATGACTATTTTCATGGGAAGAAAGTTGCAAGTGTTGATAAGAAGAGGTGGTAATTTTAGAGTGGAAGTACCAACTCTGTTATAAGCACTGTTTGGGCTCTTGTTCACTAGTTGAGTTCCAAGGTTTAAACGGAGCACATCCCATTCAGGGTAGCAAAGTGGGAATTGCCACCCGTGATTCCAGCTTTCCTTCTTGCACATGAGATCTGGTCTGGACTCCCTCACCTAGGACTTTCCTACCCTAGACAAATAACCCCAAGGAATTCCACCATGCATCTCTGTAGATTGGGAGTAGGGAACCCTTATTGTGGATATCCAGAAATGCTGCAGGTGCACCAGAGAGACCTATGAGACAGTTATAGAAGATCTGAGTCCCCCTTTTTTGTCTCTGTGTAATTGTGGGCTGGTTTCTCAGCCTCACGGAACCTTCTTTTTCTAATCAGAAAAATGGGAGTAACACTCCTTGCCCTGCATCTCCCTAAGTGCGCAGGGGTTGAGAGTAAGGAGGACGGGAGAGCTGGGCTGGGCTGGGCTCGGCTGGTGGGCACGCCTGTACCAGATCATGGTTGCAGTTGGTTGGGCATTTTACTGCTGCTGTTTCAACAACCCTCTTTTCCATCTCTGCTCTACACATTGCTACCAAATCCTTCCCAGCCTTCAGATGAGTCTGGATGTTACCCAAGACAGAGGTTTAATGACAACACACCTCCTTTTCTTCCTCTCGGTGGTACTCCGTAATGAGGTTAAAGGGCACGGTGTACAGGGTGCTGGACATTACACCAAACAGGCTGCACAGGACCAGGGTGGAGTAGACATTTGGGAAGAGCCCAATAAATCCTGTCCCCAGGCCAAACAGCAAATATCCCATGAAGTAAAGCCCCTTTAATCCAATGTAGGATACCAAAACTTTCTGAAAGTCTGTGGGAAGAAGAGAAGGAAAAATTACAGCTGGCAGTGCCTCACAACATTTAATAATTTTAGACAATCCTTTCTTCTGAACATTTACTTTTTTAGACTTCCTTTGATGATGAGTCAGCAACAAAAGAATCCCCTTATCTGTGGGTTGAAAACAGCTGGCTTTTGGAACCACTTTTAAGACCTCTTCATAAAGGACAGCTTGAAATTGCCTTGCTAGGCTGATTTCTTTTTCTACCAAGAAGGGTCTGGCACTGTTTAGCAGACAGCTGGATAGCAAAAAGAAGCAGGAGAGGAGGTAGAAAAGCTAACCTTAACTATGGGGCCCTGGGGCTGCAAGAAAAGTGTGGGTTATTCTGACTCAGGTGGGCTGTGGCCCCATAGAACCAAAACAACAACACAGGCCTATCTTGGCCCTAGGACCCAAAGTCAGGTTGGAGAAAATTGAAACAACCAGAATTTACAGGATGATCTAAGTCATTCATGATTTCTTAGTCCCCATCTGAACGGAGTCTGCACACCTGAGAAGGAGGTAAGGCATGTGCAATTATCTGAAGACACTTTCCCCTACTTGCCAGTTCTTCCCAGGCTGGTAAGGGGCTCCCACAGCACCCATCATCTCCCCATCGCTGGTTCCCTAACTCTTGGTAAACAAGTTCCTTGACTTCTCAACACCCCAGCTTCCTCATCTGAAAACTGGGAATAATAAAACTCTCTTTTGGGGTGTTGCCAGGATCAAGTGAGATGAAGTGTCTATGAAATCACCTAGCCCAATGCCTAGCATGTAGAAAACATCCAATTAATGTGGCTAGTGCTATTGCAAAAAAGACAGGCTGAGCTGGAGATGGTTGTCCCTTAACTGGGTTCCTCTTCCAGCAGGTCAACTTGGCTTGCTCATATTGGTACAGTGGTAGGGCTAATTTTTAAAAATAAAAAACTCTGCTTTAAACATTTTACAAGACTTTTCACAATGGCAAGAAAAAATACCTAAATTTTTTTATCTTCCTTTCTTAATCAGTTGTTTTTAATCCACACATTCCTCATCTTTCCCCTGCCCCATTCTCCCGGAACACGTGAATCAGGGGATAAATAACAGATACTTGAAATGTGGCTATTCAAGAATGAAATTTTCCATATCTATTAATATAATTATTGGACTTACACTTTGTAGACAAGCAACCTTATTTGTAGTATATTCTAATCAATTATGAAACTAAACACTGTCTCACATTGTCTGATGGAAGACAAAGCTCTGGAAATGAAAAGTGGGCAACATTGTTTCCTCTATTAAACTTATACCATGCCTGGAGGACTGTTGTTAAGGTTGAGAATTAAAAAAAAAAAAAATGAGAATAAGGCTATATCAGTTTCTGTTTACTTAATAATTATGTTTATGCAGAAAATATAATCTAAGATGCCTCAGTACCTAAAAGATACTATCAGTACCCATCAGGGAAATGCTCTTATCCAAGTGTGTATGTCAGCGGAGGAGAAGGTAAAGAGGTATTTGGAAACTTAAGTAATTTCAGTACAGACTGAAAGTCTGGCAAAGAATACTTTATTCACAAAAAGAATTCAATGAACTTCAAGGCCAACCTTGCATTGCCCTCTGATGGGTCTGATACACAGTGGTGGTCATATCCTCATACAATGCTTCTCTTCAGGACTGGAGGGAAATGTGATAGATTTAAGCACCAGCTATGACTAGTAGTGTATGATATTATGGTATGAACAATTGGCCATATCTTAGTACTCAGTGTTGTTATTCTAACTGGTATACGTGTACCTGCTATATACAAAAGGAGCTTGGAAACGAGTGCCTATCAGCATTCTCCACCTCAGCAGCTAGATTGTCCTGCCAACCTCCATGTGGATAGAAACTCTGAATCTGCTCCTGATGTTATGTGATGAGTTCAAAATAGAGGGTAATATAGTGAGCTCTGGAAGTAAAGGAAATGATTGATTCTGCCCTGGTGGGTTGAGGGGATGAACCCAGCTTAAATATTTCTTCCTCAATGAAATCATTCAAGTTTTCAAGAAAACTTGATTTCATTGAGGAAGTAATATTTAAGCTGGGTCTAAAAACGTTATTAGAAGTTGTATAGTTGGGGAAGTAGAAAGAGCAGTTCAGGTAGAGAAACTAAAAGCAGCAGCAAATATTCAGAGATGAGAAAGTCTGCATAGTGAGTCATTGAGGGTAATTAATTGATACGGGAGTGAAAAAGGGCAAAGTATGAACTAGGCCAAACTGTGAAAAGCTCAGAAATTTGACTTTATCTTATAGGCACGGAGAGGCCCTAAAATCCTTGAGCAGAGCTGGCTGGTATTTTATAAATAAAATGTTGATTGAATTCACAATGGTAGGGATCCCACAGATTTATACATTAATAAAACTTTGGAAAACTATTCAACTACTAATTTATTTTGTAACTGGAAAGGCTTTTAACTAGAAGGGACCTAAAAATGACATGCTTTGAAGTTTCAAATGCCATAAAATTTATGCAGACAAGATTAATGGAATGGTATCTAATAGGGGTTTCTTGAGGAAAAAGAAGTTTAGATGGACACATTTTTTTTCTTACAAAGATGAGGGTAGGGCTGGATGTAGTGCCTCATGCCTGTAATCTCAGCACTTTGGGAGGCTGAAACAGGTGGTTCACTTGAGCCCAGGAGATCAAGACCAGCCTGAGCAATGTAAGGAGACCCCGTCCTATGAAAAAAATTTAAATATTAATAAGCCAGGCACAGTGGCATGTGCTTGTGGTCCCGGGTACTCAGGAGGTTGAAGCTTGCTTGAGCCCAGAAGGCTGAGGCTGCAGTGAGCCATGATCACGCCACTGCACACCAGCCCGGGTGGCAGAGTGAGACCTTGTCTTAAAAAAGAAGAAAAACAAATAAAAAAAAAAGAATGAGGGTAGTAGTAAATAGTCCTCTCAGCCCATGAAATCACAAAGGACTTAAGATGGATAATTTACTAAACCCTTTTAATCTAACATTCTTTTATTCTATTTTAAGTGCTTGCAATCCTCCTGGAATTTTTCTTATTTCACACACTCCAAGAGGAAGAAAAGAGTTTGCTAAATAAATGTGAACTTTAAGCACCATTATATGAGTATCATAAATTTTAAAATAATGAATGTTGTGGTTATATGATTATTGGGCTCATGAACTTTTTCCACGTTTATATGAGGTCCCCCTTTTCCCAATTGTGCTCAATTTTTAAGCAATCTTAAGGCAGGTTTTCTGCTGTGCTATGGCAGGTGAAGCAAAGGGGAAGGGGCCCTCACCTATATCCACCCATCCCCCCACCCCCCACAAGAAGCAGGCTGACAGTGACAGAGTGAATCCACCTGAGAATGGTAACAGGGATTCTCCCCAACTCTTTCTGCTTCCTTCACCTGGACCATACCCATGCTGTCCCCCTAGACCTGTCCAAAGCCCAGAGCCCTGAGTTGGAGTCAGTTATTCTTACAATCTTGCAGAAGAAGAGCTCTTTATAATTAGGAGCTCTTTATAATTAGGAGAACTGCATACATTTTTCAGGCCAGACTTTTCACTTAATTCAATGTATACAGAGCTTGGAGATATCTACACACAGGAACAAGTACAATGCAGTCTGTGCAATGCCCTGAAGTTGTAGCACAGCTGCTTGGACTTACTTAAAGACAACAGTAGAAATTCCTTTTTCAGTGTCTTCACAGCTGCAACCTAGGTAAGTAGAGGTTAAGAGGCTCAGAAAAGCTGACACCTGGGAAGAAAAGCCAACTGTCCCCAATCCTGGCATGGTGCTCCTATAACCTACCATGCTACACATCTGAGCTAAGGTCATTTTACATGCTGATTTTGTCACCTGTTATGTTAATATCCCTTCTCTTCTGCATCGTCTACAAATCTGATAAGCCTGTCTATGAAACGCCACCAATGACCTTGCTCCAGTAGAACATGAACCTGCTGGGACTTGTCCATCCGACACTTCATCTTGTAAAGATTCCCTTTTATTTTCCAGAGAAACTTGATCAGGAACTCACTGATTCCAAACACAAAGTAATTGGTGAGGAAAATGACACCTAGAATTCATGATGAGAAAATGTTGCTTCATATGGTCCTTTCTAAAGTAATAGTTTTTCCTAATATCCATAGATTTATTAAGAATCTGATATTTTAAACAGTAGGAAATAAACAGAAATATCAAATCCAAGTTGTGCTGGACCAGAGCCCTTTAGAAGACATCCTTAGGAAAGAGAGGGACTTACAAGAATAAACTGAGGAAGATATAGAGTTGATGCACAAGCCCCAACATCCAACCTCGACTCCTCTTTCGTAGATAAGAAACTCCGTGGAGTTGTGTGCGCTATAGGGATCCCCGTGGTACACAATCTGAAAGAGAGTTTGGAGGCTGTTGAGGTACAAATACAATTACCCCTTCTCATGCACTCTGCTTCTCCACCCCTGGGGAGCAAATGTTCCTTTCTCGAGTACAGAGCTTATGGTGTCATGACCAAGTCACCCCTTTCATCCTACCACATCTCCATTCAAGGACCTGCCAGAAATCTAATGCCTGCTGCATCAAGTCTAAACATCACTCTCCCAGATCCTTAACATCCCCTTTTCCAGCTCACAGCTGGCCCCACCTGACTCAGGCAATCACACCACTCATCTTCTGGGACACCAATCAGCTTCTGACTCATCTCCCCATGTGCCATTCCTGTTCCTGCTTGGAATGTTTTCTCCCCTCTCGAATATTCTCCTAACTCCTACTCACCCTTCAGGGTGCAGACCATACTGTACTCCCTTTTAAATTTTTATTTATTATTGTATTTTATTTTTTAAGAGACAGGGTCTTGCTTTGTCACTCAGGATGGAGTACAGTGGCACAATCATAGCTCACTGCATCCTTGAACTCCTGGCCTCAAATGATTCTTCCACCTTGGCCTCCCAGAGCACTGAGAAGATCCACCATCATCTACCATGCCCAGCCTGAACCCTGTACCTCCTTTTTGAAGCCTGCCATGATTGCTACAGCTCACATCAATTTGCCCTGCTTGTATTTGATTAAGTACTGGCAGGCTCCACTGTGTCCTCTAGTTGTCCAGGGTATAGTAGCATGCTTCTTGATGGTACTCTTTCCTACATTCTGACTGTGCCAATCTTAGAGGATAGCCCAGAAGAACCTCAACAGGTGTTAATGGAGGAAATGATGTGTAAAAGTGAGTGTGTACACAGATACGTTCATTACCTGACCCATGAAATCTGTGAAGAAGAGCATGTTGGACAGGAAGGCAGTCCATCCAATGAGGTGGCTGATGCAAAGGTAGCGGTAGCGGGGAGGCATGCTCACCAGTGTTCTCAGCAGTGACTTTAATGTCATTGACCTGCGAGTCTGAAATAAAACATGAAACAGGTGTGACCTTCAATGCAGAAACTCAGCCAGCTAAGGGAACCAGAGCACATGGCCATGTTATGTATTTGTCAGTCAGCCATCACACAAAGTGTCACTTTTCCTGGGCATGGAACTAGGTTTCCATGGAGTAGACTCACAGGAGGTATTCTGTTAAGCATGAGTGGCTGCTTAGAAGTTTCAGGCCCAGAATGAGGCTTTGGAGCCAAGGGGAAAGGGAATGAGAATGGTGCTAGCTTCAGGCCAAGGTGTAGGAGACATTGAGCATCCTATCTCTGAATGACAGAACTGTTGCACAAGGACAAAGTTCACAGACATAAGCCAGCTCTTAATTAGAATTCTTGGGCCTCTTAACTGTGAAAGCATAGTAGGCAAATCCAAGATGGCTGTCATGATCTTGGTCCCCTGATGCCATCCTGTTTTGTTACATGGCAAAGGGACTTTGCAGCTATATTAAAATTAAGGTTACTAATCAGCTGACTTTGAGTTAATTGAAAGGGAGATTACCTGGGTGATCCTAACCAAATCCCATGAGACCTTGAAAAGTACAGAATTTTCTCCAGCTGGTAGTAGAAGGGAAAGTCAGAGCAACTCAAAGCACAAGAAATGCCTGCTTTGAACGTGGAGGAAGCCACATGAAAAGGATCTGAGGATGACATTTAGGGGCTGAGAGCAACTCCAGGCCAACAGTCCACAAGAAAGCAGGGACCTCAGTCCTACAACCACAGGGAACTGGATTCTGCCAACATCCTGAATGAGCTCGGAGGCAGACTCTTCACACTGAGCTTCCTGATGAGAATACAGCTCTGCCAACACTTTGACGTCAACCTTGTAAGACCCTGTGCTGAAAACTTAGTGCAGCTCACCCTGGTTTCTGATCTACAGAACTATAAGATAATAAACTGATGTTGTTTTAAGCTGCTAAGTTTGTGAACATTTTTTATTTATTAGAATATTAACACAGAGATCCAGTCAGTTCCCTGCTCTTAGCCAGCTGTCTCCTCCCAGGTTATTTCTCTGGATTCTAATGATAGCAGACACATGTTAATGAGCCCTACATTGAGTTAGAAGTAAGAACAATGTAGAACTCAAATACATATATTTATATACACACACACACACACACACACACACACACACATACATACACACACACGAGGAGTCTTCAATATGTTCATGGAAAATGCATATAATGAAAAAATTATACATGGATTTCAAAAATTTTTTGAAGCAAAATAAACTCGTACTAACTTGTTATAGCATGTCTGAAGAGGATTTAGTTTGAGGCACTAAGAAGGATAAGACATCAGTTTGAAAAGAGCCCCTAACAGAGCAACATGAATTCTACTAAAATTGAAGCTAGACTAAACATCAAATTTATGGTGAAGCTTTTGTGGAAGAATGGTGATATCACTGATTTTTTTTAAGTTTATGAAGACAATGTCCCAAAGAAATCAGCAGTTTACAAATGGATAACTCATTTTAGGAAGGAACCAGATGGTGTTAAAGATGAAGCCTTCAAGGCAGACCATCCACATCAATTTGCAAAGAAGAAAGTTAGTCTTGTTTATGCCCTAATTGAACAGGACTGACAATTGAAGGCAAAAACAATAGCCAACACCATAGACATCACAGTTGTTTCAGTTTACACAATTCTGACTGAAGAGTTAAGGTTTAGCAAACTTCCCACTCATTGGGTACCAAAAGTATTGTGCCCAGATCAACTGTAGACAAGAGCAGAGCTTTCAATGAAAATTTTAAACATGTAGGATCAAGATCCTGAAGCATTTCTTCAAAAAAATTGTAACTTGAGATGAAACATGGCTTTATCAGTACAATCCTGAAAACAAAGCACAATCAAAGCAATGGCTACCGAGAGGTAGAAATGCTGCAGTCAAAGTAAAAGCAGACAGGGCAAGGGAGAAGGCCATGACAACAGTTTTTTGGGGATGCTCAAGCATTTTGCTTGTTGACTTTCTGGAAGGCCAAAGATCGATAATATCTACTTACTATAAGAATGTTTTGATAAAGTTAGACAAAGCTTTAGCAGAAAAACACCCACAAAAGCTTCACCAGAAAGTCTTTGTCCACCATAACAATGCTCCTTCTTCTTCCTCTCATCAAACAAGGGCAATGTTGTGAGAGTTTTGATGGAATGTCTTTAGGCATCCACCCTAGAGTCCTGATTTGCCTCCTTCTGACTTCTGTTTCCTAATCTTAAAAAAGTCTATAAAGGGCTCCCATGGTTTTTCAGTTAATAATGTAAAAAAGACTGCACTGACATGGCTAAATCTCCAGGACCCTGAGTTCTTTAGGATGTGATAAAATGGCTGGTATTATTGCTTACAAAAGTGTCTTGAACTCAGTGGAGCTTGTGTTAAGAAACAAAGTTTCTTTTTAATTTTTATCTTTTCATTCTATTTTTCCATTAACTTTAGCAAGCCCCATCCCACACACATATGTGTAAAAAATGAATATATAGGCCCCCTATTCTTTAATTTAGATTTAAATTTGGTTAAAAATAGAGGCTATAGGTTTTTTTTGGTTTCAGAAACACTGAATGAGAAACTTTAAACTACTGATGCAACTGTTTTGAAATACAAAGAATAATAACCTTTAGCATCTTGTCATATGAGAGAAGAAAGAAATCTTGGGAATACTAAGCAGTCTGCTGCCCTGAAGACACTGAGACCATAAACATCAGCCATGATGTGGTAATGAGTCTTTCTTGTCATATTTTTATTTATTCTGAATTATGACATTGCATACTAGTTTATAAGACAGTTAACTGAGATTTTCTATTTTAACTGTAACAGAATATTTTTTATACTTTGTAACCTTATATAATCACGCTTTTTACTTTTTTGTTGTATAAAATTATATTCACCCATTTTAGTTTTGTTGTCGAAGTTGATTTTTTAAAAATCCATCAATTTTGTAGTATCTAGCCCACTGACCATAAACTATACTCCTTTTCTGATAATCAGTGTTAAACACTATAGACATTCCCCTGGATTGAAGAAAAATAACTGTTTTTCTGCAAGTAGAATATGGTACCTATAAAAATAAATGATTATAACAGAAATGAAGTGCAGAATTACAACTTTTTACTCAACTACAGACAGAAGCAGCTAACAATATAGCCCAAGAAACAACAGCCTGGTTTTCATGCCTCTAACTAAGTGATTTATCTTCACTTTCCTTCCTCTTTTCCAAAAGCGCAAAATCGAGAAAGTGAATCTGGCCAACAAGTATTCAGCATCATTCTAAATATTAATATATGCTTCTGACTTACACGTAATTTTCAGCCTGCTTTCATTGTTAGACGACTTTCTCCTTTCTTCTAAAAATAAATATGAGCTTTTGAAATGCGCCTAGTATTTCTGTAAAAGCTGGGAGTGTAAATATTCAAAGCCTCTTTGTATACTTTAACTCAGAATAAGAATTCAGCTGGCATATTATTCCTGACTAATCAATTCCCTTGGTGAAACCCTTTCAATGGTTCTGAACCCCTGGGAATTGTTTTACTGCATTTATTTTGCACCACTGTCAGCTGGAGACTGGGTGGGATGAATTTATAAGAGAAAAAGGCACAGAGTCATCAGAGAGAGATGAAACTTCACAAATGTACCCTCAAAAGGAGACTATAAACGTTAAAGGGAGCAACTGATGGCATGGAGGCACTGGAGATAGATTTTATGAGATCTGGCTTAAACTCCTGAAACAATTCAGCCCTCTTGCCATTAAAAAGAAAACTCCGTTCTTAAATTACACAACCACCTTTATTTTGGAAAGCAATGCCTTTGGCAAACAATGACAGCCCTGCAGACTTGGTCCTAGCCCTGGAGAAGTATAGACTTCTTTTTCCTAACTGGAGACCTTCCAAGGTGCACATTTGGAACCGAAGAGCAAATGCATGGCTTTGAGAGTAAGATGTATTACTGCATGTTTTATTCTTACTTCATCCTTTTGTCTTATTTTATTTGCTTATTTATTTACATTTTTAGAGATGGGGTCTCACTCTGTTGCCCCAACTAATGTACAGCGACATGATCACAGCTCACTGCAGCATCAAACTCCTGGGCTCAATGGATCCTCCCATCTCAGACTCCTGAGTTGCTGGGAGTACAGGAATGAGCCACTGCACTGGGCTCAATTTTGTTTTTTAAACCAAATAACAAAATCATTCAGAGCCTACAGAATTTTGTGTGTGGCCCCTACTAGAAAGTTAGATCTTGTATTTGTTTTCTTATTCGTATGGCTGTTCCATGCCGTTCAAATGGCTTCCACTCACTTGATTTCATTTGACTCTCACAGCAGCTTGAGTGGATGAGACAACTCTGTGTTGTGTAACTTTTGGAGGGGGAGTCCCAGTTTATTAAAGGGGACATCAAAGAAGCAGGTAATCTATCACGGTGTTATCTATTATCACTTATATGCTTATCTTTAGTAAAACCCCACCTTGCTTTGGTCCCTAAACCACCACATTATTTTTTTTTATTCTCATTATTTGATCACTTTTTTCCTTATTTTTTATCTGTTATAGAAATTTTGGATATGTTGCAGGATTTAAAAATAGAAAATTAAAGCTTCCTGTTAGCCAATCATCCAAACTTTTAATTTTTGGTATATTTCCTTTCCATTTTTTTCCTCTATGTATGCAGCTTTTCCCCAAAAAATAAAGATTGTTTTCTGTATGTATTGTACATTTTACCTGATATGTTTTTAGTAAATCTTCAAAAACATACATTTTTGAATGACTGCATGAATTTTATCATATAGATATACCATGATTCTTGGGCTGCAATGCATAATTGCACAAAGGGCTCCAGTCCAACTAGTAATCTTAGAGTTCTGGTTTGTTGTTGAAGGAGGAGAAGGGAGTTCAGGTATTCTCTCCCATGCAGCCTGGTACAGGGAAACGAGGTTGAGTCCAGGCCTTAGGAGACCTAAATTCTCATATTTTCTTACTTGCGTGATTGAGATAAAATGAAGGCTTTATCCCAATGACCTTCCAGTTCTTCCTTGTACTCTTACAGTTACGAAAAACACTGCATTCATTCTAAAACAGGAGCTACTGTTGGAATCAGATGAATAGAAGATTACTCTCTTCCACTGCATTCTCCTATCAAGTGGCATGGGAGAGGCATGTTGATGTGCTGTGGCAACTCAACTCCTAGGTAGTCATGTCGATAGAATGAGGCCTCCTTTCAGCAGATCATACTCAACCATTTTGCCGATTTAAACGTAAGCCATGTCAAAATTTACTTTTGCATTTATTTTGAAAAAATGCTACGCAAATAAACAGAGTAAACAATACATGAGAAAGCACTTGACCTCAAGGAAAAAACTACTTACAGACTTTTGTAACTTAGCAGCTAAGATGTATTGCTTTTATTCATACACATAACTGAATTTAAAAATATGAGGTTTTCTACTGACTATACGTAACAAAAAAAATTCCTTAAAATACCATTAAAGTAAAGTACAGTTTTTAAATTTTGTAAACCACTTAGCTAAATGTAATGTGGTATCCTAGACTGGATCAAAAAAAGGATATTACCCAGGAGTGGATTGCTGGATCAAATGGTAGTTCTACTTTCAGTTCCTTAAGAAATCTCCAGACTGTTTTCCGTAGTTGTTGTACTAATTTACATTCCCACCAGCAGTGTAGAAGTGTTCCCCTGTTCACCACATCCATGTCGACATTGATTATTTTTTTGATTATGGCCATTCTTGGAGGAGTAAGGTGGTATCGCATTGTGGTTTTGATTTGCATTTCCCTGATTATTAGTGATGTTGAGCATTTTTTCATGTTTGTTGGCCATTTGTATATTGTGTTTTGAGAATTGTCTATTCACGTCCTTAGCCCACTTTTTGATAGGATTGCTTGTTTTTTTCTTGCTACTTTGTTTAAGTTTGTTGTAGATTCTGGATGTTAGTTGTTTGTCAGATGTATAGATTGCGAAGATTTTCTCCCACTCTGTGGGTTGTCTGTTTACTCTGCTGACTCTTCCTTTTGCCATGTGGAAGCTCACTACTGGGTATCTACCCAGAGGAAAAGGAAGTCACTATACGAAAAGGATACTTGCATACGCATGTTTATAGCAGCACAATTTGCAATGGCAAAAAAGTGGAACAAACCTAAATGCCCATCAATCAACAAGTGGATAAAGAAACTGTGATATAAACGTGGAACTCCATCATCTACTTTATATATATGTGTGTGTGTGTGTGTGTGTATGTATATATATATATATATATATATACATACACACACACATATGATGGAATACTACTCAGCCATAAAAGGAATGAATTAATGGCATTCACATTGACCTGGATGACATTGAAGACCATTATTCTAAGTGAAGTAACTCAGGAATGGAAAATCAAACATTTTATGTTCTCGCTCATAAGTGGGAGCCAAGCTATGAGGATGCAAAGGCATAAGAATGACACAATGGACATTGGGGACACAGCAGGTAAGGGTGGAAAGGAGGTGAGGGATAAAAGACTACAAATTGGGTGCAGTGTGTACTGCTTAAGTGATGGGTGCACCAAAATCTCATAAATCACCACTAAAGAACTTACTCATGTAACCAAACACCACCTGTTCCCCAATTACTTATGGAAATTTTTTTTAATGCTTTTTTTTAAAAAAAAAAAAAAGGACATTAGTAGAAAAACTGGTGAAATACAAATAAGTCTGCTGTTTACTTAACAGCATTGTAGCAATGTTAATTTCTTAGTTTTGACAAATGTGCATGGTTCTCTAAGATGTTAACATAAGGGAGAGGCAAAGCATAGGGAACTTTCTCTGCTATCTGCAGCTTTTTTGTAAATCTAAAATTATTCAAAAATTAAACTTTGATTAAGAAAGTAAAATAGCACATGGGCACACTTTGCCAGGTGACAACTCCATGGGGTTGAACAAGGACTGTGATGTTTACTACAGTCTCCTGATGCTCAGCACTGGGTCTGACAGGGGTAATTAATAATTACTGAATGAATAAAAGAATGCATAAGCGAATGAACCATGTACACAGTGCATCTCATTCTAAGAATTCTTATTATTCACCCAATAAACCCTCCTGGATTCCTCTTTATTTCCTGTAGTCAGTAGCCAGATTAATATCAAAAACAAAAAACAAACCCAAAAAAAGGTAACATCAAGGAGTCCTCCACCCCACTAGTTTTGATGGACCTCCATCATCTACCTAACAAAATTTTAGTCCTATGCTGACATTCAAAAGCATCCAAAATCTGGCTCCAATTTGCTTTCCTAACTTTATTTCTAATGTTACAAACTCCATGATCTACTGTACCACTTATACTTTCTCCAAACATGCTTCATGCTTTTAAAATATCTGTTTTATATCTGTGGCTTTGCTGATGCCTTTCTGTCAGAAGTATTTTTCCCCCCAAAGTCTCTACCTATTCAAATCCTTACTATCATTTCAAGGCACAACTCAAGAGTGACCTCCTCCTCCATGAAGCCTTTCTCTGTTTGCTTAGGCACAATCTTTCTCATTTGTGGCCACCTTGGAAATGTGCCATTTGGATCTCCTACTGGAGAAAACACAGTTGATTGACAGCCCTGAATGCTACCTCTCTGGATCCACTACCTGTTCCTGCCAAGGTTACCCTTTCCCTGGCTATTCCCAGATAATGACCAAGCAAACTGGGGGTACTAGTGCTGGCCTGTTCCTACAAGAGCCGGGACTCCTCTAAGGAGCAACTTTGGCTGGAGGACTCCCGTTTGGCCTGGGTGAAACTTTCTTGGAACTTCACTGCATCTGAAAGGCTTCCTACTGTATCCTCTTTCCTTTCCTTTCTCCTTTCACAGGTGTTTGACTTGCATCAAGATAAGAAGACTTTTCCTTCCTATTTCTGCTTTTCCCCCACTTTATCTTTCATGCTGTTTTCTACAATGAATCTCTTACATATCAAATCCTATCTTGGTACCATTTTAGAAAATCTGAACTGATACATTGTTTCTATAGCATTTACCATGTTCCATCATGGATTATAAATCATGGTATAAACGGCTTATGCCTCCTGTTAGGCTGTAAATTCCTGGGCATAAAGACTGGACACTTGTCAGTTTTACGGTCCCCAAATATCTAGTATAGTGTTTTGCACATACTCAGTACCCAAAGCTGTTTGTTAAATGAATAATGATTATAATGTATTGATATACTTATGTAAAGTTTGAAAAAGTGTCTTTAAATGCTTTATCTTAGTTGAACATCCTAATAATCCTAGAAAATAGACTGGCCAAGCCAACAAGAGAAGTTGAATTTATAGGAAGGTGAGATTCACCGAGCTTATCTGAAAGTTGTTGGAGTCCAGATTTGTGTTCCGTTTGTGCTTAAAGCATTTAGCATTTCCCTGGGTCATAATAACAAGATCTAAACCCAACACCTTACTATGTGGTGGCAAACACTCTAAATCACTTTACATGGATTAGCCCTGTAACCTGCACAAAATCCTTATAAATAGATGGAATTATTTTCTCATTTAACAAAAATGCAAATGCCCAAAGTCATGTAATCCAGAGGTGGTATAGCCAGGATTTAAGCACCCGTTCTTTTAATCTTCAGGCTATCTTAGAGAAAGTAGCTATTTGTGATTTGTTGAATGAATAACACAGGTCAGCAGCTAGAGGAACCAATATTTGAACCCAAGTCTTCTACAGCCTCTTTGTCCATCAGGGAATCCTTTGTTCTGTATCCCTGAGGTGTTGGCATTCAATCCTAGCTTGAAGGAAAATGCAATTATTTCATCAGTTTTGCCCAATAGAACTTTCTACAATGATGAGAACGTCTTACATCTGCACTTTCCTATATTTTAGCTACAAGCCCTATGGGGACATTGAGCATTTAAAATGTAGCTAATGCAACTAAAGAAAGGAAGTTCTATTTTTATTTTTATTTAAATAGTCCCATGGGATTTTTAGCTACCATATTGCTCACCTTAATTCTAGTATCTTCTCTGATCATTTCATCTAAACAAGGTCTCATTTCTCAGGCAGTTAGTTGAGTTTTATTTCAAATTTTAAGCTGATGAATTCACTGTGCAGTTCACTGAAAATTAGCTAAAATATCCTTTCAACTCATGACATGCAAATCCAATATGCCCAATTCAGTCACCAACCCAAGGACGCTACCATTTGGAGGAAAAAATTTCTAATTTATGATCCTAATCTAAAAGGTATTTCTTATGGCCTGCTGGGAAAAGCAGCAAAGGAGAAAGGACTTACAGAGTGCCTACATAAATTGGTTATGAGTAACATATAAACAAGGAACAACAAACTGTGGAAGGTCGCTGAGGAGGAAGGCCTCTCCATGCCTCATGTTCTGGTGCAGGGTGACCTAGGCTCTGTTACCATACACATTGTGCTCAAGGACATAAAACCCCTTCATAGCACTATGATGTAGCCAGACTTGTAGGCTCCTTGTAAGGTCTGTGTTCCACCAGCTGTACATAGATAATAAGCTAAAGATAACCACATGTTCTTGTTTTGTGAAACTCCCAAACTGCCACTATTATCAATCCTTAGGACGACACACCAGTTCTGGCTCACTAATTCACTTCCGGCTCACTGATTCACTCCACCATCACTCCACCCCTACCCTATAGATCAAAGTGATTGTAATCAATAAATAGTGTGAATAATCCGAGCTCGGGGCCTTCACTGTCTCCTCCAGTAATGAGTGATGGCACCCTGGTCCCACTTTCTCTCTTAATCTGTCTTTTTCTCATTCCTTTGTCGCCACCAAACTCAGGGTACCCACGGGTAATGTATGGCTGGTTCCCTACACTGGCCTAAGGATGAATTTAGGCTTCTCTTGTGAGCTAACCTTTCTCAACTGGCTTCATCTTCCATGGCTTGACACTCTGAAAGAAGTAAGAGACATGAGGATCAGAGGAAAATGCAGACATGTTTCTTTGAGATACAAAATTTTAACTCCAAGGGATGATAGCTACTGGGAATTTGGGAATTCAATGAGACTCCACGAAACTCTTCACATCAAACACACAAACAAAACAAAGAATTTTTTTAAAAAAAAGAAGAATAAAGAGCAAGAATATTTTTCCCATGTAAAGAAAAAAATTTTTCATCTTTACCTGTTCAGCATGATTTCTGTTTTTTGCTCCCTGCATTGCCAGCTCTGGATTTACATAACCATTTTTAACTTTCTCGATAGAACCATATTTGTACATTCCATCTGATGACAATGGAGGGTCCTGGGGGGTTGGCTGTGGGGGAATGCCCTTTGCAACATCTGTAAGTGGGACTTCAGAGATACTGCACAGATGAACAATAAAACACAAAGTGAGCACCAACGCAGAGAAGAAGAACATGACCTGGAATTCTGTACCCAGCAGTCTTCCCAGTTCCAGATGGGCCCAGTCTATAGCACCCAAAAGGTAACCCATGGCACCTCCAAAACCTGGAAAGCAAGAAAAGCTGCATTAGCATATTTAGCAAATCATCTTTCATTTACCTCATGCATAGACACTCCCTTCAGTGAGAAAACTCCCTGAAGACAGCAGAGGCAGCCTGGATATGACTAGAAAAGCAATACAGCAAGAGGCTGAGAAACATGCAGCCAGGCAATGTGGCTTCAAGCTTTGGCTCTAGAATTTACTTGCTTTGACTTTCGGCTTCCTCATCCAGAACATGGAGATAATAGTAAAAGAGTAACCTACTAGTAAGGTCATTTAACAGAAATGTAAATGTCCAAAGTCATGTAACCCAGAGGTGGATTTTTGAAAACAGTAAGTGTTCAGGCTGGGGCCAGACACATAGCAAGGGCTTACTTAAGTATTGCTACCATCAGAGATACTATCACCTTTCCAAAGTGCATTCTCTAGACTGCTTTTGAACTTAAATTTCTGACCAGAAAAAGCCCCGAAGAAAACCAATTTCTGGCAGGAATAAAATTAAATTATTTGTAGTTTCTCTATTATTAAGCTTCCTGGGATGATGTAAGCTTGCAAAGATCAAACAGCCTTAAAAGATGTCTTTCTTCCTCTATTGGAAGCTCAAGGTACTTGTTCCTAGTTGATAGCTGGGAACAGGAAATAATGAGAACAAAAGTTTAAACATGAAGTTTTGAAAAATCTTATTCTCATTTCACAGGACTCCAACCTGAGGTCTTTTGGGGGCTTGTTTTATCTGCTCAGGCTTAAACATAGTGTCACTTGAGGGACACTGAGAAAAGGCTCCTTGAAAATCTATTCCACCCTAATTATCTGATATTTAAAATTCCATTATTAGTTATTCCTTTTTTGAGCTTCTGTTTTAAAATACAAGTGTTTCTGCCATGGGCAAGAAATTACTTAGCACCAGAATAGTAACTGCTCCTTAGATGTTCCTTCTGGTGCAGACATCAGTGACTTCTGATAAAGATGAGGAGATATCATGGTGGGGAGGGGGCCAGTGGACATATTATAGGATGTCTAGGGAATTAAGGAGTTGAGTGCCAGATACATCCTCTACATATGTCGCAAAATTATGTAGGGCTGATCCTACTGTCAAAATTCTTTAAAGGTCAAATTCCAATCATGCATACCAACCACAATTTATCTACCTGAACAGATCAGCTTTCATTTTTTGTTTTTGATTTTTTGTGTGTGTATGAGTGAAGTCTCTATTTTATTTCTCAAATAAGAGCAATATCTTCACAAATCTAGGAAATCAAGGAAGAAAATAGAACTTCAGGAATTCCTCTCTAACCCTAAACAGCTTAAGTTACATCAAGAACCTGACCTCAAGAACACAAACCTGAATACCAAGCACCATGAATCCTAATTTATTCAAATTCATGACAGAGTAGACAATTTGGGTCACTTCATATTCTGGTTAGTTGCAATTTAACATAGAGACTATTTAAGGAGGACCAACAATCTAATCATTGGATCCCAAAAGTAAAGCATCGTTAGCATGTCCTGAATGCTGAAGTGTTTATAAGGCAGAATTATAAGAAATCTGACCAGTGGGGTATGGTGAAGTAAGATATATAGTCTCTGGAAGCAAGAAATTTATGATCCAGTTGTGTGTGATGAGCATAAACATAAACAGATAAATGACAGATGATGGTGAAGAGCCCAGGATTTGAGAGAAAGAGAAGGTCCTGAAAAAGCCGCACTCTGTTCAGGGATTTGTGGTGCCTCTGGTTATTATTAGACAATGACTATTCAATTGTGGACATGCAGAAGGTATCAGAAGCCACGTACCCAGCCAAGCAATCAACCAATAAGAATGTATTCAGTCTTCTCCCCCAACCCGTTAAAAATGTCTCTAGATATTGCCAAATATCTCTGAGGAGGTTGAAAAGTGGCCCCTAGTTTAGAACCCCTGACCTAAGTCAACCGTATACAGACACATTCCTTTTTTGAAACTATCATTTCTAAATAGATCAATGGTTTTCATATTGCCATTTAATTCCCTTATCACTTACACCTTTTTCAAATTTTTGCTCAGCTGAGCATTATTGATTGCTTCAGTTGGAAGGATGTAGAGCAGAAGACCCCTGACTATTTGAAAAAATCGATATGTGAAATAAATCTCCACTGTGCAATGGAATGGTAGTTTTAATTTTAAGGAAAAAATGTAAGGATATACATAGAATGATGGATTTATATTAGAGATTAATTTGGACAACTGAGTCCTACAATTGGGGAGTTTCCCGATGCAGTTGCATGTCTACTGGTTTAATTTAGTTCAATAAACATATATCAAGCACTAAATATATGTAAATGACTCTACTAGCTTCTGGGGATATAAACACAAATAAGACACATTTCCCATTCTTTCCCCCAGAAAGTGGTATCAAGTGGGAGAAGCAGATAATGGGAGAAGATACTTTCAAAACGGTAATAAATGATAAGCTAGAACTGTGAGCTGGATACTCGGAGTACAGAAGAGTTTTGAAAAGTCAATTATTGGTGCCAGTAATGGTATCAAGGTGATGTCAATTATTAGTAAATCTGACAGGATTTCTCTTCATTATCAATGAGGGTTAGAAGAGTTCAATATATCAACGAATTCAAAAATGTTAGAGGTAAAAGGAGATTTGAAGAATTATGTTCAGAAAGCTATGAACTTTATTGGCTCTGTGATGGAAGGTCACACAGAAGGAAGAAGGGATTTGGAATCGTGCCAGATTTCCATTCCCACCTTTGGGCTTTCTAGTCACATGCTCTTGGGCACTTCTCTGAGAAACGAGGGTGGTGCTGCCTCCTCATCTGAATTTAGTGAGGATTAATGCAAATAATTCATGTCAAGCCCCAGCACATACCATGGCAGAACCAGGCCCAAAACTGAGCTCCCTGCTGACTTCCTACAGTAACCCTAATTCCAAGGCCTCCCCTAGGAGCAGGAGAAGAGAGCTACTGCACTCAACTGGCTGAAGGCAGCCTGCCTGGAACTTGCTGAAAGGATTTAGTCATTTTAGGCCCAGTGGTTAGAACTGGCGGATCATTCCGAGGGCTGAGACCTGGGCTTACCGCTGACCCTACTGTGGCAGGTGGCAAGTATCATGAAAGTAAAATATATCTGAAACTTGGAAACTGTAAAAATAGCAACTGCTTGATTTTTAAGATTCCCTCTAGAGCAACCTTCTTAAACTTTAATGTGCACACAAATCATGTGGGCATCTTATTAAATGCAAGTTCTGATTGTGAAGGTCTAAGGTGGAGCCTAAGCCTGAAATTCTGCATTTCTTTCAAGCTCTCCAGTGACACCAATGCTGCTGGGTCAAGCATCACTCTTTGAGTGGCCAGGTGACAGCAATTTCCAACTAATTTCTATTCTTGAGAAATGGCATTTTGTTGTCACAGGATATTTGACCCACAATCCATAACTGATAAAGCACAATAATTTGCAGTCCTATAAAATTAAGGTAGTTTGCAGATATGAATAGGGTTTTTGTAGCCTGGTAGAGAAATACTTCAAAAGTATAACAGAGGAGTTATATTTGGATTGCCTTGTAGAAGGTTAACCAGGTTTATATTTAGTCTAGCGTTTTTTATTTTTCTAGTCATGCACACACACAAACACACACACACATTTCCTGCAAGAACTTGGGGAAAACTCTTCTTATATCTTCCCCATTGGTTCCTTTATTAATGTGTTAACTTAAAATCTTGACATATGTTATAACTTAGAGAATTATTAGCACTCTTTTATCTTAGGGAAGAGGGGGAGAAAAAACAGGAAAAACTGTCTTTATTTTGTACTTTAGGTTCTGGGGTACATGTACAGATCATGCATTGTTGCATAGGTACATACATGGCAATGTGGTTTGCTGCCTCCATTCCCCCCATCTCCTATATCTGGCATTTCTCCCCCATGTTATCTCTCCCCCAACCTCCCCACACCCTGCGATTTGCCCCAAAGCTACTGTTTTGAAGTGCGTGTAGCTGCAAGTTACAATAGTACAACAGGACATACCAGGAAAGCAAAGTGGGCCACTGGGGGGAATTATCCTAACGGAATATTAAAACACTTGAAGGAAATATTTAAACTTTGTCTATTTGCAGCCTCAGATATGATGAGGGCCAGTAGAGGGCTGTAGGAAATCATTAAAGGTCTTTCTTTTGCTTCTTCTGCTTAAGCCAAGGGTTTTATCTTCAAAGACAATCTCCCTAACAAAGCCTAACTGTCTGAGCAGTGATAAAGGCTGATAGTTTTACCATTTTACCACCTCCCACACCTACAAACAGACTGTATATACCTCTGCTGCCAAAATCAGCCTCTTTGGGGCCCCTAGAATCAATCACCAGGCCATTGGACAAGCATAAGCCAGAGCCATTCGGAGGACACCTGCTACCACGTTAGATAACAAGCTTTTACAAAGAAGGGCCCAGAAGTGATCCAGCTGGCTTCTTCCTCCCCCAAGCCAGGCTGTGTTGTCAAACTCAGGAGAATAAATGGTTTTAGAAGACAGATGCCGTATTTCATAACTAATGATGCAATTTGAACAATGGCTCATCCTAGAAGGCCAAATATATAGAAATATGTAAAAAATTTTTCTTTAGTTCACAACTATAATAGGTAAAATGGGAAACTGTCAGTATCAAGGAATCTAAAGGACAAAAGGAAACTCAAGAGAGTACATCTAAATCGAACTCTGCACCTACCATGTGCCCGTAATTGCCTGCAGGCATCAGGTGTATGGCTTAGCAAGCTTAGCACCAGGGCTGACACAGCTCAAGTCATGAGAGCTAGTTGTGTGCTGTTTGCTACTTTACCTCCAGAAGAGGACAGACTAAAGACCTCCCATCTTCCCATGGGGTTCATGAGAAAATCAATCTGATTCTTTTCTGCATGTTGAAAAAAAAATAGCAATGAAAGTGTCAGATTAGGTACATGTTTCCTACCTATTCCCACCAGGTACATACGAAATCCTGGACAGTTAACATAAGTACCAGCTACTGTCCGTGTGTGTGTGTGTGTGTGTGTGTGTGTGTGTGTGTGTGTGTGTGTTGTCCTTAACCCATTTGTTCATCAGTAGAAATTATTGGAGCACCTACCTTCACCAGGAACTGTGCTAGACACTTGAGATACATTAATGAGCAAGACAGACATGACCTCTGCCCTCCTGGAGGCTGAGTACAGAAAAGCAGTCAAAATGATACATGTGTTGTGTTCCCTCCAAAAAAAGAAAAAAATTAAAACTAAAAAAAAAAATTTAATTTTAAATTTAAAAAATGATATATGTGCTCTGGTCAAAGACAAGAGCTTGACCAGACAAGCTGATCTGATATTTCTTTAGGTTTACAAAGCAGCTTTTCTAATCAATATGTTTCAAATATTGCTCACTGTTTCCATCTACCTACCTCTAATCCTGGCATCCCTTTCTCTCATTGGGCCTTTCCTTCACATTTAAGCTGGGCCAGGATGCCTTATTGCTTTAAGGACAGGATGTAACAGTAGAGAGCAGAGAAATAAGAATGATTTTCCTTGCTTCTGAGTTCCAAAAGCCCTTAGGCTGCAAAGGTATAGACAGTAGATTCAGCAGAAAATGTGCTTTAACAACCAGGCTTCCCAGCCTAGTCAGAGCATCATGTTGGGTGCACACATACTGGTAAATCCCTCAGGCAGTGACGGTCCTGCTGCCTGCTTGATGGGCCTAGCTAGGGCTGGAGGGTGGGAGGTAAGGAGCAGAGTCTCCCCTGGAAGACTTGGAGGATCCAAGGGTAAAGAGGACCGGTGCCTAATTTCCTGGTCAGACACCATGGAGGCATAAGAACTCCAGGAAGAAAAGACTGTGCAGGAGGTCAGGCATTAACTGGCCTCATTCTGGAGCCATTTATGGCTGCCTTGAGTTTTCTTGAAGTCTACCGAACTAATATTTTCGGTTCTGAGTTGTAATGGCTCAGCACACTGTATTTTGCAAAATGCTTTAACTCCTCCTAGTGGTGACCAGGGAGCATGGAGCACAAATGCTAGAATGAAAAAGCTCAGGACTAGAAATCATCAACTGAGTTAGACAGCCCCTGTGACCCACTGCAAATCTTCTCAGTCCCCACCCGCCTCCCTTGCTCTAGCAGCTGCTGCAGTGATCAGTTCTAAGCCAGCTCTGGCCAGCTTTGCAGTGGGCAGGTGCATCTGGACGGTGCCTAACCTGAGGGGAAGACACAAACATCTGGGGTTCAGTGCTTACAAAACCCGTGGTACCACCCTTAGTCAGTGCAGACTGGATAATCTTCACTCATTCATCCCCTACATGGAGAGTTCTTTGATGCTCTTCCTAAGGCTCCTCAGAGACAGCTCCATTTTGCTTATTGTTTGGCCTGTTCCTCTCCACCATTCCCTTACTCTTGCTCTCTAGAATACCTTCCAAATAAACTCTATGTGTACAAACCTCTGGGGTTCACCTTTCAGAGGAATCCAGACTAACTCATGAATCACATTTTTGGTTAGCTGGTTGGCTGGCTGGCTTGCTGGTTGGTTGGTTGGTTTTGGCCCTAGTCTGCCACTAACCAGCTGTGTGTCCTTGGGTTAGCCATTTTACTGCTCAACTACACAGCTTAATCATTGATAAAATGAGGATGTTAAAATTGAATATCCATCCCACCAATATTTTTGGAGGACCTTCTGTGTTCCAAGCACTATTTAAAGCAGTGGTCAATGAACAGCAAACACGATGTTCTTGCCCTTGAGAAGCTCATATGTTGGTTAGAGAGACAGACAATAAACAATAAACAAATGGAACCTCTCATCCTGGCGGACCCTAGCGATAAGTGTTTCAGGACTACTGCGAGAAGCTGCTGGAACGCAAGGAGACGGATGACCATCTTAAGGAGTTAAGGGAGCCATTCAAAGAACTTACCAAGCTGTATGAAAAGTCTGAAAATGCTCTGAAGGCTCTACAAAGCGTTGGGCAGATTGTGAGTATCGAGCTTAGACAATTAACTGAAGGACAATTGGTTGTTAAAGCTACAAATGCACCAAGATATGTTAGCAGTTGTCATCGACAGCTTGACAAAAGAAGTGAAGCCAGGAACAGGAATTGCTTTGGATAAGACTACACTAATTATGACGAGATACTTACCAAGAGAGGTGAATCCACTGATTTATAACATGTCTCATGAGGACCCTGGGATGTTTCTTATTTTGATATTGGAGGGATAACAGAATAGATGCCGGAATTGAGGGGTTACCATTTACAAACCCAGTTATTCCAGCATATAGGAATATAATACCAAAAGGCTGTTTGTTATGTGGACCACCAGAAGCAGGAAAAACACTCTTGGCACAAGCTGTTGTTAGCCAGTTGGACTGCAATTTTTTTCCTTTTTTTTTAAGAAGCAGGGTCTCTGGAGTGCAGTAATGCAATCTTGGCTCACTGAAACCTCCATCTCTCAGGCTCAAGCAATCCTCCCACTTCAGCCTCCATGCCCAGCTAATTTTTAATTAATTATTTATTTAAGTTTATTATTTATTTATTTATTTTTATTTATTTAGAGACAGTCTCATCTGTTGCCCAGGCTGGAGTGCAGTGGCACGATCTTGGTTCACTGTAACCTCTGCCTTCTGGGTTCAAGCGATTCTCCTGCGTTAGCCTCCTATCTGGGATTACAGGCATGCACCACCACATCCAGCTAGTTTTTGTATTTTTTAGTAGAAACAGTGTTTTACCATGTTGGCCAGGCTGGTCTCGAACTCCTGACCTCAGGTGATCCACCCACCTTGGCCTCCTAAAGTGCTGGGATTACAGATGTGAGCCACCGCACCTGGTTGCCCAGCTAAATACCATGAGGTTTCACCATGGTATCCAGGTCCACCCACCTTGGCCTCCCACAGTGTTGGGATTACACCTGGCCAGGACTACAATTTCCTAAAGGTTGTATCCAGTTCTATTGTAGACAAGTACATTGGTGAAAGTGATCATTTGATCAGAGAAATATTTAATTATGCCAGGGACCACCCACCATGCGTCATTTTTATGGATGAAATAGATGCTATTAATGGCTGACAGTTTTCCAAGGGTACTTAAGCTGATGGAGAGATTCAGAGAACTTTAATGAAGTTACTGAATCAAATGGATGAGTTTGATACTCTGCACAGAGTTAAAATGATCATAGCTACCAACAGACCAGATACACTGGATCTTGCTTTGCTGCATCCAGGAAGATTAGATTTTTAAAAATACATATTTATGGCTGCATAGTATTCCATGGTGTATATGCACCACGTTTTCTTATCCAGTCTATCTTTGATGGGCATTAAGGATGAGTTTACGTCCTTTGCATGGACACGGATGAACAAACACTGCATGTGCTCACTCATAAGTGGGTGTTGAACAATGAGAACACATAGACACAGGGAGGAGAACATCACTTACCAGGGCCTGTTGGGGGGTGGGGGGGTCAGGGAAAAACAGCAGGGGGTGGGGGGTTTGGGAGGGCTAACATTAGGAGAAATACCTAATGTAAATGATGGGGGGAATGGATGCAGCAAACCACCATGGCATGTGTATACCTATGTAACAAACCTGCACGTTCTGCGCATGTACCCCAGAACTTACAGTATAATAACAATAAAAAAATTTTTAATGCAAAGAAAAAAATACATATTGCTTTGCCAAATGAACAAGCAAGATTAGACATATTGAAAATCCATGCAGGTCCCATTACAAAGCATGGTGAAATCCATTACGGAGCAATTGTAAAGTTTTCAGATGACTTTAATGGAGGAGACCTGAGAAATGTTTGTACTGAAGCAGGTATGTTTGCAAGTCGTGCCGATCATGGTTTTGCAAAACAGGAAGATTTCATGAAAGGTTAGAAAGTGGCTGATTCTAAGAAACTGGAGCTTAAATTGAATTATAAGCCTGTGTAATTTACTTTTTGATGGCTGTATGACAGACATTGGCTTAATGTAAATATATAATATATGTATTGGCAATGATCTCATTAAAAGTGTATGAATAAAAATATGAGTAACATAAAAAGTATAACAATTCAGTAATTCAACTTTTAGCACTGATATAGAATTTTGTGTGTTTGCTAATATTGCATTTATTGCAGCAGAAGTTACAAAAGAAGAAAGTGTTGAAGCTTTTTGCATTTGCTATATGAGCATTTTGTAAATCATTGAAAATGGTTTGAGGTAGTAAGATAAGAAAGCATTTTTTAATGACTTATTTTATATCATTTGTTTTCCTCATTCTAAAAAGTTGAATAAAATATGTTTGATTCAGATCTACAAAAATAAATAAATAAATGAAAAAATAATGTCAGGTAATGATGGATACCTCTGTGACGGGGGTCAGGGCTGGGGGGGGGAGGGGGGTGTCTGTGATCAGAGGAACCAAGCAAGAAGCGAACCAAGCCAACTGCCGACTGTACCTGAGAAAGCCCCTTCAAGCAGAGAAGAGAGGGAGGATAAAGTCCTCCAGATTCCCCCTTCTCTAATCTGACTTTGAGATTCTGTGAGAGTTGTGTTGAATACATTTGAATGGAAAAGAGATGGCAATATGGAGACTCAATCACCCTAAATTGCCTAAATCACCCTTATTATCCACAAGCTGAAATCCCTGTATCCTTGATTTCTGCCCTGGCCACATCCTTTCCAGGCCGCCTGAATGAGGAGATGTGAAAGTCCACAATGTGTGGCAACTTCAAAGGGAACTCACTTGATGAAACAAAACCACTCATCCAGAGATGATCTGTGAACGAGAAAAGGTTAAAATGGCCTCAAACATGAAACGGCTCCTTTCCATCATGTAAAAGGTTTAGTCAAAGGGTCCCATGTTTCAAT
The DNA here is from genome assembly GCA_036589455.1 of Ateles fusciceps. Classification (NCBI taxonomy): domain Eukaryota; kingdom Metazoa; phylum Chordata; class Mammalia; order Primates; family Atelidae; genus Ateles; species Ateles fusciceps. The sequence continues at coordinate 8,913,886 of JAZHEH010000572.1, read as the reverse complement.
TCCATTTTTAAGACTCTTCTTAGCCCTTAATTACTTTCTATTTAAAGCATTTGTTGCATGTTCACGTTTTTTGTGCATACTTTGAAGTATGAATAAAACTAAAGAAGTTGGTACCTAACAAGTTACCCATTCTTCTTCCAAAGATGTAATGGGGCAAGTTCCTCACTGAGTCATTACAAATAAAACATTTGCAGGCGTAGTGGGGGATAGAAGAAATCAAGTAAATATAAACATTTGGCCTTTCATCTCTTTAGGTTAAATTAAACCCTTCAGATGGTTCCTGGCGCTGTGCCTGTGACCCTTGCAAGGTGGTTAGTAACTGACATGGTGTAGAGATTTGCAAGCCTGTGAGGGAATGAAAGCTCAGAAATGCTGAGGTTACTCCACAGTGAAGAGGAGGAACCAGGAGCTGAACAGACCTGGCCTTTCCTACCATGCCTAATCCCAGCCTCCCACCAAGCGAGAAAGCCCATTGCTAAGAACAGCAAAGTCTCGGATTCAAGTAGCAGAAGTAAACTTGGTAGACTCCTTGGGCACAGAGGAATTTCCAGCCTTCCCTGGTGAGTACCACTCTGTTAGCTCACCAGGTCCACAGCCTCAGGTGCACGCAGCAGTGAAGGATCTGTGTGGTGAGAAGATGCAGGTGGACCCACCAAACCTACCCTGGCTACCACATGTACTAGGGATGGAGTACGGTAGAGTTGCCTTTAAATATAAAAGACAGAAGCTACAGGAATTAAATGTCTCCCTAGGGGCCAGTACAGTCTTTTCTCTAGAAAATTAAAAAAAAAAAATGTCAGAAAGATTATGGGAAATAGTTTTGGTAATGAATCCTTGGACACTTACTTATAAAGCATTTCAAAGTGCTGGGCTGCAACCACAGCCCTGAAACAAATAAAAAGAATTTCAACGTACTGGGATGATTGGGTTCCTTGGGTGAATAATAATTTGCTGCTGAAGAAAAATCAAAATCAAAATGGGCCCTGACACTGAACATGCCTTTGTCAGTAAACGTTTATTTCAAGTGGAATGCTGTAGTTATCTCTTTGCCAAGTTCATGTAAATTCAGAACGTTTGGCATGTTCGCATAGACAGGGCCGAGTGACAAGGCCCTGCCTGTTATTTTCACTCATCTTTTAATGTGGTTTTTCATTCAAAATGAGGACATATTCCACGTTTAACTCATCAGAATTCAACTATTCACGCTTTGAACACAGGGAGAAAGAGATTACAAGAAAGACAAGAGTAACATTTTAAATAGTATGGGTAATTCTATTAATTCCATATATATATGCAGGTTTGTACACACGAAACAAGACATATTGTATTTTATGAGTAATCTGAGAGAGATTTATGAATAATGTCGACTGTCATTGTCACCGAGTCAGGGAGTTTAGAATCTAAGCTTTAAACAAGGTGAGAGACTCCTCTGCACTGTCCTACAAGAGGAAGATGTTTTAAATTGTTTTTCTAGTTGGGGGAAGAAGTTGCTTTGAGCCATCCACACGACCTCAGCTGTCCCCATATGACCAAAGACATGCACTGGAGACAGTTGGCTGAGGTTCAGAGTTCAGTGCTGGTCGTGAGACAAAGGAAAGTAATTAAATGAGCATATTTGTCTGATTGATGCAATTTGTCGTGTCATGTAAAACTATGAATTATAAGCAGAGGTATGTAACCCTTGGATCTCCTTTTACACAATTAACATTTTAAGTACCTGCTAACAGCAAGGCAATGAATTAGAAGCCAAAGGGAATTTGCAGGTAAACTTTCATGGGGGAGTTTACGAATCTTGTAGGAGGGCTGGATAAATACATTGCAAGTTACAACACAGAGGAGAGAATGAACAAATGTACAGATCAAGTAAACTGCGAGCAGGCACATATATCACTTCAAAATATAATTATCCTTTATTTACTGATTTATGGGACTTTAAAAGCTCTTATTCGGCCACTCGCGGTGGCTCACACCTGTAATCCCAGCACTTTGGGATGCCAAGGTGGGCAGATCACGAGGTCAGGAGATCAAGACCATCCTGGCTAATATGGTGAAACCCCATCTCTACTAAAAATACAAAAATTTTCTGGGCATGGGGGTGCGCGCCTGTAACCCCAGCTACTTGGGAGGCTGAGGCAGGAGAATCGCTTGAACCAGGGCGTCGGAGGTTCCAGTGAGCTGAGATCATGCTCACTGGACTCTAGCCTGGTGACAGGGTGACATTCCGTCTCAAAAAAAAGGCTCTGATTCATTTTCTTATAATAGTCTTGATCTTTAATTATTCTTATTAAGCTAACACTCAACTGTCTTTGCATTTTATGCGATAGCTACCAGCTTTGACTATTCAATAATAAACACTCCTTCCTTCTTGCTAATAGAACCCCAACGTGGTTTAGGGAGATATATGACCAACTCCCCCACAAAACCCTCACTTCTCCAACCTCCTTAGGCCACTGAATGCTCACATAACCTAATTCTGCCTAATGAGAAACAAGCAGAACTCTGGTGGAGGGGGAAGTTTCTAGGACAGATTTGCTTCCTTCATTTAAAGAGAGAGTGTAGGCCCTTTCCCCTTCCCTCTTCCTTCTCCCCTGACCCTCCTCTCCCCTCCTCCTGTCTTGAAAGGAACATGAGCTATGGACCTGTAGCAACTGTCTCGTATCCAGGAGGTAACATATCCATGTAGATGCCAAGGAAACATGAAATTGTTGGCTCTGACACTGAGCAGCTGACCGAAAGCCAGCAGACACCTACTCCCCAGACTTTTAGTTACATAAGGAAAATAAACCTCTGCCTTTAAGCCACTGTTTTGTAGTCTTTAGTGACATGCAGCCAACCCCTTCCTAATCACTCTATTCATTAAGCATATACCAAGTGCCGTTAGGGAAGGGGACAGGAGCACTGGGAAGGGCTGAAGGAAGGAAGTCAGCCTGGATTTTTGGGTGGCAGTACCGGTCCCCCCAAAAGATTATTAAAGTGCACATAACATTGATTGTCTCTCACTCACACATCCCTTATCCTCTCATTCATTCACACGTATGTTAGCACTGGATAGTCCCCTTCCCTTAAGAAGTTTATGGTGTAATGAAGGTGATTAGAAATGTATTCAAATAACTAACATGGAAGGTGGAAAATGGCAAAGGACAGGAAAGAGACTCTAAGAAAGTAGCCCTTTGGGATGGGCTGTTTATTTAAGGTGAGAGGTGGTAAAATGTCTTTCTCAGGGTGTGTGCCAAATTTCCCTTTGCCACCAACCGCCCCTCCCTCCAAGGATGGGTGGGGGTTGAAGGGGGGTGGGGGGGGGGATTTTCTTCCACTCCCTGCAGGACAGTGGTGCAAGGATTTTAGAAGATCTTAAAAGGAGCATTCTGCATGAGAACCTGAGAACAGCTAGACTGGAACACAATACTCCAGTTCTTTAGCTGCTCTTATGAACACAAAAAGACCTTTGTGCTTTTCTTGTTTATTTGAAAATTCTAGAATATCTTCATTATGAAAAGAAGCAAAAGAAAAGAGATTGGGGAGGAGAGACGAGAGAGAAAAATACGTGTGTTCCCTCCATATCCCATCCAAGCTTCAGGAGCTGGACTCAGTGGCAACAAGGGTAAAAGTGAAAGGGCTCAATTATGGACTCAGTTGTGTCCCTCTGCCCTCCAGATTTCTGTGTTGACACGATAATCCTGAATGCAACTGTATTTGTAGACAAGGCCTTTAAAGAGGTAATTAAGATAAACGAGATCTTAAGGGTGGAGCTCTAATTCAAACCCAATAGGACTGGTGTTCATATAAGAAAAGGAAGAGACAGCAAGGGTGCAGGTGCACAGAAGAAAGGCCATGTGAGGACACAGCAAGAAGGTGGCTATCTGCTAGCCAGGAAGAGAGCCTCACCAGAAACCAACCCTGACAGCTTCTTGATCTTGGATTTCCATACTCCAGAACTGTGGGAAAATGGATTTCTGTTGTTTAAGCCACACAGTCAGCGATATTCTGGCACGGCAGCCCAAACAGACCACAAAGGCCCCAGGAGGAGATGAAAATTCAGGATGTATGTGTGATTAACTGCAGCCTCAGTGGTCTCTTCCTGCTGGCGTTATCTACCTCACTGGCACCTTTATGTTCATCTATGCAACAAACTTTTGTGCTTTGATTATTTTGTGGATCTAGTCCCCAGACAAGTTAGAAATTAAGTATACCTGCAATTTAGAAGAGAAGGAGGGCCCTTGTCCCTAGAAAACGAGTGAGCATTTCCAAGCAGCTTTGATCTCCACAGGCAGAAAAGGCGAAAGAAACTTTCGGTGTGAGCAAAGACCCAGAACCTGAAGAAGGAAGGGTTGGCTCCTTCATTTGTCCCGCTGGTATTTCTTTTGAATACCTACAATACGCCAGCCAGTGGTAAAGGAGGGATGCAGGGAACAAAACAGACCTGCCCTCTGCTCCTGGGAACATGATGAAAAATTATTCAAAGCACAGAGAATGTGAAAGGAGTAATGGGAAGTAAAGTTTGGAGAGTGTGAAGGGAACAGATTGTGGCAGCTTTGAACTTCTGTCTAGAAAAATATTATTTATCCAGGAGGCACATAGGGAGCCATTGCAACTTATCAAGCAAGAAAGTGCCCTGGTCATGGTTGGCTTTTAAAAATATGAATCTGGATGCTATCAGTTGGCTCAATTGGAGTGGGAAGAATCTGGAGACTGGAGAACAGTTAAAGGAGGAATACTGCAAACCAATAATAAAATTCTAAGGCCTCCAACTGACTGAGTGGACACACTCCTTCTTGGCCAAGGGGATCCCAAAGAAACCTGAAAACCTAGTTTAGGCCATGATGGGAAGGGAGGTGTTAGACACACCTTGGAGTTTAGACACCACTAACCAGCATTCCCATTAAAATAGAGATCACAAGACTACCATACAATACAGACTCTTTGTAGCAATAGGATGCCAAATTCCACCCCGATTCTGGCATACCATCACGTGACAGATAACACATCCTGAAGAAAATTAATGTGTTCTATCAGAAATATCTTTCTTTGATATATTTTGGAATGGATCTGCAAAGCCATCTTTTGTGGAGAAATTTCTTTTCCAGTAAAGAACCTTCTTCCCTTATTAGGTTTTTTTTAGAGAGGCCGACACCCTCTAAGACTCAAAAAGAGACATTTACCATCTATTCTCTCTGAAACTTGCTGTCCGGAGGCTTCATCTACATAACAAGAACCTTGGTTTCCATAATCCTCCTTATCTTAGCTCAAGCATTTCTTTCTGTTGATTTCAACTCTTTAGGCAAAGCTTAACTCTTTAAATCAATTGCCAATTGAAAGTTTTGACTCTACCTATAACCTGTGAGCCCCCCACTTCAAGATGCCCCACCTTTCTGTGCTGAACCAATGTATTCCTTACATGTATTGATTTATATCTTTGCCTGTAACTTCTATCACCCTAAAATATATAAAACCAAGCTATCACTCAACCACCCCGGGCAAATGTTCAAGGACCTCTTGAGGCTGGGTCCCAAGCCATAGTCATTCCTATTTGGCTCAGAATAAACTTCTTCAAATATTTTAATTCTTTTCCCATCAACAGTACTAAAGCTCAGATGAGCTGTAATAAGAGCCTGAATGAAGGTAATATGCAAATTATTGATGTTTGCTGACACCATAACATATACTAATATCAACAGAAAATCTCAAAAGGGATATATTGTCTTAAACACATAGAAATACTGTCAGTGAAAAGAGTCAAACTGCAAAATATTTGAAGAGATATATTCTGAGCCAAATATGAAGACCATGGACTGTGACACAGCTCTAGGAGATCTTGAGAACATGTGCCCACGGTGGCAGGGCTACAGCTTGGTTTTCTACATTTTAGGGAGACATCAGACATATTTGCTATATGTGTGTAAGATGCACATTGATTTGGTCTGGAAAGGCAGGACAAATCGAAGAAGGGGCTTCCAGGTCACAGGTAGATTCAAAGATTTCCTGATTGGCAATTGGTTGAAAGAGTTTATCTATAGACTTGGAAGCCATAGAGGAGACTGTCTGGGTTAAAATAAGGGGTTATGGAGACCAAGGTTCTTATTATGCAGATGAAGCCTCCATGTAGCAGGCTTCAGAGAGAACAGATAGTAAACATTTCTTATCATACTTAAAAAGGTGCCGGACACTTTCCTTAATTCTACCCTAAATCAGGAAAAAACCTGGAAAGGGAAGAGTGAGGAGTACAGAATGTGGATTTTCCCCACAAGAGACAGCTTTTCAGGGCCATTTCAACATATGTCAAAGAAATGTATTTTGGGGTAAAATAGTTCCATTTCTTTCAAGGCCTGCTATGTTGTCATGTTGACACCTAATTGCTACAAAGAGTCTGTTTTGTAAGTTTTAAGGTCTCTGCTTTAATGTTAATGCTGGTCAACTGAACTTGAATTCCAAAGAGATGGAGGTATAATGAGGCATGTCCAACCACCTATTCCCATCATGGCCTAAACTAGCATTTCAGATTTACTTTAGGACACCCTTGGCCAAGAGGAAGGGTCCTTCAGTTAGCTGGGGATTAGAATTATATTTCTGGTTTACAATACTATCACGTATTGGCCTTGGAAAACTCACTAACACAGAGATTTGTCTTCTAATGTCAAGGCAACAAAGCATAGGTCTTTTGACCACATCGAATACCATTGTAAGCTGGGAAGTGGTGGCCACATTGTCGAATGTCCTATAGATCAATAAACTCTTAATATCGAGTTCAAAAGCCAGAAAGTCTCCCATGACCTTATAATAAATTTCAGCAAATTATAATAAAACAGAAGGAATTGTCAGATTTAAGTTAGGAAAATGCAGTTGGAATCTATTCTGAGACCTTCTGGCTATGGACCATGGGCAACTGACTTCATCAGCGCAACCCCTCCGCTACTCCAATCATTGAACTTTGGGTAAATATTTAACATCTGGCCCTCTAAGGAAAAAAAAAAAAACTCTTTGCCAATTTCTAGAGTTTTAAAACTCTCGTCATAGCTAGTTTCAAGCCAGAAAAGTGATGTCAGCAAATTCACTGAATTCCTAAAACCTAACAATTGATTCTCAGCAAGCCAGCATGAGCCAGTTCTAGCATACCGCTGCTTCCAAAGCTTAGCTTCCACATCTGAAAAATGGGAATCACACCACTTCCACATGGCCATTGTCAAGACTGAGATAACATAAGTGAAAATACCTAAGACAGGGTTATTAGCATACATGAGGGGTACTTGAGAAATGTTTGTTCGGTGTTTACTGAGCACCTACTATGTAGCAGACACTGTTCCAGGAACTGAAGATTCATCGGACAACAAAACAAAAGGTCTGCTCAACTGGGATTGATGTTCTAAATGGGAGAGATAACCAGAAAGAAAAAAAGAAAGAGAGAGAGAGAGATGGATGATAGATAAATAGCCAGTCAGTTAGTCTGGTGACAAGTACTAGAAAGAAAAATCAAACCAGATAAGGATGAGGAGAAAGAGGAGTGGTCATACTATGTCACGGATGATAGCCAAGAAAGACCTCACTGATGAGAGACATCTGATGAGAAACCTCAGTGAAATGAATGCATGACTATGGGATTATATAGGGAAGGGTATCCCAGGCAGGGCAAGAGCTCATGCCAAACCCTGGGGCAGGTATGATGGGCTGGTCCGACCCCGGAGACAGAAGGAGTCCAGTGGGGGTGGGAGCACCTCAGTGAGTAGCCACTGGTGGAAAGTGCAGTGGGAAGGAAAGCCAAGAGCAAAGGTGAGGCGGAGGAAGGTCTCAAGCCCTGGCCATGTCTTAGGCACCTTTACGCATCTGGAGACATAGTGGGCAGGGGCCAGGGACAGACAGGGCTGTACTCCTATCCCTCTGCCTTCCCTGTACAGAGGAGGATCTACCAGCTGTGCTCCAACAGTGTCACTCCTTCATGTTTTCAACTGTTCAAATGTTTGCTCAAATGGCAAATATTGGCTCCAATGGCTTCCATGGTTGGGCAGCAGTCTAGAGACAAAAATTGAGCAAAACTTGAGATCTTGTTTCTCATGGACCTACCTGGCCATGGAAGGAGACAGAATACATCAAAACGTAAATAAATGCATTAGCTGGGCTATGAAGACAATCAAATAAGGTGGGCAGATAGAGTCCCCCTCTTAGATATAAAAATCCTCTTGGTCCAGGATCCTGCTGTTGCCTTAAATTTCAATGCTGAAAAAATGCTCATCATCATTGGTCATTAGAGAAATGCAAATCAAAACCACACTGAGATATCATCTCACGCCAGTTAGAATGGCAATCATTAAAAAATCTGGAGACAACAGATGCTGGAGAGGATGTGGAGAAATAGGAACGCTCTTACACAGTTGGTGGGAGTGTAAATTAGTTCAACCATTGTGGAAGACAGTGTGGCGATTTCTCAAGGATCTAGAAATAGAAATTCCATTTGACCCAGCAATCCCACTATTGGGTGTATACCCAAAGAACTATAAATCGTTCTACTATAAAGACACATGCACACGGATGTTCATTGCAGCCCTGTGTACAATAGCAAAGACCTGGAACCAACCCAAATGCCCATCAATGATAGACTGGACAAAGAAAATGTGGTACATATACACCATGGAATACTACGCAGCCATAAAAAATGATGAGTTCATGTCCTTTGTAGGGACTTGGATGAATCTGGAAACCATCATTCTCAGCAAATTGACCCAAGAACAGAAAGCCAAGCACCGTATGTTCTCAATCATAGGTGGGTGTTGAACAATGAGAACAGGTGGACTCAGGGAGAGGAGCATCACACACAGGGGACAGTTGGGGGGGGGCAGGGGAGAGACAATGGGGGGGTGGGGAGGGAGGCGAGGGTAGGGAGGGGATAACATGGGGAGAAATGCCAGATATAGTATGCACCAAAAGTAAAATAAATAAAAAAAAAGAAAATATATATTGAATAAATATATTAATAAATAAGGAAATTGAAAAAACAAATTCAATGTCCAGTTCTAGCACAGTCCTAACTGGTTCTCTGAGTAGCATTGCTCTAAACAATTGACCAATAGTAACCAAAGTAGGCTAGCAACAGCCCCAAGAGATCAAGAGAGCCCTATTTTCCTCCTGGCATGAACTTTTCCAAACTTCAATGTTGAGGAAATGTCAACTTTTTATATAGCTAAGAAATCTCTAAGACGTGGGGTTTTTGTTTGCTTGGTTTGTTTCTTTTTTTGTTTTTTAAATGTGGTTCTTAGGACACCTGCCACGAAATCATCTGGTGTCTTTATTAAATAAAATACAAACATCTGGGCCCCGCCTCAGACCCACTGATCAGAATAACTGGAGAAGGAGCCCAGACAACTGTATTTTCAATGACCTCCTAAAGAATGTGGATGCTACACTGCTGATATTTGAGATCCACTGCTCTAAAGCAAAAGTACAATGCACAAGGCTTCTTTTCATTTCAGTTGTAATTGTCTCCACAAAGCATTCTTAAGAAAGCTCTTCTGTAAACTTCCTCTGCAAAAACTGCAGCACCAGTCACAAGCTGACTGTTCAAAGAGATGCACGGGGAGATGGGGCCCGCGTGACTAGAGCAGCCCATCAACTGATCCATTCATTCAAAAAACTCCACGTGCAGAGACACTGGATGGGTTGAGTGGAAGCGCCTCACTGTCTGGGGAGCTGAAGGAGAGACTTTCTGGAATATTCCCTACCTGTGAAGAGGGCATGGTAGTGGAGGCCCTTCTCCTTGTCCTGATGGGAGCAGACATCAAATAAGTAGGCTTTGATGGGCCCATCAATGAAGTCAGCAGCAAAATCAAAGAGAACCACACCTATCATGGTGACACTTATGGCCCAAATCAGCTTCCTCCTTGGGTTAGCAATCAAAGCTAAAAGAAAAATAAACATTGGTCTCCTAAATCCTGTTTTAGAATCATCCATTTGTGTTTTGTAATTTCCACTTAAACCTCTTGTCATAAAATCATCTCCCTTGCTTTTATTTTGCTTTTTGTTCCAAATAAAATAGCTTCATATTTTTTCAGGTTTTAAAAAATTATGCAAGCAAATGTCCAGAAAGCACAAATCTATGGAGACAGAAAGTAAATTAGTGGTTGCCTAGGGCTGGTGCATAGGAGAAAAGGGGAAGTGACTGTTGATGGTAATGAATTTCTTTTTGGGGTGATGAAAATGTTCTAGAATTAGAGAATGGTAATGGTTGCACAACCCTGTGAATATACTAAAAGACACTGAATTATACACTTTTAAGTAGTGAAATTTCTGGTGTATAAAATATCTCTTTAAATAAAAAAGTACGCATGTTTATTGCAAACAATTCTAGGGATATAGAAAAACCTGAGGGAGATGCTTCCAATCTCAGCCCCAGAGAAGGCCATGCTTTGAGGCCTCCTTTTACGCACCTCTGCACATATGGACATAGGTGTACAATGGTAGTCAAATGCAGTGCTTCTCAAAGTCTGGCATGTTGAACTATCGCTTGTACATCTTGTTAAAACACAGATCACTGGCCCCATTTCCCAAGACTCTGATTCAATGGGTGGGCCTGAGGTGGGCCTGAGAAACTGCATCTCTAACAGCCCCTGCTGATCATGAGGGGGCAGGTCAGAAGCCACACCTTGACCTGCACTTGAACAGCATTGATGCAGTAACCATATAATTTCATATAATTTCATCTCCTCACAATTTTTAACAGCTAGATAGATATTCATTCTATGGACACCCCTGTAATTCATTCACCCAACCTCCTATAAAAGATACATTGCTGTTTCTCTTGTTTCAGTTTGTTTCTTAAACTTAAGAATAGCATAGATTATATATACACGTTTTAAAAATTGAGTATAAAATTAAATAAAAAATAAGACTACCCGCAGCTTCTCACCTCCAGTCCTTCAGTAATCCTCCTTAGAGTCAACAAAGCTTATCAGCTTTCTGCTCATTCTCCCAGAAATACCTTACATTTGTACATTTATGTTTTCTTTGAAATATGTACAAATGATAATTGATTATCCTGCCTCATAAACATCTATTCGGCTAGCTTGAGAGTTAACGGTCTAAAATGTGCGCTATTTATTGTGATCCTTTGTGCAGTGCAACTTTATTGTACAACCATCAATTACTGATTAATTGGTAGCTGATTAATGGCTAGAAAAAAATGCCTACCCTCAGGTTTGTTTTTGTCCAGAATTTTCAATGCCAGAAATGTCCCCTTGAGCTGGTGGGCTTATGCCCTACGCCTATTAAGAGGCCCTACATAAAACTATGAACAGAATTAACTCATTTGGATACACAGGTGATTTATTGTAAATATTTATGGAGCTATTTGACAGCTGGTCAATTTGATAAAGCATTAAATAGAGCATAATGGGCTCAAAAAGTAACTCAATTGATAAATATGTAAAAATATTCAATTTGATAAAATAGATACAAATTCAATCCTGTTTTTAAATCTTCACAACAATGAAAGATATTTACTTTTATATTTCTAGAAGTAGAGGCTCCCCAGCCACAGAATCTGGGCCAAACTCGTCAAAGGTGGAAGGTCATTGTAACCTAGGAGAGATCAGTTCTAACAAATTTCTACGAAACGTCAAACAAATTAACATTCTCCTCCTGCAGAGGTGCACACTAAGACACATATCCCTGCCCACCCCACCTTGTGCAGTGCACTTACCTGCTACCACGGCATCCCCATTGAGGTACAGAGCCATGCCTACCAGCATCATGACTCCCAGGGTGAGGATGTAGGGTCTCCGGCGGCCCCACCTGGACCGGCAGTGGTCGCTGGCCGATCCGACCAGGGGTTGCAGCAGGAATCCCAGGATGGGGCTGAGGAACCACACGATGCTGTATAGACTATTGGGCAGACCCACGCTGAGCAGGACTGGGGTCACATACGCCGCCTCCACCGCGTAGCAGAACTCTCGTCCGAACATGGCCATGCTGTGCATGATGAGTCTGCCGGTGGGTCTTTTAGGAGGCTCCACAGGGTCAAAGGGGCCGTCATCAGCTAGGGACTTATAGATATGGCGGCCCGGCCTGCCCACTGTTGCCACCCATGGACACTGGGGAGAGGAACACCTCCTGCGTGGTGCTAGGGTCTGTGCTTCAAACTGGATTTGACGTGGAGCCTGGCGGAGCAACAACAGAGATGGTCAGGCTGGGGGGAGGGGCTCAAATTCTTTCCTGCCTCTAAGATCACAAGTTATGATGAGAGGGAGGGGGTGGTGCTGGAAAGCATGACAGAGATTAGTAGCTGTGAGTGAGCCCTCTGGCTCCTTAGAGAGTTGGAATGTTTTTCCAAAGAGGTCTTCCTTTGTACTGTTCTCTCTCTCTCTGTCTCTCTCTCTCTCACACACACACAATTACACGAGATCACACACACACATGGCTTTTCTCCCTCTCTCACATACACGTTATTACACATGATCACACACATGGTTTCTCACTCACATACATGCTATTACACATTATCACACATGGCTTCTCTCACACATGCTATTACACATGATCACACACATTGCTTCTCTTTCACACACACTATTACACATGATCACACATGGCATCTCTCACACGTTATTACACATGATCACACACATGACTTCTCTTTGACACGTTCACATGCTCACACATGGTTTCTCTCACACATTTGCTATTACACATGATCACACATGGCTTCTCTCTCACACACATGCTATTACACATGATCACACACATTGCTTCTCTTTCACACACACTATTACACATGATCACACATGGCTTCTCTCTCACACACGTTATTTCACATGAACACACACAGCTTCTCTCATACACAATATTACACATGATCACACACATGACTGCTCTCACATACACTATTACACCTGATCACATATGGCATCTCTCTCACACACGTTATTACACATGATCACACGTGGCTTCTCTCTCACACACATACTATTACACATGATCACACACGTTACTTCTCTTTCACACACACTATTACACATGATCACACATGGCTTCTCTCTCACACACATGCTATTTCACATGACCACACACATGGCTGTGAGGTAATAAAGCCTTATTACACAGAGGTTATGTCAAAATGTAAATAAATTGATACCTTTTGGTAACCTTCTTTTTATAGATATAGACATTCTATCTTTTCCTGACTACAAGTTTTCTACACACACAGCTCAGGGGTGAAATAACTAGATTTAAAATGGTGGCAGGTCACACCCTTCCCCAAATCATTAGCTGTGTCATATTGCCCTGATTATTTTTCCTTGTTGCACTTAATACATTTTACAGTGAGATAATTCTGGGTTTATTCCATATCCTGTGTTTGTCTTTGATTTATTCAAGAGCAGAGAACAGGTCTGTTTTGTTCATTATGGTATCCCCAGCAACTATCATGACACCTGGCACATAGTAGGTCTTCAATAAATATTTGCTAAAGGAATAACTGAGTGAACAAAACATATACACTACATTCTGTGCTGCCAGTCAGCTGCCTGTCTGCTCAGCTCTATTTCCTTTGGTGTTCCTTATCATATGGGGCTACATTTTCAGGGTTCCCTTGTTTTCTGGCTTCTAGGTAGATTTGGCTAATAGGAGGCACCAGTAGGAAGACTAGGGGTGAGAGAGAAGGAAAGAAGCCAGGATATTTCCCTAGATTTCTTTCTCCTCCCTGAGAGATTGCTGGCAGCGTCTGTGTCTCCAAGGTGGGTCCAGCAACTTTGGCTTCTGGATCCAGGTAACACCAACTTTCCCATCACCCCCTGCAGCCATAGGAGTGTCCCTGGCTTCCTAGTTTTGTTCATATCTGGGTTGCCTCACTATCTCCTGGGTTTCTCTGCTCTTTCATCACCAGTGGAATTATTTATATTAAATTTCCTCTGTTTTTAAAGACTTTAAATGAGTTATATTTTCCTTGCTGGACCCTGAGTTCAAATGAAAATTCTGAGTTGTAGGAAACACAATCTTTTTTATATATATTTATTTACAGACAAGGACTTTTTCTGTTTCCTAGGCTACAGTGGCTCAATCCTAATTCACTGTGGTCTCAAACTCCTGGGCTCAAGTGATCCTCCTGCCCACCCTTCTGAGCAGCTAGGCACACGACACCATGCCTTGCTAATTTTTTTTTTTTTACTATTATTTTTTGTAGAAATGGAGGTCCAGCTGTGTTCCCCAGGCTGGTCTCAAACTCTTGGCCTGAAGTGATCCTCTACATGCCTGGGTTGGAATACATAACCTTATGGAAAAGTTCCTAAAAATGGCTGAAGAGCAAAACTGAAGGCCATAATATGAAAGCTTAAATTTTGATTCTGCCTCTTCCTATTCATGAGCAAATAATTTCAACTAGTGTTTCTAAAACTATGGCAAGGCACCCAGGGCGTTAGAGTGACCTCACAAGAGTATTTCAGGATATTTAAAAATTTGAACACTGTAAACATATTGAAAGTCAACATCTGTCAGACATCACATGAACTACTAGTAAGGTAGTTCATGCTTTCAACATAAGATTGCACTATAAATCCTCAGGATTTCATATTTTTGTGAGACTAGGTTTTCCAGTCAGTCTGATAAAAAAGCAAGTACTATATGGACATCAACATGGAGCAGAAAATGACGACAGCAGTGTCCAATCTGATTCCAGCTGAGAAGTTGCACAATGTGCAACAGGTGCATACATCTTCTTAGTAAGTAGTTGTGATTAACAATAAAATAGAAATGAAAAATACATTTTCTTTTTATTTATGTGTATTCTATTTTTCAAAGAGCTAATAAGTTGTTAGGACATAAATATTTAATTTGTTGGGACCTAATTATTTATAAATTGAATGGTTAGATATTTCTTTTGGCCTAAGCCACCATGAAAAAATTACTGAGGCACTAAGGGAAAAATGAACTAAGAATCCCTTCTGAGTCTCTGTTTTCTCATCAGTAAAATGAAGAAACCTGCCCCACCTTCCCCTTACAATTGATTGTTGAAGGACAGTTGAGATACTGTATATATTGGACCTTATTGATGACCCACCCAACATCCATTTTCTACTCCCTCTGCTCTGATGGCACCTGGATTAGATTGTGGAATCCACTCCTTCCTCACATGCCTTTGGGAAGTTGAGTCCAGGAAGCTCCAGGAGCAGGCCGGTTTTATGTAAAGATAATCCTGTCTTCTTTGTCAAAGACTGGTTTAAGAATGGCTTGTAACTTAACTCAGTCCAAGGAGACGCAAGACAGTTTGCTGGGGCCTCCTGAGATCTTTATGTCTGGATATTGCTGTGTGTGGGCATTAAGATCCAGAACTTGCTATAAGCCTGAGGAGAAATCAAACACACAGAGAATGGAAAGTTGACAGCCCGGAGAACTGCAGGGAAACAGGGCTCAAGTGGCTGGATACAGGCAACCCTAAAAGTCACTGTCCCTCTGGACTCTAGGGAGTGAGCCAAAACATTTCCTTATTATTTTGGATATTGTTATTTGCAGTTGAAGGCATTCTGATTTGATATAGGTGAAAGTATTTTGTAAATTACAAAGTGTGATGTAATTGTGGCTAGAGTTTGGAATGTGCTTAGAGGGAGAACATGAACCCCAAGACAAAAAGCCTGGATGCAACCAATCACCCTGTTTCATGTGACTTATTTATCACCATAGTGTGTGGCATTTCACACTTCCTACATTGTAGAATCAAGAATGTAAATAAATGTGTATCAATGTCTACAAGAATGTATAATTCCTCTTTCATTAGAATTTGCTACCTTCAATTGCCTGCTTCTCTTCCACTCTCCTTAAAACTTCCTATTTTCAGCCAGGAGCAGTGGCTCACGCCTGTAATCCTAGCACTTTGGGAGGCCGAGGTCGGCAGATAACGAGGTCAGGAGATGGAGATCATCCTGGCTAACACAGTGAAATCCTGTCTCTACTGAAAATACAAAAAATTAGCCAGGCATGGCGGCAGGCATCTGTAGTCCCAGCTACTTGGGAAGCTGAGGCAGGAGAATTGCTTGAACATGGGAGGCAGAGGTTGCAGTGAGCCAAGATTGGGCCACTGCAGTCTAGCCTGGGTGACAGAGCGAGACTCTGTCTCAAAAAACATAAACAAAAACAAAAATTATTTTTTTTCTATTTTCTCCTTACCTGTCCCCCTTATTTCTAAATCTACAGTTTGTCAAAAGTTAACCGAAAAATAGAGGTGTAAAATTTTTTGCACAGGGTCTTAGACTCTTCAGAAAAAAAGGAAAGTATGGGTCACTAACAAAAGCTACTACCCTTGCTTTTATACTTTTATATATTCACTCTTTAAAAATTCACAACCTACAAAAAACAATTTTTCATTTGAACATTTTTGTGTAAAGTCAACTAATTACAGAAATCAATACTCTAAGCTAGCCTGTTTATTTACAGATTTTGCCAACTTGCTTTTATCCTCTCCCTCACTGGTCCATTCAACAGGTATTTTTTGAGCACCTATTATAACAGTAACCAAGGTAAAAAGATTTGGTTCACATCCCTTAGGATAGTGCTACTCCAAGTGCAGTCATTGAACCAGAATGATAATCACCTGCAAGCTTGGTGGAAATGCACATCCTGGGTCTTAGAATCTCTGGGGGTGGGGCTCGGGAATCTGTTTTAACAGTATCTCCAAGTAATTATTTTGCTTGCTACAACCATTACTCTGCGAACGTATGTCCTCGTGAATGATTTTGTAAAGTATCGTAAAGGCAATTACTGTCCTTGTAGATGTGTATGAAGTGCAGTAGAAACATAGGAAGGGGCTTAAGAATAGGAGCTAATACTGTTCACCCAGGATGTTTAGGCCCTTCACAGCCATCGTCTTAGACATCACAATGACAGTGAGATGTGAACCCAAGGCCCTTCTGACTCCACAACTCATAATCACTGTACAAAACTACTCTAGGGTTGAGAAGCACAGGAGGTTTCACAAAGAAGGCTGTGTTCCAGCCCAGTCTGAGTTTGCTAGATCAACAGGCTGGAGCAAAAGGGGTCTTGAAAATCCTGGAAAATAATGATGCAGTATATAGAAAGAAATGGAAACAAGAGAGACCATGACATAGTTAGAAATTTCAGGTAGTCCAATGTAAGTCCTGGGGAACAGGAGGACAGGGATGGGACTGGACGGCTAGCTAGAAGTCTTACTGTAAGTAAAGAGTTGATATGCTACGCAAATGAGTTTATATTCTACTCTAGGAGAAAGGAACACCACAAGATTTTTGCAGGACTGAAAATTCAGTGTGGTGTCAAAAACATACCCAGTGGAGTAACACAAAAAATATTAATAAGGCAGTGATACTAGAGGTCAAGGCTGATAGGGCAACTGAACTGGATGGAGTCTTGGGAAGAGATAAGAGGGACCTGAATGAAAACTGCAGTGGGGGGATAGGCAGAGGGCATGGATTCACGTGCTGTTGAGGTAGAATTGACAGCACTTCACTCTTGAGATGTATTCATTTAATAAATATTTACTAAGTTTCTGATATTTGCTTGGCACTATTCTAGCAACTAGGGCTTTTACAATGAATGAAACATAGAAAATCCGTCATAAAGCTTCCATTCTAGTGTGTGTTGGTGGGCTAGCGGGGCGGGAGGGGTTAATAAGCAAATATGTCAGTAGTGATACATGGTACAAAGAAAAGAAGATGGGGTGAAAGGATAGCAAGTGATGAGGTGGCTGCTGTTTTAGACAGAGGCTAGGAAAGGACTCTCCGAAGCAGGGGACTGGGTAGTAGCCTCAATGAAGCCAGGATAAGTTCAGGGCCTATGAGGGTGGAGGGAGGCATGTTAGGAATGGAAGCAGGAGACTGATGAGAGAGGAAGACTTGCCTGGCAGAACTCAAACGATGGCACAATGTGAGAAAAGAGGCACGTCAGTGAGGCTAACAGGCAGCTGCATAGAGAAGCCTGGCTCCCAGCAGAGAGGACTAGACGGAGGGGTGGGAGTTATCTGCCAGAAGCCTGGAGAACATCTGCCAACATTCCCATTCAGAGACACTGACTGAGTGATTTCCAGTCAAATTAAAATGGTCAGACTTCTCCATCTAAGAACATTCACTCTGGTAAACAATAAGCGCAAAAGATTTCAAGGAATCACAAAATGCGATTTAAATGGTATTCAAAGGGTTTTCTTAAAAGCTTTATGCAAACTTAAAAGCACAAGTACACTTTAGGGAAAAAGAAAGCTTTATTTAATAAATTATATTAATTCATTCAAAATATAAGTACAGAAGTATCTTAATATCAACAAATATATCAAGCAAACTGGAAGGCAGAATAACTATCATAACTTAGTATAAGTACCCAAAGGATTTCTAAATCAAAAGCCCTAATGATAACCATTTTCAGAATTCAATCATCACTGCAGAATCAGAGCCTGTGGTTTTTTTCGTGATTAGGGTGGCAGGACACTGCAATACTGTTCCTCCATGTTTCCATGCACACAATGTTATGTGTTACGCTATACTGTAAATGCAGTATTCAAATTCACTTGAGCTGTGGGCCTGGAAGTCAGAGACTAGCTTGTACCTTATGACTTTCAATGATTTTATCTGAGGTGAGCTGATCAATCTCTTCGCGGCTGAATCCAAATTCTTTAAGTATCTCCTCAGTGTGTTCTCCTACAAAAGGATCCCTTTTGAAAGAAGGGACGGCTGGAGTGTCTGACAGCAGAGGTGCAGGGCGGGGGCTCACATCCTGCTCCTCATTGGTGATAAACGAGCCCCGTTCCTTGCTGTGATCATGACTGACGACCTCCTCAAAAGTCAGAACCGGAGTCACACAGGCATCTGTGCCGTCAAAGATTTGACACCACTCTGCCTTTGTCTTCTTTGCAAACACACCTGCAAACTTCTTCTTCATTTCTGGCCAATCATTCATGCTCATCTGATTGGGAAGTTTATCAGGCTTTAGCCCAAGTCCTGAAGAAAAATAAAATTTCTAAAATTATTATGATTTGAACAGTGCAATTATAATCAATGAAAATGAATGCTGAGCCCATTGTACTATGCAAAATAAGACGTTCTAGAAGAGCTTCTCAAATGAGGCAAGAGAAAAAAATGTAAAGTCAGTTTGAGGTTGGAGCAAAAGACCGAAGAGGGCAGAGGTAGTCAGACTTGTCACTACCCAGATTTTATTATTCATGTTGCATCAAAAGTAGTTTTCAATAGTCTGGTTTCCAGAAATTGATTTCCTACCTCTTGGTAGATTTTGAAAAACAATTTCTCCAGGATGTTATTACAGTCATACTGAGTTAAAACAACTCCATATTTTCTATAATGTACTCAAACCTTATTAAAAAATACAATATAAACAATTTTACACATGGCCATCTCAGTTTCCAAAGAAGAAGCCTGAAGACAAATTATTTAATTCAGGATTGCAATTTTATAAATACATTCATTTCTCTTTATTTTGTTAAAATAAAAGCTGGAATGGCCAGGAGTGGTGGCATGAGTATAGTGCAAGCTACTTGGGAGGCTGAGGATGGAGGATTGCTTGAGCCCGGGAATTCAAGGCCCAGCCTGGGCAACAGAGCAAGACCCTTATCATCCACCCATCATCCATACATATATACATACATACATACATTTTACATACATACATACATATATATATACATACATTTTTAAAATGAAAGAGCCCAAAAGGGCCAGGCATGGTGGCTCATGCCTGTAATCCCAGCACTCTGTGACGCCAAGGTGGGTGGATCACCCAAGGTCAGGAGTTTGAGACCAGCCTGGCCAACATGGTGAAACCCAATCTCTACTAAAAACACAAAAATTAGCCAGGTGTGATGGAAGGCGCCTATAATCCCAGCTACTCGGGAGGCTGAGGCAGGAGAATTGCTTGAATCCAGGAGGTGGAGTTGCAGTGAGCCAAGATTGTGCCACTACACTCAAGCACGGGTGACAGAGCAAGACTCTGCCTCCAAAAGAAAAAAAAAAGAGCCAAAAATAGCTTTTTGTACCAGGATAAAGGACTTTTAGGTAACCAAAGACTCATGCAAACTGTTCCTGTAACAAACATGACAGAAACTTATGAGCCAGTCAGTCTACAGTGAGGCATGCAGACTTTCTGGCATGAAAGGGACTTCAAGGACCCATCAAGACGACAGTGCAGAGGACATGAAAGCAGCCACCTGGGGATTTAACAGGAAAGGTGGCCTCTCTAGCTCTTGACCCCATCTGTGTTTTCTCTACTGATGATGTGGGCTTACCCCTGCAGACATGCCCAAACTCCAGTGCTGATTAAATTATACCCAAAGGGCAGGGTCAATTTATAATAGTTGGTAAACTATGATGCATAACACTGTATGTAAGTTTAGCCAAGTTAAATGAATAATCCTCACTTCCCTATCATGATCAAGGCTAATTATAAGTTGCTCTGAAGATGAGGCAGGAAGACATAAATACTGAAGCTTCTTCTTAGGGTTTTGAGGGCTATGAGGAAATAAGAAGCACTAACAGAGTTCCAGATTTGTGTAAACAGCCTCTGGTGGAATATATAGGTACATTTTCTTCTGTAACCACCAGTCCCATTCAAATACCAGGAAGAATATGAGGCAATAATTTCAGGTTATCACTATAATCTACAGAGAAATGTTTTCAAGGATGTCTTTTACTTGGTGATCTTTCTTGATTGCCCTGAACTCTGTGACTGAAAGGCACATAAAATGAGCAGCAAGCTGAAAGTAGTGATCTTCACATGCTTTTAAAACAGTTTCTTTTTATCAGAATTGATCAGAATCATAACAGTAAGCAAAGCTGGAGCCAATATGTTCTCTAACATTATACTTGAGATTACACAGATCATAGTTTGTGTGCTAGAAAAATACTGGAAATCAAAAGCCTCCAGATCCTACCCTAACTCTAACACACCAACTCTCCCATTGTCTACCATCTCGTCTCAGCCTATAATCTCCCATCCTGTCCATGACCCTGACCAAGCCCACAGGATTAAACATCAGTGGTTTAAGGTGAGCTGTTTGCTATGCTCCTGACAATCCAATGCGGAACTTGGAATCCAGTCCCAAGTCTCAGAATCCATAATTGTATAAATACAGTGATAGATTGTAGCTAGTTGTTCTGGTACAATCACTGTGAAATTTCTGGTATTTTAAGTCAAAAGAGATTTTTCAGGAACTGGGCTGGGGCCTCAGACACCATTTAACACTTGGGAAAACATGTTTTGATTTCAAAAAAACTACCATACACATATACACACACATATGTAATTAAACAAAATGCTATTCTTTTAAGTACATGTCATAAATTTTACTGCTTTATAATATTAAGTATATAGTAAGCAGTCAAAATTCATGTTAAGTATTCAATGATATATGTCCAGGATGGCAATTGTAAACATTATTTTTATAATGAAAAATTGGAAAAAATGTAAAGGAACTTGCATAGGGAACTGGTTATATAAATTTTAGTACAGGCAGATCATGAAATACATGATATGACTGCTATATAAAAGCAGTGAGGGTGAAGATCTTTTGTACTGACATGAAAGAATGTCTTCACTATATTGTCATATAAAAATATCTATAGGCCGGGCATGGTGGCTCATGCTTATAATCCCAGCACTTTGGGAGGCCGAGGCAGATGGATCACGAGGTCAGGAGTTTGAGACCAGCTTGGCCAAGACGGTGAAACCTCGTCTCTACTAAAAATACAAAAATTAGCTGGGCATGGTAGTGGGTGCCTGTAATCCCGGCTACTCGGGAAGCTGAGGCAGGAGAATCATGCCTAGGTGACAGAGGTCATCCAGCTTTTGAAAACCCGGGAGGCAGAGGTTAGGTTGCAGTGAGCCGAGATCACATTGCACTCCAGCCTGAGAATAGGATTAGACTGCATCTCAAACAAAGAGCTATAAATTATATATAAATATATATATATATATTATACATTGTAAAATAGAAAATAATTGCTGAATGTAGTGGCTCATGCCTGTAATCCCAGCACTTTTATGACATTTTGAAATAGCAAGGCTCTTATAGTACAATCAGGTAAGCAACAGATAATTTCCAAAAGCTGTTTATCAATAGATAATTTTCAAAAGCTGGGTGACCTCTGTCACCCAGGCTGGAGTGCAGTGGCATGATCTCGGCTCACTGCAACCTCTGCCTTCCGGGTTCAAGTGATTCTCCTGCCTCAGCCTCCTGAGTAGCTGGGATTACAGGTGCCCACCAACATACCTGGCTAATTTTTGTATTTTTAGTAGAGATAGGGTTTTACCATTTTGACCAGGCTGGTCTCAAACTCCTGACCTCAAGTGATCTGCCTGCCTTGGCCTCCCATAGTGCTGGGATTATATTTTACCACAATTTTCAAAAATGAAATAAAAATTGAAAATTATATGTTTGCTAGAAAAAAAGATAAGCAATTCAGATTTTAAAAAGCAAGAATGCAGATTTTCCTTTGTTCTTCTACTTTGGGAAAATTTGGGATGTGGTCTTCAAGAATTTTTACTGTACACATACAAACACACAATTATTCTATTTTATTTTATTTTTTGAGATAGGGTCTTGCTCTGTTGCCCAGGCTTGAGTGCAGTGGCACAAACATGGCTCACTGCAGTCTTGACCTCCTGGGCTTAAGCAATCCTCTGCCTCAGCCTCCCGTGTAGCTGGGACCACAGGCATGTGCCACCACGCCTGGCTAACTTTTTGATTTTTTTGTAGAGACAGGGTCTTACTCTGTTGCCCAGGCTGGTCTTGAACTCCTGGGCTCAAGTGATCCTCCTGCCTCAGCCTCCCGACCAGCTGGGATTACAAACACACGCCACCATAGCTGGCTAATATTTGTATTTTTAGCAGAGACAGGGTTTCACCATGTTTCCCAGGCTGGTTTTGAACCCCTGACCTCAAGTGATCCAACCTGCCTCGGCCTCCCAAAGTGTTGGGATTACAGGCATAGCCATTGCACCTGACCCTCAAAAAATTATTATAGGTATGGGGGTTTGTCCAATAGGACTTGAGAGAGAAGAAATGTATATGTGATTAGTAAAAGTACTATTTTTGTAAATAAATATTACAAAAGAAAGATAATGCTGAGGCATTTTGGCATGGACTAGGTAGAGTAAGTGAAAGGTGATTTAACATGCTATCTCCTCTAGCCATCTGTCAGCTAAGGATCCTACGTAAACTTTGAAGGGAGATGGGGGTTAAGGATACCATAAAAGGCTGTCGATGCAAAGAGAGGAGTCTATAAAAAAATCAGGGGAGTTACAAAGTTTAAACTCATCAGAAGAATACCTAGAAGAAGGTGATCAGGAGTTAAGGGGTTGGAGCAATGATCCTGCTAGAAAAATGTCTTGTTTCATCTTCAGTGTTTCCAGAAAGGCTTTCATTGAGGTGAAATGTGGATGTGAAACATGAGCACTCCACACATACAGCAGTCCTTCTTCATCTGAAGTTTTGTTTTCTATGGTTTCAGTTAGCCACAGTCAACCATGGTCTGAAAATACGGAATGAAAAATTCCAGAAATAAACAATTCATAAATTTAAATTGCATGCTGTTCTGAGTAGCATGATAAAAACTTGCAGCATCCTGCTCCATCCTGCCCTGGACATGAATCATCCCTTTGTCCATCCCATCCACACTGTGGGCGCTACCCACCCATTAGTCACTTAGCAGCCAACTTGGTTATCAGGTTGACTGCTGCAGTATTGCAGGGCTTGTGTTCAAGTAACCCTTATTTTACTTGCTAAAGGCCCCAAAGGTTGCAGGCAGAGGTGACGCTGGCAATGTGGACGTGCCAAGAGAAGCCTAAAGTGCTTCCCTTACGTGAAAACGTGAAAGTTCTCAGCCTAAGAGAAGAACAAAACTTGCATGCTGAGGTTGCTAAGATCTATGGTTCAGAATGAATCTTATATTCATGTGATTGTGAAGAAGGGGAGAAGCAGAAAGAAATTCATGCTAGTTTTGCTGTCACTATTCAAACTGAAAAGTTACAGCCAAAGTGCATGGTAAGTGCTTAAGATGGAAAATGCATTAAATTTGTGGGTGGAAGACATAAACAGAAACATCTTCCAATTGACAGCAATCAGGGTCAGTACTATCTGCAGTTTCAGGCATCCACTGGGGCTCTTGCAATGCATCTCCCACAGATAAGACTATAGTATATGTTTTAAAATAACAGGATACACCAAGGAAGGGAGTTAACTTCCAGAATGGCAGAATGAGAACCTTCAAAAACCTGCATTAAAGCAATGAGAACCCTAGCAACAACTGTCAGAATCAACTTTTTCGTAATTCTGGAAATTAAAAGCCTGCAGCATTCCAAGGAGCAGTTATTCAAGAAAAACAGCTGAATCTCAGTAAGACCAGTGAGCTTTGTGATGTCAGAATTTGTGCTAATTTCATCCCTCTCCCTGTGGTAGCCTTGAAAACCAGCCACCTTTCAACTCTGGTTAATTCTGAAAACCAGCAGGAGAATAGCCCCGAGAGGAGGAAAATGAGTTTGGAGCTTCTCCGCAAAACCCCATCCCCAGAGAAATGACATTAATTTAGCCTGTCTGGCCGCTTCCTGAAAGGCTCCATTTTCAGGGCTTGTCTTTCTGTGATCTGACTCAGAGCTCACTTTGCTCTACCCCTAAAATGTTGATTTAAAAAACGGCAGTATTTTATCTATTTTATTGCAGGTGCTGTAAGCTGTCTAAGGTGGTGTTACCTGTTGTCTAAGGTGGTGTTACCTGTTGCAGCTAATGAGATGGTAACAAAGAAACTTAAAAGAAAAAAACTGGGGAATGGGACATCCCCAAAGAATAGCATACTCCGAGAAATGTTTTACAACTCCTGAGAAGGCCACACACACGCACACGGGCAGGGCAGTGTGAATGCCTGGGAGAGATCTGAAAAAGCCCTCCTCTCTCACCTCTGGCTGACCTGAAGGCTCTTCACAGGCAAGAAGTTCAGGCACATAGTGCCTCAGAAAAACACATCAAAGTCTTTAAAAAAGAACTAAAGAACATCCACAGCAACAGGGGAGTTGGGGGGGGAGACATGTAAAGGTGACTTGCCTTTAATCAGCAGCTCATAGAACTGGGGTTCTATTGCTCCCACGGCCATGAACTCCCCATCTGCTGTCTTATAAGTTGTATAGAAAGGTGCTCCACCATCCAAAATGTTCTGTCCTCGAGGTGCTTTCCACAGATTCAATTTCTGAGTTTTCCACAGAAAAGAACTTAAATATGCTGTTCCTTCCACCTTTGACAAAATTGAATACAAAACAAATCCAGATAATTCAAGTGCCAAAGCCTGATTCATTCCTCTTATTCAAGTTTAAAATTTGTATTAAAATGCTTATCTTAATGTGTAGGAAGATTCTATCCAATTACGCAACTTCTTTGGTATTTCCAGAAAGTGAGTTAGAATAACAATTGGCTGCGATATCGAGTTCTGAAAATACGGTAAGACTTAGAAGGAATGACTTTTGTTCTCCATTTTAAATAAGATTAGCAAAATGCTGGTGATTTTTTAAGCTAGGTAAGGGTACATGGAAGGTCACTGTACTACTCTACTTTTTACATATGTTAAAAACTGACAAGACAAAAAGTTAAAAATAAAGAAAAAGAGCTTTTAAAAATCCATCTTCTGATCTCCATACCTATAAACACACATAGATACACGAAGCATACTACATTTTACAGGTAAATCACCTAACAGTAAAATTTGGCATATTCTAGCTTGATTCCAATCCCAAGAAAACTGTAGTTGAGTATAATATATATGTCATCTTTAATAATCACTAGAAAGTTA
Source organism: Ateles fusciceps (assembly GCA_036589455.1). Taxonomy (NCBI): domain Eukaryota; kingdom Metazoa; phylum Chordata; class Mammalia; order Primates; family Atelidae; genus Ateles; species Ateles fusciceps. Next base: position 8,888,111 of record JAZHEH010000572.1, on the reverse strand, counting down.
TAAAATAAACTAACAATATGGATGGCAGGTATATGCATTTTCTGAGTCCAGGCAAACTAGTTTGGAAATGCCACCTTCCCACTAAGTCCTGAAGTCATCACACAATCAAGTATAATTACAACAAGGCCCAAACTCAAAGGCTAGAAACACTGGTCTATCTGAAGAAGACTATGTTCTGATCTTTACACCTTTTATAAGCCTAATGTCTCCAGTCCCCCAGGGAAAAGGCCCTCAAGCATCCTTGCCTCAATAGTTACCAACAGAGGAGGCCTTGTTCCAACTTCTAGCAATTTCTCAGTTACTGGCTGTGAAACAACCATACAGTGTATCTTTGGCTATATCCAATTTTCTCTTTCAACTTGAAATTTCATGTACATCTGAATTTATGGCTGTGACATTTATTATCACCAAATAGCTGAATTCATATAAGTGGCCTATGGCAGTGCTCTTGAGACTGAGTTACACAGATATTAGGGTTCCATATTTATACACATACACACATATATACACATATGCATATATATGTGCACTATCTTAAATATATTTTAAGTTTGTTATTTAATCACATATTTAAATGTATCCTATATCAAATTCTGACACATCAGAGCCTCAACTCATTAACATTTGTTGTTAGACTTTAAAATAAAGCTTTTCCTTCCAATTTTGCCTAAATTTTACCTTGTATTTGGAACATTATTAAGGAAAACTTTTGTTCTGCATGGGTCTCCTCCCCCTCTTAAATTCTGCCTGCTCATACAAAACCAACAAGTTTGACCAGGAACAATAAATAAACAATAATGAACAATAAGCAAGTGCCTGCTTTCCGCTCAAGCTTTGCTTCTCTCAGAGCCCAACCCCCAATCAACAGAGCAATAACAGATGAACTGGAAGCAAGCTAGCTTGTCATACGGTGCAAGAGAGAATTTTAGCAGAGTTCTGAATACTATTTGTCTGACTTTTATGTTCAGGCCAAAGAATGTGAGAAGTTTTTAGATACCACAGTGAGTCAACCTTGAAACCAAACGTTTCTGTTCTGCTTCATCATAAATGAAATGCAATCTGGAATTTAAGCAAGCTATTTAAAAACTATAGGTTTTTGTTGTGCTGTTGTTTTGTTTTTTGAGATGGAGTGTTGTTCTGTTGCCCAGGTTGGAGTGCAGTGCACTCTGTTGCCCAGGTTGGAGTGCAATCTCAGCTCTCTGCAACCTCTACCTCCTGGGTTCAAGTGATTCTCCTGCCTCAGACTCCCGAGTAGCTGGGATTATAGGCACCTACCATGCCCAGCTAATTTTTGTGTAAAAATTACAGGCATTTTGAACTTATCTCTGTAACTCAGGATTTTCCTAACATCCAGTCGAAACAAAATGTCGTAATAAACTGAATACTGAAAGTGATGAGACGATCACCCATAAGCACTAACTTCCAGTGTTTGTGTTTACAACAGTTTCACTGGACTGAAAAAACAATACATAAATACTGAATATGTAAACATAAAATATTTTATGCTAATAAAATACCCCTTTAATCTCTTTTATATGTTGAACATCCTGATGAGATTGCTGAAAAATAGATGCACTAACAGAGTTACAGGTACAGTTGGGCTTACTCAGGACAAAAACAGGTTCTGATCTAATCCTTAGCATTAGAAGACAGGACAGGACAAGAAATACAGCAGGAACCCTCCCAGTCTCATCGCAAGGCCTGGCAGGGGCTACCCTGGCACATGGCTTCTCTTGTTCCATGACTCACACACCATGCATGCCACAGACGAGAGCCCCCTGACACAGGGAAACCACAGCCTCAGTTCACCACCAACCTTTGATATTGTTAAAAGAAAGACTTTAGACAAATTAAGAGTTTAACTGAGCAAAGAATGACTCATGAATTGGGCAATCTGTGGAACCAGACTAGGTTCAGAGTGGCTCTAGTGTAGTCATGTGGACTCATGGACAGAAAACAAAAGGTGATGTACAGAAAACAGAAGTGAGGTACAGAAAGAGCCGGATTGGTTACACCTGGGCCTTTGCCTTGTTTGGGTCTCACTACCTCCAGTCTTGTCTCCTCAAATCCATTCTCCAGTTCGAACAGCTGGCCATCTGTGACTGGTTGAAGTATGGCTGCTGTGATTGGCTGAGACTTGCTGCTTGTTACAAGAGGTTACAGTCTGTTTACACAACCTGAGATCACACAGTTCACGATGTAAGAGAAACTTTTAGGTGGAACTTAAAATACGTAAGGGGACAGCTTTAGGCTACACTTAATTTAACACTGTTCTCATCATGTGGGCCCAGATTGAGTGTAAATACAGCAAAATGCACTCCACATCCCACAGTTATCTGAACTTCAGTTTCCCAGGAAACAGCAGTAAGAAAAGATAGAATCCAAGTCTTCACAAGCAAGCCCAGATCTGGAATTATGCTGCTAAAAAAAGCGAAAACTTCTGGTCCATTAGAAGAGATCTGCCTCCCCTTAATCAGCTTCCACGATTGCTTGTGTTACAAGAGTTCTTAGTGATGAACTAATGACTATGATTTACTGATCCTTTTAGCCTTGAATAATTAGCAAACACTTACTATCTCCCAATGGAAATATAAACCCAGAAGAAAGATTACAACATTTTCACATACACTAAAACCTTACTATCTTCTTTATTTTACTTATTTATTTATTTTTATTTTTTTGAGACACGGCCACACTCTCTCACCCAGGCTGGAGTACAGTGGTGTGATCTTGGCTCACTGCAACCTCTGCCTCCAAGTTTCAAGCAATTCTCGTGCCTCAGCCTCCCGGGTAGCTGGGACTATAGACGCCCACCACCACGCCCAGCTAATTTTTTGTATTTTAGTAGAAATGGGGTTTCACCATGTTGCCCATGCTGGTCTTGAATGCCTGACCTCAGGTGATCCACTCACCTCAGCCTCCTAAAGTGCTGGGATTACAGGCGTGAGCTACCATACCCGGCCAACCTTACTATCTTCTAATCATTATGTAATTCTGATTAGTTACATTCTGCTGAAAGCAGCAATCACCTTTTTTTTATATTTGATGATAATCAATTGTATGTCCTCAGTAAATTATTTAAAATATTATTAGGGAAGTATCTAACCTTAAATTCTACTTAACACTCCCAAGGCCCCATGTTTGCTCTTAGTTCATTCCTTTTGGACTCCATGGACTGTGCCCATGGGGCAGCAGAGCGAAGTTGTTGAAAGCAGTGGCTTAGGGTCCAACTGCCTGGGGCAGTGCTTTGGACCCTTTCCCATCACCTGCTTTAGAGGAAGGCAGTTAACTTCTCCAAGCAATCAAGTCTTTAATGCCAATAGCACGTCAGTGACAGTAGCACGTCTCCCCTCAGGAAGCTGCGTGGATCAAAGGAGGGAAGGCCTGTGGAAGGTACTGGCCTTGAGTTTGGCGGGAATAAAGCTGGTGCTGCTAGCTGACGCTGCGACTGTGCCATGACTACGCCAGGAGCTGGCCATAAAAGATAAACCACACTCCATTGCTACTGTCACAAACTTCAGAGAGGGCACACAGCAAAGTGTCAGATGTGCCCTGATGACAGTGTCCCACAGGCACACACTCAGTACAGGGCTGGTAATGATTCACCATGAAGAGAAGGAAGTACAGGCTGAAGCTTCGGAGATGAGGGGTTTCTGGTAGAAAATGGATTTTGTTTAGATCATCAAGGACCCAATCCAGTTGACACTCTCAGTTTCTAAACTCTTGAGGTGTCCAACAACATTTGACCTTCTGAACATTCCTTTCTTTGGTTTCCATGACAACACTCCCTTCTGTTTCTCTACTAACCTCAAGTATCCCACCTGGATATTTGAAAGGCAGTTCAAAATTGAAATGACCAAAACTGAATTCCTTTTCTTCTAGTAAAAATAACCACAATGACAAACTTTTACAGAAGGTCCACTGTACACCAGGCACTGTTCCCACACTGAACAATGGATGAACTCATTGAATTCTCACAGCATCTAACAATGCTATGAGGTGGATGTCATTATTATCTCTATTTCACAAAGGAAACTATAGCACAGGCAGGTTAAGTAACTTGCCCAAGATCACAGAGCTGGTAAATGGCAGAGCTGGGGATGGAGGCAGTCAGCTGCCACTCTATGCTCTGGCCACTGCTCCAGGCTGCCTCATTCTTCAGCAGTCTTTCCTCAGGACACTAGCAGGTCATCCAAGCCAGAAACCTGGGAGCCAGCCTTGACTTCTCCCTCTTTGCTCCCTGTCAGTCCATTAGCAGTTCCCAGCAATTTTACATCTCAAATATTCCTTCAATGCAAACCAACTCTACCATTTACTGCTTTAGTACTTGCCCCGATCTCTTCAGCAATAGTCCAGTAATTGGGTCTCACTACCTCCAGTCTTGTCTCCTCAAATCCATTCTCCATCCTACCACCAAATGTCTGTGAAAATGCAAACACGGCGTGGTGCTAGAGTGGGCTCTCTTACCACTAGCTGTGAGATCTTGAGCAAATGGCTATGCTTCCATTTCCTGCTCTTTAAAACAACAATGCATTCCTCATGCAGTCTTGAGCAGAAGAAGAAATCACACGGGGAAAGTGCTCAGCAGAACATGAGGCAAGCACTCAGTGGACGACAGTGAACAAACAGAAGCATTATGATATCAGAGCATCCCCTACAAAACACAGCAGGAAGGTTTAGACAGGGAGCTCCATTTTACCTTAGCATCCCTAAGAATTTTCTCTACCTGCTGAAGGAGACTTCTTGAACTTTTTTTGAAAGACAACTGCTTGAAAATGATATGCTAAGCACAAGAGATAACTTGGGGAAAACTGCTGAAATATTTAGGTTGGCACAAAAGTAATTGTGGGTTTGGTAAAACCCGCAATTACTCCTGCACCAAACTAAAACAACATAGGAATCAGATGAGTCACAGAAAGTTTAGAAAATTGACTCCAAGAACAGATGATCAAAATATGACATTCTAACAGATATATAAAGGACATGAAGCTATTTTAAAAAGAAAAGGATATCCCTGGTAACTTGGATTGAAACTTCAAATGTCATTTATCTCGTGTCTTCTTCAAAAAAGGATTTTAAGCAGCCATATCTTACACTTAGGGACAAGCGGCAGGCATCTACTCCAATTAATACTTACCATACTTGCATCAATGACCTGACCCTTGCCAGAGCGTGTGCGTTCAAAAAGAGCCATTATAATGCCCAACGCACACATAAGGCCACCACCAGCAAAGTCAGCCAGGAGATTCAGCGGTGCATATGGATTCTCATGACTTCTGCCAATTTTTGAGAGAACACCTATATCATTAAAAACAAATGTAATGTCTCTTTTAAATTTTATCTCTTCTTAAAATAAATATATGAGCATCTTAGAGGAATAAGCAATCATCTCTCCAGTAGATAATCTACGTGAAAGCTAGCATACAACACTTTTCCAAATCTGAGCTTAGTCAGCAAACTTACCAACAGACTTTCCCTCAAGACAGGATCCTTGTTTTGTTGTTTTTTCCTCTCTAAAACCTATTCCAACCATCGTTTTCAAAATATTGCTAAGCTTTTACTCATTCACTTTTGGAAAAGAAAATGATTATTTGTTTTGTGGTTTTAAAACAGTAAATGCACTTTTATTCTTATTAGAAAGAAATGCAAGAAAATACTCGTACACAGGAAAAAAAAAGGAATTTAATTTTAAGACAGATGTGAAAAGCCAATTCTATACACACTTCTTTCCTCAACCTTTAAATGTGTACTCACAGAAAATCTGAAACTTTAGTCAACAACACACAGTTCTTAGAATTCTGGAATCAGGCCATCTTACATGTTGTCTCTCGGGCAAAAACTCTAATAAAGTGATGTTAGGATCTGAAAACCACGGGCTTTTTCTAGTGTCCATAGAAGTCTGAAACAATGACTTAGGCAATGATTTTCAATGTGGTGGGTAGAGATTTGGTGGGGAGAAGTAGCTGTCAGAATCTAACTATATCAACATTTTAAACTACAGAGCAACCATTCCTAGTACCCAGTAAGCCTCTTAATTCCTAGCAGGGGCTTATCTGAGAATTGACTCAACAAATATAGTAAATAAATGATAGTAGTGAGCACATCCTTCGAACATGTTAAGGGGTGGGGTGAGAGAAGGTTGAGAATGATTGTTCCAAGACCCAAACCAATCCATTTTAAACAACAATGCTCTCCTTATGGATTTTGATAAATATTTAAATCTTCACCTTTAAAAATTCTTGTTAATCAACATACCTATAGATCTTGATGGAATAAACTAAAAGTGTAGACTGAGTATTTTTTTTAACATACCTGACAAAGCCAAATAGTTGATATCATGGCCAGCTAACCTAGAGAAGCTTCCTGACTGGCCAAATCCAGTCAGCCTGGCATAAATAAGCCTTGGATTCTCCCCGCTGCAGAATCTCTGGGCCGAGCTGGAGTCTCTCCATGACACCTAAAGAGAAAAGTAACAATCTTCTTAAGGGAGTATGAATTCAGAATGAGGATAATCCCTTCTCTGAGAAAAACATAAAACAGCACTATTGCAAGTAATATTAATGACATTTGCTGTAGGCTGATAGCATGTTTCCAGCAATTAAGGACCCAAAGAGTGAAGCCACCATTTCTGGAATGTGTGGCTTCTTCCCAGGATGTAATTTCTCCTGGTACATCCCTGTTTCCCTCTAGGTTTATCCAAGGCTATTTATTCAATCCCCAGAGCAGGGTCTCATCGCTTTAGGAAACCCCTTTTCCTCTTTCTGTACTGCATCAGTGTCCCACCTCAGCTGCACTTGCTCGTACATACATACACTTATCTTCCCTATCAGCTCATGAGTGTCTCCTGCAGAATTCACACCTGATCTGTTTCCACAGGCGCTTAAGTGCCTAATGAAAAAGCATGAAATCTCTACCTTCATGAAAAAGCTCAGTTCCCATCTGTAGAAAGAGAGGTGAGTGACAATAGTACCTGAGAGCTTTTCAGCTATCAACAAGTATAATATATATTGCACAAACCCCAGGTAACAGCATCTGAAATTTCCTGGGATTAAAAGTAACCAAGATTACATAATAAACTCACCATTCCAGTAATGGTGGCTTCACTGTTTGGGTCCTTAGCTGCTGGAAATACACCATCAGCCTACAGCAAATGTTATTAATTGTACTTGCAAGTAAGGCTAAAATAAATCACAAAAAAACTCTAGTTATCTTCGTAAACACCAGTCACAACGCCTCACCTGGAGGCTATGTCCATATTCCAAGCCGATGTTCCTCCTGATTACAAGACCTTGGACAAATTAGTTAACCATGCTCAGACTCCCTCATCTTAAATGGAGCATTCTTAAATTATTACACAATCTTAATCATTATTGTTACAATCCTCAAATACGGCTGTGAGGGTTAAATGAGTTAACACATTTAAATAAGCCTGGTGTCCTGTAGACATTCATTCATTCATCATTTACCGATTTCCCGTTATAGATCAGGCAATGCTTTGAATTTCTATTTGAACAAAATTATTCTGGCAGCTCTCTGAGAATGAACTGGAGTGATACCAGCCCCAAACACCAGTTTTTAAAAGCCTGTCACACCAGTGTCAAGGCAGTTGCAGCAGGTATGGAAATAGTACAAGTGGGTTAAGTAGCAAAATGACTGTATTGGTGACCACTAAAATTGGATGTGGTGAAAGGAAGACTGGAGTCCATGATGAAGTACAGGTTAAAGATTCAGGCACTCACTGAAACAAGTAATACAGAAGGTGGAGATGCTGTTTTAGAAGGAAGAAGGAAAGGCTCAGTTTGGGATTTGTGGACGATGCCTGGTGGAGAGCCCTGACAGCGATGCCCAGGACCTGTGTATGCCAGCGTCTGAGACTCTGAAAAGGCGGAAGTCTACAAAAGGTGAAAATGGTGGGAGTGAATAAGGGGGGTTCAGGGAGCAGATGCTGAGAACTGAATCTCTCCCAGAGAGTTAGCCTGGGTTCGTGGATAGCTTCAGGGTACAGCACTCCATAAACATAACCGAATGACCGTGGGCCTATACGCAGTTTTCCAGGGAGGGAATCCTACAGCTTTTATTAGATTCTCACAGGGTTCAAGACCCTCAAGAAATTAAGAAAGGCAAATACAGAATGTTTATTAGAAAAAAAAAAGAAAAAGAGGATTTTGGGAAGGAGTCAGAGAGGCAAAAGGAGAAACCGGGCAACAGCAGTATCTCAGAACCCAAGTTTTTGGACCATCGTCTCAAGGGACGAATGATCACCAACAGTACCCTAGGAGCAAAAACATCTAGAATGCTGGGGCCGCCGAGGGTTCCTGCGGCAACAGGGCAAAGGTGTGGCGGGCGCAGCCTCGATCGAACGGCCAGACCCCCTACCCTCCGCGGGAACTTTCCGAGAGCAGCCCGCGGGGCCCGGGCTCACCGCTGCGGAAGGGCTCCAACAACACGTCCGACTGCGCGCACAGACGCCGCAGCACCGCGACTCCCCGGGACTGCTTCAGGTCCAGCACCAGCGAGCGCTTGCCCCGGGCCAAGCCGCTCACGTCGTAGCGGGAGCCGGGCCGGTCCACGCGCACTACCCCGCGCCCCAAAGTCTGCCAGGACCATACCACAGAACGGGCCTGGGGCCAGGCCGGCCAGCTCCACGACCGAGATGCCCTGCAGTGCCATGGCACTTACTTCCCAGTTCCCCCTGAAGGAAACTGAGCAGCCCTTTGCCCGGGCCCAGCAGCTTGCAGGCAGCCCTACCCGGGCCCGCATGCCCCGCCCCCAGTCCCGTAGCTCCGCCCCTTTTGGTGCGCCTGCGTGAGTCCACGGAGTCTGCGCACTAGTGCGCTTCCCTCCCGCCCTACCGGGTCTGCCAAATTTCCTAGCTTACTTTCCTTTTCCTGCAACCTAAATTTCTGAGTCCTAAATTGCAGGGGCTGACCTTTGGAATTCCTGCCTGTTACCGTCCTCTCTGGACCATTTTATTGTCACCATGGCGATCCCCAGCCGTTGTATCATTTGAGTCCCTAACTCCTGCCTTGCTCTTGGGAAATAACGTAAACACGCAAAAACAATGCAAAGGCATTTTCTTCCCTAGACTGCAGGTTGTCGTCTTCACCGCCCCCCGCTTAGCTAGCTAGCTACCTGGTAGTTTAATTCAGAAACGGCTTGCGATCCCTCCTAAATGCACTCATTTTGAGTTACAAACTCTGTGGATTACACGTCTTTTTTAAAAAGTTCAGACTACACTAGGAAAATTAGTATCCGAAGAACATTAAGGGGTGTGATGCTCATCAGAGCTAAATGCGAGCGCTTTAAAAATGTTAGTCTTCTGCCATTTCTACAGATAGCTACAATTTCAGGTTTTCAACCTAATACGTGATATTACAGCCCCACTGCTTTTACAAATCATTTTCTCTCTTTTAGGTATAGCCTGTGTGCAGGTGGCCTAACATAATCTTTCACATCTCTAGGAATTTGAATAGAACCAGAAGCGGGTGCCTGCACTAATCTTTATTAAGTGTGTGTTTATGTATTTTTCAACCAAGTGATTAAATCAAAAGCAAAACTTGGCACGATTGTAATCAAGATCTTTTAGGCAAGAAAGTTATGATGAGTTTTAGAATTATTTTAGGACTCTGTGGCTTTCCCTTCATAGAAATAGAAAAAAAATCCTAAAATTTGTATAGACCTACAAAGATCCTGAATAGCCAAAGCAACACTGAACAAAAAGAACAAAGCGAGAAGCAACACATTACCAGAATTCAAATTATACTACAAAGGTGTAGGAACCAAAACAGCATACTGTTGGCATAAAACGGACACGTAGACCAATGGAACAGACTAAAGAACCCCAAAATCCATGTATTTACAGCCAACTGATTATCAACAAAAACATCAAGAACATACATTAAAAAAAGGACATTCTATTCAATAAATAGTGCTGGAAAAACAGGAAATCTATATGCAGAAGAATGAAACTAGACCCCTACCCCTCACCACATACAAACATCAACTCAGAATGGATTAAAAACTTAGACATACAACCTGAAACTATAAAACTACTAGAAGAAAACAGGTAAAACACTTCAGAACATTGACCTAGGCACAGATTTTATGACTAAGACTTCAAAAGCACAGGCAACAAAAACAAAAAATAGACAAATGGGACTATATTAAACTAAAACGCTTCTGCACAACAAAGGTAACAACAGAACAAAGAAACAACTTATTGAATATCAGAAAATATTTTGCAAATTATTCATCCAACAAGGGACTAATATGCAAAATATACAAGAAATTCAATCCAAAGGCAAAAACTGAAATAATCTCATTAAAAAGTGGGCAAAGGATCGGAACAGACCTTTCTTAAAAGACACACAAATAGACAACACGTATATGAAAAAATGCTCAACATCACTAATCATCAGGGTAATGCAAATAGAAACCACAATGAGATATCATCTTACTTTAGTTAGACTGGTTATTATCAAAAAGACAAAAAAATAACAAATACTGGCAGAGATGCAGAGAAGAGGAACTCATACACACTGTTGGTGGGAATGTAAATTAGTTTAGCCATTATGGAAAACGGTATGGAGGTTTGTGAGAAAACTAAAAATAGAACTGCTATATGATTCAGCAATTCCACTACTGGGCATATATCCAAAAGAAATGAAATTAGTACATCGAAGGAACACCTGTACCCACATGTTTATTGAAGCATCATTTACAGTAGCCAATATATGAAATCAACTTAAGTGTCCCTTACTAGATGAATGGACAAAGAAAATGTGTACATATACACAATAAAATACTGTTTGATCATTAAAAAAGGATGAAATCCTGTCATCTGCAGCAACATGGATGGAACTCGGGGTCATTATGTTAAGTGAAATAAACTAGACACAGGAAGACAAATATCACATATTCTCATTCAGATGTGGGAGCTAAACATCTAATCTCATAAAGATAAAGAGTAGAATTATAGGGGGCAGAGATGAAGAGGGGTTGGTTAATGGGTATAAACATGTAGTTAGATAGAAGGAATAAGTTATAGTATTTGATAGCACAGTTGGATGACTATAGTTAACAACAGTATATTGTATATTTCAAAATAGCGGCCAGATGCAGTGGCTCGCACCTGTAATCCCAGCACTTTAGGGATTGAGGCAGCAGAATCACTTGAGGCCAGAAGTTTGAGACCAGCCTGGGCAACACTGTGACACCCCCATCTCTACAAAAAACTTGAAAAATTATCTGAATATGTTGTATACCTATAGGCCTACCTACTCATGAGGCTGAGATCTGAGGAGTGCTTGAGCCCAGGAGTTTAAGACTTCAGTAAGCTATAATCACACCACTGCACTCCAGCTTAGGAGACAGAGTGAGATCCCATATCAAAAAAAAAAAAAAAAAAAAAGCTAGAAGAGAAGATTTAAAATGTTTCCAACACAAAGAAATGATAAATATTCTGGGTGATGAATATCCTAAAATCCCTGATTTGATTATTACACATTGTATTCATGTATCAAAATATCACATGTACTCCATAGATATGTAGGAATACTATGTATTAATAATAAATCAATAAAAATGTATATGTTAAAGCCCTAACCCTCAGTACCTCAGAATGTGACTGTATTTGGAGATAGGGCCAAAATGAAGTCATATGGGTGGGCCCTAATCCAAAATGATTAATATTCAATCCTGGTATCTATAGAAGAAGAGATTAGGACCAAAATAACCACAGACCTAGAGTAACCATGTGAGGACACAGTGAGATCAAGTGAGGACACTTGCTGTCTTCAAGCCAAGGAGAGAGACTTCAGAAGAAACCGAACCTGCCAAAATCTTGATCTTGCACTTTTAGCCTCCAGAACTGCAATAAATTAAACTTCTGTTGTTTAAGCCAACCAGTCTGTGATATTTCATTGCGGCAGCCTTAGTAAACAAATACACCCTCTGCCCCACAATTATAGATAAAGTCTCTAACACAGATCTCAGGTCATCTAATAGATTTCATTTTCTATCTCAGAGAACAGCTTTGGAACCATGCTTCCTGGATTCTGGGTTTATTTCCCATAAATAATCCTTTGGCCAGGGATATCTTCTTAAGTGCATTCAATCTTTCCATTCTCTTCCTCCTAGCCAATACTATGCATCTGTTTACACAAAATCCAGTTGATAAGGAGATTCACTCGCCTTTTTCTTTCTCCTCCAGGACATCCCTGTAGTAAGGGAGTAAATGCATTATACGCCAGCTGCTTTAAACTCCTTCCATAGCTAAGGTCTTCTTTAACTTCACTTGTAGTTAGATTTATTTGATTCCCTACCGCAGCATTCAAGAGATAAACACAGCCAGTCATGGTGGCTTATGCCTGTAATCCCAGCCCTTTGGGAGGCCAAGGTGGGCAGATCACTTGAGGTCAGGAGTCCGAGACCAATCTGGCCAATGTGGTGAAACCCTGTTTCTACTAAAATATAAAAATTAGCTGGGCTTGGTGGTGTCTGTAATCCCAGCTACTCCAGAGGCTGAGGCAGGAGAATCGCTTGAAACCAGGAGGTGAAGGTTGCAGTGAGCTGAGATCATGCACTCCAGCCCGGGGTGAGAGAGTGAGACTCAGTTTTCAAAAAAGAAAAGAGACAAACACTCCCATGATTTTGATGTATGTCCTACAGTCCATTATATCTATTTGCAGACACAGCTGTACTATTTATATATTTTGTTTTGTCAAAATAATTTGTTTTTAATTTAATAAATTATATTATATTGCACTTATTTTTCTGAACTACCTTTTCACTCAATTTTATGTTAACTGGCTCCGCATTTCTATTACTTTCTCTTAGATCCATCAGGATTCTTGGTATAAATACAAAAAAGTTCACTGAAGGATAGCAAGTAGCTCATATTATTGCTGGGAAAGCTAGAAATCAGGCAACGAACAGGGCATGGAATAGTCTGGGCTGCTGGAGTCAATTCAAGGTTGCAGCATGAATGTCTGGTTAGGGTAGAGCATCTGCACAGAAAATTCACTCGCCTCTGTCCAGTTGAACTCCTGCCTGCTGTGCAGATTGGCACCAGCCTAAATCTGACCCAAAAAGGCAGAGGGACTAACTTGAAGGGCCTCCCACTGACAATTAAGATGGAGCTGTTAAACTAGACTAATGACTGTGATGGATTAAAACACATCAAATATTATGAACATTCACGAGTTCACAATAATGGTTTTTAAAAGCCTTTATTAATCCCTGTTGGAGGTTGTTAGGGCACCAACTTCTTATTCTACACGTTGAATATTTATCTTGATCTCCGTATACATGGTATTTCAGGATAACCAAATAGTTAATGAAAGAATGTCTGTCTTTAAAACCATCACTATTTTGCAACCCCAAATGAAATAGCAGATTTAAGCTATAATCCTAAGTGGCTGCTGAAAATACTAGGCAAAAACCTAAAGAGGGAAATGTCTTAGTTTGTTCAGCTGCTATAACAAATCACTATAGACTGGGTGGCTTAAACAGACATCGATTTCTCACAGTTCTGGTGGCTGGAAAGTCCAAAATCGAGGTGCTGGCAGAGTCAGTGCTTGGTGAGGGCACTCTTCATGGCTTCTCATTATGCTGTCAGAGGGTGGAGGGTGGGAGAGAGAGAAAGAGAGAAGCAAGCTAATCCCATCATGAGGACCCCACCCTCCTGACTTAATCACCTCCTGTTCTTATGCCAATATGAAGAAATAACTGAGACTGGGTAATTTATAAAGCAAAGAGGTTTAATTGATTCACACAGTTCAGCATAGCTGGGGAGGTCTCAGGAAACTATCATGGCCCAAGGTGAAAGAGAAGCAAGTCACCTTCTTCACAAGGTGGCAGGAAGGAGAAAAGCAAGCAGGGGATAGGCCAGACACTTATAAAACCATCAGATCTGTGAGAACTCACACAGTATCATGAGAACAGCATGGAAGAACTGCCCCCATGATCCAATTACTTCCCACTGGGTCCCCTCCCACAACACATGCAGATTATGGGAACTACAATTCAAGATGAGATTTGGGTGGGGACACAGCCAAACTGTATCACCTCCCAAAGCTGCCATCACCAAATACCATCACACTGGGGATTAGGGTTTCAGTATGTGAATTTTGGGGAGATACAATCATTCAGTTCATAGTAGGGAACTTTATAATGTATAAATCTGGCTTTGACATCCTGAATCCACTGATCAACATTAATATCAATATAATAGGGCACTATGTACCTCCCTGTATGATGCAATGGACAGAACCACCCATGTTTTTCTGCAAAAATCTGAAGCCAAAATTTAATCAAGCATCTTGTTTATCTACTTATAGGAAATATAGAGGATGGAGGATAAACCAAAGGATATAACCAGCAAAATCCACAATGTTAGAAAGTAAATGATAAATAAGCAATAAATTATCACACATTTAAAAAGACTTAGATACATTAATCAAACGTAGTATACAAATATTATCTGACATCCCGATTTAACCAAACATACAGTAGGAAGGTATTTGTAAGACAATTGGGATATTGTTAAACACTGACTGGATTCTTGGTATTAAGAATTTTTTCCTTTTGAGATTGTCATTTTTCTCTTTGTGGTTATCATTCTTCTCCTTTTTTTTTTATTTTAATAGAGGCAGGGTCCTGATACATTGCCCAGGCTGGTTTCAAATTCCTGGGCTCAAGCAATCCACCTGCCTTAGCCTCCCAAAGTGCTGAGATGACAGGCATGAGCCGCCTCATCCGGCCCATTTTTCTTTTTATGTTTTTAATTTTTAAAACTAATTTATCTGAGATACATGCTGAAGTGTTATAGGCCTTGAAAGCTAATCAAGGAACTTATAATTTCCTACCAACTTATAATTTCTGGATTTGAGAATTGCTATGAATCTTTGGCCTTTGTCCCTCTCATTCCCTTCTTTTTTGAATAGGAACTTTTATATCTGTTATCTGTATTTTCCTGTCCTACTATTTTATTAGATGTGGGGGGGCCAATAACTTTTCTCTTTAGTTTCACAGATTAGCAGATCAAAAGGAACTATACTCAAGGAGCTGGACTGAAGAATTACTTCCAAAAAGCCTTGTCTACATCTGGACATAATCCACAGGATGAGATTCTAGACTTTTGAGATGATGCTATGATGATATGAGATCTCGAAGGACCTTGCAAGAAAATGACTCTATTTTGCATGTGGGAAGTATTTGGGTCATTAGGGGCTGGAGGGCAATCTAAGGTTGACTCTAAGATGACCCAATTGATCTCCTCCTCCTAGAATCCATGCCCTTGTGAAACTCCCTCCCTTTGAGTTAGAGCTGGCCTGGTGACTTGCTTCTAACCAATAGAACATCACAAGGTGATGGGATGTAACTTCCCTGATTAAGTTCTAAGTGGTGGTGGCTTTTATCTTACTTTCTGCAATAAATTCTCAGTTTCCATGCTTTAATGAAGTTAGCAGTTCACTGGAAAAGCCTATATGATAAGGAGCTGAGGGAGCTGCCAGACAACAGCTAACAAAGAACTGAGGCTGTCAGTCCAACACCCTCAACAAATGGAGTTTTGCTATCAATCTTAGGCAGCGTGGAAGCACAGCCTTCTCTAGTTGAGCTTTCAGATGACCCAGCCCTTGTCTACACCTTGACTGTAGCCCTGTGAGAGCTTCTGAAGCAAAGAATCTGGCTGAACCATGCCTGGACTCTTGACCCACAGAAACCATAAAATAATGAATGTGTGCTATTTTAAGCTGTTAGTTTGTGGTTGTTATGTATCAGTAAATAATTAAAACATGCTGTAACTTCTTTCTTTCTTTTAACAATCCTTTGTGGTACATGCTAGTAGACAACCTGGTTTTACAAATGAGGAAACTCAAGGACAGACATTGAGTAATTTCCCCAAAGTAACTCATTTACACCAAGAGGGGAGAGACTTTTCCTATTCCACAATATTGCTATGACACTAAAGAGTCAAGATGAGTGACAGTGGGTATGTCTTGTGGGGTTGCTGCAGGGGAAATAAGTATAGAGAGTAGTTTTAAGGCATTCTGCAAAGCAGGGTGTTGCTATGTCCATTTCACTGGATTAACACTTACCATCCAAACAGGGCTTGTGCCTCCTTACCTTGCACTGTCCAATAGACATTTGGAGAAAAAATGGTGCGGGCATGGTGGGGAGGGGGTGGGATGTATGGTCAGCGTTAGCTAGCTGTGAAAGTTGCAGATACCAGGATGAAATTGCTTTCATCAGACCCAGACAAAATAGAGCTGGTACAGCCTGACAAAGAGGATGCTCATGCTCTTATAAATCTGGGACAAGAAGAACTGTTTCCAAGAACTTTCTAAAAACCCTTTGGTTTATAACTAGACATCCTCTAGGACTGCAATAATTCAGATAAGATGTTCTCAAAAGAACACTTGCCTACTAACAGCATCTCCATCAATGAATTGCTAACAACTCTGGCTTTCATTCTCTAGAACCAACGAAAGGCACTTTAAAATCCTCCCTCCTGATAGCATTAGGGGAAATACCTAATGTGGATGATGGGGTGATGGATGCAGCCAACCACCATGGCATGTATATACCTGTGTAACAAACCTGCATGTTCTGCACATGTACCCCAGAACTTAAAGTACAATTAAAAAAAAATCCTCCCCTCCTTTTGTTCTGGGAAATGGCTTGCTACAAGGAATCATGCTTTCTTTTATGACTTAAAACTTTCTTGTTTACCTAGGTTATGACCAGGCACAGACCTTCCAAATTCCCACTTTTTTTGTCTTATAAATATTAACTGAAGTGTTTGTTGAACTGTTCGATCTGGGCAAAATGCAAACTAACTTGACTTGACCAAAGTTTAGTAAAGCTTTTCCCCCTTTGCCCAGGTGCCTAAACTTTGGCCCACTCTGGGCATTGGAACGTGGAACCATGTTAAAGTTAAAGGCCCCTCCTCTAGGGAACTGGCTGAACTCAGGGAACAGTGTTTGCTGGTTAACTGTCCCATTATACCTGTAACTCATCCCATCCCCTGCACCCAGTTCTTATTTACTTCTCCCTATAAATGAAAGCCTATTTGTGTCTGGCCTCTGAGCTACAGATCTCATAGATCTCAGAGCCTTCTCCCTATTGCCAGAATCACCTTCCTCTTACGGCAATAATCCTTCTGAATAAAGTCTCTCTTTACATAAATTTAAGCTTTTTTTTTTTATTTTACATTATTAACAACTTTTAAAAATGTCTAGACTTTTTGACCAAATAATCTCACTTCTAGAAATTTAATCAAAGGAAATAGTTTATTTTTTTAAAAAGAGAATGCTCATATTATTTGTAGTAGAAAAAAAATACTAGAAACAGCAAAAATCTTTTCCAAAACAGAAAAGTTAAATAAATTACGCAACCATTCAAAATATGTTTTCAAATTGTTCTTAGTAGCATTTGAGAGTGTCTTAATAGGTTAGTCCAAACCATTAGAGCAAGATACAAAAATATATAAAAACCTAATTTCAAAGGGTTTTATTACTACGTTTAAAAATAAAAGCCATCAATATATGAAGGAAAAGACAAATAAATATTTCAAAATGTTAATATTATTTAATATTTGATAGGATGATTAATTTTATACTAAATACTTTTGTGTATTTTATGAATTTTCTATAGTGAGTTTTTTGTAATAATAAAATATATATATATATATATATATATATATATATATATATAAAACACTCCAAACATACCAAAGCAAGAAATTTGTCTCTGGCCATCAAATATTATCTTTTCCACGAGCTTTCATTATGCTCTCAGCTAGTTACTGTTTCCTGTGAATCACTAGCCCTTTGCCCTTTATGGCTGTAAAAACATTCTACTTTAGGTTATATTATTCATGTACTTATTCCCTTTAGCCTATTGTCCTCTATTAGGTTGAAAACTTAGGGAAGGTAAGAATTGTACTTTAAATGCCATAGGAGTGCCTGGAATAGCACAGTATCTTGCATAAAGTAGATGTTTATGAATTCCAGACACATTGTTTGGAGTTTACATTTGTATATTCCATCCTCTGAATTTTTAAATATATTTTAATTTTGACTTCAGCTTTTATTCATGATACTCTCAGTGAAATTCCTTCAATATAATCTCTTTGTTGTCCAAGAGTCAAATATAATGTTTTCTACACTGGAAAATCACCAAAGCTGATTATTAAGTGAAACAGTTCTACACCATATTACATCCCTGAAGCAAGCAGAAACTCATGTGCTTCGTTTGCAGAGTGCTTTAAGGTTTAGAATTTGAGGCTGGGTGTGGTGGCTCATGCCTGTAATCCCAGCACTTTGGGAGGCTGAGGCAGGCAGATCACCTGAGATCGGGGAGTTCCAGATCAGCCTAGTCAACATGGTGAAACCCTGTCTCTATTAAAAACACAAAAAATTAGCTGGGCATGGTGGCAGGCGCCTGTAATCCAAGCTACTCGGGAGGCTGAGGGAGGAGAATCACTTGAACCCAGCAGGCAGAGGCTGCAATGAGCTGAGATCGAGCTACTATACTCCAGCCTGGGTACTCCAGCAGAGTGAAAATCTGTCTCAAAAAAATAAATAAAGACAGAATTTGCAAGTTTATTAGATGATACATGTAAATTTCCTAAGATACCTACTTACTGTTTCCTTTTTTAGCATCTCAGTTTTGCGACATTTGTGAAATCAGTCTTCCAGGTGTAAGTTTGGTCATGGGTGAATTGTGAAAGCATTGAAAAGTATCTTAACCTTTTCCCATCTCTGTTGTGAATCAATTTCCCTCACACCTGAGACTTGTTGCCTACAACCAAACCTAGTGTATCTCTAAGGTGAAAACTTAGAATTTAAGCATAAACATTACAAAGACTTCAGGTGTGTGATAAAAACCTCTTCCCACAGAGATATTCAGATTTTATTAGCGAGCCCTCTAAATATCAATGTCTTAAAAGGTTGGATTTATAGTAATGGAATAACTGAAAAGTGAAGTTTTCTGGAGTCACATGACCCTGCTGTGTGCCATGTCACCTATTCACATGGCTGTTCACGTCATCTGCATGAAAATATTTTCGCTTTGCGTTAACCATAGCGATTTACAATTGTATGACTATTAAACTTTATTAAAAACAAGTTTAGAAAGTATAACAAAGGTGTGTTTATTTCCATATATTGCTTGTTACATTTTTCTTGCCACAGTTTTATCTAAAACCAGGTCAAAATTTTTCTCTAAGGTATTTATTAATAGTGCATGTTCTTCAGATATAAAATCCCTCTGGCCAACACACAACATTTGAATATCTATTGGCAACGTACCTCTATGAAATATCTATGACATTTGTTAATAGCAAACCTCAGCCTCCTGACCCCATGTCTGAAGTGGGGAGTGATGTGGGGGGACATATACAAAATTAGAAAAACATTACCAGTCAAGCACATTACAGCTAAAATCTACTGACTTTAAAATGGCATTGCATGTGAATTCAGAGTTTCAACATAGTTGTGGATCAAAGGAAAGGGTCAAAGGCTAAGCTGAACACGGAGGGCACTGAATTCGCTAATAAGGCAGCTCTAATTAGCTCTCTATGCCTTTAGTTGTAGGGATAATCAATGCAAGTAAACCCATAGTTTAAAAGCCTATGTGGAAATCCAGATTGTAATACAGAATAAATTAAAGGCTCAATATTTCAAAGGGAATTCATTATATGAAATGTTTCAGATAGGCATCTATCTAGTGCATTTTAAATATGATTCAAAATGAGGGTAAAGACATCTTCTCATGATGCCTTCTTTGCCTAAAATAAACCAAATTGGAGTATCAAGTTTGGAAACTGTCTTCAGAACTTTGGGAACATTCTTATCAATATCATTTGGCAAATTTAGTCCTTTGAGAATAGATTTTGGGGTGCAGAGGGTTAGGGAAAAACCAAGTGACACCTTCTACAATACCTGGCACATAAAAGCTGCCCTGTGAATCTTGGTTAAGTATTGTAAACAAGGAAGTCATGTTATTTTTTTATTGAATAAAACACTAAGAACCTTTTCTCGTGTGTTTCTTAAATGGAATATTTTTATATTTTGTATTCATTAGTTTGCATGTATAATAATTAAGTTTACATCCCCTTTAACATGACGTAGTATGTATAAAGTAGAAATAAACTGGGGGTGATTTCCAAATTAAAAGAAAAGAATGTGATAATATTCATCCCATATGAACTAAGCTCACCTTAACTGGTTCTGCAGGCCACAGCGACAAAGACCTATTGTAACTCAAGAAACAAAATGGCAAAGAGTGAATCTGAAAAGCTAGATCATATAAACCCAGTTTAGGATCATGAGAACATTCTATTTCTAAAAATGCAAGCCATTAGAACTCAAGGTTTAATTATGGAAGTATTTTTATTAAAAAGGAGGAACCAATTACTTGTCTACATTGCAAATACTTTTGCTATCTAAAAGCTATCTGGAATTATTTTAAAAACTCTATTTTATTCATGAATATTGACCGACTGGATGAAAGTGTTACTTCCCAGTCTAGGTGTTATGAATGTTTCTGGAACCTAGGTCCTGGCAAGTGCGCCCCTGTTCTTGCCCCAGCAATCTCACTGCATCCTATTCTCTCAAGTGTTATAAAGAATGATGAACTTAAAACTTCAAGAGTTCCTGAAAATTGATATTAAATTAAAAGCAGAGCAGCCAAAATTCTTTGCAAATGATTTCTTTGATAGGAAAAATTATTTCCAACCTGTGTCTGAGGAGAATTCTCTTTTAGGTGCCAAGGAAAGAGTGATAAAGATGCTGAGTATATGAGTCAAGGTCATCTGAGAAGACTATTTTGTGGTTGATTCTTCTGAGCCCCTGAGTTGTCCAACATGATTGGTGTATACCTGTAGCATGAATAGCATAGTAACCAATAATTTTTTGAATACAGCCTGTAAAACCCTCAACTTTAATGTTCCTCAGACCATAACAGTATCAGCTCAGCTACAAGACTTCCCCAAAGTGGAGCTATTCTAGTCATGTATTTACTTCGTTTCAAAGAGCAGGAATCCTGCAAAGGTGGAGAAGCGTTGGTGGTCCCCATGGAGAGCGCCATTGCCCATTCGCAGCCAAACCTCATCCCCTTTGGCCAGCTTCAGCACAGCATGGTTGCTGGATGTATCTGATTTGCCCTTCGTTTCATAGCTGGAAAGAAAAACAGTCACAAACTACTTAGTCTTTGCCATGAACAACCAGCTTTTCACCAAAGTCTGTTCTTCCCTTCTCCCCTTCCCACGGGTATAATCCTGTGACTAAGTTCTCCAAACAGCCTGTGAGCAGAAATGACCTATGCGCCACTTCTACAGCTGGCCAGTGACACTCTCACAAACACCCCCTCCCTGCTCCTTCTTATGACTGTCTGGAATGTTCATGACAATGACAAGAATGATTTTAGAAGCCATATGGTGAATACTGGGTTCTTGGAGACTGTAGAAAGAGCTCTCTCTCCCTCCCTTGCCCCAACCTGGAACAACTCTGGGCTGTTTGATAAGGAAAGAAAGTGATACTATGTTTGACCTATTCCACTGGGTTTTTGTTACACCAATCTAGCTTCCCCTAACGAAGCTAGAATTTGGGACTAAAAGAGACTGCTCCAAAATCCAAATAAAAATAGGCTTCACTGGCTCACGGTCAGGCAAGCAGCGATGGGGAAACAAATATCGTGGTCTGGGAAAGCAGGAAATCCAAGTTACACTGTGCAAAAACATTTGGGAAAACATGATAACTTGGAAGGTAGATCTAATGCCTATAGGCTAAGAAAGGGAAATGATTGGAAAAAGCCAAAATACTCTTTGCTGCTTTTAGAAAGATGTTGCTACCAAAGATGAGCTTAGGCAAAAACTGACTTGTTTGACGTGGGGGGAAGTAAACAGTGTCTACATGGCTGGGGCCTAACGAGGTTAGAAAAGCCAGGTGTTTTTATACCTGGAAGAGCAGTGATAAAGTTTGATGTTTTTACCTTAAGAAAAAACATCATTTTTATGGCTGCCATTCAGCAGCCATAAAAAGAATCAGTTCATATCCTTTGCAGGGACATGGATGAAGCTGGAAGCCATAATTCTCAGCAAACTAACACAGGAACACGAAACCAAACACCACATATCCTCACTCATAAGTGGGAGTTGAGCAATAAGAATGCACGGACATAGGGAGGGGAACATCACATACCAGGGCCTTTTAGGGGGTGGGGGAAGAGGAGGGAGAGCATTAGGACAACTACCTAATGCATGCAGGGCTTAAAACCTAGATGACAAGTTGATAGGTATAGCAAACCACCATGGCACCTGTATACCTATGTAACAAACCTGCACGTTCTGCACATGTATCCCAGAATTAAAGTAAAATTAAAAAAAGAAAAAGGCTACCTATTTAATCAAATAGACACAGCTGTGGCACAATCTGATAGTTTAAAAATATTGCCTTTCTACCCAAATCTATTGCTTTAGAAAGCCTCAGGGTAACTCCATTAAACTGAGAGAAAGGCATGAAGACAAGGAACAGTAGGCTGAAAACTGTCAAGGAAAGTACACGGATTGTAGGTTAGTAACACACGTAACTCACTTGACTTAATGCATTTAACAAATGAAGCAAAAACCAGCTAAGTAAATAGAGTAAAACAGAGTAAAAAAAGATAGAGTAAAAGCCTGTTAAGTACGTTTCTGAGGAAATGAGATTACCAGAGGCCCAAAACTGGACTTAAGAGGCTTGGGACGTTTGACTCAGCCTTCAAATTTGCACTACCAGGAAGTGGGCTGTGAGAGAGACCCCAGGGAGGGCCTGTTCGCCTTTTAGATGTGCCACAGAGAAAAACAGATAAAGAAGACCCTCCTAGAGGACAGAATCAGGAGCCAAGAGAAAAATAGCCAATGAACCAATCTGATGAAAAGGACTACTCATTGACCCATTCGGGGCTTTGAGCTGGATGCATTATTCGTGCTTTACAGGCTGTCTCCCATAGAGACAGAGATGGGGAGACATGTATTCTAAGTGGAGGAAGAACAGTTCAGCAGATATTTGGAAGCCAGAGGGGCAGAAAAGGCTAACTGTTCACCAGAATCCCCTTTCCTCTCTTCCATCAGCAGTGCACTTCCGTGCCACCCTTGCATTGGCTGAGTGGAAAACAATGTGGCTAAGTTTTCTGAACAGAATTCCTGATCCATAAATATTTCCACAAGCTGGCAACAGCAAACTTTTCTCCTTCTGACTCTGGCAATGACAATGACCAGAAAGAATTTCGGTCAGTTTTACAGATAGCAGAGCTACTTTCATCAGCCTGGCTTCCTCAAAAACCAGGAAGAATAAACCCACTCCCAACCTGCACCCTTCCTTCCACCCCCATTCTTTCCCCAACTTGGAACTCTTGCCCTGGACTGGTCAAGAAAAATCAACTTCTAGCATGTTAGAGCTACTGGATCTCTTAGTCGCAACAATTTCACCTACCCTAACTCATCTTTCTGTCTTTTGGCATTTCAAATACATCTTCCCATTCAGGTTCAGCTCCAGAAGTAAACACAGCAATTATCACACATCATCAAAAATAACAGGGAAATGATAACAGCCACAGGGTTTTTGATAGAAACTCACGGCCCACTTAATTGTAAGAAAGGCGTTGGCTGTCTACCTCTCTGCCACATTTCAAGCTAACATCAGAGGGCATGGGAGAATGGGAAAGCAGAAAAAGGGGCAGAGGGAGAGGAGAAAAACCATGAGTTATAAAAATAATCCAAATGATTGGTTATGGGGGAGTGCTTCTAGTAACTAATGCAAGGCCTCTTATCAACCTGCCGATGCTCAAGTTCATCAGACTCATTTCTTCCCAAATAATAATGATGATAATGTGGCCATATTGGTGCATGAGGACTCTTATTAGGAAAGGGGCCATGTCAGGCTCTACTGACTCCTACACGCTTCCCTCCTTCCTTGAACAGACAATGGCAGCATGGAGGAGACCCGTGACAGAAAAGACCACCCACCTGTACATGCTGAAGACTGTATTGCCATTGTGCATAAGGTACACATACACTTCCTCAACATCCTCATGCTTCATCATGCTGAAGGTGAAGAAATACACACCTGAAAAAGGCAGGTATTTATCCATGTTGATATTAACATGTTATACATTGAGGACCCGGAGATACCTGGAGATCTGCCAAATGCAGTCACATTTCTTTTATTGATATTCTTTGTAGTATGGAGTCTCTCCTTGGCCTTAATTTGCAGGAATGTCCCTTTATCTACTACCCTTCCAACTGCTTTCAAGTGTTTTGAAACTTTCTCAGTGTGTACACTGTGTATCCCGAATAAGACTTAAAAGTCTTTAAGAGAAAGAGCCTACCTCATTTTAGCTATATCTCTCTACCTTGTGCCCTGACAAAGTGCTTAGGTCAAAGTAGATGTTGTTCCTGGGCATAGGTTAGCTATCATCTGCATCTACCACAGGACTCATGTTATCAAGGTACAGAGAGGTTTGGGGTTGAACAGCAATGACCCATGGCTTAAGAACACAAGGAACTATAATAATACAACAGATGATTATACTCACCAAAGAAGTTAGCTAAAGGTAAGGAAACCCTAGAGCACAGAATAAATGTTTATGAATTCTAAAGAAATGGTTCTTGTAATTTTTCATGTTATTCCTTATATGTTGGTGAAATTATACACAATAAACAGAAAGACCCAACTTAGACTCAGCAACAGGACCTTGTCACTAAAAGTCTGTATCCACTTCATTTGAAAAAGATCAACACATATTTTAAAAGATTTTAATTTTCTTATAAGAGCCTAGGGGTCCTAACTGAAAGCAATATAATATGACCTAATATACTCTAAGTGCCAGCACACAAGATACTATCACTGAATGATTAAGAAGAATCCAATAGCAGACAGACAAGTCAAAAGGAAAATTTTTCCAACTCTAAATGATCTGGGATTTGGGTGTGCATTTTGGAAAGGTGAATGAACATCAGTCATCAAGCTCTTAGTGATTTCCATGTTACATTTTAAACTAATGGCTTTTCAAGACATAATCTAGAAATATCTTTTAAAAAAGCAAAGGATAGCTCTATTTTTTTCTCAAAGGTGCAATCAAGTAAGTTGGAAAAATAACCTGTAAAGGTGCCATGTCAGTTCACCTGATTCTCAGCCAAATTAAATAAAGAAGTATAATGATGCTTTGCCTAGTGCCAGGAATGCATATTCAATGTTCTGGGAGCAAAGGAAATGACCTAAAAGTTCATCATGCCCATTCTTATGCCTAGAGATTAGCCCACAGACAAAAAGAAAGGCAGATAAAATTAAAAGCCTCAAGAAAAATCATTTATAGGTGTTCAGTTTTTCATATTTTGTAAAATTTCATATTAGACACATGCACATCACAATTTTCAATGCCTCAAGAAGATAAAGCTGAAATCAAAATGACGGGAAAATATATTAGTTTTTCTTACAAATGACTACTATAAAAAATAGATTGCAAAAACATGTTAGAAAAAGTAGACTAAAAAAAACAGATGGTGAATAAATGAAATGCCTAGAGTTGGAAATACCGAAGTGATTATGTATTACACCCACATGCGGCTTTTCTGCCAGGGAAGGTACTGAAACCAGAGGAGACACACTTGCCCTACGGCTTTCAGGTCTTTGTGTTGCTGTAATTTCAAAAACCAGCCTTCTCTGTCTCTTCACTCCCAAAGTTGAAAATGGTCTTTTTGCAATCTATTGCAAAAATGGAGATTGAAACAGAAAACTGTGAGAGTCAAATGACGGTTGGTATCGCTAGAAACTGAACGTCTGACCCAAGAGAGCTCTGAAAAACTAAGTTCTTACTTAGGCTTCAATTATAAAGTCATTTAATTCCATGGAAATGTGGACCAGGTATTTCTAGGCACTAATATAATCTGTGGCACAGATAGCATTTAACAGAATAGTTTTAAGAAAATTATGACATAAACCTTCAGAACAGAAAATCACATAAGAACGTTAAAGGTGATTTTCCTGACATTAAAGTGTGATGAAAGATTGTTTCTATCATTTCATATCTCAGTTCATTTCTGACTTAAACTGAGTAGAAAACAAATTAAAGGTGTACTTAAAAGCATTTGTGAGAAATCTGACAGGGCCACTGCATCCATCAGAAGTTTCTTCCTTTTAATTCTGAATAACATATAGAGAAACAAAAAGAATTGAAAAACAAAAACCAAATAAGTATCCACATTCTGCAACACTAGAAGTCTGGAAGAAAATCAGTGAACTTCAAAATACCTGTAAGTGCTGCCAAATGCCCTGAGGGTAGGCAGAGTCACGTGGAGATAACACGAGGTTGGGCAGAGTTCTGAGGAGGCCAGGTGGCAGCAGGTTTCACACAGTGCCAGGAGAAATGCTCTGTCTGATAGTGAGGGCCACGTGGAAGGGCAATGCTGCAATCAAGCCCCTGTGAACAGGGCTGAGTTCACAAACTGAGTTCGGTGAGCAAAGGCTGTGTTTGGGGTGATGGTTGCTAGATACAGTGTAGGATGTGGAAAGAGGAGCTGCAGTGGCCGATCTCAAAATCTGCCAGCAAAAAGGGAAAAAAAAAGGGCTCTTGAAGGCAAGGGAACCAGGAAGTGCAAGGCTGATTTCAGAAGCTTTCCTGCACCCAGTGCAGTCTGGAGAGGCAGTATAAGTGTGACCAAAAAAAGACACACATCAGGACCATACTTAAATGAATCCATCAGTCTCCCGGCAGCAGGGGAGGGAGTCATTGAGTTACTGGGTCTAGAAACTGCCCTCATCCTTTCTTTCCCAAGAAACTATAGCATATAGCTGGTCAAGGAAAATACAACTCATTCAACCATCAATTAATTTCTAAAAGTAGAAAGGAAAAGCAAAAATGACCCTAATGGATTAACAATACTCTCCAAGAAAAAACACTGTCATGTAGTAGATGAAAAATGTAGTCATGGATTTATACTAATAAAGCAAATACCTCTATGAAAGATCATTATAGAACAAAAGGCACAAACCCACGGTAGAAAATGCCAGACAACAGAAGGAACTAAAAACTGGGGGCATCAGAAAAACCTGGTGAGATCTAAATAGTCTGTAATTTAGTCATAGTATTGTACCTAGTTTCATTTCTTTATTTTAGTAATAGCACTTTGGTTATTTAAAATGTTAATAGCAGGGAAGATGGTTAAAGAAAATATGAGAACTTTGTATAATATTTTTATAACTCTCCTATAAGTCTAAAATCAATTCAAAGGAAAAAGTTTGTAAAATGGTATTTTCCATTTAACAACTGTCCAGAAACTTGAAAGCACATTTTGCTGATTAGGCTATCAGGAAATAAACACTTGCATATCTTGACAATGTAAGTATATTGGTACAACACTTACAGGGAGCAATTTGGCAAAATTGATAAAAATTATGGATATGTTCACACTGATAATGTTTCTAACACTTTAGCCTACAGATATACCTGTAAGTGATCAGTATCAAAATGGTATATTCTGACTGGCACGGCGGCTCACACCTGTAATCCCAGCACTTTGGGAGGCTGAGGCAGGTGGATCACCTCAGGCCAGAAGTTTCAGACCAGCCTGGTCAACATAGTAAAGCCCATCTCTACTAAAAATAAAAAAATTAGCCGGGTGTGGTGGCTTGGGTCTGTAGTGCCAGCTACTCGGGAGACTGAGTGGAGAGGATCACTTGAGCTTGGGAAGCAGAGGTGGCAGAGGTTGCAGTGAGCCAAGATGGCACCACTGACTGCACTCCAGGCTGGGCAACAGAGTGAAACCCTGTCTAGAAAAAAACAAAAACAAAAATACCACCACCCACAAGAAAAAAAACAAACTTGAAACAACCCAATATCCAGAAATAAGGGAACCACTAAATATAATTTGGTATATCCAGCTATAAGAAAGAGATGAAGTAATGATGTGAAAAGAGTTCTAAAATACATTGTTAGTTTTTTTAAAAGCAAGATACAATCAGACTGTAGAGTATCCTAGCTTTTATATAGAAATGAGAGAAGATATATTTGTATTCATTTGCATAAAGAAACCCTTTTAACTTTTTAAATAAGTAAATGTATTACCTACTCAATTTTTTTAAATTAAAAAAATAGGATCAGGCACTCCCTGGGGTGGTGGCTAGGGGAGGAAAAGGTTATGACACATTTAAACTGAGAATTTTGTTTTAAGGACTTTTAAAATCAGAGGTGACTATGTCCTTCTCAGTCCAAATCAGAGTTAATAATATTAGTAACTATGGCCATATTTTAAAAACTGTTTTTGTCTTTTCAGCTTCTAATTTGTTTACTTTGAAATCCAACAGAAATCTATATGCACTGTTTGGTTTAACCCAAATCAGAAAAAAATAACTACCTTAATGTCTTCCTTTATTTCCTACTCCCTTCATCCTTCTTTCCCCTCCCTCCCTTTGTCAGTCCCTCCCTCTCCTCTTTCCTTTCTTCCTTAACTGTCTTATTATGTTGATTAACTCAGTCTTCATCTATTTTTCCATCTCACCTGATACCGGGGGCCCCAAATCTACCAGTCATGACATCAAAGAAGTTTCCAATGTTGGTCTCAACACTGCTGAAGATAATCCCACTGTTCTGATTGCTGAAGTGAGTTGCCAGAGAAGCCATGAATGCAATCTAAGGAAATAACTATTGGTCAGTAAATAGGCAATTCATATTAAAGAAGTCAAGTTTTTATGCAGATTCATTTGTTAAAACATTATACATAACAGCAAGATTGGAAATAAACATCAATCTATGGAAAAATAAATGAATAAATTACGGTAATTCCTAACATTTTAATGCTGTGCAGCTGTTAGACTGACAGTGTATATCAACATTTTTGAACATAGCTTTCAAAGATTATTTGTCTTTCAAATGATTTTTGAAATATTAAAATTCTGTTATTAAATAATACCAGAAAAATTTAGATGATTTTTTCCACATATAGCCGTGAAATGCATGTTAGCAAATTCAAGGATCTGAGAAACCCTATAGTCAAACATTTTAATTTTGGAAACCCTGCATTATTTTTTCCCCCAAAAGATGCCTATTAATTTTTTTTTTCTTTATAGAGACAAAGTCTCACTATGTTGCCCAGGCTGGTCTCAAACTCCTAGACTCAAGAGATCTGCCTTCCTCAGCCTCCCAAAGTGCTAGGATTAAAGGTGTGAGCCATGGTGCCCAGCCTATTAATTTCTAACAAAATTAATTCTTTGAATACACTTTGATAATTCTTGATGCTGATCTAAATGTGCATCTATATAAAATGAGAAAATATCTTCCATTCACTGTTTACTCAAAAAGTAGACAACACAAGACCATCATGGTCTGATACCAGACTTTATTAACTGTCTGTGTGGATGGAGTTATCGTGTGAGCAAATTCAGAAAAATATCTGCAAGAATATTTTTGAAATTATTAGTAGCATGTCTTTCTCAGTAGAAGTTTCACGGGACGTTTTCTTTTCTTCATTACACTTAAAATTTTCAAGTTAGCATGTATTAATTTTATATTCAGAAAAAGAGATACTAATTTTAAAGACATAGAATTGTATTTATTTACATGAACAGGTATTTAGGATAGATTGTCATTCATGAAATAAAGTAATAATATGTATATATGTTTCCATCATATTTAAAAGTAACATGTATATAAGTATGCATAAATCTGAAAAGTTACCTAAGTGTATGTTAATAGTAATAATCTCTGGTCATGTTTTATTATTTTTTGCCCAGAAGTTTTTAAATCTTTTTTAACAATAAAAAGATATTATGTGAATAACCTTGAAACAGTAAAAGAGTGTTTGCAATTATCTAAAACATAGAAAAATGGTTTAGTAAAATTAGCAATCTTTTTGAATATAGAACAGCAAAAATTTCTGGGCATGATTTTGGATGAAAAAAAATGTCATATGGGAACTGTAAACTTTAGAGATAGGAGAATCCAAGAAGTCATTTAATAGTCAACACCCATTCCTGGGAATGGTTACAAATACTTTATGTGTAATCTTTTAAGGGACTTTGAAAGCCTCTGCTCAATCAGTAAAAGATCAGCGAAGAGAATTAATTTAAGAAGCCCACTCATGGTGGCAACCAAGAGGCTCTATGAGTTTGGGAATAAAACTGTCTACTTTTGTCCAAAAATACGAGATTACGGCCCACTTCTCTTAATTCAGTCACTTGGCAAGTCATTTAGAACTTGAGCCTCAAATTTCTATATCCCTTCAGTGGAAAATGGTGCACTACTCTTCCTTCTCCTGCCACTGCTACTACTATTGCTACCACTTCTATACTATTAATGTCCAAAGACAGGGTTGAAGTTCAAAATACAAAATGTTAACAATAATTTTTAAAATCTTGGGACAATTCCACCTGTCAAGAAAAGCTTTTATCACTATTCACAATAGCAAAGACATGGAATCAATCTAAATTCCCATTAATGATAGACTAGATAAAGAAAATGTGGTACATAAACACCATGGAACACCATGAGCCATGAAAAAGAATGAGATCATGTCCCTTACAGGGACATGGTGGAGCTGGAGGCCATTATCCTTAGCAAACTAATGCAGGAACAGAAAACCAAACACTGCATGTTCTCATGTTCTCACGTATATGTGGGAGCTAACTGATGAGAACACATGGACATAGAGAGGGGAACAACAAACACTAGGGCCTATCAGAGGGTGGAGGGTGGGAGGAGAGAGAGGATTAGGAAAAATAACCAATGGCTAGTAGGTTTAATACTTGGTGATAAAATAATCTGTACAACAAATCCCCATGACACAAGTTTACCTATGTAAAAAACCTGCACATGAACCGCTGAACTTAAAAGTTTTAAAAAAAGAAAAGCTTTTGCTTAAAACCACCATTGAAGAATGAGTTGCGAAAATCAAAGTCAATCCTTGGACCAAATGAGTCATTGAAACTGAGTGTAAGTTAGATTAATTAATTCTTTAACTTGCTGGAACCATCAAAGAATGTGAAGTTCCCTCCTTCACAAACTGCCTAAGACCCAAATGGTTGTATTGTGATTTTAAAGTAAAATAGCTGATGGGGCAAACTTAATAATGGCCCAGAATGTTCTCTATCAAACTGGCTACTCCAGGGCCCCTTCTCCATGGTTTACCATTCATAGGTTCTGGGTTAGAGTGTCTAGCTTTGAGATATTTATCTTCTGTCTTATGAAATATCTTAACCTGGCTGAGTGGCATCTCTAGCCTTTTTGCTTGTAAATTTATACTGGCACTTGGATCCCAGGTTGCTGAAATCATGAAACAGCATTCGGCTAGGCACGGTGGCTCATACCTGTAATCCCAGCACTTTGGGAGGCAAAGCAGGCAGATCACTGGAGGCCAGGAGTTCAAGACCAGCCTGACCAACATAGTGAAACCCCATCTCTGCTAAAAATACAAAAAAATTAGCCAGATGTGATATTGTGTGCCTCTAATCCTAGCTACTCCAGAGGCTGAGGCAAGAGAATTGCTTGAACCTGGGTAGAGGCTGCAGTGAGCCAACATCACACCACTGCACTCCAGCCTGTGCACACACACAAAACAAAACTAAAACAGCATTTATTTAAAAGTTGCAAAGCCCACAAAAAGCAGTGAGAGTAACACACTAACTATTCAAGTTATTTTAAACTTGAAAAACCGAGGCTCAGAAAAATGATGGAACTTATACAGGGTCAAATAACCACCATACACACACAAAATAAAAGACAGTTTCCCCCCTAATTGATCTTTCAAGAATCAATTTACAGTCTAGTTCTTTACAGTCTTTAGTTCTTCAAACGACAAGAATCGCTTTATAGTCTAGTTCTTCAAAAGTCTCTCATGTTGCAGGATTTTTATCTCAGTTACTTTATTTTATCCACAAGTTACTGTTTTGGGAAGACACTAACCAGAAACAAACTTAATTTTTTAAAATGCTAGTTTTCAATGCTGATAGAAGTCCCCTGGAGGGGATCCATTTCAAAATATTAGCTCTCCCCCTGCCTTCCAAAAATGACCCAAAGTTAGTAATTTTTCTTGTGACCTAACCTCACATTTACCAGTTTAAGATGTTGGCAATAAGAACTTTAAAGGTCATTTAAAAGATAAATACAGAATAGATAAATGGGAACTTGAGCTGGGGATAAAATGTACAGTTTTAACCTCATAAACTGATTTTTTAAACTTTATGCTGAAATAAATGTAATCTGGTCTGGAACATTGAGTGGATGACTCAAAACCGAAATCCTCCATTGTTAAGGAAGATTCTGACAAGAAAAGCTCAAATAAAAATTGTACCACAAGGCCAAGCATGGATCCCCCGCACTTTTTGGGAGGCCGAGGCAGGCAGATCATTTCAGGCCAGGAATCTGAGACCAGCCTTGCCAACATGGCGAAAACCCATCTCTATTAGAAATACAAAAGTTAGCCAGGAGTGATGGTGCACACCTGTAATTCCCGCTATTAGGGAGGCTGAGGCATGAGAATTGCTCAAAACCAGGAGGCAGAGGTTGCAGTGAGCACAGATCGTGCCATTGCACTCCTGCCTGGGCAACAGAGCAAGACTCTGTTTCAATAAATAAATAAATAAAAATTATACCACAAAATCCAAGTTGAGAGAAAACAATATATATCAATATTTATGTATAGATTAGTATATGTACCTGTAGCAACATTAATAAAATATCATAACTAGACATTTCACCATTCCATTTATATATTTAAATGCTTATATATTCAAGTTGGCCTAAACCCTTATTACATCTTATTACATTCTTAAAATATCTCATTTGGGAAAATAGGAGATGAGCTTGTATTCACGGCTGCCTCGAATTTGGTCCTATGAGGAACTTGAATTTTACTCTTCATAAATGTCTCTCCTCCCCTAAGAATAATATCAAAGTCCTCCTTTTGCACAGCATAGGCCTCATGCAAACATCCTGTGGTGTAGATGAACAAACTGAGGCTCAGATTTACTCAAGATTGGGGAAGACTTGAGGAAGCACTCAAACATGCTGATTACTGGCCCCTTGTGTCCAGGGAGGTTGGGAAGCCTCCAGGAGATGTACCAATGATGGTTTACCTGAAGTTCCGGTGGAATCCCCGGGTATCCCTTCTCTCCTTTGGGGCCATGCTGCCCCCGCTCCCCTCGAGGCCCCAGGTCTCCTTTGTCACCCTTCTCACCTTTGGCTCCTTCATGACCAGTGGCTCCGTTGTTGCCATTGTTTCCATGGTTTCCTTAAACAACCGGACATCATACCATGAGAAAACCCAGTCGCTCATACTTACCATCCATTTCTAGACAAACTGTCCAAACTCAATTATGAAAGGGACCATTCAAAACAATCCCAAATAGAACCAAGGGGTCTCATCAACTAAATGGGGCACCAGGTTCTGAAGGAAGCCTTAGATACCCTAAAGCTCCAAAGCCTGTTTATCCTTTGAAGCAAGTCTTGGAGGAAAAATTGTGTAGAAGACTGATTATCATATTATCATTTAAAATAGCAAAGATTGAAACCACCTATATAATCACCAATACAACGAGGGCATGGCGTATTCTAGTAAACCATGTTATATAGTCATAAAAAAGAAGGCTGAAGAAAAACATTTAATGATACAGTGATATTCATGATATTTTTAGATTTTAAAAAGTTATGAGTGGCCAGGTACAGTGGCTCACACCTGTAATCCCAACACTTTGGGAAGCCAAGGTGGGAGGATCACTTGAGCCCTAGAGTTTGAGATCATCCTGAAAAACATGGTGAAATCCTATCTTTACAAAAATAGAAATTAAAAAATTAGCCAGGTGTAGTGGTGCACACCTGTAGTCCCACCTATTTGGGAGGCTGAGGCAGGATGACCTCTTGAGTCTAAAAGGTCAAGGCTACAGTGAGCCTGGATTGTGTCACTTCACTCCAGCCTGGGCAAAAGAGTCAGATCTTGTTTCAGAAAAAAAAAGTTATGAGTAAATAGAAATAACATCGTGCTATTTTTGTTTGGAAAAAATAGGTATTTATGGATTATATTCATAGAGAAAAGACTAGAATAAGTTACAGAAAAATATCCACAGTGGTTTTTTTCTAAATGTGAAAAATGAGTAATGTTCATGTCATTCTGTATATCTTTCTTTCTCTTTGAAGTTTTCTACAAAAAACACATATCACTTTTATAACTGGGGAAAAGGTAAACTCATTCATTAAACAAATTACAGCAATGGTTTTGAAAGCAAGAGTTGGAAAACAATTTCAACTCTTCCCTTTGCCACCAAGAGACAATTTTTACAGCTCTTCTTTATTTTAATATTTGCTAAATTTCAGGCTTGTTTGCTGTTTATTTTGCATGCTAACTTTGATCAGTTATCATGGCAGGCTTATAACTCTTCCAAATGAATGAACTTTGACTGTGTTTACAAATTAATGTGTTTAGTGACAAAGCCATTGCCTGGTTGGAAAACATTTAACCAAGGCCAGCCTTTCCTGCAACCTCAGAAGAGTTAAGCCCTGAGAAGATTTTATGAGGGTCAAAATAGCCCCTACCCTACCTCATTGCACCTGCTGGCTGCTGTCCTTGATGGCCAATGACATAGGTTCCAAGCCAGTAAGTGTAGTTTAAAGTTTAACACAGGATTTTCTTACTGTAAATTTGGTTTTGTGCAAGAAGCTACTCAAAAGTAGAAAAAAAATGAAACAACATTTGATAAATATTAACATCAATGAGAGTAAGTCACAGAAGAGCCAGTGGACTTTGGCCATATGCTGAGATGGCCATAACCTTGGGATTAACCTGAGGATGAAGAAAATAGAACCCAAGAAGGTCATACCCTTGGGATTAACATGAGGATGAAGACAATAGAACCCAAGATAGGTTTGGGAGCCCCAGATTGAGGGGATCTGAGCTACCCTTTCCTGGGCTGACCCAGGGCACCAACAGGCTCATGGCACCCCCACCCTGTGCCTGGTGCCATCGGCACAGTACAGATGACTGAACTGTTGGTCTAGCGAGGTCTGATGTAGCTCCAGAGACATTCCCCATGCCACTACATGGTGCTGGAGCCTAAAAATGTTTCCATGAGCCCGAGAGTGGCATGAGTCAACTGAGAGACAGCTGAACATGGAGAGGCCCTGAGACTGGAAGAAGAAGCACTTAGCTGCACCTGGAGTCACACAGAAGGACACACAGCTCAGTGACTGGCATGGAAAGGACTGTAGCCCAGACCAGTAAGCTTTCGGTTCTGCTCTGACCTTCTTGAAGCATGCTGTGGCAGATATACTGGAACGAAGACTATGACCAGGTAGTTTCAGACTCAATCCTGATGGGGAACCTCCAACCTACGAACCTGGTACTCCAGGGTGC
This sequence comes from Ateles fusciceps, assembly GCA_036589455.1. Taxonomy (NCBI): domain Eukaryota; kingdom Metazoa; phylum Chordata; class Mammalia; order Primates; family Atelidae; genus Ateles; species Ateles fusciceps. The sequence continues at coordinate 8,852,728 of JAZHEH010000572.1, read as the reverse complement.
CACAGGTCTAGGGGATCCTTTGGATCACACACAAGTGATCCCAAATTATTTAGGTTTGCCCTTTGCTCCTGCTTTAGCTCGGGCTGGAATTAGATTGACAGCACGTCTCGCTCATCCTTACCTGGAATGCCAGGAGGGCCCGGTGGCCCAGGGGGGCCTTGGTAGCCTCGAAAGCTGTAGTCTCCATGACAACACTTACTGCAGTCTGGGGCCATTCCTCCGGTTTGTGGAGACTAAAAAGATAGAAAGAGAAGCTTCAGGAAAAAAGGCACTTGCGAGCAATTAGGACTTTTAAATTTCCTCTGGCCTTGGCCCTTAGGTAAGCTTAACTCCAATCCACAACAAGATCAGAAAAGATGGGATGGGGTGGAGATATCAATGGCAAAAGGTCAGGGAGCAGCTACGGTGAGTTGACAATCAAAGGAAAAGGCAACGAGAAAGTCAACAGAGGAAGATGCTCTTTGAAAAGGCAGTTGGGTCAGGGTGGGAAGTTGGGTCATACTTCTGGAAAGTGCTTTCCTGCTGCTACTATAACAGCAAAGGAAGAAACTCCTTCAGAAGTAGATTTGGAAGCCTTTTCTCTTTCCCAACTACCAGAGCCCCAGATGTAGCTAAATTGAGTATATGACCCTCAAATTACAAGAATTATCCACATCAAACGCTGTTATTAAATTCTTACCATGCTTACTATATTCATGATACTGGGTTAAGAGCGTGATTAAAAGTTCTTAGAAATTCTGAATAGTAACACTAGGTTTTCAAACAGCTATAGCACACTTAAATTGTCTTAGAAAATGAAGAAAATAAAGTATTCTTTAGTCCAATACATTTATTTATTTACTTATTTATTTATTTATTTATTTAACTGACAACTACAAATTGTATATATTTATCATGTATAACATGTTGTTGTAAAATAAGTGCACATTGTAAATACCAAATTGAGCTAATAAACATATTAGCTCATATGTTTTTTGTAGATATATATGTATAGATATATATTTTTTGTAAATAATATACTTTTTTGTAGAAAGAACACTTAAAATCTGCTCTTAGCAATTTTCAAGAATACAATACGTTGCTATTAACTGTAAGTCCAATACATTTTTATTATCTACATCTTGAAACAACTTTAACTTTACAAGTAAATTGACTATTTAACATGATTTCTGTTTTACACATTCCACTTTAAAATGTGAAATGATTGGCTGGGCATAATGGCTCATGCCTGTAATCCCAGCACTTTGGGAGACTGAGGCGGGTGGATCACCTGAGGTCAGGAGTTGGAGACCAGCCTGACCAACATGGTGAAACCCCATCTCTGCTAAAAATATAAAAATTAGCTGGGTGTGGTGGTACATGCCTATAATCCCAGCTACTTGGGAGACTGAGCCAGGAGAGTCACTTGAACCCAGGGGGTGGAGGTTGCAGTGAGCTGAAATGGCACCATTGTACTCCAGCCTGGGTGACAAGAGCGAGACTCAGTTTCAAAAAAAAAAAAAAAGTGAAATTATTATCTCACTGTTTGCATCGATGTTTAATAAGCACTTAATGGCTACTAAATATGCTCAAATATGACACTGAGTAAAACGCTTATTTATACAAAGATAAATTTCTAAAATTAGTGCTTTCTGTCAAAGGGCTAAAGATCTAGTGGACGTTGACTGCAGAAGAGTTAAGTTGCTTATGAAATTTGAACTCTCCTCTAAATTGGCAACTTGCCTTTTAATTATGTCATACAAAATACTCGTGGAAATGTTCCTAGACATCAATTATAATTCAATGGTCTTTTGAAAACAGCATGTTGTTGCTAAGAGATTCATGAAAAAAAATGAGATAAAGGAGAGAAAAAGGAGGCCAGGGAAGAAGAGCAAGACAAAGAAGACACAGAGGGAGGAAAAAAAGAATTTAAAATTCAAGTTGTATTTATCACTAAAACTTCAAGCAGAAAACTGGGTCAAAACTTCATACAGTTAAACATGTAGACCTTATTTTTTTTTCTTTAATCAAAAATGAGCTTGGATTCTGTTCTCACTCTCTCACCACTTTTTCCTAAAATTTTCCACAAAGCTATTCAGGGAAAACACTGAACAGTATCTGAAGCACAAGCACTCTCCGGCAACAGCTCAGAACCCAAGTCTCGCCTGATCAAGAGCTGTGACTTAGAGCTAACTCTAGCCTTGTCTTCAGTCTACCAGGCTCCAACCTGGACAAGAACTAGAGTCTGTGAAAACGTTCTGTCAAATTGGTAGGGGAAGAGAAATCAACTAAAGCCATGGGTTTGAGATGAGCGATTTCATCTCAGGGATTTCAGGACACTTGGAAAGTCAAAGACACCACGGCACGCCCCACCTTCTCATCCAAAACTGTAATCTGAGAACTAAGGATTCCATATTTCCTGCCATGGTTTTGCTAATGTGAAATTCAGCCTTTTAAACCTCAGAAAATTCAGGGCTCTGCCAATGATGAATTTTAAGGATGGAGAAGGGAGGAGAAGAAGGGAAAATCCTCAAGTGGAACCACTGATGTAGGAATGGAATGGAAATACTGAGATGCTTAGGAATGTTGAAACAGTCACTGGACTGAAACCAGAATTTCCATCATGCTGCTGCGTGACCTTAGAGAAGTCACTGTTCTCCAGACATCTTTTTTTGTTTGTTTTGTTTTGGCTATTAAATCAGAGGACTGGATGAGGTAGTGTTGGGGCACGGAAATGACTCTTCAAAATACGTGCTTCAGTGTGTTGAGTGCTTTGGAAATGGAAGGCTTCAGAAATAGGCCACAAAGATAAGGTGAGCTCAGGGAGGAGGAAAGGGTCCACGGAGCAGGACAAAAGCTTGCTTGATCTTGATTTGCAGTACAAATGCAGGTCATGAGAGAGGGGCCCTCATGATTCTTCTGACCTTTCGGATTTTAAGAAAGAGGTGTTAGAAGAGGTACCACAGGGATAACTGGCTTGTGGGAGAGACAGAGAGAGAGAGAGAAAGGAAGGAAAGAAAGCCTCAGATCCAAGGTCTCTCTCTGCCCTTTCCCTGCCTCCCAGTCTCTCTGATCCTCTTTCCAGAAGCACCTGGAGAGACTCTGTTTGGAATTTCCTTATTTGACTAAGGAAGCTTCTTTCCAGAAGAAATGCAATTGTCTTAAGAACTCCTCCTTAGGAATCTATCAAATAACCGGGAAAGATCAACCACTGGAGAAGAGAAGAGACTGAGAGTCATCACAAGGCTCAGACGGGCTTTTCCCTATTTCCTGAGGGCAGCTAGGAGACAAAATCTGGGAAGCTTTAAGACAACCTCTGTTCACAGTAAATTTCCCTTCCCTTCCTGACACTGTTACAGTAGGTAGCTACTCAGAAATAAGCAGCACAAGGGAGGGCTTAGCAGGAATGTTAGCATAGCAGGAATGTCAGGTGATCATCAGGTGATGGTCCAGTGGTTTTTAACTGTCACTCTAAAATAATAATTGGTTGCACCCAGTGCCAGGGAAAGGCAGTCTCCCTATAGATAGATAAAACCTGAAACCGGTGATCAGCAGCTTCCCAATAAGAGGTCAGGAGTTGGGCAGGTGGGCTCAAGCATGTGCATTAAGAGGCAAAATGGCAGAATTTAACTGGCAAATGACCTCCTAGGAGCATTTGACTGGTGAGGGAAGAGTACCACAAGTGAGCATGCTTACAACGCCAGTGAACACACTGCGCATGCTCACCTCCCCACGTAAGTGCTGGCAGGCTACCACACATGTGGACAACCCACCCCAAGGGAAGAATCAAGGGAGAAGTAACAGAAGACCTCAGAAGAATGCCAGCGTAAAAAACCCTAAGTCAAAAGATCAAATCGTGCACTTGTCTTTCAAGTTGCCCATTTGGCCCTCTTCCGGGTATACTTGCCTTCCTTTTGTTCTTGCTCTAAAGCTCTTGAACAAACTTTCATTCCTGTTCTAAAACTTGCCTTGGTCTCTCCTTCTGCCTTATTACCCTCAATGGAATTGAGGAGCCAAGAATTTAGGTTGCTGCAGACCTGTATGGATTTGCTGCCGGTAACACCACCTCACCCAAGGCTCAGAGGAACTTTTTCATTTGCTTCTACATTCCCCAGCTCCCCCGCTACCCTACATGGAAGGGTGTGTCAGCATGCCTACTGCATTCCCATGCGATTCCCGTGTGCTATGCAATTAAGTAAACCTGTATGTGTTTTTCTTCTATTGATCTGCCTTAGGACAGTTAATTTTCAGAGAATCTTCAGAGGATGAAACAGGGGAAGATTTCCCACTTTTTCCTACATCTTGCATTTTTTTTGTTGCTGTTAAAGTCTAGTAACTAGGCACAAGAAGTCAGCTCCAGGAGATGAGGTTGCTCAACGCTAGAGCTGACTTGGATGTGCAAGACCAAGCTACTTGAGGGCACTTCGAGAGCACAGAGCTGTCACCAAAACAGTGAGAGACGTTTGGTTGCTACTAGTCAGGTGCCTCGTGAGAACCCTTCAGCAACATGGCATTACATGTTCCTCCCCTCTGGCCTTGTCTTTCAAAGTTCAGTTGAATGGAACAATGCTTGTGAGTCTTTTGATGGAACTCTTAGAACAAGTTGGACGGTATGTGTTAATTCAGAAGTTTTCTCCTAGGTAAGGGAAAAATTACATGTATGGAGTGACTACTTATGATCTCCTTAAGTTTATAAGCCCCTTTCTCAAAGCACGTCAAACTTGTATGCAGAAGGCATGCAAATTTGCCTATGGGAGAAAGACACACTCCATCAATTTTGTAGATGGAGGCCTAGGGGTAGTGATACAGAATTGAACTCTACTTCCTAGTGACTTCTAGGAAGGAAAGTCATAGCTCCTTTTTTAACAACCTCCCCCCCTCCAAAAAAAAAAGGGAAAATAAAGAAGAGGAAGGGAAGTGGGAGGAGGGAGAAATGGGTATCCAGGAGAAGGAGAGAAGATTGATAAAGGTAGATGACAAAGAGGCTGCAGAGAAGAAAATACCAGGGAAAGAGTCCACGTCTGCTCACCCCAGATCTCTGGCCATTGTACTCCACCATGAACCCACAGCCAGAGCATTGCTCCAGAACACAATCTGATTATCTCACTGCCCTGCTATGAACAAACAAAATCTTGCTAGCAAAGCAAAACCTAAGCTCCTAAATCAGATAGCAGAATCCTTCTTGGCCTGACACTAAAATTGTGTAATGTCCCATCCCCCCACCCCCACCCCTGCATCCCTAACCCAGGAGCTTCAGCCACAGCCAACTCTTCACAAGCCCTCCAGTCTCTGTTGCAGCACTTTTTTTTTTTCTTCCTAATTTGCTGTGGATAGTCATTCTTTTAATCTCATCTTTTAAGATCCAACTCAAGGACCATCAGTACTTTAACACTTTTGCTCAACTGCCTTTTATGTACTGACTTTATTTAACACATGGCATTTAATTAAACTTAATTGAATTAACAAAAAATTATCTCTACTAGAGCCCTTCAGTATGGTTTGGACATGGGAGCTCAGGCATATTTATTTTTATATATCCCTGGCCTCCCCCTTTAAAGTTTGGCACAAAATAGAAGCACAAGAAATGCTTGGGAACGGAATGAATAAAAGGAAAAGTGAATTCTGATGAAAGAAGAGGGACAGAGGAAGTAGTGAAAGAAGAACATAGCACAATCCTTAATTCAATCTGTATCTCCATAGCCATTGGTAGAGGAGATGTACTGAAAACTCTAAATAGCCTCATTATCTCCTGTTGCTGGTTTGTTTGAAAATACTTCAGGATCCTAGAAGGTAGAGCGAAGGAGAAATGTGATCTGGATTTCAGTGGCCTGCTGGGTGTTGGTTGTCAGGACATAATGACCAAAGATAACCTTTAACTTCCTTCTGCTGCCTCTGGGGAATCACACTGTCATGTCCAGGAAGGATACCATCTATGAAATGGAAAGTCCAGATCAAGTCTTGGACACAAGTGAAAATATCTTCACTACAGAACAAAAACAAAACAAAACAAAAAGCCACACACAAATTAGCGTTAATCATTACCCTTTAGCCAAAAGATTGTCAGATGAATAGACAATGTCTAAAAGTGGCTTTCAAAAGATGAGATCACATTGAGAGAACATCATTTCTTCCATGGCTCCTTAAAGAAGCAATTTTCTCTTGATACAGCCCCCACGGAATGGTTTGGGCAACTGCATTGTGTGGTCAAGTTAGAAGTTCTGGGTTAGTTTCAGATCTGCAACTGATTCTGTATGTGATCTTCGTTCCTAATATATAACCAAACAACCAACCCAAACTTCTCAATCCATGGGAAAAGGGATTTAGATTTCAACTACATGAAATTCTTCAGGTGCTATTTAATGCATTAAAGTAATCAATTCTTGTAGTAAAAACCCATGTGTTCAAATATCGTATAACCCAAAGTAACTCTTCTCACTCCCCTCCATCTGTTTTCAGCATACCAGATGCCTAGAGGGTAAGTCAAAATATGTATCTTCCTGTATTTAATATTTTAAATTACATTGAGTTTCACCAATTTGTAATTCACTATACTGAAATCTTAACTCACTTTTACACTACCAAGAGTTAAAGATATTTCCTTAAATGCTAAATTTATAACCTGAGACATACATCAAGTCCTCTGTGATTATCAGGCATCAAATCATGCTATAAGGTTTGCATTTTAAATATATAGTTTATTTTTTATTTAACTCTTTAATTCTTTTTAAAACAGGCTGAACAGAGAGGCTTAACAACCTAGAATGCTATAAATCAAATAAACAAGACTGCCCTGAAATGTCACAGTAGACTGACAAATCAAAGTAAAAAAACTGATTGCTTTTGACAAACTCAAAGGGCAGCTTCTTCCTGCTGGAAGGGATTAAGAAAGTCCAGTTCTCTTATGAACAACAAATGATTATCTACCGCAACCCATCTGTCTTCATGGGTCAGCACTCCTTTCCGGACCAACAGAGCAAGAAAGAAATCAAGTCCCAGCATAGCAGGAAGCTGGCTCCCCCTTTCTGATGAGGTGATGCTATGGTCACTCTTTATCCCATCACATCTGCTCATTTTCTAACAGAGACTGGCAGTCTCTCTTGTACCCCAGAGCAGTCCAGGAAGAGATCCATAAGCAGCTTAGCGAACGTCTCTAAAGCATTCATTGATTCTAATAATCTTAGCCAAAAAAAGAACAGCAACAACAACAGCAACAGCAAAAACAAAACTCATTAAGCTTTCACACAAATCCTTAAAAGAGAATTCTGAGTACCTGGCCCCAGAATGGGGTGATCTGGGCTAGGTCATCTACCTCGGGGTGCGGTAGCTCATCTGGTCTCAGGGATTTTAGGTCTGTAGAAGTGTTATTATCCACAGTCCCAGTTTTAGGATGGCTCCGCTCTCTCACTTTCTCCCTCCTGGAGCCGCTACGGCCAGTCTGCTGGTGGCTTTGCACTATTCTCGCCACCACTTTATTAGCTCTTCCGCTCACCTCCATGTATTCATCTTGACACAGGCAAAAAGGGAGGAAAAACAAAGCCAGAAGTTGCCAATAGACGAGCTGCCTCCAAAGCATGATTCTCAACAGAGCCTCAGAGCCTCCCCTGAGAAGACAGCGAGGCTCCCTCCAGGAGCGTGGTCTCCTCGGGTGGATGCCAGGACTGGAGCTGAGAGCTGCAGCGGCGGAGTGGTTTTATAGTTTGGTGTGTAATAAATAAGGCTGTAGGCATGCCAGAGTGACAGCAGCCCTCCTCCCCCCAGCAGAACAGCCTCCATTCATCACTTTCCCACACCACAGGCAAGACCGATCTGTGTGCAGTTTCCAGTTGGCGGGATGCGTAAATGTCACACCTTGGCACGTTTCTGTTGAAGTGTGAAGAAAACATACACAACTAGCTGGGAACAGAGAGCATGTGTCCAGCAGCTTGCTTTCGTGATTAGACATGAAAAGGCTGTGCATTTGCAGTCTGAAAAGCCTTTTGGAAAAACCTACCCTTGCACTTGCCAGGAAATTCAGGCTTAACTGCATGAGTTTCGTCTGCAATAGCAGTGGGAACCCATTCAGGGCTTTCACGACAGCTCTTGCTTTCTAGTTGTACAGTTAATACTTCCCCACTTGGGCCCACTTAAGGTAACTCATTTCCCGCTTCTGGATACCAGCAGCAGAAGACAGTTGGTCTCCTAGGAAACACTGAGCGGGAATCAGGTGCAGTGTTTCTGGGTATAGCAACAGTATTTCACCATCCTCAGCTTTACTTCTTTTTCCCCCCCCGGCTTCCCAAAAGTCAAAATTAAATCAAAGTTAACCAAATCAGCTATTGTCAGATGAAGATATAACACCCTGCTTTAAGAGAAGGCTGTCTCTGGCTACTCTTTCTTTTGACATATTCTTGATTAAAATTGAAATGGGGTTGAGCACAGTGGTTCATGCCTTTAATGAGCACTTGAAAGGCCAACATGGGAAGATCCCCTTGAGCCCAGGAATTCAAGACCAGCCTGGGCAACTTAGCAAGACCCTGTCTCTACTAAATAAATAAATAAATACATAAATAAAAGTGGAAAGCACCAAACACATTATTTCAAACACAGCGTATCTAGATCAAGAGGATTCTCATGTTCTTTGCTTTAGTTGCTACACTTTTATGAATTCAGCCAAAAAGCAAATGGACATTCCTAATCTCTTCGGGATAATAAATTAAGAGAATTTAAACAGTTTTGTCATTGAAAATTGCTTCTATTTACATACATACAATTTTATTTATATTACTCATTCACTCGCTTAAGAAAAAGTCACTGGCCTTCTCTCGTGAGGACTAAAGAGACTCAGGACCGTGAAGATCACGGGTGGCAAGGGTCTGATGCGAAGGGGATGAGGTGGCACTGTGGGAAACTGAGGCTTGGAGAAGCTCAGCCTGCTGATGAAGAGTCAGAGCAGCTGCAGAAAGAGGAGAGGAGAGGGAGCTGCTGACAGCTGCCCCCCGTCGCTCAGCCAAGGGCCTGAGAACCAAGAGCCATTCTAGAAGTGCCCAGAACTGGCAAAAGCTAGCCTGGCCCCCTCCTGCAGCTGCCAGAACAGCCACTTCCAGAGTCCACATTTATACATGAAAAGGGTTTGGTGCTGGGGACAGAAGGAGAGAATTACTCTGTGAACTAAAAGCTCTCCAGGCCACAGTGCAGGGGCCTTAGGAGTCATGTTCTGTCCAAGCAATCGTTCCTACCTAGTAGGGCATAAAAACTCAGCCATCTCCATGCTACACATCTACTCCAGACCTTCCTCACTGGAGGATTCTTGAGTTCTGTCATGTCCACCGTTAAAAGGCAGATGTCCCTGGGAAGGGAAGTGTGTCAAACTGTTATTCTTAGTAACTGAGGATTTTCTTCCCAACCCTGGAGCTGGATCAGGGGAGAGGATGGACTTGGGTTTGGAGGGAGAGCAAGTGGATGGGGTTTTGCTGTGGGAAGGAAAGCCCAGAGCACTATGTCAGTGGGGTATGTTTCCTCATCAGAGAGGCCCGGAGAAAATGTCACAGGGAGACCACAAAGCAAGCAGAAGCTCTGAAAACTAGGTCACCCAATTCACAGGTTTTCCAAGAGCTGTCTCTGGCTCTCGCCATCATGCATCCCCCACGACATGGGCTATCTCGTTAAGTAACTATAAATCAGCCTCTGACTTTCCACCGCATTGAGACTTTCCATTCGTGTTTTCAATGCTGTCATCTATTCTAGCAGTTCTCAACCCTGGCTGCATATTAAACCAGGGAGCTTCTAAAAATATTAATGCCTGGACTCCATCCTGGACCAATTGAGTCAGAATCTGTATTGGGGCCTGGGCAGTTTTTAAAAAGTTCCCTCAGATGATTCTAAGGTGCATTCAGGGTTAGGAATCACTGACCCATCCTCTCCTTGACTCAAAAGGAATAAATAATAACATCCATAATTTGTTAAGCACTTACTTTGTGCTAGCCAAGTACTTCTTTGCTTTAACTCAGTGACTTCTGTCAGCAAACCTATGATCCCATCTTATAGATGAGGAAATAAAACTTGCCGAGATAAAGCGACTTGTCTTGTGTTATGCGGCTGGAACGAATTGAACTCTTCTGTCTTTCCAGAGTGAGCTGTCCTGCCTTCCTACAGAGGGGGATCTGCAGAGAAGGATCCCTCCTTTTCTCTGCTATTGACCCATTATTGATTTCTTGGGAGAGATCAATAATGGGCCAACGACAGAGAGAAGGAGGTCAGTCTGAGCTGCCCCCTCAAGAATTGGAGTCAGAAAGTGTTATGGGTTGGGTTGTGTCCCCCCAAAAGAAATTTAAGTCTTAACCCCTAGTACCTGTAAGTATGACCTGTTTAAAAATAGGGATTGTTAAAGTAAATGAAAATAGAGACCAGGCCTGAAGAATCCCTTTGCAGACAAAGCCAATTAGGTCTCATAAGTGACCTTAACCTTGCTTGGTTTGCAAACGGAGGCAAAACTTCAGCAACTTTTTGTAAATGCTTATATTAAATAAAAATAGTACATAAGTTCAATGACTTAGAAGCTTTCCAATGGGATAGACCAAATAAGGCAACTGTACAACTGTAACCAATCAACTATTTTCTTTGCTTTACATCTGTGTGTCCTGTAAAACCTCCCCCCCACCTTGTGTTCCCCTGGTGAAGCTCCTGAACCTCTTCTGGTTTAAAGTTGCCTGAGTCATGAATTGCTGTTTGCTCATCTTTAAAACTATATTGTGCCTCTGTTTACTTTTTGACAGGTCTTTATAGGTGATCGACTTAAGATGAGGTCATTAGGGTGGGCCCTGACCCAATATGACTGTGTCCTTATAAAAAGGGAAAACTGAAACACAGAGGAAGAATGCACACAGGGAGCACACCCTGTGAAAATGAAAGCGGGGATGAGGGTAATGCATTTACAAGCCAAGAAATACCAAAATTGACAGCAAACCACCAGAAGGTAGGTGAGAGGTGTGGGCCCAGATGACCAGGGACAGACATATGCTGTCTCTGCTATTGCTGATTAAACAAATATAAGTTTGATTTGCTTATTAGCCTATAAAGTTTGCAGTACACTGAAGTTTATACCCTGAAATAAACAATAGTGAATGAAAAGCACAGCACAAAAGAGAACAGCAAAAGCGGTAATGGGAAACCTAAAGTTAGACCATCTGAGAGCGCCCCATTAACCGGCACATCAGCGGTGTGGTTGCAGGGCAGGAAAACACTGCCTCGGTCCCACGAAATCCTTTCCAACATGGAGTCTGCACAGGCATCTCGTAAAGAGGGCTTGTGTAAGCACCCAGGAAAGGTCAGTGACCTCTGCTCACAAGATCCAGGAGGGTCTTTGCAGACGGGAGCTGGCAAGGCAGGAAGGCCTTTCGGGCAGAGATAGTGGAACACCTCCTGCTCTGCCTAGGTTCTCAGAATACGGGGTAATCTCAGTTGCCCTCTGTCCACAGTGCTCAGGAAATAAAAGCCCCTTGATGCATTGTGTGTGGTCAGACCTGGTGGCGCCCTACCCGCTGTGTTCCCGTGCAGCTGCATACTGATAATGATCAGTGGTAAAACTTGGTGTACTAGATTAGCGTCCCTTAGAAGAACCACGTGTTTCATTGTATTTTAATGATGCATGCTTCTCCCCCCGGCTATCTTGTCCCATAATAGTTTCAAGGCCTCCCCCGGTAGTTTCAAGGCCTACCCCGATAACGCCCCCTTGCTTTCCACCCCCTCAATTATGTGCACCTAATAAAAACCTGTGGAAACCAGAACTCGGGGCCAACGTGTTCCTCACACTTTACGCTGGTCCCCTGGACTCACTTTTTGAACTCTATTTCTGTGTCTTTGTCTTTACTTCCTTTCTCAATCCCTTGTCACCACTGGGGCTAGGGGGACACAGGAACAGGGTTGGGGCTGGTACCCAACAGAGAGACATGGAACAGATCATTCTCTCACAACCCTTAGGAGGAACCAGCCCTGCTAACAACTTGATCTCAGACTTTGAGACTCCAAAACTGTGACACTTAAACATAAATTTCTGTATAATCACCTCATTTGTAGCGTTTTGCTATGGCAGTCTTAGCAAACAAATACAGAGAACATGTATGAAAACTTTAAAAACAACAACAACAAAAACACTCCGGACCCAATAGCGGTCTAGAGTCTATGCATATACTATCTTTAGTCTCTGCATGTATTATCTTGTACACGCAGAGATGGTTGTCTGAAAAGATTTCGTAAATTGCTCAGGTTCCTGGGTAGTAAGTAGAGAACTGGACCACAGAGAAGAGTCCCTCATCGTTCAATACAGGTTTCTTTTACTTCCCTCCAGTATTTTCTCATTAAATGCATTTTAAAAGTTGGTTTATTGTTAAATCTTACTTGGTTTCATTTTATACGTGCTCCACAACGTTCCTTATATCTAGTTTTCAAAGATGTGAATAAAAATTGGGCATATTTTTTACCTATGTGTTGAATATTAAAAACATCTAGAACCTGCTCCAGGCAAGCTCCCCTGGAGGTGATGAAGTCCCCGTTCTGCACAGTTGTCTCTGGCTGTGAAACTTCACAAAGGACACATGAGGACATCAGGCTCCTGGATACACAGGGACTGTCACTGCATCCTGCCTGCCGTGGACCCAAGGGTCCAGTTAGGATGTTGCCACAGCCACTAATGTGAGCAGCAGAGGCGCAGATGCATATAAATATATGTGTAAAAGCTAGTTCCATGACTCAGCTTTGCAGGCAGAGGCAAATATCTGTTTAGCTTTACAAAGGAGGCTGTTATAAGATGTGTAGGTGCCCCGTGGCCTCCCCAATGGTGCTTCGCTGTGGCCTGAGCCAAAAGGAGATCAGTTATGGTCTGGCCAAGGGACAGTCAAGAACTGTGTTGGACTGAACGTGTCTTTGTATCAGTGCCAACTTAAAGAACAGCTAAAGGAGGCAACTGTTTGCCTGACTTTTGGGAGCAGTAGAAATATGACCCACCTCTCTCCTGCCTCTTCCCAGTGAAAAATATTCCCTGTACTAAGCACAGTGAATTCTGAGATTTTAAAGTCAAAGCCTAGTCTCTTTGATTTAAACCAGTTAGAGATCTATTAATATACAAATAAAATTAAAATACTCCTTGAGATGAGGTAGTTTAGCTATATCGGTTGTTTATGTCTTCATGTTAAGGGCTTCTTCAGGTGCTTTCCAGAGAAATTCTATTTGAAGAAGAACTGTAAAAAATAATCAGAGTGTGTTCAGAAAGGGGACATTGCCTCTAGACATTAGGTATTGCCATTTGAAGAAAAATGGGTTCATGCTTTCCACTAATACAGAGCAAAATCAGGAATAAAAGAATACGAAAGGAAGTTGGTCGGCTGGTCAGGATGTTCTAATTTTGGTGGAATTACATGTTTAGGGTCATTAGACAAGTGCAAGAAACTCACTGCCGGTGTCCCAGGAATGGATCTGTCTCCATCACCAGAATAAGGCTTTCAGAGACTCATGTACAAAAACTAGCATCCTAATGTATGCATTTATAATGAAAAATATAAATCTCAAGTTGGCTACATGTATTATAGATGTTTGCCTAAAAACAAATTCTCTTGGTAGGCAAATCTATGTGAGAAGCCAAATTCTAATCAGAGATGTGGGTGTTAAGCATGGGGTGTGTGTGTGTGTGTGTGTTAGAGAGAGAATTTGTTGGATAATGTTAATGGCTGGTGTCATTAAGCATTTGTATCCATCAGGCTCCAAACAGAAAAACGGAAATCACACTAGATATTTTAATACAGATAATTTAATATAAGAAATTACACAACACAGAGAAATAACCATCTTGTAAGGCTGGGGGAACCAAGTGAAGAGGTTGATGTCATCTGAATTTAGAAGCTGAAAGAAGGGACCCTGCAGGGCTGGGACTCAGGCTTCTGAGGAGGGGGCACTGCCAATCTAAAACTGATACCATTGCCAGGGTACAATGAGAAGAATTCTGGGAATATAGAAAGAAGCTGACCTGGAACCAACTATAGCTACCAGAGTGAAGGGCCATTGCTCAGATGATTCAAAAACATCAAGAAAAAAAAGGACAAGTGTCTTCTACAGCCATCCAGGACCCTGTTCTGTCACCTGCTATGGGTTAACAAAGGAGAAAAGTAATTTGCAGAATCTGAGTTCCAACATCCAGGGTGGAGTTTTGAAGGCTGAGTTGGAGCTGAGAGACAACAATGTAAAACCTGAGGCACTAAAGTCCTCTCTAGGAGTGTTCCTGTCACAAGGAACAGATGCTCAAGCTCCTGGGGCAGCTCTTGAAACACATCACCCAGGTTGGTCTGTCTGAGGTCTCCTTTTGTAAATTTCATTCAGATCACCTCCATTTTTCCTAATCATTTCTTTCTTCAGACAGAGGTAATTCTTATACAAAAGCTTTCTTTTTTCCCGTGGTGTTTGCATCCAGTATACCTGGATTGGATTTAGGGTATTCACAGACAGTCTTTTGAGTCTTTCTCATTAAGATGACCTGCTTACTGTGTATTGGATACTGGTGGCTGCAGCTGGTTCCAAGTCAGTGTCTTTCTATGTCCTAGAATTTGCTTCATTGTACCCTGGCAAAGGTATCAGTTTTAGTTGGGCAGTGTCCCCTCCTCAGAAGCCTGAGTCCCAGCCCTGCAGAGTCCCTTCTTCCAGCTTCTAAATGCAGATAACACCAACGTCTTCCCTTGGTTCCCCCAGCCTTAGGACACAGTGACCTTCCCCAGGGCTAGCCTGCCCAGCCCTATTTCGCTCTTTGAGAAACCAAGGTTGACTTCTGTAGGTGGAGGTCAAACAAGCTTGATTCAGATCATGAAGAAGCCTGAAGCAAAGGCAGCTCTGACACTCCAGAACCCAATTTCCCAGCCGGACTATGCTATACTAGCCTCCTAGTCATTTAACTAGGCAAACTGAATTCACGTAATTAAGGCAAGACAAGAGTTTTCTTGAAGACCTTGCTTGGCTACAGCAAGATCTTGAAAGATCCAAGCAAATTCCTCAAAATGGGAGATTGAGTTTCAGGAATTGCCTAATGTGACCATGGGAGCTGGCAAGTCTGAAACTCACAGGGCAGGCCGGGGTAAGCTGGAAATTCCAAGAGTCAATGTTGCAGTCTTGAGTTTAAAGGCAGTCTGGAGGCAGAACTGTTTCCTCTTCAGGGTCCCTCAGTCTTTTCTTTTAAGACCTTCAGCTGATCGGATGAGGCCCATCTACATTATGGTGAGTAATATAATTCATTCAAAGTCTACTGATTTAAATATTAATCACATCCAAAAGAATACCTTCACAGCAACATCCAGGCTGGTGTTTGAGCAAACAACAGGAAACCATAAGCAGCCAGGTTGACATAAAAAATTCACACTGTAATAAGTGAATAAACATCCCAAGAGAATTGAGAACCATTTGATAATCCTGAAGAATAATCCAATTTTACTTGAGACGTTGGAAGATAACTTTCTTATTCTGAAATATTCCAGAGAAGATGGGATAAGCATTTTTGAATGAACCTGCAGAGATCACCTCATTGTCCCCTGTCCCCCAGTTCTTCTAAGCTCAGCCTTCTTTAGGGTTTCATAGACCTCTCCACCCCAGTTAGCCAGTTACTTCCATTACTCATCAGTTCTTCTCATGTGCTCCTCTTGCCTAGTCATTGTTACTCCTCTTTTTATTCTCTCTTCATGAAGTTCATTCAGGTTTATTCAGATAATACCCCTGTGGGTTCTCTTGCTGTTATAGTACATGTTTGAGCTACTCACTTAGCACTTGGCATCATCTCTATGGCAGACACTATTTGTTGGAGGCCCAACAACTGTTATTTTCTTTTTCCTTTTTGTGGAGGCTAAAGCAAATCCATCTTGAATGCTAACCTGCCATGTTGACTTCTGATAAACACCTGTCCTGGGAAGGCCTCTAAAATTCCCACTATATTTATTGTTTCTCGGGTAAGAGCACGTACTTACTACAAATCCTGACTTTAGGTTAAAACAACCTTGTTGCTATCATACTTCACTTGTCCTACACATCCCATCTGAATCACACATACCCATTCCTTGTGATATATAAGTTCCAGCCTTGAGGAGTAATGGCGCAGGGATCCATCATCTCCTCTCGCCACCACCTGAGACACAGACATGGCTTCTGTTCCTAAGTTCCTATTAAATGTTTCTTTCTGAGAAACTAGTTATGTCAGCCTCTATCTTCAACCTCTCAGCTTCCTTGGACTTTGGGGGTAGGTTCACATAGACCTGCTCACATGGAACACCTTGTAACAGAGTCTTGATTTTGTTCTTCTGTCTTTCAGATAAAGTGAGTTCTAGTCACAGGAAGTAAAATATGACTGGCTTCGTCTTTTGGCCAGTGATTATTTCAGGCATGGACATTGGCATTATGTGGTATGAAGAGAATCTACTGGCATTTTTGGGAAGGACTCCTTACTCCTAAAAGGGACATACAAAAAGGAAATGTACCTTTTCTCTCTCTCTCTTCCACTTAATACAGTCATGTTTACATGCAAAGTGGGACACCACAGCAAACCCTAAGAATGGCAGAGCAGAGAGATGGAAATAACCTGGTCCTGGATGGCATTTTTGAGCCACTAAATTACCTAATTACCCAGTCTTCAAACCACTCAACTGTCTTCTATGTGAGATAACAAATTTTCTATTGTTTACATCTTTGAGGTGGTTCAACATTGTCTTTATTGTGTTATTACTTAATACTCTACATATCTGTCTTATTTTTCCTACTAGATTAAACATTCTTGAGGGGAATAACAATACCATGGTTATCTTCATATACAGCCTTGTTCTGCAACTGATGCTTAGTAAATACTCCATAAACACCTGTCCTTAGTGGAATAAGTAAATGGAAAACATAAACCAAATTAATGGATTAAGTATGTACTGTGCTGGTTAGTTAAAGCCTGCTTGAGCTGAAATGAGGCAATTTTAAGGGTGCTGAAGGATTTAGAGAGCTGGAAATCCTCCACTAATTTGGGTGTCCCAAGATACTTCCTGAGAAGGCAGGGTACTTCCTCTACATGTCCAGTCCTTCTTCTTCTGGGAGGCCTTTTGTGATTTCTCTCAACAGAAACAATGCCACGTATTGCCATTTCATTATTCTCTTCCTAGACATGTTTGCAGTTAAATTGGGGTCAGCTGACTGGGTTCTGGTCAATGGGTTGGATGAGGGGAGCTGCTCCCCAGTTTAGCCTTTAAAAATGTCCAGTGAGATCATCCTACTCTTCCTCTTCTCCTTCACTTACTTTAGTGGCCAAGTGTTCCACATGGTGGAGCTAAGATGGCAGAGTGTCAGCCTGGGTTCCTGAGTGACTGGGTGGAGGAGAACTCTCTGTTGACACTTATAAAACATGTACTCGAAGTTAGTAATAAACTCGATTGTGTTAAGCCACTGTGCTTTCAGAATTAATTTGTTACTACAGATAGTCTATATACTGTCCCACTCAATAGACCTCAACTAGATATGTTCTCTCCCCCTATGATCTCAGAGCACTAAAATGTCTTCTTTGCAGTACTTTCCAAATTAAAATGTATATTTATCTATTGTATTCTTTTATTAATGCTGCTCTCTTCTCACTGGACCATATATACCATGATGAGATCCTTATTTTCTTACTGCTGTACATTTAATGCCTAACATAGTGCCAGCCATATGATAGATGGCAATACATATCAGCTAATGAATAGACAGCAGAATGGATGAATAGATGGATGCATATTGACTTTAGCTGCAGACCCAAGTTTGAGTTCCAGCTCGTCAACTTTCTAACTGTTACTTTGTCCTTTCTAAGTCTTCGTTTCGTCATTAGTAAGCTGAGGTTCATGATATCTATCTTACATGGTGGTTGTGAAGATTAAAAGAGTCATTGCTGCAGCAAAACACTTTCTTCCTAGCACAGTGCCTGGCACCTAACTGTCAAATGTTGGCCATTATTACAGCTCAGGGATCGGGAAAAAGGGGCAGAGCTAAAGAAAATTACTAGAAAGAAAACATCAAGTCTGCATAAATTGTTTTGCATTTCCTGCTTATAGTTAAACAATTGAAAAAAGGATTTGAGTCATTAAACCTATTAAGAGGTTTCAGATCACTAAAAACGATCTCTTTTTTTGTAATTGCATTGGAGAAATTATGCCTCCATTGAATTCAGCTCCAGATACTACAGGGTGTTGGTGTTAAGAGTTTGGGAGGTTACTGTAATTTTGAAGATTTTTTAAAAATTTCTTTGATTTTCCAAAGATGAATTTGAAAAAAATAAGCCTACATTTCTATATAGAAACAGAGATAAATATCTTAAAGGAATAAAGCTGTATAAATTTATGAATAATCCTTATAAAACCTAGAGTCTGCCTTGAAAATTAATCACTGGATTCAGCAAATAATGGAGCTGCTCTGTCTTGCCTGCTTTCATGGTTTGCCACAGGCTGTTCCAGGACTCTGCAAGTATTAAGGAGCAGAATGTTTCCACATGAGTAATGCTGATTTCAGACACTCCACCCCAACCACAAAGGGAGTAGATCTGGGGTTGGCATCCCAAATACATTTCTTTATTCTGAGCCTTAAACTACGCAGTAAAGAAAAGGCATTCTTGGATTCTAAATCAGGAGTCCACCGAACCGTGTCCCATTGGTTCCTGTCTGCTGGTGTGACATGGGGCTCTCATCTTTCAGAGCCATTTGCCTGTCTGCCTGCATGCCTTCCTACAAATCCGGTCAAATGCTCATGCTCCATAACCGCATCCTGGGATGGCCCCATTTAAGATGGACTTTGTCACATAACTATCCAGTTTTTATGCACCTAACTGGCATGTGTATCTCTGGAGAGGACACCTGTGTGATGAGCAATAACAGCACACCAGGATTTTAAGAAAAGCAGAGCCAGGGCCAGCTGTGGTGGCTCACACTTGTAATCCTAGCACTTTGGAAGGCTGAGGCAGGCAGATTATGAGGTCAGGTGTTTGAGACCAGCCTGGCTAACCAAGTGAAACCCCATCTCTACTAAAAATACAAAAAAATAGCTGGGCATGGTGACACACACCTGTAATCCCAGCTACTCAGGAGGCTGAGGCAGGAGGATCACTAGAACCGGGAGGCAGAGGTTGCAGTGAGCTAAGATTGTGCCACTGCCCTCCAGCCTGGGCGACAAAGCTAGACTCCATCTCAAAAAAAAAAGGAAAGAAAAGAAAAGAAAAGCAGAGCCAGCTGTAGCCCATTTAACCCATTTCCCCACCCTGTTATATCTGAGCGAATAATAGCCCAGAAAGGAGAACTAACATGCCCAAAGTAATGCAGCTAGTTAGTGGCAGCTACAGAACCAAAACATAAGTCTGCTGACTGCTAGTCCAGCAATTCTTCATGCTTCGTGATGGGTGATATATTGTGTATCTAGTTCAGTGAGATGTTGCTTTTCAGTGCTTACGTACTGAAAAGAGATTAATTAATAGTTTTGCTGGCCAGATTATCACTCTAGTCTCTAAGCTAGACTCAAATGCCACTACTGGCTGGGCGTGGTGGCTCACGCCTGTATTCCTAGCACTTTGGGAAGCCGAGGCAGGTGGATCACTTGAGGTTCGACACCAGACTGACCAACATGGAGAAACCACATCTCTACTAAAAATACAAAATTAGCCGGGCGTGGTGGCACATGCCTGTAATTTCAGCTATTCAGGAGGCTGAGATGGGAGTATTGTTTGAACCTGGGAGCCAGAGGTTGCAGTGAGCCGAAATCACCCCATTACACTCCAGCCTGGGCAACAAGAGTGAAACTTCGTCTCAAAAAAAAAAAAAAAAAAAAAAAGGCTTCCCTGAAGAGGCAGTGACAAGCAGACAGAGTAACAGGCCGAGTATGGAAAGACCTGGCGTTGGGTCTCAGCTGTTATAACTAGCTGTGTGACCTTGAGCACTTTGCTTCTGTACACTGCCCAGAAGCAGGGCTTTCAGAGTCCCCCAGAACTAGGTCCCTAGGCTGGTTTTTCAATAGGATTAAAGAGAGTTGAGCTGTTTTTATCTCTTTTTCCTGGTTTGCTCCTATCCTCTGGGAAAATGGATCTTAGCCCTCTGAAAAGGGCAGACCTCTTGTGTTAATCCTCTACATTGGGAAACTTTAGCTGGGAAAGGAGGATATTTAGGAGAGGCGTGAAAAATGAGGAAAACACAGTTCTGTACCTCAGTTCCCAGAGATTCAGATGCTCTATCCAGGGGCCGGTAGACTTTTCTGTAAAGGGC